>JAPQWN010000002.1:27505000-30005000 GCA_028538565.1 Umbellularia californica
GTGGTGGCCGGTGTTACTCGTCAGATGATGCATTTCAACATTATACAGGAGGCAACATCTGATGAGTCAACACCAGCCACCACTGGCCCCTTATTTACTGCAGCCTGTAGCTCTGCCTCACTGTAAGGGGTAACTTGCTTGTACCCCTGGATTCTCACGGGATTTTTTTATGGCTTTACGGATTCCGTTGTATCCCTTAAACGCGATATTGTTCTTCTGTTGCTATCCCATAGCGTGAAACAAATTTCAATGCTTTTTCCTCTCTTACACAGTAGAATCCGTAACATCGATTATCACAATAGTTAATCAGATGTTGCTCAGAAAGGGGCACCATCATGCAATATCTCATTTTTAAAAAACTCTCAAATCCATCTATCGTTGTCATTGCTCAGCAGGAACCTGTTTCATTTCACATTGGATTGTGGTTCGCCGAGTGATCAGGACCACATGTCCCCTCTCTTCTGGAACTATTCCGGAGCTAGAGGTCTTGGTATCGATCTCTGGTTCCCCTTTTTCAGGAATCGAAGGTTGAGTTCACTAGTGCTACCACCTGGGGGCCACGGGGGTTTTACCCGGCCTCTCTTTGAGCCCTGAGGGATTTGTCCTTCCCAAAGGGTTGGGAACCCTCGGTTAGTAGAAAAAAAAAAAAAAAAAGGTTATACTGCTAGGGTCCTCTGATAGGAAACATCAAATGTAGCCACAACTATCTAATTCACCTTCCATCCTCCTTTCACCAAGATCTTCACAAGTGGCAGATGGAGCTCCACACATGCTTATACGAAATGCATCTGTTTTTATTTTATTTTATTGGAAACTCCTGTCTCTTAATGGGTACAACTTTGTTACGTCTAATTAACTTAAATGCAATGATGTTATCATTTCAATTCTGAATCACATCGATCACTTTTGTTGTTTATGGTTTAGTAATAAGGAAAATATTTTTCTGCACATGTTGCACATAACTATAAGAGAACCTGCTTCCAATGGGCTGAATTCTAGAGGTGGGCCCCGCCTAAGCCAAAGGAGAAGTTCAAGGTAATGTCACTCAGGGGCCTTTGCATGGTAAACCGGAGTGATGACTACTACAAGAACATGAACCTCCCTTCTTCCTTAGTGAAGAGGACAAAGAAAGCCTTTTAGGATTTGTAGCAGTGAAGCCTTGTATTTTTAGAACCCTGTCATGGTTGCCTGGTTGTACCTCCGGAGGCTATTTACCTTGCTTTTGATGAAGTAAGGTTGCTAATGAAGTTTGGGCAGAATTTCACATTAAGTATAGAGGATCCTTGGTGAAGAAGGTTGCTCCGAGTGTCCTTTATATAGGCTTCAAGAAAGAGAGAGCAGTTGCAGGTTGTGGGAGAGTGGAGGAAGTTGCAGAAGGTAGGCAATTGGACATCAAAATTGCATTGTTGTTGACTTCCAGACAGTTTCCAGAACTGCTTGGTAGTGGGGCTCAGTCAAAAGGGTAGAACGTGGGTCACATACATAGTGCAATGATCGTGTCTTCAATAAACAAAATACCGCAAGTGCACGACGTTTATAAACAGATAGCAGCAAGTACGGGTCGAACCCACAAAAAGTGAATCAAGAATAAAAACCTAAAGGCATCACACATTAACAATGCATTAAACTAAAGCAATTAGAATATGAGATGTTGATAATAATAAATAGATAATCAATAATAATAATTGGATCAGCATCTAGAATCCATTAAGCATTTCAAAACATCATTTGTTAATGCAAACACATGTTGACCAGTTTTTCTACTTCAGATCTGGACCCAATCAAGGTGTCCAAATCTGGATAATTTAACTTTGAGATCAATTTTTCTCAAAATTTATGATTTTACTATAAAATTTTTTCAAAACACCCAAGGCCTCCTTCCCTTTATAAAAGTGTTAAAATTACCTAATAATCATCTATCAAACCTAATCATAGACTATAAAAAAGGAACATATTCCCAAGCATAATTTATCAAAAGTAAGCATAGATGATAAAAATGCCTATTTTAACATTGATAACTACAAAAAGAAAGGCACATGCTGGTATGAAGAGAAGCCTATTCTAACATTCAAGCACATAAAACAACTAGATCAACAATTATTCATATCAATAAAAGGGAAGTTAAGGCATACTCAACTTCGTCTAGCAGCCCCAATCGCTAACTCGACCAACCACTGCCCAAAAGAAAAAGATGATCTTCATTAAAAAAATTGGAAAGTACAACAGTACAACGTCAACTTCTCCTAAACCTAAGTTTTATTTGGACAAGGCCCAAAGCTACCTTAAAAGAAGTAGAAAACGTGAGAACTAGAACTAGAAGACCTAGATCTAAAGCGCGGGGGGGGGGGGGGGGGGGGGGGGGCGTGGAGAAGAGGGAAGAGGAGAGGGGGAGGGTGTTCTAGGCTAAGAGAGCATGCCTTTGGACTTCCCCTAAGGGGTCTATTTATAGTTTTTTCCTCCTTTTTGGCTTAAAACTCTTCCAAAAAATAAAACTCTATCTTGCCTTGACTTGTAAGCAAAGCGATTGTAATTTGAATTGGAGTTGATTTGATTCTCTTTCTATATCTCGAACACAACCTAAAGCAGCGAGCCCCACATAAAATCTCTTGGTTGCACAGTAGATAAGAATGTGTGGTGTGTATTGAGCAGTGGAGGAGATGTGGTCGATGTCCAAGGGCAGTGGGCCCCGGGGTTGGACGTCCATTTCTCCTTAGCTATTTTTGTGAGATTTTTATCTCCTTTTTTTCGTCTTGATCTTCTAATCCTTCTTGGTTTCTGTCTTCTTCTTGCTGACTCATCACAAATCTCAATTGGACAACACTTCCTTAATCAAACTCTATCTGAATTCTTCCATAATATTCTTGATTTGAAACTCTAATCTTGATAAAAGAGAAGTCTTGAAAACTTGGAAACTTGGAAAGAGAGAGAGAGAGAGAGAGAGATTCTTGTGCACCAGTGGGACCCACCTTGGGCATGCATAGGGAAGCACGCCCAAGGGTGTGGTTCCCTTTATTTTTTGGGAAATTCTATTTGCACCCAGATCTTTTGCTGAGCGCACCCACATTTTCAAAAATACCCAAAATACCCTCCTCTTCTCTCCTCTCCCTCTCTCCTTCCCTATTCTTGCCGATCCCTCTTTCTCTCCCGCTCTCTACCTCTCACCCGCAGCCCGTCGTCGCAAGTGGCCTCTCCTCTCCTCTCCCTCTCTTTTCATCTCCCTCTCCCATCATCCATCTTCCACTGCCCAACACCGCCGCTGGCTGTTAATCTTGCCCAATGAATCCCTACAAAGTGCTTTCCACTCCTGTGCTTAATAAAAACATGGAATCACTAGAACAAAGCTTCTTCTGATAATGATTGACGAACTTGCTTCACCTATGCACATAAAAAAGGTTCCACGGAGTTTCAGAGTCGTGCATAGAAGAGGTACACAGTTGGAGAAAACCATGCATATATCATGTGCATGGCGTTTCATACCCGTGCACATGAGATATGCATGGAATATGCACGAAATTTATGGGTATTTTCATCAGGTGCAAGTTTTTTTTTAAAAAAGGTGGGTGTGTTAGAAAAACCGTTGGTGTGTTCAGAATCACCCTTATTTTTTTTCTCTCTTTTTTTATTTCTTCTTTTCTCTTCTTTCTTTTTTCAATTATCTTTTTCATGTGGGCCCCCATTGCCTATGACTACACAATAAGATAAACAAATCACTAGCAATGAATTAATTAAAAATGCAATGCATGTGATGCATGATGAACTAATGCAATGGATGCAATAGGACCACAGTGCTTTAGATCTATTTAGTGGGATGGTGTTGAAATATCTCACTCATATTCTCAAAATGCTCCCATGTCTCATCCTCATTTTTTGACACACAACTCTTATGCAAGTTATGAAAAAAAAAAAAATTCAAGAAGTTTAAAGTGTACAATTCTTTTGGTAAAGAAGAGAGATTTCCTTGAGTAAAACTTTTTCCTTTGTGAATTCTCTTAGATCCCTGCACAAACTCTAAGATTTTTTTTTGTTAGAATCAGTAACCAGCAATAAAGATAGAAAACTATGTGAGAAAAGATGACAAAGTAAAATTAAAAAATTAAAAAAGCTAAACTAATGTTAGAATTAAAAGAAATAAACAACCATGCTGATTGTCCCCTGTAACGGCGCCAAAATTTGATCGTCCCAAAATAGGGTTTGCAAATATAAATTATCCTTAGCTACTATCTCTACTCGCGAAAGTGAAGATGTTAACCGAGTATCGTATCCACTAGGACAAAAAAGGGTAAGTTGTGTTGGCTCCCAAATTCTTAAACTAATCCTAACAGAAAACGAAGTATTGGTTTGATGAAATTTGATCCTGAATTAACGAATTAAAAACAAAGCTTTGATTCAATTGGAGAAAAAATCTCAAGGTACGAATCAACTCTAACCTCGCACAATGGCAAGTATAGACCTAGGGTTTCACTATTAACGCTAAAAAGACTCGTTCTGGTTGCAAATCTTCATAGAGTCAACAAATAAGGGATGTGGATGTAGATCGGGGCATAACTTATCTATATGGAATATATTATCATAGATCAACAACACATTCAAATAAGCATCGTTATATAACTAGTATTCGAATCTACAAGATTAAAATACTAAAGAAAGAGATTTTGCATTAATAAAATCCAATCAATGGATAACATCATATCATATAACCAAAAAAGGTCCAAAGTAAAACCCTAAAACCTATACATCACCAAAATACAAGACTAGGGCTTCATCGCAACCCAAAATAGAGATTTAGTTAAGCATTCCGAGAGGTTGACGAATAATCTCTGACGAAATCCCCATTAGCACTCTTCCAAAGCTCCCAAACCACCTCCAAATCTTCTCCCAAGATGTAAATAATGTAAAAAACAAGTTTGGACTTTTATTTATTGGTTTTTGGATATAAAAAAAAACCCCTTCAAAACTCGTCAAATCGCAGAATAAGGTGGACTCCACCCGGTCCGAGCGTCCGGATGCCCGGAGTCAGTACCTCCGGGTCGTCTTGGCTTGTTTCCATTTGGCTCCATTTCACTCCATATTCTGGTTCTTCACCTAAAATAATAACATAAGTAAACTAATTAATCTCATTTGACGATATAATAAAGTCCTCATTAATACATTTTAGGCTCTCATCAAAGTCTTTTTTCTTTTTTGCTTGGAGAGAAGGATTAATAAAATAGAAAGCAAGAGATAAGGCCCATTATAGAGGTACAAAAAATGGTAGGACCTTGAATCCCTAGGGCCTCGAGGAATCCTTGGGGTTTGGAGATGGACTAACTAGAGATCCCCTTGGGTACTTAACATAAGCATCAAATGCCACTGTTAAGAGGTTTGTGTGGAAAGTTGTGAATCTAGTAAAATGTAGCTTAGCCAGGGCATCAATGATGAGTGTTAAATATTGCATATTTTACCCCTCATTAGTCCAAGTTTTATCAGCATCTCATATGCATATCATTTGCTTTACACGGAGATTTTATCCTTCTATCACATTAATGAATTATCGGATTATCATGCATAAATTCGATTATTTGTAGTGCGATTGTATGTAATTTCTCTTATGTAGTTGGACCATACGACCACCACAACCTTCCAGCTATTATCCCAAGGCATCAAGAAGAGATTTCAATAAAGAAGTTACATGAAGAAATCTTGGTGAAGTCTTGAAGAATTTCAAAATAAGAGCAGAAGACTTTAAGGATAAAAGAAGTCACTTTCTAACATAGAGGAGTGGTTAGTTTATTGGTTAGAGCTTGGGTTGGTATGAAACAGGTTATGAGTTCAAATCCCTTCGCAAATCCATGTGAAAAGACAAAAAGCACATATGCTTTTGGAAGGAAAGTTTGTGGCAACACTACACCAAATATGTTAATTGGGAACATTTTTCCGGCACGTTTATAAAATGTTACAAAGTAGGAACACATTGCAACCGTTCCTAAATTAAAACATCGTGCCAAAATCCAATTACGCCGAGGAACATTTTTAAAGTGTTCCTAATCTCCTACTAATATTTTTTTTGGTACAAAAGTATTTTTAATTAATTGATTAATTAGTTTTTGAGTAACCCAGTATTCTGGAAGATGCTCATTGTTCTAGTTAGGGGTGCTCATGGGCAAGGCCAGCCCGAGCCCAACCATGTCCTAGCCCGCTTTGGCCCCGGCTTGGATATGTAATTAGGGCCCGATTAATAATTGGGGCGGCGGGGGCTTGGATTAAGTGATGGAAAGTCCCTAGCCTGGCCTTGCCCAGCTTGTGTAAGAAATGCATGTAATTAAATTTAATTAATGCTCGAATGCCCACAAAAGTGATGAAAAGCTTGGTTCAGATCTCGGTCTAATTGTATAAATGGGCGGGCTCAGGCCTAAATTTTATGGCTTGTGTCGGGCTTGGGGCGGGCTTGAGCCAGTATTTCTAAAGTCTGGCCAAGCCTGTATATGCCTTAGCCCTGCCCAACCCGGCCCATGAACACCCCTAGTTCTAATGTAAGGACCCAAACTAAAATTTAATATTGGTCATATGTACGTTAATATCGTGGAATGCCACATTAAAAAAATAATAATAAATTAAGGTTGACACAATCTTATTGAAATAATGAAAAATTATTAAATTAGAATAAATATGCAACTTTGGAAATGGTTGGGTATGGCCCCACCTTAGATTTCACACCCATCACCATGTTCAATTAGAAATAAACAATAAATGAGATTAAAAAATAATAAAAAGAATAATTTATATATAAGTTAGATTATTAGAAACCATATATATTGAGATGGACATAAGTGTGCAAAAATCCTCATTAATGAAAATATGTGCCAAAATTGGATTTTTAGGAGTCCCGCCAAAAGTAAAACAATAAGTGTGCACAAGTACTCTCCTTCCCGGCAAAATTGGGAAACAATCGTTCCAATAGTGACTCCCCACACACTTGCACGTCTCTCCTCACTAATTAGTACACTATATGGGCAAGTATATATGCCAAAGTTGGAAAGAAAGGATGGAAGGGATCTTAACCAAAATATACTTGCACAATCTCATTAATTAGCATAACTATACAAAGAGCGCTTATACCAAAAAAAAAAAAAAAACACTCTTAGTGAACGGAATCAAGAGAGAAGAAAACAAAAAAAGAAAAAGTAGAAGGAAGCAGGGAGAGAGAGAGAGAGAGAGAGAGAGAGAGAGAGAGATAACGTTGGCGAAGAAGCAAGGTACCAAGATTTCTTCTTTTCTTGTCATCTTATTTTGATTTCTATGTTGATGTGTTTCAGTTTTAGGGTTTATTTCCCTTTTTTTGTTATATTCTGCCTCGATTATTATTTTTCCTTTTCCTTTTCTTATTTAGGGCTTGTTTGGTATTGTGCCATTGAGACGTTCCATTGTTCCCATGAGATAAGATCACAGAAAACGTGCTTGGTTGTTTCATTCAACTCAAATCCTGCACATACAAGGAGAAAAGGCCTGAGCATTAACATACTGACAGAGTCCTCCAACTGTTTTTGCCCGTCATGATTATTCTTTTCTCACCTTCTTACTTAAATTCATGAAACCTCACTACTTACCCACGCAATAAAAATTTTTAACATAGTAAAAAAAAATTACAGTAGGATAAAACTTACATGTTGTTTCATTCAACTCAAATCCTAACCTATACCGAATACAAGAAACCCCATGAATATGAGATGGTTAGACAGGGCCTTATACTAATCTACTAGTTGTGAAGAGGACTCGGTCCCATGGGGACCTTTCTCTTGTCATCTTTCACCAACTTCTCAGCACTTCCTTCTATAGCCCTGCTGTCTTTTTTCTTGGCCCGAAGAAGAACGGACACCAAGAGGAGCCAATTCGACAAATGGGTTTTATGTCCCATTACAACTTTGTCCTTCAATTTATGATACTATGTGAGCATTTTGAAATACTGTATTATATATGATTATTCAAGTAACATATTTTGGTTTGAAATATTCTAATTAGATGGTTAGTGCACATAGCCAAACTGACTCTTCTTCTTCGAATTCTTCCACCACTTTGTCCTTCAATTTATGTTATTATGTTAGTACTTTGAAACACCATATTATATATGATTATTCAAGTAATAGATTTTGGTTTGATATTTCTAATAAGAGCTTTGAAATACCGTAATATATATGATTATTCAAGTAACATATTTTGGTTTGATATTTCTAATAAGATGGTTAGTTCACATAGCCAAACTGACTCTTCTTCTTTGAATTTATTCTTCACTCTCTCTTCTGCTCTTTTCTCCTCTCTTCTTTCATTCTCCCTCCTCCAGATTACCACCTAATTTGCCTACGACTACTACAAGGCCTCGAAGGTTTTCAAAAACTTGGTAGTTACACTAAATAAGTAAAGCTTAAGTGAATTGGCACGATCAATCTCAGGAAGAAGATTTAGAAGGAAAAAAAATCAACAATTTTACCTTGTCACTTTTATCTCTCATGACATCGGTTGTTAATGCCATCAATTTTTTCCTTCTATGTTCAGGCATCTCTAGTAAGCTAATCTGAAACAAACAGAATGAATGAGAAATTATAAGAAAAAACATGTGCATATGGGTGCCACAATGAGTAATGGAATTTCTTTTACTCACAAAGAAGAAAGAGGAACAAGAGAGTCTCTGGTACCCCGGGTTCAAAGGGTTACTTTTCAGGGGTAAGAGAACATTGGCAAAACCTTTCTTTTTGTTCTAAATTTTAATGGATGATCAATCAATAGATGAGAAGATTGCATATGGTTCTGACTATGTAACAACAACCTAGAATTCATTGCGAAGATTTAGGCTCACTCCCAAAACTTGGCACAACTTGATTGACCTTAGCATATCAATCACTATAAGGATAAAGCTAAATTAAGCAAAAGTTCTAAGGCTCAATCTGATTTATGACTAGAACTAAATTGCTTGTAGTTGACTTTCTAGTTGCAATGTAAACTGCAGACTCCAGAGCATGTTGTCTAATCCGCTTAACAAGCTATAAATGAACAATTCGTAATTCAGTCAGCCATCGTGTGGCAATCTTAAAAGGGAAGGGTTCGGGCAATTCAATATATTTCTATTATCTGTGCAGTAATATCTATTATCAGTTCATGTGAAGCTAACATTTAACATCCAAACTACTCAGCATCACGTTCCCAACTCGTATTATCTGGGGCCCCATTTCACTCCAAATTGAGATACTCCCACCATCAGATTTATCACAGCTAAAATATATGATTATTAAAATATAAGAGAGGGAGAGAGTCCTAAAGATTTAAGCTCAATAATATTGCCAAACATGTTCCACACATTACTGTGCATTAAAGGGGGTTGACTATTCTCCTAAGCCTATTTACAATGCTTATGGTTTAAAGTGAATGGTATAGTAGTAATCCTGAGGACATCTTAGGACACAACATATATGAACAGTAATTGCATTGTTGCGACCAAACTGTTAATGTTGCATCATTTCTCCTACTTGGAATTTGTTTTTGCGTTTGTTGGTATAGTATTAACTTTGTGGATTCAATCAGATTAGGCCCTCGTCAATCCCATTTTAACTAAGTTAACCTTGGACCAACACAACTGGTCCTAATTTTGATGGAACCGATCTTTTTCTTTACATATCATGATGTGTTGAGTGTTGACACAGGGGTTTTAAAATATCATCCATCTCAAGCATATTGGACTTGTTAGTATCTTTTTTGAGTTTCTAATACTTGATTTTATGCCAGAAGCTTTCCCTTTTGATTGAATATATGTAGTGACTATAATATGTGTGAGTTATTTTGTACCTAAAATTATTTTTTGGTGTCCAAACTATGGAGGAGACTATCAAAATTCCTACAAGATTTATTAGATGTATGGACTTGGAGAGAATTTTAAATAGCGGATGATTAATGTAACCATTAATTGTGTTGGTAAAGACTTTGTTACTAGATAGGATTGGCTAGTCATTGTTGTTGCTGGATCTGTGACTATGTTTCATGGATAATATGTTATCTCATTTGTTGCAGAATGACATCATCACAGGGGCGGATCAAGGGGGGGCAGGGGGTGGCTGCAGCCACCCCAAGCTTTCAGCCAAAAAAAAAATAGTTTCCCAATCCCAAGTGCCCAGTCAACTGAGCCAAGGAAGAAAAAGAAATTTTGAAAAGCTAAAGCATTTTTTGGGTTCCGGTCTCACAAGTCACAACTCAACTCAAGTCTCAAAAGTCAAAACCCTTTTCTTATTCTCTGTCTCTGTCTCTCTGTTACCTCTCACTCTCTCAGTCCCACCCATTTGATTTCAGATTTCACCCATTTTAACATTGAGGCTGCCTCCGTCGCTCCAAGTAGGCAGTAGCTGGTTTGCGAATTCGTTGCTAGCGACTCTCTTCGGGGAGAACGACGCTCTCCGGCGACTCTCTCTTTGCCTCCGGATCTCAGGTACGAATTTGGGGTGTTTTTATTACATGGGTTTGTTCATTTTCTGGTTTTCTGTTCTTCTTTTATGGTTTTCTGAAATGGAGGTTTTGTAGTTTCTTTCTATTCTTCATCTTTGTGGAGAAAGATTTGCTCTTTGTGAAAACCACCTCAACCAATCTAGGGTGTGCCGTGTGCTGTAAAGAGAACAATGAAAATAGAGAAGTCAAACCAGAAACTTCACTCTGTTTCTTTTTTGACATTCTGTTCATGAATAGGAAGTCTGTATTCATCAGCTTCTTCTAAAAATAGAAAAGTGGTCGAGGGTATTATTGTACAGAAAACAGTGAATGCCTGTGCAGTGATGTGGAGATTTTCAAGCAAATAGAAGAAACCAATTTAATCCTGATCCCCCCTTGTTTTAGAATGGCATTTGCCCAACAACCGAGAACTATGGAATTCACTCACAACAACTTGTGCAGCATCATATCCATTCTAGCATCTGCTGATACATTCCATTTACATACATACAGCAGCAATACAAATCCAACCAACATTCAGAATTAAATCTCCACCTCCATTCTATGTGCAGCAATATAATCATTGCACCAAATAAATGGGTTAATTCCATTTACATTCATACAACAGGAATAGAAATGAAAAGCAACATCCAGAATTGAATCTCCACTTTCGTTCTTTGTGCAACATCATAAGCACTCAATTACAACTGAGAATGGAAACCACTACTTCAGTACTTTTGCCCTTTCTTTTCATGAACTCTGCCACATTATGGAATTGGGTTTCCCATTTACAGTACCTCTGTTCATCACTTCAATAGTTCATTGTGAGCTGAAAAAAAAAAAAAAAAAAAAACTTAGGAAAAAAATTTTCACTAGTCTTATGTATTGTATATTAATGATTATTTACTATCTTAGGTTATAATGTTGCATCATCAAGCGCCCAAAAAACCAAGAACTCTTCTATCGTTCTATAAGAGAAAAGCTGATAAATCTGAAAGTGGCGAAACGAATTCCACATCTATTCCTGATATTTCAAAACTTGATGAGGATGAGCGACGTCCTACCATTACCAAAGTTCAAGTTGTTGAAATTGAAGGAGTTGAACCTTCTTCCCAAGTCCAAAGAGTCGTAGTTGAACATTCTTCCAAAGCTCAAGAAGTTGCACCTATGGAAGTTGATATCACTTCTTCATTTGAATGTGATTCGGGTAAACGCATTGCTATATATGAATACCAGCTTAATAAACATGATGAAGTTCGGGTAGCTTATCTTAGAATGGGACCTTGTCGACCTACTCATGTAAAAGAAAAAGATTATCCGGTGACCATATTTGGAAAGCAAGGCCGACGGTTCAACGCTAATTGGTACAAACTATTCCCTTGGCTAGAATATTCACTCCACAAGGATAGAGCATATTGTTTTTATTGCTTTCTTTTTGAAACAAATCCTCCGAAGCATCCGGTATTTACCATTGATGGGTTTCAGAACTGGAAGAAGGTTAACAATGGGAAGAAGTGTCCTTTTTTGAAACATGAAGGTGGTCTTTGTTCTCCACATAGGTCGGCGACAATGTATTGTGAGACTCTAATGAATCCTTCTCGACATATAGATAGTGTTTTCAATACACTTTTCTAAAGAAGCAATTGCAAATAATTGGTTGCTTATCCGAAATGTTATTCAATGTATTCGGATGCTTGCACTACAAGGGTTTCCTTTTAGAGGACATGATGAATCGAAGAAATCAAAGAATTGTGGAAACTTCATTGCAATGTTCGAGTTTTCAAAAATTTTGAACAAGAAAGTTGCCGAAATAGTAGGTGATTGTCCAGGAAATGCCAAGTATACCTCACATGGTATTCAGAAAACACTTTTGCATATATTTGCGGAAAATGTGAGAAAGAAAATACACGAAAATGTTGGTGATGCAAAGTTTTGTATCCTTGTGGATGAAGCACAAGATAATTCACATAGAGAACAAATGGCCATTATTCTACGATTTGTTGATCGTGGTGGTTTTGTTAGAGAAAGGTTTTTTGCCATTGTTGGTGTTGAAGACACTTCTGCGTTAACCTTGAAAGAAGAGATTTCCAATGTTCTTGCTCACAAGAATTTGTTTATTGGAAATATGAGAGGCCAGGGTTATGATGGTGCTAGTAATATGCGTGGTCAATGGAATGGATTACAAGCACTATTTCTTAAGGAGTGTCCTTATGCATATTATGTGCATTGTTTTGCGCATCGACTACAACTTGCATTAGTTGCAGCTTCTAAAGATGTGCCAGACGTTTGGTTATTCTTTTCGAAGTTGGCATCCATTGTTAATCTCCATGTTATGCCTAAGCGGAAGAAAGAGTTGGAGAAAGCTCGAAAAATAGAAATCGATAATTTGTTGGCAAGTGCTGTGCTTGATAGTGGACCGGGTACTAATCAAGTCCGCACATTGCAGCGAGCTGGAGATACTCGATGGAGCTCTCACTACGAATCTGTTGTAGCTTGATAGAGATGTATAATGCGACTTGCACAGTTCTTGAAAGCATCATGAAGAATGGGTCTAGTAACACTATGCGTGGAGAAGCTAAGGGTTCTTATGTTGCTATGAGAAATTTTGAATTTGTCTTTATGTTTCATTTATTGCATAAGACCATGGGAATCACAAATATACTATGTAAAGCTTTGCAAGTAAAGTCACAAGACATTCTAAATGCCATGGGTTTAGTCTCAAGTACGAATGAACTTCTTCAAGAGTTGAGAGAAACAGGTTGGGGTAGCTTCCTTGAGGATGTGATTTCTTTTTGCAGAAAACATGACATTGATATTCCTGATATGAGTTCTCGTCATATGATTGGTACACGCTGTTCTTGCCAACAGAATGATTGTATTACAGTTGAGCATCATTATCGCGTTGATATTTTCAATGCTGTAATAGATTTCCAGTTGCTGGAGTTGAAGAGTAGATTCTCTGAGGAGGCAATTGAGCTTCTTTCTCTTAGTTCGGCTTTGGACCCGAAAGATGCTTTTAAGTACTTTCATATTGATGATATTTGCAAGCTCGCTGAGAAGTTTTATTGTGAAGACTTCACAGAGCAAGAGATACATATTTTGAGAAGTCAATTGCAACATTTTAAGCTTGATGTGCATCATCATCCCCGTTTTCAGAAATTGTCTACCATTTCTGAGTTATGTCGAGCTTTAATTGATACAGAAAAGTCAACTATTTATCAATTGATTGATAGATTGATTCGTCTTGTCTTGACTCTTCCTGTTTCCACGGCGACTGCCGAATGAGCCTTCTCAACTATGAAACTTGTCAAAACACGACTCCGTAACAAGATGGATGACGAGTTTCTCGCGGATTGCATGGTTATTTACATCGAAAGAGAGTTTACTAATGAAGTCGACATAGAGTTGGTAATAGATGAATTTGATAAGAAGCCACGCAAGTCAAGATTTCACTAGTGTCATGTTTTAACTTTTGTTTGTCTTTTGTCATACTTGTCAAGATCTATTGTGAAGACATTTTTTTGTTGATTTTGAGTAGTATAATAAAAATGATCACTCTTTTGGTATGATGCTTGTCGAAAATGAATTATGAAGATAGTACATAGATAGTTTTTGGTGGGACATTGTTGCTATTTTTTATAGTTTTTCGTGAGACATTGTTGCTATTTTTTTAGTGTAACTTAAGTGCAGCCCCCCTAGATTAGAAGTCCTGGATCCACCCATGCATCATCAGATAACAAAGCATGGATGTCCAAACATAAATTAAGTCCAGAGTATTTGGAGGAACTTTTACATTTTATTGAGTTACAAAGGAAAATGGTAAAGGATGTGAGCAGTTTTCATGTCCATGTGTTAAATGTCGAAATGGGAGTGGACTAATTACCCTAGATTTGATTCATGAGCATTTACTTATTAACGGTATTGATAAGTCTTATACACATTGGACTTTTCATGGGGAAAGTATTGCAACAACTAAGGAGAAACCATCATTATCGAAGCCTGGTGATCAACCAAATGATATGCATCCCAGAATGGAGGAACTTGTTAATGATGCATTTGGAAGAATTGGTGAACATGTCGATTCTCTTATGGATGATCTTATGAGGAATGCTAATTGTGATGAAGGCTGCCCAGAGTCTCAAGGCCATAACATTATGAAGGGAGAAGATAAAAATCTTTATTCGATGATGCAAGACAACCTTTGTACCCTTCTTGTCCTAAGGAGCTCACAAAATTGTCAGTTACCGTTAAGCTATATAGTTTAAAGGCACAAAATGGTTGGTCAGACAATAGCTTTAATGACCTCCTTCAATTGAACAAGAAGTTGCTACCTATGGGAAATACATTACCAGAAAGCACATATCAAGCTAAAAAGATGATCAACTCATTGGGAATGACTTACGAGTCGATACATGCATGCCCGAATGATTGCATTCTTTATTGAAAAGAGTATAAAGATAGACAAAATTTTCCAATATGTCATACATCTAGATGGAGGTCAGATTACTTGGCAAAAAAAAAAAGAGTGTTAAAGTCCCATTAAAAGTTTTGAGATATTTTCCTTTGACACCAAGGCTACAAAGGCTATATAGGTAAGATTTGTGGTTAAATATAATTTCAAGGGCATCGAACATGTTTTTGGATATTAAAATTAATAACTAATTATTATTCTAACTTTGTTGTGTAGTGTCACATGGATAGCAAAGCAAATGACTCGGCATGCTCGACCTAAAGAATACAATGGTGTTATGCGGCATCCTTCTGATTCATCAAGTTGGATGGTAGTAAATACCAAGTGGCCAAATTTTTCTATGGAAATCCGTAATGTGCGTTTGGGACTTGAAACTGATGGATTTAACCCTTTTGGACATCTAAGTAGCGTTTACAGTTGTTGGCCTATAATTATAGTGCCTTACAATCTTCCTCCCTCGATGTGCATGAAAAGAGATTTTTCTATGTTGACAGTACTGATACCAGGTCCAAAAGGACCAAGTAAAGACATTGATCTTTACCTGCAACCATTGATTGATGAGCTGAAGGAATTATGGCTTAATGGAGTGTCAACGTATGATTCTCATTCAAGGACGATTTTTAATATGAAAGCTATATTGATGTGGGGAATTCATGATTTTCCTGCATTTGGGAGTTTGTCAGGTTGTGTTACACATGCACAATACGCTTGTCCTGTTTCTGCTGTGGAAACCGTTTCTAAGCCTCTTAAGAGTGGGAAAAAGTACTCCTATCAGGGCCACCGAAAATATGTCTTAAGAGTGGGAAACAGTACTCCTATCAGGGCAACCGAAAATATCTTCCTATTAATCACGTTTTCAGGACACAAAAGGCGGTTTTCAATAATAAAGTAGAACAGGGAAGACCTTCTCCACGGTTGAGTGGTTCAGATGTTGAAGCGAAGGTAGCTGGTATTCAGATGGATATTGGAAAATCGAAAGGGGAAAAACGAAAAAGTTATGATGATGAGTCGGCTAAGAATATAACTGCATGGTATAAGAGATCGATTCTATTCGACCTGCCATATTGGAAGGTGATTTCTAAAATTTGTATTATATTCCATATACATATATTTTAGCAAATATACACTTAATTGTCCATTATTAATGTGCTTTAACAGGAATTGCCAGTTCGCCATAATCTGGATGTGATGCATATTGTGAAGAATGTTGGTGACCATCTTCTATCAACGATCCTAGGCATCAAAGATAAATCAAAAGATGACACTAGTGCATGTGAGGATTTGAAAAAAATGAACATCATGAAAGAATTATGGTTGCAAGAAACGGATGGTAGAACTATTAAACCAAAGGCACCATTTACTCTAAGTCGTAAGGAGAAAGAATTGTTTTGTCATACTTTGAATGACTTGAAGGTTCCAACGGGGTATAAATCGAGTTTTAAACATCTTGTGAACTTACAAAGCCTCAAAATAAAAGGGCTCAAGTCACATGATTATCATGTCATAATGCAACAGTTATTACCTGTTTTGCTACAACATGCCTTGTCAGAGCATAAGATACTAAAAAATGTTATTCAACAAATTTGCAATTTTTTTAATGTCTTGTGCTCAAAGACGATCAGTGCAGATAATATCATTACTATAAAACAACGACTTGTAGTGGCAATGTGTGTTTTGGAGAAATTTTTCCCGCCTTCATTTTTTGTTATTAGCATTTACGTCATGGTGCATTTAGCTAATGAAGCATTAGCTTGCGGTCCAGTCAGATTTCGTTGGATGTATCCTTTTGAACGGTATATTTCTAACCCTAATATATTCTTTTTGAATGGTATAATATATTGTTGATTCACAACCTGTCACCAGGCTAATGAAAATCTATAAAGGATACAAAAAGAATACAACACACCCTGAATGATAAATTGTAGAGCGCTACATTGTAGAGGAATCTATTTTGTACTGTATGGAGTACATGCCAGACGGTGATAGTGGTAATCATAAGAGGACACGTGAAAGGTCTTTGGATGAAGATGGTGAGTACGATGAAGAGCCCTTGGACAATGGCAAGAATATATAT
The DNA here is from genome assembly GCA_028538565.1 of Umbellularia californica. Classification (NCBI taxonomy): domain Eukaryota; kingdom Viridiplantae; phylum Streptophyta; class Magnoliopsida; order Laurales; family Lauraceae; genus Umbellularia; species Umbellularia californica. Next base: position 27,521,986 of record JAPQWN010000002.1, read on the forward strand.
ATCTAACTAACTTACAACATCAACAAGTACGCAAATGGGTTTTGCATAGTTACGATCGAATTGGTGATTGGGAAAGGTTGGTAGACAAACTCTCTAAAACATCGTGTAAGATATATTAATTATATCACTTATAGAAATATGCATAGTAACTTGTCTGTCAATGATACAGGAAATATGAAACATATTTAAAAACAACTTCTTCAAAGGGACAAAAAAGGAAGAGCATTGCGTCTACGAACAATGACCTTGATTTTATAAGATGGTTGCGAAAGGAGGTTTATTTATTTAGTTTCATAATGTTAAACGATATATATGTTCATATATACTGAGTACCAAGTAAATCCGTTTTTTATATGCAGATGGAATTTGTTGAGGATGAGTACACTTTGAAAAGACTAGCAGATGGACCGATGTTCAAGGCAAAATGTTATAACAAATATCGTGCCAATGGTTTTGTATCTGTCCGAGTGAATATGAGACTAATAAATCAACACAAAATAGTGGGGTCTCAATGAAAGCCATCACTAAGTGTAGGTCAAGTGCTAAAGATAAGAATTACAAGGAAGATGAGACCACCTATTATGGGCTTGTGAGACAGATAATTGAGTTGGATTATGTTGATTTTCGTCAAACAATATTTTATTGTGATTGGGTCAAAGTAGAGGATAAAACCAATGGTTGCATTGTTGATCCTGAAACAAATTTGATAATGGTAAATATGGAAAAATTCAAAGGAAAAAAGAAGGAAGGGGATGAACCATTCATACTCGCGTCTCAAGCAAGTCAAGTGTTCTACTCCAAAGATCAAATAAGGCCTGGATGGTCTGTTGTTTTGATGGCCCCAAAAAGATTGACAAAAGATGTTGATGCACTTGAAGATCCTACTTTGTTTTCCTCCTCGGCTAGCGAAAATGCAAATTTAGAGAATGTTTTGAAAGAAATTAACTATGAGTTGTAGTGTTGGACATGTTTATTTTTATTTTCAATCTTTTTTAATATTTTAAGTTTCTCATATAAGATTGTACAACAAAAAAGGCTTGCTATAATTGTCTCTATGCTATCACTTTAGTTTTTTTTTTATTGTTTATTCTGTTGACATATTGTTAAGGTGAAATATTCACTTAATGATTACAAACCTATTTTTATGTCTTTTAAGCTGTTTGGCATAGGTGTTCCAATGGCAGAGGAAGACAATGGAATTTCAGTAAATTCAAGTAATTACAATTACTTTACTGAAGTAATAATTTCATACTTTACTTTCAATAGTATTTCGTTTATATAACATTCATCTTGTATAGGTTAGGAAACTCCTCATCATCACAAGACAAGCCTGTGATCACCTTAAATGTATTTGGTTTACCCGTGGGCGATAATTCATTTAAGTTGGCTTCAAGATGCGGAGATCTTGTTCGCACTTACATCCCTATTTCCATCAAGGACTGGTGTGCAATGCTTAAGAGCAAGAAAGATGAACTTTGGAAGCGCATACAAGTATAATTTATATTTTTTATATAACACTTGATAGGGAACAAGTTAATACCAAGGAGACGAACACTTAAAAAATAAAACTTTAAGGAAAAAAAATCTAAGACAATTCAATCTCAAATTTTCTTGCTGGAAGATTATGTTGTATCTCAATGCTACAAAGATAAATGCCTCAAAAACATGTTTGATATGTTCAGAAAATACAAGGCCAAATTGATGACGAATTATCTCGATCTTCATACAATTTATGATGATAAATTGAACAATCGTCCTCCAGGAATTAAGCCTGAAGATTGGGAGTCTTTTGTTGAACATAACATGGATTCCAAAATTATAGAACAACGGGAAAAAAATGTTGAGGTGAGGAAGAAGCTGGACATTTTCCATACAAGTGGTAAGCATGGCCAAGCGAGACTGGAAGAGAAAATGGTAAGTATTTGGATCTTATCTGTAGCATAACTTCGCTCTTTATGGAAATAAAATTATAATCTAAATATGGGAAATTATGCTCATTTTTTATTTTTGCCCTATGGTCTTCATTTTTAGTTACTTATGACATAAATCATATGTCTTTAGTTCTTTTATATCTTAATACAAACAAATAGACCCTTAGAAACTAATTGTTGAAAATCATGCAAATATAGAAACGTCAAAAAAGGATGATGACCCTCCCATTACTAGAGCTGACGTGTGGATTGAAGCCCATATAGATATGATGAGTTCATAATTTTACACTTAAGTTAATGAACTACTATAAAGTAATTTAAAATACTTTACTTGTATGAATGTATCACTTGGCAGGAAAAACTAAAGGAATCACTTTCCAAACAAGGTGAAGTCAATCCCCACGACATTCTCAACGATCCATTAACTCAAGTATTTGGTGTTGATAAGCGGGGTCGTGTCCGAGGTGTTGGGAATGTATCCAGAACTCAAATTATAGGGTTCTCGCCAGCTCTTGAAATGCTAGCCCTTAATGAGAGGAAAGTTACAGGCCAATCAACATCAATTAAAAAACTAGAGTCCCAAATGGAAAACCTAATCGATGAAGTTGGGGGTTTCCGACAGTTGATTGTCAAGGTTAGTTTTGATTGGAACTCTTCTTTTATATTAAATATTTTAAATAGCTTTAGATTTTCTTTTCTATATGTATTGAACAAATAACATATATTGTGAAACATTATTCCAGAAACCCATAGATCCAGAATCCCAAGGAAGCACATCCATTCCACCAAAGATGTCAAGATCAATTGTAGTTTCCAATCCAATAGAGAATGATCAATCTTCAATGAGATGGCAGTCATGCAAACTATTATCTTGGCGTAATGAAGTCGCAGCCCATGGAAGAGCTTATACGGGAAAAGAACCCCAACAGATTCATGGCAAGTCTCTTGCAAAAAATGCATATAAAGTTATGGTTGATATTATTGACAAAGGAGACATCGAATTATTTCAACCAGATGGTTATCATTCAACTTTTGGTGAAATTGGAAATGGGTCATTTGTAGCATGGCCTATGAGCTTTGCTTTGTTCACTGATTAGTTATTGCTTGTAAAGAACAACTTATTAAACTTTTATCATGGTTTATGTTCTTTTATAGCTTTTGTTAGAACAGTAGAACAGTACATGGAATGGATTGTCTTTTTAAGTATCTTAGTTTACCTTTATTTCAATGTATCAATTAATGTCTTCAAATGAGTTGTCTTGTTAATTCATTGTAAATTAACACACACACACACACACACACACACACACATATATATATATATATATATTTATGTGTGTTACACACACACACACACACACACACACACACACTTATGAATGTCATTACAGGTTCTCTTACAAGTTTTTTAAGTTTATATTTATATTTTAAAAAAAATATTCATAATATTAGGAAGAGTTTATAACTGTACTATTATACTTAGGACCAGATTCTAGAATGGTTGGGACATGTTCCAACAATAAAAATTAAGGAACGGTTCACACTTGTGCCAAAAAAAAGTATTTAGGAACGGTTTAATATCGTTCTAAAAATATAATTTTAGAACGGGTTGAAATCGTTCCAAACAATTGTATTCAGGAATGGTTCCACATCATTCCAAAAAGATACTTTTGGCACGAGTTGAAGTCATTCCACAAAATAACTTTAGGAACGATTTCGATCCGTTCTATAATAATAGTCTAGAACGAATATGGAGCATTCCAAAGTATTAGGAACACCCCGTTTTAGAATGGATCAAAATTGTTCCTTAATCCATTAGAACGAATATGGAGCGTTCCTTAGTATTGTTAAGATCTTGGCCTTTGATTTTATTTACTTTAATTTTCATTGTTATATCATCCAATCCAATTAGGCAAGAGATTGCTAATTGGATTGTAGATTTGCGAGTTGAATTAGAACATGCATTATTTGAATTAATTATATACTTAGTAGATTTTGGATTACCTAATCTCTTAATTTTATTGTTATTGGATTTTAGGCAAGAGATTGCTAATTGGATTGTAAATCTTTGTTTGACTTGTTAATTTTACTTCTAGATTGCTAGATCTACACTTCACCTAACTTGTTTTAAAATCCTACACATTTCACATTACATCTTCACATCAAATCTTCCATTTCCACCACCATTCATCCACTAGTTTAGTGTAGTTTGTTAGATTACCTTAGATCTTATTCATTTTTTAAATTATTAATTATAGTAGTTTAGTTTCATAATTTAGTAGTTTTACTTGTTCACTTTAATTGTCTATATTAGCTATATCTTAGTTCAATTCTCACTCCTGCACATCATATCTCCCAAGATAGAAAATATGTCAAAAGATTGAGAAGTTTCCTCCACCAAGGCATCAAATCCCATGAGAGAGTTGGGTCATTCTTGAAATTGTCCACCAGGATGAGGATGTCTCCCTCTAATATATCTTTGAGTCCATTCGAGATGCAAACAGCTACTCCTTCAAGCAATGCTTGGAGTTTTGCCTCAGGAAGGTCGGCTACTTGAATAGGACCGCATAAGCCATGATCTCTTACTATTCCCCCCACCCCTATATGTCATGTTCCTCCATTCCAAGAGCCATCGAAACTCAGCTTGTGATAACCTGTTGCTAGTGGGAACCAGACAGAGTTGGTGAATCCTATGAGCGAGACTGCATGATGGACAAAATGAGACCTGTTCCATTGGAATACAACTATTTTGGTTTTACTAGTAACAACAAAAGGATGTATTGGATTTAGGGATGTAAATGGATCCCGATTCTCTTATTACCTGGAGGTTCCGACCCGTTAAAAACCGGGTCTGGGTCCTTATTTAGGCCCGGATAAATAAATGGGTTTGGGTCCGGTTCCACCTTGGTTCGAACCGTGGACTTGAGACCCGACATATTACCTCAATTTTCGAAAATCTCTCATAAAAACCAAGTTTTTTTTAAAATCATTCTCTACCTAGACCCAGATCCAAACCCGTCCCATATATGGTTCTGGTTTCGGTTCCGAAATAAAGAAACTGGTTTCGAAACAGTTCCGGGTTCGAATCTGGTTCTACCTTCTCCTTAACAGTTCCAGTTCTGGGTCCACTACAGACCCAGACCGAAACCGACCCGTTTACAACCCTAATTGGACTAAAGGCAAAAGGGGATTAATTGGTACTCATTTTCCTGATGTACAAAGCAAAGGAATGCTCCTATTTTCATATTCTGATTGTCAGCTCTATGCCATAACCAATTGGAAAACGTATGGGGTCTTGGAATGGTTCGAAGGAGACTTTTCCATATATCCTTTGAAGTGGGGGGCAACAAATGGTCAATGGACTTAGGAGTTAGTCCTACAAAGGATGTACATTATACACTGCATTTATTGGGTTATCTTGAGCAAACAATATATCTTTGACCGGGACCACTTTAATAAGTCTATCGTATTGTATTTGTTTACATGTGTGGTAAACTATACGTAGATCTCATATCATAATAAATATAAATTAAAGTAGATGTGGGATAAAGTACGTGGTAAAGTAAATAAGAAGAGAGTTGTAAATTCTTATTTTTAATTTTAACTTTATTTTATTATGATTTTATGTGGTAAAGAAAAAGTGGGTTATTGGAAAAAAGTAGCGGCTAGACTTTAACACGTTACCTTTTTATTTAAACTTTGTAAAGAAAGAGGACATCACATCACAATAAATGCATGTGAGGTAAACTAATGGTGTGTGTTAGATAAAGTATGAGGTGAAGTAAAGTGGGAGCAAATCATGAAATTATTAATTTTTATTCTAACTTTACTTTATCACATTTTACCTGATTTTATGTAATTAAAAAAAAGCGGCTTGTGATAAAGTTTGTAGTAAAAAAAGTAAGGACTGTTATTGACTTTACTACATTGCGTGGTCATCGAAACTTGGTGGGGGGGGGGGGGGGGGGGTGTGTTTCATATTGGGGTCAAGACATATTTATTTACATATTTAATAAAGAAAAAGAAAGGTTTACTTAATTAATAAATCTAATATTAATAATAAACTTAAAATTTTATTTAAATTAAATAATAAATTAATATTGATATTAAACTTAAGTATCATTAACTTTTACCTGATTTGATTGGATCATAAACCATTTGGGTAATCATCATAATCTAAATTTATATTATAAAATAATTAAGTAAAAATAAGTTCATAATCAAACCTATCATGCAATGCAAATAACATGTGAGTAAATATTTATTTTTAATAATGGTAACTTTTATTGAGGAAAGCGCATTTGAATGTGACGTACGGTAGTTCCGCATCGACCAAAGAGTCACGTGACATAACGAGTCGTACTCGGTTTTGAGAAGACGTGAGCATAGATAGGGTTTTGGCTGCAGAAAACGTACAACAACTAGGCTGTGGACGACATAATTGTGAAAGGATGCAGAAACCATGGGAAAATGGGGTGTATGGCTCTTGACCGGAGGATGGGGGGATTATATGGAAAAGTCTACTTGTCCCGGGACTGGCCCGACTCCATGTAAAAGGGCATTTTGGTCATGTTCCAAATGACCAAAATGCCCTTTTACATGGAGTCGGGCTGTTCCAAATGACCAAAATGCTCTTTTACATGGAGTCGGGCCAGTCCCGGGACAAGAGTCCCGGGACAAGTAGTAGGACTCGAATTATATTCTGTTTTCATTTAGCAGAGAAGATTTTGGACTTTTTCGTGCAGTGTGCAAGAAGATTTTGAGTGTGAAGGCTGGACGCCATAGGTCTGTTTTCTCTCTCTTCGCTGGCAATGTTTTAATTTATTTATTTTAAAAATTAAGGTCAGATTAAGACTTAGAATGCAAAAGATCCCATACAAGTGAGAAGCTCGCAAATCAGAGTCGTGTATCAGGGGCGGGTTTGGATGGACGGTGAAATGAATTCACGTAAGATAAAGCTTTCATTATCTAGATTAGAAAATATCATTGATTATATCAAAAATTTATAAATTTAAAATTTTCTCCTTTTTTAAAGAAGAAGTTAAAAAACAACCTCCTTTTGCCACTAAATAAGAAAAAATAAATTTTTTATATAAAAAGTAAAAAAAATCCTATCAAGTCATTGAAAATAAAAAATAAAAAAACCCATCATAACCTCCTTATATTTTATTATCTTGATTTGATGTTTCCCCACACTTTACTTAAATTCACCGTTCATCCAAACACGCCTAGAAATCGATGCCCAAATAGCTGAGTGATATGCAGGGCAACCAACCGAGCAACTCCTTATTATAGAGATGCTAGATGATGACATGTGGGGTTGCCAATTGAGCAACTCGTTCTTGTAGAGATTGCATAGATTCTGTGCTTTCTTCCCACCAGTTTTTGGAAGGCAACAAAGGGCTGCTCATTGTGTCTGCTCAATTCATGGATATGCAACTCTTTTTACATTGTGGGCATTTCTTTTACCATTTGTATGGGTTTTCTTGGATCTCACCCTCAAGGTTGGAGTATAAAAAAGGAAAAAAAGAACTTTTGTAATAAAGGTTGTTTCTCATAAATTAGCGCTTTAATAAAAAAAAAAAGGGACAATGCATGAGATTAATTGAGAATAAATTGCGTTGTTTTGGGGGCTTTACTAATGGATTTGAGTGGAGTAGAGATTATTTTGAAGAAAGAATAAAAAATAAGTGGGTTATAATGGTATTTTATTTTTAATCATTTTTTATGATATCTTTTTGACCTTTTGTATTGATTGTGGAGTTTTTTTGTCTTTTAGTGGAGAAATGACGTTATTTCTTACTTTTTTTAAAAAAAATATGGTGGGAAATTTAAATTAAAGTGCTTTTGATATGACTTTTTTTTAGAAATGGGGGCTTTACTTTACTTGACTCTAGTAGTAAAGTTGCCAAACAAGCCGGCACTAATTTCTTTCTTCTACTTGATAACTTAGGTTCATTGGGGTGTGGGACTATCCCGAAAACTATTTTAAAGGGTAGACTTGTCTATTCAACACAAGGAGCGGAGCATAGAAGCTGGTCTTAAAATAGAAAAGATGTGATATTTTTACACTTCCATAAGTTTTAGGTGAATAATAAATGTGCAGTGGGGACGTATACTTATCATTTACAAGACTTGCCTTTAGTCCACAAGCTTCTTTCTTTTTACCACTTCTAGTATCCAAAATGTGCTTTTTTATATGCACCCCCTTTCTCGCATATTACCATGTAAGGGCATATTTGGATGTACAAGAAAATATAATCTTTAATTTTCTAAAGAAATAAACTTTATGCGTTTGGTAATTCAAGAAAAATATGAAAAAAAATTGATTTTCTTTCAAAAAGCTCAGTATTTTTTCCTACAGCTCTCCCTTCTAAGAAACTTTCTACAATATAAATATCTTTCAAAATGAGGTTTACAAAGTGATAGGGTAAACTAAATAACTTCACGAAATCTATCATGATTTACTTCTTTACATGTATGGTAAAGAACAGTAAAGGTAAATGTAACATTACGGTAATGGTGAGGTAAGTAAAGTTTATGGTGAAGTAAAGTGTGAGAGAGTGGTAAAGTAGTTACTTTATGTTTTACTTTACTAGCACTTTACCGTAGTTTATATGGTAAAGAAAACGTGACATGTGATAAAGTTTATAGTAAAGAAAGTGGTGGCTAAACTTTACTTTACCATACTATTTTTTCATCTAAACATGCTGGGAGGGATAATATGTCACATCTGGGTTATTAAGGCATGTTTGTTTATATTTGTGGTAAAGTGAAATAAATATTGATGTCACATCATGATAAAAAAATAAGGTAAAGTAAGGTCAAATCAAGTATGTGGTGAAGTAAAGTATGAGAGAATTGTAAAGTAGTTGCCCTTTGTATTGACTTTACTTTACTACATTTTACATAGTTTTATATGAAAAGAAAAAGTGACTTATGGTAAAAAAAGATTGGCAGCTGAACTTTACTTTACCACAGTACTTTCTCATCCAGACACGGTAAATTACATATAAATTAAGCATTTAATAAAAATTATTTTAATAATAAACTTTACTATGATCACTAATATTAACTTGTTATTTTGGACTTTTAATATATATTAAAATCACAGTACATTCCAAATAACTCAATTTAAACTTTATAATATTCTTCAAAAATTACGAAACATAAAAAATATTATAATATTACACCATTATATTCTATACTATTTTATTCTTTCAATATTTAAATTTCTAAATATTGTATTATGCAGACATACAAACAGGCCCTAAATATGTGGACGATATGATGGTTTTGTAGCACTCCACTCCTTATTCAATTAAGCAACGTATAATTGTTTATGTGATGTTGGATTCTTAACAAATATTTAGAAAAACTCACTATCAATAAATCAATAATTAATTAATTAATTAAGGATTTTACTATGCCTTTACCTTTATTTTTACTTTAATATACTTCATCTTTACGTTTCATGTGATGTGATATCTGCCTTACCTTTACTCTTTCATAAATGTAAATAGAAACGCCTATAAATGAAACAGAGCCTTGATTGAGTTAACTTCTACTAGCAAGTAATAACATAAGGGGATTGAGTTAGTTTCCAATAACAAGGATATGATATTATGGGGACCTTTGTATTTTACACATGAGATAAAAAAAATGAGTTTGTTATAGAAATATTACTTATGAAAATGTCATGTATGCAAATATTATACAGTATAATGGGCCTCTTTGTTTGTTGGAATTCAGAGAATTCCTATCTGGAAATTTTTGAAACCCCATACATAGTGGATTATTGGATGCATCCAAAATTTCCACAAAAAAAATAAAGGGGCCAGAATTCCAAAATTCTTATAGGGCATTCAAGACCTTTTGGGCTTGTTTCTTTTATAAGATCCCAAAATCTCATTTCCGGAGGAATTTCAAATTCTCCAAAAGCTATTAAGTGGAATTCAAAATCCCTCTTTTGGGTGGAGCATTTGAAGTTCCAACCAAATGCATTGAGAATGAAATTATAGGGATTCTAAAAGGTCATTTGGGATCTTTTAGGTTAATGGAATTAGGACTCTAGTGAAAGAAACATGGCATCTCAAATATCAAGGAATAATATGTCACTTCATGTAAAAAAACCCAACATAACGAATTCTTGTCAGAAATTTTGATAAAGAAACAGGCCGCCCTATTTCTTTACCAAAATTCTAAGAATTTATGTCTGGAGGAACTTCAAATTCTCCAAAAGTAGTCCCCTTGAGGTGGGATTCCAAATCCATCCTCTTCGTAGAGCATTTGAACTTCCAACCAAGTATATAGAGAATGCAATTCTTGGAATTTCAAAAGGTCATTTGATGTCTGTTTCTTTACTTGGATTTATATAATTCCTTTCTACAAAAAATTGAAATTCTCAAAAATTGTGGAATTCTAGAATGCTCCATTGAACTTGAGCATTCAAAAATTCCACCAAATAGTAAAGGGGCTGAAATTCTTAGAATCCTAAAGGTCATTTAAAACCTTTTAGATGAATAAATTTTTGAAATGCTTGTTAAGAGACATGACATTTACAAATGATATAGTACATGGAATTCTAGAATGCTCCATTGAACTTGAGCATTCAAAAATCCCACCAAATAGTAAAGGGGCTGAAATTCTTAGAATCCTAAAGGTCATTTAAAACCTTTTAGATGAATAAATTTTTGAAATGCTTGTTAAGAAACATGACATTTACAAATGATATAGTACATGATGTCATATTATGTCAAAAAAACCACAACCTGACAAATTGTTGTTAAAAATTATAGTAAAGGAACATGCCCATAAGCGGCTGGGTTTTAAAATCACTGTGAGAAAACATGGCATTTGCATATGATAGGGGACATGCGATCACATCATGTCAAAAAAAATACTAACAAATCAAATTGTCGTCATAAATTCTTGTACCAAAATTTCGAACCTGTCTAGACCTGATGTGATATCTTGTCCCTTGACATTTGAAATATCTTATTCTTTCCACGAGAACCCCAATTTTGAGCTACGAATTCCATGAGTTCCAATCAATAAACAGGCCTTAAAATTCCACCATCGTCCTTATCAGATAGAAAAAACCAAGAGAGCTGCTAATGCTACATCCTAAGCTTCTCTGAGCACATCCATTCTTTCTACACACCGTAAGTGAAAAATTTTCAGAGTTTCTCTCTATAGACCTCATTATTCCCAAAATACCTATCTCCCTCCAGTCTCATTTTCTCAGTTTACTCCCCTTCTCCATCTCCCTGCTTCGCTCTCCTTCTTTTTCTCTCCCATTCCGGTAGTGCGGGAAAAGGAGACAATGGTGGCTACCGTGGAGGGTGTGTGTGGGTGAGTGATAATCACAGATTTCATACATTAATAAACCTCCATTTTTAATCCTTTACATTCCCCATGTACTTAATTGATTGAGCTTGGCCATGTTTTGTAAATTTGGGTTCAAATTGGGCCTAATTGTTTTTTTTTTTTCCAGCATTATTAGGATTCTACACTGTTTCTGTATTTCAGCCATATCTTGAGTTCTAGATATCTAAAAATAATGTATCTTGCCTTGTAGGAAAGATAAGAGAGAGCTCTACAACTTTCATGAAGAGCCCCAGAGCTGAATCAAATATCTAGTGGACCGGATTGGGCTTGGAAGTCAGAGCAAAGGTACTGTCGCTGGAACCTGAGCAGCGTGAGAGTGATTTAGGCATAACTCTCTCATCTTAAGTCCAAATCAAGTGATTTTTCGGTGGCCAAGGAAAGCTAAGAGGCAGAGGGTTAACTTTAACCTAGGGGCAAATGAGGATTCTTAAATTTTGAAGTCGGTTGGTTTTGTATAAACAGAGAGCCGAGAGGGGGAAAGGATTCCATGCGATTCTTCTAGCTAGACTTTTCTTTTCTTTCTTTTGCTACCCGAGTACTGCAACCATGGAGAGCTAAACATTTGAGATCAATCCAAGGATCTGGAAGGAAATTTTGTTTTGGCTTTGAGATTCTGTATCAAATTTTGATTCTGAATTGAATTAATTGTTTCCTTCTTCTATTGATTGGGATTTCAAATTGTATTATTAGAGATTTCTGTTGTGTGATGTGATCTGATTGGATCCTTATTCCTAATTGAGATTTGTGATTAAATTGTGATTGATTAATTGTAGTTAAGTCACATGAATTGAAGAGGGTTAGATTAGCAGATTTGCTAATCTAGGTTAATTGAATCCTGGGTGTTAAACTAGCATAGGTTGCATGAATCGAGCGATTGCAGGTTTATGAATCATTTGTTAGTTAAATTCTATGTGATTATCTAGTACTGAATTCTTTGTGTTTGAAGCTGAGATTTTAGTCGATCATAGCTTAACAAATTAAATCAATCCAGATGCATGTTAATTGTTCGATGAAAAGCCAACTTGATTTCTGACAGTTTCTTGGATTGGTTGCTTTACAATTTGATATTTTTCTTACATTTATTTCTTGTGTTTACATTCTACATACACAATTTCCCCCCTTGTTTTACCTTGATTTGGTTTAATTGGCCCTTTGATCCTCAAGAAACGACTCGATTCACAGCCTTGTGCTACAAGTTATCGTAAAACTAGAATTTTGTTATTTGGTTGAGTTCGGCGGTCGAACCATTGAGTGCATAAAGAAAGAGAGGGAGAGAATTTTGATGGATGTCCTTGTCCTTTTATTAGCTAATTTCACACAAAAATATATTTGTCATGGAAAAAAAAAAAACACGAGATGTGCGCGTGGAAGCATTGGGTCGCGGGATTAAAAGCTCTCAAAAACAAATAAAAAGGGAGGATGGGACGGGGATCTTTCACCGACTGTTTCCTCTCGAGGAGAACGTTGTTTCTTTTGGTAGATTTTTTTTAGTGGAACTTGAGAGAGAGAGAGAGGGAGGGGAGGAGCAGCGATCTAAGCTTTCAAGCGATGGTCAGCGCAATCAACAGCGTCGAGCGATGGCACCGGCTACGAGCAATCAGGTAGCGTAGCTCTTCATGTTATTATCTTTCCTTTTTTAATTACTTATTTCCCCGTACTCAGATCACTCCTCTCTCTTCTTCGTCTCATCGTCTCCTTCTCTTCTTTTTACTCTTTCCTTTTTTTCACCAAAGGAGGAGTTAAGTATTTTTTATAGGGATTTATGATTCGGCCGAAAATTAAACGGAATGATGGCCGAAACAAAACTGCACCTTTAAAAGAGTATACGGGCGTCACTCTCCTCTCACATCCTCTGGTCCTTCTCTCAGCTTTCTCTTCAACTCAACGTGTAATCATCGAGTCCTTTGCTTTTATTTTCCATCCGTTTTTGTTTCGTTTGGTTTGCTTCTTCTCCTTTCGGAGCTCTCAAATGCATTTTCTTCACACCCACTTCTTAAGTCTTTTTCTTTTTCTTTCTACCTTGATGCTTCATATTTTCCTCTGTTTTTATTTTTTATGTTATTTTTTTTTTATTTTCTTGTTAATGATCTTTACAGATCAGATCGGCGGGGGTTTGATGTCTTTTTTTCGTCTCTTTTTCGCTTTTCATCTTTATTAATATGATTTTGATTCAGCAAATGCTTTATAAAGGAATTTTTTTTTTCACTTATAATGATTCGATGACCGAATGCTGTTCGGTGGCTACAGTTTTTGGTAATCTTTTCTGGCAGTTATTTCTTTATACTGCTATCTACTGTTGTTGCGGATCCACAACAAGTTCATGAAAGCTTTTTAAATAAACATTTTCTTCTTCTTCTTCTAAACTCTCAATGAATAAGAGTATCGGTTTGGATTTTTTGGAAGGTAGGCACCACTTGTGCCTTTAATGTGAAGCTCAATGCAGGTGTCTATGGGTTTTTGATATTATTTCCGTCATTTTTTTGTTGGATTATGCGGGTTTTGGAAATTTAACCTTTGAAGTAGGTATAAATGTCTGCATCCACATTGTCATTCGGTTTTTAGAAACGTTGCTCTTCATTTTCTTGGCCAATATTTATTAGGGATTTGCTAGTTTTTATTGGCATAAAGACCCTTCCAACTTCTGGGCAAAGATTGATTCTGGTCTTTCGAAGAAAATAAGTGGCGGTGTATGTTGCTCGCATCGGCCTCGCCAGATACAACATGATATCTAAAGCTCAAACCTTCTCCATTGTGATAATGCCAATCATGATCAGATTCAAGATGAGTGTTAGATTTGATACATGAAATTTAAAAATAGCCTGCCTGTTATATCATTGGGAGTTTATAAAGTGGCATGATTAGTAGGGTTGCAAGGGTATCCATTCTCCAATTACCCGAAAGTTCAGACCCAAAAACCCGGGTCTGGAACATATTTTAGGTTCCAATTCATAAACGGGTCCCAGCCAAAACATTAAATTAGGTTTTGATTGATAAACGGGTCTAGTTCCGGGTTCATATAAGTTCCGACCTGTGGACCCATGACTTGCCATATGAGTCTTTCATATTGCAAAGTGTACCTCGAATTAATTTTTTTATAACATTTTTATATTTAATGCTTGATGTAGTAGACTTAATGCACTTTTTATAAGATGAATGATATTATAAGAAAAAAATAAAAAAACTGAAGAGAAGTTAGAACCAAACTAAATCTTGTTCTCTAGGTGGATCCAATTCCGGAACCGAATCTGGGTATTTCTATCGGAACTGAGTCTGAAACCAACAAAACAGGTTGCAAGTCAAAACCGGATGTGGAACCGTTATTGAGAAACGGAACCATTACGTTTGCAGCACTAATAATTAGGTATGGGTTTGCTTCCCATATTTTGTGTTTAAAATTGTCCCATATTTGCCCGCATTTTTTGTGGGTTTAATGGGCGCCACCCAAGGGATTAACCCTTTTGAGACAAAGAGCCCGTGATATCCATGTAATAAAAAGAAACAAAACTTCATAAAAAGAAAAAGAAAAAGAAAATATCGGGCAACTTCCCATGTCTATAGTATATTTATGTTTTATGTTCCTGATTAAGTTACCTTTTACAAGCGAACTATATCACCAAAACCTGTCTTGCCCAAAACTTAAGAGGGTTAACTTGGTATCTTTTAGTAACTTTAAAATCAAGTGGGCCACCTGAACTCGTGAACTTAAATGATGATCAAAACAACACAGACCTTGCATAAAATTTTCTACTTTGTAGTTATCTCGTCGAAGTTTGTGTTACCCTAGAAGTTTATGGTCATCCTAGTTAGTGCAATCTCTCCTGTGCACTTGCCCACTGGGTACTGCCCTGTTGTGTATTACAATGGTTTTCTTTGACCCTATCATTTGCTCTTTCCATTTTTGAATTGGAACTTTTATAATTATTGATTTCTTCTATCCTTTTTTTCTTCCGTATTGATCATATAAATCAGTTGTTCGTGTAAACAGGAAGGACATGGAAGTATATAAAACAAGAAATCTTTGTTTTCACATTGCAGCTGCCACATATGCATAAGGATTGAGTGGTATAGGAAAGAAGGTACTTTATTTATATTTCGTTTTTCAGTGCTATTAATCTTATGAACGTTTGGTGGCTTAAGTATCAAGAAAATATTTTTTA
The DNA here is from genome assembly GCA_028538565.1 of Umbellularia californica. NCBI lineage: Eukaryota > Viridiplantae > Streptophyta > Magnoliopsida > Laurales > Lauraceae > Umbellularia > Umbellularia californica. The sequence goes on from JAPQWN010000002.1 coordinate 27,537,464, forward strand.
ATCCAGGCCTGTTTCTTTACTACAATTTTTGTCAAGAATTTACCATGTTTGGGGTGTTTTAGACAAGATATGACATCTTGTCTTTTGGCATTTGCAAATGCTAAGGTTTTTGCAAGCATTCAGTTACGTGAATGGTCTCAAATGACCTTTGGAATTCTTGGAATTCCAGCCCCTTTTTTTTGTGGAACTTTTGGATGCTTTAAGTATACATGAACATTTAGGAAAGAATTTCAAAATTCTTCGGACAGGAATTCCATGAATTCTAGTAAAGAAATCAGCAGCCTCTTTAGTGTTCTATTTCTTGTCATAATTATCTATAAGTTAGTTTTTTAAATTTTGCATATGTAAGCATATCTGTATACATGTGTAATTGATACTAAGAGTGGGTACATATCCTTATAGGATATAATTTTAGGTTCAAAATGATTCGGTGGAGTTTTGGTGGGGTCAATATATTACTTGGGCCTCAATCTAACCATGGATTTGAATAAGTGAGCAAGATCCATTTTAATTTATTTAGTTGAACCTAGACCCTGTCACTATGACTTCAATAGGCAAATAAGATAAATCTAACACTAGAGAAGCTTAGACTATCCACTACTAGAAAATTAGGCTTTGGCAGCTGAATAGGCGGGCGGCCGCTTTTGGCGGTCGCAAAAGGACCCATTAGCGAAGCGGTCGCTAAAAATTCTACATACACCCCCCGAAACCCACTTTCTTTCCCACCTTTTTTTCCCCCTTTTCCCTTTCCCCTCCCGCCCTCTGCACTCGACCCTGCTCCCGCCCTCTGCATTCTCACCACACCAACGACGATTCCGCCGGACCGCTTACGCCGGAGCCGCCACCCTTTCCCTCTGCCTCTCCCTCTCTCTCTATTTCTCTCTCTCCCTCCCTCCCTCCCTCCCTCTCCCTCTCGCTCTGCACTGTGCCCTCCCAAGCGTCACTTGCCGCCACCGGTTGTCTCTCCCTCCCTGCGCCGGAGCCGCCACCGGTTCTCCCTCTCCCTCTCTCTCTATTTCTCTCTCTCTCCCTCCCTCCCTCCCTCTGTTCTCGCTCTGCACTGTGCCCCCCGCGCGCCGGAGCCGCCACCGGTTCTCTCTCTCCCTCTCTGCGCCGGAGCCGCCACCGCCGAAAACCATAGCTCGCACCAATCAATCTCTTGCTACAGCTGCTGGTATGCATTTTTTTTTATTATTTTCATTTGATTTTTCATTTGATTTATGTTATTCTCCAATTTTCTTCTATGCATTTCACATTTGTCATTTTCTTCTATACATTTCCCATTCTATGCATTTCCAACTTTCTATCCAAACAGTATCCTGTAGTAACCATTATGAAAACACCCACAGCTTCAGTTATCAACGTTTCCAAGTTTGGACAACGTTGAATGCAGCCTAATCAAAATTTCATAGCAGAAATAAAATATCAATTTCACTGTGACCATGGCAGCAAAGAAACTGAAAAATACATAACATCTTCTCTGAACATCAGAGGATGGTGTCGACATGACTTTGGGCGAGAAAGAGAGATAGTATACCGCCTATTCGCCTAATTTAATTGCCAATTTCTTATGTACTGAAACAGACCCTTGCTTTACAGAAATTAGATCAGGTCAATGGAGGCTGAGTACAGAGGGGAATGCTTTGGGTAGTAAGTCAAGGCTGTCCAGAATTGAGGAACAATTAAAAATGATAACATAAATAGGTCTTAGATTTGTCGGGCCCTGGCAGTAAGGGAAATCAAATAAAGCAGAGATTCAGCATTAAAGGAGGGAGTAAAAAAAATAAATGAAAAAACAATTGTGGTTGAGGCCTGTATTAACTGAAACAAATGATGGCGCCAAGGTTGCTCCACCATAGTGATTGATGAAAGAGATTAACTAGATCTGAATGATGTGATCTCCTTTAGACATTTTTTTTCATAACATTTTGAGAAAATGGAATGAAGAGCCTGATTCGTTAGCTACAGTGGGGCTGAACCATTGTAAGTTGTTGATAGGAGATTTTGTTGCAGTCTATTGCCGCGAATGGACAACAATTTTTTTTTCATACTCTTCTTCAGTACTTTAATGGACTTCTGTTTAGTGGCTTCCAGGAAAAAAAATGAAAAGAAACAAAGAAAAGAAAAGAAAAGCTCTGTGTTTGTTCGTTCTGGTACTGCATTCAACAACAACCTCTTCGTGGACCCAAACCAAGTTGGCAAGAAACTTCTTATGTTCGTCAGGAACAGCTTTGGCCAAATTTGCAAATGCAAATCACACAATTAACAACAGTTGAGCAGTGTTACAAACTTCCAATTATAAATTCTTCAATAGATGAAACTGGTTTTTATTGAGATTTCAATTTGTGTATAGTTAGGAAGAATACAGAACTGTTCAACTTTGAGGTCTTGCAGAGCATAACACCAAACAACTGCATTACATTTGTTTACATCACATTTCCACCACGTAAATATTTCATCATTTTGATTATTTCTAAAAGCCCATCACTTCAATTAACTTGTCACCAAATTTCTCTTCAATTGATCATGTCACAGTTCAATCACTATAGATGAAAAAACAGAGAAGGGAACCTTCTTCATAGTCAAAAAAGAAAGAAGAGCCTATAAACAAGAAGCTGAAATTACCAGACATTACCTTTTAAAACCTCTCTTTATAAACACTACTGTCTACACCATGAACTTCCATGAAAATGTCATGACTCATGAGTAATGAGTCTATGAGGAAACTGTTGAGCTGAACAAATTCGATGAAACTACAACAAAAGATTCATCTCATAATGTCTAAACCGGAGAAGATACATACACAGAAAAAAGTCAAAATGCAATTTTTATAAACAAAACCATTTAAAAACAATACATTTCGACGTGTCCATAATGACCATCACATAAAGCATTCAAACAAAATTCTGCAAGAAGTCCCATTAGTGAAGCATAGTAAGTAATAACGACACTTAACAAGAACAAAACAAAAACCCAATTTGTAAATAACAAACAAACCCCATTTTGTCTAGAAGTCCCAGAAATATTAATGAAGCAAAAATCCCATCAAATGCATCAAACTCCATTCCATATTAAATCATCAAGTCTTAGGGCTTATGTGTTTTGAGACTCAACCATTATTACGTTATTATGTCTGCCAAAAAAAGACTCAACCATTATTGCATTATCTAATTGAAAGTCATCTAATATTTCACCCATTTTCCTTTGTTAGGCTATATATAGATAGTTAATTTTCTTTTACAGCCAAAGGTCCTCTAGGGTTTTTACATGTGGGTTTATCTTTTTTCTTTTTTTTTTTTTCCTTTGTGAGAGAGAGAGAGAAAGATGAAGAGTGAATTTTGGATCTGATTTGGTTTTCATGCGGCATTGTATTTGATCTCTCTCTTTTGTTACGTTCTGTTGTGGATTTTGGTTTGATATGGCCTGATGTCAATTGAATGTATGAGCTAGATGGAATTTTTTTTTCTTTCGATTTGTGTTAAACTGGATGTATCTGGTTTTGATGGTATCGATTAATTTGGTTTGATATGGCCCGATGTTAAACTTTTATTCATTTGCATGCATTAGTGAAACTTAGACCCGTTCGAAAATTGTGTACGACATTTGTTCGGTAATCCTTGACGCGACGGATTGGGTCTTTGACTAGATTCGTTGTTCTTGTAATGTAGATTCGAACTTTGTTGTATACGATTCTTGAATTGTCCAGTTTGGGGAGGGCACGCCATTTGATCTCAACAATATTGAATGGATTCAAGCTCACCGGTGGGTGTTGTTTAACACCCTACTTGTTGTGGCTTTGACTCAGTAAGTTATCACTCATTCATAACTGTAACTTGTCAATTTCTTGCCTAAATTATCGTAGTTGTCATTAACATGTATTATGCATTGCAGGACACATATCGATGAGCTCAAACGGGACATGCCTCGTGCTACGGCCCATGAAATTCATCAGTCCCATTATCGGTCATTTCACGAATGGTTCAAGAATCACGTACGTATTCATTCATTAGGACTAATTTCACTTGTTCCTGTCATATTACTTTCATGTAGTGATATTCAGTGATTACATGCATTGCGTAGGTGTGTAACTTATGAAGAGCCAACGATCCTAATTTGATCGATGAAATGAATCAGTTAGTTGATGGTCCCTTCATAAATTCCCGACGTTACACAACTTGTGATGTCAACGGTTTTTGATTTTGCATCAAGGATGTAGATGAGAAACGAGCGACGCAAAATAGTGGGCTCGGTTGTCCGTCTGTCGATGCTGGTTACTACTACGGCCGGTTGAAGGATATTGTTGAAGTTGTATACAGTCATGGGTTAAACACTACAAGAAAAGGGAGTCTTTCGCAACGGTTGTTGTGCAATGGTTATTTAACCGTTGCTAAGGGGTCGTTTGTTTATGGTCATTTACATATGTAAATGACTCACATATGAAATAGTTACGCATTATTATGTTTGTTTGCATTCATTTACACATCACATGTGTAAATTGCATATGAAAATGATGCGTAAACGAGCTCATTTTCGCACATAAATTTTCACACCTCATGTGATGGTAAAAGGATTCACACCAAACTTCATATGAAAAGGATTCACACCAAAAAAGGCGGACGGTGCGGGACTTGCATTTCCGTCAGAGAGAGAGAGTTGGATCGAAACCTTCAATCCCCTATTTCTCTACTTTTTTTCCCTTCCTTGTTGCCCCATCCAAGAGACCGTTTGGCCACTCTCTTCCCCTTCCTTGTTGCACCATCCAAGAGAACGTTTGGCCACTCTCTTCACCTCCCAGATCTAAGCACTCTCCTCCCAGGTATGGCGTTCTTTCTCTCTGCTTCTCTATTTTCTTTGTGTTCCCCCCTCTCTCGTTCCCCCTCTCTCTCCTCTGCCTTTCTACAGGGATTCTCTACACCATCATGTTAGATAACAAGATCTGTAATCTGGGTTCCTTTCTTTTTCGATTTCATGTGGTTTTTCTGATATGGATGGGTCTGCATTTGTTGTTGTTGGGTTGGTCGATTTTGATTGGCTTTGTTCTTCTCTGTTTTTCTACAAATCACCACTAGAAGAGACCGAAACAGATACATAACAGGAATGCAGCCTGTACATATTGGTTTTCTTTAAAACTGAAAGAAGTTTGATTGAAACCATGTTTTTCTGTTTTGACCCAGCTTAGGGATCTCGGGCCCTAGCACTTTTGGCGAGCAAATTAGGCCTCAGGTGAGGTAACACTAGGTTCTGGGTGAGAGACACGGTTTCTAAGCAACAGCACAACCCATGGTTTTGAAAAAAGATGTCATCTTGAACTTCACTTTTGACAGGAAAAAGGATACTCAAAATCTGAAGGGAGGGATGGACGGTCTCATAAGCCATAATTCCACACCTCACAGTCACATTACAGCAACGTATGTGATGTGGGATGCTAATTTATTGATGGTGTTGGGTTTTGTATTCTGGGTATGTTAGTGGCGAGGCATCTTTCATGGGTCTTCTTCTTTTTTTTTTTTTTTTTTTTTTTTTTTTGTTTTTGTTTTAGAGTGATGCAAAATCAGCACCATGGCCTGGGTATTGCTGGACCAATAATCGATCAGCTCTGAACCAAAGAAGTTGCTACTAGCCTTCTGATGTAAGGCCATGAATATCAGCCATCTTCTTCACAAGCTTGCACAGTAGCATCATTGTACAAATGGAAATTCAAATGCAGGCTTGCACAGTAGCCTTTTGATCTAAAGTTCCCCCTTCTGTTTAGAAGGCCTGAATATACCTTGCAGATGTGCCTTGTGTTCATCTTTTATGCATAATCTATTGTAGTTCCAAACAAGGGTGATTTGAATTGCAATAAAACATAAATGGGGGACAACTTTTATGGTTTGCAGGGTGTGAGTCTCTCATACATAGAGGGTTGGTTTAAGTCTAGACATGGGAGGTTTCTTTCTTGTAATGGTTTGTAGGGTGTGAGTCTCTCATACACAGTTTTCCTTTGGGGTCAATGTCCTGTGTTTCTTATTTTTAATAAAATCACTTGTTACTGTTTCAAAACAAAATAAAAAATAAAATAAATAAAATCATGTGCTTGAAAGTCACTATGAGATATACTCCATGCAGAGGAGTAGAATACTAGAATGTTACAATGAAAAAGAAGCCTCCAATCCAATCTGCTTGGGAGTCACTATCAGATATGCAACATAGAGAAGAGTAGAAAGCTGCTCTGAAATTGAAGCCACTATAGCATTCTATTTCTATTGCAGCAGGAGAACAACCCATAATGTATGAATTGTGAAGTGCTAGAAAATCTACAAGATAATGCTTCAGATCCATGCAATGAGCAGCAATCTGAAGCCACACAAGCCAACACAATTGATAGATCTACACAGCACATCAAAGACAGTAGAATACTAGAATGTTACAACTGTAACCAGCTTCCAAATAAGAACTGAAATTCTTTTCTGTTGCAGGTACAAGACCCAGCCATGTCCATATTTGCCTTAGTTTTGGTTGTTGAAAACCTGACACAAGTTTGAAGAATATTAATAATGAGGAAGTTAAGTTAAAAAAAACTGTGAAGAGTCTCTGAAGTCTGAAAAAAGTAATGTCTTGTGAATGTTAAATATTATGTTGTCATGCCATTTGTATCAATGGAAGATAAGCCCAAAATAGAGTAGAGTTTTTCTTGTGTTTGATTTGGTTTTTCTCTTTCTTGTAATGGGTTTGTATTTGGTCCGTTAGTTTTTGCTTGTTGATTTTTCCTTTTTCCCATGGGTTTTTTTTTAGGAGAGGAACATATGAGACAAGACATCCACAGAAAGTTTGCACATGAAGGAACTATGCAAGACTTTAGTCGAAAGTCCCTTTAAATTGCTATTTTGTGTTTATTAAATTTTCGATAGACAAGTTATTTTTCCTATTAATTAGGACTCTGTTCGGTAATATGTTTAGAGTCAAGTCTATAGCAGCCATTAATCATCAATGACGAGTCCTAGTTGCATCATGTTTAGAAATATTTCCCAAATCCCAATATGGGTTCTTGTTTAGTGTTTTGATGATCTTATTTATGCTTCTCTGTTTTATGTTTGGTATTGGTTTTGGTCTTTAGATCCGTTTGATGGGCTCTCTGTGCTCTGTTTTGTTTTTAAGCCTTGTACTTGAATGCCTTTTTTTCTTTGTATCTAGCTGTTGATTTGTCATTAATGTAACATGGACATTATCTTTACTAACCTTCTTTGCCCAAATATTGCAGCTTAAATAGTATATGATGAATGTGGTGTTTTGCACCCTCTGTACATTGCACCCTCATTGCACCCTTTTCAATTATATATTATTAATATCATGGATTTTGTATCTAATCAGCTTTTTTAATAACTCTTTATGCTATATAGAAATGGATAATGAAATATGCGGCGAAGATGTTGAATGCATTAATGTCGGTACATCTTCTGGAAAGAAGCGTGGTAGGAGGGAAAAGAAGAATACCACATGGTCGGAGTCTGCAGATGAATACTTAGCTGATATATTGATAGAACAAATCAATCTCGGGCGAAAGGATGGAACTGGATGGACTACGGAAGGGTGGAGGGAGATTGAACGAAAGATGAAAGAAAAATATGGCAGTGAATGTGTTAAAGATAAAATCAGAAATCGCTTAAGAACGATAAAACATCATTACAATCATATCAAGACTCTCATGGGATTAAGTGGTTTTGGTTGGGATGACGTTACAAAAAGGGTTACTGCAAGTGACCAAGTGTGGGATGATTATGTCAAGGTGAGTAATTATAAATATATCTTAATATTATATTAAACATTGTTTACTCAATAATTGTTACTTTATTTTGATCACATTTGTCTAATTCAGGCACACCCTGACTATGATTACTATCGAGGAAGAAGCGTGGTCAACTATGAAAAGTTTGCTATTATATATGGAGATTCAATCGCTGATGGAAGAGATGTGTTGTTGACTAACCAACGTCCACCACATCCGATGGAAGCCCCCCAAGCAAACATCCATAATGTGGCGGGGGAATCAAGTAGCTCTGATAAGATGGATGAAGCTATTTCTGCAGCACCACGCGTCAAAAAACGCTCAACTAGTAGTTCTCGACGCAATGTGCAGGATGAAACTAAAAGCGATTATGATCTTACACATGCAATTAAGGATATAAACACTACTTTGATCTACCTTGCTGACAAGATGGCTCAATCAGGGCCAAGCCAAGCTGACATTGTTGCTGCCATCGAAGAGTTGGATTTAGACCTTACTTTAGAAGTAAGGGCTCTTAGGCTATTGAAGGATCCACAAGTGGCTAGTCAATTTCTTGCATTTTCAACAAAGGATCGACGCCGTGCATGGCTCATGGCGGAGCTTAGTGGCTCTATTTAGGATTGTTGGCTTGCTGAGCTTGCTTTTTTGTGCCTTTGAGTTTGCTTTTTTATCATGGGACTCAGTTTGCTTTTCTTTTTTTTTTTTTTTTCATGGGACTCAGTTTGCTTTTTTGTCATGTTATAATTTGAAATGACTCTATGTTATTACTGTTGTTTCCTTTATGATGAATGCTATAATGTACTTATTTTGCCATTTTTCTTATTGTGATCCATGGATTATGTAAATCAATCATGTTGATATATAGTGTGGATTATTATGCTATGTTAGTTTTTCTATTCTAATATTTGTCAATCAATTTTCTAGCAGTCCAAAAGTAATGGATATAAAGAAGAAGATCGTATTTTTACACGCAGTAGCAATGACAATGATTACAGTTTTACTTTTATGGGACCATCACTGTAAACAAAAGAGGATAAAAAAGAGGAAGCGAGTACATGAGTTGTCTCTGTCTGGCCATGAGTTTACTCAGTACCTCATTAGGAGTAATCCGCGTAATTCCTATGATTTACTACGCATGAGGACTGATGTGTTTTTAGAATTATGTGATTTACTAAAGAGAGAAAGGCTACTGCGCGCAACTAAAAGAGTTTCTGTAGAAGAACAGGTGGCCATCTTTCTAGCTACTGTAGGTCATAGTCAGAGAAATCGAGTAATGCAAATTCAATTTCAGCACTCGGGCCAAACAATTAGCAAGTATTTCAATGCTGTTCTAGACGCGCTTTTATATATCTGCCCAGATTATGTAAAGCTTCCTGGACCAGAAATGTCTACTCCAGCTCAGATTGCACTCAATCCAGTATTTTACCCTTTTTTCAAGGTACATTAATAATTTATGTGGTAGTATCTTTTACTCCTTATGATGAATGTTTAAATTGTTATTGATGTTAAAATGTTTTTACTATATTGGGATAGGACTGCATCGGTGCCATTGATGGCACTTATGTTCCAGCATGGGTATCAATTAAAGATCAACAGCGATATCGATGTAGAAAAGGTTTTATTGCACAGAATGTAATGGCAATAGTTGGTTTTGACATGATGTTCCAGTTTGTATGTGCTGGTTTTGAAGGATCAGCCAACGATCAAAAAGTTTTATCCGATGTTCTACAAAATAGGGGACTCTACAATCTTCAAGTTCCCGAAGGTAAATTTTTATTTCAAGACGTAAATTTGAAAGTTATTATAATTTTTGAAAACTAGTTAAGCATGTTGCAATCTTCTTATAATTGTCACATTGAATCTTTATAGGAAAGTATTTTCTTGTTGATGCTGGATATGGTAATAGGCGAGGTTTTATTGGACCATATCGTGGGACCCGATATCATCTAAAGGAATTTGGAGCTCAAGCATTGGCTCCCAGGACAGCTAGTGAGCTTTTTAATCTTCGACATGCAAAGCTGAGAAATGTTATTGAAAGGACATTTGGCCTGTGGAAGGAACGGTTTCCAATTTTGACACATATACCTCGTAATTATCCTATCAAGACACAGGTAAAGATTGTAAATGCATGTGCTGTATTACACAACTTTATCATGAAGAGAAGTCCTATTACGGATGAATTATATGAACGTCATCGTCATGAAAGAATATTCATTGAAGATGAAGATATAATGATGATCGTCAGGATGAAGCGAACAATGAAGAATCTGATAGTCAATATGCTTATCGCTTACGAGATGCAATAGCATTAGAGATGTGGGATGCTAATGCTAATAGAAGAGCTCGATGAATCAACATGTAGGAATTCTCTCCTTTTTTGCACATGGAGGGATATTCATTTTGAAAATGTGACGTCTGTTAATTTTGTAAAGGGCACATGGTAAATTCTTTTTTGAAACATCATAACTTCATTGATAGAAAAGATGAGTTACTTTATTTATATGAGGTTGAAACACCATAAAACTTTTTATGGTTTGAGCTTTTTTGTTTATATGGATTTAAAAAGTATATATAGAAATGATCAAAAAGTTACTATTTTTGGTATATAGTGGAGATGCATTAGAATATTTTAATTGTATATCTTGTACAGTTAGTCCCACTTTATTCACTAATCATGGAGGGATTTAACTGGTGACATGTGTTTTTTTTTCTTTTTTTCATTTTTCTGTTATAACAACATTTCATTTTTGCTTTTCCATCTTTTCATGGTTTGACAATCATCCAAACATTTATAGGAACAAAAGGTGATAACCATTTTTAGTGCTCCTAACTATTGCTACTATCAATATAATTTACAAAAATAAAAATTTATCATTTTCACATGTAGTTCAAACAAACGTGGTAAAATGATTCACATGCGTAAATGATATGAAAATGACAACAGTAGACAAACGTTGTAAACTGAAACGCATGTGTAAAGCTTACATATGTGAAATTTACATATGGAACATTTCCATATGTAAACTGTATTTACGCATCTCATGTGTAAAAGGCAAACGCCCCCTAAAGAACTCATTCTGCAACGGTCATGCAACGGTTTATATTAATGTTACGCAATCGTAAGTTTTTGCAATGGTTTGCAACGAACCGTTACAAAATACTTCTTTTGCAACGGTTACGCAACGGAACAAAATAACCGTCGCCTAAGAATGCATATTTTGCAACGGTTCGCAAAAGTTATTGTAACTGTTGCGTAAGCGTTAACATTTAGCAACGGTTTTTTGAGTGCGTTGCATTCAATTTCACAATTTGCAACGGTTTTTGCAACACTTAGTGTTTCAGTGTTGCAATTTATTTGACTATATTGCAACGGTTTTGATAAACCGTTGCTAAATGATTTAAAACCGTTGCCGAAAAACGCTATTGCAACGGTTTTTGTAGTAACCGTTGCTATTAGATTGTAAGATAAAAACTTTTAGACTACATTTGAATAAATTTAGAAAAAGACTATAGTTATCGAGGAAGTGGGTCAACCAATACGTGTCAAGTATCTCTAAAAATTCAACAACCAACATCTCTCCATGTGTCTTTTAGCTTTACGTGTCTTATCGATGATGAATTATTCAGTGCTCCTATTAGATTAATTGTATCGTAAAAACTTCTATACTACATTTCAATAAATTTAGAAAAATACTATACTTATCGAGCAAGTGGGTCAACCAATACGTGTCAAGTATTTCTAAAAATTCAACAACCAACATCTCGATATCCACATGTCTTTTAGCTTTATGTGTCTTATCGATGATGAATTATTCAGTACTCCTATTAGATTAATTGTATCATAAGAACTTTTATACTACATTTGAATTAATTTAGAAAAAGACTATTCTTATCGAGCAAGGGGGTCAACCAATACGTTTCCAGTGTCTCTTAAAATTCAGCAATAACCAACATCGATCTCTCCACTTATCTCTTAGCTTTACGTGCCTTATCGATGAGGAATTATTTAGTGGTCTCGGAGCACCAACTGTCACTAACAGACCCAGTCCCTTAGTCATGCACCAAGTTTGGCACAAGTCATGCACATCATATACTTCACATCATATACTTACACTGCACAATCACATCTATACTGTGATTTCATTGGTTAGTATTTGGACACGCTCGTAATAACACGTGTCTTATTTTTCGAGTTTTTTTATGGCGCAGCGGAAATAACTAATAACAAAATTCTCACAGGAATAATTCTTTGAAATTCAATAATAACCAATAATAATTTGAATGAAGCATTTACAATTAAAGCTTACATAGGTTATAGGAAACCCTAAAATAACAATAGGAAACCTAAATAACAAAATAGGAAACATCTAAAAATTAAGAGACCTGTTGTCTGCTTTGATTTTCCAATCAAAATCTACTTGTGCATAGCCGGTGGAGTAGTTAGATACATGACTCTCTGTCTAATAAAATTCTTTTTTTGGGATGTTTTTGGATATGGGGCCACTAAATCAAAATAAGAAAATCCCGACACCTGACTCGCTGTAGACTCGACTCACAGTGGCCGTCACATTTTTGTGACGGATCATTTGCACTCACTACAAGAATTTGCACTTTTAGCGACGTTTTTTAAATTCGTCGATAAAGATAAGTCTTTATCAACGTAAATAAAAACGTCGGTTAAAGTCTAGCTTTTACCGACGTTTTATTAAAAAACGACGGTAACGTTCATTCTCAAATTAACTTTATTTAAAAAAAAACAGAGATTTTTACCGACGCAAAAAAAGTCGGTAAAAGTGTTTTTATGTTATTTTATTTATTTTACCGATGAAAAAACCGTCGGTAAAAATCCATTTTAATATTTATTTATTTTTCTTTTTATTTTACCGACAAAAAAATGGCAAAAGTTTTTAAATTTTTTATTTTATTGATTTTACCGACGAAAAAAAACATCTGGAAAAATCTTTTTAAATTTAAATTTATTTTTCTTTTTATTTTACCTATAAAAAAAAAACGTCGGTAAAATGTTTTTAAATTTTTTACTCATTTCGGACCCCCGGCGGGCCGTTTTCGAGTCGAAGTGTTGGAAAACCTTTTAGTTACCAATTATTTTACATCGGTAAAACTATCAGAGACTATTATCGACTGATTATACGACGTCGGTAAAATGAACGTTTAGCGGCGTTTTTTGTAAAACATCGGTAATGTTGAACTCTATTTTTAGGAAAATTAAAAATCAGAGTCCTTTACTGACAATTTTTTCTTTATCGTCGAAAATTAACGTCGGAAAATTTATTACCGACGTTTAAAGGTTTGTAGACTTTTTTACTTGTTTCGAAAGATAAAAAATTAAATAATTTTTACCGATAATTTTTTTTTTTTTTGCAACAAAAAATAATGGCATTAAAATTTCCCACCCCACGTTTTTTCCCCCCTCTCCGCCAAGCCCTCTTTTCCCTTTTTTCCCTCCTTTTCATCTCTCTCTTTCCCCTGCTTCTCTCACTCGCTCTGCTCTCTCTCTGCTCTCGGTCTCTCTCCCATTTCTCTCTCTCGCTCGGTCTCCCTACGCTCGATCCCTCTGCTCTCTCTCTCTATCTCTCTCTCTCTCACTTGATCTGTCGCTCTCGCTCTCTCGGTCTGCTCTTTCCCTCTCTCGATCTGCTCTTTCCCGCTCTCTCTCGCCCTCTCTTTTCTCTCTCTCACTCTCTCCAGACCGGTCCCAGGTTTGGGACGATCACAGCAGCACCAGGGGGAAGACGATCCCATCCCAGGCGACGATCGCAACAGCACCGGGCAGCCTTCATCTTCCTCCTCTTATATCCGTGGAAGCCTTCCCTGCACCAGGTACTCCCCTCCCTTCCCCCTCTCCTCTCTCTTTCTTCTCTGTTCTCTTTCTCCCTGCCACAATTCAAGGGTCTGTGAGTTCCATTCCAAGGCAACCAAGGTTCTTCTGGCTGGTGGTATAGAGCAGCGCTTTTGCCAGCAATGCAGCAGGTCAAAATAATTTTTTTTTTGCTATTTGGCATGCAAGAACTTCAGCATTGGAATTACGGTTTGGGATCCAATGTGTTAGAATTGTGGCTTTGAGAACACAAATCATCTCTTAATTGGTGTAGAAGCCTTAAAACTTTTGTATGTTTCTAAACAAAACAATCTAATGTTTGTATTTTATCCTAGTCTAAGTGGGACTAGGAGCTTATATAATGGGTTTGGTGTTATGTATGTTGAACTTTTAACCCATATTCCATAGTAACCCATGTTGTCTGGCCTGTCAAAAAGTGGTACTTGAATGCAGAGTTACATAACCCAAGTTTCCATTTCCTTGGGCAATAGATGAAGCTTTATAATAGGAATGGCTTCCTTAATTTTCTTTTCTCCTTTTTCTTTTGTTATGTTTGGGATCTGCTTGCTTGCCTCTTTTCTTTTGGGTGGTTGGAGAGAGCAGTCTTTTAGCATAGCAAAAGAGCAACTAGGAGGGAAAAAAAATCTATGATCCCAGAGATGGATGTGTAAATGCTATGAAACACTTACAAAAGTTTTAACAATACCCATGTTTTAGTTTATCAGGTTTTGTTCAACATTTGTTGATGATGGAGCTTGAGAAAGGGGAAGGATTTGGTCTGCTACTACTACTTTTTGATATGAGTTCTTGAGTAATTCTTGGTTTTCTCTAGTGAGTGGGTTACAAGGCATATCAGTCGGCAATGCAAAACCTAAGAAATCTTAAATAAACAGTCAAAGAAATAAAAAAAAAAGTACATTTTTTTTTTCATTTTGCAAAAAGCATGTGCTACTTAACATGGTAATAGAACTTATAGGTGGAGCTGATTTAGGGCAGATTCAAAAGGATAACAAAACCTCTTTATAATTATTTCTCTTTGTTCTTTTACCAGTAGAGTGAATGGGGATTGACAGTAGAAATGGGAATTTTCTTGCCTCTTTCCTTAGCATGATTGGAATTACATAATTATTTCTTTGTTCTTTTACCAGTAGAGTGAATGAGGATTGACAGTAGAAATGGGAATTTTCTTGCCTCTTTTCTTAGCATGATTGGAACTACATAACTACATATACTCTCTCTCTCTCTCTCTCTCTCTCTCTCTCTCTCTACACACACACACACAAGACACTATCAGAGCCAAAATTGCTTTCTTTTGTTTGTTTGTTTGTATTTTTGGGGTTTGTTTTTCTTTCTAGACACTTAAAAACAGTTTGATTTTCTTTCTATCTAGCCAAAGTGGTACTAGGGGTGTGTTTGTTTTTCCCCAGTTAAACAGTTTGTTCTTTTACCAATAGAGTGAATGAGGATTGACAGTAGAAATGGGAATTTTCTTGCCTCTTTCCTTAGTATGATTGGAATTACATAACTACATATACTCTCTCTCTCTCTCTCTCTCTACACACACACAAGACACTATCAGAAAAACAATGAAAGGCTAGGATTGATGGGCTTATTACCTACCCATTCTGTGCTATGGGCCCCTATCTTAAAAGTAACATCTATTAATGTTGTCATGGTCATCATCTCCTTAACTATCTCCTCCATTATCCATGGAAGTTGAGAAACACCTTCTACCTAGTACCCACCTTATAGCATCTAGTGAATTTAGCGCCAACTGTAATGATCCTAACCAAATGTCTTTAAAATGGTTTATCTCATCTTTGATTGCCATGATTTCATCTTTGTTTTAGTATTTGTGAAGGAAGCAATTTCTAAGGATGGGCAGGTGGATGGGATTCTTAGGATTCTAGTTTTTTTTTTTTTTTTTAAAACCCTTTTGTGTGTTTTGTTGATGGAATGTGGGTAGGAATGAAATTTGGGTTGGTGAGTGATTCTCATTTTATGGGGATTTAATGATTCTCACGTTTAGTTTAAAAGATTCAAATTTTAGGAGGATGGTGAAGGACATGCGTATGATGATGTTTGAGAAATCCAAGTCATATACTGTCACCTACTCAGGAATTGGCATTGTTGGCAATTGGACACTCACCCTGATTTTTAACCACTGTTGGAAACTTGTGGATGTTCAGCTCCCACTGTTTAGTTGGCATTTTATGAGATTAGTATGTATTCATGTTAGATATATATGTTTAGGTTGTGAGTTGTGAACACAAATCATTCAGTTTGTGTAAACTTTTGCTGGGAATTTTTATGAATTATTTATGAATTACACGTTGTAACTTGTTATTAATTTATTTCTTTTTTCTTTTTGTTTGTGCTCAACTCAAACCTTTTAGGGTACGTTATGGATAAGGGTTGGATACACTTTGACAGAACTAGCAACATATATATAAATGGAGTTAAAGATTTCCTTGATTTGGCTTTTGCCAATGTAGCACAAGATGGACAAATTTTATGCCCTTGTGTGAATTGTCACAATTGCTTGTGGCAAAATCGAGAAGATGTGTACACACATCTGATCGTCAAAGGTATTGACCAATCGTATACCGAGTGGAATTTCCATGGGGAGCATGTCTCATCTCCTAATGTCGAGTTTAATGATCAAATGGAAAATGAACCATATATGGATGATGACATCAAAGGGCTATTGTATGACGCACATCCCTCTATTTTCCAACATCTGGAAGATGATGAGTATGCAAACAACGACGAGCTTGGAGGAGGGATTGACACTGATTTAGATAAGTTTAATAAATTGATGTTTGATTGTAAGCAGGAGTTATATCCAGGAGCACCATTAAGTAAACTCAACTTCATCGTCCGGATGTTCCTTGCAAAGTGCCTTCACGGGGTAACCAATGCTGCTTTCACAGCTTTCTTAGAGATTTTGAATGTGACATGGCCAAAAATTAAAACAATTCCAAAGAGCTTCAACGAGACCCGTAGTATGTTAGAGGGTTAGGGCTTGGTTATAAAAAAATTGATGCTTGTAGAAATGACTGCATGTTATTCTGGAAGGAACATGCAGATGCAGATTTTTGTCATGTATGTGGTGCATGCAGATGGGTGACAAATGAGGATGAAAATCAATGTGCGACATCATCAGAACATATCTCATTACCAATGGGAAGAAGAATTCCCACAAAGGTGTTGCGCCATTTTCCTTTGAAAATCAGATTAAGCGTAAGTTCATGTGCTCAAAAACTGCTGCATATATGAGATGGCATGATGAGGGTCGCACAAAGGATGGTAAGATCAGGCATCTAGCAGACTCAGAAGCTTGGAAAGTATTAGATTCTCTTGATCCGACTTTTGCGTCCGATTCTCGCAATGTAAGGCTTGGTCTGGCAAGTGATGGCTTTAATCCTTTCAGGACAATGAGTGTCCAATATAGCACGTGCCCAGTTGTTGTGGTGCCATATAATTTACCCCCTTCGATGTGTATAATGCCTCCCAACTTTATGTTGGCCCTTTTAGTTCCTGGTAAAGAATCTCCAAGTAACAATATTGATGTTTATTTGTAGCCATTGATAGATGAGTTGAAGGAGTTGTGGGAGTTAGGCATAAAAACGTATGATTCTTCAAGGTCAGAATACTTTCAGATGAGAGCTGCATTGTTATGGACAATCAATGACTTTCCTGCATATGCCATGTTATCAGGATGGAGCACGAAAGGACGATTAGCATGCCCTGTTTGTTGTCATGGCACGAAATCTATTTATCTGCACAATAGTAAGAAATTTTGTTATCCTGGACATCAGAGATTTTTAGATAAGAATCACAGATGGCGCCATGACACACAGTCATTCTACGAGAATAAAGAACTAGGCGATCCACCAACTATATTATCTGGATCAGATGTCTTAGAACAACTTATTGGCATAGAAAACAGATTTGGAAAGACACAAGCAAAGAAAAAAGACAATAAAAATAATCCATGGAAGAAAAGAAGCATATTCTTCGAGCTACCATATTGGGAGTTCAACGTACTACGTCACAATCTTGATGTAATGCATATAGAGAAAAATGTATGTGACAATGTTCTTGGAACACTTCTAGATATGCATGGAAAATCAAAAGATCACTTGAAAGGCCGTCATGATTTAGAAGAACTTGGTGTTAGGCATGACCTTCATCCAAGGGAGCTTGGGGATGAATTAGATAGAATATATTTGCCCAAGGCATGCTACTATATGGGGTCAAAAGAGAGAGATAACTTCTGTAAAGTGTTAAAAGGTGTGAGAGTTCCAGATGGATATGCATCAAACATTTCAAGGTGTGTGCAACTTAAAGGGCATAAAATCTCTGGACTAAAGAGTCATGACTGTCATTTCTTGATGCATTATTTGCTTCAACTTGCTGTTCGGAAAACTTTGCCTACCAATGTTGCAGAGCCATTGATTCATCTAGGTGATTTTTTTAGAGGAATATTTGCAAAAGTCATTGATTTGGAAGATCTCAACAACTTGGAAGCTAGAATTGCATAAATACTTTGTAGATTGGAGATGATTTTCCCTCCATCATTCTTTGATGTTATGATGCATTTGCCTATTCATTTGGCACATGAAGTTAGACTTGGTGGCCCTGTTCATTTCAGATGGATGTATCCTATTGAAAGGTGGGTATAATATTTTATTTGGTACTTCTTGTGATAGCTTCAGAAGTATTATATGTTAATCCTTTTTGTTCGTAGGTACCTAGGTGTTTTGAAATCATATGTACGCAATAGGAGCCGACCGGAAGGCTCTATAGTTGAAGGCTACATAGCTGAAGAGTGTTTGACCTTTTGCTCTAGGTATTTACATGAAAGAGTTGACACGCGATTTAGTCGACTACAAAGAAATTTTGACAATGTAGGCACTGAATTGCAAGGTTCTTCCACACTAACAAAGCACGGTCGACCTTTATGGAATGGTGAAATGTTTACACTAGAAGAGACCACTTGGGTCCAGGCACATCGATATGTGTTGTTTAACACCGATGCAATCAGCCCGTACCTAGAGTAAGATAGTCATTATATTTTTTTACAAATATATACAACTATTACTTCTACTTATCACATTATATGCCTGAAATGTAGGGAACATCTCGAGATTATGGAAAGTCAAAGATATCGTGGCAGATCAAGGCAGTGGGCCACTGAACAATGACATAGCAAAGAATTTCACGAGTGGTTTGAAGCTCGTGTACGAAATCGACAAGTTTCAGAAGATATCAAATGGTTATCTCGTGGCCCGAACTATGTTGCCAAGAGATTCAAAGGTTATGTCATAAATGGTTATAGGTTTCGCATTTATGATCGTGACTTGGGAAAGAGAACACAAAACTGTGGGGTTGCAGTGACTGCTTCCACTTCTAGTTTTGCAAGTAATAGAGATCAAAATCCAATCATTGGTGATGTTACTTACTATGGGGTGGTGAAGGAAATAATTGAGTTAGATTATTATGGATTTCAAAGCTTTGTGTTGTTTCAATGTGACTGGTTTCAAAATACTCTAGATGAGTTCAATCTTCCAATGGTCAATTGCATTTTTGATCTATAGAAATCATCCGTTTGTCTTAGCAAGCCAAGTTCACCAAGTTTTTTATGTGAAAGATCCGATCAACAAGATCTTTATAACGTCATCAATGCAATACCAAGAGACTACAGTGAGAGTTATAGTCAATCATGTACAAGTGATATGAATATAGATTGTGTGGGTGACCAGAATGTACCAATGACTGATTGATCATATACCACCATATTATTTTGAAGATGTAAGGGATCATATGTTTTGTAATATAACATCTTTGTTTATAAAATTATCATTCTGTCTATAACTATTTGTACCTTAATAGAGGCATCTTTAATATAGTTCTTAGAAGTCATTACTACTTATCAATTTATAAGCATGTGATCATCTTATGGCAGATTTTTACCATGGGAAAGGACAAACATAAAGCCTCGACTGCTAGCATTCGTGCAGGCAAGAAACCAATGGCAAAATCTCTTATGAAACCTGTGTTACAACGGCCAACACTGCTTCCAAGATGGCATAGGAAGCCTGCCAATTCCAATGGCACTCATGTGGATGATTTAGATCCTATGCATAGCAATCAGTCCCAAAGTTCTAGTCATGCTATGGAAAGAGATGAATCTGAACATGATATTCCAATATCTGATGGTATAGAGATTGAGCACGAGAATGATGAGGTGATATCTAACGTACAGGGAGATGATGAAAATCCAAATCCGTCTAGCACTATGAATACACAGATTGGTGAAGGTAAAAAACTTAATATGTTATGTTAATTTATATGTCAATTATTTTTGGTAATTATCAAATACTCAAATACTAATATCATACTTTTTTTTATGTCAAAGTGCCTAAAGAGAGGAAGGTAAGAAGAGAGACAAGGTGTCTCAATATAGTAGGTAGACGTTTGATTGAACGACCTACTATTATATTGAACGATAAGAATCAGCCAATTGGACCAAAAGAAGATGTTGCATCCTTAGGGCGTGTTTGGATGCGTGGTGAAGTGAGGTGAGGTGAGATAAAGCCTCCATTATCCAGACAAAAAAAGACAATGGGTCATATCAAAAGTACACAATTTCAAAATTCCCTCCATCTTTTTCAAAAAAAGTCAAAAAAGCTACCTCCTTTCTCCACTAAAAGACAAAAAAAAAAACTACACTTTCTTATACAAAAAGTTAAAAAGATTCCATACTAAACAACTAAAAACAAAACACCATCATAACACCTTATATGTTATTCCCTCTTGATTTGATGCTTCACTTTACCATACTTCAATTCACCATACATCCAAACAGGCCTTTAAGCTCATTCTTGGGGACGATGGCACGGAATACTCATTTACTTCCTCTCACACTTGATAGCTGGCATGAAGTGGATATGAAAAAGAAAGATGAACTATGGAAAGAAGTGATGGTAATGTATATTAATGACGCTTATTTTATTTAGCAATTCTAATTCGTGGATACGTTTTTCATTATAATAACATGCATTTGATGCAGAAAAAATATATCATTCATGAAGATGCTAAGAAATTGGTATTTTCTACCATTTCATCCGCTATGCGTGTGTGGAAATGTCGTTTGAAAGCCAAGCATTTCAAGAAACACACAAGAACATCAACATGTCTTAAAGATCGACCAAAAACAGTGCCCATGGAGCAGTGGGCAAAGATTGTGAAGAAGTGGAGTTCTGAAGAATCAAAGGTATTGTCTAATATATTCAGAATGAAGATTTCCTACATATATTTCATGAACAATTTTGTGACTGCTTTGTAATTAGCCTCACAGGTGTTGAGTGAGGCCAATGCTAAGAATAGGATTAATGCATAGTATATTCATACAATGGGTTCGAAAAGTTTTGCTAGAGTGCGAGAAGAGGAGGTGAATTTATGCCCTTGCATTATTGTATATACTTTTAAGTTGTATATACTGATATAAACTGATAACAACTATATTTGCTAATGTCAAATATGTGAATTGAAATAGAAAAGAAAAAGGCCAAATGAAGAGGAACTATCCGACGTGGACATGTTTATGTTGACTCGTAAGAGGAAAGATGGGTCATTAAACATTGATGAGGAGACAAGGGTAAGATTTTTTTTCCTTCTTATGTTATTAACAATCAGTTTTAGTTCACTGATTATGTTGATTATCACATAAAAATTGTATATAACAATGGTCTCATTTTTCAGATTGAGCTAGAGCAGTTGTCTTCTCAACCTCCTGATACACCCGAGAGTAGCATTGCTAGAGATATTTTTTTGAAGAAAGTATTAAAAGACCACTCTGGGCGTGCACCTCTGTATGGAAAAGGTGTTGTGCCGTCCGATTTGAAAAGTCGCTCAAATAATGTCGCTTCTGAGGGAATGGTTGATAGTGCGATGGTTAGGGAGAGGAGGGCAATTGAGGCAGAAGAAAGGTATAAGAGAATGATTTCTGGATTGCACACTGTGCTGGAAAATATTAGACGAGAATATCCAAACATAGAAATTCCGCAAAGATTATTCTCCCAGCAGATGCATGGTTCTCTTGGAGATGCAGGTAGTGCTTGTGTCATTCGACAACGATCATCTACGGGCACAAATAATGTAGATCAGGTACCAATTGACCTTTCATATTCCTTGAAAGCATTATTTTCCTTGAAAAGCAATTTTGTTTGATTATGCTAGATATGTTTTGATAATTATTGCCCCAACACACTACAAAGTCATTCACCACTACATCATCAGTCATACACCATTCGACCATATTTCTTCAATGCCCCGACACACTAGAAAGATGCATAAAAAAAACTTATGTTCATTCATTTCTATATCCAACACCATGTCATTATTCCAAAAACAACATTCTCATTACAAGATCCAAAAACACCGATCTATACCCTGTTAGGTTCAATTGGTCACTGAAAGGGGGGCTGAATCAGTGACTGTCCTTTATGAGCAAATTTATTTCAAAATTTTAATTCAATTTTAATTTCAATATTTTCAATCAGCTGTGCAGAAAAAGACTTAATCTCACTGTGCAGAAAAAACTGCAGAATTCGTCCCACAACAAAGTACCAAGAAGAAAAAGACTTAATCTCGCTGTGCAGAAAAAACTGCAGAATTCGTCTCCACTAGAAAATTCATAACTTCCTCTTCTGAACTCGAAACAACATGATTCTTGAGCCAAATGAAAGATTTAACAGAGGGCTACAACTTTCATGTTTTGAGATTTAACCCAGATTGAATGGAAAGTAGTGTAAAACCACCTTGAAGCTAACTGGTCACAGAAAAACAGCAACCTGGGTGAAGCAGAGTTGTCCCGCTGTCCGGGCCATAACTTTAAAACCTGAAGCCAAATCGACCTGATTCCAAAAACAAAAATCAAGCCCTCTCACTGATGCACAAAAGTCATGTTGACCACTTTTTAATTTAGAGATTGGATGTGAAGATATAAGAATAACAACATGCTTAACTGACATGACCTGAACATGCAATTGCCCAGTTTCACTTTGAATGCTTGCAACCTTCATCATACTGCTTTCCAACACCATACCAACACCCTACGTTTGACAACAATTACAAACTAAAACAAATGGCCAACATACCCAACCCACAACAAAGTACCAAGAAGAAAAAGACTTAATCTCGCTGTGCAGAAAAAACTGCAGAATTCGTCTCCACTAGAAAATTCATAACTTCCTCTTCTGAACTCGAAACAACATGATTCTTGAGCCAAATGAAAGATTTAACAGAGGGCTACAACTTTCATGTTTTGAGATTTAACCCAGATTGAATGGAAAGTAGTGTAAAACCACCTTGAAGCTAACTGGTCACAGAAAAACAGCAACCTGGGTGAAGCAGAGTTGTCCCGCTGTCCGGGCCATAACTTTAAAACCTGAAGCCAAATCGACCTGATTCCAAAAACAAAAATCAAGCCCTCTCACTGATGCACAAAAGTCATGTTGACCACTTTTTAATTTAGAGATTGGATGTGAAGATATAAGAATAACAACATGCTTAACTGACATGACCTGAACATGCAATTGCCCAGTTTCACTTTGAATGCTTGCAACCTTCATCATACTGCTTTCCAACACCATACCAACACCCTACGTTTGACAACAATTACAAACTAAAACAAATGGCCAACATACCCAACCCACAACAAAGTACCAAGAAGAAAAAGACTTAATCTCGCTGTGCAGAAAAAACTGCAGAATTCGTCTCCACTAGAAAATTCATAACTTCCTCTTCTGAACTCGAAACGACATGATTCTTGAGCCAAATGAAAGATTTAAAGATTTAACAGAGGGCTACAACTTTCATGTTTTGAGATTTAACCCAGATTGAATGGAAAGTAGTGTAAAATCACCTTGAAGCTGACTGGTCACAGAAAAACAGCAACCTGAGTGAAGCAGAGTTGTCCCGCTGTCCGGGCCATAACTTCAAAACCTGAAGCCAAATCGACCTGATTCCAAAAACAAAAATCAAGCCCTCTCACTGATGCACAAAAGTCATGTTGACCACTTTTTAATTTAGAGATTGGATGTGATGATATAAGAATAACAACATGCTTAACTGACATGACCTGAATATGCAATTGCCCAGTTTGACTTTGGATGCTTGCAACCTTTATCATACTGCTTTCCAACACCATACCAACACCCTACGTTTGACAACAATTACAAACTAAAACAAATGGCCAACATACCCGTTGCAATCACTCTGAATTTGTGGATGTTTTTGATTGAATGAACTAATTTTGTGGATGTTATATTTGGATGAATTGATTTTGTGCATTATTGGAGATAAATTATTGCAAATGCAATATGAAATTGAAATATAGCATTGTAACGGTTCAAGTAACCGTTGCAAAATATTATGTTTTTTCATAATAGTGTAAACCGTTGCAAATGTAACCATTAGCAATAGTTATAAACGTTGCATCTTGCATGATTTTGCAACGGTTAACTTCAACCGTTGCAAATGGAACCATTAGCAACAGTTATAACCGTTGCATCTTACATGATTTTGCAACGGTTAACAACCATTGCAAAATCATCTAAATAAATGTTGCGAAAATACTTAGTTACTCTGTTGCAAAATACTCATATTGCAACACTATTGGCAACATTTATGACCGTTGCAAAATGAATGTAGGGCAACATTTCTCAACCGTTGCCAATAGAAGCTATTCGCAACGGTCATGGCAACGTTTTATACCCATTGCAAATTTCACTCGCAACGGTTTAGTAACCGTTGCATCTTTTGTATGCAACGGTTAGCCAACCGTTGCATCTTTTGCACGCAGCGGTTTAAAAACCGTTGCGGAGGACTATTTTGCAACACTTATAACCGTTGCAAATTGTCACAATAGACAACGGTGATGAAACGTTGCAAATTATATTTATTTGCAACGGTCATAAAACTGTTGCAAAAAGGACAAAAAACCGTTGCAAATTTCCTAGTTTGCAACAATTTTAGCAGGCGTTGCAAAAAGAAAAAAACCGTTGCAAATACGATTCTGCAACGGTGGCAATTGCAACGATTTCACGAACCGTTGCAAATTGGTTTTGCAACGGTTTTACTATATTTTGCAACGGTTTTCGACCGTTGCAAAATACCCCCATTTCTTGTAGTGAAAATTTCTATTGTTTAAGTGTGACTGGGTGGATCCCATCCGAGGGGTGAAAACAGATAATTACCAGTTTACATTGGTAAATTTTAACAATTTGTTACACCGGGATGATCGAATAAGTGCCGAACCCTACATACTGTCCTCAATGGCGGAGCGGTTTATTATGTCAGAAATCTGAAAGATCCTAACTGGCAAGTTGCAGTTAAAATGTCAAGGAGGGGAGTGTATCAGATTGAATGTGATGAGCCAGATATTGATGCATTCGCCCAACAAGTTCTTGATTAGAATGCACTTGTTTAACGTGATGAAGATATTAATTGGGTTCGGGAAACCATTGAAAGAGATACAGTTGACTTACACAACCAGTAAACGGTTGTGAACTAATTCACCAATGTTAAATTTCAGTGTAATTTTTTCTAAATGTTAATTTCAATTATCTCGTTAAACTAATTTATCTTACAAACATTTGAACAGATATGTCAGGACGAAAGAGGAGAGATCGTCCGCGGACGATCGAGGAGCTGTTGCGCCAGGCCCAGGCCAGTGGGCCATCTGGGGACCCTACTCCTACACAGGGTGTCACCCGAGCTAGTTCAATGGCCCCACCGAGTAGGCCATTGACCTCCCAGCCAAGTCCATCAGCTTCACAGACCGGTACACGTTTATATAGTTAGACATTTTAATTCTAGTAAATTAATTTATTTCAATTTAATTAGATTATCTCTAATTTGAATAGATTCTATGAGCACATGACCATCTTCCAGCAGTGGGAGAGGGCCTGCTAGAGGGAACCGGACGTGGAATTCCGGTAATCCCATTGATGTGGAGTTTGATGAGATGTGGCATCCGGTGGGTCCGCATGCTCGGCAGCTTATCAGCCAGTTGGGACATATGGTTTGGGATCCATATGCATTCCCTTTGTTTACACTCGATT
The DNA here is from genome assembly GCA_028538565.1 of Umbellularia californica. Classification (NCBI taxonomy): domain Eukaryota; kingdom Viridiplantae; phylum Streptophyta; class Magnoliopsida; order Laurales; family Lauraceae; genus Umbellularia; species Umbellularia californica. Next base: position 27,563,202 of record JAPQWN010000002.1, read on the forward strand.
GAGAGGTATTCCCGGTGGAGACACTAGACCGTGTCTGGCAGTAGGTTAAGGTAATAATTTAACATTTCTCAATAGGATGTGTCAATTTAAATCATAACGTAATGAAAAATTATTTGTCCTTTTCAGGACAATTTGAGGGCCTGTCCTGAGCTTACAAGGAGAAGACAGAGTTACAAGCACAGATCCAAAGGATGGCTATTGAACTTGAAAGGACGTCGGCAGAAAACAACATCATCAAAAAGCAAAAGGCTTGAAACTGAAATGAGGATTACCAGCTTGCTCAGAGAAGGGGACGATGCTCTATTGTTGGTTGAGCAGCTGATAAAGGATAAGACTTCCATTGAAAGACATAATATGGACACCAATTAGGCTGTAGAGGAGTCTTCTCAACTGGTCAACTCCCTCAAAATCCAACTGAAACATACTATGAGTGTGTTAGATGTACAGTCTTCGAGAGCTACAAATGCAGAAAATGAGGTGAAGGGCCTGAAGAAAAAGTTGATAGATCTGAAATCAAACAACTTGAAACTGCAGCAACTCTTGAAAGAAAAGACAATTGATTATACAGAGAAGGGATTGGAATGGGCTGGAAAGACATTAGATGATATCTTCGAGCCTCCAAGAAAAATTAATTCACGGCAAAAGGGTCTAGAATGACAGAGAAAGCAGCGGAAGAGGCTGCAGCTCATCAAAACGTTGAAGGAAATGTACCTAAGGTAATTCAGTTACACGTCCATGCTTGTTTAGACAATTTTTGTTTGAATTGAATTCATGTTTTACCTGAGTATCTATCAAATTTATCTGACTTCTGTATGAACTTTTAACAATTCTTATTAAATTTATCTGACTTTTGTGTCATTTTAACCGACTTTCAACAAATTTATTTGATGTTATATTAAATTTATCTGACTTCTGTGTGATTTTAACTGCCTTTCAACAAAATTATCTTATGTTAAATTGAATTTATCTGGCCTTCTATAAATTTCAATTTATTTAATCTATATTTGTTTACTTGAAATATTGATCAGATCATGTCCTTTGACGCACCATCGAAGCCAATTAAGGAGGTGAAACAATCATCCATGGTAAAACGACTAAAAAAACAATGGCGACAAGAAAAATGCAACCAACAGCTCCCCCCTTCACACTCCCAAAAAAATCAGTCACAAGCTTATGAATGCGACATTGAAAAGCTAAAGTAGATTTACAAAGCCGAGGGCAATGTGTAAGTTAGAGACCTACGCAACTAAGCAACACAGCTGCTAATTTAAGAAAACATTAATTAAAATGTAGACTAATTGAGCACTTTGTGTAATTGCATTTGCAGGGCGCTCGTTTGGGGAGGTGAGGGGATACAAGTTGTATCTTACGAGGACATAATTGCAGTTCTCCACAGAGTAGTTACTTTACTTTGACAAGAAATGTTAAGCACCGTAAGCATCACAACACAGAAACATTGACAGACTATTGTTTCATTTTACACAAACATAAAATGGTCGTGTTCACACTAGATGCCTAACATTATCTATTTGGAATTGAACAGGTTATTGACTGCTACGCTAAGTTGCTATATAGAGAACAGGGAGAAATCCAAGAGCAACTCACAACTGTCCATCGGGAAGACCTGCTGCCTCGAGAAAAATCATACTTCATAACGAGTTTATGTTGGGTAAAAGACAATAAATGTGTTAATCGTGTCACCATTTACTTTATTTTATTATATCGTAAACAGTTACTAAACTCATCTTAATGTAGAAATTCGTTACTTCCCTGTCGTCGGAAATGAGGGAAAAGATTCTGCACCCTCAGATCTCCCCAAGCAGAACTGCAAACCACAGATTCGTGCTTTTTCCGATGAATTCAAATGGAAAAAGGAAGGATGCTGAGCCTTTGCATTGGACACTGTCGGTGCTGGATCAGAAAGAAAGAGATTGACTACATTACAACTCCTTACGACCAAGATCAGCTAAAACAGTCGATCATTACTTTGAAGATGCACGAATTCTGCTATGTCTCATTGACTTAGTCGTATTTATATGGTGTCCCCATAAGAATAAACAAACACCAACCCAAAATACAGACTTTTTTTATTCTGCAGAAACAGTATGTTGATAACTACAATTATATAAATGTTGAGGAGACACAGCCATTGGAGCTCCATTGGTAAGCATGGAAGATGCCCCACAACCGAAAATGGCCTCGTAAGTATCCTTGTGCAAGTATACTTATTCAATTGACTTGACAGTGACTTATTTACAATCGACTAACAATATCATGTCCTGTTTCAGTGTTGATTATGGGGTAATTGTTTGTTAGCTTTTGAAGCAACTTACTCATAAACAAGTAGTTGCTTTAAAGCTACCACTGCACGTCATTGATGGATTAAGGGCAGAGATAGTAAGCAAGTTCTTAAATGATATGCATCGCAGCTAGACACTTGAAAACTTCCACACCAGGCAACAAACTGCTGATGATGATTTCGAACAGTGACGACGAAACTATAACCATGACACAAACAAGTTGTTTTGAATCAAGTTGATGTCAGAGAGAAGTTGAAACATTTTAATGTAAATCTCTATATATGAAAAGTGCCAGTACAACAAACTTGTGAATGTATTTTTTTGTTCACATGAATGTTGGAGAAACATTTCTGTCAATGTGATTTTCACATTTGTGAACGACTAGATGAATGTAATTGTCACATTTGTGAATGAATGTATATGAAAACTGCGCTATACAATGATTTTATCTGAGTCCTGGTAAAATTTTAGCTGACTTATGAGAAATTAATCTAACTTCTTATTCAAATTATCTAAGTTCTGATTGAAATTATCTGAGTTCTGATTGAAATTATCTGATTTTGAATGAAGTTATCTGAGTTCTGAATCAAATTATCTGAGTTCTAAATCAAATTATCTGAGTTCTGAATAAAATTATTTGAGTTCTGGGTGAAATTATCTGAGCTTTGCAACATATTTAGTTAAGTCCTGTGATCGCTCTGTCTAGCTGTTGATTCCAACTAATCTCAATTCTAATGCAATTTTAATATCAACTTTGAACACTGACTATATGAATTAGGCACATTTGAAACTAATTACTTATAAAAGTAACAACACTTTAAACTGCATTAAAAGTAATGTCAATTTGACTTATTATTTACTAATTAGAATTCATATTTTAATCTATATACACGCCAGGTATGGACAATATTAGATTAAATTTAAAGTCAACATCTAATTCAATATATTCATCAAAGAATAGGCTCCTTGCACGATTTCTTATTATGACTGCCAATTCGACCATATCGCCCAAATTTTATCTACCGTGTGATCTCCCCTCTTGACAAGATCCTCATTCTTTTCGGCCTGCCAGCTGGGCGTTTAAACACGGGTGAGAGAATTACGGCTTTAGCAACTATTGACTCCGGCATTCCGGCATTCCAACGGTTGGAATTGGGAATATCTGTTCTTCATATGAAGCCCTATATGTACGAGTGAAAATAGTGATTGACAAAAAGATTCAGGTCCTTTCCACTCTTTTAAAACGCAGCACAAGCGTGGGCGTACGAAAAACCATTGATCTGCCACTGATTACAGGAAAATATGTGATTAAAAATGTCCACAGTCACTGACGGCTAAGAGTGAACATCGTAAACAGTTTCACTCGAACGGCTGACATTCCACATCCTTCCAAGCCGGATAGCAGCATGCAGCCTCTTATCCATGTTCTGGCAAATGACTGACTTCCATCTGCTCCATTATTTGAACCCTTATTGTGTCAACCAGCTTTGTAATTGGAAGATGGCGAGCTTCTCTAATCCATGAGTTGAACGATTCAGCTGCATTCGAACACATCTCACCATACTGCTGATCCTTAAAATATGCATTGCTCCATCTTTCATGAGGCAATCCATAGAGAAATCTGTCTACATTGGAACCACCTTCACGCATCAACGACTGCAGCTTTGCATGGAAGGTAGCAATGGTCGGCACATATGCACATTGCCGAAGCATCATAACCATTATCTCTCTAAATTCATTAGTGTAGCCACGTGACAACTTGTCCCTCAGATTTACCTTCAGGTATTGGAGGCAATATGCATGATGGGAAAAATGAAATACCCTTGAAACAGCCTCTATCAGACTTGGATTTCTGTCGGGAATAAAAGTAATAGTGCGATCCAAAACAATAACTTTCCCTAAGTTCTGTAGAAACCATGTCAATTGTCCTCCGTCTCTGAGGGGGAACAAACTTGTGGTATGAATAAATAAAGTTTTATATTTCAAATACTATTCAAAATATCAAAACATGGTGATCATTCATAAAAAGAAAATGTGTCAATAATATCAGAAAAAACAACATTACGACTTACCTTGTTTTCCATTCTTCCCAGTTGCTACCAACAGGTTTCCCTTGTATCTGCCTTTTAAAAAAGTACCGTCCAGAAATAACAAAGGATGAACATGATTAAAACCAGCAATTGAAATATAGAACGACACAACGAGACGCTTGAAACACATAGTTGATTGGTCATAATCTAGCACAAAAAGCTACTTGGATTTACCTCCTCCGCCACCTTAATATACCAATGAAGATGGTAAAAGATAGCGACGAATCACCATACAACTTATTGCTTACCCTTTCCACGCCCCACCATGCGTGTTGATATGTAATGGTAAGCCCATAATTCGCCTTAAAGTAGTGTGCACGACATCAATCGGTCTGGTGAGCGGCTTCTCACGAATATGATTGATTATAAAATTTGCAATCGTCTCAAAATTCATACGGTTGTTCTTTGGCATTTGAACTGTTGCACCACATGTATGCTCATTGTTTAATGTCCTAATACAAAAATGGCCAGTCGACTTTTCAATAGATGCATGAACACGCCATCCACAACCCATCGAATGACTGCGAGAGCATTCAGCTGTCACCCTCACCTTATCATTTTTCACATATATGAATTCAAACCCAACCTCAATCGAATATCTGCACAGGACACTTCTAAACTCCGCAACAACACCCTCAAACCTCTGCCCCACATCTCTAATACCATTTGCCCAGCCCAAAGACAGCAAAATCTTCTCTTTGTGTGTACAAGACTGTGGAAGAAGATCTGTCTTTATATTTGTATCCTCATATCCCACTAAAGCCAGGTCATCTTCAGGTAAATCATCACCATTTTCCTTTTGATCATCATCCTCTGATTTCTGCGATTATGATACAAATACATCCACTCTTCCCAATCCCATTGAAAACGCCAACATGAAGAAGCTTAGTAGATTTGAATGACTGTCCAGCAAGCACTTTGGATGGCCAAGCAATGCGTAAGTCAAACAGACTATGTTCACTGAAAGATTCTTCCACTTGTTACAAACTTGACGCATCAAATCATAATAACTCATTCTCCCACTCAATTGAATGACGGCAGTAAACATGCCATACTTACAGAGAAGCAATAGCGGTTGTGACATCTATAAAACTATAAAATTCAACAAATATCAAGGGTCATCAACATTGAAAAAAGTATGCAGAATGTAAAACACTGACATGATCTGTACATATTTATCTGAGTTTGTGCCAAATTTGCGTAAAATTATCTAGATTTTCTCACGTGAACTTAGATAAATTCAATGCACAAATCAGATAATTTGTACAAAACTCAGATAATGTTGCATAAACTAAGATATGTCTGTTTGACAATCAGATAAATTTGATGCTAAAGTCACATATCTTTGATTACATGACTTCTTCCACAATGCAGCTCTCAACAAAATTTATAAGTGTTAAAGGAATTAATAAGAAAGAAACTAACTAATAAGACTGGTAGATAAATCAGGCTCTAACTAATCTAAATACATGAACAACTAGAATTAAATATAACAAGCAAATCTAGATCAACTGAACTCATACAAATCAAATTTTTCATGAATAACAAAACTATTGAAATCTACCTATAAAAAGTGAAAAATCTAATACAAATAAAAATCTACACATAATATCAAACATCCATACAATATGAATCCATACTGATCAAAATGACCATAAGTATAAAAAATATGTAGATCTACACATTTCAATAAGAAAGACTGCATACTCTCTGCTGTGAATGGAAGACCTCGCTTAACTCAAAAAAGATGGAACTGCTTCCCAAACGTTGGATCTGAAATCTGCTTCCCAGACAATCAATCTACGAAACTATAATCCAATAAGAAGAGAACTGACCATGAGTATCAAATATATATAGATCTACACATTTAAATAAGAAAAATTGCATACTCTCTTATGTGAATGGAAGACCTCTCTTAACTCACAAAAGATGGAACTCCTTCCCAAATGTTGGATCTAAAATCTGCTTCCCAGGAATCAATCTACGAAACTATAATCCAATTGGAAGATAACTACTTTCCAAACATTTGATCTGCAATATGCTTCGCAAACAATGAATCTACAAAACTATAAGCCAGTGAAAAGATCTATCTTCTCTCTCGTAAATTTTCTACTTTCAGATTCAAGATCAAAATCTATTGCAGTTTGAAATTTAAAAAACGAGATTTGCGTTGAATTACAGGGGAATATCAGTAATAACTAATCACTTATGCTCTTAATTCGGGGCTAAATAATAGTGATACGTTGGGGACCACTGCATTACGTGCTGCGACAGTTACAGGGGCAAATTAATCTTGAAAAATGAAATCGTGTGGATATAGGGACCTCTGGCTACAAACAGTCTAGTTGATTGGACAAGAGCCCTTAAAAAGAATTTGCATGGACTGGAGGCTGGATAGGTTCAATTCTAGGGACCTTTCGCTAATTATCTCTATTTTGAAAATCTTTATTAACTGTTAATTGTGAAGGAAAGTAACAGCAGCATGATTGCTAACTTTGATCTCCAGATTTATCCATGTATGAATTTTCAACTTTGTTATGCTCCAACTCAAGTGTTGCTAGTATGGAATACCATGAGGCGGTTGATAGAGGCATGAAATAAGGCAATTGTAGAAAAAGCATGTTCACATGTGGATTTACACAGTACCTAATATTGTTTATAAGGTTTAGTTGATGCCTGATATTTTTACGTGATCCCAGATAGAAGAATAGGGTTCCATAAAGATGATGACAACAAGTGCTGCATGAACTCTTTACTTGTTGCACCACCATGGGTTTTCCATATTGGTCTTTGAATTCCTTCCAAGGTTGTCATTATCAATGTGAATCGAATATTTGTTTGTAAATGTTTGGATTGTGAGAGTAACTTTGTGAAGATTGAGTGGAAAAATTAATTGTAACTTATTCATGTTCTCTTTTTTGTGAGCTGCATTCATTCTCCACTTTATATAGGGATGAAGTGGGCTGTACTACCCTGTTATATTATTAGGCTATTTTTTTTATTTCACCTATGTAATTATGTAAATAGAATGGTTGAGTATATTATATAGGCATTGCATGGTGAAATTATTTCCTACTATACATCACTATACATGTACCCTATGTAATCAACTACCATGTGTTCCTGGTCGAAAGTTTTTTAGAGGAGCTTGGCCAAGTAAGGCTAATATATACCATATATCCTATATGGTATCCTTCTTGTTCTGCCTCGTGGGTTGTGGCCGACCGGTTGTCTTGCGAATTCGTATAGAACATTGACAAAGGCCGCTTTTGATAAAAAAAAAAAATACTGCATCGCTGGTGAGAAGAAATCAACGTCGAAGGATTGTCTTCTGACCACATGAAAACTTTGACAGAACCCTGTTACTTCTTTAGGTGAACTGAAATGGAACTCATATTGATGTGTTTGAGTTCGTCTATGCAATATAAATATGATGAACATTAGTGACTTGGTATTTTCTTGCAGTTGTGGGCATATTCAAGAATGATGATCGGCAAACCTATTCGTAATTCTGAGAAATGGGTTGCAGAGATTGATCTCCCTCTACTACTCAAGGTCCGGCAACGAAGGCTAAAAGACCACAAGAAATTATGTACCATTGAAGGTATTTGGGCTCAACTTAACAATTTAGTAATTTTGGGATGAAGTTAATATCAAATGTACACCTTGAAAGAATATTGGATCATTGGATCGCACTAACGAAGGACAACGAAACGGTGGATAAGGCATTAAGGAGATTTGGCTCAGTAGGAAGATGCAGTGTCTCGTGCAGCATGTGCCTGGGGCTTAAAAATACCAGTGAAGAGGATTGTATAGCTGCAACTTCTGGCGAGGTATGCAAAGTAGTATAGTGAGTGCAATTTCCTTTTGTAACTTTTTCATTGCTGCCTATAATTGTTAATGCTATTCTGTAGAGAAGTAAAGGAAAAGAGTCACACCTGAACATGGCATAGAATGTGAAGCCAAACTTGGTTCTGAATATATGCGCGAACCCACCTGACTCATCAATGAGCAGGGGAAGAAGATGCGTCTTAGAAAGATTTGGCTGGGCTGATAGGAGATTGGATGGGCTGATAGGAGATATTCATGGACATGATGTTTGTAACTAGATTGGCTATGTGGAAAAATTATTGTTAATGAACAATATGGATGATCTTAGCAAAGTGCTGCTCAAGTCCCCAAATACCACCTTAGCACCTCAAATATCCAACTAAGTTCAAGAGTTTCTAAATAATTTGAATGCTTCCTCAAACTGCAGTTACGACTATTGTTCCATTACCTCCTCATGTTGACATATCTTCCATTGTCGAAATGATCAAATACATTTCGAGGCAGAAAAGATAGGCTGTAATATTATCGGTTATGATTGGGCAGCTCTGCTGGTGCCTAAAATACACTCTCACTGATACTGAGAAAGTGCATTTGGCACATTTCTTGAGCGAGTACAAGTGAAAGCAAGTTCATTAAAATCCATCCACTTATTGCTCTCACTACAACGGTGTTCAATTGGGGTTATGATTAATAACTTCTTTCATGTGTGTAAACGAGTCAAAGATGGAGGTATGGTGCAAGCCAGTAAGCCCAGACACCCAACACAATATCCTTGACCCTAATGTGTGTATTGAAACAAGTCAGCAAAAATCTATATGAATCGGTAAGAAATTCCTCTTATATCAAATTAGTCATTCAGCTGAATGGATATCTTGAGTATGATATTGATTCACTCATAACGGATCCTCTTACACCTAAGCACGGGGTAAAGTTTTGCCCGAAGAATGGTGGAAACCACTTCAAACCACTAAAATGCTTGTAATGAGGCAAACAATGAGGTAGCACAGTTTAAACAAATTGCTCGTATTGTCCCTGTAAAAATTGGGAGAGAGCTTTGTTTTCAAAAAACTCCTCAGCGGCGACGTTCTACGGACTCCAATAATTTCCAACAAAAAGCTGGAGAAGCTTCACTATCTCCCACCAGTCTCATCTCCACCCCCCTTGAAACTAGCCATGGATGATATATCATATTTGCCTCTACATGCTAGATTTTTACTGCTTCAACTTATGATTTGAATGACTGGTATTCAGGTTCAAGTTTACCCAGTGTAATATGTCCAGCCACTGGAACAGCGTATGGGTCTTATTCCATGATGCAGGGGGTAATGGAGGCAATTCACCTCTACTCACCTTTCTTCTGTTTCATAGTTGTAGTCTCGAGCTTTGTCGAAGAGAACCATTATGTGTGGAGCTCACTAGACCCTACATGACCGACTGAAGTGTTACACCCCAAGCTTAATTAACATGATTATTGCTAATTAATTGAGTATTAGCCAAATTAATTATGCTTGACTTCTTATTATGATGAATTAGTATTGCTTAATGCATTTGATTGAGTTTGGTGAGTTTTGAACCCTAAATAGATGAGTTGGCACCGATTGACTCGGTTTAATGTAATTAAGGGCTTTTTCGTAATTCTTGGTTTTCATAAATTACATCATTGGCACGTCATTTTACCACTAACGCGTGTATTTCGTCAATCCCATCAACTTTCATAATAGACTTGATCTCATTTGACGACTCATTGAGGACGTGGACTCTCAATTGACTTAGTTTGGAAATGACCATAACTAATGGGCTGATTTGCAAAATCCATTCTTACCTCTAATAAAAGACATGAACCCTCTTTCCTTTTCATTCATTTCATTCCACTCCCTTGTCTCTGCAACTCTCCATACCATTACTCTCTTTCCATTCACTCTCTTTACTATCACCCAAGGGGGTTGTTGCAAGTGCTTTGAGAATTTAGGGTGGATCATCATCCTCTTACTCATCTCTCCATTTTACTTCATCTGGTGACAAGAAGCTTTCTCCAACCCTCTTTAATCCCTCTCAAATTCAAAATCCCTAATAGAGGTGAGTAACAAAACCCTTTGACCATGATTTTGAGCATCTTAGAGAATTTTTAGACCCAATTTCATGCATGCATTGCATCCTCATCTATTTTCCATGTGTTTATGATGATTAGGGTTTACTCAATTGGGGCTTTTGGGGGTTTTTCCTCAAATCAAGTGTGTGAGAAGTTTATAAGCTCTTCTTTGAGGCAAGTATAAACTCTAAACATGCTATATATGTTGTGTGAATGTGTTTAATTGCATCTGTCAAGCTTTCATGATTTATTACATGTATTTTCTTGGCTTTCATTGTTGGAATTATGGATTAATGGTTGGAGTGGAAGAGTTATGAAATTGTAAGGGAGCATGGAGGCTCTTCATGCAGGTATTAATAGTAGAAAAGAGTTGAAATGAATGGAGAGGGAAGAAAGGAAGAAATCCCGAAATAGGATTTCTGGACAGTTCGCTCGAGCGAACATGGAGCGGACCTGATACTGGAAACTCAGTTCGGGCGACCAAAGGGGTACGCTCGTGTGATCAACTCTCTGTTTGGGGTCCGCTCGAGCGAACCTGAAGTTGTTTTCAGGCTTCTCTAAACCCTTTTAATGAGTGAAAACTCTCACTCCTAGGCCATAATTAACCCTCCTAATCACTCCCAATGGATAATTAGGATGTACACCCCCTTACCACAGGAGCTTAGGTCTCATTTCGTTATGACTTAAAATTGGAATCCTTAACCTTGTAATCAAGCCCAAAGGAAATCATTAATCTATTATTAAGCCATGAAGACTAATTTAGGGATTCAACATAATAACCTCGTAAGTGACACTAAGTAAATTATAATATGTTGATTCTTTAAATTAATCTTGTATTGGATAATAGTAGGTTATATGAATGATAAATTGGTATTAATTGTTTATGTTCATCAAATAGTTGAATTGAGTATTGAAAATGGGAATTGTTATTCAATTGTTATACATTATTTGATATTGATATGGATAAAGCAATTGAGTGGAGAAGATCCAAATATTTGAAAAGTTATTCAATTTGATTAAGTCGGCACTACTTAGTTTTGACCGGACGATACCCGACGGGGTTAAATCCTGGTTTAATATTGAATGTCGCTGCGCAGTTGACAGACTGGAGTACCGGAACTCCAGGACCCGGGTAGCTAGGAGGATCTTTGGCCGAACCCCTAGTGACATCCCAACACGATTTGCTCTCAATGAGAGGATGAGCTTTATGTAGTTGCCAATTCTTATATTTACAGTTTCTTTAATGATTTTAACAGAAATTATATATATAGGATTTACTCATGAAAATGGATTGTTTGATCGCTCTTTTACTCGTCTCATTATTATTCTCAAATTATAATTGTCTTCAAAAACCTCACCGTATTTCCTGTTTATAGTTTATGCTTGCTAAACTGTGTATTAAGATACTACTCTTGGTGTCACAGGAACAGATGCAGCTCCCGGTCCAGCAGAGACCACGGAGGGAGAGAAGGTTACCCAAGAGGTACCTTCAGGTTTAGAGGAGTGGCCCGGTGTGGGGCCCATGTAGAGACTCCTAAGCACGGAGAGCGTAAAGATTTTGAGAGCACATAGAAGAAGTGTGACTAGTGTTTTTGTTGGGGTCACACTTAAATTTAATTCATTTTGTTATGTGTTTTGGTACAGATGTATAGAACTTCCTTTTGGTACAAACATTATATGTTAATGTATAAACCCTTTTGTTTTAAACTTGAATGTTATATATATATGGGATTGCACAGGGTTATGATGATCAATTGATATAAGCTTCCACTACATTAACTGTTGATTGATAGTTTATAATGAGTTCGATTCACTAGTGGAATAGTTTCTCATTCGTGTGCTTGTATTTGACTCGCGACAGATTCAATCACACGGGAGTACGTGTGTTCCACCTCGGGGATTGCCCTAGGCCAGGGTGATTCGGGACCGGGATGTGACATACGTAAGTATGGTATCAGAGCCCTGTTAGTCTTTCTAAAAGACTTAGAGACCAATAGAAATCGTTGTGAGGATACGCTATAATTGATTTGTAGTACAGATTTGTTGAAATTAGTTCACTATTGGTATTGTATTCTTACTAGTAGCTGTACATAAGAGAGAGAGAGAGGTAGAGTGTAGTTGTAACCTGATTTTGACACTCTTTTGCAGGTAAATGGCATCAGGCTCAGGGAGTGGGAGCAATGAATCCCGTAACAGTGACCCGTTCGTGTTAGTCGACGACAACCCACCCAATGTGGATGCACGTTTAATGATGCTGATAGAACAAGTTGCGAAGACCAATGAGCAAATCGCATTACTGATGGCTAATCAAGGGCCACAAGCAGCAAACCAAATGAGAGGCAATGACTCGAGCTCCTTGTACGAGAGATTTAGGAAGAGAGGAGCCACCGAATTTTACGAAAATAAAGGTGCCATCAAAGCAGACGAATGGCTAGATCGTGTTGGTGACATCTTCGAGACTATCATTTGCAATAACAAGCAGAAGGTTGTACTTGCAGCATCGATGTTCGGGGGTACAGCAAACATCTGGTGGAAAGGAATCAAGGAACCTCTTAAGTTGTTACCTGAAGAAACTGTGTGGGACACATTCAAGAAGCAATTCCGCAGAAAGTTTATACCCGATCACATTCGGAGGAAAAAGCAAAATGAGTTCTTAACTCTGCAGCAGAATCAGATGAGTATGACGGAGTATGTGCACACCTTCCAACAGTTGTCCAAGTATGCTGAGGAATTGATTGATACCGAAGAGAAGAAGGTGGATCGCTTCATAGAAGGCATGAACCCAGCTTATGTGGAGCATGTGACAGCGTTTCAGAGACCGGCTACATTTGATGATGCAGTAGACCGGGGCTATTCTACAGAAGAAGCAACTATGAAAAAGAGAAGCAGTGATTTCAAAAGAAGCTCATCATTTTCTGGGAAAGGCCAACAAAACAAGAAACAAAAGGGTGTTGTGATTGGTGCACCCAAATGTAACACATGTGGTAAAGGACACCCTACAGAGAAATGTTGGAGAACTGCAGGAGCTTGCGTTATTTGTGGATCGATGGAGCACAAAGCGGTTAATTGTCCAAGAAACAGAAACGTTTATGGAGGAATACCACAGCAACCCCCTCAGCAACAAGTCAGACCGGCAATTGCAGCAACTCCCCTACGTATGGCACTACCGGTGCCACCGAGACCGCAACAGCAACAACAACGACAACAAGCCAGACAGAGACCCCAGCAAGCGGGAAGAGTTTTTGCTTTGGACCATGAGCAAGCAGCAGTAGCGGGAAATGTAGTTGAAGGTACTATTTTGGTTTGTACTAGAAATGCTAGGACCTTGTTTGATTCAGGGTCTACACATTCATTTGTGGCACCCAAATTTGCTTGTGATCTTCAGCAACCACCTGTGTTGCTTCCTTTTGTGTTGACAGTGACTACCCCGGTGGGTAGGAGAGTAGTATGTGAGAACTACTACCCAGATTGCAGCATTCAGATTGGAGGACTCATAATGCCAGCTGATTTGATAACCCTAACGATGCACGATTTTGATGTTATTCTCGGGATGGATTGGCTCGCTAAGCATCGAGCTTGTGTTGACTGCTTCCACAAGACAATCATTTTCAAAGGGCAAGAACCCAAGACAGTCGTGGTGTTCAAGGGTGTACGAAGAGAGAAGCCCAGCAATGGACTGGTGTCAGCCTTGGATGCGGTGAAGCTTCTAGAGAATGGATGTGAAGGTTACTTTGCGTTTATCACCGAGAAGGAACCGATAACGAAGCTTGAAGAAATTCCAGTGGTGTGTGAATTCCCTGACGTGTTTCCTGACGAAGTCCCAGGACTGCCTCCTCCAAGAGAAGTGGTGTTAGACCCCGACCCAGACCAACTCGATTAGTACTAATTAAGTGAGTGTTTAGTCTTAAGTGAGCCTTAGTACTAGTTGGGTTAGAATATGATTAGACTTAGCCTGGATTATAGTTTTGGGGATTTTGAAGACGTTTAGTATGAGTCAGACACGCTCAGGGACGCCCTGAGTACACGAGTAAGAAGGGTTTTTCTTCTAGGTCTTTGGTGTGATTGTGATTGGTATTGATCTTGAATGGTTTTATTAATTGTGACAACTTTCATTTTTAGCCTGCATGCATTTGAGGCCCAGAAAACCCAGTTTTGGCCCAAAAAGGGTAAATCTGTCTTTACATGCAAAATCTGGGCACACTTTTCGAAGTCGTGAAACTATGTATAAATTATACTTTTCCGAAACTAGATTTTTCGACGATCGTTTTGTTCTTCTTCGTCGATTCCATCCGGGGTCCACAAGAACATGTTTTAAGCGTTCCAAGTTTCACTGCTTAGGGGACCCACTTCCAGACACTATATAAACCCTTCCTCTCCTTCCTTTCTCTTTTTCCAATCTCTGCAATTTTTCTTGACCTAGAACAAGTGAGTGGAGAGGTTTCCTCTTTGGTCTTCTCCCTTGAAAATGATCTAGCTATAGTGTTCCAAATCAAGATCCAAGACCACCATCCTCTTCCTCTCTTCTCAAGCTACAGCTGGAGTGTTTTTGGAGCCAAGCCATTGCACTATTCATCATCTTCTACCTTTTTTCTTCTTGTTTGGCTAGCTCAAGGTTGGTGTCTTCCTTCATTCTTTCCATTTGATGTTCTTTAGCCCATTTAGAGCTTGTTTCTCATGGTTTTAAACCCATTTTCGAAATGGGAGTTTGCAATGGCCAAAATGGTGATTTTTGTGTGCTTTCTTTTGGGGGTTTTTGTGTAGATTTCGTGGAGCACCTCTTCTTGTTGATTTTTGTGAAGCTTTCTTTGGATTTGGTTAGAGGCAAGTAAACCTTTTAGTTATTCCTAGTGCATTTCAAGTTTTAGGGCATTTTACATTGGAAATGTTATTCATCATGAATCTTGTCTTTTCTTGCATGTTATTAATCTCTTTTAGCTTGTTTTAATCTTGATAAGCATGGTTGCTAATTACTCCTTTTAATTTGGAAGTTTTGTCTTGAATGGGAGCATGTTTTCAATGGGATGCTTTACAAATTATTAGATATATGCTTTGAATGTAAGTGGGTTTGTGTTTTTGAAGTTTTGATTGACATGGGAGTGGATTTTTATGTGGAAATCATCCCTTGGAAAGCATGTAGGCTTGAGGAGTGCAGGTGGTAAAAATGTAGAAGTGAAGAAGGGAGAGAAGTGTGAAAAAAATTGAACTTCCTAAGTTCTACCGGTAGAGGTGTTTAAACCGGAAGTTCTACAGGTAGAAGTGACTCGAATTTTGACAGAGAGTTAAGAAAAATGCAAACCCCTATTTCTACCGGAAGTTCTACCGGTAGAGGTGGCAAAACCGGAAGTTCTACCGGTAGAAACGGCTCAAAATTTGGCAGAGAGTTGAGGAAATTGAAAAACCTCAGTTCTACCGGAAGTTCTACCGGTAGAAGCGCTTCAACCGGAAGTTCTACCGGTAGAACCCCTTAAACCGGAAGTTCTACCAGTAGAGATGCTGAACTCAGACCCACATTTACAAAAAGTACTGTTTTTGAAGGATTTTTGCGGGAATGAAAACTAGACTAGGTTTAGACCTTTTTATTGATCTTGTGCACTTGGAATTCCAAAATGTATTATACCTTCGGGGGCACCAAGCTTTATTGAAATTCCGACATTTGGTTTTCAATTCCACGAGGGCCAAAGATTGGTCTTAGCCTATGCTTGATAGATTTATGTGTGAACTCTTGTTTTGATGCTTCATGCATCATCGTGTTCTCGTTTGATTTACAAGTTCAAGTTCGTTTTCAAGATATGTTTCAAGAATCAAAAAAGGGAATCATTCTTTAAGTTTGTAAGCATTAATACTATGCTATTTTGCTAGTCTTGTAACGTTGTGCTTGTTAAATGATTTCCCTCTTGTTTTGTCGTGTTCTCGAATGTGTATCGTCGTGTTTTGTGCATTCATGATATAAGTGAATACCACTGAGCTTGGACTGCCCTTTTAGCTTGATCCACTACCTGGGGGTCCTTAAACATGTGGACTGTCTGCAGACTAGTCGTGTATTATATTACACATTGTGCGTGTTCGTGGTCCGGTTCCGCGGCCGGATATCCCGTCTACCTTGTGTGGCGTGGGATCGTATTTTCGTATCGTGCTTGTCGTGCGTGCTTGCTCTTGTCATCATGTATGACAGAGAAAGGATGAGCTCAATGTTGATTTATCTTTTCATGATATTATAAGTATTCATGCTAGTTTTATAAACTTGAAACGTATATTTAAATATTGAACTGTTTTAGCATTATTCTCTCATATTCTTGCCTAAAATGTGATGCTTGTATTTTGGTGTCCAGGTGTCGGCGGTTTCACTCGTGACGAGGAGTGCCCGAAGGAGGCTGTTGAGCCACCCCCAGCACACGAGTGGCAGCCCAACGACGTCATCTAGACGCCGGTCGGGATATTGATTCTCGTTTCGCATAGCTGGGTTATTTTTGTGGGATTGTAATTGTTGTATTGGCCTTTGTTGGCCTCTCAGGGATTTGTAACTTGAATTAATATACTTTTGTTAAACATTGAAACGTTAATCATGTTAGGAATGCTGTGATGACATTCTCTTTCGATACCTTGTCTCGATATTATATATGTCTCTTGTATCTCCTTGTTTAAGATTGTGTGACATGTTTTGCTACACGCTTCCGCATATCCATTCGTGTGAGCTCGACCCGTGTCTTGGGATCCTCACCGCAGAAACCTGGGGGAAAAATATAAAGATAACAGTGGTGGTGTGTTTTATGTGTTGGCTAATCACATCGCCGTAGCGTCGCAGGCCCGGATCCCGGTCCGGGGTCGCGACAAGTGGACTTTCCAATAGACTTGATTCCGGGTACAGCTTCTATTTCGAAAGCCCCTTATAGAATGGCTCCGGCAGAACTCAAAGAGTTGAAGGAACAGTTGCAAGATTTACTGGACAAAGGGCTCATTCGTCCAAGTATGTCACCTTGGGGAGCTCTGGTTCTGTTCGTAAGAAAGAAGGACGGTTCTTTTCGGATGTGCATCGATTACAAACAGATTAATCAAGTGACGATAAAGAACAAATACCCGTTACCTCGTATCGATGAACTGTTCGATCAGCTTCAAGGAGCAGCTTACTTTTCGAAGAACGATCTCAGATCGGGATATCATCAGCTTAGAGTTAGTGAGCAAGATATTGAGAAGACAGCCTTCAGAACAAGATATGGCCACTACGAATTTCTGGTGATGCCATTTGGCCTAACCAATGCACCGGCAGTTTTCATGGCGTTGATGAATAGAATTTTTGCTCCTTATCTAGATCGGTTTATCGTGATATTCATTGATGATATTTTGGTTTACTCCAAGTCAAGAGAAGAACATGTTGATCATCTTAAGACATCTCTTCAGCTTTTGAAGTTTCATCAATTGTACGCTAAATTTGAGAAGTGTGCTTTATGGCTCGAACAAGTGGCATTCCTTGGACATATTGTGACTCGAGAAGGTATTAGAGTAGACCCAACTAAGGTAGACCCAACTCGGTATATGATGAAGTATGTTAGGACTATTTTTTTTGTATTATGACAAGCTCAAACGTCTTTGGTAATGACATGGCGACAGGCCAATGCTCACGAGATTGAGCAGTGCCAACTATTGCATTTGAGTCGCTTTCTCAAATGTAGGGAGGCTTTGAGATTTGCCGGGAGGACATCTTGGAAGAGATAAGGATTGGGTTGACCAGGATTAGGCCTCTTTAAGCAAATCCAAATCAAGGAAACGGAGCAGAGTACTGTTGGAAATAATGAACAGAATTAAAGAAGCATCATCATATATAATTTGTGCAGTGATTGATGGCGTTGCTGAGAAAATGGTAGACCCAGTGGAACAAATGGCAACTATTGTATTTAAAGAAGTATCACAGATCTCAGTCCTAATGATATAGACATGGTGCTTGAGTGGTAGTTAACTTCACGCCTGTAAAATGGCGACGGCATTCTTGGAGGTTGACGCTAAGGGGACGTTTGGTAATCGTCCACACAAGGGAAATCCTCGCCCTTTTCCGTGCGATCGTGGAATTTAGGTGTTTGGATGGGCGTGGATTTGGAGAGGGTGGACGGCTGAAAGGTATGGAAGCTAATATTTGCAGCGTCTGACCTCCCCCCTTCGAATGTGCAGAATCCGCTCAAGAAGAGAAAGGCGGAGCAACAATAACTGTGGCGGTAATGTGGGCCTAATAAGTTTTTGTTTTGGAAATGTACCTTTTAGATTCCATAATCAAGATCCAAACCGTTAGTCACCATTAAAAACTCCAAAACGGCAACCTCACCAAATCTCAGCCGTTGATTCATCTTATATCTCGAGATATGTGCCAAAACGTCATTATTGTTAACAATAATGTATACCGGGAATTAAAACGTTCTGTGTTTTCCAGTTTTATGGTTTGTGTGTGATCCACAATCAAGATCGGAACCGTTCATTATTTCAGGAAGGTCAGACACGGAAAGCTGACCAAATTTCAGCCGTTAATTCATCTTATATCTCGAGATATGTGCAAAAACGTCATTACCATTAAATGTATATCGAGAATTAAAACAGTCTGTGTTTTCCAATTTTCTAGTTTGTGTGGGGTCCACAATCAAGATCGGAACCGGTCATTAGTTCGGAAGGGTCAAACACGGATGGGTGACCAAATTTCAACCGTTGATCCTTAATATATCTTGAGATATTTGTAAAAACGTTCATACACTATAATATGGAACTCTCATTGGGAATCCTCCCTCCATCCAAACATGGAACCTTTTCGGTGTTGATTTCTTGGAGATGGAGAGAATCCTCTAAACAGAGGATTCCTCCCCTAGCACGGACTGTTGCCAAACGTGCCCTAAGTAATCATGGATCTTCGCTTGCTGCGCGCCATCCCAATAAACAATAAAAAAGAAGAATAAATTCTAGTGCTTCCTAGATTTTTACACAAACCTGCAGCAGGAGCTGTTAGTCTGGATGGATACAAGGCAGATATATGCTTGCAATGATAATGCAATTTAGATGGCTATGAATCAAGGTTTTTTCTTACAGTCAATAATAACGATTAATCCATTTCATAGATATTTATCCAGTCATTTCTCTGATCAAATTACACCAATATTTTCTCCTTATCTGAGCAGGAATGAAACTTGATGCTACGATAAACATGAATCGGATCTTATCTAAACTCTTCTGATAGTGTGATCGCAACCAGGTCCCACATTTGGCAACAGGAGCCACAGTCCATGTCCAACAGTAGCAATCAACAATCACTATGGAAACAAGAACGGCTCGTTACCTTAGTGGCAGGGAGTCCTAGTTCTCATTGGGAGGTCTTGGGTTCGAACCATGTCTCCTCCCTCTTTGCATATGTGAGTTTTATTACTTCACATGTGTGAGTTGCGTTTATTTTCCTCGCATGTGCGAGTTTCTATCCTCCCTGCATGTGTGAGTTGTGTCTGTCTCTCCTCTCATGTTTAAGTTTCCATCACTCCATCACCTCACATGTGTGAGTTGTGTCATGAGTCTGAGGATCCCAACCCCTTCGCTGGGTTACAACTTGAGGTGATTCACTATGGAAAATCACTATGGAAACAAGTAAATAGAGATTAAATTTCAGTACTTATTGTCCAAAAGAAGTTCTCAAGATCAATAAACAAACTGAGAGCATTGGCATAGGATTGGTTTCCCTTATCAAAATCAGCACTCCATTCCACATCCATAGCTACTAAATTAAAGCTCATTACGAAAGAGTCCAGAAACAATAAAAAGAGTGTCATTTCACCCAGTTGGATTACAAGTTACTAAACTCAACTGAAGAGCACACCTCTATATCGTTTGTGCATTACCAAACAAAACTCATATATCTCATTGGAGCGTCTACAGTTCATTGCCCAATTACAAGGAAAAGATGTAAGATGGTGCTGGCCACTTTCAAAGGAGTAGCAGATGTTCAGGTAGCACTTTCCATCGTCGTCTGCAAACTGAAACATTTAGGAGAAGGTTGTCAAGACATTAGATAATTAAAATTCTCACATTAACATGTACACAAACAATAGAAGAATTTTCCAGAGCAGAACATGTGTATTGCGCCTGTTTGTTTTGTTTTGTTTGTAATTATGCGAGTTCTTTTAGAATTTGCACCAATGTCCAAACACGGTTCTTGTCAGAAATGCTGGCCATCAATCAGGCCCTAAAAAAAAATGTAATAAGTTTCATGGTTCCAATGCATTTCAATTACCTTGGTTTTTGCAGAGTAGGAACCTCTTGCAAAAATACCTGAAGGTGTAGTTTCTTCCTCCAATTCATATGTATACGGTTCTTGGCGAGAAAAAACGCCGCAATAAATTTGAAAAAACTAATTTGAGTAAAATGTAAATATTTTGCAGGAGAAAAAAAAGGTTGGCAAAAGTTTTTTTTTTTTTCAATTTAAAAAAATAAACCTCTTTTCACGGCATTATAAACCTTTTCTCCTAGCGAAATAAAAAGTAGGCAATGTATAGTTTTTTAACGTTACCTAGGCTTAGCGAACCTTTACCGGCGCCTTGCCTGCGTTTTATTGACCTTTACGGGCGCTAAGTTAGTGCCGGCAAAAGTGCATATAATATATTCAGTTTTGGTGATATTGCAGTCATCCAATCACCCCCTAATTTGAGCGATTCTTCTGTTTGGATGTACAAGAAAACAGAAGAATATAATATTTTAGATAATATAATCTTTCATTTTTAAATAAAAATCTGATACATTTGGCAACCCAAGAAAAATGAGAAGAAATAGTTTTCTTTTAAAATGCTCAATATTTTCTTCTACAACTCTCCTTGTAGAAAATTTTCAGTAATATAAAGATATTTCAAAATACAATTTAAAAAATGATAAAGTAAAGTCTTTACTTTAATATGTCTTTTTTTTCTTTACTTAAAGAGAAAGATTAATAAAACAGAAAGCAAGAGACAAGGGCCATCATAGAGCTATAAAAATGACAGAACCTTGAATCCCTGGGCCTTGAGGAATCCTTACAGAAGGGGAATTTGGAGATAGACTAATTAGCGATCCCCTTGGATCCTTACATTCTGAAACATAGGGTCTGTTTCTTCACAAGAATTCTAAGAATTCATATCTGCTAGAATTTGCAAAATTCGATATGCTAGAATTCTGAAATGCTGTTGAATCCTAACATTTTTTAATTCTTTGTTACTTTCATGCTGCAATTCCTGTCTGAGAATTTCATCCAACCTAAATTCTACAAATTCCCTGCTTCATAACTACTTGAATTTTTAAGTGGATTTTTACATATTATGCATTATCTGTAGGCAAATATAAGGCTAAAATATTCATAAAGATAATATTTAATACATATTTGGTACGCCTAATGATAGATGGAATAGGTTCACACATCCCCACATAATTGAGATTCATGATAAGACCTTTGTGTTAATGAGGTAAAGAAGTTTCTACAAATTTTGCTATAGGGTGGTAAAAAGGGCTTCTTAGATGAGAATTAAGAAGAGACTACGGATGTCAGACGATGTAATAAGCGCATAGCAGATTCATGTCTTTGACAAGGAAGAACGTCTTTTAAGATTATAAACTAGAGAACAATCTCGTCATTGGTGTCTCCTTGGCCTTGGATGATTTTCAAAGAAAGAAATTAAACAATGTGGTTTTTCTATTTGTTGTGAAGATGCAGATTTCAGAATTCTTGTCCCTGGTTCAGTCATCTTTCGAACCAAAATAGATCCCATGTATGATAGATATGCTATCTACTTCAGTGGAAAAACCTAAAATCTATGGCCTTTAGCTTCCTTCTTGTATATGAGAGAGAGGACAAGGGTGGGTTGTTTTTCATTCCATCAAAACCCCAAAATCCTTTTTCTTCCCTTTCCATCAAAACACTTCAGGAAAAAAAAAAAAGCATGCAACAAGATGGAAGAAAAATAGATAAATGAATCGGGTGGGTGAAAGGAGTGCAAAGGAAGAAGATGATCGGGCCTAATTTTTATGTAGTTGGGTGGAAGAGAAGATAGCATTCCACCATTGGGGAGACCCGGATTTGCAGCAGATCTCTATCGGAATGGGTGGGGTTCCAAAGAAGTCTCCCGGAATGAATGGATTTGTAAATGCTAGAGTAAAGGCTAGCGTTTGGGAATTCTACTTTTTTGGAATTCTAAAATGCTACTTGTCTCAAATGCTGGAAATTCCTATAAGTGAACATTGAATTTCTAATAGGAATTCAGGAATTCCCAAACAGTCTGAATTCCCGTAAAAAAATGCTTATAAAGAAACAAGTCCTTATTTCTTTCAAAATGCTCGATATTTTCTTTCAAAATGCTCAACATTGAATTTCTTTCAAAATGCTCAATATTTTCTTCTACACCTCTCCTTGTACAAAATTTTCAGTAATATAAAAATATTTCAAAATATAGTTTAAAAAATGCTAAAGTAAAGTCCTCACTTTAATAAGTCTTTTTTTCCTTTACTTAAAGAGAAATTCTTTACTTTAAAACAGAAAGCAAGAGACAAGGGCCATTATAGAGCTACAAAAATGGTAGAGCCTCGAATCCCTTAGGCCTGAGGAATTTTTGGCCTGTTTGGCAATTAACCAGTTAAAGTAAAATAAAGTGAACCCAGAAAAGAAATGACAAGGGGTCATATCAAAAGTATATAATATAAAACTTCCCTTCGAATTAAAAAAAAAAAAAGCCAAAAAAGCAACTTCCTTTCTCCACTAAAAGACAAAAAAATCCACTTTTCTATATAGAAAGTCAAAAAGATTCCATACCAAACAACTAAAAACAAAATACCATCATAATATCTTATATTTTATTCTCTCTTAATTTGATGCTTCACCTCACCATACTTCAATTCACCGTACATCCAAATAGGCCGAGATGTACTAATCAGCAATCCCCTTAGATCCTTACAGTCTGAAACATAATCATCAAACGCAGTTGGAGCTTCGTGTGGAAACTTGTGAATTTAGTGAAATGTAGCTTATCCAGGGCATTGGCTACCCTATCCTCAGTTCCTCACTCCTGCTGCAGTCTTTATCTCCCTAGACTGAAACTCTATCAAAAGATTGTGAAGTTTACTCCACCAGGGCATAAAATCCCATGAGATTGTTGGGTCATTCTTGAAACTGTCCACCAGGATGAGGCTGTGTCCCTCTGATATGACTCTGGATCCTCCATTCGAGATGCAAACTACTCCTCCTTCAAGCAATGCTTGGAGTTCTGCCTGAAGAGGGTTGGTTGTTTGAATAGGACTGCATAAGCTACTACCATTACCCCGTTGTGATCTCTTATAATTCATCCTACACCCGAATGTCGAATGTTCCGTTCCTCCATTCCAAGAAACATCAAAATTCAACTTGTGATAACCTGCTACTGGTGGCAACCAGTGAATCCTGCGAGCGAGACCGCATGGACAAAATTAGACATGTTCCATTGGAATACAACTGTTTTGGTTTTGCTAATAACAGCAGAAGACTGCATTTGGATTGAAGACAAAGAAGTATTGGTTACACATTTTCCAGATGTACCAAGTTAAGAATGCTCCCATTTTCCTATTCCGATTGTTGGTTCTATGCCAGAATCAATTGGAAAAAGTATGGGGTCTTGGAATGGCTTGAGGGAGTCTGTTCCATATATCCTATGAAATGGGGCATTGGGCAAATAATTGGTCAATGGACTTAGAGTTGGTCCCACAATTGGGTTATCTTGGGCAAACAATCTTTTTTTTACTGGGATTATTTTAATAAAAGTCCATCTTTGATGTATTTGTTTACATAGGTTGTAAAGTAAAGGTTGATCTCGTTTCACATATGGTAAATATGGTAAAGTAAATAGGGAGAGGTTGTAAAATTGTTATTTTTTATTTTAACTTTACTTTATCGTGGTTTTATGTGGTTAAGAAAAAGTGGCTTACGGTGAAAAAAAAAAAAAAAAGAAAAAAAAATAGAAGTGGTGACTAGATTTTAGCACGGGACCTTTTCATTTAAACTTTGTAAAGAAAGAGGTCGTCACATCACAATAAACATGATGTAAACTAACGGTGCGATAAAGTATGAGGTAAAGTAAAGTGGGAGAATATCGTAAAATTATTAATTTTTATTTTAACTATACTTTATCACATTTTACCATATTTTATATAATAAAAAAAAATGACTTGTAATAAAGGTTGCAGTAAAAAGTGACGGCTGTACTTGACTTTACTAAACTGGGTTTTCATCTAAACTTTGTGCGGGCATATTTATTTACATATTTAGTAAAGAAAAAAAAAAGGTTAACTTAAGTAATAAATCTAATATTAATAATAAACTTAAAATATCATTTAAATTAAATAATAAATTAATATTAATATTAAACTTAAGTATTATTAACTTTTACATGATTTGATTGAATCATAACCATTTGAGCAATGCTAGGGACAGACGGCCCAAGACAAGCGGCGGACAAACGTTTAAAGCGCGCACGCTTCTCGAGGCACCAAAACCCCAGGCGTCTGTCCGCCGCTTGTCTCTGGCGACTGTCCATAGAATTTCTCTAACCATTTGGGTAATCATCATAATCTAAATCTACATTATAAAATAATTAAGTTAAAATAAGTTCATAATCATACCCACCATGCAATGCAGATATAACATGTGAGTAAATATTTATATTTTAAAACGGTAACCTGTATTGAGGAAAGCGCGTTTGCATATGAGGTACGGTTGTTCCGCATCGGCTAAGGAGTCATGCAACATAACGAGTCGTATTATACGGTTTTGAGAAGACGTGACCATGGGGCTGTGGCTGCAGAGAACGTACAACAGCTAGCCTGAGGACAAGACATTTGATTGTTACTTTGACAGGAAAGACAGACCATGGGGAGACCATGGGGAAATGGGGCGTTTGTCTCAGTCTTGACAAGAAAACTGGGCAATTCTATTATGTTTTCATGGATCAAGAAGATTTTGGATTCTTTTCGTGCAGTGTGTAAGAAGATTTGAGACTTTAAGAGTGACAGGCAATCTAAGGCTAGACGCCATAGGTCTGTTTTTTCTCTCTTCGCTGGCAATTTTTTTTTTTTTTTTTTCGAGTTAGTCTACATGTCCCGTATCCCGATTTACAAAAAGTCTACTTGTCCCGGATTTCATGTCCTCCATAAGGGAGGGGTATTTTGGTCATTTGGCAAATGACCAAAATACCCCTCCCCTATGGAGTCGGGCTTGTCCCGGGACATGAAATCCGGGACAAGTAGCATAGCTCCCCGATTTATGGCCGACCCCATTCAACTTTTCAACTCCCACCGTAAAGTTGAATGGGGTCAGGCCATAAATTGGGCAGAAAATCAGGACACGTAGACTTTTTATTTTTATTTTTTCTTTTTCTTCTTGGTGGAGAGTTCGAATTTAAGCCTAATCCGGTTATAATGGATATCGGGCCGGTTCGCCCGGTCTCGAGTATAATTTTTAAAATTATTTAAGTACGGTGGGTTGGGCTTGGACAATGGTTTCAAAACCCGACCAAAATATGACTGAAAAATAAGCAGAATAAGCCAAGCCAAGCCAAGCTCGCTCGTAAGCGAATTTCACTAATTTGTAATAAATTTAATAGATAAATACATCTCTCGGACAAATTAATATAAGAAATAATTGTAACCAACCTTAATGAACTCCTTTGGCTGCTCAACCAGCTCAGATTCACTAAAGTAAAGAACACTATCATCTTATTTAGATTTTGAATATATCACATACTAAGATCATTAATTTCAGTTTTCAGATGTTCAACTTTTTCCCGCTTGCTTAGAGAAAGACTCATTTTGAGCAAAAACAATTGTATAGCTCAAAGAAGCATAACATGGATTTTCATTTTTTATATGACACAAATAAAGATGCATTTGATTGGAAAAAAGAATTCAATGAACCTCAAAATATAAACAAACATATAATTTATATAGTCTTAAATTCAATTTTCATGAAGCGAATAATACACTTTAAGGTTGGATTGCCAATTATCATTTTATTATATAAAATCTTTTTTTATATAATTGTAGACAAACTTTTTTTTTTTGTTATATAAAACTTCTTGCAAGGAACGAAAAGTCTCCCTCGGCTCTACACTTAGCACAAAAGTTCCCAAGCCCGAAAAAAAATTGAGAAGGGTTTAAAGTACGGATCACACCCAGTGTCCGATGGCAGTATAGGAATAATTAGAAAATGTTTAACATATATAAAGATCGTGCTAAGCCCTGGCCTGGTTTGGGCCCGCTTGGGATGGAATTTGACGTAAGCTCATTCAATTAAGGGTGGGAATTGGATAACCCCAGGCAACCACGCCCAATATTCGGGACAGGATTGGACGACCCAAGCCAAGGCCCGGCCCAGCCCTTTGACAAGCCCATTTGAAATGAATTCAATAGGGTTTGTAGCAGACTCTAATTTCATTTTTTTCTTTATTTTATTTTATTTTAATTAAGTTTAACATAGGAGTTAGAACCCAAGAGAGCCCATACATGTAGGATGAGGAAACTCACAAAGTTGAGTCACATTCCTGGGCGTGTTTAGATGGGTGGTGAAAGGAATTCAGGTAAGTTAAAGCCTTCATTATCCAAACAATAAAAGATTAGGGTCATATCAAAAGTACACAAATTCATAACCCCCTCTTTTTTAAAGAAAAAGTAAAAAAACAACCTCCTTCATCCACTAAATGAAAAAAAAAAAAAAAAACATCTTCTTTTTATACAAAGGGATAAAAAGTTTGCCTATTAAGCCGCTAAAAATAAAAAACCATAAAAAACCCCTTGTATTTTATTCTCTTGAGAATTTAATGCTTCACTTACTTTACTTCAATTCATCATCCATCCAAACATGCCCAAATAGCCGAGTGATATGCAGAGTAGCCAATCAACTGAGCATGGCCAGTTTGGTAACTCTATTAATATAGTCAAGTTAAGTCAAGTTGATTTTGAATAAAGAATAAAATATAAGTGGCTTATGATGGTATTTTATTTTTAGTTGTTTGTTATTGAATCTTTTTAACTTTTTGTATGGAAAAGTAGAGTTTTGAATTATTTTAGTGAATAAATTAGTTGCTTTTTTACTTTTTGTATGAAAAAAAATGGAGGGAGTTTTGAATAAAGTGCATTTGATGTGACATTTTGTCTCGAAAATGGAAACTTTACTTGACTTTAATTGTATTAGTAAAGTGCCAAACGGGCCTAGATGCTAGAGGATGACATGTGGGGTTGTCAACTAAGCTACTCCTTTTTGTGGAGATGGCATAGTTTCTTTCCCTTCTTTCCACCAAATTTTGGAGGACAACAAATGGTTGCTCATTGTGTTTGCTCGATCCCCAGGTATGCCTCTCTTTCTATGTCGTGGGCTTTTTTCTTCCCATTTTTGTGGGCTTTCTTAGGTATCACCCTTTAGGATGGAGTACAAAAAAGAAAAAAAGAACTCTTATAATAATGTTTTTTCCTTTTAAATTAGTGGTATTTTAATAAAAACCGATAATACATGAGATTAATTGAGTATAAAGTTTAAATGATAAAGAAATGCTTATGCCAATTTCTTTATTCTTCTCCACAACTTTAGGTTCATTTGGGCGTAGGACCATCCCAAAAATTATTTTAAAAGGTATTTAAGGGAGGTTGTCTATTCAACACAGAGGAGCAAATGTGGAGTTAAAAACTTAAAATAGACATGAAGTGATATTTTTTTGAGGAATTTACCGGTAAAAGTACCATAGGACTCCATACCACTGATGAAGTCCTAGAATCACCGTATAGATTGGTTGGGGGGGGGGGGGGGGGGGGGGGGGTCGTCCTCTTAGTGTGTTTTTGTCATTTTTTGTCTTTTAGTGGTATGGTCGATATCGATCATTCTGTGGTGATTACTCTCGATTTGCAGAACCCAAATAGAAACTGAATTTTCTCTCTTGATTACTGGTGCCGCTCCAAAGCGATGGATGGGGCCAGGATTGTGAGAGAGAGCATGAGACGGAAGGAGTGAGGTGCATAGTTGAGGACGTTGACGAAGTAAGTGAGACCGCAGAGGACGATGAAGGCTCTGAGTTGGAGGAAGATCCATCGAAATGGAAAGATAGAGGAGCAGGAGAAGAAGGGCTCGAGAGGGATGGAGAAGTAGGCGGGGGAGATGAGGAAGTCACTCCATTTCTGGCATTGGAGAATGTTGTTGAAGGTCCAGAGGGTTTGAGTTTCTTCGTCCATGCAGATGCAGCGAAGGAAGGAGAAGGTCGAAGACAACATATTCAATGAAATGCCATTGAGAGAAAGGTAGGTAGGGTAGAAGAAAATGAGAGAAAGAGGGGAGAGATTCAATGAATCCAAACAGGTAGATGAGAGAAAGGAAATGGAAAACTAGGAGTTTGATTTGTCTAACACGACCCAAGGGAAGTAAGAGGAGGCGAGGGCAAAGGAACTGGAGGGATTTGCTGGTGAACCTTCCGTTTATACATTGATTATTAAACCTCATTAGTGGTATGGAGTCTATGGGGCTTTTACCCGTAAATTCATCAATTTTTTTATTTCCATAGTTTTTTGGTGAATAAAGTGAAGTGGGACGTATATTTACTTATCATTTGACAAGAATTGCATTTAGTCCACAACCTTCTTTCTTTTTACCATGAAATTGTGTAGTAAACTATGATTTAGTATCCAAAATGTATAACAAAGTAAGGAGGATGTACGGTGGGTGAGTGGTGGCTCGGCTAGGAGTGAATGTAAATGGCCCACTTCTTTATCAGAATTCCAAGATTCAT
Organism: Umbellularia californica; assembly: GCA_028538565.1. Taxonomy (NCBI): domain Eukaryota; kingdom Viridiplantae; phylum Streptophyta; class Magnoliopsida; order Laurales; family Lauraceae; genus Umbellularia; species Umbellularia californica. The sequence continues at coordinate 27,592,282 of JAPQWN010000002.1, forward strand.
GTTTGGGAGAATTTCAAATTCTCAAAAAGTTGTCATCTTAGGTGTAATTCCAAATTCCTGTTTTTTAAGAAGGATTTGAAATTCCAATAAATGGTATAAATAGTTAAATTCTAAAAATTCCAAAAACTCTTTTGGATAGTTGGAATTTAAAAGCCTAATGAAAAAAACATAACATTTTAATTGCCAGAATCAAAATATCACATCATGTTAAAAAAAATTCTAACCTCCCAAATTCTACCCATAAATTCCGTTAAACGAACTTGCTTATAAAAGAAGACGGGGGAGGGAGCGATTTTACATAGACGTCATACAAGTTAATTTATTAAAAAAGGGGTCATAAAAGATGGGATGTGGGCCGGTGAAGTTTGGATTGCCGCATTAGCATCTTTCATTAGAAAAAAAAAAGGCACGGAGATCTTTGACCGACCGTTTGTCTCAAGGAGTACGTTTGTTTTTGGTAGAGCTTGAGAGAGGGAGCGGCAGAGAGGTGGGGAGGGGAGGAGCAGCGTAAGCTTTCAAGCGATGGTCAGCGCAATCAACAGCGTCGAGCGTTGGCACCGGCTACGAGCAATCAGGTAGCGTAGCTCGGATTATTATCTTTCCTTTTTTAGTTACTTATTTCCATGTACTCAGATCACTCCTCTCTCTTCTTCGTCTCATCGTCTCCTTCTCTTCTTTTTACTCTTTCCCTTTTTCACCGCAGGAGGAGTTAAGTATTTTTTATAGGGATTTATGATTCGGCCGAAAATTAAACGGAATGGTGGCCGAAACAAAACTGCACCTTTAAAAGAGTATACAGGCGTCACTCTCCTCTCACATCCTCTGGTCCTCTTCTCTCAGCTTTCTCTACAACTCAACGTGTAATCATCGAGTCCTTTGCTTTTATTTTCCATCCGTTTTTGTTTCGTTTGGTTTGCTTCTTCTCCTTTCGGAGCTCTCAAATGCATTTTCTTCACACCCACTTCTTAAGTTTTTATTTTTATTATTATTATCTTGTTTATGATTTTTACGGATCGGATCGGAGGGGGTTTGATGTCTTTTTTTTGCTTTTCATCTTTAGTATGAATATGATTTTGATCCAGCAAATGCTTTATAAAGGAAATATGTTTTTTTTTTTTTTTTATATATATATATTTTTTCAGTAACGTTTTTTCATTTATAATGATTCGATGTTGGAATACCGTTCGGTGGCTACAGTTTTGGTAATCTTCTTTTCTGGCATTTATTTCTTTATACTGCTATCTACTGTTGTTGCGGATCCACAACAAGTTTATGAAAGCGTTTTAAAGTAACGTTTTCTTCTTTTCTACTGCTATCTATGTTTCGCAGCACCGTTATATTCCCCGTCTCTAAAATATTGGGTATCAATTTCAGATGGCCACTCAAGATCAGATTCAATCTGGGTGTTAGATTTGATGCATGAAATTTAAAAATAGCCAGCCTGTTGTTATCAGGGTTGGCTCGACCGTTGGGCAGGAGAACCCAATTGCTTTAGGCCCAAAAAAACTAAGGTAATATGAAAAATCATCTTTTCAAATTCTAAAACAGCATTTAAGCAACTATCTTGTCGAAATTTTTTTTCTCATAAGCCTCATAATAGTAATTAGTAATTAGTATTACATCTCATTAAAACGATCTTTTCACATTTAAATAAAGCATTAAAACAAGTATCCTCCTTCTTTTTCTCTACACAGTGTCTTTTTAAATCCAAATAAATCTCAACCCAACCTCCTTGCCACCTCATCAGTGAGATTTTTCAAATGAACGTTTCTCCACCGATGCTTTTCCATCTCTTTACTCTCGCACCCTCTGTCTCTCTTGTAGATTGGCTTTCTCTGTAATTACTTTTTTTTTTTAATTTCTAAAGCAATCTCCTTTAAAGATTTATTGATCTGGTTTTGTTTTCTTTTTAATAATATGTGGATATATTCTGATAATATATGTAAGTTTTTTTTTTATAATAATATATGTTAATCATAACCCACTAACTCAAATTTAATCCATTTTCTTTTTCTTAATGAAAAAGCTGGATCAAATTCGAAATTCATTTGCAACTCCAATCTTTATGGCCAATAATGATAAATCACTAAATCGGGTTTTATTGTTTTATGATTTTAAGATTTTTTTTAATTCTATGCTCGTATTGCATGTTTATTATAGTTAGTGTTTGTTTTATTTATAAATATTATTAGTTATAATTTATAAATGATAAATGGATGTATTAGAATATGCGAATCCATATGCTCAAAACTTAAAAAAAGAAAAAAAATAAAAAAGAATAGATATTTTGAGGCGTCATTTAGAATTGTCGCTTTAGGCTTCAAATTGTCTCAAGACGGCCCTGGCTGTTATATCACCTAGGAGTTGGCAGAGTGGCATTTGCTTCTCATATTTTGTGTTTAAAATTGTTGGAAAAATGCAGGCTCTTTTCGCACTTGTGTGGGCTTTCTTGCCGCCTGCTTTCCCTTGGTTAAGAGGGCCCTCTCTCGGGACCTGCTCCCTTGGCTGGGTACCAGAAAAAAAAATCTATATTACCAAATCTTGCCTTGCCCATAACTTACGGGGTTAACTTGGTATCTTTTAATAACTTTAAAATCAAGTGGGCCACTTGATCTCGTCGACTTAAATGATGATCAAAACAACACAGACCTTGCATAAAATTTTCTTCTTTGTAGTTATCTCATCGAAGTTTGTGTTGTCCTAGAAGTTTATGGTCATCCTAGTTGGTGCAATCTCTCCTGTGAACTTGCCCACCGGGTACTGCTCTGTTGTGTATTACAATGGTTTTCTTTGACCCTATCATTTGCTCTTTCCATTTTTTAATTGAACTTTTATAATTATTGATCTCTACTTCCCTTTTTTTCTTCCGTATTGATCATATAAAGCAGTTGCTTGTGTAAGCAGGAAGGACATGGAATTGTATAAAACAAGAATTCTTTGTTTTCACATTGCAGCTGCAACATGCATAAGGATTCAGTGGTATAGGAAATAAGGTACTTTATTTATATTTTGTTTTATAGTGCTATTAACCTTATAAACATTTGGTGGCTTAAATATTAAGTAAATATATTTTAATCCAGGCTTGTTTAGTTACTAAGAATTTCTGCCAAGAATTTACTATGTTTTGGGTTTTTTAGATATGATGTGACTTCTTATCTCATGGCATTTGCAAATGCAAAGGTTTTTGCAAGCATTCACCTCTCAAATGACCTTTGGAATTCTTGGAATTCTAGCTCCTTTCTTTTTTGGTAGCATTTTTTGATGCTTTTTAAGTATGCAGGAACATTTAGGAATTCCACCCTGTCTGAGAAAATTCTCTGAACATGAATTCCATGAATTCTAATAAAGATATAGGCAGCCCCTTTCTTAGTGTTCTATTTCTGGTCATAATTATCTATAAGTTAGTTTTTTCAATTTTGCATATGTAAGCATATATGTATACATGTGTAATTGATACTAAGAGTGGGTACAGTCCTATAGGATATACTTTTAGGTTCGAAATGATTAGGTGGAGTGTTGGTGGGTTCAATATATTACTTGGGCCTCAATCTTGTAAGGTCTCATGCCTTTATTAGAGAGGCTTAGTCACTAATCACTAGGACTTAGGGTGCTTAATTCGGTTTAGTGGCTTAAGCACTAGGATTAGTAGTGTGTGGTGCATTAGGTAGTGGGTCATGCATAACATACTCGGAGCCACCTTGGCCCAGTGGCCCAAGGCACTTTCATTATGAGTCCATACCCATTTGCCAAGGACTTTCTTGTAAACTCCCTAACAACTTGGCCTTATGTGCAAATTCCTAAGGGCCCGTTTGGAAATTTTACATGTATAGTCAAGTCAAGTATAGTGCAGGTCCAACGGTCTGAATTTTCACTATACTGCGTTTGGGTGCGGCCTGGAACAAATCCACCTAGAGATTTCTTATTATACAGCTGTAGTTACTAGATGGCCGTACTGGACAGGTTGTTTGCCACAGTATTCCCCAACTTGTGCTCTGTACCCAAGACCAAAGTAAAATTATAAGTACTTCGAAGTGAAGAGGAAGTTTCCAGTGGATTTCCATATCCCCTTCACTCTAATTTCTCCCCATTTGCAGTGAACCGAATCAAATAAGCATCACCATCTCTCTTTCAAACTCAATACCTTCACAACTATCAAGACCTACTTCTCTATCTAACCCTCTTGAACATTACTTCCCCAAACAATCTCTCCATCAGATCAACCTCGCTTTCCATGGCGAATCCCTCGACCTTATTACTTCCCATCAAATAGCCTCTACTAGTCCGTCGTCAGAACAGAGAAATAAGAACAGGTGGTTCTTAAAAAAGGGGTGGATTTGCAGATTGCAATCGATATTGGGCATAGGGTTGAGATGACATGCCCCGTTACGTTAGGTGACTAGAGAAAGGCTCCACGTAGTGAGCACCATTATTTCACCTTCATGTGCTCTCCACCAAACGGTCATTGCCATTACTTTGTAGGAAGAAAGCTCATACATTCCGTATATACTCCACTAACTACGACGACCTACTTATGAGACAAACGTGTCAGGGATCATAACTTTTTCTGCAGCAGCTCTCCATCAAATAATCTCTTCTAGCCACCGAAAGACCAGATCTATGACATCTTGCCGTCATAGATCTGCGTTCATTCGCAACCAAAAGTCTCCGGAATGAGTAAATGTAGTAAGGATGAAGGAGGTAGAAACGATAGAGGGATTTCTTTAGATTTGGGAGATTGGGTTGAGAGGACATCACCAGCAGATCTGTTTTATCCCGGACAGCGTATACGACTGCGTCCTTAATGCTGATCTCTGCCCGGGGAAGAATTTAAGTGTGCGCACGTCCTGCAACCCGTTCGTATTCTAGCATTATTTCAGTCCTCTCTCAAAATAACTACAGTTTATGAGAGATAGAAGGTGGTGGTTCAATGTACGGAGCCAGATCGTCCTTGACCATATCTAGCAGAGATCTTCGCGCAATTACTCTCTCCGTCCGCATTTTGCAGAATCCCTCTATAAAAAGGAAGCACTGTAAGTTGATGATGGATAACGGGTGCAATAAAAGAATTCGAGGAAGATGACTTCCGAAACGATACAAAACATGTCCGTCGACGAGCAAGGTATAGACCCTTTCCTCTCACTCCAATGTCTGTTGTAAGACTGGCAAATCGATCACAAATATACTTGTATACATTTTATGTAGGTCATTTGCTTTTTTTCGTTCATAATACATGTACTATAATGAAACTAACATGCCACAGATTTAGGAGGATTTGATCCGTCTCTTTGTTCACTGACATCACTTGTATTGTAAACCAACTCATATTTGCAAGGAAGGTTGCTATGCTATTTCTATAACTTGATTGATTGCGTACGATCTCGTACGTGTCAACAAAAAAAAAAAAAAAAAAAGAGTTGTAGGGGTTGGCAAGGTAAATCTTTGTCACGAGTTGAAATGATCAATTCTCATAGTCAGATCACAATTAAGAAACCCTTTCTGCTAGTTAAGTGAAAGCGGGATCTATTCACCATTACTACTTTGGCTGTTGTTTATAATCTCTGCTTTTTATCTTGGTCTCTTGATTGTTGGAGCTAACAACATTTTAAAGGCTAAAAGTCCCTCATCTAGCTAACGTCTCTGTGCATCAAGCCCTTTGAATATCACGCATGGAATTTGTCAGTACAATTTCGCTACAATAAGATGGAGGGTCCAAGATCCTTATATAAAAAGTAAAATAAAGAAAGGAGGGAAGCAAGAATCAAGAAAAAGAAAGCTCTTCTTGTAGTTCTTTGGGCAGCCTTGGGTGCATGGCAAATGCAAGTAGCGGCCACAGCCGCTGTGATTTTCCAGTATCAAAACAAGTCGGAATCCCGGGAGAAGAGAACGGCTGAAAGAGCCCACTATCCTTCCAAATTAACAGACGGGAGGGACGAAGAGTGTATTAGTCAGCTTAGACTAAACAAGGAGAGCTTCGATTACCTCTGCGATCTGCTCAGAGTCAGAGGGCTGCTCAGAGACACCCGCGAGGTCGCCGTTGAAGAAGAGGTCGCAGTATGCTTGCACATTCTGGCACATGCAGTTGAAAACAAAACAATCGCATCGAGGTTTCTGCGATCAGGGGAAACAGTCAGCCAACACTTCCACGGAGTTCTCAATGCTATTCTAACACTAGCACCCAATTTCATCAAACAATCCAGCATACATACAACAGCGGGACCTTTTCTCTTCAAGGTTTAGTGAATACAGTTTTTTTTTTTAGAACACTTCTCAACTGGACCATATTGATCATGTCATGTTTTGTAATAGAATCTCGCACTGATTGTGATTTTTCCTCCAGGACTGTGTCGGTACGATCGATGGCACCCACATACCAGTCTTCCTACCAGTTCAGTCATAATCAGTGTACCGAAATAGAAAGGGGACGTTGACACAGAATGTCCTGGCCGCTTGTGGGTTTGACTTAAAATTTCATTATGTCCTTCTTGGCTGGGAGGGATCCACAACGGACGCACAAGTCCTACAGAATGCGCTAACAAGGGGCGATCCACTAGTCGTGCCACCAGGTATATACCTCCTTCCTTCTAAGGTTTTCCTCCCACATGAACAATAAACGTCCCGATGGAATGGAAAGTAACCGCTCGTTCTTCGATCTCTATTGGAATAGGCTGCTACTACCTCGTGGACGCCGGATTTGCTAATGCTCTGGAATCCCTCGCACCTTACCATGGAGTCCGATATCATTTGAAGGACCACCGAGGAAAAACAGCTCAAGATCCAAAAGATCTTTTTAATAAAAGGCATTCGCAGGCTCGTAATGTTATCGAAAGGGCATTCGGACTATTAAAGGGGCGCTTTGCCATCTTAAGGACAGCCCCACAGTATGACTTCGTCCATCAGGTGTCGATAGTACATGCCTGCTGCACCTTGCACAATTTTATCCTGGAGCAAAATGATGGTTTTGATGATTTTGATGAAACTAATTCTGAGAATGCTGTCCACATTGAGGAGGAAGGTAGCGAGGTCGATCTGGTTGGGGTTTTCAGGCCATACAGCCAAAGAGAAAGGGATGAGTGGCATGCCTTTCGTGATAGCTTTGCAAACAATCTGTGGGAAGAGTACCAGATGAATAGGACACATGGATGAATCTATCGCATGCCATAGTCCAATACCCGGGTTATTAGAATGCACTGATGTGGCTCAGTTGCATGGACTTGTAGGTTGTTCTGTATCAGTCTAAATATAGCGAACTGTTGTACATTGAATTTAAATGTACTCTGCTGTAATTTTTGGGACGCTTATGCTAAGTGAATGCTTATAATGCACATTGTCACATGTTATGACTATTCACTTGTGTTTGAATAATGCAGTATTCCAATACTAACATGTTTTCTTGTAGCTCCTAAGCCACAGTGCAAAAACAATGTCTTCAATGCAGAGCTCGACGAACTTTTATTGGAACTCATGCTAGAGCAGGTTGCACTAGGGAGGAATGGAGACGGGTTTCAAGGATGAGGCCTACGTGTCCGTTGTAAACGCAATGACGGCTGCAAGCAAAACGGGGAAGAAGTTTACCGAACAGACAATCCGAAACAGATGCAAGAACTTGAGAAAACAATACGCCATTTGTACGGAGCTACTGAATGCATCTGGTTTTGGGTTTGACAATGCAATCAAGCGCGTCGTCGCCAGCGACGAGGTCTGGCGGGATTGGATACTGGTATGATGTTCGGATCGAACTGTATTGTATTTATTAGCAATGGCACTATTTAGTTAGTGAATGAATCTGATATAAATAATACTGTAACATTGCAAGGACACCCAGATGCGCAGTCCTGGCGGTCGAAGACCATTGATTATGACAGGCTCTCCCTTGTTTTTGGCCGCGACGTCGCCAATGGCCCGTTCGCACGAACCTCCCAAAATGCAGGCCAGACCAACGATTCTGTTTCACGTATGAACACTCAAGCGGTGTCTGGCAACGCGGAAATAGGGGTAGACGACTACAAAGGGTGCGATGGTTCATCTGGATCAAGGAAGCGGGTAAAGAGGGGTGCCTCTATGGCGGAATTCATTACGGGGTTCAAAGAGGCATCCGTGAAAATTAGTCGTGCGATCGAAGAGGTTACAAACAAAATGCTAGAGCCTTCGGAACGACTGTCCGAAATTGTTGGAGCAAAATTGGATAAGATCCCAGAACTGTCCCCATCCGATCTAGACATTGCACACGAATGGCTGAGCAATAGTGCCGACAGTTCGACAGCCTTCCTCCATTCTAAGGATAAATCAGCATGGATTTTTCGTCGTCTGGACCGGATGCACAAGGAGACCGGTCTCTGATTTGGCTTCCGGAGAGGGGTTTTATGATGGCTGTTGTTGTGTGTGATGGTTGTTCCTGTTGGTGTTGGTTGTTGCTGTTGGTGTTGGTTGTTTATTTTGACTTGTAATTAAACCTAAAACTAGATATCTAGTCCTCTCTCCCATGAGGGGAAACTGAAGGAACATCTATGGTATATTTATGTAAAGGTTGTCGTTTACATGGACAGTCTTACGACTTACAGGGCAGGCACATGAATCAATTTCTGTGTGTCTAGCACAGCTTTCTGATCTATATCTTTTGCAATATAATATATCTACATAGTATGTATTGTAATTGTGGATTTGCAGGCCCTTTGGAGAAGCTGATGCCATAGTCTTACTAGTCCTCACTACCAGAAGGTGTGCTGTAAACAGACAGAGTGTACATCAGTCCCTCATCCTAGTATGCCTTTTAACTTATCATTGACAAACCTGAATTAAATATTTGCATCTGGAGTCTTAATGCTTATTTCATTTGACTAAATGGGCACTCAAGAGCAGCAATAAAAGCATGAGTTCAAAGTGCCTTTACCCTTTTTCAAGCTATTTGATTTTCCTACATTTCAATCCCTATAGCATGTCACGTTCCATCTCCTCTACTGCTGAAATTGCGCCCAAGTGTCGATGCGGGAATGGCTATACGAGGCTCTTCACCTCCCATACAAAGACAAACCCAAATAGAAAGTTTTGGGGTTGTCCAGGATGGATTGTAAGTTCCAATATCTTCGGTCCTAGAAAATTGGAAATGGTCAATGCAGAAATCAGCGCCTGATCCCATGTTTTGTCCACCCAACAATTTTTTTGCAGGACGGAAATGGATGCAACGCGTTCATGTGGAAAGACAAAGTAGCAGACCAAAGTTCCGATGCAAATTTTGGATGTCTTTCGATCGAGGAGACATTCGTTGTGAGCTAAAGAATATATCAAATCAGATCGATGAGCTGAAGCGAGAAATTAACAAGAATGGACGTGCTTGGGAATTGTACATGCAAAAAATGTATTATGTCTGCGTGTTCATTACTATCATTTTATGTGTAGGTTTGGCTAGGATATTAAATTTGTAGACAGATGGTACCAGACTATGTAAGTCATCTGTGGTTACAATATGCAATTGAGTAATTTAGTCACACATGCATGCATTCCGCCCCTGGTGCATTTTGGATCATGCTCTATATTTAGACTGATGACCCTGGAGAGCTCATGTTTAACAAGTGCATTTTGCAACATGCATTCCATAGTGAGTTCATATTTATATTTCGACTTCTAAAGAAGTATGTTCACTGACTCCAAATATTTTCACTTATCCAAAAGGTAAGTCTCATATTCACAAGCTCAAACTACATAGTTGCCCCCTTTGTAATTTCTAAAAGTGGGTTATGAAATGGAAACATTCCAATCTTAGCACAACTATACCAAAAGGTCACAACATGTCATCTACCTGTTAGATTTAATTTCTTTTATTGATTTCTCTCTTAACTCAACCCAACTGCAATGGCCTTGATGTATATTGGACTGGAAGGCTGAAGGAATAGTCCCAAGTTAACAACAGAGCGTCCAGGCTCCCAAACGTCTGCTTCAAATGTGAAAATGCCCAAATATACTTGGATTTTATGTAAAGAAGAAACAGGGTGGCTGGCGAATTGGGGGCAATGTTACGGACCCCAATATTCCCCTTGATTCTTGGCAGCAACAACACATGGTGGGGCGTGACACACTCAGCTCTTATTACGTAAAATAGAACATGTAATTGCACGGGAAAGAGAAAACAAGAACAAACCAGCGGTAGTGCAAGAAAAAAAATGAGAGAGAGTATCTCTATGGCCTTTTGGAACTGTTTTGCTTAAGACAGATTATAACGGCCTATGGGATGGAGCCACTTCTTAAAGGGCCGAAAACTCATGGGAGAACCAAGCCCACTAGGTCGGCTTGGAAGTGCAAATTGCACTCTTGGAACTTTATTTTAACTCCCTTAGTCAATAAATTGAGCTCCATCCATCAGATTGTCCTGCTAAGATTTCCAAACTTTAGATGGTCTCCAATCTGATCATATGAATATTGTTTTAATTGCTATTAGTTAATACCCACTTCCAAATTCCATGCCCATCTATATGTCTGTGATCAATAAGCAAGTCTCGACATTTGCATCTCCTGGAAAATTAGTTGCTTGTTCAACCCCATTTATACATTCACTTCATTAGTCGCATTGCTTAGTTACTTCCTTCTCACCCTTACCTGACCATCTTACACAACCTTCAGTACGTATTTAATTCTTCATTTTTCTTTTTCCTTCCCTATAATGGTAACCAGCCAAAGACAACCAAGAAATGTGGGTCGTTCATATACAGTAGTCTTGGAAAAATAGATTATGCAACTGATTAGTGCAACCAAGAAGCTATTTCCGTGGCGAGACCAATATGAGATCATCTGATCGCCATTGATCCATTTGATTTACCCCGTCAAAATTAAAGAATCGTGCCAAATTCAACTTCCTGATCATGAGGGAAAGAAGATTTCTGCTAATGTAAGATTCATGAGCAACTCTATTACTTATTGAGCCTCCGAACTAGGTATCAGAACCTCCTTGACTGCAAAGTTTATGCACAGGCATTGGCTTCTCCCTTGATCTCATATATCTGATTTAAGAAGCCCAAGTTGAGCTGTTGGGGTTCATAGCCTTGTTTTGGTTCAAATGACACTGCAAATTGATTTCCCCACGCATTTAATATTAACTGCAGAGTTTAATTATCAAGCGCTCCATCGACACCCAGTGGAAATGTCTTTCACCATTCGCATACCAACTGAAAAGAGGAAGATCAAGGTAGATGAAATTGGACATTTTGCTCATCCTTTCCTATAATGGTCCCCTGTTTCAGCAGTAAGAATACAGCAGTTTGGCTTGCTTCTACATTCACATGCAACACACTTCAACATTGTGCCGGAGTTGAGCATGAGGACTTGGCTACATTTTTTTATTTATTTTTTATACTTGAGTTACATATATTTAAATGCGCCCAGCAGTCAGGAGACTCAGGACTCACATGGCTGTAATTGCATTCCAATTTCCTTGAACTAAACAACTGATTAATCCTGTTTCTCGATGTAACGGTCATGCCCTATCCACTTTTTGCTGTTACGTCTTTCACCTCTAATGTAGTATACAATTCAATGTAATAAATAGCAATACAGGAAGCTAAAACAGTCAAAATCATGTATAAAAACCAAGTTAAGAAACGGCTTGTCAGTACAATTTGCTAAACTCAGGTTGCTGGAGAGATACTTCCAGTCTTGGAAACAAGACCTCCTTTTCAATTGATACATGTAGAGCGGCCATCACTCTCTGTACCGATACCCACACATCCAAATCCCAATTGACTTTGGCTTCCAAACAATGTAAGTAATTATTATTCACAAATTACTACAAACTCGAGCCTTCCTCGTGTCCTGCGGCCCGAACCAACTGGCGATGATATATGTCATGGACTATTTTCTGGCGAAAGTACCACGTCTTCTTCTGTAAATCCGAGCTCACGACGCCTCGCCAGGTGATCAGCAATGGCCATGACAAATAGCCCACAATCATCACTGTTTATACGAAATCATAAAACATCGTACGACTAAGTCCATGAACGCATATACTATGTAACAGGGCGCATTAACTAAACATGACAAATTACTACATGTTGTCTTGCTAAGGGCAACTTGCAACATTATGCATTTCCCAACTTGTACCCATCCAACCTCTTGATGCGAATTCATTGGAGATATACTCTTTTTGCAGAAGAGAGGTGAATTGTAATATATAAAAAACGAGTTGAAAGATTACAAACATAAGTAAGGTGTGTCGGTCAACTTACAAACGTCAGTGCATATACCCAATGGCGCTTCCTCCATCCCATTGTATCGTAATAGTCCCATCTCTTGAGCCTTGGGTATGCCACAAGTAGGTAGAAATGTGACTGATGCCAAACGGGAAAGAGCAACGCATCAAACTCGTCCAGTCGGTGAGAGTGGCAGAAATTGAATGCAACGGAGCATGCATTACTCCATCCACGATCCCGCATGGTCTGCCATTACACATTGCATCGTACAACTTCAGGAAAGGCACAACCCTACATGCTTCTGAGTTATTAATCAATATGGGGAAGTACGAAAAAATTAACACCAGAGTACTAGGGAATATATGTGTCAAGAATAAGTAAGAAGGGTCTTAGTGCAGACGAGACTTAATGGAATTGGATCTCCTGTCATAAGGATCCATCACTGTATTTATAATTCAGAGATGCTCAATTTGGGCTACAATTACAATCTATCAAATCTCCTAAATATAGTATGTATTGCCGTACAAGTTTGACTAGTATCCATCTATATTTAGTATGTATTGCTGTACAAGTATATAATAAGATGGGTTGCTGAGCAGATGGGTCGTGGATGGGCCAAACTGATATTATAATGGGCCTTTGTTAACACCCCCCCTCAAATTGATGATGTGGAATCAGTAAGCATCAATTTGCTGGATAAGAATTGATGACGTGGGCGAGGAAGTCCCTTCGTGAAGATGTCCGCAATCTGGAGGCCAGAGGAAATGAATGGTAAGGAAATGACATCCCGTAGATATTCATCACAAATGAAATGACAATCAACTTCGATGTGCTTGGTCCGTTCATGAAAGACTGGATTTTCTGTAATACGAATAGCACTAGTATTGTCAGCATGGAGATGTATAAGTGAGCGTTGAGGAAAACCGAGATCGGAGAGTAGCCCACGGAGCCAAAGTATTTCAGAAAAGGCAGCAGACATGGCTCGATATTCTGCTTCAGTGGAAGATCTGGAAACCTTATCTTGTTTCTTACATTTCCATGATACCAACGCATCGCCAAGATACATACACCACCTAGTTGTGGAGCGACGGGTGTCAGGACAACCCGCCCATTCAGCATCGGAAAAAGCAATGAGATTTAGTGGAGAGCCTGCAGGGAAGAATAGACCACGAGTAGTCGTACCAAGAAGGTAACGAATAATTCGTCCTGCAGCCGCCAAATGAAGATGCCTCGGTTGAGTCATAAACTGGCTGACAAGATTAACAGCAAAGGAAATGTCAGGGCGGGTATGAGTCAAGTAAATCATGCTACCAACCAATTGTCGACAGAGTGTGGCATCGGGAAGAAGATCCCCACTATCCTTGGAAAGCTTCAAGTTCACTTCAAGAGGAGTATCAACTGGAGTTGAGTGCTGGAGTCCTGCCAGTTCAATTAGGTCTAGAGCATATTTGTGTTAGTGCAAGATGATGCATTTGTCTGTTTGATGAACTTCAAGACCTAAGAAGTAGGTTAATGGACCCAAGTCTTTCATATGGAAAGATTGATGCAATGAGGATTGAAGCTTAGATATCATTGCCGAATCAGTTCCAGCAATAATGATGTCATCAACATAAACAAGAAGGATAGTGATACTGATTGGAGACTTATGTAAAAACAACGATGGATCATACGGACTTTGCTGGAAGTCCAACAGAAGAAAGGCATCCCGAAAATTTTCAAACCAAGCGCAAGGAGCCTGTTTAAGGCCATAGAGGGAACGCTTTAGTTTAGCCACATCTGAACTACTGGAAGGGGAATACCCGTGAGGAAGGAGCATATAAACTTCTTTTTTAAGATCACCATGAAGAAAGGCATTCTTTACATCGAACTGACGAATGGGCCAAGCTTGAGATGCTGCAATGGCAATAATCATCCGGACAGTAGTCATCTTTGCAACCGGAGCAAATGTTTCATCATAGTCAATGTCATATTCTTGACGATTACCAAGAGCGACCAGGCGAGCCTTGTATCGATCAAGAGAGCCATCAGACTTCAATTTGACCGAGTAAACCCATTTACACCCAATAGGTCAAACTGTAGGTGGGCAAGTAACCACATCCCATGTATGATTAGTCTGTAGAGCTTCTAATTCCTCGGACATAGCTTTCCGCCAACATTCATGTTTCACAGCTTGAGAGTAGGAAGTGAGAATCTTAACAGAAGTGAGTGTAGCAAGAAAAGCTGAATGAGAATACCCATATCTATCAGGAGGCCGAGAAACACGCGTGGTGCGTCTAAGAGTTGGCATGATAGCTGGTTCTGATGTAGTGGCTAGGGGAGTCGGATCAGGTGCCAGATTAGGTGGGTCTGGAATGGGCTGTATCGTAGCAGTGATTGGTTCCGTGCGTCGCCTATATATAATTCCGGGTTTGAACCTTTTAACAGAAGATGAAGAAGAATCGGATGAAAAAGATGGTAATATAGCCATGGGAAGTGAAGTGAAAGAATCAGTTGTGCGAGAAAAAAAATATAAATTTTCAAAAAACACAACATTTCGAGAAACACGAATTCTTTTGAGAGATGGATCATAACAAACAAATCCTTTTTGATGAGTTGCGTACCCAAGAAAAACGCATTTGGTAGCTTGCGCAGACAATTTCGTCCTTTTAGAAGGAGGAAGATGAATAAAACAAACACATCCAAAAGGACGAAGATATGTATATGTAGGATGAGAGTTAAAGAGGCGGAAATATGGAGTTTGATTTTGAAGTTTGGAAGAGGGAAGCCAATTAATAAGATGAACGGAAGTGGATAGAGCTTCTGGCCAAAATCTAGGGAGAACAGATGATTCAAGGAGCAAGCAACGAACCATATCAAGCAGATGGCGATTCTTCTGTTCAGCAATGCCATTTTGCTGTGGAGTATGAAGACATGTTCGTTGAGAAATAATTCCCTTAGATTGGAGGAATTCTTGAAAACTATGTGACACATATTCGCCTCCTGAATCAGATCTGACAATCTTGATGCAGGTGGAGAATTGTGTATCAACATAGGCCAGGAAATTTTTAAAAACCTCAAACACCTCTGATTTAGCCCTTAAAAAATAAATCCAAGTGAATCTGCTATGATCATCGATGAATGTGACAAAGTATTTAAAGTGAGAATGAGAAATAACAGGTGTTATACCCCAAACATCACTATGAATCAAATCAAAATATTTTTCTGATATAGAGGTATGCATAGAAAATGGAAGGGCTTTACTTTTTCCTAATTTGTAAACAGAACAATCAATATTAACATCAGAAGTAGAAAATTGCATTTTATTAATCAAACCAGAATTTTTCAAAGATAACAATATGTTCGAATTAGGATGTCCTAATTTTTTTATGCCACAAATGCACATTATTTTGAAAAACACATGAAAAAACGGAAGTAGATTCATCCCTAGGTTGCATAGGCAGACTAAGCAGAAACAACCGGCCACACTTAGGCCCCTTCGCGATCACCTGTCCCGTCCCCTGATCCTGTACAACACAACCAGAAGAAGAGAATGACACATTACAATGATTATCTACGAATTGTCCAACAGATAACAAATTTGTAGAAAAGCCAGGTGAAAGAAAAACATGATTCAAAGGCAATTTGTGTGGAATATCTCCTATTGTAGTGATAGGTAAATGACCCCCATTGGCAGTTTGAACTTGGAGTTTCCCATCATATGATTGAATGTTAGTCATAAGTTTGGAAGAGAAAGTCATATGATTTGATGCTCCAGAATCAAAGTACCACGTGGAAGGAGATGGAAATGTTTTACCTGAGAGGCCAAGGTGGAGAATGCTTGAAGAATCATTTGTTGAATCATTTCAAGGTTGATAGGGGGACTGGGTGTGAATTGCTGTGAAGACATAGATGAAGACGGAGAAGCAGGTGCCACGGAGTGAGAATCTGAAGAAGCAATAGCAGAATAAGCACGCGAATTTCGATTTTCTGGTCGTTTCCTGCATTCAGAAATGATATGCCCGCTAGCTTTGCAGTATTTACAAACTTTTCTCTTGCATTGAGAAGAATAATGTCCATACTCCTTACAAGTGAAGCATTGATTTTTGCTCAAACCCTGAGTCGAAGTGTCACGTTTGGGAGGTTTCCCTTTTGCCACATAAGCAACTTCAGCCGGACCAGTGGATGATTGCTGGGATAGTTGATGCTGAGTGACTATCCGTTGTTCTTCGCGGAGCACTTCATTGAGACATGTATCCAAAGAGGGAGATAGATGTTGACTAATAAGATTGGAGCGAACGTTTTCAAATTCAGGCCGAAGTTTCATTAAGAATTGATCTCGCTGAGTAATTTTATGAACTTCTTGAACCCCAGATAGAGTGTCTCCGGTGATAGTAGCATAGGCAATATCCGTGTATTCAATTCAAAGGGCAAAGAAGCCGGAGTAATACTCCTGGACAGTCATCTGTCCTTGAGAATATTGAGCAATTTCATGTTCTAATTGGAATCGACGGGCTGAATTCTCTTGGTGATATATGCATTTCAGATATGCCCACATATCTTGAGCAGTTTTATAGGGCTTAAGATGTAAAAAAAATTGAGGTTCCACTGCGCCCAACATCCAGCTCATAATTTGTGCTTCTTTGGTTTCCCAATCATCCAATTTTGCAATATCTGTTGGCTTCTTCATAGAACCAGAAATGTTTCCCCATAATTTTTTGCCTTTCAGATATAACTCAAACTGATAGGCCCAAGCAGAATAGTTTTTCCCATTAAACTTGATCAATTGCATTTTATTCTTGTCCATTTCCAACCCATAGAGGTTAATAGGAATAGACAGACAGCAGTAAAAAATCACTAACAAGAAGAGTAGTAACCAGACAACAACCAAACAGCCCAGAGAAACTCTAGAGCATGCAGAAAGTGTTGATGAAACAGAGATAGCAATACCTGAGAACCAAGGAACAATCCAAAAAATTATTCCGAAGCAACAGATCTCATATCTCAGATCTAAAAAAAACTACAATTTTGGTCCAGGTGACCAAAAATTTATGCAAAAAACAGTAGGTGGGGCCCACTGATGATTCAATCTATCTGATCAGAATGATCAACGAGGAATATTTTCTGAATCTTTCACCATTTTTTGTGAGGGACACCCCAAAAAACAGTAATATTCATATGCATCTATCCCTCACCATTTTTTGTGAGGGACACCCCAAAATGGGAAGTTTCAAGTACAAAAGTGTACTTTTGTACCTCACATCAAGTACACTTTGTACTTGAAACTTCCCCTTTTGGGGTGTCTCTAACCAAAAATGGTGAGGGATGGATGCATACAAAGATCCCCATAAAATAATTAAGTTAAAAGTAAGTTCATAATCATACCTATCATGCAATGCAAATATAACATGTGAGTAAATATTTATATTTTCAAACGGTAACTCGTATTGAGGAAAGCGCGTTTGGATATGAGGTATGGTAGTTCCGCATCGACCGAGGAGTCATGCAACATAACGAGTCATATTATACGGTTTTGAGAAGACGTGACCATGGGGCTGTGGCTGTAGAGAACATACAACAGCTAGCCTGAGGACAAGACATTTGATTGTGACTTTGACAGGAAGGAGGGACGATGGGAAAATGGGGTGTATGACTCAGTCTTGACAAGAAAATTGGGCAATTATATTATGTTTTCATTGATCAAGAAGATTTTGGATCCTTTTCGCGCAGTGTGTAAGAAGATTTGAGACTTTAAAGAGTGCGAGGCAATGAAGGCAAGACGCCATGGGTTTGTTTTCCCTCTCTTCGCTAGCAATATTTCTGTTTTTCATTTTCCCTTTCCTCTCCGGTGGAAAGTTTGAATTTAGGCCTGATCCGGTGATAATGGATATCGGGCCGGTTCGCCCCGTCTCGAGCATGATTTTTAAAATTATTTAAGTACGGTGGGCTGGGTTTGGACAATAATTTTAAAATCGGACCAAAATATGATTGAAAATAAGCAGAATAAGCCAAGCCAAGCTCAGCTCGCCCGTAAGCATATTTCACTAATTTTTAATAAATTTAATAGACAATTACTTCTCTCAGACAAATTAATATAAGAAATAATTGTAACCAGCCTTAAGGAACTCCTTTGGCTGCTCAACCAGCTCAAATTCACTAAAGTGTAAAGAACACTATCATCTCATTTAGATTTTGAATATATCACATATTAAGATCATTAATTTCAGTTTTCAAATGTTCACCTTTTCCCCGCTTGCTTAAAGAAAGACTCATTTTGAGCAAAAACAATTGTATAGGTCAAAGAAGCATATCATGGATTTTCATTTTTTATATGAAACAAATAAAGATGCATTTGATTGGAAAAAAGAATTTAATGAACCTCAAAACATAAACAAACATATAATTTATATAGTCTTAAATTCAATTTTCATGAAGCGAATAATACACATTAAGGTTGGATTGCCAATTATCATTTTGTTATATAAAATCTTTTTTTATATAATTGTAGAAAAACTTTTTTTTTTTTGTTATATAAAACTTCTTGCATGGAACGAAAAGTCTCCCTCGGCTCTACACTTAGCACGAAAGGTCCCAAGCGCGAAAAAATAGAGAAGGGTTTAAAGTACGGATCACACCCATGTCCAATGGCAGTATAGGAATAATTAGAAAATGTTTTGCTTATATTCAAGATCGTGCTAAGCCCTGGCTTGGTTTGGGCCCGCACGGGATAGAATTTGACGTAAGCTCATTCAATTAAGGGTGGGAATTGGATAACCCCTGGCAACCACGCCCAATATTCAGGACATGATTGGACGACCCAAGCCTAAGCGCGGCCCGGCCCTTTGACAAGCCCATTTGAAATGAATTCAATGGGGTTTGTAGCAGACTCTAATTTCATTTTTTTTTCTTTATTTTATTTTTATTTTAATTAAGTTTAACATAGGAGTTAGAACCCAAGAGAGCCCATACATGTAGGATGAGGAAACTCACAAAGTTGAGTCACATTCCTGGGCGTGTTTGGATGGGTGGTGAAAGGAATTCAGGTAAGATAAATCCTTCATTATCCAAACAATAAAAGATTAAGGTCGTATCAAAAGTACACAAATTCAAAAACCCCGATTTAAAAAAAAAAAGTAAAAAAGCAACCTCCTTCATCCACTAAATGAGAAAAAAAAATCTTCTTTTTATACAAAAGGATAAAAAGTTTGCTTATTAAGCCGCTGAAAATAAAAAAAAACCATCATAAACCCCTTGTATTTTATTCTCTTGATTTAATGCTTCACTTACTTTACTTCAATTCACCATCCATCCAAACATGCCCGAATAGCTGAGTGATATGCGGAGTAGCCAATGAATTGAGCATTTCCTTATTGTAGAGATGCTAGAGGATGACATGTGGGGTTGCCAACTGAGCTACTCCTTTTTGTAGAGATGGCATAGTTTCTTTCCCTTCTTCCTACCAAATTTTGGAGGACAACAAATGGTTGCTCATTGTGTTTGCTCGATTCCTGGGTATGCCACTCTTCCTACGTTGTGGGCTTTTTTCTTCTCATTTTTGTGGGCTTTCTTGGGTATCACCCTTTAGGATGGAGTACGAAAAAGAAAAAAAGAACTTTTATAATAAAGGTTTTTCCTCATAGATTAGTGGTGTTTTAATAAAAACCGATAATACATGAGATTAATTGAGTATAAAGTTAAAATGATAAAGAAATGCTTATGCCGATTTCTTTATTCTTCTTCGCAACTTTAGGTTCTTTTGGTCGTGTGACCATCCCAAAAATTATTTTAAAAGGTATTTAAGGGAGGTTGTCTATTCAACACAAAGGAGCAAATGTGGAGTTAAAAACTTAAAATAGACATGAAGTGATATTTTTTTGAGGAATTTACCGGTAAAAGCACCATAGGATTCCATACCACTGATGAAGTCCTAAAATCACCGCACAGATGGGAGGGGTCCTCTTAGTGCGTTTCTGTCATTTTTTTTGTCTTTTAGTGATATGGTCGATATCGATCATTCTGTGGTGGTTACTCTCGATTTGCAAAACCCAAATAAAAATTGGATTTTCTCTCTTGGTTACTGGTGCTGCTCCAGAGCAATGGATGGGGCCAGGATTGTGAGAGAGAGCATGAGAGGGAAGGAGTGAGGTGCATAGTTGAAGATGTTGAGGAAGTAAGTGAAGTCGCAGAGGACGATGAAGGCACCGAGTTAGAGGAAGATCCATCAAAATGGAAAGATAGAGGAGCAGGAGACGAAGGGCTCAAGAGGGATGGAGCAGTAGGCGAGGGAGATGAGGAAGTCACTTCATTTCTGGCATTGGAGGATGTTGTTGAAGTCCAGAGGGTTTGAGTTTCTTTGTTCGTGCAGACGTAGCGAAGGAAGGAGAAAGTCGAAGACAACATATTCGATGAAATGCCATTGAGAGAAAGGTAGGTAGGGTAGAAGAAAATAAGAGAGAGGGGGAGAGATTCAATGAATCCAAACAGGTATATGAGAGAAAGGAAATGGAAAACTAGGAATTTGATTTGTCTAACACGACCCAAGGGAAGTGAGAGGAGGCGAGGGCGGAGGAATTGTAGGGATTTGCCGGTGGACCTTCCGTCTATATAGTGATTTTTAAACCTCATTAGTGGTATGGGGTCTATGGGGTTTTTACCTGTAAATTCATCTATTTTTTTATTTCCATAATTTTTTGGTGAATAAAGTGAAGTGGGATGTATATTTACTTATCATTTGACACGACTTGCATTTAGTCCACAACCTTCTTTCTTTTTACCATGATATTGTGCACTAAACTATGATTTAGTATCCAAAATGTGTAACAAAGTACGAAGGATGTACGGTGGGTGAGTGGTGGCTCGATTAGGAGTCAATGTAAAGGGCCCGCTTCTTTATTAGAATTCAAAGAATTCATGTTTGGGAGAATTTCAAATTCTAAAAAAGTTTTCATCTTAGGTGTAATTCTAAATTTTTATTTTTTATGAAGGATTTGAAATTCCAACAAATGGTATAGAGAATTGAATTCTAAGAATTCAAAAAACTCTTTTGGGTGGTTGAAATTTGGAAGTTTAATGAAAGAAACACAACATATCAATTGCTAAAACCAAAATATCACATCATGTTAAAAAAACCTCTAACCTTGAAAATTCTACCCATAAATTCTGTTAAACGAACTTGCTCAGAAAGAAGCTGGGGAGGGAGAAATTTTTCATAGACGTCATACAAGTTAATTTATTAAAACAAAAAGTCTATTTGGACAAACTTTATGGACAGAATTTGGGACAAACTGTCCACGTGGCGCAACGTGATTGGGCTTTCTCAAAAGTTGAAATGCATCGTCCCAATCACATTGCGCCATGTAGACAATTTGTCACAAATTATGTCCATGAGTTTGTCTGTACGGACAAACCGAAAATGAAATAAAAACAGTGGATGGCACGGAGATCTTTCACCGACTGGAGTACGTTTGTTTTTGGTAGAGAACTTGGGAGAGGGAGCGAGAGAGAGAGGTGGGGAGGGGAGGAGCAGCGTAAGGTTTCAAGCGATGGTCAGCGCAAACAACAGCGTCGAGCGCTGGCACCGGCTACGAGCAATCAGGTAGGCGTAGCTCTTCATGTTATTTTCATTCTTTTTTAGTTACTTATATCCCGTAGTCAGATCAGTCCTCTCTCTTCTTCATCTCATCTTCTTCTTCTCTTCTTTTCTTCTTTTGTTTTCACCGAAGGAGTAGTTAGTTTTTTTCGTAGGGATTTATGATTCCTGTGGGCTTCTTCTCTCAGCTTTCTCTTCAACTCAATGTGTAATCATCGAGTCCTTTGCTTTCATTTTCCATCCGTTTTTTGTTTCGTTTGGCTTGCTTCTTCTCCTTTCGGGGCTCTCAGATGCATTTTCTTCACACCCACTTCTTAAGTTTCTTTTTTATTTTATTTTTTTATTATCTTGTTTATGAATCCGGATCGGAGGGGGTTTGATGTCTTTTTTTCGCTTTTCATCTTTATTATGAATACGATTGAATATGATTTTGATCCAGCAAATGCTTTATAAAGGAAATATGTTTTTTTTTTTATTTAAATTTTCAGTAACGTTTTTTCATTTATAATGATTCGATGATGGAATACCGTTCGGTGGCTACAGTTTTTGGTAATCTTCTTTTCTGGCATTTATTTCTTTATACTGCTATCTACTGTTGTTGCGGATCCACAACAAGTTTATGAAAGTGTTTCAAATAACGTTTTCTTCTTTTCTACTGCTATCTATGTTTCGCAGCACCCTTATATTCCCCGTCTCTAAAATATTGGGTATCAATTTCATATGGCCACTCAAGATCAGATTCAATCTCGGTGTTAGATTTGATGCATGAAATTTAAAAATAGCCGGCCTGCTGTTATCAGGGGTGGCTCGACCGTTGGGCAAGAAAAGCCATTGCTTTAGGCCCACAAAAATAAGGTCTTATAAAAATCATCTTTTCAAATTCTAAAAAAAAAATTTAAGCAATTATCGAAAATTTTTTTCCTCATAAGCCTCATAATAGTAATTAATATTACATCTCATTAAAGCCATCTTTTCACATTTAAATAAAGAATTAAAGCAAGTGTCATCCTTCTTTTTCTCCGTGCACAGTGTCTTTTTAAATCCCACTAAATCTCAACCCAACTTCCTTGCTACCTCATCAGTGAGGTTTTTCAAATGAACGATTTCCATCTCTCATGTACTCTTTACTTTCTCACCCTCTGTCTCTCTTATAGATTGTCTTTCTATATAATAATTTTTTTTTATTTCTAAAGCAATTTCCTTTAAAGATTTATTGACCTGGTTTTGTCTTTTTTTTAATAATATGTGGATATATTCTGATAATATATGTAAGTTTTTTTTTAATAATATATGTTAATCATAACCTACTAACTCAAATTTAATCTATTTTTTTTTCATAATGAAAAAGCTGGATCAAATTCGAAATTCATATGCATCTGCAATCTTTATGGCCAATGATGATAAATCACTAAATCAGGTTCTATTGTTTTATGATTTTAAGATTTTTTTAATTCAATACTCGTATTGTATGTTTATTATAGTTAGTGTTCGGTTTATTTATAAATATTATTAGTTATAATTTATAAATGATAAATGTATGTATTAGAAAATACGAATCCAGATGCTCAAAACTTAAAAAAAGAAAAAAATAAAAAATAATAGATATTTTGAGGCCTCATTTAGAATTGTCGCTTTAGGCTTCAAATTGTCTCAAGCCGGCCTTGGCTGTTGTATCACCTAGGAGTTGGCAGAGTGGCATTTGCTTCTCATATTTTTTGTTTAAAATTGTCTGAAAAATGCGGGCTCTTTTCGCACTTGTGTGGGCTTTCTTGCCGCTTGCTTTTCCTTGGATCAGAGGGCCCTCTCTCGGGACCAGCCCCCTTGCCTGGGTACCAGAAAAAAAATTTTATATTACCAAATCTTGCCTTGCCCATAACCTACGGGGTTAACTTGGTATCTTTTAATAACTTTAAAATCAAGTGGGCCACCTGATCTCGTGGACTTAAATGATGATCAAAACAACACAGACCTTCCATAAAATTTTCTTCTTTGTAGTCATCTCATCGAAGTTTGTGTTGTCCTAGAAGTTTATGGTCATCCTAGTTGGTGCAATCTCTCCTGTGCACTTGCCCACTGGGTACTGCTCTGTTGTGTATTACAATGGTTTTCTTTGACCCTATCATTTGCTCTTTCCATTATTTCATTGAGCTTTTATAATTATTGATTTCTACTTCCCTTTTTTTTCTTCCGCATTCATCATATAAATCAGTTGCTTGTGTAAACAGGAAGGACATGGAAGTGTATAAAACAAGAATTCTTTGTTTTCACATTACAGCTGCAACATGCATAAGGATTGAGTGGTATAGGAAAGAAGGTACTTGATTTATATTTCATTTTACAGTGCTATTAACCTTATAAACGTCTAGTGGATTAAATATTAAGTAAATATATTTTAATCCAGGCTTGTTTAGTTACTTAGAATTTCTGCAAAGAATTTACCATGTTAGGGTTTTTTTAGACATGATGTGACTTTTTATCTCTTGGCATTTGAAAATGCCAAGGTTTTTGCAAGCATTCACCTCTCAAATGACCTTTGGAGTTCTTGGAATTCTAGCTCCTTTCTTTTTTGGTGGAATTTTTTGATGCTTTTAAGTATGCGGGAACATTTAGGAGTTCCACCGTGTCTGAGAAAATTCTCCGGACATGAATTCCATGAATTCTAATAAAGTTATAGGCAGCCCCATTCTTAGTGTTCTATTTCTGGTCATAATTATCTATAAGTTAGTTTTTTGAAATTTTTATATGTAAGCATATCTGTATACATGTGTAATTGATACTAAGAGTGGGTGCAATCCTTATAGGATATAATTTTAGGTTCAAAATGATTAGGTGGAGTTTGGGTGGGGTCAATATATGACTTGGGCCTCAATCTTGTAAGGTCTCATGCCTTTATTAGAGGGGCTTAGTCACTAATCACTAGGACTTAGGGTGCTTAATTGGGTTTAGTGACTTAAGCACTAGGATTAGTAGTGTGTGGTGCATTAGGTAGTGGGTCATGCATAACATACTTACTTGGACCCAACTTGGCCCAGTGGCCCAAGGCACTCTCATTATGAGCCCATTCCCATTTGCCAAGGACTTTCTTGTAAACTCCCTAACAACTTGGCCTTATGTGCAAATTCCTGAGGGCATGTTTGTTATTTTCACCTTGAGGTGGGGGTAATGCATTACAGGCACCCACGTGGGTAACATAGCATTCACTACGTTTGGGTACACATGGTGAGCTGGTGTAGTATGAGTAATGTGAAGTTATCTGACACGTGATGTTACTTCAACAGGGGAGACTATCTCACCCTAACACGCTACCACTGTTGACAAGCCAATTCGCTGGCTTGCAGTAAACAAGGCAGATGCTTGGATCACGCTACCTCCATCGTCCTGAACGACTGTAAATGCCCATCAAGAAGAATCGCTGCAATCTCCTTCTACCTTGCTCATCTTCGCCAGATCTCAATCGCATATATGAACAGGTGAAATACACAACTAATTCGATTAATCGTAGCCACTCGTACATGTGCCGCCCATGCCCTAGAAAATTGCATTTGAAATGAGGGATCCTTTTTCGAGAAGTTCTTGGGGCAAATCGTCTTCTCCCAAAATCATCACAGAAGAGTAGAATCAATTGCAATAGCAGAGACGGTAAGTTCTTCCAACTGCTGCAACTACCTCCATCTATGACTAGTGATTGATCAATTGCATATAAAAGGGGCGTCTTAGTTGCAGATGGATTAAGATAGATATCCCCTTTGTAGTTTTGGAGAAGAGCAGAGTTTGCTTGCTCTAGGGCCACTAACAGGTAAGCCCCTTTGTTTGATGTGCATTTCTCTTTGAAGCTTAATACAGTATACAGTATCCTGATAATGCAACCGAGACTATTCAAAAGACCTATTAGTTCTACTGGATATTCTATGTATGCGGTGCCGGTTGATTGTTGGGCCTCCTGCAACAATTTTTCTATATACAATCTTTTTGGTTAATAAACCTTTTCCATCCATTTTTATAGAGGTATTGGATACGAAGACACCTATTACTATATGTCGTAGCTGCGACTAATTCTTATAAACAGCAATCAATCTGTGAATATTTTCATGCCTTGTTTTTATAGATGGAAGCTACATATAACGAGTTGTTGTAGGCTTGACCTGTTTGATCTTTTCTTATTTGGTGCCTTTCTCAGTTAATGGCTTATGTTGATGATGTTATTTGAAAAGGGCTGGGAAATTAAAAGTAAATGATCAATGTTATACTGCCATGTAGTGGTTAATTTTGACATGTGATTAATACAAAGAGAAAAATGAAGGGCTGATACCTTATATTTCTTTGACTCAACATGATGTGTCGTCAGCTTTGATCATTCAACACATGCAATTGATCTTATTTTTACATTTGCAATATTTTTACTCCAGATTCAGTTCATTTATCTTTGGCTCTATACATAAAGTATATAATGGCTGTTGCCAGAAAAAAAAAATGCAGGTTTTTAGGATAGATTATATTGCAAATGAATAGCCCCAGGAAAATTTTGATATGCTGCAGATAACATGTATAGTGTGACCCATTACCTTACATTGTTATAACTCTTTTTCCTACACACTATTTCCATTTTGTTTGATCTCTTTAACCTAATACAGCAGGGTGGAAGTATTAGGAGTGTGTATCTAAAATCTTCCCTCCAACTATTGATACGTAGTTTTGTATAACTCCAGATACTGATCTATCTATTTTATGGATGAATTCAACATGGAATTTTTGTCTCTTCTGTTCATAAGGATAAATGTGGGCAACCTCTGTTGATGGAAGGGGACAGTGGAAATGGTTCCGATACTGAAGTAGAAGATGTTGTGGCCAATAATACTCATAATGCTGTCCTAGTAACTTTATGGACTGTGGCCTCAGAATGGAAAAAAGAGATGTACTCCTTGGGTGATCAAATATTTAGGAATAAACGGAGGTCTGCAAGAAGAAATAGAAATGCAGAGAGGATGCAATATATCTTTTACTTAACACATGGCAGGGACAGCGAATGTATCAGTTAGTTGAGGCTAAACAAAATTGCTTCAGTCTGTTGTGTACAGTGTTAAAGAATAGAGGTTTATTGGCAGACACAATATACGTCACAGTGGAGGAGGCAGTTGCTTAGTTTTTGCATATCATCGCACACAATGTTAGGAATAGGACAAATAGTTTCAGGTTTGGTAGATCAAGGGAGACTATCAGCCGTCACTTTCATAGTCTTAATAGCGGTTGCACAACTAGCCCCCGACATTATCAAACAAGCAGGGATAAATACCGAGGGAATACCATACTTTGAGGTATTAATAATAAGTGAAGAAAATTGTCATACACATTTTTTTAAGACAAAAATTATGTTTAATGATTGTAACTCTCTTCAGGAATGTGTTGGCGCCATTGATGGAACTCATGTTCCAGTACATTGGCCACTCAAGCACCCTTTCGGAATAGGAAAGGCACTTTGAGCCAAAATGTAATGGCTGCATGTGGATTCGACCTTAATTTCCAGTATGTGCATCCTGGTTGGGAGGGGTCCGCTACAGATGCCCGTGTTCTTCAAAGTTCACTTGCCCATGCGGATCCCCTTCATGTCCCAGTAGGTAATCATGAATAAATTTTTTTAGTTAAAACTTCGGTAATTTCGGTTTTCATGGTGTCTTGACATTGGGGGGTTTTTTAATTCTGTAATATGCAATAGGTAAGTTCTACCTAGTGGATGCTGGGTATGCAAATGCACCAGGCTTTCTGGCACCATACTGGGGTGTGCGTTACCACCTCAGTGAGCATAGATGAAGAAATCCTCAAAATGCGAAAGAGTTATTTAATAAAAATGCATTCCCAGGCAAGAAATGTAATTGAAAGGGCTTTTGGAATCATGAAATCTAGGTTTGGGATATTAAGAATAGCTCCACAATATTCCATGGACACCCAAGTGAAAATAGTAACCGCATGTGCTGTCCTTCATAACTTCATAAGAAAACATGGGGGGGATTTGTTTGATGACGAACTCTTTCAAGCTTCTGATGAGGGTGAGCAAGATCGTGATGTAACTACCCTTCCGGCTGATGATTACCACCATAATGATCAAGCATCCCAAGTATTTCAATACTACTCCCAAGAGGAAAGGCAGCAGTGGAGCAATTTCAGGGATGCTTTTGCAGCTAGACTTTGGCATGATTACACTCAACATACCGCGGGTCAATGATATGTTTGTGACTGTCCAAGTAGAATACCATGAGCTCGTATGGTGTGACCTTTTTGTTTTTTTTTTTTTAATGTATGGTGACTATATGTACTCTGTTAATGTTATGTTCTAATTAAATTAATGACAACCTTGCTGTTGTTTTAATTTTCTTTTGCCAATCTATGGAGATTATACTTTCTTAGCATGCATATTTATATTAATGTAGCCATGTCATAACGGAAGAATGTTTGTTTCAATGCCTCCATGGACGAAGAATTGCTGGCTCTTTTACAAGAGCAGATCGAGCTTGGGAAAAGGGGAAATCGTGGCTTCAAACAAGATGTGTATGCAACTATAGCAACCAAAATGAATGATGCATCAAATCATGGTGTTGGCCATATAACCGCGTCTACAATAATCAATCATTGTAAAGTACTGGAGAAGAACTTCGCGCAGGCCACAGAGCTTCTCAATGCGTCTGGTTTTGGATTTGACGTAGCAATAAAGAGAGTCATAGCTGAAGATGATGTTTGGACTGCATGGCTACAGGTATATACAACACATTTATTAACTCGTTATCCATTAATCTTCTGTAATTACCACAATGTACATGACATTGCAAGGAAAACACGTCTTTGTAATAGGGGCATCCTGATGCGGTGTCGTGGCGAGGAAAGACAATCGATTATGATAAGCTAAGCCTGGTGTTTGGTAAAGATGTTCCAACCGGGCAATTTTCAAGGCCATCGACTTATGTAGGGAGTCCAAATCCTACAACATCCGTTGGTGGGACTCACACACAAGTGTCTGGATCAATTCTGGTGGGATTGAATGATTGTTTTGACAATCTCGGAATGAATGGAAGTGAAGGCTCCTCAAAGAAGAGGGCTCTTGAGAAGGATCCCAAGGACATTGACACATACGTCACAGCAGTAGATCGCAATTCTGAGAGGATCACCAGTGCTATTACTAAAGTGGCTGAAAGTATTCGTCATCCAAAGAAGCGAGTGTCCAACGATGTGGTAAAGGAGCTGGACCGGATTGCTGATCTTAGTGACCTGGATGCGGAGATTGCACACGAGTGGCTGACATTCCATGCCGATATGGCTGCTATTTTCCTCTGCACAAAAGATAAAAGTGCTTGGATTCGACGCCGTCTCCTAAGAATTCGAAGTGACAATTACACTGTCATTTGATATGTGTATTACTCGTTTCATGGTGTTTTTTAATGTTTGGTTGGCTGTTTGTTTAGTTGCTTGTTGCTTTATCTGTTTGCCATTGAACCCACTTTGGTTTGGCTTATGTTTTGGACAAATCTAATATTCTATAGTGTTTGTGTTTCTTACTTTTTATGACTTCACTGTTTGCTTCATGTTACTGTTATGATGAATGGCCTCATATTGCTTGCGCAACTGTTTTGATTCGGTGGCTTCATCAAAATGAAGGGCATCAGTTATGTCTTGATATCCATTGTCATCTCACATTTATTATCTTTTTTAGTTGGCTGTTTGTTTAGTTACCAGAATTGTTTCTCTTTTTGCCATGGTTAACTCACTTTGGATTGACTTATTATCTGGACTTGTCATTTTATATATTCTGTAATGGCTGTTTTTCGAACTTTTTACGACTTCAATGTTTGGCCTCATGATGCTTGCACAACTGTAGGTTTTTGTTGGCTTAAACAAAATGAATGGCATCAGTATGTCTTTATATCCATTGTCATCTAACATTTCCTTTCTCAAACACTGCATCAATTATGTTAAACTCATTGAC
The DNA here is from genome assembly GCA_028538565.1 of Umbellularia californica. Taxonomy (NCBI): domain Eukaryota; kingdom Viridiplantae; phylum Streptophyta; class Magnoliopsida; order Laurales; family Lauraceae; genus Umbellularia; species Umbellularia californica. Next base: position 27,621,989 of record JAPQWN010000002.1, read on the forward strand.
AGTCCAAGGTTTGACTTCAATCTTGGAAGGATGCCTCGGTTCAATTTTTACGTTGTCTACCGGGGAAGGAGGCTTAGTATATATAATACATGGACGGATTGCAAAACACAAGTAAATCAATTTCCTGATGCACTTTATAAGGGATACACCAATATGGAAGAAGCTATGGACAGTCTCCACAACTATGAAGAGGACAATGGCCATTTCAGAGATGCCTATACACCTTTATCAAGCCGTCCCTGAGGAGTAGTAGTTGCAATGGACGAACGTCTGAATTCACTTATTAGGATTGTTTTTATCCTCATTTTGATCATATTTACTCTGCTAGGTATCATTGTTTACCTTATTCGAAGCATATAAAATGTTTGTATCCTATCACCTAACTATGCGTGCTACTACAAAATGTCCTATGTAGTTATCGACAACAGGCTGTTTTGGTTTAGTTCCAGTTAATGTAGTTATGAGCTTTATTTATATTCCAAGTCTTAAAATTCTGCAGGTAGTTGAAATGTTTCAATATGTTGGGAATTCATGTTGGCCTTGTCTAGTTTCAAGCTTGTAGCAACGACCTATCAATTGGTGGAATCACTGTTGGAGATTTAGTTTTCAAAATTAAATGTAACAAGCCTGAATAATCGATAGTCAGGATGGGACGTTTCTGTAGAAAGAGTTTTTCAAAATTAGCTCGATATCCATTGGACATTTCTGTAGAACAAGAGTTTTTCCTTGTAGGAAGCTGAGTTGTACTAATTGGAGGCCGTTTTTTTGCATGTTGGTACCTCTGATATATTTGAAATGTTGTTACAGAATGCTTCATGTTTGACCATTTGCTGTGTTCTGATGTATAGCGTTGCATTCTCAAAAAGGGCTCTTATCTCCTGGGCAGAGTATATTCACTCTCAGTATGTCAGAAGGATCCTATGATCACAGTTCATATTAGCGTACCCCTTCCATAGTTTTAGAATCTCTAGCATCATTCAGATGTATTTCGTGCTGGTTACTGATATTAGGTACCAATCAACAGAGCCATGTACATTTGAATGGATGATTGTGTATGGATAGAAGCTATCGTAGTTCGAAACGCCGGTTGGGAAGACAGAGAGCATCCATCATGAGAATGAGACACTGCTTCTTTGAAGCCCAATTGGAGTGCAGCTATCATAGTGTATGGATATAAGCTATTATAGTTTGAAACGCCTGGCTGTTTTTCTGCCTATGCTGGGTTTTGAAGCCCAATTGGAGTGCAGCTGGTTCTCAGACTTCAGCCTGTGGTATCCAAATTGAGCTTGGTTGCAACAACCCAAATAGCATATATTACCAAAACTCTTCAAATCATACTTGGTCTTGGGCCAAGGCTTAGATTTTTAATTAGGGCACAGGTAAGGACCTGGAAATTCAGGTTTCATCCGAGCTTGGGCTCAGGGAATCAACACACGCAATTAAGGTGTACTTGTGATTGGTCAATGCTTGGCTCACTAACTTACAATGCAGCTTGCTGGTTAGGGACTTAACATCCACATCCCTTGAAATCAATTGGTGGCACCCATGTCCTTGAATCTAAATTGCTTAACATAATTTTAAACGCAAAACATGCCCGTCTAATTCATAATTTTAAAAACTTATAAAAAAAATTAAATTATTAATATTTTTATTTCAATTATAATGAGATGGTCAAAATTAAAAACGGCGGCTTAAAAATTATTTGAAAAAACGAACATGTGTGTGTGAGAGAGAATAAGAAATTAAGAATACAGTGGGTTCGGAACTATACGTACCATTCTTCATCTATGCAGTCTCAATAAGCTAACTTAAGTCTGAAGAAATGCAATACCAACGCACTTTCCCAACTTCGATCCAAACATTTTACTATTCCAAACCCAAGTCAAAAGTCTTATTTCATTTATCTAATAGGAACCATGGACATGAAACATTTATATAGTTACATTATTTGGATGCCTTTGAAATCTAATATTATATATTATGGAAAAATGATCACTTACAGGTATGTTCCAAACAGTATAAAGTAATGTACAATAATCACTTAACATCACAATCCAAACACCTTTTTCACTTAACCAAAAAGTCAACTCTCTTTCAACACACCTTTATTACCCATATAAAGCAATGATGTGACATATAACATCACCTTCACTATACTATTTAAATTAACAAACGGGCCCTAAGGGCACGTTTGTGTAGAGTCAACTTCCATGGTTTTTAAATTTCTCAGAAATGGTTTTCAGAGGAAATTAGAAATTCATGTTTGGTGCAAAAAGGTTTTCCTCGATGAATTAGTGCTAATGTTGATTGGTGCAGCTATGGATTTCTTTAGTGAAAACCACTTTTTAGTGAAAACTATTGGGTGGGTAGGGTTGGGAGGGGAGGAGGAAGAAAGAGGGTGGCCGGGTGGAGTGGGGGAGAGAGAGGAAATTGGGGGGTCAGTTTTCCGTGGAAATGGACTTCCCGTACCCCCCATAAGAAGTCTATTTCCATGCCTAGGAAGGAAAAAGCTGACGTGGCGAAAAAGCATTTCCGCGGAAAACTGCTGCACTAAAAACATGAAAAAGAAGTTTTCTGCAGAAAACTAGAACCTTTTCCGTGGAAATGGGCTACACAAACATGCCCTAAAGGAAAACCCCCTTTTAAACCCTAAAGCCCCATTTCTCCCATTTCATTTCATTCCTTCTCTTCTCTACAACCTCTCTACTTCTTCTCCCCCATTTCTGCACCAACCAAGCTAGGGCTTCCAAGAGTTTCCAATGCTTTCCCCAAGGCTCAAGAGTCTCCCCATCATCTCCTTGATCTTCCTTCTTTCTCATTCTCATCAATAGGTAAGCAAACCCACTCTCTAAAGTCATGTAGTTTGCTCTTTTCAACACTAGGAGCATGCATTGGTGATTTAGTGGGTTTTCAGTTCATTTTGGCATGTAGGAAGTGGGTTCTTTGCTTGGTTTGAAGTGGGGAGGTGTGGAGAACAAGATTTGAGGTAACCCTAGGCTCTAAGAAAGTGGTTTTGCTCAACCAAGCCAAATAATGCATTAGTCACCAATATATAGGACCGTTGACTTATATGGGTCACAAATATGAGACTTAACACATTAAGCATGTTGATTATAAGAATAATTCATAACAACCCTCCCTACTTGAAATAACTACAACAAGCCCATGGTTGATCATGTAGTATTGTTATGTATCATATGGGATTTCCCCCATGGCCCACCATCCATGTAGTTCAAGAATGAGGTGTGGAACCATCCCAAGTATGAGATATGAGTTCTGTCCACATCTTTTAGGAACATGTGGTTCCTTTTGGATTTCTAACCCAGCCACTTATTATATACTAAACACAACAACCCCTTTGAATTATTTAATGATTATGTTTCTCCCCTTAACGATTATGTGGAATCATATGATATCTCTAGGAATTCCCAAATCAACCTGTTGACCTAAAACTAGATTAATCTACTATTTATGTCATGAAACGACCCACTGGAATTTGGACCCTAGCCCCACCTGGCTTATGAATATGAATTGGACCTTTAGTTAGGGGGGGTGTAGGCTTAGCACCTCATTGTGGATTGTGCGATAACGCACGTGAGACCTATGTTGGGTTATGTGGGAGGTTTAGTGGGCCCCTTGGGTGTCAACAACTTCAGGATCACCAAATTATTATCAAAGGCATCTCGGACCCGCATAACCATTGTGATAGATAACATGGGCCCTACATGTGATGTTTGACCTTAGCCTTAGGTGGGTTAGTACCTACTCCCCTTGGCCCGTTACCATATGGTCCGGTTAGGTTAAGGTTAGCTTAGGACTCCCTATATATATTACATGATTAGTGTATACTTTTTTTTTAATGGTATGATTAGTGTGTACACCCACTGACTTCGTTAGTTTATTACCCGTACTTTTACGCTCACTTGGTGGCCTTACCCTTCAGTTCTGTTGACGATGTGATGAGTGTTAGACCCCGATCTAGACCAACTCGATTAGTACTAATTGAGTGAGTGTTTAGTTTTACGTGAGTCTTAGTACTAGCTGGGTTAGAATGTGATTAGACTTAGTCTGGATTATAGCTTTGGGAATTTTGAGGACGTTTAGTATGAGTCAGACACGCTCAGGGACGCCCTGAGTATACGTGTAAGAGTGGGTTTTCGTTCTAGATATCTTCTTTGATTATGATTTTTGTTTCTCTTGAATGGTTTTATTATTTGTTACAACTTTCATTTTTTAGCCTGTATGTATTTGAGGCCCAGAAATCCAAGTTTTGGCCCAAAAGGGTAAATCTGACTATTCATGCTAAATCTGGGTACAATTTTCGAAGTCGTGAAACCATGTCAAAATTATACTTTTCCGAAACTAGATTTTTCGACGATCGTTTTCTTCTTCTTCGACGACTTCATCCGGGATCCATAAGACCATGTTTTAATCGTTTCAAGTTCAACTGCAGTTGGGACCCACTTCCAGACACTATATATACTCTCTTACTCTCTTTCCTCCATTCTTCCCATTTCTTGCAACTCTTCTTGACCTAGAGCAAGAGTGTGAAGAAACCTTCTTCTTGACTTTCTTCTCCTTGAAATCATCTAGCTAGAGTGTCCCAAATCAAGATCCAAGGCTGCCATTCTCTTCCTCTCTTTTTAAGCTTCATTTGGGGTGTTTTTGGAGCCAATCACTTTTACTATTTATCATCTTCAACCTCTCTTCTTCGTGTTCAGCTAGCTCGTGGTTGGTGCTTTTCTCCATTCTTTCATTTGATGTTCATTTAGCTCATTTAGAGCTTGTTTTCCATGTTTTCAAACCCATTTTCGAAATGGGGTTTTGTAGTGACCAAAATGGTGATTTTTGTGTGCTCTATTTTGGGGATTTTGTGTAGATTTCGTGGATCTCCCGTCTTGTTGAGTTTGCTTGGCTTTTGGACTTGAGGCAAGTAACCTTTCTAGGCTCTTTGTGCATGTTTATGACATTTGGGTTTTTAACCCTAAAATGTTAGATTTGTAATCTATGCATTGTTTTGTTTTGGGATGAATGATTGAATGTGTTTTTGACCCTTGGTGAGCATGGTGGCTCAGGGGTTTTGTTTGGTTCAGAGGTGAGAAGAAGGAAGAAAAATGTGTGAAGATGAGTGGAAGAAAGTGCAGTTTCTGCACTCAGTCGCGTTTAGGCAGAAGCCTGTTCGCTCGAGCGACCACTGGGTCCGCTCGAGCGAACATGCCTCTGTTTGAAGGGTTTCGGACAGAAACCTGTCCGCTCGAGCGAACTCTTTGGTCCGCTCGAGCGAACAAGCTTCTGTCTGGGGTTCGCTCGAGCGAATGTATGACTGCTCGAGCGAACCTGACTCCCAGTTTTGGATTCTCAATTCCTTTCTGAATTTCTTGGAAATTGAAAACTAGACTATGCTTTAGACTTTTAATTGACATTGTGTAAATTGGAATTCCAAAATGTACCTTACCTTCGGGGACATCAAGCTATGTAGATTCTGACATTTGGGTTTCAACTTCACAAAGGTCAATGAACAGTCTCAGCCTATGCTTGATAGATTTGTTTGCACTCTTGTTTAGATGCTTCATGCATCATCATGTTCTCATTTGATTTTCAAGTATAAGCTCGTATTTAAGATGTGTTTCAAGAATCATGTTCAAGAATAAAAAAAGGAATCATTTCTTAAGTTCATTAAGCATTTGTGCTATGCTATTTTGCTAGTCTTGTCGTGTTGTGAGTGATAAATGATTTTTTCTATTGTTTTGTCGTGTTCTCGAACGTGTATCGCCGTGTTTTGTGCATTTATGATATAAGTGAATACCACTGAGCTTGGACTGCCCTTTTAGCTTGATCCACTACCTGGGGGTCCTTAAACATGTGGACTGTCTGCAGACTAGTCGTGTATTATATTACACATCGTGCGTGTTCGTGTTTCGGTTCCGCGGCCGGCCTCCCCGTCTACCTTGTGTAGCGTGGGATCGTGTCTTGCGTGTCGTGCGTGCTTGCTCTTGTCATCATGTATGATAGAGAAAGGATGAGCTCAATGTGGATTTATCTTTTCATGATATTATAAATATTCATGCTAGCTTCGTAAACTTGAAACGTGTATTTTAAATCTTGAACTGTTTTAGCATTACTTTTCATATTCATGCCTAAATTGTTTATTTGCCAAACCGTCGTGTTTGATGCATTCTATTTTCGTGTCCAGGTGTAGGAGATATCGCGCTTGACGAGGAGTGCCCGGAGGAGGCTATTGAGCCACCCCCAGCACACGAGTGGCATCCCAACGACGTCATCTAGACGTCGGGCGGGATCTTGACTTCTCGTTCACCTAGTTTTGGGTTATCTTTTGGGATTTTAATTTGTTGTATTGGCCTTTGTTGGCCTCTCACGGTTTTTGTAACTTGAATTATATACTTTTGTTAAACGGTGAAATTTTAATCATGATAGGAATGCTATGTTGACATTTCTCTTTCTATACCAAGTCTCGGTAATATAATTTCTCTTGCATTTTATTGTTTATGATTCGTTTTGCTACACGCTTCCGCATACCTATTCGTGTGAGCTCGACATGTGTCTTGGGATCTTCACCGCGGAAACATGTGGGAAAACAGGCGGTATGTTTTATGTTTAATTAATTATATCGCCGCATCGCGGGCCCAGGTCTCGGTCCGGGGTCGCGACAGCACTGGTATCAGAGCGGGACTTGTTTCATGCACTTAAAAGAAACTAGAAATCTTAGGGTCGTGGCGAGGATCTGTGAGTTCGTTAGAACGTTCGTTTAGACCAAGTTGACCAACCCAATTGTGATTATTTATGTGCTAACAAATTATTTTGCAGCATCATGCCTCCAAGAAAAGCTCTAAATCACAATGCTTCGGGTAGTAATCACAATGAGACAGATCCGTCTGAGAATCCTACTGCTATCCAATTCCAGGCACTAAAGCAAGCCATGTTAGACCAACAGAAACAGGCTACTGAAAATCAAGCCCGATTCTAGGAAAAAATGGCAAAGAAAGATGAGGAGATGGCACAAGTGCAGAGAGAAGTCCTGCAGAATAGGCAACAAGTTCCACATAACCAAAGGCAACAAAGTGGCAAGAAGCCAAGACAAGAACAGAACCAAGTTGGGCAAAGTGGTTGCAATCATTGTGGCAAGAATCACCCTACCCATGAATGCTGCAAGGCAACGGGTGCTTGCTTCAAATGTGGAAGAATGGACCATGCAATCAAGGACTGCCCACAGCTTCAGAATCAGGGCAACAGTTATCAGCAGCAAAGGCAGGCAGCACCACAGAATCAAGCACCAGTTCAGAATCAAGTGAGGCAACCACAGCAACAGCAGCAGCAAGGCAGACAAGTACAGAATCAAAATGCTCGTCCACCTCAGACCAGGAACAACCAAGGGAGGCAGAATCAGCAACAGTGTTCTCTCTTCTTTCATAGGTGCTGTGTCTTTCTTCTTTCTTTTGCCTGTGTTCTCTCTTTTGGTGTTTTTCCTTATTGGGCTAGCATTTTTTTCTGTAAGCCTTCCCTTGTGGTTTTTTTTTTTTTTTTTTTCTACTAATGCCTTCTTTCTATCTTCTTTACTCAATAGTCGGTTTCTCTTCGAAGCCCTCCACACAACATTCACACATATTTTTGTGGGTTGCTCGGACTTTTGGCCAGATATCAGGTATTTGGTTTTTTTTTTTTTTTTTTTTTAATTCATGTTCTTCTGAATCATTTCTTTTCCTTCTTAGGTATGTGAATTCCTTCCCCACTTCTGTATTTTTGTTTTCACTTCTTCCTCTCAGTGCTAGTATCTTCTAATCAGTTGATTGTTTTATGTTATGTTTAATCTCCGAATCTTAGTTTAAGCTGATAACCTCTATATATTTTTAATTGATACTTTGTTTTTTAGTCTATGTTTCTTGAAATGGGTTGTTTTAGGGGTTTCTTTTTTATCTTATTCTTTTGGGTGTTTCTATTTTTCATGATGTGTTCTGCTTAACATCTATTTGTGTTCAGGCCCACTAGATGATCAATGTGGATATTGATATATGCCCATATTTTAGTGAATGTTATTGTGTTCTTCTGTTTTTGTTTTTCTTTCTATTTTATCTTGTTTTTCTTTAGGCTCTCTGTGCATATTGTGCTTGTAAATCTGGTTACTCTGCCATTTTATTTGAGAATTCATGAATTTCATTTTTTTTTTTGTTAATTGAGTTGATGCTCTTTGGTTTTGAGAATTCATGAATTTCGGGTTTGAGTTGTGTCTGTCAAAAACTCGATCAAACATCCCTCTTAATTGGGTGAGTCTTGATTCAAAGGTGGGGTTGGATAGAAAATCCAAACTGTTTTCATGGTTTCAACGATGTTTAGCATTTTATCTATTGTGTGGGCCATTAATTTGACATCTCAGATCATGGTCTAACATTGTAACACATAAAAAGCTCCATGGGGATCTCAAATTCCAGTATGGGCTATTATATATAACCATCAATTAAAAACCCATGGGTTCTTTTGCTTTTGGATAAATACAAAGAACCACTTTTGGATGTAGAGAAAGAACCTTGAATACCCTGCATATTCCTCATGAAGTATAGTTCTTCTTTTTATCTGATAAAATCAATAGTCACACCAAAATGAGAAAAACCATTTTATCTATGGTGAGGACCATTAATTTGACATCTCAGATCATGGTCTATCATTGTGACACATAAAATGCTCCATGGGAATCAGTACGTCTCAAATTTCATTCTGGGCTCTTATATATAACCATCAATTAAAAAGCCATGGTTTCTTTGGGTTTTGGATGCACATGAAGCACCACTTTTGGATATAGTGAAAGCACCTTGAATTTTTTTTTTTTTTAATTTCATATTGGAATTCTTTTCTTCTCTAATGATTTATCATTATTTGTCATGAATTTCATATCTTTTACCCCTTTTCTTTGCTTGCATGCGCATGTATTTTCATCATTTTTGTTATTCGTGTGAAATTAATTTCTTTCGTAAAGTAGCTAGCAAATCTTTTATCCCTTTTCTTTGCTTGCATGCACATCTATTTTCATCATTTCTGTTATTCGTGCGAAATTAATTGCTTGCTTAGGTGGAAAATCTAGAGTTTTGTATTATAGTCTGCTGTGTTAGTCCTTTAGATTTCATAATATATTTAATATTGACAGTACGTAATTTATAAATGAGTTTACCGCACCACGGCATAATTTCTATTTTATAATATTTAATATTATGAGTCACGCTGCCCGTGCTTAGCACGGGGGCTTTTCGCTAGTATAAATTATGATAAAGCTTAAAACTTTGCCAGTAACATGACGATATACAACTACATAAAGAAATGAGATATGAATAGCCTTTTTTTTACAAAAAGTTTATGTGCTTTCATTGATCATTTCCCGAAAGAAATGAATTATAAATATGAAATCGCTCTTCTAATACTCTAAGATATGTTCCATTATTAACAACAAGGATCAGACAAAATTTTTATCTCTCTTTAGAAATTTCTGTTGCATTACAAGTTTTACGATGCAGTTGTCATCAGTTGCTTGCCCGTGCTCAGCACGGGTATCCTTCGCTAGTAGCTTATGGGTTGAATTGCTATTGACTATCTTAATGCATGGATTACATTTTAGGAGAAATGATCAGGTCTTCTGAAGTAAGCTAAGGTATTTAGGCCCACTTCAGCTGCTTGTATGTATGACAGATGGTTGGATAGGAATGATACTTTATGGATTTCATATGGCTGAAAACTCAATTTGATTCACTGATCATAACTGTGGAATCAAGATACAGAAAAAAATGAATGGTTAGACTAAATTGTTCCAGCCATCTATTTTGAAGTGGACCCTAATGAGATGGTTTTGATCATCAAATCAAGGTCGTGTTTGTGCCATTTGTAATTCATCCAATGCCCTTTCTATCTATCCAGTTATCCTTTTTTTTTTTGGTTGAAGTGGGCCCCACAAGGTGGGCCGTTTGACAAGAGTTGGATTTGCTAATTCCATGTTTCTTACTGGCATTTTTTGTTCACAAATTGTCTACAATGAATGCTTTTGAAGGCTCAGTGTATGGTGCCCGAATGAGTGATTTTCTGGACAACCACATGCCTATAGTTTGGTGATTGAATGGATGAGTGATTTTCTGGACAATAATACAAGACATTACTAATCTCACCAAACTATAAGCTTGTGGTTATCGAAAACTCAAAAACAAGAAAACCCCAAAAAGGAAACAGTAGGTGCATTTGATTTTGAATTGCTTTCTTTCTTGTCAATTTTTTTAAATCTTGTCTTTGGTAAAGAAATGAAGTCTATATTAGTACTGTAATAGAGTCTACTCCTCTGCCTTCTTTTTCTCATATCTTCTTTCCCCTTACTTGCCTCGCTTCTCTTTTTGCAGATGTATCAAATTGTCAAAACCACTGATAAATCTGCGGCCTCCTTAGGTAATTCGCATTGCTTTACATAGCATTCACTTCTTTTGGCAGCTTTTAAACCCATTTATTTCCGAATATTCACTAATAATGCCGTGTATCAGGCACATATGTAAGCCCAAGCCCAGCCAAGTAAATCCTCAGGCCTCAAAATGTTGGTTTAAGATAATTTGTGGGTTTTAGGATTCCAAATTGGTGGGTTTGTTCTGATTGATGGATATTCTTTAGATCTTATTGAGTGTGTTGGGATGTTTTGAGTTTTTTGGATGAGTTTGTGAAAGGACCTATTTGGTGCTTTTTTGGAATCGTTTCTTATTTTTAGATGTTTATGCGTTGTTCTATTTCAGTTGGGGGATGGATTTGATTTGCTTTTTGGGTTAGGATTTAATTCAATTGTTTCTTTGTTAACGCTAATAGCTACTTGATTTATTAGATTTATTTCAGTTTTTAATGCTTGAACGTACCATGAATTTCATTCATTTTGAAAATTTCTACATGATCATCCATTCTCCTTTGCTTTTGGGACAACATAGAAATCAAAATGTTAACAGTAGGCTGATGCTTTCTTCTTACTTTATCCCCCAACTCAGTATTGATGAAATAATATCTCACCTAATTTGACCACCAATTTTTATGTTGGCCAATGCAAAGTGGAATAGAATAGTTTAAAAGATGCAGATGGATTCAAATAGCTCATGATTTGGACTATATACACGTCAATTTGACCACTCATTTGGCCTTGCATTCTTCAGGATCTGGTTATAGGCCTTTTTGTTGTATTTCGAAAGTGCATTTTCACATGCAGCTTCAATGTCCTCTCTCCAACCTACACCCAACACCCGAAACGATTTCCTGAATTTTGTACATTGAACTAAAGAAAGTTAAGACTTCTTATTTTAGACTTTTTTTCTTTCTTCAGGTTTATCATCTAGTTTTTGAGGAGTTAGTGCGTGAGAAATCTCCAAAATCAGGTATGTATTTTCATCGTATGTAATTATTTTTTATACTCTATCTAGCTATACTGTAATTTGATGAGTTCCTTATTTTATTTTTATTCTCTAAAGGTGTAGTTAATCACCTGGATTATCTGGGGGTGCGGGTGACATGGGTTATTGTGTTGCATTTTCTGAGGATTCAATTTGTTAGAGTAATTGTTGCTTTTAGAAAAATTGATGATTGATTAATTGATCAAGAATTTATTTGTTATCTTAGATGGTGTTGAAGGTGTAGAATCTTTGTGTTATCTTGATTAGTTGATCAAGAACGTTTGTGAACATGCTTCATAGATAATAATATGTTATCTCATTGATTGCAGAATGTCGGCATCGAGTAACAAAACATGGATGTCCAAACATAGATTAAGTCCATAGTACTTGGATGGACTTGTGGATTTCATTGAGTTTATAAAGAAAAATGGTGGTGGACATAATCATTTTCCGTGTCCGTGTGTTAAATGTCGAAATGGGCATGGAATGATCGCCCTTTCATTGATTCATGAGCATTTGCTCATTAACGATATTGATCAGTCATACACACATTGGAGTTTTCATGGAGAAAGTTTAGCAACTACGAATGAAAAACCATCATTATCGAAGTCTGGTGGTCAACACGATGATGTGTATCCTAGAATGGAGGAACTTGTAAATGATGTATTTGGGAGAATTGGCGAACATGCCGATTCCCTCATGGACGATGTCATGTCAAGCAATGGAGATTTTGAAGATCACTCCCCAAAGTATCAAGGGCATGGAGACCATGAAGCAAGAAGATATAAATCTTTATTTGATGATGCAAGACAATCTTTGTATCCTTCTTGTCCAATGGAATTCACTAAATTGTCATCAACTGTTGAGTTGTATAGTTTAAAGGCCCAAAATGGTTGGTCAGACAATAGCTTTAATGATCTCCTTCAATTGGTGAAGAAGTTTCTACCGGTAGGAAATACGTTACCAAAAAGCACATATCAAGCTAAGAAGATGATCACTTCACTTGGTATGACCTATGAATCCATTCATGGATTTGTATTATGTATTGGAAAGAGTATAAAGATAGACAAAATTGTCCGATTTGTCACACATCTAGATGGAGGTCAGATTACCTAGTAAAAAAAAAGTGTTAAAGTTTCAGTAAAAGTTTTGAGGTATTTTCGTTTGACACCAAGGTTGCAGAGGCTATACAGGTTAGTTTTCAAGGTTAAATGTAGTTTTCAAGTCATCCTATTTGCCACTAGGTACGAGAATTAATAACACTATTTTTCCTACTTTGTTTTGTAGTGTACCATGGATAGCAGAGCAAATGGCTTGGCATTTTCGACTAAAAATTATAGTGGTATCATGCGACGTCCATCAGATTCATCAAGTTGGATGGTAGTAAATACCAAGTGGCCAAGTTTTTATGAGGAATGTCGTAATGTTCGTTTAGGACTTGCAACTGATGGGTTTAGTCCTTTTGAACACCTCAGTAGCGTTTATAGTTGATGGCATGTCATTATAGTACCTTACAATCTTCCCCCTTCAATGTGCATGAAAAGAGAATTTTCAATGTTGACAGTACTGATACCTGGTCCAAAAGCACTGAGTAAAGACATTGATGTTTACCTACGACCATTGGTTGATGAGTTGAAAGAGTTATGGCTTAATGGAGTGCCAACATATGATTTTCATTCAAGGACCATTTTTAATATGAAAGCTATGTTAATGTGGGGAATTCATGATTTTCCTACATATGGGAGTTTATCAGGTTGTGTAACACATGCACAATATGCTTGCCTTGTTTGTGCCGAGGGAACAGTTGCTGAAGGTCTTAAGAGGGGAAAGAAGTACTCCTATCAGGGTACTCGAAAATTCATTCCTATTGATCACGTTTTCAGGACCTAGAAGGCGGCTTCCAACAATAAATTAGAAGAAGGAAGACCTCCTCATCGATTGAGTGGTTCAGAAGTTGAAGCCAAGGTATTGGGAATTAAGATGGATATCGGTAAATCAAAAGGGAAGAAACGAAAAAGTTATGGTGACGAATTTGCTGATAAGATAACTGCCTGGTACAAGAGATCAATTCTATTCGACTTGCCATATTGGAAGGTGATTTGCTTAATTTTATAAAAATCTTATTTTAATGAATAGACAATAACAACTCATTATTAATATGCTTCAACAGGATTTGCCAGTTCGTCATAATATAGATGTAATGCATGTTGGTGACCATCTTTTATCGACGATCTTAGACGTCAAAGATAAAACGAAGGATGGTATAAATGCACGTGAGGACTTGAGAAGAATGAGCATTAGGAAAGATCTATGGTTACAAGAGTCGGATGGTAGAACTGTCAAACCAACGGCACCATTTACTCTAAGTCGTGCGGAGAAAGAATTGTTTTGTCATACTTTACACGAGTTGAAGGTTCCAACAGGGTATAGTTCGAGATTTAAACATCTAGTGAACTTACAAAACCTTGAAATAAAGGGGCTTAAGTCACATGATTATCATGTCATAATGTAACAGTTATTACCTGTTCTGCTAAAACATGCCTTCTCAAAGTATAAGGCGTTGAAGGGTGCAATTCAACAAATGTGTAACTTTTTCAACGTGTTGTGGTCAAAGACAATTTGTGCAGATAATATCATTGCAGTCAAAGAACGGCTTATCGTGGCAATGTGCGTTTTAGAGAAGTTCTTTCCACCTTCGTTCTTTGTAATTAGCATTCACCTCATGATGCGTCTAGCAGATGAAGCATTAGCTTGCGGTCCGGTTAGATTTCGCTGGATGTATCCTTTTGAATGGTAAATTGCTAACTCTGAAGATGTCTTCTCAATGGTATAACATAATGTTAATTTGAAATCCCTCAACAAGTTAATGAAGATCTATAAAGGATACATAAAGAATACGGCACACCCTGAAGGTTGCATTGCAGAATGATACATTGTAGAGGAATCTATTTTGTACTGTATGGAGTACATGCCAGATGGTGATAGAGGTGGTCACAAGAGGACACGTCAAAGGTTCCTAGATGATGACGGTGAGTGTGATGAAGAGCCATTGGATAAAGGCATATTTATAAAACTAACTAACGTACATCATTAACAAGTACGTAGATGGGTTATGGATAGCTATGGTGGAATTGCGGACTGGAAAGAGTGAGTAGATAAAGTTTCAAAAATAACATGCAAGGTGTTGTTATTAGTTGTGAGATACATACATATACATAGTAATGTGTTTGACATTGATATAGGAAATATAAAATGTATTTAAAAACAACCACTTCAAATGGACAAAAAAAGAAAGGCAGTGTGTCTAGGAAAAATGAGGTTGATTTCACCAGCTGGTTGCGTAAGGAGGTATTATTTTAATTATCCATTAAAATTTGGGTATTATATAATATCCTCATTTATATATCCCGAGAATTGTGAATTCCCTTGTTTTTGATATGCAGATGGAATCTGTCGAGGGTGAGAAGACTCTAAAACGACTTGCAGATGGCCCAATGTTTAGGGCGAGATGTTATAATAAATATCGTGTCAATGGGTTTGAATTCTCTCCAAGCGATTATGAGACTAATAAGTCAACACAAAATAGTGGGGTCTCATGCAGTGCCGTCACATTATACAGGTCAAGCGTTAAGGATAAGAAGTACAAGGAAGATGTTACCACTTATTATGGAGTTTTGAAGCAGATAATCGAGTTGGATTATATTGATTTTCGTCAAACAGTGTTTTAATTTATTGTGATTGGTTCAAAGTAGAGGACAAGACCAATGGGTGCATTGTTGATCCCGAGACAAACTTGACAATGGTGAACATGGAGAAACGTAAAGGAATTGATAAGGAAGGAGATGAGCCATTCATATTAGCATGTCAAGCAAGTTAAGTATTCTACTCCAAAGATCAAATAAGGCATGGTTGGTCTGTTGTTCTAATGGCCCCAAAGAGTTTAACAAAAGAAGTCGATGCACTTGAAGATCCTAGTTTGTTTTCTTCGTTTGATGGTGCAAATGCAAATTTAGAAAATGTACTTAAAGAAATTGAGAATGAATTGTAGAGATGGACATGCAATAGTTGTGAATTTCAAACCATTTTTGATTGATGGTTTTGTCCACTTTTTGATAATGTGAAATATATACTTTATGCTTACTCTCATGGCTATGCTTATGATGCCTGTATTGTACAAGGACATATTGTGGACACTTGATAATGCTCATGCCTATGGCCACTTGATGATGATCATGTATGGTGCCCTGATTATACTCATGTTCAACTATGCCTGAGAATGTTACCACTTTTTTCTTTGTCCATTTTATTGTTTGTTGATGGCTATGGATTGTGTATGCTAATTGTTATAATGTCATTTGAGACATAGGTGTTTAAATGGCGGAGGATCCCATTGCAACTTCCTCGAATGCAGGTAAGGAGTTGTTTTAAAAGTAAATTTATATTTTAAGTTGTTACTAAAGAAAAATCTAAGCATTTACACAAAATTCAACTATCAAGTAAAATACCTCTCCCCATATGTTAAGAGGTATGTATAATCCTTACTTAAGAATTTGGTTAACCATGTTGATAATGGTTAAACAAATTTGAAGTTTCCATTTTGAAGTGGATTGGGGCATGGAAATTAGCTTCCATTTTTAAGTGTGCTGTTTTGGAACTAGTTTGCCTTGCTCCAGCTTGACATAAGCACAGCTTTCAACCCACTTAAGCTTCCATCCCCATTTTTGTGTGCTAGTTGCTTATTTATGAAAATAAGTTTAATTTGAAACATGAATCTTCTAAGTGTTAGAAACTTCCAAGTTATTGAATATAACATGCGATTTCTACTTGTTAGAAACCGCATCTTTGTCAAAACAAAAGCGAGTGATTACCATAAATGCATTTGGCTTACCTGTGGGTGATCACTCAACCAAGATGTCATCAAAGTGTGGAGAGTTGGTTTGCACCATTGTCCCAATTTCCTACAAGGACTGGCATGTGGTGCCTCAAGAAAAAAAGGATGAACGCTGGACGCGGCTCCAAGTATGAAATCATAACATATCTCCACTTGAAATGGTTGCAATATTTATAACATCATCTATTTAGACCTTGAGCCTAAAAAGATGTATTTTCTGAGACAGGAGGATTATATTGTTCCCTAGTCATATAAAGATAAATGCTTTAAGAGCATGTCTGAGGCAATGCGGAAGTACAAGACAAGTTTGAAGGTAAAGTATCTTGATCCTCATACAACTCATGAGGCTAGGTTGAACAATCGTCCTCCAGGAGTTCGACCTGAAGATTGGGAAGCATTTGTGCAACATAATATGCACCCTAAAACAATAGAGTAGCGGAAAAAGACTGGGGATGTGAGGAAGAAATTGAAAATTTACCATACTAGTGGCAGGTATGGCCATGCTAGACTGGAGGATAAAATGGTAAGTATTGTTAAGTATTGGCATTTTTATATAATATAAATGTTCAGATTTCACTTTATCTCAAAATTGAACTGTCAAGTGAAATTTGTGCAAATATAGAAACAACAAAGGAATGAGGATGAGCCCCCGCCTACTAGGTCTGAAGTCTGGATAGAAGCGCGTAAACGGAAAGATGGATCTATCCCTAGTGGCGTGTCTTCACATATAGTGAGTTCATTGTCCTATACTTTTGTCAATATGATATAAAATATCATAAAAAGTTTACTTATATAAATGTTTATATTTTGACAGGAAAAAATAAAAGACTTGCTTTTTAGGCAGAATGAGATAGATTCCCATGACATCCTCAATGATCCATTGGCCAAGGTATTTGGTGTTGATACCAAGGGTCGTGTTCGCGGTGTTGGTAATGTCGTATCAAGAACTCAAATTGTATTGCCCGCTCCAACGCTTGAGAAACTAGCTGCCAAAGATAAGAAAACTACTGAGCAATCAAATGAAATTAAGGATTTGAAGGACCAAGTAAAGTGCATTTTCGAAGAACTTGGTGGTATAAAACAAATGATTGAGGTAAAGGTCAATTAAAATTATTCGAATTTTTAAATATTTTCATATTATATTTTTAAGAAAGATGTATTGAAAGAATAACAGATGCTTTCACATTGGGTATTACAGCAGCGATTGCCTTCAGGATCCCAAGCGGATGCTTCGTTCCCATAAAAAATAAGAGACTTGATTGCGGTATCCAACACACTAGAAAGCAATGTACATTCAATGAGACTGCGGCCGTGCAAATTGATCTCTTGGCGTAAAGAGGTCGTTGCTATCGGAAGCGCTCATATCAGGAATGGGACCCAACTTATTCATTCTAAAGCTCTTCCGGAAGATGCATACAAGGTTACAATTGACGTCATTGAGAAAGGAGATGTTGACTTGCCTTATCCTGATGGTTATCATTCCACTTTGGGGGAAGTTGGGAATGGGTCCTTTGTAGCATGGCCTATTGCTTCTACCAAATTCATTGACTTAGATGGTCTAAAGGGCATTTTGTTAAACTTAGATTGTCTATTGTATGACGGTCTATTTATATTTGTTCTTGTTTGTCTATGGAGTCTTTTGTTAACTTGACTTCAATCACTTGTCTATGTAGTTTCCCGATTGTATTTTGAAGGATTAATAGTGACGCACACTATTGAAATGGGGCTAACATATGATCTAAAGCTACTTTTGAATTCATTAAATTATAGTCACATCTATGCTATTTTTCTTTTCTGTGTTTTCCTATTTTTATCTCTTTCAGTGAAACTTTGTGAACGAAGTCATGGACTCTCACATGTAAGTGTTTCTGTTATTCATGTTTTTTCCATTTCTTCAATTCATACTAAGTTGTTGAGATTCATGTTTTTTATTGGCCTGACTGATATTTTATTGCTCAGATATAAGTGATTCTCATTCAGAATATGATACGGTTATTCTTATAAGCAAATTGTTTTCGTGTTTTGATTTTCTTTTGCTTGTATTTTGAAGGGGACATTTGGGAGGAGACATTTGTTATTCTACTCATTTGCATTCTAAAATGATTTGGGAGGAGACATTTGCACATGATTTTGAAATTGCAAGGTATTTGTTAAGTCTGGTTATGATTTATGACTACCTGTTTGTTCTTTTCCCCCTGTAAATTGAGTTCATGAAGAGTAAATTTCATCCAGTTTGCTTCATGGGGCTGTTTTTCAATTAAATTAGTTGCTGCAATTTTTATTGGTTATTATGATTCTGAGATATATTTATTTGCAGGAGCATCTGGTTTGAAGCTGCAACTGTTGTTGCTGTTGCTCCACTTGTGGTAATTTCAGCTGGAAGTGTACTGAAATCTGCCTTGGCAGGCAGTCTTTCTTGTGCACTTTCTACTTCTCTAATGCACCCAGTGGATACAATGAAGGTATATACGTACTCTATAATTACTTGATGGTATTTGAGCCACTAAATTATAGTTTACTCTGCTTTTTTTTTTTTTTTTTTAAATTATGATATTTGGTTTTATACTGAAAGTTACTGTTAATGAACATTAAAGGACTAGCTAAGAAATAGGACAAACTGTGAATTGTTAACTTTCTATATATATATATATGTTGTTGTTGTTGTTCTTCTTCTTTTGTGTTCAGATCTATTTTCTTTTAATTAAGATAGATGAGAAACTCATGGATTAGATACATGCTTCTATATTTAGATGTTTTTTCTTATAATAGTGGGCCTTTACAATATGTTTCAATGTATTTGATCACCTAATGACAGCTCAGAATTTTGGAATTTGACTTGGCATTTTACATATGTGACTGTCTATTGTTGTCACCTGGTTGCAAATCGTCCAGAGAACCATTCCTCTCCAACATGAATTCATGTTTATTTTTTAATATAATTAAGTTTATAAGTTTATTACTCTAGCAGATGATTTCAATTATCTATAATGATTATTGGTCTTTTTCAAGATTAATGCAATCAGATACAGGAATTGATCACAAGGTAATGCAATGGTTTGATACTTTGGCTATTAAGAGTACTTGGAAAATTAGGAGAATCTTTCTCAATGAATTCCAAGAGACAAAAATGAATGGTTGCAATTTTGTTTATATGTTATTCTCTCTCTCTCTCTCTCATATTTACACAAAAGCCATGCCATATCTTGGCCATTTGAATAATTTTTGGAATGCTAATGGACAATCAAACCACCACTAATTAATGTATAAAATACCACATGCCTGGAACGCAACAAAACTGTCTCCCACCAATTTAATGTTGGACAATGGGAGATACACAATGACTATGACTTAAATTACAACTTATACAAATAGAAATTACAATAAGAACCCACTATAAATTCTACACAAATACACTATCTCAATGCTTACAAGCTACACCCACAAATACACCAAGGAATGCTAGCCACTCGTACAAATTACACAGCCACTTACAAAGCCCTCAATACACCTATACTTAGTTCACATCAAGACTACAAACCACTTACAAGGGGCACTCGCTGCACCACTAGCACTCACACTCTCTAGGAGCTCTCAATGTGAGCACTTCACTTCACTTCACTTCACTTCATTCATCGCTGACCCCATTGATTGCCATGCAACAAGGTTGGTTATGACCGCAACATTTCATTATGTTGGGCTGCTGATGGGCTGGGCGCCAGACCAAGCCTTTTGCTTATATTTTGTTTGTCTCTGTAATTTTTGGGCTTAAACGATTTATGTATTTTACTTTTTATATGCCAGACATTTGTTTGTGATTGAATTTTCTTTTTCTTTTTTATATTATTGCAATCATTACCCATCTTTTTTTTTTTGGCTATGGAATCAGATTTCTTGATCCTTTTGGTACAGATGCTACCCCTTAGAAAGGGTATTTTGAGATGTCCTTATTTTTCTGGTAATTTTGTAGTCTCATAGTTCTTTTGGAGGGCCCTGTTTTTACCATTGTAAGCTTGATATAATATTTAGTAGTTGCATGTGTTTCTTTGATTCCAGATAAAAAGGATTACCTAAAAGAAGCACTTTGGAGTGCTTGTGCTGGCCCTTTTGCCACTGTTCCTCAAGCTGGAGAGAAGGTCTTTTACTTCCCTCAAGGTCATGCAGAACATGTCTGTATCTCCTGCACAAAGTAGCATCAGGTTGTCTTTGAGAATAATTTGTACCTTCTACTGTTCCATAATTTGTATCTCCTGCACAAAGTAGCATCAGGCTGTCTATGCTATTTGTTCTTGTTTGTCTTCAAAGTCTTTCACTATTGGAAAGCACTATAGCACTTTAGGCTGAAACTACAATCTGCAGCTATGGATCCCAGTCATGTTCTGTGTTTTTGTTGCAACTCTGTCTTGATTGAAGGATCTCCTGGTTAGGATCAGCTCAGTCTGGACTAAAGGACCAGCTACAGGGGTTCTTTCTCCTTTTTTTTTCTCAGCCTGGTTCTCTCCAAGGCCTAGAGTAGCAGCCTTTTTTTTTGGCATGGGCTTCTGTGGATCCCAATCATCTTTCCTCTGGCATTCTTGCTTCCATGTCAGGACATGGAAACAACAGATACAGCCATCCCATTTTTAACATAAAGAAGGTTGAATTTTATTTTTTTTATTTTTCTATTTACTTTTTACTTGGTAGCAAACTAACAGGCCCTTACTGTCCCTCTCTTCCATTTTTTTATATTACTATTTTATAAATAAATAAGTGTTTGTGAAGAAAGTTTCTAGTTTATAAATCTCAACTGTTTTTTGTTCGGATATTCAGGCAGATGAGGATCAAGATGATGCGGATGAGAGATGGGACCCTGATTCTGACATGGATATTGATAATCCTAAGCATCAAGACGAGGCCTTCCGGTACTTTCTTTTCTTTTCTTTTTTTTCCCATATTCTTGGTTTTTGGTCTTAAGCAAGCTGCTGATATGAGTTGCGTGTTTACAGTAAGCCTGTATCGATCAGTATCCAGAACACTAGAATCAAAAGAGAAATTATTGAATCTGAGCTAAAAGATCAGGTATATTTTATTTTATTATGTTTTATTTTTGTTTGTGTGCATCCATTTTAACTTGTCTGTGTTTTAACTGTAGTCTTTAAGTTATATATTCCATAGCCCATACAGCAGTAGGAACTTGTGATAAGTTAAACTTCGTCACAGTTGTTGATGTGATTTCATTGTGTTACTGTTTCAATTCTTTGCAAGTGGAATATTATCTTTCTGAAGACATATCCTATCAGAAGTTTGCTTATTTTTATGAAGCTGCACTGCTGCCGTTGCTTGTTTAGGTCCTTTGGAGTCACAAATTCTGTAGCTGAAACCAATAGTCTGTAAGGAGTTGTTTAGGTCCTTTGGAGTAACAAATTCTGTAGCTGAAACCAAAGTCTGTAAGGAGTTGTTTAGGTCCTTTGGAATTACAAATTCTGTTGCTGAAACCGAAGTTATACTCAAAATTTATTTCTCTTTTCATATCCCTCTGTTGAGTTAGAGTCTGTAGCATGTATTCATCGCTGCAATTGTGAGGTTGCTGGTTCAATTCATATTTCCTTATAAATTAGGTATTTTTTTATTTTTTGGCAGTTTTGATGTATCTAGATTCCAGTTTTGATGGATCCAAATCCCTCAAGATGGCATGCCCCCTGCTTACATAGATCGGTTGGTTGGTTGCATAATTATTTCTAATTTCTCTTTTTATAGGGAAATCAAATCCATGATGATTACATAGGAATTTTATTATCTCATGTTACTATCCCTTTTTTTATAATCTTCTATGTTGAAAATAGTAAAGAGTCTGTCATGGAGTCTTATGAAAGAAGAAAATTTCAGTATTAATTTGATAAAGGAGTCCATTTAGACTGAACCAGGCTATAGATGGGATTTGTAAGGGCTCTTAAAAGGGACATGAAAAAATTGATAGAGAATCTTGTGTTTTTTGGATTATCTTTGGGAAATATAGATTCAAAAGAGTCTTGCATTGCAGGATCATTGAGTCTTTCATCAAGTAAGCGTATGCCAAGATGCTCCGATAGTTCCTATCAGTAAGAAAAATAAGATCAACAGCCGCAAAGAAAAAGAAACAGAAGATGTTTGAAATAAGAAAAGGAAAACGTTGCAGGCAGAGTTCTGAAATTCAAAAAGCTAATTTCTTCTTCTACTGAAAGTTTCTCTGTCTATTATGCTTATGTTGTTTTTATTACTTGTTTGCTCAATTAACTATCTTGCTTTGAAACACAGAGAAATTGAATTTGAAGAGTGCACAAGAATACAGATATTTGAAGCAGAGCAAATGCATTTCAATTGCTGGGGTTGATGATGTGAAAATGTTTCAGAGCGTGATGGTAATTTATCTTATTGCCTGCAATTGAAGAAATGAATTTTCAATAATTTTTTGTTTTTAATGGTGCAATATCAACTTAATTACCCAACTGTCCTTATTATTCTGTATATATAAATCTCCAGGAAGCTCTGGATATTGTTCATATTAGTAAAAAGGATAAAAAAAAATGTATTTGCAATGCTTGCTGCAGTTTTGTGGATGGGCAACATCAAGTTTACCATGAAAGACAATGAAAACCATGCCGAACTTGTGGAAGATGAAGGTAAAACTCCTGCTATCAGAAGATGTATATAGATTCCTGTTGATGTCGTTTATTTAATGTCAAAGTGAGTGTAAGGGTGCTAGAAATATTGCAGGTGGGCCTTATTGGGAATCTCTCAAGGTTGCTTTGATAGAAGGGGTTCAATGGCTCAAATTGTGCCTACCAATGCACATTTTTTGAAAGGGTGAACCTGTCCTGTGAGGACTTATTGAATGAATGATAATTATGGGGGTTAGGGGATGAAATATTTGACATGGATTATGATCAGACTGATCAGAAGTCTTAGACCTTGTCTTTTAACGTACACATTTTAATGCATCAATACAATAAATATTGTAAATCAATGAAAAATTGCAGTGAGGGTTGATTCACTGAAGGGTAGTGAGTGGGATCAGCCTGGTTGGATTATTAGGTGGGCCCCACTATCCAAAATAACAGAAAATATATTTATATATATATATATATAGAAAAAGTGAGTAGTCCTCAGGTGCAAGGTTTTAGAACTCGGACTCAGCGGAGGAAAGGGGGAGTTGGTCCCATTGAGTCGAGTCAACTCCTCCAAGTTGCGTCCTAGAGCCCCCCAAAGCCTAAATTTAAACCACATGTTTTTTCATTCTTAGAATGAATTTAAACAATAATAGGTAGTCACATTTGGTTTCATTTAGCCGACGTGGACTTGGCCAACTTTTAAAACCATGCTTAGGTTTGATGACATCTTGCGGGTCCACCTGGGCTAGTGCTTATTCAAACGGTTGGTGTGATGTATAGGGAACCTTGTGAGTTGTGACCTTTCTCTGTACATACACATATCTCAGCATTACTTTTGTTGAACAAATCAGATGTGTTCATCAGTTTTTGGAAATTGATGTATTTTGTAAATAATTTTTTGCTCTTGACACCTTTTGTTTTGTTTCTTGTTTTCAGCCTTAAAAAATGCAGCTAAATTAATTGGATGTAGTGTTGGAGACCTGAAGCTAGCTTTATCTACTCGTAAAATGAGAGTAAGGAATGATGATATCATCCAAAAGCTTACACTATCGCAGGTTGTAATTTCTTGTGTATAGGCTTTGATTAATAGTTTTTGTGTATGGACAGCATAGAATTTAGTAACTTATTCCTGTTACCCAGGCTATTGACACAAGAGATGCATTGGCTAAATCGCTATATGCCAGTTTATTTGAGTGGCTGGTTGAACAGATCAACAAGTCGCTATAAGTAGGAAAGCAAATTACAGGCAGATCCATCAGCATTCTTGATATCTATGGGTTTGAATCTTTTGGTGTATGTTTCTGACGCTTTGTGATTGTATTGTACAGGTTTTTTCTGTTTTTTAAGAAAAGAAGTTAACATTCATGTTCAATGGTTTACTTTGGCAGAGGAATAGTTTTGAATAGTTCTGCATAAATTATGCGAATGAGAGACTGCAGCAACATTTTAATTGGCATTTATTCAAGTTGGAACAAGAGTTATGTTGTATCTTGTACATTATGCAAACCTACAAACTGTTCAACATATGTAATTATATTAAAGGATTCTTTAACTTCCTAACCTTTCCTCCTTCCATTCAATCAGAAACTAATAACTGAAAGCCGGTGCACCAATTTATAGTCCTAACTGGTGATATATTAATTTCCTAATGTTTTTCCTAATACTGATTTTCGTCTTGTGAGGAAATTATTATATCTGTGAGGAAATTCTTATATCTTCTTTATTAGGACTGGGCTCAACTGTTATATCAAACTACTATATATTCATATTGTAGATTAGTGACACCATCCTCATCTACAGGAATATAATCAAGAGGGCATAGAGTGGAAAAAGGTTGACTTTGAGGACAACCAAGATTGCCTAAATCTTTTCGAGAGTGTATGTAGCTCGTTCATTCAATCAATTAGCATAGTACTTTGGGATGATTTGGATTTTCAGTTTTTTTTTTTCCCCACTTCAAACTCAAAGCTACCATCATGGCCTTGCTAAGGTATTATATCATGCTGAATTGTACTATTAAACTCTGTTAACTTCAGAAATTCTGCTACTAATTCAACTGTACTTGTGTTTTTCTTTAACCTATATCAATCTACTTAGCTCTAATCTGCCAATTGATATTGGTTTTTGAGATGTTAGATATGGACGCCTAATGGTGCTCCATTCACAGATATGACACATCAAGGTGCTTGCTACAGCATGTTCTAACAAAAATATTGTAGATGAGAAATCTATAGTTTTTAAGTAAAAATACTCAGAAATGAGAACATGGAAAAAATTATTTGGAAATCAGAGAAAACTAAGTACTTCTCTCTTGTCGTATGCACTGTGAGATGTTCTTGAACCAAAACAGTACCATGCAAAAGATTTTAGAATCATACAGGAGAGACAGTTGCAAGAGATTTTCTATGTTTCATTGTATTGACGATGGGTACATATATAACATTGATAGCCTAAATTAGTGGATCTGGTTAAGATCTGATTACAAGATTACAGGCACAGTTAAGGCAACTAATATCTATCTAATATCTATTTACAACTCATACAATGTTGACTGGTGGGCTGACCCAATATATGGGTTGTGGGCTGACCCGTTAGGTCAAGCTGACCTGTATCTTTACATGCACATCTAATATCATTCCCTATGGTCATTACTAAGCATTCCAGAGAACTCAGTCAGAATGTTAGCTTTATTTACTTAAAATGTAACGTAAAGATTTTAACTGCACTGTTGAAAATTAGAATGCTTTTAATTTTAAGCAGATAAGTTATGCATCTAAGAAGCTATTATTGGTGGTAGCATCATGAATCTGCTCGAATGTGGCTTTTCTATCACATAAACATGCACCTGAAAATCAGAACTCGCACGCTAAATAACAAATCTCAAACACAAATTAAATATCAGTCTTTACATTTTGCAAATTGAGCTGTCACAAGAATTCGGTGACTAGAACTAAAATTGTGGTCTAACATAAAAGTAAAACAAAAACAACTTGCCAAGGATCCTCTTTTAGTTTCACACTTGTTCTAGTTTTATAAAACTCAAAATCACATGCTTATTCGGTAGATTAAGAGCTGCATTTGTGGACTGTCAGATATTCCTATTTTACTCCTATTTATACAGGGAGTTAGCATCCTAGAATATGCCTAGACTTAAAAGCTAGTGAGGGCATGCAACGCACTACACCAACTAAGACTCCCTGGCTAACTAAAAGACATAAATAAAAGATCTGTAAACCACTTTTAATTTCTGTTGCTTCTTATAACCCCTAAGCCATATATTTGTATTTTTATCTTCTATATAATTGGTCTGTAAGGACATCATACTTTCCCAATTCATGTTGAACTCATGCAGTTTTGGTATTACTGGATGGGTTATTCAATAGGATATCCAACTGCATCAATTTCATTGCATTTTGATGCTATTTGATGCCAAAAACTGGGCCTCAGGTATAAAGAAGGGATGACATATGAACTATACTTGCAAAGACTAATTACAATTTACAAGTACTTGAAGCTAGTTACATTGGATTGGCATGTATTATTGATCATTCCTTTTGTTGGTTATCTATGTAAGCCGTTTCAGTCTATTACCCACTATCTGTTCTCAAATCCAATATAAAGTTGCATGCGGGTGTTGTTGCCCAAATGTTTGCTATCTTTTATCAAGTCATGATACCTGACCTAATATCCATCAACCGAAGTACTAAAAACCAACTACTCAATCTTTCTCTATGGACATGATCCAAGCCTTGCTAGATTGGATGATTTGAGAATTTGGGTTGCTTGACTCATGTTATTTCCACTACATGTGCATATAGCCATGTGATTCTCGGGGCTACTAAAATTAATTTCATTACTAACCCTCCATTCTTTTGAATTCTTTTTTTCAGGAGGATGCTCAAAAGAAGATACTTATGTAAGAAAAGCAGTTTGTTGCAAAGAATGCTACCAGCGGAGAAAGATGATGAAGAGCTCAGTCCAAAAGCAGTACCAGAACCAAACAGTTTAGAACCATCAGTCGTTGACCCAAAGGAACTCGTAGAAACAAAAGAAGATGAACCAGCAGAACCAAAAGAAGAACCAGATCCAAACAATGAAGCTGATGTGGATGATCCAAACTGACTTGGCATAGTCTGCGTAAATGCTGGAAAGCTACTAACAGCTGGAGCCACTTGAGTGCTGAAAAGTGATCCACTGGTGGCTACAAAAGGAGTAGAGTTCTGAGAATGGTTCGCAGCAGATGGCGGGTTCACAGTACCAGCGGATGCAGAAGAATTGAGCCCAAAGACGCTGACGCTGCTTGTTGTGCTTGTGAATGAAGTAGATGCTGCTGTTGAAAGAGGAGCCAGTAGTGTTGAAGAGCAATGGTGGCTTGGTCTTTGGTTCTGAACCAGTAAACTGTAATCCAGAACTCACTGGAGGTGCTGCAACTGAATTGGAAGAAGCAACATCTATAGAGGAGCCGGAACCAAACTTAAAAATGGATGGTGCAGAAGTAGGGAATGTGGCAGAGATAGATGGGATTTTACTGCCAATGGTTGCTGCAGGGCTGCTAGAGAAAATGGGGCATGTTGAACTCCCAGTAGCAACATTTGTTGACGTAGAAGAAACTGAGATTGCAGAATATGTGAGTAAACCATTGGTTGTTATTTTTCACTTTGGTTGTTATTTTTTTTCACAAATGGAGTGGATTTAAAGTAGTAGAAGGTTATAGGAGGTGGATGTGTGATGTATGGATATTCAAATATTATAAATTTAATATTTGAGTTGAAGTTAGTCTATTAATGATTTCAATTTTAGAATTTGTGAACCATTTGGTGATTGTTTTCTATGAATGTGTATAGGTATCAATGCTATCGTATATGAGCTTTTTTTTTAAAATATATTTTTATTCATTAGAAACGGTTATGAACCGTTCTCACTAAATTTGGAACGGTTCGGGACTAGGAACGGTTTCTATAACTGTTTCAAGATAAATAACAGGAACGGTCGTAGCACGGTATTGAAACGGTTTGAAAGTGTTCCGAAATTCAAACTTTGGAACAGGTGTTTATCCGTGCCAAATTCAATTTCTTTGGAACAGATTACAGGAACGGTCGTAGCACAGTATTGAAACGGTTCAAAAGTGTTCCGAAATTCAAACTTTGGAACGGGTGTTATCCGTTCCAAATTCAGTATTTTGGAACATATAACAGGAACGGTCGTAGCACAGTATTGAAACGGTTCAAAAGTGTTCCAAAATTCAAACTTTGGAACGGGTGTTATCCGTTCCAAATTTAATTTTTTGGAACGGACTGCATCCGTTCCAAAATTTTAAGAACACCATTTTTTGAAACGGTTATAAACCGTTTCAATTCACTTTAGAAACGGTTAATGGCCGTTCCTAATTGCCATTTTTGGTGTAGTGATCCCACACTAGCTAACTTGAATATTTTGCTTGGCAAATCTGTGATCCAAAAGCAGGGAGCACTACAAGAAATGTAGGGTACAACACCCAAATTGCATCGATCGCACGCATCAAAATGAGTTTCCAAATTGGTTCAAGCAACGTGTGAGTTCCTCTCCATCCCTATTTACTTTAAATATCATAGCTTTAGTTATGCTTTGGATTGACGAAAATATATGTTGTGATTTTTCACCAATTTTGGTGTAGCTCCAGGAACAACGTATCTCCAATCCACTTGATGTGTCCGCTGATCTGTATGTGTTAGCTTGCGGGCTTGACCGTTGGGCTGCATCATATGCTGCTTGCATTATAAATGGAAAAAGATTTCATACAAAGCAGTGTGAACTTCGCCAGCGGTGTTGGTAACTGGTGACGAGGCTACAAATAACCTAGATTTCTACGGTGGTGTTAATAATATCGTAGAGTTACGGTACATGGAATGGCGTCAGGTGTACCTATTTGAATGTGATTGGTTTAACGTTGGTGATCGAAAACGAGGCGTGCGGGTGAATGACCATATGATTAGTGTCAACGTGAACATGACTTGGTATAAGGATGAACCATTTGTGTTGGCGAGTCAGGCTTCTTAGTGTTTCTACATTAGAGATTTAAGGGGGAAAGGGAATTGGGGTGTTGTGCAGAACTATACAAATAGGAATGTATACAACATTCCTCCAGTGCTGAGGGTTCTAGAATATATTGATGGTGAATCAAGTGACGATGATGCGGATCAAGAAGATGAGTCATCATATTATTATGCATTAGTGCAGTGTGATGCATGTCCAGTGTCAACCCCATTGAGTAGGACTGCTATACTTCTTAGCCATATTGATGCACGTGCTGTCATCGATCAGGATGGTCAAGGCATAGATTCAACGGGCTTTATCAACGATGACATTATTGCTTCTGGTTCTGGAGATGCATATGGTGATGGGGAATATTCAGATGAGGGGGACCCTATCCACAGAGGAAGAGTCTGTATTAGATTTATAATTACAGCCAAAAAATAGATAACCGAGTTTAAGGGTAACACGATAGATTAACTCTTTGAAATTGAGTTGTGGACATAGGCAGTTAATTATTATATCGTATGAAACTCTTGCTTTTACCATATTATTATATTGTATGAAATTCTTGCTTTTATTTATTAAAACCATCATATTTATTATTGATAAATGGGCTGGACTAATATACTCAAGATAGCATTTATATTTTCATATATATAAAGGGATAAGTATAACTGACCGTTTATTTATTTTCCTCTAAACTTGTTTGACTTCTGATATGTATGATATTGTTCTTTTTTAGGTGAGGGGAAAAAGACGGTGTTCCGTGTGACTTTGCTTCCTTCCATCTGGTCAAGGTAGATTTTACATCCTTTTAGCTCGGCCTATTTAATTATGCAAATAACAAACATGTACACAAGAAGTATTCAGCTTTACTACATTAATACCTGCTTAAACAAAGTCTAGCGAGCGATACTTATTTGCTTCATGTGACGGGAAATCGGGACATACCATACTTGTTGGCGGTACGCTGTGTTGACATGTCATCACAAGCTCATCTTGAATCTAGAGGCATGAGGAGCAATATCAAATATCAAGGTATATAATTTGATAATTTTAGTTATTTTTCTATTTATGTTATGCTCGTAACATAGGTTGCCATATACGTGCATTAAACGATATTAATTTTGAGGATTCCATTTGCAAAAAAACATAAGCCTTATCAAATGTAAGAATTAGTCTACTAACAATTAAAGGAAACAGTAGACATATGATGTTTTTTATCTACTTGTCTTTGACTTTGAGATTATCATGTGGAGTGGAATGACATTTGTCTAAAATGATTAACTCGTGCACACGCAGGTAACCAATTGGGGGAAAGTTCAAGAGGCGGAGGGAGATTCCGAGGTACTCGTGCCAGGGGACTTGTATATCGTATGGATGTCAATTTGGCCGATCGCGTGGAGCGCGTCTTTGTTCATACCATAGCTCCGAGGAGGAAGAGCAAACCAACTCGGATGATTCCACACAACCCCCAAGCCAGCCCTGGGTGCCTCCATGCGCCAACCCAGTTCCCCCACCGGATCCTATTCAAGAACCCTCACCAGTTAGAGAACAATCACCTCCAAGAGAAGTTGCTACTAATGAGGATCTCAGTATACCACAAACTGGTGCGTGTTTTTTCCTAGATATAAAGAATGAGTTTGCCTATTTATACATGTTAATTAAGTGTAAAGATTAACTATAGTCGTTACCAACTAATGTAGTGGTCATTGTAATATAGCTGCAGACGCACCCACAGAGCCGTAGCAAACCAACAACAGAGGAAATGTACGTGTGGGCCCGCGAAATGCACCTTGTTTGAGAAAATGAGGAAGAATGGGAAAGTGCCTTTGAAGATAAATGATGGCGAGACTGCCTCGTGTTGTGAGAATGCTTCTATGTTCACGACTCGGGTGTCATGGATTATTAAACAATAATGCGACATGAGTTACGCACGTTGGTTTGCTGTCCCACAAGCCCAAAAGGAGGAGCTCATTGCCCGTGTTAAGGCAAGTCATTTGTTAATTAATATCGATTGTTTTAAAGTGGTTGTAGTATAATCGCCGCCTAAATGACGTGATATTTAATTGTAGAGTGACTTTGTGTTTGATTGGGAACACGAAAACCACCGATTGACAGTGACTAAGCAGCTGCGTAAGCGCTTCAACGCATTCTACCATGACTTGCACAAGATATATCTATCATATGGAAGCCACGAAGAGGCGCTGGCTAATGGGACTAGCTTGGTTGACCCACTCGTATGGGTTAAGTTATGTGAGATGTGGGGCAGTGACGAATTTAAGGTATGTATTGTCTACAATAGTATACCATATATTTACCCATTTAATATGTCTAAATATTGATAGTGGCAAATTTGTTTGTTTATTAGAGGTAACATTGGGTTTTCGTGGCAGAAAATGTCGGCTCAAAATCGAGAGAACAGAAAGAAGCTCATGATTAATCACACATCAGGATGTAAATCATTTGTCCGGATCCTTGTGCAGAAGGTATAGGTTTCAAATAATTTATTCTCATAGAGGTTACACTTGTCCCAAAACTGAATTCATAGCCCAACAATAGGTAACATAATGACTTATCATGTTTTAAATCAAAGGCCCAAAAAAGTTTCAAACTATACTTTTGAAAATGCATGAGGCATCAACGATAGATGGGTATTTCATAGTATGTTATTATTTTAGGAATATCCTTTTGAGTGTTGTTTTAGATACTATTTTCGAGTGAAGTGAATTTCTTTTGTTTATTGTGTTCGTATTACATTATTGTTGTGATTGATTACTCTAGTTTTTGGGCTTAAAATGCACATTTCCACTTTAATGAAAGTTTTTTGATAGGAAACTATATTCTTATACTGTACACATTGCTGACACATGTAGCGTGTTGGAAATAATTCAACGAATATGATTGACTTCTACAAGGAGACGCGCTGGTTGAAGAAGAAGAATGCGTTTGTGACAGCCGATACAGAAGTGACTTATGTGAGTAGTGCACTTACAGTCCTTGGGATCTATGCTTCTTTTCAAATGTGATGAATGCATCATTAGCACAAGATATATCTAGATTTTTAGTAACCGGTGTTTTGTCAATGTGCAGAAGATGGATGGCCTAGAACCGAAGCAACGTACTGATGAGGCGGCAGCGACTGTCTTTAGGGAGGTTCTTGGCCATAGACCTGGTATGCACGGGGAATCGGAGAGATGGTCATCCCCGAGTCAAGCAGACAACGTGACCAACTTAAAATGCAACAGTATAAGGTGACACAAACTTGTAGAAATGCTGAACAGTATAAGAGTCAACTTGAAGAAATGAGAAGAGATGAGCTTGAGAGACAAAAGCAAGATGCTGAACAACATAGAAGAGATGCTGAACAATATAAGAGTCAACTTGAAGAAATGTGAGCAGAGATGCGGGATCTTAGGGAGCAGCAGATGCAGACTAACAGGATGCTCCAGACTTTAATGAGGGGTTTGCCTGGATTCACTGAGTCATTTCAACAGACTCAGGGTTGGACTAATTCCTCCGATACCTAACGGGGTTGTATGTTTTGACAATTATATTTTGGGTGCTTTTTGTTAGACAATATGACAACTGGGCAATAGATATGTTATATATATATATATATACATACATACATATATATAAAGGGGTCTATGTTTACTCTTGAGAGATAATAGGGCGGGGTTTTGATTTTTGAGAAGGTTTTTGAAAAAGGAGTACAGATAAATCACAGGTTGTGTTTCTTATATCAAACACAATTTTCTCACCCTTCACTTTAATACTTGTGACACATTTTTCCTATGGTTATTCTAGGTACCTTAAGAGTGAAGGCACAAGAATGGCTTTTGCGATGAGGTGAAGACTTTGAAGAGTCTTCATGAGTTCCACAAACAGGTTTATCTTAGCACTCTTATAACTTGGCTTACTTTTTAACTAAGTTTAAAATAGCAAAATCTCTAGTTTAATATAATTGTCTACAATTAGAATTGGATGTTTACTTATGTGTACATATTCTACCTTGTTACGTCAACTGTCTTATGTGTACATATTCTACCAGTTTAAGCTCCAAATGATTTTTCAAGTATTTATTAGTTGTAAGCCTAAACTGAAGGGCTTTTAGTGGTAAAAGTTTCCTTAAGTCAGGATATTTGATTAGAACATTTCAAACTGGGGTTTTGTGGGCATTTCATAGTTTTCTTTTAGGGGTCCGCTGGGTTTGGTTTTTTCGGGCCTATCGTAGAGTTTCGGTCACTATTCCGAGCATGTGCATCTTTTTCCTTGCATAGGTAGTACCATCCCTCTAGAGATCAGACCATTAGAGATTTTGAATTGCATCATAATTTCTTTATCTGATAAGTTCTATTGGACCATAATTTCTCTAGCAAGTTATTGTATGCAGTGGTTATTTAAACTCCACATTTTTAGTTGATTATTATTTTGCAACAAGTCATAAGCATTATATTTGGATAAATGTATCATTACAGATGTCCTCTTTGAGATTTTTAACAATGAGTTGATAAAGTGGCTTAAATATGAGTTTTGCAAATTAACATATTTAGGTGTCCATGTGATTAATGCATACTCTTGGCTCAAGTATTGTCGAGTGCAAAAGTGGACCTCAAGGCACCTAGTGTCTGCATTCTTAAGACATGAAGTGTGAAAAAGGCAATGGCTAAAAGTATCAGGTTCAAGACATTTTTAATAAGGAAACTTACGGCACAAAAAGTTCTAGAGATAATTAGTATACATGTGAAAATAAAATGTTATCTATTTGATGCATTGGAATATCTATATTGAAGTGAGACTGTGTTAAATGGATAAGAGCTGATCTAAAAAATCGCCGTGCGTTTTTTTCCCAATTTTCTTTGTGTCTTGACCTTTGGTTAAGACCCTCCGAACAACCACGTTTATAGATTTATAGTACGTCATGAGGAAATTGTTCCAATAATGAATCTAGGCACACTTCTACACCCAAGCCATCCAATAATGCTGTCTTTCTTCTTGTTCTTGGCTATCTGCTTTGAAAAGGATTTGGTACTCTCGGTTTGTCTGCATAAATATTCAGGACCAAGTATGTCTCAGCGACATAATATGCCAGGTGTCTGTGCAGGCAATTTGTTCAATGTGTCCGGTGCATGAAAATCTTATCAGAAGGTGAGTGAACAGGGAATGAAGCTTCAAAATAGTGCTGCAATGCAAGGGGTCTAAGTGAGAGCATGTTGGACATTAACTTGACTGCAATCATCCTCGAGATCACGTGAGTTTGCTGTTGTGCTTCCTTTTTGTTGTCTTTGATCACGTTGTTATAATATATGTGGGCAACTCTAAATGGTGGGATGAGGCTATGTTGTGTTTGAGTTACGATAGGATGAAACATTTAATATAATGTGTTGGGATGTAATGGTTAAAAGGAAAATATCTTCTCTTTTCAATCTTTTTGTTTAGTGTATTTATAATGTTTTGTAATAAAGTTTTGTGTGTTTTAGGCTATGTAGCCTAAAAAAAAATACCAGTGAAACTGAATGGTTAGAAAAGGCATACGGTTGGACTGGTATTTTTTTTTTAAAATTTTTTGAACACGTGTGAATTTTTTTTTTTTTTATCCTTCTCTTGTTCTGGATGAATTCTCAGGTGGGTATCTTTGGTCTCTTGTATTTCTCTTTTTCTACATGAATGTGATGGTCTGTCATAATCTCACTTTTGGTTATATTTTGTTATATATTGTAGTTAGGCCAACCAGATGGATTTCCTGATCATCCCCATAGATGTATGGATATTTTTCCCTTTTGACTCCCTTACTAAATTAGCACCACCTGTTAAGATTAATTATATGCCTAGTATACACTTCATTAGGCAATGAAATGCCCTATCTTTTCTAATAATGGATGGGAATTGGTTATATAGGCCGACCAGATGTTTAATGATTGTTGTAGCCAACTAGCTTGGTTTCTATAGATGTTTTGATTCACGCATGGGTGAAATATATAGGACAAGTTTATTTTGTTTTGTTACTAGCTTGGTTTCTATAGACATTACTGATATGCAATCATGTTCCTTTGAGTTAAGGGGCTGGGCTGCCTTATTGGATTGACTTTGTAGTTTAATTGGCATATCCCCATTGTTAGTAACAAAGTGGAGGATGACATATTTGCTAGCTGATTTCCTGCAAGTATTGCACCTACTTTATGCACCAATTAATTGTCTTGGCCTTGCTTTTTTGATGATCTGTAGTATTCGGTGTGCATGTTTACCTGTATCAATTAGTTACACCTAGGGTTATAAAAACTTGGCTTAAGAGAGTCGTGCAAACTGCTTGGATAATAATTTGGTAAAGAAATACATCTTTTATCATATTGCATCCATCAAAATCATGCTAGAATTAGGTTTTTCATGTTGGGTTTTTCACCCAAAACCGAGGAAGATATTATAGTTTGGCAAGTTCAATAAATTGATGCATATGGTAGGGGCTGCATGCATGATTGAGGGTAAACTTAATACATATTTTGCAACAAGACAACAAAATATATATAGGTGAAAATATATATACATGCACCATCATTTTTACCATCATCCTTTCATCATTAAATGAATGAAAATGTATTTATCATTAATTCATTAATCTTTATCATCCAACTATATATAGGATTCCAAATAAGATAATGGTGAGCAGATGGTAATTAAGAGGATGATACAGTAACGAATTTTTCTATTTAATATATATATATATATATATATATATAAATTTTGCAGAAAACCAACTATATATATAATATATATATGCACTAAATTCTATATATATGTATGTGTGTGTGTGTGTGTGTGTGTGTGTGTGTGTGTGTGTGTGTAAGCCATTTGATAGATAGAATTGATCGGCTCCCACATCCTCCATAATTTGCGCGTTTGTATAAGATGTTCTACTTTCGAGTACTGGTAATCTCAGGGTTTATTGGTAACTGGTAACTTGTATGCATTGGGTATATTTGCAATTTTTTTTCCTTATAGGTGCAATACAGTTAGCTTATTTGAGTTATGTTGCTCACATAGATATTTTTCATTTCATTCTTATGTCAGGCATCTCAAGCGTGGATGTAGTGGGTTATGCATAAGAGAAAAGCTTTTGATTAGCGGGGTGATGTGGCCATGCATTCAAGATTGGGCTGAGTAGCAGTAACGTGAGTTGTACACCAAATTTTTCCGCCTTCATTTTAGTGATAATAGACTCCTTTTGTGTGGCTTATTTAATAGTAGCCCGGTTTGTACTTGATATGAATATAATGCACTGCCACATTGTATAAATACATGAGTTTGGATGAATTGATGTTTGAAGAGATTAATGAATTTCTGTGTGTTAATAGAAACCGAGATTAATTATATGGTGTTTAATTGGCAGATGTGACAATGAATGTGATGTGAGGGATAAAAAAAACACACACTGAAAACACCAATTACGGTGATTTGGGATAAACAATGGGAATTAGCGGCGAAAACAAGTCGCTGCAACTGAGTTTTGGACTCTGGAGCGACGATTTCCAGAAATGCTGGAAAAACATCAACTCGAGCGATAAAATAACGCTGCTATTGAATTTTTGAAACCCAAAAATCAATGGTCACATAGTCAGAAATGAGCAATTGCGTCGAGTAGAAATCGACACAATTGAGTTTTACCCGCAAAATCTAACTGGCGGTGAAGTGCAAAAACGCTGCTAGAAGATTGTTTTGGCGATACATAGTCGCTGCAATTGAGTTTTTGAAACCCAAATATCAACGGTCACCTAGTCAGAAACAAGCAATTGCGTTGAGTTGAGATCGATGCAATTAAGTTTTACCCGCGAAATTCTTTTGGCGGCGAATTTAAGAAATGCTGGGAAAATTTAATTGCGGCGATATATAGTCGCTGCAAGTAAATTTCGGTCGCTGCAAATAGACATTGTGATGTAGTGCAGATCGAAGCAGATGAATACATGGATGCATTGGATTGAAGTAAGGCACACCGTACAACACCCAAACGGTACTAGGCGAAATTAGGGTCCCGTAGTTAGAATCGCGAACGAAATCCCATTCTGGAAAGGAACCGGCGAGATCTTCGAAAAGGCATTTTGTTTTTAGGCCGAATTCCATCGTTTAGGCCTCGAAAAAGGCATTTTTCCTTTTTTGGCAAATTCTTGTTTTTGGAATAATTCAAGTTTTATAAGTCAGAATCGCGTCTCGTCGATTCTGCCTTCACTCCAGCACTCATTATTAGTAGATTCTATGTTTGGTAGGATTTTTCCATTTTTATCAAAATTTTCATATTTAATAAGTTTCATGTTCTGTGAGATCTAGGGTTATTTCCCTATATATTTGATTGTATGCCAGAATGCAAGGCAGTTTTTGAATAATATTGAAGGTTTATTTTAGAGAGTTTTCTCTTTACCTATTGTTTTGGTATTCGCAGGGATCAACAAAACAGTAGATATCCATCGTTCCTTGTGTTATTCTTTGAGAATAATCAACAGGTTTTGTGGAAGATTGTGCATCTGGAGTCATCCACCAACGTTCGCCGCATCACATTTCCAACGACTTATAACTGAAAGTTGAAAGCTTTTTTGTGGCGTTTGTTGGCACTAATAGTGACGAAAAAAAAACGCCGCGAAAGAAAAACTTTTTGTGGCGATTTTCCGTTGGTGCCGCTAAAGATTGGAAGTGAAGGATTCTCTGCAGCGATTTTGCGGCGAAGTAGTAATCACTGGCAAAGAGATTTTGCCGCAATTTTGTTCGTTTTTAGCGGCGAAAATGTGCGCCGGGAAAAATCTTTTCTGTTGTAGTGAATGTATGGTTCATTGGATTGCACTAACGAAGGACAATGAAAAGGAGGATAAGGCATTAAGGAGATTTGGCTCAGTAGGAAGATGCAGTGTCTCCGTGCAGCATGTGCAGTGGGGCTTAAAAATACTAGTGAAGAGGATTGTATAGCTGCAACTTCTGGCGAGGTATTCTGAGTACTATAGTGAATGCAATTTCCTTCCGTAACTTTTTCATTGCTGCCTATAATTGTTAATGCTATTTTGTAGAGATGGAAAAGGAAAAGAGTCACACCTGAACATGGCATAGAATGTGAAGCCAAACTTGGTTCTGAATATATGCGGGAACCCACCTGACTCATCAATGAGCAGGGGAAGAAGATGCGTCTTGGAAAGATTTGGCTGGGCTGATAGGAGATTGGCTGGGCTAATAGGAGATATTCATGGACATGATGTTTGTAACTAGATTGGCTATGTGGAAAAATTTCTCTTAATGAACAGTATGGATGATCTTAGCATAGTGCCACTCAAGTCCTCAAATACCACCTTAGCACCTCAAATATTTAACCAAGTTCAAGAGTTTAAATAATTTGAATGCTTCCTCGAACTGCGGTTACGACTATTGTTCCATTACCTTCCATTGTCGAAATGATCAAATACATTTCGAGGCAGAAAAGATAAGCTGTCATATTATCGGTTATGATTGGGCAGCTCTGCTGGTGCCTAAAATACACCCTCACTGATACTGAGGAAGTGCATTTGGCACATTTCTTGAGCGGGTACAAGAGAAAGCATGTTCATTAAAATCCGTCCACCTACTGCTCTAACTACAGCAGTGTTCAATTGGGGTTATGAATTATAACTTCTTTCATGTGTTTCCCCAAGTCAGAGATGGAGGTATGGTGCAAGCCGGTAAGCCCAGACACCCAGCACAAAATCCTTGACCCTAATGTGTGTTTTGAAACAAGTCAGCAAAATTCTATATCAATCGGTAATTAATCATTCAGCTGAATGGATATCATGAGTATGATATTGATGCACTCATAACGGATCCTCTTACACCTAAGGACGAGGTAAAGTTTTGCCCCAAGAATGGTGGAAACCACTTCAAACCACTAAAACGCTTGTAACGAGGCAAACAATGAGGTAGCACAGTTTAAACAAATTGCTCGTATTGTCCCTGTAAAAATTGGGGGAGAAAGCTTAGTTTTCAAAAAACTCCTCAGCAGCGACGTTCTACAGACTCCATTCGTTTCCTATAAAAAGCTGGAGAAGCTTCACTAGCTCCCACCAGTCTCATCTCCACTCCCATGAAACTAGCCATGGACGATATATCATAATTGCCTCTACATGCCGGATTTTTACTGCTACTATTTTGATTTGAATGACTGGTATTCAGGTTCAACTTTACCCACTGTAATATGTCCAGCCACTGGTACAGCGTATGGGTCTTATTCCATGATGCAGGGGGTAATGGAGGCAAGTCACCTCTACTCACCTTTCTTCTGTTTCATAGTTGTAGTCTCGAGCTTGGTCGGAGAGAACCATTTTGTGTGGAGCTCATTAGACCCTACATGACCGACTGAAGGCACCTCATCAAGTACAGAAACTCCATTGATTAGTCATTGCTAGCAAATTTCCTTTACATTCAACACATCTTCGGATTAGTACACCATATTATTGGTGACATTTTTTTAAAACATACATGGTATGTACAACATAACAAGCTGCTACTTACAGGATCTCCCGTTTTACTTAGATATCTCTAGAGCTAGCGACTGCTCTCATGTCTCGTCACTTCCACAAGTGAAGATGAGAAATTGACAAACCCTTACATTAGATGCGGCAATTCTCTTAATGTGGTTGGAGTTTGTATTGATTTATAGGGTGATTGTTGAAATCAATAAATGAGATACACATACTGTAAATTTAACAGGTCAGGAACTCGCGAGTGCTTAAGATTTCTATTCAATTAGTTTTTTCAGCAGTAAGATCTGTCATTCGATAATAGTAAGTTCGCAGCTAATTATTGAGAAATTTTATACAACTAAAAGTGAATTATGGGCCACTGGCTGAAACATATTACACAGTGAATTTCAAAACGGCATTTGTAAAAATGAGTGCCAAATTTCCAGTTTCGCAAGATGTCTCTGGAGCTTGCTTGATCTCTGTCCTTTTTGAATGGCAGAACTGAATAGGCGAAACTGATGTACCCCATG
Source organism: Umbellularia californica (assembly GCA_028538565.1). NCBI lineage: Eukaryota > Viridiplantae > Streptophyta > Magnoliopsida > Laurales > Lauraceae > Umbellularia > Umbellularia californica. The sequence goes on from JAPQWN010000002.1 coordinate 27,661,916, forward strand.
AGTAAGTATGGAGCAAACAAATCAAAATTTATAGAAATTTTGAATTGTTTCCCTTTGTAGCACTGAACTACATAGAGAAAATCCATAAGGACTAAAACTTATAATGCGTCAGAGAACGGATAGTCTGTTGCCTGATCAAGTCTCCTGTCTAATCTGCTGTAACTTAAATTAGAGTTGCAATATCTCGTAAAGAATCAATGGAAATTAATTGTGATCCTACCAGTAATTGTATACCAGGATCGACACAGCTTCCACTCGATGGACAACTCGGTATATGATGAAGTATGTTAAGACTATTTTTTTTGTACTATGACAAGCTCAAGCGTCTTTGGTAATGACATGGCGACAGGCCAATGCTCACGAGATTGAGCAGTGCCAACTACTCCTGCATTTGAGTCGCTTTCTCAAATGTAGGGAGGCTTTGAGATATGCCGGGAGGACATCTTGGAAGAGATAAGGATCGGGTTGACCAGGATTAGGCCTCTTTAAGCAAATCCAAATCAAGGAAACGGAGCAGAGTACTGTTGGACATAATGAACAGAATTAAAGAAGCATCATTATATAGAAATTGTGTAGTGATTGATGGTGTTGCTGAGAAAAAGGTAGACCCAGTGGAACAAATGGCAACTGTTGTGTTTAAAGAAGTATCACAGATCTCAGTCCTAATGATATAGACATGGTTCTTGAGTGGTAGTTAACTTCACGCATGTAAAATGGCAACGGCATTCTTGGCGGTTGACGCTAAGTAATCATGGATCTTCTCCATACGCTTGCTGCGCCATCCCAATAAAATATAAAAAAGAAGAATGAATTCTAGTGCTTCCTAGATTTTTTCACAAACCTGCAGCAGGAGCCGTTGTTAGTCTGGATGGATACAAGGTAATTTCTTACAGTCAATAATAACGATTAATCCATTTCATAGATATTTAGCCAATCATTTCTCTGATCAAATTACACCAATATTTTCTCCATATCTGACCAGGAATGAAACTAGATAGTCTAGATGCTACGATAAACATGAATCAGATCTTATCCAAACTCTTCTGATAGTGTGATCGCAACTAGGTCTCACATTTGGCAAGAGGAGCCACACTCCATGTCCAACAGTAGCAACCAACAATCACTATGGAAACAATGGAGGTCTTGGGTTCGAACCCTGCCTCCTCCCTCTTTGCATATGTGAGTTTTATTACCTCACATGTGTGAGTTGTGTTTATTCTCCTTGCATGTGCGAGTTTTTATCCTCCTCCCATGTGTGAGTTGCGTCTGTCTCTACTCTCATGTTTGAGTTTCCATTACCTCACATGTGTGAGTTGTGTCATGAATCTTAAGGTCCTAGCCCATTCACTGGGTAAAAAAAAGAAGAAGAAAACAATTCACTATGGAAACAAATAGAGATTAAATTTCAGTACTTATTGTCCAAAAGAAGTTCTCAAGTTCAATAAACAAACTGGGAGCATTGGCATAGGATTGGTTTCCCTTATCAAAATCAGCACTCTAGTCCGCATCCATAGCTACTAAATTAAAGCTCATTAAGAAAGAATCCAGAAACAATAAAAAGAGTGTCATTTCACCCAGTTGGATTACAAGTTACAAAACTCAACTGAAGAGCACACCTCTATATCGTTTGTGCATTACCAAACAAAACTCATATATCTCATTGGAGCGTCTACAGTCCATTGCCCAATTACAAGGAAAAGATCTAAGATGGTGCTGGCCACTCCTTCCGGATTTCAAAGGAGTAGCAGATGTTCAGGTAGCACTTTCCGTCGTCGTCTGCAAACTGAAACATTTAGGACAAGGTTATCAATACATTAGATAATTAAAATTCTCTCATTAACATGTACACAAACAATAGAAGAATTTTCCAGAGCAGAACATGTATGGCGCCTGTTTGTTTTGTTTTGTTTTTAATTATGCGAGTTCTTTTAGAATTTACTGTTTTACACCAATGTCCAAACACAGTTCTTGTCAGAAATGCTGGCCATCAAATAGGCCCTAGAAAAAATGTAATAAGTTTCATTGTGCCTATGCATTTTAATTACCTTGGTTTTTGCAGAGTAGGAACCTCTTGCAAAAATACCAGAAGGTGTAGTTTCTTCCTCCAATTCATATGTATACGGTTCTTGTTGAGGACTGAACGTTCCGAACATTTTTCTTGTATTCTCCACTGCATGGGTTTAACAGAACATATCCCAAATGAGCAAGCAGGCAAATCTTTCCATTGCATTTGAAATAGCAAACCGAGAGAACTTGATTGAACCCAATAAAATTCACAAGAAGTTGACAAGGAAAGAAAAGAAAGAAATGATAATTAACCTCTAACTCCAGACTTCCAAACAGTATTGGTGTATTTCAGCCCAGAGACGATATTGTTGGATACGATGAGGGAGAACTTGAGGCGGTAGCGGGTTCCTTCTTTCAAGGAAAATGCATAGCCTTTATCATTAGTAACAAACGGAATAGGTAAAACCATATCAGGACGATCGGCGATAAGGATTGTAAGGCTCACAATCTTTACTTCTGGTTCTGCTGTCTCTGTATGAATTCCCATAAAAAAGCGTTACATGTTTCACGTAAAAGCACATGTTCAAACCTCCAGAAAAGTTGATCTTACAGGAAAGCCATTAGTTACAGGGATAGATATGGATACAACATAGAAAAAAGGGACAACTCTGCACTTTCTGAAGTTAGAACAATGATATAGATAACAGATGTTTCATCAATGTCATGACATTTTATATTTGTATCAAAAATGTTCTTTTAAGCATTTATAAATGGAAGGCTTGTTTGTTTATATTAGAATTCATATAAATTGAATACATAGGATCCATATCATAAGTGGTTAAAAATGAATATCAAAGGTCAATTTCCAAAAATGAGAGTCAAATGAGTAAAGAGGGAGACAGAATCAAAAGAAATTGGAAAATGATCACCCTAGTATTTCCATACGTAGGAAAGTGGAGGTCCGTCTACATCTCCATCTCCGCCTTTTATCTTTCACTCACACCTTGTATCCTTCACCCCCCACCTCTTCAATAATCATTCCGTAGAGTTCATTTCACCATGAATTCCTACATTTTCAATTCCTATGTATTTTACTGCAACCGAACATGCTCCAAAGCAATTAATCACTAGTTACATGTTCTTCATAGCATTTGTGTTAGAAGGTAATAGCACTGGTGGAACTTTATCCAAATGAATTTACTCTCTAGGATATGCTAAAACTAAACTCTATATAAGTATTGATCCAGTATCTAAGTACTAGTATCAGTATAATATCTCACTAAGTCACAATATTGGTACATCATACAGGTATCCACCAAAGCTCATTGCCAGGTTGGATAAGGGCGGATCAGAGAATCAGGTTGGTCAAAATTTAAATCCAAAATTTTAGGAATCAAAGGGGATTGTGTGTCAATTGTTTCTGCAGTATATTCTACTCCTCAAATTTAGAAGTTTTAATAGTCTGACTTGTAAGATAAAATGCAGGGTGTTTATTTTCTAGTTTTGATAAAATATTTAATTTGATTAGATAGGACAACAGTCTGGGCAATGGACCACCATATCTTAGCATTAATATATAATATATTAAAGCAGAAGGTTTTGAAATCGATTTTGACCGGATTATTTTCAATCTTGTCTTTTTAAAATTGATCCATCATGGTTAAAAAACTAAAAAAGTACATAAGTAATGAATGCTAAGGAAACAGTGGTGGAGACTTATTCTCATTAGAAAATGGTAAAGAAGTTTGATCTCATGACTTTTTGCTTTTTTAAATAACTAACCTAACCACTGCACCGCAAAATTCTTGGGTAATTACTTATCAAAATAATCTCAAAAGCAGCTAAATGGAGCGGGTTATTATGCTGGTATTTTCTTATTCAGCCATATAGGAAATATTAGAACATTAGGAAAGTAAGGAAACAGAGGTGGAGACGTATTCTCCCTAGAAAAAGGAGATAAATTCGGGGGGATATAAACGGAAAAAAATAAAGGTGGAAAGAATCATGGGAAGAGAGAGAGATGATAGAGATTTTAGAAGTTTTTCAGGTAAGAAAGATTTTAGATGATCTAAATCAACTTCGTGGACATATTTTTGTAGTCTATTATGCATACGGAAATTTTAAGGAGAAAATAAGTTTCTTAAAGCTTTGGAAATTGCTTCTGATTGTGGGACTTGTTTTTGGGCGATTGTGGATGTGGCAATCCCACATTGAAAGTTGAATTGGCTCCCATACCCAACGTGGGTTGGAACCAGCAAAAGATATTAAAAAAATACCATACAATGTTCAGATAACCCAATTTTGGAAAGAGAAAAAGATAAAAGATTTTAAGAACAATTAGGGGTAAAAATCTTGAAGAATACAAAATTGAGATATATAAAGATAGTTGTAATTAATAATAAAAACTAAACTGCAAAACTTATTTTTGTGTGATACCGTCAATGAGTAGATCCAATTTATCTAAAATTTTTAGTTTCTAATAAAATATAGTAGTTTTAAAATGGGAGGCTAAAAAAATCTTAAAGAAAAAGGCAAATGGCTAAGCCCAATAAAATTTAGATGTCCATAACAAAAAAAATGATAAGAAAATAAAATATAATAGTTTAGAAATAATTAAGATATTTTCAAAGTTCTCCGAAAAGAGAAGTCTACCTATTATATTACACGAATTAGAATAAGAGAAATAATTTATTATTTTATTTAGTGTGTTTCATTTATATTTTAAAAGTCCAACACCCAATCCCCACTTTCAAAAATCAACTCATGTGCAATTTTCTTATTGTAAGGACCCAATTTCTCAAATTAATATTAGCCGTAGATTATATCTTGTGTGGACCCTACCTTTTCTTTAAATTTATTTTGATTATTATTTTCTTTTATGTTTATTAGCATTTTCTTAATAGGACCCATCTAAGGATAAGAGGTGTTTGAATTTTATAGGGTTTTGTTCAAAAGATAGATTGGACTCTTCTTAAGTTTTAATTGTTGTGATAGGATTGGATTTGTCTGTTTTGAACTAAGGTTTTTCGGATTTGATAAGACCTCCTTTCCCTCTTGAGAATTTAACTTGAACCCAAACTCTTATCTTTTTACACTATTTAGCCAATTACAAAAGAGACCTTCTTAGTTTATACCTATCTTATCTTACTTTCGAACTCCCTCTTTCAATCTGCTATAAAAAGCACCCCTCACAACTCCCTCTTCTCATACGAATCTACACTCTCTCTCCCCTTTCAAGATCTCTTCACCTATGCTTTTTTCCTTTCTAGTAATTGTTGTTACTTTTTATCTTTTAAGTTTCTTTCCTTAGTCTTCCTTTATAGTTGCTTTACTGTACCTATTTCTTTTCATGCTTCTTTGACCATCATCTCAAGACAACCCACGCAGAGCCCACTTTAGAAATAACATCCATCCAATATGTGCCCCAGTCTTGATACCCATTAAGAAACGTCCCTCCCCTCCATCGTGGCCCCACCCACGTAGGCTCAACCCCATTGATAAATGGTCGTTTTTTTTTTTTTTTTTTTTTTTTGGGGGGGGGGGGGGGGGGACTTAACTTGTTATTCTTGAAGATTAACCCGATCCAAACCTGATTCAGCCTGACCCATTTCCACCCGTGTCAATGTCCAAGTTTCTTCGTATGCAGTTAACAAATAATGAATATTTATTGTTTGGATCTAATTTTCCTCACATTTCTATGTTGAAATTTGAGTGCACATGCACGATATTTTTAATGGCTAATCTAATAGAGGCAGCAAGGATAGATGTTACTGTTGGAATGTTTTAGTTTCTTGTGAATGTGATCATGAGCTACTTCTTGGTGAGAATCTCAATTTCAGAAAGAGACCTCCTATTCAGGTCAAGATTTTTGCCCTTGGGCCTTAATATCATGCTCAAGCCCACCAGACCTTTTTAAACAATATATAGACCTTTTGTGCTATATATGTCAGGCTGAGGCAGGCTTTTAACCATTCATAGTCACAACCCAGCCGGCCAGCTAACCATCTAACCGGATAATTAGGCCTAATTTCTGCCCACATATCTAAAACAGAGCCTGACATGGGCTGGACTTCTTCCTTCCTGGCCCATAGGGCCCTTAATTGGAAGTGGACTGGGAAGCATGGCTCTCTTATTCTACATAAGAATTTGGTCACAACTATTCATCTCATTGAAAGAATTTTATCAGTGAAAACATCAAATTGGTTCAAAATCTCATGTTTTAGATTACATTGGGCTCTATTTGCCAGAATCAAGGGAAAGTTTAGGGTCCTGGTTGCTGCAGGTTCAAGTCTGGATCGATTTTACCTTTATGGGCCATTTTAGCCAGTGGTCTTTGACAAGAAAGAAAACGCTATATTTTTCTTTGATCCTACTTCGAAGGCAAATGTATTCTCATCGCAAGAAGTCGTACATGTAATCAGGGTCCAGTTAAATTTATTAGGCCTTCTAAATTTTCAGGTTGCATCCTTTTCAGCTTTTCATCTTATTACTTTGAAGAGCAGAGGCATTATCATATTCACGGTTGTACCTTGACCGAACAAACCCTTTGGCTTATCGAAGCCTCGGTTATCCTTAGTTTTCAGGCCTCTAGGCAATGCCCAATAGCTCCTCCTAGAGACTCCGTCGAGGATATTGAACCCACCATACAGTTGTGCCTAGGAGAAACACTGAGATTGGGTCTAATTTCTAATAACGCTTTTATCCATCTCATGATATAGATCAACGATAATGCGGCTGGTATTCTTGATCGCCTCTTTTAGATTTGAAATTTTCTAATATACAAAATGGTTCTATCCTCTGAAAGAAGCTTCCTACTACTACAAAATCAGGGTCCCAAGGGTCTCAGATCTCGGGGCGTGACACTTATCATCATCATCATCAAAGCCTTGTCGAAAGTCCAAACTATGTTGGGTGCTGCACAAACTCATTTTCTCCATTCCGAGCTATCTTTGGCCTCGGATAAGTTGCACTCTTCAGATCTTTCCACATGTTTTACTGGTAAAGACAAGATCTTTATAAAAGCAACCTTGATTTTCTCTAAATCACCTAGATCTATAATGAAAAGAACCCCCCAAATCACAAAATTGCATGAATAATAACACTTGACTCTAAGAAAAGAATCCCAAAATCCAAACAAACTAACGCTAAACCCTAAACGCCAATAACCATCATCATCATTCCTAGAGTGATGCTTATGCAAGCATCGAGTGTGGGTAGGGACCCTTGATCATGCATTGGAGAGTATGCATCCATTTTCATTGAGAGAAATCAAGGGTGAAGATGGGAAGAGAGAGCGATGTATGTAACTTATCTATTGTTATTTACCAAGACTTTTTTTGGTAGGTATTCACCCAGAAAAAGTCATTTGAAGATCTCCATTTGAGAAGAAAATCAAGATTTAAAGGGAGAAGGAAACCGAGATTTGATTTGAGAAGTGTTTGATTATAAATAGAATTTTTATAAACCATGGGGATTAAAGATATAGGAATATGGAGTTCTCTTTTTGTGTTTGTTTGTTTGTTATTAGGAGTTCCCTAGACAAATTTTAGATTCAAACTTTTATTATTGTTACTTTTTTTATTTGTAAGGAAAGACTTCACGTGGAAGATTATTTTGAATGTATTGGATACATGTATTTGATGGCACATTCTAAGGCTCGAGCTGTGGATTTTTTTTTTCCATTTTGGGTCCTTCAAGTAATCAGGAATTTGATGGAATATTTAGATAATGTTTGGGTCTTCATGTTTGGGGTCCCCATCTAGATATGTTGGCTTTTGTAAGGGAATGGTCACTGTACGTTTGAAGCATGTCGACATATGATACATGGGCCACTTGTGATCAGCTCGAATCCTCCATAGCTCAGATCATCATTCAGCATACCTACTTGATAAAGAACCATTCAACTTAAAAGCTTGATAATGTTAGAATGGGATTATTTGCCAACATTGATGTGTGATCAAGTATTTTTTTTCAAATATATATATATATATATATATATATATATGGGAGATGCTCACATGAGAGATATCTCTCACCTTATATGAGAGATTGGGTGGAGGCCTTCACATTTAAGTTGTTGGCATTGGATATGGATGTGAGGGCCCCCACCCAATCTCTCATATAAGGTGAGAGATATCTCTCATAGGAGCATCTCCCTATATATATATATATATATATGGGGGGTCTTCATATGCATCTATCCCTCACCATTTTTGGTGAGGGATAGATGCATATGAATATCCCCCTATATATATATTCACGTATTTGATTGCACATTTACATTTCTACACAAGATTGGAACCAATGTAGTGACCCACCAACTGATGGCTGGATGAGCATGGTTGAGAAGAAACGACAGAAAGAAGATAAAAGAAAGTAAGGGAAGGGGAGAAAGTGTACATGGATTAATTGTATATATTAGAAAGTGAGATTCCATGAAGTTTACATGATGGGGTCCTATTTTTATAGGTATCTAGGGAGAAGTTTTCTTCGATTAGGAAGAGATATTTAAAGATTTTTGGAGAGATGGGAAAGAAGAGAAATTATTGGAAGTCTCTATCTAGGGCCTGTTTGGATGCATAAGAAAAATACAAGAAAGTAATATTTTATAAAATATATTTTTTATTTTCTAAAGAAAAAAGTATCATTTTCTTTCAAAAAGCTCAATATTCTTTCAGACAGCTCTCTCCTATAGAAAACTTTCTATAATAAAAAAAATCTTTCAAAATGGTTTACAAAGTAATGTAAAGACAAATGTCACATTACGATAAAGGTGAAGTAAAGTATATGGTGAGAAAAAGAAAATAATTTCACCAAATCTATCATGATGTACTTGTTTACATATATGGTAAAGTAAAGTAAATATAAATGTCACATCACAGTAAATGTGAGATAAAGTATATGGTAAAGTAAAGTGGGAGAGAGTGGTAAAGTAGTTTCCTTTTATTTGACTTTACTTTATTACACTTTATCGTAGTTTATAGTAAAGAAAAAGTGATTTGTGATAAAGCTTATGGTAAAAAAGTGGAAGTTAGACTTTACTTTACTACACTATTTTTTCATTTAAACATGGTGAAGGGATAATATGTCACATGAAGGTATGTTTGTTTATATGTGTGGTAAAGTAAAATAAATACTGATGTCACTTTATGGTAAAAGATGAGGTAAAGTATGTAGTGAAGTAGAAGAGAGTTAAAAGGTAATTGACTTTTGTATTGGCTTTGCTAATTTTCTACACTTTATATAGTTCTATGTGATAAAGAAATGTGGCTTATAGTAAAAAAAAAAGCTGGCAGTTGTACTTTTCTTTACCACACTACATTTTCATCTAAACATGATAAATTACATATAAATTAAGTATTTAATAAAGAATTATTCTAATAATGAACTTTACTATGATCAATAACATTAACTTATTATTTTGAATTTTTTAATATATATTAAAATCATGATACCTTCCAAACAACTCAATTAAAAACTATAATATTCTTCAAACATTCCCAAACAACAAAAATCTTATATTATTTTAATATTATACTATTCAATTTTATACTATTTTATTCTTACAATATTTAAATCTGTAAATATTGTATTCTATAAACAGGCAAACGAGCCCTTAGAATAGATTAGATTAGTCATTAAAATACAATAGGATATCTTATTGAGTTTAAAGAATAGGTTTAATAGAATTTTTTGGGAGGGATCACTTCTTTTGGCTACATAGAGGTGCCACGTGGCAATCACACAAAGAAAGTTTAGCTCACATATTATATATATAACTGGCAACAACACCCCATGCTTAGCCCGGGATAAAAAGTAAGATATTACATTTTGAATTTCTAAGGTATCAAAATTAATTATAAATATATAAGCATATATTCATGCATATTTATATAAAAATCAACGCCCGTGCCCAAAATAAAGATATAGTGAATTATTATAATAATTAAAACTATAAAAGAAGAATCCACTATTATTATTTTAAAATTTTTTAGAAGAAAATAAAGTGGAAAAAGATCTTAAGATTTTATGGTAAAAGGAAGAAATTATCGTGAAAAGTCTTAATGAAAATCTTGTAATATCGCACCTATAGAATCTTTGTAAATTGAAAAAATGCATGGGTTGAAAGTCCCAACTAAAAACGAGAAAACTCTTGATGGAAGCAAAAAGAAAAAATGATACCATTCAAAGAAGGAAAAAAATGAGAAAAGAAAAAACAAATGCGTCCATTTTCCTATCAATACCCGGCTGGGGCTTAGTCTGTTAGGTATCTCGTGTGGAGTGTGAGTGTGGCTAAGATGAGTCCCACACCAGTGCCCCAAAACACTACCCACTCGTTTTGAGCCTACTTATCATTAGAACACACCTGCTTAAACCTACAAATCAAATCCACATCCAACCAAACACTTAAGAGAGAGAGACTTGTAGAATCATTTTATTCTACATCAATGACCTATATTTGTTTAATATATATAAAAATAGATCTAAGGAAAAAAGGTGCCTCGCATGGGATTTATACCTGGTGTAAGATAACGATAGAGAGAGCAATTGAATTGCTTTCATCAATGTTAAGGCTCTGGATTTTACAAGAATGTTGAAGCATCAAGACTAACCTCATTGCAAGCATGTGCAATAAGTTTTATAATTTAGAAGTCCATTAAATTAATGGCCTGTTGTAGGAATTTCAATGGGCCTGTTTCCGGATTGGCCCATTTCTACTATCAATAGGATTGAACATCCTGAGTTTAGATGTATATCGGGTTCTAGATACTAAGTTCGAGCTTGCCTGCTCAAAAAATATGGGTGGGTTGAGATTGCCCCTTAAAGGCCAGGGTCAGACTAACGTTTAAGTCCGGGTGTACATAGGATCATCCCAGCTCAAACCACACAATAAAAAAATATTGGAAATATATGACAACTCTTTGAAGGCCTCAGTTCAACAAAGGCTCAAGTCCTTTTAACATTTGAGTTGGGTTGATAAGTTCTATGAGGTGGTCCCACTAAGATGGTGCATGGGTTAGATTTGTTAAATTCCCTAAAGCTTTTGTGGGGTAACACATAAGTGAAAGAGATTGATATTTTTGGATCATAAGATCTACATAGTGGCCCCCCTTAGAAGGGTCTTTTGTGTTACTTTTGCAAGATTAACCTTAATTTTATGGGATATTGATTAAGAAACTTTAGGAGATAAAAGATATGGATAGATACTTTTGGAGAAAAAGTAGTGGAATGTGATGACGTGGCTCTTTAAGTCACTCTAAGTTTTTTATGTATATTTATTTAAAAGTAGAACTTCTTCAATGTTGGCGTGGCACCCCCCACAACCCACCTCCCCATTTGCTTTAATATATATAACTAGCAATAAACGCCCATGCTGAGCCCAGGCCAAAATAAATATATAATAAATTATTATAATAATTAAAACTATAAAAGAAGAATCTACTATTATTATTTTAAAGAATTTTTAGAAGAAAATAAAGTGGAAAAAGATCTTAAGATTTTATGGTAAAAGAAGGAACTTATCGTGAAAAATAAAAATGAGAATCTTGTAATATCACACCTATAAAATCTTTGTAAATTGAAAAAATGTATGCGTTGAAAGTCCCCACTAAAAAACAGAAAACTTTGGATAGAAGCAAAAAGAAAAATAATACCATTCAAAGAAGAAAAAAAATGAGAAAAAAAAAACTTCCATTTTCCTATAAATATATCAATACCCAGCTGGAGCTCAGTCTGTTAGGTACATCGTGTGGAGTGTAATTGTGGTTGAGATTAGTCTCTTGAAAAGAAAAGGCAAAATAATGAAGTAAAATAAATAAATAAATAAAGGAAACTAATCCTTTAATTAGTTTCCTGTAAAGAAATAAGGTACAAAACAAACCAAAGATGCCATCATTCTTTGGAGCATCTCGGTGTAGATGAATCGATTCAGAAATTAAGAAAAAGAAAAATGTATTACCATTCTCATGTACATCTGAACTATGGATCTTAAACACAAGGTAACTTACATACCAGTAAACAAACTTCCACAAAAAAGCCTAATCAATTCCATCATAAGATTTTGTCAAAGCAAACTTGTAGGCTCCACGCCCGTACTCAGCCCGGGCACTAATAAAAATAAATTTTATTTTATTAAAATTAGATATATTTTATTTTATATTAGTATAAATAATTAGAGAGAAAAAAGGGCATTAAAATCTTACACCTATCGATGACAAAAGCTGCCTAGGATATAAAATTTGCGTTAAAAGAAAGACAGACGATTGAAAACCCTACCAATCTAAGTTGTGTTAGGATATAAAAACTTCATTAAAAAAATTCTGACAGATGAAAAAAACCTTACCCATCTAAGTTGATCCAAATCTTAAAAAGTGCTGACAAATAATTAAATTAAACGGTTAATCTAAAAATGACATCCCCTTAGTTTCAAAAAAATGAATGTAAGTTATTTAAAATCAATTGCAAACATAAGAATCATTTAGTGAATAAGTTAATGGCCATCTACAATCTGGTGGGTCCCATGGAGGGGTGGCCCCATGTAGATGCGCAAGTGCAAGATTTGGCAAGTTGTTTGGTTATTATAGAGCTTTTTTATTTTTTTTATTTTTTATTTATGTATGGTAAGGTTTATAGGATATTTATTATACTACATGCTATGTGGGCCCACAACATCACTCACAAAATCGTTAGTAGAGATTATGGGGAGAGAATTTGGTTTGTGGATAGGGAGGAGATTAGGAAGGTTAGGGGAGAGAATTCCATTTGTGGATGGGGAGGAGATTTTATTGCAATAGAAAGAGATTTTATGGGATATTGATTGAGAGACTTTAGGAGATAGAAGATACGGATAGCAATACTTTTAGAGAAAAAAAATAGTGGAATGTGATGACATGGCTCCTTAAATCACTGTAAGGTTTTTGTGTATATTTATTTAAAAGGAGAACTCCTTTGATGCTGACGTGGCACCCCTCATAGCCCACCTCCCCATTTGCTTTAATATATACTAGTGCAGCAGGCCTGCTAAAAAATAATTAAATTTTTAATTAATTAATAATATTTATAAGTATTTAAAATGACCTGAAATATTCTGAAAATTTAAAAAGTGGAAATATTTTAGGGAAATAATAAGTAAATAGTAGATATTCTAGGATATTGATTTGATTTTATTTGTGCTTAAGGATAAATTGATTGTCGCTTTCAAAACTAAAAATGAATTTTGAAACCAATCGGCTTCTGTGATGGGCCTCACAAATTACTCATACCGAATATTAAAAGGAGAATAAGGAGAAAAAAGTAGTAAATATAGACTATGAAAGTGGCCCCCTTTAATTGTAAGTTGGAAAGAGAAAAATCGGCTTTCGCAATAGAGCCCTTAAATTTATTTAGTTAATTTAGTAAATATAATTATGATAACAATTTTTTTTTGATAAAGATGGAAACTTGTGAGATTTTAGGGGAATATCAAGTAAATAGTAGATATTTTAGAAATTTGATTTGATTATATTTGTGCTTAGGCATGAATTGAGTGTCAATATTAAATGTGGATTTTGAAATCCATTGGCTTTCATAATGGGCCCCATATATTAATCATACTCATATTGAAACGAAAATAAGGAGAAAAATGTAGTAATTACAACTTGAAAGTGGCCCCGTTAATTGTTAGTTTGGAAAGGAAGAAAATTTAGCTTTCACAATGAGACCCATATATTATTCAAACTTTGAAAAAGAAAAAAAGAAAAAAAATTGGCTTTAACAGTGGACACCACAGATTAATTAAAAAACAATAAAGATGAAGTCAACTATAATCTATAAATGGGCCTTAAATCTTTATAATTTCGATCTGGTATGAGGGTCCCCCAAATTGATCTACATTAAAATTTAATACATACATATCCACCTATCATAAAAGTCATTATTAACTTGATCTTTATATTTGTCATCAATTTGTAGGCCCACTATCAAAGCCAAATAAACTTTCTTCTTCTTCTTTCTCTTTTTGTTTGTTTAGTAATCTGTGGGACCCACTGAATGTAACGTGTTTATAAGGAGAGAAATCATGTGATAAGGTAGAGATTTTTGGGGTAGAGGGAGAATTTTTGGGGCATAGAGAAATCGTGTAGAAAGAAAGATTCCAGATGAAATTGATTGGAGGGGCATAGAGAGAGATTTTAGGGTAAATAAATGGAATAGATTAGAGAGATGTGAGTTAGGAGGTAGTAGAATTAGAGGTGATGTTAAAAAAGTTTAAAATTGAATGGGAGGAATTTTAGGGGGGTTGGAGAAGATTTAGGACTTTAATTTGTGATGCCACGTGTTATTTTTTTGGGACGCCCACATGGCACCCTTAGGAAATGAAAAAAATTCAGGATGCGCCACGTGTCATAATCTTGCGAAAAGCCTAATGTCTTTTTATATATAATTTGTATTCTAATGATTACAAAAATGAGTTTATCATTAAATCAATTCTTGTATTTCTTAATAATTAATACTTATTTTGGATATTAATTTTAATTCATTATTCAGTTTGCGTGACATTTAACCACAGCAACGCAGGGCTTTTTACTAGTAATGATATTACTATGTATATGTTAGAGCCGGCCGAGACCCAAAGCGTGTCACCTAACAGTCTACTCACAAGGCTCACTCTCGTTCATGGTTAGATTTACAGATTCTTTCTATCAAGCATGTAATTAAATTCGATTTCCTTTATCTTCTGAGAATTAGTTATGGAGAAGAGATTACGGGTGGTTGCAGAAGTTGCAACCAGTTTTTATATGTAAAAGGAAAATGAAAAGGGTCGACTATCTTCTTCTTCAATCTCTATATGAGAAAGAGTCCCTTTCCCTCTTATCAGTGGGTAAATTAGGTTCTCAGAAAGTATTGTTTCTGTTTGGCTTCTTCAGTTTTGAAAGGGTACCAATACTGTGTCCGGTGCCCATGTATCAGGTTATCGATGCTTATGTATGTTAGACAGGGACTTGGGTAGCATGAGTGATTAGGGTGTGATAATACCAAGGCCAAAAAAGAAAAAAAGAAAAGTTTGGATCCCATGACAGTCTCACTCACGCTTCTTCTTGAGGGAAGGAATGGAGCTCCACAATTGAGCACACAAATTGGAAACGTAAACCATTCAAAATGAATGTAGTAACATTTCCAAATCTAACTCCAACAAGAGTAGTCCCGCTGTAAGAATGAGTACACGATCAATGACGCAATTAGTTACTATGAGTAATGATATATAAGATTGTGTTAATGTGTTATCGATCGAATGCTCAACGTTATGGTGGTGAGATTGAATCCTACTTGAGTAAGACATTTATTTTTGGTGGTTCAAATTTTAATATATTGCCGCCACTATGGAGTTCCCCTCCTTTCAACTCAGAGGAGGCCTATATAAGATACTCAGATGATCTGGACTCGCAAGATCTGGTTGTAGGAGGTCTACTAAATGGAGATGGTAGGGTCTGAGTTAGGGCTAAATGGAATCACCCTCAACAAATTTTAAGTGAGATTCATAGTAAAAAGGAAAAAAAGAGAGGAAAATATCAATTTTAATTGTTGAGTAACAATAATATTATGCTATTGATAATTATCCATAATGTTGAATGATATTTTGTATATATTATTTATAGCTCTTTGTTAAAGCTTTGCACATATCGTATAAATGTTAACTATTGCCAATATAAAAGAAAGTAGGATGGTTACATGACGCTTCTCTCCTCAAAAATTTCAATTCAAGCTTGAACTAATAAGAAATATATGAGGGTGGAACTCACTTGTAAAAATTTAAAACGCTCAAAATGAAGGCCTTTACAAAAATCTCAATTCAAAAGGTGTCGGTCCTCTATCATATTAAACCCAAAACATATGTAGAATAAAAAAAAGATTTAATAGTAATTAATCTAATGGTGGGTTTAACTTATATTGGGGTTAAAAATCTAGTCAAACCCCATTAAAAGAAGAAATATATATTTCAGTATTTTCAGCTGTTACAGATTTTTCCGACGAGCCTCATGAATTTGACTGACTCGACTTGGAGCGTGCGTGAGAAGATCCAGACTCCGGTTATTAAAACAGGGCTGACAGCTGTATGGTAAAAGTTGCAGCAAAATACAAAAAAAAAAATAAATAAAAAAAATAAAAAACATGTTGTATGGGAAGAGAAAACCAGAGGGGTAGCAGTTGGCTTGTATACCAAGGTTTGCTCCTAGAGGTTGAGGGCTTCGAAACTGCGCTATCATATTGGGGCCACAGGGAATTTATCCGGCTCTCCTTGAGCCAATAGGGATTAGTCCAGCCCAAAAGGCTGGACACCATCCGTTATTAAAAAAAAAAAAAATGTATGGGATAAGTGTACTGAATCTGGAGGGTTATTGTTAGATTGTATGGACTCAATCCATCAGTTGATGTAATAAATTGATTAATCAATAAAACCATGCTTTACTTTCATGAGATGAATGTTATTTTATTACTTTATGCACATGACCAATACATATGACATAATGGTTCATGAGTTGAACCGGGTCCCATTAGTATATTAGATGTGATATATGTATATGGATGAGATCCACATACGGGAGATATATGTTACAAATCTTATACTTAAAATATCTTCACAACCAGTGATGAGACTGGGCATCTCATCTGATAAGGTTGCAGCACTTTGATCACTATGAAATAGTGTGATTTGTTTCGATCATCAGAATGGAAGATTCTGGATCAATGTGCTAGTACATTGGATGTATTGAAGGACCATGAGAAGCACCTTATGGAATTCCGTCTCAATAATAAGGTATGCTCTCATAATTCCCTAGCAATAGGCTCTCAATCTTGAGACATTAATGAACTCAAGTTTCTATCTATTCATTTGCTTTGAGTCACCAATGAGTGAGGCCAACTGTAGGTCAACACCTCGGTGTCTTGGGTATGTGGTAGTAGGACAGTGGGAACATTGAATGATCAAGAAGGAATCTATCTCTATTATCCCCTTGTGCCAATTAATGGGTTTTGTCATTAGTAAGTGCGCACCCATCTCGATTAAGAGTTAATTGGATGGTACTGATGATCATAGTGATTAATTGGGACTCAAGGATAATAAGATGTGGAACTAAGATTGGAAGAGACAGATTTATTCCAATTGATCCATGGATATTGATAGAGGGGCCTACTTGTGGTAATTGGGAAGTTTAGGGTCTTCATTGTAATTTATTCCTAAGACTGGAGTGCAATTGCATTTATATAGTGGTGTTATTTGCAATTAACTGTGGCTCGGATTGCATATGAGATGTGGCGTCGCGTGTCCCAGTTGGAGCCAGTTTTCTATGGAATCCCTAGTGGTCCCCACGCTAGCCCAAGATATTAGAAAGATACTAATCCTATTCGAACTCTAAAAGGAAGGAATTAGGAAGTTACTATTTCTATTTGAAGTAGGACTTCTAATAGTGGTAATAGTATACTTATTAATTGTTGTGGAAGTAAGACTTCTATTTCAATTAAGACAAGAGGAGCTTTGGGAGATTATAAAAGGGAATTCACCCCTCTTGGACGTCCATAATATAATATAGTGAAAAACGTCCCTCCTCTTTGTGCAACAGTTGCACTGCTCTCTTCTCTCTTCCTCTTCTAGTTCCTTAGGGTTTCGAGTTGGGTTTTCTCTTGAAGATTCCACCAATCTTCTTGAGAAGAGATATCTAATTCGGGTCATAGCGTGGAAGGCTAAGAGGTGGTGGAGATTCTGATCTCAGTTTGTAGAGAAGTTCTACATCAACGAAAGTTATCAACTTCTCCATTAGAGCGCAACCGAGCTCCTAAGGTAAAATCTGCATCCTTGTATGTTGTGGATTTTAATGGATGTTTGTTCGTTTCTATTCTATCTTTAAGATAGTTTTACTTACTGTATGTGATCATGAGATTGAGGGTTATGCATCCTGGATTGGGTCTTTTGCCTTATGGATACTTGATCCCTGAGTCAAGTGGGTCAAAAGTTTTGAATATCTATCCACGAGGCCCACCTACTTCCAACAATTGGTATCAGAGCCATACCTCATCTCTAATCATGTTAGATCAGTAACCTTGTTCTAATCTTTGCATGAGTTGCGAAGAGGATAGAAACGAGGGCTATGTAAGGATCAGTGATTATTGGGTTTGTTTACTTTTGTAGCAAATCCATGTTTGGAATGTCACAAAAGGTTTTAATCATGATGGAAGAATGGTAAGAAGCCATAAGAAGCCTACTGAGATCATTAGAAGTGACCAGGGAACAGCAGGAGTCGAATCTGAAAAATCCATATTTCTGGGTTAGTCAGGTCGGGTAGCCGCTTGGATCACTACCTGTAGAGATCTGGCCGGATAGCCGTAAGGACCAGTTCGACTAGCCGAACTCAGGAAAAATCACTTTGTTTCTGATCTGTTTTCCTTTTTTTTTTCGGGGGCGCTGCCCCCTGGACCCCTGCGAGCTGACTGGGCAGCTCGACCCCCACCAGGGGCGCTGCCCCTTGGACCCCGCCGGGGACGCTGCCCCCTGGACCCCCGCCGGGGGCGATGCCCCCTGGACCCCCTCTGCGTAGGGCATCTAGGGTAAGAGTGGCAAATCTTTGGCATCTTGTTTTTCCATTGTGGTTTGGCAACCTGGTTTTGTGAAATGCTTTGTTGTATGAGATACTAACTTGCAGGTGATACTGTCCTCTCCATATGGCCCACATGACTTTTACTTTCTATTATGGTTGAATGTTTTTTTTATGGCTAAGTGTAAAGGGCATCATGGTTTCCTTGGTTTCCCGTGAAAGGGCAAGGCATGATGAATTTCCCTATAGCCATTTTCTTTCCATGTTTAGATTACCATGTAAGTCTCATTGTAGAGACATAGGAATTTATGTAAATTCTAGAGATGTCCGAGACAAAGAAAGAAAGTCGAGATGGACTCCTAATCAAAAGAGTTTGAAGATTACCAAGGAGTTTTTGGAGATACCCAAAGAGTTTGAGGAATCCCAAAGCTATGGAAAGTCTAGAAGTCCAAGACGTCTATTCCGCATGGGCCATGTGGAGGAGAGGACTAGTTTCTAATTATAGCACTTTCTTTTTATGGATGAATGCTTGTTTTAGAAAGTTTCCAAATCTGATCCAAACATAGCAATTTCCAAAATTGGTCAAATCAAATTAATTTTTGGAAAGAGTTCTAATTAGAGTTAATGGGCCCATGAGATGGATCCATTGGTAACACTAATTTTAGAAACTGGACTTTCCTTAAAATAACTTGACTTGGAACCAATCATTGGTCATATCATTAGATGATTTGATATCTATATATATGTGGGCCTATATACCTATAAGGAAATCCTCATTTCTAAAATATTAAGTGGGAGCGGGGCATTTATATTTAGAAATCCCCATGGTTTTCCACCATAGGTCCATTGTAAGGAAAGTATTAGCCTCGCGCCATCTTGAGAATGGCCGTTCCCAACGGAGGGCTTATATTTGTCTGGATACTAGTTATGGATCTCCTATAGATAGTGTTGATGAGACGGGGCGGGGGCCCACTCCCCAAGGAGGAGCTGCCCGCAACGGTTGTCATGCAATGCTTAGTTGGTGGGTCACACTTAACTAAAATAATGATGTAGTATCCCCAAGGATTTGCCTCATGTATTTTAGAAACTGAAGAAAATCGGGAGTCATACATTATTTGGTATGAGATACCTAGATAATAATGAATGATGGGGATCATGGAAAGTTAGTCTTAATTCTAATTTTGACCAACTATGATCCGCACCAGCCTAGGTGGTATTAGCACTCCCCAAGGAGGCATACCCCAAAGGGTTGGGATTCCGATATATTCTGAATTTAGTGGTTATGAGGATTCCCACATAAATTTGGTAGAATACTAAACCCAATGTCATTTAAATTCATTAATTGAATGTATGGTTATATGCTACAGTTTTTTCAAAGTATGAATTCAACTACTTTCAATCCACTTGCAACCATCCTCAACCAGAATAAGTTGGTGGGATCCAACTATGTAGACTGGAAACGAAATCTGGATATTGTCCTGACAGCTTCAGGATATAAATATATCCTTACCAAAACCCCCCTTGATGAGCCTGGCCCAGATGCATCAGATGCAGAAAAGGAACTTTACACCAAATGGGCAAAAGACGATGAGATGGCCCGATGTTACATTCAGGCATCCATGTCTAGTGTTTTGCAACACCAACATCAATCCTATAAGACTGCATACGATATTATATCAAACTTAAAGGAGATGTTTGCGGAACAGGGTAGACCTGCTAGGCAGGCAGCCATGAGGGTGCTCATTAGTACCAAAATGGCTGAAGGTACAACAGTACAGGAACACATGTTGAAAATGATGGACTCATTGAATGAGTTAGATGTACTGGGAGCTGCGATTGATGCAGAATCGCAGATTGATATAATCCTTGAGTCACTACCAGAGTCATTCAACAATTTCAAAGTTAATTATAATATGAACAAAATGAATCTGACTCTGGCTGAGCTGTCTAGTCAGCTGGTAGTGACTGAAGGGATATTGAAAAAGAAGCCAACTGCCCTAATGACAGAAAAGTCAGATGCCAAGTTCAAGCCGAAAGGCAAAGGGCGGAAAGGCAAAAAGAAATCAGTTCCGAAGGGTCCTAAGGTGGAGAATGGTCCTACTGGTGGCGTGACCAAGGCTAAGGGTTCTGGGACCAAAGGAAAGTGTTTCCATTGTGGTAAGACAGGACATTGGAAAAGGAATTGTCCAGAATATCTGTCTAAGAAGAAGACCTCAGGTATGATTGAGTCACTTATTTCTGAAGTTAGTTTTGCAACTGGTACTTCAGAATCTTGGTGTGTGGACTCCGGGGCAACTAATCACATATGTAATACGTTGCAGGGGTTCAGGGAAACCAGGAGGCTAAGTGATGGAGAAATCATTGTCAACCTAAGATCTGACGCTAAGGCGGAGGCTATTTCAGTGGGAGTTATTACTTTATGTTTTTCAAATAATAAATTGGTTTTGTCAGATACATTATATGTACCGTCTTTAAGGCGGAATTTAATTTCAGTTTCTAGTTTGGTGAATAAAAGTTATTCAATTACTTTTGGCACTGAAGTTGTCATAAAGAAAAATGGTACTTTTATATGTTCTGGCAAGGTAACCAATGGGCTTTATTTGTTAACTCCCACAATGTATGAAATACACGATACTGAAACAATTAATAGACCATCATTAAAGAGAAAGTCACCTTCTTCTAATCCAACAAAGCTTTGGCACTTGAGGCTAGGTCATATAAACCTAAACAGGATTGAGAGGCTAGTGAAAGATGGTATCTTACCTTCTTTGGTGGTAGAACCGATGCCTATCTGCGAGTCCTGTCTGGAAGGTAAAATGACTAAAAGACCCTTTTCATCTAAGGGCAATAGGGCCAAAGATTTATTGGAATTAGTACATACTGATGTGTGTGGACCCATTAATGTCAGGGCCAGAGGAGGATATGAGTACTTCATCACTTTCACAGATGATTACTCAAGATATGGATACATATACCTTATGCACCGCAAGTCCGAAGCTTTTGAAAAGTTCAAAGAGTTTCGAGCGGAAGCAGAAAAACAATTAGGTAAAAGTATCAAGACTCTTCGATCAGATCGAGGAGGGGAATATCTCTCTGCTGATTTTATGGGATACTTATCAGAAAATGGGATTTTATCCCAGTTGTCTGCTCCTGGAATGCCTCAACAGAATGGAGTAGCAGAAAGAAGGAACTAGACTCTTTTAGATATGATTAGGTCTATGCTGAGTTTCTCAGGATTACCTATATCCTTTTGGGGATACGCTTTGGATACTGCGATGTACATACTAAACCTCGTACCATCTAAGTCTGTACCTAAGACTCCCCGAGAGTTGTGGTCCGGGCGAAAGCCTAGTCTACAACATTTACACATTTGGGGTTGTCCGGCACACGTGCTTAAAGTTAAGACAGATAAGTTGGAAGCCAAGTCGGAAGTATGCACATTTGTAGGATATCCTAAAGGAACTAAGGGTTGGTTATTCTATAATCCCAGAGAGCAAAAAGTGCTGGTCAGCACCAATGCGGTTTTTCTGGAGGAAGATTATATGATGGACCGGAAATCTTTAGAAAAGGTAATCTTAAAAGAGATTCAAGAGCAATCAATTCCAAATCCAAGTATGACCGAACTTGAGGAAGAACCGCCCATACCAGACCTAGTAGTTACACCAGTACCTCGTCGTAGTGGGAGGATTGTCAGACCCCCTGACAAGTTCTCGCTCTTGGGAGAGTCTTATGAGGCTGTCCCGGAAGAGCCGGAAGATGATCCCTGTAACTATGATGAAGCAATCAATGACTTAGATTCGGGACGCTGGCAAGATGCTATGAAAACTGAGATGGAGTCTATGTACTCGAATCAGGTCTGGAAACTTGTGGACTTGCCTGCCAATATTAAACCTATTGGGTGCAAGTGGGTCTACAAGAGAAAAAGAGGACCAGATGGAAGAGTGGAGACCTATAAGGCCAGGCCTGTTGCGAAAGGATATACTCAGAAAGAGGGTATCGATTATGAGGAAACCTTCTCGCCAGTAGCCATGCTCAAGTCCATTCGGATACTTTTAACCATTGCGGCTCATCTCGATTACGAGATTTGGCAAATGGATGTCAAGACGGCGTTTCTCAACGGCCATCTTGAGGAAGACATCTTTATGATGCAGCCAGACGGTTTTGTAGCTAAAAACCAAGAGCAAAAGGTTTGCAAACTGCAGAAGTCCATTTATGGACTTAAGCAGGCATCTCGAAGCTGGAACATCCGTTTTGACCAGGCAATCAAGTCATTTGGTTTTTGTCAAAATCCGGATGAGTCATGTGTGTACATGAAAAGTGAAGGTGACAGGGTAGTTTTTCTGGTTTTATATGTCGATGACATCCTTCTCCTCGGGAAAGACGTAGGAATGTTGTCAACTGTAAAAGTTTGGTTGGCCAAGACTTTTGATATGAAGGACTTGGGAGAAGCTAGCTACATCCTAGGGATTAAACTCTATCGAGACAGGAAAAATAGGATGATTGGCTTATCCCAAGCTGCATACATAGATAAGGTACTGGTACGGTTTGCTATGCAAGACTCCAAGAAGGGTATTACACCTTTCAGGCATGGAGTGCACCTTTCCAAGGATAAGTGTCCCAAGACACCTGAGGAAAAGGAGCAGATGAGGTCGATACCATACGCTTCGGCTGTTGGTAGCCTCATGTATGCTATGTTATGTACTAGACCAGATATCTGTCATGCAGTGGGCCTGGTCAGCAGATATCAGTCTAATCCAGGACCTGAACATTGGACTGCTGTAAAATGTATTCTCAAATACTTGAGAAGGACTAGAGATTACATGTTGATTTATAGCAGTGTTGAATTGATTCCAGTCGGATACACGGATTCTGACTTCATGTCAGATAAGGATTCCAGGAAATCCACCTCTGGTCATGTGTTTATGCTTGGAGGCGGTGCTATCAGCTGGAGGAGTATAAAACAGGAATGTACCGCTGATTCAACCTCGAAGGCTGAATATGTAGCAGCTTGTGAAGCAGCTAAGGAAGCAGTGTGGCTCAAAAGATTCCTTTTGGAACTTGGGGTGGTACCTTTGGCACGACAGCTGCTCACAGTTTACTGTGACAGCAGCGGGGCAGTCGCTCAGTCAAAGGAGCCCAGAAGCCATAAAAGCCAAAAGCATGTACAGAGGAAGTATCACTTAGTCAGAGAGATTGTGCAGAGAGGTGATATTGCTATTACCAAGATAGCCTCTGCGGACAATCTGGCAGATCCCTTTACTAAGCCTTTGACTACCAAAGTCTTTGAGCAGCATGTAGACGGGATGGGCATGAGATGCAACCCTGACTGGCATTGAGCCCAAGTGGGAGATTGTTAGATTGTATGGACTCAATCCATCAGTTGATGTAATAAATTGATTAATCAATAAAACCATGCTTTACTTTCATGAGATGAATGTTATTTTATTACTTTATGCACATGACCAATACATATGACATAATGGTTCATGAGTTGAACCGGGTCCCATTAGTATATTAGATGTGATATATGTATATGGATGAGATCCACATACGGGAGATATATGTTACAAATCTTATACTTAAAATATCTTCACAACCAGTGATGAGACTGGGTATCTCATCTGATAAGGTTGCAGCACTTTGATCACTATGAAATAGTGTGATTTGTTTCGATCATCAGAATGGAAGATTCTGGATCAATGTGCTAGTACATTGGATGTATTGAAGGACCATGAGAAGCACCTTATGGAATTCCGTCTCAATAATAAGGTATGCTCTCATAATTCCCTAGCAATAGGCTCTCAATCTTGAGACATTAATGAACTCAAGTTTCTATCTATTCATTTGCTTTGAGTCACCAATGAGTGAGGCCAACTGTAGGTCAACACCTCGGTGTCTTGGGTATGTGGTAGTAGGACAGTGGGAACATTGAATGATCAAGAAGGAATCTATCTCTATTATCCCCTTGTGCCAATTAATGGGTTTTGTCATTAGTAAGTGCGCACCCATCTCGATTAAGAGTTAATTGGATGGTACTGATGATCATAGTGATTAATTGGGACTCAAGGATAATAAGATGTGGAACTAAGATTGGAAGAGACAGATTTATTCCAATTGATCCATGGATATTGATAGAGGGGCCTACTTGTGGTAATTGGGAAGTTTAGGGTCTTCATTGTAATTTATTCCTAAGACTGGAGTGCAATTGCATTTATATAGTGGTGTTATTTGCAATTAACTGTGGCTCGGATTGCATATGAGATGTGGCGTCGCGTGTCCCAGTTGGAGCCAGTTTTCTATGGAATCCCTAGTGGTCCCCACGCTAGCCCAAGATATTAGAAAGATAATAATCCTATTCGAACTCTAAAAGGAAGGAATTAGGAAGTTACTATTTCTATTTGAAGTAGGACTTCTAATAGTGGTAATAGTATACTTACTAATTGTTGTGGAAGTAAGACTTCTATTTCAATTAAGACAAGAGGAGCTTTGGGAGATTATAAAAGGGAATTCACCCCTCTTGGACGTCCATAATATAATATAGTGAAAAACGTCCCTCCTCTTTGTGCAACAGTTGCACTGCTCTCTTCTCTCTTCCTCTTCTAGTTCCTTAGGGTTTCGAGTTGGGTTTTCTCTTGAAGATTCCACCAATCTTCTTGAGAAGAGATATCTAATTCGGGTCATAGCGTGGAAGGCTAAGAGGTGGTGGAGATTCTGATCTCAGTTTGTAGAGAAGTTCTACATCAACGAAAGTTATCAACTTCTCCATTAGAGCGCAACCGAGCTCCTAAGGTAAAATCTGCATCCTTGTATGTTGTGGATTTTAATGGATGTTTGTTCGTTTCTATTCTATCTTTAAGATAGTTTTACTTACTGTATGTGATCATGAGATTGAGGGTTATGCATCCTGGATTGGGTCTTTTGCCTTATGGATACTTGATCCCTGAGTCAAGTGGGTCAAAAGTTTTGAATATCTATCCACGAGGCCCACCTACTTCCAACAACTTTGACCACCATTTTACCATAATGATATGGATCAAAAGGACCAGTGGGCCGAATATTTGGTCCATGTGTTTGGCGGGAGTCTGGATCTTTTGGGGCTTTGACTTGGACCATGTTCGGCAACTAGATTTGGAAATTCTCAGTTTTGTGGATTTATATATTTATACCTTGTGTTTTTTTTAGTGATACGCAGTAATACCATAATGAATGGTATATAAATCCTCAATAAAATCATCAAATCTGTAAATTCCTTGCGAATTTCTCACCTTACCCCTCGGGAAAGGATTGGAACTCCATGGTGGGGCAACCTATTGAAAATCCAAGCTATTTAAAATGAGCATTCCGTCAGTGTATCAGTTATCACCGAGTTTTTACTCCAATGTTGGGCCAAGCATAAAATTGTCAAGTCAGCATTATTCATCATATGATTAGAATTATCGGGAAAGCAATTTTTATCAAAATCAAATTTGGAAACATTCCCTCCATTGCAAGCCGGCTCTATTGTGGATCTCATGAATTTTCTACGTCTGAAGATACTGTTTCATCCTATCAAATTATGCCAACTATATAAAATCTCAGGCGCACTCCTTTAAATAAAAAAGAAAAACTTGATACAATTGACTTGATTTGAAAGGACTTGAAAGGATGAAATAGTATCTTGAAACAGGAAATGGGGATCCGGACTCTTAATAATATGCTACATATTAGTGCCTCCACGGCTGTCCAATCGTGGCGTTAAAAGTGCATTTGTACAGGTGCCACGGCAGCAGAAAATAGGTTTCCACTTCTGTGGCACCACTGCTAGTACCACTTGCTTGCGGGTAGGAAAGATATGCCTTTTTTTGTCCATTTTTCTTGTTTCCCAATGATTCAATACGAAACAAAGGAAGGTATTTTCATAAAAAAGGTAGGAAAGATATGCCTTTTTTGTCCATTTTCTTGTTTCCCAATGATTCAATACCAAACAAAGGAAAGTATTTTCATAAAAAATTACTCATCCTAAAATAGCAAGCAGGAATACAAGAAAAAATAAAAGAAGTACGGAAAAGGCCAAAGGAAGGGTGTTGATCAAACCTCCAACTGCATTGATATCAACGCTCCCCAGAAGCTGCTCCTTCCATCTTCTCAGACTCTCGTCATCCTATTTCCATTTTCAACTTTCTCAATCCAAACAATCCATCCACATAAAAAGAATCCAAAATCCAAGGAAAAACACAAACATGGTTTTAATTGTTCTTTCTTTTCCTCACCTTATCCTTCTCGAGCTGCTCTTTGAGAGGAACCTGCGGGCCGAGGAGGATTTCCCTCTCCTTCTTAGCCTTCTCATCGTCATCGTCGTCATCATCATCAGAATGATTCATCTTATGCACGTTCTCATCTTCTCCCTCTTGTGTCTCGCCACTCGTCTTCTCCTCTTTCTCCTTCTCCATGGTGGGAATGTCTTTCGATTCGCGCAGGCTTTCGATTCGAGCAGGACTAACTCCCAAAACCTCTTACATTTTCCTCAAGAAGTAAAGAAGAGAGGGGGAGGAGGAACGGGTCGTCGTAGAAAGTCGCAGGAGCTTCTTCTACGCCATATTAGAAGGGGGGTATTGCTAAAGATAGAGAAGGTTGTTGCCTTGGTGGGTCATTTTCTTTGATGGGAAGAGAAGTACTTGTTTCTGTTCCCGTATATTGATGATGATCTGGATGACTGCTTCTGGATTGTGGAATACTTGAATTTCGGGTGCCGTTGGCTAATTTTTTTGGTCGACTCGTTTGGATGTGTCTGGCAGTCACCTGCACCTGCTAATTTGGTGACCAACCTGCTTAAAGCATGGGCATGGATAACAGAGATATAATAGAAATTAGCCTAATATTGATATGGGTGAAGATTTTAAGAATGTAATTATTTTTTTAAATTTAATTGAAGTCGTTTAAAAAAGAACACCTAGTTAACCCTACGTAGTGAAGGCTGCTAATTATGTTTAATAGGTTAGTTAGCAAGGAAGAAAAACAATAGAAAGCCTAGTGGACCTCTATGCAAATATAGCGAGCCTCTCTCTCCTTGGCAACTATTGGATGCCCAAGGGTTCTCAAGTAAAGGATCAAGATTCCCACAATTTTCACCCTCTAGATGAGGGATTTTCACTTCAAAGGAGGGAAGTAATAGTTTATATCTGAATATTCAATTAATTGCTTAGTGATTTCTCCCTAAATGACATGATTTTAATTTATTTTCTAGATAAGACGTTTAGGATAAGCCTAGTATATGATTTTGGTGATGCAATAGAATACTCAAAATCAGTTAAACATAATCTCAAGAACGGCCCCTTACACAAATGGTAAGAGGTGTCGGTTCTTATATTGCTGTACCTCTCCCGAGGCAGCTACCACTTGGAATCATATCAAAATGACCTATTTTATTTTTTTATAAAGCATACTCGGGCTGGCCCGGGCTTGCTCAATTTCAAACGGGTCAGGCTTGGACATATATTTTAGCAGTTGGGCCGGGCCTGGATATACCTTAGCCCAGCCCACCCCTGGCCATGACCACCCCTATTGGGTCCCAGCCCCTTTCTTTGTTTTTTAGATCGTTAAGGGTAAAACATATTAAAGAGTACTTAAGAAAGGTACAATAAAGAAGATGGAAAAAAAATTACATAGGTATTAGAACTAAATACCAACACAAAACAACAAATTACAAAGGAACAAGCAAAGCTACATCACTTTCTACCCCTATTGGGTCCCAGCCCCCTTCAGCCGGGTATTAAAAATAAAAACTAGACATAATCTCAGTCGATTAATCTAATCTGTAGGCATATTCATTTAGGTTAAAACTTTGTTTCCTGGACTTGGAAGTGTATGATCGATGGATTTTTTTAGTATTCATTTCATCCATCGTCCTGCATGACCTGTACGTGCACAATGGGAATTGGGCAGATGGCATCAGATCTGGCCTGGGCCATGATCATTGATAAATCTGAAGCAGTTTATTGGTGTGGCACCAGATTAGTGGGACTCTGCACAAAACGTGCATGGTCAAGTTGTTGAAACAGCAACATGCATACTGCATGCTGCAGGCAGCCACCGCCTGTGTTCTTCTCCAGCATGCTGGGCCAGGTCGGGACAGTTCGATCTACCCACCTACAAGTTTTCACCTTTATGCTTTCTTCAGCCATTGGACCCCACCAGGCCTTGTGATTGGCCTGATCCACTGCCCCTTTATCTTCTTTTCTGATCTGAGGACCTGCTGGTTTCAGGTCAAGTCAGGCCCTATCTAAACTGTCTGGCCCATAACCAAACTTGAGCCGCATAGACCCAAACCCTCTTACATTCACACACATAGAGGATGCTAATTAGGTCTTTGCGCATTTGATTAATTAGACCCAAACCTGACCTGATATGTTCTAAACTTTGGCCCAAATCAAGGCTCACCATTAGCACTCCTAGTTTTTGGGTTGTAACAGATAAAACCGAGCTCATATAGCTGGACCATCATGTTGTATTGGTAGGATGTTACGTTTACTAATTAAGTTATTTATAAACCTCATTTCACATGTACTGTAAAGATCGAAAGATCGGGGCACCCACATAGCTAGTGCTGATGTCCAGCTTGACCAGGTCAGATGAAATCAATCTTGAAACCTTATTTGATGATTGTGAAGGAGTCAAATCCAGTTCCATTTACTCCTGTGCGTTCATTAAATCCGGTTCCATATAATATTGTGCATCTTAAAATATCTCATTTCCAAATACCCCCTAAACTATATAATTATATGTGTCTCATTATTTGAGTGCTGTTGATGATACCATGAATACTATTTTGTATAATTTATAGTTTTGCATTCATTTTTAATTGTGTTTTTACATACATAAATGTGTTTCATAGTTTTCTAACTTAATTTGCATACATTATCGGATGATTTAGATGCATGATTTGGAAATCAAATTGCATCCTTTGCATGCATGTGGTCGTTAGCCTCAATTTGTTATCTGTCTTGATTGTGATTAATCACTCATGTGAAGATCATTCCATTATCTGTTTAGTAGATGGACTTCAAGAACCTTGGGAATGAGTGACGCTGATTGGGAATAGAGGTTGGAGTTTTTGCTTACTAGTAGTTAGATTTATAGAAGCTTCTTTAAGCGAATGGTTTGATTTAAAATTTTGAACAGTTGTAATAAGAAGGCATTGGTTTAATTGTTACCTAGACTTATTATTTTGAACTTTGATTGAATATGAGAATTTAGATGTGATTTGTATGCTCTTTTACCACTTATAGATTTGACCTATGTTTTGGATTCAAATCATGCTGCGCGGAAATTTAAGGCACTCGGATTTCGAGGTGATTTGATTATGACGAGATCATGTCCTCCATAGGAAGTGTGGAAGGCAAAGTGGGATGCAACTATCAAGCCAATTAATGGGAGTTGGTGTTGTTCGCGGCCACAAGGGTACTTAATGCTGCAAAACCTTATATACGCGATTTGACTTAGCCGAGGTTATGGAAACATCGGTAGCTGTAGATTTCTTTTAAGTCTTTGTTGATTCAACATTTGATATTAGAAGGCGATTCATTGGAAGTTGTCAAAGCACTTATGTGTGAAGAAATAAATTATGCCTCTATGGACAGTTAACTGATTCTGCTAAATCAGTTTTGGACTCTTTTCAATCGTGGTAAGTTGAACATGTCATGAGGGATGCAAATACGGTGAAACACAGATTGGCGAAGGAAGCTCTGCTCCAACCGACTGATCATATATGGAGAGATTATGTTCCACAATTTATTCATGATCTTGTAATCCATGAATGTGATGTTCCTGATGAGTCTTAATACAATATACACTACAACAGATAAGGGCTTTTACAGTGCGCCATGCGCGCCGTAAATGTAAGTTTACGGCTCACAGGGTTGTGCCGTAAAAGCTCCTGCCGTAAAAGGTTCGATGTAATTACAGCCTGCATATACAGGCCGTAAGTAGGATCAATGCACGCCGAAAATGATGTTGTTAGGACTTTTTGGACCAAATTTATGGCCTACTAAGCAGGCCGTAAATACTAAACTTTTACGACGCAAACTGAGTGCCGTTAAAGCATTGGTGTGCTTAAGTTTATAGCACACATAGTACGCCGTGAATACTTAAAACGAAAAATGTTTTACACAGCTTGCATTTGTGGGCTGTAAATGGGTTGTGTACAATTTGATTAATGGCTCCAAATGCAAGCCGTAATTAAGTATACGTTTTTACGACTTGCAAATGCAAGCCATTAAAGAATTGGCGAGTTTCAATTTACGGCTCGCAAGACGCACCTTAATTGTTTTTTTCTTTATAAAAAAAATAAATGGTTTTTAATTAAAAAAAATTAAATCCACATTTTTTTATTGCTACAAATACAAATTAATAAACTAAAATAAAAAATGTAAACAGAACCTGTAAATAAACACTAGACCTGTTGTTAAAACAAAAACACTAGACTTGTAGTCTATACAAGCTAGATAGGCCATGGGAAAAAAAATACATGAAAAGGATCATCCATTCAAATCAATACCAAAACAATGAGAGAATTCTTGTTTGTTCATTTATAATATTTGAATATCCATACATCACACATCCACCTCATATAACCTTTTAACTACTTTCATCCACTCCATTTCTGGAAAAAAAAAAAAAAACCAAAGAGCTACCCCATCACATTTGTTGTGGCTTTAGCTTTCTCCAATGTTGTATTTTGCTAGCTAATACCAATTGTTGTGGTGGAAAAAGCCCTTCAATTAAATTGTAGCATTCTTTGCAACGAGCTGCTTTTCTTGCACAATTATATTCTTTTTAGCATCCTCCTAAAAAAAAACAAGAACATGGTCTGATCACAAGAGTATGCTCAGATTAAATATCTAAGTGGCAGATTTTCTTAAAGAGTAGTTGCAAAATAGTAGTTATCTAATGCTTTCTCCAAGCTAAGCAATAAGCATAATAGATATTCATGCACTACCTAGAGGGAGTGTTGGAATTCACGTAGCAATTGATTTGCAATTTCGGGAAACTGCCCAACTCTAAATTGGAACCACTCCTACCTGTGGAAGATAAATTACACCCATATTATTGGAACATTTCAAGTCATCTCAAATTATTAACAGAACAGAGAATCCAATCGTAAATCCATTTTTTTTATTGCTCACTTTTAAGGATCCAAGCATTGTAAAATGACAGAACCAATCATATGCATATAAAAATGAGCTGCAGCTAGCTTACCTCATCAACAAAAACAACACTAGGAGCAATTTTACTTGCCAGAGAAAAAATAGCCTTCACATACTTCTCACCTTCCCCGAACCACTGCAATGAGATAGAAAACATGAGTACTAGAACCCATAAATGAACTCACAAAGAAAGTAATCATTTCAGAAGCTTTTGTGAACATTACCTTTGATGTGATGCTGGACATTGACGTTTTTTCAGAAAGTAATCATTTCATTACCTTTTCCGAACATTTTTCCTTCATGTTCGCTGCTAGTATGCAATAATAACATCATCTTGCAATAATAAAAAAGGATAAATAAGAAGCATAAACACATTATGGCAAACATTAACGTAAACTTTATAAAAATGTTCCTAAGAAAAATTTCTAATGTAAAAGATTTCTCGAAATTTCGGCATAGTCTCCCCTGTACATGTGACATTCAAATTTTTTTTTTTTTACAACCTGTTAAGTACCTGTACCTAACAAAAGAATAAAAATAAAAAAAATTCATATAAACAACCCAATGCCCCAACACATCACAAAGTCATTCACCATTCAACCATAGCAATTCAATAATTTACTTTACACTTACACCATGAATATTAAACAAGTTTTCTTTTACAATCTGTTAGGGACCTGTACATAACAAAAAAACATGTTATGTTAAACATGAAAACTAATTCAGATGAGGAAGAATCGAGATATCTTAAAAATAACTAAGCACAGGACATGACAAGCTTGAAAAAATATCCAACCAACATACTGTTACAAGCACATGATACACTGATATGTTCAAACTTTGATCTCATAGATGATAATTTGAAGTCATAAAAGCCCAGGGTCCAAACCCATATTCATCTCAGGATTTAGTGATATGAATTTGCATTAGCAATCCACCAATAATGTGTAGATTACAGTGCATTAATTTCTGCACATCTCACTTGAACATGTGGACAAAAAATCCAATCATACCGTTCCAAGAAAGCTATCAGCTTGATATAAAAAGATATCATAAATTGCTTACGTTAAAAAGAAAAAGTTAGTTAGATGGGTTCATAGGAAGAAAATAAGAAATTATTTAATATAATAGTGAATAAATATAAGGGAGAGAATTGTAGCTACTACACTGCACTTAATTAGATGCCCACAAGAAATGTAGGCGGACAGTATTTCTGCACAACCTTCAATGGATTATGTCTCAGGTTCAACCTAAGATTCTGCACAAATTACATGGAGTGTACTAACCCCCAGATTGCATGAGGAATGGACTGCGATTTGGTAAAGATCCAAATGCGCTCTTATACTGATTTCCATTTGAGTAATAGAAAGACATGGAGTAATAGAGAGAGAGCTGAAAAGTAGGCAATAACATTGTTCTTGCTTTGGGCTGAAAAGTAGCCAATAAAACTATAAGAGAGATAGTGTAAAAACAAATACATACTGCTTCTTGTCCACATTCTCAAAATATCAACAAGGGATGCCTCTGCTGCTTTTCGAACATCTGATGACTTATCCTACATAAGTTTAAATGGATTGAATATTAGGATTCTATATCCATAAGATTTACCAAGAAACTAGGCACCCCCACATCAGTCATTTAACAAATAACATCAGAACAGACGCAGTCGGCTTTAATAGGAGCAGAGCATCAGATGAGTTGCTTATGCTAGAAAGATTCTTAATAACCAATTGAAAAGGTCTTTACTGCCTTCAGCACCAATCTTGTTATCAGCCACAGCAACTTTAATGTATGGAACCTACTGCCTCAAAGAAAGTAGTAAGGCACTTCATTGCATGACTACGGGTTTTAATATCTGCCACTCGCTCACTTGTAAAAAAATACAGAACCAACTCACTCTATGTGCAAGTCATCCCAGATATGATCCATACCAAACACTGAAATTATTATTCAAAATACTGCATAAAGTTCTGTTTTTCTATCCTCTGAACTCACAGGTATTCTGTAAGAAATTATATATTTCTGCATAACGACCTTGTTAGAAGGCACATAAGGGCAATAAAAAGCACTAAAGGAGAACTAAAAATTGTCAAGTATGGTCTACTTAAAGGAGAACAAAAGAAGTGTCAAGTATTGATTTCTGCCTTCTGGCAGTGTGATATCCAGCTATACATACGCTTGTATTTTAATCTTTATAAAGCTACTATTGCAACAGCTGGTTAGGAACATGTTGGTTTATAGAAGTTTAGCAAGGGCACATTAAATGAATTGATCATTTACTTTGTTGCGAAGTTCCTTTGTGAAAGACCCTAACATAAGCCACTAATTGGCCTGGTGGTTATCCGAAGATCTAGATCTCTACTGATCATACCACAAGCATAGAGCCATCGTTTTGTTTGTTTTGTTTTTTCTCTGTTATAGTACGTTATTTGGTAAAGCATGTGTCCAATCCAGAAATCACCAATCGTGATCTTAGGCTCAAAGTAATCACTCAACTAAAATATTTTTCTAATGGCATGGGCTATTATTTGGAAGTAGTGGCAACTAAAAGAGATAAAAGATTAGGTTATATTCAACTATTTCTAAGCAATCCATATCAATGAAGGTTGAAAAAAGAAAATAACCTCAAGCCCATGGTCTACTTCAACAACACAACATCAAAGCCTTGTCCCCATCTATGGTCTACTTAAAGGAGTAAAAGGACAGGAAATCAACAATGTACTCCAGAAAAAAGTGCCTCGCTGCATGGAAATCTTAGTGCAATGAGTCATTTTGCCAGACATAAATATTACCTTTTTCTTTCAAATTGTATATTGACCTATGTTAATCCTTTACATACATACATATATATATGATGAAAATTGGGGACTACAAGAAAATCATTTGTCAACGTTGCCATAGTCAAAGTCAAAATCATACAAGCTATGGCGTTTACATTGAATTTGGGCCATTATCTTGTCTTAACTGTCCATTTGTTTGATATGTGTAGCCCCACTTGATGAGTGACTCCACAATTTCTTAGCCAGACCAGAGGTTACATGTCACATGTATAATATGGCTGATTAGGGCCGGATCAAATGCAGGAGGGTCTGGTTAATCTCTAACAAATGGAAAGTACAACAATGAATACCTATAATGGCTCCATAGTGAAAGTCTGCATACGGTTCTTCTCCTGTGAGAAGTTCCCACATTACTATCCCAAAAAAGAACACATCGACCTGAAAAGACAACCACATTTATCAGAAAACCAACAAAGTATCATTGTGTTTATGCAGGGGAAGGCTAAAAATGTTGATTTAAAAGTATGAGCTTCAGTAAACCTTCTCAGATACCAAACTGCTACTGCCATTTAGAAGCTCTGGAGCCATCCATGGAAGTGTTCCACGCACGCCACCAGAGACTAGTGTCTAATATTTCACTTTTGATTGGCCCAGATCTCCAACCTACAACACCACATGAATTAAAAGACTAGTTTAAAATTGTAAGACATAGTGCACTGCACAATAATGGCTGGCAATGCTTACCCATTCTGTCAACTACTGCTGGAGCCAACGGAATCATATTGGATTTAAAAAAAAAAGGTGATTCACAAAGAAAACAATATTTCCTCTCAAATCTTGCAATCAATAATTAGAAAGAAACTTAGCACCATCAGATATGCAAGGGTTCCTTATGAAATCCTACCAATTTTAGAATGAAATCCTATCATATTGGATTTCAAAAATTAGAATGAAACCCTACCAATTTTAGAATCATTTATGAACCAATCACACAGAAAATTACATGAGGATTGCATCAAAATCCAAGCAAACCTTAATAAAACAGGTGGAGAAAACTATCAAAGGTACGAATTTGAACTGTGGACTCTCATCAGCCAAACCAAACAAATACATAGAAAACAGGGGAAGAAAACAGGTGCAGAATTCAAATTTAAAATGTGGATTCCATCTTCTCCACATCCAAAACAAAATTAGTATGAAAGAGAGGAATTACCTTCCCAGCTTCAGGCAAATCATCAACTTTGTAAGTATCAGGTGTTATCTCGGACAGCCACAACCCAGGAAAAACCTCCTGCAAAAACCACAGAATTCTATATCAGATTTCACAAGTTTCCAACAAAAGATTGTAAAGAAACCAATTTTGGTAGAAAACAAATGACCACAATAAAAAAACAATCTCTATCATGGGACTTTCCCTAACCCATCTGAAATCCAGGTTCCAAGGGACTCAAACCACCATCACTTCCTGTAACGGGCCTTCCAAGGAATTTTACACATAAACAAAACCAAAGATTTTCAAGGAAAGAAGGGAAAACCGCTGCATGTGAAAAGAAGAAGAAGAAATCCTCTGATTTTGAGATCTGAAGCAGAAGAAGAAATCAAATCAACTGAAAAGAAGTTGATTACCTCTCGGATTTTGAGATCTGAAGAAGAAGAAATCCTTTGCAGTGAAAACTCGCTGACAGAAATGACAAGGAGAGAGAAAAGGGGAGGAGTCTGGTGTGGGGAGAGTAGAAGGTGTGGAGGACTCTGGGAAAAAAAAGGTGGGTGCGTGGGCTTGCAGTGGGCACTAGGAAGAGGAAGATGAAGAAGAGAGGGAGGGGAGGAAGAAAAGGAAAGAAAGAAGAAAAAGAAGGAGAGGGTGCGCTGGCGTGCAGGGGAGGTGCTGAGGGATGAGATGGTGATGCAGAGAGGAGGGAGAGAGGCTCTTACCTGTGAATGGAGGGAGAAGAGGGAGAGACGATGGGGCTCTGCGCTGCTGCTGGTGGTGGTGCGGTCTGCGTGTGGAGGAAGAAGGGGCAACGGTCCGAGGGCATGAGAGAGATGAAGAGCAGAGAGATTGGAGATGGAGAGGAGAGGGCCGAGATCGAGAGGGAGAGGAGGTGATTGTGCTGGACGAGGTCTGCGTGCGAGGGAGATGGAGAAGAGGGCTGAGGTCGCCTGGAGAGATGGAGGACCGCAGGTCTCCTGGGAGATGGAGGAGAGGGCTGAGGTCGTGAGGGAAGGAAATGGAGGGATGCGATATAAGGGATTGCAAGGTGAGAGAGGGTCAGAGAGATGAGGCATTGTTGGGCGAGAGAGGGTAAGAGAGAAGTGGGCGCGGGAAATGGAAAATGGCGCGGCAACACTGAAATGTTATTTTTACGGCCGAAGTGATTTTTAAGCCCCAATTAACTTTTATTCCTCCAAAACAAAAATAATGAAAATTTAATTTTTCCGGGCGAAGTAGTTAAATAAATGGTCAAAATTTGTCAAATTGACATTTGCCGGCGATATAGGTATTTCACCGACAAAAAATATATCATTTGCCGCCGACACAAATATTTTACCGGTAAAACATAACCTTTGCCGGCCAAAAAATGAGTTTGCCGTGCAAAGCTGAACCTTTACCTAATTTTCGTCGGTAAAGGTCTCTATTTTTAATTTTCCTAAAAAAATTAAACTTTACCAACGTTTTACAAAAAAAACGTCGCTAAAAGTTCATTTTACCGACTTCATTAAATTCGTCGATAATAGTCTTTGATATTTATTATCCCTAAAAATGAAGTTAATAATAAAATTGAACTTTGCCGACGGTTTTCAAGGAAACGTTGCTAAAAGTCAATTTTACCGACGTTTTATAATTCATTGGTAATAATCTCTGATTTTTACTTTTCCTAACAATGAAGTTAAATCGAAAATTGGAATATTAATTGAAAATTCGTGAGAAGAAGAAGGGGTGCGAAATTTTTTTGGTGTCAAGATTTGGGTTCTCAGTGGGTATCGTCTATCCCTAATTTGGGGTTAAATTTTGGGTGTCAAAAAAGGGTGCGAAATATTTTTGGAATATTAATTTGGCGGGTTTCTTTTTTTACGGCATGCAAAATGTGGGCTGTGAAAGCTGATTAATATTACAGCTTCTCAAAGGAGGCCGTGAACTTAATTTGAATGGCTTGACCTTTTACAACGTGCAACATGTGGGCTGTGATACCCTAATATTTTTACGGCTTGCGAATGTGGGCCGCAAATGCTCAATAATTTACGGCGTCCTAAATGCATGCCGTAATTGATAAGATTTCACGGCGCGCAAAATGCACGCCTTAATAAAGAAAAGAAAAAGCCCTTTTCCAGCTCGCATTCCATGCGCGCCGTACTATTATATCATTTACGGCTTGCATTCTATGCACGCCGTAAATGAGAAGCTGTAAAAGCCCTGAAATGGTGTAGTATATGATATTTTCTCTCTCTCTCTCTCTATATATATATATATATATATATAACAATCCAATTTTGGGACTCATCAGTGACTTAGGAGATTGTTTAGATGATCTAAACAATTTAATATTGATCGCCAGCCCCAAGTGCAAGGCCGCGATGTAGTAATAACTCGGTGAAGTCCGAGGTCGATCCACATAGAGTAATTAATCGCGTAAAACATGTCCTGTTAGAAAACTAGTACTAACCTAATAAAGTCTATATAAATAAATTTCTACGAAACTGAAATTGAAATTTTATTACAAATCCAAATTAAAAATTACAATCCCACATAAAAATCCTAATCTAAAGACTGCAAAAACATAAAAGACATCAAACCACAAATTGCAAAAAAGCAAATAAATCATGCATTAAAATAAAAATCCATTAATAATATCATTAAAAAATAAGGATAAAAAGAATTTTAAATATTCTTATTATGGGAAATCACAACATTATATTGACAAAATTAATAAAAGATTGCAAAAATATCGCACCAAGTGTGTACTATCACTACCCACAAACATGTGATGCCGATCCAAGGCGGGACACCTTGACCTCACTAATTGCGTCTTTTAGATTAAAATGAACCAATAAATTAGTAATTCCCCAACATTAATCAAAACTAAAAAAAAATAATCTTTCCTTACCCTAGATCGAACACATCAAGAAACTAGGACTTGCGCATAATCTCATCTTCAAGTTTTCAATCATTCACCAAGGGAGAGTATATGGCTAGTTAATTATGGAGCGACGGCAACAACGATGGCGGCGTAAAAAAATTCAAGTAGTGGTATACCTTAGGAAGGCCTTGGATGAAGTAGTGATGGAAGTAGGGACACTACAACAAATTGCACTTTTGCCGGCGCTTATTAAAGTCTATAAAACGCCGGTGAAATACTTTCCCAGCGATTTCCCTTGCGCCGGCAATGCGCCGGGAAAAGTGTGCCAGTAATACCATTTGCCGGTGAAAAAAGATTTGCGCCGGTAAAAATTTAAACATTAACGGCGTTCTTGTTCGCCGTGAAATGAGGTATAAAACGCCGCGAAAAGGCCTTTATTTTTCAATAATAAATTGATTTAAAAAACATTGCGCCGGCAAAACATTTATGTTTTATGTAAATTAGTTTTTCAAAACTTTTGCCGGCGTTTTTTCTGTGCTAGCAAAACATTTATATTTTATGTAATTTATTTTTTTTTAAATTTGTTGTCGGCGTTTTTTTTGTACCGGCTAAACATTAATATTTTACCGAAATTATTTTTGAGGATTTTATCGGAAAATGCACCATATTTGCATGTTGCACGAAAAAATGCAGACTATTACCTGCTGAATGAGATCATTCATCCCACCTGTTTTTTTTTATTTTTTTTAGAATTTTTTGTGCTAACGACGATAGTATCGCTATTCGCTATATATATCCCCTGCCCCACGTTGCGCTTTTCCTCTTTCGTTTTTCCTCGTCCCTTTCCAGGCTTCCTTCTCTCTTGGAAAAGTCCACCACCTACCTTTTCTTACACATACATCCACCCTTTATTGCTCATTT
Organism: Umbellularia californica; assembly: GCA_028538565.1. Taxonomy (NCBI): domain Eukaryota; kingdom Viridiplantae; phylum Streptophyta; class Magnoliopsida; order Laurales; family Lauraceae; genus Umbellularia; species Umbellularia californica. The sequence continues at coordinate 27,701,443 of JAPQWN010000002.1, forward strand.
AGACCCATTTCAGAGGCTGTTTGACTTCATTAAAGAGGTTAGTTGTCTTCTCCAAACTATTTGTTTCTTTACATTAAAGGAAGGGATTAATGTCAATTTTTTTATGTGTATTCCTCCTTCTTTCCAGTAGATAATTTCCACATGCATATATGCATGTCAGTTGCATCTTATTCCTCATTTATTTATGTAGATTAAGGACTGTACACATATTTCAGTTGTTTATTGTCTCCAACTAACCCTAGGCTTTTGTATATATGTTTTTTTGGATACTAAAAAATACATTTTCATGATTAGGATGTCGGGCGGTAATTTAATAGTAATATTCCACTTTGATGGGGATTTCGAGTTTGATATTATTCGACTGCTTTACAAAGGTAAAAAACAGAAGATGAGGTTCATTCAGAGCGATATAACATTCAATTCTCTGGTAAACATAGCTCTTGAAGCATCAAATTGGGAGGAAATTCATGATAACATAAGCATAGATTATCTCCATCACAATGGTCATGGTGGCAATAGAAGATGATAATGATATAAGGTGCATGCTGTCACCCTCACGAGATGATACAAATGGGATTTATTTATACATAAGAAGGAGGATACTAGTTCGTTCAGCTGAATGCTTGGAAAAGCAAGCAAGGTATTTATCACGAACGCAAATCATTAATGCAAACCAAATTAAGTCTTTTGACTAATCTTATAAATTCATATTTGATCGAGTAACTAACATAGCTTTTTGATTCATTGTATTTGTTGAAGGTCGCAATGTACGGAGAAGCACTTGATAAGAGATAATGAATTTATTGGAACAGGAAGCAGGCGTAATGTTAAGGGCAAAGTAATTCATGAAGGCGATGCTATGCATCCCACCGTAAACCTCGGTGAAGACATACTGGTCGTCGATGTCAATGTATCCCATAGAGTAACTGGGGTTCATACGGATGGTGTTGATGTGGCAGAAACGAATGTAGTATTTGCATGTCCGGGCAGAAGTTTCGATGCCAGTTCATCCCATAGAGTAACTGGGCTTCAAACGGATGGTGTTGATGCGGTAGAAACAGATGTAGATTTTGCAAGTCCTGACAGAAGTGTTGATGTCAATTCATCCCATAGAGTAACTGGGCTTCAAAGAACGCTTAATGTCGGGGAAGGTTCCATTCATCTTTCCGAAGTCAATTTCAAGGACAATATGGCACCGGAGGAGTTCATTACAGACGTTGATCTAAATAGCCCTCGGGAGTTTTGGTTAGGTCGTGAATTTCCGGATCGCGAGGATTTTAGGTCTTTGGCAAAGTTTGCAATATATACTAACTTCACTCTCGAGCACATACGAACAAGCCAGGTGATGGTAACTGCACGCTGCAAAGATCGGGTTTGTCCATGGCGCATCCATGCGTCTATAATTGAGAGTGGCCCGCACTTTAAAGTCCGAAAATATAATCCAGTTCATAAATATAATCCATCCGCAAGCATCGTCCAACCTAATTGCAGAGTACACTTTGGATAAAGTCCGCATAAATAATAGCATTAAACTGAAAGAGATAATGGATGATTTTCAGATGGAGTTTGGAGTTACCATATCATATAGGAAGGCACACATCGCCAAAGACATTGCACTTCGCATCGTTCGAGGCTCGTATGAAGATTCATTCAAGATGCTCCCTATATACTGCGCCGAGTTGACAATGACAAATCTAGGCACTGTGACGAACATCTGCACTACGGGTGATGACAGATTCAAAAGGTTTTTTTGGGCATTTGGGCAATGCATACAATCCTTCACTTCAAGTCTTAGGCTAATGGTTGTAGTGGATGGAATACATCTCCGCGGAAAATACCCAGGTGTCCTACTGGTGGCTGTAACACTGGATGGAAACAACAAACTTTTTCTCGTTGCATTTGCAATCGCAGAGACCAAAAGTTGTTGATTTGCCTCCGAATTTCTTTCATATTTGTAACCTTCTTACTCTCAAGCAGTCTCGGTTCCCATGTCTTGAAAAGTGGGAACTGCAGATCCTTCTTCCAACTGGGATCAGGTTTTTGACATCTTCCAATAGCCATTCTCGAATATGCCCATATCTGCAAAGAGAATAAGTGAAATCCATTTACAACACAATAAACGAAGATATTTCAGATCCAATACAAAAGTAAAAATATTAAATCACCTGTAGCAATTGGAGGGGCCCTGTTAGAGTTTTCAATTTTGTAATCTTCGAACTTGATCCTTTTTCTCCCCCCTCAACCTCTTCCTCTTCCTCCTCACTTTTTAACAAGGTTGTGGCCCTTGTAAGCATCGGGTAAAGGCTAGCAAGGCATGCTGGACCCCATGCATAGCTCTTGAATTCCTTAAAGAGCTCCAGTTGCCAAGCTGGGCCTCGTGCACCGGACGAATTGGAAAATAGTTGCCCAGAAACCAAGAAAAACAAGTAAGCCCTGGTCTTATAGATCTCATTCTTCTTCTTCGAAGGCTTAAAATTATCTTCTAACCACTTGAACTTTATTGTAATGCCAATGGAATCCTTACCAACCCGTGGAACCATACCAAGCAGCTCCATGCAAACTTCTGAGACGTTGGCATTTGAAAATGTCCATCCCGTTACCGGTGGACCGTGATAGGCAGTCCATAGATGTATGCGACGTCTTCCAACGTGACTGTCGCTTCGCCGGTGGCAAATGAAATATGTTGGTTTCTGGCCTCCAACGTTCCACCAGCCCTGTAAGGAGGGCGTGGTCAATTCTCATGTAGTCTATCTCTGAAAGATGAGATAGACCAACCTCCCTCACGATGTCTTTCTGCTTATCCGTTAGAACCTATATTTTCTTATCCGGGTTCGTATTAATGCATCGATAAGCGTCGGGTTCAACACGATCCAATATGGCCTTAGAGACATGTGAGTCTTGCTTATAACACAATTCTCCTCCTTCATCATTTCTGTGTCCTTTAGCCATCTGCGCAATTTCAAAAATGTAACAAGCACATAGGACGTATATTGAAAAAATCATTATATGCACCTTGGCATAGGAAATGTGTAGCATTCTTAGCACTCACACATATGGATGGAGTCATGATTTTGGTAACGTTGACAAAGATTGTGAATAGAGGACCAATGACTTTCAAGTCTTCCATAATCTGACCAATGACTTTGTCCGAAGGAGTGCACAAAACATTAACAAAATAACTTCCAAGCAACATCCAAGTGCAGATTGACATAACAACTTCCAAAGGATGTCGTGCTGTGTTTTTTTTTTTTTTTTTTTTTTTTTTTTTTTTTAAATATGGATATAGTGAAACGGTGTCTATAGTATACATGCAGATAATGAAGTTCGATTAATTCGACATGTTGCACAAAAATGTCAAATGGCCTATGAAGCATTATAACGAACACTTGACATACAGATTTCATTTCAGCCTGTTAATACAGTACACGAGGGCTTAGAGCACAATACAAATCGAAATACATTTTGAACCCATCCAATGTTAATACAGTACATAACTTAAACTCATTAATCATAGATATAGCAAGATGAACATCAACGCAGAGAGAGAGAGAGAGAGAGAGAGAGAGAGAGAGAGAGAGTAACAGAGAGAGCCAAATGCGACCAGCCATTTGCACCAAATATAGATATAGCAAGATGAACGTCATTAATCATAGAAAACCAAATGCCACCAGCCATTTGCACCAAACAACTGATTTGAAGCCATTAAGCTAAAAATACACACAACTAAACGGCAAATCAAACGAAAAAATGGTGATGGAACTCCCAACAAATGGTACATTTGAACATACCTACTTTGAGTGGATGAGTGATGTCGGAATGAGGGTGGTAGAGAAGGGAGGAGACAGTACAGGAGGCAGGGGGCAGCGGCGTCGTCGCAGGATGGGAGAACGGAAGGAGAAAAAGGAAAAATGAGAGCGAATGAGGGAGGCTAGGGTTAAATGGGGTTTGACGAAGAGTGACGCTAGCGTTGTATATCAATATGCCTAAGCGACGCATATCTGAAGACGTATATCAATATGCCTAGCGTCGTATATCAATCAAAACAGTTAAGTCTTCATTGGAAAGCCTCTTGACATACGAATGCCCCTAAAGATGTAGTGCATTAGGATGATTGTGCACCCCACAAATCACTGTTACCATCCAATCGTCATCAGTTGCCAACTTTCGGCCTTTCAAAGCAAAAGGGCAATTGCACTTCTTCGTTCCCATCAACTTATTCGGACATTTCCTCTCAAAGACCTTCGAAGAACTCCTGGAAGTACTGCTTCTCTCACAAGAAAATACAATTCTCGGTGTCCTACCATCTACACCAGCATCTAACTTTTTTTATTATAATTACTAAGCCATGTTTTTTTCCGACATCTCGTGTCCATTGGATAAGGGCATCTCGGCTTCTGAATATAGTGTCGGTGGTGAAGACGTTAGTAAAATCCAATGAGCACTCATTGGCACCTGTAGAATCAACATCCTGGAAAAAAAATCAGTGCTGGATGGCCCGGCTAAAACGTCCAAACGTTTGGCCTACATAAGATGAGCCATGTTGTATTGCACAGAAATACAAAGCCGTGTTATAACTCATGCATGGAAATCTGAAGCCGTGCAATACACTTATGCATAGAAATTTAAAGCTGTGCAATACACTTATGCATGGAAATACATAGCCGTGCAATACACTTATGCATGGAAATACAGAGCCGTGCAATACAATTATACGCGGCTCTGCAAATTAGAGCAGGACGCGAATGGAAAAAAAAATGAAAGCATGTGTCAAAAAAACGTTACCTTCTCTTCATATATGGTCATTTGCTTGTCCATATTATAGATAGCTTCTCTAAAACACAATGTGGTGCCTCGGATTGGAGATGTGATAGCTTATATAAGGAAATGGAGAGATGGATTGGGAGATGAGTTCTTCCAAAGTGCGACCTTTATATGGATTGGGAGATGAGAAAGAGTAGAAGAAGAAGAAGTATACGCTATTAAAGGGAAATAAGTACAGAAGATGTAAAGATGAAAACCTGAAGAGAGGAGGTCTTTGAAGTGAATAGGAACGAAAAATTGACTCAGGAAGAACCAGGGGGCTTGAAGAGAAAAGAAACATGAAGGCAAGGGTAATTAGGGAAATTCACATATGGGCATTCTTGGAATTAAAGAAAATTTAAAATGTGGGGCTACTCAACACTTTTCGTGGGTGCAAATAGAAATTCCCTTAAAGAGGTCATTGGAAGAATCGTATGTATGTTGCCCAGGAAAGTTCCTTCTCCCATTTTGAGATATCGAAAGCCAAAAAGAAATCTTCCCTCCCGTGTTTTGAAATATTGTGTTATCTTAGAATCTACAATATTCAACCCCCCCCCCCCCCCCCCCCCCCCCCCCCCCTAAAGAAAGCAATATCCAGCTTTTCTAAAGAAAACATAATATTATAACTTATAATATACTCTTTCCAAACACTACCAAATAAAAACAAAATGTTATTATCTAACATATCAAGAAATATCTTAAAATCTTTAACAATCTATGGTTTCCAAACACCCCCAAACAAGGGGGAACCTCTAACAAGAAAATCCCAAGCATCTTGAATGATAGAAAATAACTCGAGATCCTTACACCAAGCGCTGAAAAATCTAAAGGTGGTCTTCTTTATATACCAAGGAGTGGTAGACATAAATTAATCATATAATGTATTCAAGATTCATAGCGGACTTTTTTAAAATAAAAAATGAATATATCTTATTAAATTTTCATGAAAGAATTAGACTTTAAAAAAATTAGAAACTCCCTTCATGAATCAAATTTCTTTTGAAAGGGAAAATAAATAAAATATAAAATTGACTATAAAAATACAAGTCATTTTGCAAAACAGCATCACTTTGATATAAGTAGTCTCATCTGAGAAGTAAGAAGTTGTTTGTAAGAAGACTAAATTAAAATTTAGGACTTTGATTAAATTTTAATTAGAATAACAAAAAATCCCTTTCACTTGTATCTAAGCTTACTCCCATTTCAATTAGTAACATTAAAAACTAATTACATCCAAGAAAATTGATTTTATCTAGCTAGCTCAAAGTGCTAAGCATACTTAGACAAAATTCACTCTAGATAGAACCAAAAAAATTGTATAACTAGATTTAGTAATAAAATCTATAAAAAGCAATAAACACCAGAACGGTGAGAAATTGAAAGAGTCCATTACATATAAACACCCAATCACAGGGAAGAAAGACCACCCATGTCACTATATATTAAAACAAGACAAGATATAAAGCAAATAAATACATTACTCACTACAATCAATTAAAAACCAATGAGTACCAAAACAACGAAAACCATCACTCATAATCATCATTTACATACAAATTAATCATGAGACTCTTTTGCCAAATACACACGACACCAGTTCCAAACAGAAAGTAATCACTCTTCCATCTAAAATTATTGACTACAAACTTAACAGAAGCAACAAGATCCATATAATAAAAAACCCCAAACGACAGATATACGGATCGAAGTTCTTAGACAATGCAACAATAAAAACAGTTTACAAGAATCAATTGAACCCAATGCGAACCCAATGCCCAGAAATTAAATTAAACCTAAAGGGAAAGAGAAAAAAAGAAAAAACCCAAAAATCCATGAAACCCCATTAGAGGAAAACTAGAGGAACCCATGTAAAACTGGAACGAAAATCAGGGGTCTTGATAGATTAGTCCTTCATAAATCCAATTTTTCCAATTTCATAACTGAAATTCAGATAATGTCACTAAAGTCGCTTGACTTTGGTCAACATCTTTTTAAAATTTCTTTTTTGCCCTAGATCCCATGATATCATGTGGACAGTGTATGCCATAGAAACCTGATAAATCTCATAATATCATAGGACTGTCCCATGATGTCATGACTTTTATGCAACATCTCAGGGAGAAATTTTTCCAAATGATAGAACCTGAGAAATGGCAGTAAGATGTGTATTTAATTTTCAAAAAGTATCTTTTTTGTATTACGTAAAAAATGAGTTCGTTTGCTTACTAGTTGGAGAAAGTGTATGATATAGAAACAGTTAAATCACATGATGCATGAGATATGGCACAAAAAAGTAAAAAGAAAATGTTGGCCAGAGTCAAGCAACTCTGGTGACATTATCAAAGTTTTGGTAATGAAATTTAAAAAATTCAGTTTAAGGAAGACTAATATGTCAAAACCCCAAGAAATAATGATGAAAGAAACCCAAAATAAAAACCAAGAACAATGAACAATTAAAAAAAACCCTGAAAGACCCATCAACATAAGCGCGTATAAAAAACCAATCTCTTGGAAGAAAGCCAAGGGTTGGAGAGTGTGGGTAGGGGAAGGGGTGGAAGCATGGTTCAAAATTGCAATCGCGGCCGACTTTAAAAACCGTTATGATGCTGCATCGCATCGAAGTTTGCGATCATTGCAGTCCATTGCAGTGTGAATTTTTATTGTTAACAAAAAATAGTTCTGAAAAATATCTCGAAATTTTAGAATACTATAAAATTCAAGAAAGCAATGTTTATTTTCTATTAGTAAATACTTTAAAGCAAAATAACGGTCCCCTAGGTTAAGGCATCCCGTATTGCCATCTTATCTAAAACTTGTAAAGCCTATTATGAATTTTATATGTTTGTATGTAAATTTACCCTTATCATGTTGTTTTCAACATCATTTGGTAATTCTTTCCCATCTCTTTCCATAACATATCAAGTTCATCGAATCTAAAACACTCAAGTTACAATTTCTTTAATTATCTTTGGGCTTTACACTTCGATTGAAGGTCAAACCTACAAAAACTTAAAATCCTTTATTACTTTATGAGAAAACTATCGGAAAAACCCCTCAAGGCCCCCCATGGATCGCTGTAGACCCAATATAATGTTGGAGACCGGAGAGGTCCTCTGGGTCCATTTTTTATTTTTTTTGTTTGTTTAATGAAATGGTCGATATCGACCATTCAAGTCATTTTACATAAATATTTGAACCCCCATTTCTCCCTCATTTCGCGCTCGTTTCCTTTCCCTTTTCCCCCTTTTCCCTTCGTCTGTCGAAACCGACATTTTCCCCTTTAAGCTCTGGTCCCAGCCAGTGGTCCCAAGAAGCTTTTGGCGTCTTCCCTCCTTTTCCATTCAAAGTCGTGATCTTCACATGGAGGTGCGTATTTTACCATTTGTTTCGCTTTTACCCTAAGTTAGAAATGTTTTCGATGGTTGTTTAAATAGAACAAACCCCTTTTCGTGGTCATTAGCGTATTTTGATTGGGTCATTGAAATAGAAGCCATATTGAACCAAACAGTTGCAGGTTCTCTGCCAACGTAACCGTTTGCAGAGGCATCCTTTCCGTGCCTCGCAGTGGATTCTGCAAATCTTAGTTACAAGAGGTTGTAACTTGTAAGCCAATTCATAATATGAAGAAAAATGCGGCTGTTTCTTGTATAATGTCACACGTTGGATATCCTGGGTAAACGTTCACCTGAGATGCCAAACTGTAGAATTAGGGCCTTGTCCCATTTTGCTAATCCCTTGAAAGAGTAATTTATGAATCTACTAGTTAGCTTTATTGACTGTAATACTGATTTAATGGTGTAGGATATTTTACCTTCCTACTTTTAAAGATTAGTTTTTTGGTGTCTATTTTGTAGCTGATCATCCCCAGAATCTGACTCCTCTATAGAGCAGATGCTGACTATCCATACTGTTGCTTTGTTTCATCTTGGATGTAACCATCTAGGATTTCTTCCGTTGTAACAAACCTGACTTCATGCCATCTGTTAGACTGCGTATTACTTTTAACATTCCATTTTACAATGATTGGTGCAGTATCCATGGATGTCAAATTAAATTGTGATTTTTCATTTTTTTTACTCACACTTTGGTGTACTAATTAGCTAGCTAAATGGCCAGACTGTGTCATGAATTATAAACTTTCTCATTAGTTTGGTCTAGCACTTGCCTGAACCTATCACAACTGTATCAGTCATTTTTAGTTTTGATCTACATATCTCTGCCCTAAAGATACCACACTTTTGCTCCATATATTCTGACTTCATGCCATCTGTTAGACTGCGTATTGCTTTTAACATTCCATTTTACAATGATTGGTGCAGTATCCATGGATGTCAAATTAAATTGTGATTTTTCATTTTTTTTACTCACACTTTGGTGTACTAATTAGCTAGCTAAATGGCCAGACTGTGTCATGAATTATAAACTTTCTCATTAGTTTGGTATAGCACTTGCCTGAACCTATCACAACTGTATCAGTGATTTTTAGTTTTGATCTACATATCTCTGCCCTAAAGATACTACACTTTTGCTCCATATATTCTATTTTTTGACTTACTAATTTTTGATAAATTTGAAGAGAGTGGCTTTCACCAAATTTCTATTTTATCTATTATTTACTCTATGGTATGACTACTAGTGTGCTTCATCTTGGATATCTACTGTTAAAACTTAAAATTGCCTGTGTCACAAATTTATCATTTGTTGCTTGCTGCTTCATGCATGTTTTCTGTAATATCATTCTACCAATTTGAGATATCTTAATCTTTAGGGCCTGTTTGTTTGCATGGAATGCGTAGGGATTCTTGGCTAGATGAGCTCCATCTTTTTTAAGGAATCGAAGGATAGAATTTAGCCATGTAAATGCAACCCTTGCTTCCTAGGATTTGAATTTCTGGGGTGCAGGCTAGGTATTTGTGTCCCACCTCTCAATTGATTCAGTTCCCATTAGAGAGGATATTTGATGGTCATTTTTTCTTTTTTGGAAACATACATATATTTCTTCATTTTTAACCATTTTTAGAAATAGAGATCTTAAAATTCCTATGTCTTCTCTCATCAGATTCAGTTTCCATTGGAGAGGAGATATGATGGTCAGTTTGTTTTTGGAAACTCTCATATATATCTTGATTTTTAACCATTTTTAGAAATAGAGATCTTAAAATTCCTATGTCTTCAATAACATGAAACAAATAGTAGGCCCTTAATATCTGTCAAATCAAGAAGTTCAGCACTTTGATCAATGTAAGTTACCATTTATTGATGTGACTCTTTGGTGCAGTATCCATTGTAAAAATAAATGGTTTGTATATCCATATTTAATTAGCATTATTTTTCACTTTGTAGACGAATGAAGAACAAGCCACCGATGCTCCAACAACTCTCCTTTACAACCAACGGTATCATATATCGGAGGGTATCCGCCAAGAAGAGGTATGAATCCTACAAGTTGCATTATGAAACTCAACTCCATACGTGCTGACGTTACTTCCTTTGTGTAACTTATACTAATATCATTCCGCGTATGGTATTATTACAGTATTGGACTTTCTTTTGGAATACACATTTTAACAAGCATTTTCTTATTATTGCGATATGCAGGAGTCCAGTCGCCTTCGGTGCATACCAACAAATCCAGATAAACATATTTGGGAGCTGACAAAGCAGCAGAAGAGCTATGTCAGGCAGGTTGGGCTACATCACCTTACAGAAATAGATCGCATTGTCATCGATCATGCACTAATTACAGCACTAGTCGAGAGGTGGCGCCCTGAGACCAACTCTTTCCTCTTTCCATCCGGCGAGGCAACTATCACCCTTGAAGATGTTGCGTACTTGTATGGGCTGCCTATAAATGGCAATTTAGTGACCGGACGGACATCCCCGGGAAGGATGGTCCAAGAAATTTGTCAAGATGTTCTTGGGTTGACCCCACCGCCAAAGTTGCACTATGTGGGGATAACGGTTAAATTTAAGTGGCTTGAAGATAATCTCAAGGCGGAGAAAAAGAAGCTCAAGAAATACAAGGAGCATGAGATCTTCGCCACTCGGGCTTATCTATTCTTCCTTGTCTCTGGTCAAATTATTACTCAAGCTTCCGGTGCTCGCGGACCCGCCTATTTACTGGAACTGTTTAAAAAGTTTAAGCCTTATGCATGGGCACCAGCTTGTCTGGCCAATCTTTATAGGATGTTGACGAATGCATCTCGATGGAGCCCTGAACAGATAGCTGGTGCTCACGAAGTGGACGTTCAGCATGGCAAGACAGAGGGCCATCAACTAAGGACACCAACCGGGCTGCTACAGCTGTTACAGGTCTGAATATTCAATTTTTTACATTAACTGGATTCATTTACTAAATTGACTGCAACAGGCTGATTAAAAGTATTTTAAATGGTGCAGCTGTGGGCTTATACTCGGATGTCTATTGGAAAGTGTCCCCACCCAAAAGAGTCTTGGAAAAAGGATATTAGATTTCCACTATTTAAAACTTGGCAAAAGAGGCTGCCTAAAAACCCCGGCCTATCAACTGTGAAAGAAGTAAGGAAGCAGCTCAATGCTATGCATGCTGATAGGGTAATCAAGCTGAACACCATATTAAGTTTATCATTTCCTTTTCTCAATGATTGGAATTTTTAATTTCTCATAATTTAATATTTTAATGATGTTTTTTTGTAGTTCACCTGGCAGCCTTATTCGTGCATCGGGAAGAAGTTTCTGAACAAGGTTTCAAAGGTTGATCGCAGTCTGATGTCGTCATCCACAGTCTTGATCTACTACTGGATTGTTGAACGACATAATACGTGGCGGGTTATGAAACAGTTCGGACTGATGCAAGTAGTCCCACCGCCTTTCAACATCCCAATCACTAGACGAGAATGCAAGTCTCATCATGTGTATGACTACAGCCAAAATATGGATAAGGAGGTGGAGGCGTTGTGGGATGCAAGAAGTGAACTCGGACTGCGCGGTGCGGAGGATACTACAGCCCAGCATATGGAGGAGTATAAGTTGTGGTTCCACGAGAACACGGTCTTGTATGTTGGAAGACAAGCTCATGCGGAGCAACCTGCCGAGGGCAAGTAGACTGATGGACCCGATGTGCCTGATGCAGACGATTTTCCTACTGCACCGGCCGTCCCTCTAAAGCCGGTGAGATATACACTATGATCTTATCCACACTAAGTAATTTTGTTCAAATTTTCATATTAATATTGATAGATTATCCGTCAATTGAGAGGAGCTATGTTGTTAATGTGTGCGGTCCAGGATTTGGTGCTTCGGATAGAGCGCTATCTTCAGCGGGCCTTGCGCAAGAACACTCCGATGGAGAAGTTGAATATGTCAATTGGCAAAAAGTTGGCTAAGTTCAAGGCCTATCTTGGGACAAGTTGGGAAGACTTCTCAATGGATGGGTGCAGCAGCTCACAGTCTGAGGAGGATTTGGCAAAGAAGAAAATAACAATCACTTTTGTAAGCAAGAAGAAAGCTGCTGCGAAAAGTCCTGCAAAAAAGAGGAAGAGCAGTAGACGACATGCTGTTTCGGTGCAAGACACTCCTTCACAAAAGGCTAATGAATCAGGAACGATACCGCCTTCCCCTACAAAGCATGACATTGAAGCGGATCCGATGCAGCCTTCATCTCCACGACACAACCCTGAAGCTGTGGGTATGCCACAAATGCAAGCCCCCCCCGAATTTCAGGAAGTCCTGTGTACACCACCAATCAGCAGATCATTGTTCGCCTCGCCTGTTCTGGTCTCCAGCTCTTCTGCTTTAGTGGTTTCTACCCCCTTGGCCAGTTTACATTCGTTGGTGTGGAGGATAAAATGCATGCCACGTATGCGCAAAATCCCTGTGAAATTTGATGACTATGTCCATCTTATCGTTGAACATGATTATGTGATGTCTGAAGTGGACAAGTTCTTCCTCAAAGGCTTCAAGGAATACTTTGAGAAGAGGTATGGGTACTCTAATGGATATGACTTTCTACACAATATAGTCGTGGAGTCCATGAGTCTGTCTGACATTAAATTGTTATGCAGGAAGGATGAGTTGGACAGTATATATACCATGGTAAAGGCCAATGACTTGCACAAGCTCCTTGACGAGGGAACGTGGATGGACATAAACATCATGTACTATTATTTTGAACTGCTTAGGGATGGTTGTGACTCATGTTTCATTGCTGACCCAAGTGTTTGCGTAAGTTTTTTTTATATTATTAACTTTGTTCGTGTGTAACTTGCCACCATTGTACTTCTATTGACCCAGAAATGATAATTTACGTATACTCCATGCAGAGTTGGTGGCGCTCAGGAGTCGACAATGCATACGAGTATGTTTTTGGCAAGCATGGGCAACGAGTATGGGAAGCAAGGGAAGCGCGCGCTTTAGTTTTCATCGTCTACCATAGGTCGCACTTTGCCCTACTCGTGGGATACGTCGACGAGAGGAGATGGGAGTTCTAAAATAGCATGCCCAAAGACCGTCGCACACTTAAACACGCGGAGAAATTTGTACGTTTTCATTTCTTATACAAACGCAAGCATCGCACTGTGTCATCCATTTTTATACATGGATACAAGCTCAGTAATGGTAATTGATGTAATATTTTGTCATTGTGTCCTACAGGTGGGTGAGCTAAATGAAGGTTACGGCCATTTTGACTGGTCTGACCCATACCTATGGTCGTGGGAGGAGAAGACGGACATACCGCATCAGCATAATGCCAACGATTGTGGAGTGTTTGCATTGGCCTTCGCTACACACTGTGTGCATCGTCTTCCAATCAGCTTTACGCAGTCCCATATCCCGTATTTCCGCAGCAAGATTGTCGTGGAGATATTCAAGAGGAGTTGGCAACTAAATGCTAACAGGCTCGGTCTAACTGATTTGACAGACTACCCTTGAAAGATTCTGATAGTTTCGTGTAATGCGTTGGAGATCCTGTAATTAGCACTCTGAAATTTGAATGATGTTTTTCTCCATTTCTTTGGTAAATATTTTGGTATTTAACTGGAATGTGCAGCTGATTCTGAAAATTAAACCAATTTTGTACTGATGGTATATTGTGTTCAAAGCCTATCTATTTAACTGTTTTGATCGCACCAATTTTGATCAATTTCTCTATGTATAGGTATCTCCTCTCAATGTATGTCATTTTAGACAGCTCATTCATACACAGACACAGTTTAAAATTGTTTTGGAACATTGTCGATATCGACCAGCAAGAAGGCAATATCATACATACAGATAACAGAAAAATAGTTGATATCGACCACTTCATTGCCGGTTCATTTTCCCTGCAGGAAGTCTGATTCCAGTTAAATGGTCGATATCGACCACTTACAGGTAGGCCAACTTCAACTGAAATAGTCGATATCAACCATTTAACTGCAAGTTTATTTTCCTGCAAAGATTCTAATAACAGTTAAATAGTCGATATCGACCACTTAACTGCAAGTTTATTTTCCTGCAGAGATTCTGATAACAGTTAAATAGTCGATATCAACCATTTAACTGGATGTTAATTCCGTGCAGGAAAAATGATACCAGTTAAGTGGTCGATACCGACTACTTACGTGTATAGCTGAAATCAATAAATTTGTCGATATCGACTATTTAACTGGATACTCATTCCCTGCAGAGTTTATAGTAATCCAGTTAAATGGTCGATATCGATCGTTTACAGGATGAACTTTAGTGACTGATATGAGTTAAATGAACGATATCGACCATTTAACTGGATTGTCAACACATGCAGACATTTTTCATACCAGTAAAATGGTCGATATCGGCCATTTATAGTATAGTCGATATCGACCAGTTTAATTGCAGCAAGTCCCTCTTGATACCAGTTAAGTTAGTGATATGGACCAATCATATTGACCACCAATCATATGGATCTGAATATGTATTTTAATGTGCAATAACTGACTTGGACAGAAAAATGCTCTAAATAGGATCATGCTTCATTTCACTTAAACAATCATATTTTACCAAAAAGTGTCACATATTTTACTCCATTGTCATTAATTACAATGTGACATCCTTGTTCTACATGTACAACCTGACACCATTTCCCAAAAAATTAATCGACCGTTTACAAATTGGTCTACAAGCGTCACATATAATACTACATCAAAAAAGGATATATATATATATACATACATCACCAACACATGTACAACTATGAAGGCCTCAAAATGGAATAAAAAGCTAAGAAGGGTTCCTTCACCATTCAAGTCAAGCGTGGGCTGGAGGATTGCGGCACGTTCCACGGTTATGTCCCTTTCCTCTACAGTTTGAGCATGTTACCACCTTCTGCTGACGGCAACTGTCTTCGGTTCGAAGCCTCTTCTTACGAGGACGTCCTGGCTGTTTGGTAGCTATTGGTGGAAGGACCCTCACGTCTGATGTATGCTCCCACTGCTTGTTGTCTCTAGTGGCCTGCATAGCTTCATTATAAGTTGAACGATACACTGCTGACAGATACCAATGCTCGCAAAAATCGTACGGATCATAATTTTTGACTTTCATTGACGCCAGTGCGTGACAACAAGGGATGCCCAATAATTACCATTTCCGACACGTGCATATTTTTCGTTCGAGATCAACGACATCGACGTATTCCGCAGATTGAACTTGAAATTCAACGAGGCCAGCCACCCGAACATGAACTCGTCGAGCTTCCTCCATCTCTTGACGTAGCATTTTCTCTGCATACGGAGTAAGACGAGTGGACACCGCTTGGGACAAGAGATGACGCTTTTGAAAGAACTTCATTAACTTGGCACGTATCTCTTCTACCTGTTTAGTAATAGGAAGGACTCTTATGTCTCATAAGAGACTGTTAGTGCACTCGGCCGCATTGCTAGTTAGCATTTCATACCGACGCCCTTGTACGTATGCATTCACCCAATGCTCCCGTCCAATCGGGTCTATGTAGTTGAACGCGTCCTGGCTGACTCACAGGACCTATATGATTTTGCCGCACGCCAAAATTTCATAACGATAGCCCCATCACTAAAAGCTGCCTTTATGTTTTCTGCAATGTACCGGCAAAAGTAACAATGTACAACTGCACGTATGGTGTTTTTGAGTGCTGGGACAAGACCCTTTTGACGGTCCGAAATAATAGTCAAATTGGAGGGCTCTCCCAAAGATATGAACAGATTTGCGAGGAACCACTCCCAACTGTCACACCGTTCTGCCCCAGCAAAGGCAAAGGCAATGGGGAGGAGCTTGTGGTTGGCATCATCTGTCAAGGCTACAAGCAAAACACCTGGATACTTGCCTCGGAGATGTGTGCCGTCAACAGCAATCACTCGCCTCATGGAGCACGTGAACGATCTTAAACATGGTCCGAATGCCCAGAAAAATCTCCTGAATCGGTCATCCACTGTGTCTATGTTTGTTACGGTCCCAGGGTTGGCCATTTGCAATTGAATACAATAGAGAGGCAATATCTTAAATGAATCTTCGTACGACCCCCGGACTACACGAAGTGCCATTTCCTTTGCAATAAGTGCCTTTCTGTAGCTAATTGTTGACCCAAATTTCATCTGGTAGTCGTTCATTATCTCCTTTGGTTTCAGATCTGGATTTTGCCTGACTCTATCCATGATGAACTCTGTAATAAGTGCTGACGTTGCCTGTCGATGCGCCATACCCATCATTGGTTTCGAGCATCGGTGGATTGGATTGTACGTCCGAACCTTGAACTGCGGCCCCGACTCGACAATGGAAGCATGAATTTGCCACGGACATTCCGGATCTTTGCAACGTGCTGTGACCTTGGTCTGGTTGGTCTTCAGGCGCTTGAGCGTGAAGTTTCCGTAAATCGCAAACTTAGCAAGAGTATTTCGAAAGTTCTGTCGATAAGGAAATTCGCGACCGAGCCACATTTCCCTTGTAGAGTTGGAACCGACATCTGTGTTCACCTCCTCAGGCACCATATTGTCATCTAGATCTAAATGTGGGGCTTCAGTGGAGACATTTGCCATATTGGATGGATTCGCTGTGTCAGTGTTGACTTCGCCATTGAACGTTGGGATCCCACTGATATTCTTGTTGGGACTCTGTTTCTCAATTTTTATTTTACCATGAAAATCTTTTTCAACGTCTGTATCATCAACAGTTTCTTCGTGTCCGACCGACTGATGTGTACTCACATCGTTAGGTACAGTTTGAAAACACATTTCATCCATATAATCAAGAAATTCTTCTTGTCCGACTGGCTGATGTGGACTAAAATCATTATGTATAGTTTGAAAATGCATGTCTTCATCCACATGTAGATCAACAGTAGGCAGTTCATGAGATTGAAATGGCTCCATGACCTCTTTTTGATTGAAAACTCTTGACACGTTCCTCGTTCTGTTCAAACAAGGGCGATCTTTATAAGTCCCTTGAAACCTACAACAAGACATTGAAAAGGTAAGCAAGAGTGGGAAGAAAGTAGTATTTGTTAACTAACAAGCGTAGTGGTAAAATCAATACACGTACCTCTGTTGTTCGCCTCCTATATGTTGCCCATTGTTCTCGCATTTGAACACGTATAGATATATACCATTCACATCATTCCCTGATGCTTTCAACATTCTCCTTACGTCGTTATCATCGTCGATGTTAGCCAGTGAAAATGCTCGTCCGTTGTGATGGAGGTATTGTAAATCTAATTTCTGGATTGATGGGCCACAATTGGCTGCTTCGTTTGCTTCATTAACCAGAGACGCATATGATATGTCCATCGGTAAATATCTCATCTTTTGCCTTCATCCATTGTACACTGGACGAATTATATCGAATTCGAAGCGGCCATCGTAGTGGAATATGAACAACACCTTGCTGTTTGGCATCCTATCATTAAATAACAAAAAAAAAAACACTTTAGCTGGTGAGGAAGATGTGCTTAAATTAAGACAAACACCTACGTAGCAATGTGAGATAGTAGTGCAAATAATGAAATATTATAATTACAATCTTTGTTTATATACCATTCAAAGGATGGAGAAACAAGATAGAATATAATCTAAGCTTCCTTAGATGGAGAAGAATAGATATATTTTGGAATCCATCGACTATAATGAATGTATCTGGTCTGAATGGGTTACCTTTTTGTAACAAACTCTCCTTATGAAATGTTTGATCAGAGAATACTCTGTGGCACTTATAGATTGCAGAATATAGAAACAGTAGCCTTTTTAAGAGACTACACACAAAAACAACGACCATTACTACTAATTTATTCGATGATGTCTTGGGGACCATAATAATGTCGCTTAAAAGGGGACTTGTAGATAGAATGCATCCCAAATCCGGCAGCTGTTACATCTCCCTAAGGCAAAGCCAGGGATTGTATTTCGATTCTCTAGGGTTTCTCAAATTAGAAACAGAAAAATAAAACAGATTATGATTTTTTGGGGGGATCATTCAGTAAAAGAAGGTGTTTAAAAGTGTCTACCAACCTCTTAATGTAGGGAATCCGAGTTTGTCATGGACTCTGAGTGCTTGCCGGAAGGGATGATCGCAGGAAGTGGTAAACCCATCGAATGAAAGTGGCTTCTACCTGATACAGCATCGTGTAAATTATATAAGTGGTGTTGACAACAAAAAAGTCACTATGTCTCCTCCACATCAAGAAGCCTCGTGAAGCCGCATCCTGCTATAAAACAGGCAAGGCTACTTCAAGCATCAGATTTTGTTAGAATCAGACAGAAACTGAGAGATCCTTCAAAAACAGCTAAAAGAGGGGTACACCTGAGGTTTCGGGCCATTCCGACAGCGTTTGGCCTAACTTCACTCCTCCGACAGCTAAACAAGCGCTCCCGGCGGCGACATCGTCAAAGATACCAAAACTTTGATCAGAGCCTACGGATGACTCTAGAACGTCTCCAAAGGGCTCTATGCCAAATTTCAAGTCAAACCGACAACGTTTGACCCTCCATCAATGCTCGAACAGCAAAATCAAGCCTCCCGGTGGCGGAAACCACCGAAGCCATCACTCATCAAACAAAATACATGAGTGGCTTCAACATGCTTCCAAAAGGCTGCACGTCGAATTTCAGGTCATTCCGACAACGTTTGACCAGGTTTCGATGCTCTGAGAAAAAATCAAGCCTACCGGCGGCGGAGCAACCCGGGACCATGACATCCAAACCGGAACCCATGGAACGTCTCAAAATGACTCCAATAGGCTCCCCGTCAAATTTCAGGTCAATCGGACATCGTTTGACCACATATCAAAGCTCGACATTTTCCCCACAGCAAAATCAAGTGAAGCATCGATGGGACCCCAAACGGCTTCAAAACTCAAATAAAAGCCCATGGTTGGTCCTATCCACTGCTCAAGAAGCTTCACCTCAATTTTCAGGTCATTCCGACATCGTTTGACCTAGTTTCGACTCTTGACGGAAAATCGGCTACAAAGTCTTCGGCTTTCCCGAAAAATGGGAAACTTTGTGCTCCGATTTCGCGCGGGTTCTCGTCAAGTTTTCTCCAAGAAAGTGAAGTCAATAATTGAGGAAAAATGTCAAGAAAAATATAGAAGAAAAAAGGAACGAAAAAGACGGAAAATCGGCCGAAAACGACGCTCGGCGACCAAACGGGCCAAAGCCCTATGGTCGCCGGCGACCATGGCCCATGGTCGCCGGGCGACCCTGCAAATCCGGGTCGCCGGATTTTGCACCAAAATGTCCGTTTTTCGATGGTTTTTCGCGTTTCGGGTGTTCCGGCCTCTGTGATTTTCGGAAAATGCAATGTTTGATGCTCGAAAACCACTGATCTTCGTCAACATCTCGGATCCGCCGTCAAAAGCATGAAATCATCACCGATCGCCTCAAAATGGCCAACCGGCTGACCAAGAAAGTGCACTTTCTGTCCGACCGATCGTGAAATCGACAAGACAGATGTCACCGGCCCGCCAACATCAATCAATGTCTGAAATTGCATCGCAATCCGACATCAAATAATGCGTGGATCCACCCGTGATGATCGCAAGAAGAATCTCAAAAGGCGCAGCGCGGCCCGCGACTCTTCACATACCTTGGCGACCACTTAATGACGTTAATTGACTCGTTTATGACAACTTAATGCGGTCATTAACTCATTATTTTGGACGGCCCAATCAGATTCAAGCATCTGGGAGTTACAAATTCAAGTAATCATGGCAGTAAACCCATGAAACTCCCATCATCATGAAGCATAAAGGCAATTAAATGCCCACTACCTTCATCGGCCAATCACAAGCCTTGAAAAAGGAGTTACAAAATCAACTTGTAACTCCTCATCAATTCTTTCATCATGGCCATCAATGCCAATAAACACCCCATGGCTACCAAAAGCCTATAAAAGGAGGTCCATTCCAAGAAGAAAGCATGATGAAAAATAGATCCCAAGTGCAAGCTCTGAAAATCCAGAAAATCCAAGAGAGAAACGAAGTCCTGCTACTTTGCTCCCAGAAGCACCACAAGGTGTCAACGTCCCTTAGGGGGCCACCCCCCCAAGGTCACCTCCTTCTCCAACATGGCCTAAACGCGGCTTTTCAGCCCGTTTACTCGGTTTTTCATTAGATATAGGACCTTCTCTTGGTCCTTGTCCTTTAAAAAAATGAGGTTAGGAGCCAAGCCAAAGAATCAAAGCATCACATGTTCTCATTTGAAGGACGATGGCGAAGCCCATACATGACTTGCGACCGTCGATCTCAACGTGTCCCCACAATCTCCTGAGAAGTTAGATCCATTTTCTCACTTTTCTATTGTAGTTTGTATTTCTTAAAGAGACAAAAAGAAATCACAATTCTTGTCTTTCATATTTGATGAGTTTTGTAAAAACGCCTTTCACGGCAAAATCGCCTTTCACGGCAAACAAACAAAAGCGCCTCCTACGGCATTCTAAAAAAACAAACTTGTTTCTTTTCTTAATATTAATGCAATTTGAAAAGTTAGAAAAAAGGATTGATTTCCTTTCCACTTGTGAAGGTGAATCTCCGAATTATCACCATTCCAAATTCCAAGTAGAAAGTAAATCTGGCATACCCGTACAAAAAAATGTTGATGCCCGAGATCTTCCCTCCTCCGCCGAGACCTAGGTCAGCCCCCGGGGTGCGGAGGGAGAGGACGGAAGATTCCCCTTTTTCGGGTCCATCAAGTTGGCACACCCGGTGGGAGACGTTGACTTGAGAACGTGATGCTTTGATCACTTGACTCCTTTCTAGTTGGTTGCCTATGTTGCATTTTGCATCTAAAAAACATGAGATGGGATTTCAATTGTTCTTTCTCACTTCAAAAAAAAAAAAAAAATCAAATCTGAGCTCTTTTTCTTAAAAACTCAACTTTGAGAAATTTTGATCCTTCCCTCTTCGAACTTGATAGCTCACAGAAATGTTCGCAGCTATCGTTCATATCGGGGATTGGGCCATCTTTTCTCTTTGATGAGTCCAATTGGGATTTCAAAAAAAAAAATTTATAATTTCAAAAGAAAATTAGTTCTCTCTCTTTTGCATTCAAATTTGAGAAACCTTGGTTCCTTCCCTTTCGGATTTAGCGCTCGCAGAAATGTTGAGCCTTTGTTCGGATCGGAACACCATTCGCTCTCTTTGACGAGTTCATTAAAAACCTTCCAAAAAAAAAAAAAGGATTTCAAAAAAAAAACACTAAGGTTCCACCAGTTGCGTTCTTTGACCAAAGTGGATTTAAGAAAAGCCTTGTCCAGAGTGTGGAGACAGCTAGACTGTTCGAGGCAAGGGTCCTCCAAACGGGTTCATTAAGTAATCCTACCATTACCTGGGGGCTGATCTATCCACTAAGGTTTCATAAGATCGAATTGGAAATCTATGTGCGCCTTTCAAAAAAAAATCCTCTAGAAAAAAATCTTTAAAAAAAAAAAAACTTCTGTCACTTTGAATTCAGAGTTGAGAAATCTTGGTTCTTTCCCTTTCGGATATAGCGCTCGCAGAAATGTTGAGCCTTTGTTCGAAACGGAACACCGTTTGATCTCTTCGATGAATTCAATCTTGACCTTTCAAAAAAAACTTCCGTCGCTTTTGAGTTCAGAGTTGAGAAATTTTGGTTCCCTCCCTTTCGGATTTAGCGCTCGCAGAAATGTTAAGCCTTTGTTCGAAATGGAACACCATTTGCTCTCTTTGATGAATTCAATCTTGACCTTTCAAAAAAAAAAAAAACTTCCGTCATTACTGGATTCACATCCGAGAAATTCTGGTTCCTTCCCTTCTGAATTTAGCGCTCGCAGAAATGTTGAGCCTTTGTTCGAATTGGAACACCATTTGCTCTCCTTTATGAATCCAAATTTGACCTTTCAAAAAAATCCCATCTCGTGTCCTTTCCAAGGATGCGATTTGCAACATTTGTGCCTAGTGGTGCTAGTACGCCCTTTCGGGTCTACTGTATTCGCGACCGACACATTTGTATCTCCAACCTTATATCATTTTACCTCGAGTGAGCCTTGCTTCTCGGTAATTTGAATTAAGGTCTACAATTGCTTCTAGCAGTCACTGGAACGCTCACTCTGAGCCTACCATACTTGCATTTTAGAACAATTGTACCCTCTATGGCTTTTTGCCTTCTTCATCGTCCTTGGGTTGGGCCATGTCCCCTCAAGTGATTTGAAAAGACAAAACCATAGTTGTTCTCCATTTACGATCACCATATTCTTGTGATTACTAATGGATTTGGTCTTGTTTCAGAAGTTTTCCAAAACTAACAATGGCAGCTTCATTAACCATCACTTTCGATGAGAACAAGTACCAGCTTATGCTTCAAGACAAGCAAAACAAGCATAAGCGCCCTGCCAGTTGCCGAACCGTCAGCTCCCTCGACAACTCTCCAAACACCGGGTCAACTTCAACTCCCCGGACCATCGTCTTCGGATTGCTGGGACCATTCCCACTTCCCGCAGAAGACACTGTACCTGCCAAGAAGCAGAAAACCGCCCCGCAACGTGTCACTAAAATGGCACCAAGGGCGAACACCAAGAAACCTGAAGCCCGTGGCGTTCCCACGAAGCCTCAACCCACAAGAAACCAGGTTTACACCAAAACTTGGTCCCCTAGATCTTCACCAAAGCAACGGAGGTCCCGAACATCTGCAAAGCCAGCATACCTGGCCCCTCTTAAGGAGAATCAGTTCTACCCTCTCTCTTACATGAAAGAGGAGAAACCTACCCTCCACCCAAAAAAACAAACAAAATCATCATGAGCCGGCTTGCTCCTACAAGCCCAAAATCAAATCCTGCATTGTTAGGCCTATGCAAAAACATGCTGAAGCCTGCACTCCCGCGAGTCGACCCTTCATCTCAACAGGGGCCGAGCTCGTAAAATTCAAGTCTTCATTGCGACAGACAAAGGACCGCGTCTAGATTCTGTCCTTGCCAAGCTTCAAAGAAGACAAACTTGGCTGCTGCGCACGAGGGACTACATCCTTCATCGCCAGAGCCCAGCCAGAGCTGACTGAAGCTCAAATTGCTCGTCGTATGTGTCGCCGCACTGCATATCGACAAAAGAGACTCGAGAAACAAAAACCCAGCGTTCTACTCTCCACGTCTCAAACAAATGGGTCGAAAAAGAAAGACCCGATCAATTCGTTGCTGTTCATATGGTTGGCAATAACAGAAAACGCCGGAAGTCAGCAACCAAAATCAGTGTTAGACGTCTAGTGACTCGCAGCATCTCTCGGACAAGAATACATCTGGAAGAGTCTTCCACTCCTCCAAGCCAAGAACACCGGAGTAACCACTCCTCAGATTCTTCATCCAGAAGAATGAGCCCCAGCTCAGTCACCAGGACGATTTCTTCGTTCAAATCCCGAGGGATGAACGTCATGGCTACAAGTTCTGAGCAGCCTCCACCGCATGATGACGTAACCGCCTGCATCCAGCAGTTGGAGCAAGGACAACAGAGAATTGAGGCTTTGATGGAAAATCTCATTCTCACTCTACAGCGTCCACCACCTAACAATGAAACCCCTCTGAATCATGAAGATGATGAGGGTAATGCAGAAAACAATGAGTCTCGCGCCCTTACCAAAAAGGACGTGGACGATATCCTCACAAAAGCAAAAGAAGAGGATACATTGAAGGAACATGGGATCAAGCCACCCTACCCTTTATGGATGGACTCGGTTCCGTTCCCTGCAAAATTCAAGCAACCTACTCTCCAGACATATACTGGGAAAGGTTCAGCCAGACAGCATGTCATCCACTTCAAGATCCTGACAGGAGTTATTGCGGATCAAGATGCCCTCAAGATTCGCCTCTTTGCAAGTACCCTAAAAGGTACAGCCTTTGATTGGTACTCCACTCTGCCGGAGAACTCCATTCAGAACTGGGCTATGCTGGAGACACGCTTCTTGACCCACTTCCAAGGTGAGGATCGTCCTGTTACTATGGCTCAACTCTGCAGCCTAAAACAGGGAGAGAATGAGTCAACATACGACTTCATTCACAAATGGAAGGCAATGGCGTACAGATGCTCAGATGTGCTGCCACAAGCGTCGCTAGTCGACATCTGCCGTAACAATATGAGAGCAAAAATCCGCTCCATGATCATTGGCAACAAATCAAAGAACCTGGGGGAACTCCTCGAAGCTTCCATGGAAGCTGAAATGGTGATCAAAGACCTCAACAGTCAGAAATCATCAAAGAAAGAGCCGACTGCTGTTACAACCTCAAAACCAAAGAAAAAGGAGGTTCTTAATGTGCAGACTAAGTCAGCTCCTCAGCAACCAAAGAAACCTGAAAACAAAACTGCAGGTAAAAGGCCTGAACTCTCTGATGCCTTCAAAGAACATGTAGAAAAGAAATATCCGTTCGATGAAGATGTTGAAGAAATCTTTGAGGCTCTCCTGGCAAATGGTAAACTCATTTTGCCAGAGCCCAAAAGACCGGGAGATGTTGGCAAAACCAATGATCCCCGATAGTGTCCATACCATCAGATGATCTCACATCCTCTTAATCAATGCTTCGTTGTGAGAGAGAAGATCAATGAGATGTGGAAAAACGGAGTCATAACCTTTGATAAAAACTATGGCCCTGCCTCTGTCAACATGGTGTGATGTCGGCAAACTTCAAAGTCACCGAAGGAGAAGATCACTACTTCATTCAAGGTGATTAAAATGGCTCAAGCATCCCAAGAATTGGTTCCCTATCCAACACCAGATGGACAACCTATATGGGTGCATCCCGATCTCATAGATGATGAAAACTGGGAGATCGTCAAAACAAAGCCGACCGCTCAGCAGCGAAGGCAAGCCACGAGACAGCTCCGCAAGCTCAAACAGCAGCAAAAATCTCAACCGAAACAAGAAGTCCTTGAAAAAGCAGAAACTTCTTCCACTGCTTCACTCGGGACAACGGAAGAAACTCTTCCCAAAACTTCAAAGGTGGTAAGAAAATTAACTCTTGATGATTTCATGCCACCTCTATACAAAAATGAAAATGTGCAGGGGGCATCATACTCTTGCAACTCGGTAGTTGGATTCTCCATGAATGGATACGAGTCCAGTGACACTGCCAGTGATATCGACGAGTGGGAAGAATCCCTTGAAACAGGAGAATACCTCTCCGACGAGGAATGGATTCCCGAGTCTCATCTTATGCCAGTGATCTGGTATAACCCATTACAGCCACAAGGATCTTGGTCTGATGATGAAGAAGACCAGGGCCCTGTTCAAGAAAATGCTGTCGATCCAGCACCAGTAAATTCTTCAGTGGAACCCAACATGGGCGAACCACAAGGAGCAGATGACGAAGAAGATTTGGCTCCCACGCCTGATCTTGAAGAATATGCAATAATCTTGCAACATCTTGCCATAGAGCAGGACCAGGATCGCATCAACCTTCGTCATGATCCAGAACCGGAAGTCCCTGAAAATCAACGGGAACTTTCTCCCTCAACTCCTGAAAATGGAGAAAACAGTTGGATCGATGATCCTCTCACATCTGAGGATGAGTCCGATTCCCAACAGTCTACACTGGGGGCATCTCTTGTCAGGATAACCTGCAATGCCATAGCTCAGGACGACAGTGCCTCTGAAGCTTCCGAAGACACATACTCCCCAACAGGTAGCGTATCTTCCGGAGCGACATCCTCCCAGGTGACTTCCACTGAGATAATATCCTCTCAGCCCTCGTCTCCTGAAGCTGTGACATCAGAGCTCAAGCCTCTCCCGATTGATCATCTTGAAGAAACTTCTGCCAATGATATCTTCTTCAATGAAAAGTCAGTCAATTGGTCCCAGATACCCGATCTCACGGGCGATGTCTGGGCTAATAAAGAAAAGTTGCCAGCTACTGTTCAGGAATTGTTCTCGGAAATTGCTCCGTGCAACACAATTACTGAAGACACCAATGCTCTTACAGAGACGTCTTCAGCGAAGGATCAACCCCTTGATCCTGAGAACGATCTTCCAAAAGAAGACCCTTCTCTAGAGGCTCTTGAAGTTGGTAGAGGTACCCGTTCTGGCCGGGATTACCACAAAAATCACAATCAACCCTCTTCTTCTTATGTAAATCCTTCGGGAAAACAAGTTGTAAGCGCCCCAAGTGGCAATAATAATGAAAATGCAGGCCCGAAGGAGGCTTTCAAGTACACTTGATTGAGCACTTCAAACACATACCTGCACGTCTGCACATCCTTGACTTATTACGAATGTCTCCACAAACTTGTGATAGTCTCATTTCAGGATTACAAAGGCTGAATGCGGATGTCGACAAACATGCCCCATAAGTCCTACAAATTGAAATGGACTATAGGGTCAAAAAATCAAATACTCCCTCAAAGGGAGAAAAGAAGAAAACTGAGGGATCAAGCAATGAATGCCTCTCGGTACAAAAAGCAGCAAGTGCAACAATTGCCTTCGACAAGGATGACCTCCTCCTAAGCGAAACAAAGCACAACCGTCCCTTGTACTTTACGGGGTACGTCAAAGAAATGCCGGTACACAGAGTTCAGATTGACCCAGGTTCTGCAGTCAACCTCATCTCTACTTCGGCACTCGAAGAGCTGGGCATCCCACCCAGCAAGCTGAGTCACACGTCCGTATCCATCTTCGGATATGACGGGAGCGCTCAAAGGCCTATCGGCAAAATCAGGTTCAAATTGCAAATCGGTGATCTTATTTTTGAAGTCACCGTGTATGCAATAAGGACCCCTTCATGCTACAATATACTCCTTGGACGCCCCTGGATACATGAGAATGGTGTCGTCCCTTCAACTTTACATCAGTGCATCAAGTTCGTTGGCGACGATGGCCTGATACATCGAGTATTTGCAGACAAAAAGCCCTTCAAAGGCAGAGATGTCCATTTTACAGATGCTCAAATGTATAAAGATGGAAAAGAAGAACAGGAGGAAAAAACAATTCGCTTTGTCGACAGTCTCCAGAAAGATAAAGGCAAGGCTCCTCAGCAGTCACCGGAGGAAAACAAACCCTCCACCAAACTCGAAGTAAGCGGCCAAGCTCCTTTCGTCGTCTCCTTCAAATCTCCAAAGCCTTTGGTAATCACTACCAAAGCAAAGAAGACAAAACAAAAGGCCGGGGGCAAGTTCACTGTCTCCTTTGTGTCTATTATGCATGACACAGACTCAGTGTCAGAGCCAGAAGATGACACAGCATCAAGCCAAGCTGATACTCAGCAAGATCAGTCCACTCTCAATCCATTGGAGACACCTGCAGACATAGAAGACCCTACGTCTGCTTCCTTTGTTATTCCGGCAACTTCGCCAGAAGAAGAAGTGATTTACTTCCACTGATCAGGAACATCTCCACTGAACTCTCTGCTTGAACCTTTCCAAAACGAAGGTATGCCTCAGCTATCCCTGTATAGTCCAATGGCACAAGCTATCATGAAGAAAATGGGCTATGACGCTCAAAATCCGACTGGTTTAGGAGGTGGCCGTGGTATTCTCATATCGTTGGAACCCACCCTGACCAAAAGTCAACCAGAAGATTGGAAAATCCACCTTCAAAAAGGCAAGTCTTCATATGGGTTGGGGTATGATCCTACCGCTCCTATGAGACAGTTGACACCATGGCTGCAAAGTCGCTTTTCCGACCAAGCCTCAACATCTCATGAAGACATCGATATCCCTGGATATCTCTTTGAGGAGTTACTAGTCAAAAATCCTGAAAGCTCCTCCAATTGGTATAATTTCTCTGATAATAAAGAGGAATTACCCAATGACATAGACGAGCGGTTCTCTGTCCCAGAAGAATCATCGTCTCCAAAAAAAGTACCCTACTTCAACCCAATACCAGCAAATGATTGGGACCATCTCATTGCAAGCCTTGAGAAGGATGCTGATCAAGAAGATTCATGGACAGAAACAGAACCTCAGTCTGAAAATGCCTCTGGCACTCCAGAAGGTCTTGTTGAGTTGGAAGCCTTCGAAAACATTGTGGAGGAACCACCTTCAAACCTTCCGACAGAAGACCCTGTTCAAAAGATAGACTTGGGAACACCTGATAACCCACGTCCTGTATTCATAAGCAAGAATATAAAGGATGATGAGTTACCCTAGTATATCTCTTTTCTTCGTGAGTTCGTTGATTGCTTTGCATGGTCTTATGCCGAAATGCCTGGCTTGGATCCCGAAGTAGCAGTCCACAAGCTCAACTTGCAAAAAGAAATCAAGCCTATCAAACAAGGCCAAAGAAGATTCCGTCCCGACGTGATGGACAAAATTGAACAAGAAGTTCAGAAACTCAAAAACGTTGGCTTCATCCGCGAGGAACAGCATCCTGAATGGTTGGCCAACATTGTCCCGGTGACAAAGAAAAATGGGCAGATAAGGGTCTGTATTGACTACAGAGACCTGAATAGTGCATGTCCTAAAGATGAATTCCCGCTCCTAATACCAGAGGTGATGATTGACAACACCTATGAGTTCGAGCGAATGACATTCATGGATGGATTCTCTGGCTATAATCAAATAAAGATGCATCCTGAAGATGAAAGGCATACATCATTTCGGACACCATTCGGCGTGTATTGCTACACTGTTATGCCGTTCGGTCTGAAAAATGCAGGTGCAACATATCAGAGGGCTATGATGAAAATATTCCAAGATATGCAGCACAAGACGGTCGAATGCTATGTTGACAACCTCGCCATAAAAAGCAGAAGAAAAGAAGCCCATCTCAATGATCTTCGAGAAGTCTTCCTCCGACTTCGCAAACACAAATTGCGAATGAATCCACTAAAGTGCTTCTTCGGTGTCTCATCGGGTAAGTTTCTCGGATTCATAGTACGGAAAGCTGGAATAGAACTTGACCCTACCAAAGTCAAGGCCATCCTGGAAATTCCATCTCTCAGAACCCTAAGAGAATTAAAAGGGCTTCAAGGAAGGCTGGCCTACATTCGACGGTTCATCTCCAATCTATCAGGGAAATGCCGTCCATTTTCTCGCTTAATGAAGAAAGGCGTGGACTTTGTCTGGGATGCTGAATGTGAAAATGCATTTCAAGACATCAAAGCATACCTCACCAAACCTCCAGTGCTGGCTGCCCCCACAACTGGAAAACCATTTATCTTGTACACAAGAGCTCTCGACCACTCTTTGGGTGCTCTTCTCGCACAAGAAAACGACGACGGCTGCTCTATATTACCTTAGCCGCATGATGGTAGGTGCAGAGCATCGCTACTCCCCAGTCGAAAAAGAATGCCTTGCAGTAATGTTTGCTGTACAAAAGCTGCGTCACTATCTGCTGTTGAACACAGTCTACCTGATTTCGAGGATCAACCTCCTAAAGGTCCTTGTCACAAAAGCAGGTTCTCTTAATGCCCGACTGGCAAAATGGTCCATCCTTTTATCACAGTTTGATATTAGGTATGTGCCACAAAAAGCAATCAAAGGCCAAGCTCTAGCAGATTTCCTCGCAGAGCATCCATTGCCTAAAGATTCTCCACTCAGGGATGATCTCCCAGACGAATTTGTCTACAATGTGGAAACTTCCTTGTCAAATGCTTCCTGGGACATGTACTTTGACGGTGCAACCAGGACAAATGAAAAAGGAAAGCAAATATCGGGAATTGGCATCCTCTTTGTCAGTCCCGTCAAATACATGATTTCACACGCCTTTTCGCTACTGGAACCATGTTCAAACAATGCAGCTGAGTACCAAGCCCTGATTGTAGGATTGGAACTCGCCCTCGAATCCGGCATCACAACGCTGGAAGCTTTGGAGACTCTCAACTAGTCGTCAACCAGATGAATCAGAAATATGAAGTCAGGAAGCCTGATTTGCTACCTTACTACAATAAGGCGCAGTCGCTTCGACAAAAATTCAACATCTGCCATATCACCCACATCCTCAGAGGTGAAAACATCCGTGCAGATGCCTTGGCTGGACTCGCCGCATCCATGGCAATCCAAGAAGGGGAAAACATGCAAGTCACAGTGTGTCAAAGAAGGATTCTCCCTCCTCTCAACACACACCAAGCAGTTGCTGAATGCCACCAAGTGGTTGGAAGTCGGATGTCCATCCTCAAACCTTCGATTGGCGACTGGAGAGATCCGTTCATTGATTATATCATGCTCGGAATACTACCTGAAGATCCAAAAGAGCAGGTAAGCATCTAAAGACGAGCCCCAAACTTTCATTTGGATATACCTTCAAAAGCACTTTACAGAAAAATCCTTCAACGGAGTATTCCTACGCCGCTTGTCACAACAAGAGGCTGAGGAAACTCTCAAAGAAGTGCATGCTGGTCTTTGTGGAGCCCATTAGGCTGGCCCTAAGCTCTACAACCAGATAAAAAGGCTAGGTTACTATTGGCTAACCATGGTAGCTGATGCAATGCAATTTGCCAAGCGCTGCCAAAAATGCCAGATTCACGGAGATTATGTCCACATGCCTCCAGAATGGCTACATCCAACAGCAATCTCATGGCCTTTCGAAGCCTGGGGTATGGACATCATAGGTTCCATTTCTCCCCCATCAAGCAAAGGTCATCGCTTCATCTTCGCCGCTACGGATTATTTCTCCAAGTGGTCAGAAGCATTTGCGCTCAGCGAAATGAAGACCTCATCAGTCCTTCAGTTCTTGCGCACCAACATTATTTGTCGCTTCGGCATACCTAAAAGATTCGTCCATGATAACGGACCACAATTCAGGGATCACAGATTCTACAGGTTTTGCGACAAGTACAAAATCCAAAGTTGTCCTTCGACTCCATATAATCCAGCAGCGAATGGACTAGCAGAAGCCTTCAACAAGACACTCTGCAAAATTCTCAAGAAAATGGTCTCCAGTCACAAAAGAGACTGGGGCGACAAACTACTAGAAGCTTTGTGGGCCTATCGAACCACCGTTCGAGGACCAACCCATAGCACACCATTCTCTTTGGTCTATGGATGAGAAGCTGTTGTCCTTTTGGAAGTACAAATTCCTTCCTTAAGGGTATCTTTGCAAAATGACATGACGCAAGAAAGCAATGTCAAATTGAGACTCCAAGAGTTGGATAATCTCGATGAAAGACGACTTGAAGCTCTACAAAGCATTGAGTTGTACCAAGCACGCATGGCAGGATCTTTCGACAAAAAGGTCAGGCAACGCGCCTACAAAAAGGGTGACTTGGTTCTTGCAGTAAAAAGACCCATAGTCTTTGCCCACAAATCCAAAGGCAAATTCGAACCAAAATGGGAGGGACCCTTCGTCATCGACAAAGTCTTCTCCAACGGCGCATACGCTCTTCTAAACATGGAAGGAGACAGATGTATGCTGCCCATCAATGGCAAGTTCTTGAAGCGGTACTGCCCTTGAAGACTTCCTCAAACGGGTCGGAGCAATATCTACACGGCCAAAGGGTATTTCCAAGGTACTTGCTTGTCAAACCCACCTCTTTTGAAATTTTCATCTTTATGTTGAAGTTTCTGATAAGTCCACAAAACTAGGTCATTAACTCATCATTTCATTAGCATTTGTGGACTTAATTAGGTTTAACTGCATAGAATTGCATTTAATTTCATGATTACATGCATTTGAGGATATTTTTGGAGAAATTGTCAAAATTGATCAAAATTCATTGAATTGCATGACTTTTTGAAATTAAGTTTTTCTCATCTCATTTATCACCCCAAAATCAGGCTTTTGGTTTCATCAATGCATATCTTGTTATTTTTTGCACCATGTGCTATTTTTGGAAAGTTGGTTATTTTGGTGCATCACTAGGAATGTAGGGTCCCATACATGGTTCATAATTATTTTCTTATATATGATTAATGTTAAAATTGCCTCTTTCAATTTGTAGGACAAATCAACATGGGACCTACATTGATGAAATTTGAGAAGAGAGAAGTCAAATAAGCAAGCAAAGAGAGAGTCCAAGCATGCTTGGAAGTCCACAATGGGCCCCACACACCCCATTGCATGCCAACATAGAAGCTTCCATTTTTGCATAATTATTCCCGGATTTTTCAAGGGCAGCAACTTAAAATGGCCATAACTCTGAAACCGAGTGTCAGATCGGCGCAATTTAGCCACCGTTGGAAAGCTCTTTTCGAGTAGATATACGTAGAGCCCAAGATTGCCTAAATCAGAGCTATATTGAGGGAGATATGACCTCGGGAAGTTATCTGCTACAGTTGTAGGCGGGAATTGCAAGAAATCTCAATATTTGGGAAGTTTATTCCCTTTACATCATCATGTAATTTTTAGAGATATTCTTGGAATTATACAAGGAAAGTGTATGCATCAAGAAACCTAATAAGGCAAGGAGATCTCTCAAATTTAAAAGTCTTTCCAAAGAAAGAAGTTAACTTGGAGAACAAGAAAGAATCCTTACCCAATAAGGAAAAAGGAGACCTAAAAGGAGGGCACTTCTTTACTAAAAGGGGTTTGTAAAAAGCATAAAAGGAGGCATGATGGAGACCCATAACACATCCCATACGACCAAAGCTCTCCCTCTCTCCTATTCTTTTCTTCTTCCTTTCTTCTTTTCCATTAATTTATTTTTATTTTTGGTAGCCTTGGGCCATGTCCAAGGATATATTTTGAAGGAGAAAATTTGTGAAGGAGAAGTTGTAAAGATGCAATTTTTAGTGATAAATCAAGAAGCATTCTTTGCAATGGCGGGCTAATTTTCTTGATTAGAGTTATGGATGAAGGTAAGTAATTGTCTTTTTATTTGTTTAGTAATTCTAATTTGTGTTCCATGATTATGTGCTTAATGATTAATAGGCTTGTCTTCGTGCCCTAGGCAAATCTCTATTTTTATTTCTAAAATAAAAATTAGTTTTTGACTACTCATGCTTAGGTTTGATAGGCTATGCTTAGGATTTAGATCTTTTGATGGTTTATGCTTACTTTTGATGGGTGGCGCTTAAATTATTTTTATTCTTTTATGAGATGAAGGAAGTCTTGAGTTTTGAATTTTTATAATTAAAAAGGGATTTTTAAAGTTAGATTTTCCAAATTAAAAACATTGATTTGTCTTTGATTTGAAGTAAAAATTGGAACAAGTTAGGGTCACTTGATAAATAATTGGTGGATGCTTATTGGATTCCTATACTCTAATCATCTTCATTAATTGGTAGATTTCGAATTTCTATATTAGTTGCTTAATTTTTAAATATAAACTCAAAACTTTTCTTAAATTGTTAGTTAATTAGTTTTCTTAATTTAAAAGTTTCTTTAATAGCTCCCTGTGGGTTCGACCCGTTCTTGCCACTGTCTCATCTAGACACCCGTGCACTTGCGGTATTTTATGATTGATTTTGATCACATCAGTTTCCAAAAAAAAAAACAATCTCTTAAGACAATGCTTACTTTCATCGTTTCATTGTTCAAAAGAAAACTCAAATCCAAAATCCAAGTTTAGGAGCCTCTTCCCAGACTTGACCAAAAATTTTTGATCCTTGAACCCAAAATTCATGGTTTGAAACAAAAACCTGGACTCAGGAATTTTCACCCTAGTCTGCCTCGGCTTTTACGGACAAAATGGTTTTAAGCCAAAATTTATGACCTTCGTGTCTTTAAAATAAAAAATGGTTTTTTAGAAACCGCGGGAAGCGACATTCAGTCGATACTCGCAAAACCCGAAAGAACTGGAAGGATGCGAACCAAATTCGATACTTCCGAAACCCAAAAATCGCAAGGAAGCGAACCCCATTCGATACTGGCAAAATTTCAAAAATCGTGGAGAAGCAACATACCAGTTGATATCCACAACCCAAATTTCAAAAATCGTAGAGAAGCAACATACCAGTTGATATCCACAACCCAAATTTCAAAAAAAAATCGTGGAGAAGCAACATACCAGTTGATATCCACAACCCAAATTTCAAAGATCGTGGAGACGCAACATACCAGTTGCTATCTACAACCCAAATTTCAAATGGTTCGAGAAAACCTCAAATTTCAAAAAATCGCGGGGAACGACATCAAGTCAGTACCCGCAAAACCAAAAGTTTTGGGAAAAGCAGGGAAGCGGCGCTTAGTCGATATTTACACCCCAATTTGCGAGGAAGCGACATTCCATCGATACTCGCAAAACCTAGCCCGCGAGGAAGTGACATTCCATCAATACTCGCAAAACCGAATGAGCAAGGAAGCGACATTCCATCGATACTTGCAAGACCATTCAGCGGGGAGGTGACATTTAGTCGATACCTGCATTTTGAAAACCAAAATTCGGCTATAAACGCCAAAAATCGGCTATAAACGCCAAAATCTGGCTATAAACGCCAAAATCCGGCTATAAATGCCAAAACAAAAAAATTTTCGGCTATAAACGCCAAAATCGGCTTTCATGCCAACAAAACAAAACTTGGTTTTCAAAAAACTCGGTTATAAACGCCAAAACTCGGCTATAAACGCCAAAAGTCGGCCATAAATGCCAAAACAAAAAAAAATTCGGCTATAAACGCCAAAATTCAGCTATAAACGCCAAAATCTGGCTATAAATGCCAAAATTCGGCTTCTATGCCATTCCAAAATTCGGCTTCTATGCCACTCCAAAATTCGGCTTTCATGCCATCTCAAAAACCTTGGTTCTCATGCCACAAACAAAAATTTTGGCTCTCATGCCACAAAAAATTTTTTTGGCTCTCATGCCACAAAAAAAATTTGGCTCCCATGCCACAAAATGAAATTCGGCTTCTATGCCATTCCAAAAATTCGGCTTTCACGCCATCCAAAAATTTTGGCTCCCATGCCGCAAAACAAATTTGGCTCTTACGCCACAAAATTAGGCTTTCATGCCATCCAAAATTTCGGTTTTCAAACCATAAAAAAAAATCAGGCTTTTCGCCACAAAATTGGCTTTCATGCCCAAAACAACTTTTTGACAAAAGATTTTCACAAAATGACAACCTTTTGATCAAATTCTTAAACAAACATTCCCACCAACTTTTGCTCAAAATTGTTTCCATCAAAAAATGATTTAAGTGAAAGTAATGGGATACAAAATATAGTACCAAGACTGTTTATAGATGGAGGTACCAAAAAAAGAAGAAGAAGGAAAAAGAGTCTGTTACAACTCAGGAGCTCAATCCGACATGGTCTTCAACCAAAGGTTCAACTCCTCAAGCAGACCCATGGCCTTAACTTCCAAAATTTTTAGGCCACGCTGCTTCAAAATGTCCCCATAAAACGCGGCCGAATGCCGTGACCCATCTGCAGCACGAGGAAGCTCTTCCCAGAGGACCTGCCACTGGTCATGCTCCTGAGTCTTCCTCCGGACATTACCTTCAGCTTCCTCAACCTGGCGAATGAGAGTCCCCTCCTTGTCACGAGCCTCCACAATGGCGGTCCATTTGGCAGCAGCCTCTTCCTCTAAAAAATCAAGACGTTGCCTAGCCTCGACGACCTCCTTATCAAGGCGGTCCAAGTCTTGCTTCAGCCCCATGATGGATAACTCGGTAACGTTCTTCTTCCGAACGATCTGCCTCCGAGTCTTCGTGACCTCAGTCAGCTCAGCTTTGACTTTACTGGAAGGTTTTATGAACATCTCATCAAAGAAGTCACCATCTGGGAAACTCTTGGTCTCAGTCCATTTGTTCCCCAAGGTGATGATCTCCTTAACAAAATCCTTGGCGCTCGCGATGTCCAGACCGACTTCTTTGCTATCAGCGAGGATGTCCTGTACATGCTTGATCATGCCAAAACCAGCTTCCAAATGACCTGAAGAAAGAGTCTCAACCCATGAGCTCAAGACAGTCTTCAACACCTTCCTTGCATACTGAAGGTGCGGTGCAGATGAGGATTCGCCATGCTCTGGTGCCCGACTGCCCACGTCATGCTCCATTGGAAGAGTAACCAATAAACTCTTTCCAATGGAAGAAGCTGACTCATTGAAAGTGGAAGAAGCCCCTACTTCTGCATCAGCCGTAGGTATCCCCTGTTCTGGCTTTGAGGAAGACGGGGGAATCTCTCCTGCTGCTTCACAATCTGTCAAGGAAGAAGACAAAAAGGTATGAATATAATCTTGTCAAAAAAAAAAATATATCAAGATTATTATTGCAAATATACCTGCTTCGACGACCGGCGGAGTACTCTCTGCCTCTTTGAGCTCATCCAAAGCATCATCAAAAGTTGCGTCCATGGATGGCTCGAAATCGTCGGAATCCTCTGGCAAGTCCGCTACATGTTAGCAAATGACAGCAAAAGAAGAAAAAAAAAAAAAAAAGCAAAAGCCAAAGCAAATCATACCAGGTGAAGGTTCTGGAACCACTCCAGAGTCCCTAAGCTCTTCCTCAGATGCCACGACTGGATCCGTCATTGCCTCATCGGCAGGAACGTCAGGCATCACTAGGACATCGTCCTCTGCTAAAAAAAAAAAAAAAGCAGCGGATCAAAACAAAAATCTTTCACAAGAGAAAGGAAGAAAAAAAGGAAAGAAAGAGGATCATACCAGCTGTCTCCTCTTCTCTGCTTCTCTTCTCCGGAGGCTCGTCAGCATCCTCAGACACCTCGTCAGCAATGGTGAGAGGAACTTCAAGATCAGAAGGACTATCATGCCGTCTCATGTTACGGCGTTGTCCTCTCCTCCTCTTGCCTCGGCGGGTCAATCTGCTCGACGATCCTGCCCCACTATCAAATCAGGCCTCTCACAAGAGTCCTCACTGGATGGTCTACTTTTCTCAGTAGACTCCATGGAAGCCTTCGTATGCTCTGCCTGTATCATAGCATCGATCTCGGCTTCCTCCTCCTCCAGCTGTCTCAGGACCTCACCAGGAATCCCCTGTGCAGCTCCTGATCTGATGATGTCCTGCCCATTGAGAAAGCCTATCTTGTGCTTCTCTCCAGAAAGGAAGGCCAAAACTTCCTCCCGATGGACACCATCCGATTTGCCAAGACCTTTCCCAGGAGATTGCTTAATATCGAGCTCTTTCTTGGAAAGCCCCCGGTGCATTGAGAAGCTCTCCACGAACCACTTCGTGAAGCCAGCAGTCAGGAAGGTGGGCAGCTCAGGATAGGAAATCATGGCGGTAGTGTCCTCGGCGCTATAAAATGCCCATGCATTTCTCCCATCCTGCAAACCTCCAAAATGCTTCACCATACTCGAAGGCGCTCCAACAACGCCTTGAGAGAAGCCAAGCTGTAATGCAAAGCGCGAAGGGACATACGGTTGGATATCGACGAAAAGATGTATGCGGTACACCATCGTACCAACCCGTATGTTGAAGAGCCACCTTTTCTCCGCGTTCGTCAAAGCATGGTGTCTTCCCGACCCTGCCCTGGTCGAATCACGGGAGACACCAAAGTCAAAAGCCTTCTTCCGCAAGCCCGGAGAAAGCTTCACTGAAGACTGCCCAATCTCGACGTCCCTAAATCGTCGGATCCTTAAACGGGCAGATAAAAGTGATTCGTGAACGGCTGTCCCTCTAGCCAAACGAATCATAAAGGGATCTTCGTCCAGTGCAACTCCCAAACGATGGAAGCTAGGACAGTGGTATACATACCACGAATAGAAGATGTGGGCAGAAAACACCCTGTTCATGGGAAGCCCAAGCCGAACCAGGAAAGCAGCAGCCTGCAGTTCGGTACACAAATAGGAGTAAAGAGCAGGTACCAAAGCCAGCCGCTCTCCAAACGCCATCTGACAAACCGGAAAAATACAGTGCGGCCTGATGTGCGTTCCATCTCCTCCAGCAAAAACAGCCTCACCCAGCCAATAAGTGAGGTAAACAGCGAGATCTCTCCGCAACACAATGTCAGGACAAATGGCATCCGTGCTTGCGAAGAACTTCTTCAAATCTTCTCGCATAGCAGCGATCTTCTTCAAACTTGATGTTTTAGCCCTAGCATCCTGGGCCATGCCATCAGAAGAATCCTCGCTGTCAAAAAAGTTGGAGCTGCAACTTCTCCAACTGCTGCATCTAACTTTTGAGCCCTCCTTCTCCTTCAAAAAATCGTAGAAGGCGACAAGCTGAAAGTACACAACCCTAAACTCCTCAGACTGCTCCTCAAGGACGCTGTCAATAGGCATAAACTCCTCATAGAGTTTGCCGAGGATAGGCAATCCGGTGATGGCGCTCAGCTCCTTCAAAGAAAAACCAATCTCATCATTCGTCACAATGAAGGTGTTGGTTTGTGGAAGGAATGACTCCAGCATGGCCATGAAAGCCTCATCGGAGAAAACAACGGTTTGCCGAAAAGCGCGAACTGCGTAAAAAATCTCGGACTCCCGAAGAACGGCCTCACCAATCCTCAGGGTGTGATCAGTCCATGACTCCCAGCTCGAGTCAGCACTGAAACGGCCACGAAGTCGAAAAGGCTTCACCCAATTGCTGCCGTCACCCCGAAAAACGCCAAGGCCCACCGGTCTCAAATCGATCGATGGATGATCAGAACCTTGGTAGCCACTGGCTGCCATCAACATGTCCATACGGATAGGTGGCTTCTCTGCAAAACCGGAAGGTCCACCAACAAAAATCCCGGTCTTGATCACACTGGTCCTCTTCACCCAGCTCGGAAGATCTTCCCTCTTAGGGCACGTGGGAGAAAGGCTCATGATCGAGATGGTCCGATCAAAAGACGACCGGGTAGAAATAGTTAGGCTCATGATCGAGATGGTCCTCCTCACCATCTGCCGTGTAAGAGAACTGAAAACATCTCCTTTGGTATGTTAAGTCGTCGGGGACTGCATCACCGAAGAAGAAGGTAGGCTTGAGCACAACGCTCTGATCGTCCGTAACCCAGGGACGGCTGCTTACCATGATCTTATAGAACTCCTCATCCTTGAGAGCGATCAATCGCTGTCTCATCTCATCACGATTGAGGGAATCGCATTCTTCCAAGTTTTTCTCCACAAACTGGACCTTCTCCCGAGCCTGCTGAACGGCAGTATTCATATTTGATGAGTTTTGTAAAAACGCCTTTCACGGCAAAATAGCCTTTCACAACAAACAAACAAAAACGCCTCCTACGGCATTCTAAAAAAACAAACTTGTCTCTTTTCTTAATATTAATGCAATTTGAAAAGTTAGAAAAAAGGATTGATTTCCTTTCCACTTGTGAACGTGAATCTCCGGATTATCACCATTCCAAATTCCAAGTATAAAGTAAATCTGGCATACCCGTACAAAAAAATGTTGATGCCCGAGATCTTCCCTCCTTCGTCGAGACCTAGGTCAGCCCCCGGGGTGCGGAGGGAGAGGACGGAAGATTCCCCTTTTTTGGGTCCATCAAGTGGTATCCATATTGGTCGATATCGACCATGTCACAAGAAGACAAAACAAAAATATAGAAAGCCCCGCTAGGACCCCTCCCGTGTGGAAGGTTATAACGTGCCTTGTCACAACGAGAGGGGCCCTTAGGGGCTTTTTCCGGTAGTTTTCTCTTACTTTATACTCACGGCTTTTATCTTGTAATATGTAAATAATCTCTAAAAATGAAAAATTCAATTAGAGGATTACCAATTGCTCTAATAAGCAAGTAAGAGCTTGTTTTTAGAGCTCTCGAAAGGCACCAAAATGTCTGTTACAATTTAGTTGCCCAACAGTGTGACCCCACGTCATAATCCCTAAGGAGGGTCTCATGTTCTCAATCACAAAAAGTGGACTTATATTATAATTTCTATAAAGGCAGGCTCATATTGGGATTCATATAATGTAGGCCCCACATCTAATTCATAAATGTGGGTCCCCTTTTGCAATTTCTAAGGATGGGTCCATGTACAATAATTCCTATGTGAGATCGTGTTGTAATTCCAGGTGCTTCCCATGTTCTAACTCCTGTAAAAGTAGGTCTAGTGTTCTACTTTATTTTGATGAATTCCTTGTTGTAATTTATAAAGGTGGGCTCCATGTACAAGAATTCTTAAAGATGGGCCTAATGTTTGCGATTATAAAAGGCGGCCTACATTTCAATTGGTATAAAGTGGGCCAGGTTATACCATGCAAGTTAATGCTGAGAGAGGAAAGGCTAAATTAATGAGGATAATATTGGAAATAATTTACATTTATTATAGTTGATAGTGTGTAGAGCTATCAAAGGGCTGATCCCTGGCCGGGCTGAGGTAAGTCCGTATCCTACCTTTACATGTAAGGGCCGGGCCTAAGCAAGTAAAAGCCCTCAACTTTTACAGCGGGCCTATAATTTTTAGGCTCTCGCCCTACCTTCAAGGTTTAGGGCCGGGCCAAGGCTAAAAGAAAGGAAGATTCCTTTTCTTTTTCCTATGCCACCACTAACTTCCAACTCAATGCTAACCCTCCTCCTTACATGGTCGGGTTGAGATAAGTCCTTATCCTACCCTTACATGTGAGGGCCAAGCCTAAGCAAGCAAAAGCCCTCAACTTTTACGGTAGGCCTATGCTAACCCTCCTCCTTTGTCTAGGCTAGGGACCAGCGATGCAATGCAAAATGCATGATGGCGGTGTTAAAACTTTTTTTTACTGGAAGGCAGGTGGTGGGATAAAATAATATTTATAATGTAAAGTATAAAATATAAAGTATATATCAATAATTCTATACATGATAATACATATAATATAAATAGAAATAAATTTTTATTTAATTATTCAATTTTCTTTTAGAATAGCTAAAAAATCATCTAATGCATTATTATCATAGTGTTACTGCAAACTTATCCAATTTTGTGCGTAAATTAAGACTTCTACAAGTCTCAAATTTTAAACAACTCTTATACTGGTCAAGTACGTTTCATCCTGTACTAAATGTCAATTCAGAAACAACTATAGAGACTAGAATTACTAAAATGCCATAAGCCATTCTTGAAATAAATGGATATTGTGTTGAATTAACTTCCCACCAAATATATTGAAATTTATAGATTTATCCCTTGGCTCCTTTATATAACAATCTAATTCAAAATTTTCCTCTACAACAATAGTTTGAGTAATTTGTTCTTGAAACACTAAAAAATTATCTTCAAATTTAGTAGCTATTTTTTACTAAATAACTTTTATCCACATTTGACAATGTCGCGGTAAGTGTACCATAAATCACATAATATTCTTTATAAAGATTTCTAAAGAGTTTAAGAGATGATCTCGACGTAGTACTTGTATCTTCACTTAATCCATATAACTTTCTTAAAGCATACTCTAAATACAACAGTTTTTGTTCGGGATCATGAGGTAAGGCCGTTTAAAACACTTTACTATACTGCTTTTAATATTTATCAAAATATTCCTTCATTTTTCAAGCTATATTTCTACAAAAGATATCTATATTATCTAACTTTTGTAACAATAAACTATGTATTCTAATCTTTTCTAGTAGAAATAAATGAATAGATGGGTTCATACTTCCTAAAAATCTTAAAGTAGCTTCATAAACACTCTTAAAAAATTTACATATTTAATAAATTATGGGCCGGGCCCCCTTGGGCCAAGTCCTAGCACGGCCCTCAAGATTGTGGGCTTTTTAAAATAGGGCCCTACCCTACCTTTGGATTTTAGGACAAAAAAAAAGCCCTCACTTTAAGGGCCCGGGTCAGGCCCCCTCGTGAAATGGTCAGATTGGCAGCCCTAATAGTGTGTTACAAAAGGTGTGAAAGAACATAGATGAACGAAAGCAATAACAATAAATCTTAACAAATGCAACTTATTTGATAAATTAGATCAACGTATAGGAGAAACACAATTTACGTATCCCGCAAAAGCAGCGGGACAAGCATCGTTGACGGGGATGATGATGATGATAAAGATGAACTGAGACAAACGAGGCGTCCAAAAAGTAGGCGGTAGGAAGACTTACGGTTTACACTCTCCTCCTCCACTTAATCAAACTGGAACGTGGAACTTCCCACGTGATTCTCGTCCAAAGGCATTCCGGGCGGCTGACACATGGCACTTCCCACGTTGGCAAAGCATAAAAATCAATCCAAAGCCCACGTGGTCTCGGTGGTCCCCACTTAATACGGTCGATGTCGGTTGTCCATAGCTCTTGCAATGTTGCCCTTATATACCCTGATTGCGAGAAGAGTCATACAAGTGGGGATAAAACTGTTAAAACTTTCCCACAAATATATCCGAGTCCAATTCATTCTAGAACAATTCCAATGGAGGTCCAAAAGGGTGATCAAGCTGCCCAAGCCAAGATATGGAGATTAATCTACGGATTCTCGGAATCACTCGTCCTCCGGTGTGCCGTCCAGCTCGGAATTGCCGACATCATCCACGAGCACGGCGACACCATCAGCATCAACCAATTAGCCTCCAAAATTCCGGTGAATTCTGTCAATGTGGACCATTTGTACCGCATAATGCGGTTCTTGGTGCACATGAAACTCTTCTCCATTCAAAGCGTGAAAGGCGAATTGAGGTATGGGCTTGAACCAGCCGCGAGGTGTTTGGTAAAGGGGTTGGATAAGTGCATGGTGCCATCTATACTCTCCATAACGGATAAGGATTTCATGGCACCGTGGCACTACATTAAAGAAAGTCTGGGGAAAGACTCCCCAACCGCCTTTGAAAAGGCGCTTGGCTTGGACATTTGGGACTACATGGCTGATAATCCAAAGAAGAACCAGCTCTTTAATGAAGGGATGGCATGCGACTCGCGACTGTTGACGTCGGCATTGATCCAAGACTGCAAGGAGATGTTTGAGGGAATTATGTCCTTAGTTGATGTTGGGGGTGGCACTGGCACTGCACTAAGGGCCATAGCCAAGGCTTTTCCCCACCTGAAGTGCACGGTCTATGACCTCCCTCATGTCATTGCGGATTCCCCTGATTACCCGGAAGTGGCTCGTGTGCCAGGGGACATGTTTAAATCCATTCCTAGTGCTGATGCCATTATGATGAAGGTACAACTTTTTAGTGTGTTTAGCTTGATTTATGGCCTAATCTGTCAGAGGGACTATAAGACTTTTTGTCCACTGTGAATTATGAATTCTCCAAATAGTATCCCCAGGTGTTTTTCAAAATGCCCAAGTAGAGTCCAACATTCAAGAAGTTAGAATTTGGAGAATTTCTAATGTCTTAAAAATTCTCTCATCTTCTCACAATTTTCGTAATGTTTGTTTTTGACAGTGTATTCTCCATGATTGGGACGACCAAGAATGTATTAAGATTCTAAAGAAATGCAGAGAAGCTCTGCCTCCAAAGGGAGGGAAGGTGATAATAGTGGACATTGTTTTGGACGTGGAGTCTGACAGTCATTACAGCAACATGAGGAGATGTATGGATTTGGACATGATGCTCAACACCGGAGGCAAGGAGAGGACTGAGGAGGAATGGAAGAAGCTCATTTACGACGCTGGATTTACCGGGTACAAGATCAAAAGTATCTCAGCCGTTCAATCTGTGATCGAGGCATATCCTTACTAGAAACAATCCAGCTGAGATTTGTGTAGCCCTAATTTTCTAATGATTATCATTTGAAAGGGTTGTTAAGACTTGTGGCAAATCAGTGCCACTAATCTCTTAATTAATGTTTAGTATGGATTATAATGTTTTCCCCCACTAGAGAGAGAAATTACGAAAACCAAGAAGCCAAACAAATAGGTCAAGGATGGTGTCTGGAATTTCCCTTGAAAGTGATTTTTATTAATGTTGTTTGACATACCAGGGCCTGTTTCTGTGGAGGGCTTATTTGGCAATCTCATTCTCTCTGTTTTTGTTGTGCGTGCTCACGAGGGATCATTTGGCAATCTCGCATTGAATGGTTAGAAAAAGCGTCATTCTCTCAAGAGTGATGATACAAGAAAAATCGTTACTCACCTTCACATTTGCTTGCGCTGATTTATGCATGTGGTATTTAAAGGAGGTATAAAAATACGTCGTTCACATCTTCACAAATACAAAGGTGTGAGAGTAGCTCGTTTTTTTTTTTTTTTTCGGGGGGGGGGGGGGGGGGAGGATCACATTTTGGAAATTGAAGCACCTTTCCTTCATCAAGTTTAACCAAATTTTATTCAAATAGGAATCGGTTCCTTTGTAGAATTGAGCATATTATTAAAATATTATGTGATCAATCTTATGGTGAGATCATCTCCTATTGGAGTAAAATTTGAGAAAAGTATACTTAAAAGAGAGACATTTATTTTGGGCGGGCAATTTCTGTAATGCCCCAATTCCGAATACCGAAAAAACTGTCAAGGTACCCGAATTTGGTGCACTACTTTCCTAAAAATCCGGGAACTTCCAAGATTGTAGGTCCACAGTGAGATCCAATTTAAAACTTTTTGACCGACATATAATCAAAGGTTAAAATTTACAGAAATGTAAAGAGTGAAGCATAAGCATAAGGTGTGATAGAGATATATCAAGTATAGCAAGGCTGAAGTCTAGCCTAATTTCAAAATATAATTAAAAACATATTTATAAACATATTAGACTAACTCCCCGCTCACCACAAAAAAAAACTTAAAAAAAAAAAAAAAA
Source organism: Umbellularia californica (assembly GCA_028538565.1). NCBI lineage: Eukaryota > Viridiplantae > Streptophyta > Magnoliopsida > Laurales > Lauraceae > Umbellularia > Umbellularia californica. Next base: position 27,746,054 of record JAPQWN010000002.1, read on the forward strand.
AGATAATAATTCAAGCCCTCGGTACATGCGCTCCATCCTCCAGCTCGACCCCTTAGTCGGCTGGTCCCCATTCATAGTCTCCGACTATGGGTGCCTCAAAGAGCGCGTCGTCCTCATAAACGGGGTCATCACCTAAGCATTAAGAATGGGTCAGATCCAGGGATCTGGCAAGTTACAGTGTACAAATAACATAGAATGTATGCATCAAAGGAATAGATATAGTAATAAGATCAATAAGAATATCCAACGTACAAATGCTAGGCAATTAAGCAAGATAAAAATTTAGAATAAGGAAAATAAGATAAGTCAATCTATATATACAACATCGCACATTTACACAAGCTGGATATCGCGGGATATTATGCTGCGGCCCTCCCATATTGAACACAGTTGTGGTGGGGAAATCTAACCAATGCTGGGGATAACTAACTCCGCAAAACACTCATCAACGTCAAACACTCATCACTTAAGAGACAGGACCTAGTATCACACCGTCCGTCTAAAACACAGCTCATCATGATAGCCTACTCAACACTCATAAATAACTCCTACCAGTGATTATCAGTCAACAGGCGCCTGAGCTTAAAACAACTGAGTATATGTTCGTGCCGACTTAGGAAACTAAGGTGCGGGTTTGTATCTGTCTAGGCTTGCCTCGTGGGAGTAAGGTTCTATCAAATCCCTAAGAAGTCCAAATACCAATCATTGGGTCCATACCAAAGCCCACCAAGCCATTGACCTTAGTCTAAATAATCCAGGAGAGATCACCAATCTCAATCCAACAACAAACAATCCATACTCATCCAAGATGAGTTACAAGTCTAATCGCAACCACCTCTCCATCCTAGGGTTCACACATATAACTTAGGCCATATGAGCGCCCGCCTAGACACAGACACGGGTCAAATTCCTCCAAACTACATCACCAGGTCACCTATAGGAAGTCCTAGGTTCAGGTCATTCATTTTTCATTTAATTATCAGGTATAAAGCAATGACAAGGACATAAGAGTGACAAAATATAATAAGTGGAATAAACTCCAACTAATTAAATCGAAAGGAACATCAAGGGTCCAATCCTAAGTAATGGCTCACATTTAGGTCCAGGTCCATTTCAGTTAATTGGATCCCTAAATGAAGTTTCAGATGCCAAGTATACTGTATTTGATGCTCCTGAAGTTACAGGCATCTTCGACAATATTTAAGGATTGAATCGACGTCAAGTCTAAATCCTAGACCCTACTCAGTTGCCCCACGAGTCAAGGTTGAGCCACACCATTGACTCGTACTTGGCAAATTAATGGAAGTCCATTTGGATGGTCAATGGGTCCCTACCTAAAATAATTCCCCACTCCAAAATAATATAAGAATCTAATTTGGGTGAATAAAAATAATTAGGGATATATTATAATTCTTAAAAACTAATAGGTCAGAGTAATTAGTCTAAAACAAACCCAGTTCACAGGTCACTAAGTCAACCCCCTTCATTCCTTAATTTTATTCCCACTTCTTAGAACTAATGGGCTAAGTGTATAACTGACCATAAAAAGGTGAAGTATTCAAAAGTGGCCATGGTTTCCCATGCACCCTCAGACCACAATACCACCCATTCATTTCACATTTATGTCACATGGTGAGGACCATATTTCTCATGCACCCACAGAGTACAGATTCTACTCAACCTACCTTTTCTTTCTCACTTATCCACACACGTCAGCACTATCATCTCTTCACTTAAATGTTCTGCAACAGAACATTTAGAAACAGAGAACACGTCTTCGCCTGGGCTAAGGAAAATGCAACGATCGTGGGCCCCACTGATTAGGGTTTAGATCAAGCCTCACCTAAATGGACGCCCAGGCCTATAGGGCCAGATGACCGGCCCAGATTGTGATCAATCACTCAGTGGGCCCCGCCATGGTCTGATAAAAAAATAGAAAACCCTTTGTGTTTGACGCCCAAAATTGTGTAATCCTAAGGTGTGGGGCCAGATGGGACCCAATCCCCATGGGTTCACCACCATCAGGCTCACCCCTGGGTCCACTATCTGATGTGGGGACCCGATCTATAATCGGATCATCTAATGGGTCCCGCAACCATCTGCTGTAAAACTAGTTTTTCCTCCCTTAAGCACGTCCTCTGTTGATCAAGCTAATGGATAGTGGGCCTGGGGTGTCCACTCCCTATGAGATCAGCCCCTCTAGGGTCGCCCGTGGGTCCTCCTTTGGATCCACGGATCTGATTGGCCATCGGGTGGCCCACCTGGGTCCCAGTCTTAACGCAAGAAAATTGGAAACTCACTGTTTCCATGACCGGAACTGTTACAGGTCATTTCTTCTTACTGCCATGGGTGGGTTTGCGTGGAATCCCACTCCAACGAACTGTTACAAACATCATTGGCCCATCACCCTTCCAAATTAGCATGAAATCCATCCATTAATGGCCATAATCTAAATAAACAAGCTCATAAGTAAATCTAAATATTTCTAAGCATAATATGAAAAAGATTTCAAAAATAAAAAATAGTAAACATGCATCTATGCTAAGTATGTACATTGCACTTGCCTCAAATCCGGGTTTGCAAGGGAAAATAACAAGAATACTCAATCCAAGCTTTCCAAACCAAATCCAATCTACCAAACCTAGTACCCATTCCACAAGAGAACCAAAGCTTAGAAAAGAAACCTAAGGATAAAGAAAATCCTAGAAAACCATATGGAAATTGGCTAAGGAAGGAGCCTTACCTTGATTGGTAGAAGAGAAAGAGATTGATAAGAGAGGTAGAAGATGGCCTCCTTCTTCTTCTTGTAATTAGGGTTTTGGACTTAGGGTTTTGGCTAGGATTTTGTGAAATGAGAGGTAAATTAGGGATAAATAAGAGTGAATTTAGGGTTCATTTCCCAATGCAATAGTTTAGCTTATATAGTCTAGGGTTTTTGGGACAATTATCAAAAGGGTCTTTTTGATTGCATAGGAATGTGGATAAGGACATGGGCATTTAGGTCATTTGATAGATATTCTAGAATATTCTGAAGTGTAGAAAACCCCCTTTATAAAAACCTATTTACTAGCAAGGGCCTCAACACCTAAAACCCGACAAAAATTATAAAAAGACACCCTATAGATCTATAAAATACACAATTGGCCTAAAACTTAGGAAAATATCTATCTTCCTCTACTAATCCCTTTTAATTAGTACAATTATACTATATCACCATAATTAATTATATTCAGATTTGAAATGAGGACCCACCGAGGGTGGGGCCTCACTTCTCTCTCTCCTTTAGGACATTTGGTCCCCTAATGTAAAAACAAAGTAAGAACATACCTGAGGTAGAAGATGGGGGTAGTCCTTCATCACTTGGTCGCGCAACTCCCATGTAGCCTCTTCTGGAGTGTGATGCTCCCACTGAACCTTCACCCAATGAATGGTTCGGGTCCGGAGTACTTGCTCCTCGGTGTCGATGACAGGGACTGGTCTGGCGATGTATGAAAGTCCAAGATCGAATCCTAGAGGGGGGGTGAATAGGATTACTCCTAAGAACTTATGCAACTTTTAAATTTCTTTCACTTTTTAAATATATTATGCTTTGATAAAAAGGAGAACTCCTAGATATTCAATCCTAAGCATTCATATACCATTCATGAAATAAAAATAAAAGATCAATCACCATAACACAATCAATTATAGTGGTTCGGCCAAAATGCCTACATCCACTCCCGGTAATCCTACCGGATTTTCACTAACCAATTTTAAGGTTTAGGATCACCTCAAACCTTACACATACAACATTATGCTTTTCAAGGCTAAGCATAAACCTTTACAACCATAACAAATGCTTTCCAAGGCTAAGCACTAACCTTTACAACTTTGATTTTTCTCTTGTGAAATATGCCTCAACATGCATGAATAAGAGAACTAATCAAGCACTAAGTTTTGCCTCTAAAAAGGCTGATATGAAAGTGAAAAATTGGACTTCTAGATGCGTGCAAATAAATGACCAAGAGTGTAGTAGATGCAAGTTCTAGAAAGACATTCAAACTCTTTTTAGAAAATTAAATACAATATGATTCAAAGAAGCTTAATCATATGCGATATAAAGAGTAGAATGATTTACACATGGTTTTCATAAAGATTCAACTTGTATATTGTAAGATGTAATCACAAGATAAACAAGTTGATTTTGAAAACTAGGTTTTGAAAAACTCATGTGAAAACAAGACTTAAGTTGATTTCATAAATCATATAGACTTTAAAAGATGAAATATGTTATGAAAATCAACTATACAAGGAAACAAGCAACTCTAAGATCATGCTTTAAATAGAAACATAAAGATTTAAGAAAAGAGCATGTTTTTGAAATTTAAAGAGAAGAGAAGCACACCCATTTGAAGATCAAAGGTTGAGTCTAATGAGATGGCTTCATAATCCCTTCACAAAGATGCTTGAAAAGTTGCTCTTCCTTGCTCTTGAAAATCTCCCAAAGTTCAGCCACTTTTCCAAAAGAGAAAACCACTTTTTATAGAAAAAGTTGTTCTAACGGCTAGGCGTCGGTTAGCCGACATATATGTGTCGGTTAACCGACACCCCAACGGTCACTCCCCAACGGTCATAATTTCAAAATATAGCTGTCCAAAAGAAACATGGTCGGTTGACCGAACTCTTTCGGTTAACCGAAGGCTGACCGACACGATGACCGACAGATCAGAATGGTTCAGAAAACAGCTCTCTGGAATTCCAACCGAGAGAACTTCGGTCAGGTTTCGAATGAAGTTCGGTTAACCGACACCTAACCGACACCTTGACCGACCAGAGAGTATCAACAAATTTTTGAAAATGAAGTTCTCTGGAATTCTAACCGACAATGTCTCGGTTAGGCTCGGTTCACTGTCGGTTGGCCGACACTTGACCGACAGGTGACCGACAGGCCAAACATCCAGAAAATACTGAAAGAGCTGAACAAATACAAAGCTTTTGAAAACAAGGAAGAATACCAAGACTGAACTGAAAGCTTTGATAACTAAGAGTATGATGAAAAACCATGCATAACTTTGAAAGACCAAAAACCATGAGGATAAAAATGCATGATGATCCATGAATGAATGGGAGGACAAGCTTACGAAGATGAATGCATCCTATCAAATTGCAACAAAATAAATACTCTAACAATCTCCCCCTTTGCAATTTGATGGCAACTTTAGAAGCTTGAACACTCTCTCTCAATCTCCTTGAAACTTGAAAAACTAACTTCTTTGGATATTAAGGAGCTTTGGATGCTTGGGAGCATTTGGATTTTCTGGAGCTTTGGATTTTCCTTGTAGGAGCAACTATAGGCCAGAAATTCTCCCCCTCAACTTGATAGACCTTGATTCTACTCCCCCTCAATTGGAGACCACTTGATTAACTTGAGACACTCTCTCTCCCCCTTTGACATCTAATTGCAAAGGAGTCTGCCCAACCACAAGAAAAGCACATAACCTTGTTAGTAGCACCTGATTAAAAGATAAAACTGAAATGAAACAATCAGGGGATATGTCAACAGGGTTTAAAATTCAGGGCAAGGGCCAATGCCCAATTGATGTCTTAATTTGATGAACCTTTCATTTCCTAGGGGCTTTGTAAATAGGTCAGCCAATTGAGAATCTGTCGGAACAAATAGTAACTCAATAGATCCTTGATCAGCATGATCACGTAAAAAGTGATAACGAATGTCAATATGTTTAGTACGAGAATGCTGAACAGGATTTTTAGAAATGCTGATTGCACTAGAGTTATCACACATGATAGGCATACATTGTTGTGGAACATTATAATCTAACAAGGTTTGTTTCATCCACAATAATTGAGCACAACAGCTCCCTGCAGCAATGTATTCAGCTTCTGCAGTGGAGAGGGATACAGAATTTTGCTTTTTGCTATGCCAAGCTACTAGGCAACTACCTATGAAGTAACAACATCCACTGGTGCTTTTCCTATCATCAATAGATCCGGCCCAATCAGCATCACTGTAACCAAGTAATTGTAAAGTTGAGTCACAAGGATACCAGATACCATAATGAGATGTACCATTGACGTACTTGATAATACGTTTAACTGCTTTGAGATGGGACTCTCGAGGATTTGATTGATATCTAGCACAAATCCCAACACTAAAGGAGAGATCTGGTCTACTAGCTGTGAGGTAGAGAAGACTTCCTATCATACTTCGGTAAAGTTTTTGGTCCACTTTAATGCCATTTGGATCACTGGAAAGTTTTGAAGTGGATCCCATGGGATTGCTACTAGGTTTAGAGTTTTCTAGGCCAAATTTCTTAATGATGTCTAAGGCAAATTTGGACTGGCTAAGAAAAATCCCTTTCTCAGTTTGATTAACCTGAAGACCAAGGAAGAATTGAAGGGGACCGACCAGGCTCATCTCAAAAGTGGAACTCATTAATTCTGAAAATCCTTGGGCAAGCTTCTCTGATGTGGATCCAAAAACAATGTCATCAACATAGATTTGAGCAACAAGAATATCTTGATCAATTTTTTTGATAAATAACGTCTTATCAACCTTCCCACAGTCAAATTCATTTCCAATCAAATGATTTGTAAGCTTCTCATACCAGGCCCTAGGGGCTTGTTTTAATCCATAAAGAGCTTTCTTGAGTTTATACACATATTCAGGATGGTGAGGATCTTCAAAACCTTCTGGTTGAGTAACATATACGTCTTCCTCAATCTCTCCATTCAAGAAGGCACTCTTGACATCCATTTGAAACAATTTGATTTTCATGCTACTCGCATAGCTCAATAGGATTCTTATGGATTCTAGTCTGGCTACAGGAGCAAAGGTTTCTTCAAAATCAATACCTTCTATTTGAGCATATCCTTTAGCTACAAGTCTTGCCTTGTTTCTCACAACATTTCCAGACTCATCTGATTTATTCTTGTAAATCCACTTAGTGCCTATGGGATTTTTCTCTGCAGGTAAAGGTACAAGATCCCAAACATCATTTTTCTTGAATTGATTTAACTCTTCTTGCATTGCTTCCATCCATTCTGATTTGGATTCAGCCTCAGAAAAATTTTTGGGCTCAATTTGAGATACAAAGGAATAATGAGCACAAAGATTTTGTACTTGTTTCCGGGTCATAACCCCACTGCTGATATTTCCAATGATATCATCCAAGGTATGATTTTTCATTAGTTTGACTGGTATAATTGCTTTGGATGGAATGATATCACTTTTATCTGTAGGAGATGTTTGTTCACACTCAATCTCGACTTCATCATCTTCTTGTAGCGTTCTTCCGATTTGATTCATATCATCTATAACCACATGAGCTGATTCCATAATAGTCATGGTTCTATGATTGAATACTCTATAGGCTTTGCTTCTTTCAGAATATCCTAAGAAAATTCCTTCATCAGATTTAGGTTCAAATTTCTCCAGCTGCTCCCTATCTCTTAGAATATAACATTTGCTTCCAAACACTTTCAAATACCCCAAATTAGGTTTCCTTTCAAAGTAAAGTTCATAGGGGGCTTTGTTGGTATTCTTGGTGAGATAAACTCTGTTGATAAGATAGCAAGCAGTATTAACAGCTTCAGCCCATAGATTTCGAGGAAGATCCTTTTCATTTAGCATGGTCCTTGCCATTTCTTGAATCACTCGATTTCTCCTTTCTGCCACTCCATTTTGTTGAGGAGTCTTAGGAGCTGAGAATTGATGATTGATTCCATGATTCTCACAAAAATTTGCGAATTTTTCATTTTCAAACTCTCCTCCATGATCACTTCTAATTTTCTGAATTTTACAATCCTTTTCAATTTGAATCTTGTTGCAAATCCTTATAATATTGTCCACGGCATCAGATTTTGCATGAAGAAATGCAACCCATCCAAAACGAGAATAATCATCTACCATAACTAATATGAACTTCTTTCCTCCAATACTCTGCACAGGTGCAGGTCCAATCAAGTCCATGTGGATTAGTTCTAGAGGACGAGACGACGATATATCCTTTAATCCTTTGAAATTTTTCTTGATTTGTTTGCCCAACTGACAAGCTTTGCATATTTCTGATTTTTCGCCACTTAACTTGGGTATACCTTTCACAATTTCATTTTTCGACAATATTTTCATCAACTTGAAATTTATGTGACCCATCCTTTGATGCCATAAATAATTTTCTTGATCTTTGGTTATCAAGCACCTCGATTCATTGTCATCACATTCTTCGATGATGTAAATATTTCCCTTTGTCCTTGATCCAGTAAGAATGACTTGATTGGTTTTGTCATTAACTACTTTGCATGAAAGACTGTCAAAGACTACTTTGTTTCCCTTGTCACATAATTGGCTTATGCTAAGAAGATTATGTTTTAATCCTTCCACTAGAAATACATCATTTAGAGTTGGTATTTGATCTCCTTTCACACTTCCTTTGCCAATGATTTGAGCTTTGCTATTATCTCCAAAAGAGACATTTCCACCATCATATTCCACTATGGAGCTGAACCTAGATCGGTCTCCAGTCATATGTTTAGAACACCCACTATCTAAGAACCAAGTGGGATTTTCCTTAGCTTTCAAGGCAGTTTGGACTATAAGATTCTTAAGATTAGTTTCTTCAACAACCCAACTAGCTAACAAAGGTTTAGAAGTAATGATCTTGGGGACAAATTTGAATGAGATCTTAGAGGGATTTTTGAGTGACAACCTAACCTTGTAGGGACAATTAGGAACTAAATGTCCACTACGATTGCAAAAGTGGCAAATCCATCTAGAGAGATAGTTTCTTTCAACTAAGGGTTTTTGAGAATTTTTTGTGAAGCTTTGAATGTTATTCTTTATGTTATTCGAGGAACCTTCAAACCCAAGTCCACTCTTATCACCATAGATTTTATGCATGCCCAACATTTGATAAGCTTTATCACTTCCCAAGGTGAATTTATCAACAATGAATTTTCCTTTGTTAAGTTTTGATTGTAGAGAGTTAATTTCAAGTTGACTAGATTCTAACTTGAATTGTAAATTATGAATGTTGTTTTGAGCAAGCTTTAGATCTTCATTTAGAGTGGTGACTTTTTGTTCTATGCTCTCTTTCTCAACAACTCTTAATTTCAAGTCATCCTTCAAGATGCTTAATTCATTGACAAGCTTTTTTGACACTTCTTTTAGTGATTTGTTTTTCTTAATCACAATCTCCCAATTTTCATAGAGTTCATCATAAGCTTGTTGTAATTCATTATCTTCATTTTCATTTTTGGTTTCTTCTTGCCCTAATAGATTCTCTATTAATGAATTATGCTCATTAATTTCTTCAATATGTGTCATGAGAAGCCAATTAGGGGAATTTTCATCTTCATCATCTTGGGATTCATATTTATTACTTTCTTCATCTTCATCATCCCAAGTTATGTTTAAGGCTTTCTTTCCTTTCTTGTCTCCTCTTTCAAATTCTTTAGGAGTGGAGCAATTTTGTGCAATATGTCCAAACCCTTTGCAATTGTAACATTGCACATCCTTTTTAACAAATGATCTCTTGGGGCTTCTTTGAAATTTTGGAGACTTGCTTTCATCTGAATTTCTTATGTTCTTGTTTGTTCTAAAGAATTTCTTAAATTTTTTAACAAACAGAGCATTGTCCTCATCACTGTCACATTCACTTTTATTTTCCTTAAATTGAGATGAGAGGGCCACTCCTTTCTTTTTGTCTTGCACTTCAAAATCTAATTCATAAGTGAGTAGATTTCCTCTTAGTTCTTCAATTTTAATTTTGTCAACATCTTTACTCTCAGTTATAGCCACAATTTTTGGTTTGAATCTTTTAGGGAGAGATCTCAAAATTTTTCTAACAGTTTTAGCTTCATCCATGACTTCTCCTAGTCCTATGAGAGAGTTGACAAGTTCCATTATCTTTGTGTAGAACTCATCAAATGTTTCTTCCTCAAGCATTTTAATGTCTTCTAATTTAGAGGTCAACATTTGTATTCGAATTTTCCAATATCGATAGTGTGTTCCATTAAACAAAGGTGGTCTATTTGTGGCATTTCCTTCACCCAAATGAGATTGCATGGTGGCAACAAAATAAAAGCACTCACTAGGATTCTAACTCTAGGTGGTAAGACCTAATCAAGAGCAACCTTGCTCTGATACCAATTGAAAGTCCAAGATCGAATCCTAGAGGGGGGGTGAATAGGATTACTCCTAAGAACTTATGCAACTTTTAAATTTCTTTCACTTTTTAAATATATTATGCTTTGATAAAAAGGAGAACTCCTAGATATTCAATCCTAAGCATTCATATACCATTCATGAAATAAAAATAAAAGATCAATCACCATAACACAATCAATTATAGTGGTTCGGCCAAAATGCCTACATCCACTCCCGGTAATCCTACCGGATTTTCACTAACCAATTTTAAGGTTTAGGATCACCTCAAACCTTACACATACAACATTATGCTTTTCAAGGCTAAGCATAAACCTTTACAACCATAACAAATGCTTTCCAAGGCTAAGCACTAACCTTTACAACTTTGATTTTTCTCTTGTGAAATATGCCTCAACATGCATGAATAAGAGAACTAATCAAGCACTAAGTTTTGCCTCTAAAAAGGCTGATATGAAAGTGAAAAATTGGACTTCTAGATGCGTGCAAATAAATGACCAAGAGTGTAGTAGATGCAAGTTCTAGAAAGACATTCAAACTCTTTTTAGAAAATTAAATACAATATGATTCAAAGAAGCTTAATCATATGCGATATAAAGAGTAGAATGATTTACACATGGTTTTCATAAAGATTCAACTTGTATATTGTAAGATGTAATCACAAGATAAACAAGTTGATTTTGAAAACTAGGTTTTGAAAAACTCATGTGAAAACAAGACTTAAGTTGATTTCATAAATCATATAGACTTTAAAAGATGAAACATGTTATGAAAATCAACTATACAAGGAAACAAGCAACTCTAAGATCATGCTTTAAATAGAAACATAAAGATTTAAGAAAAGAGCATGTTTTTGAAATTTAAAGAGAGGAGAAGCACACCCATTTGAAGATCAAAGGTTGAGTCTAATGAGATGGCTTCATAATCCCTTCACAAAGATGCTTGAAAAGTTGCTCTTCCTTGCTCTTGAAAATCTCCCAAAGTTCAGCCACTTTTCCAAAAGAGAAAACCACTTTTTATAGAAAAAGTTGTTCTAACGGCTAGGCGTCGGTTAGCCGACATATATGTGTCGGTTAACCGACACCCCAACGGTCACTCCCCAACGGTCATAATTTCAAAATATAGCTGTCCAAAAGAAACATGGTCGGTTGACCGAACTCTTTCGGTTAACCGAAGGCTGACCGACACGATGACCGACAGATCAGAATGGTTCAGAAAACAGCTCTCTGGAATTCCAACCGAGAGAACTTCGGTCAGGTTTCGAATGAAGTTCGGTTAACCGACACCTAACCGACACCTTGACCGACCAGAGAGTATCAACAAATTTTTGAAAATGAAGTTCTCTGGAATTCTAACCGACAATGTCTCGGTTAGGCTCGGTTCACTGTCGGTTGGCCGACACTTGACCGACAGGTGACCGACAGGCCAAACATCCAGAAAATACTGAAAGAGCTGAACAAATACAAAGCTTTTGAAAACAAGGAAGAATACCAAGACTGAACTGAAAGCTTTGATAACTAAGAGTATGATGAAAAACCATGCATAACTTTGAAAGACCAAAAACCATGAGGATAAAAATGCATGATGATCCATGAATGAATGGGAGGACAAGCTTACGAAGATGAATGCATCCTATCAAATTGCAACAAAATAAATACTCTAACAATGTATGTAGCGTCTGGCTGAATATCGAGTGGCTGATGATGAAAAGTATGTGTAAGGTCCTCCACGTACTTCTTCAGCATAGAGACATGGAAGACGTCATGAACTCCTGACAATTCTGGCAGTAGTTGAAGCTTGTAAGCAACATCTTCGATCCTGGACCTGATCTCAAACGGCCCAACGTATCTCCACGCTAGCTTACCCTTCTCGCCAAACCTAACGGTAACTCTTGTTGGGGAAACCTTTAAGAACACCTTGTCTCCCTCTTGGAATTCGAGAGGTCCGCGCCGGCTATTTGCATAACTCTTCTGGAGACTACGGCTGATCTTCAAATTCTCTACTATCCGCTTGATCTTCTCGCTGGTATCGCTGACTAAGGATGGTCCATGGAAACTCATAACACCAACTTCATCCCAACAAACTGGGGTCTTGCATCTCCTGTCGTACAAAGCCTCGAAAGGTGCCATCTTGATGCTCGAATGGTAGTTGTTATTATAGGTAAACTCGCAAAGTGGTAGACAGTCTTCCCAGTTCTATTTGTAATCCAAGACACAAGCCTCAACATGTCCTCTAATGTTTGGTTGGTGCGCTCAGTCTGTTCGTCCGTCTATGGACGGTAGGCAGTGCTGAAGCTCAACTTGGTGCCCAAAGTCTGTTGTAGGCTCTCCCAGAAGTGAGAAGTGAAAAGCGGGTCTTTGTCTGACACGATTGCTGCTGGAACTCCGTGCAAAGAGACAATCTTGTCCACGTACAACTTTACTAGGACGTCGAGTCCTGCTTTCATCGAAACTGGCAAGAAATGAGCTGTCTTAGTCAGTCGGTCGACGATAACCAATATGCCATCATGGCGTCTCCTGGTGACCAGAAGTCCTGCGATGAAGTCCTTGGTAATGTGTTCCCACTTCCACTTGGGTATATCGAGCTGATGTAGTAGCCCGGCAACTTCTGGCGTTCGGCCTTAATCTGCTGGCAAGTCAAGCATCTAGAAACATAGCCTGCGATCTCTTTCTTCATGTTGTTCCACCAGTAGTAGCTCCTCAGGTTCTGGTACATCTTGGTGCTGCCTGGGTGAATCGAATATCTGTTGTGATGCGCATCTGTTAGGATCTTATCCTTTAGCTCCTGAATATCTGGCACGCATAATCTGTCCTGATAGTAGAACACTCCACCAATCAATCTGAACTCTGGCCTTTGATCGATCTGCTCGATCACTCTGACAAGCTTGGGATCGTTGCGTTGACTGTCCTTGACCTTTCCAAGCAACTCTGGTTCCCATGCGGACATGGTAGCAAGCATAACTCGTGCCGTAGAGATAGTGCTGCCACATCTTCAACGCAAAAACGACCGCTGCTAGCTCCAAGTCGTGTGTAGCATACTTCTTCTCATGCTCTTTCAGCTGGCGTGATCCAGAGGCGATGACTTTCCCTTCCTACATCAGAACACATCCTAGGCTTGTCCCTGAAGCGTTGGTGAAGACAATGAATCCACCACTCCCGTAAGGTAAAGACAAGATCGGTGTTGTCGTCAATCTCTCTTTCAGCTCTTGGAAGCTGTCTTCGCAAGCATCTGACCATACGAACGGTACAACCTTCCTTGTCAATTTGGTTAAAGGCGCCGAAATCGTAGAGAAGTTCTTGACGAATCTGCGGTAGTAGCTTGCTAAACAAAGAAAACTTCAAACATCCGTAACATTCTTCGGTGTCTCCTAGTTCACCACTGCTTCAATCTTTGCTGGATCCACTGCTAGTCTATCCTTGGAGATGATATGTCTGAGGAAGACCGTTTGCTCTAACCAGAACTCACACTTGCTAAGCTTTGCATACAGCTGGTTGTCCCGTAATAACTATAGAGACATCCTCAAATGCTGCTCGTGCTCTTTTCTGGACTTGGAATAGACCAATACATCGTCGATGAATACAATTGTGAAGCAGTCGAGGTACGAAGCAAAGATCTTTTTTGTCAGGGACATGAACACTGCTAGCGCATTCGTCAATCCGAACGGCATTACTAAGAACTCGTAGTGCCCATAGCGTGTACGGAACGCTGTCTTCTGCACATCCTGCTCTTTGACTCGCAGCTGATGATATCCCGATCTCAAATCTATCTTCAAAAAATATTGAGCACCTTGAAGCTTGTCGATCTGTGGAAGAGGATACTTGTTCTTCACTATTGCTTGGTTCAGCTGCCGGTAGTCGATGCACATTCTCATCGATCCATCTTTTTTATTCACGAAAAGCACCGGTGCACCCCAAGGCAACATGCTCGGTCTGATGAAGCCTTTGGCTAACAACTCCTCCAACTGGGTCTTCAACTCTCGCAACTCTACTGGAGCCATGCGATAAGGAGCCTTTGAAATTGGTGCTGTGCCTGGTGCAAGCTCGATGGTGAAGTTTATTTCTCTGACTGGAGGCAATCTCGGGATCTCGTCGGGAGACACATCGGGGCACTCGCAGACAACCGGGATCTCCTTTACTCCTTTGGTTGGCTTGTCCTCCAAGACGAACGCGATGTAGCCTTCGCAACCTGCCTTCATCAATCTCTCAGCCTTCAGTGCCGAAATCATCTGGGTGTTGGGCGGTCTCCTCTCGCCTACGAACTCAATCGTGTCGTTTGATCCGTCAATTGAGAGTATGACTATCTTCTCGAAGCAATCCATCATCGCTCGATTTCTGGCCAACCAATCCATCCTCAAAATGACGTCGAAGTTATGCGTGGGTAGTACGATCTAATCTGCAAACAAAGTGCACTCCCCGATCTTCACTCGGCATCTGTGGTGATAAGTCTGAAACACTACACTCCTACCCACGGGCGTAGACACAACTAACATACAAGGTATCTCCTCTCCTACCCTACCAAGGACTAATGTAAAAGTTGATGACACATACGAATGTGTCGCTCTTAGATCAAACAATACTCTAGCAAGATGATCACTAATAAAAAGAGTTCCTTCCACCACGTTTCCTGCAGCCTCTGCGACCTCATGCGTGAGTGCAAATGCTTGACCCACAGCATGGGGTCTCTGCTATTGGCGCTGCTGGCCATGGTGCCTTTAATGACGTCCTCGATGGTGCTGTTCTCCTCGGGGCTGCTCAGGTGTGTGTGCCTGCTGCTGCGCATGGTATTGCGACTAAGGTGCTAGTGCAACCTGACGTGCTGGCTGAACCGCTGGGGCTGGAGCTAGAGCTCTCGGAGGTGCTGGAAGCTGAAGCATCGGGGGCTGCTACTCGCGAAATGGGCAGTGCCTAGATATGTGCCCCTGCTCACCACAGTCGAAGCATACTCCAGGCCCGCAACATTGCTGCTGCTGATGATGATACTGCCCCCTCTAACCTGCTGGCCTCTAACTCTGGAACGACTGTTGCTGTAGGATCACGGGCTGCTGCCTGATCGGGGTGGTCCGGAACCATTTTTGCTGATGAGTGGCCTCCAACCACTGAAGACGCTCCTCTGCCCAGTGAGCTCTCCTTAAGGCATCTTCGTAGGTAGGTAGCTCGATACAAGACATACCCAGCTAGATCTCCTCCCTTAGTCTGTCGACAAACCATCGGACCCTTTCGGCTTCGGACGTAAGCAGTGCCTCTGCGAAGCAGGACAGCTGGGTGAAACGGAGCTCGTACTGATAGACAATCATACTGCGCCCTGGATAAGAGTCTGGAACTCCTTGAGCTTACACTCCTGACATGAGCTCAAATAAACTTCTTGAGGAAATCTGTCTTGAAGGCAGTCCAAGCCACCTCATCTCCTATCGCCTCATAAGATCGCTGCATGATCCTCCACCAGTCCTCAGCCACGCTACAAAACATATATGCTGCCAACTGCACCCTCTGGCATCCATAACACTCGAAGACCCTAAAGATCTTCTCCATACGAACAATCCGGTCGACTGCAACCATGGGGTCCTCCGTGCCAGTAAACTTTGGCGTTCCCCTCTTGATGTACTTTTCGAATATGACGTTCGGGTCTGCCTCCCGAATAGGTACCTCCATAGGAGTCGGCTGGGCCACTCTCTCTATCACCTCTAGGACCTGTGTTTGAAACTGTGCAAAGTCCTCCGCTTGTTGCTTATGTGTGGCAGCCTGGGCCTCTTGCGAGACAAGGAAGGCCTGTAGAAACCTCTCAAAGTAGTGCTCGTGGTCGGATTGATCGTTGACTGCTGGTGCTCCGGGGTGGTCCCTCGCCTCCCGACATCTGTCAAGAAAAGGAAATTGTGTTAATTCGAATCCAACACCTAGGACTACACTGATTCTACCCCAATCCATCGTCCTTACACGGATCCTAACATCGAAATCCCCACTATGTCCTAAAGTTTTTAGTGTGTTTTATTTCCTACAGACTAGCCCGCTCTGATACCATAAAATTGTAACGCCCCAATTCCGAATACCGAGAAAACCATCAAGGTACCCGAATTTGGCGCACTACTTCCCTAAAAATTCGAGAACTTCCAAAATCGTAGGTCCGCAGTGGTCCAATTTAAAACTTTTTGACCGACATATAAGCAATGGTTAAAATTTGCGGAAGTGTAAAGAGTAAAGCGGATGCATAAGGTATCATAGAGATATCAAGTGTAGCAGGGATAAAGTCCAGTCTAAATCTCAAAGTATAATTAAGAACATATTTATAAATATATTAGACTAACTCTTCGCTCACCACATAAAAACACTCAAACCCAAAAAAAAAGAAAAAAGATAATCACTCAAGCCCCCAGTACAGGCGCTCCATCCTCAAGCTCGACCCCTTGGTTGGCTGGTCCCCATCCATAGTCTCCGGCTATGGGCACCTCGACGAGCGCATCGTCCTCATAATCGGGGTCATCACCTAAGCACCAAGAATGGGTCAGATCCAAGGATCTAGACAGTTACAATGTACAAATAACATAGAATGTATGCATCAAAGGAATAGAGACAGTAATAAGATCAATAAGAATATCCAAGGTACAAATACTAGGCAATTGTGCAAGATAAACATTTAGAATCGGGAAACTAAGATAAGCCAATCTATCTATACAACATGGAACATTCACACAAGCTGAATACCGCGGAATATTCTCCCATACTGAGCACAGTTGTGGTGAGGAAATCTCACCGGTGCTGGGGATAACTATCCACGCAAAACACTCATCACTCAAGAGACAGGACCCGGTATCACACCGTCGGTCTAAAACACAGCTCATCATGATGGCCTACTCAACACTCATAAATAGCTCCTACCAGTGATGATCAGTCAACAGGCGCCTAAGTTTAGAACAACTGAGTGAATGTTCGTGCCGACTTAGGAAACTAAGGTACGGGTCTGTGTCTGTCTAGGCTTACCTCGGGCGAGCAAGGTTCTATCAAACCAATCATTGGGTCCCTACCAAGGCCCACCAAGCCATGGCCTTAGTCTAAATAATTCAGGAGAGATCACCAATCTCAATCCAACATCTTACAATCCATATTCATCCAAGATGAGTTACAAGTCTAATCACAATCACCTCTTCATCATAGGGCTCACACATACAACTTAGGCCGTATGAAGACCCGCCTAGACACAGACACGGGTCAAATTCCTCCAAACTACATCACCAGGTCACCTATAGGAAGTCCTAGGTTCATGTCATTCATTTTCCATTTAATTATCAGGTATAAAGCAATGATAAGGACATAAGAGTGACATAATATAATAAGTGGAATAAAATCCAAGTAATTGAATCAAAGGGAACATAAGGGTCCAATCCTAAGTAACGGCCCATTCAGGTCCAGGTCCATTTCACTTAATTGGATTCCTAAATGAAGTTTCAGATGCCAAGTATACTATATTTGGTGCTCCTGAAGTTACAGGTATCTTCGACAATATTTAAGGATCGAATCGACGTCAAGTCTAAATCCTAGACCCTACTTAGTGGCCCCACGAGTCAAGGTTGAGCCACGCCATTGACTCGTGCTTGGCACATTAATGGAAGTCCATTTGGATGGTCAATGGGTCCCTACCCAAAATAATTCCCAACTCCAAAATAATATAAGAATCTAATTTAGGTTAATGAAAATAATTAGGGATATATTATAATTCTTAAAAACTAATAGGTTAGAGTAATTAATCTAAAACAAACTCAGTTCAGAGGTCACTAAGTCAACCCCCTTCATTCCTTAATTTTATTCCCACTTCTTAGAACTAATGGGCTAAGTGTACAACTGACCATAAAAAGGTGAAGTATCCAAAAGTGGCCATGGTTTCCCATGCACCCTCAGACCACAATACCACCCATTCATTCCACATTTATGTCACATGGTGAGGACCATATTTCTCATGCACCCACAGAGTACAGATTCTACTCAACCTACCTTTTCTTTCTCACTTATCCACACATGTCAGCACTATCATCTCTTCACTTAAATGTTCTACAACAGAACATTTAGAAACAGAGAACACGTCTTCGCCTGGGCTAAGAAAAATGCAATGATCGTGGGCCCCACTGATTAGAGTTTAGATCAGGCCTCACCTAAATGGACGCCCAGCCCTATAGGGCCAGATGACCGGCTCAGATTGTGATCAATCACTCAGTGGGCCCCGCCATGGTCTGATAAAAAAAATAGAAAACCCTTTGTGTTTGACGCCCAAAATTGTGTAATCCTAAGGTGTGGGGCCAGATGGGACCCAATCCCCATGGGTTCACCACCATCAGGCTCGCCCTGGGTCCACTATCAGATGTGGGGACCCGATCTACAATCAGATCATCTAATGGGTCCCGCAACCATTTGCTGTAAAACTGGTTTTTCCTCCTTTAAGCACGTCCTTTGTTAATTAAGTGAATGGATAGTGGGCCAGGGGTGTCCACTCCCTATGAGATCAGCCCCTCTAGGGTCGGCCCTGGGTCCTCCTTCGGATCCATGGATCTGATTGGCCATTCGGTGGCCCACCTGGTGTCGGATGTGAATTTCGACCCCCCCCCCCCCCCCCCCCGCGCCAACCATGGGCTTGGGAAAATCTCCATTCATCTATACATGTGCTATTTAAATTTTACATCGAAAATGAGGATTCTGACTACCCTCAAAATCGACGGATCACGATCGCCAGCTACGGTAACGGCCGTAACAGCGTTCTTCGACGAAAGCCGAAGAAAAATGGGAGAAAATAAATAGGTGGGTTCTTCCTCTCGTTTAATGTGATGCCGGCAACACACGACGGTTGTCTTGTCACATTAATTTGGGTCTCTTTGGGTCTCTTTAATATAGGATCAATTCAGGGTTACAAGTTAAAGTCCAAATAAAGGTTAATCCTCACATAACAAAATCATAGTATATCAAAGGAAAATAAAATAATTATAATAAAGGAAATAAAAGGGGGGAGGTGCCAAATATTTAAGAAGAGGATCGGCCCCGTTCCCGGGTACCCCCTTTAAATCCCTTGGCAGAATAGGGTTTAAAGGCTGACTTTGCAAACCAAAACAATGATGCAAATGAGACTTTGAGTTGTGATTCCTGTCCCCTAACGGAACAGGAAAAGTGATGGGACGAAACCTAATGCTCTAATCTATCTAATGGAGAAATCTGATCCAATGCTAGGGTGTAAATAGTCTAAGTTTGATAGCTCCTATGTCTAAAGAACTAATTAATTTGATTTGGTTTGTTTTAAGTTGTGGTTTGATTAAGAGTTATTTAGGGATGACTTAAGAGTGTTTTAAGGTTCTGTTTTAGTGTGTTGAATGTTCTGGAATTTCGGTTTTACTTTAAAGGATGAAAAGATGTTGAAACTAGCAAAACGGGGCTGGAAGAGGACTTGGGCGCACCTGTGGTGGCGCCTAGGTCACTCTGGTGACTTGGGAGCACCTGTGGTAGCGCCCAAGTGACTGCTTTATGTGGTTCGATTGGTTGAAATGGCGTTGGCTTGATTTTGGAGTTCCGCGGGGTTCTATTCAATGTAAGCTTCTGTTCTAATGGTGTCTTTAGCTTTCGGTCAATTAATTTTAATAGTCTTAAGTCCGGGATTCGAGACGGAACTCAGGTTCTCAACTTGGATTTGACAGAGGACTTGGGCGCACCTGTGTGTGCGCCTAGGTGTTTCTGTGCACTTGGGCGCACCAGCAGTGGCGCCCAAGTTGGAATTTGAAATCTTTTGGTCACTTTGGCTTGATTTGAAGTTCTGGACGAGTCTAAGTTGATCAAGGTTTTGATTTAAAGGTTGTTATTGATTCTGTGATAGTTCTGAGGTAATGATCTAGATCGAGATTGGAAGTGAATAGGGATTCGGTGGTCCCATGGAATGGAAATGGACTTGGGCGCACCTGTGGGGGCGCCTATGTTTCCAAGGTGACTTGGGCGCAACTATGGTTGCTCCCAAGTGTTCGGTTTGCGTGTTTTTCTCTTGTTTGGATTGATTTGAGGTTGGATGTTTATCACTTGATGTTCTTTAAATTAACTTTGTTTTTATTGTGTTGGATTGATTAAAATTAAATTAGGTTTCAATTAATTAGATTTCTTAATGATTATGGGAGGCTAAGTACAAAGAGATTGGTGCTTATGTGGATGTTTTCGTAGCTTAAGTCGGTTTGATCTTTTAGGTTAACCTAGGCTTCTAGCTCCAGTTGTTTCAAATCGTAACGGTGTTCTAGTGTGTTGATTTGGGTCAAGGTTTGAAATTAATAGGGATTCATTGATTCTAGAACTAAATGTGACTTGGGCGCACCTATGGTTGCTTCTAAGTGTCTGGGATGACTTGGGCGCACCTATGGTTGCTCTTAAGTGTCTGGGATGACTTGGGCGCACCTATGGTTGCTCCTAAGTGTTTGGGATGACTTGGGCGCACTTGTGGTTGCTCCTAAGTGTTAAGGGTGACTTGGGCGCACTTGTGGTTGCTCCCAAGTGTCGGTCTAGTAGTTTGTTATCTTGTAGGGTGTTTTTAAGTTAATTTCAAGTATTCGGTGTTTATTAGGAGATGTTTTTATTTTCGGGATTTGATTGGTATATTATTTTGATGAGGGTTTAAATTAAGAGTTGGTTATCAAGGTTCGATTAAAGTTTGATTAAGGCTTGAATTTAAAGTTGTTAATTGGATTTCATTGATTAGGGTCTTAATAAATTAAAGCTTATTGATTAGGTTTGTTAATCAAGATTTTAATTGGGACTTGTTGATTAAAGTTTTATTCGATTAGGGGTTTCATTAGGAGTTGTTAATCAATTTTAGGGGTTTAATTAATTAATTAATTAAGTCTATGGATTTTAATTGAGTGTTTTAATTAATTGCGTCAAATTAATTGAGTGTTTAGATGAGGGTTGATTAAGTTTATTAATTTACTTAAGCGTTAATGGAATAACCTAGGATCACCTAGTTAATGTCTAACTCTATAATTCTACTATTTCTTTTAATTTCTTTTTGTTCTCTTCTCTAATTACTAGAGAGCAAGATGAGAGGAGAAGTGTTTTATGATTTTGTGATTTTTTTGGTGTTTGGTTTTTTATGAAAATGCAATGCGAGCTATCCTAAAGAACAATCTAAGGTCTTCTACTTAATGTATATTCCTTTTCCTTTTTTTTATGTACTTTTCTATTTCTTTTAATTTTCTTGTTCTCTTCTCTAGTTACTAAAGAGCAAGATAAGAAGGGAAGAGTTCTATGATTTTATGATTTGTTTTGGTATTTTATGCGATATAAATGCTACTTAACCTAAGTGTGATAATCCAAAGTTTTGAAGTCCAGAAGTTGAGCAATCAATTAAAACTATCACAGAGATCCAATAGCAAGTTAAACGCAATGCAAAATGAGGAAAATACGGGCCGGAAGTCAAACTGGGGACTTGGGCGCACACACAGGGGTGCCCAAGTGCTCCTGCAGGACTTGGGCGCACACACAGTGGCGCCCAAGTGTTCCCTCTGCGGGACTTGGCGTATTTCGGGCTTCTGGGGATATCCCAGTATGATTTCTAACAATTCAAGACTAAGTGCAAGGTACTACTGTAAATTATTAATATCAAAACTTTCGGATTTAAAGAGTAACAATGCGAGGACCAAGATTCGGGGATGAATCCCTTTGCAGGGACTTGGGCGCACCCACAGTGGCGCCCAAGTACCTTTGCCTTCCTTTGTCTCTTTTCCTTCTCTTTTGGCAATAATATTTACTCCCCTTTTGTTTCTTTTAATGCTCTTTACTGGTCCAAAGACTTTGATATCAATTTGTATGAGGATTGACTCGAATTCAAAGAGCAAAGAAGCACATGAAATGGAAAATCGGAGTCAAATCCCCAAACCTGGGACTTGGGAGCACCTATGGTTGCTCCCAAGTACCTTCCTGTACTTTTTTCTCTTTTACTTCCCGTTTGGTCCCTTTTCGATTCTTTCAATACTTTTAACAAATCCGAATGCCTTGATATCAACTTATACGAGGATGGACTCAGATTTCCAAAGCAAAATGTGGGCGAAATGGAAAACAGGAGTCAAATCTCCAATTTTGGGACTTGGGCGCACCTGTATGGGCGCCCGCCCAAGTTCTATGTTGCACTTTTCTTTCTCTTTTGTTTCTTTTTCAATGCTTTTCGCGTGATTTTGAACACAAAGTCACAGATCCGAGGGTACTGATGCCAACTTATATGAATAGAAACTCGGATTTGAGAAAGAAATTATAGGCGGGATGAAACTAAGGTCAAAATCCCACTCTTGGGACCTGTGTGTGCGCCCAAGTGCTCTTCTCTTTTTTTTAGAACTTTTCCTTTCAGATTTGGATTTTTCCTAACGAGAATGAGATGTATGCAAAATCTATCCTTATCACGAGTTCTGGATGATGAGAATAATGCAGATCTACAAATTACGGATGAACCTAAGCATGTTTCTAATGAGGAATGAATACTGAATATCAAATCTACTGTAAAATAGTACTATTAATGCATATCTACAATGTGTGCATGATCCTAAACATGTTTCTAAACAATGATGATGTAATGCAAATAAACAAAAGAAATCTATAAGTACCGATTCGAATCGTGTTCTTTAAGTCCTAAGTTGAAATTCTTGTGCAAGTCCATGGCTTTGGGAGGCTTTCTTCATTACTGATCTTGGAGAACCAAAGCAATCTTCTTTCTCCTTTCTTCTAGATCTAGAGATGTCCTTTGTGACCTCTCGCCTTTTCTCTCTTTTTTACTCTACTTTTTCTCTCTCTTTTTTTGGTAGCCTCCTTTGCAAAAGTAGTATATGAGGTCTCTTTATAGTGATTTTGACGTGGAGGAAGAGTTAGGGCTACTTCTTGCACGAGTTTCCAAGGGTTTCACGCAAACCAATGTGAGATAGGGTTCTCGGAGACTTGGGCGCACATGGAGGTGCGCCCAAGTGGGTCCCATGACTTGGGCGCCCACATGGTGGCGCCCATGTCTAATTTTGGAGCCTAATGGGTCTAGGGTCCGGTTCCGGATTGTTTTTGGGTCTAAACCGAGTCGAAACTGCGAAGAGTAGAGTAAATCATGCCTAAGTATACCTCAAAGAGCTTTCCTAGGGCAACTTGGGACTTGGGCGCACCTGGGGTGGCACCCAAGTTGATTCCAGGATGTGGGTGCGCCCATGTCATGTCTTGGGTCAAATGGGCTCGGATTTTGTTCTGGTTCGTTTTTTAGGATGAGATCGGGTCGGAACTATGAAAGGTAGAGCGGGATGCAGTTAAGTATGCGCCTAAGTGCTTTCCTAGGGAGATTAGGGACCTGGGCGCACCTGTGTGGGCGCCCAAGTACAAGCCTGGGACATGGGCGCACCTACAAGGGCGCCCATGTGTGTGTCTGTTGGGGGGTTCGCAGGGTAATCTTTCGACGGCCATATCTTTTGATTCGTTCATCGGATTTGGACGTTCTATATATCGACGGAAAGCTCTCGGAACGTAGAATCTTTTGGTTCATACATCCTAGTGATTAGAGTTCATGAAATAGTAGGGATCTCTAGGTCAAAGAGTCTAACTATTTAAATCAAACTAGTCGCATCGTACTTAAGTAAACTAAGTGTAATCTCTTTGGAATCAACCTGAGTGTGTTCTATGTAGTCTGGAAGGGACTTGGATAGTGTTGTAGCCTATTCTTTGTATGAGTAGTGGGTTGGACTCAAAGTCTCAAAGCGATTCGGCCTTTTCTCTCACGAATTTCTAAATATTGTCGAACTAAGCATAAAATTTTCAACAAGCATCTTCATCGTCATTAATTACACTTAATTATACCATTAACCATTTAATTATGGGTGAAATGGGGGCACCGTTATATATGACAGGTATTTAAGTCTATCATAGGGGGTCAAATGAGGTGTCTACATCTGGGTCTCGGTCTTAACGCAAGAAAATTGGAAACTCACTGTTTCCATGACCGGAACTGTTAAGGTCATTTCTTCTTGCTGCCATGGGTGGGTTTGAGTCGAATCCCACTCCAACGAACTATTACAAACATCATTGGCCCATCAACCTTCCAAATTAGCATGAAATCCATCCATTAATGGCCATAATATAAATAAATAAGCTCATAAGTAAATCAAATATTTCTAAGGATAATATGAATAAGATTTCAAAAATAAAAAATAGTAAACATGCATTTTATGCTAAGTATGTACATTGCACTTGCCTCAAATCCGAGTTTGCAAGGGAAAATAACAAGAATACTCAATCCAAGCTTTCCAACCAAATCCAATCTACCAAACCTAGTACCCATTCCACAAGAGAACCAAAGCTTAGAAAAGAAACCTAAGGATAAAGAAAATCCTAGAAAACCATATGGAAATTGGCTAAGGAAGGAGCCTTACCTTGATTGGTAGAAGAGAAAGAGATTGATAAGAGAGATAGAAGATGGCCTCCTTCTTCTTCTTGTAATTAGGGTTTTGGACTTAGGGTTTTGGCTAGGATTTTGTGAAATGAGAGGTAAATTAGGGATAAATAAGAGTGAATTTAGGGTTCATTTCCCAATGCAATAGTTTAGCTTATATAGTTTAGGGTTTTTGGGACAATTACCAAAAGGGTCTTTTTGATTGCATAGGAATATGGATAAGGACATGGGCATTTAGGTCATTTGGTAGATATTCTAGAATGTTCTTAAGTGTGGAAAACCCCCTTTATAAAAACCTATTTACTAGCAAGGGCCTCAACACCTAAAACCCGACAAAAATTATAAAAAGACACCCTATAGATCTATAAAATACACAATAGGTCTAAAACTTAGGAGAATATCTATCTACCCTTACTAATCCCTATTAATTAGTACAATTATGCCATATCACCATAATTAATAATATTCAAATTCAAAATGAGGGCCCACCAAGGGTGGGGCCTCACAATTTCCCCCCTGGACTGTAACATGAGTAAAACTTCATAGTTCACGTTTGGGATATTGAAGCACCTTTCCTTCATCAAGTTTACCCAAATTTTACTCAAATAGGAATCAGTTCCATTATAGGATTGAGTATATTATTAAAATATTATGTGATCAATCTTATGGTGAGATCATCTACTATTGGAGTAAAATTTGAGAAAAGTCCACTTAAAGGGGAGACATTTATTTTGAGCGGGCAATTTCCCCCCTGGACTCTTACATGAGTAAAACTTCATAGTTCACATTTTGGAAATTGAAGAACCTTTTTCCTTCATCAAGTTCACCCAAATTTTACTAAAATAGGAATCAGTTCCACTGTAGGATTGAGCATATTATTAAAATATTATGTGATCAATCTTATGGTGAGATCATCTCCTATTGGAGTAAAATTTGAGAGAAGTCCACTTAAAAGAGAGATATTTATTTTGAGCGGTTGCCTCTCTTGACTTAGAGTGCCTAACTATCTCTTACCTGAGGAGTAAAACTTCATAGTTCAGATTTTGGAAATCGAAGTACCTTTCCTTCATCAAGTTTAGCCAAATTTTATTCAAATAGGAATCGGTTCCATTGTAGGATTGAGCATATTATTAAAATATTATGTGATCAATCTTATAGTGAGATCATTTCCTATTGGAGTAAAATTTGAGAACATTCCACTTAAAGGAGAGGCATTTATTTTGAGTGGTTGCCTCCCTCGACTTAGAGTGCCTCACCATCTCTTACATGAGGAGCAAAACTTCATAGTTCACATTTTGGAAATTGAAGTACCTTTCCTTCATCAAGTTTACCCAAATTTTATTCAAATAGGAATCGGTTCCATTGTAGGATTGAGCATATTATTAAAATATTTTGTCATCAAACTTATGGTGAGATCATCCCCTATTGGAGTAAAATTTGTAAATAGTCCACTTGAAGGAGAGACATTTATTTTGAGCTGTACAAATAATTAATATGTGGCTCTTCATTGTGAAGTTCCACAAATATTATGGGATGATGGGAAGCATGAGTGAGATAGATACTCAAAAGATCAGGACTCCTACTTAATTTTGATTTACCCTAACAAGTAATTAGAAAGCCCAAAAGAGCAATAGAAAGCCTGATCTAGCCAAATGCGATTAACTAGATGGGAGGGGGACCAAACTCTTAAGGCTCATGATGGGCTTGGGCTAGATATGGGCATGTATAATTGAAGAATAGCCAGGCCTGGATATGCCTTGGCCTAATTCAGCTTGGCCAACGAGCATCCCTAGAGATAAGTACGCTATTCTCACCTTGAAACAAACTTTATTTTGAAGGGAATCTATCATTAAAAACACTCCAGTTTAATAAAGTGTTTACACGGACAATGGCCTCCGCGTGTTGCAACCTGTAGTAACAAACAATTAGTTTTGAACTTTTTTTTTTTTGAGAAAAGATAAGGAAGAACTTAATGTCATGACTTTTGCCCTATACATCTTTTCTATGGGTTAGGGATGAGTTCGACATTTGCCCAACCAACTTTGTTTGGTTTTGAACCTTACGTTTTAGTATTCGAGCCAGGATTTTGGATCTAAATTTTGGGTGTATAACGGGGATAAGCTTGAATTAAGTGATAGAAAGCCTGAAGCCCATTTGAATAGATAGTGCTTGTAGTTTAATCATTAATTTTCTTAAACAAGTAGTAGAAAGCTTGCCTACCCAGTCGATTGTTCCAGGAGAGAGACCGGCATAGGCAAAGTACCTACAGCTCGTGTTGGGCTTGGACTAAATATAGGCCTGCGTCTCCAAAGTCAGGGTTGGGCCTAGATTTTCATAGTAGTACGGTGGTATTTTCTAAATATTTCTAATTAAAATTAAAAGAAATAGCAAGAGAATTGCAATAATATCAAAAAGATAAAATGGAAAAGATTCCCCTCATTTCATCCCCATCTCGACTATACATTCTTTACTGCTCACATATCTAATAGGGCTACACAAAAAATCCAGTATCACCGCAAAATCGGACCGAATTGGGCAATTCGGATCGGTTTTATGTAGATTGGTTCGGTCAATGGTTTGAAAATCATAGAAACCGCCTTACATCAGTCGGTTATCGGTTTGAACCCACGGTTAACCACCTAAACCGATTTGACCGTATATATTAACTTGAGTATTGAGTTTTAACTATTTTAGCCTTAAGGGAAGCGCTTGTATGTTTTAACTTGCATGTTACATGTTTGATGAAAGTTCTACAAGAAGTGTGCATTATTGGGTTTTTAGTAGTACTGCCGTGGGATTTGGTTTGACCTAAGAGAAAGTGAACTATGAAGAGGTCCATCTCAATTATTTCAAAATTGGGCCTGCATTCCATTCGACTAGGCCTGTCAATGGGACGTGTTGAAGCGGGTAGAAAGCCCGGCCCAGCCCGGCCCGAGCCCGAAAATACATGGCTTTTAAAAAAAATTTGAGTCCAGTGGGCTGGGCTTGAACAATACATTTTAAAGCCTAGCCAAAATGGGACTGGGACTAGGCAGAAACAACCCAGCCTGTTCAGGCCCGACTCGGCACGCTGCAAAGTCATTTAATAATAATTATTTATATATTATTGAAAGTGCCCCTCACTAACAACAAAAAACGACTAATTAGATTTTAACCGATCCTACATTACTTTAACTTGACCCATATAGGATACTCATTCTCATTCATTTCTATTGAGTTTTTTATTTTCTACTTTCACTAGCAAAAAAAAAAAAAAAGGTTTAACCGTTCCTACATTACTTGACCCATGTAGCCTATAGGATATTTATTCATTTCTATTGATTTTCTACTATCACTGGCAAAAAAAATTTTTTTTTTAACACCGCCATGTTGCTTGTTGCATTGCATTGCCGGTCCTAAGTCCGGAAAAAATGAGGGTTTAAAGTCCGGTTCACACCGGGTGTCTGGTGACAATAGAAATAATTAGAGAATGTTTTGTTGATGTCTAAGATCGGACTAAGCCTAGGCCCGGCCCTATCTCAGCCCGGGCCTGTACGGGATGGGATTTGATGTAAGCCCGTTCAATTTAGGGCCGGGATTGGACAATACCGGACGGGCCCTCCTATTTTCGGGACGGGGTTGGACAACTCAAGCCCAGGCCCGGCCCGGCCCATTGACAGGCCTACACTAGACCCCATCTTGTTGGCAAAAAAAAAAAAAAAAAAAACTAGTTTCGTTTGTGTTGAATTCATTTGTATGAATCAAGCAATGTAGTCTAGTCCAGGTTTTATGCAGAGAAATAGGTACGTGCCTGACCATTTTGTTGGTAAATTTTACCAGAAGATTTGAACTGCTTTAACTTATTAGCCTGAAAAGTTGGCCGAACCTGGCTTGGTCCATTCAATTACGCGATCGGATGGTGGATGGAAAGAGTTCATCCATCATTTGATCCATGCTTCCTTGGTAGAAACAAATTATGAAATATATGTTAGTGTTCATTACAGTTTCTCATTCCATTTGATGGACCAACTATGGACCGCAATTTTTTTTTTTTTGTGAAACAAATAATAAAATAAAAAAACCGTAACAAAAGTGAATGGAACCGGTTCGGTTCGGTTCGATTTGAGCACATGGATGGTTTGGTTCGGTTTGGGAAAATAGAAAACCAATGGGGTTAGTTTGGTTGATGGTTTCCCCTCTAAACCGATCCGAACCACCCATGTGCACCCCTAATCTTTCATACTCTTTAAAATCATCATTATGAAATTTCAGTAATTCAATACAAGTAGGTAAAAGGACCCTAAGAACTAACATCAACGGAGTGGTTGTTCAATGACACATATTTCTCTTTCCACATAAATGCATAGAAACAATTTAATTAATAGAGAAAAGAAAAGGCAAAAACAAAAACAAAATAATCCACCAATGAACTGTTTCTCCATGTCCCTGTCACTATATTCCCACGCACAGAAAGAAAATATAGGAAGAAGTGGTGATAGTTCATGGGGGAGAGTTTGGGGCCACCAAGTTTGCTAAGTTTGGAAATTTAACTTGTTGAGTTTACAACTCGAGGCACTTGCCAGTCCCTTGCTTTCTTTGCTTTGCTTGTTTTATATGCGTTTCTATGGAATCAAATGGCCCCCCTCATTTCTATATATAAGGGCAGGCTCCTCAGTCCTCAATCCTCATCCCCCTGCTGCTTGTGGTGAGTTGGGTATCCCTCTCTGCCTTCTTTCTATATTTCTCTCTCTCTGATCTTTTTTCTGCTCTGCTCTCCTTTCATGGCCTATTATTTTATTTTCTTTCACTCCTTTTGAGGTATTCAGATCATCTGCAAAGATGGATTTTTTGCCTCTTTGACAGCCTTGGTTGCATTTCTTCAGAAAACTATGCTCGCATAGCTCCTGAAGGGGATCATCTTGTCAAATGTTTTTTTCTTCTCTTGTGTCTCTGATTGTTTCATTTACAAACTTTCCATCTTTTTCACTCTGTTCTGAGTTGTAGTACATGCTTTTTTTTTTTTTTTTCTTATTCTTGTTGCAAGACCATCATTCCCTTGTGAGGGATGGTATTCTTGTCAAAAACATTGAGGGTGGGCTTGGTTTTTCTTCAAGTTTTTTGTTTGTTCAAGAAAAGTTGGTAGCTGTATGCTTTTTTATAGGATGGAAAAAAATCAGATGATTAAGAATTGGGGTGGTTTTTGTCTTGTTTTATTTTCTACTTTGTAAGGAAAGTTTTTAAAAATGGAAATCTCTCTCTCTCTCTCTCTCTCTCTCTCTCTCTCACACACACACACACCCCCACACCACACAAACACTATGGAGATTGGATCCCTTGAATGTATGTCAAGGTTTTGATGATTGATGAGATTGGATCCCATGCACGCTTTTTTCAAAAAGCGTTTCTTAATTTTCACAAGATGTCTAGCCAACCACTAATTCATGAGATGAGGCTTTGATGATGATCATTTTCATAATATTTCTCTAAAAGAAAAATAGGCATCTTGTAAATGTTGAGAGATTTTGTTCATATAAATACACGGTATCCTTAGTATCGGATAGCTCGGAAATTCTAATTTTAATAGCTCCTCTGTTATGACTTTCTATTCTTTATCATCTATGGGTTCAAAGATTGTAATATTCTAAAATGATTATTAGGAAAATTGTGTAACCCGACTGCTATGGGGCCCACGCTAGATCGAGCCTGGCAGTATGCCGTGAACGAAGTCCCAATAAGTCTTCATATGTTAGAGTCGGATAGGGATCAAATTCTTAGTTGTAAAGTTTGGATCAAGATCAGATTCCCGGTTTGATAAACTTTCTACGTTAGTCAAGTGATGTGGGATTTCAGAATGGGTAGAGTCCATAGTAGTAGTGAGTCCTAGAGATTGCTCTATATAAAAGATATGGAAACCCTTAGTTGATTTTCAGGAAGCTATGAGAGCATTCTCAGCGAGATAGCAGATCTATCTCACCCCTCTCACTTGGCATGAATGGCGTGTGATGTCATTTTCAATCTTTTAAATCGTGAATCTATCAATGTTAACTAATTGCTAATTTGCCCATGTATTATCAAATAGCTTCCTTTAATGGACCAGGTCTCCATACACAGCTGCAATGACTATTTGATTTTGCAAGGATGCTTTCTTAAACTCTCCTTCCTTTCTTATTTTCCACTAGCGCGCACACATAGAGAGAGATCACTTTCAACACCATCGTTACAAAATTTGAACTTTGTTTCTAATTTGATAAGTAGAAATCATTCATTTTACCATGGATTGATGGGATAAATGTGGTGGTGGTGAAGGGTAGATCTGGGTGATATTTCCTTTTCTCCACAAGGAGTAGCCTAGTGAAATTGATATTTTACTTTTTATATTCAAAGATAATCTTGACTAGGCGATACTCCAGGACCTTGTCTTGTAGTAGAAGCGTTAATTGATCCATAATCTGTCAGTTGATTGGCTATGACTAGACAAACATAGTATAAATCTTAGCACCAATTCTATTTTTGTTGAAAAATCTCACACTTGAAGATCTACACTTAAAAGATTCTGAAGAACTTTTAGCATGAGTTCTGCTTTTGGGTTTTGTGAAAAACACTTTCTCTGGAAAATGTATTTTTTGTGAGGAAGACGAGGTATAACAGTATATTTTTTATAAAAATCATTTATGCATAGGTGATGGAGTCTAATTATTTTAGCTGCATAAGAAATGCTCATCTATTTATACCTTTTGAAGTAGATAAAAAAGAAAGGAAGTTGTGTGGGAACTAAAAAAGGCGTTATCTTTAGTAGCAGATTCGGTAAGTCAAACTAAGTAGTATCAAATTTTTATTTTTTTCATTATTAGGAGTTTTTCTTTTGCTGTGACACTTCCTAAATACCTAATTTTTTAATGGATTTCTTTAAGTGTGGACCTTATAAAATCTTCTGTCTAACACCTTATTCCATGTCGTATACCATTACTTTAGTTTGGTGCTTATTGTATTATCATGAAATCTGAGAGTTTTTTGTTGTATTCAGACATCTCATTGTTGTTATGCTAAGATTGCTATTAGTGAATTTCATTTGTATGTGCATTCTTCACATTGATTTGTTCCATATTGTGTGTTCTATTTTTCATTGTATTCTTTAGAGACCTCTAACAATCAAACCTTGTGCATTCTTCATCTTCTAATGGAGATTTAGTTCCCTTACAGACTTGATTGACAAAATGTGTCATGTAAATGAGTTTTTGAAGTCCATTGTCTCTAAAGCCACTTACACATATTAGCGAGTCCTTAAGATATCTTACAATCATTCTTTCTTTCCTCCCTAGCTCCTACCATGAAAATTGGGTATTTACAATAGTAAATTATAGTAAGGCCATTATTGCCATGCTTATTATTCATCGGCTGCTTTTATTTGTGTTATGTTGTTGTTTATATATGCCTTGCACCAAATTATACTTCTCTAACTGTAATGTTATAAATTTTACTCAAACCTCTTTAATTAATGATGCATTTCTAATGCTTGTATTTGACCATTTGATGGTGCATAGGTAAGCCAAAATATATATATATATATATATATATATATATTTATATCATCTAGCTCAATTATATTGTTGCGGATGGATTCTCGATTCATGGCCATAGGCTATAGACGCCCCAACGCTACCAATGAAGAAGATGAGAGTTCAAGAGAAAGGAGAATGAGTGCTGAAAAGAACCAGAAGCAATTCATAATACCTAATGACGAAAAAGTCCAAGGGCATGAACTGGAGAACGATGTAATTGAGAAGATTCTCGCTAGGCTTCCAGTAGCGCACTTCTTCCGATTCCGTTCGGTTTGTAGAGGATGGAACCTCCTCGTCTGGTCCCCAGGCTTTCTCGAACGCTGTCGCGAAGTTCCTCGGAAGCCTTGGTTCTACATGCTCGGTGTCAAATCTCCTGCAGGTGTTGTCTATGACACAGAAACTTTAGTTTGGCGCCACATCAACCTTCCAGTTCCTACTAGAATCTCTGCGACTGGGACTATAGGGCATCAGATCCCAGTGGCAGCTTCTAATGGTCTCATGTGCTTCCGCTCATCTAACACTCAACTCACAACCTGTAATTTGTTAACCGGGCTCACTCGCTCACTTCCAGCACTGAACAAGGTCGTTCATGTTTTGGCAATTGCAATGCGTGTAGTGGGAACCTCTTACCAGGTCGTAATTGCATGTGGGAGAGAACCTCCTTTTGGTATCAAGGTTTTCTCATCGACAGACAATAGCTGGAAGGAAATTCCAATTATTGGGGCCTATGAGTTCGCTACCAATCAAATGGCAGAAGAAAATGAGAGTGGAGCTGAAAGGTTGTTGCTTAAAAGGGGAGTTTTGCAAAGGAATGAGTTCATTCAGGGAGGAGGCATCATTCATAGGAATCCAGCAAAGGCGCTCTCGGGTATTACCACAGTTAATCACCATGGCCATCAAGTTATCTATTTTCTCAATCTCAATGGGCGGATGGTTGCATTCAACATACATGAAGGCACCATGTGCATGTGCCCTCGCATACTACCCTCGGAGATGGAGTATTCAGTTGATTTAGTGGAGTGTAGTGGGCGCGTTCTGCTTGTGGTCCTCGTCGAAATGATGGAGAGTGCATCTCTTCGGGTTTGGGAATTTGATTGGGGAGAGGGAGAGTGGAAACAATTGATGGCAATGCCACCGGCCATGTCAAATGTGTATTATGGTAAGATGGTTGATATTAACTGCATGGGGTATAAGGATCTTATCATGATGTGTATCAGTTCAAGGCTTTTTCATCAGGTGGTTATGTGTAACATATCTGAAGGTACGTGGATGGAGTTGCCCAAGTGTTATGAGCCTGGCACTCGGACTCTTAAGAAGTTTGTCTCGGCCTACTGTTTTGAACCTAGGATAGAGGCTCAGGTGTGAGAACGACGGAGTCATGTGAGAGCCATGGTTTGCAAAAGTAGCTCATATCTGGATATGTTGTTATCATTATCGATAGTGTATATCAAAGAAGAATGTTTGTGGTTTATATAAAATGTTCGTGGTTTAAGTGTAATGAAAGCAAGAATAGAACTTTTTACCATATTTTCTTAAATAATTAGTACAAGCGTGGCCATTGGAAAAGGAATTGATATTTGCAATAATTATATGCCACCTAATTATCTCCTAAATTTGATACCGTGAGCTTTTCCTTCATCTTTAAATTGACATGCTAATTTTGTTATAGCCTATTTTTCTAAATGTGTATACTCCACTTATTCTCATAATCATCATAAACAAAACCTATCTCAAAGAGAATCTATCATGAAAAACATTCCACACGTTTATTGAGCCAAACATGAGTAGCTTCTGCATGGTGTCACAAACAATTACATAGCTACTTTGAGTTTTTCTAAAAAAAGATAAAGAAGGATTTAGTGGCATACTGATAAGTCCTTAAAAACAATTATTTCATCATCATTTTAGAGTAATTAAGGACTTAATCATCAAATCATTTACTATTTTAGAAAAAAAACTTCAGAGATAGAGAGAGAGAAGCCAGGGACGTCCAAGCATCGGAGTCCTAGTGATGCACGTCCAATGCTCATGGTCCCATCAAGTTGTTGCACATTATGTGGTTAATTGAAGTTCAGATTCAAATTTGAATTGGAGTTATAGAAGGTAAGAGGGATAAGGGAGAGAAGAAAAAGAATAATAAAAGAGGTTGCAAAGGTGGAGACGTCCATGCACATGATCGTTTCAAGATTCACATACCCCAAGTGGGGTCCACATGCATTCAAAAACTTTCACAACAAA
The DNA here is from genome assembly GCA_028538565.1 of Umbellularia californica. Lineage (NCBI taxonomy): Eukaryota > Viridiplantae > Streptophyta > Magnoliopsida > Laurales > Lauraceae > Umbellularia > Umbellularia californica. Next base: position 27,780,401 of record JAPQWN010000002.1, read on the forward strand.
TCTGATTTTCAGATGTGAAATTTATTTAGAAAAGAAGTGTCACGCTCCCGAACCCAGACTCCTGCAGTGGTCCGACCTCGAGGATGCGAATTGGGAAGTAAGTGATAAATAATATTTTTGCTCAGGATCCGTGTGTGTAAGGAAGATAAAATTTCCGAACAAATCAAGAATATTTCGCAGATGCTTACGTGGTGTTGCAACCCGTAGCTCATGGCCATCGAATTTCGTGTCATACTCAACCTGTTCAGCATAAAGTTGTCATATTAAAGTACATACTAAGACTGGAACAAATCAAGATAATAAAATATACGGAGTTGACAGTAACAAGCCGTTCATTACCCAAGCACGTTCAAGTTATAAATTACACAAGTACATTAATTACAATCCCAATGAAAAAGGATAACAAAAGTCGTATAAGACTAACAAACTAAGAATAAATACTAACCAGATGTGTAACGTAACTCCGGTGTCAAGCACATCATCTACATGACATCCCTGGCACAACAAACCTGCAAACTAGCGGCTCCACAACCATCTGCACACGTACTAGCTCGAAACAAGAACCCGCTGCCTAGAGCACCAATGTATATATAGTATAGTATATCACACATGACGGTCTAGCAAGTGACTAAGATAGGCAAAATACATAGTTGAATATATTCATTAATTAGCGTGTGATAAAACGTGACATTTTATTAAACAATGCAATTGTCTACTCCCGTGTAAAACGGGAAAACATGATAAATCATTATTCTTAAACCATGGCTAACAAATCAATGAAATACCATAATCAAGATGGAAGACAGAAATCTAGCATGAATACATAATAATATCATGATTGGCAAACCCACAAAAGCCCATCCTTTCTCCATCATATGAGATGATAAGAACTAGCAAGACAAGACAAGACAAGATCCCAGACCACACGAGGTGGTCGAGGTTGTAAGGTTTTGAGTGTTGGCAATCATTCATGGGTTTGAAAAAAAACTTAGGTCATTCAAATGTAATCTTTCTTTTCTAGATTTGACTGCAAATTCCTCTTCTTGAAGAAGAAACAAAGTAACAAGGTTCGTCTCCAGATACAAGTCCAAGTCAAGACACTAAAAGGCCAATAGTTGGAACGTGTGAAGAAAAGCTTCTCCAGACCATTTTCTAGAAAGATCAAGAGTTCGAACTCTCAGGTTGAGAGTTCAAACATTCAAGGCAAAACATTCCCAGGTCATTTTCTAGCAATCTCAAGAGTTCGAACTCTCAGCATGAGAGTTCGAATGTTCATGGCTAAAGACTCCTGAGCCATTTTCCAGAAGGCTCAAGAGTTCGAACTCTCATGCTGAGAGTTCAAACGTTGCCAGTCCTGTATCACAAGTCTGCTACAGAATAGTGAAGAGTTCGAACTCTTCATTTAAGAGTTTGAACGTGTGTCCCAAAAAAGCAAAATGCTAGGTTTTCACTATATAAAGGGATGTTATCTCAAGCCCTAACATCTCTTTGAAGCTCAAGAAGAGGCTGCTGTACTTTTGGAAGAGAGATCCATATTTCTAGAGGTTTCCACCTTCATATCCTAGAGTTCCATTTCTAGAGATCACATCTGAAATCTGCTTTATGTTCAAAATCTCAAAGTTGCTTCGAGATTGAAGATGGAGAGTCAAGCATGGATGAAGATGAATAACGGGTGGCTGGCATGAGGTTATTGTAGTCCTTAGGTTGTGAGTCAAATGGGAAACGGTTGTAAGTTCTCTTGTAATCTTCATGGTAATAGTGTTTGATCTCTTCACTGGACTGAGTTCTAGGACCCGTGATTTTTCCCTTGTTAGGGTTTTTCCACGTATGTCGTTGTCTTCCTTGTGGTGATTGCTTGTATTGATTTCCTGTGGTTGAATGTATTGATTGACTGTTATATTGATTGATTAGATTTGGGACCTTAAACCATAGTTATCAATTTCATGCCATTTTGGCCGAAATTGCCGAAAATTTTCGTTTTGGTCAAGTGGCTGAAACGAAATGCCATTCAAAATTTTTCATTTTGAATATCGGTCGAAATGACTGAAATGTTAAATTTCGGCCGATATTTACGAAATTTGAATATCGACTGAAATGGGGTTTTATGATATTTCAAAGAAAAAAAAAACTGAACGAGGTAAAATGAAAAAAAAAAAAAAAAACACTTAAGTTGAAGACCCATTTCATTTCTTCCAAACGAAACCCTAGGTCAATCCCCTCTCTGGCTCTCCTAGTCTCCCACCTCATCTCGCCTCTCGGTCTCCCACTCTCTCTCCTCTTCATTGCCGATCGCCGGTACCACCGCCAGGCTCAGTTAGAGCCCAACCTGCCCAGGCCCGGACATGCTTTCGCCGGTGCCAGGTACACACTACACAGTGTCTTCTTCTTCTTCTATTGTTTTTTCTTCCCCATTTTTCTATTTCTTCTTCTTTCTCTTCTTTTTCTTCTTCTTTTATTGTTTTTCCTTCCCCATTTTTCTATTTCTTCTTCTTCTTCTTCTTCTTCTATTGTTTTTGACTTTTTGTTCACTTGTTCTCAATCTAGATAGTGTATTATTTTTATATTTTGATATTTTTTTTGTGTTATTTGTATTAGAAATCAGAATCCAGTAATTTATCATCATGAGTACACCAACATCATCACAGGCTTCAATAAATAGTACTGCACCTGCTCGGTCTGATGGTCCAGTATGGAGACATGGGACCATAGATCCAACAAACAAAAATTATATTAGATGTTTGCATTGTGACAAATTAATTAAAGGAGGTGGAGTCACAAGATTAAAAGAGCACCTTGGGGGTGTTACTGGAGCGGTTGCACCATGTAAGGAAGTTTCCCCTAATGTTAAATGGCAAATGGAGAGACTTGTCAAGGACAGTAGGAGGAATAGAGATAAAAAAAACAATTGAATGAGGAAATTGGAAATCCACGTGGAATTCCAATTGAAGAAGGACAAGAAGAAGAAGATGCAGAGGTTCAAGAGTTGTTAGTAAATCCTCGTACAAGAGTTACAGTAGCCCAAACATCATCCCAAAAGAAAAGAAAAGGTCTATCCATGGGTCTACCTGTACCACCACCAAACAAACCAATGAGTAATTATTTTGCACCAAGAACAACATCTGGAGCACAACCTAGTATCAAATCTGCCATGGCAACAAAAGGACACAGAGATGTAGTTGATATGTTTGTTGGGCATTGGTGGTTTGATGCCAATATCCCATTCAATGCAGCAAACTCAAAAAATTTTCAAGTTATGTGTGATGCGATTGCTTCAGTCCCTAATATAAAATGCCATCATATCATGACATTAGGACAAGGATTTTGAAAAATACAGTAGAAGAAGTGAATGACTTTATGGAACATTACAAGTCTTCTTGGACTGAAACGGGGTGCTCTATTATGGCTGATGGTTGGACAGATGGAAAACAAAGAACACTGATAAACTTCCTTGTGTACTATCCTAAAGAGTAATATTTTTTAAGTCTGTAGATGCTAGGGGGATAAGGAAGAATGCATATGCATTTTTTAGTATCTTTGATGAGGTTGTTTTATGTGTTGGGCCAGAAAAAGTTGTTCAGTTTATAACCGATAATCATGCAACTTATAAAGCTACGGGAAAGAGATTGGCAGAAAAATATAGAACTTTTTACTGGGCAGGTTGTGCAGCCCATTGCATAGATTTGATGTTAGAAGAGATGGCAAAACCTGACTTGTTTCCTAAGAATGCTGTCACGATTGATACTGCAAGAAAAGTCACAAGATTCATTTATAACCACACACATGTGTTACATATGATGAGAAGAGATTACACCAATCGAAGAGATCTAATTCGTCCTGCTATTACAAGATTTGCCATAAATTTTATTAGTTTGCAATGCCTTTATAAATTTAGGAATGAACTTCGGCAAATGTTCACAAGTAATGCTTGGAGTGCAATGAGTGTTTCCTCTACTCTAGTTGGTGAAGAGCTATCTGGCATTGTTTTGGACAATTCATTTTGGAAGAATGTAGAGCATATTATAAGTGTCGGTGAATCTTTAGTGAAGGTTCTTCGTCTTGTTGATAATGAAGATAAGCCTGCAATGGGGTTTTTATATGAGGCAATGGACAAAGCTAAGAAAGCCATTCAAAGGAGATTGAAGAAGAAATCAGAATTTTTACCATATTGGAGAGTCATTGATCGCAGGTGGGAAACTCAGTTGCATAGTCCTTTACATGCAGCCGCCTACTTCTTGAATCCAGGGTTGTATTTTGACCCCAAATTTGATAAACAAAGAGAAGTTAAAAGGGGTATGAATGATGTTGTAGAAAAATTGGTTTGTGAAGATGATATCAGAGATGTGACTGTAAGACAAATAACGGACTACAAAAGAAGCCATCATTCATTTGGTAGTGCAACTGCCATTCGAAACCGAGCAAAAATATCTCCAGGTATTGTTGTCTAACTTTTATTTATCTTTTATTAACTCATCAATGACAAGAACTATTAAGTCCTTATTGTATTTATTATGTAAACAGAGAATTGGTGGGATCAATATGGAATAGATTGTCCTGAGTTGTAGACTCTCGCAATTCAAATCTTAAGCCAATGTTGTAGTTCTAGTGGATGTGAACGAAATTGGAGCATTTTTTAGCATATTCATTCTCCCAAAAGAAATAGACTAGAACATGAAAGATTGAATGATTTGGTTTTCGTGCACTAAAATTTGAAGCTACACGAAAGGCACAAGTTACTTAATATGTTTCCATGACACATGGAGAATAATTATAGACTTATTTAATCTATATAAATTTCAGGGACATGATAAAAAGGACCCGAAAAAATATCACTGATCCGATTAGTTTGGAGAACATCGACATCTTGGATGAGTGGATATGTGAAGAACCAGATCTCTTAACTATGGATGAAGTTAGGGGTTGGACATGTGGAGCAACCGAATCAACAAGTAGATAATATTCCAGCTTTGACTTTGATGGAGGAGAGGAAGAAGGTCCAGGTCCTGTGACAGGAGAGAAATTGGGGGTTGAAGTTGATGATGCTATGGAAGATGATGATGCTGATGTGGTTGGTTTTTGAACTTTAAGAAGAGTGTTTAAACTCGAAGGGCTTGTTATTTGTTGTTAAACTTTATAAACTTTCCACATGATGTTAACTTTTATTATCGTAAGAGTTGTGTTTGAACTTTCTTATGTAAGGAATGTGTTTGAATATTATGCATGTGTGTTATAGTATTATTTTACTAAAATGGATTAAATCCATAATTAATATTTTTACTTTTTATCTATTTATATATATACTTTTTTTATTTTAAATATTTTCCCGAAATGTAAATCCGAAAAGTTTCGCCGAAATTCCGAATTGGCCAAAAATTTTCATTCTAGAGGACAGACCGAAATGGGGTCCAAAACAATATTAACAACTATGCCTTAAACCCTTCATTGAGGGTTTCAAACCTTCAATTGATATCAGAGCCGATCGCACTAAGATATTATGTGAATCGATCTTCCAGATATGAAATATGGACTACAGTAACAACGAATGAACCTCAACCAATAAGCCCCCATTGTTGATTGGGTCAAACTATGCTTATTGGAAAGTTCGTATGATTGCTTTTCTGAAATCTATTCATGATGATGTTTGGGATTGTGTTGAAGATGGGTATTCCACTCCTGAAGTAGAAGTAGAAGGAATAATTATTCCCAAACACAAATCTGAGTGGAGCAAGGATGAAAAATATCTATCCAACAGCAATAGTAAGGCAATCAATGCCATTTACAATGAGGTTACTCCCTCGGAGTTTCGTAGGATTTCTTCTCGCACCAGTGCTAAGGAAGCTTTGGACATCCTTCAAACTATTCATGAAGGCACTGACAAAGTCAAACAAACCAAACTTCAAAATCTCACCACAGCTTTTGAATCCATGAGAATGAAGGATTCTGAGATCTTTGATGACTTTAATGTGAAACTTAGTGACATTGACAACAAATGTTTCAGTATGGGGGAACAAATTCCAGAAAGCAAAGTGGTTAGAAAGATCTTACGATCTCTTCCCCCAAAGTTTCATGCTAAAGTTGTTGCCATTGAGGAAACTAAGGATTTAGATAATGATTTAGATACCCTACCGGTTGAAGAGTTGGTAGGAAATCTATAAACTTACGAGGCGAATCATATACCAATTCTTAAACCAAAAGGAATGGCCCTCAAGACTTCTAAGCATGGAGGAGGAGATTCTGATGATGCAACAGAGAGAAATTTCAAAAAATGACCAATTAGAAGCTCTTTTTGTTAAGAAGTTCAAAAGGTTTTTGAACAAAAACAAGGGTGACCTAAAAAGAAGTTTTATGAAAGACAAGGCACAAAACATGAACAATTATGTGCCCAAGTCTGACAAGCTCAATGGTAAAAGTACTTCTAAAAATTATTTAAAAGGCATCCAATGCTTTGAGTGCCAAGGATATGGGCACATTGCATCCAAATATGCTAATCGGGTTGACAGGCGCCCAGCCGGGTAAGCTTTGAATGTCACTTGGGATGATGACTCTGATGAGGAAAACAGTGAATCAGAATCTATCAATGAAGGTACTAAAAAGTTTATTGGTTTTGTGTCTAGATCGTCTAAAATCTCTTCTTTGCAGGACTCTACCGACGGAGATTCAAATTCAGAAGATGAGATAAAATTCACTAAATCCTTTGATGATGATCAGGATACTGACACTCAGTATTAGAAGCTTTTGAAAAATTCTTTGAAGCTTACAAAAATAAATGAAAAGAGGACTATCAAGCTAAAACAGTTGAAGCTTGAAAATTCTTCATTGTTCAATGAATTGAATGAAGAAGAAACCGGGACAAATTAGTTGGAATTAGAATGCTCTAGACTGACTGCATTGTTAAGTGATGCAGGTAAAAGAGTTGGGCAAGATGAGAAACAATTGATAAATTTTCAAAGTGAAATAGTTACACTCAAAGATCAAAAGCTTGATTTGAAAGGTAAATTGAAACTCGTGCACACTGAGTTGTCCTTTGCAAAATCTTCTCTTGAAAGAATGGACACTGGATCAAGAATTCTGGATGAGATCTGGAGCAAACAGAAGAGGGATAACACGGGATTGGTTATGGTGGTAGTCCTTCTTCATCAACCTTTACAGGTAACACAGGTTTTGTTAATGGCCCCACTCAAACTGAAGACACACCCATTCTTCCTATTTCACAACGACGCACACAAACTGAGAACACCTCTGTTGTTTCTGTTGCCGCTGATGTGAATCCCGGTTCTACTGTGTCGAAAGAAAATGTTCGTCGAACCGAGATTGTGTCAGTATGTCATCAGTGTGGAGTAAAAGGACATATTAGACCTTTTTGTCGAAAGTTGATGACAAAATCTATCCCAACCTGTCATTTCTCTGGGATAAAAGGTCACATTCGACCATAGTGTCAAAAACTAAAAAGGCACATACATGAGCAACAAAGGAGGATTCAATATTCTCCTCAACCAGTCAAGACTAAATCCTTGTGGATACCAAAATCAAACTTGCATTACCATGTAGTTTTATCGTCACCAAAGGCACAAGACTCACATGAATGGTACTTGGTTAGTGGATGTTCAAGACATATGACAGGAAACAAATCATTCTTCACTTCTCTTGAGAAGTGTGATAGGGGTGTTGTACAATTTGGTGATGGAGGGAAGCCAAAAATCATTGAAAGGGGCACAGTCAGTATTCCCTAGATTCTCACGCTTTCTGATGTGGTTTTAGTTGATGGCTTGAAGGTTAATCTACTCAGTATTAGTCAATTGTGTGACACTTCATATGATGTACAATTTTCCTTAAAAAGCATGCACCATTGTTGACGGACAAAGAAAGAGTGTTGTTTGTGGAGAAATAACCTCAGACCATTGTTACACTGTGGCCACAGAAAGCTTGATGCATTGTCACTCAGTGAAAGTGAGTGATGTGGACTTGTGGCATCAACGCTTAGGGCACATGAGTCACAAAGATTTTAAAAAGTTGTTCAAGCATGAGTTAGTTCGAGGGCTACCCAAATTACAAAATCCCTTGATGAGTCCTAAAAAGCGCACATTTTAATACACATTTTAGACCATTATAAGGGCTTATTGATATTAAAGAGCTTTATTTAGTGTCAAATCATGTTTTTATGCATTTAGGGTGCATTGTAGTGCATTCATGCATAATTTGCTCAAAAGTCACACTTTGTGCATAAATTCATGAAACCTACCATTTTTGGAGATTTATTTTTGAAAAGTCGGTTATTTTGGGTGCATCAAGTAGGGTCCCATGCATCATCCATTTAAATTCCTTATACAGAATTATTCTTGAATCCATTTGTTTTAATTTGTGTAGGAGAAATCAATAATGGGACCCACATATGTGAAATTTGAGAGAGATCAAGGGTAGGACATCTTTTATGGTGGACCCACATATCTTGGTATTTTTGGAGAGTTGACTAGTCAATCAAAGAAGTTTGGAAGCAAACCAAAGATAGAAGGGGAGTCAAGAAATAAGGAAATAAATATCCCAAGATCCCTTTGGACGTCCACATGGGTCCCACACACCCCATTGCACAACCAACATTCCATACGTGCACAATTATTTTCAGATTTTTCAGGGGCAGCAAGATTAAATTGGCCATAACTCTTAATCCAGCCATCGGATTGGTGCAATCAATACACTGTTGGAAAGCTCTTTTCGAGTACCTATTTTAGAACCCAAGATTGTGTAAATCGGAGCTAAAACGAGGAAGATATGGCCTTAGTAAGTTGGTACTATAATTTCTACACGGGATTGCAATTTTGCACATGGAAAGCACCAAAAATCTCTCAAAGGGACTTGCCATACAAAAAAGATTACATGCTACAAACTTGGAGCAAGGAAGGAAAGAAAGAGAGCAAAAATCTATAAATTGAAGGCATAAGCATCCCTCTCATCTCATGGGAAGATAGACCAACTCTCTCTAGAATTACTACTACACTCTATCTTATTCCTGTCTTTCTCTCCATTTGTGTCCTCAAGGAGATTTGGCCAGAAATCATACTACACCCTTGGGTTTTTCATCTAGAAAAGGCTTCTCATCCTAGTATATAATTGTCATTGTTTATTTTTTATATCTTATGAAAGACTTTGCATGTTAGTAAAATTGTTTCTTACTCTTTCAATTTTTCTTTCTTGTCCTTGGGTGATTGGTGCTTGTTTTATGTTTTTTTTTCTTGTTGGTGTTTGGACTGACGACCCAAAGGCCCTAAGAGCATGATTCAAATTATGACCCCGCTTAGAAAAGAATTTTGAAAGAGGATAATACACTTCCACACATTTAAATTTATGTTCTTCCACACATTTAAATTTTTGTTAAAACCACACATATACTTTTCTTGTTTTCACCACACATTTAAATTCTTGAACTTTTGTTTATTTTATTTATTTTTATGATAAATTCAATTTTATGTTTATTTTGTGAATAGTTTATGGTTTGAACTAGTTAGCATTGCATGCATATGCATATGATGAACTCTCTTGCATGTTTAAGTGGCTGAGGAATCTAGTTCAGAAAAAAAATATATGATTTGAATGGTAAAATTTGGCCAAACATAGTACTAAATCTCGGATCCAGCATATAAATAGCAGCACTTTCTGCACAATTTTAGCAAAATTGCAGAAACAGATTTTGGCAAAAAGTTCGAAGTGGGTAGACCAGTCAAATCATGGTATTTTTATGTGAAATTTGGGGAATTGAAGTTTAGCATGTGGTCTATCACGTCTCAAAATTTTTAAATTTTTGATAAAAAAGATTTTAGGAGGTTGGTAAACCAATGGCTTGAACATGGCATGTTAGGCTATTTGTATGCAGAATTTCTGCATAGTTTCAGTTTTTTTGGTCATGTTTATGCATTCATATTTCATTCATTTTAAATCCTTTTTCACTTTCATTTTTTTATTTGATTCGTGCATCATTGTAGTTCAAAACCCAGCCATTAAAGTCAGTTTTAGGTTGCATTGGATTAGGAGAAATCATACATAAAAACAGCCATGCATACTAGCTTTCCAGACTTAGAAATTTCTAACATCTCATGGCATGCATTGTATTACTAACTTTCTAACTTAGGTTTCTTTTGTTTCTACTTTAGTTTCTTAGTTTTATTTTTAGTACTTTTTATTCTTGATGTTCTAACTTGTGCGTTCTTTTGTAGCAATTTTACTTTTTAGTTTAGGATTTTTAGATTTAGAAAGTTTTCTTTTCATTAGATTGTAATTAATTTAATTTTTGGAAAGTAGGAATGACGGTTGTAATTTTCTAGTTTGTTAGGCTAGATTTGAATTTTTAATTTAGGACAGGTACAAGTTGAGAAGGAACCTTAATTTATATTGCTCCTTGTGGATCGACCCGGTCTCACCAGTTTATTACCACATCACGGCTCTATACTTGGAGCTCACGATCATCCCTCAAGCAGCATATATGGCCCTTGTCAAAAAGGAAAACAGACAAAAGTGTCACACAAAAGGATTGATCATTGTGTAACTAGCCGGCCCTTGGAGTTGTTACATATGGATCTTATGGGTCCAACTCAAATGGAGAGCATTGGCCAGAAGAAATATATATTTCTTATAGTTGATGGTTTCTCACTTATCACTTAGGTTAGATACTTAAGAGAAAAATCTGAATCTTTTGAGTTTTTTAATGATTTGTGGGCTTTGTTGATGACAGAAAAATCTCAGGAGTTTGGAGGTGTGATTCGTATCAGATCTGATCATGGCTCAGAGTTTGATAATTTTGACTTCAACTCATTTTGTGCTTTGCATGGTATTAAGCATGAATTTTCTACTCCAAAAATACCTCAACAAAATGAAGTGGTTAAGAGGAAGAATCGGGTAGTTCAAGAAATGGCCCGTGTTATGCTACATAACAAACGTATTCCTCTATGTTTTTGGGCTGAGGTTGTCAACACAGTATTGTATATCATTAACAGTGTCTATCTCAGACCAGGAACAAAGCAAACTCCATTTGAGATTTGGAATGGTAGGAAGCCCGGTGTGAAACACTTTCGAACATTCGGGAGTAAATGCTACATCCTTAGGGATCGTGAGCATTTGGAAAATTTTAATTCTCGAAGTATTGAAGGATTTTTCCTAGGCTATTCCCTTAACAGTCGAGCTTACCGTGTGTACAACATTGAATCCTCTACTATTATGGAATTTGTGATTGTTGTGGTGGATGACATTGGGGTAACTGAACACATTTTTTATGATGATGAGGAACTCTTTCTTACTCCTTCCACTTCACAGGTTGAGAGCTCCAATGATGGAAGTAATGACAGAGCTGTAGCCCATTGAAATAGTTGAAAGTCCAGAACTTGATCTTTCTCCAAGCAGCAGTTCAATATGCTCTGAATCAGAACAAGGAGGTACAAATGGCCAAGTTGGTGTGCATCCTCCGCCTTAAAAAGGGCAAGTCATGAAAGATCATCCGCTTAACAAGGTAATTGGAGACATTTCTACTCCAATAAAAACAAGAAGACAGGTAAGGAATGAGGTAAATTTTTATTGCTATGTGTCTTGTCTTGAATCAAAAAATGTTGCTAATGCCTTAGAGGATGATTCTTGGATAAATGCCATACATGAAAAACTGGAGCAGTTTGAAAGGAACTGTGTTTGGAAATTAGTTCCCAAACCGACTCACACAAATGTGATTGGCACAAAATGGATCTTTAAAAACAAAACAGATGAAGTGGGTGAGGTCATTTGAAACAAAGGTCGATTGGTGGCACAGGGATACACACAGCTAGAAGGAATTGACTTCGATGAAACCTTTGCTCCAGATGCTAGACTTGAGTCAATTCGACTCCTCCTTGCCATTGCTTGCCATCTAAGGATGAAATTGTATCAAATGGATATAAAAAGTGCGTTCTTGAGTGGGTTCTTGAATGAGGAAGTATATGTGGAACAACCAAAGGGTTTTCAAGACACTCAGCATCCTGACCACGTATTCAAATTGAATAAAGCCTTGTATGGTCTGAAACAAGCTCCCCGTGCTGAGTATGAGAGACTAACTCAGTTTCTAGTCTCTAATGGTTTTACAAGGGGGAGTGTTGATAAAACACTTTTCATTAACATGGAGAAAGGAGATATTTTGATCGCTCAGGTGTATGTTGATGACATTGTGTTTGGTGGTACTTATGAAGTTTTGGTGCAAAAGTTCTAATCTACCATGTCAAGTGAATTCGAAATGAGATTGGTAGGAGAGTTATCATTTTTCCTTGCTTTGCAGGTCAAACAAACTGAAAAGGGAATTTTTGTGTCCTAGACTAAATATGCCAGAAATTTGTTTAAAAAGTTTGGGTGGAACTCTCTTAAACCTGCTAGAACTCCTAGGAGCACCACCACCAAAGTTAGTATTGATCTAGCTGGAAAAGATGTGGACAACACTCTGTATCGAAGCATGATTGGGAGCCTTCTATATCTAACTGCTAGTAGGCCAGACATAGCATACAATGTGGGTGTGTATGCCAGATATCGGTCCAGCCCCAAAGAGTCTCACATAAGGAATGTGAAACGAATTTTCAAATATATCAGTGGTACAGTGGACTATGTTATCGGGATGACAAGTGACACAAACACCTTTATTATAGGCTTCTCTGATGCAGATTGGGCTGGGTGTGTGGATGGTCGAAAAAGCACTTCAGGTGGTTGTTTCCTTATATGAAATAATCTAGTTTCTTGGCACAGTAAAAAACAAACATCCACTTCCCTATCCACAGCAAAAGCAAAGTATATTGCTGTAGGAAGTTGTTGTACACAATTGTTATGGATGAAACAAATGTCGTTCAATTATGGCATATCTCAAGGACTAATGCATGTTTTCTGTGACAATAAGAGTGCCATAGATATTTCCAAGAATCCTGTGCAACATTCGAGAATTAAACACATAGATATTCGACATCATTTTATCCGTGACTTAGTGGAAGAAAATGTTTTGATTTTAGAACACATATCTACCAATCACCAATTAGTTGACATTCTCACCAAACCTTTTGACCCTACCCAATTTGAATCTCTTAGGAAGTCACTTGATGTTTGTTTGCTTCCCTGATCATTTTTCCTTACTTTTGTTCTTTTGCTCTTGTTCTTGCTTTTCTTTTGTGCATTTCTTCTTGTCTGTAATATTTGTCGTTTTTACACAGGCATCATGATCTATAAGAATTACAAAGGTTTACTGGGTTTGCTCCCTAGTTCCTCTTTGTACTTCGGAATGTCTATTCCTCTTTGTGTCTCCTGTCGAAGTTAGGTTGTTGATAAAGGTTTACTGGATTTGCTCCCTAGTTCATCTAGTTTGATGAATTTACAATGTTGATGAAGATTCTCTAGGTTTGCTCCCTAGTTTATCTTGTTTGACGAGATTATCACGCTAATGAAGAGTCACTTGGTCTGCTCCCTAGTTTGTCTTTATTATTACTTGAGTGATTGAAGAATGGTTCTCTTGCAGTAAAACAAAAAAAAAAAAAAAAATGAAGAAGAAAAGAATCATGAACACTGAGAAATGCTCAGTGAAAAAGCGCAGAAAAATGAAATACACAGAAATGTTGAAAGAAAACGAGGAGAAAAATGAATTCCAAAGAAAAACGTTAAGGTTCAGGACAAAAGTGGAGTTGAGGACTTTAGGAGGAGACATTTAGAAGGGATTTGATATTCAAGGGGAGTAATCTCTTCTTCAGGATTGTTTTTGCATTTTTCACACACCACTTTCTTTTGTTGTACAAAATTTTTCCTTACACGTTCGAACGTGTCACTCGAGAGTTCGAATGTATGGATTTTTTTTTCTTCTGAGCCAAACTCTGGAGAGCCTACACGTTCGAACATTCATCATGAACGTTTGAGCTCTTAGACCGACCCACTCCCAAGCTCAAATGTTCAAACGTTCGAACCTAGCACTCATAAAACCCTAACCCCTATTTCTTTTCACTCTACATTCAAATGACGCCGCCCCTCTTCTTCCTTCTTCGTCCAAGACGCTCTACATCCCCCATTTTCTCTCCTTTTACAAGGTAAATCTTCTTTTTCTCCTCCCTTCTCTTCCATTTAGGGATCTAAACCGTTTCATTCGCTAAGTTATGGATTTATTTGTGTTTATGGTTCTTTCTCATGGTTTTCTTGGACTTATCTTTTGAGATCTCTATGTCTTCATCATTTATGCTCCTTTTTACTTCATATGATCGATACATGGCTCGTGATTTCCTTATTGTGTGTTAATGCCATGGATTTGGTTATGAATGGATGTTTGGAGAAGGTTGGGTGGTTGATACCTACTTTCTTTTGTTTATGTGGTGGTTTGTTGAAAGATTGGAAGTTGTGGAAGGTTACTGTGCCTTTGTGTATGGGGTGATGTTCACAAGAAACTTGTATCTTTGTTCATGCTAATTCTTGATGGTGGCTACTCGTATGGTTTTTTTGGCATGTTTTGACATTTTTGGGCATTTTTGTTCCCAAGTTTTCCGAATAGGTTTGATGAAGAATGTGATGTACAAAGCTCAAGTTTTTTGCCTCTCTCCATGGCTCCTCGCAAGAGAACGTGTACCGTCCAAGTTTTGATCAATCTCACTTTATCAGTGACAATGCTTCGACCCTATTTTTGAGTAAATATCAACACAGAGGAGTTGTCTTGGAACGGATTGTTCTCTATAATGACTTTCATGCCATGGATTTTGGGATATGGTTGAGGGAGAGAGAGTGTTTTACTCTCTATGACTTAGGCTACCAGATTGTACCGAATTGGGTGAGAGAATTCTATGCTAATATGCATGACGTGACTGGCACTTCGTTCAAATCATTTGTTCGGGGTGAGAAACTTGAGATTACTCCAGACTCTCTCAGCGTAGTCCTGGAGATCCCACGCACTGTGGGAGCAGCCTTTCCAGTGACGGACAGTCGTGCCATTAATTACAATGAGGTTGCACGTGTCCTGAATGAAAAGCCCATCAATTAGATTGGGGGTTCTCTAAATCAGAACAAGCTTACCGACCCCTACCGCCTCCTCAATATCTTCATCCGCCACAATGTCAATCCCAAAGGGAGTAAAGGGATTCACAAGGAGGACGGCTATCTCCTATCATGCATTGGTAGTCGCAAGGCTGTGGATCTGCCTCTTGCTGTGGTTCGTGCCATGGCTAAAATGCAGATTGCCTCTCTTAATGCCCTTTTTCCATTCCTCGGTCTCATTTCCAAAATACTAGTTGATTTGGGCAAGGAGGCTGAACACACAGAAGACGTCATCATTCCTACACAGAAAGTTGATAAGTATACCCTCGATCGATCCAAGTCTCACCTCAAAACAATTGACTTGGATGATGATGAAGATTTGGAGAGTGATCAAGCCAGCCATTCTAGAGCTGGCCCTTTTGCGGCCGGACCTTCCCATGAGGAGCCACTTGGTGAGGGGGAGCTTCGGGAGGTACATGACCGTCTTGAACGCTTGGAGATACGTGTGGATGAATGTTTTCAAGAAATGTGTCAGTGCTTCAATGATCTCTTGGATGTTTTGCACAAGTTCTAGATGAGCCTACTGTTGCTCCAGTTCCTCTGATATCTCTTATTATCCTCTCTTGCTTTCACTTGTCATTGTTGGTTACATGAACTCTTTTATTCATTTTTTGTCCCTTTCCTAACTTGGTTTATGGTTCTCTCTTCTAATTTGTTTATGGTTCTCTCTTCTGATACTTTTCTTCTCTATTGCAATATCATGTCCAAAAAGGGGGAGAGAAAGGTTGTTTATGTTTAATGCTTTTTAACTTGACTTGTTCTACTTGTGTTTATCTTTGCTTGCTATGTTTGCTGCTTTCCTATGTTTGCCACTAACATGATCTTTGACAAGTGGTGTGTCCTTTGGTTTTGTGTTTTTGATTTGCAGGTCATTCAAGCTTCTTATTTCTTTTGGTTTTTGGGTTTGCAAGGGTAGAATGTATTCTTTAGGAAGTTTTGTTCATGAATTGCCAAAGGGGGAGATTGTAAGGTTTTGAGTGTTGGCAATTATTCATGGGTTCGAACAAAACTTGGGTCATTCAAATGTAATCTTTCTTTTCTAGATTTGACTGCAAATTCCTCTTCTTGGAGAAGAAACAAAGCAACAAGGTTCGTCTCCAGAAACAAGTCCAAGTCAAGACACTATGTAACGCCCCCATTCTGAAAAACCGAAGTTACCGCTAAGGTACCCGCTACTTCCCGGAAAATCCGAGAACTTCCAAGATCATGGTCCGCAGTGAGGTCATATTTTTAAAAGAAATTTTGAACAAATATATAATCAACAGTTAAATTGCGGAAGCATAAGAAAATATAGCAGAAGCAACAGGTATCATATAAGATAGATCAAGTACGGCAGAGCTTAAGTCTAACAAAATCTCAAAGAGAGAATAACAAATATATATAACATTCTACTTCCCGCTCACTACAAGTTCACTCAAAATCCCAAAATAAAACTATGCTCGGACACCCGGTGCAGGCGCTCCATCCTCCGATTCGACCACCTGGTCAACCGGTCCCCACTCAAAATCGCCGGCTACAGGCGCCTCATAGTACGCGTCATCCGCGGGGTCAAGGTCGAAACCTAAGCACCAAAGATGGGTCAGATCCAAGGATCTGGCAAAGCACTATATACAAATAATACAGGATGTATGCATCAAAGAGAATGAAGACGATCATATAATCATAAGAATAACAATGAAACATAAACTAGGCAATTGTGTAGTAAATAACAATTTAGAATCAGAGATATCAAGTAATCTAATCTAACAGATATCAAAATGGCACATTCACACAAGCTGGATACCGCGGGATATTATACCGCGGCCTTCCCATACTGAACACAATCGCAGTGGGGGAAAGTAAAGTAACAATGTAAGGGATAACAGCCCTACTAATCATAATATATAAATAACACCGATCACACCCCTTTATCGCACCGATCACACCCCTTTATCAGGTTAGACCGGACCCGGTATCACACCGTCCGTCTAACCATAGCTCATCATGATGGCTCTATCATAACTAATATAGCTCCTACCAGTGATGATCAGTCAACAGGCTGAGCTTAGATTAACTGAGTGAATGTTTAGTACCAACCCAGGGAACACGTACAGGTTTGTGTCTGTCTAGGCTTATCTCGCGCGAGCGAGGTCCTAACCAAGTCTCTAAGAGGTTCAAGTACAATTCCTTAGGATATAATCCAAATCCAAGTCCAATCATCATTGGATCCAAACTAGGTTCATAAACCCTGGCCTGAAACAATATAAGTACAATACCATGTTCATTCATCAAGTAACCAATCCATACTCATACACAATGAGTCATCAATCCATCATAACTGACCTCTCCATTTTAGGGTACTACACACCCAACTTAGGCCGTATTAGGGCCCTCCTAGCCACAGACACAGGTCATTTATCTCCGATTACATCACCGGGTCACCACTACGTAATCTTATGTTCAAGTCCTCCAATTTCCATTTAATTAACAGGTTTATAACAATAACATGGATATGAGAGAAGTGCAATGAATAATAACCTCCAAGTAATAGAATCAAATGGAATAAAGCAACTGTCCAACCTAGGTAATGATCCACTCTCAGGTTCGAGGCCTCATCAAATAATTGGATCCCTAACAGCAGTCTCATATGCCAAAATATTATATCTGGTGCTCCTGAAGTTATGGGCATCTTTGACTACATTTAAGGGTCGAATCACTGATAATTCTAATCCCTAAAACCTATTTGGTGGTCCCCACGAGTCAAGGTCGAGCCACACCATTGACTCGTGCTTGGCACATTGATGGAAGTTCATTTGGATGGTCAATGGGCCCCACAATCGATCAATCACAAAACATAAACTAAACTCACAACTTACTGTTCACAGTGTGGCAGGTTGACCTGGCAAAGGTCGGGTCGAGCTGCTCCACCGGAATCAAGGTTGGGACTTGGTTTGGATTCTGGAATTTCCAGTGTACCCGATCGACCAGATGGCCAGCCGGTCGGCCTGGTACACAGGTCTACTTGAATCAACAGATTCCAGGCCAAATCTCAACTTTGGAGGTTTTCAGTGTGTCTGATCGGCCAGGACAGGGTCTGGTCGACCATGCACACTGAATGTTAGGATTGAGGAAAATTCCAGGTTTTACACAAGATTCCAACTGGGTTCAATAAAATACTCAAGGCTTATCTAATTCTAAAATCTAATGTAATTTCTAAAAATATAATCTAAAGGGTCCAAACTCCATTTAGGTTCAATAAAGAATAAGGGTCTTTTTAAAATTATAAAAAAACTAGGACTTTAAATTAGATTCTAAAAACTAATGGGCAAAATAAAACACACATAAACTCCCCTCTCAATTTCCCACATCAGTACACATGTGCTCCTTCTCTCTTTGTTTTTCTCCTCTATAATTCCCATGCTCCCCAGCCTACCATACTACCCATCATTTCTTATTCAAGTCACATGGGGAGGACTACATTTCCTATGCACTCACATAATACAATATACACAACTACTGCTTACCTTTTCTTACTAAACCCCACCAGGACCACACACGTTGTACCTCCTCTTTTTTTATCTCTTTTACACATCACCACCTTCATCTCTTTCCTCTCTCTTTCCATTCAACTCATCAGGCAACAGAAAATGCCCATTACAACACCTATGCCTCACGCCTGTAAAAACTGGGAGTTTGGATGGTGGGTCCCACTGACCCAACCCATGTATGGTCCGGATTGGATTGTGGCCCCCTCCCTGATCAAATTTAGATCAGACCTCACATGCATGGTCGCCCAGCCACTTGCGGCTCAAGGGTCGGACCTGATCTATGATCAAATCGCCCTGTGGGTCCCACAACCGATCGAAGCTAGAACTGGTTTTCTATTAAAACATGTCTATCTTTTTTATCAAACGCTGGATAGTGGGCCAAGGGGTATCATCTCACCATGGGACCAGCCCCTCTAGGGTCGCCCATGGGTCCTCTATTAGATCCACGGTCCGGATCGGAAATCGGGTGGCCCACCTGGGTCCCGATCTCAATGCAAGAAACAACCCAAAATCACTGTTCATCTCCATGGTCTGTAACAGCAAGTAATTCCATGAATTTTTCCTCCACCCTCTACCATTCATCACATAAACATCAACAATCATGAAAATCACTTTTATAATCATCCATCAATCACCAAACCGGGCCATTGATCTTCCAAATGGGAGAACCCATCCATCAAATGGCCAAAAACCCATGAAACAAAGCTCAATTGGTAATTCTAGACATATACATGCATTAATTGAATTAAAGATACAGAATCAATAGAAATAAAACATACATTCTATGATATTAGTATAGGGTACTTGCCTTAATCCGAATTTGTAGAGAGAATTGACAAGAAGATAGGAAATCCAAGCTCCTAGAAGGTTGATAATGAAATAGAGGGATGTCTTCTATTCTTCTTATGCTAGGATTTAGGGAATTAGGGTTTCTTGGGGGAGAAAGATAGGGGAAGATGAGAGGTGAGAGTGAATTAGGGTTTAGGGTTCATATTATTGCAATAGTTAGCATCTATAGGTTAAGGGTGTAGTGGCTATTTACTAGAAAGCCCTTAGGGTTAAAATGGAAAAAAGGTCTAGGGTAAGGGTAAATTGGTCAAACTTAGGAATTTTAGAATGTTCTCTCAAGTAACACCCCTCATAATAATACTAAATTACTAACTAAGTCCTATTCTAACTAAAACCTTAATTAAACTACAAAAATCATCCTAGAAGTAAATAAAAAGCCTAATCTTAAGACTTAGGAATATTAATAAACTATTCTAATAAATCTTATTACATAGTATAATAAAATAACTATTAATATAATAATAATTATTCAAGTCAAACTGAGGGCACACAAGGGGTGGAGCCTCACACACTAAAAGGCCAAGAGTTAGAACTCTTGGAAGGAGAGTTCGAACATGTGAAGAAAAGCTTCTCCAGACCATTTTCCAGAAAGAGCAAGAGTTCGGACTCTCAAGCGAACTCTCAGCTTGAGAGTTCGAACCATGGTTTAAAATCTCGGTCTCGGTCGCGGTATCGGCCGGGCCGAAAAACCGATATGATATCGGTATCGGTCGCAGATATCGGTCTGTCGCGGTCGTCGTGGTGTGAATTTTTCTTTTCCAAAAAAATTTGCAAAAATATCCAAAAAATCCAGAATATTAGAAAATGCTGGAATACAATACTCTTTTCCATTAGTAATAACAATAAATCAAAATCTCGGTCACCTTAAGTTATGAGTCCTATCTGTGTCGCAGATCGCTATCTTTTTTAGTATTTCATATAATGCAACCATTATTAATGCTCATGATCAATTTATTAGTGTAAAATATAAGAAAATAAAGATAACATATCAATCATCATTTAGTGCTAACTCAATCATCAAATAAGTTGTGAAATTCAAGACCCTGAAGATGACACATTAAAATCAGAAACATAATAGTGAGATAGATAAATCATAAAGCACTTGGGCATCAAAAGGTTCATGGTTCACCTGAAATTAGAGGGGACTAGTACTAGGGAGAGATTGATGAGTATGAGTGAATAACAGATTGATAACCTAATTCCAAGTGGAATGTCGTCCTGGCTCGATATCATCATCATCATCATTTCTTCGGTATTGGCTAAAAAGATATGCTCCATACTGTTGCGCAGTACTACCATAGCCATGACCATATTCATATTGGTCTTGATAAGATGATGAACTATCCTGATCTCCTGTGGATTGAGATGACTGGTTGTAGTCAAATGGCATGAAATAGGCATGAGGGGCATATAAAGGTCGTTGGCTAACTGGTGGGTTAAGCCTCCCTTGCTCAATTAACATCTGTTCAATAGAAATAATGGGTGTTGGAGAAGGGGGTACCCAATTAGGGTCATATGAATAACCCTCATGCTGTCCATACATGGCACCTTGTTGGCCAACATACCCCCCATGCTGTCCATACATGGCACCTTGGCCAACATAACTCCCATGATGACCATGAGTACCAGCGCTACTACTACCCCCTGCCTCAGTCTGTCCAACATGTCTAACATAGCCACGGTGAGGATCTAACTCAGTAGCATCAGGAAAATGCTCAACTGTCTCATAAGTGACAGGCTCATCATCTCTATAATGACCCTCATCCCCGGGAGAGTCAGGTGGAATTCCTGCTGATGATGAAGAAGTAGAAATACTTGACTCACTCTCCTCGTCCACCTCCTTTCCCCTTGGCTCACTTGTATTAGGTGTGCGCCCCTGCTGCATTGTCAAGTTTATTTCTTCTATCCTTTCTGCAGCCATCACTGGCTCAGGCCTATCCCTAGTCAAATCATGCATCAACTCCTCAAACTCCGGGTCTTGGTCTAACAGCGGTTCTTCTTGTTCCTCCAGCCATTGACCTAACACAGTATCCACATCTGAAAAGATATAGTCCAAATTAATTGGACAGAAATAATCTCGATGATCCTAAAACTGTCTTCTCCTTCTATTTCTATTCAGGAGCTTGAGGTTGTAGTGGATGTAGACCAATTTATTTAGCTTCTGCATTGTCAATCTATTTCTTGGTCTAGTGTGGATAAATGAGAAGGTGCTCCAGTTTCTTTCACAAGGGGAAAGGAGGTGGACGAGGAGAGTGAGTCAAGTATTTCTACTTCTTCATCATCAGCAGGAATTCCACCTGACTCTCCCGGGGATGAGGGTCATTATAGAGATGATGAGCTTGTCACTTATGAGACAGTTGAGCATTTTCCTGATGCTACTGAGTTAGATCCTCGTCGTGGCTATGTTAGACATGTTGGACAGACTGAGGCAGGGGGTAGTAGTAGCGCTGGTACTCATGGTCATCATGGGAGTTATGTTGGCCAAGGTGCCATGTATGGACAGCACGGGGGTTATGTTGGCCAACAAGGTGCCATATATGGACAGCATGAGGGTTATTCATATGACCCTAATTGGGTACCCCCTTCTCCAACACCCATTATTTCTATTGAACAGATGTTAATTGAGCAAGGGAGGCTTAACCCACCAGTTAGCCAACGACCTTTATATGCCCCTCATGCCTATTTCATGTCATTTGACTACATCCAGTCATCTCAATCCACAGGAGATCAGGATAGTTCATCATCTTATCAAGACCAATATGAATATGGTCATGGCTATGGTAGTGCTGCGCAACAGTATGGAGCATATCTTTTTAGCCAATACCGAAGAAATGATGATGATGATGATATCGAGCCAGGACGACATTCCACTTGGAATTAGGTTGTCAATCTGTCATTCACTCATACTCATCAATCTCTCCCTAGTACTAGTCCCCTCTAATTTCAGGTGAACCATGAACCTTTTGATGCCCAAGTACTTTATGATTTATCTATCTCACTATTATGTTTCTGATTTTAATGTGTCATCTTCAAGGTCTTGAATTTCACAACTTATTTGATGATTGAGTTAGCAATAAATGATGATTGATATGTTATCTTTATTTTCTTATATTTTACACTAATAAATTGATCATGAGCATTAATAATGGTTGCATTATATGAAATACTAAAAAAGATAGCGAACTGCGACACAGACAGGACTCATAACTTAAGGTGACCGAGATTTTGATTTATTGTTATTACTAATGGAAAAAAGTATTGTATTCCAGATTTTCTAATATTCTGGATTTTTTGGATATTTTTGCAAATTTTTTTGGATTAAAAAAAAATTCAGAACGCGACAACCGCGACGGACCGATATCCGCGACCGATACCGATATCATATCGCTTTTTCGGCCCGGCCGATACCGTGACCGAGACCTAGATTTTAAACCATGATCACAAGTCTGCTACAGAATAGTGAAGAGTTCGAACTCTTCATTTAAGAGTTCGAATGTGTGTCCCAGAAAAGCAAAACCCTAAGTTTTCACTATGTAAAGGGATGTTATCTCAAACCCTAACATCTCTCTGAAGCTCAAGAAGAGGCTACAGTACTTTTGGAAGAGAGATCCAGATCTCTAGAGGTTTCCACCTTTAGATACAAGATTTCCATCTCTAGAGATCACGTCTGAAATCTGCTTTACGTTCAAAATCTAAGACTTGCTTCGAGATCGAAGATGGAGAGTCAAGCATGGGTGAAGATGAACGGCGGGTGGCTTGCATCAGGTTATTGCAGTCCTTAGGTTGTGAGTTAAATGGGAAAGGATTGTGAGTTCTCTTATAATCTCGGTGGTAATAGTGTTTGATCTCTTCACTGGACTGAGTTCCAGGACCTGTGGTTTTTTCCCTTGTTAGGGTTTTTCCACGTATATCGTTGTCTTCCTTGTGGTGATTGCTTTTATTGCTTTCCTATGGTTGAATGTATTGATTAATATTATTTGGGACATTAAACCCTTCATTGAGGTTTTCAAACCTTTAACCCAGCCGCGGAACCGAAAAGCAGCTACAAAATATAACCAATCTGTAGACGGTCCAAGTAATTTAACGACCCAGACCAGCTAATCAGGTTGACAAGGTAGTCTAAGCTCAGTGGTGTCTACTTATAATCATTAATGCACAGGACAAAATACATTACAAGACGGTGATGGACCCGAAAGAAATCTTCCGTCCTCTCCTTCCGCACCCCGGGGGCTCACCTGGGTCTCGGCGGAGGAGGGAAAATCTCGGGCATCAACATTTTTGTACGGGTATGCCAGATTTACTTTCTACTTGGAATTTGGAATGGTGATAATCCAGAGATTCCCCTTCACAAGTGGAAAGGAAATCAATCCTTTTTTCTAACTTTTCAAATTGCATTAATATTAAGAAAATAGACAAGTTTGTTTTTTTAGAATGCCGTAGGAGGCGTTTTTGTTTGTTTGCCGTAAAAGGCAATTTTTCCGTGAAAGCCGATTTTACAAAACTCATCAAATGTGAAAGACAAGAATTGTGATTTCTTTTTGTCTCTTTAAGAAATACAAACTACAATAGAAAAGTAAGAAAAGGGATCTAACTTCTCAGAAGATTGTGGGGACACGTTGAGATCGACGGTCGCAAGTCATGTATGGACTTCGCCATCGTCCTTCAAATGAGAACATGTGATGCTTTGATTCTTTGGCTTGGTTCCTAACCTCAATGTTTTAAAGGACAAGGACCAAGAGAAGGTCCTATATCTAATGAAAAACCGAGTAAACGGGCTGAAAAGCAGCGTTTAGGCCATGTTGGAGAAGGAGGTGACCTTGGGGGGGTGGCCCCCCAAGGGACGTTGATCACCTTGTGGTGTTCTTTGCAACAGAGCAGTAGGACTTCGTCTGGATTTCTTTGGGAGAAGTCCATAATTTCAAGTCGATAGATGTCGATGATGATCCCCTCTCTCTTGGAAATGGATCTCCTTTAATAGGCTTTTGGTAGCCATGGGGTGGTTATGGGCATTGATAGCCATGATGAGAGCATTGATGAGGAGTTACAAGTTGATTTTGTAACTCCTTTTTCATGGCTTGTGATTGGCCGATGAAGGTAGTGGGTTTTTAATTGCCTTTATACTTCATGATGATGGGAGTTTCATGGGTTTAATGCCATGATTGCTTGGATTTGTAACTCCCAAATGCTTGAATCTGATTCGGCCGTCCAAAATAATGAGTTAATGACCGCATTAAGTTGTCATAAACGGGTCAATTAACGACATTAAGTGGTCGCCAAGGCATGTGAAAAGTCGCGGGCCGCGCCGCGTCTTTTGAGATTCTTCTTGCGATCATCACAGGTGGATCCACGCATTGTTTGATGTCGGATTGCGATGCAATTTCAGACATTAGTTGATGTTGCTGGGCCGGTGACATCTGTCTTTGTTGACACCAAAAAAGTCACTATGTCTCCTCAACATCAAGAAGCCTCGTGAAGATGCATCCTGCTACAAAACAGGCAAGGCTACTTCAAGCATTAGATTTTGTCAGAATCAGACAGAAACTGAGAGATCCTTCAAAGCAGCCAAAAGAGGGGTACACCTGAGGTTTCAGGCCATTCCGACATCGTTTGGCCTAACTTCACTGCTCCAACAGCTAAACAAGCGCCCCCGGCGGCCACATCATCAAAGACACCAAAACTTTGATCAGAGCCTACGGATGACTCCAGAATATCTCCAAAGGGCTCCACGCCAAATTTCAAGTCAAACCGACAACGTTTGACCCTCCATCAATGCTCGAGCAGCAAAATCAAGCCTCCCGGTGGCGGGAACCACCGAAGCCATCACTCATCAAACAAAATACATGAGTGGCTTCAACATGCTTCCAAAAGGCTGCACGTCAAATTTCAGGTCATTCCGACAAAGTTTTAACCAGGTTTCGATGCTCCGAGAGAAAATCAAGCCTACCGGAAGCGGAGCAACCCGGAACCATGACATCCAAAACGGAGCCCATGGAACGTCTCAAAATGACTCCAAGAGGCTCCTCGTCAAATTTCAGGTCAATCGGACATCATTTGACCACATATCAAAGCTCGGCATTTTCCCCGCAGCAAAATCAAGTGAAGCATCGATGGGACCCTAAACAGCTTCAAAACTCAAATAAAAGCCCATGGTTGGTCCTATCCACTGCTCAAGAAGCTTCACCTCAATTTTCAGGTCATTCCGACATCGTTTGACCTAGTTTCAATTCTTTATGGAAAATCGGCTACAAAGTCTTCGGCTTTCCCGAAAAAGGGGAAACTTTGTGCTCCGATTTCGCGCGGGTTCTCGTCAAGTTTTCTCCAAGAAAATGAAGTCAATAATTGAGGAAAAATATCAAGAAAAATACAGAAGAAAAAAGGAACGAAAAAAAAATGGAAAATCGGCCGAAAACGAAGCTCGGCGACCAAAGGGCAAAAAACCCTAAGGTCGCCGGCAACCTTGGCCCAAGGTCGCCGGCGACCCTGGCCCAGGGTTGCCGGTGACCCTGGGTGCATGGTCGCCCGGCGACCCTGCAAATCCGGGTCGCCGGATTTTGCACCAAAAGCCCCGTTTTTCGATCCTTTTTGCGTTTCGAGCATTCCTGCCTCTGTGATTTTCTGAAAATCCAATGTTTGATTCTTGAAAATGACTGATCTTCGTCGACATCTCGGATCCGCCGTCAAAAGCATGAAATCATCACCGATCGCCTCAAGATCGCCAACCGGCTGACCAAGAAAGAGCACTTTCTGTCCGACCGATCGTGAAATCGACAAGACAGATGTCACAGGCCCACCAACATCAATCAATGTCTGAAATTGCACTGCAATCCGACATCAAACAATGCGTGGATCCACCTGTGATGATCGCAAGAAGAATCTCAAAAGACGTGGCGCGGCCCGCGACTTTTCACATGCCTGGGCGACCACTTAATGACGTTAATTGACCCGTTTATGACAACTTAATACGGTCATTAACTCATTATTTTGGACGGCCCAATCAAATTCAAGCGTTTGGGAGTTACAAATCCAAGCAATCATGGCATTAAACCCATGAAATTCCCTTTATCATGAAGCATAAAGGCCATTAAAAGCGCACTACCTTCATCGGCCAATCACAAGCCATGAAAAAGGAGTTACAAAATCAATTTGTAACTCCTCATCAATTCTTTCATCACGGCCATCAATGCCAATAAACACCTCATGGCTACCAAAAGCCTATAAAAGGAGGTCCATTCCAAGAAGAAAGCGTGATGAAAAATAGATCCCAAGTGCAAGCTCTGAAAATCCAGAAAATCCAAGAGAGAGACGAAGTCCTACTACTTTGGTCCCGGAAGCACCACAAGGTGATCAATATCCCTTGGGGGGCCACACCCCCCAAGGTCTCCTCCTTCTCCAACATGGCCTAAACGGGGCTTTTCAGCCCGTTTACTCGGTTTTTCATTGGATATAGGACCTTCTCTTGGTCCTTGCCCTTTTAAAAACTGAGGTTAGGAGCCAAGCCAAAGAATCAAAGCATCACATGTTCTCATTTGAAGGACGATGGCGAAGCCCATACATGACTTGCGACCGTCGATCTCAACGTGTCCCCACAATCTCCTGAGAAGTTAGATCCCTTTTCTTACTTTTCTATTGTAGTTTGTATTTCTTAAAGAGACAAAAAGAAATCACAATTCTTGTCTTTCAAATTTGATGAGTTTTGTAAAATCGCCTTTCACGGCAAAGTCGCCTTTTACGGCAAACAAACAAAAACGCCTCCTACGGCATTCTAAAAAAACAAACTTGTCTCTTTTCTTAATATTAATGCAATTTATAAAGTTAGAAAAAAGGATTGATTTCCTTTCCCCTTGTGAAGGTGAATCTCCGGATTATCACCATTCCAAATTCCAAGTAGAAAGTAAATCTAGCATACCCGTACAAAAATGTTGATGCCCGAGATTTTCCTTCCTCCTCCGAGACCCAGGTCAGCCCCCGGGGTGTGGAAGGAGAGAATGGAAGATTCCCTTTTCGGGTCCATCAAGTTGGCACACCCGGTGGGACACGTTGACTTGAGAACGTGATGCTTTGATCACTTGGCTCCTTTCTAGTTGGTGGCCTATGTTGCATCTTACTTCTAAAAAAAACATGAGATGGGATTTCAATTGTTCCTTCTCACTTCAAAAAAAAAAAAACAAATCTGATTTCTTTTCTTAGATTCAACTATGAGAAACTTTGATCCTTCCCTCTTCGAACTTGATAGCTCACAGAAATGTTCGCAGCTATCGTTCATATCGGGGATTGGGCCATCTTTTCTCTTTGATGAGTCCAATTGGGATTTCAAAAAAAAAAAAACCTTCATTTCAAACTCTTTCAAAAAATAAAAAAAGATCTCTCTTTCTCAAGATTCAACTTTGAGAAACTTTGATCCTTCCCTCTTCGAACTTGATAGCTCAAAGAAATGTTCGCAGCTATCGTTCATATCAGGGATTGGGCCATCTTTTCTCTTTGATGAATCCAATTGGGATTTCAAAAAAATTATAATTTCAAAAAAAAATTAGTTTTCTCTCTTTTGCATTCAAATTTGAGAAACCTTGGTTCCTTCCCTTTAGGATTTAGCGCTCGCAGAAATGTTGAGCCTTTGATCGGATTGGAACACCATTCGCTCTCTTTGATAAGTTCATTAAAAACCTTTCAAAAAAAATTTAAAAAAAAAAAAAAAAACTTCTGTCACTTTGAATTCAGAGTTGAGAAATCTTGGTTCTTTCCCTTTCAGATTTAGCGCTCGCAGAAATGTTGAGCCTTGTTCGGAATGGAACACCATTTGCTTTCTTCGATGAATTCAATCTTGACCTTTCAAAAAAAAAATTTCCGTCACTTTTGAGTTTAGAGTTGAGAAATTTTGGTTCCCTCCCTTTCGGATTTAGCGCTCGCAGAAATGTTGAGCCTTTGTTCGAAACGGAACACCATTTGCTCTCTTTGATGAATTCAATCTTGACCCTTCAAAAAAAAAAAACTTCCGTCATTACTGGATTCACATCCGAGAAATTCTGGTTCCTTCCCTTCTGTATTTAGCGCCCGCAGAAATGTTGAGCCTTTGTTTGGATTGGAACACCATTTGCTCTCCTTTATGAATCCAAATTTGACCTTTCAAAAAATCCCATCTCGTGTCTGATGGAACGCGCTCCGAGGCGCCGTTGGGGCGGCTACCGGGGTCGGCGGAACGTGGGAGTCCGTCGGGTCCGGCCCTTTCGCGCCCTGGCGGGCCCTGAAGCGTGCATCAACATTTCTTTTATGTGGGTGTGCCAGATTTTCTATTTTACTTGGAATTGCAAGTGTTAATCCGGAGATCAACCTTCGCAAGTAAAAAGGAAATCAACTTCTTTCAAGTTTTCCATTGCACAAATATTTAAGAAAAGAGACATTTTCTTGGTTTACCGTGAAAGGCGATTTTGTTTGGCATTTATAGCCGATTTTGGCGTTTATAGCCGATTTACAATTCTTATCAATAATGAAAGACAAGAGTTGTGATTTTTGTCTCTTTTAGAAAAATACAAACTACAATGAAAAGCAAGAAAAGGAAGATCTAACTTTTCAGGAGATTGTGGGGGACTCGTTCAGATTGACGGTCGCAAGCCATGTATGGGCTTCGCCATCATCCATGCAGATGAGAACAGAAGATGCTCTTGATTCGCTTGGCTTGGCTATAACCTCAGATTTTTAGAGGACAAAGACCAAGAGAAGGTCCTATGTCCAATAAAAAGCTAAGTAGACGGGCTGAAAAGCCACGTCTAAGCCATTGGAGGCAGCAGGAGAAGGCAAGGACCTTGGGGGGGGGGTACCCCCCAAGGGACTTTTGTCACCTTGTAGTGGTGGCCGGTGCAGAACTTCAGTAGAGTTTTTCTCTCTTTTTCTTTCTCTCAGATCTCTTTCTGATCCTTTTCTTTTCTGATCTTCTGATTTTCTCCTCTTTTTTCTGATCCTTTTTTCCGATCTTTTTTCCGATCTCAATTTCAATGGAATGCTCTCCTATTTATAGGCCTTTGGTAGCCATTTAGGAGGGTTTATGAGCCTTAATGGCTTTAATGGGAGGAGTTACAAAATTTATTTCTTGATTTTGTAACTCCTTTTTCCTTGAATCTGATTGGCCGATGGAGATTAAGGGCTTTTAATCACCTTAATTACCATAATGGGAGGAGTTTCATGGTTTAAATGCCATGAATCAATTGACTTGTAACTCCCAAATGCTTGCTTCTGATTGGGCCGTCCAAAGAAATGAATTAATGACTGCAATAAAGCTAGTCAATTAACCACATTAATTGGTCGCCGAGCAGTCGAAGAGTCGCGGGCCGTGCCGTGTCTTCTGGAATTCTTCTGGCGATGATCATCGATGGATCTACATGCTGATCGACATCGGATGAACATGTAACTTCAGACATTGATAGCTAAGGGTGGGCCGGTGACATCTGTCTTGTCGATTTCACGATCGGTCGGACAGAAAGTGCACTTTCTTGGTCGACCGGTTGGCGATCTTGGAGCGATCAATGATGATTTTATGCTTTTGGAGGTTGACCCGTGATTTTGACGGATGTCGGAGGATATGAGTCAATTTCAAGCACTAAAAATCACATTTTCAGGAAACCACAGGGGCCAAAGTGCGCGAAACGCGAAAAAAGACGAAAAAACGGGTCACCGGCGGAAAATCCGGTGACCCGGACCTCCATGGTCGCCGGCGACCATGGACCGGCGACCATGGGCCATGGTCGCAGGGGCCTGCGACCATGGGCCATGGTCGCAGGGGTCTGCGACCCTGGGGGATTTTTCCCCTTCGGAGCCCGTTTTGCGGTCGTTTTGAGGTCTTTTTCGTCGCCGTTTTCTTCTGTATTTTTCTTGACATTTCTTCTCATTTATTGGCTTGATTTCCCTGTAGAAAACTTAATGAGAATCCTTGCATTTTTAGAGTGCAAAGTTTCCAATTTTCCGGGAAAGCCGAAGACTTTGTCGCGTAGAGCTGCTGATTTTCCGCCAGAAGCTGAAACTTGGTCAAACGATGTCAGAATGACCTGAAATTTGAGGTGAAGCCTCCTGAGCAATAAATAAGACCAACCATAGGCTTTTGTTTGAGTTTTGAAGCCGTTTGGGGTCCCGTCGATGCTTCACTTGATTTTGCTGCGGGGAAAATGCCGAGCTTTGATATGTGGTCAAACGATGTCCGATTGACCTGAAATTTGACGGGGAGCCTATTGGAGTCATTTTGAGACGTTCCATGGGCTCCGTTTTGGATGTCATGGTCCCGGGTTGCTCCGCCGCCGGTAGGCTTGATTTTCTCTCGGAGCATCGAAACCTGGTCAAACGTTGTCGGAATGACCTGAAATTCGACGTGCAGCCTTTTGGAAGCATGTTGAAGCCACTCATGCACTTGGTTTGATGAGCGAAGGCTTCGGTGGTTCCCGCCGCCGGGAGGCTTGATTTTGCTGCTCGAGCATTGATGGAGGGTCAAACGTTGTCGATTTGACTTGAAATTTGGCATGGAGCCCTTTTGAGACATGCTGGAGTCATCTGTAGGCTCTGATCGAAGTTTTGACGTCTCCGATGATGTTGCCGCCGGGAGCACCATTTTAGCTGTCGGAGAAGCGAAGTTAGGCCAAATGTTGTCGAAATGGCCCGAAACTTCATGTGTACTCTTCTCTTGGCTATCTTGAAGGATCTTGCAGTTTTTGCTTGATTCTGACAAGATTTGAATTTTTGGAGAAGTTGCATTGCCTATTTATGGCAGGTTGCGACTTCATGCAGCTTTCTTGATTTGAAGAGGCAAAGTGACATTTTCGGTGTCAACAAATGCCCCCTCGAGGTACAGCGACGAGTTGCTTGACTTTTGTAGTCGATGTGCCTCGAAGATATTTTTGAAGGAGAGCTTGTGTCTTGACCAAGAGTCTTTGAGCAATCTTTCCTTTGGTATAGTAGCCTTTGAGCTTCCAGGGGAATTTTATGGTAGTGAAAGGAATCACACACCATCTCGAGGCAAAGTTTTGAAGATGACATCAGGGATGTGGATTTGGGCTTTTGTTTTTGACATTGTGACCTAACAAGCTGTATGTGGCAGGTTAGGGGGTCGGGTTTTGGTTTTGACCTTGTGACCCAACAAGCTGTATGTGGCAAGTTGGGGGATCAGGATTTGGTTTTTGGTTTTGGTCTTGTGACCTAACAAGATGTATGTGGCAAGTTAGGGGACCAGGATTTGGTTTTTGGTCACTCTTTGGGACTGTGTGGGTCCATTGGAGTGGTTTGGATTTTTGTGGAATGTCAATTTCAAGATTTTGGCTCAATTTGGTATATGAGGCTGGATGGTTTGATTTTTGGAAGCTCATGGGGCTTGGAATTTTTTGTATGGTTCAATCAACTCAAAAGAGGCATGGAACCATTTTTGTATGCTCTTGGGTAAGAGGGATTTTTTTTTCCTGACTAAAAGCCCATTTTTTTTTTTTTTTAGTGCCTAGGTGGTCAAACCTGGCTCATATGGGCTAGCCCATGGGACCTTAAGCTTTTTAGGATGGCTTAGATCTCATGTGGGGCCATTTTTGTAAAGAATATCTAAAGATATCTCATTTGGATAGAGAATATCTAAAAATATCTTTATGGGAGAGAATCTCTCATAGTCCCTTAATTTGGGAGAGAATATCTCAAGGTATCTTTTCTTTTTGGGAAGAAATCTCCAATATCCTTTTTTGTTGGAGAGAATCTCTCATTTGATTGATTTTGGGAGGAAATCTCTCAAAGACATCTTTCTTTTTGGGAAAGAATCTTTCTAATTCCTTCTCTTTTGGTAAGGTTACTAATTAGTAACACTTACCTTTCTTCTTTGTTTCCTTCTTTGATTTGCTCTCTCCTATAAAAGCAAAGGAAGGTAGGATCTCTTGCCCTTATTGCTTTCTTTTGCAACAATCTCAAGAGAGCTCCAAGACCAAGAGTTTTTCTTCTTCAAGGATCTTCAAGCTTTTTCCTTCTTCTTCTCCATCAATGGCTTCAAGTAAGTTTTCTCTCTTTTTTCTTTCAAGAAAACTCTATGTAGAGAATAGGATGGTAAAAAAAAGTGTCTCTTCTTTTTTTTTTTCTTTTTTTCTTTTCTTTCTATTCTTCTTCTCTTTTTTTTTCTTTTCCACGTGATTTCTTTTTTATTTCACGTGTGTCTCTTTTCTCTTTTTTTTTTTTTTTTTTTGGGAAAGTTTCGTTTTTTTTTCTTTTCTTTCTCCTTTCTTTTTTTTTTTTTTTTTTTTTTTTGAGAAAGTTTCTTTTTTTTTTTTTTTTTTTTTTTTTTGTTTTTTTTTTTTTTCCTGCGACTTTTCTTGTCAGCTGACTCGCCACAAGATTCCGATGACTTTGAACCATCAATGGACGCAAATGTTGATGATGCTTCCGATGAGTTCATGGAGGAAGAGAGTGTTCCGCCAGTCGTCGAAGAAGGTACTTTGTAGTGATGACCCTGATGATTTTTTTTTTAACAGGATCATATCCATACCTTTTTGTGTTTCATTTGCAGGTTTTGAAGTGACAGAAGAGAGTCCATCGCTTTCTTCAGAACCAGAGCAAGGGATGCCAGAGGTCGATCCGGAGGTAGAGACCAGTTCAGACATGATTGAGGAGATGCCTCGTGTTGAGATTCCCTCTCCAGTGGCTCCAAGTGAAAAGAGTTCTTTTGTTACTCTTCCAATGGGACATGACATGAGCAGCCGATCAGCGGAGAAGGGTGAATCTTCATCCAGTTCGTCTCTTCAATTTGCGAAGAAGGTGCTGGCTCGGGTTTTGAGTTCTTGGGTCAAGACTCTCCTTTCTGGACACTTGGAGGCAGGATTTGGCATGATCCCACATGTACAGGAGATTCTGACCGACACCGAAGAGGTTGGTCTGGATGTCACAGGTGCCAGGGCGATCGTTGATAGGATCATTGCACTGGGTGACAAGTGGTTTGAGACCATGGGTTTCCCTGACGACCAATTCTTCAAGGAGATGTTCTTGGACCCTGCTGATAAGGCTAAGTCTGACCTGAATGAGGCTACACAAAGCAAGAAGCAGCTAGTTCGGGAGAAGAACAAGGAAGAGCTAGCCATCATCGGATTGAGGCATGACCTTAACGTCCTTGATAGGGAAGTTGAGGAGGCCAGGAAACGTCTTGAGCATTTGAAGGCACAAGTCGATGCTAAGTGGGCTGCTATAACAGAGGCTCGTGACAGGGAGAGTACTCTGATCCGCAGGGTTGCAGATGCCGGTCAAGTTCTCGAGAGGAGGACTCTAGAAAACGAACGATGGCAAACTGCTGGGGAAGAGCTTCCCGGTGTAAAAGAAGGGTTACGGCATTCGCCAGCATCTCATGGCAAGTTCCTGAAGAAGCGTGCCTTGGAAACTTTGACGGCTGATGCCAAAAGTTTGCTTAAGGAGCTGAAGCTTTGGCTGAGCTCCTGATTTTTTATAGCAGAAACCATTCTTCTTTTTTTTTTGGTACCACATGTATTTTTTGGTACTCTTTTTTTGTAGTGCTTGTGGACACTTTCTTTTTTTTTTTTGGTACCACATGTATTTTTTTTTGGTAC
Source organism: Umbellularia californica (assembly GCA_028538565.1). NCBI lineage: Eukaryota > Viridiplantae > Streptophyta > Magnoliopsida > Laurales > Lauraceae > Umbellularia > Umbellularia californica. Next base: position 27,814,374 of record JAPQWN010000002.1, read on the forward strand.
TTTTCTCTTTTTTTTTTTGTAGTGCTTGTGAACACTTTCTATTTTTTTTTTTGCTTTGGTACCACATGTATTTTTTTTTGGTACCTTTTTTTTTTGTTTTCCCTACGCTCACTCAAATCTTTTTGTGATGAAAGCGATTGCTAAATGGGATTTGATCAAAAGCTTTGTCATTTTGTGAAAATCTTTTGTCAAATAATTGTTTTGGCATGGGAGCCTGATTTTGGTTGTGGCGTGAAAACCAATTTTTTGTGGCATTGATAGCCGGTTTGTGGCATTTATAGCCGGTTTGACATGAGAGTCAGGTTTTTTTTTGTGTGGCATTTATAGCCGAGTTTTTTGAAAACCGAGTTTTGTTTTATTGGCATGAAAGCCGATTTTGGCGTTTATAGCCGGAAATTTTTTGTTTTGGCATTTATAGCCGGATTTTGGCATTTATAGCCGAGTTTTGGTTTTCAAAATGCAGGTATCGACTAAATGTCGCCTCCCCGCTGAATGGTCTTGCAAGTATCGATGGAATGTCGCTTCCTTGCTCATTCGGTTTTGCGAGTATTGATGGAATGTCACTTCCTCGCGGGTTAGGTTTTGCAAGTATCGATGGAATGTCGCTTCCTCGCGAATTGGGGTGCAAATATCGACTAAGCGTCGCTTCCCTGCTTTTCCCAAGACTTTTGGTTTTGCGGGTACTGACTTGATGTCGTTTCTCCGCGATTTTTGAAATTTGAGGTTTTCTCGAACCATTTGTAATTTTGGGTGGTGGATAGCAACTGGTATGTTGCATCTCCACGATTTTTGAAATTGGGTTGTGGATATCAACTGGTTTGTTGCTTCTCCAAGATTTTAGGTTTTCTCGAACCTTTGAAATTTGGGTTGTGGATATCAACTGGTTTGTTGCTTCTCCACGATTTTCGAAATTGGGTTGTGGATATCAACTGGTTTGTTGCTTCTCCACGATTTTTGGATTTTGCAAGTATCGACGAAATGTCGCTTCCCTGCGATTTTGGGTGCAAGTATCGATGGAATGTCGCATCCTTGCTTTTTTTCAAAATTTTTGTTTTGCGGGTACTGACTTTGATGTCGTTTCCCCACGATTTTTGAAAAACCATTTTTTTTGTTTAAAGATACGAGGGTCGTAAATTTTGACCTAGAACCATTTGGCGGTAAAAGGTAAGGTGGACTAGGGTGGAAATCCCTGAATCCGGATTTTTGTTTCAAACCATGAATTTTGGTTCAAGGATCGAAAGTTTTGGTCAAGTCAGGGAGAGGCTCCTAAACTTGGATTTTTTTTTGTTTTTGAACAATGAAACAATGAAAGTAAGCATTGTTTTTGAATCTCTAGAAATTTTGACATTTGATATGAAAATTCTAAAGAGAGTGGGTTTGACGAGCGAGTACCTGAGAACAGGTTTTGGCCATACAGGCATTGCTCTTACCCAGTTGGGTAAGTCTTCAAGGGTAGTACCGCTTCAAGAACTTGCCGTTGATAGGCAGCATACATCTGTCGCCTTCCATGTTTAGGAGGGCATATGCACCGTTGGAGAAGACTTTGTCGATGACGTAGGGTCCCTCCCATTTTGGTTCAAATTTGCCTTTGGATTTGTGTGCGAAGACCATTGGTCTTTTTACCGCAAGAACCAAGTCACCCTTTTTGTAGGCGCGTTGCCGGACCCTTTTGTCAAAAGATCCTGCCATGCGTGCTTGGTAAAGTTCAATGCTTTGTCGAGCTTCGAGCCGTCTCTCGTCGAGATTGTCCAGCTCATGGAGTCTCAATTTGACATTGCTTTCTTGAGTCATGTCATTTTGTAGAGATACCCTCAGAGAAGGAATTTGTACCTCTAGGGGCACGACAGCTTCGCATCCATAGACCAAGGAGAATGGTGTGCTATGGGTTGGTCCTCGAACGGTGGTTCGATAGGCCCACAAAGCTTCAGACAGTTTATCGCTCCAGTCTCTTTTGTGACCAGAGACCATTTTCTTGAGGATTTTGCAGAGTGTCTTGTTGAAGGCTTCTGCTAATCCGTTTGCTGCCGGATTGTATGGAGTCGAAGGACAGCTTTGGATTTTGTATTTGTCGCAAAACCTGTAGAATCGATGATCCCGGAATTGTGGTCCGTTATCATGGACGAATCTCTTGGGTATGCCGAAACGACAAATGATGTTGGTGCGTAGGAATTGAAGAACTGATGAGGTCTTCATTTCGTTGAACGCAAATGCTTCTGACCACTTGGAGAAATAATCCGTTGCGGCGAAGATGAATCGATGACCTTTGCTTGAAGGGGGAGAGATAGGACCTATGATGTCCATGCCCCATGCTTCAAAAGGCCATGAGATTGCTGTAGGATGCAGCCATTCCGGAGGCATGTGAATGTAATCTCCGTGAACTTGGCATAGCTGGCAGCGTTTGGCAAATTGCATTGCATCAGCAACCATGGTAGGCCAATAGTAACCTAACCTTTTTATCTGATCATAGAGCTTAGGACCTGCCTGATGGGCTCCACAAAGACCAGCATGAACTTCTTTAAGTGTTTCTTCGGCCTCTTGTTGTGACAAGCAGCGTAGAAGTACTCCGTTGAAGGATTTCCTGTAGAGGATTTTTGAAGGAATATCCAAATGAAAGTTTGGGGCTCGCCTTTGTATGCTTACCCGTTCTTTTGGATCTTCAGGTAGGATTCCGAACATAGTGTAATCAATGAACGGATCCCTCCAGTCGACGATTGAAGGTTGAAGGATAGAGATCCGACTTCCAACCACTCGGTGGCATTCGGCAACTGCTTGGTGTGTGTTAAGAGGAGGGAGGATCCTTCTCTCGCACACTGTAATTTGCATGTTTTCCCCTTCCTGGATCGCCATTGATGCGGCAAGTCCTGCCAGGGCATCTGCACGGATGTTTTCACCTCTACGAATGTGGGTGATGTTGCAGATGTCAAACTTTTGCAGAAGCGATTGTGCCTTGTTGTAATAAGGCAGCAGATCGGGCTTCCTGACTTCATATTTCTGATTCATCTGGTTGACGATCAGTTGAGAGTCTCCAAAGACTTCCAGCATAGTGATACCGGATTCGATGGCGAGTTCCAATCCTAGGATCAGAGCTTGGTATTCAGCTGCATTGTTTGTGCATGGTTCCAGTAGCGAGAAAGCGTGTGGAATCATGCATTTGTCGGGGCTAACAAAGAGGATGCCAACTCCCGAGATCAGCTTTCTGTTTTCATTTGTCCTGGTTGCACCGTCAAAGTACATGTCCCAGGAGGCATTTGGTGAGGAAGTCTCCACGTTGTAGACAGGTTCGTCTGGGAGATCATCTCTGAGTGGTGAATCTTTAGGCAATGGATGCTCTGCGAGGAAATCTGCTAGAGCTTGGCCTTTGATTGCTTTTTGTGGCACATACCTAATATCAAATTGTGACAAGAGGATGGACCATTTTGCCAGTCGGGCATTAAGAGAACCTGCCTTTGTGACAAGGACCTTCAAGAGGTTGATCCTTGAGACGAGGTAGACTGTGTTGGAAAGCAAGTAGTGACGTAGCTTTTGTACGGCAAACATCACTGCAAGGCATTCTTTTTCGACTGGAGAGTAGCGATGCTCTGCACCTACTAGCATGCGGCTGAGGTAGTATAGAGCAGCTTCTTTTCCCTCACCATTCTCTTGTGCAAGCAGAGCGCCTACAGAATGATTAAGAGCTCTTGTGTACAAGATGAATGGTTTTCCAGTGGCAGGGGCAGCTAACACTGGAGGTTTGGTCAGGTATGACTTGATATCTTGAAATGCGGCTTCGCAGTCGGCATCCCAGACAAAGTCTACACCTTTTTTCATCAATCGAGAGAATGGACGGCATTTCCCCGAAAGATTGGAGATGAACCGTCTAATGTAGGCCAATCTCCCTTGGAGCCCTTTTAGTTCTCTCAAGGTTCTTGGAGAGGGCATTTCTAGAATAGCCTTGACTTTTATAGGGTCAAGTTCTATTCCAGCTTTCCGAACAAGGAATCCGAGAAACTTACCCGACGAGACGCCGAAGAAGCACTTTAGAGGATTCATCCGCAGTTTGTGTTTGCGAAGTCGGAGGAAGACTTCCCGAAGATCTTTGAGATGGTCTTCTTTTCTTCTGCTTTTGACGGCGAGGTCATCAACGTAACATTCGACCGTCTTGTGCTGCATATCTTGGAATATTTTCATCATAGCCCTCTGATATGTGGCACCAGCATTTTTCAGACCAAATGGCATGACAGTGTAGCAATACACGCCAAATGGAGTCCGAAATGAAGTGTGTTTTTCATCCTCGGGATGCATCTTTATCTGATTGTAACCAGAGAAGCCATCCATGAATGTCATTCGCTCGAATCCGCAGGTATTGTCAATCATCACCTCCGGTATGGGGAGCGGGAATTCATCTTTAGGGCAAGCGCCGTTCAAGTCTCTATAGTCAATACAGACTCTGATCTGCCCAGTTTTCTTTGTCACGGGGACAATGTTGGCCAACCACTTTGGATGTTGTTCCTCACGGATGAAGCCAACGCTTTTGAGTTTTTGAACTTCTTGTTCAATTTTATCCATCACATCTGGACGGAATCTTCTTTGGCCTTGTTTGACAGGCTTGATGTCTTCTTGAAGATTGAGTTTGTGGACTGCTACTTTGGGGTCTAAACCAGGCATTTCAGCATAGGACCATGCAAAGCAATCAACGAACTCACGAAGAAAAGCGATATACTCGGGTAACTCATCATCCTTTATATTCTTGCTTATGAATACAGGACGTGGGTTATCTGGTGTTCCCAAGTCTATCTTTTCAACAGGATCTTCTGTCGGAAGGTTCGAAGGTGGCTCCTCCACAATATTTTCGGAGGCTTCCAACTCAACGAAACCTTCTGGAGTTTCAACTGCATTCCCAGACCAAGGCTCTGTTCCTTTCCATGGATTTTCTTGATTGGTGATCTCCTCAAGGCTTACTATGAGATAGTCCCAATCGCCTGTTGAGTCTGGTATTTCTTTTGGAGACGAGGGTTCTTCTGGGTCAGGATGCCACAAGTCTGTATTATCGGACGATTCCTCTTTATCATAAGAGAAATCATACCAATTGGATGAGCTTCCTGGATCTTTGTCAGGTAACTCTTTAAAGAGATTTCCAGGGAGATCGATGTCTTCGTGGACTTTAGATGTTGAGGCTTGGTCGGTAAAACGACTTTTAAGCCTTTGTGTCAACTGTCTCAGAGGAGTGTCGGGATCATACCCTAACCCATATGAAGACTTTTCTACATGACCGTAGAGTCTCCAATCTTCCAGCTGGCTTTTGGTCAAGGCGGGCTCCAATGGCGTGAGAATACCGCGTCTTTCTCTCAAACCGACTGGGTTTTGAGCGTCATAGCCCATTTTCTTCATAATTGCTTGTCCCACAGGACTATATAGAGATAGCTGAGGCATACCTTCATTTTGAAAAGGTTCCAGCATGGAGTTTGATGAAGAAGCGTCCGATCTATGGAAGAAGATCGGCCTTTGCTTTGGTGATGTTGCCGGAACAACAAAGGTAGCTGACGTAGGATCTTCTACATCAGCAGGTGTCTCCATCGGAGTGAGAACAGGCTGAACTTGCTGAGTGTCAGCTTGGCTTGACGATGCATCGTCTTCTGGCTCTGAGTCCGAGTCTGTGTCTTGCATGATAGACACGAGAGAAACAACAAATTTGCCCCCAGGCTTTTGTTTCGCCTTCTTCACTTTAGTCATGATGACCAAAGGTTTTGAATTCTTGAGGGAGATAACGAAGGGAGATTGACTACTCTCTTCTAATTTGCCGGAGGGTTTGTTTTCTTCCGGTGATTTTTGAGGAGCCTTGCCTTTATCTTTCTGGAGATTTTCAGCAGGGGGTGCTATTTCCTCTTCTTCTTTTTCTCCTTCATACATTTGGGAGTCTGCGAAGTGGACTTCTTTACCTTTGAAGGGTTTCCTGTCCGCAAAGACTCGATGTACCATGCCGTCGTCGCCGACAAACTTGATGCATTGATGTAGAGTTGAAGGAACAACACCATTCTCGTGTATCCAAGGACGTCCGAGAAGGATATTGTAGCATGAGGGGGTTTTTATTGCATACACAGTCACCTCAGAGATAAGATCACCGATTTGCAATTTGAACCTGATTTTGCCGATAGGCCTTTGAGTGCTCCCATCGTATCCAAAGATAGATACAGATGTGTGGCTTAGCTTGCTGGGTGGGATGCCCAACTCTTCAAGAGCCGAAGTGGAGATAAGGTTGAGTGCAGAACCTGGGTCGATCTGAACTCTATGTATCGGCATTTCTTTGATGTACCCTGTGAAGTACAGGGGTCGGTTGTGCCTTGCTTCGCCAAGTAGGAGGTCTTCCTTAGTGAAGGCGATGGTTGCACTGGCTGCCTTTTGAACCGAGAGGCATTGGATGCATGATCCCTCAGTTTTCTTTTTTTCTTCTTTTAAGGAAGTTTCAGAGTTTTTGACCCGGTAGTCCATTTCAATTTGGAGGACTTGTGGGGCATGTTTGTCGACATCCTCATTCAGTTTTTGTAATTCTGAGATGAGATTATCACGAGTGCGTGGAGACATTCGTAATAAATCCAGGATGTGAAGACGTGCAGGTATGTGTTTGAAGTGCTCAACCAAGTCATACTTGAAAGTCTCCTTAGGGCCTGCATGTTCATCATTGTTGCCACTGGGGGCGCTTACAACATCTTTTCCCGAAGGATTTACATAAGTAAAGGAAGATTGGTTGTAATTTTTGTGGTAGTCCCGGCCCGAACGGGTGCCTCTACCAACTTCGAGAGCTTCTTGAGAAGGATCTTCGTTTGGAAGATTGTCTTAAGGATCAAGAGGCTGTCGTTTTTCATCTACTGGGGATGTATCTGTAGCAGAGTTGCCATCCTCAGTGATTGTGTTGCACGGAGCATTTTCCGGGAGCAAGTCCTGAACAGCATCCAGCAGCTTTTCTTCTTCGTTGACCCATCCATCACCCCAAGTTGGGTTTTCTTCATGATGATGAGTCGGGAAGAATGTGTATCCTGAAGTCACAGTCTCAGGAGAAGAAACCTGAGAGGGTGTCATCTCTGTGAAAGTCACGTGAGACGAGGTAGCTCCAGAGGATACATTGCTAGGCGTCGTCGGAGTGTAGGTAATCTCATCAGACGACGCTTCAGAAGAGCTATAATCCTGATATATTACATTACAGGAAGCTCTGATAGAAGATGTTGCCTGCTCGGAGTCAGACTCATCCTCGGATGTAAGAGGATCGTCAATCCAGCAATGTTCTCCATTTTCAGGAGTTGAGGGAGGAGGTACCTGATGGGCTTCAGGGACTTCCGGCTCTAGATTGTGAGGAATCTCGTTGACGCGGTCTTGCTCTTGTTCTAGAGCGAGACGCTGCAAGATCCTTGCATATTCTTCAAGATCAGGCATGGGAGCCAGATCCTATTCTTCGTCTTCTCCGTGTGGCTCAACATAGTTGATTTCCACTGGAGCAATGACAGGTGCTGGGTTAACAGCATCTTCTTGTGCAGCCTCTTGGTCTTCTTCATCATCAGACCAGGATCCTTGTGGTTGCAAGGGGTTATACCAGATTACTGGCATAAGGTGAGTTTCAGGAACCCATTCTTCATCGGAGAGATATTCTCCTGTTTCAAGAGATTCCTCCCACTCATCGGTGTAGTTGGGCTCGAATCCATCGTCGGTGTCGCTGGACTCGTATCCATCAATGGAGAATCCAACTACCGAGTTGCAAGAGTATGATGCCCCCTGCATGGCTTCTTTTTTGAATTGAGGTGGCATGAAATCACTGAGAGTGAAGTTTCTTACCGCCTTTGAAGTCTCTGGAAGGGACGTTTCTGTTGCCCCGAGTGAAGTGGTAGAGGAGGCCTCTGCCTTTTCATGGACTTCTTGTTTTGGCTGGGTCTTCTCTTGCCATTTGAGCTTGAGGAGATGTTTCTTGGCTTGCCTTCGCTGCTGAGCGGTCGGCTTTGTTTTGACGATCTCCCAATTTTCATCTTCCAGGAGATCGGGATGTACCCATATGGGTTGTTCGTCTGGTGTCGGGCAAGGAACCAACACTTCGGACGTTTGAATTCTTTTTATCACCTTGAAGGAAGTAGTGATCTTCTTCTTCGGTGATTTTGGTGTTTGTCCACGTGACACCATGTTGACGGAGGCGGGGCCATAATTTTTGTCAAAGGTGATGACTCCGTTTTTCCACATCTCGTTTATCTTCTCTCTCACAACAAAGCATTGATTGAGAGGATGCGAGACCATCTGGTGGTATGGACAGTACCGAGGATCATTGGTTTTGCCAACGTCTCCAGGTCTTTTGGGCTCTGGCAAAATGAGTTTGCCATTTGCTAGGAGAGCCTCAAAGATTTCTTCGACGTCTTCATCGAACGGATATTTCTTTTCTACTCGCTCTTTGAAGGCATCAGAGAGTTCAGGTCTCTTACCTGCAGCTCTATTTTCAGCTTTCTTTGGTTGCTGAGGAGCTGACTTAGTCTGCACATTGAGAACCTCCTTCTTCTTTGGTTTAGAGGTTGCAACGGCAGTCGGCTCTTTCTTTGATGATTTCTGACTGTTGAGGTCTTTGATCACCATTTCAGCTTCCATGGAAGCTTCGAGGAGTTCCCCCAGGTTCTTTGATTTATTGCCGATGATCATGGAGCAGATTTTAGCTCTCATGTTGTTTCGGCAGATGTCGACTAGCGACGCTTGTGGCAATACATCTGAACATTTGTATGCCATTGCTTTCCACTTGTGAATGAAGTCATAAGTTGACTCATTCTCTCCCTGTTTTAGGCTGCAGAGCTGAGCCATAGTAACAGGATGATCCTCACCTTGGAAGTGGGTCAGGAAGCGTGTCTCCAGCATAGCCCAGTTCTGAATGGAGTTCTCCGGCAGAGTAGAGTACCAATCGAAGGCCGTACCTTTTAGGGTACTTGCAAAGAGGCGAATCTTGAGTGCATCTTGATCCGCGATAGCTCCCGTCAAGATCTTGAAGTGGATGACGTGCTGTCTGGCCGATCCTTTCCCCGTATATGTTTGGAGAGTAGGATGTTTGAATTTTGTGGGGAATGGGACCGAGTCCATCCATAAAGGATATGGTGGCTTGATCCCATGCTCTTTGAGTATATCCTCTTCTTTAGCTTTCGCGAGGATACTGTCTACGTCCTTTTTGGTAAGGGCGCGTGACTCATTTTCTTCTCCATTTCCCTCGTTATTGCTATGATTCGGAGGAGGCTCATTGTTCACCTGATTTTGGACGACAAAGAGAAGGTTTTCCATCAGAGTTTCAATCCTCTGTTGGCCTTGTTCCAACTGCTGGATGCGTGTGAGCGCATCATCTCGAGGTGGATTCTGAAGTGGCGGCTCAGAACTTGTAGCCAAGACGTTCATCCCTCGGGATTCGAACGAAGAAATCGTCCTGGTGACCGAGCTGGGGCTCATTCTTTTTGATGAAGAGCTTGATGAAGGATTACTCTCCCGTCCTTGGCTGGAAGGGGCAGGAGATTCTTCGGGATGTCTTTGTGTCCTGGTGATGCTACGGGTCACCGGACGTCGGACATGGATTTTTGATGCTGACCTTTGGCGTCTTCTGGTTTTTCCAACCATATGGACGGCAGCAACTTGGTCGGGTCTTTCTTTTTCGACCCATTTGCTGGAGACTTGAAGTGTAGGAGGCTGGGTCCTTTGCTTCTCTAGTCTCTTTTGTCGATATGACGCACGGCGGCGTGCTCGACGAGCGATTTGAGCTTTGGTCAGCTCTGGCTGGGCTCTGACGATGAAGGATGTGCTCCCTCGGGCGCAGCAACCGAGCTTGTCTTCTTTGTGGTTGGGCAAGGATAGGATGCGGACCCGGTCCTTTGCCTGTTGCAGCGAAGCTTTGAACCTTTCGAGTTCGGCCCCTGTAGAGATAAAGGGTCGAACTGAAGGGGTGTAGGCCCTGGCAGGTGCTTGCAGAGGCCTGGTGATGCATGATCTGATTTTGGGCCTGTAGGAACAAGCCGGCTCATGCTGGGTTGACTTGGGAGTCAGGTTGGAGATGGGTCTCTCCTCTTTCATGTAGGCAAGAGGGTAGAACTGGTTCTCCTTGAGTGGGGCCAGGTATGCTGGCTTGGTGGAGGTTTGAGACCTCCTTTGTTTTGGGAAGGTCTTGGAGACCAAGTCTTGGGATAAACCTGGTTATTTGTGGGTCGAGGCTTCGCGGGGGTGCCGCGGGCTTCGGGCTTTTGGGCTTTCGCCTTTGGTGTCACGAGAGTGACACGTTGAGAGGCGATCTTCTGCTTTTTGGCAGGAGCAGCTTGTTCTTCGGGAAGTGGGAATGGTCCCAGCGTCCCAAAGAAGATAGTCCGGGGAGTCGAGGTCGACCCGGAGTTCAGAGAGTTGCCGAGGGAGTTAACGCTTCGGCAGCTGACAGGGCGCTTATGAGTGCGCGCGCTTTGCTTCTGTTGAAGCATGAGTTGGTGCTTGTTCTCATCGAAGATAATGGTTAAGGCTGCCATTGTTAGTTTCGAAAAAGTTCTGAAACAAGACCACATCCATTAGTAATCACAAGAATATAATGATCATAAATGGGAATTCCTATGGTTGTCTTTTCAAATCGCTTAAGGGATATGACCCAAGCGACATGAAGAAGGCAAAAAGCCATAGATGGTACAATTGTTCTGACAGCAAGTATGGTGAGCCCAGAATGAGCGTTCCAGTGACTGCTAGAAGCAATTGTAAACCTAAATTCGACTTATCGAGAAGCAGGGCTTGCTCGAGATAAGAAGAATATAAGGTAGGAGTTACAAATGTGCCGGTCACAGATACAGTAGACCCTGAAAGGGCGTACCAGTATTGCTATGCACAAATGTTGGAGATCGCATCCACGAGATGGGATTCTCTTTTTTTTTGAAATGTCAAGATTGGATTCATCAAAGAGAGCAGATGGTATTCCGATCCGAATACGGGCTCAACGATTTCCGCGAGCACCAGTACCCAGAAGGGAAGGAACCACAATTTCTCAGATCTGAATCTAAAATGACGAGAGTTTTTTTTTTGAAGATTTTTTTTTTTTTAAAAAAAATCTTTTTTTTTGTTTAAGATTTTTTTTTTGAAAATCTTTTTTTTTTAATTTTGATTTTTTTTTTAAATTTTTAAGATTTAAAGACGAGAGAGTACACATAGGCCTCCTAACCCGGTCTTATGAAACCTCAATTGATAGAATTGCCCCCAGGTAAGGGTAGGATTACTTAATGAACCCGTTTGGAGGACCCTTGCCTAGAACAGTCAAGCTGTCTCCACACTCTGGACAAGGCTTTTCTTGAATCAATCGTGATCAAAGAACGCAATTGGTTTAACCTTAGTGGTCTATGTCTTTTTTTTTTAAATCCCAAATAGACTCATCGAAGAGAAACGATGGCCCAAAACCTTAGTCGAACGGGCTCAACATTTCTGCAAGCACCAAAGAACGATAGGATAGGATCAAAGCTTCTCAATTTTGAATCAGAACTAAGAAAACTGATTTTTTGATTTTTTTTTTCTTTGAAATCTCTAATGAACTCATCGAAGAGAAACGATGGCCCAAAACCTTAGTCGAACGGGCTCAACATTACTGCAAGCACCAAAGAACGATAGGATAGGATCAAAGCTTCTCAATTTTGAATCAGAACTAAGAAAACTGATTTTTTGATTTTTTTTTTCTTTGAAATATCTAATGAACTCATCGAAGAGAAACGATGGCCCAAAACCTTAGTCGAACGGGCTCAACATTCCTGCAAGCACCAAAGAACGATAGGATAGGATCAAAGTTTCTCAATTTTGAATCCAAACTAAGAAAACTGATTTTTTTTTTATTTTTTATTTTTTTTTTAATATTTTTTTTTGAAATCTCTAATGAACTCATCGAAGAGAAACGATGGTCCAAAACCTTAGTCGAACGGGCTCAACATTTCTGCAAGCACCAAAGAACGATAGGATAGGATCAAGGCTTCTCAATTTTGAATCAGAACTAAGAAAACTGATTTTTTGATTTTTTTTTTCTTTGAAATCTCTAATGAACTCATCGAAGAGAAACGATGGCCCAAAACCTTAGTCGAACGGGCTCAACATTCCTGCAAGCACCAAAGAACGATAGGATAGGATCAAAGTTTCTCAATTTTGAATCCAAACTAAGAAAACTGATTTTTTTTTATTTTTTATTTTTTTTTTAATATTTTTTTTTGAAATCTCTAATGAACTCATCGAAGAGAAACGATGGTCCAAAACCTTAGTCGAACGGGCTCAACATTTCTGCAAGCACCAAAGAACGATAGGATAGGATCAAAGTTTCTCAATTTTGAATCCAAACTAAGAAAACTGATTTTTTTTTATTTTTATTTTTTTTTTAATATTTTTTTTTTGAAATCTCTAATGAACTCATCGAAGAGAAACGATGGTCAAAAACCTTAGTCGAACGGGCTCAACATTTCTGCAAGCACCAAAGAACGATAGGATAGGATCAAAGTTTCTCAATTTTGAATCCAAACTAAGAAAACTGATTTTTTTTTATTTTGAAAAGAGAAAGAATGGAAACAAACTCAAAGAAATAGAAATTTCCAAAAAATCCCATCTCATGTTTTTTTTTTTTAGGATGCAAAATCCAACATAGGCTACCAGCTAGAAAGTAGCCAAGGAATCCGGAAAAGAAGTATAAGCATAGAGCAAAAAGTATGATATGCAAATATTTCATTTCCAAGCACCATGTTCTCAAATGAACGAGTCCCACCGGGTGTGCCAGCTTGATGGAACGCGCTCCGAGGCGCCGTTGGGGCGGCTACCGGGGTCGGCGGAACGTGGGAGTCCGTCGGGTCCGGCCCTTTCGCGCCCTGGCGGGCCCTGAAGCGTGCATCAACATTTCTTTTATGTGGGTGTGCCAGATTTTCTATTTTACTTGGAATTGCAAGTGTTAATCCGGAGATCAACCTTCGCAAGTAAAAAGGAAATCAACTTCTTTCAAGTTTTCCATTGCACAAATATTTAAGAAAAGAGACATTTTCTTGGTTTGCCGTGAAAGGCGATTTTGTTTGGCATTTATAGCCGATTTTGGCGTTTATAGCCGATTTACAATTCTTATCAATAATGAAAGACAAGAGTTGTGATTTTTGTCTCTTTTAGAAAAATACAAACTACAATGAAAAGCAAGAAAAGGAAGATCTAACTTTTCAGGAGATTGTGGGGGACTCGTTCAGATTGACGGTCGCAAGCCATGTATGGGCTTCGCCATCATCCATGCAGATGAGAACAGAAGATGCTCTTGATTCGCTTGGCTTGGCTATAACCTCAGATTTTTAGAGGACAAAGACCAAGAGAAGGTCCTATGTCCAATAAAAAGCTAAGTAGACGGGCTGAAAAGCCACGTCTAAGCCATTGGAGGCAGCAGGAGAAGGCAAGGACCTTGGGGGGGGGTACCCCCCAAGGGACTTTTGTCACCTTGTAGTGGTGGCCGGTGCAGAACTTCAGTAGAGTTTTTCTCTCTTTTTCTTTCTCTCAGATCTCTTTCTGATCCTTTTCTTTTCTGATCTTCTGATTTTCTCCTCTTTTTTCTGATCCTTTTTTCCGATCTCAATTTCAATGGAATGCTCTCCTATTTATAGGCCTTTGGTAGCCATTTAGGAGGGTTTATGAGCCTTAATGGCTTTAATGGGAGGAGTTACAAGATTTATTTCTTGATTTTGTAACTCCTTTTTCCTTGAATCTGATTGGCCGATGGAGATTAAGGGCTTTTAATCACCTTAATTACCATAATGGGAGGAGTTTCATGGTTTAAATGCCATGAATCAATTGACTTGTAACTCCCAAATGCTTGCTTCTGATTGGGCCGTCCAAAGAAATGAATTAATGACTGCAATAAAGCTAGTCAATTAACCACATTAATTGGTCGCCGAGCAGTCGAAGAGTCGCGGGCCGTGCCGTGTCTTCTGGAATTCTTCTGGCGATGATCATCGATGGATCTACATGCTGATCGACATCGGATGAACATGTAACTTCAGACATTGATAGCTAAGGGTGGGCCGGTGACATCTGTCTTGTCGATTTCACGATCGGTCGGACAGAAAGTGCACTTTCTTGGTCGACCGGTTGGCGATCTTGGAGCGATCAATGATGATTTTATGCTTTTGGAGGTTGACCCGTGATTTTGACGGATGTCGGAGGATATGAGTCAATTTCAAGCACTAAAAATCACATTTTCAGGAAACCACAGGGGCCAAAGTGCGCGAAACGCGAAAAAAGACGAAAAAACGGGTCACCGGCGGAAAATCCGGTGACCCGGACCTCCATGGTCGCCGGCGACCATGGACCGGCGACCATGGGCCATGGTCGCAGGGGCCTGCGACCATGGGCCATGGTCGCAGGGGCCTGCGACCATGGGCCATGGTCGCAGGGGCCTGCGACCATGGGCCATGGTCGCAGGGGTCTGCGACCCTGGGGGATTTTTCCCCTTCGGAGCCCGTTTTGCGGTCGTTTTGAGGTCTTTTTCGTCGCCGTTTTCTTCTGTATTTTTCTTGACATTTCTTCTCATTTATTGGCTTGATTTCCCTGTAGAAAACTTAATGAGAATCCTTGCATTTTTAGAGTGCAAAGTTTCCAATTTTCCGGGAAAGCCGAAGACTTTGTCGCGTAGAGCTGCTGATTTTCCGCCAGAAGCTGAAACTTGGTCAAACGATGTCGGAATGACCTGAAATTTGAGGTGAAGCCTCCTGAGCAATAAATAAGACCAACCATAGGCTTTTGTTTGAGTTTTGAAGCTGTTTGGGGTCCCGTCGATGCTTCACTTGATTTTGCTGCGGGGAAAATGCCGAGCTTTGATATGTGGTCAAACGATGTCCGATTGACCTGAAATTTGACGGGGAGCCTATTGGAGTCATTTTGAGACGTTCCATGGGCTCCGTTTTGGATGTCATGGTCCCGGGTTGCTCCGCCGCCGGTAGGCTTGATTTTCTCTCGGAGCATCGAAACCTGGTCAAACGTTGTCGGAATGACCTGAAATTCGACGTGCAGCCTTTTGGAAGCATGTTGAAGCCACTCATGCACTTGGTTTGATGAGCGAAGGCTTCGGTGGTTCCCGCCGCCGGGAGGCTTGATTTTGCTGCTCGAGCATTGATGGAGGGTCAAACGTTGTCGATTTGACTTGAAATTTGGCATGGAGCCCTTTTGAGACATGCTGGAGTCATCTGTAGGCTCTGATCGAAGTTTTGACGTCTCCGATGATGTTGCCGCCGGGAGCACCATTTTAGCTGTCGGAGAAGCGAAGTTAGGCCAAATGTTGTCGAAATGGCCCGAAACTTCATGTGTACTCTTCTCTTGGCTATCTTGAAGGATCTTGCAGTTTTTGCTTGATTCTGACAAGATTTGAATTTTTGGAGAAGTTGCATTGCCTATTTATGGCAGGTTGCGACTTCATGCAGCTTTCTTGATTTGAAGAGGCAAAGTGACATTTTCGGTGTCAACAGTGTCCTTCCCAAGGATACGATTTGCAACATTTGTGCCTAGCGGTGCTAGTACGGCCTTTCGGGTCTACTGTATTCACGACCGACACATTTGTATCTCCAACCTTATATCATTTTACCTAGAGTGAGCCTTGCTTCTCGGTAATTTGAATTATGGTCTACAATTGCTTCTAGCAGTCACTGGAACGCTCACCCTGAGCCTACCATACTTGCATTTTAGAACAATTGTATCCTCTATGGCTTTTTGCCTTCTTCATCGTCCTTGGGTTGGGCCATGTCCCACTCAAGTTATTTGAAAAGACAAAACCATAGTTGTTCTCCATTTATGATCACCATATTCTTGTGATTACTAATGGATTTGGTCTTGTTTCAGAAGTTTTCCAAAACTAACAATGGCAGCTTCATTGACCATCACTTTCGATGAGAACAAGTACCAGCTTATGCTTCAAGACAAGCAAAACAAGCATAAGCGCCCTATCAGTTGCCGAAGCGTCATCTCCCTCGACAACTCTCCAAACACCGGGTCAACTTCAACTCCCCGGACCATCGTCTTCGGATCGCTGGGACCATTCCCACTTCCCGTAGAAGACACTGTACCTGCCAAGAAGCAGAAAACCGCCCCGCAACGTGTCACTAAAGTGGCACCAAGGGCGAACACCAAGAAGCTTGAAGCCCGTGGCATTCCCACGAAGCCTCAACCCACAAGAAACCAGGTTTACACCAAAACTTGGTCCCCAAGATCTTCACCAAAGCAACGGAGGTCCCAAACATCTGCAAAGCCAGCATACCTGGCCCCTCTCAAGGAGAATCAGTTCTACCCTCTCTCTTACATGAAAGAGGAGAAACCTACCTTCCACCCAAAAAACAAACAAAATCATCATGAGCCGGCTTGCTCCTACAAGCCCAAAATCAAATCCTGCATTGTTAGGCCTACGCAAAAACATGCTGAAGCCTGCACTCCTGCGAGTCGACCCTTCATCTCAACAGGGACCGAGCTCGCAAAATTCAAGTCTTCATTGCGACAGACAAAGGACCGCGTCCAGATTCTGTCCTTGCCAAGCTTCAAAGAAGACAAACTTGGCTGCTGCGCACGAGGGACTACATCCTTCATCGCCAGAGCCCAGCCAGAGCTGACTGAAGCTCAAATTGCTCGTCGTATACGTCGCCGCACTGCATATCGAAAAAAGAAACTCGAGAAACAAAGAACCCAGCATTCTAATCTCCACGTCTCAAACAAATGGGTTGAAAAAGAAAGACCCGACCAATTCGTTGCTGTTCATATGGTTGGCAAAACCAGAAAACGCTAGAAGTCAGCAACCAAAATCAATATTAAACATCCAGTGACTCGCAGCGTCTCTCGGACAAGAACACATCTGGAAGAGTCTTCCACTCCTCCAAGCCAAGAACACCGAAGTAACCACTCCTCAGATTCTTCATCCAGAAGAATGAGCCCCAGCTCAGTCACCAGGACGATTTCTTCGTTCGAATCCCGAGGGATGAACGTCTTGGCTACAAGTTCTGAGCCGCCTTCACAGCATGACGATGTAACCGTACGCATCCAGCAGTTGGAGCAAGGACAACAGAGAATTGAGGCTCTAATGGAAAACCTTATTCTCACTCTATAGAGAATTGAGGCTCTAACAATGAAACCCCTCCGAATCATGAAGATGACGAGGGCAATGCAGAAAACAATGAGTCTCGCGCCCTTACCAAAAAGGACGTGGAGGATATCCTCGCAAAAGCAAAATAAGAGGATATATTGAAGGAACATGGGATCAAGCCACCCTACCCTTTATGGATGGACTCGGTTCCGCTCCCTGCAAAATTCAAACAACCTACTCTCCAGACATATACTGGGAAAGGATCAGCCAGACAGCATGTCATCCACTTCAAGATCCTGACGGGAGCTATTGCGGATCAAGATGCCCTCAAGATTCGCCTCTTTGCAAGTACCCTAAAAGGTACAGCCTTTGATTGGTACCCCACTCTGCCGGAGAACTCCATCCAAAACTGGGCTATGCTGGAGACACGCTTCTTGACCCACTTCCAAGGTGAGGATCATTCTTTTACTATGGCTCAGCTCTGCAGCCTAAAACAGGGAGAGAATGAGTCAACATATGACTTCATTCACAAGTGGAAGGCAATGGCGTACAAATGCTCAGATGTGCTGCCACAAGCGTCGCTAGTCGACGTCTGCCATAACAATATGAGAGCAAAAATTCGCTCCATGATCATCGGTAACAAATCAAAGAACCTGGGGGAATTCCTCGAAGCTTCCATGGAAGCTGAAATGGTGATCAAAGACTTCAACAGTCAGAAATCATCAAAGAAAGAGCCGACTGCTGTTACAACCTCAAAACCAAAGAAAAAGAAGGTTCTCAATCTGTAGACTAAGTCAGCTCCTCAGCAGCCAAAGAAACCTGAAAACAAAACTACAAGTAAAAGGCCTGAACTCTCTGATGCCTTCAAAGAACGTGTAGAAAAGAAATATCCGTTCCATGAAGATGTTGAAGAAATCTTTGAGGCTCTCCTAGCAAATGGCAAACTCATTTTGCCAGAGCCCAAAAGACCGGGAGATGTTGGCAAAACCAATGATCCCCGATACTGTCCATACCATCAGATGATCTCACATCCTCTCAATCAATGCTTCGTTGTGAGAGAGAAGATCAATAAGATGTGGAAAAACGGAGTCATAACTTTTGACAAAAACTACGGCTCCACTTCTGTCAACATGGTGTCATGTGGGCAAGTTTCAAAATCACCGAAGAAGAAGACCATTACTTCATTCAAGGTGATTAAAATGGCTCAAGCATCCCAAGAATTGGTTCCCTATCCAACACCAGATGGACAACCTATATGGGCGGATCCCGATCTCCTAGATGATGAAAATTGGGAGATCGTCAAAACAAAGCCGACCGCTCAGCAGCGAAGGCAAGCCAAGAGACAGCTCCGCAAGCTCAAGCAGCAGCAAAAGTCTCAACCAAAACAAGAAGTCCTTGAAAAAGCAGAAACTTCTTCCACTGCTTCACTCGGGACGACGAAAGAATCTCTTCCCAAAACCTCCAAGGCGGTAAGAAAATTCACTCTTGATGATTTCATGCCACCTCTATACAAAAATGAAAATGTGCAGGGGGCATCATACTCTTGCAACTCGGTAGTTGGATTCTCCATGAATGGATACGAGTCCAGTGATACTGCCAGTGATATAGATGAGTGGGAAGAATCCCTTGAAACAGGAGAATACCTCTCCGACGAGGAATGGATTCCCGAGTCTCATCTTATGCCAGTAATCTGGTATAACCCATTACAGCCACAAGGATCTTGGTCTGATGATGAAGAAGACCAGGGCCCTGTTCAAGAAAACGCTATCGATCCAGCACCAGCAAATGCTTCAGTGGAACCCAACATGGGCGAACCACAAGGAGCAAATGATGAAGAAGATTTGGCTCCCATGCCTGATCTTGAAGAATTTGCAAGAATCTTGCAACATCTTGCCATAGAGCAGGACCAGGATCGCAGCAATCTTCGTCATGATCCAGAACTGGAAGTCCCTGAAAATCAACGGAAACTTTCTCCCTCAATTCCTGAAAATGGAGAAAACAGTTGGATCGATGATCCTCTTACATCTGAGGATGAGTCTGATTCCCAACAGTCTGCACTTGGGGCATCTCCTGTCAGGATAACCTGCAATGCAATAGCTCAGGACGACAGTGCCTCTGCAGCTTCCGAAGACACGTACTCCCCAACCGGTAGCGTATCTTCCGGAGCTACATCCTCTCAGGTGACTTCCACTGAGATAATATCCTCTCAGCCTTTGTCTCCTGAAGCTGTGACATCAGAGCTCAAGCCTCTCCCGATTGATCATCTTGAAGAAACTTCTGCCCATGAAATCTTCTGCAAAGAAAAATCAGTCAATTGGTCCCAGATACCCGATCTCACGGGCGATGTCTGGGCTAATAAAGAAAAGTTGCCGGTTGCTGTTCAGGACTTGTTCCCGGAAATTGCTCCGTACAACACAATCACTAAAGACACCAATGCTGTTACAGAGACGTCCTCAGCAAAGGATCAACCCCTTGATCCTGAGAACGATCTTCCAAAAGAAGACCCTTCTCTAGAGGCTCTTGAAGCTGGTAGACGTACCCGTTCTGGCTGGGATTACCACAAAAATTACAATCAACCCTCTTCTTCTTATATAAATCCTTCGGGAAAGCAAGTTGTAAGAGCCTCAAGTGGAAATAATAATGAAAATGCAGGCTCGAAGGAGGCTTTCAAGTACAACTTGATTGAGCACTTCAAACACATACCTGCACGTCTGCACATCCTTGACGTATTACGAATGTCTCCACAAACTCGTGATAGTCTCATTTCAGAATTACAAAGGCTGAATGCGGATGTCGACAAACGTGCCCCACAAGTCCTACAAATTGAAATGGACTATAGGGTCAAAAAATCAAATACTCCCTCAAAGGGAGAAAAGAAGAAAACTGAGGGATCAAGCAATGTATGCCTCTCGGTACAAAAAACAGCAAGTGCAACAATTGCCTTCGACAAGGATGACCTCCTCCTAAGCGTAACAAAGCACAACCGACCCTTGTACTTTACGGGGTACGTCAAAGAAATACCAGTACACAGAGTTCAGATCGATCCAGGTTCTGTCCTCAACCTCAACTCTACTTCGGCACTCGAAGAGCTGGGCATCCCTCCTAGCAAACTGAGTCACACGTCCGTATCCATCTTCGGATATGATGGGAGCGCTCAAAGGCCTATCGGCAAAATCAGGTTCAAATTGCAAATCGGTGATCTTATTTCTGAAGTCACCGTGTATGCGATAAAGACCCTTCATGCTACAATATACTCCTTGGACGCCCCTGGATACATGAGAATGGTGTCGTCCCTTCAACTCTACATCAATGCATCAAGTTCGTTGGCGATGATGGCTTGATACATCGAGTATTCGCAGACAAAAAGCCCTTCAAAGGCAAGGATGTTCATTTTGCAGATGCTCAAATGTAATAAGATGGAAAAGAAGAATAGGAGGAAAAAATAATTCACTTTGCCGACAGTCACCAGAAAGATAAAGGCAAGGCTCCTTAGCAATCATCGGAGGTAAACAAACCCTCCACCAAACTCGAAGTAAGCGGCCAAGCTCCCTTCGTCGTCTCCTTCAAATCTCCAAAGCCTTTGGTAATCACTACCAAAGCAAATAAGACAAAACAAAAGGCTGGGGGCAAGTTCACTGTCTCCTTTGTGTCTATTATGCATGACACAGACTCAGAGTCAGAGCCAAAAGATGACACGGCATCAAGCCAAGCTGATACTCAGCAAGATCAGCTCACTCTCACTCCATTGGAGACACTTGCAGACATAGAAGACCCTACGTCTGCTTCCTTTATTATTCTGGCAACTTCGCCAGAAGAAAAAACAATATTCTTCCACAGATCGGGAGCATCTCCATTGAACTCTCTGCTTGAGCCTTTTCGAAACGAAGGTATTCCTCAGCTATCCCTGTATAGTCCAATGGCACAAATTATATTGAAGAAAATGGGCTACGACGCTCAAAATCCAACTGGTTTAGGAGGTGGCCGTGGTATTCTCACACCATTGGAACCCACCCTGATCAAAAGTCAACCAGAAGATTGGAAAATCCACCTTCAAAAAGGCAAGTCTTCATATGGGTTGGGGCATGATCCTACCGCTCCTATGAGACAGTTGACACCATGGCTACAAAGTCGCTTTACTGACCAAGCCTCAACATCACATGAAGACATCGATATCCCTGGATATCTCTTTCAGGAGTTACTCGTCAAAAATCCAGAAAGCTCCTCCAATTGGCATGACTTCTCTGATAATAAAGAGGAATTTCCCGATGACATAGACAAACGGTTCTCTGTCCCAGAAGAATCATCGTCTCCAAAAAAAGTACCCTACTTCAACCCAATTCCAGCAAATGATTGGGACCATCTCATTGCAAGCCTTGAGAAGGATAGCATTGAGAAGGATGCTGATCAAGAAGATTCATGGACAAAAGTAGAGCCCCAATCTGAAAATGCCTCTGGCACTTCAGAAGGTCTTGTTGAGTTGGAAGCCTCCGAAAACATTGTGGAGGAACCACCTTCAAACCTTCCAACAGAAGACCCTGTTCAAAAGATAGACTTGGGAACACCTGATAACCCACGTCCTGTATTCATAAGCAAGAATATAAAGGATGATGAGTTACCCGAGTATATCTCTTTTCTTCGTGAGTTCGTTGATTGCTTTGCATGGTCTTATGCCGAAATGCATGGCTTGGATCCCAAAGTAGCAGTCCACAAGCTCAACTTGCAAAAAGAAATCAAGCCTATCAAACAAGGCCAAAGGAGATTCCGTCCCGACGTGATGGACAAAATTGAACAAGAAGTTCAGAAACTCAAAAACGTTGGCTTCATCCGCGATGAACAGCATCCTGAATGGTTGGCCAACATCGTCCCCGTGACAAAGAAAAATGGGCAGATAAGGGTCTGTATTGACTACAGAGACCTGAATAGTGCATGTCCTAAAGATGAATTCTCGCTCCCCATACCAGAGGTGATGATTGACAACACCTATGGGTTCGAGCGAATGACATTCATGGATGGATTCTCTAGCTACAATCAGATAAAGATGCATCCTGAAGATGAAAGGCATACATCATTTCGGACACCATTCAACGTGTATTGCTACACTGTTATGCTGTTTGGTCTGAAAAATGCAGGTGCAACGTATCAGAGGGCTATGATGAAAATATTCCAAGATATGCAGCACAAGATGGTCGAATGCTATATTGACGACCTCGCCATAAAAAGCAGAAGAAAAGAAGACCATCTCGATGATCTTCGAAAAGTCTTCCTCCGACTTCGCAAACACAAATTGCGGATGAATCCACTAAAGTGCTTCTTTGGTGTCTCATCAGGTAAGTTTCTCGGATTCATAATACGGAAAGCTAGAATAGAACTTGACCCCACCAAAGTCAAGGCTATCCTGGAAATGCCATCTCCCAGAACCCTAAGAGAATTAAAAAGGCTTCAAGGAAGGCTGGCCTATATTCGACGGTTCATCTCCAATCTATCAGGGAAATGCCGTCCATTTTCTCGCTTAATGAAGAAAGGCGTGGACTTTGTCTGGGATGCTGAATGTGAAAATGCATTTTAAGACATCAAAGCATACCTCACCAAACCTCCAGTGCTGGCTGCCCCCACAACTGGAAAACCATTTATCTTGTACACAAGAGCTCTCGACCACTCTTTGGGTGCTCTGCTCGCACAAGAAAACGATGACGGAAAAGAAGCTGCTCTATATTAAGTTAGCCGCATGATGGTAGGTGCAGAGCATCGCTACTCCCCAGTCGAAAAAGAATGCCTTGCAGTAATGTTCGCCGTACAAAAGCTGCGTCACTATCTACTTTCGAACACAGTCTACCTGATTTCGAGGATCAACCTCCTAAAGGTCCTTGTCACAAAAGCAGGTTCTCTCAATGCCCGACTGGCACAATGGTCCATTCTTCTATCACAGTTTGATATTAGGTATGTACCACAAAAAGCAATCAAAGGCCAAGCCCTGGCAGACGTTCTCGCAGAGCATCCATTGCCTAAAGATTCTCCACTCAGGGATGATCTCCCAGATGAATTTATCTACAATGTGGAAACTTCCTTATCAAATGCTTCCTGGGACATGTACTTTGACGGTGCAACCAGGACAAATGAAAAAGGAAAGCAAATATCGTGAATCGGCATCCTCTTCGTCAGCCCCGACAAATACATGATTCCACACGCCTTCTCGCTACTGGAACCATGTTCAAAAAATGCAGCTGAGTACCAAGCCCTAATTGTAGGATTGGAACTCGCCCTCGAATCTGGTATCACCATGCTGGAAGCTTTTTCAGACTCTCAACTGATCGTCAACCAGATGAATCAGAAATATGAAGTCAGGAAGCCTGATTTGCGACCTTATTACAACCAGGCACAATCGCTTCGACAAAAATTCAACATCTGTCATATCACCCACATCCTCAGAGGTGAAAACATCCGTGCAGATGCCCTGGCCGGACTCGCCGCATCCATGGCAATCCAAGAAGGGGAAAATTTGCAAGTCACAGTGTGTCAAAGAAGGATTCTCCCTCCTCTCAATACACACCAAGCAGTTGCTGAATGCCACCAAGTGGTTGGAAGTCGGATGTCCATCCTCAAACCTCCGATTGGCGACTGGAGAGATCCGTTCATTGATTATATCATGTTCGGAATCCTACCTGAAGATCCAAAAGAGCGGGTAAGCATCCAAAGACGAGCCCCGAACTTTCATTTGGATATACCTTCAAAAGCACTTTACAAAAAATCTTTCAATGGAGTACTCCTACGCTTCTTGTCACAACAAGAGGCTGAGGAAACTCTCAAAGAAGTTCATATTGGTCTTTGTGGAGCCCATCAGGCTGGCCCTAAGCTCTACAACCAGATAAAAAGGCTAGGTTATTATTGGCCTACCATGGTAGCTGATGCAATGCAATTTGCCAAGCGCTGCCAAAAATGCCAGATCCATGGAGATTATGTCCACATGCGTCAAGAATGGCTACATCCAACAACAATCTCATGGCCTTTTGAAGCATGGGGTATGGACATCATAGGTCCTATTTCGCCCCCATCAAGCAAAGGTCATCGCTTCATCTTCGCCGCTACGGATTATTTCTCCAAGTGGTTAGAAGCATTTGCGCTCAGCGAAATGAAGACCTCATCAGTCCTTCAGTTCTTGCGCACCAACATTATTTGTCTCTTCGGCATACCTAAAAGATTCGTCCATGATAACGGACCACAATTCCGGGATCACAGATTCTACAGGTTCTGCGACAAGTACAAAATCCAAAGTTGTCCTTCAACTCCATATAATCCAGCAGCGAATGGACTAGCAGAAGCTTTCAACAAGACACTCTGCAAAATTCTCAAGAAAATGGTCTATAGTCACAAAAGAGACTGAGGCGACAAACTACCAGAAGCCTTGTGGGCCTATTGAACCCCCGTTCGAGGACCAACCCATTCTCTTTGGTCTATGGATGCGAAGTTGTTGTCCCTTTGGAAGTACAAATTCCTTCCTTAAGGGTATCTTTGCAAAATGACATGACGCAAGAAAGCAATGTCAAATTGAGACTGTAAGAGCTGGATAATCTCGATGAAAGACGATTTGAAGCTCTACAAAGCATTGAGTTGTTCCAAGCAAGCGTGGCAGGATCTTTCGACTAGAAGGTCAGGCAACACGCCTACAAAAAGGGTGACTTGGTTCTTGCAGTAAAAAGACCCATAGTCTTTGCCCACAAATCCAAAGGCAAATTTGAACCAAAATGGGAGGGACCCTTCGTCATCGACAAAGTCTTCTCCAACGGTGCATACGCTCTTCTAAACATGGAAGGAGACAGATGTATGTTACCCATCAACGGCAAGTTCTTGAAGCGGTACTACCCTTGAAGACTTCCTCAAACGGGTCAGAGCAATATCTATACGGCTAAAGCGTATTTCCAAGGTACTTGCTCGTTAAACCCACCCCTTTTGAAATTTTCATCTTTATGTTGAAGTTTCCAAAAAAACAATCTCTCAAAACAATGCTTACTTTCGTCGTTTCATTGTTCAAAAGAAAAATCAAATCCAAAATCCAAGTTTAGGAGCCTCTTCCCAGACTTGACCAAAATTTTCGATCCTTGAACCC
Organism: Umbellularia californica; assembly: GCA_028538565.1. Classification (NCBI taxonomy): domain Eukaryota; kingdom Viridiplantae; phylum Streptophyta; class Magnoliopsida; order Laurales; family Lauraceae; genus Umbellularia; species Umbellularia californica. The sequence goes on from JAPQWN010000002.1 coordinate 27,839,528, forward strand.
AAAATTCATGGTTTGAAACAAAAACCAGGACTCAGGAATTTTCATCCTAGCCTGCCTTGACTTTTACAACCAAAATGGTTTTAAGCCAAAATTTATGACCCTCGTGTCTCTGAACAAAAAAAATTGTTTTTTAGAAACCGCGGGGAAGCGACACTTAGTCGATACTCGCAAAACCCAAAAATCTCAAGGAAGCGAACCCCATTCGATACTTGTAAAATTTCAAAAATCGTGGAGAAGCAACATACCAGTTGATATCCACAACCCAAATTTCAAAAATCGTGGAGAAACAACATACCAGTTGATATCCACAACCCAAATTTCAAAAAATCGTGGAGAAGCAACATACCAGTTGATATCCACATTTCAAAAATCGTGGAGAAGCAACATACCAGTTGATATCCACAACCCAAACTTCAAAAATCGTGGAGAAGCAACGTTGATATCCACAACCCAAATTTCAAATGGTTCAAGAAAACCTCAAATTCCAAAAATCACGGGGAAATGACATCAAGTAAGAACCCGCAAAACCAAAAGTTTTGGGAAAAGCAGGGAAGCGACGCGTAGTCGATATTTGCACCCCAATTCGCGAGGAAGCGACATTCCCTCGATACTCGCAAAACCTAGCCCGCGAGGAAGTGACACCCCATCAATACTCGCAAAACCGAATGAGGAAGGAAGCGACATTCCATCGATACTTACAAGACCATTCAACGCGGAGGCGACATTTAGTCGATACCTGCATTTTGAAAACCAAAATTCGGCTATAAACGCCAAAACTCGACTATAAACGCCAAAACTCGGCTATAAACGCCAAAATCCGGCTATAAACGCCAAAATCCGGCTATAAACACCAAAAGTCGGCTATAAATGCCAAAACAAAAAATATTTTCGGCTATAAACGCCAAAATCGGCTTTCACACAAATAAAACAAAACTTGGTTTTCAAAAAAAAATTCGGCTATAAACGCCAAAACTCGGCTATAAACTCCAAATCCGGCTATGAACGCCAAAAGTCGGCTATAAATGCCAAAACAAAATTTTTTTTCGGCTATAAAAGCCAAAATCGGCTTTCACGCCATCCAAAAACCTTGGCTCTCATGCCACAAACAAAATTTGGCTCCCATGCCACAAAAATGAAATTCGGCTTCTATGCCATTCCAAAATTCGGCTTTGACGCCATCCAAAAAACTTTGGCTCTCATGCCACAAACAAATTTGGCTCCTACGCCACAAACAAAATTAGGCTTTCATGCCATTCAAAATTTGGTTTTCAAGCCATCAAAAACCAGGCTTTTTGCCACAAAATTGGCTTTTATGCCCAAAACAACTCTTTGACAAAAGATTTTCACAAAATGACAACCTTTTGATCAAATTCAAAACAAACATTCCCATCAAATTTTGCTCAAAATTGTTTTCATCAAAAAATGATTTAAGTGAAAGGAAGGGGATACAAAATATAATACCAAAACTGTTTATACATGGAGGTACCAAAAAAAAAAGAAGAAGGAAAAAGAGTTTGTTACAACTCAGGAACTCAATCCGACATGGTCTTCAACCAAAGATTCAACTCCTCAAGCAGACCCTAGGCCTTAACTTCCAAAGTTTTTAGGCCACGCTTCTTCAAAATGTCCCCATAAAACGCGGCCGAGTGCCGTGACCCATCTGCAGCACGAGGAAGTTCTTCCCAGAGGACCTGCCACTGCTCATGCTCCTGAGTCTTCCTCCGGACATTACCTTCAGCTTCCTCAACCTGGCGAATGAGAGTCCCCTCCTTGTCACGAGCCTCCACAATGGCGGTCCATTTGGCAGCAGCTTCTTCCTTTAAAAGATCAAGACGTTGCCTAACCTGGACGACCTCCTTATCAAGGCGGTCCAAGTCCTGCTTCAGCCCCATGATGGATAACTCGGTAACGTTCTTCTCCCAACAATCTGCCTCCGAGTCTTCCTGATCTCAGTCAGCTCAGCTTTGACTTTGCTGGAAGGCTTTATGAACATCTCATCAAAAAAGTCACCATCTGGGAAACTCTTGGTCTCAGTCCATTTGTTCCCCAAGGTGATGATCTCCTCAATAAAATCCTTGGCGCTTGCGATGTCCAGACCGACTTCTTTGCTATCAGCGAGGATGTCCTGCACATGCTTGATCATGCCAAAACCAGCTTCCAAATGACCTGAAGAAACAGTCTCAACCCATGAGCTCAAGACAGTCTTCAACACCTTCCTTGCATATTGAAGGTGCGGTGCAGATGAGGATTCGCCATGCTCTAGTGCCCGACTGCCCACGTCATGCTCCATTGGAAGAGTAATCAATAAACTCTTTCCAACGGAAGAAGCTGACTCATTGAAAGTGGAAGAAGCCCATACTTCTGCATCAGCCGCAGGTATCCCCTATTCTAGCTCCAAGGAAGACGAAGGAACCCCTCCTGCTGCTCCACAATCTGTCAAGGAAAAAGACAAAATGGTATGAATATAATCTTGTCCTTGTCAAAATATATCAAGATTATTATTGCAAATACACCTGCTTCGACGACCGGCGGAGTACTCTCTGCTTCTTTGAGCTCATCCGAAGCATCGTCAAAAGTTGTGTCCATGGATGGCTCGAAATCGTCGGAATCCTCTGGCAAGTCAGCTAGCAAAAAAAAAAAAAAAAACAAAAGCTACATGTTAGCAAATGACAGCACAAACAAGAAAAAAGAAAAAAAGAAGCCAAAGCAAATCATACCAGGTGAAGGTTCTGGAACCACTCCAGAGTCCTTGGGCTCTTCCTCAGATGCTACGACTGGATCCGTCATCGCCTCATCGGCAGGAACCTCAGGCATCATCAGGTCATCGTCCTCTGCTAAAAAAAAGGCAGCGGATCAAAAACAAAGTCTTTCACAAAAAATGGAGAAGAAACAAAAGAAAGAAAGAGAGGATTATACCAGCTATCTCCTCTTCTCTGCTCCTCTTCTTCGGAGGCTCGTCAGCATCCTCAGACACCTCCTCAGCAATGGTGAGAGGAACTTCAAGATCAGAAGGACTATCGTGCCGTCTCATGTTACGGTGTTGTCCTCTCCTCCTTTTGCCTCGGCGGGTCAACCTGCTCGACGATCCTGCCCCACTATCAACATCAGGTCTCTCACTAGAGTCCTCACTGGATGGTCTACTTTTCTCAGTAGACTCCATGGAAGCCTTCGTATGCTCTGCCTGTATCATAGCATCGATCTCGGCCTCCTCCTCTTCCAGCTGTCTCAAGACCTCACCAGGAATTCCTTGTGCAGCTCCCGATCTGATGATGTCCTGCCCGTTGAGAAAGCCTATCTTGTGCTTCTCTCCAGAAGGGAAGGCCAAAACTTCCTCCCAACGGACACCATCCGATTTTCCAAGACCTTTCCCAGGAGATTGCTTAATATCGAGCTCTTTCTTGGAAAGCCCCCAATGCACTGAGAAGCTCTCCACGAACCACTTCGTGAAGCCAGCAATCCGGAAGGTGAGCAGCTCAGGATAGGAAATCATGGCGGTAGTGTCTTCGGTGCTATAAAAAGCCCATGCATTTCTCCCATCCTGCAGACCTCCAAAACGCTTCACCATGCTCGAAGGCGCTCCAACAACGCCTTGAGAGAAGCCAAGCTACAATGCAAAACGCGAAGGGACATACGACTGGATATCGACGAAAAGATGTCTGCGGTACACCATCGTACCAACCCGTATGTTGAAGAGCCATCTCTTCTCCGCGTCTGTCAAAGCATAGTGTCTTCCCAACCCTGCCCTGGTCGAATCACGGAAGACACCGAAGTCAAAAGCCTTCCTCCGCAAACCCGGAGAAAGCTTCACCGAAGACTGCCCAATCTCGACGTCCCTAAATCGTCGGATCCTTAAATGGGCAGACAAAAGTGATTCGGGAACGGCTGTCCCTCTAGCAAAACGAATCATAAAGGGATCTTCGTCCTGTGCAACCCCCAAACGATGGAAGCTAGGACAGTGGTATACATACCACAAATAGAAGATATGGGCCGAAAACACCCTGTTCATGGGAAGCCCAAGCCGAACCAGAAAAGCAGCAGCCTGCAGTTCGGTACACAAATAGGAGTAAAGAGCAGGTACCAAAGCCAGCCACTCTCCAAACGCCATCTGATAAGCCGGAAAAACACAGTGGGGCCTGATGTGCATTCCATCTCCTCCAGCAAAAACAGCCTCACCCAGCTAGTAAGTGAGGTAAACAGCGAGATCTCTCCACAACGCAATGTCAGGACAAATGGCATCCGTGCTTGCGAAGAGCTTCTTCAAATCTTCGCTTATAACAGCAATCTTCTTCAAACTTGATGTTTTAGCCCTAGCATCTTGGGCCATGCCATCAGAAGAATCCCCGCTGTCAAAAAAGATGGAGCTGCAACTTCTCCAACTGCGGCACCTAACTTTCGAGCCCTCCTTCTCCTTCAAAAAATGATAGAAGGCGACGAGCTGAAAGTACACAAGCCTAAACTCCTCAGATTGCTCCTCAAGGACGCTGTCAATAGGCATGAACTCCTCATAGAGTTTGCCGAGGACAGGCAATCCGGTGATGGCACTCAGTTCCTTCAAAGAAAAACCAATCTCACCATTCGTCACAATGAAGGTGTTGGTTTGTGGAAGGAATGACTCCAGCATGGCCATGAAAACCTCATCGGAGAAAACGACGGTTTGCCGAAAAGCGCGAATCGCATAAAAAATCTCGGCCTCCTGAAGAACGGCCTCACCAATCCTCAGGGTGTGATCAGTCCATTACTCCCAGCTTGAGTCAGCACTGAAACGGCCACGAAGTCGAAAAGGCTTCACCCAATTGCTGCCGTCACCCCGAAAAACGCCAAGGCCCACTGGTCTCAAATTGACCGATGGATGATCAGAACCTCGGTAGCCACTAGCTGGCATCAACATGTCCATACGGACAGGTGGCTTCTCTGCAAAACCGGAAGGTCCACCAACAAAAACCCCGGTCTTGATCACACTGGTCCTCTTCACCCAGCTCGGAGGATCTTCCCTCTTAGGGCACGTGGGAGAAAGGCTCAGGATCGAGATGGTCCGATCAAAAGACGACCGGGTAGAAATAGTTATCTCCTCACCATCTGCTGTGTAAGAGAACTGAAAACATCTCCTTTGGTATGTCAAGTCGTCGAGGACTGCATCACCAAAGAAGAAGGTAGGCTTGAGCACAACGCTCTGATCGTCTGTAACCCAACGACGACTGCTTACCATGATCTTATAGAACTCCTCATCTTTGAGAGCGATCAATCGCTGTCTCATCTCATCACGATTGAGGGAATCACACTCTTCCAAGTTCTTCTCAACAAACTGGACCTTCTCCCAAGCCTGCTGAACGGCAGCATTGGAAGATCTAGCAGACCGACGAGGTGCGTCAGTAACAGGACCTTTACCCTTATTCGTTCTAGAAGAACTACCTGCAAAAGATGGAAGAGAAAAGATCAATCAACATCAAAATGACAGAATTCTGCTACAAAAATTCTAGCAAAATTTTGACATGGTTCCGGGGCAATTCCAATGAAAAGGAGAATACTCCGAAAAAGACAGGAAGCCTGAAGATGAGCTCAACATCTCTGCGAGCTCATAGTTAATGGAGAATTCTCAAAGAAGGCTTGAACTCAACATCGCTGCGAGAACGAGCCAATCTTATCAAACTTCCGTAACATCTGGAAAAGAGCTCAACATTGCTGCGAGCTTCAGAATCCAAAAATTGCAAACTTCCTCAAAATCCAGCAAGACCGAGAAAGAGCTCAACATCGCTACGAGCTCAAAATCCCGATACTTGCAAAAGATTTTCAGGTATGCATCATCATACTTCCAAATCCATTTACAAAAATCATGCATCAAAGAATATCATCATGCATTAGATGCTAGGAAAACCTTGACCAAAGTTTGACCAATTCCAACCCAATTTGGTCAAAACCAATCAAACTTTGTCCAAGTCAAAAATCATGTTGGCTTGACCTAGAGACTCTAGCCTTCTATCTTGATGCATAAAAAAAAAAAGAGAAAGAAAATGCATACATATTGAAATTGCATAGCCTCATTATCATGGTAAGCAAACAAGGAAAAAGAAAAAGAAAGAGAGAGAAAAAAAAATCTCAGAAAAAAAAAAAAAAAATTTGGCCCACAGGCCGTGGCCCACTGCCACGTGGCAGTACGGTCAGGTCCGTACGGACCTGTCCGTACAGCCAGGAGAGAAAAAAAAAACGCTGAAAAAAAAAAAAGGGGAAATCAGAGTGAAAAAAAAAAAAAAAAAAAACAGAAATCAGCGAAAAAAAAATTGCTGACAAAAAAAAAAGAGAAGAGAAGAAAAATCAGCGCGTAAAAGAAAAAAAATACACGGTGAAAAAAAAAACAGAGAGAAAACCGTGAAAAGAAAAAAAAAAGAAAGAAAGAAAAAAAAAAGAGAAGAAGAAGAAGCACGAAAAAAAAAAAAGAAGGAAAACGTGCATGAAAAAAAAATAAAAAAAGAAGAAGAAAGAAAAGAAAAGAAAAAGAAGAAGAGAAGAAAAAAAATGAAGAAGCTATTTTCTACAATGGATATTCTTGTGGAGGAAGAAAACTTACTTGAAGCCATTGATGGAGAAGAAGAAGAAAAGCTTGGAGATCCTTGAAGAAAAAAAAAGCACTTCTAATCTTGGAGAGCACTCTTGAAGATTTCTTGCAAAAAGAGAGCAATGGAGCAAAAGAAACAACCCTCTTACTTTTATAGAAGAGAGCAAGCCAAAAGAGGAAACAAGGAGAAAAGAAAGGAGGTAAGTGCTAAAATTTAGCTACTTTCCCAAAAAGAAAGATATTTTGAGAGAATCTTTCCACAAACAGAAAATTTGAGAAATTCTCTCAAAGTAAGGATATTTTTAGATATTCTCTACACAAAAGAGATATTTTTAGATATTCTTTACAAATATGACACAAAAGAGATCTAGGCCATCTCCAAAGCCTAAGGTCCCATGGGTTAGCCCATATGAGCCAGGTTTGACCACCTAGGCACTAAAAATGGCTTTTAGTCAAAATATTCTTCTTACTAAGAGCAAAAAAAAAAAAAAAAAAAAAACCCCAACCTGTCACATACAGCTTGTTGGGTCACAAGGTAAAAATCAAAATCAAACCCCAACCCCCTAACTTGCCAAATACAACTTGTTAGGTTACAAGGTCAAAACCCAAAATCCAAATACCCCATGTCATTTTCAAAACTTTGCCATGAGATGGTACGTGATCCCTCTCACTACCATAAAGTTCCCTTGGAAACTCGGAAGGCTATTCAAAAAAAAAAAAAAATGCTCAAGACTCTTGGTCAAGTTGGAATCTCTCCTCCAAATTTCTCTTCGAGCTCTTCGAGGCACATCGACTCCAAAAAGATACTCGTCGTTGTACCTCGAGGGGGCATCTGTTGACAACAAAAAAGTCACTATGTCTCCTCAACATCAAGAAGACTCGTGAAGATGCATCCTGCTACAAAACAGGCAAGGCTACTTCAAGCATCAGATTTTGTCAGAATCAGACAGAAACTGAGAGATCCTTCAAAGCAGCCAAAAGAGGGGTACACCTGAGGTTTCAGGCCATTCCGACATCGTTTGGCCTAACTTCACTGCTCCGACAGCTAAACAAGCGCCCCCGGCGGCGACATCATCAAAGACACCAAAACTTTGATCAGAGCCTACGGATGACTCCAGAATATCTCCAAAGGGCTCCACGCCAAATTTCAAGTCAAACCGACAACGTTTGACCCTCCATCAATGCTCGAGCAGCAAAATCAAGCCTCCCGGTGGCGGGAACCACCGAAGCCATCACTCATCAAACAAAATACATGAGTGGCTTCAACATGCTTCCAAAAGGCTGCACGTCAAATTTCAGGTCATTCCGACAAAGTTTAACCAGGTTTCGATGCTCCGAGAGAAAATCAAGCCTACCGGCGGCGGAGCAACCCGGAACCATGACATCCAAAACGGAGCCCATGGAACGTCTCAAAATGACTCCAAGAGGCTCCTCGTCAAATTTCAGGTCAATCGGACATCATTTGACCACATATCAAAGCTCGGCATTTTCCCCGCAGCAAAATCAAGTGAAGCATCGATGGGACCCCAAACGGCTTCAAAACTCAAATAAAAGCCCATGGTTGGTCCTATCCATTGCTCAAGAAGCTTCACCTCAATTTTCAGGTCATTCCGACATCGTTTGACCTAGTTTCGACTCTTGACGGAAAATCGGCTACAAAGTCTTCGGCTTTCCCGAAAAACGGGAAACTTTCTGCTCCGATTTTGCGCGGGTTCTCGTCAAGTTTTCTCCAAGAAAATGAAGTCAATAATTGAGGAAAAATGTCAAGAAAAATACAGAAGAAAAAAGGAACGAAAAAAATGGAAAATCGGCCGAAAACGAAGCTCGGCGACCAAATGGCAAAAAACCCTAAGGTCGTAGGCGACCTTGGCCCAACGTCGCCGGCGACCCTGGCCCACGGTTGCCGGCGACCCTGGCCCAGGGTTGCCAGCGACCCTGGGTGCATGGTCGCCCGGCGACCCTGCAAATCCGGGTCGCCGGATTTTGCACCAAAAGCACCGTTTTTTGATCCTTTTCGCGTTTCGAGCATTCCTGCCTCTGTGATTTTCTGAAAATCCAATGTTTGATGCTTGAAAACGACTTATCTTCGTCGACATCTCGGATCCGCCGTCAAAAGCATGAAATCATCACGGATCGCCTCAAGATCGCCAACCGGCTGACCAAGAAAGAGCACTTTCTGTCCGACCGATCGTGAAATCGACAAGACAGATGTCACAGGCCCACCAACATCAATCAATGTCTGAAATTGCCCTGCAATCCGACATCAAAAATGCGTGGATCCACCTGTGATGATCGCAAGAAGAATCTCAAAAGACGTGGCGCGGCCCGCGACTTTTCACATGCCTGGGCGACCACTTAATGACGTTAATTGACCCGTTTATGACAACTTAATACGGTCATTAACTCATTATTTTGGACGGCCCAATCAAATTCAAGCGTTTGGGAGTTACAAATCCAAGCAATCATGGCATTAAACCCATGAAACTCCCATCATCATGAAGCATAAAGGCAATTAAAAGCCCACTACCTTCATCGGCCAATCACAAGCCATGAAAAAGGAGTTACAAAATCAATTTGTAACTCCTCATCAATTCTTTCATCATGGCCATCAATGCCAATAAACACCTCATGGCTACCAAAAGCCTATTAAAGGAGGTCCATTCCAAGAAGAAAGCGTGATGAAAAATAGATCCCAAGTGCAAGCTCTGAAAATCCAGAAAATCCAAGAGGGACGAAGTCCTACTACTTTGCTCCCGGAAGCACCACAAGGTGATCAATATCCCTTGGGGGGCCAAACCCCCCAAGGTCTCCTCCTTCTCCAACATGGCCTAAACGCGGCTTTTCAGCCCGTTTACTTGGTTTTTCATTGGATATAGGACCTTCTCTTGGTCCTTGCCCTTTAAAAAACTGAGGTTAGGAGCCAAGCCAAAGAATCAAAGCATCACATATTCTCATTTGAAGGACGATGGCGAAGCCCATACATGACTTCCGACCGTCGATCTCAACGTGTCCCCACAATCTCCTGAGAAGTTAGATCCCTTTTCTTACTTTTCTATTGTAGTTTGTATTTCTTAAAGAGACAAAAAGAAATCACAATTCTTGTCTTTCAAATTTGATGAGTTTGTAAAATCGCCTTTCACGGCAAAATCGCCTTTTACGGCAAACAAACAAAAACGCCTCCTACGGCATTCTAAAAAAACAAACTTGTCTCTTTTCTTAATATTAATGCAATTTGAAAAGTTAGAAAAAAGGATTGATTTCCTTTCCACTTGTGAAGGTGAATCTCCAGATTATCACCATTCCAAATTCCCAGTAGAAAGTAAATCTGGCATACCCGTACAAAAATGTTGATGCCCGAGATTTTCCCTCCTCCGCCGAGACCTAGGTCAGCCCCCGGGGTGCGGAAGGAGAGGACGGAAGATTCCCATTTCGGGTCCATCAGTCTTGTCGATTTCACGATCGGTCGGACAGAAAGTGCACTTTCTTGGTCAGCCGGTTGGCGATCTTGGAACGATCGGTGATGATTTCATGCTTTTGACGGCGGATCCAAGATGTTGACGAAGATCAGTCGTTTTCAAGCATCAAACATTGGATTTTCAGAAAATCACAGAGGCAGGAACACCCGAAACGCGAAAAAGATCGAAAATCGGGCATTTTGGTGCAAAATCCGGGGACCCGGATTTGCAGGGTCCCCGAGCGACCATGCACCCAGGGTCGCCGGCAACCTTAGGGTTTTGGCCCGTTTGGTCGCCGAGCGTTGTTTTCGGCCGTTTTCCGTCTTTTTCGTTCCTTCTTTCTTCTGTATTTTTCTTGACATTTTTCCTCAATTATTGACTTCATTTTCTTGGAGAAAACTTGACGACAACCCGCGTGAAATCGGAGCACAAAGTTTCCCATTTTTCGGGAAAGCCGAAGACTTTGTAGCCGATTTTCCGTCAAGAGTCGAAACTAGGTCAGACGATGTCGGAATGACTGAAAATTGAGGTGAAGCTTCTTGAGCAGTGGATGGGACCAACCATGGGCTTTTATTTGAGTTTTGAAGCCGTTTGGGGTCCCATCGATGCTTCACTTGATTTTGCGGCGGGGAAAATGCCGAGCTTTGATATGTGGTCAAACGATGTACGATTGATCTGAAATTTGACAAAGAGCCTATTGGAGTCATTTTGAGACGTTCCATCCGCTCCGTTTTGGATGTCATGGTCCCGGGATGCTCCGCCGCCGGTAGGCTTGATTTTCTCTCGGAGCATCGAAACCTAGTCAAACGTTGTCGGAATGACCTGAAATTCGACGTGCAGCCTTTTGGAAGCATGTTGAAGCCACTCATGTATTTTTTTTTATGAGTGATGGATTCGGTGGTTCCCGCAGCCGGGAGGCTTGATTTTGCTGCTCGAGCATTGATGGAGGGTCAAACGTTGTCGTTTTGACTTTAAATTTGGCATGGAGCCCTTTGGAGACATTCTGGAGTCATCCGTAGGCTCTGATCAAAGTTTTGGCATCTTTGATGATGTCGCCGCCGGGAGCGCTTGTTTAGTTGTTGGAGCAGTGAAGTTAGACCAAACGCTGTCGGAATGGCCCGAAACCTTAGGTGTACCCCTCTTTTGGCTGCCTTGAATGATCTTTCAGTTTTTGTCTGATTCTGACAAGATCTGATGCTTGAAGTATGTTTGCATGTTTTGTAGCAGGATGCAGCTTCACGAGGCTTCTTGATGTGGAGGAGACATAGTGACTTTTTTTTTTTTTTTTGGTGTCAACAGACGGGTCATGAAAAAGGGGAAACCACTTGTCAAGCAACACAAGACGAGATATCCTCCGCCACGCGAGATAAAAGGAGCAAGCAACCTGAATATTTCCGATGAGGACTAGTGAAGACTCATCATTTGAATCCCGTAGTTGACACGCTTTGATCGGCTTGCTTGTTCGCTCTGGGACTACCGAGGTCAGCGGACATGAGAGCCCGTGGGGTCCAACCCTTTCATGATCGAAGATAAAACGAACATCAATTTTTTGTGTACAGGTATGCCAAATTTTCTACTCTACTCGAAAATAATAAGCGGTGATCCGTGAATCCACCTTCACAAGTAGAAAAGAAAATTAACTTTTTTTAACTTTCATTGCACATGAGTTAAGAAAACAGACATGATTTAAATTTGAATGACGTAAATGGCTATTTTCATTTGTTTGTAGTGAAAGGTGATGGTTTTGCCGTGAAAGGCGATTTACACTTCTTATCAGAAGAAAAGACAAGAGTTGTGATTTTTATGTCTCTTAAAAAAAATACAAATACAATGAAAAGGAAGAATGGGAAATCTAACTTCTCAGGAGATTGCGAAGACTTGTTTAGATTGATGGTCGCAATTCATGTCTGGACTTCGCTGTCATCCTTTATATGATAACAGAGGATGCCTTCGATTCTCTTGGCTCGGCATGAACCTCAGATTTTTAAAGAATAAGGACCAAGAGGAGGTCCTATATCCAATGAAAATATAAGTAAACAGGCTAAATAGCAGCGTCTAAGCTATGGAGACAAAAGGAGAGGGCCTTGGGGGTTGGGGGTGCCCCCCAAGGGACTTTGGTTACCTTGTAGTGGTGGTTGCTGCGGAGCTTCTTCAACAGAAGAGAGATCTTCGTTGGAATGTCATCACACCGATGTTGAGTTCTTTTTGGAATTTTTCGTCATCTGAAATAGTGGAAATGACCTCCTTTTTTAGGCTTTTGGTGGCTATGGGGGGGAGTTTATAGGCTTTCAATGCATTAATTGCATTAATGCTCCATGACGGGAGGACTTACACATTTTCATTTATAATTTTTAAAACTCCTTTTTCTTGGATTTTGATTAGTCGTTCGAGATTAATGAGCTTTTAATTGCATTTAAACTCCATGATGAGAGGAGTTACATGGTTTAATGGCATAATTGTGTTTGACTTATAACTACCATTTCCTGGCTTCTGATTGGGCCATCCATAATAATGAGTAATTGACTACATTAATTTGTCTTAAAATCGGTCATTAACCGCATTAAGTGGCCACCATAGTACTTAGAGAGTTGAGGGCCGTGCCGCGTCTTTTGCAATTCTACCCTCGAAGTAGGAAGCCCTGATCGCCCGTAGATTTTTCATATTTCGATTGTTGTCGGATAATCATGCAATTTCAGACGTTAATTGCTATCAGTGGGCTGGTACTATCTGTCCTTTCGATTTCTCGATTGGTCGGGCAGAAAGTATGCTTTTGTGGTTTGTCGATGGACGATTTCGAAGCGTCCGATGATGAACCCATGATTTCAATGGCGAATTCGTGATGTTGTAGAAGATCGATGGATTTCATGCCCCGAGAATCATTTTTTGGAAAATCAGAGAGGTCAAACAGCTCGGAACGTGAAGAGACACCCAAAAATGGATTTTGGGCAGAAATTTGGTGACCCAAAATTCCTGGGTCGCCGGAGACCATGGGGTTTTTTTTGCTCCTTTTGGTCGCCATTTTTCAGTTGTTTTTTGGTTTTTTCCACTTTTTTATTCTTTAACATTTTTCTTGGTATTTTTGTACATATCTTGGCATGATTTCCAGCACAAAACTTAACAACAAATCATGCAGATCAGAGAGCAAAGTTTTTTATACTCCGGGAAAGCCAAAGATACTTTATTGCGTGAAGGTGTCAATCTGCCATCAGAAGCCAAAACTGGGTCAAACGATGTCGAAATGACTTGAAATTTGAGGTGAAGCTTCATGAGAAATAAGTAAGACCAACCGCAAGATTTTGTTTGAGTTTTGAAGTCGTGTGGTGTCCTGTCGCTAGTAGACTTGATTTTATCGCGAGGAAGATGTCGTGCATTGATATATGGTCAAACAATGTCCGATTGACCTGAAATATGGTAGGGATCCTATAGGAGTTATTTTAAGATGATCCATTACCTCCTATTTGAAAATCATGGTCCTGAGGAGCTCCGCTGCCGAGTGGCTTGATTTAGCTTCCGAGAGGTCAAAGTCTGGTCAAATATTCTCAAAATAACCTGTAACTTGACGAGTAGCCCCTTGGAAGTATTTTGAGACCATCCATGTGCTTTGCTTGATGAGTGATGGCCTAAGTATTTTCAGCCACTAAGAGTCTTGGTTTTACTGTTTGAGTGTTGATGTCGGGTCAAACGTTGTCGGTTTAACCTGAAATTTGACATAGATCTTCTTTCAAGTATTTTTAGACCATCCATAGGCTCCGATCAAAGATTCGACGTCTTTGATGTTGTCGCCGCGGGGAGAGCCTGCTTTTCTATGGCTTTTTGCCTTTTTTAGGCCAAACGGTGTTGGTATGGCCTGAAGTTTGATGTAGAGCCTTCAGTGGCATTTTGAGACCAACTGTGTGCTCTGTTTTATGAATCGAGGTCTCCTGCTTCACCGCCGCCGGAAGCTCTTATTCAGCTGCTGGAAGAATGAAGTTAAGCCAAATAATGTCAAAATGGCCCAAGATTTCATGTGTACTCCTCATATGGTTGTTTTGAAAGATCTTGTGGTTTTTGGAAGATTTTGACAAGATCTGATGCTTAAAGTAGCATTGCCTATTGTGGTCGGATGCAGCTTCATGTGGTTTCTTTGATGTTGAAAGTATATGAAGAGACAAAGTGACATTTTTTGTGTCAATATGCTTTGTCCCTTGGTTAAGTGTGTAGCCAGGACCAAGTTCTCAGATTTCCCCCATCGGCCACACGAGGTGGACAGTGCACGCAAGACAAGACAAGATAGCATAAGCTACTAACATGTAAAAGCACGAGAAGTAGTCCCCTCAATTTCCTTAATAAAAAGTTCTCAAGAAGTAAGGCTTAAAATCCATAAAAATATGATATAAAAGTCTAGTGACATGACAAGTCAAGAAAAAGGGCTACTCAACAAGCGAGAACAAGCAAGCAAGTATATAATCAAGTACAAGCATAAGGAATAGTCTGCCCACATGTTTTATTGTTTGAAAAATACAAGAAGATGAACTAGATCTTGCATGTTAAAATGCTAGGCCTCTAAGGGTTGCTCTATCATTGAGGAAAAGAGGTTCATACCTGTAGGACCTAAAATGGAAGGCTGCCCAGCTTTATTTCGCATAAAAATGGCATCTAGAAAAAGCTTAGAAGGTGGGGAAGAGAATGGAGAGATCAACTCTCTAATTGGCAATGGTTTGGTGTGGTTTTGAGAGAGAAATAGGCAAGAGGAAGGAGAGAGAGGTTCAGCTCTATAGCTGCTGAAACCAGCTGGGAAAGAATGATGGAAATGAGGAAGAAAGGAGGGTGGTCTCTTAATATATAAGCCATGAATGGGGTCCACAACTAATATCACTTCATGGGCTAGGGAATGGGCTTCTGGGCCTCGGATGAAATCGACGAAGGAGACTAAAATGATCGTGATAAAATCTAGTTTTTAAAAAGTGTATTTTTGGCATAGTTCTGAAATTTTGCAATTTGGGCTGAGATTTTAATGTGAAAAAGTTGTTTTGCCCCTAAGGCTAGAAAACTGGTTTTCTAGGCTTCAAATGAGATCGGTGTAACCAAAAAAGTTGTTAGGGCTAATTTGACCTATCGAAAAAAAAAACTGAAATTGGAGTTTTTTAAGATCAAGGACAATCCCCCACACTTACACGTGCAATCCAAGGCATCCCTAGCTTGCCAGAGTAGGTCCAAATGCTCTCAAAATTCCCCAGAGCTATAGAAAAATTATTCTAATCCACAAACCAACTCGATTACACTCAAATATCACTTAGAGAACTAACACACCACTAAAAACACACTAATCACGAAAATTAGGGGTCGGGGTCTTACAAGAAGTGGGGCTAAGTGGAGGAATTGGAAGCTACCAAAGGAGTTCCAACTTTTTAAGGAAGGGTACACAGAGATTTCACGAGAGAAACTAACTCCAAAAAGATAGGCTTCAAGATCTGAAGTTTTGCAAGCAAGCTCTACCCAAAAATAATTCACACGTCCAACACTCTCCATTTCAAGCATTACACGTCTAAGTTGGACGTCCATTCCAAGCCATGATTGAAGATAATTTTAAGATTCAAATTTTGAAATTTGAATCAAGAAAGAAAGAAGAAAAAACAAAGAAAAAAATTCAGAAGATGCACCAATATGCATTACATGTTCAAGGCCATGGAGATTCAAGATTAAACACCCCATGTGGGGCCCCTTATGTATTCCAAGTTGTAAGCGAAGGGGCTAAGGAATTAATTCAAGAAAGGAGAAGAAAGAAGGAAAGGATGCAATGATTTAAATCCATCCACGATGGACGTACAAACAAGGGGGTCTCTCCAAATTTTCACACACCCAAAGTGGGCCCATATATGTTTCAAGATTGCAACAAACTCAATTCAAAAAATATAAAAACTCCCCAAAAGGTGTTGAACGTGCACTCTCTCCCATACCCCTTGGACGTCCAAAACCAACCCATCTCTCCATCTCCTTCACCTTTCTCCACCTCTCCTCCTTTCGTGAATACTTCACCCAAGGTCTTCCCAAGGCACACCACCACTTGGGTTTACTCCACTAACCTAACCAGCCACTACATTAACCAAAACCAACCTCTCATCATCTTCCCTTACTTGTTGGATCGTCGTACAAGACTGCGAGTCCCTCTCCTCCGTTCAGTGTTTTATGTGCCTAGGACAAGGTTAGATGTGGTTTTTCTATCCAAATAATTTTGTAATTGTTATTTGCTTGTAATGAGTCTTTCATTAATAAATCAAGTTTCTGGGGTCTCGGTCTTCACCAATGGGTCAACACCAAATTTTTATGCATGGTGACAAGCGCACAAGGTACGGTGGTCTTGATTTTTCTTGATGGCATCAAGCAAGGTGACTATTGCAAGACTCTACAACTAAAACTCATTTTCCATTCTATGGTTTTTATTTATTTATTTTATTTCATTTTTATGCATATTACTAATTATTGCAATTAGTTGGACTGATAAATCTTATGGTGGATGCAGAAAGTAGACTAGGTTTCTAGATTAGGATTGTTTTTCTTTATCTTTTGTTGTAATTAATTTTTCAGACTTGTAATTAATTTTTAATTAAGTTAGGATTTGTGATTTGTGTAGGTTTTTTTTTATAGGCTAGAACTAGTTTTTCAATAAGACTGGTTTTGTGTGATTAATTGCTCTCTGTAGATTGACTTGGTTTCACTGATTATTACTACAATCGCAGTCTTGCACTTGGGGCTTCGATCAAACACATTGTCACTGGACTTTTTGTAATAACTCAACTAACACTATCAAATAATGATTCTAGTATAGCCTCAAATGACTAGCTAAAACGTCAAATAGAGCGGTTTTACTTGAAGACAAAGACACAATATATTTGACATAATCGACACTCCCTTAATTTAGATAGTAATGAAAGCATAAATCTCCAGTAAAGAATCATCTGGACCATAATTTATGGTATTAGCTCATATTTTAATCTACTGTCATTATTGTTGATAACATATATAAGAAAGATTTTATGTGCTAAGAATTAGGGTGTGCAAATTAGAAAATTGAAATTATATTTTTATTTTAAATAAAATAGCATGAGATGAACATGGTCATTAAAAAAAAAAAAAAAAAAAGGTGTTTTTTATTTTCACATACCACCTAATTATTGGATCATCTTAATTGAATCTAGATTATGTGTTAGCAAGAAAATCATAAAACTTTCACTTTTCAAATTAGCATACGCAATCATAAAACTTTCACTTTTCAAATCAGCATACGCTCACTTTTTGAATGAGCATACTCCCACTTTTAAATTGGGAGAAGATTTTTCATTAAAATTTGACACTCATTTGATATGATGGATGGTGCGTTTCATTTTTCATACAAGAGCTTAATTGGCGAAAGGGAGAAGGGATTATGGAAACAATCAATGACAATGGCACCAGAATATGTCAAATGCATACTTTCGTAAAAAGTTTAATTTGACTCTGTGAGATATGGGGGTCCCATCATTGTATGTATGATTCAAGGCGATCCCATCAAGTGGTTACATGCGACATAGCTATGGGTACAATGGTTAACCATCCTAGTCCTTAATTTTCCTAATCTACATCCTCCGGATCATCTCTAAGGTGATCCCCTTCAGTGCTCTATGCTTCCATTTGTGAGCTCTGCCATAGCACATGCACAAGCATATTCCTATCATAGTGTTTTGCCATAGGTGATAGGACTATTACCTCCCTTCTTTGTCAGTGCCAAGGGTCAATCACTGGGGCCAGCGGTGAGATGAGATGCCCTCAACCATCTGGGCTCTCTTGTGGTTCTCGGCTCTGGTATTTTGAACTTATTGTAGAGGCATATGTGTGAGAACTAAGTCGTCAAGGTGGCCATAATTTGCAATATCAACTCATCATATTATTATTGTTGTTGTTGTTGTTGTTGTTGTGGTAAGTACATATAATTAGAAGGTACAAAGTTTGAAAATGAGGAGTACGGCTACAATGTACAACAATACCACCATTCGCCACAAATAGCATTATAATATTCATTTCTTCCTCTTCTTTTGGTCAAGGCTGCTTGTTTGGATTGACCATATATGGGAGGAATGGTAAACTATCATAGTCGTAAGTTATTTTAATTTAGAAGATTTTACAAAATGAAACCCCTTAGATCTCGTAAGGATGATAAAGGCCCTAAAGCTTTTGACGACAAAGACAACCCCACCCCCTTTTTTCCCTTTTTTTTTTTTAACTTTTCCTTGAATAGCGATATCGCCATTCGTAAGTAAATGGTGATGTCGCCATTCATTTCTTATTGTTTTTCTTATTTGTAAGTCAATCCATTCATATGCCCCCATTCCCTAGCTTGCAAGGTATTAGTGTTTATGTGTGTATGTGTTTGTTAGGCTCTGTCTCCAAAAATGACTCTGCAATATATTTGCCATTTTTATCAGACCCTTCCCCCCCAATATTCTTATGCTTTTGTATTTGTTAGCGAATGATCTCATGTCTTACCCTTCATTTGGAGATACTAAAAAGCACGTCTAGTCCATGTATATGTTTGCAGGTTGGCTAATATTGAATTATGAAGACCAATTATAAAAAGAAGCAAATGGAGTGGGAAATAGTGATGCTGTCAATGATTTTATCTCTTCCCAGACCAGGTGACCTACAGGGATGCTTGCCACTTGGTTTCTACATGCAATTCTCCCTTTGCCACACATGTCTTAGAGAACTCGATTGGGAAGACCTCTGAGTTCAATAAATTGGGTGATATGAATGACATGACTTAAAGAAAAAGAATGATAATGACAAGAAACGAATGAAAATATCACTGTTTAGCGTATAGAGAGGGAAAAAAAACAAAGAGGAAAACTTGGTGAGAGGCCCTTTGACGTCAATGTTAAAACTTTAGAGCTTTATTGTCCTTATGGGATCTAAGGGTTTTTTTTTTTCTTTTCTTTCATAAAATGCTCTTTAATCCAAGTCCTTGCACCAGCCCCATGGTAAATGTACATGCTTCTGCCTACATATGCTTCACCACAAATCCTTTTAAATTGTGCTTCGCAACAAGACCATCACCTCCATGCTTGGCTAGCACCAAGTTTGATCCCCCGGCGCTAGTGTTGAGATGAGATACCCTTTACCACTTGCGTTTTCTTGTGGTTCTCGACTCTGGTTTGTCTTGACCTATTGCTTTGAACCTATAGGCTTCTGTATGAGAAGTCAATCATCATGTGCCTCATATTTAAATCTTTTACTACTATTATTCTTAACAGTAAGAATATATCAATAGAGAATGTGTGGTTTAAGAATAAGAATGCAACTAGAAAACTATTGCCATATTTTTATTTCAGAGGTTTTTATTAGAGATTATAAAGAATCCTTAGGTAATTATCTTTTTATGGATTTTCCCATAATCTAATTTTTATATATTAGAAAAAAAATCGTAATATGATTCAGAATGAGCTAAACAATATGTTATTCTCACAATCATCATAAACTAAACTTATCTCTCTCTCTCTCTCTCTCTCTCTCTCTCTCATGCACGGAGTAAAATAGTGGAAGAAGTGGTGATAGCTCAAGTGGAGGTTGTGGGGCCCACCAAGCTTGATCTTGGCACTCGCCAATCCCTTTGCTTTCTTTCCTTTACTTGTTGTGCATTTGATACCAAGCTTGCTCATGTGGGGGTTCTATGGTATCAAATGCCCCACTCGCTTCTATTAGAAGGACAAGCTCCTCACCCCTCACGCCACTGCTTATATGATGCAGACTAGATCATCTTCCTGCTACACGAGCTGGGTATCTCTCTTCTTCCTTCTTTCTTTATTTCTTTCTTTTTCTTTTGCCTTCCTCTGGTCGATTCTGCTCTGCTCTGCTTTCATGGCCTCTAGTACTCCATTTTATTTTCTTTCACTCTTTTTGCAGTATTCAAATCAGTTGTAAAGATCGCTTTTCTTTAGTCTTGTTTACATTTTTTTCAGAAAACTATGCTTGCAAACCTCTTGGACAGGGTCATCTTGTTAAATGATTTTTTCTATGTTATCTGATTGTTTTAGTTACAGACTTGCCATCTTTTTCACTCTTTTATGTGTTGTGGTACATGTTTTCATTTTCTTTTCTTATTTTTGTTCTAAGACAATCGATCCCATGTGAGGGCTGGTTTTCTTTTCAAATACATGGGGTGTGAGATTGGTTTTTCTTCGAATTTTTTGTTTGTCTAAGATGAGTTGCTAGTTTTTTAATTCGAAGATGCAGAAAACTCAGATGATTGAGAACTGAGAAGTGGCATGTTTTTTATTTTCTTTAATTTCTACTGTTAATTTGTATGGCTCAATATAAATTAGTAAGTATTGGTTAACCGACCCCAGGATTGCCCAAGGTGATTAGAAGTAGGATTTGGGTGTAACAGGGTTTAGGGCTGATATTATAAATAGAGACTTAGAGCCTCTAGGATGTACACCTCTATTCCGATTGCATAGTGAATTCTCTCGCCTTCCTCGTGTATGTAGGAAAAAAGCTGAATCACGTAAATCTCTGTGTTCTCTTGTGCATGATTGATCTCTTCTCGTATGCCCTAGATCACAACATACTGGTATCAGAGCGTTGCGCGTGATCCGAGGAGATCCGACAGATCAAATTTCAAAGGGTTGATCGGAGAAGAAAAGGAGAAGAAGAAGATTAGACGATCACCAGGTGGGCCACATAGATCGGCGTTTCCTAGATCGCCTCTGTTCTTGTTGAGCCCGGAGAAGTTTGCTGGCAGTACCGTGGGCGAAGAGGACCAGATCGTTCCATGATCTGCCATTGGTTGCAAATGACTGCAGTATCCTGGTTGCCTCGGGATTTTCTCGCCCTTGCCGTTTGTCGCTGGAGCTTCTCATCGCCTAAGGATTCGTCGCGAAACCCAGCAAGTCCAGGTGTGGTTCCGGAGGGAGAAAGACTCTGGTTTCTGGTTCGCCCACCGCTGTAGAAGAAAAGGGCGGTTACTAGAGGTACTTCCTGCCACCGCTACGTGTTGCCGGAGAAGGTGGATCGCCGTCCCGTCGTTCGTCGCCAAAAAAGAAGAAGAGGATCAGTTCAGGTTCTATTGCAGCGCAGAGAATGTCAAGAGGAAGAAGAACCCAGGTTTTGTCTGGGAAGAACTGTTTGGGTTTTTTTCCGGGTTGGACCCAGGTCAGGTTTGACCTGACCCGTTTCAGAAGCCCATAAGCCAGACCAGTCCAAGTTGGGTCAACTCCAAATTGACCTAACCCATGCAGTGAAGCCCAAAAGTAGAAAGGCACTAACGTCAGTGCTGACGTCAGCAATTCCGTACAGTCAAAGGTAGATTTGACCGATCGAAGGCTGAAATTGTTTTCACGATATATTGACGATCAGGAGTCCGATCTGAGATCCATTTAAACATGCGAACTCGTCTCGAGGAGATCTACGCAGTTGTAGTGAAAGATTCACGAAATGGATGCTAAATTTTATATTGAGAAATTCGACGGAAACAATGACTTCAGTCTATGGCATTTGAAGATGCACGCTTTGCTGGTTCAGAATGAGTTACAGAAAGCTTCGAAAGAAAATAATGCTTTATCTGACAAAATGTCAGATGATGAGAAGGATGAGTTGCTGGAGAAGGCGTACAATCAGAATCTGCTATTTCTGAGCGATGGTGTACTACAAAAGGTTGTTCAAGAGAAAACTATTGCTGGCATATGGCAGAAGTTAGAGAACTTGTACATCACGAAGTCTCTCACGAATCGCTTGTACCTAAAGAAGTGATTGTTCACCTTACAAATGCAGGAAGGTATGTCTATTTCAACCCAGCTCAACTCTTTTACGAAAGCTATTATGGATCTTGAAAACATAGATGTTAAAATCGATGATGAGGACCAAGTCATCATATTGCTATGCTCTTTACCACCCTCATATGAGAACTTTGTTGATACCATGATGTATGGTAGATAAACTCTTTCTACGGAATATGTTGAGTCAGCCTTGAACTCTAAGGAGTTGAACAAAAAGGTTGCAACTGAAAACACTGACAGTTCTGGTGAGGGTTTGGTAGCGCATGGCAGAACAGAGAAGAGAAGGCAGAATAGAAGAGGCCAATCTAGGTCAAAATAAAAAAATAGAAAATTAAAGTGCTTCAAATGTCACAAGGAATGACACTTTAGAAAAGATTGTCCAGAGCATAAAGGGAAGGAAAAATCTGATTCTGGAGAAATTGCCGGAGTTGCAACCGAAGTTGCAGAGAGTAATTCTGATAGTGCAGAAGTTCTTTCGGTTACTGCTGCTAGCTCAGCTACTGAGTGGATTCTTGATTCGATATATTTTTATCATATGTGTCCGTACAGAGATTGGTTTACCAATCATCAATCTATTGATGGTGGTAAAGTGCTTATGGGAAATCATGCAGCCTGTAAGGTTGTTGGGATAGGTACAATCAAAATTAAGATATATGACGGTATTATAAGAACTTTGTCATATATTAGGTATGTTCCAGAGTTGAAGAAAAATCTGATTTCCTTAGGTACGCTTGACTCCAACGATTGTACCAACAAAGCTGGATGTGGAGTTATGAGAATCTCAACTGGTGCTCTTGTAGTGATGAAGGGACTAAAGTAGAATGGCCTTTACTTTCTTCAAAGTAGTACAATTACAGGTGTTGCAGCTGTGTCGTCCTCAGATTTAGCTTCAAAAACTACCAAGTTATGGCATATGCAGATTGAGCATATGAGTTAGAGGGGTATGGATGAGTTGACTAAACAGGGTTTGTTGTATGGTCAAAAAACAGGAAAGCTGGACTTTTGTGATCATTGTGTCTTCGGAAAGCAATGTAGGGTCAAGTTTAGGACAGCTGTGCGTCGGACCAAAAGTACTTTAGATTACATCCACTCTAATCTTTGGGGTCCCTCCTGTGTTCAATCTCTTGGTGGTGATTTATACATGTTGACCTTCATTGAGGACTATTCTCGGAAGGTCTGGGTGTATATCTTAAAGCACAAACATAAAGCTTTTGCGAAGTTCAAGCAATGGAAGGCTATCATTGAAAAGCAGATAGGTAAAAAAACCAAGCGCTTGAGAACTGACAATGGCTTGAAATTCTGTAATAGTGCTTTTAATGAGTTCTACAAAAATGAAGGGATTGTAAGACATCGCATAGTCAGAAATACACCGCAATAGAAAGGAGTTGCAGAACGGATGAACAGGACTATTCTAGAAACTACCCGGTGCATTCTCTCTAATGCAGGGTTACTTAGGAAGTTCTGGGCAGAAGCTGTTAATACAGCTTGTTATCTGATTAACCGGTCTCCATCAACAGCTATAAAATGTAAAACTCCTGTAGAAGTATGGTTTGGATCTCGTGCTGATTACACCAACTTGCGGATATTTGGTTGTCCTGCCTATGATTATGTGAATGATGGAAAGCTTAAACCAAGGGCACGAAAGTGCATATTTCTAAGATATGCAGATGGTGTGAAAGGATATAGGCTGTGGTGCCTAGATGAGAAATCTCTCAAATGCATTATAAACAGAGATGTAACATTTGATGAGTCTGCTATGTTCAAACCGAAGGAGTGCCATGATGCTGGAAACGAAAATGATGTCAGTAAAAAGGTAGAGGAAAAAAACGGTGTCAGTAAACAGGTGGAGCTTGAGAAGGAAGCTTCAAAAAACTTACAGGGTAAGGTGCAAACAGATGTCCCAGTTTAATAGGATATAAAGAAGATGCAAAACTCAAATGAGGAAACTGCAGTTTCAAATGATTACATGCATACCAGAGACAGAGAGAGGAGGCAGATTAAGCGACCTTAGAGATACGGGTATGAAGATATTGTTGCCTACGCTCTTAATATAGATGAGAATATTGAGTTAGAGCTGGTTACATATCGAGATGCCGTCACTAGCAAAGAATCAGCAACATGGGCTGTAGCCATGGATGAGGAGATTGAATCTCTTCACAAGAATCAAACTTGGGAGCTAGTGAAACCTCCGAAAGGCCAGAGATTGTTGGTTGCAAATGGGTCTTCAAGAAAAAGGAAGGAACTCCAGGGGTGGAAGATACTAGGTTCAAAGCACGACTGGTTGCAAAAGGCTATACTCAGAGGGAGGGTTTTGACTTCAATTAAGTATTCTCCCCTGTGGTGAAGCATAGTTCTATTCGAATGCTACTTGGTATGGTTGTTAAATTGAATTTAGAACTGGAGCAGCTTGATGTCAAGACAACGTTTTTACATAGCGAGCTAGATGAACAAATTTATATGCATCAACCAGAGCGGTTTGAAATTCATTGAAAGGAAGACCACGTATGTTTGCTGAAGAAATCGTTGTATGGCCTGAAGCAGTCTCCTAGGCAGTGGTACAAGCGTTTCAATACCTTTATGGTTGGAAATGGTTATTGCAGTAGTGCATGCGACAATTGTGTCTATCACAAAAGGCACTCAAATGGCTCGTATGTCTATTTGTTGTTATATGTTGATGACATGTTGATTGCTACTAAGGACATGTCTGAGATCAACAGGTTAAAGGCTCAATTAAATGGTGAATTTGAGATGAAGAACTTAGGTCCTGCGAAAAAAATTCTTGGAATGGAGATTCGAATGGACTGGAAAGCGGGCAAATTGTCTTTGTCACAAAAGGGATACCTTGATAAGGTTCTGGAGCGCTTTAGCATTTAAAGTTCGGAACCTGTGAACACTCCATTGGCGGCCCATTTCAAATTTTCTGTTGCTTTGTCACCACAAACTGAGGAAAATGTGCGGCACATGTCTCGTGTTCCTCATGCTAGTGCAGTTAGAAGTACCATGTATGCCATATGGAGTAACATGTATGCCATGGTTTGCACGAGGCTAGATATTTCTCACGCAGTTAGTGTAGTTAGCAAATAGATGGATAACTTTGGGAAGGCCCATTGGCATGCAGTGAAATAGATACTCAATTACTTAAAAGGTACTACTGATGTTGGGATAGTATAGGACAGAAACAACAGCAATTTTGGAAGTGTTATTGGATATGTTGATTCAAATTTTGCTCGAGATTTAGACAGAAGAAGATCCTTAATAGGTTATGTCTTCACTTTTTCTGAAGGTGCCATTAGTTGGAAGGCAGCATTGCAATCCAAAGCTGTCTTGTCTACCACTGAAGCAGAATATATGGCAGCTATAGAGGCAGTGAAGGAAGCTATTTGGCTTACATGCTTGGTTGGAGATCTGGGATTAGAACAAAAGCTGACTACTGTTTTCTGTGACAGTCAAAGTGCGATTGATCTAACAGACAATTCTAAGTATCATGAAAAAACCAAACACATTGATGTTATGGCACATTTCATTCGAGATGTCATCGCCGAGGGTGCTATTGCAATGATTAAGATTGCTACTGTGGAGAATCAAGTAGACATAACGATCAAGACTATTCCAGCAGTCAAGTTCATTGCTTGAACTTGATCAACATGATCAGTACCTGAGTGCCCTCAAGGGTAAGTGGAGACGGTGAGACGTGTTTTGTGCATTAGGATCAGCTTCAATGTTCGCCAAGGTGAAGATTTGTTAATTTGTATGGCTTAATAGAAATTAGTAAGTCCTAGTTAACTGGGTCCCTGGATTGCCCAAGTTGTATTGTGATTAGAAGTAGGGTTTGGGGCTGATATTATAAATAGAGACTCAGAGTCTCTAGGATGCACACCTCTAGTCTGATTGCATAGTGAATTCTCTCGTCTTTCCCGTAAACGTAGGCCAAAACCTGAACCATGTAAATCTTTTGTGTTCTCTTATACGTGATTGATCTCTTCTCATAGGCGATCAAAACATCTACTTTGCAAGGGGAAACTGAAAAATGGAAATCTCTCTCTCTCTCACACACACAAACACTTTGGAGATTAGATCCCTTGGGATGTCTTAAATTTCTTTAACTAATAACCATTCATACCAAAACCTCGAGGCATTATATATATATATATATATATATATATATTTGCGCTGAGTCGTTCCTTCTAGGATTCAAACTCACGACCGATTTGCTCTAATACATCTTAAATTTCTTTAGCTAACCATTCATACCAAAACCTCGATGTGTTCGTAGAGGCCGCAGAAATACTTTTTAATATTTCCCTTTGGGTGGAGCCGAAAGGGGAATATTAAACAATGGCATCTTACAATATTAAACAATGACTTTACCATCAGAGGAGCTAAAATTGAAAGAGTAATGGCAAAAAAATCTACAAACACTCACAACTATCTAGATTTCTTTTGTTTTTTCTCTAGTTTTCGTGTGTTTCTCTCTCTCTCTCTCTAGTTCCGTAACTTTTTTCATTATCCACCATCTAAAGATACCAAAGCTCACATTTCGTTATTCACTCTTACCAAAATTCAAAAGACAGAAAGGCTGAAACAGGAAAATCAGAAGAAGAAGCTGAGTTACAAGAACGCATATGCTAAGTCACCCCAATTGAGGAACATGAGAATCCTAAACAGCCGGAGACACATTACATTTAAAAGCAGCGAAGATCTTAACACCAGGTAATCGCCATTACATTAATTTTTCAAATCAATGCGGCTGGAGTGCTAGTAAGGAAATGCTTCGATGACAGATTGTACGGCCGCAATGTGCCTTATCTTGTAGCCTTTGTAGCCAGCAGAAAGAATGAGGTGGTTCCAATCCTCCTCTGTCCTCTCTTTCCCACCTGTATTTACTAGCATATCAATATCCAATACCATCCTTGGTGTGCTCAGCTCGTGCTCTGAATTGACATCCAACACCACATCTACTATGATCACTTTCCCTCCCTCTTGGGGCACAGCTTCCTTGCATTTCTTCAAAATCTTGATGCAGTCCTCGTCGCCCCAGTCATGAAGAATGAGCTGAAACAGAACCAAAGACCCAAAAAACAACCACCCACAATCAATGGAATATATACTAATGGGTTAGGTGTGAATCCTCTGCTTCAACAGAGTGGAACGCAACTGCTTTGAGATGTTATTATATGAAAAGATTCAGGTCTATTAAATATTTTCTACTACCCGAAAGAAGTTCATGAAAGAAAGTTACCCAAAACTTTCTTTGTAAAGCCCGACTCGGTTAGCATAATAAAGGAAAAGTTAAGATCCTTTGCGGTTTGACTAACAAGAAATTTGTGAGGCCCCTACATGGGCCCACTTATAAAAAAAGTTTGTACCACTAAATAAATGCCCCTGTTTAGGCTCTCATGAGTTGGGCCTATGTCAAATTAATCGCTTACAAAGCATATGAATAAAGTAATATCGAAAACCAAAATTACGTGCCTGACTATGGGGTCAATTCCAATTTGAGTGGAAAAAAAAAACCATTCAAGAAGAAGTCATTCATTTTCACCACTTCTGATTTCTACTTAATAAACCCACTAATCTTCTCTTTTTTCTCCATCGGAGTCTCACAGGATTGGAACTAGACAGAAACAGAGTATTGAAAGTCACTTTTTTCCCCTTTGAAAAGTAAAAACAAAAACAGAGTATTAAAATCATGGTTTTGAATTTGTTAGAAAAGGAGGAAGAAGAAGTCCTCACCTTCATCATAATAGCTTGCGCTTTAGGAACAGCCTTGAACATATCACCTGAAACACGCTCCACCCCCGGGCACTCCACCGAATCCGCAATCACATGCGGCAAATCAAAAACAGTGCACTTAATTTGAGGAAACGCTTGCGATATCGCTTTCAAAGCAGTCCCATTACCTCCCCCAACATCAACAAGCGACCCAATCCCTTCAAACATATCCCTGCAACCCGCAATCAGCGACCTCGTCAAAAGCCTCGTCTCCCCAGCCATCCCCTCATTAAACATCTGGCTCTTGTCTGGGTTCCTCTCCAAATACTCCCATATTGTCATCCCCATCCCCTTCTCAAAAGCCGTCGTCTCCCCACTCAAACCATCCTTCATGTAGTGCCATGGCACCAAGAAGTCCTTCTGGGTCATCCCAAGTAAAATTGGGACCATGTTCGTCTCCGACCTGCTCGTCAAAAGCTGACCAGCCGGTGTTAAAGAGTATCTAACACACTCTCTATCGCCTTCTTGGTTGAAGATTTTCATGTGGACTAAGATGCGGAGAACACGATAGAGGTGGTCAGTGTGGACTTTGGGGAGTGGGAGCTTACAGGCCAGTTCGGAAAGGGTGGCTTGACCTCCGTTGTCGTGGATGATGTCAGGGATTCGGAGCTCAACGGCGCATTTGACGATGAGGGGTTCGAAAAGGCCGTAGATGATTTTCCAGACTTGGGATTGTGCTGAGGTCTCTTGTGATTTCGTGGGTTTGCCGTTGGGTTCCATTGAGTGTTTGTGGGTGTGGAGGAATCTTGTTGGGTTGGGAGTTTCTCTTATTTTACGATGAGGTTAGCAAGTTGAATGTGATGTGGGAAAAGAGTTCGTAAAGAGGGGTGTATTTATATATGTTGGAAGAGGAAGGGTTATGTAGTGTGGGACAAGAGAGTAGGTAGAGGTCGTTTTCTGCGTGGCTGCTGAAGGGGCTTGTGCCGGTGCTTGTGCTTGGTCCATGGAGATGGAGATGTACTGCTCCTTCTGCCTGCCTAATTAGAATGGATATAATATGGAAGGAACGGGTTTCTCTTTGCTTACGTGAGCCCACGAGGAGCGAGAAGCTCGTGGGTTTGGTTATAAGTTTAGGGCTGGACTCCCATGCAGCAACGCTCCACTGTAATAGTATGGGGAGAATTTCATAAAAAGTCTTTTAAGTTTCGGTCTTATTTTAAAAAAGGACAAAAGTGTCAAAACATTTCAAATTAATCCCTAAGTTTTTCAGGAAGTTTTCAATTAAGGACATCCATCTATTTAAAGTTATTTTTCGGCAACTTTTTTCCGTTTTTTTAAATACCAAAATTACCCTTTATTGTAATAAAACTCTCATTCACTTCCCCTAGATTCTCCTCGTTCCCTCGCCGGTGTCCTTACGGTGATCAAGGACACCTAGTATTCTTACAGCAATTGACTGCATGTAATGTCTGCCGAAACCATGTCATCGCTTTAAATGAAGGATAATTTGGGTATATTTAAAATACTGAATGAAAAAGTCACAAAAAAATATCTTTAAATAGCCGGATGTCCTTAATTGAAAATTTATTGGAAAGCTTAGGGATTAATTTGAAAAGTTTCAAAAATTGTGTCCTTTTTTGAAATAAGGCAAAAATTTAAGGCCATATTTGAAATTTCCCCTAATAGAATGCAGTATATTAACTTTCAGAAACCCAACTCAGCACAATTTTTTTCCATTCATTCCAAATCTGCCATTGCATTCTCTCTCTCTCTCTCTCTCTCTCTCATATTTCTGTGGTTTCCATTGCAGCCCGTAAGATTTGAGTGGCCCACGAAATGATGTAATAGTAGGGCTCTTAGGACCTAAGATTCGATTAAGTTAATCTATCCATATATATAGGACCCGCTAGATGAAATATTTAACGGCCCTGTTTGGATGCACAATAAAACACAAGAAAATAATATTTTATAGAATATAATCTTTCATTTTCTAAAGAAGAGAATCTTGTGCGTTTGGTAATCTAAGAAAAATTTAAAGAAAATATTATTTTCTTTCAAAAACCTCAATATTTTCTCCTACAGCTCCCCCTTGTAGAAAATATTCTACAAGATAAAAATCTTTCAAAATGACAATTAAAAAGCAGTAGAGTAAAGTAAAGACTTTAGTTCACCAAATCCATCATGATGTGTTTGTTTACATTATGGTAAAGTAAACTAAAAGTAAATGTCACGGCACGGTAAAGTTAGGGTAAAGTAAAAGTGGGATAAAATATTTTATAAAGTAAAGTAGGAAGGAATGGTAAAGTTGTTTCTTTCTATTTGACTTTACTTTATCACATTTTATCATAGTTTTATATAGTAAATAAAAAGTGATATATTTATAGGTATGGTAAAGTAAACTAAAGATTGATATCATATCATAGTAAATGTGAGGCAAAGTAAGGTGAGATGAAGTATATGGTAAAGCAAAGTGGAAGAGAGAGTTGTAAAGTAGTTTTTTGTATTGACTTGATTTTACTATACTTTACCATGGTTTTATGTGATAAAAGAAAAGTAACTAAAGGTAAAAATATTTCAGTTGAACTTTACTTTACCACACTAGTTTTTTTATCCAGATTTGATAAATTATATAGAAGTTAAAATATTTAATAAAAAATTATTCTAATAATATAATATAATTTAATCATAGCACATTCCAAACAACTCAATTTAAAATCTTTGAAATTATTCAAAAATAACCAAACAACAAAAATATTGTAATATTATAATATTACATTATTCTATTCTATATTATCTTATTCTTGCAATATTTAAATCTGTAAATATTTTATTCTGTAAACATCCAAACGGGCCCTTAACAAGAGATTGTCATCTCTCTCCCTTCTCCGCATTTTCTCTGTGCACAGGTTAAATGACCCACTCAATGATGTAATGGTAGTGCCTACCTAAATGATGATTTATGGTGGCCTTAATAATATAGAATTAAGTGATGATATAATGATAGCAGACACCGCAAATAAGTCCATCCACATCTCTACATCGGACCTAAGATTACTAGGTCCCAATGTTGAAGATCATTGGATTTAGAGTGGCGTGGTTACTGTATTTTTTTCTTGGGACCGTATTGTAAATAAGGCCATCCACATCTCTACATCGGACCTAAGATTACTAGATCAAATTAATCTTGCTTTGACTTAGTCAAGTAGGACCTAAGATTACTAGATCAAATTAATCTTAATCCAATATTATAGAATTAGGTGATCATTGGATGTACACCATGTAGAGATGTGCAATACGGTCCCAAGGAAAAACACAGTAATCAAGTCAAAGCAATAGATTACTGCGTTTTTCCTTGGGACAGTATTGCACTTATTGTTCAAAAGAAAGATGACAGAATTACGCATCACGGAAGGTTTTTGGCGTGAGCTCCCCTTTTCAATATATCCTGTTTAACCTCTATGAATTATTCCTTGGTATCCAAAGTTACAGCGCGGGGAAAAGAAACATATGAACAAAGGGTTCACGGTCGCTATTTGAACTGTGAGGAGTGAGGACCAATCAATACGCGCATATCTGTAATAACTAATAAGCGCCTGACGCATCTCACCCCATTCATCTAAGGGGGTCAGGTCTTGGACACAGGACACGTATTGGAGTTGGTTCTGTTTCGATCGGACCGTGTGTGAATCTGAATCGTGTTCACTTTTCTTTGCTTTCTCCGCCCGTGTTGGTTACGGTACTCAGAGCACAGGGCTGTCTAAGGGCCGAGTTTGGGATTGTCCTAACCCTATCCTCAATAAATGTAGGGTGGGGTCTAAGCTCGCCAAAGTCCTGAGAGGGCTTTCACTATTTATGCCCTTACCTTACATTCCAGGGTCAGGGCTAGGATAGGGCCTAGGACTTCAAAACAAGAAAATTATTTTTTTAACATTGTTACCAAAATCTGAGTATGATCAAGCGTTATCTTGTCTAACCTCAATTGCAAAGAAATCATTAAGAAAACATCTATTATCTTGTCTAATCTCAATTGCAAACGAACTATTAAGAAAACATTGGGAGAATATAAGTCATCTTTAAAAAGTTTCTTTTATCGGATAAAGTCATATGTACTTTGGCGACTTGGGTTGGGTTCTAGACATATAATTTTATTTGTTTTGACAAAGAACGAAAATGGTTAAAGAGTATGATCTATTTTACACCTTTAATATAACTTTCATATAAATTTCTACATATGAAATCATTCCAGCAGTGTCTTATCTTGAGAGCTTTAAACCATTTACACCCACATACCTTTTATCAATTGACATTATTTTTAATTAACACTGATCTGACTAATACGCATTCTTGGATTTCAGTCACAAAAATAAATACATTTAAAAAATACTATTAGTTTAAACTTTTAAGAATTGAGAGTTATAATTATCTAATTAAAAGGATGTTTAAATTACCCCATATCCTCAAAGTTCCATGTACATTCAAAATAACTTTATGAATTGGTTGATATCCTAACTCTATAGAGGAAAAAGTGTATCATTATTAATAGAAATGAGTACAACCCCTTTTACACTAACAATGTTTTACCAAAATAATATAAAATACTTAAATAAGAAGTAATAAAACTAAAAGAAAGTGATAAGAAGCAATTGTGCAACACTTATTGATTATGTATTAAGTATAAAACATAACTTAAATAATTAAATATGGATGAAATGAATGAAATATGTATGTATGTATGTATGGATTTTTAGGACATTTTTTAATGGGTAAGTGGGTATAAAATTGTCTTCATACCCCCCATATTATTGTAAAGTGATTATGATAAGGGCATTTTAGTAGATATTTACTTATATGTATATATTATATATAAAATAAAAATAAGAGGGCCAGGGCCACTATTGTCCAAGCCCGGCCCTCAAATCTCAGGGCCTGCAAAAAATTGTCCAAGCTCGGCCTTAGGGCTTTTTATTAAAACAAAAGCCCTTATTTTAAAGGCTTTTTGAGGGCCGGGCCGGGCCCCCTTTCTCAGGGCCAAATTGATAGGCCCAGAGCTGTTGCGTTTGTTTCTTCCCATGCACAGGAACTCAAGTCAGGAACACACAGCCAAGTGTGGGGTCCAGAACCGTTTACAGCTATAAAAGGGACATTTGATTTTGTAAGCCTTCTAAGGTAGGGTTAGCATAGGTAATGGGTCGAGTCAGGTGGGTTGGGTGGCACTGGGTAAACCCAAATCCAACCGTTTTATTGGGGTTGTAAATGGGTCAAGTTGGGACACAACCATGTCTTTTTTTAATCAGCCTAGGGGGCTGGAACCCTAGCCCTCAAAAGTTAGAACTAGACCTCGGATGAGGTGAGAGAGACCTCAGGTGAGGGAAGTAAACCTCGGGTGAGGTAGGGCAACCCTCGGGTGGAGGAAGGTAGCCCAGGTTAGAATCATAGCAATTAGGTAAGAATTGACACCTCATACAACTAGGGTAAGACTAAGGAGGCCGGGGACAAAACCATGTTATAATTTTTAAAGGATGGATTCAAATCCAAATCCGCCTTGGAATGTAATCGGAATCTGAATATGCGGGGAACAAACAATGGCAGCAGACCTGATTTTAATACTGGATTCGGGTAAAAAATATCATCTAGTCCAATTTGGACTCTACCAGATTGGGAATTAGAGCTTAAAACTATTATTACTATTTTATAATAGTAAACAGAGCCCCTCCAAATCAATATCTCACATTTCTATAATACTCTGTTTTCCTACACCGTACTCTTACCTCCTAAAATTTCCCTTCCAGATAAGAAACTAGTAAAGCTAAAGTGAAGTAAAGCCTCTACTATTCATATAAGAAAAGACAAGGGGTCATATCAAAAGTACACACATTCAAAATTTCCTCATTTAAAAAAAAAAAGTCAAAAAGCAATCTCTTTTCTCCATTAAATAACAAAAAAACAGAGAAATCCCAGGGACAGACGCCACGGGACAAGCGGCGGACAGACACTGTGATTTTGGTGCCTTGAGAAGCGTGCGTGCCTCTAACGTCTGTCCGCCGCTTGTCCCGGGGCGTCTGTCCCTAGCATTGCTCAAAAAAAATATCCTCTTATTACACAAAAAGTAAAATAGAATTACTATCAAACAACTAAAAACAAAAGATCCTTATAACCTCCTTTATTTTATTCTCTCTTGATTTGATGCTTTACCTCAATTTAGTGATCAATTCACCATACATCTAAACATGCCCAATAAATCACTTTCCTAATAAATCTCACTGTCTTCAAAGTACCGGTATCTCCAGTTTCAACCTATAAGTAAATCATGAGAATGTGCCTATAACGCCGCGTCCATTATTTTTTTTCTAAAATGCATCTGTCTCCTTCTAAAGCCTTCGAATTATGGGTTTATTAATATTTCCGATCAAGTTCACGACCGCAGTGTTACAATCAAGGTTGGAATACTGGTGGATTTGGGTATAAGTTTATTGCTTTGACTTGACTGCCGTGTTTTTTTTCTTGGGACAGTATTGCACTAATTGTTCAAAAGAAAGTTACTTTTCAAGGGACATTTGTATGATGCCAGAATTTCACATCACGGAAGATTTTTATGCAGCTAGAAATAGTATTGCACTTTCTCCTTAAACACTCAATCTCCAATTTCATGATTAAAATTCATAAAGTGTTTTTTGACTCTGGTACACTTCTTTTTTTACTTTTTTGCCCTCGATTGCATGATATCATGGGAGTTTAAAAACCCATGATATCATGGGATTAAAATGTTAAAAGTTGAAAAGCTACCTGGATCCCACGATATCATGGGATTAAAATGTTAAAAGTTGAAA
Organism: Umbellularia californica; assembly: GCA_028538565.1. Taxonomy (NCBI): domain Eukaryota; kingdom Viridiplantae; phylum Streptophyta; class Magnoliopsida; order Laurales; family Lauraceae; genus Umbellularia; species Umbellularia californica. The sequence continues at coordinate 27,873,855 of JAPQWN010000002.1, forward strand.
AACTACCTGGATCCCATGATATCATAGGTTTTTAAAAACCTATGATATCATGGGATCCAGGGCAAAAAAGTAAAAAATAAAAGTATACCAAAGTCAGACGACTCTAGTGGCATTTAGAGACTTTTAGTCATAAAATTGAGAATTGAGTATTTAAGGGGCATTGAAATGTCAAATCCAAGAATGATTGTTGAGGAAAAACTCTGGAGGCCCGTTTGGAAACTGGAGGTTTTCTCTTTGGTGGACCTGGCTTTCCTACAATTCTAATGAGGACATGTGAAACATCACTTACGCATAGATCAAGCAAAATATAAGGAATCTCCGGCTGTTTCATTGCTGCACCAAACACGTCCAGTAAAAAACGGGTTGTCGCCTCCTTTTTCCATTAAAACTGGTGCTACACGAAGGCTATGGTGCCATAGCTTTTATATGCTACTATCATAGAATCATAGTATTAACACAAAGCAAGTCTTGAGCATTCACTTGTTTGCATTGAACTTGTTGTGATCTAGGGCCTACCAGAAGAGGTCAATCACGCACAAGAAGAACACGCATTTACGTGGTTCGGCTTTTGGCCTACGTCCACGGAGAAGACGAGAGAAATCACTATGCAATCAGAGAGGTGTACATCCTAGAGACTCTGGGTCTCTATTTATAATATCAGCCCCAAACCCTGTTACACCCAAACCCCAACTTCTAATCACAGTAGACCTGCTATAATAGACCTACTTCTAATCAGAGTACATCTTAGGCAATCCAAGGGCCCGGTTAACCAAGACTTGCTAACATCAATTGAACCATACAAATTAACAAATCTCCACCTTGGCGAACATTGAAGCTGATCCTCATCCACAAAACACATCTCACTGTCTCCACCTGTCCCTGAGGGCACTCAGGTACCGAGCACACCAATCAAGTCCAAGCAATGCTTGAACTTATATTTAACCCATTCTTTCATGAATGCACCAAATCGCTTGTACCATTGTCCAGAAGTTTGCTTCAACCCGTACAATGATTTCTTCAAACTGCATACATGACCAAGAACCTTTGTCTGCACTCTACCTGCACAGGAAGCTCATTCCTCTTCCTCGTAGAACCGCTTGCATCCGATAGCCTGATCTTCCTCATCAAGAGACTCCATCTCTTCAGTCATAGTTGCTGCCTGTTGACTACTTTTCAGCCATTCCATTGAATCAAGAGACTCAGTCGTCAATGCGTATGCAACTATATCATCACAGCCATTGTCTGATGTCGACGCGTACGTTGTCATATCCTCGAAACCGTATCTAACCGGCGGTTTCCTTTCTCTCTGTGGTCTACCTGTCTGCTGCATATGCGGCTCTGTCGGCTGCATCTGCTGCACAGTCTGACTATCCCCCGTATCCCTGGAGGAGCCGGATGCACTCTCCTTCCTCACTAGGATGTCTGACTCCACCTGAATGGTATTGCTGCTGCTACCTACAACAGTATTTTCGGACAAAACATACAAGTTTCCAACTCTATTGCCTCTCATAAGAACCAAAGCACCATTCACAACCTTCATAACTCCACCTTCAGCTGAGAACTTACAACCGTCGGAGTCCAAGGTACCAAGAGAAATAAGATTCTTTTTCAAATCAGGAACATGCCGAACTTCTGCCAACGTTCTGACGATTCCATCATACATCTTGATTTTCACTGTTCCAATTCCAACCGTCTTACATGCAACATTGTTGCCCAGCAAGACACTACCACCGTCGATTTCTCTATAAGTGGTAGACCAGTCCCTATTGGGATACATATGGTAGGAACAACCCGAATCAAGAATCCATTCATCTTGATGACAAATTCCATTTTCAATCACAGAAAGTGCATTATCGGAAACATAATTTGATCTTTCATCTGCATCACTGACTGAATCATCAGATGACGAATCTTCTGTTATTTCTTTCTCTTTTCTCTGCCTTTCGGGACAGTTTTTTCTGATATGCCCTTTCTTATGGCAATAAAAACATTCAATGTTTTTTCTGTTCGATCTATGTTTGCCCCTACTACTGGAGTTTTTTATTCTTCCTCGTACTACCAAACCCTCACCCGAACCATTATTTCTTTCTCTTTCCACAACCTTTTTCTTCAACTCCTTAGAGTTCAAGGCTGCCTCTACATCCTCTTTGGATAGAGTATCTCTACCATACATCATGGTATCAACAAAATGCTCATATGAGGGTGGTAACGAGCACAACAACATGATAGCTTGGTCCTCATCATCAATTTTAACATTGATATTTTCCAAATCCATAATAGCTTTTGTGAAAGAATCAAGGTGAGTTGAAACAGACATACCTTCCTGCATTTGTAACGTGAACAACCGCTTCTTCAGGTACAAGCGTTTCGTGAGAGACTTCGTGATGTACAAGTTCTCCAACTTCTGCCATATTTCAGCAGCAGTTCTCTCATCAGCAACTTTTCGCAGTACACCATCACTCAGAAACAGCAGAATCTGACCGTACGCCTTCTCCAGCAACTCTTCCTTCTCTTCATCTGACAATTTGTCAGGTAAAGCATTCTTTCCTTTCAAAGCTTTCTGCATCCCATTCTGAACCAGCAAAGCATACATCTTCAAACGCCATAGACTGAAGTCGTTGTTTCCATTGAATTTCTCAATCTCAAATTTAGCAGTCATTCTGTAAATCCTTCACAATACTTGTGTAGATCTGGTCACCACGAGCACGCTGAAAGAAACGGATCTGAAATCCGACTCCTGATGGCTAAGATATCGCAGAAACAAGTTTCTACGTTCCAATCAGTCAAACTCCTTCGTTGACGGTTAAACAGCCAATCTTCTCCACAACCATGTAGATCTGCTCGCAACGAGTCCGTAAGTTCAAACGGATCTCAAATCGGACTCCGGATCGTCAAGATATCGCGAAAATAATTTTCAGCCGTCGATCGGTCAAATCTGCCTTGACCGTACGGAATTGCTGACGTCAGCAATGGTTTCTCCTCTTCGATTGTGTGGCCCCGAGATCAAACGATCTCCCTTTGCACGATCCAGGAAAACACTATCTCAATCTTGAGATCTAATCCGTCGATCGCGCAGCCACAACTTCAGCCCTCTGAGATCTGATTCGTCGAATCTACTCCGATCACGCCAAATCGCTCTGATACCAGTTTGTTCTGAGCTGGGGCCTACCAGAAGAGATCAATCACACACAAGAAGAACACGCATTTACGTGGTTCGGCTTTTGGCCTGGACGACGGGAGAAACCACTATGCAATCAAAGAGGTGTACATCCTAGAGACTCTGAGTCTCTATTTATAATATCAGCCCCAAACCTGTTTCACCAAACCCCAACTTCTAATCACAGTAGACCTGTTATAATAGACCTACTTCTAATCAGAGTATATCTTGGACAATCTAGGGGCCCGGTTAACCAAGACTTGCTAACATCAATTGAGCCATACAAACTAACAAAACTAAACTAAAGGGGTTCATGGAAGAATGGGCTTCAATGAAGAAATATTAAGGTGGTGAAGGGATGAAGATGTATCGGAGATATGGTTGTTTGCTTCATCCCATACTGAAATCCCTCTAAATCTCCTCCTCTTCCTCCATGGGAATATAATTTCCTCTTCTTCTAAATCCCAAACTAGAACCCCTGTAAATTTTCTCTTCTTCCTCTGCTGAAATCCATCTAAAAAATCATATCTCCAAACCGATATACCCTATCCTCTTCATTTGGTCTTCCTCATTGGGTTGGGTTTGGGGAGAAGGTTTGAGGAAGAGAGGAGGAACATGACCGAAACTAGTTTTTCCTTCGCACGATAACGGCAGAGACTCCTCTCATTTCACAAAAGAAGGAAAACAAAATTGGCACTTCCGTAAAAGGGCCTTTTTGGAATAGTGTGCACCTAATATGATTTTTTTTTTTTTTTATGTAGAATCCTCTAGACAACACCACCCCCCACCCCCACCACCCCCAAAAAAAAAGGTAGGTGTAATCACCGGCGGACCTAGAATTTTTATTTGAGCAGGGCAACTCAAAAAAGTAATTGAGTTTTGGGATTAAACCCAAGATTTTCACGTAGATTTTTGGGGCACTCCCAAGATTCTTCCCGATGGTTTTGGATCAACCAAACCTAGTATTTTCAAGTAAGTTTAGGAAGCAGACCCAAGTTTGACGGGGCTAATTGCCCCAAGGCCATGTACGTAGGTCCAACCTTGGGTGTTTGGATATCATAGAAAGTATTATGCAACATGTTATTTTCTTGTGAAATCTTTCATATTATTTTATTCAATGATAAGTTGAGCAAAATAATCTGCCAGATTCTAAAAAAAAGACAAAATGGTGTAAACAATCATATATCACAGTGGTTGCACTATGATCTCCAACATTTATTTTTTTATTTTAAAATAATAAATGGGTCCCACTGTGACTCACAACATTATATTTGTCCCACTTATACCATGCTTACTAATATTGGTGAGCCATTGTGATTATATCATCACCAGATAGACCCATTGTTGGTCACTAATATTATATTGGTCCCATATTTGTCACATTAGGTGATTGCTACTGTGATTATACTTTTTGGGATTACCAATATTAGTTGGGTCCCTTTATGCATTCCGACATTAGATTGCGTGATTACGCTTACCGGTTTACCATCATGAAATGAATGCTAGGGAGAGAGGCGGCAGCTGATATATTACACTATGTACTAATGTTATATGACTTCCTTTTTTAATAGAAAATTTTCAGAAATATATTATTGAGATGCCAACATAGAATCAACGAGTTCATGTTGTTTGATCAAGAATGTGGTAGAATGCCACCAAACCACCATATCATCAACAAACTGAGCATGCCTAGTTAACTTATGAGCTACTGCATTCCCTTCTCAGCCCACCGATGCACTTCAAACCTGATAAAATGTTTCAACAAAAAATTGATCTCCTCAAACAAAGGACCCTGTTTAGACATATTTGGAGTGGAAGACTTTAACGCCTCAACCGTCCACATAGAGTCTCATTTAAGAATAATATCATTCTGTCCATTCACCCCAATATGAAAGATCACTTGAAGCCCTCTCAGAGTTGCTAAGGCTTCAATGTCTTCGGCGCCTTCCACCTCATTTTCTAGCTTGCTCTTGTTTAGAAATGTATGTCGGTCATTTCGGAGACTACGGGAATCGGCAGATGTGGAAATCTGTGTACCCAACCCTTTCGTGATCCAAAGCGGACGGAAAGTTGGGTTTCGGTTTATGTGTGGGTATGCCAAATTTTCTATTCCACTTGAAAAAAAAAAAAAAAAGGAAAATTATCCGTAGATCAACCTTTTCATGTGGAAAGGAAAATTAATTTTTTTTTCTAACTTTTCATTGCACATGAAGGAGACAGTTTGATTTTTGGAATTTTTGAATGCCGTGAAAGGCGAATTTGATTTTGTTTGCCGTGAAAAGCGGTGTTTTTTCTATTAAAGGCGATTTTGTGTTCGCCGTTGGAGGCAAATCATGGTGCCATGAAAGGCAATTTTACAACCCTCATCAAAAAAGACAAAACTTATGATTTTTATTTCTTTTACAATACAAATATAATAAGAAGTAAGAAAATGAAGTCTGACTTCACAAGAGATTGCGGGGACTCGTTTGGATTTGCGGACGCAAGCCATGTCTGGGCTGCTTTGACGTTTCTTTGATGATAATATGTGATGCTTTTGATTCTTTGGCTTGACTTGATCCTCTGATTTTTAGAGAATAAGGATCAAAGAGAGATCATGTACTCAATAAAAATTTAAGTAGACGGACTAAGGAGCCGCGTCTAAGCCATGAAGAGAGAAGGAAATGCCTTGGGGGTGGCCACCCAAGGGTCTTCAAGCACCTTGTACTAGTGGTTGTTGCAAAAAAATCTTAACGAGGGAGAAACTGTTGTAGGAGCATAGGAGCAACCTCCTTTTATAGGCTTTGGTTGGGCACATGAAATGTTCATGGGTTTTAAATGCATTAAAGCTCCATGATAGGAGGAGTTACACATTTTGGATCTATGGTTTTTAGGGGTGCACGAAAAATCCGTCGATCCGTAAATTCGATCATATCCGATCCGCGGACTTTTATCCGATCCGAAAGTAAATGGATTAGTAACAGATTGAAAATTTTGTAATTCGTTAGCAACGGATCAGTGGTAGATTTCACCCTCAATTCGCGGATTCATTCCAATCCGATCTGTTGACATTAAATATAAATAAAATGAATATAAGGGGTCTAAATATAAATTAAGATGTCTAAATTTAAAATAAGAAAAAAAATTTAAGGGGTCAAAATGTAATTTTTTTACATGATGTTTGATTTTTTTTTTTAACATTAGATTGAACGGATTAATCTGATCCAATTCGATCCTCCACGGATCAGATCGGATCGGATGTTTACAGCCACGGAATGGTGACAGATTCCAAATTAATCCGTAAATCCATAGGTAACGGATTGGTGACGGATTTGACCCAATCCGATCCGTGTACACCCCTAATGGTTTTATAAGTTCTTTTGTAACTCCCTTTTCTTGAATTTTGGTTAGCAGTTGCAAAGTAATCGGCCGTTATTTGCATTGAATCTTCATGATGAGGGGAGTTATGCACTTTAATGCCATGATTACATCTCATTTAACTCCATTTAGTTGCATTTTGATTGGGCTATTCGAGATAACGAGCAATTAACCGCATTAAGTAACCGCCAAGACACATGTTGCAAATTGAAAGGTTGTGGGCCGTCTTGCAACTTTCGGAATTCTACCCGGACGTAGAAAGCTTTGATCGCCGATGTATTTCTCATGTCATTTGATGTCGGATGACCATGCAATTTCAGACATTGATCGCCGCCGGTGGGCCAATACCATATGTCCTTTTTTTTCGATTGGTCAGGCAAAAAGTATGCTTTCTTGGTTGGCCGAATGATGACTTTGAGGTGTCCAATGACGAATCCATGATTTTGATGATGAACCCGTGATGCTGGCAAATATCGACGGATTCCGTGCCTCAAAAATCAAATTTTCAGGGAGTTACAAAGGCAAGATGGACTAAAAATGGAAAAAGGACCCAAAAATGGGTTTTCGAGGAAATCCGGCAACCTCGGATTTCCATGGTCGTGAGCCACCATGCAACAATGGGAGCTGGCGACCATAGGGCATTTCGTGCTCGTTTGGTCGCCTTTTTCCAACTTTTTTTGCTCTTTCTTTTTTGCTAACATTTTTTTATATTTTTTTAAATATCTTTCTTGCATGGAAGTTTATGGAAATCCATGAAAAACAAGGAGTGAAGTCCCCAATTTTGCAAAAAAGCCGAAGACTTCGTCGCACGGGGGCGCCGATTTGTTGCTAGAAGCCAAAACTAAGTAAAACGATGTTGGAATATCCTGAAATTTTAGGTAAAGCTTCATGGGAAAGAAATAAGACCAACCACAGGCTTTTGTTTGGATTTTGAATCCATTATGGGTCCTATTGCTAATAGATTCAATTTTGTCGCGAGGAAGATTTTGAGGTTTGATGTGCGATCAAACGATGTCCAATTGACCTGAAATTTGACAGGGAGCCTTTTGGAAGCCTTTTGAGACGATCCATCAGCTCTGATTCGTGTATCATCATCCCGATAGACTCCGTCGTCGAAAGACCTAATTTTACTATCGGGGGTTGCAGTTGAGTCAAATGATGTCGAAATGACCTAAAACTTAATATATAGTATATTGGGAGTATTTTGAGACCAATCAAGCACTTTATTTGGAGAATGATGATTTCGGCAGTCTCCGTCGCCAAGAGGCCTTATTTTGCCGCCAAAAGATTGATATTGGGTCAAATGATGTCGGATTGACTCGAAATTTGGCACAGAGCATCTTGGGAGCATTTTAGGACCATCCACAGGCTCTGATTGAAGAAACGATATCTTCGATGCTTTTGTCGCCGAAAGGGTTGACTTTATTGCGAGGAAAATGCGACTTTTGCACTTTAGGCCAAACGATGTCGAAATGACCTAAAATTTGATATAGAGACTTCTAGTGGTATTTTGAGACCAACTGTGTGCTCCATTTTTTGATACAGGGTCTCCGGCACCGTTGTCACTGGAAGGTCCTTTTTTAGTTGCTAGGGGAGTGAAGCCAGGACAGATGATGCTAGAATGGCCCAGAACTTGATGTGTGCACTCCTTATGGTTGTTTTAAAGGATCTTGAAGTTTTTAGATGATTTTGAGAAGATTTAATGCTTGAAGTAGTTTTCTCCATTCTATCGTGAGAAGAGTCATTGCCCATAAAATATCATCAAAACTTATCCAAAATGGTATAAGAGCTTCGAAAATCACATTTGTGTGGCTTGATGCAATTTCATGTGACTTCCTTAATGTTGAATAAGTATGTAGCGGCATAAGTGACATTTTTTGTGTCAATAAGAATGTTATATGACTTCGTTTGTGATTGCCATTTTGGTGGGGTAGTTATGGTTACAAAATTCAAATGGGTTTTACGATGATTTTAACATAAGATAGATTCATCAATGATGTCCAACATTTGATAAGGCTTGTAATGATAATCACTACAACATATATAACATTGTGGCCACTGACATTTGGTACTGGGCCACATTTCTTTAACGATATTGAACATTATATTGTACACTGCCTTTTCTAACATGAAATGGGTCTCACCATGATTGTGAACCCCAGACAAATCATATCATTATTGTAAATAAGGCAAACTCCACTATGAGAAGAGTAATTTAATATTTTTGTTGAAATTTCAAATATAAAATGAAAAATGTGACAATTGAAAATATTGGATGGATGCTACACGATCCAATATTGGGTTAGCTATATCAGATTTATCATCAAAAGAAGGGTCCTATTACTTTTGCATTAGATGATCCACTTGACTACTAATTAGTGCATCTCTCCATTTCCTGCTTTTTAGGTATCATCATCCCCTATAAGGTTTACACACTTTGGTTTACTACGTATTGAAACTAGCAGCACAGGTCCATCCTAAGGCTGGGCCTCAATTTAAAAAAAAAAAAAAAGAACTTTTAGTACTTACAAAATTTATAAAAATAAACTGCAGATCCCACTTTCAAATTTTTTAATTTTTTAAATCATGAGAGTCATTCAACATGCTTACATTTTCAGATATTTTCTAGTTTTTATTTTATCAATTTAGTGGGCTCACTTCTAATCTATTGATGTTGTGCACACCATGATCGTCATTAAAAAATAGAAAATCCAAAAAGAAATTAAAAAAAATCCAGCTGATGTCATTGATGCAGGCAAGAAAGATCAGAAAACTAGGTAGCTATCTTGAGTGGCCGCCCCCGTCAAATGGGAATATGGACCAGAGTTGCATTTTGATCAAATATTTGAATTGGTTGAATCCTTCATGGTGCGAAATTAAAAAGGAGCCTTGACCTAATTTACCAAGGATTTGATCAAAAAGTATGGGGAAAAACATTGAATGGATGGTCAAGATGGATCCATAGGTATCCCACACATTAATCATACATATTCTGAATTATTTGGTTATCAACATCAGTCCCTAAAAGATCTAATTGACCCAATCCATCAAGCCCGACATGACACACAAAGATCCAATAGTTCAAAATATATGGACAGTAGTCCATTGGGTCCAACTGAACCAAGGCCAAACAAGGCCAAGCTCGGCCGGGACATACCTAAAATGTTTAGTCACAGTTGGCGACCCATTCTAGGCTTGCAAATACTTGCAATTGGTCCCATGTGGCCCTCTATTGGTCCCTACATGTTACTGTATACAGATTTGTCCATCTTGCCTGCTTTGTGGAGTTTCCAATTTATAGGCAATTTTCTCACTACAAGCATGGGCTTTATTGACCAAGATGGGCACTCCTTATTCATTCTTCGTTAGATCGTATTTTGAGATTCTTCCTCCCTATTTAAGTTCAATCAAATCTACTTCATTGACAAGGCCTATTTGGCACTTAACTAGTTAAAGTGAAGTAAAGTGAACCCAGACAAGAAATGACAATTGGTCATATCAAAAGTATAAAATTTGAAAAATTCCCTCCGAATTTTTCAAAAAAAAAGTTAAAAAAATAACATCCTTTCTCAACTAAATGACAAAAAAACTCTACTTTTCTATAAAGAAAAAAGAGTCAAAAAGATTTCATACCAAACTACTAAAAACAAAACACTATCATAACACCTTATATTTTATTCTCTCTTGATTTGATATTTCACCTCAACATACTTCAATTCACCATACATCCGAACAGCTTTAGCTTTTCGGTTACTATATATGGATAGAAACTAATGAAGCAAGAAGACATGCCAAAGAACAGTTGGATTATCTCAAGCCATCAATTGGGGGCCATGCCCACCCAAACAAGGACATCCAGGAGCTTAATATCTTTCTTTCTTTGTTTTGCTTTTTCCTATTCCCTTTTTTTGGTAAAAGAGTACTTCATCAAAGTACCAGACCAAAGAAACAAAACAAAGAGTACCAAACACCCAAAAAGACCCCACAAAAGAGCTACAATCAGCAACCTTCCCCTGAGACCATCTAACGCCCTTTCCTGAATTATATCTTGTTTACATAAGAAACACAACTTAGCCAACGAGTGGGTGCATGGTTCAAATTCTAGGAATATAAGAAACCTCCACATGATTAAAACTCAAAAATAGATTCTTGATATCAGCAATAATTGGGTTAGTTGTCCAATCAGAGCCACTTCTTTAGCATCCAAGCACACATGGATTCGTGCAAAGCCCATCTCCCTCCCTTTCTTTAAAGTTGTGAGAACCACCCTCGTTTCTGCCTCCTCTACCGGGGAGAATTTCGAACCAATCCAAGCACCTACATCAACAACAATGCCTTTAAGCATAGCTACATAACCAAAAGAGGCTTTCTCATCTTTTTCTCTGAAGGAAGCATTTGAGAATATCACCACCTCCTCCTTAGATCTGATCACAGTGGGGATTTCCTCTTCCTCAAGCTTTTCATTAACCGTTAAAGAGCAAGGCTTACTAACGTTATAAATTAGGGATTTTACTTGTGGGGTTCATCTGTATGCCCTTGAAAAGGAATCCATCTCTTGCTTTCCATAAGGTTCACCACATTGTCAGAACCCACATTCTAGAGTGATCATCTTTTAGGTGAGAAGTTTGATTGCGGGGCTCACAAAACTCCTTCCACCATTGCTTTAGCTTCACAAAATTAAATTTATGAGTTAGGAGGACAAAATGTGTGCCAAACCAACAAGCTCAAGCATAATCACATTTACCTAGAGCATGTTCGACTCTTTCCTCTTCACCCTCACAGAGTGGGCATAAGGGACTCATAGACTTAATTTTAGCGTGTATAGTCTTTCTAATTATAACCGCATTATTCAAGCGTTTTCAACCAAATAGTAGGATCCTTTGTGGTAGGGGGGTTTTCCAGAACTTCTTCCATTTAATGACTAGAGAAGAACTAACGTCTTCTCTTTTTGTTAATTCTCTATAAGCCGGTTTTATTGTAAATTGTCCATTTTTTTAAAAAAGGCCAAATCCTTTGGATTGCTATAAACTTCTCTGATCTTATTTTCGTCTCGTGGCCTATCAGCATTTTATAGATCTTTCCCTTTAATATTCAGGATGGTAAAATTGGATAAGGGTTCGGGTTGGTAATATTGGATAGGGTTTTCTCAAACCTTCTTTACTTGGGATCCAATTATGGTTCCAAATAGAGATTTTCTGACCGCTGCCAATTATACAACCCACTCTATCATAGTTGAAACCAACCCCTTCCACAAATCCTCCCCAAAACCAAGAGTTGCCTTTTCAAAACTTTGCCTTCCATAAATCGGATTTGGGGCAAAACTTTTCTTTAAGAGTTTTGGAGCATAGAAGGTTATCATTGATGATGCACAAAAATGGATTCGCACACCACCGGTCAAGTAATAAATAATTAATGCAACAATTAAGAGGAGAGAGAGATTTATAGTGGTTCGGTCAGTGTGACCTACGTCCACTTCAGAAAGGTAGAGGTTGTCGGATATGTTATTTCTCAAGTGTCCAGAGATTACAAATGTAGGAGAGTGTGTAGAAGGGAGAATATTGCTTGCCCCCCAAGTGCCGAAAGGCTCTTCTATTTATAGTCTTTCCCTAATAGATGGGGACGACTTTACAGCACCGTTCACAAGGAGCCTTCGAGCTGTCCTCGCTGGGCGAGGACACCTGGGATATTCTCCGCAGGCCTTGGTAAAAGCGGGACGTGGATTGACTGTTTCCAAGGCGGTGACGGTGAGGCTCCCGGATGCTCTCTTGATGACGTGGCCAAGCTGATGGATTGGGCTTGGACCTCTTGGAGTTGGGCCCTTGGGCTTGTAACATAAGTTAGGCCCTTAGGCTTAGCCCATCATTTGCCCCCCAATGCCCTATGTCCAAAGAAACTTGGAGAGGAGGGCATTCGTTTGAATTTTCGACTAAGTTCGCAACTGCAAAAACTTCGGGAGTCCAAAACATCTATCTCTAGGCCTTTTTTGGACTTTCGACAACATCAGTCACGGCCATAAGCGGTGAGTTTTGTAGGGCTCGCCGAGAGCTTCAATTTGATATATAAGAAGCCTCATTTGAAGTTACGGACCAAAATTTACCGTCAAAATAGCAAGCAGGCGCGCTGGGCACGGTTCTGGGCGAGCAGGAGCTTTTAGGGGAGCAGAGGGGCTGGCGCCTGTGCTGGGTGCCCTTGAGGAGGTCTAGGCGCCCCTGGGAAGTGCTGGGCGCCTGGGAGGCCTGGGCGCCCATGGTTTGGGCGCTTGGGAGGCCTGCGCACCCCTGCCTGGGATGCCTGGGCGCCTGATGGAACGCGCTCCTGCAGAGGGTGCTACCGGTGTCGGCGGACGTGGGAGTCCGTCGGGTCCGGCCCTTTCGTGCTCGGGGGGCATGAAGAGTGTATCAACATTTCTTTTGTGTGGGTGTGCCAGATTTTCTATTTTACTTGGAATTGCAAGTGGTAATCCGGAGATCAACCTTCGCAAGTAAAAAAGAAATCAACTTCTTTCAAGTTTTCCATTGCACAAATATTTAAGAAAATAGACATTTTCTTGGTTTGCCGTGAAAGGCGATTTTGTTTGGCATTTATAGCCGATTTTGGCGTTTATAGCCGATTTACAATTCTCATCAATAATGAAAGACAAGAGTTGTGATTTTTGTCTCTTTTAGAAAAAATACAAACTACAATGAAAAGCAAGAAAATGAGGATCTAACTTCTCAGGAGACTGTGGGGGACTCGTTCAGATTGACGGTCACAAGCCATGTATGGGCTTCGCCATCATCCATGCAGATGAGAACAGAGGATGCTCTTGATTCGCTTGGCTTGGCTATAACCTCAGATTTTTAGAGGACAAAGACCAAGAGAAGGTCCTATGTCCGATAAAAAGCTAAGTAGACGGGCTGAAAAGCCACGTCTAAGCCATTGGAGGCAGCGGGAGAAGGCAAGGACCTTGGGGGGGGTACCCCCCAAGGGACTTTTGTCACCTTATAGTGGTGGCCGGTGCAGAACTTCAGCAGAGTTTTTCTCTCTTTTTCTTTCTCTCGGATTTCTGGATCTGTGGTGCTTTGGAAGTGATCTCCGATTGATCGATCCGGATTTCAATGGAATGCTCTCCTATTTATAGGCTTTTGGTAGCCATTTAGGAGAGTTTATGGGCTTTAATGGCTTTAATGGGAGGAGTTACAAGATTTATTTCTTGATTTTGTAACTCCTTTTTCCTTGAATCTGATTGGCCGATGGAGATTAAGGGCTTCTAATCACCTTAATTACCATAATGGGAGGAGTTTCATGGGTTAAATGCCATGAATCAATTGACTTGTAACTCCCAAATGCTTGCTTCTGATTGGGCCGTCCAAAGAAATGAATTAATGACTGCAATAAAGCTAGTTAATTAACCACATTAATTGGTCGCCGAGCAGTCGAAGAGTCGCGGGCCGTGCCGTGTCTTCTGGAATTCTTCTGGCGATGATCATCGATGGATCTTCATACTGATCGACATCGGATGAACATGTAACTTCAGACAGTGATAGCTAAGAGCGGGCCGGTGACATCTGTCCTGTCGATTTTTCGATCGATTGGGCGGAAAGTACACTTTTTTGGTCGACCGGTTGGCGATCAATGTTGATTTTGATACTTTTGGAGATTGACCCGTGATTTTGACGGATGTCGGAGGACATGAGTCAATTTCAAGCACTAAAAATCACATTTTCAAGAAACCACAGGGGCCAAAGTGCGCGAAACGCGAAAAAGGACGGAAAAACGGGTCACCGGCGAAAAATCCGGTGACCCGGACTTCCATGGTCGCCGGCGACCATGGGCCAGGGTCGCCGGCGACCCTGGGCCATGGTCGCGGGTTGCGACCCTGCGGGTTTTTCCCCTGTTTTTGTTCCGTTTTGTGGTCTTTTTCGTCGCCGTTTTCTTCTGTATTTTTCCTGACATTTCTTCTCATTTATTGGCTTGATTTCCCTGTAGAAAACCTGATGAGAATCCTTGCATTTTTAGAGTGCAAAGTTTCCAATTTTCCGGGAAAGCCGAAGACTTTGTCGCGTAGAGCTGCTGATTTTCCGCCAGAAGCTGAAACTTGGTCAAACGAGGTCGGAATGACCTGAAATTTGAGGTGAAGCCTCCTGAGCAATAAATAAGACCAACCATAGGCTTTTGTTTGAGTTTTGAAGCCGTTTGGGGTCCCGTCGATGCTTCACTTGATTTTGCTGTGGGGAAAATGCCGAGCTTTGATATGTGGCCAAACGATGTCTGATTGACCTGAAATTTGACGGGGAGCCTATTGGAGTCATTTTGAGACGTTCCATGGGCTCCGTTTTGGATGTCATGGTCCCGGGTTGCTCCGCCGCCGGTAGGCTTGATTTTCTCTCGGAGCATTGAAACCTGGTCAAACGTTGTCGGAATGACCTGGAATTTGACGTGCAGCCTTTTGGAAGCATGTTGAAGCCACTTATGCACTTGGTTTGATGAGCGAAGGCTTCAGTGGTTCCCGCCGCCGGGAGGCTTGATTTTGCTGCTCGAGCATTGATGGAGGGTCAAACGTTGTCGGTTTGACTTGAAATTTGGCATGGAGCCCTTTTGAGACATGCTGGAGTCATCCGTAGGCTCTGATCGAAGTTTTGACGTCTCCGATGATGTCGCCGTCGGGAGCGCCATTTTAGCTGTCGGAGAAGCGAAGTTAGGCCAAATGATTCTGAAATGGCCCGAAACTTCATGTGTACTCTTCTCTTGGCTATCTTGAAGGATCTTGCAGTTTTTGTTTGATTCTGACAATATTTGATTCTTTGGAGAAATTGCATTGTCTATTTATGGCAGGTTGCGACTTCATGCAGCTTTCTTGATGTTGAAGAGGCAAAGTGACATTTTTGGTGTCAACAAATGCCCCCTCGAGGTACAGCGACGAGTTGCTTGACTTTTGTAGTCGATGTGCCTCGAAGAGATTTTTGAAGGAGAGCTTATGTCTTGACCAAGAGTCTTTGAGCAATGTTTCCTTTGGTAGAGTAGCCTTTGAGCTTTCAGGGGAATTTTATGGTAAATGAAAGGAATCAAGTACCATCTCGAGGCAAAGTTTTGAAGATGACATCAAGGATGTGGATTTGGGCTTTTGTTTTTGACCTTGTGACCTAACAAGCATTATGTGGCAGGTTGGGGGGGTCGGGTTTTGGTTTTGACCTTGTGACCCAACAAGCTGTATGTGGCAAGTTGGGGGATCATGATTTGGTTTTTGGTTTTGGTCTTGTGACCTAACAAGCTGTATGTGGCAAGTTAGGGGACCAGGATTTGGTTTTTGGTCACTCTTTGGGACTGTGTGGGTCCATTGGAGTGGTTTGGATTTTTTTGTGAAATGTCAATTTCAAGATTTTGGCTCAATTTGGTTTATGAGGCTGGATGGTTTGATTTTTGGAAGCTCATGGGGCTTGGAAATTTTTTTGTATGGTTCAATCAACTCAAAAGAGGCATGGAACCATATTTGTATGCTCTTGGTAAGAGGGATTTTTTTTTCTGACTAAAAGCCCATTTTTTTTTTTTTTTATAGTGCCCAGGTGGTCAAACCTGGCTCATATGGGCTAGCCCATGGGACCTTAAGCTTTTTAGGATGGCTTAGATCTCATGTGGGGCCTGATGGAACGCGCTCCGAGGCGCCGTGGGGCGGCTACCGGGGTCGGCGGAACGTGGGAGTCCGTCGGGTCCGGCCCTTTCGCGCCCTGGCGGGCCCGAAGCGTGCATCAACATTTCTTTGTATGGGTGTGCCAGATTTTCTATTTTACTTGGAATTGCAAGTGGTGATCCGGAGATCAACCTTCGCAAGTAAAAAGGAAATCAACTTCTTTCAAGTTTTCCATTGCACAAATATTTAAGAAAAGAGACATTTTTTTGATTTGCCGTGAAAGGCGATTTTGTTTGGCATTTATAGCCGATTTTGTGGCGTTTATAGCCGATTTACAATTCTCATCAATAATGAAAGACAAGAGTTGTGATTTTTGTCTCTTTTAGAAAAATACAAACTACAATGAAAAGCAAGAAAAGGAGGATCTAACTTCTCAGGAGATTGTGGGGGCCTCGTTCAGATTGACGGTCGCAAGTCATGTATGGGCTTCGCCATCATCCATGCAGATGAGAACAGAGGATGCTCTTGATTCGCTTGGCTTAGCTATAACCTCAGGTTTTTAGAGGACAAAGACCAAGAGAAGGTCCTATGTCCAATAAAAAGCTAAGTAGACGGGCTGAAAAGCCACGTCTAAGCCATTGGAGGCAGCGGGAGAAGGCAAGGACCTTGAGGGGGTACCCCCCAAGGGACTTTTGTCACCTTGTAGTGGTGGCCGGTGCAGAACTTCAACAGAGTTTTTCTCTCTTTTTCTTTCTCTCAGATTTCTGGATCTGTGGTGCTTTGGAAGTGATCTCCGATTGATCGATCCGGATTTTAATGGAATGCTCTCCTATTTATAGGCTTTTGGTAGCCATTTAGGAGAGTTTATGGGCTTTAATGGCTTTAATGGGAGGAGTTATAAGATTTATTTCTTTGATTTTGTAACTCCTTTTTCCTTGAATCTGATTGGCCGATGGAGATTAAGGGCTTTTAATCACCTTAATTACCATAATGGGAGGAGTTTCATGGGTTAAATGCCATGAATCAATTGACTTGTAACTCCCAAATGCTTGCTTCTGATTGGGCCGTCCAAAGAAATGAATCAATGACTGCAATAAAGCTAGTCAATTAACCGCATTAATTGGTCGCTGAGCAGTCGAAGAGTCGCGGGCCGTGCCGTGTCTTCTGGAATTCTTTTGGCGATGATCATCGATGGATCTTCATGCTGATCGACATCGGATGAACATGTAACTTCAGACATTGATAGCTAGCAGCGGCTGGTGACATCTGTCCTGTCGATTTTTCGATCGATCGGGCAGAAATTACACTTTTTTGGTCGACCGGTTGGCGATCAATGTTGATTTTGATACTTTTGGAGGTTGACCCGTGATTTTGACGGATGTCGGCGGACATGAGTCAATTTCAAGCACTAAAAATCACATTTTCAGGAAACCACAGGGGCCAAAGTGCGCGAAACGCGAAAAAGGACGGAAAAACGGGTCACCGGCGAAAAATCCGGTGACCCAGACTTCCATGGTCGCCGGCGACCATGGGCCATGGTCGCAGGGGCCTGCGGGAATGACCTGAAATTTGACGTGCAGCCTTTTGGAAGCATGTTGAAGCCACTCATGCACTTGGTTTGATGAGCGAAGGCTTCGGTGGTTCCCGCCGCCGGGAGGCTTGATTTTACTGCTCGAGCATTGACGGAGGGTCAAACGTTGTCGGTTTGACTTGAAATTTGGCATGGAGCCCTTTTGAGACATGATGGAGTCATCCGTAGGCTCTGATCGAAGTTTTGACGTCTCCGATGATATCGTCGCCGGGAGCGCCATTTTAGCTGTCGGAGAAGCGAACTTAGGCCAAATGATTCTGAAATGGCCCGAAACTCCTTGTGTACTCCTCTCTTGGCTGTCTTGAAGGATCTTGCAGTTTTTGTTTGATTCTGACAAGATTTGATTTTTTAGAGAAATTGCATTGCCTATTTATGGCAGGTTGCGACTTCATGCAGCTTTCTTGATGTTGAAGAGGTAAAGTGACATTTTTGGTGTCAACAAATGCCCCCTCGAGGTACAGCGACGAGTTGCTTGACTCTTGTAGTCGATGTGCCTCGAAGAGATTTTTGAAGGAGATCTTGTGTCTTGACCAAGAGTCTTTGAGCAATCTTTCCTTTGGTAGAGTAGCCTTTGAGCTTCCAGGGGAATTTTATGGTAATGAAAGGAATCAAATACCATCTCGAGGCAAAGTTTTAAAGATGACATCAGGGATGTGGATTTAGGCTTTTGTTTTTGACCTTGTGACCTAACAAGCTGTATGTGGCAGGTTAGGGGGTCGGGTTTTGGTTTTGATCTTGTGACCTAACAAGCTGTATGTGGCAAGTTAGGGGACCAGGCTTTGGTTTTTGGTCACTCTTTGGGACTGTGTGGGTCCATTGGAGTGGTTTGGATTTTTGTGGAATGTCAATTTCAATTATTTTGGCTCAATTTGGTTTATGAGGCTGGATGGTTTGATTTTTGGAAGCTCATGGGGCTTGGAATTTTTTGTATGGTTCAATCAACTCAAAAGAGGCATGGAACCATTATTGTATGCTTTTGGTAAGAGGGATTTTTTCCTGACTAAAAGCCCTTTTTTTTTTTATAGTGCCTAGGTGGTCAAACCTGGCTCATATGGGCTAGCCCATGGGACCTTAAGCTTTTTAGGATGGCTTAGATCTCATGTGGGGCCATTTTTGTAAAGAATATCTAAAGATATCTCATTTGGATAGAGAATATCTAAAAATATCTTTATGGGAGAGAATCTCTCATCTTCCCTTAATTTGGGAGAGAATATCTCAAGGTATGTTTCTTTTTGGGAAAGAATCTTCAATATCCTATTTTGTTGGAGAGAATCTTTCATTGATTGATTTTGGGAGAAAATCTCTCAAAGACGTCTTTCTTTTTGGGAAAGAATCTTTCTAATTCCCTCTCTTTTGGTAAGGTTACTAATTAGTAGCACTTACCTTTCTTTTTTGTTTCCTTCTTTGATTTGCTCTCTTCTATAAAAGCAAGGAGGAGGCTAGATCTCTTGCCCTTATTGCTTTCTTTTGCAACAATCTCAAGAGAGCTCCAAGACCAAGAGTTCTTCTTCTTCAAGGATCTTCAAGCTTTTTCCTTCTTCTTCTCCATCAATGGCTTCAAGTAAGTTTTCTCTCTTTTTCTTTCAAGAAAACTTTATGTAGAGAATAGGATGGTAAAAAAAGAAAGTTTCTCTTCTTTTTTTTTTCTTTCTTTTCTTTCTATTCTTCTTCTCTTTTTTCTTTTTCTTTTCTTTTCCACGTGATTTCTGTTTTTTTTTTTTTCACGTGTCTCTTTTCTCTTTTTTTTTTTTTTTTTTTTTTTTTTGTGGGCCGTACGGACAGATCCGTACGGCCACGTGGCCTGGGGGCCACGGCCTGATATGTTTTTTTTTTTTTTTGAGAAAGTTTTTTCCCTTTTTTTTTGTTCTTTTCTTTCTCCCTTTTTTTTTGAGAAAGTTTCTTTTTTTTTTTTTTGCTCATCATGATAATGTGTTTTTTTATGCAAATCTAGATGTTCATGCATGTACTTTGTGTAGATTGAGCATGATAGCATACCTGAAAATCTTTGCAAATTTGGGAATTTGGAGCTCGCAGTGATGTTGAGCCCTTCTTGATTTTGCGGAGATTTTGAGGTTTCGAAAGTTTGGAGTTTCGGAGCTCGCAGCGATGTTGAGCCCATCTTCAAACTTTCTATTTCTTTCGGGGTATTTCCCTTTTCTTCAAAATTGCCCCGAAACCATGCCAAAATTTCGCCAGATTTTTGGTGGGACAAAGTGATCCTTTTTTTCTTTTTAGCGAAATCCTGTCATTTTGATGACGATCTTTTTCTTTTCCAACCTTTGCAGGTGGTTCCTCCAGAACGAACAAGGGTAAAGAGCCTGCTACAAGCGTACCTCGTCGATCTGCTAGATCTTCCAATGTGGCCGTTCAGCAGGCCCGGGAGAAAGTCCAGTTTGTTGAGAAGAGCTTGGAAGAGTGCGATTCCCTCAATCGTGATGAGATGAGACAGCGATTGATCGCTCTCAAGGATGAGGAGTTCTATAAGATCATGGTAAGCAACCGTCCTTGGGTTATGGACGATCTGAGGGTTTTGCCCAAGCCTACCTTCTTCTTTGGAGATGCAGTCCCTGACGACTTGACATACCAAAGGAGATGTTTTCAGTTCTCTTACACAGCTGATGGTGAAGAGAGAACTATTTCTACCCGGTCGTCTTTTGACCGGACCATCTCGATCCTGAGCCTTTCTCCCACGTGCCCTAAGAGGGAAGATCCTCCGAGCTGGGTGAAGAGGACCAGTGTGATCAAGACCGGGGTTTTTGTTGGTGGACCTTCCGGTTTTGCAGAGAAGCCACCTGTCCGTATGGACGTGTTGATGCCAGCCAGCGGCTACCAGGGCTCTGATTATCCGTCGGTCGATTTGAGACCGGTGGGCCTTGGCGTTTTCAGCGGTGACGGCAGTACTTGGGTGAAGCCTTTTCGACTTCGTGGCCGTTTCAATGCTGACTCCGATTGGAAGTCATGGACTGACCACACCTTGCTGATGGGGGGTGCCGTTTTGAAGGAAGCCGGGATTTTTGACGCGGTCCGCGCTTTTAGAGAGACCGTGACTTTTTCCGATGATGCCTTCATGGCTATGTTGGAGTCTTTCCTCCCTCAGACCAATACCTTCGTTGTCACGAACGGTGAGATTGGTTTTTCTCTAAAGGAGTTGAGTGTTATTACTGGATTGCCCATCCTTGGCAAACTCTATGAGGAGTTCATGCCGATTGACAGCGTCCTTGAGGAGCAGCCAGAGGAGTTCAGGCTCCTATACTTTCAGCTCGTCGCCTTCTATGATTTTTTGAAGGAGGGCTCGAAAGTGAGATCCAGCAGTTGGAAGAGTTATGGCTCTTCATTCTTCAACTTCTTTGACAGCAAAGAGTCTTCTGATAGCATGACCCGGGAAGACAGGAAGAAGACTTCGGCCATGCAGGAAGAGTTGAAGGGTTTCTTCGCGAGCACAGATGCCATTTGTTCTGACATTGCACTGCGGAGAGGTCTTGCTTTTTACCTCACTTATTGGCTAGGTGAGGCTGTGTTTGCTGGTGGAGATGGGACGCACATCAGGCCGCATTGTATTTTTTCGGCTTGTCAGATGGCGTTTGGAGAGCGGCTTGCTTTGGTGCCTGCTCTTTACTCCTACTTGTGTACCGAACTGCAGGCTGCTGCTTTTTTGGTTCGGCTTGGGCTCCCTATGAATAGGGTATTCTCAGCCCATATCTTTTATTCGTGGTTTGTATACCACTGTCCTGGCTTCCACCAGCTGGGTGCTGCACAGGATGATGATCCTCTGATGATTCGATTGGCTAAGGGAAAAGCCGTATCTGAATCACTTTTGTTTGCCCGCATGAGGATCCGACGGTTCAGGGACGTCGAGATGGGGCAGTCTTCAGTGAAGCTTTCTCCGGAGTTGCGGAAGAAGGCTTTTGATTTTGGTGCCTCCCGAGACTCTACCAGAGCAGGGTCGGGAAGGCATTACCCTTTGACCAATGCAGAGAAGGAGTGGGTTTTCAGCATACGAGTCGGCACGATGGTGTACAGCAGACATCTTTTCGTCGACATCCAGCCGTATGTACCTTCTCGCTTTGCGCTTCAGTTGGGCTTCTCTCAAGGCATTGTTGGAGCGCCTTCGAGTATGGTGAAGCGTTTTGGGGGTTTGCAGGATGGCAGAAATGCATGGGCTTTTTATAGTGCTGAAGACACTACTGCCACGATTTCTTATCCTGAGCTGTCGACTTTCCGAACTGCCGGCTTCACGAAGTGGTTCGCGGAGAGCTTTTTGGCATATCGGGGGCTTTCCAAGAAGGAGCTTGATGTAAAGCTGTCTTCTGGAAAAGGCATTGGGAAGTCGGATGGCGTCCGGCGAGAGGAAGTTTGGGCCTTCCTTTCTGGAGAGAAGCACAAGATAGGCTTTCTCGGTGACCAGGGCGTCATTGGTTCTGAAGCTGTTTGGGAAGTACCTGATGAGGCTTTAGAGCAGCTAGAACAGGAGGAAACTGAGCTCGACGCTTGGATGCAAGCGGCACAGAGACGAGCTTCCGCGGAGTCTACTGGCAAGAGCAGACCATCCAGTGAGGAGCCAAGTGAGAAACCTGACTCTGATAGTGGGCGGGTTCTTCTAGGAAGCGAAACCGTAGAGGTAAGAAGAGGAGGAGTCATCATCACAGCGAGGGGCCACATGAGGACTCTCCTGACATGGAAATCCCTCTTACCATCAACGAGGAGGTGCCAGAGGCTGTCGACGAGCCTCCAGAGAAGAGGAGTCGTGGGGAAGAGACCATTGGTGAAGGTATGATTCTTCCTTTTTCTTTTTCTGCTTCTTTCATGGGGCTTTCCATGTTCTGATTTGTTTTCTCACCCTGCTGCTGCTTTTTTTTTAGCAGAGGATGAAGACTTGGCGATGCCTGAGGTTCCGACCGATGAGGCGGTGATGGAGCCGGTTATGGCATCTGAAGAAGAGCCGAGGGACTCTGGAATGATTCCAGAATCTCCAATTGGTATAACTTCTTTCGCTTTCTCTTTTTTTTGTGCCTGCGACTTGATTTGCTAACATTTTTCTTGTCAGCTGACTCGCCACAAGATTCCGATGACTTTGAACCATCAATGGACGCAAATGTTGATGATGCTTCCGATGAGTTCATGGAGGAAGAGAGTGTTCCGCCAGTCGTCGAAGAAGGTACTTTGTAGTGATGACCCTGATGGTTTTTTTTTAACAGGATCATATTCATACCTTTTTGTGTTTCATTTGCAGGTTTTGAAGTGACAGAAGAGAGTCCATCGCTTTCTTCAGAACCAGAGCAACGGATGCCAGAGGTCGATCCGGAGGTAGAGACCAGTTCTGACATGATTGAGGAGATGCCTCGTGTTGAGATTCCCTCTCCAGTGGCTCCAAGTGGAAAGAGTTCTTTTGTTACTCTTCCAATGGGTCATGACATGAGCAGCCGATCAACGGAGAAGGGTGAATCTTCATCCAGTTCGTCTCTTCAATTTGCGAAGAAGGTGCTGGCTCGGGTTTTGAGTTCTTGGATCAAGACTCTCTTTTCTGGACATTTGGAGGCAGGATTTGGCATGATCCCACATGTACAGGAGATTCTCACTGATACCGAAGAGGTTGGTCTGGATGTCACAAGTGCCAGGGCGATCGTTGATAGGATCATTGCACTGGGTGACAAGTGGTTTGAGACCATGGATTTCCCTGACGATCAATTCTTCAAGGAGATGTTCTTGGACCCTGCTGATAAGGCTAAGTCTGACCTGAATGAGGCTACACAAAGCAAGAAGCAGCTAGTTCGGGAGAAGAACTTGGAAGAGCTAGCCATCATCGGATTGAGGCATGACCTTAACGTCCTTGATAGGGAAGTTGAGGAGGCCAGGAAGCATCTTGAGCATTTGAAGGCACAAGTTGATGCTAAGTGGACTGCTATAACAGAGGCTCGTGACAGGGAGAGTACTCTGATTCGCAGGGTTGCAGATGCCGGTCAATTTCTTGAGAGGAGGACTCTAGAGAACAAGCAATGGCAAACTGCTGGGGAAGAGCTTCCCGGTGTAAAAGAAGGGTTACGGCATTCGCCAGCATCTCATGGCAAGTTCCTGAAGAAGCGTGCCTTGGAAACTCTGACGGCTGATGCCAAAAGTTTGCTTGAGGAGCTGAAGCTTTGGCTGGAGACCATTTTTGGCTGAGCTCCTGATTTTTTGTAGCAGAAACTATTCTTCTTTTTTTTGGTACCACATGTATTTTTTGGTACTTCTTTTTTTTTGTAGTGCTTGTGAACACTTTCCTCTTTTTTTTTGGTACCACATGTATTTTTTTTGGTACTCTTTTTTTTTTTTTTTTTTTTTTTGTTTTTTTGTTTTCCCTACGCTCACTCAAATCTTTTTGTGATGAAAGCAATTGCTAAATGGGATTTGATCAAAAGCTTTGTCATTTTGTGAAAATCTTTTGTCAAATGGTTGTTTTGGTAGGGGAAACGAATTTGGAATGAAAGCCGGATTTTTGTGGCATTTACAGCCAGTTTGGTGGCATTGATAGCCAATTTGTGGCATTTATAGCCGGTTTGATGGCATTGATAGCCAATTTGTGGCATTTATAGCCGGTTTGGTGGCATTGATAGCCAATTTGTGGAATTTATAGCCGGTTTGGTGGCATTGATAGCCAATTTGTGGCATTTATAGCCGGTTTTGACATGAGAGTCAGGTTTTTTTTTTTGTGTGGCATTTGTAGCCGAGTTTTTTGAAAACCAAGTTTTGTTTTATTGGCATGAAAGCCGATTTTGGCGTTTATAGCCGGAAATTTTTGTTTTGGCATTTATAGCCGGATTTTGGCATTTATAGCCGAGTTTTGGTTTTCAAAATGCAAGTATCGACTAAATGTCGCCTCCCCGCTGAATGGTCTTGCAAGTATCGATGGAATGTCGCTTCCTTGCTCATTTGGTTTTGCGAGTATTGATGGAATGTCACTTCCTCTCGGGTTAGGTTTTGCAAGTATCGATGGAATGTCGCTTCCTCTCGGGTTAGGTTTTGCAAGTATCGATGGAATGTCGCTTCCTCGCGAATTGGGGTGCAAATATCGACTAAGCGTCGCTTCCCTGCTTTTCCCAAAACTTTTGGTTTTGCGGGTACTGACTTGATGTCGTTTCTCCGCGATTTTTGAAATTTGAGGTTTTCTCGAACCATTTGTAATTTTGGGTTGTGGATAGCAACTGGTATGTTACATCTCCACGATTTTTGAAATTGGGTTGTGGATATCAACTAGTTTGTTGCTTCTCCACGATTTTAGGTTTTCTCGAACCTTTGAAATTTGGGTTGTGGATATCAACTGATATGTTGCGTCTCCACGGTTTTTGGATTTTGCAAGTATCGACGAAATGTCGCTTCCCTGCGATTTTGGGTGCAAGTATCGATCGAATGTCGGATCCTTGCTTTTTTTCAAAATTTTTGTTTTGCGGGTACTGACTTTGATGTCGTTTCCCCACGATTTTTGAAAAACCATTTTTTTTTTTGTTTAAAGACACGAGGGTCGTAAATTTTGACCTAGAACCATTTGGCGGTAAAAGGTAAGGTGGACTAGGGTGGAAATCCCTGAATCTAGATTTTTGTATCAAACCATGAATTTTGGTTCAAGGATCGAAAGTTTTGGTCAAGTCAGGGAGAGGCTCCTAAACTTGGATTTTTTTTTGTTTTTGAACAATGAAACGATGAAAGTAAGCATTGTTTCTGAATCTCTAGAAATTTTGACATTTGATATGAAAATTCTAAAGAGAGTGGGTTTGACGAGCGAGTACCTGAGAACAGGTTTTGGCCATACAGGCATTGCTCTTACCCAGTTGGGTAAGTCTTCAAGGGTAGTACCGCTTCAAGAACTTGCCGTTGATAGGCAGCATACATCTGTCGCCTTCCATGTTTAGGAGGGCATATGCGCCGTTGGAGAAGACCTTGTCGATGACGTAGGGTCCCTCTCATTTTGGTTCAAACTTGCCTTTGGACTTGTGAGCGAAGACCATTGGTCTTTTTACCGCAAGAACCAAGTCACCCTTTTTGTAGGCGCGTTACATGACCTTTTTGTCAAAAGATCCTGCCATGCGTGCTTGGGAAAGTTCAATGCTTTGTCGAGCTTCGGGCCGTCTCTCGTCAAGATTGTCCAGCTCATGGAGTCGCAATTTGACATTGCTTTCTTGAGTCATGTCATTTTGTAGAGATACCCTCAGAGAAGGAATTTGTACCTCTAGGGGCACGACAGCTTCGCATCCATAGACCAAGGAGAATGGTGTGCTATGGGTTGGTCCTCGAACGGTGGTTCGATAGGCCCACAAAGCTTCAGACAGTTTATCGCTCCAGTCTCTTTTGTGACTAGAGACCATTTTCTTGAGGATTTTGCAGAGTGTCTTGTTGAAGGCTTCTGCTAATCCGTTTGCTGCCGGATTGTATGGAGTCGAAGGACAGCTTTGGATTTTGTATTTGTTGCAGAACCTGTAGAATCGATGATCCCGGAATTGTGGTCCGTTATCATGGACGAATCTTTTAGGTATGCCGAAACGACAAATGATGTTGGTGCGCAGGAACTGAAGAACTGATGAGGTCTTCATTTCGTTGAACGCAAATGCTTTTGACCACTTGGAGAAATAATCCGTAGCGGCGAAGATGAAGCGATGACCTTTGCTTGAAGGGGGAGAAATAGGACCTATGATGTCCATACCCCAGGCTTCGAAAGGCCACGAGATTGCTGTAGGATGCAGCCATTCCGGAGGCATGTGAATGTAATCTCCGTGAACTTGGCATAGCTGGCAGCGTTTGGCAAATTGCATTGCATCAGCAACCATGGTAGGCCAATAGTAACCTAACCTTTTTATCTGATCATAGAGCTTAGGACCTGCCTGATGGGCTCCACAAAGACCAGCATGAACTTCTTTAAGTGTTTCTTCGGCCTCTTGTTGTGACAAGCAGCGTAGAAGTACTCCGTTGAAGGATTTCCTGTAGAGGATTTTTGAAGGAATATCCAAATGAAAGTTTGGGGCTCGCCTTTGAATGCTTACCCGTTCTTTTGGATCTTCAGGTAGGATTCCGAACATAGTGTAATCAATGAACGGATCCCTCCAGTCGCCGATTGAAGGTTGAAGGATAGAGATCCGACTTCCAACCACTCGGTGGCATTCAGCAACTGCTTGGTGTGTGTTAAGAGGAGGGAGGATCTTTCTCTCACACACTGTAATTTGCATGCTTTCCCCTTCCTGGATCGCCATTGATGCGGCAAGTCCAGCCAGGGCATTTGCACGGATGTTTTCACCTCTACGAATGTGGGTGATGTTGCAGATGTCAAACTTTTGCAGAAGCGATTGTGCCTTGTTGTAATAAGGCAGCAGATCGGGCTTCCTGACTTCATATTTCTGATTCATCTGGTTGACGATCAGTTGAGAGTCTCCAAAGACTTCCAGCATGGTGATACCGGATTCAATGGCGAGTTCCAATCCTAGGATCAGAGCTTGGTATTCAGCTGCATTGTTTGTGCATGGTTCCAGTAGCGAGAAAGCGTGTGGAATCATGTATCTGTTAGGGCTAACAAAGAGGATGCCAACTCCCGAGATCATCTGTCTTTTTTCATTTGTCCTGGTTGCACCGTCAAAGTACATGTCCCAGGAGGCGTTTGGTGAGGAAGTCTCCACGTTGTAGACAGGTTCGTCTGGGAGATCATCTCTGAGTGGAGAATCTTTAGGCAATGGATGCTCTGCAAGAAAGTCTGCTAGAGCTTGGCCTTTGATTGCTTTTTGTGGTACATACCTAATATCAAATTGTGACAAGAGGATGGACCATTTTGCCAGTCGGGCATTGAGAGAACCGGCCTTCGTGACAAGGACCTTCAAGAGGTTGATCCTCGAGACCAGGTAGACTGTGTTGGAAAGCAAGTAGTGACGTAGCTTTTGTACGGCAAACATCACTGCAAGGCGTTCCTTTTCGACTGGGGAGTAGCGATGCTCTGCACCTACTAGCATGCGGCTGAGGTAGTATAGAGCAGCTTCTTTTCTTTCATCATTTTCTTGTGCAAGCAGAGCACCCAGAGAGTGATCAAGGGCTCTTGTGTACAAGATGAATGGTTTTCCAGTGGCAGGGGCAGCTAACACTGGAGGTTTGGTCAGGTATGACTTGATATCTTGAAATGCGGCTTCACAGTCGGCATCCCAGACAAAGTCTACACCCTTTTTCATCAATCGAGAGAATGGACGGCATTTCCCCGAAAGATTGGAGATGAACCGTCTGATGTAGGCCAATCTCCCTTGGAGCCCTTTTAATTCTCTCAAGATTCTTGGAGAGGGCATTTCTAGAATAGCTTTGACTTTTATGGGGTCAAGTTCTATTCCAGCTTTCCGAACAAGGAATCCGAGAAACTTACCCTACGAGACGCCAAAGAAGCATTTTAGAGGATTCATCCCCAGTTTGTGTTTGCGAAGTCGGAGGAAGACTTCCCGAAGATCTTTGAGATTGTCTTCTTTTCTTCTGCTTTTGACGGCGAGGTCATCAACGTAACATTCGACCGTCTTGTGCTGCATATCTTGGAATATTTTCATCATAGCCCTCTGATATGTGGCACCAGCATTTTTCAGACCAAATGGCATGACAGTGTAGCAATACACGCCAAATGGAGTCCGAAATGAAGTGTGTTTTTCATCCTCGGGATGCATCTTTATCTGATTGTAACCAGAGAAGCCATCCATGAATGTCATTCGCTCGAATCCGTAGGTATTGTCAATCATCACCTCCGGTATGGGGAGCGGGAATTCATCTTTAGGGCAAGCGCCATTCAGGTCTCTATAGTCAATACAGACCCTGATCTGCCCATTTTTCTTTGTCACGGGGACAATGTTAGCCAACCATTCTGGATGTTCTTCTTCACGGATGAAGCCGACACTTTTGAGCTTTTGAACTTCTTGTTCAATTTTATCCATCACATCTGGACGGAATCTTCTTTGGCCTTGTTTGACATGCTTGATTTCTTCTTGAAGATTGAGTTTGTGGACTGCTACTTTGGGGTCTAAACCAGGCATTTCAGCATAGGACCATGCAAAGCAATCAACGAACTCACGAAGAAAAGCGATATACTCGGGTAACTCATCATCCTTTATATTCTTGCTTATGAATACAGGACGTGGGTTATCAGGTGTTCCCAAGTTTATCTTTTCAACAGGATCTTCCGTTAGAAGGTTCGAAGGTGGTTCCTCCACAATATTTTCGGAGGCTTCCAGCTCAACGAAACCTTCTGGGATTCCAAGGGTATTTGTAGACCGAGGGTTTGTTCCTTTCCACGGGTCTTCTTGATTGGTGATCTTCTCAAGGCTTGCAATGAGATGGTCCCAATTGCCTGTTGAAACTGGGTCGAAGTAAGGTACTTCTTTTGGAGACGAGGGCTCTTCTGGGTCAGGATGCCACCCATCTGTGTCATCGGGCGATTCCTCTTCATCATCAGAGAAATCGTACCAATTGGAGGAGCTTCCTGGATCTTTGTCAGGTAACTCTTTAAAGAGATATCCAGGGAGATCGATGTCTTCATGCACTTGAGACGTTGAGGCTTGGTCGGTAAAATGACTTTTAAGCTTTTGTGTCAACTGTCTCAGAGGAGTGTCGGGATCATACCCTAACCCATATGAAGACTTTTCTACATGACCGTAGAGTCTCCAATCTTCCAGCTGACTTTTGGTCAAGGCGGGCCCCAATGGTGTGAGAATACCGCGGCCTTCTCCTAAACCGACTGGGTTCTGAGCGTCAAAGCCCATTTTCTTCATGATAGCTTGTGCCACAGGACTATATAGAGATAGTTGAGGTATACCTTCGTTTTGGAAAGGTTCAAGCAAGGAACTTGATGAAGAAGCATCCGATCTATGAAAGAAGATCGGTCTTTGCTTTGGTGATGTTGTCGGAACAACAAAGGTAGCAGACGTAGGATCTTCTACATCAGCAGGTATCTCCATCGGAGTGAGAGCAGGCTGAACATGCTGAGCGTCAGCTTGGCTTGATGATGCATCGTCTTCTGGCTCTGAGTCCGAGTCTGTGTCTTGCATGATAGACACGAGAGAAACAACAAATTTGCCCCCAGGCTTTTGCTTTGCCTTCTTCACTCTGGTTGTGATGACCAAAGGTCTTGAATTCTTGAGGGAGATGACGAAGGGAGGTTGACTACTCTCTTCTAATTTGCCGGAGGGTTTGTTTTCTTCCGGTGATTTTTGAGGAGCCTTGCCTTTATCTTTCTGGAGATTTTCAGCAGGGGGTGCTATTTCCTCTTCTTCTTTCTCTCCTTCATACATCTGGGAGTCTGCGAAGTGGACTTCTTTACCTTTGATGGGTTTTCTGTCCGCAAAGACTCGATGTACCATGCCGTCGTCGCCGACGAACTTGATGCATTGATGTAGAGTTGAAGGGACAACACCGTTCTCGTGTATCCAAGGACGTCCGAGAAGGATGTTGTAGCATGAGGGGGTTTTTATTGCATACACAGTGACCTCAGAGAAAAGATCACCGATTTGCAATTTGAACCTGATTTTGCCGATAGGCCTTTGAGCGCTCCCATCGTATCCAAAGATAGATACAGATGTGTGGCTTAGCTTGCTGGGTGGGATGCCCAACTCTTCGAGAGCCGAAGTGGAGATGAGGTTGAGTGCAGAACCTGGGTCGACCTGAACTCTGTGTATAGGCATTTCCTTGATGTACCCTGTGAAGTACAGGGGTCGGTTGTGCCTTGCTTCGCCAAGTAGGAGGTCTTCCTTTGTGAAGGCGATGGTTGCACTGGCTGCCTTTTGAACCGAGAGGCATTGGATGCATGATCCCTCGCTTTTCTCTTTTTCTCCTTTTAAGGAGGTTTCTGAGTTTTTGACCCGGTAGTCCATTTCAATTTGGAGGACTTGTGGGGCACGTTTGTCGACATCCTCATTCAGTTTTTGTAATTCTGAAATGAGATTATCACGAGTGCGTGGAGACATTCGCAATAAGTCTAGGATGTGAAGACGTGCAGGTATGTTTTTGAAGTGCTCAACCAAGTCATACTTGAAAGCCTCCTTGGGGCCTGCATGTTCATTGTTTTTGCCACTGGGGGCGCTTACAACATCTTTTCCCAAAGGATTTACATAAGTAAAGGAAGATTGGTTGTAATTTTTGTGGTAGTCCCGGCCAGAGCGGGTGCCTCTACCAACTTCGAGAGCTTCTTGAGAAGGATCTTCGTTTGGAAGATTGTCTTCAGGATCAAGAGGCTGTCGTTTTTCATCCACTGAGGCTGTATCTGCAGCAGAGTTGCCATCCTCAGTGATTGTGTTGCACGGAGCATTTTCCGGAAGCGAGTCCTGAACAACATCCAGCAGCTTTTCTTCTTCGTTGACCATCCATCATCCCAAGTTGGGTTTCCTTCATGATGATGAGTCGGGAAGAATGTGTATTCTGAAGTTACAGTCTCAGGAGAAGAAACCTGAGAGGGTGTCATCTCTGTGAAAGTCACGTGAGACGAGGTAGCCCCAGAAGATATGGTGCTAGGTGTCGCCGGTGTGTAAGTGATCTCATCAGATGATGCATCGGAAGAGCTATAATCCTGAATTATCACATTACAGGCAGCTCTTAAAGGAGACGTTGTCTGCTTGGAGTCAGACTCATCCTCGGATGTAAGAGGATCGTCAATCCAGCAATGTTCTCCATTTTCAGGAGTTGAGGGAGGAGGTACCTGATGGGCTTCAGGGACTTCCGGCTCTGGATTGTGAGGAATCTCGTTGACGCGGTCTTGCTCTTGTTCTAGAGCGAGACGCTGCAAGATCCTTGCATATTCTTCAAGATCAGGCGTGGGAGCCAGATCCTCTTCTTCGTCTTCTCCGTGTGGCTCAACATAGTTGATTTCCACTGGAGCAACGACAGGTGCTGGGTTAACAGCATCTTCTTGTGCAGCCTCTTGGTCTTCTTCATCATCAGACCAGGATCCTTGTGGTTGCAAGGGGTTATACCAGATTACTGGCATAAGGTGAGTTTCAGGAACCCATTCTTCGTCGGAGAGATACTCTCCTGTTTCAAGAGATTCCTCCCACTCGTCGGTGTAGTTGGGCTCGAATCCATCGTCGGTGTCGCTGGACTCGTATCCATCAATGGAGAATCCAACTACCGAGTTGCAAGAGTATAATGCCCCCTGCATGGCTTCTTTTTTGAATTGAGGTGGCATGAAATCACTGAGAGTGAAGTTTCTTACCGCCTTTGCAGTCTCTGGAAGGGACGTTTTTGTTGCCCCAAGTGAAGTGGTAGAGGAGGCCTCTGCCTTTTCATGGACTTCTTGTTTTGGCTGGGTCTTCTCTTGCCGTTTGAGCCTGAGGAGATGTTTCTTAGCCTGCCTTCGCTGTTGAGCTGTCGGCTTTGTTTTTACGATCTCCCAGTTTTCATCTTCCAGGAGATCGGGATGTACCCATATGGGTTGTCCGTCTGGTGTCGGGCAAGGAACCAACACTTCAGACGTTTGAATTCCTTTTATCACCTTGAAGGAAGTAGTGATCTTCTTCTTCGGTGATTTTGGTGTTTGTCCACATGACACCATGTTGACGGAGGCAGTCCCATAGTTTTTGTCAAAGGTGATGACTCCATTTTTCCACATCTCGTTTATCTTCTCTCTCTCAACAAAGCATTGATTGAGAGGATGCGAGACCATCTGGTGGTATGGACAGTACCGAGGATCATTGGTTTTGCCAACGTCTCCAGGTCTTTTGGGCTCTGGGAAAATGAGTTTGCCATTTGCTAGGAGAGCCTCAAAGATTTCTTCAACGTCTTCATCGAACGGATATTTCTTTTCTACTCGCTCTTTGAAGGCATCAGAGAGTTCAGGTCTCTTACCTGCAGCTCTATTTTCAGCTTTCTTTGGTTGCTGAGGATCTGACTTGGTTTGCACATTAAGGACCTCTTTCTTCTTTGGTTTAGAGGTTGCAATGGCGGTTGGCTCTTTTCTTGATGACTTCTGACTGTTGAGGTCTTTAATCACCGTTTCAGCTTCCATAGAAGCTTCCAGGAGTTCTCCCAGGTTTTTTGATTTGTTGCCGATGATCATGGAGCGTATTCTGGCTCTCATGTTGTTTCGGCAGATGTCGACTAGCGACGCCTGTGGCAATACATCTGAACATTTGTATGCCATTGCTTTCCACTTGTGAATGAAGTCATAAGTTGACTCATTCTCTCCCTGTTTTAGGCTGCAGAGCTGAGCCATAGTAACAGGATGATCCTCACCTTGGAAGTGGGTCAGGAAGCGTGTCTCTATCATAGCCCAGTTCTGAATGGAGTTCTCCGGAAGAGTGGAGTACCAATCGAAGGCCGTACCTTTTAGGGTACTTGCAAAGAGGCGGATCTTGAGTGCATCTTGATCCGCGATAGCTCCCGTCAAAATCTTGAAGTGGATGACGTGCTGTCTGGCTGATCCTTTCCCCGTATATGTTTGGAGAGTAGGATGCTTGAATTTTGTGGGGAACGGGACCGAGTCCATCCATAAAGGATATGGTGGCTTGATCCCATGCTGTTTGAGTATATCCTCTTCTTTAGCTTTGGCGAGGATACTGTCTACGTCCTTTTTGGTAAGGGCGCGTGACTCATTTTCTTCACAATTTTCCTCGTTATTGCCATGATTCGGAGGAGGCTCATTGTTCGCCTGATTTTGGACGACAAGGAGAAGGTTTTCCATCAGAGTTTCAATCCTCTGCTGGCCTTGTTCCAACTGCTGGATGCGTGTGAGCGCATCATCTCGAGGTGGATTCTGAGGTGGTGGCTCAGAACTTGTAGCCAAGACGTTCATCCCTCGGGATTCGAACGAAGAAATCGTCCTGGTGACCGAGCTGGGGCTCATTCTTTTTGATGAAGAGCTTGATGAAGGATTACTCTCCCGTCCTTGGCTTGAAGGGGAAGGAGATTCTTCGGGATGTCTTTGTGTCCTGGTGACGCTACGGGTCACCGGACGTCGGACATGGATTTTTTATGCTGACCTTTGGCGTCTTCTGGTTTTTCCAACCATATGGACGGCAGCAACCTGGTCGGGTCTTTCTTTTTCGACCCATTTGTGGGAGACTTGAAGTGTAGGAGGCTGGATCCGTTGCTTCTCTAGTCTCTTTTGTCGATATGACGCACGGCGGCGTGCTCGACGAGCGATTTGAGCTTCAGTCAGCTCTGGCTGGGCTCTGACGATGAAGGATGTGCTCCCTCGGGCGCAGCAGCCGAGCCTATCTTCTTTGTAGCTAGGCAAGGACAGGATCCGGACCCGGTCCTTTGCCTGTTGCAGCGAAGCTTTGAACCTTTCGAGTTCGGCCCCTGTAGAGATGAAGGGTCGAACTGAAGGAGTGTAGGCCTTAGCAGGTGCTTGTAGAGGCCTGGTGATGCATGATCTAATTTTGGGCCTGTAGGAACAAGCCGGCTCATGCTGGGTTGACTTGGGAGTCAGGTTGGAGATGGGTCTCTCCTCTTTCATGTAGGCAAGAGGGTAGAACTGGTTCTCTTTGAGTGGGGCCAGGTATGCTGGCTTGGTGGAGGTTTGTGACCTTCTTTGTTTTGGGGAAGGTCTTGGAGACCAAGTCTTAGGGTAGACCTGGTTGGTTGTTGGTTGAGGTTTCGCGGGGATGCCGCGGGTTTTGGGCTTTTGGACGCTCGCCTTTGGTGTCACAGGAGTGACACGTTGACAGGCGATCTTCTGCTTTTTAGCGGGCGCAGCTTGTTCTTCGGGAAATGGGAATGGTCCCAGTGTCCCGAAGACGATGGTCCGGGGAGTCGAGGTCAACCCGGAGTTCAGAGAGTTGCCGAGGGAGTTGACGCTTCGGCAGCTGGCAGGGCGCTTGTAAGTGCGCTCGGTTTGCTTCTGTTGAAGCATGAGTTGGTGCTTGTTCTCATCGAAGATAATGGTTAAGGCTGCCATTGTTAATTTCGAAAAAAGTTTTCTGAAACAAGACCACGTCCATTAGTAATCACAAGAATATAATGATCATAAATGGGAATTTCTATGATTGTCTTTTCAAATCGCTCAAGGGATATGACCCAAGCGACATGAAGAAGGTAAAAAGCCATAGATGGTACAATTGTTCTGACAGCAAGTATGGTGAGCCCAGAATGAGCGTTCCAGTGACTGCTAGAAGCAATTGTAAACCTAAATTCGACTTATCGAGAAGCAGGGCTTGCTCGAGATAAGAAGAATATAAGGTAGGAGTTACAAATGTGCCGGTCACAAATACAGTAGACCCTGAAAGGGCGTACCAGTACTGCTATGCACAAATGTTGGAGATCGCATCCATGAGATGGGATTCTTTGTTTTGAAAGGTCAGAAATGGATTCGTCAAAGAGAGCAGGTGGCATTCCGATTCAAATACGGGCTCAACGATTTCCGCAAGCGCCAGTACTCAGAAGGGAAGAGACCACAATTTCTCGAATCTGAATCCAAAAGTGACGAGTTTTTTTTTTTTTTGAAATGTCAAGATTGGTTCCATCAAGGAGAGCAAATGGTATTCTGATCTGAACACGGTCTCGGCGATTTCCGCGAGCGCCAGTGTCAGAAAAGAAGAAACCAAAATTTCTCAGATCTGAAATCAAAAGTGACGAGTTTTTGGAGATTTTTTTTTTTGAAATGATTTTTTTTTATTTTATTTTTATTTTATTTTTTTTTATTTTTATTTTTTTTTGAAATTTTTTGTTTTTTTAAGATTTTTTTTTGAAAATCTTTTTTTTTTTATTTTTTTTATTTTTTTTGATTTTTTTTTATTTTTTTTTTAAATCTTTTTTTTTATTTTGATTTTAATTTTTTAAGATTTAAAGACGAGAGAGTACACATAGGCCTCCTAACCCGATCTTATGAAACCTCAATTGATAGAATTGCCCCCAGGTAAGGGTAGGATTACTTAATGAACCCGTTTGGAGGACCCTTGCCTAGAACAGTCAAGCTGTCTCCACACTCTGGACAAGGCTTTTCTTGAATCAATCGTGATCAAAGAACGCAATTGGTTTAACCTTAGTGGTCTATGTCCTTTTTTTTTATAAAAATCCCAAATAGACTCATCGAAGAGAAACGATGGCCCAAAACCTTAGTCGAATGGGCTCAACATTTCTGCAAGCACCAAAGAACGATAGGATAGGATCAAAGTTTCTCAATTTTGAATCCAAACTAAGAAAGCTGATTTTTTATTTATTTATTTATTTTTTTTGAAATCTCTAATGAACTCATCGAAGAGAAACGATGGTCCAAAACCTTAGTCAAACGGGCTCAACATCTGCAAGCACCAAAGAACGATAGGATAGGATCAAGGTTTCTCAATTTTGAATCCAAACTAAGAAAACTGATTTTTTTTTATTTATTTTTTTTTGAAATCTCTAATGAACTCATCGAAGAG
Source organism: Umbellularia californica (assembly GCA_028538565.1). Lineage (NCBI taxonomy): Eukaryota > Viridiplantae > Streptophyta > Magnoliopsida > Laurales > Lauraceae > Umbellularia > Umbellularia californica. Next base: position 27,909,893 of record JAPQWN010000002.1, read on the forward strand.
AAACGATGGTCCAAAACCTTAGTCGAACGGGCTCAACATTTCTGCAAGCACCAAAGAACGATAGGATACGATCAAAGTTTCTCAATTTTGAATTCAAACTAAGAAAACTGATTTTTTTTTTAAAAGAGAAAGAATGGAAACAAACTCAAAGAAATAGAAATTTCCAAAAAATCCCATCTCATTTTTTTTAGGATGCAGAATCCAACATAGGCTACCAGCTAGAAAGTAGCCAAGGAATCCGAAAAAAGAAGTATAAGCATAGAGCAAAAAGTATGATATGCAAATATTTCATTTCCAAGCACCGTGTTCTCAAATGAACTTTGTCCCACCGGGTGTGCCAGCTTGATGGAACGCGCTCTGAGGCGCCGTGGGGCAGCTACCGGGGTCGGCGGAACGTGGGAGTCCGTCGGGTCCGGCCCTTTCGCGCCCTGGCGGGCCTGAAGCGTGCATCAACATTTCTTTGTGTGGGTGTGCCAGATTTTCTATTTTACTTGGAATTGCAAGTGGTGATCCGGAGATCAACCTTCGCAAGTAAAAAGGAAATCAACTTCTTTCAAGTTTTCCATTGCACAAATATTTAAGAAAAGAGACATTTTCTTGATTTGCCGTGAAAGGCGATTTTGTTTGGCATTTATAGCCGATTTTGTGTCGTTTATAGCCGATTTACAATTCTCATCAATAATGAAAGACAAGAGTTGTGATTTTTGTCTCTTTTAGAAAAATACAAACTACAATGAAAAGCAAGAAAAGGAGGATCTAACTTCTCAGGAGATTGTGGGGGACTCGTTCAGATTGACGGTCGCAAGTCATGTATGGGCTTCGCCATCATCCATGCAGATGAGAACAGAGGATGCTCTTGATTCGCTTGGCTTAGCTATAACCTCAGGTTTTTAGAGGACAAAGACCAAGAGAAGGTCCTATGTCCAATAAAAAGCTAAGTAGACGGGCTGAAAAGCCACGTCTAAGCCATTGGAGGCAGCGGGAGAAGGCAAGGACCTTGGGGGGGGTACCCCCCAAGGGACTTTTGTCACCTTGTAGTGGTGGCCGGTGCAGAACTTCAGCAGAGTTTTTCTCTCTTTTTCTTTCTCTCAGATTTCTGGATCTGTGGTGCTTTGGAAGTGATCTCCGATTGATCGATCCGGATTTTAATGGAATGCTCTCCTATTTATAGGCTTTTGGTAGCCATTTAGGATAGTTTATGGGCTTTAATGGCTTTAATGGGAGGAGTTACAAGATTTATTTCTTTGATTTTGTAACTCCTTTTTCCTTGAATCTGATTGGCCGATGGAGATTAAGGGCTTTTAATCACCTTAATTACCATAATGGGAGGAGTTTCATGGGTTAAATGCCATGAATCAATTGACTTGTAACTCCCAAATGCTTGCTTCTGATTGGGCCGTCCAAAGAAATGAATTAATGACTGCAATAAAGCTAGTCAATTAACCGCATTAATTGGTCGCTGAGCAGTCGAAGAGTCGCGGGCCGTGCCGTGTCTTCTGGAATTCTTTTGGCGATGATCATCGATGGATCTTCATGCTGATCGACATCGGATGAACATGTAACTTCAGACATTGATAGCTAGCAGCGGGCTGGTGACATCTGTCCTGTCGATTTTTCGATCGATCGGGAGGAAAGTACACTTTTTTGGTCGACCGGTTGGCAATCAATGTTGATTTTGATACTTTTGGAGGTTGACCCGTGATTTTGACAGATGTCGGCGGACATGAGTCAATTTCAAGCACTAAAAATCACACTTTCAGGAAACCACAGGGGCTAAAGTGCGCGAAACGCGAAAAAGGACTGAAAAACGGGTCACCGGCGAAAAATCCGGTGACCCGGACTTCCATGGTCGCCGGCGACCATGGGCCATGGTCGCAGGGGCCTGCGACCCTGGGGGAATTTTCCCCTTCGGAGCCCGTTTTGCGGTCGTTTTGAGGTCTTTTTCGTCGCCGTTTTCTTCTGTATTTTTCCTGACATTTCTTCTCATTTATTGGCTTGATTTCCCTGTAGAAAACCTGATGAGAATCCTTGCATTTTTAGAGTGCAAAGTTTCCAATTTTCCGGGAAAGCCGAAGACTTTGTCGCGTAGAGCTGCTGATTTTCCGCCAGAAGCTGAAACTTGGTCAAACGATGTCGGAATGACCTAAAATTTGAGGTGAAGCCTCCTGAGCAATAAATAAGACCAACCATAGGCTTTTGTTTGAGTTTTGAAGCCGTTTGGGGTCCCGTCGATGCTTCACTTGATTTTGCTGCGGGGAAAATGCCGAGCTTTGATATGTGGCCAAACGATGTCCGATTGACCTGAAATTTGACGGGGAGCCTATTGGAGTCATTTTGAGACGTTCCATGGGCTCCGTTTTGGATGTCATGGTCCCGGGTTGCTCCGCCGCCGGTAGGCTTGATTTTCTCTCGGAGCATCGAAACCTGGTCAAACGTTGTCAGAATGACCTGAAATTTGACGTGCAGCCTTTTGGAAGCATGTTGAAGCCACTCATGCACTTGGTTTGATGAGCGAAGGCTTCGGTGGTTCCCGCCGCCGGGAGGCTTGATTTTGCTGCTCGAGCATTGATGGAGGGTCAAACGTTGTCGGTTTGACTTGAAATTTGGCATGGAGCCCTTTTGAGACATGCTGGAGTCATCCGTAGGCTCTGATCGAAGTTTTGACGTCTCCGATGATATCGCCGCCGGGAGCGCCATTTTAGCTGTCGGAGAAGCGAAGTTAGGCCAAATGATTCTGAAATGGCCCGAAACTCCTTGTGTACTCCTCTCTTGGCTGTCTTGAAGGATCTTGCAGTTTTTGTTTGATTCTGACAAGATTTGATTTTTTGGAGAAATTGCATTGCCTATTTATGGCAGGTTGCGACTTCATGCAGCTTTCTTGATGTTGAAGAGGCAAAGTGACATTTTTGGTGTCAACAGGGCCATTTTTGTAAAGAATATCTAAAGATACCTTATTTGGATAGAGAATATCTAAAAATATCTTTATGGGAGAGAATCTCTCATATTCCCTTAATTTGGGAGAGAATATCTCAAGGTATCTTTCTTTTTGGGATTTTGGGAAAGAATCTCCAATCTCCTATTTTGTTGGAGAGAATCTCTCATTGATTGATTTTGGGAGAAAATCTCTCAAAGACATCTTTCTTTTTGGGAAAGAATCTTTCTAATTCCTTCTCTTTTGGTAAGGTTACTAATTAGTAACACTTACCTTTCTTTTTTTGTTTCCTTCTTTGATTTGCTCTCTTCTATAAAAGCAAGGAGGAGGCTAGATGTCTTGCTCTTATTGCTTTCTTTTGCAACAATCTCAAGAGAGCTCCAAGACCAAGAGTTATTCTTCTTCAAGGATCTTCAAGCTTTTTCCTTCTTCTTCTCCATCAACAATCTCTAGATCTCTTTTCTTTTTTTTTTTTTTTTTTTTTTTTTTTTAGAAAGTTTCTTTTTTTTTCTTTTCTTTCTCCTTTTTTTTTTTTGAGAAAGTTTCTTTTTTTTTTCTTTTCTTTCTCCTTTTTTTTTTTTTGAGAAAGTTTCTTTTTTTTTTCTTTTCTTTCTCCTTTTTTTTTTTTTGAGAAAGTTTTTTTTTTTTTTGTGCTCGTCATGATAATGCGTTTTTTATGCAAATCTAGATGTTCATGCATGTACTTTTTGTAGATTGAGCATGATAGCATACCTGAAAATCTTTGCAAATTTGGGAATTTGGAGCTCGTAGCGATGTTGAGCCCTTCTTGATTTTGCAGAGATTTTGAGGTTTCGAAAGTTTGGAGTTTCGGAGCTCGCAGCGATGTTGAGCCCATCTTCAAAACTTTCTATTTCTTTCGGGGTATTTCCCTTTTCTTCGGAATTGCCCCGGAACCATGCCAAAATTTCGCCAGATTTGCTTTTAGCGAAATTCTGTCATTTTGATGATGATCTTTTTCTTTTCCAACCTTTGTAGGTGGTTCCTCCAGAACGAACAAGGGTAAAGAGCCTGCTACAAGCATACCTCGTCGATCCGCCAGATCTTCTAATGTGGCCGTTCAGCAGGCCCGGGAGAAAGTCCAGTTTGTTGAGAAGAACTTGGAAGAGTGCGATTCCCTCAATCGTGATGAGATGAGACAGCGATTGATCGCTCTCAAGAATGAGGAATTCTATAAGATCATGGTAAGCAACCGTCCTTGGGTTATGGACGATCTGAGGGTTTTACCCAAGCCTACCTTCTTCTTTGGAGATGCAGTCCCTGACGACTTGACATACCAAAGGAGATGTTTTCAGTTCTCTTACACAGCAGATGGTGAGGAGAGAACTATTTCTACCCAGTCGTCTTTTGATCGGACTATCTCGATCCTGAGCCTTTCTTCCACGCACCCTAAGAGGGAAGATCCTCCGAGCTGGGTGAAGAGGACCAGTGTGATCAAGACCGGGGTTTTTGTTGGCGGTCCCTCCGGATATGCGGAGAAGTCGCCTGCCCAAATGAACATGTTGATGCCAGCCAGCGGCTACCAGGGCTCTGATTATCCGTCGGTCGATTTGGGACCGGTGGGCCTTGGCGTTTTCAGCGGTGACGACAGCAATTGGGTGAAGCCTTTTCGACTTCGTGGCCGTTTCAGTGTTGACTCCGATTGGAAGTCGTGGACTGATCGCGTCCTACTGATTGGTGGCACCATTTTGAAGGAAACCGGGATTTTTGACGCGGTCCGTGCTTTTAGGGAGACCGTGGCTTTTTCCGACGAGGCCTTCATGGCCATGTTGGAATCATTTCTCCCACAAACCAATACCTTCGTTGTAACGAATGGTGAGATTGGTTTTTCCTTGAAGGAGTTGAGCGCCATCACCGGATTGCCCATCCTTGGCGAACTCTACGAGGAGTTCATGCCGATTGACAGCGTCCTTGAGGAGCAGTCAGAGGAGTTCAGGCTCCTATACTTTCAGCTCGTCACCTTCTATGATTTTTTGAAGGAGGGTTCGAAAGTCAGGTCCAGCAGTTGGAAGAGTTATGGCTCTTCATTCTTCAACTTCTTTGACAGCAAAGAGTCTTCTGATAGCATGACCCGGGAAGACAGGAAGAAGACTTCGGCCATGCAGGAAGAGTTGAAGGGTTTCTTCGCGAGCACAGATGCCATTTGTTCTGACATTGCACTGCGAAGAGATCTTGCTTTTTACCTCACTTATTGGTTAGGTGAGGCTGTGTTTGCTGGTGGAGATGGGACGCACATCAGGCCGCATTGTATTTTTCCGGCTTGTCAGATGGCGTTTGGAGAGCGGCTTGCTTTGGTGCCTGCTCTTTACTCCTACTTGTGTACCGAACTGCAGGCTGCTGCTTTTTTGGTTCGGCTTGGGCTCCCTATGAATAGGGTATTTTCAGCCCATATCTTTTATTCGTGGTTTGTATACCACTGTCCTGGCTTCCACCAGCTAGGTGCTGCACAGGATGATGATCCTCTGATGATTCGATTGGCTAAGGGAAAAGTCGTATCCGAATCACTTTTGTTTGCCCGCATGAGGATCCGACGGTTCAGGGACGTCGAGATGGGGCAGTCTTCAGTGAAGCTTTCTCCGGAGTTGCGAAAGAAGGCTTTTGATTTTGGTGCCTCCCGAGACTCTACCAGAGTAGGGTCGGGAAGGCATTACCCTTTGACCAATGCAGAGAAGGAGTGGCTTTTCAGCATACGAGTCGGCACGATGGTGTACCGCAGACATCTTTTCGTCGACATCCAGCCGTATGTACCTTCTCGCTTTGCACTTCAGTTGGCCTTCTCTCAAGGCGTTGTTGGAGCGCCTTCGAGTATGGTGAAGCGTTTTGGGGGTTTGCAGGATGGCAGAAATGCATGGGCTTTTTATAGTGCTGAAGACACTACTGCCACGATCTCTTATCCTGAGCTGTCGACTTTCCGAACTGCCGGCTTCACGAAGTGGTTCGCGGAGAGCTTTTTGGCATATCGGGGGCTTTCCAAGATGTTGACACCAAAAATGTCACTTTGCCTCTTCAACATCAAGAAAGCTGCATGGAGTCGCAACCTGCCATAAATAGGCAATGCAATTTCTCCAAAAATTCAAATCTTGTCAGAATCAAACAAAAACTGCAAGATCCTTCAAGATAGCCAAGAGAAGAGTACACATGAAGTTTCGGGCCATTTCGACAACATTTGGCCTAACTTCATTTCTCCGACAGCTAAACGGGAGCTCCCGGCGGCGACATCATCGGAGACGTCAAAACTTCGATCAAAGCCTACAGATGACTCCAACGTGTCTCAAAAGGGCTCTATGCCAAATTTCAAGTCAAACCGACAACGTTTGACCCTCCATCAATGCTCGAGCAGCAAAATCAAGCCTCCCGGCGGCGGGAACCACTGAAGCCTTCGCTCATCAAACCAAGTGCATAAGTGGCTTCAACATGCTTCTAAAAGGCTGCACGTCAAATTTCAGGTCATTCTGACAACGTTTGACCAGGTTTCGATGCTCCGAGAGAAAATCAAGCCTACCGGCGGCGGAGCAACCCGGGACCATGACATCCAAAACGGAGCCCATGGAACGTCTCAAAATGACTCCAATAGGCTCCCCGTCAAATTTCAGGTCAATCGGACATCGTTTGACCACATATCAAAGCTCGGCATTTTCCCCGCAGCAAAATCAAGTGAAGCATCGACGGGACCCCAAACGGCTTCAAAACTCAAACAAAAGCCTATGGTTGGTCTTATTTATTGCTCAGGAGGCTTCACCTCAAATTTCAGGTCATTCCGACATCGTTTGACCAAGTTTCAGCTTCTGGCGGAAAATCAGCAGCTCTACGCGACAAAGTCTTCGGCTTTCCCGGAAAATTGGAAACTTTGCACTCTAAAAATGCAAGGATTCTCATCAAGTTTTCTGCAGGGAAATCAAGCCAATAAATGAGAAGAAATGTCAAGAAAAATACAGAAGAAAACGGCGACGAAAAAGACCTCAAAACGACCGCAAAACGGGCTCCGAAGGGGAAAAATACCCCAGGGTCGCAGACCCCTGCGACCATGGCCCATGGTCGCAGGCCCCTGCGACCATGGCCCATGGTCGCCGGTCCATGGTCGCCGGCGACCATGGAGGTCCGGGTCACCGGATTTTCCGCCGGTGACCCGTTTTTCCGTCTTTTTTCGCGTTTCGCGCACTTTGGCCCCTGTGGTTTCCTGAAAATGTGATTTTTAGTGCTTGAAATTGACTCATATCCTCTGACATCCGTCAAAATCACGGGTCAACCTCCAAAAGCATAAAATCATCATTGATCGCTCCAAGATCGCCAACCGGTCGACCAAGAAAGTGCACTTTCTGTCCGACCGATCGTGAAATCGACAAGACAGATGTCACCGGCCCACTCTTAGCTATCAATGTCTGAAGTTACATGTTCATCCGATGTCGATCAGCATGTAGATCCATCGATGATCATCGCCAGAAGAATTCCAGAAGACACGGCACGGCCCGCGACTCTTCGACTGCTCGGCGACCAATTAATGTGGTTAATTGACTAGCTTTATTGCAGTCATTAATTCATTTCTTTGGACGGCCCAATCAGAAGCAAGCATTTGGGAGTTACAAGTCAATTGATTCATGTTATTTAAACCATGAAACTCCTCCCATTATGGTAATTAAGGTGATTAAAAGCCCTTAATCTCCATCGGCCAATCAGATTCAAGGAAAAAGGAGTTACAAAATCAAGAAATAAATCTTGTAACTCCTCCCATTAAAGCCATTAAGGCTCATAAACCCTCCTAAATGGCTACCAAAGGCCTATAAATAGGAGAGCATTACATTGAAATTCGGATCGAAAAAAATCAGAAAAAAGAGGAGAAAATCAGAGGATAAAAAAAAAGATCAGAAAGAGATCTGAGAGAAAGAAAAAGAGAGAAAAACTCTGCTGAAGTTCTGCACCGGCCACCACTACAAGGTGACAAAAGTCCCTTAGGGGGCACCCCCCCAAGGTCCTTGCCTTCTCCCGCTGCCTCCAATGGCTTAGACGTGGCTTTTCAGCCCGTCTACTTAGCTTTTTATTGGACATAGGACCTTCTCTTGGTCTTTGTCCTCTAAAAACCTGAGGTTATAGCCAAGCCAAGCGAATCAAGAGCATCTTCTGCTCTCATCTGCATGGATGATGGCGAAGCCCATACATGGCTTGCGACCGTCAATCTGAACGAGTCCCCCACAATCTCCTGAAAAGTTAGATCTTCCTTTTCTTGCTTTTCATTGTAGTTTGTATTTTTCTAAAAGAGACAAAAATCACAACTCTTGTCTTTCATTATTGATGAGAATTGTAAATCGGCTATAAACGCCAAAATCGGCTATAAATGCCAAACAAAATCGCCTTTCACGGCAAACCAAGAAAATGTCTCTTTTCTTAAATATTTGTGCAATGGAAAACTTGAAAGAAGTTGATTTCCTTTTTACTTGCGAAGGTTGATCTCCGGATGACCACTTGCAATTCCAAGTAAAATAGAAAATCTGGCACACCCACACAAAAGAAATGTTGATGCACGCTTCAGGGCCCGCCAGGGCGCGAAAGGGCCGGACCCGACGGACTCCCACGTTCCGCCGACCCCGGTAGCCGTCCCACGGTGCCTCGGAGCGCGTTCCATCACAAGAAGGAGCTTGATGTAAAGCTGTCTTCGGGGAAAGATACTGGAAAGTCGGATGGCGTCCGGCGAGAGGAAGTTTGGGCCTTCCTTTCTGGAGAGAAGCACAAGATAGGCTTTCTCGGTAACCAGGGCGTCATTGGTTCTGAAGCTGTTCGGGAAGTACCTGATGAGGCTTTGGAGCAGCTAGAACAGGAGGAAGCTGAGCTCAACGCTTGGATGCAAGCGGCACAGAGGCGAGCTTCCGCGGAGTCTACTGGCGAGAGCAGACCATCCAGTGAGGAGCCAAGTGAGAAACCTGACTCTGATAGTGGGGCGGGTTCTTCTAGGAAGCGAACCCGTAGAGGTAAGAAGAGGAGGAGTCATCATCACAGCGAGGGGCCACATGAGGACTCTCCTGACATGGAAATCCCTCTTACCATCAACGAGGAGGTGCCAGAGGCTGTCGACGAGCCTCCAGAGAAGAGGAGTCGTGGGGAAGAGACCATTGGTGAAGGTATGATTCTTCCTTTTTCTTTTTCTACTTCTTTCATGGGGCTTTCTATGTTCTGATTTGTTTTCTCACCCTGCTGCTGCCTTTTTTTTTTTTTAGCAGAGGATGAAGACTTGCCGATGCCTGAGGTTCCGACCGATGAGGCGGTGATGGACCCGGTTATGGCATCTGAAGAAGAACCGAGGGACTCTGGAATGGTTCCAGAATCTCCAATTGGTATAACTTCTTTCGCTTTCTCTTTTTTTTTTTTTTTTTTGCCTGCAACTTGATTTGCTAACATTTCTCTTGTCAGCTGACTTGCCACAGGATTCCGATGACTTTGAACCATCAATGGACGCAAATGTTGATGATGCTTCCGATGAGTTCGTGGAGGAAGAGAGTGTTCCGCCAGTCGTCGAAGAAGGTACTTTGTACTGATGACCCTGATGATTTTTTTTTTAACAGGATCATATTCATACCTTTTTGTGTTTCATTTACAGGTTTTGAAGTGACAGAAGAGAGTCCATCGCTTCCTTCAGAACCAGAGCAAGGGATGCCAGAGGTCGATCCAGAGGTAGAGACTCCTACAACCAGTTCTGACGCGATAGAGCAGATACCTCGTCAGTGGCTCCAAGTGGAAAGAGTTCTTTTGTTACTCTTCCAATGGGACATGACATGAGCAGCCGATCAGCGGAGAATGGTGAATCTTCATCCAGTTCGTCTCTTCAATTTGCGAAGAAGGTGCTGGCTCGGGTTTTGAGTTCTTGGGTCAAGACTCTCCTTTTTGGACACTTGGAGGCAGGATTTGGCATGATCCCACATGTACAGGAGATTCTCACTGATACCGAAGAGGTTGGTCTGGATGTCACAGGTGCCAGGGCGATCGTTGATAGGATCATTGCACTGGGTGACAAGTGGTTTGAGACCATGGATTTCCCTGACGACCAATTCTTCAAGGAGATGTTCTTGGACCCTGCTGATAAGGCTAAGTCTGACCTGAATGAGGCTACACAGAGCAGGAAGCAGGTAGTCCGAGAGAAGAATAAGGAAAAGCTAGTCATCCTTGGATTAAAGCGCGATCTTGACATCCTTGATGGAGAGGTCGAAATGGCCAGGAAGCATCTTGAGCAATTGAAGGCACAAGTTGATGCTAAGTGGACTGCTATAACAGAGGCTCGTGACAGGGAGAGTACTCTGATTCGCAGGGTTGCAGATGCCGGTCAAGTTCTCGAGAGGAGGACTCTAGAAAACGAAAAATGGCAAACTGCTGGGGAAGAGCTTCCCGGTGTTAAAGAAGGGTTACGGCATTCGCCAGCATCTCATGGCAAGTTCCTGAAGAAGCGTGCCTTGGAAACTCTGACGGCTGATGCCAAAAGTTTGCTTGAGGAGCTGAAGCTTTGGCTGGAGACCATTTTTGGCTGAGCTCCTGATTTTTTGTAGCAGAAACTATTCTTCTTATTTATTTATTTTTGGTACCACATGTATTTTTTGGTACTTCTTTTTTTGTAGTGCTTGTGAACACTTTCTTTTTTTTTTGGTACCACATGTATTTTTTGGTACTTTTCTTTTTTTTGTAGTGCTTGTGAACACTTTCTTTTTTTTTGCTTTGGTACCACATGTATTTTTTTGGTACCCTTTTTTTTTTTTTTTTGTGTTCCCTACGCTCACTCAAATCTTTTTGTGATGAAAGCAATTGCTAAATGGGATTTGATCAAAAGCTTTGTCATTTTGTGAAAATCTTTTGTCAAATAATTGTTTTGGCATGGGAGCCTGATTTTGGTTGTGGCGTGAAAGCCGATTTTGAGATGGCATGGAAGCCGAAATTTTATGGCGTAAAAGCCAAAATTTGGGTTGGCATGGAAGCTGAAATTTTATGGCGTAAAAGCCAAAAATTCGGTTGGCACGGAAGCCGGATTTTTGTGGCATTTACAGCCAGTTTGGTGGCATTGATAGCCAATTTGTGGCATTGATAGCCGGTTTGGTGGCATTGATAGCCAATTTGTGGCATTTGTAGCCGGTTTTGACATGAGAGTCAGGTTTTTTTTTTTGTGTGGCATTTGTAGCCGAGTTTTTTTGAAAACCAAGTTTTGTTTTGTTGGCATGAAAGCCGATTTTGGCATTTATAGCCGGAAATTTTGTTTTGGCATTTATAGCCGGATTTTGGCATTTATAGCCGAGTTTTGGTTTTCAAAATGCAGGTATCGACTAAATGTCGCCTCCCCGCTGAATGGTCTTGCAAGTATCGATGGAATGTCGCTTCCTTGCTCATTCGGTTTTGCGAGTATTGATGGAATGTCACTTCCTCGCGGGTTAGGTTTTGCAAGTATCGATGGAATGTCGCTTCCTCGCGAATTGGGGTGCAAATATCGACTAAGCGTCGCTTCCCTGCTTTTCCCAAAACTTTTGGTTTTGCGGGTACTGACTTGATGTCGTTTCTCCGCGATTTTTGAAATTTGAGGTTTTCTCGAACCATTTGTAATTTTGGTTGTGGATAGCAACTGGTATGTTGCATCTCCACGATTTTTGAAATTGGGTTGTGGATATCAACTGGTTTGTTGCTTCTCCACGATTTTTGAAATTTGGTTTGTGGATATCAACTGAAATGTTGCTTCTCCACGATTTTTGAAATTTGGGTTGTGGATATCAACTGAAATGTTGCGTCTCCACGATTTTTAGAGGTTTTGGAAGTATCGAATGGGGTTCGCATCCTTCCGATTTTTGAGTTTTGCGAGTATCGACTAAGTGTCACTTCCCCGCGGTTTTTTTGAAAAACCATTTTTTTTGTTTAAAGACACGAGGGTCGTAAATTTTGACCTAAAACCATTTGGCGGTAAAAGGTAAGGTGGACTAGGGTGGAAATCCCTGAATCCGGATTTTTGTTTCAAACCATGAATTTTGGTTCAAGGATCGAAAGTTTTGGTCAAGTCAGGGAGAGGCTCCTAAACTTGGATTTTTTTTTTTTAACAATGAAATGATGAAAGTAAGCATTGTTTTTTGCGTTTCTTTAGAAATATCGACATTTCATATGAAAATTCTAAAGAGAGTGGGTTTGACGAGCGAGTACCTGAGAACAGGTTTTGGCCATACAGGCATTGCTCTTACCCAGTTGGGTAAGTCTTCAAGGGTAGTACCGCTTCAAGAACTTGCCATTGATGGGCAGCATACACCTGTCGCCTTCCATGTTTAGGAGGGCATATGCGCCGTTGGAGAAGACTTTGTCGATGACGTAGGGTCCCTCCCATTTTGGCTCAAACTTGCCTTTGGACTTGTGAGCGAAGACCATTGGTCTTTTTACCGGAAGAACCAAGTCACCCTTTTTGTAGGTGCGTTGCCTGACCTTTTTGTCAAAAAATCCTGCCATGCGTGCTTGGTAAAGTTCAATGCTTTGTCGAGCTTCGAGCCGTCTCTCGTCGAGATTGTCCAGCTCATGGAGTCGCAATTTGACATTGCTTTCTTGAGTCATGTCATTTTGTAGAGATACCCTCAGAGAAGGAATTTGTACCTCTAGGGGCACGACAGCTTCGCATCCATAGAACAAGGAGAATGGTGTGCTATGGGTTGGTCCTCGAACGGTGGTTCGATAGGCCCACAAAGCTTCAGACAGTTTATCGCTCCAGTCTCTTTTGTGACTAGAGACCATTTTCTTGAGGATTTTGCAGAGTGTCTTGTTGAAGGCTTCTGCTAATCCGTTTGCTGCCGGATTGTATGGAGTCGAAGGACAGCTTTGAATTTTGTATTTGTCGCAGAACCTGTAGAATCGATGATCCCGGAATTGTGGTCCGTTATCATGGACGAATCTTTTGGGTATGCCGAAACGACAAATGATGTTGGTGTGCAAGAACTGAAGAACTGATGAGGTCTTCATTTCGTTGAACGCAAATGCTTCTGACCACTTGGAGAAATAATCCGTAGCGGCAAAGATGAAGCGATGACCTTTGCTTGAAGGGGGAGAGATAGGACCTATGATGTCCATGCCCCATGCTTCAAAAGGCCATGAGATTGCTGTAGGATGCAGCCATTCTGGAGGCATGTGAATGTAGTCTCCATGAACTTGGCATTGTTGGCAGTGCTTAGCAAATTGCATTGCGTCGGGTACCATGGTAGGCCAGTAGTAACCCAACCTTTTGATTTGGTCGTAGAGCTTGGGACCAGCTTGCTGAGCTCCACAAAGACCAGCGTGAACTTCTTTGACTGTTTCTTCGGCCTCTTGTTGTGATAAGCAGCGTAGAAGTACTCCGTTGAAGGATTTCCTGTAGAGGATTTTTGAAGGAATATCCAAATGAAAGTTTGGGGCTCGCCTTTGAATGCTTACCCGTTCTTTTGGATCTTCAGGTAGGATTCCGAACATAGTGTAATCAATGAACGGATCCCTCCAGTCGCCGATTGAAGTTTGAATGATAGAGATCCGACTTCCAACCACTTGGTGGCATTCAGCAACTGCTTGGTGTGTGTTAAGAAGAGGGAGGATCTTTCTCTCACACACTGTAATTTGCATGCTTTCCCCTTCCTGGATCGCCATTGATGCGGCAAGTCCGGCCAGGGCATCTGCACGGATGTTTTCACCTCTACGAATGTGGGTGATGTTGCAAATGTCAAACTTTTGCAGAAGCGATTGTGCCTTATTGTAGTAAGGCAGCAGATCAGGCTTCCTGACTTCATATATCTGATTCATCTGGTTGACGATCAGTTGAGAGTCTCCAAAGACTTCCAGCATAGTGATACCGGATTCGATGGCGAGTTCCAATCCTAGGATCAGAGCTTGGTATTCAGCTGCATTGTTTGTGCATGGTTCCAGTAGCGAGAAACCGTGTGGAATCATGTATTTGTCAGGGCTAACAAAGAGGATGCCAACTCCTGAGACCAGCTTTCTTTTTTCATTTGTCCTGGTTGCACCGTCAAAGTACATGTCCCAGGAGGCATTTGGTGAGGAAGTCTCCACGTTGTAGACAGGTTCGTCTGAGAGATCATCTCTAAGTGGAGAATCTTTAGGCAATGGATGCTCTGCGAGAAAGTCTGCTAGAGCTTGGCCTTTGATTGCTTTTTGTGGCACATACCTAATATCAAATTGTGATAGAAGGATGGACCATTTTGCTAGTCGGGCATTGAGAGAACCGGCCTTCGTGACAAGGACCTTCAAGAGGTTGATCCTCGAGACCAGGTAGACTGTGTTGGAAAGCAAGTAGTGACGTAGCTTTTGTACGGCGAACATCACTGCAAGGCATTCCTTTTCGACTGGAGAGTAGCGATGCTCTGCACCTACTAGCATGCGGCTAAGATAGTATAGAGCAGCTTCCTTTCCCTCATCATTTTCTTGTGTAAGCAGAGCGCCTACAGAATGATCAAGAGCTCTTGTGTAATAGATGAATGGTTTTCCAGTGGCAGGGGCAGCTAACACTGGAGGTTTGGTCAGGTATGACTTGATATCTTGAAATGCGGCTTCACAGTCGGCATCCCAGACAAAGTCTACACCCTTTTTCATCAATCGAGAGAATTGACGGCATTTCCCCGAAAGATTGGAGATGAACCGTCTGATGTAGGCCAATCTCCCTTGGAGCCCTTTTAATTCTCTCAAGGTTCTTGGAGAGGGCATTTCTAGAATAGCTTTGACTTTTATGGGGTCAAGTTCTATTCCAGCTTTCCGAACAAGGAATCCGAGAAACTTACCCGACGAGACGCCGAAGAAGCATTTTAGAGGATTCATCCGCAGTTTGTGTTTGCGGAGTCGGAGGAAGACTTCCCGAAGATCTTTGAGATGGTCTTCTTTTCTTCTGCTTTTGACGGCGAGGTCATCAACGTAACATTCGACCGTCTTGTGCTGCATATCTTGGAATATTTTCATCATAGCCCTCTGATATGTGGCACCAGCATTTTTCAGACCAAATGGCATGATAGTGTAGCAATATACGCCAAATGGAGTTCGAAATGAAGTGTGTTTTTCATCCTCGGGATGCATCTTTATCTGATTGTAACCAGAGAAGCCATCCATGAATGTCATTCGCTCGAATCCGCAGGTATTGTCAATCATCACCTCCGGTATGGGGAGCGAGAATTCATCTTTAGGGCAAGCGCCATTCAAGTCTCTATAGTCAATACAGACTCTGATCTGCCCATTTTTCTTTGTCACGGGGACAATGTTGGCCAACCATTCTGGATGTTGTTCCTCACGGATGAAGCAGACGCTTTTGAGCTTTTGAACTTCTTGTTCGATTTTATCCATCACATCTGGACGGAATCTTCTTTGGCCTTGTTTGACAGGCTTGATTTCTTCTTGAAGATTGAGTTTGTGGACTGCTACTTTGGGGTCTAAACCAGGCATTTCAGCGTAGGACCATGCAAAGCAATCAACGAACTCACGAAGAAAAGCGATATACTCGGGTAACTCATCATCCTTTATATTCTTGCTTATGAATACAGGACGTGGGTTATCTGGTGTTCCCAAGTCTATCTTTTCAATAGGATTTTCTGTTAGAAGGTTCGAAGGTGGTTCCTCCACAATATTTTCGGAGGCTTCCAGCTCAACAAAACCTTCTGGGATTCCAAGGGCATTTGTAGACTGAGGGTTTGTTCCTTTCCACAGGTCTTCTTGATTGGTGATCTTCTCAAGGCTTGCTATGAGATGGTCCCAATCGCCTGTTGAAACTGGGTCGAAGTAAGGTACTTCTTTTGGAGACGAGGGCTCTTCTGGGTCAGAATAGCACAAATCTGTATTATCTGACGATTCCTCTTTATCATCAGAGAAATCGTACCAATTGGATGAGCTTCCTGGGTCTCTGTCATGTAACTCTTTAAAGAGATATCCAGGGAGATCGATGTCTTCATGGACTTGAGATGTTGAGGCTTGGTCGGTAAAACGACTTTTAAGCTTTTGTGTCAACTGTCTCAGAGGAGTGTCGGGATCATACCCTAACCCATATGAAGACTTTTCTACATGACCGTAGAGTCTCCAATCTTCCAGCTGGCTTTTGGTCAAGGCGGGTCCCAATGGCGTGAGAATACCGCGGCCTTCTCCCAAACCGACTGGGTTCTGAGCGTCAAAGCCCATTTTCTTCATGATAGCTTGTGCCACAGGACTATATAGAGATAGTTGAGGCATACCTTCGTTTTGGAAGGGTTCAAGCAAGGAATTTGATGAAGAAGCATCCGATCTATGGAAGAAGATTGGCTTTTGCTTTGGTGATGTTGTCGGAACAACAAAGGTAGCAGACGTAGGATCTTCTACATCAGCAGGTGTCTCCGTCGGAGTGAGAGCAGGCTGAACATGCTGAGCGTCAGCTTGGCTTGACGATGCATCGTCTTCTGGCTCTGAGTCCGAGTCTGTGTCTTGCATGATAGACACGAGAGAAACAACAAATTTGCCCCCAGGCTTTTGCTTTGCCTTCTTCACTCTGGTTGTGATGACCAAAGGTTTTGAAGATTTGAGGGAGATGAAGAAGGGAGATTGACTACTCTCTTCTAATTTGCCGGAGGGTTTGTTTTCTTCCGGTGATTTTTGAGGAGCCTTGCCTTTATCTTTCTGGAGATTTTCAGCAGGGGGTGCTATTTCCTCTTCTTCTTTTTCTCCTTCATACATCTGGGAGTCTGCGAAGTGGACTTCTTTACCTTTGAAGGGTTTTCTGTCCGCAAAGACTCGATGTACCATGCCGTCGTCGCCGACGAACTTGATGCATTGATGTAGAGTTGAAGGGACAACACCATTCTCGTGTATCCAGGGGCGTCCGAGAAGGATGTTGTAGCATGAAGGGGTTTTTATTGCATACACAGTGACTTCAGAAATAAGATCACCGATCTGCAATTTGAACCTGATTTTGCCGATAGGCCTTTGAGTACTCCCATCGTATCCAAAGATAGATACAGATGTGTGGCTTAGCTTACTGGGTGGGATGCCCAACTCTTCGAGAGCCGAAGTGGAGATGAGGTTGAGTGCAGAACCTGGGTCGACCTGAACTCTGTGTATAGGCATTTCCTTGATGTACCCTGTGAAGTACAGGGGTCGGTTGTGCCTTGCTTCGCCAAGTAGGAGGTCGTCCTTTGTGAAGGCGATGGTTGCAC
This sequence comes from Umbellularia californica, assembly GCA_028538565.1. NCBI lineage: Eukaryota > Viridiplantae > Streptophyta > Magnoliopsida > Laurales > Lauraceae > Umbellularia > Umbellularia californica. Next base: position 27,926,978 of record JAPQWN010000002.1, read on the forward strand.
TGGCTGCTTTTTGCACCGAGAGGCATTCAATGCATGATCCCTCAGTTTTCTTTTCTCCCTTTGAGGAAGTTTCAGAGTTTTTGACCCGGTAGTCCATTTCAATTTGGAGGACTTGTGGGGCATGTTTGTCGACATCCTCATTCAGTTTTTGTAATTCTGATATGAGATTATCACGAGTGCGTGGAGACATTCGCAATAAGTCTAGGATGGGAAGTCGTGCAGGTATGTGTTTGAAGTGCTCGATCAAATCATACTTGAAAGCCTCCTTAGGGCGTGCATGTTCATTATTTTTGCCACTGGGGGCGCTTACAACATCTTTTCCCGAAGGATTTACATAAGTAAAGGAAGATTGGTTGTAATTTTTGTGGTAGTCCCGGCCCGAGCGGGTGCCTCTACCAACTTCGAGAGCTTCTTGAGAAGGATCTTCGCTTGGAAGATTGTCTTCATGATCAAGAGGCTGTCGTTTTTCATCTACTGGGGATGCATCTGCAGCAGAGTTGCCATCCTCAGTGATTGTGTTGCACGGAGCATTTTCCGGGAGCGAGTCCTGAACAGCATCCAGCAGCTTTTCTTCTTCGTTGACCCATCCATCATCCCAAGTTGGGTTTTCTTCATGATGATGAGTCGGGAAGAATGTGTATTCTGAAGTCACAGTCTCAGGAGAAGAAACCTGAGAGGGTGTCATCTCTGTGAAAGTCACGTGAGACGAGGTAGCTCCAGAGGATACATTGCTAGGCGTCGTCGGAGTATAGGTAATCTCATCAGACGACGCTTCAGAAGAGCTATAGTCCTGATATATTACATTACAGGAAGCTCTAATAGGAGATGTTGCCTTCTCGGAGTCAGACTCATCCTCGGATGTAAGAGGATCGTCTATCCAGCAATGTTCTCTATTTTCAGGAGTTAAGGGTGGATGTACCTGATTATCTTCAGGGACTTCAGGCTCTGGATTGTGAGGAATCTCGTTGACGCGGTCTTGCTCTAGTTCCAGAGCGAGATGCTGCAAGATCCTCGCATATTCTTCAAGATCAGGCATGGGAGCCAGATCCTCTTCTTCGTCTTCTCCGTGTGGCTCAACATAGTTGATTTCCACTGGAGCAACGACAGGTGCTGGGTTAACAGCATCTTCTTGTGCAGCCACTTGATCTTCTTCATCATCAGACCAGGATTCTTGTGGTTGCAAAGGGTTATACCAGATTACTGGCATAAGGTGAGTTTCAGGAACGCATTCTTCGTCGGAGAGATACTCTCCTGTTTCAAGAGATTCCTCCCACTCGCCGGTGTAGTTGGGCTCGAATCCATCGTCGGTGTCGCTGGACTCGTATCCATCAATGGAGAATCCAACTACCGAGTTGCAAGAGTATGATGCCCCCTGCATGGCTTCTTTTTTGAATTGAGGTGGCACGAAATCACTGAGAGTGAAGTTTCTTACCGCCTTTGAAGTATCTGGAAGGGACGTTTTTGTTGCCCCGAGTGAAGTGGTAGAGGAGGCCTCTGCCTTTTCATGGACTTCTTGTTTTGGCTGGGTCTTCTCTTGCCGTTTGAGTCTGAGGAGATGTTTCCTAGCCTGCCTTCGCTGTTGAGCTGTCGGCTTTGTTTTTACGATCTCCCAGTTTTCATCTTCCAGGAGATTGGGATGTACCCATATAGGTTGTCCATCTGGTGTTGGATAGGGAACCAGCTCCTCGGACGCTTGAATTTTGTTTATCACCATGAAGGAAGTAGTGATCTTCTTCTTCGGCGATTTTGATGTTTGTCCACATGACACCATGTTGACGGAGGCAGTCCCATAGTTTTTGTCAAAGGTGATGACTCCGTTTTTCCACATCTCATTGATCTTCTCTCTCACAACAAAGCATTGATTGAGAGGATGCGAGATCATCTGGTGGTATGGACAGTACCGAGGATCGTTGGTTTTGCCAACATCGCCCGGTCTTTTGGGTTCAGGCAAGGTGAGCTTGCCGTTTGCCACGAGAGCCCCGAAGATTTCGTCAACATCTTCATCGAACGGGTATTTCTTTTCTACTCGCTCTTTGAAGGCATCAGAGAGTTCAGGTCTCTTACCTGCAGCTCTGTTTTCAGCTTTCTTTGGTTGCTGAGGAGCTGACTTGGTTTGCACATTGAGGACCTCTTTCTTCTTTGGTTTAGAGGTTGCAATGGCGGTTGGCTCTTTTCTTTATGACTTCTGACTGTTGAGGTCTTTAATCACCGTTTCAGCTTCCATAGAAGCTTCCAGGAGTTCTCCCAGGTTTTTTTATTTGTTGCCGATGATCATGGAGCGTATTCTGGCTCTCATGTTGTTTCGGCAGATGTCGACTAGCGACGCCTGTGGCAATACATCTGAACATTTGTATGCCATTGCTTTCCACTTGTGAATGAAGTCATAAGTTGACTCATTCTCTCCCTGTTTTAGGCTGCAGAGCTGAGCCATAGTAACAGGATGATCCTCACCTTGGAAGTGGGTCAGGAAGCGTGTCTCTAGCATAGCCCAGTTCTGAATGGAGTTCTCCGGAAGAGTGGAGTACCAATCGAAGGCCGTACCTTTTAGGGTACTTGCAAAGAGGCGGATGTTGAGTGCATCTTGATCCGCGATAGCTCCCGTCAAAATCTTGAAGTGGATGACGTGCTGTCTGGCTGATCCTTTCCCCGTATATGTTTGGAGAGTAGGATGCTTGAATTTTGTGGGGAACAGGACCGAGTCCATCCATAAAGGATATGGTGGCTTGATCCCATGCTCCTTGAGTATATCCTCTTCTTTTGCTTTGGCGAGGATACTGTCTACGTCCTTTTTGGTAAGGGCGCGTGACTCATTTTCTTCTCCATTTCCCTCGTTATTGCTATGATTCGGAGGAGGCTCATTGTTCACCTGATTTTGGACAACAAGGAGAAGGTTTTCCATCAGAGTTTCAATCCTCTGCTGGCCTTGTTCCAACTGCTGGATGCGTGTGAGCGCATCATCTTGAGGTGGATTCTGAGGTGGTGGCTCAGAACTTGTAGCCAAGACGTTCATCCCTCGGGATTCGAACGAAGAAACCGTCCTGGTGACTGAGCTGAGGCTCATTCTTTTTGATGAAGAGCTTGATGAAGGATTACTCTCCCGTCCTTGGCTGGAAGGGGCAGGAGATTCTTCGGGATGTCCTTGTGTCCTGGTGACGCTACGGGTCACCGGACGTCGGACATGGATTTTTTATGCTGACTTTTGGCGTCTTCTGGTTTTTCCAACCATATGGACGGCAGCAACTTGGTCGGGTCTTTCTTTTTCGACCCATTTGTGGGAGACTTGAAGTGTAGGAGGCTGGGTCCGTTGCTCCTCTAGTCTCTTTTGTCGATATGACGCACGGTGGCGTGCTCGACGAGTGATTTGAGCTTCAGTCAGCTCTGGCTGGGCTCTGACGATGAAGGATGTGCTCCCTCGGGCGCAGCAGCCGAGCTTGTCTTCTTTGTAGCTAGGCAAGGACAGGATCCGGACCCAGTCCTTTGCCTGTTGCAGCGAAGCTTTGAACCTTTCGAGTTCGGCCCCTGTAGAGATGAAGGGTCGAACTGAAGGAGTGTAGGCCTTAGCAGGTGCTTGTAGAGGCCTGGTGATGCATGATCTGATTTTGGGCCTGTAGGAACAAGCCGGCTCATGCTGGTTTGACTTGGGAGTCAAGTTGGAGATGGGTCTCTCCTCTTTCATGTAGGCAAGAGGGTAGAACTGGTTCTCCTTGAGTGGGGCCAGGTATGCTGGCTTGGTGGAGGTTTTAGACCTTCTTTGTTTTGGGGAAGGTCTTGGAGACCAAGTCTTAGGATAGACCTGGTTGTTTGTGGGTCGAGGCTTCGCGGGGGTGCCGCGGGCTTCGGGCTTTTGGGCACTCGCCTTTGGTGTCACGAGAGTGACACGTTGAGAGGCGATCTTCTGCTTTTTGGCAGGAGCAGCTTGTTCTTCGGGAAGTGGGAATGGTCCCAATGTCCCGAAGACGATGGTCCGGGGAGTCGAGGTCGACCCGGAGTTCGGAGAGTTGCCGAGGGAGTTGATGCTTCGGCAGCTGACAAGGCGCTTATGAGTGCGCGCGCTTTGCTTCTGTTGAAGCATGAGTTGGTGCTTGTTCTCATCGAAGATAATGGTTAAGGCTGCCATTGTTAGTTTCAAAATTTCTGAAACAAGACCACATCCATTAGTAATCACAAGAATATGATGATCATAAATGGGGAATTCTATGATTTTGTCTTTTCAAATCGCTCAAAGGACAAGACCCAAGCAATATGAAGAAGGCAAAAAGCCATAGAGGGTACAATTGTTCTGGTTGCAAGCATGGTAGGCTCGAAATGAGCGTTCCAATGACTGCTAGAAGCAATTGTATACCTAAATTCGACTTATCGAGAAGCAGAGCTTGCTCGAGATAAGAAGAATATAAGGTAGGAGTTACAAATGTGCCGGTCACAGATACAGTAGACCCTGAAAGGGCGTACTAGTACTGCTATGCACAAATGTTGGAGATCGCATCCATGAGATGGGATTCTTTGTTTTGAAAGGTCAGAAATGGATTCGTCAAAGAGAGCAGGTGGCATTCCGATTCAAATACGGGCTCAACGATTTCCGCGAGCGCCAGTACTCAGAAGGAAAGAGACCACAATTTCTCGAATCTGAATCCAAAAGTGACGAGTTTTTTTTTTTTTTGAAATGTCAAGATTGGTTCCATCAAGGAGAGCAAATGGTATTCTGATCTGAACACGGTCTCGAAGATTTCCGCGAGCGCCAGTGCTCAAAAAAGAAGAAACCAAAATTTCTCAGATCTGAAATCAAAAGTGACGAGTTTTTGGAGATTTTTTTTTTGAAATGATTTTTTTTTTATTTTATTATTTTTATTTTTTTTTAATTGGTCGCCGAGCAGTCGAAGAGTCGCGGGCCGTGCCGTGTCTTCTGGAATTCTTCTGGCGATGATCATTGATGGATCTTCATGCTGATCGACATCGGATGAACATGTAACTTCAGACAGTGATAGCTAAGAGCGGGCCGGTGACATCTGTCCTGTCGATTTTTCGATCGATTGGGCGGAAAGTACACTTTTTTGGTCGACCGGTTGGCGATCAATGTTGATTTTGATACTTTTGGAGGTTGACCCGTGATTTTGACGGATGTCGGAGGACATGAGTCAATTTCAATCACTAAAAATCACATTTTCAAGAAACCACAGGGGCCAAAGTGCGCGAAACGCGAAAAAGGACAGAAAAACGGGTCACCGGCGAAAAATCCGGTGACCCGGACTTCCATGGTCGCCGGCGACCATGGGCTGCGACCCTGGGGGTTTTTCCCCTGTTTTTGGTCCGTTTTGTGGTCTTTTTCGTCGCCGTTTTCTTCTGTATTTTTCCTGACATTTCTTCTCATTTATTGGCTTGATTTCCCTGTAGAAAACCTGATGAGAATCCTTGCATTTTTAGAGTGCAAAGTTTCCAATTTTCCAGGAAAGCCGAAGACTTTGTCGCGTAGAGCTGCTGATTTTCCGCCAGAAGCTGAAACTTGGTCAAACGATGTCGGAATGACCTGAAATTTGAGGTGAAGTCTCCTGAGCAATAAATGAGACCAACCATAGGCTTTTGTTTGAGTTTCGAAGCCGTTTGGGGTCCCATCGATGCTTCACTTAATTTTGCTGCGGGGAAAATGCCGAGCTTTGATATGTGGCCAAACGATGTCCGATTGACCTGAAATTTGACGGGGAGCCTATTGGAGTCATTTTGAGACATTCCATGGGCTCCCTTTTGGATGTCATGGTCCCGGGTTGCTCCGCCGCCGGTAGGCTTGATTTTCTCTCGGAGCATCGAAACCTGGTCAAACGTTGTCGGAATGACCTGAAGGTGTCAACAGCGCCCCTGCCTCGGATGCCTGGGCGCCCCTGCCTGGGTGCCTGAGATGTCTGGGCGCCCCTGGTCTGGGCGCCTGAAGGCGTGGGCTTCACTGCTGCGTGCGTGGACTTCGCTGCGGTTGCGGGCATGGGCTTCGCTGCTGAGGGGCTAGCCACTGTCTGCGTGGGCAGCAGCTCGTGTGCTATTCAGGCATTTGATTTGGACAGCTAGGCAACTAGTTCCGGTGATCTAATGTAGTCCCGCGGGTTGTAGATAACCTGAGTTTCAAGATCCTGCCTAGAGATGTCGAAAACAGTGTTATTCCAAATATTAGAATATTTAATATGATTACCTGGAGATAGAGGCTATTTATGCGAGAGCAAAGACAGAGTTTGAGGGTTGCTCGTGAGAGAGCTACACCTTTTTGAGATCGAACTTTTGGCGACCCGCGAGAGAGCTGCTAAGCTGGAGACAGGTTGTCCGTTTGAGAACAGTGCAGAGGTCAAGCTTTTGGTGACCCGCGAGAGGGCCGCTAAGCTGGAGATAGGCTGCTTGTTTGAGAACAGTGCAGAGGTCAAGTTTTTGGTGACCCGCGAGAGGGCCACTAAGCTGGAGACAGGCTGCCTGTTTGAAAACAGTGCAGAATTCAAGCTTTTGGTGACCCGTGAGAGGGCCGCTAAGTTGGAGATAGGCTGTCTGTTTGAGAACAGTGCAGAGGCAGGTCAAGCTTTTGGCGGTACGTGAGATTATTCACCTCGCCTGGACCTATTGATTTCCTCAGCATTCATATATTTTTGAGCTTTTGCCAATAGTTTTGGCATGCTCTTTGGTGGTCGCTTCATTACTGAAAAGAGGAAGCTTGATGACCGGAGGCCTCCTAGGAAGGCAGTCATGCTGACCTTATCATCAGGCTCCTCGACCTGAAGGACCTCCTCGTTAAAACGAGTGAGGTAGCTCCTCAGGCTCTCGTCTCGATCCTGTTTTACGTTGAGCAGGTGGGTGGCAGGCTTTTGTTGGTGGCGTCCACCAATAAACTGTGCCACAAATGATCTGCTTAGTTCGGCTAAGGAGCCTATGGAGGCCGGGGTGAGACTGGCAAACCATTGTCGTGCGGGACCCTTCAATGTAGTTGGGAATGCCCTACACATAATTTCGTCGGCGACGTTGTGCCACTGCATCAAGGTTTTAAATGTTTTGAGGTGGTCCAGTGGATCCTTCGTTCCATCAAATGTCTACACGGATGGCATTTTAAACCTTCGAGGAAGTGGGTAGTTCACCACGTCGGGCTTGAACGGTGTGTCCGTTCGCCTGACTAGGTAATCCACTGTTTCTGGTGCCTGCGCCTTCATGGCGTTGAAGACATCCCCTAGCTGATTCTGCATTTCCTTGATCTTCTCGTCCCAGAGATTGGGGGCTTCCCTGGACTGATCTTGGAAATAACTCCTATTATCCACGCTTTTATTTTCACTCTCCCCCTCTTGGAAATGAGGATCCTCCCCATTAGAAGCAGAGGGAGGAGGTGGAAGTCCTCCGTGATTAGCTTCCCCCGGAGGTGGGAGTCCTCCAAACTGGGCTCCACCCGGAGGAGGAGGTCGCTGTTGATAGGCACCACCCTGATGGGAGCCCAGGGGATGAGGTCCATGGGCGCCCAGGTGAATTCCTTGGGCGCCCTGGGGATGGGCGCCCGGGGGAGGAGCTCCGCGGCGTGGAGCTTTTGGATGCCCCGGGCGCGGTGCTCCTTGCGGTACTTTCCCAAATTGTGCTCCTCCTTGCCCCCCTGTGAGCATGAGTTGTAAGATTTACTGGTTTTGAGTCACCAGCTGCTGCATGGTCTCCAACATTTGTTAAGGAGTGAGAGCAGGAGCATTTGGGGCAGGATTCGTCGATGGAGGATCATTCTCGCCTCTTCGCAAGGGATTATCTTCTGGTCGTCTTGCAGATCTAGTGGTGATCACCATAATTTTGAAAAAGGAGGGATTCTGAAGTGAGAATTCTAGTCGATTCCCACAGACGGCGCCAAACTGATGATGCACAAAAATGGATTCGCACACCACCGGTCAAGTAATAAATAATTAATGCAACAATTAAGAGGAGAGAGAGAGATATATAGTGGTTCGGTCAGTGTGACCTACGTCCACTTCAGAAAGGCAGAGGTTGCCGGATATGTTATTTCTCAAGTGTCCGGAGATTACAAATGTAGGAGAGTGTGTAGAAGGGAGAATATTACTTGCCCCCCAAGTGCCGAGAGGCTCTTCTATTTATAGTCTTCCCCTAACAGATGGGGACGACTTTACAGCACCGTTCACAAGGAGCCTTCGAGCTGTCCTCGCTGGGCGAGGACACCTGGGATATTCTCCGCAGGACTTGGTAAAAGCGGGACGTGGATTGACTGTTTCCAAGGCAGTGACGGTGAGGCTCCCGGATGCTCTCTTGATGATGATTGGCCAAGCTGATGGATTGGGCTTGGACCTCTTGGAGTTGGGCCCTTGGGCTTGTAACATGAGTTAGGCCCTTAGGCTTGGCCCATCAATCATCATTAAGACAACGCCAACATGTTTTGGCAAGAAGGGCTAAGTTATTACTTTTTGTGTCCCTTATTCCAAGCCCTCCATCTACAATTGGTTTACAGTGATCTTTCCATTTTAGAGTCTGTAATTTCTTCTTCCCCTCACCATCTCCCCAACAAAAGGATCTGAGCATTTTATCTATTGTATTTGAAGTTTTGTTGGGGAGTCAAAGGACCGACATCTACCCAACAAAAGGATCTAAGCGTTTTATCTATTGTATCTAAACTTTTGTTGGGGAGTCGAAGGACCGACATATTATGAATCGGAATGGCCGATGCTACCGATTTGATTAACGTGTTCCTACCTGCTTGAAAAAGAAGTGGAATCTGCCATGAGCCAGTTATGGATTTAATTTTATTGATTAAAGCTTCAAACCTAAGATTTTTATTCCTCTTGACAAATAGAGGATTTCCAAAGTACTTCTCATTTGTTTCCACCATCCTTACCCAAAGGATGGAGGCTATACCTTTGCATTTTTTTTTTACAAGACCCTTTGCTAAAATAAATTTCTAATTTATGGAAATTAATAATCTATTCTAAGAGCTCACAATTATCCTCAAGAAGGTCCTTCACACATTTTAGCTTTACAGAAAATAACACTATCATTAGCAAAAAAACAAATGAGTGATACTAGGAGCCTATCTAGCTATCCTAACCCCATGAATGGATCCCACCTCTTCTGTCTTTATGGACATACACCTTTGTGCCCAAAATAACTAGATACCAAGACAAGGGCCCTCACTGTATTAAACCCCCGGATGGCAAGATTTTCCCAAATGGAGATCCATTTAAGAGGATAGAAAAGGAGACATATGAAACGCATTCTTTAATCATTTTAACGAAACTCTCATCAAAACCAAAAGCTAATAACACTTCAATTATAAAACCTCATTCCATACGATTATAAGCTTTTGTCATGTCCAACTTAAGACCCATAGATTTAGTCTTCCTTCTAATCTTAAGGTCAAGTTTATCAACCAAATCTTTAGGGAAAAGATTTTTTGTTTCCCTAAAGTATTGGTAATCTATGTTTGGCAAATTGTAAATTCCTGAAGATTTGGATGAATGGAAATCTTCATTTGTTTGAATTTTCAGATCCGACCACCCCCCATAAGACTTGAAAATCCTCATTTAAGTGGATTTGCACACCGAACCCTATTTTTCTCGGTTATATGTATCGATACACACCAATATCAATGTGAAATCCTCAACTATACAAATCCACAATGAGGAATCCTTGTTCCAGCAGTAGTGAAGAATTATCAGATCTAGAGATTCCTTGCTTGTTACCAAACATATTACTTCATGAGCAATAATGTAATTATCATTGATCAATCTTCCTTTTAGAAAGACACTTTGGAATGGGTCCATAATATTAGGAAGAACTAGTATTAGTCTATTAGCAATAATCTTATATATTACTTTATAAATAATATTGCAAAAGGCTTATGGGTCTAAAGGCATTCACATTAGTGCCATGAGTTTTCTTTGGAATAAGCGATATAAACGTTCTATTAATGGTTCTTAGGGAAGAGCTGTACTTAAAAGAATTCTGAACTGTATTCACAATGCCATTCCCTACCACCCCCCACATATGTTGAAAGGTTTTAGCCGGATTAACTATCTGGGCTTGGGGCCTTAAGTGATCCTTGTTGAAAGACTATCACTGATTTCTTTTCCAACTTGAATAAGAGTAAGTTTAATATTATCATCATGTGGTATTATAGATTTGATCAACTCCTTCACTAGGCCTAGATTCCCTTGGGCCTTTAGATCTCATAATCCCTACGAAGTGGCTACAAAATTCTCTTCCGATCTCCTCTCAAGAATCGAGCCTCTTTTTCTCTTCTTTTGGATCTTCATTAATCTTAAACATCTTTATAGGTGCACGAAATTTCACGAACCCGGAGGTGATGATCTCGAGACCCACTAGAAGAGAAGATGTGATGCCTTTAGTAGAACCTAAAAGAAGGAAGAAGAAACAAGCAGTCAAAGACCCTGGCTGTGGGCAGCACAAGGCTCTCCGATGCCTAAGTTAGTGTAAGAACGTGACAGTAGGGTAGAGATTTCTCAATGACAGAGTAACGGCTCTGTAAGTAATGGGTTGTATCTTGCGTACCTTTGGAGGAGATTAAGTCTTCTAATTTATACCGTTGTTGAAAGTTCAGGATCCGAACCCTAGAGGGGGGGGTGAATAGGGTGAGCTACAACTTAATGACCAATTATGCCAATTTTAAACTTCTTTAAAACAATTAGTCACTTGTGATGATTAACAAATAAAATGCGGAAGCTAAACAACAACAATCACCACATAAGCATTCACCATAACACAATCATTTATAGTGGTTCGGCCTCAATGCCTACATCCACTACCGGCTTGTGTTCTCACACCCCACCGGATTTCCACTATTTATGCTTTTTAATAGGCTAAGCAATAACCACTACAATATGCTTTCCAAGGATAAGCAATAACCTTACAATGTTGTTTTTCAAGGCTTAACAACAACCTATACAAGATGCTTTTCTAGGCTAAGCAATAACCTTCAACACTATGCTTTTCTAGGCTAAGCAATAACCTTACAATGTGCTTTTATAGGCTAAGCAATAACCTTTACAATAAAAGATTTTCTCTCAAGAAGGTGTCTTCACAAAACACTCTAAGAGATACAATTTAAGCTCAATATAATTGCCTCTAAATTAGGCGGATAAGAAAGTGTAAATCAACTCACACAACACACTGTAAAATGCAAAGATGAATGCTCATGATGTGTGTGTGTGGAAACTTCAATCAATATAAAAAGTTTAAGATCAATCAATGTATGCTAAGAAGCATTCAAGGGTTTAATGCATACAAAGATTTGATTGAAGTTTAAAGCAAGTCACTTGTAAGTAATTAGGGTTTAGACAAGTGAGCATGCTAAGTGTTGTTTTCAAAAACTAGTGCAACAAAGGTTTAGGATTGTGAAAACAACATGGATGATTCAAACAAGTTCAACAAAACATGTTATCAAACAAATCCAAGGTTTTGCCAAGAACATGTATTAAAGTTTTTAAAGCAAACTTGTTTTGAAATCAAAGTGAAGAATTCAAAGTTTTAAATCAAAGTTTAAATGGTTTAGAATTCAACACAATATAGTTTATATGCTAGAAAATATTTACCAATAGTTTAGTCAAAGCATAAAACATATGTTTATAAAAAGGCAAAGCTTACTTGGTGATTTAACTTCATTAATCCAAGCTTTAGCTTTCCTTAATGACCCTTAGCCTTCCTTAGCTTGATCCCCTTTCTTTTCTCTCAAAATACCTCAAGAAGGGCTTCAAAGATCATCAAATTTGACCTTGGAATGAACTAAGTTTTATAGAATTTTTGGCCCAACGGATACCTGTCGGTCAACCGACAACTAGGGGTCGGTTGACCGATGGTTCAACGGTCTAATGGCAACGGTCATATTTTTCAAATTTTTCTGACCAAATTGTCATTGTCGGTTGACCGCCATTATCGGTCGACCGACATCGGACCGACAACCGAACCGACAGCACAAAGATGAATAAAATGATGCTCTCTGGATTTTGAACCGACAAGCTCTCGGTCTGGATTTTTATAAACTGTCGGTTGACCGACATGAACCGACGCGATGACCGACAGAGATGATCTGAAATTTGTAGCTCTCTGGAATTCGGACCGACAACCATCGGTTGACCTCGGCTCGCTTTCTCGGTTAGCCGACATGAACCGACAAGCTGACCGACAACAGGTCAGTTGTATTTCTGAGTTCCTTCAGTTTTGAAAAATCTAACTTTGAAATCATTTTTGAAAACTCAGAATATAAAGGTGTTTGAGACAAGGTTTTATCAAGAAAAAAGCTTTTCAAAATAAGATTAAAATCAACCAAAAGGTTTGAAACATAGTTTTAGCAAGTTGATTTAAATCCTGTGATTTTCAAGATAAACCAATGAGAAATGAAATGAGATGATCATGATGCAAATGTTGGACATCAAATTGCAAACACAACTTAGGGTCTAACAATCTCCCCCTTTGCAATTTGATGGCAACACACTAACACAAATGAGAAACATAAGCCATATCATACATTTCTATATCTCTTGGTCTCCATTTATCTCAACTCCACTTGAGTTGAAGATTTTTGGTTTCTTCATGATCTTCATGATCTTTCTTCCTTTCTTTTTCTTTGCTCCCCCATTCTTCATGATCTTCCTTCCTCTCTTTGCTCAATACTGAATCTCCACACAAAGTCTTCAGCTCCTCCTTAGCTGGACAAGGCTTGAAATCTTCTTGGATGCTTCTTCACTTGGCTTGGGCCCTTTGTCTTTTCCTTCATTCTCCTTGATGCTTGGAGCTTGATCATCCTCAAGCTTTCTCTTCATCTTCCTTTCTTTGGCCAAGCATCTTCTACTTCTTTCATCTCTCCCCCTTTGACCATGCACTCTTGGGTTTTGGCAAGATATGCATTCACTCCCTCTTTGGAGGATAATACAATGTCTCTCCCCCTTTGACATTGAATTGCACATCTCTTCCCTTAGCTATATTCTCCCTCTTTGACATCTAGAATATTCTCCCCCTTTGACATTAAATTGCAAAGGTACCTACACACATGAAATAAGGAAAATACCTTTTAGTAGCACCTGTTAACAAAAGAATTCGAAAATGAAATACATAACAGGTTTTCATGTATGGGTGTTGTCTATAAGGGTATAGAGCCAATATAAGAGTGAATTTGATCATAACTAATACTTCCTATGAAGATTTACTCCCCCTCAATCCATTATCTCCTTTTGTCAAACTTTGAGAAAGATTTAACAATTTGGTTCAAGAAGAAGATGGTTTAACCAATTGAGGGTTAACTTCAAGAGAAGGATAAGAAAAAAAAAAAATAAAGCTCAATATGATCAAATTACCATTATAAAAATACCAATTGACGGAAAAGCTATAGGATAATTAAAGAGCAAGGTCAAAAGGATAATCTATCATGGATACCAATTGAAATATATATAAAGCAATTATACCAATTGAAATTCAAAGATAAGAGTATTAACTCAATCACTCTAAAATGGAGTTAAGGAATATACCTATTAGGGTTCATCCAAATTAGAGTTATCCATGATGAGATGGGGTTTATTAAACATAGCATCAATCAATATAATTATGAAAATCATATGCTATGTAAGTTTTGAGATCATTTCATACATTCATTAAATATAACTATCATACACAAGATGAATGAAATGAAGTTCAATCATGAAGCCAACCTCACAATTAACCAACCAAAATTATGAAAACATAAACATGGTGGTTATGTGATTTACCTATAAGTGCAAGAGAGGAGGCAAACATGAACATTATGATGCTAATGGAATGTGACATGGAACAGAAACATATTACTATCAAGTTCAATCCAATGTACACAAGGTCTATCACAAACTCAAGATATGATACCAATTGGATATTGATACTAATTGAAAATGATACCAATTGATTACCAATTGAATATGAAACATGATTAAGAGCAAGCATGTGACAAACACAAAATTCCAACAAGCATCATAAAATGATATTCATCACTTAGAATAATATAACTAATGAGCATATTGATGAACATGAGAAATTGCATTTAGAAATATATATAACTCGGTAGAGGATGCAATTTACAAATGTGTCAAATCATATGAATTCAACAACTAAGAAATCCATCAAACAAAAGATATAACTATGAAATACAAGGAATGGATTTCAAAGAGGTTCATATGATTAAACACTACTATGAAGTTGAAACATGTATAAGAATGATATCACAAGGAAAATACACATGAATCAACATCATAACCATCCATTTAAAACAAAAATTACTAGAAAGCATAGAGGATGGATTTGAAAGTTCTAGTATGATATCTATTAATGTAACTAAAGAGCACAAGCATACATAGAACTATATGACATTTGCATAAAAAGAATGAAACCAAATGAGCAATGATGCAAATAGCATATAACAACTATTTCCTTCTAAAAGATACAATCATAAACACAAGGAAATAAACTCAAAGGAAAATGCAACTAAAAATATAACTAACAAAGCTTAGAACATTTTCCAAAGGACTTTAATTCACTTCAACAATCAAAATCCAACAATGAAACATAAAATCATGATCAAGTGATTAAGAAAACTATGAAGTGAATTAATATCAAATTTCAATTTGTAATTAAGGATAACTACAAAAACTCATACAAATTGACTTAAAAGCTTTTCAAACTTGATATCAATTGGAAAAATGCATTTATCAAAAACACATTCAATTTTGAAGAATATAACTATAAAGATCTAACCAATTGAAACTCAAGTAAATCAAGGAATTGAATTTTCATATCAAAATACTAACTTCGTAAGCATAGAATGAAAATCAATCTTCAATCCTCATTTTTCATCAAGAATGTAGTAATGAGGCTTAAATTATTTTTCAACTTGCATTGTAAAAGATATAACTTATTTGAAACACATACAAGTTGATTTTTCAAAACAATAACTTTCCATAAGAAAGAATCCATGGAAAATCTAAATCATTTGTTTTTCAAAATAATTTAACTAAGACAATCAAACAAATGAATTTGAAAATATCAATCGATTATAAGAAAAAATCTAGCTATAAAAGCTTTTGAAATCATAATCAATTGATCATATATAGAAATGCATTGCAAAAGATATAACTAAATGAGAGCAAAAAGCAAATCTATAATGATGAAATTATAATCAAATGATTTTGAAAACCATGATATTTAACTAGAAAGGTACATGATGACAAAATCAATTGATTACAAATAAACATTGCATTTTAACAAATGTAACTAAGAAAGTATAAAATGCAAATGTGTCATGACCAACAATATGATTTAACTAAAAAGGTTCGGTTGATCAAGAGTTCCAAGGCCTTAAGGTTTGTCTAAGTATCTATCTTTAGGAATCCACCTAAGGTCTTGAGAGGGTTGATCTTTGAGGTCTATCTTAAAAGTCTCACCAACTTTAGGAGATTTGACTTGATAAATTTTCAATTTAGACTTATCACCATGATAATGAGATTTGAGTAATTTTAGCTTTGATTGGTGATTAGTCTTTTGAGGTTGGTGACTTTTCTTAGTAGGGGATTGATTTCTTTTCTTCTTATTTCCTCCCTTTAATTGACTGTTGAATTTTAAATTTAACTTTGCAACTTTCTTCAAAAGTTCTTTCATTTGTTGATTAGGGGAGGTAGGTTGAGAAGCTTTTTCTTGATAGATTCTTTTATATTAGTTTTAACTTGTTTAAGCTTTTTAGAATCTATCTTAGGAGACTCCTTTTTAATAGGTTTAACTTGTTTAATCTTCTTGGAGTCTTCCTTGATTTTTAGTGTCTTATCCATCATAGAGTTTGATTTTACTTTCTTTGGTTCATAGATGGTTTTAGACACATGACTTCTTCTTAACTTGCACTCAAACCTAAAGTGTCCTTCAATGCCACAATAATTACATTTAGTCATGGGCAAGGAGGAATGAGTGCTAGAGAATGAGGACTCACCTTTCACAAATGTGTTGGTGACTATGGGGTCATGAGAAATATTCCTATCAAATCCAAGACCCGTCCTATTTCTTTGAGATTTACCCAATTTAAATAACTTTTCAAATTTCTCTTCACCATGGGTAAATTTGCACTCATACTTTTGTTTGTACCTTTCAAGTTGAGTGACTTGTTTTTTAAGGGTTGAATTTTCATTTTTAACTTTTGTTTGTTCATTTTCAATTCCCTTAAAGTTGTTTAGTTCTTCATGGGCAAGTTTTAATTCAAATTTAAGTTCATTAAAAACATTGGATCCAAGTTCTTTTGTTTTTATCTTATTAGATAAATTTTCCTTAGTGATAGTTAACTTAGATTCAAGATTGTTAATGTCTTTATCTTGCCTTTTTAATTGATCTCTTAGTTTAGAATTTTCCTTATTAAGATTATCATAACTTATCTTAATTTCATTTAATTCATCTTGAGCATTAGACAAATTATGCAAAGAGATCATAAACTTAGAGTCTACACAATTTATTAATTCTTCTTTCTCTCTAAGTTCATTTTTTGAAGAAACTAATTCTTTGTTTAGACTTTTAGATTTTTCTTCTAATCTTTTATTCTTCTTAACAAGCTCTAGGGAAAATGTACATAAATCATTATAGGCTTGTTGAATGTCATCTTGATTTTCATCATTTTCTTCTTCATTTGATTTAAATTTAGATTCATTAAATTCATGGTTTGAATCTCCAAATGTTGGAAGAAGGAATGGTCTAGAAGAATCTACACAAGAATCTACAAAGTCTAATATAGTGGAATCCATTCTAATGATTTTCATGTAAACACAACACTAGGATTCTAATCTCTAGGATTTAGCTAATAAGGATCAACTCCGGGTGTTTAAGCCCTAAATGGAGTAACCCGCTCTGATACCAATTGAAAGTTCAGGATCCGAACCCTAGAGGGGGGGGTGAATAGGGTGAGCTACAACTTAATGACCAATTATGCCAATTTTAAACTTCTTTAAAACAATTAGTCACTTGTGATGATTAACAAATAAAATGCGGAAGCTAAACAACAACAATCACCACATAAGCATTCACCATAACACAATCATTTATAGTGGTTCGGCCTCAATGCCTACATCCACTACCGGCTTGTGTTCTCACACCCCACCGGATTTCCACTATTTATGCTTTTTAATAGGCTAAGCAATAACCACTACAATATGCTTTCCAAGGATAAGCAATAACCTTACAATGTTGTTTTTCAAGGCTTAACAACAACCTATACAAGATGCTTTTCTAGGCTAAGCAATAACCTTCAACACTATGCTTTTCTAGGCTAAGCAATAACCTTACAATGTGCTTTTATAGGCTAAGCAATAACCTTTACAATAAAAGATTTTCTCTCAAGAAGGTGTCTTCACAAAACACTCTAAGAGATACAATTTAAGCTCAATATAATTGCCTCTAAATTAGGCGGATAAGAAAGTGTAAATCAACTCACACAACACACTGTAAAATGCAAAGATGAATGCTCATGATGTGTGTGTGTGGAAACTTCAATCAATATAAAAAGTTTAAGATCAATCAATGTATGCTAAGAAGCATTCAAGGGTTTAATGCATACAAAGATTTGATTGAAGTTTAAAGCAAGTCACTTGTAAGTAATTAGGGTTTAGACAAGTGAGCATGCTAAGTGTTGTTTTCAAAAACTAGTGCAACAAAGGTTTAGGATTGTGAAAACAACATGGATGATTCAAACAAGTTCAACAAAACATGTTATCAAACAAATCCAAGGTTTTGCCAAGAACATGTATTAAAGTTTTTAAAGCAAACTTGTTTTGAAATCAAAGTGAAGAATTCAAAGTTTTAAATCAAAGTTTAAATGGTTTAGAATTCAACACAATATAGTTTATATGCTAGAAAATATTTACCAATAGTTTAGTCAAAGCATAAAACATATGTTTATAAAAAGGCAAAGCTTACTTGGTGATTTAACTTCATTAATCCAAGCTTTAGCTTTCCTTAATGACCCTTAGCCTTCCTTAGCTTGATCCCCTTTCTTTTCTCTCAAAATACCTCAAGAAGGGCTTCAAAGATCATCAAATTTGACCTTGGAATGAACTAAGTTTTATAGAATTTTTGGCCCAACGGATACCTGTCGGTCAACCGACAACTAGGGGTCGGTTGACCGATGGTTCAACGGTCTAATGGCAACGGTCATATTTTTCAAATTTTTCTGACCAAATTGTCATTGTCGGTTGACCGCCATTATCGGTCGACCGACATCGGACCGACAACCGAACCGACAGCACAAAGATGAATAAAATGATGCTCTCTGGATTTTGAACCGACAAGCTCTCGGTCTGGATTTTTATAAACTGTCGGTTGACCGACATGAACCGACGCGATGACCGACAGAGATGATCTGAAATTTGTAGCTCTCTGGAATTCGGACCGACAACCATCGGTTGACCTCGGCTCGCTTTCTCGGTTAGCCGACATGAACCGACAAGCTGACCGACAACAGGTCAGTTGTATTTCTGAGTTCCTTCAGTTTTGAAAAATCTAACTTTGAAATCATTTTTGAAAACTCAGAATATAAAGGTGTTTGAGACAAGGTTTTATCAAGAAAAAAGCTTTTCAAAATAAGATTAAAATCAACCAAAAGGTTTGAAACATAGTTTTAGCAAGTTGATTTAAATCCTGTGATTTTCAAGATAAACCAATGAGAAATGAAATGAGATGATCATGATGCAAATGTTGGACATCAAATTGCAAACACAACTTAGGGTCTAACAATCTCCCCCTTTGCAATTTGATGGCAACACACTAACACAAATGAGAAACATAAGCCATATCATACATTTCTATATCTCTTGGTCTCCATTTATCTCAACTCCACTTGAGTTGAAGATTTTTGGTTTCTTCATGATCTTCATGATCTTTCTTCCTTTCTTTTTCTTTGCTCCCCCATTCTTCATGATCTTCCTTCCTCTCTTTGCTCAATACTGAATCTCCACACAAAGTCTTCAGCTCCTCCTTAGCTGGACAAGGCTTGAAATCTTCTTGGATGCTTCTTCACTTGGCTTGGGCCCTTTGTCTTTTCCTTCATTCTCCTTGATGCTTGGAGCTTGATCATCCTCAAGCTTTCTCTTCATCTTCCTTTCTTTGGCCAAGCATCTTCTACTTCTTTCATCTCTCCCCCTTTGACCATGCACTCTTGGGTTTTGGCAAGATATGCATTCACTCCCTCTTTGGAGGATAATACAATGTCTCTCCCCCTTTGACATTGAATTGCACATCTCTTCCCTTAGCTATATTCTCCCTCTTTGACATCTAGAATATTCTCCCCCTTTGACATTAAATTGCAAAGGTACCTACACACATGAAATAAGGAAAATACCTTTTAGTAGCACCTGTTAACAAAAGAATTCGAAAATGAAATACATAACAGGTTTTCATGTATGGGTGTTGTCTATAAGGGTATAGAGCCAATATAAGAGTGAATTTGATCATAACTAATACTTCCTATGAAGATTTACTCCCCCTCAATCCATTATCTCCTTTTGTCAAACTTTGAGAAAGATTTAACAATTTGGTTCAAGAAGAAGATGGTTTAACCAATTGAGGGTTAACTTCAAGAGAAGGATAAGAAAAAAAAAAAATAAAGCTCAATATGATCAAATTACCATTATAAAAATACCAATTGACGGAAAAGCTATAGGATAATTAAAGAGCAAGGTCAAAAGGATAATCTATCATGGATACCAATTGAAATATATATAAAGCAATTATACCAATTGAAATTCAAAGATAAGAGTATTAACTCAATCACTCTAAAATGGAGTTAAGGAATATACCTATTAGGGTTCATCCAAATTAGAGTTATCCATGATGAGATGGGGTTTATTAAACATAGCATCAATCAATATAATTATGAAAATCATATGCTATGTAAGTTTTGAGATCATTTCATACATTCATTAAATATAACTATCATACACAAGATGAATGAAATGAAGTTCAATCATGAAGCCAACCTCACAATTAACCAACCAAAATTATGAAAACATAAACATGGTGGTTATGTGATTTACCTATAAGTGCAAGAGAGGAGGCAAACATGAACATTATGATGCTAATGGAATGTGACATGGAACAGAAACATATTACTATCAAGTTCAATCCAATGTACACAAGGTCTATCACAAACTCAAGATATGATACCAATTGGATATTGATACTAATTGAAAATGATACCAATTGATTACCAATTGAATATGAAACATGATTAAGAGCAAGCATGTGACAAACACAAAATTCCAACAAGCATCATAAAATGATATTCATCACTTAGAATAATATAACTAATGAGCATATTGATGAACATGAGAAATTGCATTTAGAAATATATATAACTCGGTAGAGGATGCAATTTACAAATGTGTCAAATCATATGAATTCAACAACTAAGAAATCCATCAAACAAAAGATATAACTATGAAATACAAGGAATGGATTTCAAAGAGGTTCATATGATTAAACACTACTATGAAGTTGAAACATGTATAAGAATGATATCACAAGGAAAATACACATGAATCAACATCATAACCATCCATTTAAAACAAAAATTACTAGAAAGCATAGAGGATGGATTTGAAAGTTCTAGTATGATATCTATTAATGTAACTAAAGAGCACAAGCATACATAGAACTATATGACATTTGCATAAAAAGAATGAAACCAAATGAGCAATGATGCAAATAGCATATAACAACTATTTCCTTCTAAAAGATACAATCATAAACACAAGGAAATAAACTCAAAGGAAAATGCAACTAAAAATATAACTAACAAAGCTTAGAACATTTTCCAAAGGACTTTAATTCACTTCAACAATCAAAATCCAACAATGAAACATAAAATCATGATCAAGTGATTAAGAAAACTATGAAGTGAATTAATATCAAATTTCAATTTGTAATTAAGGATAACTACAAAAACTCATACAAATTGACTTAAAAGCTTTTCAAACTTGATATCAATTGGAAAAATGCATTTATCAAAAACACATTCAATTTTGAAGAATATAACTATAAAGATCTAACCAATTGAAACTCAAGTAAATCAAGGAATTGAATTTTCATATCAAAATACTAACTTCGTAAGCATAGAATGAAAATCAATCTTCAATCCTCATTTTTCATCAAGAATGTAGTAATGAGGCTTAAATTATTTTTCAACTTGCATTGTAAAAGATATAACTTATTTGAAACACATACAAGTTGATTTTTCAAAACAATAACTTTCCATAAGAAAGAATCCATGGAAAATCTAAATCATTTGTTTTTCAAAATAATTTAACTAAGACAATCAAACAAATGAATTTGAAAATATCAATCGATTATAAGAAAAAATCTAGCTATAAAAGCTTTTGAAATCATAATCAATTGATCATATATAGAAATGCATTGCAAAAGATATAACTAAATGAGAGCAAAAAGCAAATCTATAATGATGAAATTATAATCAAATGATTTTGAAAACCATGATATTTAACTAGAAAGGTACATGATGACAAAATCAATTGATTACAAATAAACATTGCATTTTAACAAATGTAACTAAGAAAGTATAAAATGCAAATGTGTCATGACCAACAATATGATTTAACTAAAAAGGTTCGGTTGATCAAGAGTTCCAAGGCCTTAAGGTTTGTCTAAGTATCTATCTTTAGGAATCCACCTAAGGTCTTGAGAGGGTTGATCTTTGAGGTCTATCTTAAAAGTCTCACCAACTTTAGGAGATTTGACTTGATAAATTTTCAATTTAGACTTATCACCATGATAATGAGATTTGAGTAATTTTAGCTTTGATTGGTGATTAGTCTTTTGAGGTTGGTGACTTTTCTTAGTAGGGGATTGATTTCTTTTCTTCTTATTTCCTCCCTTTAATTGACTGTTGAATTTTAAATTTAACTTTGCAACTTTCTTCAAAAGTTCTTTCATTTGTTGAGTTAGGGGAGGTAGGTTGAGAAGCTTTTTCTTGATAGATTCTTTTATATTAGTTTTAACTTGTTTAAGCTTTTTAGAATCTATCTTAGGAGACTCCTTTTTAATAGGTTTAACTTGTTTAATCTTCTTGGAGTCTTCCTTGATTTTTAGTGTCTTATCCATCATAGAGTTTGATTTTACTTTCTTTGGTTCATAGATGGTTTTAGACACATGACTTCTTCTTAACTTGCACTCAAACCTAAAGTGTCCTTCAATGCCACAATAATTACATTTAGTCATGGGCAAGGAGGAATGAGTGCTAGAGAATGAGGACTCACCTTTCACAAATGTGTTGGTGACTATGGGGTCATGAGAAATATTCCTATCAAATCCAAGACCCGTCCTATTTCTTTGAGATTTACCCAATTTAAATAACTTTTCAAATTTCTCTTCACCATGGGTAAATTTGCACTCATACTTTTGTTTGTACCTTTCAAGTTGAGTGACTTGTTTTTTAAGGGTTGAATTTTCATTTTTAACTTTTGTTTGTTCATTTTCAATTCCCTTAAAGTTGTTTAGTTCTTCATGGGCAAGTTTTAATTCAAATTTAAGTTCATTAAAAACATTGGATCCAAGTTCTTTTGTTTTTATCTTATTAGATAAATTTTCCTTAGTGATAGTTAACTTAGATTCAAGATTGTTAATGTCTTTATCTTGCCTTTTTAATTGATCTCTTAGTTTAGAATTTTCCTTATTAAGATTATCATAACTTATCTTAATTTCATTTAATTCATCTTGAGCATTAGACAAATTATGCAAAGAGATCATAAACTTAGAGTCTACACAATTTATTAATTCTTCTTTCTCTCTAAGTTCATTTTTTGAAGAAACTAATTCTTTGTTTAGACTTTTAGATTTTTCTTCTAATCTTTTATTCTTCTTAACAAGCTCTAGGGAAAATGTACATAAATCATTATAGGCTTGTTGAATGTCATCTTGATTTTCATCATTTTCTTCTTCATTTGATTTAAATTTAGATTCATTAAATTCATGGTTTGAATCTCCAAATGTTGGAAGAAGGAATGGTCTAGAAGAATCTACACAAGAATCTACAAAGTCTAATATAGTGGAATCCATTCTAATGATTTTCATGTAAACACAACACTAGGATTCTAATCTCTAGGATTTAGCTAATAAGGATCAACTCCGGGTGTTTAAGCCCTAAATGGAGTAACCCGCTCTGATACCAATTGAAAGTTCAGGATCCGAACCCTAGAGGGGGGGGTGAATAGGGTGAGCTACAACTTAATGACCAATTATGCCAATTTTAAACTTCTTTAAAACAATTAGTCACTTGTGATGATTAACAAATAAAATGCGGAAGCTAAACAACAACAATCACCACATAAGCATTCACCATAACACAATCATTTATAGTGGTTCGGCCTCAATGCCTACATCCACTACCGGCTTGTGTTCTCACACCCCACCGGATTTCCACTATTTATGCTTTTTAATAGGCTAAGCAATAACCACTACAATATGCTTTCCAAGGATAAGCAATAACCTTACAATGTTGTTTTTCAAGGCTTAACAACAACCTATACAAGATGCTTTTCTAGGCTAAGCAATAACCTTCAACACTATGCTTTTCTAGGCTAAGCAATAACCTTACAATGTGCTTTTATAGGCTAAGCAATAACCTTTACAATAAAAGATTTTCTCTCAAGAAGGTGTCTTCACAAAACACTCTAAGAGATACAATTTAAGCTCAATATAATTGCCTCTAAATTAGGCGGATAAGAAAGTGTAAATCAACTCACACAACACACTGTAAAATGCAAAGATGAATGCTCATGATGTGTGTGTGTGGAAACTTCAATCAATATAAAAAGTTTAAGATCAATCAATGTATGCTAAGAAGCATTCAAGGGTTTAATGCATACAAAGATTTGATTGAAGTTTAAAGCAAGTCACTTGTAAGTAATTAGGGTTTAGACAAGTGAGCATGCTAAGTGTTGTTTTCAAAAACTAGTGCAACAAAGGTTTAGGATTGTGAAAACAACATGGATGATTCAAACAAGTTCAACAAAACATGTTATCAAACAAATCCAAGGTTTTGCCAAGAACATGTATTAAAGTTTTTAAAGCAAACTTGTTTTGAAATCAAAGTGAAGAATTCAAAGTTTTAAATCAAAGTTTAAATGGTTTAGAATTCAACACAATATAGTTTATATGCTAGAAAATATTTACCAATAGTTTAGTCAAAGCATAAAACATATGTTTATAAAAAGGCAAAGCTTACTTGGTGATTTAACTTCATTAATCCAAGCTTTAGCTTTCCTTAATGACCCTTAGCCTTCCTTAGCTTGATCCCCTTTCTTTTCTCTCAAAATACCTCAAGAAGGGCTTCAAAGATCATCAAATTTGACCTTGGAATGAACTAAGTTTTATAGAATTTTTGGCCCAACGGATACCTGTCGGTCAACCGACAACTAGGGGTCGGTTGACCGATGGTTCAACGGTCTAATGGCAACGGTCATATTTTTCAAATTTTTCTGACCAAATTGTCATTGTCGGTTGACCGCCATTATCGGTCGACCGACATCGGACCGACAACCGAACCGACAGCACAAAGATGAATAAAATGATGCTCTCTGGATTTTGAACCGACAAGCTCTCGGTCTGGATTTTTATAAACTGTCGGTTGACCGACATGAACCGACGCGATGACCGACAGAGATGATCTGAAATTTGTAGCTCTCTGGAATTCGGACCGACAACCATCGGTTGACCTCGGCTCGCTTTCTCGGTTAGCCGACATGAACCGACAAGCTGACCGACAACAGGTCAGTTGTATTTCTGAGTTCCTTCAGTTTTGAAAAATCTAACTTTGAAATCATTTTTGAAAACTCAGAATATAAAGGTGTTTGAGACAAGGTTTTATCAAGAAAAAAGCTTTTCAAAATAAGATTAAAATCAACCAAAAGGTTTGAAACATAGTTTTAGCAAGTTGATTTAAATCCTGTGATTTTCAAGATAAACCAATGAGAAATGAAATGAGATGATCATGATGCAAATGTTGGACATCAAATTGCAAACACAACTTAGGGTCTAACAGTTGTGAGGTTCCAATATTATTGATAAGCATCACAGCGTGATCTATGCAATCCCTCAATCAAGGCAACCGTTTCAGTCGATCTCGCTCCTTTAATTTAGATAACTGCTCAGTCGATGCCTATCCCTTAATTACAGTTGTAACGTTGCCCATTCTCCTTGGTGTTCGCTGCCTCATAAACCATTCCGCCACGTCTCTCGGTCGTTACGCCCCGTCTCTATCGAGGATGATGGGCGATGCCCTTTGTCCGAAATAGGTGGTCGAGACCGAGGTGTGGACGTCCGAGGTTTGATACATCCGAACTGGAGTAGGACTGAACTGAAGGGGGTGCGTGAGCAATGCAAACAAGTCTACCGAACTGCATGGCAAGGACGAGCCTTCTGCCAAACTATAAAGGGTCTTTTGGCGCTATAGCTGAGACCTGGAACAAGTTCGGTTCCGAAGTGGCACGTAGTTCTCCATCCTGGCGGAGTGGGCCCAATCTCGGTGTTCAAGGAACGCCCCCACACAATTGCCCCTAGCTCTCGTCCCTCGGGAGTTGAAAAACTCTCCGAGGTCAGGAGCTAAAGATAAAGAGCTGTCCGAGGCCGATTGACTCATCTTCTTTGGAGCATGTCTTTTCCTGATGCTGTGCTGACATCATCCTGCCCATTCCCTATATCCTCACATCATCCCGAAGTATTTTAATGATATGAAAGACTGTGGTACGATCGAGGAGAATAAGACGATGATGCCACGTGTCATTGCTGGGACGGTAGCTCGTTTATAGAGATATCCGTTCCCGGTGTTTAGCGCGCAAAACGATGCTTCGTAAATGGATGAGCGCAGATTTCCTGTGCTTGGGAAAGGCAGCCCAGGTCTATAAATAGGGCATTCTTCTTCTTGGCGATTCAATCCTAATAAGATTGGGGCTTGGACTCCATGGAGCTAACATTCGTTGGCAGGAAGAAAAATGTTTGCCTTTACAAACTAACTGAGCCTGAAGCTTCGTCCGGTGTGATGACGGTGGCCGGTTCCTCTTCAGTGGGAGGAAATTGCCCCTGGTCGTCTTCCGACTGTACTATCTCTCTTGTGGCTTCTGGCCAACTGTGCTATCTCTCCTGAGATAGATCTTGATCTCTTGATGATAGGAGATAAGACATCTATGTCAGAAAATAACACCAGATTTATTCTGGGCAAGAGACCTTGTACCTCGTCTCGTGGTGTTGCTATTCCGTGAAGAACAAGCCTTTCAAGAGAGGAAGAATACATATTTCAGAGACAAATTTTATGAGGAAAGAGAGAAATTGAGTGACCCATTGTATCAGACTTCATGTAATGAAAATGACTTAATATAAAATCAAATTTTCTCTATTGTCCATTCTCTTTCTCTGTGTCCTTGCTTTTTCTTCATGATGTGGAAGGTACTTTTAGATGTAATCTTAATGACTGGAATCTTGCCGAACTGGACATCTGTCGAACTGGTAAGCTGAGCTGTAGCTTTCGCTGAGCTTGAGGTCTCTTTGGGAAGCGCAGTGTAAGATTGAACCCGAACTGTGAGATTACTTGGATACAAAGTTTTTTAATCGGACTTCGGATCAGATCGCTGTCCCTTCATGTCCATCCGATGTCGCTTCGCTATCCGCGATATTAAATACCTCGCCTTGACTGCGCGCGGGAAACAGGCTGACGGTACCACGTGTCGTTTCCCCACGGGATGCGTAGTCTTTTTGAAACGGCGAGTAAGGCGGCTAATCAATCACAAACACGGTCTTTTTTGAAATTCAAAACGACGCTGTGTTTTTCGAGACGATGCCATGATGGGCTGCCTTTATTGAATGTACCTTCTTACTATAAATAGGGGAACGCCCCTTATCGTTTCTTCTTCTTCTTTACTCTGCATTTTGCTGTGAAAGAGAATGATTTCTTGCAGAGTGTTTTACGGGAAAGACTGTCGATCGACGAAGAGTGCTGTAGGAATCGAGTCTCATCCTTGCCCTCTGTCTTTGTAAGTCTTCTTTTCCATGTCTTGCTTATTTCTATATCTAGGGTTCCGTTCTCCCTTCTGATCTCCGCCTCTACCCCTTCTTTCTTTAGAAAAATGGGCATCTATAGTTTTTTGTTAGAATCCGAGGGAGCGCTCAGAGACCTTAGGGCCAGGTATCAGATGTCTGAGGATGTCTTCCTTAAGGTTCCCGACCCCAGATCCTATATTGATGGTAGCTTCTATGATGGCTGGATGCCATTCCCCTTAGCAGCCATAATAGAGGGTGGAGTCCGGTTTCCCCTTCATCCCTTGCTCAGGGAGTGCCTCCGAGCTTGGCAACTCTATCTGTCTCAGTTGATACCAAACAGCTTCAAAATCATAATGGGCACTGCCGCACTCAATAATATCTTGAAAATTAACCTAGGCGTCCATGATATCGAGGACGCCTATGAGTTGTGTAAGTCGAGAGGTAGCTTTTACCTCCGAGTTAAATCGCACCGAACGGGATTCGTTTGTGCCTTAGAAGATTCGAACAAATATGCCGGGGACAATCGCCTGCTCATCTCAGGTAACTGGGAGTTCGGTGATGATGAGCCGATGTCGCAGAGGTTCAACCGGATCCCTCGCCATCTCAGCACACCACCAAGTAAATATAGCTGTTTTTGAATTCGGTTTTGATTTCTGTTGCATCTTGTTCTCTGTGCAGCCGAACTGACTTCCTTCTATTTTGCAGACGCTCGTGAAAGGAGAAGAGAGGCCAGACGAGTGGGCTGGGTGAAGAACGAAGCCTGGTTTCGGTCTGTAGAGACTTACCGAGGCCACGAGGACAAGGCGGCTTTCGCCCTTTTAGATTACGCACCGAAATACCGCTCTTACAAGAAGAGCCTCGCCCATCACCAAGCTGTCGTAGCCGAGGTTGAGGAGCCTGAAATCGAGGAAGAACAAGAGCAGGCTGCAGCCAATAGTTAGGGCCGAGCTGCATTTCAGGCTGAAACATCCACCTCCTATTCCGATTCCGAGAAGGAAAGTTCTTCGACAAGCTGCTTGGGAGAAGAAGAACCAATGGACAAAAACAAGAACCGCCCGAAGCCTCCTTTGAAGAATCTTCGGTCTGCGACCTTCGGGGGTGTAACTTAAGGCGCTGCTGCTTCTTCTTCCAGGCCTCCTCCTTGCACACCTGGCACTGTTGCTCCTCCATCTTCTTCAGCCCGTACTTCCACGGCTAGTGCCGACGAGGCTGCACTGGAAGAGGTTCGCCAGGAGAAGAGGGCCAGAACTGAGGGTCAGTCAGCCCCATCGACAGTGCAGAAGGGAGCTGACCCAAGAGCGGCGGGCCAACGGTCTTCGGCAGCGCCCTGGAAGCCGAGCTTTCTGTTTCAGCCAGGAAGGCAGTTGACCGTGGAGGATCGACTTGGCGGGAGTCCACTAGTGGTGGCTACGCTAGGTGATGCCTGCATTTTGCCCCGGGACAAGGAGAAGCATGATGAGCTTGACGACGTCATGCTTCTAGTATCACAGATGGAATCCACTCTGAGTGAAAGTTCAATCTTTTTAGCAATACTTCTATGCTCGACTTCGGTAGCAACCATCTGATTTGTTTTCTTCGCAGATTGTGCAAAAATGCCACATCTCAGTGTGAAGGATCCAGCAAGCCAAGAAAAACCAGGTTGCCGCTGAGGCCAAGGCCGAAGAGTATAAGAAGTCCTTGGAGGCTAACAGAGATAGAATAAAGGAGTACAGGAGAAGTCTCGTGCCATTCTCTCTGAGCATGACAAGGCAAAGGCCAAGATTGAAGTAGGGAAGTTCAGGGACGCCGAGCTTCAAAAGAAAATTGCTGAGCTTGAGAAGGAGAAGGCCGAGACCGAATCCAGAATCCGGTCTGACATCAACGATGCATATCTTGAAGGATTCCAAGAAGCGGGAACCGAGTATGCGGCCCAAGTGACCGGCATCAGGGATGATTCTTCGGAGATGGGCTGGAAGGCCGCCCTTGTAAGGACTGGAATCCCCAATGACCATCCGGGCTTCCAGAATCCTGACAAGTTTTCAAGCTCGGCACCCTTGCTCGATTTGCCCCCTATTCCCGAGGTGCCATCCGTCACGACCGAAGAAACAGTTATAGAGCACCCTCAGTCTGAGACCGAGATCATCCAGATAGAAGGCGATGGATCTGATTCCCCTACTTCCTGACTATTTTTATGTCTTTCTTTCTAGTTTCTCCTTTTGTTTTGCGAGCCATGCTCGTTCGATGTATTGAACACACACTTGAAGAGTAATGAAAATCAACTTTTGCAATCAGGTTGTCTCTAATTCATTCTTAAACTTCAATATTTTTAGCAACTTTTTTGCCGAAATGTATATGTTTACCAAATATGCCCTCATAGTAGCTTTAGCTCATGAACCAAGAACCCAAGAGAACAAATTCGGTAAAGATCTTGTCTGAACTCCGTGCTGCTTCTGCTAGTCTCAGCACGAGTTCCGACTTTGTTAGAACATGACTAGCCGGTTCTTACCGGTAGTGTAGTCCGTATCTGCCAGTGATCTGGTATAAGTACCGAGATCGTCTGTGGCCAAATTTCTGCTGACATGACCAACTAGTTCTTCACCAATGGTGTAGTCATTACCTTGCCAGTGATCTGGTATATGTACCGAGATCTTCTGTTGCAGAGGTATGGAATCATGCATGTGATCTGGTAGGCATACCGAGATCTTCTATGGCAGAGTCGTGGTACATCCTGGTTGTGTATAAACCGAAACTAGGATATCACGCCGGCACTTCTGCCGAACTGGAAGAGTATTTTGCCGAGCTCTATTACTTGTCAAAAATCGAAACGTCAAGGAACAAAAGAATGGCTTTATTGATGCTTGAAAAGTCGATTACAAGTCAAAAATAGAACTTTTTGAGGTGAGTGGCATTCCATGGTCGTGGCAACTGTTTACCATCCATGTCCTCCAGTCTGTATGCTGATTAACCCGCAGCAGAGATCACTTTGAACGGTCCGAACCAAGTCGGTGCAAGTTTGCCCATGTTCGGATCTTTGTCTGCCGGCAATGCCTTTTTCAAGACAAGCTCCCCAATGGAGAACTTTCTTTCCCGGACTTTTTGATTGTAGCCTCTAGCCAACTGCTGTTGGTATGCTGCTAAGTGAACGGCGGCAGCTTCTCTGCGCTCTTCGGCCAAATCAAGTTCTCGTCCAAGATTGATTTCATTTTGGCCTCGGTTGAAGAGTTCCGACCTTAATGTCGGAAGCCCGACTTCGAGAGGTATCACTGCTTCGGTCCCATAGGCCAAGGAAAAAGGTGTCGCCGAAGTGGAACGCCTTGGAGTCGTCCTATATGCCCAGAGGACACTCGGAAGTTCTTCAACCCATCTCCCTTTAGCTCGGTCGAGTCTTTTTTTAAGGCCATCAAGGATCACCTTGTTAGAAATTTCGGCTTGACCATTGCTCTGTGGGTAGGCTGGAGTGGAATAACGATTTTTTATGCCAAGCTCCTTGCAGAAGCTCTTGAAGAGGTTGGAGACGAATTGGGTCCCGTTGTCCGAGATCAAAATTCGAGGAATGCCGAACCTAGTGATGATGTTCTTCCATACGAATTTTTTGGTATCTCGTTCAGTGATCGAAGAGAGTGGCTCTGCTTCTATCCACTTTGTAAAATAATCAGTAGCTACAATTAGCCACTTCTTATTTCCTGGAACTCGGTGGAGGGGTCCCACGATGTCCAAACCCCATTGAGTGAAGGGCCAAGGGCTGGAGAGCGGGCTCAAATCCTGTGCTGGTTGATGAATGGAATGTGAAAAATTCTGACACTTCTCGCATTTCCTTGCTTATACCAGTGCATCTTTCTGCATGTATGGCCACCTGTAACCCTGGCTGATAGCCCGGTAAGCTAGTGACCGACCTCCAATGTGGCTTCCGCAGATCCCTTCATGTATTTCGTAGAGAAAGTCCTCGACTTTGCTCGGATGGACGCACTGAAGGTAGGGGCCAGTGAACGATTTCCGGTAGAGCTTGCCTTCTGGAGATAGCCAAAACCTAGCAGATTTCAGCCTGATCTTGTGAGCTGCAATTCTGTCTTCCAGAAGCTGATCGTCTTTGAGGTAGGAGATGATCGGATCCATCCAACTCGGGCCGAGATCGACACAGAGTACATGACGAGGTGGATGAAGCTGAATGCTGGGTTTTTCTAAAGATTCTACCTCGATGATTCTCTTTCTCCCGGCTTCGACAGCAGATGCCAGATTAGCCAAGGTGTCAGCATAAGAATTCAACTCTCTACCGACCTGCTTGACTTCTACTCTTTCAAACTGAGAGAGGTGTTGTTTTGCAAGAGCAAGGTAGGCCACCATCCTCTCGTCACGGGCTTGATATTCTCCACTCAACTGGCTCGTCACCAGCTGTGAGTCGCAGAAGACGACCAGATGCCGTGCCCCCAGAGTTTTGGCGCTACCAAGTCCTACAATCAACGCCTCGTACTCTGCTTCGTTGTTGGTAGCCTTGAAATCAAGTGTAAGGGCCGGCTTGATGACCAATCCTTCTGGAGATTGAAGAACCAAGCCAGCGCCAGCCCTTTTAGAGGTCGAAGATCCATCGACGAAAACCTTCCATGCCTGATCGAGGAACTGCTTCCAAGATTGTTGTTTTTCGAGGTCGGTATCGGTGATCTCTTCGGTACTCTTGCTGTTCTCTTCGGTATTGCCCCGCAGTTCGGTTTCGAGTTGGCTCGGCGCCGAACTAGGAGAGATGAACTCCACAATGAAGTCAGCTAGTACTTAGGCTTTGATTGCCATTCTGGGCTGATATTGGATATCGTACTGGCCCAGTTCGACAGCCCACTTGGACACCCTTCCAGAGAAGTCCGCCTTATTGAAAAGTTGTCAGAGCGGATATTCCGTTACAACCATGATTGTATGAGCCTGGAAGTAGTGGGAGAGTTTGCGGGAGGCACTGACGAGAGCTAACACAAGTTTCCCACAGACGGCGCCAATTGTAGGTGCACGAAATTTCACGAACCCGAAGGCGATGATCTCGAGACCCACTAGAAGAGAAGATGTAATGCCTTCAGTGGAACCTAAAAGGAGGAAGAAGAAACAAGCAGTCAAAGACCCTGGCTGTGGGCAGCACAAGGCTCTCCGATGCCTAAGTCAGTGTAAGAACGTGATAGTAGGGTAGAGATTTCTTAATGACAGAGTAATGGCTCTATAAGTAATGGATTGTATCTTGCGTACCTTTGGAGGAGACTAAGTCCTCTAATTTATACCGTTGTGAGGTTCCAATATCGTGGATAAGCATCACAGCGTGATCTATGCGATCCCCTCAATCAGGGCAACCGTTTCAGTCGATCTCGCTCCTTTAATTTAGATAACTGCTCAGTCGATGCCTATCCCTTAATTACAGTTGTAACGTTGCCCATTCTCCTTGGTGTTCGCTGCCTCATAAACCATTCCGCCACGTCTCTCGGTCGTTACGCCCCGTCTCTATCGGGGATGATGGGCGATGCCCTTTGTCCGAAATAGGTGGTCGAGACCGAGGTGTGGACATCCGAGGTTTGATACATCCGAACTGGAGTAGGACCGAACTAAAGGGGGTGTGTGAGCAATGCAAACAAGTCTACCGAACTGCATGGCAAGGACGAGCCTTCTGCCGAACTATAAAGGGTCTTTTGGCACTATAGCTGAGACCTGGAACAAATTCGATTCCGAAGTGGCACGTATTTCTCCATCCTGGCGGAGTGGGCCCAATCTCGGTGTTCAAGGAACGCCCCCACACAATCTTGATCGTTGGCTAGGATTTCATTAGGGTTCTATGTTTAAACTTTATATATCATTGTAAGGAAAGATACAAAGTGGTTTTATTATTCAAACAAAATTGCTTGTTTGCAATTTTCTATTTCTTCTCTCCTGGTTGAGCAAGTCTCATTGGATCCAAGATTTCTACAGTGGATTTTGCAACCTCTGGTAAGCGAATCCTTACTTTCTCCTTGATTGATGTTTGATTCTTATTGATTAAAGATCGCGGTATTGTGAGTTCACCATTAATTGGGATTAGTGCTTCCTGCGTTAAAATACAATATCCAAAAGTGCATTTAAAAAAGGCTAAATAGTCAAGCCAAACACAATACTTGTATAAACTTGAGGCCTGAAATATGAACCACTCTGCTACCAATTTTGCCACATCTCTTCCTATCAACTTTGCCCCATTTTGCAAGAACCCAAAACCCCCACGGTTTAGTGTGTATTGAAATTTTAAATTGCTAAGCATGGTATCTGTCACAATATTATATTATGACAATATTTTATTCTATGCTGATGAAGTATGACAATATTTAAATAATGTTGATATTATATTATCCATATATCCAAATAGCCGCAGATGGACACAGATCTGTGCACTAGGTTTGTGATGTACCCATCTTGGGGCATTGACTTTTCAAGTATAAATGGACCCGATAACATGAGGTGGCTTAGTTGGTTGGCAACCTCGGACGTCACCTGGTATGCCATTTTTCCCACGTTTGTGGGCTCCTCTTCCCACATGTGTGGACTACCTTGGGTCTATATAAACAAAAGATATAAATGGACCGAGGCCTGGAAACCCATGAGTCTGGCCCAAAATGACATGTCATTGCCCTCAAAGCAACGAAATAAAGTTGTATTGTTATGAACTTGAATATGGCCCAAAACAACAAAATAGAGCCTCATCTGTGACAAGGAAATGGGCCTATTTCTAGTGTTCGAACTCAATATAAAACGTGACCTGGACAATAATCTGTAGGTGCCTTCGAAATCTTAACTTCTAAAGGGCCTGAGACTGGCCCGTACGTTTGGCCCAAAAATTGTCCCCTATGGACTGTAAGATGGGTTTATGTGGGCCTAGTTTGTGGAATGGTTTAAGCCCTCTAAAATATGTAGTTTGAATGATGAATAAGCTCAACTTCTGAAAGAAGAAAGAAGGCCGTACTCAAGTTTCAATTCTCCCATTTCACTCGGTTTGAGTTGCAGATAAATACGGGTCTTGGGTTAGCCCGCCTCAGGTGCAGGTTAGGGGAATCCGACCCATTCTAAGAATGGGCCAGCAGACATGGGTTTCTGTCCAGACTTTGGACCCACCTGTTGGCCCGACACGTTTCGACCCGAATGACCCATTTGCTACCCCTACGAGCAATGTTACAATTAGGCACATGTGGGTCCCATTTCTAATGCACCTCCACCAACTTTTAAACTGCCCCAGGACAGATAGGGTGTGAACGAATAGATGCTTTGGGTGCTCAACTTGGATTGCTTCTGTCATTTGGGCCTCATGTATATAGCTCTTCCATTCCCATGTTATTGGACTCATTCCAGGGCAAATTTGTGCCCAAACAAGGAAAAATTGCTATTCTTCTTAATAGTACTTTCACTAAATAAAACAATACATAAAGAGCAGGGCTCTCCTAAGCTGAAACTTACCTTATCCTAAGCCGAAATAGTGCTAGTCCTACATATCAAAGTTGATTAAATCTATTTTTTGCATGATAGAACTGAAAAATCCAGTTCTGATTAGATTTATCTTGATATTGGAGACATTCATTGTGCAAAAAAAAAAACAATAATTGAATTTGATTTGTGGAGCCAACAGTGTTTCAGCTTAGGAAAGCTGGCATAAATGGGTTACTTTTTTAACTTGACCCAAACCATCCCTATGTGAATTTTGAACATGATATGAGCTTGGTTCAGCCCCAACCCAACTCGATAAGGACCCAACTCATAGATTTTGCCCACTTATTTATAAAAATTGGAAGTAATTGGAACTCTCTTTTAGACACAAAGATGACAGTATCAGGTATATAACCGGATTTCTGATTATTCGATTATCCTGGTTCTTCAACCCAGAAAAAAAAAAAAAAAGGATCTTGAACAAGATTTTGGTTCAGATGAAAAATCATATCCGGATCTAAAACATTTTACAGGATCCGGTAAGAAATCAATTCCAAATTATCTCCAAACCGAACACTAACCCAGACCCATTACTAAAGCATATATAAGAAACACAGGCTGAGAAGGCCCGGGCAAAAATATAAATGACATCTTTCCATCGTATGGTTAAATTTTATAAATATTATATCCATCATCATATTCAAAAGTAATATAAAGTAAAAAAAAGAAAAGAATTCAGTGTGGGTCGATCAACTTCGCTTCCAATGATATGGCCTAGTCCTCGAACCAAAAAGTATATATTTCTTTCACCAATGTAATCAAGGTTGGAAAACTCTTTAAGTTGACTCTTGACTCTCCTAAGTCATCTCGTGACTCGGCCAAGCACCTCATCTTAGTAAGTTATTTGAATTTTGAGCCGTTTGATAGGTAGATCTGATTTTAAATGATTAATATTTATTTTTAAGTAATTATGCACTAGGTTGAGAATTAGCAATTTAAAAATGATGATTGAAATGTAATTTAAGAGTTATATTTGGTTTATTAAATTCGGTATTTAGACTAACAAATTATGCAATACGCAAGGATTTTTTCTTTTATTTTCTTTATTATAGTATCTTTCATGCTTATATAAATTATTAATTTAACTTTATTATTATAAATGCATGTAAATAAATATATATTTATATTTTCTTAAGTACATATTTGACTCATTTTTAAATATTTTAAAAATCATTTTAAAAAAATATAACTGTCACTTTATTTGAGTCGGATTTTTTGAGTTACGAGTATTCCAACCTTGATTGTGACACTGCGGCCGTAAACTTGATCGGAAACATTAATAAACCCATATTTCAAAGGCTATAAGAGGAAACAGATGCATTTTAGAAAAAAAAAAAAGAATAATGGATGCAGCATTATGGGCACATTCTCATGATTTACTTTATACGTTGAAACTGGAGATAATGATACTTTGAAGATTGTGAGATTTATCAGGAAATTAATTTATTAGGCGTGTTTGGATGTATGGTAAATTGAAATAAAGTGAGGTGAAGCATCAAATCAAGAGAATAAAATATAGGGGGTTATAATGATCTTTTGTTTTTAGTTGTTTGATAGTGATTCTTTTTTACTTTTTGTGTAAAAAGAGGATTTTTTTTGCTATTTAATGGAGAAAGGACGTTGCTTTTTTACTTTCTTTTTTTTTTTTAAAGAATGAAGAAATTTTGAATGTGTGTACTTTTGACGTGACCCCTTATTTAATTTTTTCTGATCTGAATAGTGGAGGCTTTACTTCACTTTAGCTTTATTAGTTTCTTGTCTGGAAGGGAAATTTTAGGAGGTAAGAGTATAGCGTAGTGAAACAGAGAATTATAGAAATGTGAGATATTGATTTGGAGAGGCTCTGTTTACTATATTATAGTAATAGTAATAGTAATAGTAATAATAATAATAATAATAATAGTTTTAAGCTCTAATTCCCAATCAAGTAGAGTCCAAATTGGAACTAGATGCTATTTTTCACCCAAATCCAGTATTAGAATCAGGTCTGCTGCCATTATTTGTTCCCCGCTTATTCAGATTCCGATTACATGCCAAGGCAAATCTGGATCGAAATCAATCCTTTAAAAATTATAACATGGTTTTGTCCACTGCCTCCTTAATCTTACCCTAGTGATAAGATGTGTCAGCTCTTACCTGATTGCCTTAGATTCTAACATGGGCTACCTTCCTCCACTCGAGGGTTATCCTACCTCACCCGAGGTTTGCTTTCCTCACCCAAGGTCTCCCTTACCTCATCCGAGGTCTAGCTCCGACTTCCGAGGGTTGGTGTCCCAGATCCCTAAGCTGATTAAAAGAAGACATGGTTGTGTCCCAACCTGACCCATTTACAACCCCAGTAAAACGGTTGGATTTGGGTTGACCCAGTGCCACCCAACCCAGCTGACTCGACCTATTACAATGCTAACACTACCTCAGAACTCAGAAGGCTTACAAAATCAGAGAACCCTCACACTTGGCTATGTGTTCCTGACTCGACTTCCTGTGCATGGGAAGAAACAAACGCACCTGCTCTGAGTTCGATCTGTAACCAACACGGGCGGAGAAAGCAAAGAAAAATGAACACGATTCACACACGGTCCGATCGAAAAAGAAACAAACTCCAATACGAGTCCAAGACCTGACCACCTTTCCGACATGCGCGTATTGATTGGTCCTCACTCCTCACACTTCAAATTGAAGACCGTGAACATTTTTTTTAATATGTTTCTTTTTACCTCCTTGTCACTTGGATACCAAGGAATAATTCATAGAGGTTAAACATGATATTGAAGAGAGGATCTCCCGGGGTCATGGCATTGGCACCCCAAAAGAATTTGCCGGATCCCCACCTCAGGAATTTTATCTTCAGAGGTGATGGTACAAACAGTTAGCTAATGTGCGTGCCTAAAAATTATGGACTTAGTGTAGATGGTGATGAAGGTTTACGGAGAAGCTGTTTAGCTGAGAGCCGGAACGTCTCTGATAATCCGAAGCCTGAAAGGAAGAGAAAACAGAGGTCAGGGCCCGAGGCTGCTGTCAGCCAAAGGCACTCCGACGCCTGAGTTAGTGCAGTCACTGAATTAGGGTGAAGTGAGGAAGAAGATGTGAGCAAAATAAACAGGATGTAAACTGTGTTATTGCATACCTGTTATGAGATTACCATGCAGGTATATGTAGGAGAGGGTAGAAGGTTCCATAGTGGAGGTAGGTTGGGATACTTGTCCCATCAGCCCACTCCTAGGATCCTTAGTAGGTGATGATACTTGTCCCATCAGACGTCTCCTCAAATCCCTCACATAAATGTGGACGTGATAGGGAAGGTCCATTATCAGTATTCGGCGGCCACCCTCTGTCAGGGGGACTCTGCAATGTAGCTGTCCCATCTCATAATGGAGATCTAGACGGACAATGCCCATCTCGGTCAAGTGGACCGAGATGGATATCACCGAGATCAGGGCTGCTCGAGGTCGGGTATTGATACCGAGACGCTCGAGGCAGAGCCCAGAATGAATGAGGCCGGTACACTTACCGAATCCAACTCCAACTTGGTGCCAGTTGGCACTTTTGCCGAACTGGGTTAATCGAGGCCAGTGTAACCCCTAATTGGTATTTCAGTGTCAAGGTCGAAGATTACCTCGGTATTACACAACCACTCCACACAATTGCCCCTCAACTGTCGACCTCATCAGCTCGGGGCTGGATTGAGGTCGAGAGCTGGAAACGTGGAAGCTCATATGAGTACCGAGCTCGCACACTGTTTTTTGTAATCGGCCACAGGTGTCGCGGTCTTCATCATGACTTCATTTAAGAGTTCTATCAATCCGTCGCCAGCCTGTTTGCCAGGGAGCGCCAAAATCGTTGCGCCTGCCCGAGATAATTAATTACTCTGACGGCGTTTACTGTGGAAACTGCCATGATCTTGACACGTGGCGTCATTTGGCTCGCAGTACGGTATACCGAAGCGACGTGCGCGCCTTTTGAGGCGGTGTGATGAGGGCATGCCTTCGGTTTTCGAGAAGTCGTCCTGCTGCCTTATAAAAGCAGCATTCCTCCTCTTCCTTCATCTACTTTGCCATTCTGATTCTGGGGGAGACTCTGCTCGTGCGATTTCTCAGACCATCTCTGTATCTTCCCTACCTTTCTGTCCTTCTGCGTCTAGTTTCCTGCAAGTCTTCTTCTCCCCTTTTCTTTCCCTTTTCGCACCTCTTTTCCAGTTTCTTCCTTCAGTTAGGGTTTTCCTTTTGCCACCCATCTTTCAGTCCTCAAAACATGGGAAAAGGGGTTTACTGCTGTCTAGCCGATACCCCCGAGGCCATATTTAGGTTCAGGGAAACCTACAGCATCCCAGACGACGTCCGGATCAGGCTGGACGATCCGAAAGATCTGTGGGATGGTTACGTCTACCGAGATGGGGCGATGCCCTTCCCATTGGTCTCGGTAGTCGAAGGGAGCGTAAGGTTCCCCGTCCACCCACTGCTCAGGCGATGTCTGGCAACGTGGTACTTTGACCCTTGCCAATTAATGCCGAACAGCTATAAAATCATAATGGGGACAGTGGCGTTGAATAGGCTTTTAGGTATCCACCTCGGTGTCCATGACATCGAGGAAGTGTATGACATTTGTAAGTCTACCGGGGAGATCGACGACTGTTATTACCTCCGGAGTAAACCGAAGATGGTATCCTTCGTTACTGCCCTGGAAGACTCAATGCGCCACGCCGGGAGCAACAGGTTGTTCGTTACCGGCAACTGGGAGTTCGGTGCGGAAGAAACCGAGGCAGAGAGGAGGTACCGGGTACCTCGTCACTTTGGGCGCCTCCCAAGTAAAACACCGACCTCAAATAGCTTGACTTTTCATCTCCTTATCTATCTGCCGAACTGACATATGTTGATCTGTTTTGTGCAGGCCTTAGTGAGAGGAGACAGGCGGCGATTCGTGACGGCTGGAAGAAGAACGGAGGTTGGTTTGACAAAGTCCAACGCTACCAGGGGCATAAAGGCAGGGCTGCTTGGTCTCTCATAGGGTACCTGCTGAGGTACAAACATTACAACAAAAGGCAAGGGTTTGAGAACATTGAGGTGGGGCCTAGCTGCGCGCCAGAGGCGTTTGGGCAGGAACGACCGATCTCACCGCTTACCGATCCGGAAGAAGAGACCGAGGAGCACCAGCCCGGCCCCGAAATGGAGGGGGGTCGCCAAGATTTTCTTACCACCAACCTCCGGGAGAAGCTCCTGGGCAAGCGGGCCTCTTCGTCCTCGAGGTCTGATGGTTCCTCTTCTAGGGATGCCCATAAGGCTCCCCTTTCCGACTCCTCCCAAGATGATCCCACCGTGGTGAGGGAGGAGAGGCAGACGAAGAAGGCGAGGGCCGAAGAGCCACGCCAGGCCAGACCCCGAAAGGAGAGGGTTTCTTGGTCAAATCCGGTGGAGGAGAGGAGGGAGTCGCGTCAGCGACAGGAGGTGGAGGAGGAGCCGCGGGAGGAGAAGCAGCCTCTGGTCTGCCGAGAAAGGCAGGAGGAGAGGGTGCTGGTGATGCCCCGGGGAGAGGGCTCATCCCAGCAGGACCCTGTCCAGCCCTTGGTGCCTCGTGCCCCCGTGGTGGAGCCTTGGAGGCCATCCTTCCTTCTGGTGCCAGGGACGCCGCTGACCTCGGGACACCGTTTACAAGGTTACCTGGCAGTGGTGGCCGTGCTGGCTGAGGCATGTGCGCTCCCGGCAGATGTCGACCGGTTCATGAGAATGGAGGAGGCCGCACTTCATCAAGCCAACCTTTCATCGGCCCTGCTGGTGAGCAATACCTAGTTTATATAATTTTTGCAAGCGAACTGTGTGATGCTAACCTTAGTTTCTGCTGTCCAGGTCGTGCAAAGATCTGTAGTGGCTTTGGAAAAATCCCTCCAGAGCCGTGCTACGATCCAATCCCTGCATGCTGATAAACAGAAGCTCGCAGCAGCTCTGGAAGGGAGTTCGGAGGAGCTGACGAGGTCTCATGAAGAGTGCGCCAAGTTGAACACAGAAAACGAGGCTGCCATGGAAGAGATCACCAAGAAAAGCGCCGAGAACTATGGGCTCCAGGCTGCGGCGTACAGGATGGAGAAAAGGGCCAAAGAGGTGGAGACCGAGATGGAGGCCCTGAGGAAGGAAAAAGCCGAGATCGAAGCTCTGTTGAAAGCCGAGCAGGAAGCCTCAGCCAAACTGAGGGCTGAGCTCGAGGCTTCCTGGCAAGCAGAGATCGAGGCCTCCTTCCAGAAGGGGGTGGCACAGGCGACCAAGGATTATGAAGAGCAGCTCGTTCCGCTGGGAGAGGAGCTTTTTGAAATGGGATGTCTAGCGGTGCTGAAAGAAATGGGGGTCCCCGAGGATCACCCCATCCGTCAGGATCTGCCCAAACTCCCTCATGCCGAGCCCGAATCGCCAGCCCCTTCATTCTCCGAGGCTCCTCCTGACCATCCAGTTGACGAGCCACAGGCTTCTGAGACTCTCCAAGTTCCAGCTACCGAGACCACCACTGCCGATCTCGGGCCTGATGTCACGGAAGCTCCTCCCGCTCCGACGGGTATGGTGAAGTTGAAGATGTGTCTATCATTGACATAGATTAGCTGCCATGATGTTCTTCTTTCTCCTTGGGGACATTTATTTTTTATTTGATGTATGTAATTGAAAATGAAACTCTCATTGTACATGATTTTGGATGAATGGAATCCTATTTCGCTCCAATCTTTATACAGTGTGGTGAATGTCCTTTCCTTTCCACTTTCCCTGCTCTTTTTATGTGCTTGGTCTCGTAACCAAAATAAATAACAGGAAAAAAAGAAAAAGTAAGACAAGAAAATAAGCTCGGCCCTCCAGCCGGACTTAACATATTAAGTTTGTAACCTGAGGTGCGTCTGGACTATAATCGTAACTAGCACTGATCTTGGTAAACATAAAGATGCTTGGTCCTACCACCAAAGCGAAGTTCGGCTTCATAATCAGAACTTAACTGGCCTTCTGACCGAGCCGAAGTAGCTGACCTTGGTGCCCGAACCCAAAATGCAAGCTGATCCTGTGACCGAGCTGTGAGCAAGTGCCGAGTTCCATAACTTGACCATATTCGAGAGTAGGAGATAGTTTTAGAAAGTAAAAACATATTCTATAAAAAGAATCAGTTTATTGACTTCCGAAACCTGGTTACATCTCAAAAATAGAATTTCTTGAGGTGCGTAGCATTCCATGGACGTGGCAGTTCTCTACCTTCCATGTCCTCTAGTCTGTATGCAGACTGCCCAGCTACCGAAGTCACTTTGAATGGTCCATGCCAGTTCGGTGCAGTTTTCCTTCGCTGGGATTTTTGTCTGCTGGAAGTGTCTTTTTTAAGACTAGTTCTCCAGGAGAGAACTTTCTTTCTTTGACCTTTAGATTGTAACCCCTGGGCAACTGTTGCTGATAAGAGGCGAGGCAAATGGCTGCCAACTCCCTCCGCTCTTCAGCTAAGTCGAGCTCTGTGGCGAGGTTTATATCGTTTCGGCCTTGATCGAATAGTTCTGACCTGAGGGTCGGTAAGCCGACCTCAAGTGGAATCACGGCTTCCAACCCATAGGCCAGGGAGAAGGGCGTCGCGGAAGTCGAGCGTCTTAGGGTAGTTCTGTACGCCCAGAGGACACTTGGAAGTTCCTCTACCCATCTCCCTTTGGCTCGATCCAGTCTCTTTTTGAGTCCGTCAAGCACTACCTTGTTGGAATTTTCAGCCTGTCCATTGCTCTGGGGGTATGCTGGGGTAGAATAGTAGTTCCTGATGCCAAGGTCTTGACAGAAGCTTTTGAAGAAGTTGGAGTCGAACTGGGTCCCGTTATCCGTGACCAAGGCTCGTGGCACTCCGAATCTAGTTACGACGTTCCTCCATACGAAGTTTTTGGTGTCCTTCTCGGTAATGGAGGACAGCGCTTCAGCTTCTATCCACTTGGTAAAATAGTCGGTAGCTACTATTAACCATCTTTTGTTCCCTGGAGCTCGGTGGAGAGGTCCCACCAAGTCCAGT
Organism: Umbellularia californica; assembly: GCA_028538565.1. Classification (NCBI taxonomy): domain Eukaryota; kingdom Viridiplantae; phylum Streptophyta; class Magnoliopsida; order Laurales; family Lauraceae; genus Umbellularia; species Umbellularia californica. Next base: position 27,969,464 of record JAPQWN010000002.1, read on the forward strand.
CCCCACTGGGCGAAGGGCCAGGGGCTGGAAAGAGAACTTAGGTCATGTGCGGGCTGATGGAGAGAGTGAGAGAACCTCTGACACTTCTCACACTTCCTGGCATAGACCTGCGCGTCCTTTTGCATATAGGGCCACCAGTACCCCTGGCTGATAGCTCGGTAAGCCAGTGACCGACCTCCGATGTGGCTGCCGCAGATCCCTTCGTGGATTTCATAAAGGAAGTCCTCGACTTTGCTCGGGTGAACGCACTGGAGGTAAGGGCTGTTGTAGGACTTTTTGTAGAGTTTGTCATCCAGAGAGAACCAGAATCGGGCTGCTTTTAGCCTGATTTTGTGGGCCTGGTTCTTGTCCTCGGGAAGCTGGTCATTCTTGAGATAGGAGATAAGTTCATCCATCCAACTCGGGCCAAGATCAATGCACATGATCTGCCGAGGTGGTTGGAGTTCTATACTCGGTCTGTCTGGTGCTTCCACTTCGACAGTTCTTTTTCTTCCTGCCTCGACAGCAGAGGCCAGGTTTCCAAGTGCGTCAGCGTGAGAGTTGGAATCTCTGCCAATCTGCCTGACTTCAGCCTTTTGGAACTGAGATAAAAGTTGCTTGGTGTGGGCTAGGTAGGCTGCCATCCTGTCGTCACGGGCCTGGTAATCTCCATTGAGTTGGCTTGTGACCAACTATGAATCGCTGAAGATCACCAGTTGTTGTGCCCCCGGAATTTTTGCGCTGTCCAGCCCTGCAATTAGTGCTTCATACTCAGCTTCATTGTTAGATGCTTTGAAGTCAAGAGTCAGGGCTTGCTCAATGACGAGGCCCTCCGGAGACTGGAGGACGATGCCAGCGCCGGCCCTTCTGGAGGTTGAGGAACCATCCACGAAGACCTTCCAAGATGAGTCGAGGAACTGTCTCCAAGACTGCTCCTACTTTGTCTCGGCCTCGGTGGTGGCCTCTGCCTCCTTGCCCCCCAGTTCGGTTCCGAGGAGGTTCGATGCTGAATTAGGAGAGGTGAATTCCACAATAAAGTCTGCTAGTACCTGGGCTTTGATGGCCGTTCTGGGCTGATTTTGGATATCATATTACCCGAGTTCCACAGCCCATTTAGACACTCTTCCAGAGAAGTCAGCTCTCCTGAAGAGGGACTTTAGTGGGTGCTCTGTCACAACCACTATAGAATATGTCAGGAAGTAGTGGGAGAGCTTGCGGGACGCACTGACGAGTGCAAATGTGAGCTTCTCCAATGGCAGGTATCTCATTTCGGCATCTAGCAGGATTTTGCTTGTGTAATAGATAGGCTTTTGCTGCCTGTCATCTTCTCTTATGAGCACAGAGCTTACTGCATGGTCCGAAACTGCCAGATATAGGTATAAGACCTCACCCTGTGCCGGGGTGGAAAGCAGGGGAGGTGAGGAGAGGTATACTTTGAGTGCCTGGAGGGCACTCTCGCACTCCAGGGTCCATTGGAATCCTGAGCTCTTTTTCAACAGCTGGAAGAAGGGACGACATTTATCTGAAGCTCGACTGATGAAGCGGTTCAGTGCTGCTGCCATCCCGGTAAGTCTCTGAACCTGTTTTGCCGAGGTCGGACTCTGTAGGGCCCTGATTGCCGAAATTTGATCGGGATTGGCCTCTATTCCTCGTCTAGTGACCAGGCTGCCCAGGAATTTGCCCGAGCCGACGTCAAATACACACTTGGAGGCATTCAGCTTGAGCTTGTATTGTTTGAGGATGGCGAAGGTTTGATGTAAGTCAGTCAAGTGGTCCTGTGACCTTTTAGACTTGACGACCATGTCATCGATGTATACCTCGACCGTCCTGCCGAGCTGGGCGTGAAACATTTTCGTCACCATCCTCTAGTAAGTTGCACCGGCGTTTTTTAACCCGAAGGGCATTACTTTGTAACAGTAGATGCCTCTGGGTGTTATGAACGCCGTTTTTTCTTGATCAGGCTCATACATCGGAATTTGATGGTAACCTCGGTAGGCATCGAGGAAACTCATCCTATCATGCCCGGCAGTGGCGTCGATCAGCTGGTCTATCTTCGGAAGGGGAAAGCTGTCTTTGGGGCAGGCTTTGTTAAGATCGGTGAAGTCTACATAGACTCTCCAGCTCCCGCTCTTCTTTTTTACCACAACCGTGTTAGCTAACCACACAGGGTAATGGACTTCTCTGATAGCTTCAGCTTCTAACAATTTTTGTACCTCCTCGGTCACGGCCTCTGCTTGTTGGGTCCTCGACCTGCGAGTCTTTTGGACAACAGGTTTATGCTTGGGATCTACATTCAGCTTGCGGCTCATGACCTCGGAGTCGATGCCAGGCATTTCATATGGGGTCCAAGCGAAGACCTCTCTATTCTTTAACAGGAAGTCGAGCATTTCGGCCCTTTCCTCATCAGCAAGCTGGCTACCGAGCACGAAGAACCTTTCCAGATCGTTGGGATCGATCCTGACTTCGGTAAGGTCTTTAACGCTCTTTTGCTCGGGAGCTCGGCCAACAGCGTCAAGCTCGGCCTCGAGCTCGGTCACGTGGATTCGCTGCGGCTCTGTTTCTCCCGGGACCACGGCCATGAGACATTCCTTGGCCATTTGTTGGTCACCGTGGACTATGATGATTTCGAAGACCCCGTTCTCGTTCTATAACGGGAACTTGAGCTTCTGGTGATGGGTGGAGGGAACAGCCTCCATATTATGAAGCCAGGTTCTTCCCATGATGGCATTGTACGGAGATTGCGTATCTACTACCAGGAACTCTGCTGTCATGGGGGCTCCTCCCACCTCGACTTTCAGGAAGAACTTCCCTTTGGGATACACTGTCTTGGAGCTGAATCCCACCAAAGGGGTGCGAGCTTCCTGCAGGTCCTCCTCTTTAAGACCCATCCTTTTAAAGCAGTCAAAATAGAGGATCTCCGAGGAGCTCCCGGGGTCCACTAGAATCCTTTTGACATTGAAGTTATTCAACCTCATGGTTAGGAGAAGAGGATCATTGTGGGGTAGCTGGACCCCGGCCAAATCTTTCTCAAAGAACCAAATCTTTGGCCTCTCTAAGCGTGCCTTCTTTGCCGAGGGACAGAGCTCGGCCGCCATTACCTGTTTGCCGTGCTGGGCCCTCCTGGCCTCGGCTCGGGCCCGGTCACTGCCGCTAGGGGCGGAGGCCAGGTGAATGACGTCGATGGTCCCTATAGGCTCATCGCTATCACGGTCGTCGGGGTGGCGTTGCTGAGCATGGTTCACTCTGCCTTCTTCTTTGACGTGGTCTCTGAGATGCCCGTCTTTTACGAGCCTTTCGAGGTGCGCCTTGAAGGCATGACAATCCTCGGTTCTGTGTCCTCTATCTTTGTGGTAGGCACAGAACTTGCTCTGATCTCGGGAGGAGGTGTCACTTTTCATAGGCTGGGGCCACTTGAAGAAGGGTTGGGCTTGGATCTTGCCGAGGAGCTTGTAGATAGGCTCCTTGAAGATAGTGTTGACGGCCCTGAAAGAAGCGCCACTTGGTTTCGGCTTTGCGCTGCCTCCCGAGTTGGGGACAGAACGCACTGCCGAGCTGGATGGCTCTCTGTTTCGATTCGCCTCTTTTTAAGCAAGCCTTCTTTCTTTCCTCGAAGGACGGCCCTCCGTTCGGCCCTCCGGCCAAATATTATGACTCTCCCGAGCTCGGACTTCGTCCTCCTCTTGCTCAACGTACTGGTTTACCCGGGCCTTTACCGAAGCCGCGGGGTGACGCACCAATTTCTTCCGAAGCTCATTGCCCGGTAGCAAAGCTTGTTGGAAGGCCGTGATGGCTACCTCGTCGTTGGAATTTTCGATCACGCTGTAGATGGTCCAGAACCTTTTGGCGAATCGAGTGATATTCTCGGTCGGCCTCATCTTGATTGAGATCAGGTTGGCGTCAGTCTTCGGGATGACCCGGTGTGCTTGAAACTTCTCGACGAAGGAGTGTCGGAGCTGTCGCCAGCTCGAAATCGATCCCTCGGAGAGTGCACAGAACCACCGAAGCGGGATGTCACCCAGGCTGGAGGAGAAAACCTTGCAATCAAGGTTGCCGTCGCCGCTGAATACCGACATCTTCTGGGTGAAGTGTCGGAGATGAGCCTCGGGGTCTGACGTCCCGTCATAGAGATTGAAACGTAGGACGCTGAACTTATCAGGGAGAGGATGATCTCTAATTTCCCGAGTAAATGGAGATGTGCCGTGGACGTCACTATGTCTGGTAGCCAACCGACCTCGAGCGAGGCCGACGTGCTCCAGGTTCTGCTGCACGGCCAGCTTAATTTGCTGATCAATATAGTCGGTCATGTCGGGGTCGGCCCCGGTCTCCCGCCTTTGTCTCTGGCGCTGCTGCTGGTCGGCACTGGCGTGGGTGTTACTCGAGCCCTCTTCGCGAGCTCGGGTACGCCTCTCGTTTAGTTGCTGCCTTAGGTCTGGCTGACCCCCGGGACCCCGCCGAGCTTGTTGCCGAGGTGGAGGCGTACGAGAGGCTTCGGGCGGGGCTCCGCCCTTTGTCTCAAGTTGTCGCTGAAGCTGGAGGATCCGCTCTTTGTGTTCTTCAATGACGAGGTTTTGAGCCTTGATCGCTTCGGCTTGGGCCTCAACATCTTCCTCTAGGGCCATGTCGTCTTCATCTTCATCACCGAGGTGGACGTGGTCCTCTTCCATGTGGTCCTCGTGATGAGACCGACGAGGATGAGACTGCACATCTACCTCGTTGGGACTATTCCTGAGGGGGAACGTCCTTACGGGGTGGCTCGGTGAAAACAACCTCCAGACGTGGACGTTCTGCCTGAGAGGTAGTCTGCCGGGCCCGTTCTGTTACAGGACCGTGCCAAGGAGACACTGCTGCATCTCTTGACGATGAGTGTGTCACCGTGACAGGTGATCCCACACTTCGAATACCAGGTTCCCCACCCGTTCTTCTCGACTGAGGGTTGGGTGGTGCTTGCCTGGTATCTCTTCGCTGGCTGTTAGGATGAAAATATGGATTTTTCAGATCGTTCCCCACAGACGGCGCCAAATTGTGCGTGCCTAAAAATTACAGACTTGGTGTAGATGGTGATGAAGGTTTACGGAGAAGCTGTTTAGCTGAGAGCCGGAACGTCTCTAATGATCCGAAGCCTGAAAGGAAGAGAAAACAGAGGTTAGGGCCCGAGGCTGCTGTCAGCCAAAGGCACTCCGACGCCTGAGTTAGTGCAGTCACTGAACTAGGGTGAAGTGAGGAAGAAGATGTGAGCAAAATAAACAGGATGTAAACTGTGTTATTGCATACCTGTTATGAGATTACCATGCAGGTATATGTAGGAGAGGGTAGAAGGTTCCATAGTGGAGGTAGGTGGGGATACTTGTCCCATCAGCCCACTCCTAGGATCCTTAATAGGTGAGGATACTTGTCCCATCAGACGTATCCTCAAATCCCTCACATAAATGTGGACGTGATAGGGAAGGTCCCTTATCAGTATTCGGCGGCCACCCTCTGTCAGGGGGACTCTGCAATGTAGCCGTCCCATCTCATAATGGAGATCTAGACGGACAATGCCCATCTCGGTCAAGTGGACCGAGATGGATATCACCGAGATCAGGGCTGCTCGAGGTCGGGTATTGATACCGAGATGCTCGAGGCAGAGCTCAGAATGAACGAGGCCGGTACACTTACCGAATCCAACTCCAACTTGGTGCCAGTTGGCACTTTTGCCGAACTGGGTTAATCGAGGCCGATGTAACCCCTAATTGGTATTTTAGTGTCATGGTCGAAGATAACCTCGGTATTACACAACTACTCCACACAGCTAAAGAAATTTAAGATGTATAAGAGCCAGCCAGTCATGAGTTCAAATCCCAAAACGAATAACTTGGTGCTAAAAAAATATGCATGCCGCCAAAAGTGCACCAAATGGATCTTACATGAAGGGGAGTGTTGAGAAGTGGGCTCCGCCCAATGGGGTATTGAAAAATATTTATGTTGCATCTACTAATGGATCGAGGTTTTGGAAATTTAAGAATTTTCGAGGAGAAATTTTTGACTTGTATTGATACCCGAATGTCAAGGTCTCTTTCATTCATCAACTTGAAGGCATGTGTGTGATACTGATGTGCCAACACTACTCAACCATGAGTTTGCTGGCCGTGAATCTTCACATTTATTTCATCAATTTTAGCCACATTATAGAAATAAAATTCTGAAATTATTAAAAATTAAATTTATGGAAAAATAAAAAAAAAAAAAGACAACGAATACAACCACTCAACTATGGGCACATTTGTGTAACACCATCTAAACATAAGAGAAACGGAAAATCTATCTCAATCTCAGTATAAAGGAAAGTAAACTAAAAAAGAATAAATAAATAAATAACATGAACAATGAAAATGGAATCCTTTTGAGAGAGAGAGAGAGAGAGAGAGAGAGAGGAGAGAGAGAGAGAAAACTAAAAAAGAATAAATAAATAAATAACATGAACAATGAAAATGGAATCCTTTTGAGAGAGAGAGAGGAGGGCTGACGTAGCCTAGTGAATGAAGGCAGTGGCAGTGGTTTGTACACATCCACCACGAGGCATTAGCAGGTTTAATTACAATTATTCGCCCTTATTCCCGATCCTCTTCGTATCTTTTAGCAAGGCAGTTTGTTGTTGATGTACCCATGCCTTTTTAAGGTTCCATCGCCAATGTTCCATAGTAGAATATTTTGCAAAGTGCAAGGTCCTCCACATGTAACAAATTGAACTTTATCATCTGTGCTGGGTATTTCCGTGATCCCAAAATTACTCCTAGTTTTAGGTAAGAGTACCAACTGGGCCTGCTTTGAGCCCGGCCTCGCTCAACTCGGCGACAGCGCCAGCTGGCATCGAGTCCGAGCCCACCTCGATAAGAGTACTAAGCCCGATCCATTGAGTTCGACATCGCGCATCTCGGCAGCAGCGTCCGAGCTCGCGCCCACGACTTCGATGACTTCTCCAATTCGACTCTATTGACCGAGGTGAACACTGAACGTCGAGTCCTCATTATATGACGAGACAGCTATGTTGCAGAACGTATTGGCAAATAGGGTGGCCACCGAATGTCGATAAGGGGTCGTCCCTATCAGGCGATCACGTCCGCATTTATGTGTGGGATTGAGGAGAGATCCGACGGGACAGTACCCTCATCTACCCCCACTGAGGATCCTAGGTGTGGGCTGATGGGACAAGCTCTCTCACCTATCTCCACCCAGGAAGCTTCCACTCGTTTATATCTATGCATGGTAAGACCCATGAACAGGTACGCATTACGCAATAGAGAATACTCTCCCCTCATTGCATGAACCTCTTCTTCCTCACTCACTTCACCCTTTGTTCAGTGACTGCACTAACTCAGGCGTCGGAGTGCCTTTGGCTGCCAGCAGCACAGGGCCCTGACTTTTGTCTCTCTTTCAGGTTCAGGACTCTTAGTAACTCTTAAACCAGCCAAACAGCACCATCAAAAGCTTCATTATCATCTAAACTAAGTCCGTAATTTTTAGGAACTTACATCATCAATAGGGAATTCCATTCATTTTCGGTTGGCCCCTCGAAGTTCTTGGGTCCACCATTAGCAAAAGCAGTCCTGAGTCCTGACGAGTCTAGAAGGGTGAAGTTGAGATTGGGTGAATGTGGGCTGAGTCTCAATTCTTCTCTAACTAGTGTATTTATATGATCCTCTTGTTAAACAGGTTAAATACACTCAATGCGAGTCAACTTGATTCAATCTGCTAAACCCATTCGACAGTGGATTTTTTTGCTTTTTACTACTATAACAATTTGGACCAGTTGTATCAAATAGAATTAGTTACAATGGTCCAAGTGAAGATAATGCATGAATAGACACTAAATCAAAGAAGATTTGATTTCCACGAGGCTAGAGAGATGGCTTATATGCGGTTTAACATGTTATGTGTGTTAACGCACATTCTATGAGTCCATATCCTCTTAGGACTTTTTTCCCGGTGACCGCAAGTGGACCAATCACAGTCCGCCATGTCACTGTGGGGATGCATGTCATTCACATGGGCAGTGGTGCCTCATCCAAGGCAGGCACCCTCATTATGACATGGCAAAACGTGATTGGTCCACTCACGATCACCGTGGCTCAAAAGCCTCATAAGATCCCGATTCACATTCTGCCCATTCAAATGCCAAACAATGTTTTGTTAACTATTAAGAACATCATGATAATATCATCGACTATAATTAAAATAAATCTGAAAAACACAAACGACACTTGATCACATGGCTTTATCTCCTCCTTAACGCCCGCAATCAAGGTAATTATGACACTCCTCTCCTTCATTAATGTGCGGTCTTCATTATAAGTTTTGATCTCTAAGTTTTTCTTCTCGTCATTGAATCCTTCTTTTACCAGATTTTGTTTAAGGAGCCATTTGTGCACGAGCCATGAATAAGGAAATCATGTTTCCTATTCGTCGGCGCCAAAGTCCGACCTGGGATAATAGGAAACTCGGATCCCCTCTAGTGCAAAAAACACACAGGAAACAAAGAGGTTTTCTACATCGAATCGTCACCGCACCAAACGCAAATGAGAAGGCGCAAGAAAATGCCAACATTTCTATAGCAAAACGCATTGTAGAAATGCACACTAAATCATGCCCTACTCAATTATGATGTGGGTCAACTCCACTTCGTGTTAAGAAGATCACAAGGCCATATGAGGTACCCAAACGACTATAAGTTGCTTGTCTATCAAATATAAACCCTTGTGGGTTTGTGTTTTTAGGAGAAATCATAGAATTCATGTTTGGAGAATTTTCAGATTCTTCAAATATTGTTCCCTCCATGGAATTCAGGATTGTTAAGGAGATTGGAATTTTGAGAATCTCAAAAGTTATCCGTGACTTTTTATGTTGTTGTAATTCAAGATTCTAGTAAAGGAACACTGCATCCAGCAATATCGAGGGACAACCATCACATCATAATCTTTGAATCCCCAACATGACAAATTCTAATTAGGAATTCTATTAAAGAACGAGTTTGTTTCTTTAGTAAAAATTTTCACAAGAATTTAGAATGTTGGAATTTTCTAGACATGATACGATGGTTTATCCCTCAGTATTTGAAATGTTATGTTTCTTTTAAGAAAAGTCTAAATTTCATCAATCTAAAAATTCTCAGATGACCTTTTGAAATTCCTAGAATCTCAATTTATTTTCATTTTTACTTGAGTTTTAAATGATCTACTATCAAGAGGGGGATTTTAGAATTCCACAACGGAGGGACAACTTTTAGAGAATCTAAAATTCTCCAAACAAGAATTCTACATGCACGCGTTTGCCGATAAGAGTTCATCATGAGTTGGAATGCTGAGTGTGGAAAAGGAGAAAGAAATCCCAAAACCCTAAAAAAAAATCAATATCCCAATATTTGTAAGTACTTTCATTCGTAACCAAAGGTCCAACAAAATTGTACTCCATTAGAAAAAACAGGCCGCATCTAGGTTACTTCACAAGTTATTTACCACTGTCTCCATCTTAAGCCAAAACCGAAAAAATGTGCTCCACCCAAGTTTTATGTCCACTTGAGCTTAAAAAAAAAGCTAAAAAAGTCCAATCACCCATATTACACTGAACATGCATCCAACTTGAAAAGATATTTTCCTCCTGGACAAAAAACGAAACAAAGGGTGGGAGTAGTATGACCCCATCATCTCCAAACGATTAGGACTTGACTGAACAATGAACGATCAGGACTTGATAACTGGCCCCCACACTTGTGGAATTCTTTTCTAAAGCCCTAACTGTTTGAATCACAATCATGCTGTAATCAAACGCAGTAAGTCCACCGCGACTGACCCCAATCCCGAATCGCATATACCCTCGACAAATCTCCCCTTCCAGAAGTCACCACTCCCCACTGCCCCCACACCCCCCTCTTTAAATAAAAATCAGCAAAGCAAACAAGCAGGAACCTCATCTCTCTTCACAACGACAGCCTCTCCTTTTTTTCGTTTCCCTCCCAACACCCAAAACCCCATCCATTTCCTTCACACAACAAAACAGTAAAAGCTATACTCATAAACCCTCATCTCTCTCTCTTCCATCTCCCTTTTCCTCCCTCTTTTCCATGGCTTCGATTCCTTCAACCTGCTTTCACAGATATTCTCATTCCAACTCAATCTCCTATTATACTCCTACTCCTGTAAAAGTAAAACCCATATCAATCCCTAGGTTTAGGAAGAGTCTTGGAGGAGAAGTTTCTTCATTCAAATTCAAACTCCATGCGTGTTCTTCATCTTCGTCTTCGTATATTGGGAGAGTCGGATGGCAGAGAAGGCATGGAAACGTGTCTCTGCTATCGTTTGGATCAAATCCTAAGTTCGTTCCTGATGATGAAGAGAAGGCGGATTCCACCTCTCAGTTTCTATCTGCAATGCTGCCTTATGTCGTCGCCGCCACCGCTGTTGCCGCCCTTGTCAATCCCGCCACCTTTACATGGTAAAATCTTGTCTTTCTTTCTTTTTTTTCCTTTTTGTTTTTTTTTTTTTGTGTGTGTGTTTGCTTGGGATTGGATTCCTAGGAATTCTAAGAAATGTATTGCTAACATTGGCTGAGATTCAAGAAATGTAAGTGAATTCCTAGTTATGAAATTCCTTTGAAACAGTAAGGGTCATATCTGGTTTTAGGTAAAGGATTATTGCTTCTCTGTTTCTTTCTCTTTCTCTTTGGGGTGTGTGTATATTATATATGGGTTGTTTGTTAGCTACAACTTCTCTTTGGGCTGTGGGGGCCCCAGTCTGATCAAGTGGGTGGGTGCGCGGCTGGATCAGAATGAGGACCCATGTGTGGAAATTGGAAGGATGTTGACCGTTGGATGGAAGTGATTTATGTCAGATGGTCATCTTTACAAAGATAAGGTCAATCCAACGGTGGAGATCACACCTTCTAGCCTGAAGCGATTTGGGGTCCGACCACAATCTGTATTTGGTAAGTTCTTTTCTTCTGGATTTCTAGGGTCAGTGTGTTTGCATGGAATTGAATTCCCAGAAGGTGACGGTAAAATGGGTTCTATTGAATGAATGTTGTTAGAGGTGATGCCTGATGAGTGGAGAATTTATATAATTTGGGGCACTGACTTTCCTAGGATCTGATTGATTAGGATGATAGCTGGGTGATTTTTTTCCCACCAAAGGAAAGATTATTTGATCTTCACCTTTGTTTCTTGGATTGTAACTACTTTACTAGGAATATATTTCACCGAATTACTAGGAATTCAGTTCCTTGCAAAAACAATTGGGGCCCTAAATTTCCCAGGATTGTTTTAATGTTATTGTTGTTCTCTTTTTTCTTCTCATGGAAGATTGGAATGAGACGGTTTTGAGACTGAAAACAATGTGGGCTAATTAGGTGTCCTTCTTCTGGTATAGGGTATCAAAAGATTACTATGCCCCTGCTCTTGGTGGCATCATGCTATCTATAGGAATTCGTCTGTCTGTCGACGATTTCGCTCTAGCATTTCAGAGGTAGTTTCATATTCCTCTGTTTCTTTTTCATTTCGTGATTACAAACTTAACATGGTGCTCAGTTGTAAGTGTCACTAGTTTTGGTGCATTGTGGGTGCGGATTGAGGATACACTTGTTTCTAATAGAAGGAAATTGTTGATCTGCATATCTTATTCTAAATGCACATGGGCGTCACATGAAGTAATAAAATTAGCTGGTTTTAATTACTATGAATTTGTGATTTGTCATTGTTCTTTTTACCTTTTAGATTGTAGTGATGCTCTTTTTTAATTTTCATTGTTTTTTCGAGAGTCCATAACTTCTAAGCGAGCAGATCCATATCTGTATCTGTATGAGATGGACAAGTGTCCGTGTTCTCTCGTTGTGGTATATGATGTGTTATACTGTATTAGTTACTAGGCGCGATGTCCCATGTCCCAGCCATTCATCATATTAGGTTGAAGGGTCTTATCAACATCCATGAATTTGAAAATTTGGCCGTATAATTGGCAAAGGTCATGAGCTGAAAATACAAAGACTCAGATTCCTCATATACACCATGTTGCAAGACACTGCCTCTCGAGTCTCTCCACACAATTCTTCTGTACAGACCAATTATGGATGACAATGCTTTGGATTGTTCACTCTTTGCACATCATATGAGTTGTATGTTCATTAAGTAGATCTTTTCTTGGTGAATGTTGAATGTGAAAATTCTTTCCTGTTGTCTGTTTATATCCATCGTCGTCATTAAAGCCTTGTCCCGAATATGTTGGGGTCAGCTACATTAATTCTATTCCTCCATTTCAGTCTTTCTAGCGCACAGAATGTCAGTAGTTTCTCAGAATTCATGTTGGAGTTGCGATAAAATATCTATGCCGGCTGTCAACCTACATAATGCAAGCCGAGCTTGGGTCCGGTAGTTACAACCACTGGCAGAGTTTTTTTTTTAAACAATCGTTACCTTTTTTTAAAAAAATGCCTTATTTCTTGCTAAAATTCCTGTACCAAACATTAGGGTTCATTTTAGAACCTTTCGTACCTACTGAAATTGTCACCACTAATATTCCCCTCTAACAGCTTTTGTGGAGAAGTGCAAAAACTAATAGAACCTACTAAAATAATTGCCTTGCTATACTATGATAAGATAAGACTGTACTCTTCAAATATTCTTGCAGTATCTTGTACCAGTATCGTATGTTGTGGAAAAGTGTGAAAATTAATAGGACTTACTAAATAATTGCCATACTACAGTGCGAAGAGCTAAGACTGTTCCCTACTAGTAGTCTTGCGGTATCTTTTACCAGTATCATATCTTGTGGATATGGGTAGGTTATGCATATGCAAGCTATGATGCCTGGATATTTGTGTGTGCCTAGTATACCGGTATATGAAGGAAACAATACTAATACTGATACTTAGTACTGCACTCATACAAGTTACGCACTACTGCACTGATACTTTTATGATGTACTTTGGCATACCCTACTTGACTGATTCCTTTATCTCATGGATATCTATAATCTTTCTTACTTTTCAACATAAAAAATGCTATAAAGGACTGTAAATAGTCAGAATTTCATTAACTTAGTAATGTAGTATTGGTGAAAAGTAATGCTTTATATAAAAAATCTTAAAAGTAATGATTTATATAAAAAATCTTAATATGAAATATGAAAGTTCAATGTTAAAATGTAGGATAGTCATATCTGTATCTGTTCCTGGACTATGAAAGCTGCCTAGTTATATTATTAAGAATATTCTATATTAGGAAGATTGGATATGTTATGATAGTAATGATTTTTTTACTTGTAAGGATTTGATTAGACTTTGATTGAGAATAGATTTGATTATGATACAAGTCCTCTTGACACCATTTTTTGCAAACGAAAGACATGAATTCTATGGGATTACGCCAGGATTTCATAGGGGACCTGTTCAATGTTGAAGGTTCTAGGCTAGGGACTGTCATTTGGGTTGTAGTATGTCGGATTAAATAATTTGCGTTCTTTAATCAGGTTAGATTACACTAACCCAGTAAATCTAGTACTTAGCAAAATATTTGATGTTATTTTTTCTTAATTTATGATTTTATTGCAACATTTTGATAATTATTCTTTCTGTTACATGCTATTCTTCTTTGTTTTACTTTGTCACTCAGAACCCATGCCAAGTTCTTTATGGTTTATCTGCTGCAGACCTTTACCACTGTCTATTGGATTTATGGCGCAGTACGTATTAAAACCAATCCTAGGTCTGTTGATTGCAAGAGCATTTGGTGCGCCTCCCATGTTCTATGCCGGTTTCATCCTTACCTGTTGTGTTGCCGGTGCCCAACTGTCGAGTTATGCCAGCTTCCTTAGCAAGGGAGATGTGGCTTTGAGTATTCTGCTGACCAGTTCGACAACGATATCTTCCGTGGTGATTACACCTCTTCTTACTGGTCTTTTGATCGGCTCTGTAGTCCCTGTTGATGCAGTTGCCATGTCCAAGTCAATATTGCAGGTAAAAACTGTCATGAAGTATTCATCAAATGAGCAATCACCTATATTGTGGTGGTGGGTTTAGTGAGCCGGTGACCCAAGTCTTATGGTTTTGCAGGTGGTACTTGTTCCTGTCACTGCGGGCCTCATTCTCAATACTTACGCCAAACCGATTGTCAATGTTATTCGACCTATCATGCCATTTGTCGCTATGATTTGCACTTCTTTATGTATAGGCAGCCCTCTTGCAATAAATAGGAACCAGATCCTATCTGTAGAAGGTATCCGATTACTTCTACCGGTATTGACATTTCATACTGTGGCATTTGTGGTGGGATATTGGCTACCCAAATTGCCATTTTGGAGGTAATTTGTTTTTTCATACTGTGTGCTTTCAATCATGAGGTCTTATTTTTATTTGGAGCTACGTAGGATCCTTGTTAGTTGTTACCAAGGTTGCCTGTCAGTCCTACATATTCTGCATTTTGCTTAATTTTCCATGAAGTTAAGGTAGACCTAAACGAGGTTGGTTCAGTGAAACAATCGGTAGAGACTATTAGTGAATCTGATGAGAATGCTGAAAAGGACCTGGTTCACTGAAACAATTGGTAGGGACTTTTAGTGAATCTCATGGTAATGCTGAAAAGATTCTGGATCTTCGTAGTTGCAGATGTGCAGGGAGACATTTAATTCCATATACATTATGTGCCACAGTTTAGTAGTTAGCTTACCTTTTGTATAACTATTTTGGAAGTAATCTAGGCTTCTGATTTGTTTCCTTTCTACTAGTGATCTGTTCCAGGAGTATTCCTGTCTTTTCTGTGAGACCATAAAAACTGATTGTTCTCCTCACGCCACAGCCATTTTATAGTTTCTTACCTTTCTAAAGAAAGTTGGTCCAATATACTCTTGCAGCTTAGGTGAAGTGAAAGATTATTTTTTTCCCATAGAAAATCCCAACTTTTCATTTGTGTATATCATTATCATGTGAAATGTCTAAATCATGATGATATGCCAATTCATGCCTAAGCTCTAGTAGTTTCCTGCTGATTGATTAACTTTGGTAGCACATGTTTCTTTAGGCTGAATTTGGCTCCTTGCTATATTTAGATGGTTTATGTTTCTTTCTTTCTTTCTTTCTTTATTTTTTATATTTTTTAATATCATGCTATTTTTGTGAGTTACGAGTTGCACACGTTCAAACTTCTGGACTAAGTTGTTGAATTTGCATACCCTACCTAAAGTGCAAAGACCAAAACACAGCGTTTTGCATTGATCTTGGAAAATATTTGAGGATGTTCTGAATTTGTTTCTTTTTCTAGCTTTTTGACCTCAATCAGAACAGAAGTGCTCATTTATGATTATTGTTATTGTTACTTAATTTTATATAAACATTTGAGTTGTCCATCTTAGTTTAGTATCTTGTTATCCCATACAATAAGCAGAACAATAACTTGCTAAGATAATCTATTTTCCTTCAGGCAAGATGAAGCGGTGTGCAGGACAATTTCACTGTGCACTGGAATGCAAAGCTCCACCCTTGCAGGGCTTCTTGCTTCGCAATTCCTTGGTAGTAGTCATGCAGTCCCCCCAGCATGCTCTGTTGTAGCCATGGCAATCATGGGTCTCTATCTTGCTTCATTCTGGGGCAGCGGATCTCGAATAAGGGATACCATGGGGCTTTTCCCCCAAGTCAGGGATACATCATTGAACACCTGAGGCATAGTCAGCTGTGTAAATGCATGGATGTCATGGTGCTTTCTCCGCTCTCGCCTGGTAAACCGATCAGCTCACCTTGAACCAGTTGGTTGCCAGGCATCAACTGATTTAGCAGTCTACTAAGTAACAGATTCATTGCAGATAATGGTGTATGCTCAGAAAATAAAGATCAATACAGGTGTGTGTTTGGTATCCGAAGAAGTCAACATCTTGTTATGGGAAAGTTATGACCTTTTGTTGTTGTAAATATTTGGCTTATAGGGAAGAAGTATTGGCAATTACGATCTCAATTCATTATAGTTTGTATATGCCAGGTAAATGACAACCAAGAGGTATGACCAATTTATTGTGTGCCCACATGATATCTGAATGCTAAAATTCAAGCAGCATTATATGTGAGTCATGCCTGCATATTGAGACCTGAGGATCATTAAAGGTTCAAACTTAATGCTATTATGGGCTCATTGTAAAAGAAGATCTTGGTATGATTTTCATTAGGAAATGCCTCTCTTAACAACGGAATGCACCTTTCTTTATATTACCTGGAAATATGGTGCATTTCCATTAAAAAACAAAGCTACTCTGCGTCTTCACCCTACTTTTCTTTCGAGTAAGAAGTACAAATTACAATATAAGAGGGACGGGGGAGGAAAAGGCGGGGATACATGAAAGGTGCTAGACGTGGAAGCGAGTATACAAACAACACTTAGGAGCTGTTTACTTGGAAAAAAAAAAATACAGAGGAATTCATTGTGGAATGATCTCCACCAAAGGATTATTATCAAGGGTGAGTGAACGATATGTGGCAAGGGGTGAATGATATAAGATGATGTAAGATGGGACTTTAACTTTCCTAGTTATTGAATTACTAGGTTGATGGTTGGGTATTTACTTTTCATGTTCCGTTTGGTACAATTTCGGGAGGTCATTTGATGGTCATTTTGTAGACATTCACGTTGGGTTTTTTTCATTTTATCTACCTGTAGAAATATAATTATGGGTATTCAGGTACATAATACAAGCAGGTAGATTTTCACGGCAATGACCGAACATTCCCTTGGGCTGCATTTTAGTGCCTGGATCATCACCATTGGATTGGATAGGCAGGTTTTTTTTTTTTTTTTTAATATGAATCCCACACTTCATGGATTATCTTTTGAAAAAGTCAAAAAATATATATAGTTTAGGTAACTGTTAACACTCATGCCAGTCCCTCACCATCAACCTTACAGTCAGGGATTAAACCCATATTGTTTTCTACGACAAGGAGGTGTCTCACCATTGAGCTAACAGTGGATTAGTAAAATCATTTAAAACTGTCATCTCTAAACGGAATGGCATATCAAATTTTGCTTTACTAGAGAAACATTGGCTCTTGAGACGTTAGAAACACGAATAAATCATGACCGTCCAATTAGATGGTGAATGTCACCATTCATCGAAGCAAAACTTAAACTCGATGATGCATGAACCAACTTTACATTGCATCAAAGGTTTGAGTTTCTCAAAAAGGGGGCTTCGTTGTATGAAGAGTTGTGAGTTACCAAAAAAAAAAAAAAGAAAGGGTTATTTGTTATGGAGGAGCACTACAAAACGCCTCCTACTTGAGGTGGAGTTATCATGAATGACGCTGGTATTCTGCATTTTTTCCATCTTTAAATGACTTAAAACAACCTTCTTTATTTCTCATGTAAACAAAAGAGCATCACTCATCTTTTCTTAATTTACATTTGCGGCCCCAATTTCGAGTGGATCTAAGTTCGCGGTGAGTTTATGAATGATGATCGGTCACTACAATCAAATCACGGAAGCATCAATTCATATAAACTGCATAGATGGTCAATCAAACATACCACAATGATGAAAGAGCTAGTGCATGTATCAAAAATGCATTTACTTAAAGTTAGAGTTAACAAAATGAATTAAGGTTAAGTACAAGGCCAATAACCAAATAATGGCCACAAAAGATGTATCTATAATCAAAATAAAAGATATCCAGAAAGGGTGGCATGTATGGCTTTCATGTGCTGGCCCAACAACGTCACACTACGTTTGCACGCCACTCGTAAGTGCCCTTTGCTAGCGGATCCTTTGGGACCGCGTCAACCTCTTGCTCGGTAGGGGCTCTGTACCTTAGAACCAAATGTAGCATCGTCAAATTATAAGAATCTAGCAGGTAAAAAAAAAAAACAGATAATATGCATCAATAAAGAGTGATGACAATAAAAGATCATAAGAGTAACAATAAGTGGAAAGCTAGGGATAAATGCATGAATAAAGACCATACTATAAGAATCATTATAACATTACCCAAGCTACGGACTCTAACAACATGACACTCCACATAGACTAATGCATCAGGATGGGTCCGATCATAATCATAATGCAACCCGGGCGAATCCGGTCCAAACAAATGCAAACAACACGGTTGTGCATTAACTCACATAATACGCACCGGCCCAATGGCATACGTCCACCTCCCAATCGAAGACGGTAAATACATGCATGCAAATAAGCCCTAAACACAAGGTGGCGCCCAAACCGTGGGAGACTGAATCAACAGGGTGATGCTCAACTCGAAGGATCGCAAAACACACAACACTGTGCCCGGCGAGACTCTCATTGAGTATCACAACCAAAGCAATGCAAAGCGAAGAGGAACTACTCCACACGTGTATTTCACCTAAACATATCTATAATCACCATTTGAGTAGTACCGATTCCTCCTCCGCTAGCCCGAAGCACATCATAATGGATCACCTACTAATAAACCATCTCCCATGAAGTTGGGCCGCAAAGTTCATAAATCCATCCAAGTCCATATTAATCCCTTTGCACATAAAACGAGCAACATACAAGACTGATGAGAAGGATAGATACATGCACGCATCATGTAATACACAGAAACACTAACCTATCCGGCAATTCATGATTCGTGAGTGAAAGGGGTGTACACTAGCCAACTTAAGTTTAGGGGTTGTCTTGCACATGTAGGGTCCATACTGTCTAACACACTGGCCAAGTGGTTACAGGATAACCTAAGTAACACATTTGGTGATCTGAAAGTTAAGGTATCCCGAACGTCTACTTCACCACTCGATTGGCACAACATGGTTCCCACATGCACCACCGAATAACCCATAAGGGAATATCAAGCTCACGCACCCCCTTACCATTGGTCCAACTCATATTTATTAATTACCTACGGTAAGGGTTATGATTCTAAGGGTAAGAGTTCCAACTCTCCAAAATTCAAAATTCTGAAAAAATGAGCCACATTTAACCATGAGCCTTCCCATGGTTAGCCATGGGGTTCTAGGTTAGTTCATGGCTAGCCGTGAGGTCATCGTGTGTCTAGGCCTGTCAGTCACAACTCTCAGGATGAACAGTAACCCTAAGACAGACCTATCCGTAGTGCAACCATGGTTACTCTCCTAATGCTCATGGCTAGCCGTGACCTTCATAAACCTAAACTTAAAAGGGGTTCACGGTGGATTTCGAGGGAGCCTTCTCTCCTACATCTAATGGGGTTCCTAATACCTTCCAAGGACAATCCAAGGCATCCATTTATCACACTAAGTTACCATGTTAAGGGTCATTAATCAATTCACTATTAAAGCACATTTTCATCCTATCTACCAACCAAATCAATATAAATGAGCTTAAAAGGGGTTAATAGATGAGATAAATACAATGACTCACACAACTAAGCATAAATTTCATGTTAAATACATCTATTTACTTGCCTTTACTTATTTGAGCCAAAAGAAAAAAGAACCTTTTTTGGTGCCTAGGGTTTTAATGTCTTTGCCTTTCACTACACCCCACTCAAATCCAAAGTTACAAATCGACCTTGTACATGCCAAAGAAGAAGAAAACTACTAGGTTACCAATGCATGGTCCTAGTATAGAAGGAATGAAAGAGTTCTCAGGAAGTTAGCTTACCTAACAAAGTGAAAATGAAGAAGTCTGGGAAGATTAGGTAATGGTCTTGGGAGCTTTGAAGTCATGGGAGAGTTTTGATTGGGTCTTGGAAGCTTGCACAGTGGTTGGGAGCTGATGGGAGAAGGAGAGAAGTACAGAGGAAGGAGGAGTGAAATGAAGTAAAGGGAGTAAATGAAGGGTGCTAGGCTTTGTAGAGATGTTTCTCTCTATTTAGAAATAAGGGCTTCTCGGGCCCAAGGGAAAACAACCCCTTTGATGGGTTTTGGGCAGCCGGATCGCGGCAAGCCCAACATAAAGGATGACGTGCATGATAAGAACTATCCCATGCATCCAACGACACTGAGTTTCTAAAATTGTAACTAACCCCTCCCCATTTTCCTAAATTACTAAATACCCCCTGCTAGCCTCAAACTCACTTCAATCACTCCAAAACTCCGCGAAACATTTCTTAACAATAAAACTAACGCATTACACTAACCATAATTAGCTAATATTAATGCTAATTAATTACACTAATTCACCTAATTTAGAGCAGGGGCCTTACGAATTCTATCATGTGCGACATGTCTGGAGTTGATGCTTTGAAGTATGCTCATAGCCTTCTTACCGAGGGATTCTTTATGAACCCATTTGTTGAATTGGAAAGGTTATGTGTATTTTGGACCAGATTTCTAGTTAATCATTTTTTGAATTTTAAGGGTTGTGTATTTTGGCTAGGATTTTTGTTGAAAAGAAAATGCCAAGACCCTATCCTACATGGGCGTAAATGCGGATTATGATTAGATGGGCACAAACTAAGTAATGCATTGGGGCTTGCTTATGTACAAATTAGACCCAAGTCCTATTGACAGACAAAAAATATTAAGGCTCCACCTATGATCTGTGAGAATATGTCAAGCAGAACTAAATCCTTGTTAAACTGATGTTTGTAGCCAATTCAACACAAAGAAATGTATGGGGTGTTTCATATAAAAGGTTGAGAGTTTAATTCCCCGCAAAAGTGTTTTTTTGTTCCCCAGAGTCCAGATGCAGGCCTCAGGTGGGCCCCCAAAATGATCCAATGAGAAAGACTCAGACTCATTCAAAAGAGCTCATTGTGAGGATTTTTTGAAACTTCCAAAGACCTTTCATTTGGGAGTTAGCATAAGTTCTTAAAGAAAGAAAATAAAAGGGGAAGAAAAGCAAGGTTTGGAGGTGTTGGAAGTAAAGAAGAAGAGTCGGTCTTGGTGAAAAAGAGGAGAAGAAAAGGAGAAAAGAGAATAAGAAAGTGAGGAAGTTTTCTTTATTTTTCATTTCTATCATTTTTTCTATCACATCTCCCCCACTTCATCTTCTTCATTTAATCTTCCCCATTACAGCTATGTTGAAGATTTGAAGCCCTATTTAGAGGGATTCTACCCTCTGACCACTGCTTTATCTTCTCCATTGCATTTCATCCATTTCATCTTCTTAACCACGATATTATTGGAGATTTGGAGCCCTATTCAAAGGGATTCTACCTTCTAATCGTTGTGTCCTCTCTATTCCATCTTTCCCACTCCCCACTCATCTTCATCATTTCATCTTCTTCATCATGGCTCTAATGGAGATTTGGATCCTTATTTAAGGAAGGTTTCGCCCTCCTAACAGACTCTCTTAAACGGATATTCGGATCCTTTCTCAAGGAGTCCACCTTTAATCCAAACTGAGATCTAGAAGACACTTGTTTAAATGGCAGCCTTTGGATTTGGAATTATAATGGAGACTATTAGGTTTATGTCTTGTATTCCAGATTTGACAAGATTGGTTTGTTGGGTTGGCCAATAACCAGGCTCAGAGTTTTGGATATTTTGATACTTGTATCAGGGCTTTCTTGGAGGCTAAGAAAGAATTTCTTGTAGACTAAGAAAGTAAAGATTATATATTGATGTAATCTATAACTCTAGACTTTGAGAAAGAATTAGAGAGGTGAGAGCTCTCTCTCTCATGGGTGTCGGAGATTTCCAAACGACGTGGGCTGAATGGAGGAAAGTTTTCTTTGTCATAGATGTAGGCGATTTTGTCGAACCATGTAAATCTCTGTGTGATTTTCTCTTTTCTTGTGTGGCTTGATTGATTGTTGATCAAGGTGATTCACGCTTTTGCATTCGCATACGGCCACAACAAATGGTATCAAAGCCCCAACAAGTGGTTTCAAAGCTAAGTTGAGTTCCTCGAGTTCAGAGCGAGGTGGAGTTCATTGGGTTTTGGGATAAATGATTCAAAGCCTAGGTCTGCCTAGGGCTTTGAGTTGTGTTGCGCGGCGATTAATGTGAGACCCTTGGAGGGTCTTTATTCATGCACATAGCGAGGAGGGTTCTCTCATCGGTGAAAAGGATCCAGTGTTCTCGGACCATTGCAGATCAGATCGATGGGCCACACTAATATGAGAAATCTCATTGAAGATAGAGTGAATCGGACTGTGCTCTATGCTAGATCAGTATGAAAGCCACGTTTTAAACCCTAATACGGGTTTAGGTCCCAAATCATTTTCTCTTTTAGATTTCAATTAAGTCAAATTATTAACCTAAACTAGAATCAAGCAATCACACTTAAGAGAAGGAGGCACACGATTTTTTACATGGAAAACCCTACTCGAAAAAAACCACAGGTCTTATTGTCTAGACCACGGACAACCAAGCACTATAAAAACGGAAGTTACAAGTAATCACAGAACCTACCCCAGTTACAACTCAACCTTAAGGACTGCGATAATCTTGCTAACGATTCGCCGTACACCTTCATCGTGCATGAACCAACCACCTATAACGCCTCTTCACGATAAATCTACTATAAGAGAGTAGATGAAAAAGATCTCCAAGGCTTGAAGCTTCAGTTTTGCAGCAATTGGATGCTTTGGAGAAGATAAGGTTTAGAATTCTAGGGTTTAGAATGGGAGAGAGATACCATAGGTTTGAGAGAGGATGGCTTTAAATAGGCTTTGGTTTGGAGGTTGCAAGCCATAAGAGTTTTGGAAGGATTGGGAAATAAGTAAGAAGAGGTTTCTAAATAAAACTCTAAACTCTAGCATCAAGTGCTCGAGTGCAGGTCCAGGACCACTCGAGCATGTGAAGAAAACATCCAGTTATTTTCTACTTCAACGCATTCTGTGTGTCAGGCTTGAGCGCGAAAGAAAATAGCTTGAGCGAGTAAAATTTTGTTAGAGGTGAGCTAGAACTAGTGTAACTAGTTGCTCGAGCACCCAATGTATTCTCTGCAATTTCTTCAATTCTTCGATCCGGGCAATACATCTATAAAATACAAACATAAAATCATGAATTCTTTGTTTTGTCCATATCCCAATGAATTTTCCAAGATTCGATTTCCTTACAATCTCCACCTTTGGCAAGTCATGCAATTTATTCAAAATTGACAAAGTATAGACACAAATCTTAACCTCAAAACACAAATAAATAAAAAAACAAGTGCAAAAACTCAATCAATCCAAATATTTGAAGATCCTCAATGATGAAACACGATAGTTTGCAAAATTTAAGAGACCAATAAATGAGGCAACACAATTTTCAGGAATTTGACATGTGTAAATTGTGTGTGAGGGATAATCTCAAATGGAAAAAACACAAAGATATCAATGACCTGTCAAAAATCGATATTCATCAAGGAAAAAGTGAAATTCACACCTCTAAAAAACAGGTGCCCGATCAACGATGATGTAAGAAGCTCCAACTTAATGTCACATCCTTTTTTTTTTTAATCCATCATTGACCCAATACAAAATTTTCACTTATTATTATTTTTCTCAAGTGTAAGAATTTTCAAATTCAAAAGATATAAGAAAAGTGAAAATCAATGGAGCATACCCGCTTAATTTGTCCGATGCAGAAAATTCTAAGTTTATACGATATAAGCAAAGTTAAGACCTAGGGAGCAGATCTAGTCATTATTCATTTCTGTACATACTTCCTACCGAGCCCTAATCCGCGTGCTGCTGACGACCCGGCTCGAACACCAAACTAAAAAAAAAAGGACGAAAGTATGGAGCACCTTCGCCCGCTGTCTTGATAGAAGGAGGGACACTTCTCTCATAGACATGGCCCTCGATCTGGCGACGGGGTTGGTTCGCCTCTTGGCCCAATATTGAAGGTCGAAGCATTGATCGGGGCGTCGAATCAATAGATAAGATCACCCCCGCGGCGAACCACCGCCTACTCGATGAACACGCACTACAGCGCTTATCCCAAATACTCCTCCTCAGGGGGTTGAAGAGACAGATTAATTAGTTGAATGCTTGCCCTTACTCAAACATTTTCCAAAGTATCAGTTGCTTACGTTCAAGCGGATAAGACATAGAAGAATGGAACAATTGAGGGATGGGTGACTTGACCGTTCGGCTATATATGCCAATGTAATGCCCAGAATATTCAAAAATAGATGAGAAAGATGTGATGACATTATTGAATTCTAACAAGCACAAACATGAAATAAGTAGTGTTGAGGTGCATACCTCATAGAAACTTAGATGTATAGTCTTAAGAGTTAATAGCTATTTGGTATGTGTTGATGATGCTTCCACATTTTTTTGGTCCAACACTCCTTAGGCATAACTTGCATTGCCACAATCGCACAAACCAAATCCATAGGATAGAATAATAAGAAGCGATTGAAATCTCTATATAGTTGACCATACTATCCCATAATGAGATGATATAGTAGGTCGTTATAATGAACGAAAGGCCATACGACACTAGAATAAGTCAAGAAGCATTGGGATTACTTATTCTATGTATATCGTACAATTCTTATTCAAATTCATAAAAGCCGATTTCAAAAAATAAAAAAAATAAAAAAAAAGCATTCAAGGGAGTCCAAGAGAACACCTAAACAAGTTGAATAATCGCCAAGGGAAAATTTTTGAGTTCAACCTTTTAACCCCCGATGCATTGATCTGCCAATGCATTTTCCTAGGATGATAAAGCATTAGATTATCATATCGAATCCTAGATCAAACTCAAACTGGTTATTTCTTAATTACAATATTCTGACTTTCTGAAGGTGTTCGGATTGCTATCCTCACATTCCTGCAGCTCTTCGCAATCAACCCTAACTATTTGCATGGGGGGTATAGCTTCAAAAAAAAGGATTATCGCTGCGCTCATCAAGTACTGTTTATATCTCTCGGCATGTTGTTTTTTATTTTCTGTCCTTTCCTTTCGCAGATGGAGCTGCCTCACCAAACCCCACTTGCTCTCATTCTCAGCTATGGTTATGAACCAATGGAATGAGTTCCGATTATGAGGGCCCGCCTGAAGATGGAGATGTCTTCCCATACCTAACTGAGAGAGATGTAGAGAAGCTTAGAAGGTACTACCCAGAGGTACTCCCACTGACTTAGATAGAACTGTGAGAAAGCTATAGATCGACAGTGATAATGCCGCTAATGAGGCTAATGTGCCTGGGACCATGATTGGAGTAACTATGCCTTGAATGGTTCCGTCTCGGGCGAGGAATATTGTTCACTCTGCCCTTTGAAAGAGGTCAATAGAGAATCATTTGTGTATAATTAAGAACATGTATAGTGAGTGTTGCACCTCGAGCGAGAATAAGCGTATCCAATTCCTCATGTTATTCCACATCATTATGTGCTCTATCCCTCGGCCCTTTCTCTCTCTGAAGTAGTGCCTACTGTTTAATCTCACGATTCTTCTCCTGCGGCTCAATGCTGTTGTCTCCCATATCCAACTCAACTACTCTTGCCCGCCAATAGTTTGATGCTTCAGTTGTGAGTGCTGATCTTCGTTGAGGGATGAGATAAGGTTCCTCCCAAAAATGATATAATCATTTTTCCAGTGCATATTAGTGAGTACTCCCATCCACCCCGTGCACCTCTTATTCTCGATCTGATTATTATGTTTCCCATTACTCAGCCATGTCTCCCTACTGAGCCTACCTTAATGCTCTCATTCTCCGTAGAAGGGCCCTAACCTACCTTAGTGAACGTTATCTCACCTCTCCCACCTGTGGCATCTAACTATTTGCCTCCTATCCTAGCTTAGATACCCATGCTTTTCTATCTTTCCCATTTTCGTTTCCCTCACGCTTAGATCCCCGGTATAGCGGATTTTACCATACTGAACCTAAAGCACGATTTCCCACCTGTACACAATTCATTGATGAAAAATAGAGGACACCGGTCCTGCTACTGAGTACATGGATGATGGAAAGGGGGTTCCCGAGCTCGCTCAGAAGAGCGAGGAAGGTTGTAGGCACCCTCTCATCCTTCTAATGATAGTAGGCCGGGAGAACAAGGAATTGACACTTTTTTTCTCTGTGCCCATTCCGCATGCGCTTTGCGCGCCATTGGCGCTTTGCTCTCCTCTTAGTCTTCATTGGATGGTTCGGATGGACTTCGCCGTTCTTTCCCAACAAAAATAGAATAGAAAGGGTTGTATCACATGAGATGTCAATTCGTTTTCCGCCCCCAATGAGATGGAGAATTAGTTACCTCCTTCCCTTCATCTTTCTGATTCGAGGCTCGACGCGATTTGGGTCAAGAAAATAGATATTTGTATACTATATTTTTTGTAAATGAACATCAAGAAGAGAGCATAGGGGAATGGAAAAAAGATCGATGCTCCGAAAAAGTGCAAATCCATTAAGACCATGAATCCTATCAATCCCAGTGTCACATTAACCCTAAGTGACTGTCCAAGTGAGTCATCCTATACTTAAAGGCATGTTCAAAAACCTTATATAGTGTACGAAGAGATTACGTTTAAAAAACAAGCAAATCAAAGTGTATCACATGCCAGATAATTATAAAACTAGCCTAGAGAAGCTTGCATGTGCAAATTAAAAACACGAATTGAGGCAAATTTTAGGATTGTAGACCAATGCCTCGGGACTTACTGAGGGAATTAAACCAAGTAGGCTCTAGAGGTTTTGTGAGTGCAGTGTGGACCACATTACAACAAAGGTTAGACTTACCAACCCAGATGGACTTTGTCTTGACCTGTTAAAGAGAATAACGATTCTTCCTCCGCTGGTTTCTTAAAGGATTTCTCAATTTATTACAATGTGGTCAGATGTGCCTTTTAATCCCACAAAAGTGACAGATGGGAATGAATCTGGGCTTTGGCACCTTCCTTTTATTAACTGTTCACATGTGCAATGTTTACATAGGTGGGTATCATCGAGTGTAAAGTGGATCCTTGAACAAAAATAGATTTACCTATCCTTAGATGTTGAAGCTCCATGTACGTAGCAATGCCAGTTTTTGACAAGTCAGTCTTTTGACTTCCAAGAATTTCGTCAAGCTTCATAAACCCTATATTCATACGCTTTATTTTTTGCCTTGGCAGATTCTAACTCAATATGGACCATCTTTACATCACCTTTGAGATCATCTTTTTCAGCTTTGCAAGAACTCAACTCATTTTGCAAAGCATCCAAGTCCTTTGCAGTATTCTCAACTTGGTCGGTCAGTAACGCGTTCTTCTTCCCTACATCAATTAAATTGTTAAATTGAATGCTAATCTTCCAACATGCTTACCTTAGCATGTGAGTCTTCCAATTGTGTTATCAAAGAAGAGTTCTAAGATTCCATAGCTTTCAACTTTAGTGTCCTTTTTTCATTAATCTTTGACACACGTATGGAAGCATGTAACAGTCTCCTGTATTTGGCTTCCAAGTCCTATTCATTGTCAGAAAAATCATGTAGATCTATATCTTCATCTGACTTGGAGTCCTACTCAGATGGACCCTGCAAAGAAGGGACATTAGACAAAGTCATGAAAGCTACAAATTTTCCAGAATAATTATGAGACTTAAGGTCACTATTTTCTCCTCTGAATCGTCTTCCCAAGAGATGTTCAAAGCCTTACCTTTCCCTTTCTCTTTCCAAATGAAACACTTAGCAGTGGTGTGACCGTATCATTAACATTCAAAGCATTGGATAGGCTTGGAGGATCCTTTCACTGGATTTTTATCGAACTTAAACACGAGTTTAGATTTATTGGGTGCATTGTTGTTCTGAAAGATGTTTTTTTCTTGTTTTTCCACAACTTTTTGAACTTTTCAACAAAGAATGCTTTAAACTTAGCATCATCCATTTCAGAATCATCCTCCACAAATTTGGAGGACATGAGGGCAATGTCCTTAGTCTTTTTGGTTGACCAATGATTGGCTTCAAAGGTTTGTAAATTCCCAACCAATTTTCAACCGTGAGGGAGTTTAGATTTTGATACTCCTCAATAGCCACTACTTTTTTACAAAACCTTTTTAGTAGAGACCGTAATATCTTTTTAACAATTCTAACCTCTGAAATCGGATGTCCCAAATTGAAACTAGAGTTAACAACGTCACTCAGTTTTGCATAAAATCATCAAAAACTTTAGTATCCTTCATTCTCAAGGTTTCAAAAGTAGTAGTTATATTTTGGAGCTTTGTTTACTTTACAATAACTGTGCGCTCATGAACAATGTGCAAGATATCACATGCAACCTTAGTCGTACTGCATGTATCCTGCGAAACTCTGAGGCAGTAAGACCATTGAATATTGCATTAATTACCTTCTTGTTGCAATTAGAGGCTTGTTTTTCCTCTTGAGTTCATAGGGCTCTAGGTTTAAGAATTAAGTGCCCATCGGCAACAATGACAGGTATGGTATAGCCTTCTTCAACAACATCCTAGACTTCATCATTTATAGCCCTAAGGAAAGCAATCATTCTTACCTTCCTGTAAGCATAATTGGTTCCATCAAGCAATGGAGACTTAGTAGTTGATGTACCTTCTTTATTGAATTTCATAAGAGAAATCTGATGAACCGAATGACAATAATTTAGTGCAACCCGCTTTGATACCAATTGAAAGAATGTGTTTTAAACTCTAATACGGGTTAAGGTCCCATATCAGTTTCTATTTTAGATTTCAATACGTCATATTATTAAACTAAACTAGAATCAAGCAATCACACACAAGAGGAGGCACACAATTTTTTACTTGGAAAACTACTCGGGGAAAGCCATGGGTCTTATCGTCCAGACCACAAACAACTAAGCACTATAGAAAAGAACGCTACAAGTAGTCACAGAACCTTCCCCAATTGTAACCCAACCTAAGAACTGTGATGATCTTGTCGATGACTCACATGCTTGAACCAACCACCTTGAGCACCTCTTCAAGGTGAATCTACTGCAAGAGAGTAGATGAAAAGATCTTCAAGGCTTGAAGCTTCAACTCTGCAGCAATTGGATGCTTTGAAGAAAACAAGGAATCTCTCAAAAAGTATTCTAGGGTTTAGAATGGAAGAGAGGTACCCTATGTTTGTAAGAAGATAGCTTTAAATAAGCTTTGGTCCGTGGGTTGCAAGCCATAAGAGTTTTGGAAGGATAGGGAAGCAAGTAAGTAGACGTTTCCAAATAAAACTCTAAACTCTCGCATCAGGCACTCGAGCTCGGGTCCGGAGCCACTCGAGTGTGTGAAGAAAACACCTTGTTATTTTCGACTTAAACGCATTATGTGTGTCAGGCTTAAGCGTGAAAGTAAACAACTTGAGCGCACGGAATTCTGCCAGATGTGCGCTCGATTTAGTGTGACCAAGTGCTCGAGCGCCCAGTGTATTTTCTACATTTTCTTCAATTCATCGATCTAGGCAGTCCATCTATAAAATGCAAACATAAAATCATGAATTCCTTGTTTTGTGCATGTCCTAATGAATTTGCCAACACTCAATTTGCTTACATGGTAAAAGACTTATAGAGGATCCAGACTTGTCCTTGTCACCATTGCCCGATTTGCAAAGACTTTTCATCTTGATCAGAGAAAAGGATTCTGAAAACTTAATAATCAATTGGGTTCCCTGTTGTAGAACGTCACCAGAAAAAGAGCTTTAGATTCTAAGCCCAATCCGCTGGTTCCTGCCGATGCCGTAGAAGAAGAGTGCTTGGCCTTGTCATTTATGAGTTCACCGATGTCTTACACACCGCCTAGTTGATCGTCACCCCCACCGTCACCGCAAACGTAGAAGACAAAGGATCTATTCTTCCTGATTTCCACATTTCCATCTAAGGTTCTCTGTTTGAAATCGTCATCGTCATAGCACCACCACCTCCATCGGAGAAGCATGAAGAGACGCAACAGTGGACTCCAAGTTTGTTGTCATTCTTCTTAAGAAAAAGTTGTCCGGTCTTGAGGCCAAACCAAGTCAATTTTGGAACCGGATTGGCCTGACCCATTTTAAAGAAGGCCTAGCCAGCAACAGTACAAGTGACGTCAGCAAAACTGTACGATCAACAGGGATCTGACCAGATCAACGATAAAAATTATTTTCACAATATCATGATCATCTGATGTCTGATTTGAGACCCATTTGCACCCACGGACTCATTGCAAGCAGATCTACACAGTTGTATAAAGGGATTGGCAGTTCAATGGTCAATAGGGAAGTTTGACAGATTGGAGTGCAAAAAACTATTTCTACGATATCAGAGTCATCCGAAGTCGGGTTTTAGATTTGTCTCTTACAGCATGCTCATGGTGAAGAGATCAGCATGATGCAGAAATCAAGCTTAGGTTAAGGTCAAATTCGATTCGCTTGACTCAAATACAGAAGCCAATTGAGTCAGCAGAAACCAACCCATTTTCTTAGGTATGTTGGAAACCCCACATGAGAGAACCTTAGACTTACCTAATGTCCTACAATTATGAGACTTATGACTAATGGGAAATTAAACTGAGCCATTGCCTACCACATGTTTGTAATAATGTGTAAGAGACAAAACCATGTCAAGGGGGTGGTAAACGCCGGGCCGTGGAAACTCTTGGTCATTATAGTAGTAAGGTTGGCGTAAGTAGCATCCGGGAACCACAATGGACCATCATGTTGAATGGTATGATGTCTACTCCTAAGAGGGCAAATGATAACCTAGGACTAGCATTAGGGTTGTAGATGACTCATACTATTTGACACTTCATTGGACCATGACCCGCATACCTACTAGCTCTTGGACCCTTATGCATTTAGTGTGCGAACCATCCACCTTGATAGCGAAATGTGGGAAGCCCTGGTAGGGGGTAGGAGTTGTGTGCTAGCCCATTCACTATTCACTAGATGTTGGACCCAAAACCTTAACCGCACCGGTGCCCTTGCATGACCCTTGGCCTAGGGCCTTGGTGGACCTTGGACCTTAAACCTTCTCTATTATTATTAGACGTAAAGCACTCTTATAACTTATGATTGTGCCTTGTCTGTTAGAACTGCTAGACACCTTGAGGCAAGTATGGGGTAATGCTAGCTAAGAGTATATCGTTATGGAGCTTTGGGTGTCAATTACTTTCAAAAGCACCAAGAGAATCATTTAGGCACCATGGACTTTATGGGGATCATATCTTTTGCCGATACTGCCCTTCTGTAGTGTAGCAATAGGCCTTATTAAATAAAATGGTCGACACATATATGCACTTGCACACTTCCCACTCTAAATGAATAGTAAATTATGTCTTATATATTATATGATTATGCCACCACATTATGCGGGTATATTTACTTTGCTTTGTGCACTATAGGTATCTTTGGTTATTGAGATAGCCAACATGCCAGTGCTGGGTGCAGTAGGTGTTGCAAGACACCGAGTTTGGATATTTGGATAGTAAGGTTCTGGGTTCAACCAGACCTAAGTTTGTCTATGGAGCGCATTTTGATTTGAATGATAAGTACGTTATTGACTATGGGTATATTGGGTGGTGATGCGCACTAAGATTGTGGTGAGTGTGTGTGGTGGTATTGGGTGACTATGATATTTATATGGATTATTGTATGTGGACTTGATGTGAGTGTACCCGCTTTGTTTGCTTTGTTTGTTATAGACTATGTTGTATACCACTGTTCGATGTGCGTATTATGAGATGTGTTATGTCACTTATTATGTTGTGGGTTTTGGAGTGTATGTTACCTCACCCACATTATGTTTGTTTGGTATAATCACATGAGCGGTAGATAGGGGTATGTTTAGACATTTGGTTATTAGGTTACATTGACTGTCATTTATAGTCTCTATCCGCACGTCTTGACATTGGATTACTAGGTTTAGATGAACACACTGGTTGATAGATTGTGGGTGTTGTGATGGCCTTGAAAGGCCTTAGGGATGGGACTTCCCTCGTAATGTTACTATTGATTGTTGCCTATATTTGAATTGATGTTGCTTATTGGTGGATGTTTGTACTGCATATCTACTAACATTATATTAGTTAATTGCATTCCATCTTTTACCTTATTTACATATCTACTAATATTATATGAGTTAATTTCCTTACAGGTACAGGTAAGAGCATCCCAAATTTATTTTGGTGGCTGATGTGGCAAATTGACCCTTTGCAATTTGGCATCTCTATTGGAGACAACTCCACCCCATACACCAAATCTAATATTTATTATTATTATTATTTTACCTCTTTTATATATTAAACCCAACTCATCCACAATAGTCAATTTGGAATGCATCTCGCATCTCACTTTCTCACATGCCAAATTTGGCATCTCACTCCCATATACCATGCCACCTTATTTTTGGCATAGCTATTGGAGTGAAAAATGTCCACCTTGGATTTGGCATCTCTATTGGAGATGCTCGAAGGATATAGGTGGGGACCCTTGCATTTAGGTTGTTCGCATTGGATATGGATGTGAGGGCCCCCGCCTTATCTCTCATAGTAAGGTGAGAGATGCTCTCATAGGAGCATCTCCTTTTATATATATATATATATATATGGATTTGTTCAGGTGAGAACAGTTCTCACCATTTTGGTGAGAAGTCTCATCCTAGATGTTCATTTTTTTTAAATGATCCAACAGCTGAAAGGTCCAAATATAAGAGAAGACGAAAATATAGAGCGCGCCTATATTTCCCCCCAAATCCCCTCATTCCTCTCCCATTTCCTCCTGCATCTCTCTCCCGTGTCGCAACGCTCTCTCCCGTCTCTCATCTCTCTCTCTCGTCCCTATCCATCTCTCTGTCGTCATGCATCTCTCTCTCGCCACAGGGACTACAATCTCCGATCTCCTGTCTCACCCCCCGGGGAAAGGCCGGAGTCCATTCAGTTACGATTGACAAAGCTCAAAATGAGAAAATCAGATAAACCCAATCTCTTCCTCATCTCTTCGCTCAAATCAGAAGATGGAAAGAAAACCCAGAGCTCTGCCTCATCTCCTTCTCTCTCCCCCAGTCACAGAGATCTCTTCATAAACCTTCTGTTTGAAGGAAAAAAGAGATCCCTTTTCCACGCCCTCCCACTCTCAGTCTCTCGAGCTCGTCCCTCTGCCTCGCCCAATCGATTCTCTCTCCTTTTGTGCTCAAGGTTTTTTTTCCTTTCCTTTCTCTCTCTGCCAAACTAGGATTTTTTATTTTCTTTTCTTTTTTTTGTTGTTAAG
Source organism: Umbellularia californica (assembly GCA_028538565.1). Taxonomy (NCBI): domain Eukaryota; kingdom Viridiplantae; phylum Streptophyta; class Magnoliopsida; order Laurales; family Lauraceae; genus Umbellularia; species Umbellularia californica. The sequence goes on from JAPQWN010000002.1 coordinate 28,002,464, forward strand.
GGTTGATGTTAAGGGTTAGGGGTGTAAAAAAAAACCAGAAAACCATCTAACCGAACCGAACCAAACCGAACCGAACCGCGATTAATAACCGTATTTCATGATTTGGTTACGGTTACGATTAATGAAATCCAAAAACCGCATGGTTCGGTTCGATTACGGTTTTCCATAATAATTCACGGTTATTAACCGAACCGAACCGTATCTGTATGCGGTTAACCGTGCCGTTTACAAATAAAAGAAAAAACAAGAAACCGTAAATATACGGTTAACCGTATAATAAAGATTTATAATCAATGGGATTTTTATCCAATTGCTCTTTATGTGTCATTTTACCTTCAATCATTCACATTTATCCCCTTATGTTTCCACGGTTATTAACCGTAACTGAACCGTTTAATACGGTTAACCGCGGTTACGGTTTCCACGGTTTTTGTATATACGGTTACGGTTACGGTTTTAAAAGGCAGAAAACCGCGGTTACGGTTCGGTTAACGGTTTTTCCAAATTAACCGGTCAACCGAACCGTTACACCCCTATTAAGGGTGGAAGACTTTGAGTTTTATTAAAAATGGAAGCAAGGGTTGGGGATATTGAGGTTTGGGTTGAAACAGAGAAATTTCCCTCTTTGCCAAATATATTCTTCTCTTGATGAATGAGAGAAGCAGCAACAACAATAATAGCTGTAGCATGAGTAATAGAGACAATCAAAGGATCCAGAATCCAAATATCAATGGAGATCATAGGCACTGTTGCAGAAAAGAGGGCACAATATGTGAAGCCTCTATCACACTGCATAGGCATTGTTGCAGAGAAGATTTTTTTTTCTGTGAATATTGTAGTTCAAATTGTATTGTTGGAGATGTTGTATGCCATGTTCATGTACTTGAATTGGAACAGACTGTGAGCAACAAACTATATTAGTTTTTTATTTGAATGTTATGTACATGTGAGGTCCAGTATTGATATTCCATCTCGTCCAATCTTTGATGTTTCTGTTTAGTGTGGATGTTCCATCAAGCTGTTCAATTTTTATACAGGTTGTTCCGGCCATATTCATTGATGACCATGTTAATATGTATGATGTTCAAGTTAAAGTTGCTATCATGAAATGGAAATCTCCACAACTTAAATGTTTTTTAATGTACAATCAATCAAAGCTCTTCTCTGTTAATGGGACTGGTTTAACACACATTTTAATATGTTGAATCAAAGCTTCTCTGCTAATGGAATCGGTATTGTTAATTTGTTAGAGAGGCAAGAGATTGAAACTGCCCTATGATACACAAATAGTTGTAACTGCTCACTAATATCAGTTGATCGAGTCACAACTCTCAATCAAGTACTCAACAATCATAGAAATTTCAATTGATCAATTGGTCCTTGCAAGTATTGTTTTAGGTGCACATACTAAGTTCTAGGCTCTTAGTTGGATAAGCACAGAAGACCTAAAGACTTCTTCCATTCTTCAATTATAGATTTGAAAAAAAAATAGCATTTCAAGTGTGAACCCTTTCTTCCCGTATCCACAGTCATCCACAACACATAAATGAAGCCCACAATACACTTAATCAACAATTTTATTAAGAAGAGAGAGTGAATACAATTGCAAGTTAGCCAATAACTAATGACCCAAGATAGAAAGAAAAGAAAAAAAACAATCCATCAATTCATCTTCCATAGCATCTTCCAAGCTGTACTCCACCGAGGCAACAAAATCCTCCTCCTCAAAATGCTCCAAGGCATATTGCATCCCCACATGAGGTGAGTTTTTCTTCAAGCTCTTAGATATGAGTCTTCCAGAGTTGTCACTAGAAGCTACATGTATGAAAGTTACTCCGAGGCTACTATTGAAGTCCTGACAAGGATAAGGTAACAACTGCTCCAAGCTGAATTTGTTGGAATAATGATTATCCATGGCCTATAACTCTAGAGAAGATATTGGCACTTGGAATGATAATAGAAAAAAAATTAAATGTTTAGAGACACATAACTATTGAATCAAAAGAGCTTTGATAAAATCATATTGAAAAAGAAATGATATAGTAATAAAGAAAAGTAAACCCATAGCATTTCTGTGATTCAAAGGAGTCCATGTGTGTAAAATACCTGAGTGCTTTACATGGGAGTCCATTGAGGCTTACATTCATGAATATACAATTTGTGCACAAATGAATTTATTCATGAAGATCCACACCCTCTTGTGTGTAAAATCATAGTCGAATTACCCTAGGCAAAAACATTACCCCTTTACCAAATATGACAACATGCCATGGCCAATAACATTACCCCTTTACCAAATATGACAACATGCCATGGCCAATAACATTACCCCTCTACTTTCCTTCATCAAAAAAGAAGAAGAAAATAACCATTTACATCCAAATATCTTTTTAGATTGGCCCACTTAACCACAATTTCAGCATGACAACCATTACTCCATTTAAGGCCTACAAAATAAAGGTGTAAAATGAACAAATAACATCATAACCAAATATACAAGATGAAATGAACATTCTTGGCCGTCGATTGTGACGAGATCTGAATCTCAGAGGGGACTCAAAGTTGTGAGACCGTCGGAAGCTGTGAATGTTTCGGAAGCTGTGAATGTTTCGAAAGCCAGAGCTGCAAATCTAGCTGTATACTGTCAAATGGGTCTTCACAATCCATCTGGTACACCGACATTGCGACACGGGAGGGAGATGCGTGACGATCGGGAGAGAACAAGAAACAAAATACAAGAGACCTCAACCTCAAGAAGAAATAGAGTGAATGTTTTTCTTCTTCGTGGGCCGAGTGGAGAAGCAGGTCGGCCAAGTGTTGAAATCGTGCGTACAGCGCTGCTGCCGCTATAGATCGAAACATGGGGCTATATTTTTCTTCGTGGGAGGAGTAGAGCAGCAAGTCCGCCAGGTGCCGAGATCAAAGATTGTCGGTGGCTGGCCGTGAAAGGGATGCGCGACGCCAGGAGAGAGATGCGCTGCTGCCACTGCGAATCTACTGTTGATCTGCTGCTATCGCTGCGGGAGAGGGATGCGCTAGCCGGGAGAAGGATGAGAGAGATGCGCGAGCCAGGAGAGAGATGCACTAAACCGATTCTGGGAGGGAGAGAGATGGAGTAAACGGGAGAGAGGAAGGAGGGGATTTGGGGGGAAATGCAAAATGTGGGCAGGCTTTGCATTTTTTTTCTTATCTTATATTCAGACTTTCCAGCCGTTGGATCATTTTAAAGAAATGAACGTCTAGGATGAGACTTTATATTGTGGGGCCCAACTAGGGGTCCTATTTGGGATGGAAAGATCTATGTGAGACCACCACAAGTATCTATGGATGAAGGGGAACTCCATGCCCCTAACCCATTCATCCATGGCCCACAAGTTTAATGACTTTATATTCAAAAAAATACTCAACCCTTGATCAAAAGGTCCATTCGAATGTGTGCCAATCCTTTGGATCAATGACTATCAGGGGGGTTCCCTATTGGTTGCTAGGTTTGGATGGGTTGCTTAGGTGGCCCCAAAAGAAGTTCTCATATAATAAGTGAGAACTAGTTCTTACTTAAATATTTCCAATATATATATATATATATATATATATGGATATGGATATAGGCAAGGCTTTCCTAAGCTCAAGCTTAGGGTAAAATTCTGTAAGCTCACTCTTGTCGGGCCTACCCTTGGTTCATCCAAATGGACCAAACACATGACCCCGTTGAATTGCACATGTCAACCAAGTTTCAATGAAATCCGAATTTACTAGACCATTGGATCAACTGTGTCCCAATTTGAATGGACTATTGACCATTAAACTTTTAATGCCTAGATGGAGATGATAGAAATCACGGTTGGGACTGATTTTTTTGTAGACAGGAGGTTCTAACGGAGTCCTTGAAATCCCCCTCATCCCCATGTGGGTCCCAGGTGGGCCCCACCACACATTTGAACTTAAGTTATCCCAAGCTTGAGCTTAGGAGAGCTGCCCATATAAATAAATAAATATATATAGAAAGATAGAGAGAGAGAGGGAGCAAGGCTCTCCTAAGCTTGAGCTTAGGAGAAAATTTTGTAACCTCATGCTTGTAGGGCCCACCTTTGGCCCATCCAAATGGGCCAAACACACGCCCCTCCTTAAATTGCACATGTCCACCAACTTTTCGTAAAATCCGAATTTATTGGACCATTAGATCGACTATGTATCGATCTGAATGGATTGTTGACCACTAAACTTTTAGGCCCATATAGAGATGATAGAAATCATGGTTGTGGCAGATTTTTTGCGGAGAGGAAGATCCCAAGGACTCCTTGAAATGCACCCCATCCACATCCTCATGTGGGTCCCCAGGTGGGCCCTACCACACACTTGAGCTTACCTTATCCTAAGCTTGAGCTTAGGAGAATTGACCCCATATATATATGGAGTCAGCTCTCCTAAGCTGCAGCTTAGCTTATCCTAAGCTGAAACAGGGCTGGTCCCATAAATCAAAGTCGATTACTCTATTTTTTGCATAATGATCGTCTCCAAAATCAAGATAAATCCAATCAGAACTGGATTTTTCAGTTCTATCATGCAAAAAACAGATATAATCAATTTTGATTTATGGGAATGACACTATTCCAACTTAGGAGAGCTCTGCTCTATATATATATATATATATATAAGGATTTGATCAGATGCGAACAATTCATATACAAGCTGTGCGAAGCCAATTGTGGACCGTTGGATCGTGTGGATGATCCAACGGCAAGCGAATAGACTACTTAAGGCAAAAAAAAAAAACTTTTCGTTGGTTCCTCCTTTCAACCTCTATTTCCCGCTCACATTTTCACCAAAATGAGAAGAAGACCGCCCCCCCCCCCCCCCCCGCCCCCGTCTCTTCTCTCCCTTTTTTCTTCCCCGAAAGCTCTATTTGCCTCCCATCTCCATCGACCACCCAAAAGGAAGTTCAAGCATCATCCCCGTCTTCCTGAGATTAGGTTAGTCTTCTCTCTCTGTCTTCCTGCCCTTCTCTGCCATCTCCCCTTGCCCTTTTAGATCCCTCTCTCTCTCTCTCTCTCTCTCTCTCTCTCTCTCTTCCCCCATCCCTATTATAGAAACCCTAAAACATGAAACCTTGAACCCGAATCCCCAATTCCACCCCGAACCCTAAGTCCCTAGCCCCTAATTATTAAACTATAAACCCTAGAGACCAACCCCCTACACCCTAAATCCAATCTAGGATCTCAATGTTAGATTGTTGAATGTTGAATCACGAATGTATGTACTTTGTCGAATGTGAAGATGGTAGCCAATATTTGTTTACAGTAATTTCTTTTCCAAGTTTTTGATCAAATTAGTTCTACCAAACAAGTTTCTGATCGAAGTAGTAATTTTTCCTCTCTAATTTCTGATCATAGTAATTTATTTCCTCTAAATTTCTTATCCAAGCAAAAAAAAATTTCTAAATTTCTGATCAAAGTAGAAAAGGAGGGGTTTTTTTTTACGATGGAAGTCAATAGGCATGATTTGAGACTACATACGAATAATTCATTGGATAAAACATTTGAATCTTTTGTGAGAAATTGGTTCTAGCATTTGCTCTGACATGTTGAGAGGCACAAACTCAGGCCAAAGTTTTTAAAACCTAAACCCGCGTTTTTTATTCAGTTCCGGCATTTGCCCTCATCCCAGTTCCTTCATTTTTAATTTACCTGTTGCAATGCAAAGAAACAATTCCTTTAGAGTTTTAACATTATCAATGGCTTTGGCTTCCAGCGTTTCATCGTCCAATACTAATGCCAGCGAATGGGTTCCAAAATGCTCGTGCGGATATGGAGAAATGTTAATGTGGATATAATGTCTTTGAGAACAGTGGAAAGCAGTAAGTTCGCAGTGTATATTTTGATATTATCATGAATGGATGGATGTATATTTTGGAATGTCTACACTAATGTTGAAACTTGACAGTTGAAACCTAAATTCCCATTTGAATGTATTCCCTTTAGGAAGGCACTTAATTGATTCATGAAATGGTTATAGATGCCTATAATAGGAGTAGAGTTTGTATTTCATGTGTTTATTTATGTAGAAGTGAAGTTTGAATTCCGTTGGAAATGGTATTTGCTAGAATGAAATGTTGTGAAGAGTGTTGTATATGGATTAGGCAGTGTTAATGATACATGTATTTTTATGTTGTTAAGCGTGTTTGTACATGTATTTTATTCTTTGCATTTTGAGGTTGAGTCCTCATGTGTTCGGATCCTTAAAAGTGTTTGTACAGGTGTGGATAACTGAAACAATTTTCAAATCCATTACAACACTCAAATCATCTATTTCTACAAATACAAACCACACATTTTTACAAATATAAACAAGCTCTTTTTTACAGTTTCAAACAACCAATTTCTAAAAACACAAAACACCCATCTCTATAGATCAAAATCTCAGATTTCACTTCCAAAAATGTATTGAAACCCCAATTTCATTCCTTGTTTCAGACATGCTACATATCAATTACAACTATAAAATATCTATTCATCTCAACATGCTATGGACCCATTGTGATCCCATTATAATATATTAAGCTAGGAGGTTTGGGATTCAATTTTGACCGTCAGTTATAATTTTGACCGGAAGTAACATCAACTACTTCTTTATCTCTTTATCATAACTACTTACAACTGCTCTCCACTTTTCTCTTTTATTTCTCAAAGACTTTGTTTCAATCCAAACTCTATCATTCACATTCTATGATACCAATTCTTTGCTTATATAATACATACTCATAATCTTTTTTTCTTTTGTTTTCTTTCTAAAAAACGTATGAATTTTTTATACGTAATTATTTAAATTGTAATGTTTGCCATAACTGTGCTGAGCACGAGTTATTTTGCTGGTCTTTCTTAACATGCTTCAAACCCTTTTCTTCAAACCAAACTACCACCACTCTATCCTATGCAGTGAATCCCTGCCTAAGAATCAACCATAAATCAGTCCCAGTGACATAAGTACACAAAATAAATCACAAATAATTTGGAATAATATAGTAAAATCACAATAGATATAGAAAAAAAAATTCCCCCAAAAAAAAAAAAGAGGCTCTACTTGGGAGCACTGATTCTTTGCCTAATAGTCATGTGATATTGAATTCCACATTTGGCACATTGATAATATAGTGCTGTGATTTCTGCACACCAGAAACCATTTGTCATAGGCATGTTTAACGTGTCATGACCTTCTAGTATCATGGCTGATTGATCATTTATAGGTGGGGCATGCCAATCACACGATTTGGTTTGTACAATCAATCAAACACAGAGAAAAAATAACAGTACCCGATCTGAATGTAGATAGTGTTTTTGAAATTTGGGGATTTAAGGTTATGCGATTTAGGGCTTTAGGGATGTAAGGATTTAGGGTGTCGTGGTTATAGCTGAAATCCCCACCCCATCGATGTAACTTCCAATCACAGTGCCACCCCTCTTTAATCCAAATACATGAGCCGGAATCTAGGGAAAAAATAACAGGAAAGAGTCTGGGCAAGGGATGGCAAGAGCTTCAGTTCACAGGGGGTGATCGGCATTTCGAGCTCAGTGATAGCTATTGCGGTGGAGATGGTGCATGAGCTTTGACCTCACAGGCCGCCGGTGGGATATGAGACAGAAATCGGAGAGAGAGATTGAGGGAAACATCTTTGTTGAGATCGAGAGAAACAGGCAAGGGGAGATGGCAGAGAAGGGCAGCAAGACAGAGAAAGAGAAGACTAACCTAATCTAGGGAAGAAGGGGATGATGCTTGAACTTCCTTTCGAGTGATCGATGGAGATGGGTCATGGGAGGCAAAGAGAGCTTTCGGGGAAGAAAGAAGGGAGAGAGGAAATGGGGGGCTTCTTCTCATTTTGGTGAAAACGTGAGCGGGAAACAGAGGTTGAAAGTAAACAAGAAGTTTTTTCTTTCCGCCTCAAGTAGTCTACCGCTTGCCGTTGGATCATCCACACGGTCCAACAGTCCACAATGATTGACTTCGCACAGCTTGTATACGAACTGTTGGCATCTGATCAAATATATATATATATATATATATGGGGAATATTCATATACATCTATCCCTCACCATTTTTGGTGAGCCCTTTTGTACTTGAAACACCCCCAAAATGGGTGTCCCTCACCAAAAATTGTGAGGGATAGATGCATAGGAAGACCCCTATATATATATAGATATATATATATATATATATATATGTATATGGGAGATGCTCATTATGAGAGAAGGTGAGGCCCCTATATATATATATATATATATATAAAACATAATGGGAGATGCTCCTATGAAAGCATCTCTCACCTTACTATGAGAGATAAATGAGAGGCCCCACCTTATCTCTCATAGGAAGGAGCATCTCCCTAATATAATTATTATTGTATACATGTCATGTTATTTACTCATGTTTACTTACTTGGCCTTTTAGGTCTAGCCTTGCTTGTAGGTTCGAGGCCACTAACCGCTAGCGTGAAAATAACACTTCAGTATAGGCATTGCAAGGATGTAAAGAGAGATGTACAGTTGATATGACTTAGAAGTGCTCCGTGATTGCATTCGAGAGCCACACATCTATCTTACTTACTTTACCCTTTTGGTACGCTTGGGTCAGCCTTCTTGGAATCTATATTTGTAGTAATTTATCTGAGAAACATACTTTAATTGTCATATTTGAAACTGAAAATGTACTATTTTGCCCATGCTCTAATATCTGTGGATTCAAATGGTCCACTTTATTTGATTTATATGTTTATTACAATTCTTCATACTCACGTCCTGGGATACGAGGCGCCGGGACCTGGTACATGACAAGACATATAAAAGCACTTTTAAACATATAATAATTAATATATATATATATATATCTTTATAAAAACTAAATAAATTATACGAGAGCCTTGTAGGTAAATAAAATGGCCCCCCATAAACCAATATAGGTGCCATTTCATGTGGCCCCAACTCAACCACTTAGATTTAGTAATCTAAAAGATATGGTAACATCTAAAATTCCTTATCTCTCTCCCTAAAGATTGAGAGTCTGCACTTCTTGAAATTCTAAATAATTTAAAAGATAAGGTAATGTGTTTCGGAACCGATTTCTTGACTTCGGAACCGGTTTCTTGGCTCTAGAACCATATATGGGACGGGTACGGATCCAGATCGAAATCTAGGTAGAAAATGATATTTTAAAAAATATAATTTTTAGGAGAGATTTTCAAAAAATGAGGTAATATGTCGGGTTGCAGATTCACGAGTCCGAACCAAGGTGGAACCGAACCCGGATCCATTTACTTATCAGGGCCTAAATAAGTACCCAGAACGGATTTTTAATTGTTTGCAACCTCCAGGTAATCGGAGAATCAAAGGCCCATTTACATCCCTATCTAAAATCCCTTATATGCCTCCCTCAAGATTTAAGTCCTCAATTTCACAATCAATTACAAAATTGGCGTCCAATTTCGAAATCAAATCATATCCCTTTTAATATATAGTACTTGAAAAATGTGCCCGTGCCAACCAATTAACTTTCTTCATAAATTAGATTTCAAAAATAAATAAAAGATTAAAAAATCACACTTTTTCTTTCTCAAGTTAGAAACTATAAACACCGTTTATATTAATATCTTAATATTAAGAGATGGAGCCAAGCTCAATAGCTCAGCTTATCAATAATTCAGCTTGACCTAGATAAATGTAATTCGAGCCAAGCTCAAGCTCAAGATAAAGGCCCGGGATAACTAAGCCCTATTGTGCTTGAATGGTACTCCATACCGAGACGAAAATGGCCCCACCCATTAACACATCTAGATTTTAATAGAGGTAAAGGCAAATTGTAAGTATCATATTTTTTCAAATTTAAGACAAAAGATCTGACTCAATGCAATGCCACAGTAGTTAAAACATTACAACAGCTAAAAACAGCCGAACTGCTACCCTTTTTTCATTCCATTTGCATATTTATCAACAAAAAGTCATCAAACATAATAAGGTCAATCAGAAACTTCCATCAATTATGGCAAACGATTACCCATAATAAATTATAATAAGCTTCACAAACTATTGATTATACTGATAGTCAATGCCTTCAAAAAAAATTGCTTAAAACTAAATGGTCCTAGCAGTTGGCTTCTAACTCTAGTGGTATCCCTCCAAAATTGATTAAGCTAATGGTACTAGCAGTTTATAGATGGAACAATCATCATTTAAAAAGGTCAACAAAAAGTTTTGGCCCACGGGCTACATAAAATGGGGATATAAAGACATGGAAAATGGGGATATAAAGATATGGAAAAAGTTCAGCTTCACAAGTACCAATTTATACCAATCATAGCATAGACCTGTGAAGTTCAAAAACCAAACATTTGTGCAAGCATAAGGCTACAAAAATAAATATTCAGGACTCCTTATTTCTAAACCATGATCCTACATTGATAACAAATGAGTGCCAGTTTTACTAAAACACATCACTTAACTGATTTTTCCACTTTACTGGTTAAAAAAGACGAAACAAAATGACGCAAAAATGAATCATAATACAAAGTACCAATATTCAAGGGTAATCCCATCTGTCTTGGCCGAATGCTCTGATGAAATCCTATCCAACATTCCAATACATCACCCAAACTATCCGTCCGACCCAAGGTAGGTGAGAAAAAAGACCTTCCAACTGGGACATAACTATAGAAGAAAACAACAAAAATCAGTAAAAACACAAAAATGTCACCCCATTTATATGAAACAAAGAAAGAATAGAAAATCAAAATAATTACTTCTTCGTTAGAGATTCTCTCAAAACTACAGTAAGCACTTGCAAAGTTTCTAGCGGTGTATCTTTTTGTCTGCCCAATAAAAAATTGTTGTAATTGGTGCAGATCGGTTTGGCGCAGCAAACTTAATCGCTATCTTAAATTCCCTCTCTTTCCTGTGGCACGATACAAACTCAAGTAAAGAATATATACAGCAATGGAACAAAAGCTAAAAACAAGATAAGTTAGAAAAAAGGAATTAACAAAAACTGCATATGACAAAATATGGGCAATGAAGAAGCTTAAAAATCTCAGCTCCATTAGAATCTACACAATTCACAGGACCCACAAAGTTCTTGACAATTTTTCCGGAAAAGTCACGAATAACACACCCAATTCCACCCATCTGAATATGCGGAAAATAACTACCATCAAAATTTAGCTTAAGAAAACCATTCAGAGGAGGTTCCCACAATAGATTTTTTCTTAGAATAGAACGCCTTCCACCTTGAAAATGGGCTGGCCAAGATCTAGTAAGAGCTTCTAAAGAAACTCCAACAAATCCAACCTTCCTAATGGCCCATTCCGAAACAACCCAAATAACGGACTGAACAATCTCCTCGGAGGTTCGCATTTATTTTGAAAAAACTCTATTATTCCTCTCAACCCATAACTTCCAAAGACTAGCATATAAGGATAACCGCCATAGATTGCAAACCTCACAGATTTGGTATGCTTATCTGTGTCAAACATTTTGATAACAAACTCCTTAGACTCAAAAGGATAAAGGTCCAGCAGTGTACAAATTTTTCCTTCCATCATATGCAGGAATTGTGTCACCCAAGAGTGAATCCTTAAGCAAATCAAATTACAGCTCTGTTGACTCCTCGTGAAGTCACCTCAGGAGATATCGACACCTACAAGAACAGAAAAGACAATCTGCATTAAAGAACAAGGAATACAAGAAATTGACGCCGCGTAAATGATCAAGATTTCTAGCATACAAACATTGCAATTGTTCAAGAATATATGAAGCGAGCGAACATTTTTAGAGTCAAATAAATACAAAAAAAGGGGTATACAATTAATAAAAAAAAAAAAACACACAAATATGTTGTTAGTCATTAGACCATCGTTCTAGTGAGTGTCACATGGCCCAAGCAATTCCTAAGGGCCACATTTTCATTGTTACAATCCTTCAGGGTCCAACTATGAATGACAATCCCAAGATATGCAATCCAAAAAACTGAGAGCATAAGTGATCTAAGTTTAATCTATGCGACATGTGTAGCAGTTTTCAAGACTATGGACAAAATACTATCAATGATACATAATCCACTATTACAAACAGAAACATAATAACAACAAAAATCAATTCAGTAAAACTCATGATGAATGCCAGGGAATGCGCATTCGCCTGAAACATTTCCCAAGTAACTATTTTACGTCTTTGAGCGCGTATGGATCCTTTTACTATATCCCGACGAAAATCTGATTGTTGCGAGTATGACAAAGCATCGTAAAAAAAACACTATTAAAAGAAGAGATGTAAAACAGAGCATCCACGATCAAACAAAAAAATAACAAGGCAAATGAAATATAAAAAACTACAGACAAAACTTAAGAGCATAAATTTTCAAACAGTAACATATCACTGAGAAAAAACATGAATATAAGCACTAAACAAAAGGAAGACAGAATATCATAAACTTATTAAACAGAGAGGACACACTAATATATTGATAAATTAAAAGAAGATAGGAAATTAACATAACAAGAACCATGAGAGAAAGACATACAGAAAGGCAAAGAGGAAAAAAATAGATTAAAAAATGCCATTAACAATGATATAAGAGCTTACATGCACTCATGCAAAGAAAAACAAAAATATATATAATGATGCAAAAACTATTCTTACAAAATCTGCAAGCATGAATAGAACAGATTGATTAGAAAAATCATCAACCTATGGAATAGCAACAGCCTGCTAAAAAAAACTCTATGGCCCAAAAATAAAAATAAAACAACTGAACTCTAGAAATCCACTAATTGTACAATAATTACCCTTAGTAACTTGCCTGAGATGGAAAAGAGCCCAGATCTTCTAAGAATCTAAATAAGATAAATATCCTTGGTAACTTGCTTGAGATGTCAAAGAGTCCAATCTTTCAAAAATCTAAGTAATCTAAAATCTCTCTCAAATCAGAATCAGGCCAAAATTGAAATTGAGTTCCAATTTTGCGAATTAGAGAACAATTGCAACTCAATTTAGCGAATTAGAGCTCAACTGTGAAACCGCACTGAGCACGGGCAATATAATTTGTAATATTAAGAAGAATATAATTTTGAAATAATATTAGTCTAAATTATATTGAAATGACAAAAATTCCAATCAAAATTAAAACCTATAATAATAAAAAAATTATATAGTTGGTTAATTTAAAAGAGAGAGCACTTTAATTTGTTTGAAATTAGTTGAGTATTTTATTTCAAACGTTCTTTTGAAATCAGAAGAATAAATCCATAATAATAATAAAATTAAATTAATAATAACACCAAAAAAATACAAAATGAAAACAAAAGTACATAGACAATCCAATAACAAGAACTTAGAAGTAACAAATAAACCCATGGAAACCCAATGCCTAAAAACCAAAAATTGAAACTAAAAAATAAAATAAAAACCATAAATCCATGAAAATCTATTACCACGAAAACTAAAAAAGAACCCATCAAAATCGGAATAAAACTAAAAAAGGACTGTAATAAAAGGTAAAAAAATCATTAAACACCAGAAAATACATAAAAAAAGGAAATGTATAGAAATAAGAAGCGTGATTTGAAAAAAAAATAAAAGAAAAAACAAAAGCAAACAAACAGTGGGAGAACAAAGGAAGGATGAAGTCACCCAATGCAGCAAGGAGATGTATTCTATCTCTAGAAACAATCCTGAGCTGATTAGAAAAAAAAAAAAAAAAAAACAGCCTTGGGCTTCATAGAAGAAGATATTCCTTAATGGTATAATGGATAGGGGCTTATACCCATTCCAAATTAGCACTACTTTAAGCAACGTAGACTATGCCCATTCGAAAACAACAAAAATTAGAAAATCGGAAGAAGACATATATTCAAAACTTTATATTTGCTTCCATGCATCTTGAGTGAGTCTTGACCATTTCAAAAGCCTTTTATGCATCTAACTTGAATCCCATATGAATCTTAGTAGGAATCAAGTTCTCCATCAAATCAAACTTCAAACCCGACAAAAAGAATCTAAGATCACAGGTCTTTGCAATTTCTGCAAAAAGTAGAAAAATTGCAGTAAACCAAATGGATATTAAAAAACTGATATAAAAAAAATAAAAAATAAATAAAAAAAGCATCAACTTCTTAAAAATCTTCTTACCAAAAAAACAAACTTCTTAAAATCTACTATAAAGAGAAAAATTATCATAAATTACAAAGAATATTTAAAAATAAAATAAGGAGAACTAAAATAAAAGAAATGTATACCCAAACAAGATCGCTGGAGTAAGAAAAAAATAGATCTTAACATGCTCCATTCCGACACACCATTGATGCAGTAGGCTGCACCATTCCGACAAAGATTACCTACCAGCTTGATTACAAATTTTCAAAAAAAAAAAAAAGAAAAGAAAACCAAAAGCACCATCGCTACAAATCGTTATATGAGAGATATACATCTTACTTCTGAAGATTTTTCAATGTGCATCAATTAATCTGTTGTAGAGTGGGTTAACATGTCCTTCAACAGGTATATATCCGTTTCTCCCACATCTCCAATATTATCAATTGCAGTCTGAATACAGAGTTCCACCAAAGTAGGAATCTTCTTTTTAAAGCTCAACACCATATTTGCCAAATCTAGTCAAGCACAATAACAAAACAGTTAAGAGTTGTGAAATAGAAGGTCATTGCAGTAACACTATAACAACAATGGTGTTAGAGAAGTCATATCCATTCCCTTTCTTGATGATCAAATTAACCTCATATTCCCCTTAATCTATTAAAAAAAAAAAAAAAGAGGAAAAAAAAAAAGTAAAGTAAAGAATATACACGCCATATTTTTATTTTAATGGCAATATACACACCATATTTCTAACAATTTTTCAATCACAAGGAGTTGTCACTGAAGTCATGGTGGTTGTTACTGAAGAGCATGAGCATGATGAGAGAAATCAAGCAAACAACTGAAATCGAAATTTGTGATTTTTCTTCTAATGTTACAAAAACAACAAAAATCACATCAAAACAAACCACAAAAAAAAATCCCATTTAAAAATCAACCGATTCTTCTTATTAGATGCGATCAATCAACTAGTTTTCGAAGATCAAAATGATCAACGCATCCTTCTTATGGCTTTTCTATTTTGTTTATGTAAGTTTAAATTCAAATTTTCTAAAACTTATACTTTGTTTTAATTAAACGGTCAGATTCCCCTTGTCTGTACCAGTTCTAAGTCGATTGTTCGACGCCCAGGGAAGGCCCCTGAGGGAGTGGTTTCCGGTCCGTCCCCCCACCAGCACGCGGTGACCCACTCTCGCTGCTCGACGGGTTCGGGACAAGGACCCCCGTGACCAGCCTTCAGAGCCAATCCTTTTCCCGAGCCTACAAATCCATTTTGCCAACTTCCCTTGACTACATTGTTCCATCAACCTCTCTTATTAAGATGCGGTCAATCAACTAGTTTTTGGAGATCGAAATGATCAATGCATCCTTCTTATGGCTTTTCTATTTTTTTTAATGAAAGTTTAAATTCAAAATTTCTAAAATTTTTAGATTTAGGAGATTTTTTTTTGGAAAGGAGACTTTTTAAAGAAATTTGAAAGAGATAGAATCACAATAGAAACTTCTCTCTAAATTGGACTCTTTATAGGAACATGTGAACCATCATTTGAGATATCCAAACAGCCCTAAAGGATCAAGGATACTTACTACTTACATCTTCACACGAGATTTTCGTATGATGTTTCATCATGTCCTGGAAAGTGGGAAGCGGGTTGTAGTTCGTCCATCAAATGCCTTGATTGGGTGACTGATTTTGCTGGCCTTACCAGTGTTTCTAAAAACTGATCCTAACTATTAATGCATGATATGGGAAATTGGGACCCACGAATGTAATATCTTTGTATAGATTTGATCCAAGGTGTGTATAGTTCTGTATATCTCTAGTAATCATCCTCTCTAAGATTAAGATAGCAAATGATACCCAAATCAAGGGATAATACAGTTGTGTACTACGCATTTTTTGAAGAAAAAAGTTTCTAAAAAGAGAGGATTCTGATTGCATTGATCTGCACAAAAATTCAAAGAAAGATCTCTATTCTCCTATATAAATTGGACTCTTAAGATTAAGATAGAAAATCATCCCCGAATCAAGGGATAATACAGTTGTATGCTATCCATATTTCGAAGAAAAAAGATTCTAAAAGGAGAGGAGTCTGATCTCAATGATCGACAAAAAAATACTACTCTTAAGATTAAGGTAGCAAATCATCCCCAAATCAAGGAATAATCCAGTTGTATACTATCCATATTTTGAAGAAAAAATATTCTAAAAGAGAGGAGTCTGATCGCATTGATCGACACAAAAATTCTCTATTCTCCTCTCTAAATCGTACTCTTTAGATTAGTTAAAATCAATTTAAATTTGGAAGCCAATTTCTCGATCAATTGCTCAATTGGAAACTGATTTCGCAATCAAATTTCGAAATTAGACTCCAATTTCAAAATCGAATCCTATTCCTTTAATATATAATAATTTTCTACGTAAAATTATTATTGTTAATTTATTTAATTTCTTTTTGAAGGAGATTCACAAAAAAAGGACCCACTTGAAGGAAACCCAAGAAAGAAGAGTGAAGAAGAAGAAACCCACTTGGAATGGAACCCACCTTGGGTGTCCATTCCAAGGTGGTACGGCCAATGGTTGTGGGGCTCACAAGAACTGCAAAAATCTAAAATTTCTACTTTCTCTTTCCTCCTTATTTCCCTCCTTTTTCCTATTTTCTCTCCCTCTTTCCTTTTCCTCTCCTATTCTCTCTCTCCAAGCCACATAAGTTGCAACAAAATTACAAAAATAAAGGAGATTTGGAGGGCTGATTTCTTTTGTAGTCCCACAAATATAACAGACATCCCTCTTCCTCTTTTTCTCACATGACCACACCCCATCCTACTCTTTTTCCTTTCTTTTTCATGAGCTAAAAATTGTAATTTTTCAAGGATGATAGAGAGCTGATTTCTTTTGTAGTCTAAAGAGAAGGTGAACCTTGTATCTCTTTTACTAGTTTTGCGGATGGACACAATCAATAAAAGTATCTATTTTTCAATTAATTGTTGGTTAATTCTTTCTTATTTATGTTCCTTGAGCTCTTATTTTCGCAAATAGATATGGGGCTTGCTTGGAATCCTCTAATAGTGAAGAGAATCCAGCCTAAGCAGTTCATTTTGGAATTTAACATTTGCTCTCTCCTTAGATAGGATTCAAGCGTAGATGATCTAAGACATACGTATTTCTAGTCTTTAGAGGCAAGTGGATCCAATTCCTTAGATGTAATTCTTTTTTATTGTTATTTAATTATTTCATAGCTTTCGATTGGTTTTCTAATTTTTTAATTGTGGTTGCAGTATTCTTTCTAATTTTAGGAGTTTTTAGTTATAGAGTTTTGTTAGGTTAGGAATTTTCAATTTGTGTGTAATGCTTGTAATTAATTTTATTCAAGAAACCAATTGAACGTATAGTTTTAATTAGGCTAAAATTAGATTTTAATTAGGCTAAGTCAAGCGCAAATCTGATCAAGTTTCCCCAAGTGTAGGGCTACTACAAAGCAATAAATCTTAATGAGTCTGAGATCGATCCACGGGGATGGAAGTCGGATCTACATTTCACCTAGCCTAATTAAAATCTATACAATTGAATTGGGTTCTTGAATAAAAATAACTACAACAATTACACCCCAATTAAAAATTCCTAATATAAAAACCTAGATCTAAAAACTCTTAATTAAATCTAATAAAAATACTGCAATCGCAATAAATAGATTAGAAAACCAATGGCAGTAAATTAAAATCAGTAAAATAAATCATCTAAGTATTAGGATCCACTCGATCTAATGATCCGAAATACGAATAGCGTAGACCATCTCCACTAGAATCTAATCTAAGGGGAGATCAAAGGTTAAATTCTCAACTACATAGGCCGGATTCACTTCACTATCAGAAGATTCCAAACAATCCCTATATCAATTTGCGAAAATAAAAAATCAAGGAAACATAAATAATAAAGAAGAACCAATCACTTAATTGAAAAATAACATTTTATTTGACCAATAAAATATGAGTTCCACCTCCTCCTTAGATTATAAATCAGCCCTCCATCTCATACATCTCCATTTTCTCCATAAAAAATACAATTTTTTTACGCAAGGAAATAGAAAAAAAAGAGATGGAATGGGAGCTATGGGCGTGTGAGAGACAGTGGGTGTGTCCTGAGTTGTGTGGGAAGCATGGGAGGGACATCCGACTCTCCTATTTTTATGATTGGAAAGTGCCATCATGGAAGTTTCCTCGAATTTAGAAAGTCTTCAATGTTTCATAACTTGAACTCTTTCTAACTTTTGAATTTCCAATAAAAAGGGAAATTAATTAACTTGACACTCTTGTGGGCCCCACCCCTTGGACGTCCCATGTCTTGGGATTCACGCCCAAGGTAGGTCCCATTCCAAGTGGGTTTCGTCTTTACCCTTCTTTTTTGGATTTCTTTCTTCAAGTGAGCCCCTTTTATGAATTTCCTACAAAAATAAATTAATAAATGAACAGTAATAATTTTACATAGAAAACTACCATGCCTTACATGAGACCCATTTTGACACGTATGAATGCATGCAAATACACCATTTAACTCAGTTTTTTGTGTACAATGCAATGGTGCAAAGAAATTGTGCATGTTTATGTGTAAATTACAAGTTATTCAAGAGGATAATCCGATAATCCAAAAGAATAATTTCAATAAAGACATGCAATTATATGAATTTAAAATAATTTTTTTATGAAATCTACTTTGAAGGAAAATCAATGATTTTCTCTAAATAAGTCCACAAATCTACAGGAAATAATGACTATGATGTGCAATTTTATGGACTTATCATACCTCGTCTTCGGAGTTGGAGAAGATGGTGGCAGCATCATCTAAAAATCGTCAAACAAACAAATATAGACACACTTAAGAGCTTAAGATATGATTGCAAAGGGAGGGAGGGAGAAAAACAAAGGAGTATTCACGGTGGGAAGGAGGGTGGAGTGGGAGGAAAAAAGGAAATTACCTGTGAAAAAAATACTCACGCCTGGTCTCAATCTCCACGAATCACCATCTACTTCCCACAACAACAAACAAAGCCCCTCTCCACCGTGAAGCAAGACCCTTGTTGCTTATTTGGGAAGTAGATTTTCACTTACGCTCTTTCACAAGTCCTTTTAAAAAATGGAATAACCAAACATACTTTTGAGGGCTTGTAGGCTTTTTCAAACCCAAAAGCCATTCTACAGAGCCCAACCAAACACACCCTTAGCCATTGGAGGAGGGTGCTGCTCCCATGACCAAGGATCAAAGCTTTGAGGCAGTGCTCGGAACAAAGTGATCAAGATATATATATGTGGTCATAGGGTTGGTCCAAAGCCCATGACATCTGCAACTAGACAGTGGATCCATGCATAGCTAGAGATGAAGAATGAGGAGTTCGAGAGGCGAATACGAGGCGCTTGAAGTCGCTGGAAAATGAGAATAGTGAGATAGCTTCGCAAATGGAGTCCCTAGAGTCCTAGGTAGACTTGCAGTATGCTCAAGTACAAGCTGCGCTCTAGTCCCAACTCACCGCCCTTCTCTAGGGTTCAAAGAGTTAGGGTAAATTCCGATGTGATGCCTAACAATTCAAAAGCCCGATGATCATTGGTTTTTTTTAATTTTATTTATATTTTTTTATGATGATGTAAACTTAACTTTTGCTACTCAAATACTTTGAAACTTACTATTTTAAAATTTGAAACTATGTTTCAATACTTGGTGGTGGTGAAAATTTCATTTTCTCATCTCATATACGCAGATTCATTAAAAAAACATATAAATGAAAAGGAAAAAATTAATGAATCAATATTATTTTTATTTTTTTAATTTTAAACCTTTTGTTGCAGCAATAATTCGTTAGTGATACTATTATACCGAATACTTTTAGTAGCGACTTGTGGTCACTACTAAAGTTAAACTTTTAGCCGCGGTTGCAAGTAGCCACTAAAACTATTATAACTAATGCTTTTAGTGGGGATCTGTAAACTTTTAGGCGCAGCGACAAGTATACCTAATGCTTGTAGTCGCGACTAAAAGTTAACTTTTTAGCCACAACTAAAAGTTGCCATTAAACTTTACTATCATATTTGTTATGATGGTTTTTTAGCGGTGATTTATACTTTTAGTGACAGTGGATTTTTAAATTAACTAGGCGGTAAATCTTGTGGCTAAATATTTGGTGTCATGGAATTTTCATGACTAAAGGTTTCAAAGTCACCCCTAAAAATTTTAGCAGAGTTACCACCACAAGTACTGTCACTTAGTTTTATACGTAATTTTAAAGCAGCGCAGATATAAGTTAGACATTTAGCCCTGACACAAAAATTGTCGCTTAAAGTCTAATATTTAGCCACGAGATTTACTGCCGCTAACTTAAAATGATTTTTCCATTAAAAGTATAAATTGCAGCTACTTAATCATCATAAACTTATGAAAGTGGAGTTTTAATGACAACTTGTGGTCGCAGCTAAAAGTCTAACTTTTAGCTGCGACTAAAAGTTGCCACTATAAGTATTAGATATAGTAGTTTTATTGAAGATTTGTTGCCCCGCGACTGAAAGTTGCGGGTAAAAGTATTAGGTATAACAATTTAAGTGGTGCCTTGTTGCCGTAGCTAAAAGTATTCAATTAAAAAATTTTAATATTAATTTATTGAGCTTTTTCCCCTTTTCATATGCCTACTTTTCATGAATTTGCTCATATATAAAATGAAAATATGAAAATTTCAACATTACCAAATATTGAAGAATAATTTCAAATTAAAAAAATAAATAAATTTCAAGTATTTGAGTCACAAAAGTTAAGTTTACATCATCAAAAAAATAAAAATAAAAAATTCATAATCATCGAGCTTTTGAGTAGTCATGCATAACGTCTCTAGCCTACAAATAAAACCAATGAAAAATGATTAGATTACTATTAAAAAACACAATATATAAGATACACGAAAAAAATCAAATATAATTAATTTACTATCAGTGATAAAAATGAAGAGCCATTATTTCGATTTCCTCAAATGGTTAGGATCCCCTTCTATGAACATTTTAGATTTAATTTCAAACAGGCTTTCCTTTTTAGATTTTATGGTTTACAAACAACTTACAAAAAAAGTAACTAAAAAGCAATACACATGCAAGTGCTCGGTAGCTCTACTGTCAATTCTCCTTCACTCACTCCTTCATCCATGATAAATGGAAGGAACCTATAATTTGCTCTTGTGGGAAGTGGGGACCAACACCCACAACAGCAACAAAATTAGAAGAAAATAAAATTAAAGGATAAACCCTTAAAAAACCAGCATCCATGCCACTATCTCACATCATTGAAATTAAAAATATTAGCAGTAGAAACGCTTATTCTTTGCTGTAACAAATCTTCAACATAAAGAGTTCTCAAGCTTACATTCAGATGAAGCATATCTAACTAATCAGTGGTGGATGAAGATCAATATCCTAAAGTGATTATAGAAATATTTATGCCTATAAATCACTGAAAGAATGCATCCTTCATAATCAGTGAGTAGCCAAACCAAACTTAAAGCCACATTTTCAATTAGAAGCAATTGCAACGATGATGCAAAGGCGACTAGCAATTTTTTAAGAGATAGCAACTGTCAAATTTTGGCAGACATCATGAATTATAAGAGATAGCAAACCAATCAGCTCATTTAAGTGGAGTACACAACTTTTCTTTTTATTGGAAAATAATGAAATAACATAATGACTAAAAGAATAGTAGACAAAAGTCATTAAAAAATTGAGTACTCACAATAACATGAGGTGGACTTGTCGATGCACTTCTAGCCCTCTTCTTTTGTATTAGAGCAACCCGTTTCTGATCTCACTCCTACAGAATGCAGAGCTGAAAGCATTAAAAAAAAAACACATCTACATGCCAATAATGATTTCAAGTGTTTCACAAGTCATAAGAACAAAGTATGTTGGATACTTATGGGTCATTTGGATGCGTAGAAAACTACTGAAATAAACTCTACAAAACAAATTGGAGTTGTATATGGTTTTCTCCACTTTTCTCCTCATCTTTTTTCAATGAAAAGTGACTGACGAAACTAAACAACTACTAGGACCTTCCTAAGGAATAACATATGCAGAAAAAAGGGGGTCACTTCACTTATCACATCACACACACACACACACAAAAAAAAAAACACACAGACAAACAAACAAACACACCTACCCCATATCACATGAAATCAGAGACGACCCTACGATATCTACAATTCCTATTCCATGGCGCACGATTTCCATGGAAAAATTCAGATGACTGACGAAACTAAACAACTACTAGGACCTTCCTAAGGAATAACATATGCAGAAAAAAGGGGGTCACTTCACTTATCACATCACACACACACACACACAAAAAAAAAACACACAGACAAACAAACAAACACACCTACCCCATATCACATGAAATCAGAGACGACCCTACGATATCTACAATTCCTATTCCATGGCGCACGATTTCCATGGAAAAATTCAGACAGAAGGGAGTGAAGGGAGTTTCTAAACACTGATGAAACCCCTCAGTTGTATTGAAGAACTTGAAAACTTCAACTTTGATGTCAAAGTAGAAACATCTGCAATAACGAACCTTTCTGAGAAGCTGTGTGGATTTGGCGAGAGGCCTTGGAAGCAAAGTGGCTCTGGTGAGCCTTGTTGATAAGGACTCGATATCCCGAGATGGGAACTTAGCTCTCAAGGATCTCCGAGTTGCAAAAAGAAAAGCCCTCACCTTTCACAAGCTAGGGTTATTTGCAGAAAAAAAACAGAACCTTTCACAAACCTCTCTAGTCTAAAGCAATACGGTGGCAAGTAGGGTTTATCTAGGTATATATACGGTTTTGTTAGCCTGTGCTGAGCCTAAGTCCACGCCTAGACTCGGCTTTATAAAGGCCCAAGTCCAGGCCTAAGTATAATATGTTTAATCGATTAGAACCCAATGTCTTTGTTTCTTGTTTTTCCCCTTGCATGGGGATGGGGGAGTCGGAGTGTCGGACACATGTTCTCTACTCACGTACCCATGTTATTCACCAACTTAGTCGTTAATTTGAACACCTGAAAAAAAAAAAGTTAATAAAAAAATATTTGTAGTCACTTTTTTTTGGTCAATTGTACGTGAAATTTCAAGGTATCATGAATATTATTCTAAACAGCTGTGATTATCCATATACGGGCATGGGTGTGCTCCACCGAAAGGGATTAAAAGCTCCTAGTGTGCTCCTCCGAGCAGGGCGCACCCATGTGTATTTGCCTGGGTGCAGATTCACCCGGTAAATTTTGAAAACCCTTTTAGAGGGATATGGGTCATACACCCCTGCCCCACTTAAAAATCCATCTTTAACCCCCCCCCCCCCCCCCCCCCTTCTCAAATAAAGCCCATTCTTAAAATGCACCCACCCACATCAACAATCGAGAAATCCTCTCACTCTCAGTTCCTCCAAATCGAAAACCCTTGTATCTCTCAAGCCCTTCTCCCTCTCCAATGTCTGTTGGAAACTTTTCATCAATGCACTAAATCAACAGTTGTTCTCCCTCCCTCCCTCCCTGTTTCTCTTGTATGCAGTTTCAAGTCGACGACTGACGAGACTCAAAACTTGCAGTCTTACAGATGTAGAGATATAGAAGAGGAGAAGATAGACCCAACTTCAAGTAATACTCCATGCTTCGTATTTTTTATTTTACTATTTATTTGATGCAATCGTTGTCGAGTTAAAAAATGATTTGTTCTGATTTTTCCCCTTAAGATAGTGGATCTAGAATGGATTAAGCTTCATTTTTTTTTTTTAAACTTATGAGTTCTCATGTATTTCCTCACTTTTTTTTTAAAGCTTTGTTTTGGATTATGTAAAAAGTGGTTTGATTTTCACATGTCCGTAGTGTAGAGGCATTTTGATATCAAATGCAGTTGATTTTTTAGTAATCTTTTTGTCGATGGGGCTCGTTGTTGTTTGGTAATGTTATATTAACCCAGAAACAAGCCCCTTGGAAATCAGAATTGTAAAATGTAGTTGGTGCTGGTATTTTGAAATCTTTGTTATTGGGAGTACTGCATTCGTCATCTGCTAATGGGTCCTAATATTTATGCAATCACTCAAGGCACCAACTTTTTGTACATTATCTGTTTCTTTAGGAACATAAACTAAATTTATGGACGAAAAAAAAAAAAACCAAACTTTCTGAAGTCTAAGATCTTCTTAGTATTCTCTGTGAAACAAATGATGGGATTTATGTGAATAAAGTATTAATGTGAAAAAAAAAACTTAACTAAATTTTGTAATCATTTAAATGCAATACATTTTCTCTTTTGTCATTATTAATGTGAAGAAAGTATCAAAAAAATAATATTTTTGGACCGTTTCAATTACCATCGTTCTACACCCCTCAAACGAAAATCCTAGGTCCACCACCGCCTCCGAAAAACACAAAAGAATCAAGCTATATCCGTATATGGGCATGGGTGGGACCCAAGAGAAACAACTCACCCCAATGAGTTTCCCAGAAAACCAAAGAGGATATGGGCTCTTGAAATATTGACAATTTGATGATGGGTTCTGCTATTTTTTAAGAATATTTAATACCATTTTGTAAAGAAAACATCATTTATTTTGATAAAAACCTCAAAGATGTGAACTCTGGACTTCCATTCCTCATAGATTTGAGAGAGAAGATCGTTGTTGTTGGATTTGATGGATCTCGGACTCTCTTGCACATAAAGACACAAAAGGTGGAGCCACATTGTAAATCCTATGAATGTAGGCCCGCATTCCGAATCTTATTAATATGACCCCATTTTAATTTCTAAAAGTGGGTACCATGTTGTAAATTTTAAAGGTAGGTCATGTGTTTACTATTAATAAAAAGATGGCTTTATATTAAAATTCTTATAAAGGTGAGTCCACATTATAAATCCTATGAATGTGCCCCACATTCTAACTTCTAAAGGTAGGCGCCACATTGGAATTTCTAAATGTGGGTCTTGTGTCCACAATCACAAAAAATGTAGCTTCACTTTTGTAATTCCTAAGTGTGGGTCACATGGTCATGATCGCAAAAGTGGACCCACATTGTAAACCCTATAAATGTGGGCCCATATAATAGTTTCTAAAGGTGTGTTCGATATTGTAATTTTTAAAGGTGGGTCCCATATTTACATTCATGAAAAGGGTGTTCCCACACTATAATTCCTATAGAGTGGGCTCATACTGTAAATCCTATGAATATGGGACCCATGTTCTAATTTTTAAATGTGGATAATACACATTGTGATTTTACAGGTGGGTCCCACATATGACAATAATAGAGTGCCGCAATTAATAAAAGATGGGTCCCTTATTATAAATCGTATGATTCTCTTGCTTATGTTTTTTAGGGAAAATTTTTTATAATGTTACCAAACAAGTTCTGTATATAGCATATTTTTAGCAAAATAATTTGCTATAATGTTGCTAAATAAGTTTTGCAGAGTATAGTCTTTGTACAACACAATCTCAGTACAACCTGATATGGGTACAAAATTGAGAACCCTAGAACGGTGCCAAACGGGGCCCTAAATGAGGCCACTATAATACATTTAGTGGCAGCATAAAATTTTTCCATTAAAAGTTAAATTTAGTGGTGAAAACTTAATTACGGTTAAAAATTTAGCTTCTAAAAGCCAATTTTTTTGTGGTTTACTTTTAGTGGCAATAGTAACTCACCACAAAAGGTAACACATACAACCTCAAAAAACAGGCAAAGGTATGACATCGAAGCAATTAGCAACAAAACTAAAAAGCTATTACTAAAATCCTGAACTATTAGGGACGGAAAAAACAAAACTCACCAATAAAACCTATGGTGCCAAATTTTACTGCCATGAAATTACTAGCAAAGTCGCAACTAAATGTACTGCTATAATATTTTTAGTGGCAACATCAGACTTTCGCCACTAAAGATGAGGTTTTTAATGGTGAAAATTAAATCACAGCGTAAAAAATCATGATTAAAACCCAACTTTCTTGTAGTACAAGTGTAAATAATACTTTTGTTTTTTGTATAAACTTTATAATATGTTAAGGATACCTATCATTTTGCCTTGCCCTTTTCATTTACCTGATACTTTATTACTCATGTCTATTGGATGGAGATTCATGCTATAATGAAATGCGCAATCTTACCCAGCCCACGATGCTGTCCTTCTTGGTCCGACCCCGGATTAGTCCTGATACAGGGAGTGGTTAGATCGTGACATGTTTGTATTTTAGTTCTTGAGTGAATTTGTTTTCCTTTGCTTGTTTGGCAACTCCACTAATAAAGCCAAGTAAGGTAAGGCCCAATTTCTCAAAAAAATAAAAAATAAAAAAATCAATCAAAAGCACTTTAATTCAAATTTCCCACCATATTTTTAAAAAAAACAGGGTAAAAAAATAACCTCATTTCTCTACTAAAAGACAAAAAACTCTATGATCAATACAAAATGTCAAAAAAAATCCATAATAAACAACTAAAAATAAAATACCATTATAACTCATTTATATTTTATTCTTTATTCAAAATAATATTTACTCCACTCAACTGCTGTCAACATTTTATAAATACTGTCCTTTGTTACAGTTCAAAACAAAACATCATTTAGTTACAATTGATGGACGTATAGTTATTATCTTTTTTTATTGAGGATTTAACCGGAAAAAACACTTTATCCGCACGTGTTACGCAATCAAATACCTTAGCAAGTGGGGCACCAATTAGAGCAATAGGGCCCGATTTTCATTTTTTTTTTACCATTTTGTCACATCGTCGGCGCCGACCTTATTTACACTGAATAAGGTCGGCGATGACCCTGTCCGCAAACTCCATATAACCCGATTTCGAGCTTCATTCGTCCTACTTCACAAAATACGCAGAGGCCGGCTTCCTTCAGTGTCTTGTAGCTGCGAAACACAATGACAACTGTATTTTTCCACCGTTGATGTCACCATTAATTTTCAATCAATCTCGGTCTACACGAAGGAGGTAATGAAATTATTTCTCTTCACATGATGGAACCCTAGAAATCAATCCCCTGTTTGTATTGACAACATATAATACATATACTATCATTCAATGCTTGGATACATGTTCTCTTTCATTGTATGGTGTTTATTGTCTGTTTCATTGAATATGGTATACGTTGCACAGGAGCCCTATTTACTGTTTTACACTGTTCAAATTACTTTATACATAATTAGTTTCTAATAAGGAGGAAAATGTTCACAAATTTAATCTACACCCCATGCATTATTGTGTGAGAAGGATGGTCCAAGTAATATATGTTTTTTATGATGTTCTAATAGCATGGCAGACGCTGAGCACCTCATAATCTTTCACTATGACAGTGAGTTTGAATTTGAGCTCAATCGTCCTCATTACAAGGGTGGAAGGCAGAAGATGAGATATCTCTCGAGCAATGTTACGTTTAAAGAGCTGTCAAAAATTACTTTGAAAGCATCGAGTTGGGGCAACAACTCCCAATGAGATAACTCTAAAGTATCTTCTACACAATGGCAATTTTTTTTTCGTTGATAGATATCGATGATGATAATGATATCAATGGTTTGTTAAAATCGTCAACAAGTGAAGCAAAGGGGATATTATTATTCGTTTCAAGAAGGCTATGCGATGAAGACAGTTTCCAACACACCCGTGACAATAGGTATGTTCTGAAGTTAAAACTATATTTCAACATTTTCAGCCTGGATTGAAAGTAATTTTTTCTTTCATAACTATATATATTGCAGGTCTTTACAAGATGAAAGGAACGAAATCATTTGAAACGCTCCTAGCATTGGAAAGCCTGATGATAAATTAGAGGGCGAGTTACCACCATCACCTCCACCTTTTAAAGAATTTCCCACGATTGATATACAGGAGGATCACGATATAAAATTCCCAACGACATTGTCTTATTTTGCAGACAATGATGACTCCTTGTTCGAAAAAATCAATGTAGAAATGCTTCATGTGCATGGAAGCGAAAGTGTGCACAGCTTCATAGGTGCTCCCGCAACTAATGTGGTTGGGAATGGAAGTTCAGCAGATGCCAAACTAAAAAAATCAGGTGTTGAAAGAGATACTATAAGGACAAATGAAGAAGACAGCTTTTCAAAAGCTCCCCTCGTGGACACGATGGTCCCTGATAATGTCGTGCCCGAAGAGGGAACCGGTTCAGGTAGGGAGATGTGGCTAGGTATGGAGTTTCTTGATCGTGAGGCTTTTAGAAGAGCTATAGCAAAGTACGCAATATACAACAACTTCACCTTAAAACATGAGAAGACTAACATGAAGATGGTGACAGTGAGTTGTAAAGGAGTAGATTGTCACTGGCGTGTACATGCCTCCATGGTAGATTCTGGTCCACACTTCAGAGTTCAAAAGTATAATTTCAAACATTATTGCTCTAAACCACTCATGGGAACTGCACATCGGCAAGCAACCGCGAAGCTAGTAGCATAGTTCATTGAAGAGAAGGTGCGATGCAATAACAATCTTAGGCCCAAGGAGATCATCAATGAATGTCAGATTGAGTTTGGGACCCGCATTACATACAGGAGAGCACATATGGCAAATGAGCTTGCACTATGCAAAGTGCGTGGATCGTATGAGGAGTCCTTTATGATATTGTCACTCTATTGCAACGAGCTCCATAGAACGAACCCCGGTTCGTACACTGCGTTGGACATCAGGGAGGATGACCGATTCAAACGCTTCTTTTGGTCCTTCGGTCAATGCTTAAGGTCATTCCAAACCACTCTAAGGCCATTGATAGCGGTGGATGGATCACACCTTCGTGGCAAATATCCAGGAGTGCTAATGGTGGCCGTAACACATGATGTAAATCATCAATTGTTTCCCATTGCATTTGCCTTCGCTGAAGCGGAGCGGTATGATAGTTGAGAGTGGTTTCTTGCACACTTGTCATTGTTGTTGGGTGAGCCAAAGAATCTGACAATCGTATCTGACCGTCAGAAAGGTCTGATTTCTACAGTACAAGCCATAATGCCAAGTGCAAAGCATTGCTTTTGTTGCCATCATATAGCCGAAAACATAAAGGCGGCTTTCAACGACCACGGCATTATAAGAAAGTTTTGGAACGCAGCGAGGGCATACCGACCTTGTGAGTACGATGCTTGTATGGACCACATAAAAAGTGTAGATGAGCGTGCATATAATTACATCCATACGATCAGCTGTCAATTCTGGGCAACGGCATTTGCTCATTGACGCAGGTATGACATGCTTACCAGTAATGCTGCAGAGTGCACAAATAGTCTCCTAAAAGACACCCAAGTGCTCCCGATTAAGACAAGTGGAAGAGATACGTGCAAAACTCATAGAATTCTTTCAGAGACGGTCAACTCAAGTACAAAGCATCACTTCACTATTAACACCGTACACAGAGAAGTTCCTAGCCACAGAGATGGAAGAATCGCGGAGGCTGATGGTACGGATAGCGGCATTGAATGAATATCAAGTGCAATCTTTAGAATATGTTGATGTAGTTAATCTAGATCGCAAGTCATGCTCATGCCGCGAATGGGACGTGATTGGGATCCCATGTTCCCATGCTGTTGCCGCCATGAAAGCGCGGAATATGAATCCATATGAGTATTGCGAGCACTGGTACCTCACAAGCATGTACCAGAAAACGTACACTGATGTCATTCATACCACCCGTGATAGAAAGCAATGGGAACAACATTTAACCACCGGGAGAGTTCTCCCGCCATTGATTAGCAAGCAACCAGGTCGACCAAAGAAGAACAGGATCCGAGTTGAAGATCGACATTGCAAGCAAAGAGTGGTAACTTGTTCGTACTGTAGAGAGAGGGGTCACAACCGTGGGAGCTGTAAAAATCCGCCAATTCAACAATGACGTTCACAGATTTTCTACTTTGGGTCTTCTCATGTAATCTTTTGGAGCAATCAGGTCATGTAATTCAACAATGTTTTGATTTTCTGTTTTAGGGCCGCTCATGTAACTTTTTTGTATTGGGGTATCTTTTTGATAGTTTTTTGTTGCATTTTTGGAAGTTTGTGTATAAATTATCATTTCTTTCGAAACAATGTTTTGCACATTTGGATGTTTCTGTATAGTTTATCATTTCTTTTGAAAAGAGGTGTGGAACCCAACTTTTTGTAGTGGAAGATGATGTAATGCGTTTATGCAACGTACCGATACTGCATGAATTTTAATCTAATGCAAGTGAAATGTCTCTTTACAGGGTCGTTGATGACCTTAGCAATGTTAAATATAAGGTCACCACCGACAAAGGCTAGAGAAGCAATTATAAGTCATCAGGAATAAATTCATTGCAGGGTCGGCGATGACCTTATCTTTGTCAAATAAGGTCATTGCCGACACAGGTTGGCCCACTTTTAAACAAAAAGTTGTAACTCTTCAAGGATGGTTTTGCTAAAAATTCTAAGTACGGGTTGGCGATGACCTTATCTTTGTCAAATAAGGTCATCGCCGACGCAAGTTGGCCCATTTTTAAACAAAAAGTTGTAACTCTTCAAGGATGGTTTTGCGAAAAATTCTAAGTATGGGTTGGCGATGACCTTACCTTTTATAAATAAGGTCATCGCCGACGTAGGTTGGATCATTTTTTAACAAAAAGCTGTAACTCTTCAAGAATGGTTTTGCAAAAAATTCTAAGTACGGGTTGACGATGACCTTACCTTTTCTACATAAGGTCATCGCCGACACAGGTAGGCTAATTTTTTTCAAAAAAGTTGTAACTTTTCAAGGAAGGTTTTGTATTACAGGGTAGGAGATGACCTTAGCCTTCTAAAATTAGGTCATCACCAACGCAGGTTTCCATATTTTTTAACAAAAAGTTGTAACTCTTCAATGATGGTCTTGCGAAATATTCTAAGTATGGGTCGGCGATGACCTTACATTTTTAAATAAGGTCATCGTCGACGCAGGTGGGCTTAATTTTTTTGAAAAAGTTGTAACTTTTTAAGGAAGGTTTTGTGTTACAGGGTCGGCAATGACCTTATCTTTGTAAAAGAAGGTCATCGCCGACGCAGGTTTCCATAATTTTTACCAAAATGTTGTAACTTTTGCTAGTTGATTTAGTGTACAGGGTCATCATCGATGCAGTGAAGCAATATAAAGTAGTAAATTTTTCATACATTCTCTAAGGTATTTGAGCTACATGAAGGAGGAGGAAAACAAGACATGCATTTAATTAATCAATTAATTGGCAACATTCACAGCATACAAGTTTAAAGTTACAAATTGGCAAGATTGTCCATCAATATATACAAGTCCAATACACCAACCAAGAAAACTTCAAGTTTACAGTTACAAATTGGCAACCTTCACAGAGCATACAAGTCAAATTCAACATTCACTGCAAGTCTGGGGGCAAGACAGGGAGTGGAGGGAGGTTAAGCCTGAAGGCATTTTTAACCTAATTTTGCTCAAATATGTCAATCACAATTCTCCGCCGGTAGTACGGGATGTCTGCCTGGGTGAACTGGATGGGACGACGATATACGCAAAGTTCCGCGAACGCACAAGCGAACAACCCACAGTCATTTCCGTTGTCTTGAAATGGGATGTCCTCATTTGTGGTCATCGTCCACATCATTGGTTGCGACCACCTGTGTTCCAAGAATTTTTGTTGAAGCCACAATCTCTGTCCAAACAAAGTGAAATTGAATGAAATGAAATTTGGATGAAGCTGTACTATCCAAACATTATGCTGCAAAGAGAGGAGCAAATATGTACTTACGAATCTTCACAGGTCTTTAGGCCCCAGATCTCTCCCTTAGAGCTATTATAGTACTCCCAGAGGCTCTCATCGACATATCCAATGAGTAAGGACCAATGGTTGTGAGCGTGAATCACGTACACTAGAGTTTTGCACTCCATTGCGTCCAGTACACGTTCTCCCTTTGGCCCAAAGGCCATGTCATCCCCAGTCTTTAGACCATTTTCCCAGTAACTCTGCAAGACAAGCATCTCAGAAATGAAACATATATGATTGAAGTCAAAGTGGCTTTCTGTAACTTTTTCGGAAAACTTACGCATATACTAGGGTCAGCGAAGTATGCATCCTTGCACCTTTCCCGTATCACTTCAAACCAAAAATATATGATACTCGAGTCAATCTAAGTGCCCTCATCCAATAAATCTCCGAGGGACTTTGAATCGACACACGAGATTATCATATCCAACTCTTCTTTCCTATCAATGCAATGCAAACATGGAATGTTGAATTAGTAAAAAACCCAACAAAGACTGAATTACCATGGGATTGTTTTCAAACAATTGCAATTTACTGGTGCCTATAATATTTATAGAAATCCATTAAGAGTTCCTTCTCAACATCCGTCAAAACATAACCCATCTGGGGCAATGGATGTTGATTATCCAAAAACCTATCCGATATCTTCCTCAGCCTCGGTATATGCTTGCACCTCCATATCAATGAATCGATACCCTGTGTAGGGGATACAATGATTGCTTGGCCAGTGACCTTTGTTGGAGTGCTGTATCCTTGAGGACCGGGCGAGACGGAGATAAGATCCTCGATAGGGATGTCATCCACGTTGCCGAAAGCTGCATCAAAATTGCCGGCATCAGCTTCATTTATTTGCTCCTCATCTAAACTGTGGGAGGCTGATGCCTTTATGGAGGAGTCTTCTATCATCAAGGGAGACCCCAAATCTTTTCGAGGCTTCTTAGCGGGGTTTTTTGAGGACTTTCCCTTAATCATTGCACGCTTTTTTGAAGCAACAGTCTGCACAATGCAGCAATGTATGATGAGAAAATCACAAAAAACATTCATCAATTCACAAAATTAAATGCTCGAATCCTTACAAGAGTATCATCAACTTCCTCATCGGATGAAGTACATGTCTCGACATAGTCCTTGTACGTAGTACAAAATGTGGACCTAAATCTTTTGACCTTTTTCTTAATCGAAGTTATGAAGGTGAGTAGGTCCACATTTGCAGCGACCGAACGATCGCATGACCGTACCACGTGGTTGAGGAAAAGAGATACCTGCAGTGGACATATTGAAAAGATCATCAGAAAATATATTAACTAAATCAATGTAAAGCAAAGTAAGGAATGCAATCGGTGTGAACGTCATACTCAGGTCTGTGGGACTGTAGGAGCTTGGGCATCGGGCTGGGGGGGAGGATCCTTTTCTGGCTCGTTGCGTTCCCTGACACGACCAATATGCATGATGGTATTCGCTTCATACCATCTCATGTATTCTTCTTCATCCTCCCCGCCTTTTGATTTTTTTTCTTTTCTCTTGAGAACATTGCTTGCCCGAGCTTCCCATGCCTTCACCTCCTCCCTATTCACTAGACTCCAATCTATCACAGATCTCCCCTTATTTTCTTTTCGCAATATGGGTTTGAAATGCCGTGGAGGCACCGTCTGTTTGAGGCCAAACTACCTCATGACCCTAGAGGTAGGGTGACGCTCCAACACCCAGTACGAAATAAGGGGAGACTCTGTTGTGAAGAGTGCTCGGTCAGCCTTCGAGACTTGCCTCAAAAAATCCTTTCCGTATTTCTGATACGGTTGTCACTCAAACTGTGCAAGGAGCATTGAGTGAGTTAGAAATATTAAAGTAAGTTTGAACATTAATGGGAAATTAAAATGAAATCTTTCTACCTCTTTGGACGTGATGTAGTTGAGTTGCTTTCGTACTTCTCTCAAGGTCGTAAGATGGGTCATTCCTAAAAGTCTGTTGGCCCATGTAACCATGAGGGAAAACTGTATGTCATGGTCTAAGCGGTTGCTTGGACTTAGACCTCTACCAATCTTTATTCTCGTGTAAGCCCAGATCTGTTGAAAGAGAGGGACCTCATTAGAACATTAAGGACTAAATAGTGAAAGTATGAAGGGGAAATATATCAAGCTCACCTGAAGAAGCTGGAGGGGCTCCGAAAGAGACTTAAACTTCTTCTCCACAGCATCCCCCTCATCCCTAGGCTCGGGCATCTCACGCCTCTGGGCTCCTTTCCAATATACACCCTTGTTTAGCATCCTATAAAGGTTCGCTAAACATGCCGAGGCCCATGAATAGGGCCTTAACTCCCTAAAAAGCTCCAAAATATAAAAGGGGCCTCGTGCCCCTGCGGAATTGCAAAGAATCGGCCCGCCACAAAAAAAAAAAAAAAAAAAAAAGGCACGAGTTTTATACATATCCTTGGCCTCTGTGGTCTTTTTTTTTGCATCTCCTTTGCCTTTTTTCTTCTTTCCCTTTGGCTTCGGCTTCTCCTTCTCCCTCAACTCCTCTTTAGTGGGAGCGAATATGCGTTCCAGCCACGTGAACTTAAGGGAGACCCCATTGTAGTCTTCTTTCATTAGGGGCACCACACCAAGAAGCTCTTGACATAGATCATCGATCTCGTAGTGGGTGTATGTCCGGCTCGTTACGGGCGGACCATCAACCGGTAGGCCGTAGATGTATGCTACGTCTTCCAATGTAATGGTCGCCTCGCCGGATGGGAGATGAAATGTGTTCGTCTCCGGCCGCCACCGCTCGATCAAACTCATGATCAATGCATGGTCTATCCTCATCCACCTCATTTGAGCGAGATGATAGAGCCCGGCATCGGCAACCCACTACATTTGACGCTCGTTCAGGTCCCACTGCCCATAGTCGGGGTTAGTGGGAAAGCATCTGTAAGTCCCCAACTCCTGCGAGAAAAATTAAAGTTCGAATAACGTTAGCTATAAATCAAAAGGAAGTTCAATTGATTACTGGTTGTGTGGAATAGAGTATACCAAACCGCATTGAACAGCGACGGAGATGTGATGCTCTTGGTCGCATAAAAGGACTGCTGATTGTGCATTTGAGGTACTAGCATCGGTGCGGGGCACTTTAGGCTCCTTCTCCATGTTTGACCAAGTGAAATCTGCTCCTCTCAATGGCAAATCAACAAGACGCATAGATCAATGCAAGATTGAAAAAGATTGAGTAACAAGTAGGTCAATGAAGGAGAAGGAGCATTTTATGGACCAAAAATAACAAGTATGTAAGTAGTAACAAGTATGGTACACACACGCACACACACACATATACATACACCCAATATCAAGACTACGTGTTTTCCAAATAGATAACATACTCCCTCACAGGAAAACATGCAAGGTTCTTTTTGCCAAATAGATCAATGGATGAACATCCTTGGACCTATTGTGCTGCCAGTTTTGGATCGAGCTCTTTACATTAGCCATGATAGAAAGATACATATTTTACATTAGCCATATTTGAGGATATATTTGTTTGGTATAGTCATTGTGTTTATTTCGAAAGGCACTAGTGTTTTTCTTTTTTAATTGTTCTGGCTGTGCTATACTGTTGTATGCTTTAACCAAGAGAAATAGAAATCATAAAGCGAGATTTTGTTATACAAATTTTGATGAAGCCCACCTATTCATTCAGAGACTCTTGGCTGAATTGTCAGGGGATATATATACATATAAGCATGCTTTTATTCGAGCGTGAAAGCCAAAGACCAGGAAGCTCGTGAGATGAGTGACTACTATGTGATAGGATATGATAGTGGAAACAGGGCAGTGTGGAATATATGAATTTAGAGGGACTAGATTTCCATGTAAATTTTGGAGCATATTCAAGAATATTTTGCTTAGCCTTACGCAGGCTGAAAATGAAAATGCTTAACCTTTGGTAAAGGGAGAATACAGACACAAAAAATGCTCCTAATTCTTTTTCAAGCATCATAGTATATTGGACTGTTGGATCCAAGCATACAATTGCCATCAATTGTGGTTTTTATGGTTGTTTTAGTAGGCTTGAACTTGCAAGAAATATAATAACTAAAAATTAGTTCCCACCTTTGATGAGTTACAAATTATGCGGTCAGATACATAGTCCAATGTGATTGAACTGTAATATGATGCTCGCAAAATATATGGAGCACGGTGTAAAATCTGCACCACAACCTGTCATTTTAATTATTGTTCAAGACAATTTAATACTATTCATGGATAGGCCACAAATCCAACCCCAATCCTACATCGTCCTTTTCAATTGAAAATACCCCAAATTTGGAATCTACAATCCCTCATCAAAGCAAACAAACAATGGAATAAATGAATATGACATTCAAGATAACAAACCATTCACTTCGATATCATAAGCGGAATGGCGGGAAAACAAAATGAAGCGAAAATACAAAAACATTGAAAACGATTCAAATAGAAAGGAGATTTTTACCTCTGGAGTGTCGATCTAAAGCAATGACGATGGAAAAAATGATGGAAGCAGAGAGAAGCACTTGAGGATTTCGGTTTGAAGGTTGGTGGTTTTGGAAATGGAAGCAACCTCTCTTCCTCAGTCGCTTAAGGTCACTCTCGACGGTATGCTAGAAGGGAGAGGAAAAAAACTGAGAAGAAATAGGGATTCGAGCCCTAATAACGTTCGCGGACAGGGTCATCGCCGACCTTATTCAGTGTAAATAAGGTCGGCGCCGACGATGTGACAAAATGGTAAAAAAAAAGAAAATCGGGCCCAATTGCTCTAATTGGTGCCCCACTTGCTAAAGTGTTTGATTGCGTAGCATGTGCGGATAAAGTGTTTTTTCCGGTTAAATCCTCTTTTTTATTTAATTACCAAATAATATTATATTTGGTAGTTTGGGCAACCTTGTGTAAATCCATTTTGATCATTATATGGGACCCATTTCATTGAATCCAAACCTATCATAATGGCAATTAACCCCTTTACATATAGTCAGCCATCATCAACCCCCAATTAATAGCGGACCCACCGTCGATTGATTGAAGTTTCAAAACATGGAATAAGTGTTAATATTTGTGAGAGGGACCGTGGTGACTTGGTATTCAACAATGGTATTTCCAGTAAATAATGACACACTCAAGTCCATTACTGCGTAATAGATGGAAAGGCAAACTTGTTATTTGATCAAAATCTCAGAAAAAAAAAAAGAAAGCGGCTAATGCCACACCCAAAACTTCTCTAAGAGCCGCTAATGTCATATACCAAGCCTTTCATTCCACATCTCTTTTTTGCATGACCGAAATATCCCTATGTGAAATTACCTGAAAGGACATCTATCAAAACTCTTTTTCTCCCTAACTTCTTTCGACACTTACCCCACCCCACCACGACCCCCCAACCTAGCCACTATCTTCCCCTCCGGCGGCACCGTTGGAGGGGGAGAGGGACAGAGGACGGCGACAGGGAGAGGAAGAGAGAGGGAGGGAGAACGAAAGAGGGATGGGGAGAGAGGGAGAGAAACAAGGAGAAGGAAAGGGAGAGAGAGGGCGACGAGCGATGGCAATGAGAGGGAGATAAAGGGAGAGAAGACCAATATACCCATGTGTGAAATTACTAAAATGGACATCATTCATAGTTTCATACCTCGCCCAATTTCTCTCTACACCCACCTCCCCATCCTAGCTCAGCCACCACAGCCCCCTTCGGTAGAGGGAGGGGGAGAGAGGGAGAGTGGGCGACGACAGACAGGGAGAGAGCATGACGGGCGGAGGCGGGCATGGATAGGGAGAGCCGGCGGAGCGCAGGAAGAGGGAGAGTGAAGGGGGAAGAAGGGGAGTGTAGAGATTTGGGTAATTTCGGAGAAAAGGGTGTGTAGAGAGAGATTTTAGCAAATTTTTTGACTAAAGTGGTATGTATAGAGTGAAGATATGTGGAAAAAGAAGTTTTGGGTGTGACATAGCTCTAAAAATTAACTAATGAAATAAGAAAAGTATTAAAAAAAAAAAAGTAAGGATGCATCACTAAAATACTAAAACTCCTTCTTTAAATCTCGAAAACCCCAGTACATGAAAAAGGGATTTATTTTGGGTACGAACTTTCTATAGGCCCACTTGGGTGGCATATGGGACGAGACCACGGACCACCCCAGATGTAAAGTTTGAACCAGAGGGGTGCAAAGCCCTGGAATCGCTGACTAGAGTCCCAGTTTGGTTTACACTTGGATTCGTGATAGGTGGGCACCGTACGAAACAAAAGCTCTCGCTCCCTCAACATCCTGTATACATAAGAGGGCGCGAGATATTTTGTTTCCATTCGGTGAGACGAGGCTTAAACCCTAGCCGCCCTGCCCTATAAATCACCTCCGCTTCTCCTAAAACCTCAATCTCCTCTCCATCTAATTCGTTGCAGGTAAGAACGTCACTGAAACCGTAGAGTCTGATCTTATCTTCGTTATTCCCTTTTAGCTTTGCACTGGTTCCCTTCTCTTCTCTCAGTCGCATTATTCATGACAGCACTGCACTTAACTTTTTGATCCTGCGTACTCAGTTTTACATTATTTTTTCTGTTTCAAGCTCGTTTTGATGGTGAAAGCCTGTATGATATTGATACCCAGGCAGAATATAACTCGATCACATACATGATAGTTGGGAAATGATTAGTGGGTCATTAGCATCAGCACTTGCATGGGATGCTGAGGCTTGTATTGGTTTGTGTAGTTTTAGGGCCGTCGATTTGATTGGCCCTGATTTGGATGGATTAAAGGATTTGGTGGAAATATACGGCATTTTAATGATGGAAGACAAGACAATCAGCCCCCGATTTATCCTATACCTTCATTGTCTTTTAACCACATATTTATTTTGAGATTCAGTCCATTAAGTTAATGTTTGATGAGCATAAAACTGTGCATGGTGGTAGATAATGGATGATGAGAGTGCGAAATGAGATGCACTAATCAAAGGTGGGCCCATAGAGCCGGACTGCAAGTGTCAGCTCGTAGGAGTAATGTGAACATGTGATTGAATTGAAGTGGTGCATTTGGTGAATGTTATGTTTGACTACTAATATGTACAACAAGTCGGGTTGAATCCTTGGTCAGTCATCATCGTTACCTTGTCCAACTATGTTGGGGTTGGGGACATCAATTATGTTTCTCAATTCCAGTCTATCATGGGCCAAAATCCTTGGTTGCGCTTGTTCGGATCTAACCTTGCTACTTCCATCCATGTCCTCTTCCACCTACCCTTTTACCTTGAGGAGCCATTAACCTGCATATGAAAAATTTTCCTCAACGAGGCCATTGCGAACCTACGTTCGACATGTTGGAAGCATCTCAAATGATTCTCTCATAATTTATTACTTGTTGATGTTATCCCTAAATGCTCCCAAATGTGCTTATTTTTTATTCTATCTTTCCTAGCTTTACTTTATGAAAAGTTTTTCAAGAAAATCCTTTCTTTTACGGAAAGTTTTTTGATCATAAATAAATTGGTTGTACCTGGATGGCATGCTTAGCCTTTTGAGTCAAGGAGATGAGCACTTTCAGACTAGTGTAGCTACTAAAGAAATTTATAAACATTGAGGGGTATTGGCTTTTGAGACTTGGTAGGATGATGGGGCATGAGGTCCTAAGCAGAGGATGGATGCCAGT
Source organism: Umbellularia californica (assembly GCA_028538565.1). Taxonomy (NCBI): domain Eukaryota; kingdom Viridiplantae; phylum Streptophyta; class Magnoliopsida; order Laurales; family Lauraceae; genus Umbellularia; species Umbellularia californica. The sequence continues at coordinate 28,042,022 of JAPQWN010000002.1, forward strand.
ACCTTTTGTAGGTTTACATTTGAACAATTGGGCATGATCTTTTTACTCATGTTATCTGATAGCCCTTGTTTTAGATTATTGATCTAGAAGCAGTTTCTTAGGGAACTTAATTTATTTTTCAAGGAGCTTGATTGACATTAAAAGGCATGTTTACTTTCCACAGGTTGAAAGGCCAGAACCAGGATAATCAATATGGCATTTTGCAGTAGAATTGGAAGCCTTATGAGCCAGGGAAAATGCTCTAATTTTGCATCTGCGCCAGTTCCAGTATATTCTATGCTTAATGCAATTCGCTCTATGTCATCTACAAAGCTTTTCATTGGAGGTATGTTCTTTTTTTTGTTCCATATTTTAGGTGATTCTTGGGGTGTATGCCAAATGCACTGAAATATCTTCCTATATTATAGTTGCATATCTCACCTTAATTTGTTTGTTTTATAGGTCTTTCATTCGGGACTAATGACGAGTCGCTTCGAGATGCATTTGCCAGCTTTGGGGATGTGGTTGAAGGTGACCTATATCAACACAGTTGTTTTATAAAATATTTTTAATTTTTTGAGCTACAAGCAAAGATCTGCCACAACAGAAATCAGTGAAAATCTTGATATCACAGTTGAATAACCATTCTTTACATCTTTCTATAGTTATTTTGAAGGTGGTGTTTTCAGTCCAAAATTGCAAGTGGTTTAATTGCTGTGTTGAGATGTATGATACCATTTTGCATTTAACTTTTTTGGGTGGTACATGAATTGGAGTACAGATTTGATTGGATGCTGTGTAATGCTTTCTAACCCAAATGAATATCTACAATATTATGCCAATTGCTTTCAAACCATGTTTGATCTGGACTGCACCTGGTCCCCTTAAGGCCTCTTTGAGACTGGTATTTATGACGATTTCCACCCCATCCCTCGGAATAATTTTCTTCATAAATTATCTTTTTTTTTTGGTTGACAATGATAATGCTGAAAGAAAATTCAATAGCGACCGTAAAGTAACCTTTCTGATCCTCCGTGATGCAGTCCATGGCCTTAGAGTCTATGAGAGAAGACCCAAAGGGGTCCTGTACATGCCCGATGTCAGCCACAATTGATGACTGTATATTAGAGTGTTGCCATGTTGCTGCATATTCATACCATTCCTTGGATTATTTTTATTACTGTCCTGTTGAGTCCATATAGAGTTGTTGGAAGTTCTGATTTATATGGAGTTATTAGAAGTTGTGATTTTTTCAGAGTCCTTCTCAAGTTATTGGTTTCTATAAGTACCAGCTGGAGCTTATTTTAGTTTTTAATGGGGTGAGTGTGATTGAAATCACTTCAAAACTGAAGTATTATAGGGATGGGCATCCCACCCTTCATTTTAGATAGATGTTGTACTCTATGGTTTTTTTTCACATACAATATACTATTCAGTTCTCTTCCCATGGGTTTGTTGGTGAGTCGACTGTCCTTTGAAGTTGACTTCACTGGAAGTCCTTCTGTGATGACTTTGAAGGCATTGAAGTTTGTTGAAGACATTGCATGTTGGGAAAGTCCCACATCCCACATTGCCCAACTAACGGGTTTGACAGTCCTTCATAATACCTGTTTGGGCATTCCACCTACGAGCTTAAGCTTTTGGGTTGGTACATGGTATGTTACATAGTGTCAGAGCCAGTTCTTGTTTTTGTGTAGACCATGTGGCAGGCCCATCCAAGAAATCTGTTGGGCCTGCACGTGAGGGGGGAGTGTTGGGAAAGCCCCACATCCTACATCGCCCAAGTATTGGGTTTGACAGCCCTTCATAATACCTAGTTGGGCCTTCCACGGTTCCACTTATGACCTTAAGCTTTTGGGTTGGTACTTGGTATCTCACAGTGTGCTCCCTTATGACTTCATCAACCTCCATAAAAAGGTTGGTATCATATAGGGATGTAAATGGGTTGGGTAATTGGGTTCGGTACTAGGACTTGTGGCGCAGCCCCGGACCTTTGATCGAATAGACCAACCTCTCAGATGAGGTTGATCAAATCTAACAAAGGGATTCCACACAAAACAACGCTCACAACCATGAACTTATGGAGAAAACTCACGATAATCTTTATTAATTGAATAAGCATGGGAAATAACAAGAGGGTTCTTCTATATATATAGAAGACGGTATTTCTAAACTAATCAGAATACTAATAATAGGAAATTACTTAATCTTACTATAAATAGAATTTAGAAAGCAATCCTATTAAGAAACTAATTAATATTACTAATTTAGATAGGAGAGGAATCTCTGATTGAATTCAGAGATTATGTGGACCCCATGGGGGGGCCTGCGGGCCCTAGTCTTTTGTCGGGCTGCATCAACTCTCCCCGACTTGAAAGAACTCGACTCAGGCGAGTTGATCGCCTGATAGCACTCATAAAGATCTGGATTCAAGCGTTGAAAATCTATTGCAGTGATCCATGTAGCATTTGAGAGGACGATTCTTCCAGTGGACATAGAACTTTTGAAAACCTCCTTGACGAGTGGAAACAATTTGATCATGAAGCACATCAACAATCTCGTCAACAGGTGGAAGATTTGAAGGGAGAGCAATAGTGTGCTCTTCAGTTTTGCCATCATTGTCATGACCACGGTAGAGTGTAAGATTCTCTACGTTGAAAGTAGAATTGACACCTAAAACGGATGGTAGATCAAGCACATAAGTATTGGAGCCAATCTTTTTGAGAATCTTGTATGGACCAGTATTCCGTGGATGCAACTTTTATAAGCTCTTGGAGGCATACGTTCTGGACGGATACGGACCACGACCATATCTCCTTCAACAAATTCAAAAAAGCGACGATGCTTGTCTGCTTGCTGTTTATAAGTGGCATTACTGACAGATATATATCGGTGGACCTCATTGTGCACTTGTTGCATGTGGTGAAAGAAACTTTCAGCATTGGCACTTAATCGGGCATCTATCGGTAAAGGGACAAGATCAACAGTCGCGGTTGAACCCCTGTAATAGCTTCAAATGGAGAGTACCAGTAGACCAATTGACCAAATTAGTGTATGCAACTCAACTATAGGTAATGCTTGATCCCAAGTTGTGATGTGATCACGAACAAGGCATCGTAACGACTGTCCAAGATTTCTGTTTACCACTTCTGGTTGGCCATCAGTTTGAGGGTGGTAAGCTGTAGAAAATTTGAGCTTGGTATTAGACAGCATCCATAAAATCTTCCAAAAATAGCTCATGAACTTGGTGTCTCGATTAGAAACAGTAGTCTTTGGAAGGCCTTGTAGACGAACAACTTCTTTGAAAGAGTGCTTGGCAACCTTGTAGGCATCATTAGTGGAAGTACACGGAATAAAATGTGCTATCTTTGAGAAGGGATCAACAACAAAAAAAATAGAATTAACTTTTCTTTGAGTCGTTGGCAAACCTAGCACAAAATCCATGCTAATGTCTTCCCCATGGAGTTTGAGGAACAGGTAAAGGCTGACAAAGTCCAGTGTTCTTCTTGTTACCTTTGGCTAGCTGGCATGTCCTACATCTCTTACAAATGCGAATAATGGTAAGTCTTCATTTGGGGCCAATAATATCTGTCGCTGACAAGAGCAAGACTTTTGTTGCGTCCCAAATGGCCACTATATCCTCCGGAATGCAACTCTCGAACAACATATTCACGAATGAATGTGGCAGGGAGGCAGAGTTGTGTACTTTTAAACCAAAAATATCATGAATGCTATAATGAGGATGCTTGCCCAAATCACCATTGCTAAGGTCTGCTTAGATAGAACCAAAGTCTGGATCATCCGCATAATCTAGCTTCAGTTGGTCAAAACTTGGTACACTAATAGGCATGGTTGTCAACAAATGCTTTCGTCGACTGAGTGCATCAGCTATCAAGTTATCTTTTCCTGCCATGTGGCGACTGCTGAAACTGAACTCCTGTATATATGCGCTCCACTTGGCACGGTTGGCACTGATCTTCTGCTGTGAATGTAGATGTCGCAAAGCATCATTATCTGAGTATAGAACAAATTCGTTGCCAATCAAGTAATGTCTCCAATGACGAAGTGATTGTACAATGGCATAGAGTTACAAATCATAAGAAGAGTACTTTTTCTTGGCATCAGAAAGTTTTTCACTGAAAAATGCAATTGGGTGTCTTGCTTGACTAAGAACACCTCCTATGCCGACATTTGACGCAGCACAAGCAATTTCGAAGACCTTGTCAAAATTTGGAATTTGTAAAACTGGTGCCTCTGTGATGTTACGCTTTATTTCTTCAAAGGCTCTATTGGCAGAACTAGTCCACTTAAATTCACATTTCTTCATGCATTCTGTGATAGGAGCCATGATACTGCTGAAGTTTTTAATGAATTTCTTATAAAAGTTTGCAAGACCATGAAAGCTTCGAACTTCAGTGAGTGTAGTAGGAATGGGCCAATTCAGAATTGCTTTGACCTTCTCAGGGTCCATTTTAATTCGTTGTGCCGACACAACATATCCCAAGAAGATAACAAAGTCACTAGAAAAGTGCACTTCTTGAGATTAATATAGAAACGCTCTCGGCGATGGAGTTGGAAAATTGTATCCAGATATTGAGGATGTTTTGCGTTTGTCCTGCTGTAGATGAGTATATCGTCGAAGTAAACGACAACAAACTTTCCAATATAAGACTGCAATAACTGTGTCATGACCCGCATGAAAGTACTGGGTGCATTGGTTAACCCAAAGGGCATAATTCCCTGATATATCCCTTTTTTAAAAGATCATCAACTTGCCTTCTTAATTTTATATGCTTCATAGGACTCATCCGGTATGCGGGCAAATTTGGCAAGGAAGCGCCGGGGACAAGACCAATGGCATGCTGGATGTCACGTAAAAGAGGTAGCTCCTTAGGCAGCTCATCTGGAACTAAATCAGCAAATTTCTTTAGAAGTGGCTCTACTTCTTGTGGGATAGATGTAGCAGGAGATTCTTCTGGAACTTGCCTAGCAATCAATGCATACATGACGTCCTGTTCTTTGCTTTCATCTTTAAACTTCCGTATGATCAAGATAGGAAGTGTTGGAGCTGTATCAGATGTTGCATCTTTTCCAGTTGAAAGTATAAGTATTGTGCTCTTGATCTGTAATGACCTTAAGTTTCTTAGCCATGGTCGGAGAATGTGTGTAACATTCATTGGAATGACGTCACAACGAATTGTATCTTCATAATTGCCAACTCTGAAAGGGACGGCACATTGTTTACGGACAGGAATGGAATAATTGTTGACCCATGCAACTTTATAAGGTCTTGGATGCTTCTCGATTGGTAGCTTGAGTTTCTCGACTGCTTGTTGAGAGATAACATTTATTGCGCTGCCACCATCAATGATCATGTTACAAGACTTGCCCTTGCAATTGATGAGTGACTGGAAAATGGATGCATGATTTCAGTCTTCATTTTCTTCCATTGAATCAGCTACTAGGAGACGGCGATCAAGGAAAAGTAGTGGGTACCGTCATCAACTTTTGTATCTTGCAATTGATCTATTGTGGTTTCATATTGAGGCTCTGCATTGAACGGCTTTGCTTCTATTTCCTCGTCATACTATTCATTATCTTCTGGCTCATTAGTAGGATATAAATTTCTATGGGGACACTCGGTTGCATAATGTCCCTTTTGTTTGCAGGCATGACAAACAATTTCTCTCTTATCTATTCTTCTGCGGGCACGATTATCATTCTAATTTTGCTGCACCTGTTGATTTTGCTGTGGCAAAGCTTGTCTCTGCTGAATGGCTCGCTGTGGCCTCTGTGGTGCTTGCTGGAATGGTTTAGGAGGAGGAGGACGAAAACCTTGCATCTAAGTACGGTTAAAAGTAGGTTTAGGTCCTTTTCTAGTGGAAGACTCCCCGACATGAAAAGTGTTGCGTCTCCGCAACTGAAGTTCCTGCTGAGCTTTCCGGGCTTTACAAAATACCTCATCAACTTTGGTGTAATCAAACATAACAACTTCCTGTCTAATATCATTGTGCAAGCCATCTCGAAATCTAGTGATAGTGAGATGATCATTTGTTTTCAAATTACAATGGACAATATATTCGCGAAATTTGTTTGTATATTCTTCCATAGATAGATTGCCTTGCTGGATAGTAAGATAGTCTTGGTGCAGTGTGTCAATGTAATAAGAAGGAAGGAAATTGCTCTTGAGCCTTTCTTTCATGTTGAACCATCTAGTAATGGGCTGTCCCAAAGCAAGTTCATTATTTTCAACACCATACCACCAGATTCTAGCAAGACCCTTAAATTTAACCTTCATAAAGGCTATTTGATGCTCATCATTCATGTTATACCAAGTAAAATAATTTTCTAGGGAATTAAGCCAATCAACAAAAACTTTCAGACTGACATCTCCAGAGAAATCAGCCACATCAATTTTAACTTTCTTTGTGATATCATTAGTGTAGTGTGCAACCATGGGACCCTGGGTGTCTCGTTCAGCGATGAGACACTGTGCAAAGTCACGCATGGATTCACGTTGTTCAGGCCTTTCTGTTTGGATGGGTGTGACTAGTTGTGCGGTAGTGGAAGACCCCTTCCTTTGCAACCAGCTTTGTACTTTGTAATTCAATGAAGTGCAGTCTCTACTGTGCGTAGACGATCCATTACTTCGTCCATATCTTGGCCCAGTTTGAATAATTGTTCATCACGTTCCTTGTCCGTGAGCCAATGACAGATTGTCACCTCTTCTAGGCATGGCTGGAAATTTTTTTTTTTTTTTTTTTTTTTGCATTTGGGTCGGGTCTGGACTCAAGTCAAGCCCAAAGGCAGGTCAGGCCCAAGTTTTGGCCTATTGTAGTGTTTCCAGCCCATGTGTTAACAGGGATAAAAGAAATCTCTTCTCTCCTCGGCTTCTGTACGTAGAGAAAATAAAAGAAAAGGGCTGGGAGAGCTTACTGTTTGGACGAAACGAAGGAGAGGGTGTGGGAAGACGATGGCCAGAGGTGAGGTTCTTCATGCGACAACGACTAGGCGATGCTGCTGTGCTGCGATGAAGATGGAGTTGCCGTGGAGATGAAGAGCAATGGTGTTGCTGGCGTGCCTGCTCGTCGTTGGTGCAAGGTATTCTTCTTGTACTCAGATCTCCTTCTCTTCTCTGTCTCTCTCTCTCTCTCTCTCTCTCTCTCTCCTTTTTTTATTTTTTATTTTTTAAAATTTTTTATCTTCTGGTTTGGGGCTTCCAACGAAGGGGCATGCGCTGGGAGTGCACTGGGGTTTCGAATGGGGAGTCTGGGCTGCTAGGGTTCGGATTTGGGATTTTGATGGATGGGAGGGTTCGGATTGGGAGTTTTCAGAGTTAGGGATGGTGAGGGAAGGCTCGTAATGGGTTTTGGTTGAGACGAGATGAGGGTGAGAAGAGAGGCAGGGGATTGGGAGTTCAATTGGATTTGGATTTGATTGCGGATGATGGTTTTTTTTTTTTGGTAGAGAAAGGAGATGGAGAAGGGCACGGTAGAGATGGTTTGGTTCGGATATGTGGGGTGGGTTTTTTTGGGTTGGGTGGATTGCATTCAGCGGAGGGATGATGATGATGACGAACCGGGGAAGACAGTAGTTTCCCCTGCGACCGGATCTGGTCTCTGATACCAATCTAGTGCAGCTCCAGACCTTTGATCGAATAGACCAACCTCTCAGATGACGTTGATCGAATCCAGCAAAGGGATTCCACACGAAACAACGCTCACAGCCATGAACTCATGGAGAAAACTCACGATAATCTTTATTAATTGAATTAGCATGGGAAATAACAAGATGGTTCTTCTATATATATAGAAGGCAATATTTCTAAACTAATCAGAATACTAATAATAGGAAATTACTTAATCCTACTCTAAATAGAATTTAGAAAGCAATCCTATTAAGGAACTAATTAATATTACTAATTTAGATAGGATAGGAATCTCTGATTGAATTCAGAGATTATGTGGACCCCATCAAGGGGACCTGTGGGCCCTAGTCTTTGGTCGGGCTGCATCAACTTGGACCCATTTAATTGTAGATATGTTGGCGTAGGCCCGACTCCAATGGATCAAATTCAATATCTATGTATTTAGTAAAGAGGATAAGAATATACTTTATCAAAAATACAGTCACTGGGATTTGAAATATGGTTGTAGAGGCAAGTCTCTACTGATTGCTGTGTATGCCTTTGTCAATTGTTGTATAATATAAATGATATTTATTAATATATATGGTATGATTTATAGTATTCTTTTTTTGAAATGATAATATATAGTATTCTATGCATATCACTTGGGTAATTTGGATCATTTGTTCAGGTATGGACCAAACTGGACCTGGACTTGGACCTGATTATCATTCTGGCCCAAGAAGGTCGATACCCAATCCTTTGCCTTCTCAGGTTGGAGCCCTTGCGCAACTGGGTAATCGAAGGTCCATTGATGTCCCTAGTATCATACCCAGTAATCCTTGGCTTCAATTGTTTGTTTCTTTATTTTTGATAAGTATCGTACAACTCCATAAACAACCCAAAACCAAGCTGATATGCATTCTTCATCCTTAATTCTCTACTGCCCCAAATACCATTCACATTCACTCTTTTCAACTCGAACCCTAGCTCAAATCTCTTCCCTACTAGTTCTTAATCCTCTCATTTCTTTTGTACCTAAAAAAGAGGGAAAAGAAAAAGAATTCAGTACCCAGCTCAAATCTTTTCCCTACTAGTCCCTACTAGACTTTCATATTGTAACCCTTGTGACCTCATTGAATTAGTACCCAGACTATCCCAGTTTTGAACCCAGGACAAAAAGTTATGATTCAGGCCCTAGGGTTAGGGCTTGTGTGAAAGTGTCGAAGCACGTGTCCGTAGACACTATAACACGTCCGTGCAGAGACTAGACACGAGGATGCATCTCAAAGGATAAAAAGCTACTCAATTCTATTAATAAAAAGTCTTGAGAATTCCTTTTGTACAATGCAGTATAAAGATAAAGAAAACTTAGGCTTCAAGACTCCTAACCAATCTAGGAAAGCAAACAAAATTAGAAACTATACTAATCACACTCATCATCAAAGCCTTGTCACACTTATGTTGGGGCCGGATACTAATCACACTCTTTAAATAAAATTAGAAATCTAATAACAAATAATCAAGGAAACAAAAAGTAATTCCTCTACTATTTTGGTTGGTTGCACACGTGGGCTCATCCATTTTGCATCATTCCCCTGGGTTAAAAAAAGAGTTCGACCTCAAACTCGGGTCTTCTTCGCATCGCCTCTCTAGACATGGCGTATTTGGAAAGCTTCCTTTGTGACACTAGATCTTGATCCCTTTTTTGGCGGTTCTTGCTTCTTAGGTTAGTGTAACTTGCTTTCCACCGCGAACAAACATGCATGCCATGAGTTCCATTATTGTCGTACATCCATGGTCAACCCAATAGGATATCACCACCTTCCATCGGTAGCTCATTGCACCAAACTACATCTTTGTAATCCTCCCTAATGACAAAAGTAACTTGACATGTATGTCATACTTGCACTTCATCATTTGTCATTAGCCTTCTGACAAAATTGGAACGGTAATTCTTTCGAATCTTCAACTTCAAGCGATTCACAAGAGTTTGAGATATGATGTTTTCACAACTTCCTCCTATCACAATTGTGCAAGTTTGCCCATGTATCGTACATATGGAATGAAAAATATTTTTCTACAACCATTTTTTCTCAACAGTTGGTATAGTCTCTTTGAGGACTATAAGAGCTTTAGGACCCTCAGCAGGACCTATTTCCTCCACTTCCTCGACTTATCCTTAGGATCATCTAGTGTATCCTTCACACCACCTTCACATTCTATCAAGTTTATTCGTTTTGGACATTCAAATGATCGATGCCCTGATGTTTACAATGAAAACATGTCATCCTACTTTGAGCCTTAGACTTGGAAAGAACGTTTTCCTTTGTAACTACTACTTGGATTAGAATCTGCCTTTGATGGGGTCTTTTGTGTAGCCCATTTAGATGTACTAAATTTCCAGGCTTGATAATTTGCAATTTCTTCGGTCTTGATGGCATGTTGGATTATCTCATCAACATTATCAAAATGCTTGAATGCAAGTAATATGTCTATTCTCAACCCATGAAAATATCGATAAACTAAAACATCTTTGGTCTCATTTAAAGCATATTGAGCTTGCATTGTCATAAACTCTTCATAATACTAAAAAACTGACCTGGATCCTTGTTTTAAATCTTGAAAAATTGAAAGTAAATCTCTTGAGTAATTGATTGGGAGGAACTTTTGTTTCAAAAGGTCCTTCATTTCAATCCACGTCTCAACAAGATTTATATTGTCACATTTTCTTTTGCAACTCAGCCCACCATATTGCAGCATAATTTCAAACTGAGTTGCTAGCAGCGGGGGTGGAAGTGCATCCATGTGGGGGTGGATGCACCCGTTGGACCACAGTCCACCTCTAAATCCATAATGAAAATTCAGGCTCGGCTTTGAGAATTCACATAAAAATCCTATGTTCGCCCCCAAGACCCATATGAAAATTCTGAGCTTGTTCCCGAAACCCAATTGCCTATTTGGATTTGCACCCCTCAAACAAAAATCCTGGGTCCGCCATTGGCTAACAGGGTGACTTTGTGGCCCTCAGCTATTGGTTTGTGCGCAAAAATATTTTCCATTCACACTATCTAGAAATTCACCTAGCTTCAATTTTCTATCATATTCGGGAATCATGAGTTTAATTCATAAATTACGATCAACATTATTCACCAGCTGATCTCCTTTTTCCCAAATATTTTTCCTGTCATCTCAGTGATTATCTGCACGCTGATTATTTTCTAAATTTGGCAAATCGCATTTCCATCCTTACAAGAGTTGCTTGCATCTGAGTGATTGTTGCAGATAATTGAGCAACTGGGGTTAATCCTGCATCGGTTCGAGTCAATTCCTCCATGGATGAAGATATGAAGACTTAACTTTTATACGCTTCTTAGGAGGCATTTTTTTATGCAATTAAAAAAAATTACTGACGTGATTTGTAGATCTCGTCTTTAGAAGCATGCAGGTGAAAACGGATTACAAGTTTGACTTTTGATGGGCTTGATATTGCATAAACAAACTTGAGCCTTGATCGTGGTCAAATCCCTTTGACTGGCCATTGATGTATAGTGCTGATGTCTCTAATGAAATCAGCGTCTCCGTTATTGCTCGTAGCTTGGCTTCTGTCCATTAGGGTCAAGTCTGACCTAGACCTAAACTCAACCCGAATTCAGGCTTATTTGGCATGTGTCATAACAAATAAGTGGAGATGTGACCTCTTTGAACTGAGGATTTCCCTCGTTCTCTGCATGAGAGAGGAAAATGGAGGGGAAAGGGTTTCGACTCTTTTTTTTTTTTTTTCTTTCTCCTACTGCCTTTGTCTAAGATGAGAGGGAAAAGTGGAGTGAAGACAAGACTTGGGCAACATTGTCGAGCTCTAGAAGAGTTGAGACGGTGGTTGAGGCGATGGTGGCTGATGTGTGGCGGTCTTGCTTGGTGCAGAGATGCAGTTGTACGACAATGAAAATGATGACGCTGGATGACGTTGGTGCCAGTCATCCGGTGTACGGTATTCCTCAAACTATTTCTTCTTCTCCTAATTGCTACTATTGCTGCCTCTCTTGATCTCTCCTTTTTTCCACTCAAATGGGTTCCACTAATTTGGGGTTTGGTTGGGGATGAGCTTGGTGATTTTTTTTTTTTTTTTTTTTGGGGGTTTGGTTGGGGATGAGCTTGGAGAAATTTTGTGGGTTTGCTGGGTGCAAGGTTTGGATGTTCTGGAAGCGGTGGAGATTGGATTCCGACGTTTGGATTTGACTAGGGTTTGATCTGAGATGGAGGTTTGGATTTCGAGTGCATGCACGATGGAGTGGCGTGGGGTATTTGGGTTTTAGAATTTGGATTGGGGAAGGATTTAGAAGACGGGATTAAGCTGGACTGGGTTTTGAAAACTTGTCTGGGTTTGATGGTGGCTGACATCACTGGTTTGGAAGGATGGAAGGTGGATTGGAGAATGGGAGATGATGAATGGCCTCGATCGACGATTAGAGGATGTGGATCTTTGCTTTGATACCAATTGATGTAGGCACTAGGGCCAGGGCTTGCATGAAAGTGCAAAAGCAAGTGTCTGTAGACACTATAACATGTGTCTGCAGAGACTAGACACAAGGACGCACCTCAAATGATAAAATCCATTCAATTCTATTAATCAAAATTCTGAGAATTCCTTCTCTACAATGCCATGTAAATAATAAAGAAAACTTAGGCTCTAAGAACTCCTTAACCAATCTAAAAAAGCAAACAAATTAGAAACTATCTTAATCACATTCTTTAAATAAAATAAGAAATCTAATAACAAGTAATTATGGGAACAAAAAATAATTCCTAAACAATTTTGGGTGGTCCCACATGCTGGCCAAATACCCACGTCCAAAATTCCATCTTCTACAACGTCATATCTGCACCAATCTGTATGCAGCAAAACCCTTCAAACCCACCTCAATTCAATCCTGTTTGAGAGGCTCTAAGAACTCCTTAACCAATCTAGAAAAGCAAACAAATTAGAAACTATCTTAATCACATTCTTTAAATAAAATAAGAAATCTAATAACAAGTAATTATGGGAACAAAAAATAATTCCTAAACAATCTTGGGTGGTCCCACATGCTGGCCAAATACCCACGTCCAAAATTCCATCTTCTACAACGTCATATCTGCACTAATCTGTATGCAGCAAAACCCTTCAAACCCACCTCAATTCAATCCTGTTTGAGAATCTCCCATCATAGCCCGGAGTGTAAACCTATCTGGTGCCCTCCAAAGCCCAGCCAACTGTGCACCAGATGATGTCTATCTTGGCACTGTCTACCTCAGAGACCCTATTTGGAGCCCTATGGATTTGAACAATTTGATGCTATCTTCATCCATTACCATCCAACCCCGAGTGAAACTCTTAAACTCCCTCAACCAAATGCGGCCCAAGTCCTATCTGAATCCTAGCCCTAATGACCCAAAATGGAACCAACTGTCCGCACAAACTCAAGACTGCCTGCAGTGACAACAATCTCAAATCTGAGTTCCTATACAACTCAGATTGTTTCCGTGGACAGTCCTCATTTACCTGAGTTGCTACATTCTAATACTATTTCAATTACACCCCTTTATCTAATTGTACCGAAACTTTACCTGTTCAGTCTTTAACATTCTCAGAGTCCATCCCAGACGGTTCATCTTTGACCAAAATCCCTATACCTAATCTAATTCTCACTATCACAACAGCTGAAATGATCCCATTTAATCCTTATAAACCCTACCTAGCCAAAGAGTCAAAACCTGACCAGCTCTTTTGCAAGCAATATACCTGTGCAAGAGTACCTGTTTTGAGTCCCAAACAGCTCCAAGACTGAATCCAAATTAACTTGATAGAGTCCCAACTCCCAACCGAATCCCATTTTCAGATGTCTACCCAAATTGGTTTCAACAGTCTGGTGATTCTCTGTGACAGTAAGAGAAGGCATGATTCTCAAATTGCTATAAATTCACTCCACCACGATAGATGACATTGGTTACCTTAAGGAAAAGATGGAATTACTTATTGCAGAAAAGAGTGAAAAGAACAGCGATGAAGTATCCTCTCATGAAAAGGTAGATGACATTGATGTTTGCTTGGACTGATGCCTACAACTCAGGCATTGGTGAGAACCATGGCTGAGGTGATTCTGGAAAACCTATTATTCAACTCAGAGGGAATAGCCAAAATGAACTTGCTGGAGACTTCAAGGCTCCAGCTTTTGGAGGAGTCATTGAATGGTCTTTTAGGAGTCTTTATAGAGGGGAGATGATTCAAAAGAGAGTAATTGCGTTCATTGAAATAAATCTCTTTACATATTTTTATAATAGGGCTGCGCGCCCCATTACTAGGCATAATTTGGACTCTTTTCTACATTTCATTATTCATTATATTACTATTCTACTTGAGACAAAAATACTAGAAAGCTAAAGCATATCCCCTTTGGACCTTCTTGATGGGCTTACTGGCTGTGGTTTTAATTAGGCATGTGCTTAATTGGCCTTTTAAATGCAATTTAGTTTTAATATAAGATTATCAATGTAACGTAATTGTAATGAAGTTGACTGACTTAGATTCATGTAGATTTTTACCTTGAGAAATGTCATAACATCAGAATGAAGTGACAAAATGATCCTAGTGCTCTTCTCAGGAACTACATACTATCTTAGGAAAGTACATCAAGGACAAATTTAAATTAATCTAAAGAAGTCTGATTGGATGCTACTATTTAAAAGGAAAAAAGTGGTGATCCAATGTAGAATGTCATACATGAAATGTAATCCTTTACAATGGCTTGAAAATTGCACATTTATCAAAAACTTTACAAATATTGCATGGATGGGAATAGTGTGTGGATTTTGGTCTTATCTCATATCTCCTTGCTTTTGATGAAACCAGTTTCTGGACATTGGCAGACTACACATTAAATTGAAAATGCTGAATCTCTTATGGGTTTCAAAACTATTCAAGGAGAATCAGGATTTCATATCTCAAACGATAGCCAACTAAAGAATGAAACTGACTACGACCCTCTTCCTAACTCCTTATTGGTCCCTTGTCCCAACTTGCTGGTGTCAGCTGTAGGACAGAGTTGGGACAACAAAATGTGGAGAGGATGTTAGAGAGTAAACAGAATGAGGGAAGGGAAGATTTGATAATGAAGAGAAGAGGAGACAGGCAGATGTGTCAATGAGAGAGTTATTTGATACCAATGTGGTATTAACACCCTTATATATATATATATATATATATATATGGGCAAGGCTCTCCTAAGCTAAAGCTTAGGATAAAATTCCGTAAGCTCATACCTGTGGGGCCCACCCTTGGTCCATCCAAATGGACCAAACACACGAGCCCCCCTGAATTGCGCGTGTCCACCAACTTTCGGTCAGATCCGAATTTAGTGGACCGTTGGATTGACTGTGTACTGGTCTGAATGGACTATTGACTGTTAAAGTTTAGGGGCTCAGATGGAGATGATAGAAAGCACGGTTGAGGCTGATTTTTTGCAAAGAAGAGGGTCCCAGGGAGTCTTTGAAATCCCCCATCCCCATGTGGGTCCCTAGCTGGGCTCCGCCACACACTTCAGCTTACCTTACCTTAAGCTTAGGACAATGCTCTTCTATGCTAAAGCTTAGGTTAAAATCTCGTAAGCTCACGCTTGCGGAACCCACCCTTGGTCCATCCAAATGGACCAAACACACACCCCCCTTGAATTGCACGTGTCCACCAACTTTCGGTTAGATCCGAATATACTGGACTGTTGGATCGACTATGTATCGATCCATGGACTGTTGACCGTTTAACTTTTGGGGCTCAGATGGAGTTGATAGAAACCATGGTCGAGGCTAATTTTTTGCAAAGAGAGGGTCCTATTGAGCTTACCTTATCCTAAGCTTTAGCTTGGGACAAGGCGCTTCTAAGCTAAAGCTTAGGTTAAAATCCTGTAAGCTCACGCTTGTGGGGCCCACCATTGGTCCATCCAAATGGACCAAACACACGACCCCCCTGAATTGCACATGTCCACTAACTTTCGGTCAGATCCGAATTTACGAGACTGCTGGATTGATTATGTATCGATCCGAATGGACTGTTGACCATTAAACTTTTGGGCCTAGATGGAGATGATAAAAACCACAGTTGGGGCTGATTTTTTGCAAATAGGAGGATCCCAATGAGTCCTTGAAATCCTCATCCCCATCCCCATGTGGGTCCCACCTACCACACACTTGAGCTTACCTTATCCTAAGCTTTAGCTGAGGAGAGCTGGCCCCTTTTTTTTTTTTATATATATATATATATATACATATATATATAGGGGGGTCTTCATATGCATCTATCCCTCACCATTTTTGGTGAGGGACACCCCTTTTGGGGGTGTTTCAAGTACAAAAGGGAGGTACAATGTACCCCTTTTGTACTTGAAACACCCCCAAAAGGGGTGTCCCTCACCAAAAATGGTGAGGGATAGATGCATATGAACATTCCCCATATATATATATATGTATATATATATATATATTGTAAATTAAGTGAGTAGGGATTTATCCAATAACAAATATTTTTTTCGTATTTTCTGTATGATTGGTAATGGGTTGCCCGGGACTTGAACCCGGAACTAGTCGGATAGAGTAGATAATTTCCTTCTTGCAATATAATAGATATAGGGTAAAGAGGAGGGCTTTATAGAGTAAAAAGGAGGGCTTTACCTATGTATACATCCAAAACTAAGTTCCATGGACCTAAGAAACTTGAAGACTCAGTTGATTCAACCACTACTGTATGAACCTTTCAGAATTCAAATGAATAAAATTCTTTTATATATATATTTATATATATGGGGAGCGCTACACTGCGCTTGGGCGTTTTTTCCGAGTTGGGCCCACTAAAATGCATGATGATCATGGAAGTCCATTGGATGGAAAGATCTATATGAGGCCTACTTATATGCAAAATCTTGAGTCCATAAAATCATCCCAACCTTTTGATCCATGGCACTAAAATTTAATGGTTTAGACTTTAGAGGCATCTTTTTATCATGATTCCAATCCAACGGTGAGGAAAAGTTGGATGAGTGTCAAGGCTCCTACAAAAGTCCCTTCAAAATTACAATTGGACCGTTGTGGTTAATAGGTTGGCCATCTAATTGTCCAAACAGTAATAATAGAATTTTGTACCTGATCTGTTTTTTGCAGGTGTTTTGTTTCTTTTCCTACATCTGTTTTAGGAACACTGGATTAGGCCTTCATCTCATTGGATTATTAATTTATTACTATCTTTCTATGTACAATTTATTCTCATGTCAATTTATTATGTCAAAATCATAACATGGTACACTCTCATGAACAACTCAAACCCGTCCCAACCACATCTAATCCAAGTCAAATTTAATGCGAAGTCATGATCTAGGGCTTAATTCTTGTTCTAATATTTTTAGAAAGTGAAAGCAGGGTTTTGACTCCAGTGCTTCAGATACCCCTACTTAAATGAAGTCTGTTATGTGATTTGTCCCGATTTGACTCCCGACTTAATCAATTTCTATCATCTTTGGGACAAGAATTGTAGAATTTTGGTATTATTATTATTTATTAATCATTTTTGAGATTAGCATTTCAGGAATTCGATGGATGTCTTGAAAATTTTCAGGATGTATCCTTCGAACGGGTCTTTAGTTGAATGCCCGGGGTTCACAAAAAATCCGTCGATCCGTAAATCCGATCCGTTCCAATCTGATTCGATCCGTGGATTTTTATCCAATCCGAAGGTAAATAGATTGGTGACGGATTGAAAATTTTGTAATCCGTTAGCAATGGATTGGTGGTGGATTTCACTCTCAATCCGCGGATCCGATCCGATCTGTTGACATTAAATATAAATAAAAGAAAAACATAAGGGGTCTAAATATAAATTAAGATGTCTAAAAATAAAATGAATTTTTTTTTAAGGGGGCAAAATATGATTCCCTACGAACCTTTATCCCCAAAACCCTACCCCCATTCGTAGCTTCATCTCCCAAACCCATGTTCTTGCACTATTTTGTTGATTAGATCTCCTTTGGTTGTAATATAGATAAAAACAACTCTTTGTATCGATCAATTGGTAATTTGTATTTGTAATTTGTATATTTTTGTGGATTGTTAGCTTGTATGTTGAATTTTTTTACAACATATTTGATATATATATATTTTTTAACATGAGACTGAACGGATTGAACGGATTAGGACCGGATCGGATCGGATCGGATTTTAACGGCCACGGATTGGTGACGGATTCTAGATCCGTCAATCCATAGGCAACGGATTGGTGACAGATTTGGTCAAATCCGCACCAATCCGATCTGTGTACACCCTAATGAATGGTATAGTCTATAAGGTGCTTATAGCAAGAGGGGATCATTATCTGTAGAGATTTAATATGATATCACCTGATTACCTCAATTCAATTGTTATTGGCTTATGATGCAGCAAAGGTTATCACTGACAGAGATACTGGGAGGTCAAGGGGATTTGGGTTTGTGAATTTTGCAAGTGGAGAATCAGCCAGCAGTGCTTTATCTGGCATGGATGGCCAGGTATTCATGTGTTTTTCTTTTTTGGACATTATAATGACTGCCCAAGTTCCATGTAATTATGCTGCTAACCTGCCAACTTATGTTATTACCTATGATTGTTTGTGTGCAGGAATTGCATGGGCGAAACGTTCGAGTGAGCTATGCTAATGACAGACCTAGTGGTGGGTTTCGTGGTAACAGTTCCAGTGGTAGAGGCTATGGTGGTGGAGCCGGAGGAGCAGGTGATTTTGGAGGAGATTCTGGCAGAGGTTACTAATGTCGAAACCTGCATTTCTGTGGGTAGTCTGTCTGTCTTGGTCTTCCTTTTGGACAATATGTTTTTAGACAGTCGTTTGGCTCTGTTCCATCTATTTGTTTTAACTTAATTTTTTTTTTTTTGTTTTTGTTTTTGTCTCGAGGGAATTTATAATCTAAGATGCTTGGTTTTAGGCATTGCCTTGAAAAAATTTCAATCAGATTTCATAACCCTTTCTCTAGTTTTGGACCTGTAAACCAGAGCTTTGAATGTCGACATAAGGATTACAGGCGTCTGAAGGGTGGTGGACAAACCTCCAAAGGTCCGTTAGAAGTTTTGGCTTGTGGACAGTTATCGATACAAGTTGCTCAGGGCTTGATTAGAAATTGAACTGGGGTTAACCTAAAGCTTGAGCTTGGCTCGACAATACACTGCTACATTAAGCCCATTTCTACCTTTAGGTCCTGTTTCTTTACAAGCATTTCTGACAGGAATTCAGGCTGTTTGGAAATATTCCTGAATTCCAGTCAGAAATTTCATATTTATTTATGGAAATTCCCGGTATTTGAGGCAGGTAACATTTTAAAATTCCGAAAGGGTGGAATTCCCAAATGTTAGCATTTACTCTAGCATTTACAAAATCTAGTCATTCCGGTGAGACTTAATTGCAACTCCAGTCATTTCGATAGAGATTGGTACAACTAGGCCCGTTTCTTTATAAGAATTCTTGGAATTCATGTCTGCTGGAATTTACAGAATTCGAGGTGCTAGAATTCTAAAATGCTGCTGAATTCTGATATTCCTGAATTCTCTGTTTCTTTCATATCGGAATTCTTGTTTGAGAATTTCATCCAACCTAAATTCCATAAATCCTTTGTTTCATAACTATTTGAATTTCTAAGTAGATTTATAAATATTTATACATTACATTATAAATGTATGCTTATATAAGGCTAAAATATTCATGAATATAACAACCATTTGTCGTATTCATCAATATGATCATCAAAGAGCGATGTATTATCATCCAAAGAAATGTTTGTGACAGGTGGTGTGAGAGACACTTTCTTCACTGTCTTATATTTATTATAGCTTGTAAACAATTAACCGAAACACAGCATAACGGAAGATTAAAAAACCAAAAATAAATTTTTGGTATAAATTAAAAAAAAATGATACATTGTATTAAAACACTTAGAAGATAGTTATTGAGAACTACTATTTGTACCTTTTGTCAATCCATAAATTAACATATAAAACATTAAACACACATCAAGTCAGACCATATATAGTGCATGGCATCCGCAAAAATGTTAAAATTATACGTTGACAAGAAGTGTTGGAACTAAGAAGATCACAAATCAAATGAGACATGGACGAAAAAGGTGCTAAATTTCCATAAAACATCACATATTTCTACAGTTTTAAACTATTCAGACACTAATCAAACTGTTCTAAAAATAAATAGAGAAAATCAAACAATCACACAGGTTGTAATAGCAGCAGATCCAGGGAGAGTTTAATTAAGTAAAGAAATCTTTTGTGATGGTTAAAGGCATTGGGAAGAATTAAATTTACTGCAGGGTAAATCTTTGATAGATTATGCAATGCAATGTGTGTAACAAAGGCTTGGATGGATGGATGTATACTTTGCTATGGGTTGATCTTGATGCATCGAAGTTGATCAAGATTTTTTCTCAGATTTGTTTCTCACGATTTTTTCTCAGATTTCTAGTGTTTGTTGATCGGCCAGCAGTAGAGCTCAAGTCCAGCCGATTTCGAGATGGGTAGTGGGCCACTGATCAACTGTGTTTAGATTGACCTAAGAATGGATGTCAAAGACACTGTATAAGAAAGGTTGGTCACACACTTTGCATAGTTTGGAGATGACTTTTTTGGAATTGTTACAACTCTGGTTCCCTTTCCAGTGGAAGAAAAACCCCCAAAAAACCATTTTCTTCCCTTTTCATCAAAACACTTTAGGAAAAAAAGGCATACGACAAGATGGAAGAAAAATAGAAAATTAAATCAGGTGGAAGAGGAGTTCAGAGGAAGAAGATTACCGGATCTAATTTTTGTGCAGTCGCATAGAATAGAAGATGACAATTGACCGTTGGGAGAACCGGAGTTCTATTGGAATCCTAGAGTTGCAAACGAAGTATCCCAAAATGGCTGGATTTCTAAATGCTAGAGTTAAGGCTAGCATTTGGGAAGTCCACCATTATGGAATTTTAAAATGCCACTTACCTCAAATGTTGGGAATTCCCATAAATGAACATGGAATTTCTAACTGGCATTCAGGAGTTCCCAGACAGCTTGAATTCCTGTTAGAAATTCTTGCAAAGAAACAGGCCTGGCTCTCCCCAAAGGTCAAATGTCATCTTCTCTTATGCGCAATTGCACAAAAATTAGGTCCCATTATCTTCTTACATTGCGCTCCTTCACCCACATGATTTATTTCTTTATTTTTTGTCCCTTTATTGCATGCTCTTATTTTTTTTCTTTTTCTTTCTGGATTATTTTGATGGAAATGGAAGAAAGGGTTTTTGGGAGTTTTGATTGAATGGAAATTGACACCCATTCTCCTCACTCACTCATATACAATCAGGAATCACCAAAGGTCATGGATTTTAGATTTTTCCTCTGAAATAACAAATTTATCATATTAGAATTTAGGTTGGATGAAATTCTCACACAGGAATTCCGGTATGAAAGAAAAAGGGGGTTTGGGAATGCAAGAATTTAGCAGCATTCTGGAATTCCAGCATCTCAAATTCTACAAATTCCAGTAGAAATGGATTCCAGAATTCTTGTAAAGATTCAGGCCTTATCCAAGGAATGTTCCTATCCATGGAATTGTCAGGCCTGTGGAGCCTACCTCAAAGTATGACAATCATAGTTGCTAGGGCATTTGAATGCTCTCTTGGTGACTCACCCTGAAAATTGATGGCCATCTGATGATTACACTTTAGAAGGCCTCAAATTTGATGTGAGTACACTGAGTGTCCATCAGTATGGTTGTGAAATTTTTAGATTTGGTAAAAATTAATTATCAATCTCAAAACCAACCGACGGTTATCTAGGTCACTGTGAATCAGAAACCAGATTGCGTGTAGGTTCTCTGTGAATCACAAAATCTATCTGCGTTATAATTTGGTTCATAACTTAGCTCATCAATGGATTGAAGTGTGGATCTTGATCCTCTTAAATTTTGACTCATTTTTTTCATAATATAATATCCAAAATGTAAACCAATTAGAATCAGGACACGTACGGGTATATCATTCCATGGCTTGAACCACAAAAAAATGAGGCACATATCAGCTATATAAGATTGGACATGACCCATGCACTATAATACTGAGGGAGCTGCGCAACAGCTCCACACATCATTTATTTGAAACTATCAAAGACATATCCAAAGACAGCATCAATTGCTCATGGCTCTACAATGACCTTTCCCGTGGCATGACCGCTCATGACCCTAGCCCAAGCATCTTCTGCCTTGCTTAGAGGAAATCTAGAATCAATCACTGTCTTGAGCTGCCCTTCTTTCATCAATCTAACCAGCAACTCCAGATTCTCACCCTTGGGATTCAACATAAAGGGAACCAGCTTCTTCTTCGAGAAGCACGGTGACGAAGTGGTGCCTGGTGTGAGATCAATCACAATCCCATTTTCGCTCAGATTAGGCTCAAAGGTCGACCAGGGAATCCCCGTCGTGCAGTGGATCACAACGTCGTATTTTCGATCAGAAGGGCTCTTCAATGTTGACCCTTCTCTCGTCCTATAGTCGAGGACCTCATCTGCACCAAGGTTCTTCACAAAGTCGATGTTGCGGGCCCCGCAAGTGGCCGTTACATGTGTGTTGCCAAGCTTGGCCAGTTGAACTGCATAATGTCCAACTCCACCAGAGGCTTGCAGTGATTAGAACATTTGTTGCCCTTCCTCTCTTGTCGAGTTTGATCCCTGCAACTTCGGTAAGTGTCTGGAGGGCAGTAGCGCCTGCAATGGATAAACCTGCGGCTTCTGCTGCAGATACCTCAGGAGGCCTCTTCACTGTCAATTTTCCCTGAGCCACAGCATACTCAGCAAGACCACCTCCACTCTGTGATCAGACACACATGAGAAAGCTCGTTAAGAGTTGGGAACATAAAGAAATACGGAGATAACATATTGACATAGATTTTGTTTTTATTTTTAAGGATTTCAGAACAATGTTTTCGTATCAAAGGGGTTGAAACTGAATGATTAAATTATAGGATTCACAAGATGTCATCAAGAAATCTCTCCTCTTTGATTAGAAATGACTCCCCGCTTATCAACATGGTAAACTAAGCTCATGTTTGGCATCTCTATTTCATGCCTCTATTTCTCTAAATGTCTAAATCGGACAGAGATTTAAACAATTAGAGCATTTGGCACAAGATTCTAGACTCTGTCCGCTTTAGACATTTAGAGGCAAATCCTCTAAAATCCAAATGCTACAAAATTGGACAGATGAGAAATAGAGCTTTTTGGTCTTAAAATATAGAGGCAAGGTATTTAAAATAGATTCGTGCGTTACCAAACGTGTTTTTTTTTATTCTAGCCTCTTTTTTTTATGGCTCTTTTTTTAATGGCTCTATTTTAGATGGATCTATAAAAAAAAGAGTAGAGATGCCAAACAAGCCCTAAGTATCTCCATCTTAGACCTGTCACCCCTCACCTCCTTAATACTAACCTACTATGAATTCCTAGGATTTGATTCGGTAAACAGGACTTTAGGATATGAAAAGTTGATATAATTATCACGATCAACCTTACTATTTTCCATTATTATTAGTAATTCCTCGAACATTCCCTTCTTAGATCAGTAGAAGTAGGGCTGTCAATCGGGTCGGGTTAACGAATTCGGGTTGCGGGTCAAACGAATTCAGGTTAGAATCACCTCAACCCGAACACGATCTATTAAGAAAACGGGTAAAAAAACTAAACACGAACCCAATTCGTTTATTTCACGGGTCATACGACATGACTCGTTAACCCGTTAATTTTGAAAAAAAGTACATCTTCAAAGTAAAACTGTAGTATCTCTTTTCTAAATCATGGAGTCATACTTTATGTTTTGAGGCTAAGCCTATTTTCTAAATAACTGTTGTATCTCTTCTAATTAAGTGCATCTTCCACTGAACAAAAGTTATGTCACCCACACTTTGATTTTTTGCATGGTAATGTGATGCACACTTGGCAGCGTGGCTTTTTGGCGGGTTGTATCGGGTCGTAATGGACTAATGGGTTACTGGGTTTATTTGTTAATGACCCATTAATTTAACGGGTTAACGGGTCCGACCCATTGATGACCCGAACCCATTAAGGGGTCACCCAAACCCGTTAATATCGTGTGGGTTCGTGTCGTGTTCACGGGTCGTGTGACATTTTAACAGCCATAAGTAGAAGTGCTGGTTATCTTATAGTGAGAACAGTGAAATTTGCCAAATATTCATTCATGTCTTAGGATAAATGTTCTGTATCTTAAAGGAAGCCCATCCATACAGGACGCTGATCCAAGTATTGCACCCATTTGTTTACACTATGTATAACACACTCTCCTGTCATTATATAAAAGTGCCAGCATTTTATCATATAGGATCCATGTCATCCATCCTTGATTTAGTACACTCTCCGTGCTTCTCACCCATCATTTCCAAAGAAAATTTTAGAACAAATAAACAAATTTTGCTAGATTATGTGCAGGCTTCACTTGCTGCAGCCGGAACAGAATACCAAGCCTAGTAAAGGTGGGCTGTTGATCTGTCCCAAAATAATCTGGTTAGCCCATCCATTAGCTGGACTGAAATACCAATCAATGAAGAATGTCTCTCATCTAGCAATCTATGTCATACCTTGCCAAACAGAGAGATGAACCACAAACTTGAAAATCAAGACATTACTCGGAAAATTCATTCTCCATGGTCTCCTCAAAGGCTCGCCTGACTACTGACCAATTCAAAAAGTGGAGACTCTGAAATGTGAAGACCTATGGAGACTCTAAAATGAAAATTTATGTACTCTAAAATAAATAAAATATATATTTTTTTCCTCCAGTTGAAACAGTCTTTACTGAGTTGGTGATTCAACCAACTCTTGATTGAGTTGTGAGCCTTTCGTGTTTTCAACTGAATCCTCTCGATTTTAATAAAGTCAAGTGGCCTCAGCTCAGTTGAGGTGAGTCATTCTGTGTTTTTCTACTAGTAGAATGAACCTGCCAAAAACTGGACATGCCATCTTCTTTGTCCACTGTTTTCACCATTAGTGGCATAATCACTGTCGAAAGTATCATTCTATGGATGCCAATTTGGGATTTGCTCGAGATAAATGTCACAGAAAATGCATTAATTTTAAAATTGTTGAAAACTAATTCAAGATTCTGCCAAAAATCTTTCCATCTTGTCGCCATATTGCCACTAAGTTTCTCTTATTTTTCCAATTTTGGAAGTACTCTGAAAATATTGGAATACTGTTGGAAAATGCTGTTTGAAGGAAATACTATCACAATTGACATTACTACACTATTTTCAAAACATCATCAATATTTGTGATACTGTGCGTGTTAAGCAACTTGTGAAAACTAGCACATGAATCTAAGACAATTATAGAAAGAACTCACCAAAAATTCAAGCATAGATACTACTTTGTCCCCTATTTTGAGAGTATCAACTCCCGGTCCGACCCCAACCACCTCTCCTGCTACATCAGTACCTATTTCACCAAGGCAGCAACAAAGATTGTTAGCGTATAGTTAATATAAAATATAATGAGAGAAACTTTCTTGGAGTGGTAATGGAATAAATGGTATAATCCTAATCCAATTAATAAGATAAAATTAAATTAAAGTCTAAAAGAAAAGCTCTAACTTTTAAGTTCTAATGTAGAATTAGTGTGTTTGTAAAATTATAAAGAAAGCTCATATTTCATGACATAATTAGGGCCCACCTTTTAAAAACTACAATGTAATTACCACCATTTGCGTCATTTTGGAAATTTATCAGGTTATGTTCATCCAAAACACATTGTCCACATCTATCTACTTCAGTTAAAAAAGCTCTAGAAAAATAAGTGGGGCCGTTCACTTATTGTTTAGTGGCAAAACCTCTAATTTTAAACAAGATCTAAAATTAGAAAATTAATTAGAAGTTTACCAAAAACTCTAATTTGTAAATACTCTCTAGATTAAAAAATAAAAATAAAAGCTTATTTTTAGAGTTAGCAATCAGGCCCTTAGCCTCCATAATCTTCTGAAAATACCTGGCACAAATGGAAACTTGGGTGGCATAAATGGTCGCAGCATGCCTTCCTGAATTTTCCAGTCAATGGGATTGATACTTGCTGCTTCTAGTTTTATAAGAACCTCATCTCTCCTTGGACTAGGAACGGGAACCTCCACATGCTGTAGACGGAAAAAGTTATAACATGAATTTTCAGTTCGAGTGAAGTTTAAATGTTACTTCTATAAAAATATATAGATAGAAAGATAAGAGAGATATGAAAGTCCAATTGACCTATGAAGAACAATTTCTACCATCACTACCAATAGCTAAAAAAAAGCCCCTGTTTATCATCACTAATTTTTGCCTCTATATTTCAAAATCTCTAAATTGGATAGAGATTTTGAGAATAGAGGCATTTCATAAGAGTAAGTATCAAAAGCAATGTAATTTTTACAAAATCTCTAAAAAAATGTTTCTTATAGGTCAGGAGTTTAAGAGTTCTTTTTTTTTTTCCCTGAAAAAATGGACATGCCCTTAGGGCCTCGATTGTTTGCATGGACTTTTTTTTTCGCTTAAAGGTAAATTTGCATTGAAGAAGGAGAGGGAAGGGACAAAGCCCCCCAAAAGAACAAAGAGAAAGCAGCAGGGAGAGGCAAACAAAAAAAGCCAACCCAACAAAAAGCAACCAAAAGAGGGGGGAGAAAGAAAAACAAAAGAATGAAGAAGGACACAGCACCCAACAAAAAGCAACACAACAGCACAGAGAGCTAAACATGACCACTACAGAGCAGAACCGGACCCAGAGAAGAAACCAAAACAGGGCAGCAGGGCCAAACCAAGCAGCTTAAAAGAACACTGCACAGCAACACAGAGCTACTTAACAAACAGCACTCCAAAGCCACACAGCAAAACACCACCCAGCACAGCCAACAAAGGAGAACCAAGAACCGGAAAAGAACGGCAACACTGCTCAAGCTCAGTACAACCAAGAAGAGCAGCCTGCACAAAGCTCACCACCACAGCTAGCCAACACAGAGAGAAAAGACCACAGAGTTCCACATGTAAAACAACTATAATCATCAATGAATGTAACAAAATACTTAAAATTGGAGTGTGATATCACAGTTGCGATACTCCATACACTACTATCACAAGTAGGGGCGGACGCACGTTATCATCACCTGGGGCGGTCGCCTCGGATAGGATTGAGAAATCCCCAAAGATTCAAATGGTCTCTGTGACCATCGCCCCACTTCAGCCAAAATACTCGCCCCACCCTAAAGTGAACTCCCTCTTCTTTCATCCTTTGCTACAGGGAGAAAGAGGCAATTAACGTTTCTACAACCAAGGAAAAGGGAAGAAATCAAAAGAAGAAAAAAAGGATTGCGGTTGTGAAATCGTCTTTGCTGTTGTCGCCATTATGTTGCCATCGTGTCGGCTCCTCCTCATCAAAGAGAAAAGTCAGGGCAGGGCTTCCAGTCATCTTGGTTCTTCTGCCCTAGGCGAGGGAATTCCAGAGTCATCTTTCTTTTTTGTTTTAAGCAGTTAGCTTCTTGGGCCCAATTGACCTATGGATGAACACCTAACCTTTTGTGAGTGTTAGTACTTGCTATCTTACTATTTATTAATTATTAAGCTTAATATATTACCTCTCTTTTAGAAAGGAAACTTTTTTTTAAATGCATAATATTAGGCTACTAGTTTTATTATGTATTCAATCTTACAGCCAAATCAAATCATATGGAAGTGGAAGGAAATAAGGCCCTGTCAATATATATTTTTAACTTTTAATAGTTTATATTTATATTTATTTATTTTCGTATTTTTCTGAAATATAACTCTGAAATATTTCACCGAAATTCTAAAATATTTTGACTTTGAGGCCAGACTAAAATGGGATTAAAAACCAAATTGATTACTGTGGACTACATGCATGAGATCCTCTTTTGGCCAACCTCCGTGACTGCATGAGATCCTTGTCATCAACCTTATGGCCAGCCTTGGTCTGATTTGATCTGATGTGATGTAGTTTTTATAAGTTAATATGATATGATATGATCTTTTCTTAAGAGTTTTAGCATCTTTTGTGGTTCTCTTGCTTTTTAATTTTGTGTGTTCGTATTTGGCTTTTGATCTTTGTTTGTGTTTGGCTTTTGATCTTGTCTTTGTAAAGGAAGAGAAGGACCAAAGAATCTATTATCTGTAGATAGATCTTCGATGGAATAATTTTAGTAGCATTTACAAACTATTCTGAGGTATGAATTTGCATTTTCTCTCCTTCTTTTGAATTCATTGTGATCTATCTTTATCTTAAAGAAATCACATTGATTTGATGATCTGATATGAGAAACCATAAATTATAAATGATTTTATTTGTGAGGATTTTTTGCTCGTTAGATGGGCGTGTTAAGTATTGAGGTAGCTGGTGGTGGGTATTTGGCTGTAGAGTTTGTGATAATTTATTGAGTAGTTGTGTATTTAATTTAATAATAGTATATTGGCATGGAGTTAAGTGGTGGGCCATGAACTGATATTGTCATCGAGACAATAGGAAGAACCCAAAACGGATGAAAATTTGGGTGAGTGGAGCCTCTTGATGCATGATTTTCTAAAGCTATGTGCATGTTCTATGGGCCTGTGTTTTGATTTGAATTTGATTTATTATTTGTTTTTAGGCCTTTTTTACCTTCCTTATTTATGTCTTGCCTAGTCTGCCCCACCCAAATGAAAGTCATGAGTCCGCCATTGATCACAAGATCACAACATTTCAATGATAAAGAAGTATTGATGGGAAAAGGAAATGTTTAGCTCTTGCCCATTTTACAACTAAAACAATTAAAAGAAACATCGTTAAGGGAAACTTTATTATCAAGAAGCAAACCAGAATTAAATAAAGACAATAATGTTCTAAAATGGGGATGCCCTATGTTTGCATGGAATTGAATACATAAAATTCATTAGGTGAAATTAATGAAGGATATAAGGGGGAGATGCAGATGAGGCCTTTGTAGACATTGATGGGACTTGAAAGTGATAGTCGGTATTCATTTTTAACCAAATGAAAAATTATTTGATGGCCATTTTTGTATTCTCTCACCCGTATCTTCAATTTTAACTATTTTTACGAATAGAAGTTCCTGTAACGTTGAAAACTCAATTCAATGAAACAAAACAAACAGTCCTTTTAGATATTTATCTTCATTTTCTTCCATTTTAGCAAACTTTAGAATGCAATTTTTTTAAAAAAAAATTCTAGGAATTCAGTTCCCCGAAACAAACGGTCCCTATAATCTATGAGAGACCTCCAATAGATCTAAAATGGAGGCAATCTTCATTGTTCTGGGGATTCTTCCATGTATGTTAAAAACTTAAATAAATAAATAAAAAAAAAACCAAAAATCTATACACAACATCAACACCAAAAACCCAAAAAAAAAAGAGTACCAACAACCGTCAATGAGAACAAGAAGAAGATTATGAAACTAAGGAGTAGGAGAGGAATATTACTTTGAGGCCAGAAGCACCACCTCCGTAGCCATCGTATCGGAGCGCTTGCATGAATCGAGCCGCTTGCATCATCTTCGCCGCCATGATCAGATTTCTAGATTTCTTGGGATTTCAGGCTCAAGTGTTTCCTCTCCACCTTCACCCATGCATTCGACGTGGGTACATATATTTATAGCAGCAACTGGCGTGAGCGGCGAGCGAAAGTTGCTACGGAAAGATCGAGAGACATCTGCAGTTCTTTTTTTTTTTTTCATTCCTCGCGGCAAACGAGAGTCAAATGCTCATTTAATTGAGAGTCCACTATCATGTGAGTCTTGCACTCGAGAAAGCTATAGTGCTTTTCAGGGAATCACTTCCAAAAAGGGCCGTCTGAGGGATGCGGTGGTCTGGCCCAGTGTTTTAAGAGCTGATTTTTCATCTTTTACTTTTTTTTTTTAACCCTATAGTTTCATGGAAAACCCACCTCACTCACCTATATCCTGACTTGAGACCGGAATGCGATGTAGTAAGCAAAATGACTATTTAAAAAAAATTATAACCTTTTAACCACGTTTTTTATTTTTTTTTATTTTATAGTACCCAGCTGCAGGAGTTGGGACCCGATGGAGCCCATGAGTGAGGGAAGGAGGCTTTGGGTGAGGTGAAGCGCCCTCAGGTGAGGAAAAGGCGGCCACCTTTTAACGAACGGATAAGCAAGTAGAAAATATTTATGAGGTAAAAATCAAAGCAAATAGAAAGTAGATTTAATAATAACATAAGAACTGAAATACATAGAGAGTAATAGATTCAAATGAGTATGTTTATTTGCATGGAATTGGAATATATGCACGAAGCAGTTGGTTCAACTGTTCAAGTGGTCCTCTTTTTTCTTTTTTCTTTTTTCTTTTTTATGTGCATTGAATTGGAATACATAAGAATTTATTTACAAAAGGGCTTCTTTATTTGCCATGGAAATGAATGCATTTGTAAATGAAAAATATCCATATTTATTTAATGTAATTATAAAAAAATTAATCTCATAATTTACACATGTACTAAAAACAAATGTTGTAAAATGAAATAAGTTTAAATGAGTGTGTAAGAGGTTATTTAAGTAATAATATAATCTATATAAACATACTTATATATATATGTATGATAATACGAGTATGAGTGGTTCAAGCTGGAGCAAGCTTAGTATTGTCTTAGCCCGGCTTTCACACTGACGGGCTTGAAAAATTTTGTCTTAGTACCTACCCTTCCCGCGGGCCTTCTAAGAAGAAAAATGTCCTCATTTTGTGATTGTCCTTTTTTTTTTTTTTTTTTTTTTTGAGGTATGGACTAGGTTTCACACCTCATTTATATATATATATATATATATATATAATGAGGGGGGCTCTCCTAAGCTGCACCTTATATTATACTAAGTTGAAATAGTGCTGGTTGCACAAATCAAAGTTGATTATCTATATTTTTGGCTTGATATAATTGGAAAATGAGGCTCTGATTGAGTTTATCTTGATTTTGGAGACGATGATTTGAAGGAGTTTATGATGGAGAGGATTTTGCAGATGATTTCAACTTAGAATAACATAAGTTGCAACTTAGGAGAGCTCCTCTCGTGTGTGTGTGTGTGTGTGTATGGTAACAAATTAAAGACCCATACAATTTGAGAAATTTTATATTAGTTAGGCCAAATGAATAGAGTATGACCCCACAATGATCAAGTACCAGTATGAAGTACACTGTACAAACATGGTACCTTGCAAATTACAAGTTGAATTTGAAGATATAATATATATTGGGTACCAAGGGCCGGGACACAAGAAGAGGGTCGGCTAGAGATAATTTGAGGCCTAAAGTGATAACCCTAAATGAGGCATTTTCTACTTTTTAATATTATTATAAATATTTTATTTAAAATCTATTTTCTCGCTTTTTATGATGCAAAAATATTAAATTAGGATCATATTCAGCACAAGAAACCATGAACCATAGTCCATCCCATCCTCATGAAGCTCCATATACAGGGCAACAACATCCATCTTCGTCATCAAATTACATGATAGTACTACAAACAAAGACCTTAGCAAAGAGGAATCGAAATAAAAAAAAAAATCAAGAAAGACATTGAGAAACAGAGAAGCAAAAATGCAGATCTAATCCATGATAATAATATCAAAATCTGTAGATTAGATTGAGAGATTTGAAGACGTACCAACTACTAAAAAACTCTTGAACTAGGAACAATGGAACAGAGAGGAGCAACGATAGCATGCACACTAGTATATATATATTTTTTTAAGAGAGGGTGGGTCATGGGTGTTGATGAAGAAGAAAGTTCGTTTCATAGAAGAGAAAGAGGCATATGAAACGTTTGATAGGATTTTTTTCCCCTTGAAACTGGCTGCTCACAAATAATGACCCGGCTTTATTTTTTGGGGAGAAACAAAATCATGGCAATTGCTTCTTTTGGAATTTAAAAAGATACCAACCCCCTTTAATTAGGGGCATATTTTTTGGGATTGAAATAAAGATAACAGTTACTTTTTGGGGACTTATTTTTAGGGGGCCTAAAGCAAGGGCTTTTCTCGGTTTATGCTCACAAGGAAGCCCACACCTAGAAGGAGGGTCCATTCACCCGTGCAAAAAGTGGCTCCTTGAATAGCTGGGTGACGTGCAGGATTCCCAACCAATAAAATAACCCCTTATTGTTGAATTTGAAGATTTGAATAAACCTTCTTTCTAGGCGGCACACAATTAAATCGGTCAAGTGGCCTTACGAACAATTCACAATTCGATTTGCGGATTATGAGCGAATTTACTGCACATAAAATTTCAAAGTCGCGTCCTATAAATTTATTCTTGATGCCTATTTTAAAAATCTAAGCCTCTCAAAAGCATTGTGCCTGATGTATTAGCGCCAAGCGCCAATCCATATCCAACTCCAGTCAAAGTTTGCCTCTAGAAATTGATCACAAATAATATATGAGATTTTATTTTATTTTCATTTTAATTGTGTTTTACATGGAATCAATCTAATTGTAGCCCGAACCCTGGCTCGACTAGAAAAAATATAAATGACAACTATTTTGAGTCGATTAGATTTTAGAAGCGTACCTTAGTGATGGACTTGCAACATGCGCATGGATGAATTAGTCCATGGAGTTTGTCAAACTCAAACTTCAAATTATGCAAATTGAGAAGCCAATCAAATGAGCTTACTCCATGGAATTTTATGATCAAATAAAGTCTCGAATTACAATTAAGAACTCCAATCCAAATTAGTTGAACCGCTAACTGGGTAAATATGATTCGAATGGTAATGATGAGAATCTGATTGGTTTAAGTTTCATGAAATATCCCATCACTAAATATAGTTCGGTTTTTTCTTTACCAACTAGTGTTTATATTGTGGTAGACTAGTAAAGCACTGTATATAGTTGAGAGCAATTTGTCTCTGAAGACTTGTAGTTCTCTGCGCGCGTTGCCCTCTCGCATGCCATATATCAAGAACAAAATGTGCATCACGTGTCCTACCAGAAAAGTTAAAAAGGGTCGGTCATGGACATGGGATTGTAGAAAAGTGTTGAAACCGAGCTGGGGGTGGCCAAATCACGCCTCATGTATTAACGGGGCGGCAAAATGGGGGGGGAGAGGTGGGCGGCAAAATGGGGGGGGGGGGGGGGAAGTGTTGAAACCGAGCTGGGGGTGGCCAAATCACGCCTCATGTATTAACGGGGCGGCAAAATGGGGGTGGGTTTTGGCGGGCGCAAAATGTTAAGAGCTGCAAAATGTTAAGAGCTGCGGGGGGCAAAATCCGACCGGGGGGGGGGGGGGGGGGGGGGGGGGGGGATTGGAAAAATGTTAAGAGCTGCGGGTGGCAAAATCCGGGGGGCGACCGGGACTTTATCGGGCGGGGGATCAATTATTATTATCATATTTTTAAGTTTTCTTTCGACATGGTTGTAACTTCAAGTATGAAAAATATATTATGATTCAAACTAAATTTTACATGAAAATTAAAACCAGTATCTATTCAGCCTTAACAAAATATAAGAAAAAAAAAGTCGTAAAATAATTGTTTTTTAGTATATTTCAACTCAATCATCTATCAAAATGGAACTCGACGTTCTTTCAAATATCGAAAATCGTCTATAATTGATTATGTGCTAAGCTTCTCAGCAACTTCTTTTTCAATGTACACAATCAAAGAGTTAGAGAGAAAATCATCCTCTATTTTGCTGCGAAGCCTAATTTTGATAATATTCATGGCCGAAAATGATCGTTCAGTATTTGCAGTAAAAACTGGAAGAGTAAGCACAAGTTCAATCATTCTAAAAATAAGTTGGTATACTATTGATTTTCTAGTCTTTACTAACCATTGACATAGATCAGAAACAATTGACAATTTTTGAAAGCCTGAATGTCAAACTACATTATACTCATAATGGTGAAGTCGCATTCTCAAATATTGCATTTTCTCATTTTCTGTGAAGTCTTGATAATAAAAATTGTCTACCAACTTGCAAATATCATCGCCTCTAAAAGGTTCATGTGCATTTCGAGGATCCAAAGCTGAGCTAAGAATAAGCAACTCTACTGCATGCTCACTAAACCGACAATTTAATTCTTGTAATTGAGAATCAATTGCAGCGTAAAAAATTTCTATTCGATATTGATGCTCAATTATAAACTCATCTTGTTGATGGCATGCTCGACCTCGTCTCGCAACATAACGAGCATTCATATCTGGGTCATTTATATTATGTGCCTCACGAAATGATTTCACTTTAGTAAGTAAAGCATTTCACCCACCATCTCTCAATTTTTGGATAAGTGTTTTAGTAGATGAAACATGATGCATGGCATTTAAATTGTCTTGAGATTGACACTGCAAAACTTGATAAAGTAATTCAGTGATTTCCATGATTTCTTTTATGAGATGCAGGATGAAGACAAATTCAAATGAAGTTATTGCCGTGAATAATTGAATGAGAAGATTTAGGGCAAGGGGTTCTTTATATTTGAAAAATTATGATATGCCCCCTCCTTTTATTTTAAGTTTCTTTTTACTTCAAAAACCTGGGGGAGGGTGCATTTTGGACCTATAAGAGGATTTTCCAAAGCTCGGGGTGGGCCCTGTGGTTCGGCCCCTGCATACCCATAATGAACTGAGCCGCATACCAAAACTTTCGTTTGAGGTAGACAGATGCAAATAGGCAGTTGTGCCTACATTTACAAGACCACCACACAAACATTTGAACAAGGTTAAAAAACTCGTTATTCAGACTCAACTCGTCCAACACAAAAAAAATTGACTTTAAGGGAGCCAATGTGGTGACTCCAGTCACTTTTTTTTTTCAAAGAAACTTTTACGAAAACAAGAAGTAAAAACTCTAATTCCATGGATATAAGTATAACGTACATTTTTTTCTAGATGATGAAATACCTCAGTGGCAACATCGTTATATCATCACTCATTTTCTCTTTCTATGGTAACTTGCAACTCTAGGCAACCTTCATTCTAGTCGTGTAGAATCCAACTGGAAACTGTGTGGGGATATTTTTATAATACCGAGATTGTTCTAGTTTCGGTAAAAGTACTAGCTAGTCATATCTTGGCCTCGGTTTAATGCATCTCAGCAATAGTGCCAAAATGAGTCCATGTTAAGGTCATACTTGACCTCAATATCGTCTTCAGTTCGGTCCGGTTAACCGAGATGAGCATTGACGCTTAATCAGTTACAATTGTACTCCTATAAAGACTTAGTCACGTTACAGAACGTGTTGAGAGGTGAGGATAAGCACCGGATAAGATAAGGAGTTATCCTTGTCCGGTGGTTATATCCACAATCCCAGAAAGATCGGGGTATTGTCCGAGTAAGACTCTACCACCGAGAAACCAGGACGAGTCGCGGGACTCTCAGTCTATGTAAACAAAGTGCTAATCCAGAAAAAAGGTAAGCATTCATACGCCTTCACTCAACCTTTGTCTAGTTACTGAACTAACTTAGACATCAGAGTGCCTTTGACCAAGCTCGGTCAAGGTCTTTGAACTTTGTTTTCCCCTTCCCTTTCAGGTTTCAAACATTCAATCTTTTCCAAGAAGCTTCACAGCAATCTCAATAAGCCCATAACAATTTAGGCACGTACAATTGGCTCTGTCTATGGGAAGGATTAAATCAAATTCACAAATATCATGCCTCCAAAAACCGGAAAGAGCGAAGAATCATCAAGGACCCTGCCACCACCACTAGTATTGCCAACCCAATTGCCGCTGGTCCCTCGCCCGAGGAGATCTGGGGCGGAAAGTGTTCCGCCAAGGCCTGAGACTTAGTCAAGTTCATCTTCAAAAGAGGTGACGACACCTCACCGGCAAGATGATCCTCTACTGGAGCGTCCCCGATGAGATAATTCCCCAGTACCGACCAAATAAAATCAATCTCATCACCGGATTGATGGCGACAATGATAACAACCCACTCCTAGCGGATATCTGGGCCCAAAACCTTGTTATCCAATAAAAGGACGAGGTAATTCGTCAACTTTGACAACAGCTCCAAGAAAGGGCCACAACCCCGGTTCTACTCCCTGGGTCTCCTCCTGTTGAGCAGGATTTGAGGCATGTCCAGAATAACAAGAGGCGCGACCGAGCTTACGGCGAGGGCTCGAGTAGCAGCCACTTAAATGATGCCTTAAAGAAATGGAGACAAAAACCGGAGGACAATGATGACTTGAGAGAATATCTTGACCGACAAGTTAAGCAAACAGTCTGGCAGAATATGGAGGTGGTCGTCGGTTTCACCCGAGATCTACTAAATGCTCACGACATTGAAGATCTCGGTACATCCCCCTTATCTCAGGAGATAAGGAACTTTTCTCTCCCTGAAAAGTTCAGTGTTCCAAGGTTCGTCCTTTATGATGGGACCTCGGACCCAGCAGCACATCTCCGACATTTTACTCAGAGGATGTCGGTATGGGGTGATATAGGTCACCTAAACTGTAGAGTTTTCTTTTCCAGTTTAGGATACCTCCCCCTAAAGTGGTTTTGTGTACTTCCAGAGGGCTCAATTTCGAGTTGGAGGCAGCTTCGGAATTCCTTCGTGGAAAAATTCCAGGCTCATAGGGTCATCCCTAAGACTGACGATGACATAATGGCCATCAGAATGAGGCGGACCGAAAACATCACTCAGTTCGCCAATAGGTTTTGGACTATTTATAGCCAAGTTGAAGACGCCACTGATAGGGTGTCAATCAGGTCCTTCAAACAAGCTCTACTGCCAGGCAATGAGCTTCGTAAGGACTTGGTTTCGTTCCCCCTGGTCACGGTGAAGGCATCGTTCCCCCTGGTCACGGTGAAGGCACTGATGACCAGGATGAATCAGTTCATTGTGCAAGAAGAAGATGAGGCCCGAGCTCGAGAAAGCTTTGGCCTTTGGCTAGAAGACAGAGCCCCTAAGAAAGACAAGAAATCATTTCGGAAGGAGGAGCAGACCGAAACAAGGCATCAACGAGCTCAGCAATGGTCTTGGCCTCCACCTCGGGGGACGGAAAGAAGACCAAACCAGCTGCTGCTTCCTACAAGGCTGTGAACACGGTCTTTAAGGAGCAAATATACAAGCTCCTTGGCAGGATCAAGTTGCAATCATACTTCAAGTGGCCGCAGCCAATGTAGGGAGATGCTTGCTCCCGAGATCAAAATAAGTTCTGTGCTTATCACAAGCAAAATGGGCACAGAGCCGAAGATTGTATGGCCTTCAAGTCCCACCTCGAAAAGCTTGTCAAAGATGGACACTTGAAAGATTACATCAAAGACGAAGGCAAAATAACAACCGAGCTCATCCGCGCCGAAATGATGATGACCAGGATAGCGATGAGCAGGAGGGCATCATCAATGTCATTCACCTAGCTTCCCACCTAAGGGGAGCAATCAACCTCGTGCTGAGGCTAGGAAGGCTTCACACAACAAGCAGGTGATGGCAGCCGAGCTGGAACCAGTTGCGAAGAAAGCTCGGAAAGAGAAGCCCAAAATCTGGTTTTCGGATAAGGATCTAGATGGGATCCAGCTCCCCCACAACGATCCTCTGGTTGTAACCTTGAAGTTAAGGAGCTTCAATGTATAGATGATTCTTGTAGATCCCGGGAGTTCATCTGAGATCCTTTATTTCAACTGCTTTAAGAAGCTGAGTCTTAAAGAAGAAGACTTGCAGGAAGCAAAAACTCCCTTCGTGGGTTTCAGCTCGAAGCCGGGTATATCCTAAGGAAAAAATCTCCATAAAAGTCCAAGTTGAAGGAGCATGTATGCTAGCAGACTTTCTTGTGGTGGATACACCATCCCCATACAATGCAATAATGGGGAAAACTTGGCTGCACAACATGGAAGCAATGCCTTCCACTCATCACCAAAAATTAAAGTTCCCGTTAGAGAATGAGAACGACAGAATTGTGGCGATCACGGTTCGAGGTGACCAGCACATGGCCAAGCAGTGCTTGATGGTTGTAGTACCTGGTGAAGCAGAACCAAAGTAGGTGCATATGGTCGAGTTGAACAAGGAAGCCGAACTTCAGGACGTCGGCCGAGCTCCAGAACAAAAAAGCATTGAAGATCTGACTGAAATCAGGATCGACCCCAATGATCCTGAAAGATATTTTCTGCTTGGAAGTCAACTCATTGAGACTGAGAGGTCCGATCTCTTAAACTTCTTGTTACAGAGCAAGGAAGTTTTCGCGTGGACACCTTACGAGATGCCTGGTGTCAACCCTGAGGTCATGTGCCACAAATTGAATGTGGACCCAAAACACAAGCCTGTGGTTCAAAAAGCTCGGAGAACGGGAGTTCCACAAACTGAGGCCATGATCGAGGAGGTTGAAAAACTGCTAGAGGTTAAGGCGATCAGGGAGGTCCACTACCCGGATTGGTTGGCCAATGCAGTCGTGGTCGAGAAAAAGAATGGAAAGTGGAGGGTCTGTGTTGATTTCATCAACCTCAGCAAAGCTTGCCCCAAGGACAGCTTTCCACTTCCCAAGATTGATCAGATGATTGATGCAATTGCGGGGCATGAAAGGATGAGTTTCCTCGATGCTTACCGAGGTTACCATCAAATTCCAATGCACAGGCCTGATGAGGAAAAGACCGCATTCATAACACCTAGATGCATCTACTGTTGTAAAGTGATGCCATTTGGGTTAAAGAATGCAAAAGGCAACTTATCAGAGGTTGGTAACTAGAATGTTCCAAGCCCAGCTAGGAAAGACAATGGAAGTCTACATTGATGATATGGTTGTCAAGCCAAAAAGGTCACAGGACCACTTGGTAGACCTAAGTCAAACGTTTGACTTATTTAAAAAATTTCAGCTTAAACTGAATGCATCCAATGTGCATTTGGTGTCGTCTCCGGTAAATTTCTGGGAAGCCTGGTCACCAGAAGAGGAATTGAAGCAAATCCATACTGGATCTCGGCAATTCAGGGGATATAGAGTCCAACCACGACGAGACAAGTTCAGAGGCTCACTGGAATGGCTACTGCGCACAATCGTTTCATTAGCCGAGTCTCAGACAAATGCCGACCTTTTTTTCAGCTTCTGAAGTAAAGTTCCAAATTTCAGTGGACTCTGGAGTGCGATCGAGCTCTGTAGAGCTCAAAACCTACTTAGCTTCACCACCCTTGTTGTCAACACCAAAGCAGGGAGAAGTGCTTATCTATACCTGGCCATCTCGGATCATGCAGTGAGCTCGATGCTCATCAGGGAAGAAGATAGGCAACAAAAGCCTATTTACTACACAAGCAAGATCCTTCTTGATGCTGAGACCAGGTATTTACCTTTGGAGAAATTTGCATTAGCACTTGTCAGTGCTTCTTGCAAACTTTCTCACTACTTCCAGACATACACTATAGTGGTTGTTATAGAACATCCACTTAAATCCCTTTCAGAAAAGCATATTTTTTCGGAAGAATCTCAAGATGGGCTGTCGAGCTGGGGCAATACGACATCCAGTATCAACCCAGAACAGCGATAAAGGCCCAAGTTTTAGCAGATTTCATTGTTGATTTTGTTTCTCCTAGTTCGATACCGAGCTAGCCCGATACCAAACTGGAGGGCAATGAGGATAAGGATGAGGTTACCGAGACAGAAGAAGAGCAATCTTGGAAGTAGTTCCTTGGTTCAGCATGGAAGGTCTTCGTCGATGGATCATCAACCTTCAAAAGGGCTGGTGCCGGCATAGTTCTCCAATCTCCAGAGGGCCTGATAATTGAGCAAGCCCTAACACTTGGCTTCAAGGCATCCAATAATGAAGCTGAGTACGAAGCATTGATTACAGTGCTCAACAGCGCTAGCTTCCTAGGGGCACGGCAGTTGGTGGTCTTCAGCGACCATCAATTGGTGACGAGCCAATTGAATGGAGAGTACCAAGCTCGGGACGAAATGATGGCAGCCTACCTAGCTCATGCAAAGCAGCTCCTTTCTCAGTTTGATATAATTAAAGTCAAACGGGTCGGCAGAGATTCAAATTCTCATGCCGATGCTCTTGCCAGCCTGGCTTCTGCTATTGAGGCTGGGAGAAAAAGAACTGTCGAGGTGGAGACGTTGGAAAGACCAAGTATATAGCTTTAACCGCCTCGGCAGGTTCTGTGTGTTGATCTCGGTCTGAGCTGAATGGACCCAATCATCTCCTATCTTAGGACAATCAACTTCCTGAAGATAAGAATGAGGCCCACAAACTCAGGCTGAAAGCAATTCGGTTTTGGTTGTCTCCGAATGGCAAGCTTTGCAGGAAGTTCTATTCTGGCCCTTACCTTCCGTGTGTTCACCCAAGCAAGGTTGAAGACTTCCTTTATGAAATTCATGAAGGAATGTGTGGAAGTCACATTGGAGGTTGGTCACTGGCTTACCGAGCTATAAGCCAAGGCTATTGGTGGCCTTACATGCAAAAGGTTGCCCAATTATATGCCAAGAAATGTGAGAAGTGCCAGAAGTTCTCACACTCCATCTATCAGCCAGCACAGGATCTGAGCCCACTCTCTAGTCCATGGGCCTTTGCTCAGTGGGACTTGGACATTGTGGGGCCTCTCCACCGAGCTCTAGGGAACAAGAGGTGGTTACTATTATTTCACCAAGTGGATAGAAACCGAACCGTTGTCCTCAATCATCGAACGGGACTCGAAAAACTTTGTGTGGAAGAACATCTTCACAAGGTTTGGAATTCCACGAGCTTTGGTCTTGGACAACGGGACTCAGTTCTACTTCAACTTCTTTCGAAACTTCTGCCGGGAGCTCGATATCATAAATTACTATTCAACTCCGGGTTACCCACAAAGCAATGGTTAAGCCGAAATTTCGAACAAGGTGGTGCTCGGTGGGCTCAAGAAGAGGCTTGACCGAGCTAAGGGGAGATGGGTGGAGGAACTTCCGAGTGTCTTTTAGGCTTATAGAACTACTCCAAGACGCTCCACTTCAGAAACACCCTTCTCTTTGGCTTATGGAATAGAGGCCGTGATCCCACTTGAGATCGGTCTCCCAACCCTAAGGTCAGAGCTCTTTGATCAAGGCCAAAACGAAGTGAATATGGCCCGAGAACTAGGCCTAGCCAAGGAGCGAAGAGATGCTGCATTTATCCACCTAGCTGCCTACCAACAACAATTAGCTAGGGGGTGATGGAACGCGCTCCGAAGGCGCCGTGGGGCGGCTACCGGGGTCGGCGGAACGTGGGAGTCCGTCGGGTCCGGCCCTTTCGCGCCCTGGCGGGCCTGAAGCATGTTTCAACATTTCTTTTGTGTGGGTGTGCCAGATTTTCTATTTTACTTGGAATTGCAAGTGGTAATCCGGAGATCAACCTTCGCAAGTAAAAAGGAAATCAACTTCTTTCAAGTTTTCCATTGCACAAATATTTAAGAAAAGAGACATTTTCTTAGTTTGCCGTGAAAGGTGATTTTGTTTGGCATTTATAGCCGATTTTGGCGTTTATAGCCGATTTTGGCGTTTATAGCCGATTTACAATTCTTATCAATAATGAAAGACAAGAGTTGTGATTTTTGTCTCTTTAGAAAAATACAAACTACAATGAAAAGCAAGAAAAGGAAGATCTAACTTTTCAGGAGATTGTGGGGGACTCGTTCAGATTGACGGTCGCAAGCCATGTATGGGCTTCGCCATCATCCATGCAGATGAGAACAGAGGATGCTCTTGATTCGCTTGGCTTGGCTATAACCTCAGGTTTTTAGAGGACAAAGACCAAGAGAAGGTCCTATGTCCAATAAAAAGCTAAGTAGACGGGCTGAAAAGCCACGTCTAAGCCATTGGAGGCAGCAGGAGAAGGCAAGGACCTTGGGGGGGTGCCCCCCAAGGGACTTTTGTCACCTTGTAGTGGTGGCCGGTGCAGAACTTCAGCAGAGTTTTTCTCTCTCTTTTTTTTCTCTGGATACGAGCTCTGGATTCTTTCCGATCGATCGATCTCGATTTTCTGATCCTTTCATTTCAATGGAATGCTCTCCTATTTATAGGCTTTTGGTAGCCATTTAGGAGGGTTTATGAGCCTTAATGGCTTTAATGGGAGGAGTTACAAGATTTATTTCTTGATTTTGTAACTCCTTTTTCCTTGAATCTGATTGGCCGATGGAGATTAAGGGCTTTTAATCACCTTAATTACCATAATGGGAGGAGTTTCATGGGTTAAATGCCATGAATCAATTGACTTGTAACTCCCAAATGCTTGCTTCTGATTGGGCCGTCCAAAGAAATGAATTAATGACTGCAATAAAGCTAGTCAATTAACCACATTAATCGGTCGACGAGCAGCCGAAGAATCGCGGGCCGTGCCGTGTCTACTGGAATTCTTCTGGCGATGATCATCGATGGATCTTCATGCTGATCGACATCGGATGAACATGTAACTTCAGACATTGATAGCTAAGAGCGGGCCGGTGACATCTGTCTTGTCGATTTCTCGATCGGTCGGACAGAAAGAGCACTTTTTTTGGTCGACCGGTTGGCGATCTTGGAGCGATCAATGATGATTTTATGCTTTTGGAGGTTGACCCGTGATTTTGACGGATGTCGGAGGATATGAGTCAATTTCAAGCACTAAAAATCACATTTTCAGGAAACCACAGGGGCCAAAGTGCGCGAAACGTGAAAAAAGATGGAAAAACGGGTCACCGGCGGAAAATCCGGTGACCCGGACTTCCATGGTCGCCGGCGACCATGGGCCATGGTCGCAGGGGCCTGCGACCTTGGGGGAATTTTTCCCTTTGAAGCCCGTTTTGCGGTCGTTTTGAGGTCTTTTTCGTCGCCGTTTTCTTCTGTATTTTTCCTGACATTTCTTCTCATTTATTGGCTTGATTTCCTTGTAGAAAACCTGATGAGAATCCTTGCATTTTTAGAGTGCAAAGTTTCCAATTTTCCGGGAAAGCCGAAGACTTTGTCGCGTAGAGCTGCTGATTTTCCGCCAGAAGCTGAAACTTGGTCAAACGATGTCGGAATGACCTGAAATTTGAGGTGAAGCCTCCTGAGCAATAAATAAGACCAACCATAGGCTTTTGTTTGAGTTTTGAAGCCGTTTGGGGTCCCATCGATGCTTCACTTGATTTTGCTGCGGGGAAAATGCCGAGCTTTGATGTGCGGTCAAACGATGTCCGATTGACCTGAAATTTGACAGGGAACCTATTGGAGTCATTTTGAGATGATCCACAGGCTCTGTCTTGGAAACCATGGTCCCGGGGAGCTCCGCCGCCGGTAGGCTTGATTTTCTTTCGGAGCGTCGGAACCTGGTCAAACGTTGTCGGAATGACCTGAAATTCGACGTGCAGCCTTTTGGAAGCATGTTAAAGCCACTCATGCACTTGGTTTGATGAGCGAAGGCTTCGATGGTTCCCGCCGCCGGGAGGCTTGATTTTGCTGCTCGAGCATTGATGGAGGGTCAAACGTTGTCGGTTTGACTTGAAATTTGACATGGAGCCCTTTTGAGACATGTTGGAGTCATCCGTAGGCTCTGATCGAAGTTTTGACGTCTCCGATGATGTCGCCGCCGGGAGCGCCATTTTAGCTGTCGGAGAAACGAAGTTAGGCCAAATGATTCTGAAATGGCCCGAAACTTCATGTGTACTCTTCTCTTGGCTATCTTGAAGGATCTTGCAGTTTTTGTTTGATTCTGACAAGATTTGATTTTTTGGAGAAATTGCATTGCCTATTTATGGCAGGTTGCGACTTTATGCAGCTTTCTTGATGTTGAAGAGGCAAAGTGACATTTTTGGTGTCAACAAATGCCCCCTCGAGGTACAGCGACGAGTTGCTTGACTTTTGTAGTCGATGTGCCTCGAAGAGATTTTTGAAGGAGAGCTTGTGTCTTGACCAAGAGTCTTTGAGCAATCTTTCATTTGGTAGAGTAGCCTTTGAGCTTCCAGGGGAATTTTATGGTAGTGAAAGGAATCACACACCATCTCGAGGCAAAGTTTTGAAGATGACATCAGGGATGTGGATTTGGGTTTCTGTTTTTGATCTTGTGACCTAACCAGCTATATATGGCAGGTTAGGGGATCGGGTTTTGGTTTTGACATTGTGACCCAACAAGCTGTATGTGGCAAGTTGGGGGATCAGGATTTGGTTTTTTGTTTTGGTCTTGTGACCTAACAAGCTGTATGTGGCAAGTTAGGGGACCAGGATTTGGTTTTTGGTCACTCTTTGGGACTGTGTGGGTCCATTGGAGTGGTTTGGATTTTTGTGAAATGTCAATTTCAAGATTTTGGCTCAATTTGGTATATGAGGCTGGATGGTTTGATTTTTGGAAGCTCATGGGGCTTGGGATTTTTTTGTATGGTTCAATCAACTCAGAAGAGGCATGGAACCATTTTTGTATGCTCTTGGTAAGAGGGATTTTGTCTGACTAAAAGCCCCTTTTTTTTTTTTTTTTTTTTTTTTTTTGCCTAGGTGGTCAAACCTGGCTCATATGGGCTAGCCCATGGGACCTTAAGCTTTTTAGGATGGCTTAGATCTCATGTGGGGCCATTTTTGTAAAGAATATCTAAAGATATCTCATTTGGATAGAGAATATCTAAAAATATCTTTAATTGGAGAGAATCTCTCATATTCCCTTAATTTGGGAGAGAATATCTCAAGGTATCTTTCTTTTTGGGAAAGAATCTCCAATCTCCTATTTGTTGGAGAGAATATTTCATTTGATTGATTTTGGGAGGAAATCTCTCAAAGGCATCTTTCTTTTTGGGAAAGAATCTTTCTAATTCCTTCTCTTTTGGTAAGGTTACTAATTAGTAACACTTACCTTTCTTCTTTGTTTCCTTCTTTGATTTGCTCTCTCCTATAAAAGCAAAGGAAGGTAGGATCTCTTGCTCTTATTGCTTTCTTTTGCAACAATCTCAAGAGAGCTCCAAGACCAAGAGTTCTTCTTTTTCAAGGATCTTCAAGCTTTTTCCTTCTTCTTCTCCATCAATGGCTTCAAGT
Source organism: Umbellularia californica (assembly GCA_028538565.1). Lineage (NCBI taxonomy): Eukaryota > Viridiplantae > Streptophyta > Magnoliopsida > Laurales > Lauraceae > Umbellularia > Umbellularia californica. The sequence goes on from JAPQWN010000002.1 coordinate 28,086,616, forward strand.
AAGTTTTCTCTCTTTTTCTTTCAAGAAAACTCCATGTAGAGAATAGGATGGAAAAAAAAAGTGTCTTCTCTTTTTTTTTTTCTTTCTTCTTTTTTTTTTCTTTTTTTTTCTTTCTATTCTTCTTCTCTTTTTTTTTTTCTATTCCACGTGATTTCTGTTTTTTTTTTTTTTTTTTTTTTTTTTTTCACGTGTGTCTCTTTTCTCTTTTTTTTTTTTTGTGGGAAAGTTTCTTTTTTTTGTTCTTTTCTTTCTCCCCTTTTTTTTTGAGAAAGTTTCTTTTCTTTTCCTTATTTTTTTTTTCTTTTTTTTTTTGCTCATCATGATAATGCGTTTTATGCAAATCTAGATGTTCATGCATGTACTTTTTGTAAATTGAATTGAGTAGCATGATGTGATAGCATACATGAAAATCTTTGCAAATTTGGGAATTTGGAGCTCGCAGCGATGTTGAGCCCTTCTTGATTTTGCGGAGATTTTGAGGTTTCGAAAGTTTGGAGTTTCGAAGCCCGCAGCAATGTTGAGCCCATCTTCAAACTTTTTATTTCCGTCGGGGTATTTCCTTTTTCTTTGGAATTGCTCCGGAGTCATGCCAAAATTTCGCCAGATTTTTGGTGGGACAAAGTGACCCCTTTATTTATTTTTTTTATTTTTTAGCGAAATCCTGTCATTTTGATGACGATCTTTTTCTTTTCCAACCTTTGCAGGTGGTTCCTCCAGAGCGAACAAGGGTAAAGAGCCTGCTACAAGCGTACCTCGTCGATCTGCTAGATCTTCCAATGTGGCCGTTCAGCAAGCCTGGGAGAAGGTCCAGTTTGTGGAAAGAAATCTTGAAGAGTGCGACTCTCTCAACAGAGATGAGATGAGACAGCGATTGATCGCTCTCAAGGATGAGGAGTATTATAAGATCATGGTAAGCAACCGTCCTTGGGTTATGGACGATCTGAGGGTTTTGCCCAAGCCTACCTTCTTCTTTGGAGATGCAGTCCCTGACGACTTGACATACCAAAGGAGATGTTTTCAGTTCTCTTACACAGCAGATGGTGAAGAGAAGACTGTTTCTACCCGGTCGTCTTTTGATCGTACCATCTCGATCATGAGCCTTGCTCCCACGTGCCCTAAGAGGGAAGATCCTCCGAGCTGGGTGAAGAGGACCAGTGTGATCAAGACCGGGGTTTTTGTTGGTGGACCTTCCGGTTTTGCAGAGAAGCCACCTGTCCGTATGGACGTGTTGATGCCAGCCAGCGGCTACCAGGGCTCTGATTATCCGTCGGTCGATTTGAGACCGGTGGGCCTTGGCGTTTTCAGCGGTGACGGCAGTACTTGGGTGAAGCCTTTTCGACTTCGTGGCCGTTTCAATGCTGACTCCGATTGGAAGTCATGGACTGACCACACCTTGCTGATTGGGGGCGCCGTTTTGAAGGAAGCCGGGATTTTTGACGCGGTCCGCGCTTTTAGGGAGACCATGACTTTTTCCGATGATGCCTTCATGGCTATGTTGGAGTCTTTCCTCCCTCAGACCAATACCTTCGTTGTCACGAACGGTGAGATTGGTTTTTCTCTGAAGGAGTTGAGTGCTATTACTGGATTGCCCATCCTTGGCAAACTCTATGAGGAGTTCATGCCGATTGACACCGTCCTTGAGGAGCAGTCAGAGGAGTTCAGGCTCCTATACTTTTAGCTCGTCGCCTTCTATGATTTTTTGAAGGAGGGCTCGAAAGTGAGATCCAGCAGTTGGAAGAGTTATGGCTCTTCATTCTTCAACTTCTTTGACAGCAAAGAGTCTTCTGATAGCATGACCAGGGAAGACAGGAAGAAGACTTCGGCCATGCAGGAAGAGTTGAAGGGTTTCTTCGCGAGCACAGATGTCATTTGTTCTGACATTGCACTGCGGAGAGATCTTGCTGTTTACCTCACTTATTGGCTAGGTGAGGCTGTGTTTGCTGGTGGAGATGGGACGCACATCAGGCCGCATTGTATTTTTCCGGCTTGTCAGATGGCGTTTGGAGAGCGGCTTGCTTTGGTACCTGCTCTTTACTCCTACTTGTGTACCGAACTGCAGGCTGCTGCTTTCTTGGTTCGGCTTGGGCTCCCTATGAATAGGGTATTTTCAGCCCATATCTTTTATTCGTGGTTTGTATACCACTGTCCTGGCTTCCACCAGCTGGGTGCTGCACAGGATGATGATCCTCTGATGATTCGATTGGCTAAGGGAAAAGCCGTATCCGAATCACTTTTGTTTGCCCGTATGAGGATCCGACGGTTCAGGGACGTCGAGATGGGGCAGTCTTCAGTTAAGCTTTCTCTGGAGTTGCGGAAGAAGGCTTTTGATTTTGGTGCCTCCCGAGACTCTACCAGAGCAGGGTCGGGGAGACATTATGCATTGACAAATGCAGAGAAGGAGTGGCTTTTCAGCATACGGGTTGGCACGATGGTGTACCGCAGACATCTTTTCGTCGACATCCAGCCGTATGTACCTTCTCGCTTTGCGCTTCAGTTGGGCTTCTCTCAAGGCGTTGTTGGAGCGCCTTCGAGTATGGTGAAGCGTTTTGGGGGTTTACAGGATGGCAGAAATGCATGGGCTTTTTATAGTGCTGAAGACACTACTGCCACGATTTCTTATCCTGAGCTATCGACTTTCCGAACTGCCGGCTTCACGAAGTGGTTCGCGGAGAGCTTTTTGGCATATCGGGGGCTTTCTAAGAAGGAGCTGGATGTAAAGCTGTCTTCGGGGAAAGGTACTGGAAAGTCGGATGGCGTCCGGCGAGAGGAAGTTTGGGCATTCCTTTCTGGAGAGAAGCACAAGATAGGCTTTCTCGGTGACCAGGGCGTCATTGGTTCTGAAGCTGTTCGGGAAGTACCTGATGAGGCTTTGGAGCAGCTAGAACAGGAGGAGGCTGAGCTCGACGCTTGGATGCAAGCGGCACAGAGGCGAGCTTCCGCGGAGTCTACTGGCAAGAGCAGACCATCCAGTGAGGAGCCAAGTGAGAAACCTGACTCTGATAGTGGGGCGGGTTCCTCTAGGAAGCGAACCCGTAGAGGTAAGAAGAGGAGGAGTCATCATCACAGCGAGGGGCCACATGAGGAATCTCCTGACATGGAAATCCCTCTTACCATCAACGAGGAGGTGCCAGAGGCTGTCAACGAGCCTCCAGAGAAGAGGAACCGTGGAGAAGAGACCATTGGTGAAGGTATGATTCTTCCTTTTTCTTTTTCTGCTTCTTTCATGGGGCTTTCCATGTTCTGATCTGTTTTCTCACCCTGCTGCTGCTTTTTTTTTTTTTAGCAGAGGATGAAGACTTGGCGATGCCTGAGGTTCCGACCGCTGAGGCGTTGATGGAGCCAGTTATGGCGTCTGAAGAAGAACCGAGGGACTCTGGAATGACTCCGGAATCTCCAATTGGTATAACTTCTTTCGCTTTCTCTTTTCTTTTTTTTTTTGCCTGCGACTTGATTTGCTAACATTTTTTTTTTGTCAGCTGACTCGCCACAAGATTCCGATGACTTTGAACCATCAATGGACGCAAATGTTGATGATGCTTCCGATGAGTTCATGGAGGAAGAGAGTGTTTCGCCAGTCGTCGAAGAAGGTACTTTGTAGTGATGACCCTGATGGTTTTTTTTAACAGGATCATATTCATACCTTTTTGTGTTTCATTTGCAGGTTTTGAAGTGACAGAAGAGAGTCCATCGCTTTCTTCAGAACCAGAGCAAGGGATGCTAGAGGTCGATCCAGAGGTAGAGACTCCTACAACCAGTTCTGACGCGATAGAGAAGATACCTCGTGCGGAGATTCCTTCTCCAATGGCTCCAAGTGGAAAGAGTTCTTTTGTTACTCTTCCAATGGGTCATGACATGAGCAACCGATCAGCGGAGAAGGGTGAATCTTCATCCAGTTCGTCTCTTCAATTTGCGAAGAAGGTGCTGGCTCGGGTTTTGAGTTCTTGGGTCAAGACTCTCCTTTCTAGACACTTGGAAGCAGGATTTGGCATGACCCCACATGTGCAGGAGATTCTCACTGATACCGAAGAGGTTGGTCTGGATGTCACAGGTGCCAGGGCGACCGTTGATAGGATCATTGCACTGGGTGACAAGTGGTTTGAGACCATGGGTTTCCTTGACGACCAATTCTTCAAGGAGATGTTCTTGGACCCTGCTGATAAGGCTAAGTCTGACCTGAATGAGGCTACACAAAGCAAGAAGCAGCTAGTTCGGGAGAAGAACAAGGAAGAGCTAGCCATCATCGGATTGAGGCATGACCTTAACGTCCTTGATAGGGAAGTTGAGGAGGCCAGGAAACGTCTTGAGCATTTGAAGGCACAAGTCGATGCTAAGTGGGCTGCTATAACAGAGGCTCGTGACAGGGAGAGTACTCTGATTCGCAGGGTTGCAGATGCCGGTCAAGTTCTCGAGAGGAGGACTCTAGAAAACGAACGATGGCAAACTGCTGGGGAAGAGCTTCCCGGTGTTAAGGAAGGGTTACGGCATTCGCCAGCATCTCATGGCAAGTTCCTGAAGAAGCGTGCCTTGGAAACTCTGACGGCTGAGGCCAAACGTTTGCTTGAGGAGCTGAAGCTTTGGCTGGAGACCATTTTTGGCTGAGCTCCTGATTTTTGTAGCAGAAACTATTCTTCTTTTTTTTTTTGGTACCACATGTATTTTTTTGGTACTTTTTTTTTTGTAGTGCTTATGAACACTTTCCTTTTTTTTTGGTACCGCATGTATTTTTTTGGTACTTTTCTTTTCTTTTTTTTTTTGTTTTCCCTACGCTCACTGAAATCTTTTTGTGATGAAAGTAATTGCTAAATGGGATTTGATCAAGAGCCTTGTCATTTTGTGAAAATCTTTTGTCAAATAATTGTTTTGGCATGGGAGCCTGATTTTGAGATGGCGTGAAAGCCGCTTTTGAGATGGCATGGAAGTCGAAATTTTATGGCGTAAAAGCCAAAATTTGGGTTGGCATGGAAGCCGGTGTTTTTGTGGCATTTACAACTAGTTTGGTGGCATTGATAGCCAATTTGTGGCATTTATAGCCGGTTTTGTGGCATTGATAGCCGGGTTTTTTTTTTTGAAAGCCAAGTTTTGGTTTGTCGGCGTGAAAGCCAATTTTTTTGTGGCATTGATAGCCGGTTTGTGGCATTTATAGCCGGTTTGGTGGCATTGATAGCCAATTTGTGGCATTGATAGCCGGTTTGGTGGCATTGATAGCCAATTTGTGGCATTTATAGCCGGTTTTGACATGAGAGTCAGGTTTTTTTTTTGTGTGGCATTTATAGCCGAGTTTTTTGAAAACCAAGTTTTGTTTTATTGGCATGAAAGCCGATTTTGGCATTTATAGCCGGAAATTTTTGTTTTGGCATTTATAGCCGAGTTTTGGTTTTCAAAATGCAGGTATCGACTAAATGTCGCCTTCCCGCTGAATGGTCTTGCAAGTATCGATGGAATGTCGCTTCCTTGCTCATTCGATTTTGCGAGTATTGATGGAATGTCACTTCCTCGCGGGTTAGGTTTTGCGAGTATCGATGGAATGTCGCTTCCTCGCGAATTGGGGTGCAAATATCGACTAAGCGTCGCTTCCCTGCTTTTCCCAAACCTTTTGGTTTTGCTGGTACTGACTTGATGTCGTTTCTCCGCGATTTTTGAAATTTGAGGTTTTCTCGAACCATTTGTAATTTTGGGTTGTGGATAGCAACTGGTATGTTACATCTCCACGATTTTTGAAATTGGGTTGTGGATATCAACTGGTTTGTTGCTTCTCCACGGTTTTTGGATTTTGCAAGTATCGACGAAATGTCGCTTCCCTGCGATTTTGGGTGCAAGTATCGATGGAATGTCGCATCCTTGCTTTTTTTCAAAATTTTTGTTTTGCGGGTACTGACTTTGATGTCGTTTCCCCACGATTTTTGAAAAACCATTTTTTTTTTGTTTAAAGACACGAGGGTCGTAAATTTTGACCTAGAACCATTTGGCGGTAAAAGGTATGGTGGACTAGGGTGGAAATCCCTGAATCCGGATTTTTGTTTCAAACCATGAATTTTGGTTCAAGGATCGAAAGTTTTGGTCAAGTCAGGGAGAGGCTCCTAAACTTGGATTTTTTTTTTTTGTTTTTGAACAATGAAACGATGAAAGTAAGCATTGTTTTTGAATCTCTAGAAATTTTGACATTTGATATGAAAATTCTAAAGAGAGTGGGTTTGACGAGCGAGTACCTGAGAACAGGTTTTGGCCATACAGGCATTGCTTTTACCCAGTTGGGTAAGTCTTCAAGGGCAGTACCGCTTCAAGAACTTGCCGTTGATAGGCAGCATACATCTGTTGCCTTCCATGTTTAGGAGGGCATATGCGCCGTTGGAGAAGACCTTGTCGATGACGTAGGGTCCCTCCCATTTTGGTTCAAACTTGCCTTTGGACTTGTGAGCGAAGACCATTGGTCTTTTTACCGCAAGAACCAAGTCACCATTTTTGTAGGCGCGTTGCCTGACCGTTTTGTCAAAAGATCCTGCCATGCGTGCTTGGTAAAGTTCAATGCTTTGTCGAGCTTCGAGCCGTCTCTCGTCGAGATTGTCCAGCTCATGGAGTCGCAATTTGACATTGCTTTCTTGAGTCATGTCATTTTGTAGAGATACCCTCAGAGAAGGAATTTGTACCTCTAGGGGCACGACAGCTTCGCATCCATAGACCAAGGAGAATGGTGTGCTATGGGTTGGTCCTCGAACGGTGGTTCGATAGGCCCACAAAGCTTCAGACAGTTTGTCGCTCCAGTCTCTTTTGTGACTAGAGACCATTTTCTTGAGGATTTTACAGAGTGTCTTGTTGAATGCTTCTGCTAATCCGTTTGCTGCCGGATTGTATGGAGTCGAAGGACAGCTTTGAATTTTGTATTTGTCGCAGAACCTGTAGAATCGATGATCCCGGAATTGTGGTCCGTTATCATGGACGAATCTTTTGGGTATGCCGAAACGACAAATGATGTTGGTGCGCAGGAACTGAAGAACTGATGAGGTCTTCATTTCGTTGAACGCAAATGCTTCTGACCACTTGGAGAAATAATCCGTAGCGGCGAAGATGAAGCGATGACCTTTGCTTGAAGGGGGAGAGATAGGACCTATGATGTCCATGCCCCATGCTTCAAAAGGCCACGAGATTGCTGTAGGGTGTAGCCATTCCGGAGGCATGTGAATGTAATCTCCATGAACTTGGCATTATTGGCAGCGCTTAGCAAATTGCATTGCGTCGGGTACCATGGTAGGCTAGTAGTAACCCAACCTTTTTATCTGATCATAGAGCTTAGGACCTGCCTGATGGGCTCCACAAAGACCAGCATGAACTTCTTTGAGTGTTTCTTCGGCCTCTTGTTGTGACAAGCAGCGTAGAAGTACTCCGTTGAAGGATTTCCTGTAGAGGATTTTTGAAGGAATATCCAAATGAAAGTTTGGGGCTCGCCTTTGTATGCTTACCCGTTCTTTTGGATCTTCAGGTAGGATTCCGAACATAGTGTAATCAATGAACGGATCCCTCCAGTCGCCGATTGAAGGTTGAAGGATAGAGATCCGACTTCCAACCACTCGGTGGCATTCAGCAACTGCTTGGTGTGTGTTAAGAGGAGGGAGGATCCTTCTCTCGCACACTGTGATTTGTATGTTTTCCCCTTCCTGGATCGCCATTGATGCGGCAAGTCCGGCCAGGGCATCTGCACGGATGTTTTCACCTCTACGAATGTGGGTGATGTGACAGATGTCAAACTTTTGCAGAAGCGATTGTGCCTTGTTGTAATAAGGCAGCAGATCGGGCTTCCTGACTTCATATATCTGATTCATCTGGTTGACGATCAGTTGAGAGTCTCCAAAGACTTCCAGCATAGTGATACCGGATTCGATGGCGAGTTCCAATCCTAGGATCAGAGCTTGGTATTCAGCTGCATTGTTTGTGCATGGTTCCAGTAGCGAGAAAGCGTGTGGAATCATGTATTTGTCGGGGCTAACAAAGAGGATACCAACTCCCGAGATCAGCTTTCTGTTTTCATTTGTCCTGGTTGCACTGTCAAAGTACATGTCCCAGGAGGCATTTGGTGAGGAGGTCTCCACGTTGTAGATGGGATCATCTGGGAGATCATCTCTGAGTGGTGAATCTTTAGGCAATGGATGCTCTGCGAGGAAATCTGCTAGAGCTTGGCCTTTGATTGCCTTTTGTGGCACATACCTAATATCAAATTGTGATAGAAGGATGGACCATTTTGCCAGTCGGGCATTGAGAGAACCTGCTTTTGTAACAAGGACCTTCAAGAGGTTGATCCTTGAGATGAGGTAGACTGTGTTGGAAAGCAAGTAGTGACGTAGCTTTTGTACGGCGAACATCACTGCAAGGCATTCCTTTTCGACTGGGGAGTAGCGATGCTCTGCACCTACTAGCATACGGCTGAGGTAGTATAGAGCAGCTTCTTTTCCTTCATCATTTTCTTGTGCAAGCAGAGCGCCTACAAAATGATCAAGAGCTCTTGTGTACAAGATGAATGGTTTTCCAGTGGCAGGGGCAGCTAACACTGGGGGTTTGGTCAGGTATGACTTGATATCCTGAAATGCGGCTTCACAGTCGGCATCCCAGACAAAGTCCACACCCTTTTTCATCAATCGAGAGAATGGACGGCATTTCCCCGAAAGATTGGAGATGAACCGTCTGATGTAGGCCAATCTCCCTTGAAGCCCTTTTAATTCTCTCAAGGTTCTTGGAGAGGGCATTTCTAGAATAGCCTTGACTTTTATGGGCTCAAGTTCTATTCCAGCTTTCCGAACTAGGAATCCAAGGAACTTACCCGACGAGACGCCGAAGAAGCATTTTAGAGGATTCATCCGCAGTTTGTGTTTGCGGAGTCGGAGGAAGACTTCCCGAAGATCTTTGAGATGGTCTTCTTTTCTTCTACTTTTGACAGCGAGGTCATCAACGTAACATTCGACCGTCTTGTGCTGCATATCTTGGAATATTTTCATCATAGCCCTCTGATATGTGGCACCAGCATTTTTCAGACCAAATGGCATGACAGTGTAGCAATACACGCCAAATGGAGTCCGAAATGAAGTGTGCTTTTCATCTTCAGGATGCATCTTTATCTGATTGTAGCCAGAGAAGCCATCCATGAATGTCATTCGCTCGAATCCGCAGGTATTGTCAATCATCACCTTCGGTATGGGGAGCGGGAATTCATCTTTAGGGCAAGCGCCATTCAAGTCTCTATAGTCAATACAGACTCTGATCTGCCCATTCTTCTTTGTCACGGGGACAATGTTGGCCAACCACTCTGGATGTTGTTCCTCACGGATGAAGCCAACACTTTTGAGTTTTTGAACTTCTTGTTCAATTTTATCCATCACATCTGGACGGAATCTTCTTTGGCCTTGTTTGACAGGCTTGATTTCTTCTTGAAGATTGAGTTTGTGGACTGCTACTTTGGGGTCTAAACCAGGCATTTCAGCGTAGGACCATCCAAAGCAATCAACGAACTCACAAAGAAAAGCGATATACTCGGGTAACTCATCATCCTTTATATTCTTGCTTATGAATACAGGACGTGGGTTATCAGGTGTTCCCAAGTTTATCTTTTCAACAGGATCTTCTGTTAGAAGGTTCGAAGGTGGTTCCTCCACAATATTTTCTGAGGCTTCCAGCTCAACGAAACCTTCTGGGATTCCAAGGGCATTTGTAGACCGAGGGTTTGTTCCTTTCCACGGGTCTTCTTGATTGGTGATCTTCTCAAGGCTTGCTATGAGATGGTCCCAATTGCCTGTTGAGACTGGGTCGAAGTAAGGTACTTCTTTTGGAGACGAGGGCTCTTCTGGGTCAGAATAGCACAAATCTGTATTATCGGACGATTCCTCTTTATCATCAGAGAAATCGTACCAATTGGATGAGCTTCCTGGATCTCTGTCAGGTAACTCTTTAAAGAGATATCCAGGGAGATCGATGTCTTCATGGACTTGAGACGTTGAGGCTCGGTCGGTAAAACGACTTTTAAGCTTTTGTGTCAACTGTCTCAGAGGAGTGTCGGGATCATACCCTAACCCATATGAAGACTTTTCTACATGACCGTAGAGTCTCCAATCTTCCAGCTGGCTTTTGGTCAAGGCGGGCCCCAATGGCGTGAGAATACCGCGTCTTTCTCCCAAACAGACTGGGTTTTGAGCGTCATAGCCCATTTTCTTCATGATTGCTTGTGCCACAGGACTATATAGAGATAGCTGAGGCATACCTTCATTTTGGAAAGGTTCCAGCATGGAGTTTGATGAAGAAGCGTCCGATCTATGGAAGAAGATCGGCCTTTGCTTTGGTGATGTTGTCGGAACAACAAAGGTAGCAGACGTAGGATCTTCTACATCAGCAGGTGTCTTCATCGGAGTGAGAGCAGGCTGAACATGCTGAGTGTCAGCTTGGCTTGACGAGGTGTCTTCTTCTGGCTCTGAGTCCGAATCCGTGTCTTGCTTGATAGACACGAAAGAGACAACAAATTTGCCCCCAGGCTTTTGCTTTGCCTTCTTCACTCTGGTTGTGATGACCAAAGGTTTTGAAGATTTGAGGGAGATGACGAAGGGAGATTGACTACTCTCTTCTAATTTGCCGGAGGGTTTGTTTTCTTCCTGTGATTTTTGAGGAGCCTTGCCTTTATCTTTCTGGAGATTTTCAGCAGGGGGTGCCATTTCCTCTTCTTCTTTTTCTCCTTCATACATCTGGGAATCTGCGAAGTGGACTTCTTTACCTTTGAAAGGTTTTCTGTCCGCAAAGACTCGATGTACCATGCCGTCGTCGCCGACGAACTTGATGCATTGATGTAGAGTTGAAGGGACAACACCGTTCTCGTGTATCCAAGGACGTCCGAGAAGGATGTTGTAGCATGAGGGGGTTTTTATTGCATACACAGTGACCTCAGAGATAAGATCACCGATTTGCAATTTGAACCTGATTTTGCCGATAGGCCTTTGAGTACTCCCATCGTATCCAAAGATAGATACAGATGTGTGGCTTAGCTTGCTGGGTGGGATGCCCAACTCTTCAAGAGCCGAAGTGGAGATAAGGTTGAGTGCAGAACCTGGGTCGATCTGAACTCTATGTATCGGCATTTCTTTGATGTACCCTGTGAAGTACAGGGGTCGGTTGTGCCTTGCTTCGCCAAGTAAGAGGTCTTCCTTAGTGAAGGCGATGGTTGCACTGGCTGCCTTTTGAACCGAGAGGCATTGGATGCATGATCCCTCAGTTTTCTTTTCTCCCTTTGAGGAAGTTTCAGAGTTTTTGACCCGGTAGTCCATTTCAATTTGGAGGACTTGCGGGGCATGTTTGTCGACATCCTCATTCAGTTTTTGTAATTCTGAGATGAGATTATCACGAGTGCGTGGAGACATTCGTAATAAATCCAGGATGTGAAGACGTGCAGGTATGTGTTTGAAGTGCTCAACCAAGTCATACTTGAAAGCCTCCTTAGGGCCTGCATGTTCATCATTGTTGCCACTGGGGGCGCTTACAACATCTTTTCCCGAAGGATTTACATAAGTAAAGGAAGATTGGTTGTAATTTTTGTGGTAGTCCCAGCCCGAACGGGTGCCTCTACCAACTTCGAGAGCTTCTTGAGAAGGATCTTCGTTTGGAAGATTGTCTTCAGGATCAAGAGGCTGTCGTTTTTCATCTACTGGGGATGTATCTGCAGCAGAGTTGCCATCCTCAGTGATTGTGTTGCACGGAGCATTTTCCGGGAGCAAGTCCTGAACAGCATCCAGCAGCTTTTCTTCTTCGTTGACCCATCCATCACCCCAAGTTGGGTTTTCTTCATGATGATGAGTCGGGAAGAATGTGTATCCTGAAGTCACAGTCTCAGGAGAAGAAACCTGAGAGGGTGTCATCTCTGTGAAAGTCACGTGAGACGAGGTAGCTCCAGAGGATACATTGCTAGGCGTCGTCGGAGTGTAGGTAATCTCATCAGACGACGCTTCAGAAGAGCTATAGTCCTGATATATTACATTACAGGAAGCTCTGATAGGAGATGTTGCCTGCTCGGAGTCAGACTCATCCTCGGATGTAAGAGGATCATCTATCCAGCAATGTTCTCCATTTTCAGGAGTTAAGGGTGGATGTACCTGATTATCTTCAGGGACTTCAGGCTCTGGGTTGCGAGGAGGCTCGTTGACACGATCTTGCTCTTGTTCTAGAGCGAGACGCTGCAAGATCCTTGCATATTCTTCAAGATCAGGCATGGGAGCCAGATCCTCTTCTTCGTCTTCTCCGTGTGGCTCAACATAGTTGATTTCCACTGGAGCAATGACAGGTGCTGGGTTAACAGCATCTTCTTGTACAGCCTCTTGGTCTTCTTCATCATCAGACCAGGATCCTTGTGGTTGCAAGGGGTTATACCAGATTACTGGCATAAGGTGAGTTTCAGGAACCCATTCTTCATCGGAGAGATATTCTCCTGTTTCAAGAGATTCCTCCCACTCATCGGTGTAGTTGGGCTCGAATCCATCGTCGGTGTCGCTGGACTCGTATCCATCAATGGAGAATCCAACTACCGAGTTGCAAGAGTATGATGCCCCCTGCATGGCTTCTTTTTTGAATTGAGGTGGCATGAAATCACTGAGAGTGAAGTTTCTTACCGCCTTTGAAGTCTCTGGAAGGGACGTTTCTGTTGCCCCGAGTGAAGTGGTAGAGGAGGCCTCTGCCTTTTCATGGACTTCTTGTTTTGGCTGGGTCTTCTCTTGCCGTTTGAGCCTGAGGAGATGTTTCCTAGCCTGCCTTCGCTGTTGAGCTGTCGGCTTTGTTTTTACGATCTCCCAATTTTCATCTTCCAAGAGATCGGGATGTACCCATATGGGTTGTCCGTCTAGTGTCGGGTAAGGAACCAACACTTCGGACGTTTGAATTCTTTTTATCACCTTGAAGGAAGTAGTGATCTTCTTCTTCGGTGATTTTGGTGTTTGTCCACATGACACCATGTTGACGGAGGCAGTCCCATAGTTTTTGTCAAAGGTGATGACTCCGTTTTTCCACATCTCGTTGATCTTCTCTCTCACAACAAAGCATTGATTGAGAGGATGCGAGACCAGCTGGTGGTATGGACAGTACCGAGGATCGTTGGTTTTGCCAACATCGCTCGGTCTTTTGGGTTCAGGCAAGGTGAGCTTGCCGTTTGCCACGAGAGCCCCGAAGATTTCGTCAACATCTTCATCGAACGGGTATTTCTTTTCTACTCGCTCTTTGAAGGCATCAGAGAGTTCAGGTCTCTTACCTGCAGCTCTATTTTCAGCTTTCTTTGGTTGCTGAGGAGCTGACTTGGTTTGCACATTAAGGACCTCTTTCTTCTTTGGTTTAGAGGTTGCAATGGCGGTTGGCTCTTTTCTTGATGACTTCTGACTGTTGAGGTCTTTAATCACCGTTTCAGCTTCCATAGAAGCTTCCAGGAGTTCTCCCAGGTTTTTTGATTTGTTGCCGATGATCATGGAGCGGATTTTAGCTCTCATGTTGTTTCGGCAGATGTCGACTAGCGACGCTTGTGGCAGTACATCTGAGCATTTGTACGCCATTGCTTTCCACTTGTGAATGAAGTCATAAGTTGACTCATTCTCTCCCTGTTTTAGGCTGCAGAGCTGAGCCATAGTAACAGGATGATCCTCACCTTGGAAGTGGGTCAGGAAGCGTGTCTCCAGCATAGCCCAGTTCTGAATGGAGTTCTCCGGCAGAGTGGAGTACCAATCGAAGGCCGTACCTTTTAGGGTACTTGCAAAGAGGCGGATCTTGAGTGCATCTTGATCCGCGATAGCTCCCGTCAAAATCTTGAAGTGGATAACGTGTTGTCTGGCTGATCCTTTCCCCGTATATGTTTGGAGAGTAGGATGTTCGAATTTTGTGGGGAACGGGACCGAGTCCATCCATAAAGGATATGGTGGCTTGATCCCATGCTCTTTGAGTATATCCTCTTCTTTAGCTTTGGCGAGGATACTGTCTACATCCTTTTTGGTAAGGGCGCGTGACTCATTTTCTTCTCCATTTCCCTCGTTATTGCTATGATTCGGAGGAGGCTCATTGTTCACCTGATTTTGGACGACAAGGAGAAGGTTTTCCATCAGAGTTTCAATCCTCTGCTGGCCTTGTTCCAACTGCTGGATGCGTGTGAGCGCATCATCTCGAGGTGGATTCTAAGGTGGCGGCTCAGAACTTGTAGCCAAGACGTTCATCCCTCGGGATTCGAACGAAGAAATCGTCCTGGTGACCGAGCCGGGGCTCATTCTTTTTGATGAAGAGCTTGATGAAGGATTACTCTCCCGTCCTTGGCTTGAAGGGGCAGGAGATTCTTCGGGATGTCTTTGTGTCCTGGTGACGCTACGGGTCACCGGACGTCGGACATGGATTTTTGATGCTGACCTTTGGCGTCTTCTGGTTTTTCCAACCATATGGACGGCAGCAACTTGGTCGGGTCTTTCTTTTTAGACCCATTTGTGGGAGACTTGAAGTGTAGGAGGCTGGGTCCATTGCTTCTCTAGTGTCTTTTGTCGATATGAAGCACGGCGGCGTGCTCGATGAGCGATTTGAGCTTCAGTCAGCTCTGGCTGGGCTCTGACGATAAAGGATGTGCTCCCTCGGGCGCAGCAGCCGAGCCTGTCTTCTTTGTAGCTAGGCAAGGACAGGATCCGGACCCGGTCCTTTGCCTGTTGCAGCGAAGCTTTAAACCTTTCGAGTTCGGCCCCTGTAGAGATGAAGGGTCGAACTGAAGGAGCGTAGGCCTTGGCAGGTGCTTGTAGAGGCCTGGTGATGCATGATCTGATTTTGGGCCTGTAGGAACAAGCCGACTCATGCTGGGTTGACTTGGGAGTCAGGTTGGAGATGGGTCTCTCCTTTTTCATGTAGGCAAGAGGGTAGAACTGGTTCTCTTTGAGTGGGGCCAGGTATGCTGGCTTGGTGGAAATTTGAGACCTTCTTTGTTTTGGGGAAGGTCTTGGAGACCAAGTCTTGGGATAGACCTGGTTGTTTGTGGGTCGAGGCTTCGCGGGGGTGCCGCGGGCTTCGGGGTTTTGGGCGCTCGCCTTTGGTGTCACGGGAGTGACACGTTGAGAGGCGATCTTCTGCTTTTTAGCAGGCGCAGCTTGTTCTTCGGGAAGTGGGAATGGTCCCAGCGTCCCAAAGAAGATAGTCCGGGGAGTCGAGGTCGACCCGGAGTTCAGAGAGTTGCCGAGGGAGTTGACGCTTCGGCAGCTGACAGGGCGCTTATGGGTGCGCGTGCTTTGCTTCTGTTGAAGCATGAGTTGGTGCTTGTTCTCATCGAAAATAATGGTTAAGGCTGCCATTGTTAGTTTCAAAATTTCTGAAACAAGACCACATCCATTAGTAATCACAAGAATATAATGATCATAAATGGAAATTTCTATGGTTGTCTTTTCAAATCGCTCAAGGGGTATGACCCAAGCGACATGAAGAAGGCAAAAAGCCATAGATGGTACAATTGTTCTGACAGCAAGCATGGTAGGCTCGAAATGAGCGTTCCAATGACTGCTAGAAGCAATTGTATACCTAAATTCGACTTATCGAGAAGCGGAGCTTGCTCGAGATAAGAAGAATATAAGGTAGGAGTTACAAATGTGCCGGTCACAGATACAGTAGACCCTGAAAGGGCGTACCAGTACTGCTATGCACAAATTTTGGAGATCGCATCCATGAGATGGGATTCTTTGTTTTGAAAGGTCAGAAATGGATTCGTCAAAGAGAGCAGGTGGCATTCCGATTCAAATACGGGCTCAACGATTTCCGCGAGCGCCAGTACTCAGAAGGGAAGAGACCACAATTTCTCGAATCTAAATCCAAAAGTGACGAGTTTTTTTTTTTTGAAATGTCAAGATTGGTTCCATCAAGGAGAGCAAATGGTATTCTGATCTGAACACGGTCTCGGCGATTTCCGCGAGCGCCAGTGCTCAGAAAAGAAGAAACCAAAATTTCTCAGATCTGAAATCAAAAGTGATGAGTTTTTGGAGATTTTTTTTTATTTTATTATTTTTATTTTTTTAATTTTTTTTTAAAAATATATTTTTATTTATTTTTATTTATTTTTTGATTTTAATTTTTTAAGATTTAAAGACGAGAGAGTACACATAGGCCTCCTAACCCGGTCTTATGAAACCTCAATTGATAGAATTGCCCCCAGGTAAGGGTAGGATTACTTAATGAACCCGTTTGGAGGACCCTTGCCTAGAACAGTCAAGCTGTCTCCACACTCTGGACAAGGCTTTTCTTGAATCAATCGTGATCAAAGAACGCAATTGGTTTAACCTTAGTGGTCTATTTCCTTTTTTTTTTATAAAAATCCCAAATAGACTCATCGAAGAGAAACGATGGCCCAAAACCTTAGTCGAACGGGCTCAACATTTCTGCAAGCACCAAAGAACGATAGGATAGGATCAAAGTTTCTCAATTTTGAATCCAAACTAAGAAAGCTGATTTTTTATTTATTTATTTTTTTTTTGAAATCTCTAATGAACTCATCGAAGAGAACCGATGGTCCAAAACCTTAGTCGAACGGGCTCAACATTTCTGCAAGCACCAAAGAACGATAGGATAGGATCAAGGTTTCTTAATTTTGAATCCAAACTAAGAAAACTGATTTTTTTTTTTTTGAAATCTCTAATGAACTCATCGAAGAGAAACGATGGTCCAAAACCTTAGTCGAACGGGCTCAACATTTCTGCAAGCACCAAAGAACGATAGGATAGGATCAAAGTTTCTCAATTTTGAATTCAAACCGAGAAAACTGATTTTTTTTTTTGAAAAGAGAAAGAATGGAAACAAACTCAAAGAAATAGAAATTTCCAAAAAATCCCATCTCATTTTTTTTTAGGATGCAAAATCCAACATAGGCTACCAGCTAGAAAGTAGCTAAGGAATCCGGAAAAGAAGTATAAGCATAGAGCAAAAAGTATGATATGCAAATATTTCATTTCCGAGCACCGTGTTCTCAAATGAACGAGTCCCACCGGGTGTGCCAGCTTGATGGAACGCGCTCCGAAGGCGCCGTGGGGCGGCTACCGGGGTCGGCGGAACATGGGAGTCCGTCGGGTCCGGCGCTTTCGCGCCCTGGCGGGCCTGAAGCGTGTTTCAACATTTCTTTTGTGTGGGTGTGCCAGATTTTCTATTTTACTTGGAATTGCAAGTGGTAATCCGGAGATCAACCTTCGCAAGTAAAAAGGAAATCAACTTCTTTCAAGTTTTCCATTGCACAAATATTTAAGAAAAGAGACATTTTCTTAGTTTGCCGTGAAAGGCGATTTTGTTTGGCATTTATAGCCGATTTTGGCGTTTATAGCCGATTTTGGCGTTTATAGCCGATTTACAATTCTTATCAATAATGAAAGACAAGAGTTGTGATTTTTGTCTCTTTAGAAAAATACAAACTACAATGAAAAGCAAGAAAAGGAAGATCTAACTTTTCAGGAGATTGTGGGGGACTCGTTCAGATTGACAGTCGCAAGCCATGTATGGGCTTCGCCATCATCCATGCAGATGAGAACAGAGGATGCTCTTGATTCGCTTGGCTTGGCTATAACCTCAGGTTTTTAGAGGACAAAGACCAAGAGAAGGTCCTATGTCCAATAAAAAGCTAAGTAGACGGGCTGAAAAGCCACGTCTAAGCCATTGGAGGCAGCAGGAGAAGGCAAGGACCTTGGGGGGGGGGGCCCCCAAGGGACTTTTGTCACCTTGTAGTGGTGGCCGGTGCAGAACTTCAGCAGAGTTTTTCTCTATTTTTTCTTTCTCTGGATACGAGCTCTGGATTCTTTCCGATCGATCGATCTCGATTTTCTGATCCTTTCATTTCAATGGAATGCTCTCCTATTTATAGGCTTTTTGTAGCCATTTAGGAGGGTTTATGAGCCTTAATGGCTTTAATGGGAGGAGTTACAAGATTTATTTCTTGATTTTGTAACTCCTTTTTCCTTGAATCTAATTGGCCGATAGAGATTAAGGGCTTTTAATCACCTTAATTACCATAATGGGAGGAGTTTCATGGGTTAAATGCCATGAATCAATTGACTTGTAACTCCCAAATGCTTGCTTCTGATTGGGCCGTCCAAAGAAATGAATTAATGACTGCAATAAAGCTAGTCAATTAACCACATTAATCGGTCGACGAGCAGCCGAAGAGTCGCGGGCCGTGCCGTGTCTTCTGGAATTCTTCTGGCGATGATCATCGATGGATCTTCATGCTGATCGACATCGGATGAACATGTAACTTCAGACATTGATAGCTAAGAGCGGGCCGGTGACATCTGTCTTGTCGATTTCTCGATCGGTCGGACAGAAAGAGCACTTTTTTTGGTCGACCGGTTGGCGATCTTGGAGCGATCAATGATGATTTTATGCTTTTGGAGGTTGACCCGTGATTTTGACGGATGTCGGAGGATATGAGTCAATTTCAAGCACTAAAAATCACATTTTCAGGAAACCACAGGGGCCAAAGTGCGCGAAACGTGAAAAAAGACGGAAAAACGGGTCACCGGCGGAAAATCCGGTGACCCGGACTTCCATGGTCGCCGGCGACCATGGGCCATGGTCGCAGGGGCCTGCGACTTTGGGGGAATTTTTCCCTTCGAAGCCCGTTTTGCGGTCGTTTTGAGGTCTTTTTCGTCGCCGTTTTCTTCTGTATTTTTCCTGACATTTCTTCTCATTTATTGGCTTGATTTCCCTGTAGAAAACCTGATGAGAATCCTTGCATTTTTAGAGTGCAAAGTTTCCAATTTTCCGGGAAAGCCGAAGACTTTGTCGCGTAGAGCTGCTGATTTTCCGCCAGAAGCTGAAACTTGGTCAAACGATGTCGGAATGACCTGAAATTTGAGGTGAAGCCTCCTGAGCGATAAATAAGACCAACCATAGGCTTTTGTTTGAGTTTTGAAGCCGTTTGGGGTCCCATCGATGCTTCACTTGATTTGGCTGCGGGGAAAATGCCGAGCTTTGATGTGCGGTCAAACGATGTCCGATTGACCTGAAATTTGACAGGGAACCTATTGGAGTCATTTTGAGATGATCCACAGGCTCTGTCTTGGAAACCATGGTCCCGGGGAGCTCCGCCGCCGGTAGGCTTGATTTTCTTTCGGAGCGTCGAAACCTGGTCAAACGTTGTCGGAATGACCTGAAATTCGACGTGCAGCCTTTTGGAAGCATGTTGAAGCCACTCATGCACTTGGTTTGATGAGCGAAGGCTTCGGTGGTTCCCGCCGCCGGGAGGCTTGATTTTGCTGCTCGAGCATTGATGGAGGGTCAAACGTTGTCGGTTTGACTTGATATTTGACATGGAGCCCTTTTGAGACATGCTGGAGTCATCCGTAGGCTCTGATCGAAGTTTTGACGTCTCCGATGATGTCGCCGCCGGGAGCGCCATTTTAGCTGTCGGAGAAACGAAGTTAGGCCAAATGATTCTGAAATGGCCCGAAACTTCATGTGTACTCTTCTCTTGGCTATCTTGAAGGATCTTGCAGTTTTTGTTTGATTCTGACAAGATTTGATTTTTTGGAGAAATTACATTGCCTATTTATGGCAGGTTGCGACTTTATGCAGCTTTCTTGATGTTGAAGAGGCAAAGTGACATTTTTGGTGCCAACAGGGGGTACAACCAAAAGGTCAGGGAGAGGAAATTCTCAGTTGGAGAATTGGTCTTAAAGAAGACACTTTCCGGGGATAAGAACCCGAATGAAGGCAAGCTGACACTGAACTGGCACGGTCCATTCAAAGTGGTCTCGGTTGCCGGGCAATCTGCATACAGACTTGAGGACATGGACAGTTAAGAGTTACCACGGCCATGGAATGCGATGCACCTCAAGAAGTATTATTTCTAAATTTTCCTTTCCAATTGTAGTCAATTTTTGAAATCAATAAAAGTTATTCTTTTGCAAGAATTGCTCTTTGTTGCTTTCAATTTTCGCTAAGTTCTAGAACTCGGCAATTACTTACCTAACTGCTATGGAGCATTAGGGAAATAGAGAAAAGCCTTAAATAGTTAAGGTACAGACGAAACACAAAGTTAGAGAACTCAGTGGGTACCTCGGTGTTAGGAATTTAAATTTGTTTGGTTGCGGAACCGAGTTTAAAGTATTCTATCACCGAGGTAAAAATTGCAATATCCTGTATTCCTTAAAGTTAAAGAACTTAACCTAGTTCGCTCTTGTTAAGCTCGGTTAATGAACCAAGCTACAGTACGGATGAATTGGATAGAAGTTTGTTTTCTTGAGTTAGGGAACTTAAGATAACTTTAATATAAGGGATTTCGGTTATTGAACTGAACTCAATTACTTAGGCAAATTGATCGCCTAAACATGTAGAGAGTTCGGTTAAAAAACTGAGATGAAATGCATACAATTTTCGAAGTAATATTTGGTTGCAAGCATGAAAAAGGAAAAGTGTAGTTATATTTGCAGAACGAAATTGTTCGTCATTACATCAGAGTTAAATAAAAAAGAAAGAGAAACAACAATCCTCAAACAGTGGCCTCGGTGGTAGCATCGGCCTCGTTTTCAACAGCTTCAATTGCAGTTGAAGCGGCTTCGGTCGTGGCAGCTTCAGCAGGAACCTCGGCTTTAGTGGACGGAGTGGGGGTAGAGCTTGATCCTGACTCCGAGCTCTGATACTTCGAGGGATTCTTGTAAGAAGGGTGGTCCTCAGGGACTCCCGCTTCCTTCAATGCGGCCAACCACACGAGCTCCCACACTTGGTCCCTCACAGTAAGAACCTAAGCCATATAAAGTGTTGTCGCCTCTGCCACCCCTTCATTGAAAGCAATGTCAGTTTCGGTCTGGAGTTTGTCCTCGAATTCGTTCCTTTGCTTCTCCAAGGAGGCTTCAAGTTCAGCAACCCGTTTCCTTTGATTCTCGGCCTCGGCCTCTAGCCAACAATTCTCAACCATTGCTATATTGAGCTTGGTCTTGAGGCCGTTGTTTATGTCCACTTGCTCCTTCAGTTTCTGGTCGCTGGCATCCAGGGCTGTCTGAAGGTTTTGCTTCTCTGCCTCTAACCTTGAAACCTTGGAACCGTGCTGCTGAATCCTCTCCAAGGTGACCTGGCCCTTTTGCACCATCTATAGAAGAAACAGGCATTAGAAAGCAATGGTCGAAATGAAACATTTGGTAAAATTTAAGAAAGCTTACCGAGATGGCTAACTGGGTTGTTGACAAAACTAGCCTCAAGTCATCGAACTCCCTGTGCTTTGCCATGTCTAGTGGTAAACCACATGCTTGACCAAGCGCAACAATGACGAGAGCATTGCCGGCGACACAATCCTCTACTGTCATCGGCCTTCTTGGCTCAACTTGGAGGCTCGGTTTCCAGAGAGTCGGCCCGATGGAAGGGGATGTCGTACCCACACTAGGACTCATCTCAGCGGGGCCTCGGTCCTAGGCCCCTTCTCTCTTTGAACTTCCCCTTGTGCAGTTTCGGCAGCCGTTGTTGAACGCTGCTGAACTCCTGAACTTGGAGCAGGGGCGGAAGCAGAAGCAGCAACAGCGGCAGGGGGCGTGGGAGCACGAGGAGCTCAGCCTCCCAGTGCTAGAGCCCCTAAATCCTTAACCACCACGACAGGTCGACGCCGTGACATACTTTCTTTTTCCTCCGAGCTAGATGAAGAATTGGAGGATGCACTACTTGCTGTGATCTTCTTGACCTCGAGGAGGTCTCAGCTCCTACATCAACTGTGTGGGTTTCGGCGGACTCAGTGGCCTCCGATTTAGTCCCAGAAGTGGTGGCCTCGGTACCAGAAGCAACTCGGTCTTCAATGTCAGTTGGGGACTGTACGGGCTCTGCCTTTTCCACTTCTGTGTGAGCTTGATGCCCTCTCCTTATCCGAGGTTGACTAGTTTTCCTCTTGATGAAGGAATGGTACACCGGTTCGTAGTTAAGAAGCGACCATGCAGCTCGGACTCTGTGGCCTCGGTAACTGTACACCTCCCGAAACCACGCGTCGTTCCTTACCTAATTGACTTGGTGGGCTTCTTGTCTTCTTTGGCGGGCGTCTGCACGACAAACAGAAAATGTGTCAAGTATGATACCTCGGCAGATAAGAAGAAGAAAATACAAGAAAAACTTAAGGGCTAAGAGATCGGTGGTCACTTGGAGGGCTTCCGAAGGTACAGGGAATCTTGTCAATCCTTGCCACTTTGGGCACGGTTCCTTCGTATTCACAGTGGCCCGAAACAAACAGGCGGTCATCCCAAGCATATCTGTTGGAGTCCTCCAGATCATTGATGATACACTCCCAGTTTGCCTTGGCTTGGAGATAATAGGTGTTATCACCACCGGATTTGCAGAGGTCATAAACTTCCTCGATATCGTGGATATCGAGGTTAATATCTAAGATCTATTTGAGCTCGGCTATGCCCCTGATGATCTTGAAGCCGTTCGGCATTAATTGACAAGGGCAAAGATGCCATTTCCTAAGACAGGTTCTACGGAGGGGATGAAGTGGGAATCGAACCCCATCTTCGACTATGGTGACCAAGTAAAAGGGCATCCAGCCATTAGCGAAGTAATACCCATCAAAGGGATTTTCAGGGTCATTTAGCCTAATGAGGACATCATCGGGGATCCCGTAATCGGTCCTAAATTTGGCTATGGTTTTTGGGGTCTCTAATCTCTCGCTATAAACACCCATTATCAAAGTTCGGGTTTGAAGAAATTGAAGAAATAAAGAACAAAAGTAGAAAGAGAGAAAATAGCAAAGGAACCCTAAAGGAAGCCAGAAAGCGGAAATAAACAAAATCAGAAGAGAGGACTTACAAATATGAGACTGGATTCGAGAGATTCTGAGCTCGGATTTGGATGATCTCCACCTTGGTAGAATTTCTCTCTTTGGCAAACCCTCTTTCTTCTCTGATGAATGCGAAAGTGAAGAACGAGGGAGGGGTGCCTCTGTATATAATGGAAAAAGAGGCGCCGTTTCTAATTCCAAGGACGCACGTGCGGAACGCCGCCTCAAGTACTGTGCACGTCCCTTCAATGCGACTGGACAACCAACCAGGCGGTGACGCATGGTACCGCCGATACATTTTCTGCATCGATTGAGACACGCTATTAATGATCTCGGGCAAGTGAAGCGACACCGTGATAGGGATCAGATGTCACCTACCGACACCGAGATAAAATACAATACAAGCTTCAGATTCAGTGTTCAGAAGATTCTCCCTTCATAATGCTTAATTTCTGACCTCAAGGAGTTAGAGAACTCTAAGAAGTCACACTACAAGAATTTGCATTTTTTTCGGCGTTTTTTGCCGGCGAAATAATTAAACGCCGGGAAAAGTGTAACTTTTGCCGGCAATTATTTCGTTGGGAAAAGTATACACTTTTCGCCGGGAAAAGTTATACTTTTACCGGCGAAATAATTTCGCCGGGAAAAGTTATACTTTTACCGGCGAAATAATTTCGCCGGTAAAGGTTCAACTTTGCCCGGCGAACTCACTTTTTTGCTGGCAAAAGGTTATGTTTTACCGGCAACATATTTCTGTCACTGGCGAAGGTTATATTTTTTGCCTGCGAAATACCT
The DNA here is from genome assembly GCA_028538565.1 of Umbellularia californica. Lineage (NCBI taxonomy): Eukaryota > Viridiplantae > Streptophyta > Magnoliopsida > Laurales > Lauraceae > Umbellularia > Umbellularia californica. Next base: position 28,110,149 of record JAPQWN010000002.1, read on the forward strand.
ATATCGCAGGCAAATGTCAATTTGCCAAATTTTGACCATTTATTTAACTTTTGTCGGCGCAGGAAGTGCCGGGAAAAATTATATTTTCATTATTTTTATTTTGGAGGAATAAAAGTTAACTGGGGCCTTCAAAATCACTTCATCCCTAAAAGTAACATTCCAGTGTTGGGCCCGCGCCATTTTCCATTTCCCGCGCCCGCTCAAGTGCATGACATTTCTAGTGCCCCCTTTGCCTCTTCTCAATCCCTCATCTCTCTGACCCTCTCTCGTGCAACAATCCCTCTATTTCCTTCTCCCTCACGACCTCAGCCCTCTCCTACATCTCCCAAGAGACCTGCGCTCCTCCATCTCTCACTACAACAAAAATCATTTTTCGCGGCAAATACTCCGTGACGTTTTGAAATTTTGTCACTAAATATTGTTTTTCGCAACGAAAAATTCATTTTGTCGCCTAAAATGAAAACACAAATTATATAACGACGATAAGTTTCAATTGACGCTAAAAATTGTCGAGAAAAGTTTGGCGCCAAAAATGGAGTTGGCGCCATGAAGAGGTAAAATTTTTCCTACGGAATTATTTATTTTGCGACGAGTTTTTTTCGTCGGTAAATCATTTATACCATATTTTATTAAAGATTTTTCTCGACAAAAATACATCACCGCAAAATCCCTTAAAAATAATCCACGACGAAATTATTTCGTTGTGGAAAGCATAAAATTTGGGGCGCGTTGTCTAGCTTGGCGCTTCATTTTTTAGAACTATTGGGCGATGAAATGAAATAACATAAAACGGAACGAAGACCTCGTCCATTTCTCTCACGCCGGAACGAAGGCGCAGCACCTCTCCCTCTCACGCAGACCTCGTCCATTTATCTCACACCGGAACGAAGCCGCAGAACCATCACCTCCTCTTCCTCTCGATCTCGGCCCTCTCTCTCCATCTCGCAACCCCCTGCGCAGACCCATCTCAGAGGCAGCCCCCCTCTCCAGTCTTTCTGCTCTTCATCTCTCTCACGCCCGCGGACCGTCGGCCCTTCTTCCTCCACGCGCAGACCGCACCACCATCAGCAGTGCAGAGCCCCATCATCTCTCCCTCTTCTCCCTCCATGCGCAGAACTCATCCCATTCACAGGTAAGAGCCTCTCTCCCTCCTCTCTGCATCACTATCGCATCCCTCAGCACTTCCCTTGCACCCCAGCGCACCCTCTCCTCTCATAGAGATCTCCAGATCTCCAAGAAGGATATCTTTTTTTTTTTTTTTTTTTCAATTTGTTGTTCTGGGTTTTTCTTTTCGTTGTTTTTGTGGGGTTTTGGATCTCGTGGTTTTTTTTTTGGATGAGAGATTGGATTTGGGGGGATGTTTCATGTTGTAAGATTGATCTCGGATCTCAATAGATTCGAAGGTCGTCGGTTCTTTCACAATGGTTGGTGCTAATGATCTTTCATACATGAGACTGCATATTTTATTTGATTTTTACCTGTTCATTTTATATTCACAATCGTGCAATTTGTATATGTAGACGTTTGCAGATCACGGGCTTCCTCATTTTGGATTCATTCGGGATATTGGGTCGTGGGGTTTGGGTTTTTGTTATTATCTTCTAATGGGTGGAGTTTGAGGTGGCAATTGTTAATTTGATCAAATCGATTGGGTTTTATTTTACTTGAATTGAAATGTCATTTGTAATCTGGGTTTACAATTTGAGGTGTGATTAATGGTTATCTTGGACGAATTTGATCTCAGGTTGGTGAAAATATTTGCTCTCTCTTATAAGAAAAGGGCCAATGATTATTGGAGGAACTGTTGGATCAGCTGGATAAATGGAAACTGCCTGCATTGTCATTGCCCATTGGGTTGAAGTGTTGAACTGATCATCTCCAACAAGGATGAGAAAAAGAAAAAAAAAAAGGGATCATTATTAGAAGATGAACTTAATCCAATGGTGAATATGCTTTAATTGTTGAGAAGAGGACCCCACATTTCATGTATATCATCATTTGTTGCTCAGGAAGAACAGGTAAAAGATGGAATTCATAATAATTCAGGGGTTTTCATGCTTTACTTAGTTTCGTTTTCTTGGGCTTACACTAAAATTTACTTGATACTGTTCTTCCTTTACAGTCTCCATCTTCCGAATCTCTCTTTTTTTTTTCCAAGTGTGTATTTTGTTTCAGTGTCAGATAATCTTTGTTGGGTGAAAGTTGCCATTGGAATCTGGTTTGAATCTTCTTTTGATTATTTAGATTTTGTTGTATGCAGAGCATGCTAGTAGGTATTCTTGAAATTTAAGGTGAAACCGTCTGGGACACCGGCCACAGAAGAGGTGACATTGAAAAAGGAGAATAAAACTGCTGCTCAAACTTCAGGTTCCGTTTGATTACTAGCTATCACTTTCTTTCTATGTTACTTCAAAATCTTACAATGGTTTAGGTCAGTTATAATCATGGTAGACCATTATCAATAAATGAGGGTTCATGCATTTGAAGTTTGAAAAACTTCAGTTACCTGCAAGTAACAGTTGCTCTGTTCATTTCTATAATTAGTGAAATGCAAATAAAGTTAAAGGGTGTCCAGACCAAGTTCCAATTCTGTTGTTGTGTTCTTGCAGGAGGGCCTTTATGTTCATTCATCTGAGAAATATGCTCATGGGATTGGTCTCAATTCAGTTGCAGTGTTATTGCAACTTCATTTTCTCTTTTGTTTCTTTTGATTTATAGTATGACTATTGATCTTGCTTTCATTGGCTAGTTTCATCTTGTGCTAACAATACCTGGAGGCATGGGCTTATGGCTCTCTGGTCTCTACCCCTTCCATCATGTTATTAATTAATTCCACACATATGAATGGGGCCCATGAATTGAGGGCCTTTTTTTCACATGAACAGCTTATGATGATGATCACCTCAATAGCTAACAGCTAGCCAATCAAGTACTCTAATACCTCATCATCACTAGTCATTACTATTATAGTGTCCAGTTTGGTTATTATAAAGTGTCCATCTGTGTTTGTATGAATGCTTATGTATATCAGCATAACAGTAATTATTATTATTATTATTATTACTACTATCAATCAAAGAATTTAATAAAGATGAACTCACTGGCCAATTCATTCTCCAATATCTTGTATGCAAAATGATGTCATTGGTTCTTTTCTTTTCTTCCTTTCCTTTGTTTTCTTTTTCCCCATATGTAATGAAATGATGTTTTCAGTCCATTGTTTTAATAATTGCTCTTTTGGAATGAGAATGCTACAAATTGTGTGCTACTATGTATTTATGTCAATAATTTGAAATATATATGTATTCATAAACAATGGCTGGTATTTTTTAGGACAGCTTCTTTGAAAGGGGGAAAAAACCCAGAGTCAAATTGGGCTTATTTGTAAAGCCCATCAAGAGATGGGGCCCGGCCTGATGTTCAAATAAACAAGTGTGGGACTGTACGTTTTGAAAAAACAATATCCCCAATCTACTGCAAAAGATGACACACCTACAGGCTGAGTCAAATGGTTCGCATGTACATGATCTTCCTTGACATCAAATCTTACAGTGGTTGGGTGGTGGGTCATGGGTTCGCTTGTCCAGCATGTGAAGTAAAAGGTAGTATTTTTAAGGTAAAGTAATCATCATCATCCTGTCCACTTTTGTAATTTTAAAATATAATAAATTAAATAAAGTTGACTTGGATATTGGAAAATATCTTTTTCTTGGCAACATATGTATAGGCCGACCTTGTGTTATCCCAACCCTGTGATTGGATTGGACAAGAAACAATTCCCAAAAACAAGATTCTCATCCACTAGATACAGAGGATGGAATGTTTTTTTTTTTTTTTTTTTGAATGTCGAATGGAATTTGGTCATCATGTACTAGAGTGGCATTCATGGAAATGATGTAACAGGTTTCTGATTTCAACAGGAAAGTATGGTGGCCTAGCCATGGTCTCCCTCAACATTATTAAGGGTGATATTAGTGCCATCTCTAATCTTTTCAAAGACATCAACTCAATGAGACTTATTTTGAGTGAAAGATGTATTGGAGATTCCACCAAAACCAACAACATGGTGTGGTTTGCTGTTTTCTTATGTAATGGTTGGTTATCATGTCATGAGATTTGGATGACTCTCTCTCTCTCTCTCTCTCTCTCCCCATATGCTATGGGAGAAGGGAAGAAGGAAATTGAGAACTTAAGCAAAACTAGTTTATTGCATTCAGGTGAAGTTTGAACTTGCCTTGCTAATGTTTCTGTTATTCGATGGTAAGTCTTTGTTTTTACTTTTTTTTAATGTGATATTGCATCCAAGATTTTTGCTTATATGCCATTGCATTTATTTCTGCTGATTCTTTTGTTAGATATGATGAAAATGGATTGTCCATGTCTCTAGTTAGCAGTGGAACTCCACAGTGCAGTTGCATCATCATCTTCTTCCTGTGATGAGATTTCTACCTTTGAATCAAATAGAAATGGAAAAATACCTTGTATCTGATTTCTTGGCTTGGCAACATTGGAGGGTCTGTGTCTTTAATGTTACTCAGACAACCAATGGATGCAGCCATGGTAGAGAAGGCACCTCACTTATTTTCCTTCATGACCCTCTTTTTGTTTTTTTGAACAACACCCACATTGAGAAAAAGCTGATTATTCATAGAAACTCAATTGCGCTGCATACCGCACACAAAGAGGTGCAAATTTGTTGATTTCTCTTGCTTAAGCTAAATTCCTTGTTGTGGCGTCTCCGACGACCTCTTTTTTGAATATGTGCAGACTTATCTGTTGCTTATGTTACAATGTTATGCCCACTCATGATGACTGCTGGTTAACAGTTTTTGGTATTTGCAGGTAGATGTGGTGGTTACAACAGCTGGTGGTATCGAAGAGGACCTCATAAAATGTCTTGCCCCCACATACAGGGGTGACTTTTCTTTGCGTGGAGTTTCTCTGCGTTCAAAAGGATTGAATTGTATTGGAAACTTGTTGGTTCCCAATGATAACTATTGCAAATTTGAGGATTGGATCATTCCAGTGTTCGATCAACTGTTGCAAGCATGGTATAAAATATTGGCCGATACCGAGCCGATATCTCAATGAGATATCGGTCTCGGTCATATATCCCTTGAAAATTCCGATATATATCATCTCGGCCCTAACCGATATCTCGGCCGATATTTTCAAAATATCGGCCGAGATGATATATAATGAAAGAAAGCCCTAATTTTTTCTACTTTTTCCCCATCTTTCTCTTCTTTTCTTCTCTTCTCCAACCATAGCAGCAGCCAGCAGCCCAGCCACTCCCTCTTCAACATTTCAAAATCCCACATTAATTTTTTGAAGAAAATATTATCTAAGGTATGAGAAAATCAACCCAAAGCATTTTATCATGTGGTTTTTTTTTTTTTTTTTTTTTTAATATTTTAGATGAAGTATAGAAATCATTAGGTTTGTCATTTATTTATGTTCTTCATTTAGAAGTTAGATCTACATACTTTCATGCTAGATCTACTCATACACATGATTTTGAACTTTTTTTTCCAATTTTTTTTATTTTCGGATTTTTTGATATTTGAATTATTATATATCATTTTTTGGGGATTTCATCATAACTATGTTCTTTTAATGATTCATGATCATTGTATGGTGTATAAATGATTGATTTACAAACTTTTATGCTAGATCTATGTATTTTGAATTTTGAAAATGATTTTATTAAAAAAAAATTCTTAAAAATAATTGTTGATACTTGTGACTTGTTAGAATATTTGTGATACCAAAGGCTTATTAATTCAGGGTCTTGAATTTCACAACTTATTTGATGATTGAGTTAGCATTAAATGATGATTGATATGTTATCTTTATTTTCTTATATTTTACACTAATAAATTGATCATGAGCATTAATAATGGTTGCATTATATGAAATACTAAAAAAGATAGCGAACTGCAACACAGACAGGACTCATAACTTAAGGTGACCGAGATTTTGATTTATTGTTATCACTAATGGAAAAAAGTATTGTATTGCAGCATTTTCTAATATTCTGGATTTTTTGTATATTTTTGCAAATTTTTTTGGATTAAAAAAAAAAATTCACACCGCGATGACCGTGACGGACCGATATCCGCGACCGATACCGATACCATATCGGTTTTTCGGCCCGGCCGATACCGCGACCGAGACCGAGATTTTAAACCATGGTTGCAAGAGCAGTTTGAAGAGGTAATCTCTCAACAGCTAACACTGCAATGTATGTAGTTCATAATTAACACTTTACAATTGTTTGCCACCTTCTAGCACTTATATTTCGGTCAACATTGTAATGAAATTTATTTAATTCATTTTGTTAAGAAGTGCAACCTATCCAAAGATTTGGCTCAGGTTAGTTCAGATTGGAGAAACATGATTCATGTAACCTACTCCAACTATGTTGGGACAAGGCTTTGATGATGATGATGATTTAATTCATCTTTTCAATTAAAAAAAAAAAAAACAAATGATGTCTGATGTTCTTTTCCTGTTACTTACTTCTATGTGGTTCTATGGCCTACTTAATTCATGGGTAGGTTTTAATTAATCAATGTGTGAATTGTGATTTGCGGTGCCTGCGATGTCTATTCCATATTCCATGCTATCCCATTCCCATTGACCATAATTATAAGTGACATTGCCATATTATATTGTTTATGACATTTTTATATTATGGTAAGATCCTGTATCATTTCATGAGCAAAAGCCAAGGAGTGGGAACCTTGGGGACTGACAGGTTTTGGTGTGGGTGGGGTTGAGCCAAAAGATGCAACTTTTGTTTTCTCATATAAATCCCTTGTAGAACTGATGTGGCAGCGTGGGCTTCTGGGTTGATGCATGGTATTCATGGTGGCTTAGGAGTTGATCTGTTTATTTGGTATTTAAAGCTTATTTAAAAAAAAAAAAAAAAGCTTTGGCGATCTTTTTATTGGGGGACTTTTCCTAGAGATAGCAGGGCATTGAAGAAAACGTGATAAATATCCTATGCTGGTAGCTTTTTGGGGCCTCCATGTCTTTAGGATTAGTGGCGGACCCAGGATTTTTGTTTAAGGGGTGCGGAACGATGGCAATTGAAACAGTTCAAAAATATTATTTTGTGATACTTTCTTCACATCAATAATGACAAAAGAGAAAATATATTGCATTTAAATGATTACAAAATTTAGTTAAGTTTTTTTCACATTAATACATTTTTCACATAAATCCCATCATTTGTTTCATAGAGAATACTAAGAAGATCTCCAGACTTTAGAAAGTTAGGATTTTTCTTTTCTCTTCCATAAATTTAGTTTCTACTCGTAAAGAAGCAGTTAATGTATAGAAAGTTGATTCCTTGAGTGATTGCATAAATATTAGGACCCATTAGCAGATGACGAACGCAGTACTCCCAATAACAAAGATCTCAAAATATTAGCATCAACCACATTTTACAATTCTGATTTCTAAGGGGCCTGTTTCTGGGTTAATATAACATTACCAAACAACAATCAGCCCCATCGACAAACAGATTACTCAAAAATCAACTACATTTGATATCAAAATGCCTCTACACTACGGACATCTGAAATTTAAACCACTTTTCACATAATCCAAAACAAAGCTTTAAAAGGAAAGTAAGGAAACACATGAAAACTCATAAGTTTCAAAAAAAATAAAAAAAATGAAGCGTAATCCATTCCAAATCCACTGTTTTAAGGGGAAAAATCAGAAAAAATTATTTTGAACTCGGCAGCGATTGCATCAAATAAATAGTAAAATAAAAAAAATACGAAGCATGGAGTATTACTTGGAGTTGGCTCTATCTTCTCCTCTTCTATGTTTCTACATCTGTAAGATTGCAAGTTTTGAGCCTCGTCAATCGTCGACTTAAAACCGCGCACAAGAGAAACAGGGAGGGAGAAGAACGGTTGATTTGGTGCGTTAATGAAGAGTTTCCAATAGACATTGGAGAGGGAAAAGGGCTGGAGAGATACAAGAGTTTTCGATTTAGGGGAACTGAGAGTGAGAGGATTTCTCGATTGTTGATGTGGGTGGGTGCATTTTAAGGATGAGCTTTAAATGGGGGGTGCAAGATAGAGTTTTAAGTGGGGGCAGGGGTGCATGACCCATATCCCTCTAAAAGGGTTTTCAAAATTTACAGGGTGCACCTGCACTCGGGTGCACCTACATGGGTCCGCCCCTGTTTAGGATCAATGGAACTGCATCTTTCACCTCCTATCTTCTCCTCCACCTCTATTTTTCTGCCGCCTTCATTTTCTAATTGATCTCTGTTTTATCTCTATCATGTGAGTCGTGTCCATCTGAAGGAATTTAGAGTTAATGAGATGCGAGACCAATGTGAGTCTGAGTTCTCAGTTTCTTGTGTTTTCCGGCATTCTTCCTCTGGTTTGGGAATAACAGTGTGCACAGAGATGATGGGATCATCTTTACTAAATATACTGTAAACACCTGTAGACATTATTAGAATGCCTACAGGAACTTTGACGTCCTGTTCCTAGCATATGGTGTGTTGATGTTGCATATTTCCCTTCTCTTTATATAGGTTCAACGATATTATGTGACAGATTCCACCTTCTCTTTTGCAGAATGTACTTTGGACACCATCAAAGGTGATAGCTCGTCTTGGAAAAGAAATTAATGATCCAAGTTCTTACCTATACTGGGCGTCAAAGGTAAATGTGCAAGGGCAAGGTTGAATCTAGCCTACCCAACCCCTCCCCTTTTACTATCTTTTCTAATTGATTGCCTATCCCTCGTTTTTGCAGCTGGTTTCTTTTTCTAAAAGTTTGTTCTTATCTGGGTTCTGTTATTCAGTTTATCTGATACTTTTCTATTTTTTGTATAGTGGCTGGTGGACCTTGTCATGTTCTTTGGCCCTTTTGTATATGGCTGATTCTTTTGGGGCTTGGTCTCTTGTGTGTATTACTAGCCATTTCTGCACCCGTTGTGTATATTAATTCTGTTTGTCTCAATGTCTACACTTTGTCATTGCAGGTTTCCAGATCCATTGGTGATGCCTATTTTGAAGAAAGCAGAGTTTATCAGAGCACCTCTGGTTTCAAAGTTCCAACTGGCTGAACCATTCCACAAGCCAATCCTCAGCTATGAACCATCAGTATTAGTACATCAACTCTGCCCACATGATCAGTTTCTTATATTTGCATCTGATGGTTTATGGGAACACATGATCAATCAAGAGGCAGTTGATATTGTCCACAATTATCCACGTAATTGATAAAGGTAAGACTCTTTTTTTCTTGGTACCTGATATTATCAGTGTTCCTTCATTGGCTTACTATTTGATTTTGGTGTTGATAAACTGCAAACTTTATCGAATTATTGAGTGATGTCGGTCCAGCACATTTGCAACGTTGAGTTCAGTTAGAATCTATTCCAACAGGTGGATGTGACAGTGAGTTTGAACAAAAGATTGTAAAATTTAGAAAGATTCTTCTGTTGGTTTTGCTAAATGTAGGAAGGAAAATGCATTTGGCAAGAACAAGATAAAATAGCAGGTCATAGAGAAGTAAATTGGGTTCTCCATTGCTTGAATGCAGGAAGAAGTGGATATTGAGGCTACAACTTCAGCCCACATGGGACAAATTTCTTATGTGACAGTGGAGATTAGAAAGAAGGGAAGTCGAGAGATGGTTGCGGTGGGAAAGCAATGAATGGCATCAACTAGCAGGGTACTAAGTAAGCTTTGAATTGAATTGAATTGCTCAAGGCTTCTTCTGCATCAACTAGCAGGGTACAAATAGAGTAGAATGTTAGCATTTGTTTTAATTTTGTAATGGTAATGGTAAAGTGTTTTCAATGTTGCAAGGATGTTTGAATATTAATATGAAGTGAAATGAATTTTCTTGTTTCATTTTTTGATGATTTTGGAATGGAAATGGATGTAGGGTGTGTAGTAGATGTGGTCTTGGATAATGGAATTAGAAATTTCAATTTATTCATGTGACAAATAGGGAAAGAAATTTAAAAATCAAATAAATAAAGAAATTATATTTAAAAAAAATTATTCCCGGCGAGAAAAGATGCTGGCAAAAAGATTTTGAAAAAATAATTTTCGTAATTTGTAAATCTTTTCCCGGAGCAAAAAACACCAGCGAAAGTCTTCCTAAATTTATTTTTGAAAAAATAAATCACTTTTCCCTGCGCAAATTAACGCCCGCGAAAGTCTCTCCAAATTATTTTTGAAAAAATAAACCACTTTTCCCAGCTCAAAATAATGCCGAAAAAAGTTTTTCTAACATTTATTTTTGAAAAAATAAAATCTTTTCCCGGCGCAAAATAACGCCGGGAAAAGTTTTCTAAACATTTATTTTTAAAATATAAAACTCTTTTCCCGGAGAAATAAACTTCTTTTTCCGGCAAAATAAAATGCCGGCAATGTATGGACTTTTACCGGCGCTGCCTTTTTTTCGCCGGCAAATGCTATTACTGACGAGCTTTTCCCGGCGCACTGCCGGCACAAGAGAATTCGCCGGTAATAGACATTGCCGGCGTTTAATGGACCTTTATCGGCGCTTTTTTACCGCCGGCAAAAGTGTAAACTGTTGTAGTGTCAGAAGCTAGGGGGCAATTGTGTGGGAATATTTTCATAATACCGAGATTGTTCTAGTTTCGGTAAAAGTACTAGCTAGTCGTATCTTGGCCTCGGTTTAATGCATCTCGGCAATAGTGCCAGAATGCATTCATGTTAAGGTCATACTTGACCTCGGTATCGTCTTCAGTTCGGTCCGGTTAACTGAGATGGGTACTGACGCTTAATTAGTTACAACTATACTCCTATAAAGACTCAGTCACGTTACAGAACGTGTTGGGAGGCAAGGATAAGCACCGGATAAGATAAGGGGTTATCCTTATCCAGTGGTTATATCCACAATCCCTGAAAGATCAGGGTATTGTCAGAGTAAGACTCTACCACCTAGAAACCAGGACGAGTTACGGGACTCTTAGCCTATATAAACAAAGAGCTAATCCAGAAGAAGGTATGCATTCATACGCCTTCACTCAACCCTTATCTAGTTACTGAACTAACTTAGGCATCAGAGTGCCATTTGCTAAGCTCGGCCATGGTCTTTTACCTTTCTTTTCCCCTTCCCTTTCAGGTTTCAAGCATTCAATCTTTCCTAAGAAGCTTCATAGCAATCTCAATAAGCCTGAAACAATTTAGGCACGTACAGAAACCGATATAAGAAAAGCCTCATGGGCCTACATCTTCTTAGGATCAATTTTTCATTTCCTAGCATCCAATAGACAATTCTCCCATACGCATATTCCAAGATTTTTTTTTTCTACTATTGGTCAAGAGAGATACTTCATTTGGAGACCCAAGAATCAACCTTGGGTATGTAAGTGATACTAAGGTGCCAACACCACTCAACCTTCTATAATTTATTTTTATGTTTTTCTTCTTATATTTGTAGAACCAGAGTTTAAGTTAATTTTTTTTTTCAAAAATCTTCTTTTCTAAATAAATATAAAACATCTAAAAATAGATCAAATACTTTTAAAATATATATTTACATTTAATTGCTTTCAATAATGATAATCAGCTCAAATTTATAAATTTGTATATGCACAAAAATTCTATATTAAGGACAATAAAAGAAAAAAACAAATCTTACATTTTAGTTAATCTTTTAGTCCAAATATCAAACGTAAAGGACTGAATATAATTTTCAAATTGCATTTCAATTCGCTTTCATAAAACCTCCACCATAATTACTAGAAACTGAACATCAATTGTTTAAATTATGATGAACTTATCAAATGGTTCAAGAATGAATGCCAAAACTTACTAAAATTAGGTAACTCAGCCAAATATCACTCATATATATATGACTCGGTCGTTCATCCAACCGAGTCAGCTCACCGAGTTTTCCTACATTGCATGCATCTGATCATAATGAAGAAGATGAGAAGAAGGATATAATTATCAGTACTCGGTCAAGGAACAGCTGTGAGCGTTGCATCAAACACGAATCCTTTGTGAACACTCTTTCTATGCCCATCCACTCCATGCAGCCACCTCCAATATGAAGAAGAATAATTCCACATTGCCACTCGCTGCACGCACTTCCCCGAAACGTAGACCCAATCCCCACCTCCGAATGCCTTCAACTTGGGCGAGTCCTCAAACCACTTGAACATCTTCTTTGGCATCCTCCCAACCTCATCCCACTCCAACCTATCCAGATCAAGCCTCATAATGACGAAAGTTGAACACGGAGCGTCCCACGATATCAAACCCCCTGCCATTAGAATCTCGTTGTTACCTCTCCCACGAATCAGACGCGGTTCCTCCAACATATCGAGAAAAGCTTTCCACTCATCCTTCTCCACTCTCTCCCACCCACTTCTGCAAAAGTGCTGTAGCTTGCAGGAGAAGAGCTTCCACGGGCTCTCATACGGCTGCCACCAAGGTGGCGGCCCGGTGTAGCAGAGGGCGAATATCGTTTTGGAGACGAGGATGGGGCTGCGATATTTGTAAGCGAGATAAGTGGAGAACCGACCAAACTTGGGCGAGTAATATAGGGCAGAAAGATTGTTGAAAACGACGATCTCGCCTGGCGAACCCACGAGGACGGTTGTGTGGCGAAGGGACCAGGAGGAGCAGAGAGTCAAAAGCAAGCGGAAGCGGCGAGTGAGAGGGTTGCAGACAATGAGACTGCTGTGGGGATTGGACCAGAGGTAGAGGAGCCCGGAAGAGGATGCTACGGGGGTTATTTTTGTTGATTGGAAGGGGGTGATGAAGTCAAGGGGGAGTCTGAGCAATTGGTTGAGAAAGGGGTCGAAGGAGTTGAGGATGGAAGAGGAGTGGTGGTGGTGATGGCGGTTAGAAGGGCGGAGAATGAGGAGGGGGAGAGGAGGAATGAGCGAGGGGAGGCGGAGGAATGAGGCGGAGGTTAGGGTTTGGCGGAAGAGGAGGCAGACAGAGCGGCAGAGGACGATCTCTCGGAGAGTCAGCTGGGAGAAGATATTGAGGAGCAACTCCAAGGGCAGTTCAACGATCGGACTCGAGTTGACGACGGGTTCCGGTGCCGATTCGGATCCTCTTTTTTTTTCCATCTCTCTCTCCACGTCCGACATTGGAATGAGACTGTGAATTTTATATTATAAACGAAGACTTCGAAAACGGTGAAGACATTGGATTTATGAGAGCCTTGAACGATCCAGACTCTTTAAAAGTATCTTTCAAGATTCTGTTTCCAATTCCCGGTTCTCATCCGGGTCCTCACCTCACCATCCGTAGGGATATAAATGGATCCCGCTTCTCCGTTCGATCCATTCAAAATCTAGTTTGGTATTTATTCAGCTTGGATAAGTAAACGTGGCCGGATCTTTATTTTGGATTTGTGATCTGAATTGGCCCAGTTTGGTTTCTCCTTGATTTCGACCTGTGAACTCAGGACCCGACATATTACCGCAATCTTTTAGAATTCCTCTTAAAACTAGTTTTTAATCCCTATTATTTCCCTACCAAGACCTAAAATTGGGCCCTGCAGAAGTGCAATGTCCATACAATTGTGACCCCTGAAGAAGGATGTCTCTTGGGGTGTCCTTCGGCACCTGAGTTAACTCAACGTGACAGCATTTTTGTTAAAGCAGAACACATGATGGAGGAAGAACAGACCCACACATTGGTTGATGAGATGGGGGACCACATGGTGAATCAACAAGATATGTAAGCATTTCAGAATCATATCACAAGAGAAAGGTGACTGTATAGAGAGCTGGCCTGGGTGATGTAGATTTGATTTCTTTCTATTTCATGTTAATCATATCAATTGTAATATGGTAAAAAATCAGTAAAAGATGGAAACTGTATGCTATATATTCAAATCAATGGAGGAAGGGTAAAACACGATCTTGAAGCTTGAACGCCTTCTCTATTAAAGGGAAATATCTAAGTCTTTCATGTTTCTCTTTATGGTATCAGAGCTTTATGAGCTCTAGATACAGTCACAAGAGTTTTCTCAGCATTATTCATCACCTCTAACAAGCAACAATGGCCGGTTCATCTTCATCGTCTGTATCTCTTTCTCTTTCTGCTACTTCTCGTCATCACCTTATTACTATTGTGACGGTGAAATTAAACATGACCAACTATTTAGTCTGGAGAATGCAAATCCTACCTTTGATTGAAAGTTTAAAGGTTAAGGACTTGTTAATTAAGGGACTGCCGACCCAAAGTGAATTTGATGACAATGGTAGGGCAGACGCCAACTATGAAGCATTGAAGGAAAAAGACCTTCTCCTGCGAAGTTGGATTACAGGGACTCTTTCAGAGGATGTCCTGTATATGGTTGTAGGATGTACTACGGCCAAAGACATATGGGCTTGTCTAGGGGAAAACTTCCTCCATGCTACAAAAGAAAGAGAGATTCAGCTAAAACAAAGAATGCAAGATCTGATACTCGGCAATCAGTCCCTAACTAAATATCTCTAAGCTTTCAAGAATATCTTTGATGGGTTGGCTGCAATTCAAAAGTCCGTCCTTGATGAAGATAAAGTAATTTATATGTCGCGAGGTTTGGGTAAAAACTATAGCGTTCTAGTAACGTCCATGCTTGCCAAACCCCCTTTTCCATCTTACGCTCAATTTGTCACAGTGGTTCAGAATTATGAATTGCATCTTCAAAGCATAGAACCTGAGAATAAGGCATTGACGAATCCATGGCTTTCGTTGTTCAAAAAGGAGGAGGATCAGGTCGTGGCCGTAGCCGTGGTCGAGGAGGCAATGGTCAGTATAATTCACGTGGCGGTGGATTTTCAGCAGTAGGCCAAAATCAGGGAAATCGCCCACCACAACAGAATTCTAACAATGGGCAGCTACAGTTCCAACCTGAGCAACGACATCAGTCCTACTCTCGGTCTTCATTCCAACCACAACTGCAAACCCAGCAAGGTAACAGCTTTAATCCCACTGGTTCATTTAATCAGCGTTCTCAGCACAATAGTGTAGGATAACAAGGACTTGGAAGACCGGACCCATGTCAGATTTATGGTAGAAGAAACCACACGGCTCTGAAGTGCTTCCACAGATGGGACAATTCCTATCAAGCGTCTGAAGACCTATCACAAGCCTTTACTGCGCTCTCCACTTCAGATAATTCAGACCCCAACATGTATGTTGACACGGGTGCCAATGCTCACATTACAAATGATCCAGGTAATTTACATCATGCATTACCTTACTTTGGCAATGAAAAAGTTATGATTGGTGACGGGTCCTTGTTAAAAATTTCTCATATTGGAGATTCATCCTTTACATCAGACTATGGCATAATAAAATTAAAGGATGTTTTAGTTGTGCCTAATATAAAAAAGAAATTGATCTCAGTCTCTCAATTGGCCCGTGACAACTCCTGCATTTTTTAGTTTTCTGATTCTGATTTTTTGATAAAGGATCGAGCCATAGGCAGAACGATGGCAATGGGCAGTAAAAAGGGAAATTTATATGCTTTAGGAGGAGATGCAGTAGCAGCATTTGTAGCAATCAGGGCTGGAAAATCTACGGAAGAAATTTGGCCAGATTCTCATTAATGTAAGTAGTTGGACCAGAGATCCTATTATTTGTGTTAGTTGTCAGTTGGGGAAGAGTTGTAAGTTGCCCTTTTCTTTGAATAATAAAATTGCTACTATGCCTCTTTTGAAAGTTCATTGTGATCTCTGGGGGCCTGCCCTAGTCTCCTCCTCCCAAGAATTTCGTTATTATGCCATCTTTATAGATGATCATACAAGGTTTACGTGGTTTTATCCTCTTAAAAATAATTAAATCAGACATTCTTGAGCAATTTCTCAAATTTCAAAAGCTTGTAGAAAATCAATTCTATACAAAAATCAAGATTTTTCAATGTGATGGAGGTGGTGAATTTTCGTCAAATAAATTTATTGCCCATCTTGAGAATTGTGGGATTCATAGACAAATTTTATGCCCCGGAACTCCAGAACAGAATAGTGTCGCTGAAAGAAAACACCGATACATCGTTGAGACGGGTCTGACTACACTATTGCATGCCAACCTGCCAAAGAGCCTCTGGGTAGAAGCTTTTATGATTGCAGTTTTTCTGATAAATCGGCTCCCCTCTACTGTGTTAAAAATGGAGACACCAATTTTTAAACTTCATGGAGCCCATCCTGATTATTCAAGTTTAAAGGTCTTTGGATGCAGATGTTTTCCCTATCTGCGAGATCGTGGAACAAATAAATTCGAGCCAAAATCATATCCATGTGTCTTTATAGGATACAGTCCTATACACAGGCTATCGCTGCTATCATCCAGAAAGTAGACGAGTTTTTATCTCTCGACATGTTATCTTTGATGAGTCTAATTTTCCATATAAAAATACTCAGAATTTGATCAATCGTGTACAGGAACCCCACACGATTACTACTTTCTCAAGAGTTTGTTAAATGGGTTGTTCCTAGTGCAGATTCCAGTAATGGTGCTCCTACTCAGAAAAATGAAGGCAGAACACACGATGTCACATCTGGACACATGGGTGCCCAAATGTCAGGCCAAATGGGCCTGTCATCCCCTACTGCTGAATCAACAAAATTGGATTCAGCAGATGACATTTTAGGAGAAAGACCGGATCCACACATTGATTCATCACAGGGGCAATCTGATCCATCAAAGGAGCCGTCTTCACCCTCATGTTCTGTCTCAAGGAAGACCGGACCTACACATTGATTCATCACAGGAGCAATCTGATCCTTTAAAGGAGCCATCTTCACCCTCTCATGCTCTGTCTCATCCTGATTGGTATTCTTCGGACCCAATTCCACAAGATCAGCCCTCACCATCTTATGAGAACATAGCCCCACAAAAGGGGCTGGCAAGCCCCACCCGTGGTCAAAGTGATTCAGCACTCCTAAGACCTATTGAAAGTGAAAGCACAACTGGAACTCTGAAGGGCACAGAGGGTCTACCTGTGAAGCTGCATGTATCTTCTAAGCCTATACACTCTATGGTAACTAGGTCAAAGAGTAAAGATGGTTTATCAGGTGAGTATGCTTGTCAACCGGGCAGGGAAAACCCGCCGACCCTGTTGACCCGACCCGGTCGGGTCATAAATTACCCGCCCCGTTCGGGTCAACGGGGTGGGTTGACTCAGACCCGGTCAAATAGCTGACCGGGTCAGGGGCGGGTATGGGGAAGGCCGACCCGCCCCGGATATATATATATATATATATATATATATATATATAATATTATATGTAAATTTTTGCATATTATATATGTAAACATATAGTAGTTATTATAATTCTTCTAAAAAAATTATAATTAATTCTTATAGAAAAATTAATTATAATTAATTATATGTAATATGTAATGATTTGTAAATAAGTAATATATTATCTAATATGGGTAATTTATTTGTATTTTTAATAAGTATATCAAATTGACAAGTGTCAACATTAGAAAATTAGAATAAAAGATTTCACACAAATATATGATAAATTGATTAGTTACATGAAACTTAAACTCTAAACCCTAAACCCTAAACCCTAAACCCTAATCCATAAACATTAAAGCCTAAACCTTATACCCTAGTAGTCCTTAAGGCTTAAACCCTATTGTATATTTCATGTTTGTAATTCATCTAATATAGTAATATGAGTAATCTATTAGTATTTCTAATAAGTATTTGAAATTAACAATTGACATTTGACACAGTATATTAGAATAAAAGATTTCACATGAAATTCTAAACCCCAAACCCTAAACTATCCAACTTAATGTAATAAACCCTAAACTACTTAACTTAATGTAATAAACCCTAAACCCTAAACCATATGCTAATTAAAAGCTCAAGTAAATGACTTATGAGTGAGTTAATCTTGTAGCATACTATTTGTCTTGTTGTTGACAATATTTGTCAGTGTTTGTCATGTGTCTTGTGTTGCGTTTGTGGCTTGAAGGATTATATTAATTGTTTGGTGTATGTTAATTGAAGGATTGTGTTAATTGTAGCTTCTGACATTTGCAAAATTAACAAAAAAATATGCTAAGAAACTTTTTTAGTCTTCATTGGTCATTAAAATTGAGAATATGGTAGGGTTTGAATACCGGGTCAGCCGGGCGGGGCGGGTTGCCCGTGACCCATTTGGAAAAGAAGTGTTGGCAGCCGGGTCAGCGGGGCGGGGCGAATTTCCCCGTGACCCGACTGGGGCGAGGATGGGGAATTGGGGATTCATCCCCATACATGCCCGGGTTATGGGGCGGGTATGGGAATGGGAAATTTATTACCGGGGCGGGGATGGGGCATGGCGACCCGCCCATACCCGCCCCATTGACAAGCCTACAGGTGAGCTATTTATAGAACTACCAATAGAGCGGCATGTGTCTTTTGAGGCCAGACCTGTGCTTTCTAAGCCTATGGGAATCGGGCCCGAGTCGACAACAAACCCATCTCTACTTTTGGCCACACTTAACACAGAATTGAGTGAGCCTATGAACATCAATGAGGCCTGTCACATCCTCAATGGGTTAAAGCTATGAAGGAGGAATTAGAAGCTCTAGATAGAAATAAAACTTGGTCGCGGGTACCCAGAACACCTGATATGAATATAGTGGGGTCCTGATGGGTTTTCAAAACCAAAATTAAGTCCAATGGGTCAGTAGATCTCTTAAAGGCTCGTATAGTTGCAAAGGGGTATAATAAAAAAGAAGGGGTTGATTTTGATGAGACTTTTAGCCCAATAGTTAAACCAGTAACTATTCGGATAATTTTGAGTCTTGCAGTTGTCTTACACTGGCCAATCCGTCAACTTGACGTGAAAAATGCATTCCTCCATGGTGTTCTTAAAGAAAGAGTATATATGGAACAACCACCGGGATTCACTCATCCTTCTTATCCCAATCCTGTTTGCAAGCTAAATAAAGCAATCTATGGCCTCAAACAAGCACCTAGAGCTTGGTTTGACCGATTCAGCCTTTTACTTCTTCATGCGGGTTTCTTTTGCAGTAATGCAGACTCCTCTCTTTTTGTCCTACACTCATCCATTGGCACCATTTTATTACTTCTTTATGTGGATGACATTATTGTCACAAGCAACAATCCTTCTCTGTTGACTCGGCTAATTGCTAAACTCAATTCAGAGTTCGCTATGAAGGACCTTGGGCATTTACATTATTTTTTGGGAATTGAGATTTCACACATCCCTAAACTCAATTCAGAGTTCGCTATGAAGGACCTTGGGCATTTACATTATTTTTTGGGAACTGAGATTTCACACATCCCTGGAGGAATATTCCTCTCTCAATCCCATTATATTAGAGAGCTGTTGTCGAAAACTAACATGACACTTTGCAAACATATTGGTTCCCCTTTAGCACAAAACATGAAATGCACATAGAACCTAGTCCATTGATTGATGCCTCAGAATACAGGAGCATAGTAGGTGGTTGCAGTACCTTACCTTCACTCGACCTGATCTTTCCTATACAGTCAATTTCTTATCCCAATTTAAGCAGCAACCACAACTCAAACATTGGCAAGGAGTTAAAAGAGTCCTCTGATATCTTCAGAGCACTATTGATTATGGGATCCAACTATTGGCTCAGTCTTCACTCAATTTATATGCATTCTCAGATGCAGATTGGGCTGGTTGCCCAGAATCAAGAAGGTCAACCACTGGTTATTGTGTCTATGTTGGCTCCAACTATATATCATGGAAAACGAAAAGCAAACAACAGTGGCTAAATCAAGTGCAGAAGCAGAATACAGGGCACTAGCCGACACAACTGCAGAATTAGCATGGGCGTCATATGTTTTGAAAGACATTGGGCTTTACCTAACTCAACCCCTGTCCATTTTTGTGACAATCTCGGTGCTTTGTTCATGACTACCAATCCATTTCTTCATGCACGAACAAAACATATAGAGATTGATTACCATTTTGTGAAGGAAAAAGTTGCTTTAGGGTCCCTTATTACTCGGTTTGTGACTTCCTCAAGATAGATTGCAAACATTTTTACAAAGCCTCTCTCAAAGAATCATTTCCATGCATTACATCACAAGCTTGGAGTACTTCCACTACCCTCCTCCAGCTTGAGGGGGAGTGATAAAGCAGAACACATGATGGAGGAAGACCGGACCCACACATTGGCTGATGAGATGGGGGACCACACGGTGAATCAACAAGATATGCAAGCACATCAGAATCATATCACAAAAGAAAGGTGACTGTGTAGAGAGCTGGCCTGGGCGATGTAAATCTAATTTCTTTCTATTTCATGTTAATCATATCAATTGTAATATGGTCAAAAATCTGTAAAAGATGGAAACTGTATGCTATATTTATTCAAATTAATGGAGGAAGGGTAAAACACAATCTTAAGCTTGAACACCTTCTCTGTTAAAAAAATCTGAGTCTTTTATATTTCTCTTTAATTTTAATGGCTTCGGAAACCATAAGAACTCATGAAGTTAAGCGCGCTTGCGGCTGTAAGTGAGGATATAAAGAAGATGTCTTGCTTTCTTGAGACTATTTCTTGATATTAAACTTCGGAGATGTCGCGATCGAGACCTAATATGGAATCACTGGGAATGATCCGGGGGTAGACACTATTGGATAATTTTGGGAAAATGGTTGGATAATGAAATTTGTGGGATATAAATAAGATAGCAAAAAAAATGGACAAAGCGCAAGGAATAACCTAAGAGTTTCTTAGGGCACGTTTGTGTACAAAGGTTTTCCATGGAATGTGGAAATTGCCACATCAGCAAAATCCATGGGAAATAAATTCCAAAGAAAAGGTTTTATGCGGATGCCAAAAACTCATGTTTGGTGCAGAATGTTTTTCCTTGTTGAAATGATGATTTCAATGTTTGGTGTAGATCCAAATTCCTCATAAAAGAAAACAAATGAACCTTTTGATCCGTCCCACCAATTAATATCATCAAGAAAGATTGAACTCAATGCAAAAACTGGAATCGTGAATTGGAATTTGAAAGGCCAAAAGAATATGATGGAGAAGATGAGCTACGTTAGAAAAACCGCAACCATCAAATGATTTGAACTCGGAAGATGCTTGATGTCGCCACCCATCAAATGATTTGAACCGAGAAGGGCTCATGATCAACAACATTAGTAGCTTCATCGCATTACTTGCTATGATCAGTCAATGGGGGATTGGGGATTCTGGTAATGATCTCATTTGAAATAAGTCCATGAGACCAATAGAAATCATACATCCCCCGATCATTTGTTTAAGGGGTTTAGGTCTCCATATCAAACTTCCCCAAATCAGATCTACTTAATCTCAAAAGGTTCCCTGACAACCCATATCAACTCAACATCTCACAAACAAGATGGGTCTCTTACAACCTAGATCTTACTCTCAACATCTCAAATACCCAACCCAAATCTACTCGTTTCTTCTCTGATATCTCCTGCAGTTTTCTGAAAGAGATGGAGATGGATCCTGGGGTTTGTCTGCTGTTGGAAAGTTAGTGAAGGAGATGGAGATAGTATGCAGATAGGGAGAGAAATGAGGATGGAAGCTGTAGATGGGCAATAGGGATGGATGAGAGAGAGGTCTACTAGAGAGGTCTTGGTATTGAGGAAAAGACGAGGAAACATCTTTAAATACGAAGGCCCTTTTTTCTGAGGAAGTGGAAGTCCGATACCCCCCTCTAGGAAATGAAATTCTGACCTCTTTGTGGAAAAAACTGACGTGGCAAGATTTAGTTTTCTGCAGATTTTGTTGCACCAAACACATGAAAAACCAGTTTTCTTTAGAAAATTGCCAACTTTTCTGAGGAAAATGGTTACACTAACATGCCTTAAAGACATTAGTTTCCTGCAGGTGATTTATCTCAAATAGGGATTAGACCTTTACCCAAATAAACTGTTTAGTGTATATCTTTAAGAAAGCATTAGTAAAACGAACCACATGTACTTTTGCTAAGAAATAGAATCACATCCGTTGAGGCAGATGGTGTGTTCCGTCCAAGTAGGGCGTGGGATGAAACTCCCTACCCGCTTTTATCTCTAAAAATCCAAAAGCCCTTTCTATTTGTAACTCTTCAACAAACAAAGTAACAAAAAAAAAAAAAATCTCTTTTGTTTTCTCCCTCTCACATACTGCCGAACTACTGCTTCTTCACTCTCTCCCTCTCTGATTCACGATCGGAACCAAGTATGCACTCGAAACACTTTTTTATCTCAATATTTCATCCTCTTTGTTAGTCAAACACAGACTATTCTAGAACTTTCTTTATCCTTCTTGTTTTTTCTCTAGAATTGTCCTATGAAGAGAAATCTAGAAGTCTCTCATCACCTCCACCTCACCCATTCCGGAATATTCAAGTCTCCACCGACCATGTCCCCTCTCCACTATAAATAGAAGTGCATGGGGTCATTTGTGAACAACTCAAGTGAAGAAGTGAAGAGTCCACTGAAGTGTGAGTGAAGTCTCTTTCTTGTGTGAGTGTGGAGTGATACACACTGAAGTGTGTAGTGAGAAGTAGTTTGAGTGCTCTTTTGTAGTTAGTGTATGTATTGATTAATTTGTAGTCAATAAGTCTTTTGCTTGTAAGAGTGTAGGCTTAAAGTGTGTGTAAGTTGTAAGCTTTGTAATAGTGTATTTGTGTAAAATTTATAAAGTGGGTTCTTGTTCTTAGTATAATTTTTATTTTGTAATTAAGCTGTAGCTAGTGTGTTTCTCCCATTGTATAAGTTATAGAAGCCATCTTCCAACAAAGTGGTATCAGAGCCAGGTTCCCTTGCAAGCAGAGATGGCATCAAGCTTGGTTCAACCCCAAATCCCGAAGCTGACAAAGGAGAACTATGAGAACTGGAGTATCCAGATGAAGGCGTTATTCGGATCGCAGGATCTATGGGAGATCGTCACCGAAGGATATGTGGAGCCCACTACAGAGCAAGAAGCTGCGTACACTCCGGAGCAGAAGACTACCCTTAAAGATCAAAGGAAGAAACATAAGAAGGCCTTGTTCCTACTCTATCAAGGGGTAGATGAATCAACTTTCGAGAAGATTGCTGAAGCACCATCTAGCAAGAAAGCTTGGGAGACCTTGAGCACTATCTTCAAAGGCGTTGATCGGGTCAAGAGGGTCCGTTTGCAGTCCCTTCGAGCAGAATTTGAAGCCACACACATGAAAGAAGGTGAGAATATTTCTGATTACTTTTCACGATTGCTAGTAATAGTGAATCAAATGAAGAGAAATGGTGAAAATATAGAAGATATTAGAGTTGTAGAAAAAGCATTGAGATCCCTCACAACCAAGTTTGAGCACGTGGTTGTGGCTATTGAGGAGTCTAAAGATTTAGAGACTCTCTCAATAGAAGAATTAATGGGATCACTCCAAGTCCATGAGCAACGTATGCAAAAGAATGGCTCCATGGTCTTGGAACAAGCACTAGAGTCAAAATTGACTCTAAATGAGCAAAAGCCCTGGCGTGGAAGTTCGAAGCGGGGCGGTAGCACAAACAGCAATCGCGGCAGAGGTAAAGGGGGAGCAAACCCTCAAAGCCAAGGGCAATCTCAATCGAGGAGCTCCAACAATCGCGGAAGAGGAGCTAGTCGAGGAGGATTCATCTGTGGTCGTGGTAATTTAAAAGGTGTCCAATGCTACAATTGCAACAAGTTTGGACACTTTGCCTCGGAGTGCTGGAGCAAACCCATGGAACTGGAGGAGCGATCTAACTTCGCAGAAGCAAGAGATGAAGGAAAAGAATTATCCACAGTTCTCCTAGCACAAGAAGAAACCTATGGCCAAGAAAATGTTTGGTACCTGGATTCTGGGGCGAGCAACCACATGTGCGAGAAGAAGGAACTCTTTGAAGAGCTTGCGGAAGATATCAGCGGAAAAGTAAGTCTCGGAGACTCATCAAAGCTTCAGGTACGAGGTAAGGGAAATATTAAGATTTATCAGAAAGATGGTGTGCCTGCATATATTTCAAATGTGTATTACGTGCCCAACATGAAAAGTAACATCCTTAGTCTTGGGCAACTCCTGGAGAAGGGTTATGTAATACACATGGAAAATCTCTCTTTGTCACTGAGAGATGTACAAGGGAGGCATATAGCTCGAGTCCAAATGGCGAAGAATCGATGTTTCCACTCCATCTTAATACAAAGCTAGAGAAGTGCTTCCATGGACTTATAAACAATGATTCATGGAAGTGGCATCTTAGATATGGACATCTTCACTTCAATGGGCTCAAGCTATTATCCACTGCGAACATGGTGCATGGCTTGCCTACTATCGAAAAGCCCAAGCATGTGTGTGAGGCATGCACACTTGGCAAGCAACAAAGAAACTCATTTCCAGTAGGGAAATCATGGAGAGCAAAAGCACCATTGCAGTTGGTTCACACAGATATTTGTGGACCATTGGAGACTCCTTCTCTTGGAGGTAATAGATACATCATCACTTTCATTGACGACTTCAGTAGGAAGCTTTGGGTATTCTTTATCAAAGAGAAGTCTGCAGCCTTTACTACCTTCAAGAATTTCAAAGCCCGTGTAGAAGTAGAACGTGGTTATAAGATTAAGACACTTAGATCTGACAGAGGTGGAGAGTACACCTCGAAAGAATTTCAAGAGTATTGCAAACAATGGGGCATCAGGCATCAGTTTACAACTGCCTATACACCGCAGCAGAATGGAATAGCGGAAAAGAAAAACCGCACCATCCTCGATATGACGAGGACCATGCTTAAAGAAAAAGGTATGCCAAAAGAATTTTGGGCAGAAGCTGCTGCGTGTACAGCCTACTTACTCAACAGATACCCTACAAAAAGTGTCAGGAATAAGACACCACAAGAGGCATGGAGTGGTCACAAACCAAGTGTGGCCCATCTAAAAATATTTGGGTGTATTGCATATGCCCAAGTACCAGAGGCAAAGAGGAAGAAGCTTGATGATCGTGGAGAAAGGTGTATCTTTATCGGATATAGTGAGGAGTCTAAAGCCTACAAACTCTACAACCCACTTACTAAAAAGGTGGTGGTAAGTAGAGATGTAGTCTTTAGTGAAGAAGAGGCATGGAGGTGGAATGAAGAAAATACATCCTAAGAAAAGCCTCCTGAAATAGAAGAACAAGAGACACATCCTCAAAATAATGAAGGCTTGCGGCAAGGTGATGCAACATCTCCGCGTACAGCATCATCACTTCGAAGAGTCCTGAAGGACAAGATGGATCATCAGCAAGCAGCTCATCAGCTCAAAGTTCTTCCTCTTCCATCACACCAATCAAGATGAGAAGTCTAAGAGATATCTATGAGGAAACTGAAGAGACTAACCTCTTATGTCTCTATGCTGACCATGAGCCTCTTACCTTCCAAGAAGCAGTGAACGAAGATTATTGGAGAAAAGCCATGGAAGAAGAGATTCACTCTATCAAGAAGAACGACACTTGGGAGCTTACTACACTCCCTCCAGGCCAGAAAGCTATTGGTGTTAAGTGGGTATACAAGATCAAGCGCACGATCGATGGTGAGATTGATCGATACAAGGCGAGGCTCGTAGCTAAAGGCTATAAGCAGCAATACGGTGTGGATTATGAAGAAGTCTTTGCTCCTGTTGCCCGACTTGATACGGTAAGAATGATTATCTCTCTTGCAGCACATCATAGTTGGAAAATTTACCAACTAGATGTTAAGTCAGCATTCCTAAATGGTATACTTGATGAAGAAGTATATGTAGAACAGCCAGAAGGCTTTATAGTAGAAGGAGAAGAACAAAAAGTATACCGCTTAAAGAAAGCATTAGATGGACTAAAGCAAGCCCCACGAGCATGGAATGCTCGTATAGACAGCTATCTAGAGGAAAACAGGTTCTCCAAATGCCCGTATGAGCATTCAGTCTACATAAAGAGAAATGCTCATGGAGAAATGCTCATAGCATGCCTCTACGTTGATGATTTACTATTCACTGGGAACAGCCCCCAGATGTTTGAAGAATTTAAGCATGCTATGTTCAAGGAGTTTGATATGACCGACTGCGGACTAATGTCCTTCTTCCTCGGTATAGAGGTCAAGCAGCAGCAAGATGGTATTTCCATCTCACAGAAAAAATATGCTAAAGAACTCCTTGAAAAATTCAGAATGAGCAACTGTAATCCTGTAAGTACCCCTGTAGCAACAGGTCTGAGACTAACGAAAGAAGGAGAAGGAAGAGACATTAATCCGACACTATTCAAAAGCCTGATTGGAAGCCTAAGGTATCTCACAATCACAAGGCCAGATATTGTTTATGGTGTCGGACTTTTGAGCCGATATATGGAAAAGCCAAAGGAGTCACACTGGGTCGCAGCCAAAAGAATCTTACGGTACATTAAAGGTACCATGGATCTTGGTCTTTTCTATGGCTATGTCAAGGAAGCCAAGTTATATGGATATTCAGACAGTGACTGGGGAGGTGATCAAGATGAGAGAAAGAGCACTACAGGGTATGTATTCTATCTTGGATCTACAGCTTTCACATGGGTCTCTAAGAAACAAAGTATTGTAGCACTATCTACATGCGAAGCCGAATAAAAAGCAGCGTCAGCAGCAGTCTGCGAAGCTATATGGGTGAGAAACCTCCTGGAAGAATTTGATCACCCACAAAATGAATCCACAACTATATATGTGGATAATAAGTCTGCCATTGAACTCACTAAAAATCCTATACAGCATGGAAGAAGTAAGCATATTGACATCAGGTTCCATTTCATAAGAGATCATGTAAAGCAAGAGACAGTGAAGCTGGAGTACTGCAACACCACTGAGCAAGTGGCAGACATCTTCACCAAGGCTTTACCAACCGACACCTTCACAAGGTTAAGAGAAAAACTTGGCATAAAGACAGTGTGAAAGATTACGAAGGTCAGTGTTTGAGGGGGAGTAATGTTAGTCAAACACAGACTATTCTAGAACTTTCTTTATCCTTCTTGTTTTTTCTCTAGAATTGTCCTATGAAGAGAAATCTAGAAGTCTCTCATCACCTCCACCTCAACCATTCCGGAATATTCAAGTCTCCACCGACCATGTCCCCTCTCCACTATAAATAGAAGTGCATGGGTCATTTGTGAACAACTCAAGTGAAGAAGTGAAGAGTCCACTGAAGTGTGAGTGAAGTCTCTTTCTTGTGTGAGTGTGGAGTGATACACACTGAAGTGTGTAGTGAGAAGTAGTTTGAGTGCTCTTTTGTAGTTAGTGTATGTATTGAGTAATTTGTAGTCAATAAGTCTTTTGCTTGTAAGAGTGTAGGCTTAAAGTGTGTGTAAGTTGTAAGCTTTGTAATAGTGTATCTGTGTAAAATTTATAAAGTGGGTTCTTGTTCTTAGTATAATTTTTATTTTGTAATTAAGCTGTAGCTAGTGTGTTTCTCCCATTGTATAAGTTATAGAAGCCATCTTCCAACACTCTTCCTCTCTCTCTCTCGCAACCTCTCTTTGAATATCTATTAACGTCGATGTATCGGGAGAAAGGGGAGAAAAAGACTTGTATGATGATGTTAAAAAGACCTAATAGATTCTCTCTTATTCCACCTCAGCCGTCTTGATCCCAAAAATATGGCTATTAAAATCGTATGATATGCTATAGGAATTGTATGAATCACATCGTATCGCCATAAAAATGGTTCTTATCATGATTGTGAATCGTATTTAATGAGTTTTTATCAGTGGATTCAATCACGAATCGTGCTATACTTCGAATCTCATGAATTGTGCGATTCATTTGAGGGCGAGACTATGAAGAGTTTAACGTCTATGTCTGGATTTTTTTATTTTTTATTTTTCCTTTCATGTGTTGTTCCTTGATAGAAATTATCTAATGAGAATAGATTTAAAGACGGAGAAGAAAGAAAGATTGTGGGACTATGCTCCTCCTTCCTCCTTGCCTTTTATTGCTGCTATCTTGATTCACAGCAATCTTCGTTTGAAGCTAGAGAGAAGAGCGTCATCGTGTGACTCAACCTCTCGGATGGAGAGGTTACTTGATGTTATGGATGAAGAGACTGCTTCGGAACTTTGGTCGAAGCTCGAAAGATATACGCCAAGTGGATCAAGGAGTGGACCTGTGAAATGTAGAAGAACCAGAATCGGAAGGAGATAGTGTACCAGAAAGAAAAACAAGGAGGGAATTGGAAGTAGAAGCTGTTTTTTCGTTATTTTGTGCATTTTTTAAAGAATATATATATATATATATTGTCATCTTGCACCCTCTTAGAGTTTTTTTTTTCATTTTGTACAATTAAAAGTAATTTTTTATTTTTTTAATACTTTTACAACTAACTTCCTCCTATGTCTTTTTTTTTTTTGGGTTTTTTCTGTACGGTCATGTACAGTACGTGATATCCCCCCCTTGCTACCAAAGTTTAACATTTTACCCAGACGTTCTCCGTACAGCCCGTACCGCTGCGCAGTGCAGAAGTTGCTTTTTTTTTTTGCGATATCACAACACATTTTGCGATATCGCAAAAAAATTAATTGCGATACCGCAAATTTCTTTGTGTTACCGCAACGTTTTTAGTTGCGATATCGCAATATGTGGCGATATCGCAACAAACGATAGGTTATAAAGTCAACGAATGCCTTTCTGTTTGTGATTTCTTGGCGTTCCGTTGCTGCACCTCTGGCTTAGGTTTTCTCTTCACTGCTCTTCAAGTGCAGCTCCTACCATCTCCTGCCACATTCCCTGCATGTCAACCTGAGGCCATTTTCATATATAGCAATAAAATCTCCTGCCACATCTTTGTCTTAGGTATTTATTCCATATTTCCCACCTTGTATATATCTCCCTCTTATTTATTGTATAATTTTTTTCTTCTCATGTGTCTTTTGAAAAAACGTTAGAATACAAGGAATCCCACTTGTAGAAACATTTGAAATATTTTGTGTAAATATTAATAGTGACCTTAGGTGGGACCTGTGGTGCCTCACTTTTTTATGAACATCCTGTTGTTGGTATATTAAAAAATCCCTTTGTTCTCATCATGAACTACCAACAACTGGATTGGCTTGGACGTCCAGTTGCAGAAAACAATGTGGCATGTCTTGTTCATCCCGTCCTATGGTGTGCCCCAGCACAAACTCAGAATTTCCACATATTCTTTTAGCCTTTTCCTGTTATTGTGACATTACAGACATCATTTTGATCATTATCTTAAACTGCTAATGATTTTTTAATGCTATTAATAAGTAAACAAATGATTAAATGGTTTAGATTCTTTAATAGTTATCAACGAATGGTGATATTTATTAGATGAATGATCTTGATTGATTTTACGATTGAGGCCTGACTTTGTAGCTTGCTCAGATAATAGTTAAAGACATTTATGACCATCTAACATTAAAACCCCAAAGATGTGGCACCAGCTGACCAACCGCCATGTTGTCATTATTATTTTATTTAAATGGGTGTTTTATGTTGTATATATATATACTTTTGCTAAATATAGAGAATTAGTACCAATGAGATTTAAAATAAATTTGCTAGAATATCTAAGTGTAGAATTGATTAAGGTAATGCATTTATTTAATTTTTTTTGAACGGATAATGCATTATTATTTGGCTGTTAATGTTATAGAAATATGTAGCTTCACGATATCCTAAATGTCAATGCTTAGATATTAACTCTTTTAATTTTCCATGTATGCATAGAGTAGTTTTTTATTTTATATTTAACAACCTTCAAATCTTAGTTATTCCAAACATTCATCTTATTTATTAAAATAATACTTATTCCGATATTTATTTTCACATGTTAAATCTTCATAGATTATAGAAATGTTTGTGAGTAACTTCAAAAATATTCAAAAGTAAATCTTATTATTCGAAATGTGTGTTCTCCTTCGTAGGATGGATAATATTGAGATATGTATAATATGCCATTTTAATGGTATATTAGACGTAAGCAATCAAGTTCTAGTCTACAATGGTGGCGAGCAGAAGGTAATATGGGTCAATGCCAATATAACTTTCAATCAACTACTCGAAAAGATAAACGAAGAAACTAGTTGGGAGCTTCATGATGAGCATATAAATATGCAATATCAGTATCATAATGGCCGAAGCTTCACGTTGATAACCATAAGAGGTGTGATGATCTCCATCGGATGTTCAGATTATTCTAAAATGGAAGTCAAGCTATATTTATGTATTTGCATACAGACAGTGAAGCAAGCGCAAGTCGACAACCATCACATCTAAGGTCTACATACGCTCGGCCTAGCAGCCAGCGGGGGAATAGACCGCCGTTCAATTTGAACAGGTGCCACCACAACCCATCATAACAAATGTATTAATCGTCTCTTGTTTAATATGTTGTTTTAGTTATGTTACTGGTTGTTATATGACATGGTAAATCACGCAGGGGGAATTCGATGACATATACAAATACTACAAACTTTCCCAATGGTGAAAAGGATACAGGTGCCCCTTCAATAAGAGAGGATGTTTACAGGTTTGGTTCGCTACACATCTGATTTGATATTACTATGTAATTTATATATGATTGATTGTTTGCTATGCAGGTACGACGTCTCATTTTCTCCTATTCGAAGCCAGTTTGACCTAAACATGCCTGTGGTACCTCATGATAACCCATTTGTGGAGGCGATGCTTGAAGATCTAATAGCTCCCATTAATCTTGCAGAAGATGAAAATGGAAAATTCTCTAAAAGGGATGAAGTTGTCATGGATTGGATGGAAACGGATGCATTACCCAAAATTCCTTGTTTTGATGGAGGGTGCAATGTAGTGGTTGAGGGGGCTGAAAATGATGAAGATGAATTTGATATTGATGTTGACCCTAGAGAATATGAATTGCAAAATGCCATAGGACCACGTAGAAAATCGCATGCACAAGAAGGATTGGGTCATGCATCAAATGTTGTGAGAGTAGAAGATATTATTGATACTTTAGTTCCTAAGGATGACCATATTGGTGTGGATCATCATGAGGCATCTTTTCGTGAAATGTGGAATGGGAGACGATTTCAGACTCGTGAATCATTTAGGAATGCATTGAGAAAATTTGCAATGTACAGCAATTTTGAGCTTCATTGGGTGAAAAGGTCTACGACAGAATTAAGTGCAAGGTGTGGTGATCATCAAAGTCCTTGGCGCATCCATGGATCTATCCTGTGGTTCGGCCCTGAGTTTATTGTGCGAACTTATTCGGAAAAACATACTTGTTCGAAGCCAATGATGGGACTCGCACATTCTCAGGCCACATCGGCCTTGATTGCTGACTGGATAAAAGAACGGCTGCGTCTCCATAGAAGTTACACTCCAAAAGAAATTGTGACAGACTTTCAATTAGAGTTTGGCGTCCATATCAGCTACAGGAAAGCTTGGCTAGCAAAAGAGATAGCATTGCTTGAAATACATGGTTCTTATGAAGATTCATACAGAATCCTGCCTAACTATTGCATTGAACTAGAAAGGACAAATCCAGGTAGCGTTTCTCATCTGATCAGGGAAGATGATGATTCATTCAAAAGGTTATTTTGGGCTTTTGGCTCAAGCATCCGCTCTTTCAAGAGTTCATTATGCCCATTAATAGCTGTTGATGGTGCCCACCTTCGTGGAAAATACCCTGGAGTTTTGTTTGTTGCCGTGACATATGATGGAGACCGTAAGTTATTTCCCATCGCTTTTGCCATAGCCGAGATAGAGGATAGAGATACCTGGGAATGGTTCCTTGCAGAGTTGGATGTGAACTTAGGGCCATTTCCTAATTTGACCATTGTATCTGATAGACAAAAAGGCCTTATACGAGCTGTCCAAGAACGTTTTCCTCACGCTAGTCATAACTACTGCATGCGTCATATATCAGCAAACTTTAAAGAGAAGTACAAGGACGAGGCTCTGATGGTGAAATTTTGGAATGCTGCAAGATCATATAGGCGGGTTGATTATGAGAGGTATATGGCTGAAATAAAGGATCTGGACGAAGGTGCTTTCAAGTGGATTGAAGACATTGGACCGCAGCACTGGGCAAATGCATTTGTAGAAGGGAGACGGTATGACATGATCACAACCAATATTGCAGAATGCACGAACAGTTTATTGAAAGAGGCTAGGGAGTATCCAATCACAAAACAAGTGGAGGCCGTACGATGCAAATTGATGGAATTTTATGAGGTACGCCATCGCAGTTCACTTGACTTACGTACAAGACTTACTCCGTATGCTGAGAAAATACTGAGTAAAGAATTCGAATACTCCGGTCGGTTGGGAGTCCGACCCGCAAGTCAATTCGAATGCCAGGTTCACTCTTCCGAATACATTGATGTGGTGCATCTTGATTTGCGATCGTGTTCTTGCCGGAAGTGGGATGTCTTAGGTATTCCATGTTCGCATGCAGTGGCAGCAATTCAAATGAGAGGAGTTGATCCATATGATTATTGTGAACATTGGTTTTCAAGCGATGTTTATCGATCAACATATAACGATATCGTCCATGCGATTAGAGACACCCACCAATGGGAAGTTCAGAGCAATCTCTGCGTCTTACCTCCACATGCACGACGACAAGCTGGCCGGCCTAAAAAGAACAGAATCCGTACAGAGGACAGACAAAAGCGGCAAGTCACGTGTTCCAATTGTCGCCAGATCGGGCATAATCGAAAGAGATGTCGTTACCCACCTGCTCGACAGTAGTTATGTGCACCAATAAGCTCAAAACCTTTTGTAATATTGTCTGTCTAGATGTGTCTATATGTGAATACTTCGTAGAAACAGATGATACATGTTGTATATATTGAAGCAGTTGCTTGACGAGTCTCTAAGACAATGTGTAGTCTTATGATGGATATGCATGCACTTTTTGTGGCTGGGCATTCAGTCTTAGTTTGTTTATTTTCAATGTGCTCTTGTTGGTAAGAAATGGAACATAGAATTGGTCCTTTCACAATGTGTACTTAAGCTAAGCAATATCAAAATGTGTATCTGGTCATATTTTCATTTTTTGTTATGAGATGCGTTCTCTACCATTTTATACGCCTTCCTCCCCTGATCACAACCTTCAGAATCTGAATTTACCTGCCAAGAAGTATTCATGATAATGTATATTTTAGTTCATATTTTTTTTCTTACTTGGTGGTCCTTTTTTTTTATTATTCCTAGATGCTTTCTGTGTCATTTGAACACAACATATATCAACTGACAAGGTCATATGATCCTCACATGGGATTGTCCATTCATCAGTTGTTGTTTAACCAAACAACATTTATAATGTATATACTACTTCAGCATTTGTTTTTTTTTTTTTCTTTTTTTTTTTTGATGCTTTCTGTGCCATTTCGGAAACCTTCCTCTCCTGACAGGGTCATATGGGTGAAAGCCCAACACATGGTGCTAATGGTAATTTTAATCTCACAACATTCATAATGTGTATCTTACTCTTTTTCAAAGTTTTTTTAATTTTTTTTATGAGATGCTTTCTATGCCTTGACAAAATCTTCCTCTCCTGGCACTATCATAAGGTGAAAGCCCAACACATGGAATTTCCCATTCACAATTGTTATTTTAATCTTACAACATAAATAATGTATAAGTGTCAAGAGCACACTCAGAAACTATGAGTTTTTTTTTTTTTTTTTTTTTTTATTTTTATTCTTGAATTGGGTTAGTTTTGTTCAAGAAGAAGCTTCATGGAGGTGTTCATATTGGCCATCAATGCAGCAGTTTCTGCATTGTTTTTCCTTTGGGTTATAGTAGAATGTTTCATTGAGAAGAGGAGATATGTAGCATATGAAGAGGCAAGGGTGGAAACTACAGATAGAAAATCTATGGTTTGTGCAAAGATTACTATCCTTTGTAATGTTTTAATCTGTATTTCCTATTTGGGTACTTTCACTCATGAGGTTTGTATGATGAAAATGATCTACTTGGACTTCGTTTTCCCGGCCATAACTTGGTTACCGATGACTCTGTTTACAATCCATTGCAAGAGACAACCAGTTGGAGAAAACAACAAATGGCCTACAGTCCTTAAATTTTGGTCGATTTTTTTTGGTCTTTTCAATGGTTTCTGTATCTCAGTCTTTGTAATCAATCACTTCAAATGGGCAACACTACCTCAATCTTTTCCAATGGTGAACATTGCCGACTTCATTTGCTTCCCCTTCTGCATCTTTCTCTACTTCAATGCAATAGCAAAGAACATTGCCGATGTTATGGAACATTTAGTATTTTGTATTTTTCATCAGGTATAAACACAAAGTGTTGTACATGCATTTAAATCATATGCACATTCACATTTGTACACCTTCTTTAGTTATTCACCTACACATGAAGTGTTCAAAATCCACATCAAAAATCAGATGCACATTCATTCAGTGTTGTACACTAGCTGAAATATCCTGCACAGAAATACTGAAAAATCTTCTTCTCTTCACCTGCACATGAAGCACTCATGAATTACATCTAAAGTCATCTGCACATATTTTCAATGCAGTACACTATCTTGAATCACACCGCACATTCACATTGTACATCTTCTTCTCTTCAACTGCACATTCAATTTGAATGTCTGGCCACATCCATGGAGATATCAAAACATATATCTACCTATAAACAAATCCATGCTAAAGCCTCATTCATATTTAAAGACAACCAACACATTTGACATCATCTGAAATTATCTCTTGAATCATCAAGTTGTACATCCACCATAACAGAATCACTGCATGTCAGTTGTTTACATCAATGCTAAGACACAATGGACATGCCGAACAATGGAATGGATACAGTCAAAATAAAAATAATTACAACGCAAAGGTAGCAAAAAACACAGCAGTACATCTCACAATCCTGGTTATACATTGACTCATCCCCTCTATTCCACCACTGCATTTGTTTCTAAAGCATTTTCGTCCTCTACCACGTCTGCCATCTCCCACTGTCTTGTATATAAATCAATTACTATTCTTTGACGATAGTACCAAATATCAGCTTGAGTGAACGCAACCTTACGTCGGTATGCAGCATGCTCAGCCAAGGCCATTACAAAGACGCCACAGTCATCGCTGCACAAAAGGAAAGATGGCATTCATCAAATATATGAGTGGAAAAACAGAATATAAAATATGAAGATTCCATGTGGTTTAGCACCTACATATTCTCCTGTTGAGGGCAATTCTCAGCATCTTCGAGTAGCCAACTTGAGGGGTCATCCCAACCCAAGGCCATGAGACAACTCTTTAGAAAAATGATCTAATAGTTTAGAAGGTCAAAAAGAATAAAAAGTGAATAAGCATGACACCATGAAATAAGATGAATGTTAAAAAAAAAAACAAAAAAAAGGCCTGCAACTGAATCCAGTCAAATGGGCTCACATGTTTGCCTAACTATCTATATATTAAAGTACACATGTAAGAATATGATACTTATTCTTTCATTTTTTTTATATTCAAGTAAGAATGTTCTATAAAGATGCATTGAATTATAACAAGTAATATATATGGATGGAACAATGGTATCAGAGGTTTTCTTGTTTGACAAACTGATTTAAATATATCTTCTCATGCAATCTGTCATTACTGTTGCAACCATTTAATGCACTCTTAATTCATTACCTCTTTTAGCCTGCAAATTAAAAAAAAAAAAAACGAATAACTCCCGGTTAGAGAATTAGAAGAGAAAATCGACGATTTTCCAACACTTAGGCTCGAAAACGGTCCGCCGGGGGTCCGGAACGGGAACTGGCCCCGAAAAAATCCGAAACGGGCACGAGCACCTCGCTCTAGGGTAGATTGACTTGTAGGAACTGACGGTTCGTTGATAGGACTCCCGGTTAGAGAATTAGAACCGAAAATCGACGATTTTCAAACACTTAGGCTCGAAAACGGCCTGCCGGGGGTTCGGAATGGGAACTGGCCCCCGTAAAAATCCGAAACCGACACGAGCACCTCGCTCTAGGGTAGATTGACTTGTAGGAACTGACGGTTCGCTGATAGGACTCCCCGTTAGAGAATTAGAAGCGAAAATCGACGATTTTCCAACACTTAGGCTCGAAAACGGCCCGCCGGGGGTCCGGAACGGGAACTGGCCCCCAAAAAAATCCGAAACGCGCACGAGCACCTCGCTCTAGGGTAGAGTGACTTGTAGGAACTGACGGTTAGCTGATAGGACTCCCGGTTAGAGAATTAGAAGTGAAAATCGACGATTTTCCAACACTTAGGCTCGAAAATGGCCCGCCAGGGGTCCGGAATGGGAACTGGCCCCGAAAAAATCCGAAACGGACACGAGCACCTCGTTCTAGGGTAGAGTGAGTTGTAGGAACTGACGGTTCGTTGATAGGACTCCCGGTTAGAGAATTAGAATCGAAAATCGACGATTTTCAAACACTTAGGCTCGAAAACGGCCCTCCGGGGGTCCGGAACGGGAACTGGCCCCCGCAAAAATCCGAAACTGGCACGAGCAACTCGCTCTAGGGTAGATTGACTTGTAGGAAATGACGGTTCGCTGATAGAACTCCCGATTAGAGAATTAGAAGCGAAAATCGACGATTTTCCAACACTTAGGCTCGAAAACGGCCCGCCGGGGGTCCGGAACGAGAACTAGCCCCCAAAAAAATCCGAAACCAGCACGAGCACCTCGCTCTAGGGTAGGGTGACTTGTAGGAATTGACGGTTAGCTGATAGGACTCCCGGTTAGAGAATTAGAAGTGAAAATCGATGATTGTCCAACACTTATGCTCGAAAACAGCCTACCAGGGGTCCGGAAGGGGAACCGGCCGTAGAAGAAATCCGAAACCGACATGAACACCTCGCTCTAGGGTAGAGTGACTTGTAGGAACTGACGGTTCGTTGATAGGACTCCCGGTTAGATAATTAGAAGTGAAAATCGACGGTTTTTAAACACTTAGTCTTGAAAACGGCCCCCCGGGGGTCCGGAATGGGAACTGGCCCCCAAAAAAATCCGAAACCGGCACGAGCACCTCGCTCTAAGGTAGAGTGACTTGTAGGAACTGACGTTTCGCTGATAGGACTCCCGGTTAGAGAATTAGAAGTGAAAATCGACGATTTTCCAATACTTAGGCTCGAAAACGGCCCGCCGGGGGTCCGGAACGGGAACTGGCCCCGAAAAAATCCGAAACGGGGACAAGCACCTCGCTCTAGGGTAGATTGACTTGTAGGAACTGATGGTTCGCTGATAGGACTCCCGGTTAGAGAATTAGAACCGAAAATCGACGATTTTCAAACACTTAGGCTCAAAAACAGCCCGCCGGGGGTCCGAAACGGGAACTGGCCACCGCAAAATTCCGAAACCGGCACTAGTACCTCGCTCTAGGGTAGAGTGACTTGTAGGAACTGACGTATCGCTAATAGGACTCCCGGTTAGAGAATTGGAAGTGAAAATCAACGATTTTCCAACACTTAGGCTCGAATATGTAACAGACCAACTACAATCAGATTGTTCCATTTTATTTAGTCCTAACCAAATATTTCATAGGACGATTTGTTAATTTTTTAACTTTTTCTAAAATTAACTCCAAAGGTAATCAAGAACATGGATCTTTCTTACTTAAAAGAAATTAATAAAAATAAAAAGAACGAATGTAAAAAATCAACATAAAAGATTAAAAAATATCCTCAATGGCTCGGTTTTGGTTTGAGCCTAAACCACTTGCAGACTTTTTAAGAAATAAGAACTTGAATTTTCATAATGGTAATTAAAAATTTTATGACTCAGTATTTTATCCCTCAATGGCTCAGTATTGTAGGCCCATAATGACCGCCCAAGATTTTATGACTGCTCAGCTGGGTTTAGTTGAAATTGCCAACCGGTCCTCTTTCCATTTTAATTAAATTAACTACTATTCTGGAATAATACTGGTTTTTAGTATGTTACATATCAAAGAGATTTTTTTGGAGAGAGAATGACAGAGTGTAGATCAGCTCAATTAAGCCCGGGCCCGTGCTCATCAGAGAGGGAAGAGCAAATGATATTCATGTTCTGATTTGAGAGGTTTTGACTAATAGAATCAATTTAATAATGACAATAAAACATAAGAAAATGAAATTATTGATATATAATAACCTTAAAAACAGGAAAATATTTTTATTAGTGGTTTTTTTTTTTAGTTATGAGTGATTTTGGGGGAAAAGACATAAGATAAATTAGAGGAAAAAAAAAAAAGCAGAAGACGTTAGAAAATAAAATATATATTTATTCATAGTTTAATAAACATGCTTGAACTAAGTGCGACTTAAATAAAATATGAGTATGATAATTCCTCGGAATTCAATTGTTGGCATGTGGCCCACAAATGATGGCTATAAAAGTGCCTCATATGCCATTGATTCAGTCAATGATATAGTTGCAACAATGTTACTATTGTTTGAAACCACCCATTGATATTAATTTATAGTTGTTTTCACCAGCATTTGATTAAATAAAACCTTTGTTAGAAAGTCTACAAAAGCCGGATCATAGTATAAGGGCAAATAGATGAAGAAAGATAATTGCAAGCTTGAAAAAGATGAGTGTCCAAGACCCACTTTGGATGTAGAGATTGATAAAAAGATATCCAAACAAAAAGGAAAATTGGGGATTTGATCAACAGTGGAGAAATCACCATTAATTTAGGGACTCCATCCAAGGCATCTAAGACCATGAGTAGTTGTGTTCATGTTGTCAACAAGTGGAGACTGATAAGTTTTGACATAGATGATAATCAATGAACCAGTTCTATTCACCGCTAGCAAATCTAGGGCCTGTTTGGCATCATTTCCATGTTGTTCCTAATCCTATGCTGAGACTAGGTTGTACCGAGATTTGGTTGTGCCGGGAGTTTACTGGATAGAACTTGTTTGCCAATACGATGTCAAATTGTTCCACTAAGAGTAAATCGTGCAGTACTTGTTTGGAAACATCAAAGCCTACAAGATATAAAATCCAAGACTATATATAACACTTCATAAGGCTCTCACTTATATTGAGACCTTCCTCTAAGTTCATCATCATCATCATCAATTCACCATTTAAAAAGAATTTAGAGATCCATTTCAACCCCCTTTTCAAATACTGATTGGGGAACTTTTTCTCACTAGCAAATCAACCCAGCCCACCACGCCCCACCTGTTCTTTCTTCATCATTCATACCACACCCATAGATCAATCCAACCCAGCCCACCACGCCCCACCTGTTCTTTCTTCATCATTCATACCACACCCATAGACCAATCCAACCCATCACACACCACCTACAGAACAACCAAACCCATAGCACATCTCGCCTCCAGATTAACCCAAATCAACACACACCCCACCTATAGATCCAACTCAATCCAACACGTAACCTATCAGAGAAGATGGGCAAAAAGAGAAAGATAAAAGAGGCAGAGAGAAGAAAACAGAAGGTAATAAAATGGGGTCGTTTGGTCAGAGAGGGGTGAGGGGAAGTAGAAAAAGGCAAGGAGAGAACCAGGGGATTTGCTCAGCAGATGGCTTGGGTAGAGGGGTCGTTCTGCCCTGGGGAGAGGAAAGGGAAAGAGATAGGTATGGGTCGTTGGGGGAGAATGAAAAGGTAGGAGCGATATGAAGGAAGAGACTGTCATATGTGCCAATGAGATGTTTCCATAAAAAATCGTTCTGAAGATCTTGCTCCATCGGGCAGGGTTGTCTTCGTGTGTGCGTGTTCACTCTTGGGTCCCAACACTCTTGGCAGGAGTACCAAAAACATATTAGACTCATATTGTTCAGGCATTCAAAGTTAGGCGAACATATAAGGCACATGCAGGTTACCAGTATATATACAAATACTACACTAGATCTTGATCTTCTATTCACATGAGTGACAGATACGTAAATACAACATCTTTGATGAAAGCAACACTTGAGAGTTGAGTAGGGAATGAAATAAGTAAAAACTACTGGACAATGGCTTATAAGCATTGAACTAAATCAGATGACTCAAAAAACTTTCCAAAGAGTACAGTGCTGGATAGCAGGACCAACATCGTTGTAAGTTGTAACCCTTGTATTTTACACCTGTAACTGACACAGACCAAAATGCACTTATTTTCAACACAGTCAAAAGAGAAGTGGCATTATAAATGAAGGCATTCCCATTTGGTAAAAGAGCAATATTCTTCTATGAAACAATCCTAGTCATCTGCTTTGTTGACCTTAAAAGGTCTGTCAACAAGACAATCATCAGTTGACTAAGGCCCTTTCTGATGGTGAGAATTTGAGAATTCCTGTCACTAAAACTTGGAGTTCTCAAGATGTTTGATAAAGATCAAAATGACTGTTGGCACTCCAAATTTTAGAATTGTGTATTTGGAAAGGCTCTTTGGGTGATTCAACTCTTTGCTGTTCTGGCATGTCAAAAGCAGAATTCACCCAACAATCTTTAACAGGGACTCAGCCCAGAAGTTTGGAATTCATGAGTCTCCTGACAAGGCAAATTTGCTGTTAGCAAACCTCGCAATCAAACGAGGCCTACAATTCTCTGTAAATCAAGTGATGTCTACAACACTTGCAGTTGCAGGCGACTGATTAAAGGCTCTCAATGAGCATTAATGCTCTGGATTCTGGATTCCCAAATGCAAAGCTTCCTTTCGAGTTCCGGTTTTCGATTTTAAAGCATGGTATAGATCAGATTGGATTTGAAAAAAATGCAGATCGGTTCGAGATAGCAAGTTTCAGGAATCAATCTCTCTTTTTCTTTCTCAGCTGATTTTAAGCTGTTTTGAGTGACTCAATTTGTATACATCTCTCAGATGGAAGGAAAAGATCAGCTGTTGTTGATTTCGTGATCTTGGCGAGTCAGGGATCGGTCTCTGAAGTTAGGGTTCCTGATCGGATCTGGAAACAAAACTCAAAGTGGCACAATGCCAAACAGCCCCTAGTTTTCCATCTTGAACACATCCCTAAACCCTATGGAGTAACAGACGCATCCAACACATGAGAGAAAGTAATAGATAAACAGAGATGAATAGAGAGAGAACCCCTACCTGACGGAGACAATGGAGACGGTGAAGCTTCGTCGACGTCGAATGGACGTTGGTACCTTGCGTATTTGCAAATAGGTTGGCGAGGAAGGAGGGAGGTGAAATCTGGCTGGGGAGAAAGTTACCGCAGGTGAAAATTAGGGACAGTCGAACAGGGAGGGATAAACAGAGATGAAAAGGGCCTTTTCGATTTGCGCTATCGCCACATATTGCGATATCGCAACAAATAAAATTGCGGTATCGCAACTAAAATAACTTGCGGTATCGCAATAAAACTTGCGGCATCGCAACATTTGTTGTGATATCGCAAAAAATAATGCAACTTTTGCACTGCGCAGCGGTACGGGCTGTACGGGGAACGTCTGGGTAAAATGTTAAACTTTGGTAGCAAGGAGGGGATATCACGTACTGTAGATGACCGTACAGAAAAACCCCCTTTTTTTTTTTCCTCAATCCCTGTATGGCCTTGGACAGCGGTCAATGTGCTGTCACTTAGCTTGGCAAGTTGATCAGGCGGGTGTTGACACCAAAAATGTCACTTTGCCTCTCCAAATCAAGAAAGCTGCATGAAGTCGCAACCTGCCATAAATAGGCAATGCAACTTCTCCAAAAAATCAAATCTTGTCAGAATCAAACAAAAACTGCAAGATCCTTCAAGATAGCCAAGAGAAGAGTACACATGAGTTTCGGGCCATTTCAGAATCATTTGGCCTAACTTCGCTTCTCCGTCAGCTAAACGGGAGCTCTCGGCGGCGACATCATCGGAGACGTCAAAACTTCGATCAGAGCCTACAGATGACTCCAGCATGTCTCAAAAGGGCTCTATGCCAAATTTCAAGTCAAACCGAAAACGTTTGACCCTCCATCAATGCTCGAGCAGCAAAATCAAGCCTCCCGGCGGCGGGAACCACCGAAGCCTTCGCTCATCAAACCAAGTGCATGAGTGTCTTCAACATGCTTCCAAAAGGCTGCACGTCGAATTTCAGGTCATTCCGACAACGTTTGACCAGGTTTCGATGCTCCGAGAGAAAATCAAGCCTACCGGCGGCGGAGCAACCCGGGACCATGACATCCAAAACGGAGCCCATGGAACGTCTCAAAATGACTCCAATAGGTTCCCCGTCAAATTTCAGGTCAATCGGACATCGTTTGGCCACATATCAAAGCTCGGTATTTTCCCCGCAGCAAAATCAAGTGAAGCATCGACGGGACCCCAAACGGCTTCAAAAATCAAACAAAAGCCTATGGTTGGTCTTATTTATTGCTCAGGAGGCTTCACCTCAAATTTCAGGTCATTCCGACATCGTTTGACCAAGTTTCAGCTTCTGGCGGAAAATCAGCAGCTTTACGCGACAAAGTCTTCGGCTTTCCCGGAAAATTGGAAACTTTGCACTCTAAAAATGCAAGGATTCTCATCAAGTTTTCTACAGGGAAATCAAGCCAATAAATGAGAAGAAATGTCAAGAAAAATACAGAAGAAAACGGCGACGAAAAAGACCTCAAAACGACCGCAAAACGGGCTCCGAAGGGGAAAAATCCCCCAGGGTCGCAGACCCCTGCGACCATGGCCCATGGTCGCAGGCCCCTGCGACCATGGCCCATGGTCGCCGGTCCATGGTCGCCGGCGACCATGGAGGTCCGGGTCACCGGATTTTCCGCCGGTGACCCGTTTTTCCGTCTTTTTTCGCGTATCGCGCACTTTGGCCCCTGTGGTTTCCTGAAAATGTGATTTTTAGTGCTTGAAATTGACTCATATCCTCCGACATCCGTCAAAATCACGGGTCAACCTCCAAAAGCATAAAATCATCATTGATCGCTCCAAGATCGCCAACCGGTCGACCAAGAAAGTGCACTTTCTGTCCGACCGATCGTGAAATCGACAAGACAGATGTCACCGGCCCGCTCTTAGCTATCAATGTCTGAAGTTACATGTTCATCCGATGTCGATCAGCATGTAGATCCATCGATGATCATCGCCAGAAGAATTCCAGAAGACACGGCACGGCCCGCGACTCTTCGACTGCTCGGCGACCAATTAATGTGGTTAATTGACTAGCTTTATTATAGTCATTAATTCATTTCTTTGGACGGCCCAATCAGAAGCAAGCATTTGGGAGTTACAAGTCAATTGATTCATGGCATTTAAACCATGAAACTCCTCCCATTATGGTAATTAAGGTGATTAAAAACCCTTAATCTCCATCGGCCAATCAGATTCAAGGAAAAAGGAGTTACAAAATCAAGAAATAAATCTTGTAACTCCTCCCATTAAAGCCATTAAGGCTCATAAACCCTCCTAAATGGCTACCAAAAGCCTATAAATAGGAGAGCATTCCATTGAAATCGGAATCAGAAAAAAGAGGAGAAAATCAGAGGATCAGAAAAAAAGATCAGAAAGAGATCTGAGAGAAAGAAAAAGAGAGAAA
The DNA here is from genome assembly GCA_028538565.1 of Umbellularia californica. Lineage (NCBI taxonomy): Eukaryota > Viridiplantae > Streptophyta > Magnoliopsida > Laurales > Lauraceae > Umbellularia > Umbellularia californica. The sequence goes on from JAPQWN010000002.1 coordinate 28,153,548, forward strand.
AACTCTGCTGAAGTTCTGCACCGGCCACCACTACAAGGTGACAAAAGTCCCTTGGGGGGCACCCCCCCCAAGGTCCTTGCCTTCTCCTGCTGCCTCCAATGGCTTAGACGTGGCTTTTCAGCCCGTCTACTTAGCTTTTTATTGGACATAGGACCTTCTCTTGGTCTTTGTCCTCTAAAAACCTGAGGTTATAGCCAAGCCAAGCGAATCAAGAGCATCTTCTGTTCTCATCTGCATGGATGATGGCGAAGCCCATACATGGCTTGCGACCGTCAATCTGAACGAGTCCCCCACAATCTCCTGAAAAGTTAGATCTTCCTTTTCTTGCTTTTCATTGTAATCTGTATTTTTCTAAAGAGACAAAAATCACAAATCTTGTCTTTCATTATTGATGAGAATTGTAAATCGGCTATAAACGCCAAAATCGGCTATAAATGCCAAACAAAATCGCCTTTCACGGCAAATTAAGAAAATGTCTCTTTTCTTAAATATTTGTGCAATGGAAAACTTGAAAGAAGTTGATTTCCTTTTTACTTGCGAAGGTTGATCTCCGGATTACCACTTGCAATTCCAAGTAAAATAGAAAATCTGGCACACCCACATAAAAGAAATGTTGATGCACGCTTCAGGGCCCGCCAGGGCGCGAAAGGGCCGGACCCGACGGACTCCCACGTTCCGCCGACCCCGGTAGCCGCCCCAACGGCGCCTCGGAGCGCGTTCCATCAAGCTGGCACACCCGGTGGGACTCGTTCATTTGAGAACACGGTGCTTGGAAATGAAATATTTGCATATCATACTTTTTGCTCTATGCTTATACTTCTTTTCTGGATTCCTTGGCTACTTCCTAGCTGGTAGCCTATGTTGGATTTTGCATCCTAAAAAAAAAAAAACATGAGATGGGATTTTTTGGAAATTTCTATTTCTTTGAGTTTGTTTCCATTCTTTCTCTTTTCAAAAAAAAAAATAAAAAAAAATCAGTTTTCTTAGTTTGAATTCAAAATTGAGAAACTTTGATCCTATCCTATCGTTCTTTGGTGCTTGCAGAAATGTTGAGCCCGTTCGACTAAGGTTTTGGGCCATCGTTTCTCTTCGATGAGTTCATTAGAGATTTAAAAAAAAAAAAAAAAATCAGTTTTCTTAGTTTGGATTCAAAATTGAGAAACCTTGATCCTATCCTATCGTTCTTTGGTGCTTGCAGAAATGTTGAGCCCGTTCGACTAAGGTTTTGGGCCATCGTTTCTCTTCGATGAGTTCATTAGAGATTTCAAAAAAAAAAATAAAAAAAAATCAGTTTTCTTAGTTTGAATTCAAAATTGAGAAACTTTGATCCTATCCTATCGTTCTTTGGTGCTTGCAGAAATGTTGAGCCCGTTCGACTAAGGTTTTGGGCCATCGTTTCTCTTCGATGAGTTCATTAGAGATTTCAAAAAAAAAAAAAAAAAAAAAAAATCAGTTTTCTTAGTTTGGATTCAAAATTGAGAAACCTTGATCCTATCCTATCGTTCTTTGGTGCTTGCAGAAATGTTGAGCCTGTTCGACTAAGGTTTTGGGCCATCGTTTCTCTTCGATGAGTTCATTAGAGATTTCAAAAAAAAAATAAAAAAAAATCAGTTTTCTTAGTTTGGATTCAAAATTGAGAAACCTTGATCCTATCCTATCGTTCTTTGGTGCTTGCAGAAATGTTGAGCCCGTTCGACTAAGGTTTTGGACCATCGTTTCTCTTCGATGAGTTCATTAGAGATTTCAAAAAAAAAAATATTAAAAAAAAATAAAAATAAAAAAAATTAGTTTTCTTAGTTTGGATTCAAAATTGAGAAACTTTGTTCCTATCCTATCGTTCTTTGGTGCTTGCAGAAATGTTGAGCCCGTTCGACTAAGGTTTTGGGCCATCGTTTCTCTTCGATGAGTCTATTTGGGATTTTTATAAAAAAAGGGACATAGACCACTAAGGTTAAACCAATTGCGTTCTTTGATCACGATTGATTCAAGAAAAGCCTTGTCCAGAGTGTGGAGACAGCTTGACTGTTCTAGGCAAGGGTCCTCCAAACGGGTTCATTAAGTAATCCTACCCTTACCTGGGGGCAATTCTATCAATTGAGGTTTCATAAGACCGGGTTAGGAGGCCTATGTGTACTCTCTCGTCTTTAAATCTTCAAAAATTAAAAAAAATAATAAAAATAAAAAAAAAGATTTTCAAAAAAAAAATCTTAAAAAAAAAAAAAAAAAAAAAATTTTCAAAAAAAAATAAAATAAAAAAATAAATAAAAAAAATATTTTAAAAAAAAATAAAAAATAAAAAAAATAAAATAAAAATAAAATAAAAAAAAATCATTTCAAAAAAAAAAAAATCTCCAAAAACTCGTCACTTTTTGGATTCAGATTCGAGAAATTGTGGTCTCTTCCCTTCTGAGTACTGGCGCTCGCGGAAATCGTTGAGCCCGTATTTGAATCGGAATGCCACCTGCTCTCTTTGACGAATCCATTTCTGACATTTCAAAACAAAGAATCCCATCTCATGGATGCGATCTCCAACATTTGTGCATAGCAATACTGGTACGCCCTTTCAGGGTCTACTGTATCTGTGACCGGCACATTTGTAACTCCTACCTTATATTCTTCTTATCTCGAGCAAGCCCTGCTTCTCGATAAGTCGAATTTAGGTTTACAATTGCTTCTAGCAGTCACTGGAACGCTCATTCTGGGCTCACCATACTTGCTGTCAGAACAATTGTACCGTCTATGGCTTTTTGCCTTCTTCATGTCGCTTGGGTCATATCCCTTGAGCGATTTGAAAAGACAACCATAGAAATTCCCATTTATGATCATTACATTCTTGTGATTACTAATGGATGTGGTCTTGTTTCAGAACTTTTTCGAAACTAACAATGGCAGCCTTAACCATTATCTTCGATGAGAACAAGCACCAACTCATGCTTCAACAGAAGCAAACCGAGCGCACTTACAAGCGCCCCGCCAGCTGCCGAAGCGTCAACTCCCTCGGCAACTCTCTGAACTCTGGGTCGACCTCGACTCCCCGGACCATCGTCTTCGGGACACTGGGACCATTCCCACTTCCCGAAGAACAAACTGCGCCTGCCAAAAGGCAGAAGATCGCCTCTCAACGTGTCACTCCCGTGACACCAAAGGCGAGCGCCCAAAAGCCTGAAGCCCGCGGCACCCCCGCGAAGCCTCGACCCACAAACAACCAGGTCTATCCCAAGACTTGGTCCCCAAGACCTTCCCCAAAATAAAGAAGGTCTCAAATTTCCACCAAGCCAGCATACCTGGCCCCACTCAAAGAAAACCAGTTCTACCCTCTTGCCTACATGAAAGAGGAGAGACCCATCTCCAACCTGACTCCCAACTCAACCCAGCTTGAGCCGGCTTGTTCCTACAGGCCCAAAATTAGATCATGCATCACCAGGCCTCTACAAGCACCTGCCAAGGCCTACACTCCTTCAGTTCGACCCTTCATCTCTACAGGGGCCGAACTCGAAAGGTTTAAAGCTTCGCTGCAACAGGCAAAGGACCGGGTCCGCATCCTGTCCTTGCCCAACCACAAAGAAGACAAGCTCGGCTGCTGCGCCCGAGGGAGCACATCCTTCATCGTCAGAGCCCAGCCGAAGCTGACCAAAGCTCAAATCGCTCGTCGAGCACGCCGCCGTGCGTCATATCGACAAAAGAGACTAGAGAGCAAAGGACCCAGCCTTCTACACTTCAAGTCTCCCACAAATGGGTCGAAAAAGAAAGACCCGACCAAGTTGCTGCCGTCCATATGGTTGGAAAAACCAGAAGACGCCAAAGGTCAGCATCAAAAATCCATGTCCGACGTCCGGTGACCCGTAGCATCACCAGGACACAAAGACATCCCGAAGAATCTCCTGCCCCTTCCAGCCAAGGACGGGAGAGTAATCCTTCATCAAGCTCTTCATCAAAAAGAATGAGCCCCAGCTCGGTCACCAGGACGATTTCTTCGTTCGAATCCCGAGGGATGAACGTCTTGGCTACAAGTTCTGAGCCGCCACCTCAGAATCCACCTCGAGATGATGCGCTCACACGCATCCAGCAGTTGGAACAAGGCCAGCAGAGGATTGAAACTCTGATGGAAAACCTTCTCCTTGTCGTCCAAAATCAGGTGAACAATGAGCCTCCTCCAAATCATAGCAATAACGAGGGAAATGGAGAAGAAAATGAGTCACGCGCCCTCACCAAAAAGGACGTAGACAGTATCCTCGCCAAAGCAAAAGAAGAGGATATACTCAAAGAGCATGGGATCAAGCCACCATATCCTTTATGGATGGACTCGGTCCCGTTCCCCACAAAATTCAAGCATCCTACTCTCCAAACATATACGGGGAAAGGATCGGCCAGACAGCACGTCATCCACTTCAAGATCTTGACGGGAGCTATCGCGGATCAAGATGCACTCAAGATCCGCCTCTTTGCAAGTACCCTAAAAGGTACGGCCTTCGATTGGTACTCCACTCTGCCGGAGAACTCCATTCAGAACTGGGCTATGCTGGAGACACGCTTCCTGACCCACTTCCAAGGTGAGGATCATCCTGTTACTATGGCTCAGCTCTGCAGCCTAAAACAGGGAGAGAATGAGTCAACTTATGACTTCATTCACAAGTGGAAAGCAATGGCGTACAAATGCTCAGATGTACTGCCACAAGCGTCGCTAGTCGACATCTGCCGAAACAACATGAGAGCTAAAATCCGCTCCATGATCATCGGCAATAAATCAAAGAACCTGCGGGAACTCCTGGAAGCTTCCATGGAAGCTGAAACGGTGATCAAAGACCTCAACAGTCAGAAATCATCAAAGAAAGAGCCGACTGCTGTTGCAACCTCTAAACCAAAGAAGAAGGAGGTTCTCAATGTGCAGACTAAGTCAGCTCCTCAGCAACCAAAGAAAGCTGAAAATAGAGCTGCAGGTAAGAGACCTGAACTCTCTGATGCCTTCAAAGAGCGAGTAGAAAAGAAATATCCGTTCGATGAAGACGTCGAAGAAATCTTTGAGGCTCTCCTAGCAAATGGCAAACTCATTTTGCCAGAGCCCAAAAGACCTGGAGACGTTGGCAAAACCAATGATCCTCGGTACTGTCCATACCACCAGATGGTCTCGCATCCTCTCAATCAATGCTTTGTTGTGAGAGAGAAGATAAACGAGATGTGGAAAAACGGAGTCATCACCTTTGACAAAAACTATGGGACTGCCTCCGTCAACATGGTGTCATGTGGACAAACACCAAAATCACCGAAGAAGAAGATCACTACTTCCTTCAAGGTGATAAAAAGAATTCAAACGTCCGAAGTGTTGGTTCCTTGCCCGACACCAGACGGACAACCCATATGGGTACATCCCGATCTCCTGGAAGATGAAAATTGGGAGATCGTCAAAACAAAGCCGACCGCTCAACAGCGAAGGCAGGCCAAGAAACATCTCCTCAAGCTCAAACGGCAAGAGAAGACCCAGCCAAAACAAGAAGTCCATGAAAAGGCAGAGGCCTCCTCTACCACTTCACTCGGGGCAACAGAAACGTCCCCTCCAGAGACTTCAAAGGCGGTAAGAAACTTCACTCTTAGTGATTTCATGCCACCTCAATTCAAAAAAGAAGCCATGCAGGGGGCATTATACTCTTGCAACTCGGTAGTTGGATTCTCCATTGATGGATACGAGTCTAGCGACACCGACGATGGATTCGAGCCCAACTACACCGATGAGTGGGAGGAATCTCTTGAAACAGGAGAATATCTCTCCGATGAAGAATGGGTTCCTGAAAGTCACCTTATGCCAGTAATCTGGTATAACCCCTTGCAACCACAAGGATCCTGGTCTGATGATGAAGAAGACCAAGAGGCTGCACAAGAAGATGCTGTTAACCCAGCACCTGTCATTGCTCCAGTGGAAATCAACTATGTTGAGCCACACGGAGAAGACGAAGAAGAGGATCTGGCTCCCATGCCTGATCTTGAAGAATATGCAAGGATCTTGCAGCGTCTCGCTCTAGAACAAGAGCAAGACCGCGTCAACGAGATTCCTCACAATCCAGAGCCGGAAGTCCCTGAAGCCCATCAGGTACCTCCTCCCTCAACTCCTGAAAATGGAGAACATTGCTGGATAGATGATCCTCTTACATCCGAGGATGAGTCTGACTCCGAGCAGGCAACATCTCCTATCAGAGCTTCCAGTAATGTAATATATCAGGACTATAGCTCTTCTGAAGCGTCGTCTGATGAGATTACCTACACTCCGACGACGCCTAACAATGTATCCTCTGGAGCTACCTCGTCTCACGTGACTTTCACAGAGATGACACCCTCTCAGGTTTCTTCTCCTGAGACTGTGACTTCAGGATACACATTCTTCCCGACTCATCATCATGAAGAAAACCCAACTTGGGGTGATGGATGGGTCAACGAAGAAGAAAAGCTGCTGGATGCTGTTCAGGACTTGCTCCCGGAAAATGCTCCGTGCAACACAATCACTGAGGATGGCAACTCTGCTGCAGATACATCCCCAGTAGATGAAAAACGACAGCCTCTTGATCCTGAAGACAATCTTCCAAACGAAGATCCTTCTGAAGAAGCTCTCGAAGTTGGTAGAGGCACCCGTTCGGGCCGGGACTACCACAAAAATTACAACCAATCTTCCTTTACTTATGTAAATCCTTCGGGAAAAGATGTTGTAAGCGCCCCCAGTGGCAACAATGATGAACATGCAGGCCCTAAGGAGGCTTTCAAGTATGACTTGGTTGAGCACTTCAAACACATACCTGCACGTCTTCACATCCTAGACTTATTGCGAATGTCTCCACGCACTCGTGATAATCTCATATCAGAATTACAAAAACTGAATGAGGATGTCGACAAACATGCCCCACAAGTCCTCCAAATTGAAATGGACTACCGGGTCAAAAACTCTGAAACTTCCTTAAAAGAAGAAAAAAAGAAAACTGAGGGATCATGCATCCAATGCCTCTCGGTTCAAAAGGCAGCCAGTGCAACCATCGCCTTCACTAAGGAAGACCTCCTACTTGGCGAAGCAAGGCACAACCGACCCCTGTACTTCACAGGGTACATCAAAGAAATGCCGATACATAGAGTTCAGATCGACCCAGGTTCTGCACTCAACCTCATCTCCACTTCGGCTCTTGAAGAGTTGGGCATCCCACCCAGCAAGCTAAGCCACACATCTGTATCTATCTTTGGATACGATGGGAGCACTCAAAGGCCTATCGGCAAAATCAGGTTCAAATTGCAAATCGGTGATCTTATCTCTGAGGTCACTGTGTATGCAATAAAAACCCCCTTATGCTACAACATCCTTCTCGGACGTCCTTGGATACACGAGAATGGTGTTGTTCCTTTAACTCTACATCAATGCATCAAGTTTGTCGGCGACGACGGCATGGTACATCGAGTCTTTGCGGACAGGAAACCCTTCAAAGGGAAAGAAGTCCACTTCGCAGACTCCCAAATGTATGAAGGCGAAAAAGAAGAAGAAGAGGAAATAGCACCCCCTGCTGAAAATCTCCAGAAAGATAAAGGCAAGGCTCCTCAAAAATCACCGGAAGAAAACAAACCCTCCGGCAAATTAGAAGAGTATAGTCAATCTCCCTTCGTTATCTCCCTCAAGAATTCAAAACCTTTGGTCATCATGACTAAAGTGAAGAAGGCGAAACAAAAGCCTGGGGGCAAATTTGTTGTTTCTCTCGTGTCTATCATGCAAGACACATACTCGGACTTAGAGCCAGAAGACGATGCATCGTCAAGCCAAGCTGACACTCAGCATGTTCAGCCTACTCTCACTCCGATGGAGACACCTGCTGATGTAGAAGATCCTACGTCAGCTACCTTTGTTGTTCCGGCAACATCACCAAAGCAAAGGCCGATCTTCTTCCATAGATCGGACGCTTCTTCATCAAACTCCATGCTGGAACCTTTTCAAAATGAAGGTATGCCTCAGCTATCTCTATATAGTCCTGTGGCACAAGCAATTATGAAGAAAATGGGCTATGACGCTCAAAACCCAGTCGGTTTGGGAGAAAGACGCGGTATTCTCACGCCATTGGAGCCCGCCTTGACCAAAAGCCAGCTGGAAGATTGGAGACTCTACGGTCATGTAGAAAAGTCTTCATATGGGTTAGGGTATGATCCCGACACTCCTCTGAGACAGTTGACACAAAGGCTTAAAAGCCGTTTTACCGACCAAGCCTCAACATCTAAAGTCCACGAAGACATCGATCTCCCTGGAAATCTCTTTAAAGAGTTACCTGACAAAGATCCAGGAAGCTCATCCAATTGGTATGATTTCTCTGATGATAAAGAGGAATCGTCCGATAATACAGACTTGTGGCATCCTGACCCAGAAGAACCCTCGTCTCCAAAAGAAATACCAGACTCAACAGGCGATTGGGACTATCTCATAGCAAGCCTTGAGGAGATCACCAATCAAGAAAATCCATGGAAAGGAACAGAGCCTTGGTCTGGTAATGCAGTTGAAACTCCAGAAGGTTTCGTTGAGTTGGAATCCTCCGAAAATATTGTGGAGGAACCACCTTCGAACCTTCCGACAGAAGATCCTGTTCAAAAGATAAACTTGGGAACACCTGATAACCCACGTCCTGTATTCATAAGCAAGAATATAAAGGATGATGAGTTACCCGAGTATATCGCTTTTCTTCGTGAGTTCGTTGATTGCTTTGCATGGTCCTATGCTGAAATGCCTGGTTTAGACCCCAAAGTAGCAGTCCACAAACTCAATCTTCAAGAAGACATTAAGCCTGTCAAACAAAGCCAAAGAAGATTCCGTCCAGATGTGATGGATAAAATTGAACAAGAAGTTCAAAAACTCAAAAGCGTTGGCTTCATCCGTGAGGAACAACATCCAGAGTGGTTGGCCAATATTGTCCCCGTGACAAAGAAAACTGGGCAGATCAGAGTCTGTATTGACTATAGAGACTTGAATGGCGCTTGCCCTAAAGATGAATTCCCGCTCCCCATACCGGAGGTGATGATTGACAATACCTGCGGATTCGAGCGAATGACATTCATGGATGGCTTCTCTGGTTACAATCAGATAAAGATGCATCCCGAGGATGAAAAACACACTTCATTTCGGACTCCATTTGGCGTGTATTGCTACACTGTCATGCCATTTGGTCTGAAAAATGCTAGTGCCACATATCAGAGGGCTATGATGAAAATATTCCAAGATATGCAGCACAAGACGGTCGAATGTTACGTTGATGACCTCGCCGTCAAAAGCAGAAGAAAAGAAGACCATCTCAAAGATCTTCGGGAAGTCTTCCTCCGACTCCGCAAACACAAACTGCGGATGAATCCTCTAAAATGCTTCTTCGGCGTCTCGTCGGGTAAGTTTCTCGGATTCCTTGTTCGGAAAGCTGGAATAGAACTTGACCCCATAAAAGTCAAGGCTATTCTAGAAATGCCCTCTCCAAGAACCCTAAGGGAACTAAAAGGGCTCCAAGGGAGATTGGCCTACATCAGACGGTTCATCTCCAATCTTTCGGGGAAATGCCGTCCATTCTCTCGATTGATGAAAAAAGGTGTAGACTTTGTCTGGGATGCCGACTGCGAAGCCGCATTTCAAGATATCAAGTCATACCTGACCAAACCTCCAGTGTTAGCTGCCCCTGCCACTGGAAAACCATTCATCTTGTACACAAGAGCTCTTGATCATTCTGTAGGCGCTCTGCTTGCACAAGAGAATGGTGAGGGAAAAGAAGCTGCTCTATACTACCTCAACCGCATGCTAGTAGGTGCAGAGCATCGCTACTCTCCAGTCGAAAAAGAATTCCTTGCAGTGATGTTCGCCGTACAAAAGCTACGTCACTACTTGCTTTCCAACACAGTCTACCTGGTCTCGAGGATCAACCTCTTGAAGGTCCTTGTCACGAAGGCCGGTTCTCTCAATGCCCGACTGGCAAAATGGTCCATCCTCTTGTCACAATTTGATATTAGGTATGTGCCACAAAAAGTAATCAAAGGCCAAGCTCTAGCAGATTTCCTCGCAGAGCATCCATTGCCTAAAATTCACCACTCAGAGATGATCTCCCAGACGAACCTGTCTACAACGTGGAGACTTCCTCACCAAATGCCTCCTGGGACATGTACTTTGACGGTGCAACCAGGACAAATGAAAACAGAAAGCTGATCTCGGGAGTTGGCATCCTCTTTGTTAGCCCTGACAAATGCATGATTCCACACGCTGTCTCGCTACTAGAACCATGCACAAACAATGCAGCTGAATACCAAGCTCTGATCCTAGGATTGGAACTCGCCATCGAATCCGGTATCACTATGCTGGAAGTCTTTGGAGACTCTCAACTGATCGTCAACCAGATGAATCAGAAATATGAAGTCAGGAAGCCCGATCTGCTGCCTTATTACAACAAGGCACAATCGCTTCTGCAAAAGTTTGACATCTGCAACATCACCCACATTCGTAGAGGTGAAAATATCCGTGCAGATGCCCTGGCCAGACTTGCCGCATCAATGGCAATCCAGGAAGGGGAAAACATGCAAATTACAGTGAATGAGAGAAGGATCCTCCCTCCTCTTAACACACACCAAGCAGTTGCTGAATGGCACCGAGTGGTTGGAAGTCGGATCTCTATCCTTCAACCTTCAATCGGCGACTGGAGGGATCCGTTCATTGATTACACTATGTTCGGAATCCTACCTGAAGATCCAAAAGAACGGGTAAGCATTCAAAGGCGAGCCCCAAACTTTCATTTGGATATCCCTTCAAAGATCCTTTATAGGAAATCCTTCAACGGAGTACTTCTACGCTGCTTGTCACAAGAAGAGGCCGAAGAAACACTTAAAGAAGTTCATGCTGGTCTTTGTGGAGCCCATCAGGCAGGTCCTAAGCTCTATGATCAGATAAAAAGGTTAGGTTACTATTGGCCTACCATGGTTGCTGATGCAATGCAATTTGCCAAACGCTGCCAGCTATGCCAAGTTCACGGAGATTACATTCACATGCCTCCGGAATGGCTGCATCCTACAGCAATCTCATGGCCTTTTGAAGCATGGGGCATGGACATCATAGGTCCTATCTCTCCCCCTTCAAGCAAAGGTCATCGCTTCATCTTCGCCGCTACGGATTATTTCTCCAAGTGGTCAGAAGCTTTTGCGTTCAACGAAATGAAGACCTCATCAGTTCTTCAGTTCCTGCGCACCAACATCATTTGTCGTTTCGGCATACCCAAGAGATTCGTCCATGATAACGGACCACAATTCCGGGATCATCGATTCTACAGGTTTTGCGACAAATACAAAATCCAAAGCTGTCCTTCGACTCCATACAATCCGGCAGCAAACGGATTAGCAGAAGCCTTCAACAAGACACTCTGCAAAATCCTTAAGAAAATGGTCTCTAGTCACAAAAGAGACTGGAGCGATAAACTGTCTGAAGCTTTGTGGGCCTATCGAACCACCGTTCGAGGACCAACCCATAGCACACCATTCTCCTTGGTCTATGGATGCGAAGCTGTCGTGCCCCTAGAGGTACAAATTCCTTCTCTGAGGGTATCTCTACAAAATGACATGACTCAAGAAAGCAATGTCAAATTGCGACTCCATGAGCTGGACAATCTCGACGAGAGACGGCTCGAAGCTCGACAAAGCATTGAACGTTACCAAGCACGCATGGCAGGATCTTTTGACAAAAGGGTCCGGCAACGCGCCTACAAAAAGGGTGACTTGGTTCTTGCGGTAAAAAGACCAATGGTCTTCGCACACAAATCCAAAGGCAAATTTGAACCAAAATGGGAGGGACCCTACGTCATCGACAAAGTCTTCTCCAACGGCGCATATGCCCTCCTAAACATGGAAGGCGACAGATGTATGCTGCCTATCAACGGCAAGTTCTTGAAGCGGTACTACCCTTGAAGACTTACCCAACTGGGTAAGAGCAATGCCTGTATGGCCAAAACCTGTTCTCAGGTACTCGCTCGTCAAACCCACTCTCTTTAGAATTTTCATATCAAATGTCAAAATTTCTAGAGATTCAAAAACAATGCTTACTTTCATTGTTTCATTGTTCAAAAACAAAAAAAAATCCAAGTTTAGGAGCCTCTCCCTGACTTGACCAAAACTTTCGATCCTTGAACCAAAATTCATGGTTTGAAACAAAAATCCGGATTCAGGGATTTCTACCCTAGTCCACCTTACCTTTTACCGCCAAATGGTTCCAGGTCAAAATTTACGACCCTCGTGTCTTTAAACAAAAAAAAAATGGTTTTTCAAAAATCGTGGGGAAACGACATCAAAGTCAGTACCCGCAAAACAAAAATTTTGAGAAAAAGCAAGGATGCGGCATTCCATCGATACTTGCACCCAAAATCGCAGGGAAGCGACATTTCGTCGATACTTGCAAAATCCAAAAATCGTGGAGAAGCAACAAACCAGTTGATATCCACAACCCAAATTTCAAAGGTTCGAGAAAACCTAAAATCGTGGAGAAGCAACAAACCAGTTGATATCCACAACCCAATTTCAAAAATCGTGGAGATGCAACATACCAGTTGCTATCCACAACCAAAATTACAAATGGTTCGAGAAAACCTCAAATTTCAAAAATCGCGGAGAAACGACATCAAGTCAATACCCGCAAAACCAAAAGTCTTGGGAAAAGCAGGGAAGCGACGCTTAGTCGATATTTGCACCCCAATTCGCGAGGAAGCGACATTCCATCAATACTCGCAAAACCGAATGAGCAAGGAAGCGACATTCCATCGATACTTGCAAGACCATTCAGCGGGGAGGCGACATTTAGTCGATACCTGCATTTTGAAAACCAAAACTCGGCTATAAATGCCAAAATCAGGCTATAAATGCCAAAACAAAAATTTCCGGCTATAAACGCCAAAACCGGCTTTCATGCCAATAAAACAAAACTTGGTTTTCAAAAAAAACTCGGCTACAAATGCCACACACAAAAAAAAAAAACCTGACTCTCATGTCAAAACCGGCTATAAATGCCACAAATTGGCTATCAATGCCACCAAACCGGCTATAAATGCCACCAATTGGCTATCAATGCCACCAAACTGGTTGTAAATGCCACAAAAATCCGGCTTCCATGCCAAATTCGTTTCCCCTACCAAAACAACCATTTGACAAAAGATTTTCACAAAATGACAAAGCTTTTGATCAAATCCCATTTAGCAATTGCTTTCATCACAAAAAGATTTGAGTGAGCGTAGGGAACAACAAAAAAAAAAGGTACCAAAAAAATACATGTGGTACCAAAGCAAAAAAAAAAAAATAGAGAGTGTTCACAAGCACTACAAAAAAAAAAAAAGAAAAGTACCAAAAAAAATACATGTGGTACCAAAAAAAAAAAAGAAAGTGTCCACAAGCACTACAAAAAAAAAAAGAGTACCAAAAAATACATGTGGTACAAAAAAAAAAGAAGAATGGTTTCTGCTATAAAAAATCAGGAGCTCAGCCAAAAATGGTCTCCAGCCAAAGCTTCAGCTCCTCAAGCAAACTTTTGGCCTCAGCCGTCAGAGTTTCCAAGGCACGCTTCTTCAGGAACTTGCCATGAGATGCTGGCGAATGCCGTAACCCTTCTTTTACACCGGGAAGCTCTTCCCCAGCAGTTTGCCATCGTTCGTTTTCTAGAGTCCTCCTCTCGAGAACTTGACCGGCATCTGCAACCCTGCGGATCAGAGTACTCTCCCTGTCACGAGCCTCTGTTATAGCAGCCCACTTCGCATCGACTTGTGCCTTCAAATGCTCAAGACGTTTCCTGGCCTCCTCAACTTCCCTATCAAGGACGTTAAGGTCATGCCTCAATCCGATGATGGCTAGCTCTTCCTTGTTCTTCTCCCGAACTAGCTGCTTCTTGCTTTGTGTAGCCTCATTCAGGTCAGACTTAGCCTTATCAGCAGGGTCCAAGAACATCTCCTTGAAGAATTGGTCGTCAGGGAAACCCATGGTCTCAAACCACTTGTCACCCAGTGCAATGATCCTATCAACGATCGCCCTGGCACCTGTGACATCCAGACCAACCTCTTCGGTGTCGGTCAGATCTCCTGTACATGTGGGATCATGCCAAATCCTGCCTCCAAGTGTCCAGAAAGGAGAGTCTTGACCCAAGAACTCAAAACCCGAGCCAGCACCTTCTTCGCAAATTGAAGAGACGAACTGGATGAAGATTCAACCTTCTCCGCTGATCGGCTGCTCATGTCATGTCCCATTGGAAGAGTAACAAAAGAACTCTTTTCACTTGGAGCCACTGGAGAGGGAATCTCAACACGAGGCATCTCCTCAATCATATCAGAACTGGTCTCTACCTCCGGATCGACCTCTGGCATCCCTTGCTCTGGTTCTGAAGAAAGCGATGGACTCTCTTCTGTCACTTCAAAACCTGCAAATGAAACACAAAAAGGTATGAATATGATCCTGTTCAAAAAAAATCATCAGGGTCATCACTACAAAGTACCTTCTTCGACGACTGGCGGAACACTCTCTTCCTCCATGAACTCATCGGAAGCATCATCAACATTTGCGTCCATTGATGGTTCAAAGTCATCGGAATCTTGTGGCGAGTCAGCTGACAAAAAATGTTAGCAAATCAAGTCGCAGGCAAAAAAAAAAAAAAAGAGAAAAGAGACACACGTGAAGAAAAAAAAAAACAGAAATCACGTGAAAAAAAAAAAAAAAAGAAAAGAAAAAAAAAAGAGAAGAAGAATAGAAAGAAAAAAAAAAACAAGAAGAAAGAAAAAAAAAGAGAAGAGAAACTTTTTTTTTCCATCCTATTCTCTACATAGAGTTTTCTTGAAAGAAAAAAGAAAGAAAACTTACTTGAAGCCATTGATGGAGAAGAAGAAGGAAAAAGCTTGAAGATCCTTGAAGAAGAAAAACTCTTGGCCTTGGAGCTCTCTTGAGATTGTTGCAAAAGAAAGCAATAAGAGCAAGAGATCCTACCCTCTTTGCTTTTATAGGAGAGAGCAAATCAAAGAAGGAAACAAAAAAGAAAGGTAAGTGTTACTAATTAGTAACCTTACCAAAAGAGAAGGAATTAGAAAGATTCTTTCCCAAAAAGAAAGATGTCTTTGAGAGATTTCCTCCCAAAATCAATCAATGAGAGATTCTCTCCAACAAAATAGGATATTGAAGATTCTTTCCCAAAAAGAAAGATACCTTGAGATATTCTCTCCCAAATTAAGGGAATATGAGAGATTCTCTCCCATAAAGCTATTTTTAGATATTCTCTATCCAAAGGAGATATCTTTAGATATTCTTTACAAAAATGACCCCACATGAGATCTAAGCCATCCTAAAAAGCTTAAGGTCCCATGGGCTAGCCCATATGAGCCAGGTTTGACCACCTAGGCACTATAAAAAAAAAAAGGGCTTTTAGTCAGGAAAAAATCCCTCTTACCAAGAGCATACAAAAATGGTTCCATGCCTCTTTTGAGTTGATTGAACCATACAAAAAATTCCAAGCCCATGAGCTTCCAAAAATCAAACCATCCAGCCTCATATACCAAGTTGAGCCAAAATCTTGAAATTGACATTCCACAAAAATCCAAACTACTCCAATGGACCCACACAGTCCCAAAGAGTGACCAAAAACCAAATCCTGGTCCCCTAACTTGCCACATACAGCTTGTTAGGTCACAAGACCAAAACAAAAAACCAAATCATGATCTCCCAACTTGCCGCATACAACTTGTTGGGTCACAAGGTCAAAACCAAAACCCGATCCCCTAACCTGCCATATATAGCTGGTTAGGTCACAAGATCAAAAACAGAAATCCAAATCCACATCCCTGATGTCATCTTCAAAACTTTGCCTCGAGATGGTGTGTGATTCCTTTCACTACCATAAAATTCCCCTGGAAGCTCAAAGGCTACTATACCAAAGGAAAGATTGCTCAAAGACTCTTGGTCAAGACTCAAGCTCTCCTTCAAAAATCTCTTCGAGGCACATCGACTACAAAAGTCAAGCAACTCGTCGCTGTACCTCGAGGGGGCATTTGTTGACACCAAAAATGTCACTTTGCCTCTCCAAATCAAGAAAGCTGCATGAAGTCGCAACCTGCCATAAATAGGCAATGCAACTTCTCCAAAAAATCAAATCTTGTCAGAATCAAACAAAAACTGCAAGATCCTTCAAGATAGCCAAGAGAAGAGTACACATGAAGTTTCGGGCCATTTCAGAATCATTTGGCCTAACTTCGCTTCTCCGTCAGCTAAACGGGAGCTCTCGGCGGCGACATCATCGGAGACGTCAAAACTTCGATCAGAGCCTACAGATGACTCCAGCATGTCTCAAAAGGGCTCTATGCCAAATTTCAAGTCAAACCGAAAACGTTTGACCCTCCATCAATGCTCGAGCAGCAAAATCAAGCCTCCCGGCGGCGGGAACCACCGAAGCCTTCGCTCATCAAACCAAGTGCATGAGTGGCTTCAACATGCTTCCAAAAGGCTGCACGTCGAATTTCAGGTCATTCCGACAACGTTTGACCAGGTTTCGATGCTACGAGAGAAAATCAAGCCTGCCGGCGGCGGAGCAACCCGGGACCATGACATCCAAAACGGAGCCCATGGAACGTCTCAAAATGACTCCAATAGGCTCCCCGTCAAATTTCAGGTCAATCGGACATCGTTTGGCCACATATCAAAGCTCGGCATTTTCCCCGCAGCAAAATCAAGTGAAGCATCGACGGGACCCCAAACGGCTTCAAAACTCAAACAAAAGCCTATGGTTGGTCTTATTTATTGCTCAGGAGGCTTCACCTCAAATTTCAGGTCATTCCGACATCGTTTGACCAAGTTTCAGCTTCTGGCGGAAAATCAGCAGCTTTACGCGACAAAGTCTTCGGCTTTCCCGGAAAATTGGAAACTTTGCACTCTAAAAATGCAAGGATTCTCATCAAGTTTTCTACAGGGAAATCAAGCCAATAAATGAGAAGAAATGTCAAGAAAAATACAGAAGAAAACGGCGACGAAAAAGACCTCAAAACGACCGCAAAACGGGCTCCGAAGGGGAAAAATCCCCCAGGGTCGCAGACCCCTGCGACCATGGCCCATGGTCGCCGGTCCATGGTCGCCGGCGACCATGGTCCGGGTCACCGGATTTTCCGCCGGTGACCCGTTTTTCCGTCTTTTTTCGCGTATCGCGCACTTTGGCCCCTGTGGTTTCCTGAAAATGTGATTTTTAGTGCTTGAAATTGACTCATATCCTCCGACATCCGTCAAAATCACGGGTCAACTTCCAAAAGCATAAAATCATCATTGATCGCTCCAAGATCGCCAACCGGTCGACCAAGAAAGTGCACTTTCTGTCCGACCGATCGTGAAATCGACAAGACAGATGTCACCGGCCCGCTCTTAGCTATCAATGTCTGAAGTTACATGTTCATCCGATGTCGATCAGCATGTAGATCCATCGATGATCATCGCCAGAAGAATTCCAGAAGACACGGCACGGCCCGCGACTCTTCGACTGCTCGGCGACCAATTAATGTGGTTAATTGACTAGCTTTATTATAGTCATTAATTCATTTCGTTGGACGGCCCAATCAGAAGCAAGCATTTGGGAGTTACAAGTCAATTGATTCATGGCATTTAAACCATGAAACTCCTCCCATTATGGTAATCAAGGTGATTAAAAGCCCTTAATCTCCATCGGCCAATCAGATTCAAGGAAAAAGGAGTTACAAAATCAAGAAATAAATCTTGTAACTCCTCCCATTAAAGCCATTAAGGCTCATAAACCCTCCTAAATGGCTACCAAAAGCCTATAAATTGGAGAGCATTCCATTGAAATCGGAATCAGAAAAAAGAGGAGAAAATCAGAGGATCAGAAAAAAAGATCAGAAAGAGATCTGAGAGAAAGAAAAAGAGAGAAAAACTCTGCTGAAGTTCTGCACCGGCCACCACTACAAGGTGACAAAAGTCCCTTGGGGGGCACCCCCCCCAAGGTCCTTGCCTTCTCCTGCTGCCTCCAATGGCTTAGACGTGGCTTTTCAGCCCGTCTACTTAGCTTTTTATTGGACATAGGACCTTCTCTTGGTCTTTGTCCTCTAAAAACCTGAGGTTATAGCCAAGCCAAGCGAATCAAGAGCATCTTCTGTTCTCATCTGCATGGATGATGGCGAAGCCCATACATGGCTTGCGACCGTCAATCTGAACGAGTCCCCCACAATCTCCTGAAAAGTTAGATCTTCCTTTTCTTGCTTTTCATTGTAATCTGTATTTTTCTAAAGAGACAAAAATCACAAATCTTGTCTTTCATTATTGATGAGAATTGTAAATCGGCTATAAACGCCAAAATCGGCTATAAATGCCAAACAAAATCGCCTTTCACGGCAAATTAAGAAAATGTCTCTTTTCTTAA
Source organism: Umbellularia californica (assembly GCA_028538565.1). Taxonomy (NCBI): domain Eukaryota; kingdom Viridiplantae; phylum Streptophyta; class Magnoliopsida; order Laurales; family Lauraceae; genus Umbellularia; species Umbellularia californica. Next base: position 28,171,939 of record JAPQWN010000002.1, read on the forward strand.
ATATTTGTGCAATGGAAAACTTGAAAGAAGTTGATTTCCTTTTTACTTGCGAAGGTTGATCTCCGGATTACCACTTGCAATTCCAAGTAAAATAGAAAATCTGGCACACCCACATAAAAGAAATGTTGATGCACGCTTCAGGGCCCGCCAGGGCGCGAAAGGGCCGGACCCGACGGACTCCCACGTTCCGCCGACCCCGGTAGCCGCCCCAACGGCGCCTCGGAGCGCGTTCCATCAGCGGGCATGGTCCTACCCATCTTAGGCACATGCCGTACTGCTCCAAGGTGCTCAAGCTCGTGGCACGACACAGCACGACCCGTAGCTAAGCCCATCCACGTATGACCCATGGCCCAACACAGTACGGCCTGTGACCCAGTAGGCATGGCCCAAATAATTCAAGCTCGATCACTTCACTTTCTTAGTGAAGTTACGAAACCAGAACCTCTTTCCGGAAAGTTCCCCTTGATTCGTGCATGAATCACTACTACAACCAAATGTTTATAGGGAGTACCACCAGTGTTTGAGCCTTGGCCAACCCTTGGGAGCAACTTCGCTGGGCTGGGCTAGGAATTTACTTGGCTCAAGCTTGTCCTATCTTTGATTGAAATATATGGTAATTGATTTGTTTAGATCCTATGATTGTTTACTCCTTAGAGATATCTTTTGTATTCAAATCAATTAATCTTCAAGGTATAATTGGTTAAGGGTTTAAAAAAATAAAAAATTGGTCTAGGTTTTAAGCTCACCCTATTCACCTCCTTCTAGGGTTCGGATCCCAGACTTTCAAATGAAGGAATAACTCCATAATAGTGGGCCAACTTATGAAACATATAAATTATTGATAAAACGGCCTCCCCATGTAGTGTATAGCCCATCAAACTTCACTCAAGTGACCCACCTTTGGATGATGAATTTTAAAATACTCAAATAATATATTATAAATAATTCAAATCAATTGACAATGGGCTTAGATCATAGAGTCAAAATCCTCGTAGAGAATAAGGCATTTCTTTTGTAAGGTAAGGAATCTTTTAAATGGACTCCACTTAGGAGATCAGCCTTTGAGGATCCTCCTTTAGGTCTATTTTCACTTTTCTCAAGTGGCCTCCATTTAAGAGTATCATAAAATCCTATTTGCAAGAAGTCGTATGTGGGATGCTTACTTTTAAGGATGCAAGGAGAATAAAAACAAACTTTCCTCCAAGAGAAGGGGATATAATAAACTTGTTCCTTGAAAGTTGCTAAATGCACACTAAAAACTAATCTCTGCACACTGAATTATTTTTAAAAAAATTACGCATGTAGGTAATTACTAAAAAGGACATCTATCAAACTCTCTACATCCCCAACTCCTTTCTACACACACCCATCCCCACTCCCACCCTAGCCACCACTGCCCCTTCCGGTAGCACTGCCGGAGGGGGAGATGGAGGGAGGGAGGGTAAGGGAGAGAGAAAGGGAGGGGGAGAGAGACAGTGAAGGAGAGGGAGAGAGAAAGAGGGAGAGGGAGAGAGACAGGGAGGGAGAGATCAGAAAGAGGGAGAGGTAGAGAGGGACATAGGGCGGCAACGGCCAGGGGGAGAGGGAGTAGAGGAGAGAAAGAGGGAGATAGGGAAAGAGGGGAAGGGAGATAGAGGGAGAGGTAGTGAGGGATAGAGAAAGAGGGAGAGAGACATGGAGAGGGAGAGAGGGACATAGGGTGGCGACTGGCGGCGGTAGGGAGAGGGATAGAGGGAGAGGGCCGGGGAGAAAAGGAGGGAGAGAGTGGGAGTCAGGTATTGAGAGGAAGAGAGGAAGAGAAAGGGTGGGAGTGGGAGAAAGACAGGGAGGAGGGGGGAGACTGGGAGAGGGAGAGGGAGAGGCTGAGAGGGAGAGAGACAGAGAGCGACTGGCGGGCAGGGAGAGGGAGAGAAGGATGCATGTAATGTAGAGAGAAGTTGATAGAGTAGAGGTTATAATGTTAAGGCAAAACACGATGTGTATAGCGTAACTATGGGGAGCGTAGAGAGTACCATTGTGGAGAGAGCAAATACCAATGTGTATTTAGCCTCTCTCTCATTCCTTTTACATCTTTCATAAGAAAGCAAAAGACAAGTATACCCTTACTATTAGCTAAAATTGTGAGATCCTGGTTTTTGGAATGTGTTTTATATTTAATTAAGTGTGTTTAATTGTTAATGAAGCATGATTAGTTGTTAATTGTTTTGATTGATGTGCTAGAGTAATTATATGATAAGATAATATGGATTTATGGATATCAATATATAGATTTCTTGAATTATGTTGGATATTTCTTGTTTTTGATCCATATTGGTTTGAAATGCCATTCTATGAAAAATAGGATATTTTTATAAGAAGGACTTATTTGTAATTTTTATTTTATGAAAATTATCATTGTTGGAATTTCTTGATGATTTCAATTTTATTAGAAAAATGGTCAAATGGTGGTCGATTTTCTTTTCTGGCTTGGGTTCATTTGAATTTGTTTAAGATAGTTTCCAGTGAGAGTTAATACCTGTCTGGAAGGACTTCTATATAAATCCTGAAAAAGGCACTATGCATGAAAACAGAGAGAATTCTTGGAATTTCGTTGATTTTCTATCGATCACTAGCTGCTCTTGATCTTTCCAACACATCTCTCTCTCACTTATCCTCTTCCTGTAGCAAGAGAGCCAGCAAGCAACCAGCTCTCAGTTCATCCTCATCTTGTTTATTCTCTGTAGCTATCGAAATGCTTCATCTGCTCTTCTTCCTTCTATTACTTCTTTCTCTCCTTCAATTGTTTAGTGTTTTTTGATTTGGTGGAATGGCTAATGACGATGATTGGGCTTGATTTCAACGTCATGTAAAAGAAGAAAGAGAGACTCAGATTCAACTCTCTTCTTTTCCCTAGTTGAACTATGACAATCATTCTCTTCATCTTCTTCCTGATGGTTATTTTTCTTCTCCTTCTCATTTTATACAACTGTCTCCTCTCTATTGCTTATCTTTTGGAAGTTCTCAAAGCCGGAACCTTTTCTGGTTAATAAAGTTCAGTTTAAAGGCAAGTAAACCTTGATTTAAAACAAGTTAGATTTCAGTCTTTTAATGGAGATTCTATAATTTTGTGTTTCATATAACTTAGTATAACAAAATTGTGATCTTTTAGGTTTAAATAGTTTTAATGCATTTGCTAAATTGATTTGAAAGATGTAGACAGGTTTTGAATGTTTGTAAACGAAAGGAAGTGAAAAGATCAGTTAGTTCTGGTTTCAAACAAGGCAAAACCTAGTCAGTTTCATAAAATTTTTGTTAACTGAGACAGGTAGTTTTCGAAAATTCTTTGAAGGGGGTTGACCAACCACATTGAAGAATTTCTTAGATTACTTTTGAATATGTGATTTTTAATTTAAATCGTATTGTATGATTAGTTAATGGTTCTTAAACATAAATTAGGCCTGTTTACCGTTATTGATCATAGTTAAATTACAGTTTGGATTTTTATCAATATTATGGTTTATTTGAAGTAAATCATTGGATTCTTAATATTAATGACTTTATTAGTCATATTCTGTATTTGTAAATTTAATTAGAATTTATCTGATATTCTCTGAATTTCTGTATACATGATATATGTTTTGAAATGTGATTTTGTAATTCTGTTTTGTATGATTATTTTATACATTAGTATCATGTTTTAGCACCACATAGTTCGGTCATTCTGAATCAACACGTGGTGAAGGACGAACTGTTCCGTTCTATCCCTAGCTGCAGTTAGTCCTGTTTGTTGGAGCTCCCGGTACCACTATACTTTATTTATGTTGTGGCCACCGTTTGACATACATAGTACCTATTGTTCTGTATCCTGATCATCAGCAAATGTGGTATTGCTTTCAGTTATTTTCGGTTATTCAATATTTTGTTATTCCTGTTATGGTATCTCATATATTACTTGTACTTTTAGATTTGATCATTGTTATTCTGTTTATTTAATTCAGTTTATTTGTTCAGTTTTACTGATGTAACGTTTAACGTTAAGAGTTTCAGCCAGCTTATCAGGAATTGAGATGTTCTAAGAGGGTAATATATCAGTAGGTGAGTGGATTTCCGATGAGATCACATAATCTGGACTTGTGTGACTACCATCATTATTATAAGAATGTTCTGGAGGATAGTAACTTTTTTGGAAAGTTTTGTGGATGGTGTGATGAGTAGTCAAAAAAATGTTTCAAACTTTTTTAATTATATATCATATCTGTAAATTTTCGAGACTAACTAGTTGTAAATGTTCTGAGATACTTATGCTCTGTTATTACCCGTTAATAAATAAATGGTATCACTGTTTAAAATGCTTATGCAGGAAAGATATAAATTATTCTAATTTTCTCACACGTGATATCTTGTGGGTTAGTGTGGGATTATTATTTATATTCTTCAAATCCTACACTACTCATGTCATGAAATTGGAACCTTAAAGGATACCCAATTTCGGGAGGTGACAAAAACCCACTCTTCTTTGGAAAGAAAATAAAAATTGAGGAGAGGCAAAAAGACATAAAAGTAAAATGCCCATAGCAACCTGTAAAACCTCTTTTCTTTGTTCCATATGAAGAGAAACCCCCAGCCCTCCACCACGGTTGGTAGAGATTGACGTATATTTTTTATAGACAAAATACCTTAGTGGCAACATTGTTATATTGTCACTCATTTCCCCTTTTTATGGTAACTTGCAACTCTAGGCAACCTTCATGCCAACCCCTTAGTTTCTCCTCATCCCAATCATGTAGAATCCAAGTGGAAACCTACATAAGAAAAACCTCATGGACCTAGGTTTGAACAAAGACATCTTCTCAAGATCAATTTTTTTAGTTTTTCAATAAATGATTCTCCCACAATCTTCTTCCATGATTTTCTTTTTGCTAAGTTGGGTTACTTGTCAAGAGAGATAGCTTCGAACTTGGATACCCATAAATCGATCCCTTGGCATGTGAGTGATACTAAGCTACCAATACCACTCAACCTTCCATGATTTGATTTCTTTTTATGTTTCTCTTTATATATTCGTAGAATCAGAGTTTAAATAAAATCTTCTTTTAAAAATAAATCTAAAAATATTTAAAAATAGATCAAATACTTAGGAAATATATATTTACATTTAGTTGCATTCAATAATGACAATCAATTCAAATTAATAAATTTGTATATGCACAAAAATATTATATTAAGTCCGAAACATAAAGGATTAAATATAATCTTTGATATGCATTTTAATCATCATTTTCAAATCGCTTCAATAAAACCTCCACCATTATAATAAATTAAAGCTGTGGGGTTTTTTTTCTTATTCAATCTTGATCAGGTTCCTTTAAATTTTGAAGTTTTTAATTGAGCTTGGGTAAAAAGCTAAAAATGTATAGGCTATGAGATATGAACTCATGACCTTTTGCCATGACTAACCTCCACTGCAACACAAAATACCAATATATAATTATTTAACAAAAAAAATATCAAAAATAGTTAGATATGGAGTGGAGACTCTATCCACGTGGGTCTTCTCCGTGCTTATAACAGGTTATTGTGTTAGTAATTACTTCAAATCATACATCAATTGTTTAAAATATGATCAACCTATCAAATGGTTGGAAAATGAATGCCTACAACTTACCAAAATTAGGTAAACTCAGCCAAGTTTCCCTTGTATTGGACTCAGTCTTCCAACCAACTCAACTCCCCTAGTTTTCCTACCTTGCATCTCATCTAATCAAGATGAGGAAAAAAAAAAAAAAAAAAAAGATAAAATTATCTGTATTATGTACTCGACCAAGGAACGGAAGTGAGCGATGCAGCAAACACGAATCCTTTGTGAACACTCTTTCTATGCCCATCCACTCCATGCAGCCACCTCCAATCTAAAGAAGAAGAATTCCACATTGCCAATCGCTACATGCACTTCCCAGAAAAGAAGACCCAATCCCCACCTCCGAAAGCCTTTAACTTGGTTGAGTCCTTAAACCACTCGAACATCTTCTTCGGCATCCACCCAATCTCATCCCACTCCAACCTATCCAGATCAAGCCTCAGAATCAGGAAAGTTGAACACGGAGCATCCTGCAGCGATCTCAAACCCCCTGCCATCAGAATCTCGTTGTTGCCTCTCCCACGAATCAGACGCGGTTGCTCCAAGGAGTCGAAGACAGCTTTCCACTCATGCTTCTCCACTCTCTCCCACGAGCCGAACTCTACTGTCTCCCACGCTGGTCTGCCAAACTGCTGCGGCTTCTTGCCTGAGACGAGCGTCCACTGGCGAAGCAACCCAGTGTCGCAGAGGGCGAATATTTTGTCGGAGACGAGGATGGGGCTGCGAAATCCGCAAGGGAGATCAGTGGATATCCGACCAAATGCTGGCGAGAAATATATAGCAGTATGATCATTGAAGACGACGACCTCGCTAGGCGAGCCCACGAGGACAGTGACGTGGCGAAGGGACCAGGAGGAGCCGAGCATTAAAAGGAAGCGGAAGCGGCAAGTGAGAGGATTGCAGACAATGATACTACTGTGGGGATTGGACCAGAGGTAGAGGAGTCCGGAAGAGGATGCTACAAGGGTTAGCGTTGTTTCTTTTTGATGATGCACAAATTGACTTCGCACACCACCGGTCAAATGATTTGTAATCAATGCAGTAATTAAGGAGAAGAGAGAAGACACGAATTATAGTGGTTCGGTCAGCGTGACCTACGTCCACTTCAGAAGGGCAGAGGTCGCCGGATATTCTTATATCTCAAGTGTGCAAAGGTTACAAGCTATGAGAATAGGAGAATTGGAGTGTTTAGAAGAGAAAGATTTTCTTGCCCCCCAAGTGCTGGTGGGGCTCTTCTATTTATAGTCTTCCCCTAACAGATGGGGACGACTTTACATCAACGTAATCTCTACTTCGATGGAGCCTTCGAATTATCTTCGATGGACGAGGCGGTTGGGATATCCTTCGTAGGACTTGGTAAAAGCGAGATGAGGACTGACAATTTCCAAAATGGTTGCCTTGACGTGGCTAGGCCTTATGGATTTGGGCCTGGACCTCATTGGACTAACCGGGTCTTTATAAGTTTAAGCCCTGGCTCAGCATGGATTGGGCCACTTGGGCCTGACCCATCACTTTTGATCGGAAGGGGATCATGAAGTCTAGCGGGAGTCTGAGCAATTGGTGGTTGAGAAAGGGGTCTAAGGCATAGAGGGTGGAAGAGGAGTGGTTGTGGTGGTGGTGGTTAGAAGGGCAGAGAATAAGGAGTGGGAGAGGAGGGATGTGTGAGGCGAGGGGGATGAAGGAGGAGGAGGTTAGGGTTTGGCGGAAGAGGCGGCAGATAGAGTGGCAGATGACGATCTCTCGGAGAGTGAGATGGGAGAAGATGGTGAAGAACGATTCCAATGGCAGTTCAATGATCGCATTCGAATTGACGACGGCTTTCAGTGCCGATTCGGAGCCTCGTTTTGTTTCCATCACTCTCCGCGTCCATCATTGGAATGAGATTGTTAATTATTATATATCATGATAAATGAAGACTTTGAAATCCCTGTTTACAATTGTATTTATGAGAGAGTCTTGAACGTTTCAGGCTCTATCAAGTAACTTTCAAGCTTTTACAAAAAAGAAAAAGTACTTCTGTTTCCAATTCCCTATGCTTGTCCGAACCCTCCCCTTACCATCCGGACTGGTGCTTTGAGAGTTATGAAAAAAAAGTTAATTAAGTGCCTATTATTATCATTATTATTTGCAAAACTTTATCTTATATTAGTCAAATGGTTGGTCTCACTCCTATTGACATGAAAAATTTAAGCACATATCCATGAGCAGTTGAGCATATGAGATCCATCATAAACAGTCCATATTATTATTAGTGGGCCCCACTATGGAATCCGAGGATGGGAAGAAGATGTCATGCTTTCTTTCTTGATATTGAACTTCGGAGATGTCGCGATGGAAACCCAATATAAACGCAATGTCAATGATTTGGGGGTAGGCATTGTTGGAGAAATTTGGGAAAATTGCTAGGTAATGAAGTTCGGTAAAAAAAAAAAAAAAAAGAAGGCATAAAAAATGGATAAAGGCGGAAGGAATAACCTAATGTTTTGTTAAAGATAATATTTTCCCCATATGCAGGTGGTTTGCAATAAAAATTCATCCCCAAGATACAATGCTTGATTCTTTCTCAAGTCACACACAAGATAAAGAAATGTAGAATTGTCAGAAAAGAAATAAAACTGAAAATAATTTTCTTGGAAGAGAAATAAGGATTTGAGAGAGAATTGTATGGGAATAGTATGTTTATATGCATATATTTTTTCAAATCCTCGATAAAGGCTTTATATAGAGTTTTAGGGGAAAAAAAGGCTGTTAGAAAGAGAATTATGAGGGGGAGAGAGAGTTATATGAATAAATAGTGGTGGAAATTAATGAGAGAAATAATTGTTGGGAATTAATGAGAAAAATAGCCATTGGAAAATGAGATATAGAGTTAACCAATCATCAATTTTCTCATTACTTTTCATATTATTTCTTTCATTATTTCTCTCACCCATTTAATCTCCTCCATTTTATTTTTTTATTTATATTTAAGAAAATACAAAACAGTCCGTCACTATTTTCTAGAAAATACATGTTTTTAAATAATTAAATAAAATCAACTAAAAATGTGTATAATGCATACTTAAAGGTGGGGGACCCTTGAACCTGGATCTTAACTGCGAACACTTTAGAGCTATATTGTAAGCTCATGGGGAGGCGGCCCTAACCACCACAATCGCAAAGGCAAACTCATCAAGAGTGCTTTCCCTCACTTCGAATGAAGTCATAAGTCTGTAAAGGACTAATAAAGTCCATCCAAACTAAAGACAAAGAAATAGTGCATCAACTTCAAAGATGGGCAATTTGAAATAAAGCAAGTTTCCCCATGAGTATCAAATTATTAGGATGCAATATGAAGAGTTATCACATCACATCCCCTAATTACATAGTACATCTGACTAAATCTCTTTTAAGCTTAACTTAAAAGGTACAGAATATTCTACAATCAGAACCATCTCACTAAATTGATAACAAACTCATCTTTCTCAAGGTTTTCCATATTCATTCTGCACTCAATAATTTAGCTGAAGGGTCTGCTAGTATGTCACTTGTCGAAGATGTTCCAACACAATGCTCCTGGCCCTTTTTAACCAACTGACGAATATAATTGTACTTCATACTTGCGTGGAGTACTTCCCGAAACCGAGATTACTCCTGACTTCCGTAACAGTGCCAATCAGGAAATGCCTACTTTATCAATCCAGCTTGGCAGTGTGCCAGCTGGCTCCAAATGGATTTGGTCCCGGTAAATGTACCGAGCACATCTCTCCGGGATCGGCCTAGTGTGTCTCGGCACCAGTGTCCGACCTCAGGCCTGGCCGACCTCAGCGCCTTCTCCAGTTCGGTCTCTTGGCCGAGGCGAACGCTGAACATCTAACCCCCATTATGAGATGGGACAACCACATCGCAGAGAGCTCTGACAGATAGGGTGGCCGCTGGGTCATCGATAATGGCACTTTCCTATCAGCTATTCACATCCACATTTATGTGAGGGATTTAAGGAGAGATCCGATGGGACAGTACCCTCACCTACCCCCACTAAGGATCCTAGGTATGGGCTGATGGGACAAGTATCCTCACATACCTCCACTATGGAACCTTCCACTCTCTTCTATATATACCTGCATGGTAAACCCATAACAGGTACACAAGATATAACCTACATATTATCCTGCCTGAATCTTCTTATTGACTTCACCCTAGTTCAGTGACTGCATTAACTCAGGCGTCGGAGTGCCTTTGGCTGATAGCAGCCCGGGGCCCTGACCTTCGTTCATCTTTCAGGTTCAGGATATTCATGAACACTTCCAGCTGCTCCTAGACTTGATAAGTAGCATCATTAAAAGCTTCATCATCATCTAAACCAAGTCCATAATATTCAGGCACTTACAATTGGCGCCGTCTGTGGGGAAACCATCTGAAAACATTACATTTTCACCTTGAAAAGCCATGCCTCCAAAGACTAGGAAGGGAAAGGGCGTTGGACCATCCAGGTCCATACCGCCAAAATCGTTCCTGCCCATCATGCCGCCTCCAATGGTGACGAACCAGGCGGAAGCAGCTAGGCAGACACCGTCGGTCCCTCGACAGAGGACAGTTGGCGGAGAGCCCAGTATGAGAAGCGTGGGATCGCCTGTCACCCAGACGCAATCCTCGTCGAGAGGTGCAACAGCATCTCCTCGTCACAGCCCTGTCCTGGAACGAGTTCGGCTGAATACCTCCCATGCAGAGCGTCCTCGTCAGGACGTTATCTTACTGGAGCAGCCCCACAGGGATGTTCCTCCTCAAGAACGTTCCCGACAAGGCAAGACCCTAGCGCTGTCCAGATCACGTCGGCCCTGTCACCAGGACCACGTGGAGGAGGACCACGTGCACATTGACGACGAGGGCGATGATGACATGGTCCTGGAGAAGGAAGATGAGGCGCACGTCGAAGCAATTAGGGCTCAAAACCTCATCATTGAAGAACAAAGAGCCCAGATCCTCCCGTTGCAACGGCAACTCGGAGGGAGAGAGAAGGCCTCGGCCGGGACTTCGCTCGTGCCTCCAGCACAGCAGCGAACCCGGGAGGTTCCTAAAGCTCGTGTGGACTTGAGGCAAGTCCTGGACAATAAGAGGCGTGACGGAGCCCATGACGAAGGCTCGAGCAGCACCCACGCTAGTGCTGACCATCAGCAGCAGCGCTAGAGGCCAAGGAGACAAGAAGCCGATCTCGAAATGAAGGATTGGATCAATCAGCAAATAAAACAGGCTGTGCAGCAGAATATGGAGTTTGCTGGCCTTACCCGAGGTCAGCTAGCTACCAACGACAGCGACAACCATGGCACATCCCCATTCACTCGGGAGATTAGGGATCACGCCCTCCCCGATAAGTTCAGCGTTCCAAGGTTCAATCTTTATGACAGGACCTCGGACCCGGAAGCGCATCTCCGACACTTTACCCAGAGAATGACGGTGTGGGGCGGCGACGGCAACTTGAACTGCAAGGTCTTCTCCTCTAGTCTGGGTGACCTCCCACTTCGGTGGTTCTGCGCGCTCTCCGAGGGATCGATTTCGAGCTGGCAGCAGCTCCGAAACTCCTTCGTCGAGAAGTTTCAAGCGCACCGAGTCATCCCGAAGATAGACGCCGACCTGATGGCCATTAGAATGAGTCCAGCTGAAAGTATCACTTGGTTCGCTAAGAGGTTCTGGACCATTTATAGCCAGGTCGAAGACGCCAACGATGAGGTCTCCATCAAATCCTTCCAACAAGCTCTGTTGCCAGGCAACGAGCTTCGGAGGGACCTGGTGCGATTCCCCGTGGTCTCGGTGAAAGCACTGATGGCTCGAGTGAATCAGTTCGTCGAGCAAGAAAAAGACGAGACTCGGGCTCGGGAAAGCCATAACTTCTGGTAGGAGGACCGACCTTCCAAGAAGGACAAAAAGATAGCCAAGAAGGAGGCGGACCGAAACAGAGAACCATCTGGCTCGGCACCACGCTTTGCTCCCACCACGGGAGGCAGTACGAAGCAGAAGTCAAGTGGTGCCTCTTACAAGGCCGTCAATACCATCTTCACGGAACCTATTTACAAACTCCTCGGCAAGATCCAAACGCAACCCTTCTTTAAATGGCCCCAGCCTATGAAAGGCGATCCCTCCTCCCGAGATCAGGGCAAGTTCTGTGGCTACCATAAGCAGAATGGGCACAGAACCGAGGATTGCCACGCCTTCAAGGCACACCTCGAAAGGCTCGTGAAAGATGGGCATCTGAAGGACCTCGTCAAGGAGGAGGGCAGAGTAAACCGCGCTCAACAACGCCAGCCCGATGATCGGGACAGCGATGAGCAAGAAGGGACCATCAACGTCATTCACCTAGCTTCTATTCCTAAGGTAAGCGGCTAGGCTCGTACTGAGGCCAAGAGGGCCCAGCATGACAAACAAGTGATGACGGCTAAACTTGGTCCCTCAGCAAAAAAAGGCAAGGAAAGAGAGACCAAAGATTTGGTTCTCTGACGAAGACTTGGACGGGGTCCAGCTTAGGGATGGCATTTTTAACCCGCCCCGCCCCACCCCGTACGGGTTTTCCCCGCCCCGAATCTTTGACGAGGCGGGGACGGGGCAAAAAAACATACCCCGAAGCCGGGGCGGGGCGGGGATGGGTAAGCCCTATGCCCCGCCCCGCCCCGTTATCCCGCCCCGTTGACCCGCCCCGTGCCCCGCCCCATTGCCCATCTAAGTCCAGCCCAGTTGAGACACGAGGAAAAACCAAATCCGCTCGGCCGTGCAACTTTCCCATTCGTTTTAAAAGGTGAAACAGGTGAGCTCCAAAACCCTAGATCAAAGTGATATAGAGATCTTCTTCGAGGGTTTTCTTCAGATTCAGCAGTAGCAGCAGCAGACTCCCAAACCCCTTTCTCCCTCCCCGAAATCGTTGTCTTCCGCGACTCCGGCTCGTCAGCCCCAAGCCCTCCGACTCCTCCCCTCGCCCCCAGCCGCTGCCCCATCCCCCGGCCCACATCAACCCCGAGCCCCACATCTCCTCCCAATTCTACACCTTCAATCACGACTCCTATGCCCTCATGGCCCGCTGCATCCTCGAGCGCCGCCTCGCCTCCCGCGAAGAGATCCGCCGCGCCACCCCCCCCGCCCCATCCTCTGCTCCTGGCGCTCCGTCTGGAAGGACCGCAACGAGGACACCGCCTACCTCACCGCCTGGAAGCTCATCCAGGACAAGGTCAATGCCCACGTCGACGACCGCGGCGGCCACCCGGTCCTCTTCTTCAAGAATAACCCACACCAGTACGTGTCCCACGTCGACCAGTGGTAGGACATCGTCACCTCCTTCCACGGCGACGCCGACCTCAAGCATCTCTGCCTCAAGGACACCATCGACCGCATCAAGCAGGTGTGGACCGTCGGCGCCAAGTTCTACGGCATCCCTGAATCCTTCATCCGTGTCTGCGTCGCCTCCTGCCCCGTCTCTTCACCTGAGCAATTCCATGTATGGTACTGCGAATGAGACCCAATGTCTCTTCACCTGGGGCAGATTTTACAAAGTCAGTATCAGGTGGGCACTAAATATTTCTCTCATAGAGGGCAATTTTCTCATTTGGTAGCAGGCGGCGTTCATTTTCTCACACGACATCCGTTATGTGGATGTTCCGGAGAAGATTTTTCGTCTCCATAAAATGGTATTTATTTATTAGGCCATCTTTCACTCCCGCAGGACGTTTTGACTAATAGATCATTTTCATCTCTTAATCCATTGACATTTAAGTTAAAAGTTTTAGGGATTTTCACACTATAGCAGTTCTTAGAATGGCATTCACCCATGAACTGCTAAACTTATCTCCTCCTTCTCCTTCTCTTTTACTTTTTCTGTTTTTGGTATTTGAATGATTCTTAACAGGACAGGATCTGGGAAGGGAAAGAAGATGTCACAAATCGGGGCGGGGCCCCGCGGGGCCGGGGCGGGGTATTAAACATAACCCCGAAGTGCGGGGCGGGGCGGGGACGGGGCAGCCCAATTCCGCCCCCGACCCGCCCTGTTGCCATCCCTAGTCCAGCTACCCCACAATGATCCCCTGCTCTTGACTCTAAGGTTGGGGAACTTTAATGTCAAAAGGATCCTCGTGGACCCTGGGAGCTCCTCGGAAATCTTCTATTACGACTGTTTCAAGAAGCTGGGTCTAAAAGAGGAGGACCTGCAGGAAGCCTGCACCCCACTGGTGGGTTTCAGCTCCAAGTCTGTATACCCCAAAGGGAAGATCTCCCTTAAAGTCAGAGTAGGAGGAGCCTCCATGACAGCAGACTTCCTAGTAATGGATGCACCATCCCCATACAACGCCATCATGGGAAGAACCTGGCTGCATAACATGGAAGCTGTTCCCTCCGCCCATTACCAGAGGCTCAAGTTCCCGTTGCAGAACATAGACGGTAGCTTCAAGGTGATCATAGTCCGCGGCGACCAGCAGATGGCTAAAGAATGCCTCCTGGCCATGGTCCCCGGCGAAATAGAGCCACAACGAGTCCACAGTCCAAGCTCGAAGCCGAACTCAAAGCTGTTGGCCGAGCTCCCGAGCAGAAGAGCGTAGAGGACCTCACTGAAGTCAGGATCGATCCCAACGATCCAGAGAAGTACTTCCTGCTCGGAAGTCAGCTTGCGGAAGCTGAAAGGTCCAAGCTGTTCAACTTCCTGTTACAGAACAGAGAGGTCTTCGCTTGGACCCCCTATAAGATGCCCGGCATCGACCTTGAAGTCATGAGCCACAAGCTGAATGTGGATCCCGAATACAAGCCCACAGTCCAAAAGAATCGTAGGACTGGGATCCAGCAAGCAGAGGCTGTAACCGAAGTGGTCGAAAAGCTGTTGGAGGCCAAAGCTATCAGGGAAGTCCACTATCCTGTGTGGCTGGCCAATACAGTAGTGGTCAAGAAGAAGAATGGGAGCTGGAGGGTCTGCGTGGATTTCACCGACCTCAACAAAACTTGTCCCAAAGACAGCTTCCCGCTTCCAAAGATCGACCAATTGATTGACGCCACTGCCGGGCACGACAGGATGAGTTTCCTCGATGCTTACCGAGGTTACCATCAGATTCCGATGCATGGGCCTGATGAAGAGAAGACCGCGTTCATAACACCTAGAGGCATCTACTGTTACAAAGTGATGCCCTTTGGGTTAAAAAACGCCGGTGCTACTTACCAGAGACTAGTAATAAAAATGTTTCAGGCCCACCTCGGCAAAATGGTCGAGGTGTACATCGACGACATGGTCGTCAAGTCTAAAAGGTCACAGGACCACTGGACAGACTTGAGTCAAACCTTCACCGTCCTAAAAAAACTCAAGCTCAAACTGAATGCATCCAAGTGTGCGTTTGGTGTCAGCTCTGGTAGGTTTCTAGGCAGCCTGGTCACAAGACGAGGGACAGAGGTCAATCCCGAGCAGATCTCGGCGATCCAGGCCATCCAAAGTCCAAGCGCGGCAAAACAAGTTCAGAGGCTAACAGGAATGGCAGCTGCACTGAACCGCTTCATCAGCAGAGCTTCAGATAAATGCCGTCCCTTCTTCCAGCTCTTGAAAAAGAGCTCGAGGTTCCAATGGACTCTAGAGTGTGACAGTGCCCTCCAAGAGCTCAAACAATACCTCTCCTCACCTCCCATGCTGTCCACCCCGATGCATGGCGAGGTCTTATACTTGTACCTGGCCGTCTCGGATCACGCGGTGAGCTCGGTGCTCATCAGAGAAGAAGACAGGCAGCAAAGGCCTATCTATTACGCGAGCAAGATCCTGCTAGATGCCGAGACGAGATACCTTCCATTGGAGAAGCTCGCACTTGTGCTCATCAGTGCCTCTCGCTAGCTCTCATACTACTTCCAGACATACTCTATAGTGGTTGTTACTGGACATCCACTCAAGTCTCTGTTCCGAAAAGCAGACTTCTCTGGAAGAGTGTCCAAATGGGCTGTCGAGCTGGGGCAGTATGATATCCAATATCAACCTAGAACGGCAATCAAAGCCCAAATACCGGCAGATTTCATTGTGGAATTCACCTCTCCTAGTTTGGCACCGAGCCAACTCGACGCCGAACTGAGGGGCAAGGAGGTGGGGGCAACCTTCGAGACCGATACAGAACAGGAGAGGTCATGGAAACAGTTTCTCGACTCATCCTGGAAGGTCTTCGTCGATGGATCCTCAACCTCCAAGAGTGCTGGCGCAGGCATAGTCCTCCAATCTCCGGAGGGCCCTATCTGCGAGCAAGCCCTGACTCTTGACTTCAAGGCATCAAACAACGAAACTGAGTACGAAGCGCTGATCGCAGGGCTGGGCAGCTCAAAAATTCTGGGGGCACGGCAACTGGTGGTCTTCAGTGATTCACAGCTGGTGACAAGCCAACTGAGTGGAGACTACCAAGCCCGTGACGATAGGATGGCAGCCTACCTAGCCCATGCCAAGCAACTCCTCTCTCAGTTCCAAAATACTGAAGTCAGGCAAATCGGCAAAGACTCCAACTCTCACGCTGACACACTTGCCAACCTGGACTCTGCTATCGAGGGAGGAAGAAAAAGGACTGTCGAAGTGGAAGCACTAGACAGACCTAGCATAGAGTCCACCCACCTCGGCAGATCCTGTGTGCCGACCTCGGTCCGAGCTGGATGGACGAATTCATTTCCTATCTCAAAGACGACCAGCTCCCCAAGAACAAAAATCAGGCCCACAAAATCAGGCTGAAAGCAGTTCGGTTTTGGCTCTCTCCAGATGGTAAGCTTTATAAAAAGTCCTACAATGGCCCCTACCTCCAGTGCGTTCACCGGAGCAAAGTCGATGACTTCCTAATTGAAATCCATGAAGGGATCCGCGGCAATAACATTAGAGGTTGGTCACTGGCTTATCGAGCTATCAGCCAAGGCTACTGGTGGCCATACATGCAGAAGGACGCACAGGTCTGTGCCAGGAAATATGAGAAGTGTCAGAAGTTCTCTCACTCTCTCCATCAACCAACACATGACCTAAGTCCCCTTTCCAGTCCTTGGCCTTTCGCCCAATGGGGATTGACCTGGTGGGACCTCTCCACTGAGCTCCGGGGAATAAGAGGTGGTTAATAGTAAATACCAACAATTTCACCAAATGGATAGAAGCTGAAGCGTTGTCCTCCATCACCGAGAAGGATACTAAAAACTACGTGTAGAGGAACATCGTGACAAGATTTAGAGTGCTTCGAGCCTTGATCTCGGACAATGGAATGCCATGCACCTCAAAAAATACTACTTTAAAGATGTACTAAGGTTTTGAAAGTCTATAAAATTGATTCTTTTTAAAGAATGTTTTTTACTTTCAAATACTGGCCAAGTTAAGGAACTCGGCAAATGCATACAGTTCGGTCACAGGACCAGCTTGCATACGGCGCCGTCACAGGACTAGCCATCCACAGTTAGGTAACTGGACTAGCTTGCATACGGCGCGGTCACAAGACTAGCCATCTCCAGCTCGGTTACCAAAATCAGCTACTTCGGTTCGGTCATTGGACCAGCCACAAGTTCTGGTTACAGGACCAAATTCCGCTACGGTTATGGAACCTAGCCCACTAGCTATGGTCGTGGGACCTGGCACATTTCGTTCTGCCGAGACCAGTGCTTTGTTATGGTTATAGAACTTGGCTAAAACACTCGTCTCTGGTTACGAACCTAGCATATTATTAAGTTCGGCTATAGAGCCGAGCTCAACTACTTGTCTCATTTCTTGTTATTGATTCTTGGTTACAAAGCCAAACACAGAAAAGAACAGGAAGAAAAAGCATTCAACACATTGCACGAGTTGGGATTAACAGACGATTTCATTCATTGAAAGATGATTACATAAGAAAAGTCTTGCTTTCAAAAAGAAAAAAAAGATACAAATGGTGATGGTGTTCCTCCCCAAGTACAGAAATAAAAGAAAAAGAACTACATCAACAGTTTGATTCTCTTCAAACAGCAGCATTTCCGGCGTCTCCCTCGGCAGCATTGACCTCAGCATCTCCGGCAGTGGCCTCCGGAGGGGGGTTCGGTGCGAGCTGAGGAGGAGGAAACTGGGGGATCTCTGCATAGGCAGGGTGGTCCTCAGGGACCCTTGCCGCTCTCAGCACGCTCCTCCACCCCTGTCTCCAGGCCTTTTGGCTGACCTCGCGAACTTGGGCGACATACAACTCCGAGGCTGCCTCCACCCCTTCGTCATAAGACCAGTAAGCTTCAGCCCGGAGTTCAGCCTCCACCTCCTCCCTCCTCTTTTCCTGCTTGGCCATTTTCTAGATCTTATTTTCCACTTCCGCTCGGGCCTCTCCAAGCTCGGACCTAAGGCCCGCGACGACCACTTCCTGCTCGGCAGCCTTCTTCTTAGCCTCGCCGAGCTCCACCTCGAGGGCCGCTTTTCTCTTCTCCACCCTCTCAGCCAGGGCAACACTCTGATGGGTCATCTCCGCCAGCACCAGGCTCCTTTGCAGGACCTGCGGGGGCAAGTGTTAGTACAAATCAGAGGTTATAAAGTTAAAGGAACAAACTGAGAAGAAGAGAGACTTACTCTGAGGGCATCGCCCATCTGAGCCACCGACAGCTCCATGCCGCCCAGCTCCTAGTACTCCGCCATGTCTTTTGGCAGAGCGCAGGCATGAGCGAGGGCATTAACGATCGAAGTACCGTCGCCCACCCGACCATCCATCGACAATGGCTGGCCATCCTCCAGCAAGAAGTTGGGCCTCTAAGGGGCTGGGCCGAGAGGCAGGGGGAGCAGGGAGGTCGGGTCGGGTTCGCCCACAGCCGGACCTGCTATCCTTGGCCTCTCTCCAGATGGTAAGCTTTATAAAAAGTCCTACAATGGCCCTTACCTCCAGTGCGTTCACCCGAGCAAAGTCGATGACTTCCTTTATGAAATCCATGAAGGGATCTGCGGCAGTAACATTAGAGGTCGGTCACTGGCTTATCGAGCTATCAGCCAAGGCTACTGGTGGCCATACATGCAGAAGGACGCACAGGTCTGTGCCAGGAAATATGAGAAGTGTCAGAAGTTCTCTCACTCTCTCCATCAACCAGCACATGACCTAAGTCCTCTTTCCAGTCCTTGGCCTTTCGCCCAATGGGGATTGACCTGGTGGGACCTCTCCACCGAGCTCCTGGGAATAAGAGGTGGTTAATAGTAGCCACCGACTATTTCACCAAATGGATAGAAGCTGAAGCGTTGTCCTCCATCACCGAGAAGGATACTAAAAACTACGTGTGAAGGAACATCGTGACAAGATTTAGAGTGCTTCGAGCCTTGATCTCGGACAATGGAATGCCATGCACCTCAAAAAATACTACTTTAAAGATGTACTAAGGTTTTGAAAGTCTATAAAATTGATTCTTTTTAAAGAATGTTTTTTACTTTCAAATACTGGCCAAGTTATGGAACTCGGCAAATGCATACAGTTCGGTCACAGGACCAGCTTGCATACGGCGCCGTCACAGGACTAGCCATCCACAGTTAGGTAACTGGACCAGCTTGCATACGGCGCGGTCACAGGACTATAGAGGTGGCAAAATATGACCCAACCCGCCAACCCGACCCGACCCGACCCGACCCGCGTATTACCCACTTAACCCGACCCGTTTGATAGGCGGGTCGGTCACGGGTCAAGTATTTATGACCCGCAATTAAACGGGTCGGGTTAGGGTTGACCCACTTAACCCGCAAAACCCGCATTAATTATTGTATTTAAGTTTGTTTAACATTACCAATACCTAATTAGAATGTATGTGGGGGTTGGCAATTGGCATTAACTGTAACTCTAGGGAATAGGGACTGGGGGTTGTTCCACTTCCACGTTCATTGCCTTCTTGGCTTCTTTCTTCCATCAGTTCCATGTCCTCCGGTCTCCACTTTCTTCCTTATTAGTTATTACTGTTGCAAGCCTGCAACAAGTCATTCTCTCCTACAACTTCAACTCAGATTCTTGCAACTTTACAAGTTCTACAAGACTACAGCATCAAAACGTTTCCTGCAACTGCAAGGCTGCAACTTCTACAATTATCCGAAGAGGTATTTCTCTTTATCTCCGTGTTTCTTACAAGTTTATCGTGTTTTCTACTTTTCTCCACGTTGCAGATTTTCTTCCTCTTATAAATTATAATCTATAATTATAACTACTCATATAGTCATATGAAATATGAATGTTCTACTTCTATTACCCATTGATAATTATTGGGCTTTTACCAATCAACCTATGAAAACCATCCGACTGGGGGGAAAAAGAGAGGTACTCTGCTCAAGGCTTAAAAGTTGTATAATTCCAAACTCTTGGATTATGTGGAATGAGTGCAGAAATTTACATGAGCCCAGATCTATCAGATCTGAGTCAATATTCCTTCAATGGAGGACCAATGAGTCAATGCTTGCCTGACCTATGAAGTACTTAGAACATCTTTAGCACAAAAGTGGTTCAATTGGTGAGGCACATTGAAAGCATGATAACGTGCACTCTGTGCACACCCAGAGTCCCAGGCCCTTTCCTACTCCTAAACCAGTAAATCAGTAATTCACCCTTATTAATCCCAATTTCTTGATGCACCGAAGTAAGGGTGTCAAACAGTTTGGAAAGTGGAAACTGGATCATGCCTGCAAGATGTCTACCGGGATCTTATGAGTTTTTTGGTTTTGCTTTTTTTTTTTTAATACTTACTTTTACGTCATTATTTTGAATATATGCAAATAATGCCTCAAATTTATACTCAAGAATGAGAGAGTGATAACTTTTAATTACTATCTATCTTGCAGTACATTGATGTTGGAAAATATGTCTGACCTAGTGGAAATTGATATTGACCACATGGATGAAATGAGTGATGATGTTAATGTTTTACCATCGGAAACTTCAGAAGTTAAAAGCAAACGTCAAAGAAGATGCACATCTTCGGCATGGGGTTTCTTTGATAAAATAACGGAAAGCGATGGAAAAACGAGAGCAGTATGCAAAAAATGTGGAAAAAAGTACGTCATTGACGGTAGAAAAATTGGGACAACAAACCTCAACCGTCACATAGAAAGATGTCCAAGAAATGAGACCCGTAGCATAGATCAGTTGATCTTGTCTCACTCTGGTGAGGTGCGTTCAATTAAAATCGAGCAAGATGTCTTTCGTGAGAAAATGGCAGTCGCCATTATTAGGCATGATTATCCTTTTAGTATTGTAGAGCATGAAGCATTTAGAGATCTTTGCAATTACTTAAATCCAGATGTAAAACATATCTCACGTAATACTGCAAAAGCTGATGTGCTAAAGTTGCATAGGAAGTATAAAGACACCCTCCGTCAAAAACTCCTCTCAAGTCCAGGTAGAATATGTCTAACATCAGACTTGTGGACATCTGTCAACACGGATGGATACATATGCCTCACAGCACATTTTATTGATGAGGAGTGGGTCTTGCAAAAACGTATTTTGAGTTTTAGTTATATGCCTCATCCACATTCAGGTGTTGCAATTGCGGAAAAGGTGTCATCGCTGTTAAGTGAATGGGGAATTGAAAGGAAGATATTTGCCATCACCCTAGATAATGCTTCATCAAATGATGCATTTGTCCAAGTAATGAAAAATCAGCTTAGTTTGAAAAATGCCCTTTTAAGTGATGGAAAATTTTTTCATGTGCGTTGTTGTGCGCACATATTAAATATAATAGTACAGGAAGGATTGAAAGTTTTGACTGAATCGGTTCACAAAATTCGAGAAACTGTCAAACATCTCAAAGGTTCACAAGTTCGAAAGACTAAATTCTTAGATTGTGTTGCACATTTTTCATTGACAAGTAAGAAGGGTCTACGTCAGGATGTTCCCACGAGATGGAATTCTACATATGTTATGCTTGACAGTTGTTTAATTTATCGGCCAGCATTTTCTCATTTACAGTTAATCGATGCAAATTATAAGGACTGTCCAACCTCAGAAGAATGGAAACAA
Source organism: Umbellularia californica (assembly GCA_028538565.1). Classification (NCBI taxonomy): domain Eukaryota; kingdom Viridiplantae; phylum Streptophyta; class Magnoliopsida; order Laurales; family Lauraceae; genus Umbellularia; species Umbellularia californica. Next base: position 28,193,476 of record JAPQWN010000002.1, read on the forward strand.
ATTGAAAAGATATCCAAATTTCTCAAAGTCTTTTATGACGTCACTAATATATTTTCAGGGACTAAATATCCAACTTCCAATTTATATTTTCATGGAGTTTGGAAAATTCAGATGCATTTGAGAAAAGAAGTTGAAGGTACAGATTGGTATATGAGTGGTGTTGTCCAACAGATGCAAAGAAAATTTGATAAATATTGGGCTGAATATAGTCCAGTATTAGCCATGGCGATTGTCTTTGATCCACGCTATAAGTTGCAATTTGTTGAATTCTGCTACAAAAAGTTGTATGGACGAGATTTCGTAATGGAAGTGGACCATGTTAAGCAAAATTTGAAATCACTATATGAGGAGTACATGCGCCTTGCTTCCAAAGAAGCTTTGAAAAGCACTTCATCAACTAATGATTATGTTGGCATAGGCGATGGCACTATAGATGATATACAGGTAAGTAAATTATTTTCTTAATAGTTATTAGGTTTTTCTAGAAAGTTATGTACACAGACACTTTTTAACTAACTTTCCTACATTGTTGTGATTTGTGAAATAGGAATTTGCAAGCTTTGAAAGCCAACAACCACAAACTCAGTTGTCACAATTGGATTTATATTTGCAAGAGCCAAAAATGAATTTAAATTGTGACTTAAATATTCTACAGTATTGGAAATCTCATGAATACCAGTATCCTGAACTCTCAATGATGGCTCGTGATATTTTAACAATTCCAATATCAACTGTAGCTTCAGAGTCGGCATTTAGTATTGGAGGTAGAGTTTTGGATCCATACCGTAGTTCTCTCGCACCTTAAAATGTTGAAGCCTTGATAACTACTCGAGATTGGTTGTTTGGATCAGGAGGTAATTCTTATATATATATATTTATATTGACTCTATGTTTTCTAATAAAATTAATTTCATTTTTTTACCGTCTACTATAGTTGATTATCTGGAGACAAAGACAAAAGACATGGTTGAGGATATTCTAGGGATTGAAAATATAGACTCTGTGATTTTTAAAGACAGGTGAATGAACTTCTATAATTTTTTTCACAAAATGTGTCTTTTATTTATTTTCTTATGCATCTTACATTATCTAATAAATTGTCAATATTTTGTTTTTCTCAGGTATTGACATTCACGTGGAGGAGATGATGCAATTGTTGGCTACTTTTATTTACATACTTGACAATTTAATGTTTTGGTACTTGGGAAAAAGAGGAACTCTTGTTACTTAATGTTTTGAGATTTTGTTAGTTTTGAGATATAATAGATAATTTAAGGATGGTGCATGACAAAAAATTTTAATATGACAGTGATTTTATATTTCATATTTGTTATGGTAGGACTAAGTAACATTATGCTTACCAAGTTACCATGAATTACACAATTTAGAATTATTCATCTTATATGGATGGGTTTTTTTTTTTTAAATGATTTGTGAACTACGATGTGCTTATTTTGCATGAGCCATGCTTGTATTGTTATTATTTTCTCTTTTCTTGTAAAGAAACTTAACACTCAATTTTATAGTATCTTTTTATTTTGATATGATATTTTTTATTTTTATGAAAAACTGTTTTATTTCTAACATTTTTCTTGTAAATAAATTTATCACTCACTTATTCAAGTATACAGGTCGACCTGACCTGTATAACCCACAATGGTTATGCGGGTTTAAGTGGGTCGGGTCGGGTTGACCCGTGGTGGGTGCGGTTTAGGGGTTTCCGACCCGTTTAATAAACGGGTCGGATGCGGGTTAGGCTTGTCTAACCCGTTTAATAAACGGGTCCGACCCGTTTAGCACAACCCGACCCGTTTGCCACCTCTACAGGACTAGTCATCTCCAGCTCGGTTACCAAAATCAGCTACTTCGGTTCGGTCATTGGACCAGCCACAAGTTTTGGTCACAGGACAAAATTCCGCTACGGTTATGGAACCTAGCCCACTAGCTATGGTCGTGGGACCTGGCACATTTCGTTCTCCCGAAACCAGTGCTTTGTTATGGTTATAGAACTTGGCTAAAACACTCGTCTCTGGTTACGAACCTAGCATATGATTAAGTTCGGCTATAGAGCCGAGCTCAACTACTTGTCTCATTTCCTGTTATTGATTCTTTGTTACAAAGCCAAACACAGAAAAGAACAGGAAGAAAAAGCATTCAACACATTGCACGAGTTTGGATTAATAGACGATTTCATTCATTGAAAGATGATTACATAAGAAAAGTCTTGCTTTCAAAAAGAAAAAAAAGATACAAATTGTGATGGTGTTCCTCCCCAAGTACAGAAATAAAAGAAAAAGAACTACATCAACAGTTTGATTCTCTTCAAACGGCAGCATTTCCGGCGTCTCCCTCGGCAGCATTGACCTCAGCATCTCCGGCAGGGGCCTCCGGAGGGGCTTCGGTGCGAGCTGAGGAGGAGGAAACTGGGGGATCTCTGCATAGGCAGGGTGGTCCTCAGGGACCCTTGCCGCTCTCAGCACGCTCCTCCACCCCTGTCTCCAGGCCTTTTGGCTGACCTCGCGAACTTGGGCGACATACAACTCCGAGGCTGCCTCCACCCCTTCGTCATAAGACCGGTCAGCTTCAGCCCGGAGTTCAGCCTCCACCTCCTCCCTCCTCTTTTCCTGCTTGGCCATTTTCTAGATCTTATTTTCCACTTTCGTTCGGGCCTCTCCAAGCTCGGACCTAAGGCCCGCGACGACCACCTCCTGCTCGGCAGCCTTCTTCTTAGCCTCGCCGAGCACCACCTCGAGGGCCGCTTTTCTCTTCTCCACCCTCTCAGCCAGGGCAGCGCTCTGATGGGTCATCTCCGCCAGCACCAGGCTCCTTTGCAGGACCTGCGGGGGCAAGTGTTAGTACAAATCAGAGGTTATAAAGTTAAAGGAACAAACTGAGAAGAAGAGAGACTTACTCTGAGGGCATCGCCCATCTGAGCCACCGACAGCTCCACGCCGCCCAGCTCCTAGTACTCCGCCATGTCTTTTGGCAGAGCGCAGGCATGAGCGAGGGCACTGACGATCGAAGTACCGTCGCCCACCCGACCATCCATTGACAATGGCTGGCCGTCCTCCAGCAAGAAGTTGGGCCTCCAAGGGGCTGGGCCGAGAGGCGAGGGGAGCAGGGAGGTCGGGTCGGGTTCGCCCACAGCCGAACCTTCTATCCTTGGCCTCTTCCCCCCCCCCCCCCCCTCCTGAATCTTGTCTTAGTTGGACGAGGTCGAGCGCTCCTCGGTCGCCGAGGAAGCGGACCGAGTGGGGGCGGAGGTCCCGGCAGCAGCTGCGTTCACCGGACTGAGAGGGAGGGCAACTCCCTAGGAAGGGGTAGGGGAGCCCCCGAAGACGACGGTGTCAAGGTTCCGGAGGTTTGGACGGCGTCGCCCCATCTCGGTCTTTTCGTCCGAACTTGAGGACTGAAGGTTGATGGCCTCTTCTGGCCTAGCCATCTCGGAATCGCCCTCCGAGTCGGTTTCTTCTACGGAGTCGGCCTCAGGGTCGGTCTGGGGGATCTCTTCGTTGCTGACTTGGGAGGGTCCGGCCTCGGTTGATACTTGAAGAGGCTCCACGGCTGGTGCCCCTTGCTGTTCAGCCTCAGCTAAGGTCAACACTCTCTCTCCCCTTAGATTCTCGTGCCGCCTCCTGGTGAAGGAGTGGTACACGGGCTCGTATCCGAGAAGAGACCAGGCTGCCCGCCCCTGGTGGCCTCGGTAGTTATGGAGCCTTTTTAGCCAGGCGACGTTCCGTCGCCAACCGGCACTCTTTGCCTGCTGTTTCCTCTCCTTGTGGCTTGCACACCAAGCAATGAATGTCAGTTCGGCATAATATCAAAATACACGTTAAAGGAGATCTGGGGGAAGATATTTACTCGACGGCTCTCCGAGACGGCGAGGTACCCGGTCCACCCTGGACTCGGCTGGGCCAAATTCCCAATTGCCCGAGACATAAAGGCGGTCATCCCCAGCTTACTTATTGGAGTCTTCAAGGTCGTTGATAAGGGAATCTTCTTCGACCGCAATCGAAGATAGTACGCGTCATCCTTTGGAGATCTACAGAGATCATACACCTCCTCGATGTCTTCGACGCCGAGGTCGGTCCCTAAGATCCTATTCAGCTCGGCTATACCCATAATCACTTTGAAACCGTTGGGCATGAGCTGGCAAGGGGTGAGATTCCACTTCCTGAGGCAGGCCCTTAGGAGTGGTTGGACCGGAAACCTCACCCCACCCTCTATGATGGACACCAATGGGAATGGCATCCACCCATCAACAAAAATCCGGGGTCGGACTGCGTCTTCAGGGCCATCCGCCCTAATGCGGACGTCCTCCGGTATCTGGTATTTCCTCCTAAGTTCTGCTAGGGCTAAATCGGTGGCTATCCAGTGTCTGTAAACCCCCATGTTCCCCAGCTTGAACGGAAAAACAGACGACGGTGACGGGGAAAAAGAATAGAAGATGCACCCCAGACGGAAACCCCAAAGAGAATGTAACAGAGATAAAGAAAAGAAAGAAACTCACTGGAAAGCGAGGCTCGGACGGAGACTTGGATTTCAGAACAGTCTGAACGGACGAGACTTCTCAGGCGATGAGATTTCTCAGGCAGAGACACAGACGCAGAGAAACAGTTTCCAGCAGAAGCAAAAATAGTCCCCCTTCGAGGACGAGGCCTTTTATATAGGACGAAGATCTCTTCGTATCCTGGAGGATGCGCATGCAGACGCCGCCTCGGGCACGCCACTCGTCTCCTCGATATGACTTTACAGCCAGCAGGGGTGTGACACGTGGCAGCACCACACCGCCTTTATAATGATTCGAACAGGCTATAAAACCGCCTCCAGACAGCTGCGCGCCATCAATATGCCTCGGAAAGCAGAACGACACCCCACGCTTTCTTAAAGAGCTACGGGTTCGGTTTCAGAAAATTCCCATTTTTACTTAGCTCCCGACCCCAAAAGGTCACGGAGCCTTCGAGGTCAGGAGCTAGGGGCAATTGTGTGGAGTACTTCCGGAAACCGAGGCTACTCCTGACTTCGGTAATAGTGCCCATAAGGGAATGCCTACTTTATCTATCCAGCTCGGCAGTGTGCCAGCTGGCTCCTGATGGACCCGAAAAGGGGAATTTTCCGTCCTCTCCCTCCGCACCCCGGGGGCTGACCTGGGTCTCGGCGGAGGAGGGAAAATCTCGGGCATCAACATTTTTGTACGGGTATGCCAGATTTACTTTCTACTTGGAATTTGGAATGGTGATAATCCGGAGATTCACCTTCACAAGTGGAAAGGAAATCAATCCTTTTTTCTAACTTTTCAAATTGCATTAATATTAAGAAAAGAGACAAGTTTGTTTTTTTAGAATGCCGTAGGAGGCGTTTTTGTTTGTTTGCTGTAAAAGGCGATTTTACCGTGAAAGTCGATTTTACAAAACTCATCAAATGTGAAAGACAAGAATTGTGATTTCTTTTTGTCTCTTTAAGAAATACAAACTACAATAGAAAAGTAAGAAAAGGGATCTAACTTCTCAGGAGATTGTGGGGACACGTTGAGATCGACGGTCGCAAGTCATGTGTGGACTTCGCCATCGTCCTTCAAAAGAGAACATGTGATGCTTTGATTCTTTGACTTGGCTCCTTACCTTGGTTTTTTAAAGGACAAGGACCAAGAGAAGGTCCTATATCCAATGAAAAACCAAGTAAACGGGCTGAAAAGCCGCGTTTAGGCCATGTTGGAGAAGGAGGTGACCTTGGGGGGGTGGCCCTCCAACGGACGTTGATCACCTTGTAGTGCTTCCAGGAGCAAAGTAGCAGGACTTCGTCTCTCTCTTGGATTTTCTGGATTTTCAGAGTTGCACTTGGGATCTATTTTTTTCATTGCTTTCTTTTTGGAATGGACCTCCTTTTATAGGCTTTTGGTAGCCATGAGGTGTTTATTGGCATTGGTGGCCATGATGAAAGAATTGATGAGGAGTTACAAATTGATTTTGTAACTCCTTTTTCAAGGCTTGTGATTGGCCGATGAAGGTAGTGGGCATTTAATCACCTTTATGTTGTCATAAGTTTTCATAAACGGGTCAATTAACGTCATTAAGTGGTCGCCCAGGCATGTGAAGAGTCGCGGACCGCGTTGCGCCTTTTGAGATTCTCTTTGCGATCATCACAGGTGGATCCACGCATTGTTTGATGTCGGATTGCGATGCAATTTTAGACATTAGTTGATGTTGGTGGGCCGGTGACATCTGTCTTGTCGATTTCACGATCGGTCGGACAGAAAGTGCACTTTCTTGGTCAGCCGGTTGGCGATCTTGAGGCGATCGTGATAATTTCGTACTTTTGACGGCAGATCCGAGATGTCGATGAAGATCAGTGGTTTCAAGCACCAAACATTGGATTTTCAGAAAATCACACAGGTAGGAACACCCGAAACGCGAAAAAGATCGAAAATCGGACGTTTTGGTGCAAAATCCGGCGACCCGGATTTGCAGGGTCGCCGGCAACCATAGGGCTTTGGCCCGTTTGGTCGCCGAGCGTCGTTTTCGGCCGTTTTTTCGTCTTTTTCGTTCCTTTTTTCTTCTATATTTTTCTTGACATTTTTCCTCAATTATTGACTTCATTTTCTTGGAGAAAACTTGACGAGAACTCGCGTGAAATCGGAGCACAAAATTTCCCATTTTTCGGGAAAGCCGAAGACTTTGTAGTCGATTTTCCGCCAAGAGTCGAAACTAGGTCAAACGATGTCGGAATGACCTGAAAATTGAGGTGAAGCTTCTTGAGCAGTGGATAGGACCAACCATGGGCTTTTATTTGAGTTTTGAAGCCGTTTAGGGTCCCATCGATGCTCCACTTGATTTTGCTGTGGGGAAAATGCCGAGCTTTGACATGTGGTCAAATGATGTCCGATTGACCTGAAAATTTGACGGGGAGCCTATTGGAGTCATTTTAAGACGTTCCATGGGCTCCGTTTTGGATGTCATGGTCCCGGGTTGCTCCGCCCCCGGTAGGCTTGATTTTCTCTCGGAGCATCGAAACCTGGTCAAACGTTGTCTGAATGACCTGAAATTCGACGTACAGCCCTTTGGAGGCATGTTGAAGCCACTCATGTACTTGGTTTGATGAGTGATGACTTCTGTGGTTCCCGCCGCCGGGAGGCTTGATTTTGCTGTTCGAGCATTGATGGAGGGTCAAACATTGTCGGTTTGACTTGAAATTTGGCATGGAGCCCTTTGGAGACATTCTGGAGTCATCCATAGGCTCTGATCAAAGTTTCGGTGTCTTTGATGATGTCGCCGCCGAGAGCGCTTGTTTAGCTGTCGGAGCAGTGAAGTTAGGTCAAACGTTGTCGGAATGGCCCGAAACCTCAGGTGTACCCCTCTTTTAGCTGTCTTGAAGGATCTCTCAGTTTTTGTCTGATTTTGAAAAGATCTGATGCTTGAAGTAGCCTTGCCTGTTTTGTAGCAGGATGTAGCTTCACGAGGCTTCTTATGTTGAGGAGACATATTGACTTTTTTGGTGTCAACAAATGCCCCCTCGAGGTACAGCGACGAGTAGCTTTTTGGAGTCGATGTGCCTCGAAGAGAAACTTGGAGGAGAGATTCCAACTTGACCAAGAGTCTTGAGCAATTTTTTTCTTTTTTAATAGCCTTCTGAGTTTCCGGGGGAATTTTATGGCAGTGAGAGGGATCACATACCATCTCCAGGAAAAGTTTTGAAAATGACATGGGGTGTTTGGATTTTGACCTTTTGACCTAACAAGCTGTATGTGGCAGGTTAGGGGGTCGGGGTTTGATTTTGATTTTAACCTTATAACCTAACAAGCTGTATGTGGCAGGTTGGGGGGTCAGATTTGGTTTGTTGGTTTTGGATTTTGATTTTGGTCTTGGTCTTGTGACCTAACAAGCTGTATGTTGCGAGCTAGGGGACCGGAATTTGGTTTTATGAAATGTCAATTTCAAGATTTTGGCTCAATTTGGTTCATGAGGTTGGATGGTTTGATTTTTGGAAACTCATGAGACTTTCTTTTGTCTTTTTTTGGATGGTTCCATCAACTCAAAAGAGGCATGGGACCTTTTTTGCTCTTTTTCTCTTTTTTTTTGCTCTTGGCAAGAGGAATATTTTGGCTAAAAGCCACTTTTAGTGCCTAGGTGGTCAAATCTGGCTCATATGGGCTAACCCATGGGACCTTAGGATTTGGAGATGGCCTAGATCTCATATAGTATCATATTTGTAAAGAATAACTAAACATATCTCTTTTGTGTAGAGAATATCTAAAAATATCTTACTTGGAGAGAATTTCAAAAGATTCTCTCAAAATATCTTTCTTTTTGGGAAAGTAGCTAAATTTTAGCACTTACCTCCTTTCTTTCTCCTTGTTTCCTCTTTTGGCTTGCTCTCTTCTATAAAAGCAAGAGGGTTGGTGCTTTTGCTCTATTGCTTTCTTTTTGCAAGAAATCTTCAAGAGTGCTCTCCAAGACAAGAAGTGCTTTCTCTTCTTCAAGGATCTCCAAGCTTTTCTTCTTCTTCTCCATCAATGGCTTCAAGTAAGTTTTCTTCCTCCTCAAGAATCTCCATTGTAGAAGTAGCTTCTTCATTTTTTTTTTTTTCTTTTCTTCTCTTTTTCTTTTTCTCTTCTTTTCTTTCTTCTTTTTTTCTTTTCATGCACGTTTTCCTTCTCTCTTTTTTTTTTTTTTTCGTGTTTCTCTTTTTTTTTCTTTCTTTCTTTTTCTCTCTTTTTTTTTTTTACGGTTTTCTCTCTTTTCTTTTTTTTTTTCCGTGAACTTTTTTTTCTTTCTGTTTTTTTTTTCCACGCTGATTCTTGTTTTTTTTTTTTAGCGTTTTTCTCTTCTTTTTTTTTTTTGTTTTTCTTCTGGCTGTACGGACAGGTCCGTACATACCTGACCGTACTGCCACGTGGCAGTGGACCACGGCCTGTGGGCCAAATTTTTTGTTTTTTTTTGCTGAGATTTTTTTTCTCTCTCCCTTTCTTTTTCTTTTTCCTTGTTTGCTCACCATGATAATGAGGTTATGCAATTTCAATATGTATACATTTTCTTTCTCTTTTTTTTTTCTTTGATGCATCAAGATAGAAGGCTTGAGTATCTAGGTCAAGCAAACATGATTTTTGACTTGGACAAAGTTTGATTGGTTTTGACCAAATTGGGTTGGAATTGGTCAAACTTTAGTCAAGGTTTTCCTAGCATCTAATACATGATGATATTCTTTGATGCATGACTTTTGTAAATGGATTTGGAAGTATGATAATGCATACCTGAAAATCTTTTGCAAGTATCGGGATTTTGAGCTCGCAGCGATGTTGAGCTCTTTCTCGGTCTTGCTGGATTTTGAGGAAGTTTTACAATTTTTGGATTTTGAAGCTCGCAGCAATGTTGAGCTCTTTTCCAGATTTTGCGGAAGTTTGATGAGATTGGCTCGTTCTAGCAGCGATGTTGAGTTCAAGCCTTCTTTGAGAATTCTCCACTGACTATGAGCTCGCAGTGATGTTGAGCTCATCTTCAGGCTTCCTATCTTTTTCGGAGTATTTTCCTTTTCGTTGGAATTGCCCCGGAACCATGTCAAAATTTTGCTAGAATTTTTGTAGCAGAATTCTGTCATTTTAATGTTGATTGATCTTTTCTCTTCCATCTTTTGCAGGTAGCTCTTATAGAACGAACAAGGGTAAAGGTCCTGTTAATGACGCACCTCGTCGGTCTACTAGATCTTCCAATGCTGCCGTTCAGCAGGCTTGGGAAAAGGTCCAGTTTGTTGAGAAGAACTTGGAAGAGTGTGATTCCCTCAATCGTGATTAGATGAGACAGCGATTGATCACTCTCAAGGATGAGGAGTTCTATAAGATCATGGTAAGCAGCCGTCCTTGGGTTACAGACGATCAGAGCGTTGTGCTCAAGCCTATCTTCTTCTTTGGTGATGCAGTCCTCGACGACTTGACATACCAAAGGAGATGTTTTCAGTTCTCTCACACAGCAGATGGTGAGGAGAGAACTATTTCTACCCGGTCGTCTTTTGATCGGACCATCTCGATCCTGAGCCTTTCTCCCACGTGCCCTAAGAGGGAAGATCCTTCGAGCTGGGTGAAGAGGACCAGTGTGATCAAGACCGGGGTTTTTGTTGGTGGACCTTCCGGTTTTGTAGAGAAGCCACCTGTTCGTATGGACATGTTGATGCCAGCTAGTGGCTACCAAGGTCCTGATCATCCATCGGTCGATTTGAGACCGGTGGGCCTTGGCGTTTTTCGGGGTGACGGCAGCAATTGGGTGAAGCCTTTTCAACTTCGTGGCCGTTTTAGTGCTGACTCGAGCTGGGAGTCATGGACTGATCACACCCTGAGGACTGGTGAGGCCGTTCTTCGGGAGGCCGAGATTTTTGATGCGGTTCGCGCTTTTCGGCAAACCATTGTTTTCTCCGATGAGGCTTTCATGGCCATGCTGGAGTCATTCCTTCCACAAACCAACACCTTCATTGTGACGAATGGTGAGATTGGTTTTTCTTTGAAGGAACTGAGTGCCATCACCGGATTGTCTATCCTCGGCAAACTCTATGAGGAGTTTATGCCTATTGACAGCGTCCTTGAGGAGCAATCTGAGGAGTTTAGGTTTCTGTACTTTCAGCTCGTCGCCTTCTATGATTTTTTGAAGGAGAAGGAGGGCTCGAAAGTTAGATGCAGCAGTTGGAGAAGTTGCAGCTCCAACTTTTTTGACAGCGGGGATTCTTCTGATGGCATGGCCAAAGATGCTAGGGCTAAAACATCAAGTTTGAAGAAGATCGCCGCCATGCGAGAATATTTGAAGAAGTTCTTCGCAGGCACGGATGCCATTTGTCCTGACATTGCGTTGCGGAGAGATCTTACTGTTTACCTCGCTTATTAGCTGGGTGAGGCTGTTTTTGCTGGAGGAGATGGGACACACATCAGGTCGTATTGTATTTTTCCGGTTTGTCAGATGGCGTTTGGAGAGCAGCTGGCTTTGGTACCTGCTCTTTACTCCTATTTGTGTACCGAACTGCAGGCTGCTGCTTTCTTGGTTCGGCTTGGGCTTCCCATGAACAGGGTGTTTTCTGCCCATATCTTCTATTCGTGGTATGTATACCACTGTCCTAGCTTCCGTCGTTTGGGAGTTGTACAGGACAAAGATCCCTTTATGATTCGTTTGGCTAGAGGGACAGTCGTTCCCAAATCACTTTTATCTGCCCGTCTAAGGATTCGACGATTTAGGGACGTCGAGATTGGGCAGTCTTCGGTGAAGCTTTCTCCGGGCTTGCGGAAGAAGGCTTTTGACTTTGGTGTCTCCTGTGATTCGACCAGGGTAGGGTCAGGAAGACACTATGCTTTGACAGACGCGGTGAAGAGATGGCTCTTCAACATACGGGTTGGTACGATGGTGTACTGCAGACATCTTTTCGTCGATATCCAACCGTATGTTCCTTCGCGTTTTGCATTGTAGCTTGGCTTCTCTCAAGGCGTTGTTGGAGCGCCTTCGGGCATGGTGAAACGTTTTGGAGGTCTGCAGGATGGGAGAAATGCATGGGCTTTTTATAGCGCCGAGGACACTACCGCCATGATTTCCTATCCTTAGCTGCCCACATTCCGGACTGCTGGTTTCACAAAGTGGTTCGTGGAGAGCTTTTCAGTGTACTAGGGGCTTTCCAAGAAAGAGCTCGATATTAAGCAATCTCCTGGGAAAGGTCTTGGTAAATCAGATGGTGTCCGTCTGGAGGAAGTTTTGGCCTTCCTTTCTCGAGAGAAGCAGAAGATAGGCTTTCTCAATGAGCAGGACATCATCAGATCGGGAGCTGCACAAGGAATTCCTGGTGAGGTCTTGAGACAGCTGGAAGAGGAGGAGGCCGAGATCGATGCTATGATACAGGCGGAGCATACGAAGGCTTCCATGGAGTCTACTGAGAAAAGTAGACCATCCACTGTGGACTCTTGTGAGAGGCCTGTGTTGATAGTGGGGCAAGATCGTCGAACAGATTGACCCGTCGAGGCAAGAGGAGGAGAGGACAACGCCGTAACATGAGATAGCATGATAGTCCTTCTGATCTTGAAGTTCCTCTCACCATTGCTGAGGAGGTGTCCAAGGATGCTGACGAGCCTCCGGAGAAGAGAAGCAGAGAAGAGGAGATAGCTTGTATGATCCCCTTTCTTTCCTTTTGTTTCTTCCTTCTTTTTTTTTTTTCTTGTGAAAGTTTTTGTTTTGATCCGCTGCTTCTTTTTTTTTAGTAGAGGACGATGACCTGGTGATGCCCGAGGTTCCGGCCGATGAGGCAATGACGGATCCAGTCGTGGCATCTGAGGAAGAGCCTAGGGACTCTGGAGTGGTTCCAAAACCTTTACCTGGTATGATTTGCTTTGGCTTTTGCTTTCTTTTTTTTTTTTTCTTCTTTTGCTGTCATTTGCTAACATGTAGCTGACTTGCCAGAGGATTCCGACGATTTCGAGGCATCTATGGATGCAACTTTTGACGATGCTTCGGATGAGCTCAAAGAGGCAGAGAGTACTCCGCCGGTCGTCGAAGCAGGTATATTTGCAATAATAATCTTGATATATTTTTAACAAGATTATATTCATACCTTTTTGTCTTTTCTTTTTTTTTCTTTGACAGATTGTGAAGCAGCAGGAGAGATTCCTCCGTCTTCCTCAGAGCCAGAACATGGGATACTTGCGGCTGATGCAGAAGTAGGGGCTTCTTCCACTTTCAATGAGTCAGCTTCTTCCATTGGAAAGAGTTTATTGATTACTCTTCCAATGGAGCATGACGTGAGCAGTCGGGCACCAGAGCACGGCGAATCCTCATCTGCACCGCACCTTCAGTATGCAAGGAAGGTGTTGAAGACTGTCTTGAGCTCATGGGTTGAGACTCTTTCTTCTGGTCATTTGGAAGCTGGTTTTGGCATGATCAAGCATGTGCAGGACATCCTTGCTGATAGCAAAGAAATCGGTCTGGACATCGCAAGCGCCAAGGATTTTGTTGAGGAAATCATCGCATTGGGGAACAAATGGACCGAGACCAAGAGTTTCCCAGATGGTGACTTTTTTTATGAGATGTTCATAAAACCTTCTAGCAGGGTCAAATCTGGGCTGACTGTGGTCACGAAGACTCGGAGGTAGATTGTTCGGGAGAAGAACGTTACCGAATTATCCATCATGGGCCGGAAGCAAGACTTGGACCGCCTTGATAAGGGGGTCGTCGAGGTTAGACAGCGTCTTGATCTTTTGGAGGAAGAGGCTGCTGCCAAATGGACCGCCATTGTGGAGGCTCGTGACAAGGAAGGGACTCTCATTCGCCAGGTTGAGGAAGCTAAAGGTAATGTCCGGAGGAAGACTCAGGAGCATGAGCAGTGGCAGGTCCTTTGGGAAGAACTTCCTCGTGCTACAGATGGGTCACGGCATTCGGCCGCGTTTTATGGGGGCATTTTAAAGGAGCGTGGCCTAAAAACTTTGGAAGTTAAGGCCAAGGGTCTGCTTGAGGAGTTGAACCTTTCGTTGAAGACCAAGTAGGATTGAGCTCCCGAGTTGTAACAAACTCTTTTTCCTTCCTTTTTTGGTACCTCCATGTATAAACAATTTTGGTACTATATTTTCTATCCCCTTCCTTTCACTTAAATCATTTTTTGATGAAAACAATTTTGAGCAAAAGTTGATGGGAATGTTTGTTTAAGAATTTGATCAAAAGGTTGTCATTTTGTGAAAATCTTTTGTCAAAGAGTTGTTTTGGGCATGAAAGCCAATTTTGTGGCGAAAAGCCTGGTTTTTTGATGGTTTGAAAACCAAATTTTGGATGGCATGAAAGCCTAATTTTGTGGCGTAAGAGCCAAAATTTGTTTTGGGGCATGGGAACCAAAATTTTTGGATGGCGTGAAAGCCGAATTTTGGAATGGCATAGAAGCCGAATTTTGTTTTGTTTGTCTTGGCATTTATAGCCGAATTTTGGCATTTATAGCCAGATTTTGGCGTTTATAGCCGATTTTTGGCGTTTATAGCCGAAATTTTTTTTTTTGGCATTTATAGCCGACTTTTGGCGTTTATAGCTGAATTTTGTTTTGTTTTGGTTTGGCATAAGAGCCAGATTTTTGAACACCAAGTTTTTGTTCTGTTGGCATGAAAGCCAATTTTGGCGTTTATAGCCGATTTTTTTTTGTTTAGCCGAATTTTGGCATTTATAGCCGAATTTTGGCGTTTATAGCCGAGTTTTGGCGTTTATAGCCAAATTTTGGTTTTCAAAATGCAGGTATCGACTAAATGTCGCCTCCCAGCTGAATGGTCTTGCAAGTATCGATGGAATGTCGCTTCCTTGCTCATTCGGTTTTGCGAGTATTGATGGAATGTCACTTCCTCGCAGGCTGGGTTTTGCGAGTATCGACGAAATGTCGCTTTCTCGCGAATTGGGGTGCAAATATCGACTAAGCGTCGCTTCCCTTTTTTTCCCAAAACTTTTGGTTTTGCGGGTACTGACTTGGTGTCGTTTCCTCGCGATTTTTGAAATTTGAGGTTTTCTCGAACCATTTGAAATTTGGGTTGTGGATAGCAACTGGTATGTTGCGTCTCCACGATTTTTTGAAATTTGGGTTGTGGATATCAACTGGTTTGTTGCTTCTCCATGATTTTTGAAATTTTGTAAGTATCGAATCGGGTTCGCCTCCTTGCGATTTTTTGGGTTTTAGAAGTATCGAATGGGGTTCGCATCCTTACGATTTTTGGGTTTTGCGAGTATCGACTAAGTGTCGCTTCCCCACGGTTTCTAAAAACCAAATTTTTTTTTTGTTTAGAGACACGAGGGTCATAAATTTTGGCTTAAAACCATTTCGGTTGTAAAAGCCAAGGTAGACTAGGGTGAAAATTCCTGAGTCCTGGTTTTTGTTTCAAACCATGAATTTTGGGTTCAAGGATCGAAAATTTTGGTCAAGTCTGGGAAGAGGCTCCTAAACTTGGATTTTGGATTTGATTTTTCTTTTGAACAATGAAACGATGAAAGTAAGCATTGTTTTGAGAGATTGTTTTTTTGGAAACTTCAACATAAAGATGAAAATTTCAAAAGGAGTGGGTTTGACGACCAAGTACCTTGGAAATACGCTTTAGCCGTGTAGATATTGCTCTGACCCATTTGAGGAAGTCTTCAAGGGTAGTACCGCTTCAAGAACTTGTCGTTGATGAGTAGCATACATCTGTCTCCTTCCATGTTTAGAAGAGCGTATGCACCGTTGGAGAAGACTTCGTCGATGACGAAGGGTCCCTCCCATTTTGGTTCGAATTTGCCTTTAGATTTGTGGGCAAAGACTATGGGTCTTTTTACTGCAAGAACCAAGTCACCCTTTTTGTAGGTGCGTTGCCTGACCTTTTTGTCGAAAGATCTTGCCATGCGTGCTTGGTACAACTCAATGCTTTGTAGAGCTTCGAGTCGTCTTTCATCGAGATTATCCAGCTCTTGAAGTCTCAATTTGACATTGCTTTCTTGCGTCATGTCATTTTGCAGAGATACCCTTAAATAAGGAATTTGTATTTCCCAAGGGACAACAGCTTCGCATCCATAGACCAAAGAGAATGGTGTGCTATGGGTTGGTCCTCGAACGGTGGTTCGATAGGCCCACAAAGCTTCTAGTAGTTTGTCGCCCCAATCTCTTTTGTGACTAGAGACCATTTTCTTGAGAATTTTGCAGAGTTTCTTGTTGAAGGCTTCTGCTAGTCCGTTCGCTGCTGGATTATATGGAGTCGAAGGACAACTTTGGATTTTGTACTTGTCGCAAAACCTATAGAATCTGTGATCCCGGAATTGTGGTCCGTTATCATGGACGAATCTTTTAGGTATGCCGAAGCGACAAATAATGTTGGTGCGCAAGAACTGAAGGACCGATGAGGTCTTCATTTCGCTGAGCGCAAATGCTTTTGACCACTTGGAGAAATAATCCGTAGCGGCGAAGATGAAGCGATGACCTTTGCTTGATGGGGGAGAAATGGGACCTATGATGTCCATACCCCAGGCTTCGAAAGGCCATGAGATTGCTGTTGGATGTAGCCATTCTAGAGGCATATGGACATAATCTCCGTGAACCTGGCATTTTTGGCAACGCTTGGCAAATTGCATTGCATCAGCTACCATGGTAGGCCAATAATAACCTTGCCTTTTTATCTGGTTGTAGAGCTTAGGGCAAGCCTGATGGGCTCCACAAAGACCAGCACGAACTTCTTTGAGAGTTTCCTCTGCCTCTTGTTGTGACAAGCAGCGTAGGAGTACTCCGTTGAAGGATTTTCTGTAAAGTGTTTTTGAAGGTATATCCAAATGAAAGTTCGGGGCTCGTCTTTGGATGCTTACCCGCTCTTTTGGATCTTCAGGTAGGATTCCGAACATGATATAATCAATGAACGGATCTCTCCAGTCGCCAATCGGAGGTTTGAGGATGGACATCCGACTTCCAACCACTTGGTGGCATTCAGCAACTGCTTGGTGTGTGTTGAGAGGAGGGAGAAAGTTCCCGCTGATTTTCAGGGACTTTCGGTTCTGGATCATGACGAAGATTGCTGCGATCCTGCTCCTGCTCTATAGCAAGATGTTGCAAGATTCTTGCATATTCCTCAAGATCAGGCATAGGAGCCAAACCTTCTTCGTCATCCGCTCCTCGTGGTTCGCCCATGTTGGGTTCCACTAAAGCATTTGCTGGTGCTGGATCAACAACGTTTTCTTGAACAGGGCCCTGGTCTTCTTCATCATCAGTCCAAGATCCTTGTAGCTGTAATGGGTTATACCAGATTACTAGCATAAGATGAGACTCGGGAATCCATTCCTCGTCGGAGAGGTATTCTCTTGTTTCAAGGGATTCTTCCCACTCATCTATATCACTGGCAGTATCACTGGACTCGTATCCATTCATGGAGAATCCAACTACCGAGTTACAAGAGTATGATGCCCCCTGCACATTTTCATTTTTGTATAGAGGTGGCATGAAATCATTAAGAGTGAATTTTCTTACAACCTTGGAGGTTTTGGGAAGAGATTCTTCTGCCGTCCCTAGTGAAGCAGTGGAAGAAGTTTCTTCTTTTTCAAGGACTTCTTGTTTTGGTTGAGACTTCTGCTACTGTTTGAGCTTACAGAGTTGTCTCTTGGCTTGCCTTCGCTGCTGAGCGGTCGGCTTTGTTTTGACGATCTCCCAATTTTCATCATCTAGGAGATCGGGATGCACCCATATAGGCTGTCCATTTGATGTTGGATAGGGAACCAATTCTTTGGACGCTTGAGCCATTTTTATCACCTTGAATGAAGTAGTGATCTTCTCCTTCGGTGACTTTGAAGTTTGCCGACATGACACCATGTTGACAGGGCGGGGCCATAGTTTTTATCAAAGGTTATGACTCCATTTTTCCACATCTCATTGATCTTTTCTCTCACAACGAAGTACTGATTGAGAGGATGTGAGATCATCTGATGGTATGGACAGTATCGGGGATCATTGGTTTTGCCAACATCTCCCGGTCTTTTGGGCTCTGGCAAAATGAGTTTGTCATTTGCTAGGAGAGCCTCAAAGATTTCTTCAACATCTTCATCGAACGGATATTTCTTTTCTACACGTTCTTTGAAGGCATCAGAGAGTTCAGATCTTTTACCTGCAGTTTTGTTTTCGGGTTTCTTTGGTTGCTGAGGAGCTGACTTAGTCTGTACATTGAGAACCTCCTTTTTCTTTGGTTTTGAGGTTGTAACAGCAGTCGGCTTTTTCTCTGATGATTTTTGACTGTTGAGGTCTTTGATCACCATTTCAGCTTCCATGGAAGCTTCGAGGAGTTCTCCCAGGTTCTTTGATTTGTTGCCGATAATCATGGAGCGAATTTTTGCTCTCATATTGTTACGGTAGATGTCGACTAGCGACGCTTGTGGCAGTACATCTGAGCATTTGTACGCCATTGCCTTCCATTTGTGAATGAAGTCGTATTTTGACTCATTCTCTCCCTGTTTTAGGCTGCAGAGTTGAGCCATAGTAACAAGATAATCCTCACCTTGGAAGTGGGTCAGGAAGCGTGTCTCTAGCATAGCCCAGTTCTGAATGGAGTTCTCCGGCAGAGTGGAGTACCAATCAAAGGTTGTACCTTTTAGGGTACTTGCAAAGAGGCGAATCTTGAGGGCATCTTGATCCGTAATAGCTCCCGTCAGGATCTTAAAATGGATGACATGCTGTCTGGCTGAACCTTTCCCAGTATATGTCTGGAGAGTAGGTTGCTTGAATTTTGCAGGGAACGGAACCGAGTCCATCCATAAAGGGTAGGGTGGCTTGATCCCATGTTCCTTCAATGTATCATCTTCTTTTGCTTTTGCGAGGATATCGTCCACGTCCTTTTTGGTAAGGGCGCGAGACTCATTGTTTTCTGCATTGCCCTCATCATCTTCATGATTTGGAGGGGTTTCATTGTTAGGTGGTGGACGCTGTAGAGTGAGAATTAAATTTTCCATCAGAGCCTCAATTCTCTGTTGTCCTTGCTCCAACTGCTGGATGCGTGTGGTTACATCGTCATGCTGTGGAGGCGGCTCAGAACTTGTAGCCAAGATGTTCATCCCTTGGGATTCGAACGAAGAAATCGTCCTGGTGACTGAGCTGGGCTCATTCTTCTGGATGAAGAATCTGAGGAGTGGTTACTCCGGTGTCCTTGGCTTGGAGGAGTGGAAGATTCCTCCAGATGTGTTCGTGTCCGAGAGACGCTGCGAGTCATTGGACGTCTAACACTGATTTTGGTTGCTGACTTCTGGCGTTTTCTGGTTTTGCCAACCATATGAACAGCAACGAATTGGTCGGGTCTTTCTTTTTCGACCCATTTGTTTGAGACGTGGAGAGTAGAACGCTGGGTTCTTTGTTTCTCGAGTCTTTTTTGTCGATATGCAGTGCGGCGACGCATACGACGAGCAATTTGAGCTTCAGTCAGCTCTGGCTGGGCTTTGGCGATGAAGGATGTAGTCCCTTGTGCGCAGCAGCCGAGTTTGTCTTTTTTGAAGCTTAGCAAGGACAGAATCTGGACGCGGTCCTTTGCCTGTCGTAATGAAGACTTGAATTTTGCGAGCTGGGCCCCTGTTGAGACGAAGGGTCGACTCGCGGGAGTGCAGGCTTCAGCATGTTTTTGCATAGGCCTAACGATGCAGGATTTGATTTTGGGCTTGTAGGAGCAAGCCGGCTCATGATGATTTTGTTTGTTTTTTGGATGGAGGGTAGGTTTCTTCTCTTTCATGTAAGAGAGAGGGTAGAACTGATTCTCCTTGAGAGGGGCCAGGTATGCTGGCTTTGCAGATGTTTGGGACCTTCGTTGCTTTGGTGAAGATCCCGGGGACCAAGTTTTGGTGTAAACCTGGTTTCTTGTGGGTTGAGGCTTCGTGGGAATGCCACGGGCTTCAGGCTTCTTGCTGTTCGCCCTTGGTGCCATTTTAGTGACACGTTGCGGGGCGGTTTTCTACTTCTTAGCAGGTACAGTGTCTTCTGCGGGAAGGGGGAATGGTCCCAGCGATCCTAAGACGATGGTCCGGGGAGTTGAAGTTGACCCGGTCTTTGGAGAGTTGTCGAGGGAGATGACGCTTTGGCAACTAGCAAGGCGCTTATGCCAAACACAAAAAAAAAAAAAAAAAAAAAAAAAAAAAAAACACAGCAAAAAAATCAAAAGAAAAGAAGAGAAAAACACTAAAAAAAAAACAGGAAGCGTGGAAAAAAAAACAGAAAGAAAAAAAAATTTCACGGAAAAAAAAAAGAAAAGAGAGAAAACCGTGAAAAAAAAGAGAAAAAAAGAAAGAAAGAAAAAAAAAAGTGAAGCATGAAAAAAAAAAAAAAAAAGAGAAGGAAAACGTGCATGTAAAGAAAAAAAAAAGGGAAAAAAAGAAGAAAGAAAAGAAGAGAAAAAGAAGAAGAGAAGAAAGGAAAAAAAAATGAAGAAGCTACTTCTACAATGGAGATTCTTGAGGAGGAAGAAAACTTACTTAAAGCCATTGATGGAGAAGAAGAAGAAAAGCTTGGAGATCCTTGAAGAAGAGAAAGCACTTCTTGTCTTGGAGAGCACTCTTGAAGATTTCTTGCAAAAAGAAAGCAATAGAGCAAAAGCACCAACCCTCTTGCTTTTATAGAAGAGAGCAAGCCAAAAGAGGAAACAAGGAGAAAGAAAGGAGGTAAGTGCTAAAATTTAGCTACTTTCTCAAAAAGAAAGATATTTTGAGAAAATCTTTTGAAATTCTCTCCAAGTAAGATATTTTTAGATATTCTCTAGACAAAAGAGATATTTTTAGATATTCTTTACAAATATGACACTATATGAGATCTAGACCATCTCCAAAGCCTAAAATCCCATGGGTTAGCCCATATGAGCCAGGTTTGACCACCTAGGCATTAAAAGTGGCTTTTAGTCAAAATATTCCTCTTACCAAGAGCAAAAAAAAGAGAAAAAGAGCAAAAAGGTCCCATGCCTCTTTTGAGTTGATGGAATCATCCAAAAAAAAAGAAAATAAAGTCTCATGAGTTTCCAAAAAACCAAACCATCCAACCTCATGAACCAAATTTAGCCAAAATCTTGAAATTGACATTTTAGAAAACCAAATTCCGGTCCTCTAGCTCGCCACATACAGCTTGTTAGGTCACAAGACCAAAACCAAAATCAAATTCCAAAACCAACAAACCAAATCTGACCCCCCCAACCTGCCACATACAGCTTGTTGGGTCACAAAGTTAAAATCAAAATCAAACCCCGACCCCCTAACCTGCCACATACAGCTTGTTAGGTCACAAGGTCAAAAACCAAAATTCAAAACCTAAAATCCAAACAACCCATGTCATTTTCAAAACTTTGCCTTGAGATGGTACGTGATCCCTCTCACTGCCATAAAATTCTCCCGGAAACTTAGAAGGCTATTCAAAAAAAAAAAAATTGCTCAACACTTTGATCAGAGCCTACGGATGACTCCAGAATGTCTCCAAAGGGCTCCATGCCAAATTTCAAGTCAAACCGACAACGTTTGACCCTCCATCAATGCTCGAACAGCAAAATCAAGCCTCCCAGTGGTGGGAACCACAGAAGTCATCACTCATCAAACCAAGTACATGAGTGGCTTCAACATGCCTCCAAAGGGCTGCACGTCGAATTTCAGGTTATTCCGACAACATTTGACCAGGTTTCGATGCTCCGAGAGAAAATCAAGCCTACCGGCGGCTGAGCAACTCGGGACCATGACATCCAAAACGGAGCCCATTGAACGTCTTAAAATGACTCCATTAGGCTCCCCGTCAAATTTTAGGTCAATCGGACATCATTTGACCACAAATCAAAGCTCGGCATTTTCCCCACAGCAAAATCAAGTGAAGCATCGATGGGACCCCAAACGGCTTCAAAACTCAAATAAAAGCTCATGGTTGGTCATATCCACTGCTCAAGAAGCTTCACCTCAATTTTCAGGTCATTCCGACATCGTTTGACTAGTTTCGACTCTTGACGGAAAATCGACTACAAAGTCTTCGGCTTTCCCGAAAAATGGGAAACTTTGTGCTCCGATTTCACGTGGGTTCTCGTCAAGTTTTCTCCAAGAAAATGAAGTCAATAATTGAGAAAAAAATTTTAAGAAAAATACAGAAGAAAAAAGGAATGAAAACGACAAAAAAATGGCCGAAAACGACGCTCGGCGACCAAACAGGCCAAAGCCCTATGGTCGCCAGCGACCTTGGGCCAAGGTTGCCGGCGACCCTGCAAATCCGGGTCGCCGGATTTTGCACCAAAACGTCCGATTTTCGATCTTTTTCGCGTTTCGGGTGTTCCTGCCTCTGTGATTTTCTGAAAATCCAATGTTTGGTGCTTGAAAACCACTGATCTTCATCGACATCTCGGATCTGCCGTCAAAAGCACGAAATCATCACTGATCGCCTCAAGATCGCCAACCGGCTGACCAAGAAAGTGCACTTTCTGTCCGACCGATCGTGAAATCGACAAGACAGATGTCACCGGCCCACCAACATCAACTAATGTTTGAAATTGCATCGCAATCCGACATCAAACAATGCGTGGATCCACCTGTGATGATCGCAAAAAGAATCTCAAAAGACGCAGCGCGGCCCGCGACTCTTCACATGCCTGGGCGACCACTTAATGACGTTAATTGACCCGTTTATGACAACTTAATGCGGTCATTAACTCATAATTTTGGACAGCCCAATCAGATTCAATCATTTGGGAGTTACAAATCCAAGCAATCATGGCATTAAACCCATGAAACTCCCATCATCATGAAGCATAAAGGTGATTAAATGCCCACTACCTTCATCGACCAATCACAAGCCTTGAAAAAGGAGTTACAAAATCAATTTGTAACTCCTCATCAATTATTTCATCATGGCCATCAATGCCAATAAACACCTCATGGTTACCAAAAGCCTATAAAAGGAGGTTCATTCCAAAAAGAAAGCAATGAAAAAAATAGATCCGAAGTGCAAGCTCTGAAAATCCAGAAAATCCAAGAGAGAGACGAAGTCCTGCTACTTTGCTCCCGGAAGCACCACAAGGTGATCAACGTCCCTTGGGGGGCCACCCCCCCAAGGTCACCTCCTTCTCCAACATGGCCTAAATGCGGCTTTTCAGCCCGTTTACTTGGTTTTTCATTGGATATAGGACCTTCTCTTGGTCCTTGTCCTTTAAAAAACCAAAGTTAGGAGCCAAGCCAAAGAATCAAAGCATCACATGTTCTCATTTGAAGGACGATGGCGAAGTCCACACATGACATGCGACCGTCGATCTCAACGTGTCCCCACGATCTCCTGAGAAGTTAGATCCTTTTTCTCACTTTTCTATTGTAGTTTGTATTTCTTAAAGAGACAAAAAGAAATCACAATTCTTGTCTTTCACATTTGATGAGTTTTGTAAAATCGCCTTTCACGGTAAAATCGCCTTTTACTGCAAACAAACAAAACTGCCTCCTACGGCATTCTAAAATAACAAACTTGTCTCTTTTCTTAATATTAACGCAATTTGAAAATCCAAGCAAATCCGGAGATTCATCTTTACAAGTGGAAAGGAAATCATTCCTTTTTTCTAACTTTTCAAATTGATTTTGTAACTCCTTTTTCAAGGCTTGTGACTGGCCGATGAAGGTAGTGGGCATTTAATCACCTTTATGCTTCATGATGATGGGAGTTTCATGGGTTTAATGCCATGATTGCTTGGATTTGTAACTCCCAAATGATTGAATCTGATTGGGCCGTCCAAAATAATGAGTTAATGACCGCATTAAGTTGTCATAAACGGGTCAATTAACGTCATTAAGTGGTCGCCCAAGCATGTGAAGAGTCGCAGGCCGCGCTGCGCCTTTTGAGATTCTTCTTGCGATCATCACAGGTGGATCCACGCATTGTTTGATGTCGGATTGCGATGCAATTTCAAACATTATTTGATGTTGGTGGGCCAGTGACATCTGTCTTGTCGATTTCACGATCGGTCGGACAGAAAGTGCAATTTCTTGGTCAGCCGATTGGCGATCTTGAGGCGATCGGTGATGATTTCGTGCTTTTGATGGCGGATCCGAGATGTCGACGAAGATCAGTGGTTTTCAAGCACCAAACATTGGATTTTCAGAAAATCACAGAGGCAGGAACACCCGAAATGCGAAAAAGATCGAAAATCGAACGTTTTGGTGCAAAATCCGGCGACCCGGATTTGCAGGGTCGCCGGCGACCATAGGGCTTTGGCCTGTTTGGTCGCCGAGCGTCGTTTTCGGCCATTTTTTCGTCGTTTTCATTCCTTTTTTCTTCTGTACTTTTCTTGACATTTTTCCTCAATTATTGACTTCATTTTCTTGGAGAAAACTTGACGAGAACTCGCGTGAAATCGGAGCACAAAATTTCCCATTTTTCGGGAAAGCCGAAGACTTTGTAGTCGATTTTCCGCCAAGAGTCGAAACTAGGTCAAACGATGTCGGAATGACCTGAAAATTGAGGTGAAGCTTCTTGAGCAGTGGATAGGACCAACCATGGGCTTTTATTTGAGTTTTGAAGCCGTTTGGGGTCCCATCGATGCTTCACTTGATTTTGTTGCGGGGAAAATGCCGAGCTTTGATATGTGGTCAAATGATGTCCGATTGACCAGAAATTTGACGGGGAGCCTATTGGAGTCATTTTAAGACGTTCCATGGGCTCCTTTTTGGATGTCATGGTCCCGAGTTGCTCAGCCGCCGGTAGGCTTGATTTTCTCTCAGAGCATCGAAACCTGGTCAAACGTTGTCGGAATGACCTGAAATTCGACGTGCAGCCCTTTGGAGGCATGTTGAAGCCACTCATGTACTTGGTTTGATGGGTGATGACTTCTGTGGTTCCCGCCGCCGGGAGGCTTGATTTTGCTGTTCGAGCATTGATGGAGGGTCAAACGTTGTCGGTTTGACTTGAAATTTGGCATGGAGCCCTTTGGAGACATTCTGGAGTCATCCATAGGCTCTGATCAAAGTTTTGGTGTCTTTGATGATGTCGCCGCCGGGAGCGCTTGTTTAGCTGTCGGAGCAGTGAAGTTAGGTCAAACGTTGTCGGAATGGCCCGAAACCTCAGGTGTACCCCTCTTTTAGCTGTCTTGAAGAATCTCTCAGTTTTTGTCTGATTCTGAAAAGATCTGATGCTTGAAGTAGCCTTGCCTGTTTTGTAGCAGGATGTAGCTTCACAAGGCTTCTTATGTTGAGGAGACATATTGACTTTTTTGGTGTCAACAGCTCCAAAATGGATTTGGTCTCGGTAAATGTACCGAGAACATCTCTCTGGGCTCGGCCTCGTGCGTCTCGGCACCAGTGTCCGACCTCAGGCCTGGCCGACCTCAGCACCTTCTCTAGTTCGGTCTCTTGGCTGAGGTGAACGCTGAACATCTAATCCCCATTATGAGATGGGACAGCCACATGGTAAAGAGCCCTGACAGATAGGGTGGCCGCCGGGTCATCGATAAGGGCACTTTCCTATCAGCTATTCACATCCACATTTATGTGAGGGATTTGAGGAGAGATTCGATGGGACAGTACCCTCACCTACCCCACTAAGGATCCTAGGTATGGGCTGATGGGACAAGTACCCTCACCTACCCCCACTAAGGATCCTAGGTATGGGCTGATGGGATAAGTATCCTGACATACCTCCACTATGGAACCTTCCACTCTCTTCTATATATACCGCATGGTAAGCTCATAACAGGTACGCAAGATATAACCTACATATTATCCTGCCTGAATCTTCTTATTAACTTCTCCCTAGTTCAATGACTGCACTAACTCAGGCGTCGGAGTGCCTTTGGCTGATAACAGCCCTGGGCCCTGACCTTTGTTCATCTTTCAGGTTCAGGATATTCATGAACACTTCCAGCAGCTCCCAGACTTGATAAGCAGCATCATTAAAAGCTTCATCATCGTCTAAACCAAGTCCATAATATTAGGCACTTACAATACTTATATGTTTTGATTTATCTATATACCTCTTAATCTTAGCTTTGAAGATGGCTGATCGATTGTCATAATATGTTGTGATTGGTTATATGATCAGCTTCTTAATCAAGGGTAGATATCTATTCACTTTTACTTTTTTTGGGATCAAAATTCACTTTCAACACCAAGGAGATTGCTATGGTTTTCCAATCACGCATTTGCGTTTATTGGCCATACAGTAAGAATGTCCCCATTCAGGATAAAACTCGTTTAGAGTTTGCACCAAACAATAGTAGACACGTTACGCATAACTGTCATGTGTCTTTTGACTAAACGAAAGTGGTAGCCTATGGATGTATGCATTCATAAATTCATTCCTTTGATGATCTCACTATCTAAGAGTAATTTCAGATTCAAAGGAAAACAAAGAGAAATTATACACTAATTTTGATTGTTAAAGTAAATTTCAGACAACTTGAAGGTAACTTGTCCTAAGTTTATTGAATGAATCAGGGATTAATATTTTGATCGACCACGATCACTTTCAAAATTGATTTGATCTTGCAATTGAATCAAATATATATTATCTAAGAATTGAATGGAATGTTTGGGGTGTGAGGCCCCACGCCTTGTGGACCCTCACTTATATTTGAATTATAGTATATGAAATCTACTTATACTAATTCATAGGGTTAGTAAGGGTAGTTTGATATTTTTCTACGAATTTAGTCTATTTTCTAGGAATTAGTTCCTTTTTGTGATTTATAGAATTACCTATAGGGTGTTAGATGGATTTATTAGAGTCTGTTAGTTAGTTAGAGGCCATTAGAAGTAAATAGCATTAATAAGAGGGGTTTCCATTTGAGAATTCGAAAGCTACACCTAAAATACCCAAAGAGCCCAAATCCTCTGAATATAAACCCATTCCCATCCCAAACTATCTCTAGTTCTTTCCCTCTATTCTCTTCCTCATTTCCCTCCATTTCTCTTATTTCCCTCTCATTTCTCTCATTTCCCTCCAAGAATTTCCTCCAATTATCTCTAGAAACCTAGATCTAGGGTTTTCTACAAGGAAGGAGAATTCTCTCCAAGCTACTATTGTTTCCAAGATAGAAGAAGCTCTCCATTTCTTAGATCTCTTCTTTCTCTACAAGACAAGGTGCTATGGTCTTACACTAAAAAAAATTAAAACATAAAAACTGATATTTAAGTGGTTCGGTCAAACTCGACCATTCCACTGAGAAGAGAACCATTTGGATCTTTTCTACTTTAAGGATTTTCAATAGGATTACATTCAAAACCTTTACAATCTTTTTGAAAAATAAAAATACAAAAAAATATTAGTCTTTATATTTACAAATTACAATGAAGAGAAGGAAAAAAAATTAGATTTGTAGTCTGCCAATGTATTCAGTTGGATCATAATCTTTAATTCTTGCCAATTCATGCTTTCTGTTGTTCGCCAAATATCTGTCCCGTAGGCAAACACACCACTCTACTGTTTTTTCAGCTAAATTTGTCTTCCTGTCATCCATGACATGTCCACATGCAATAAAAGTCTGCTTTGATGATACAAAGGACATTGGAATAGTTAGTAGATCACGAGCTATGGCGGATAACATTGAAAATCTACTTTCGTATGCTTTCCACTATGCTACAATGTCAAAACTAGATGCATCCGGCATCTCTAATACATTAGAGTCAAAATACGAGGATAACTCGGTCACAACTTGATTTGAGCTGGAGGCTCAACCCAATTTCATATAAAAGAAATAGCAAGAAACTCCACCTGATTGTTGGACTTGTTGAAGGGTCATACTAGCCCATGTTGTACCCATTTGGTCACAATAAAATTGAAGAGTACTACTTATTTACAAATTTTTCCTTAAATTCGAAAAAGTATTTAAATATGTGTTTGACATATTATTATTTATTTCTTCAAGAACTTGTACACCGGTTTATTTTAACCTAGGATCTAATGCAATAGCCAAACAAAATGTCATTGGAGCATTTTTTTCAATATTTATTAAATCTTTCTTCCATTTTTCTACAAATGTCACTAAGTAACACAATGATCTGTATATATATTTTTTAAATTGTAAACTAGTTTCAAAAAGAAAGTTTAGAGCTCCATTAGATGTGGGATTGTACACCCCAGAGAAAAATAATGTTACATTATAAAAAAAACTTGTCATAAGTCTCTTATTTGGCCACACAACTCCCAATGTGCCTCAGTTATCAAGTATTCTTGTGCATTAAAAGAACAATGTTCATTCAAAACTTCTTTTCTTTAAATAGCCTTATTTAACAAATCATACATTGAATTCCATCTATGTTCAACATCTGAATTTATTTTTACGGCTGATACATTATGCCTCGCACGTATTATGAAATATAATTAATTGTCTTCTAAGTGCGGAGCAAAAAATAAATTTAGCAATACTTTTAATTTTTTCTGTTACTATTGAAAAATGTTTCAAACCAATTTGGGCAATGAGATTTAAGATGTGAAATACACATCAATTTTGGAAAATAGAACCCTCTATCAAATTTGCAAGTGGAATTTGCAATCTCATTAGATCAATAGCCGCTTGATTATTTATTGCATTATCTAACGTTATAGCTATAACTTTATTCAAAATATTATATTCTAGGAGTCTTTCCAAAATAAGAGGCCCTATTCTATGACCAGTGTGTGGCCATTCAAGTTTAGAAATAGAAATAATTCATTTATTGATAACTCATTTTGCATCTACGTTATGGGCATTAATAAAATTAAAAGTTATTATTACTTCTAAATTTCCATAAATCTGTAGTTGTAGTTATTCTACTAGGACTGTCTGCAAAAGTAATTTTTAATATTTTCCTTCTCACTTTGCCAAAGCATAATAGCATAATTTCTAGTAGTAATTCTAGAAAATTTTCTAAATTGTGGGCACAAATTATTTTGGACAAATTCTTTTAAAAAAGTAATTTTCAGCAAAACCAAATGGTAATTCAACTAAAACAATCATTTTAACAAGTAATTGTCTAGCAGTAACAACATTATAAGAAAAGCATCCCAACTACTTCCAGTACTAGTAGAAATTTAGGTCTGTGTCAGCCCGCCCCCCCCCCCCCCCCCCCCCCCCCCGAGTCCACAAAATATATTTGGGTTCACATTTTTTCTTATGCCTTAGCAAATGGCTGGTTCTTACTATAATATTTACATTTTGTCATATCAAGCTCCTTTCCATGTTTGTCTTTAATCTTAGTAATTCTGCTACGGGAACTAGTTTGTACTAAGACTTCTTCTTCTTCTTCCAATTCAACATACTTGCCTTCTTCCCCTAAATTAAAGGAAGAAGTCTCTCGGGGAATATTTCTTCTAGAAGATCGTTCGG
The DNA here is from genome assembly GCA_028538565.1 of Umbellularia californica. NCBI lineage: Eukaryota > Viridiplantae > Streptophyta > Magnoliopsida > Laurales > Lauraceae > Umbellularia > Umbellularia californica. Next base: position 28,222,229 of record JAPQWN010000002.1, read on the forward strand.
CCATATTCCAAAAATTAAATTTAAAAAAAGATATATAATAATAGTAATAGATATTTTCGTGATAATTAATATAAGAAAGGGGAGAAGAAGAGAGCTAATATAATATAGTATGGACTATATATATATATATATATATATATATATATGAAATCTCAAATTTAAACGAAATAAATACCTCAAGATTTTTTAAGGCCCCTTAATCTTGTCTGATGATGACTTGATTTTGGGGCCCCCGAAAACTTAATAGAAATATATGATTAAAGAGAGTTGAATGCTTTGAGAGAGTTGATGATGTTGGTGAGAAATGAGAATGGGGGGATGACGAGTCACTAAATTTGCATATTTTCATCCTTTTTTTTAATAATTAAGGACTTAATCATCTAATCATGCTTGATTTCATTAGGGAATGATGATTTTATGTTTTTAAGTCAACATCGTTTGAAAAACCACATTTTCACTTAAAATCATGAAATTTTCAATCTTTAGCATGAAAAGCCAAAAATCTCTCATGACTTTTGATTTACACATGAAATAATTTTTTTTATTATTATTTGTAGGGTATCTTCATATTTTTGGGACCCGCCTTAAGAGAGAAACAAAGGAGAAGAAATCTCATAGGAGCTATATGTGGGACCCACACTTGTACATGTGAGCACCACCCATAAGTGTAAACCCAAATGGATTGTTGCAGCCGCAGTATTGAAGACATGTCCATGCCACGTGAAGACCTGTATGTGCACCGCAAGCGAATTCAATTTCTTGACAAAACTCACTGCAACAGCCAGATGAACATGGATATTTGTCCCCTATCCACCCTTATAAAAAGGGGTGGAAATGTGATTGGAGAAGATGCGTGTGTGGGGGTGTAGGGTGCTCTCAGAAGATTGGTGAGGCCGTGAGTGCTGCTCATGAATGATTGGTAAGGCCGGCTCCATCTCATCTTCCCTGTTCTTCTTTCCAGTGATTTTGTCTTTTGGTATCCTTGTGCCAGGTCTAAGGACTTGTTTTGAAGGAAGATTATTGTGAAAGAGAAGTTGTAAAGGTGCATTTTTAATGATAAATCAAGAAGTACCCTTTACTATGGCGGGCTAATTTCTTTGATTAGAGCTATGGATGGAGATAAGTAATCGCTTTTTTTATTTATTGAGTAGTTACAATTTGTGTTCTATGTTTATCTGCATATTGATTAATAGACTTGCCTTCGTGCCCTAGGCAAACCTCCATTCTTAATTTCTAAAAATAGAAATGTATTTTTGACTATCTATGCTTATGTTTGATAGTCCATACATAGTGCTGAGTTTCCTTCGATGGGTTATGCTTACCTTTGATGGGTAGTGCTTAGATTATTTCTATACTTCTCTGAGGTGAAGGAAGTCTTGGATTTTGGATTTTTGTTAATTAAAAAGGTTTTTAAAGTTAAATTATCCAAGTTAAAAATATTGATTTGTCTTTGGTTTGAAGTAAAAGTTGGACCAAGTTATGATTACTTGATAAATAAATGGGTGGATGCTTATTGGATTCCTATGCTCTAATTATTTTCATCAACTATTATTTTTCATCTTCTAATTGATTTTATGATTTTGTTTTCATTAACCCATTTAAAAATTCATCTTCTTGGATTAATTAAGTTTCTTAATTTAAAAGTTTCTTTAACTAGCTCCCTGTGGGTTCGACCCGTATCTGCCACTGTCTCAAATAGACAGCCGTGCACTTGCAGTTAAATAGCATTGTTCCTAAGTTACTGGAGTTTAGACAAGTGGAAATTCTATATGCACCATCTATTTTGCTGAGCACACCCACCTTTTTTAAAAAAAAAAATCACGGTTGTGGAAGGAATGTGAGTGCGTTCAGTAAAATAGGTGAGTGCATATAGAATTTCCCTTAGACTAGACACTGTCACACAGAGGGCCTCAACTCACCATATTCATGATTGAGTCCAGGAGACAAAACCGGCTAGAAATATTATAAAGAATTCAATCATTGCAATTTGGTTAATATTTTATTCTTAAATCCACGAATTTGAATTTTATAATATTTGTTGTTGAAGTATTTTATTCAAATGGCCCATACAAACTAATCTTTAGTGCAGCCCCGGTAAGACCATATGTTTTGATCTCTCTGGATATACTTAGGACATCGATCAAGTTTTGGTCACAACAGAAGCCCCCAACCACCCCGTCATTTAGACTTTTGAAATTCAAAACGACAAAAAAAATGCCCTAAAATGACCGTTTTAGCTGTTGGGAGGGTTTAAAACAATCAAAACACCCCTTATAGTCATTTCATAACAATTGGGGGTAAAACAGTCATTTTACCACCCTACCTAGCCACACGTGCCGTGCAGAATCGTGTTGGCCGTGCCTGGCACGTTGGCCCAACACGGCTCATGCCTTGGGCCATGCCTAGCGAGGCGTGCCATTGACAAGGGCGGGCCATGCCACAATGTGTTGACTAACGTGCCATTCCAGCGCGGCCCACTTGACATATCTAAGTAGAGCGGTCTCTTGTGGCCTGGGTATCCAAAGTGCACGAATCCCACATCAGCGGTGGACAGGTTGACCCTACCGATGCGTTTGATTTTGTTTTGATTTTCACCATTTTGATTAGTATGAGATTCAAGTATTTAGATTGTTTATGTGACTTTCCGGCATTTCTGATACTCATGCATACTATCGATTAATTGTTTACATCATTAAAACTCCTGTAATTCTCTTTTTTAAGTTGCTATTAATACATCAAGGAAATGTACTTTATATTGCTTGCCAGATTTTGTGATAAACTTAATGTAACACTTGGTCCCCTATAATGTGGGTATGGAGGAACTGCGGAGGCAGATAGAGTAGAGTGCGCAAGACGTGATTTGGACGCATCAAGCTCGGGCAAGAGTACACGATACACCTTTTGGATGGTTTCTTTTGTAGCTTTTGTAAAGGAAACTATGTAGCCTTGGTTCGTAATTAATATACTTTTGCAAACGTCCAACTTCAATATTTTGCAAATGAACATTGGAATTTGCGTTGCTCTATTAATTGTATTGTATGATGCTTAAATGACAGTTTGATGGTTGATTACTTGATCATGCAAATATGATGAGTACATTGTCGTCATGACCCGGAATTCAAGGGCCCCAAACTTTTAAGTTGTGACTAGGTTTGTCCTTACCCTATTGTCAATATATGCATGGTCAGGTCTTGGTGGGCCAAAGCCTTCGGAGGGCTTGCATACTTAGGCCCTCACCCTTCCCTCGGCCCGTTTGGTAACTCTACTAATATAGTCAAATCAAAGTCAAGTTGATTTTAAAGAAAAAATAAAATATAAGTGGGTTATGATGGTATTTTATTTTTAGTTATTTGTTATGGAATTTTTTGACTTTTTGTATGGAAAAGTGGAGTTTCTTTGTATTTTAGTGGATAAATGTAGTTGCTTTTTGACTTTTTGTATGAAAAAGATGGAGTGAATTTTGAATAAAGTGCATTTGATGTGACAGCTTGTCTGGAAAATGGAGGCTTTACTTGACTTTAATTGTATTAGTAAAGTGCCAAACGAGCCCAGGAGCTTGTGCAAGCCTCATGGCCTAAAAACAAGAAAACCATTGTTTTTTACACTATAACCAAGTATCGAGTGTCAACGGATAATTATTTTGTCTAACTTCTATTGTAAAGGTATCACTGAGAAAATATTTGGAGAATAGAAGCCGTCTCTCAAAGCTTTTTTTATTGTACAAAACCATACATGCTTTGGTGACCTAGGTTCTAAACGTACAACTTTTTTTCTTTTGTCAAATTAGGAAAATGGTTAAAGCTTTTGTTCTATTTCACACATTTTATTTTCCTGTACCAAATCATTCTAGTAGAGTCGTTATCTTTGAGAAATTTAGACATACCCTGTATGAATTGGCATTACTTTCAATTTAACACTGATATGACTATGAGGGCCGCACATGGGCAATTCGGATCGGTTTAGCACTAAAACCAACCACCAAATCAAACCTATCGGTTTTTTAATTAACCATCCGATCCGACCGATGGTTCAGGTTCAGTTCGGTCGATTGAACCATTTATTTTTTATTTTTATCTTTTTGAAAATCAGAAACTGAAAATTTCAAAATGATGACACCCCCATCCTTTGCATTTATTCCAATGTTTATGGTAAAGATAAAAATCCAAATAGTCAAATACTCAAATTACATAATATATCGGCCAGTTTTATTTAGGCGGTGAAATTGGAGTTCAAACTGATAAACGACCGATCTAAGTGGTTTCTACGATTTTCAAACCATAGACCAAGTTGCTCTACTATAAAACCGATCCGAGCCGTCCGGTTCAGTCCGTTCAGTTCGGTTCAGTTTAGTGGTGATACTGGATTTTCTGTGCAGCCCTAATGACTATTAAGTATGGTTGGATTTCAGTCACAAAAGCAAATGCACTTAAAAAATTACTATTATTTTAGACTTTAAGAAATTATGAGTTATAATTATCAAATTGAAAGGATATTTGGACCATCCCTTATCCTTGAAGTTCCATGTACATGCAAACAACTTTTATGAATTAGTTGGCATCCCAAGTCACTTTGTAGAGAAAAATAAAAAGCGTAACCATTTTAATAGGAGTACACCCCTTTTGCTCTAACAAGAATATACAAATATAATATAAAAAAACCTAAACAAGAAATAATAAACTAGAAGAAAGGGACAGAAAGTAATCGTGCAATAGTTATTATTTATGCCTAAAGTATAATGCATAACTTTAATAATTAAATAGAGAAAAAAATGAACCAAGTATCTCTGTATTGGTTTTTAGGACATTTTGTAATAGGTATGAGCTATGAAGTTACCTTCATATCCCTATTTTTATTACTAATAAGTGACTATATAATGGCATTTTAGTATTTATTTACATATATAAGTATGTATTATATAAAATAAAGATAAGTATGAGGGGCAGAGCCCGGGCCCTGGTAAGCTTGGCGTTCAAGTTTCTAGGCCTACAAAATAAATAAATAAATAAATAAATAAATCAAAACCCGCCCCAGGGCTTCTCCTTAGAAATAGAAGCCCCGTTCCAAGGGCTTTTTGAGGGCCAAACCGGGCCGGGGCTCGTTGTCTCAAAGCCAAATTCAGAGGCCTAGTTTTCACATAATGTAAGCTTCTGCATAAATTTTTTGAAACTTATTTGACATAACCTCCCATTCACAGATCCTGGGGGACCATAAATATCTACATAAAAACCCCAAGACGTGAATTAGTTATGGTTGTCTGGTTAGGGGCATTGATAAGTCCACAAAAGTAGGTCATTAACTCATCATTTCATTAGCATTTGTGGACTTAATTAGGTTTAACTGCATAGAATTGCATTTAATTTCATGATTACATGCATTTGAGGATATTTTTGGAGAAATGGTCAAAATTGGTCAAAATTCATTGAATTGCATGGCTTTTTGAAATTAAGTTTTTCTCATCTCATTTATCACTCAAAAATTAGGCTTTTGGTTTCATCAATTCATATCTTGCTATTTTTGGCACCATGTGCTATTTTTGAAAAGTTGGTCATTTTGGTGCATCACTAGGAATGTAGGGTCCCATACATGATTCATAATTATTTTCTTACATATGATTAATGTTAAAATTGCCTCTTTTAATTTGTAGGAGAAATCAACATGGGACCTACATTGATGAAATTTGAGAAGAGAGAAGTCAAATAAGCAAGCAAAGAGAGAGTCCAAGCATGCTTGGAAGTCCACAATGGGCCCCACACACCCCATTGCATGCCACCATAGAAGCTTCCATTTTTGCACAATTATTCCCGGATTTTTCAGGGGTAGCAAATTAAAATGGCCATAACTCTCAAACCGAGTGTCGGATCGGCGCAATTTAGCCACCGTTGGAAAGCTCTTTTCGAGTAGATATCCGTAGAGCCCAAGATTGCCTAAATCAGAGCTATATTGAGGGAGATATGACCTCGGGAAGTTATCTGCTACAGTTTTAGGCGGGAATTGCAAGAAATCTCAATATTTGGGAAGTTTATTCCCTTTACATCATCATATAATTTTTAGAGATATTCTTGGAATTGTACAAGGAAAGTGTATGCATCAAGAAACCTAATAAGGCAAGGAGATCTCTCAAATTTAAAAATCTTTCCAAAGAAAGAAGTTAACTTGGAGAACAAGAAAGAATCCTTACCCAATAAGGAAAAAGGAGACCTAAAAGGAGGGCACTTCTTTACTAAAAGGGGTTTGCAAAAAGCATAAAAGGAGGCATGATGGAGACCCATAAAATTCCATACGTCCAAAGCTCTCCCTCTCTCCTATTCCTTTCTTTTTCTCTTCCTTTCTTCTTTTCCATTAGTTTATTTTTATTTTTGGTAGCCTTGGGCTATGTCCAAGGATATATTTTGAAGGAGAAAATTTGTGAAGGAGAAGTTGTAAAGATGCAATTTTTAATGATAAATCAAGAAGCATTCTTTGCAATGGCGGGCTAATTTTCTTGATTAGAGTTATGGATGAAGGTAAGTAATTGTCTTTTTATTTGTTTAGTAATTCTAATTTGTGTTCCATGATTATGTGCTTAATGATTAATAGGCTTGTCTTCGTGCCCTAGGCAAATCTCTATTTTTATTTCTAAAATAAAAATTAGTTTTTGACTACTCATGCTTAGGTTTGATAGGCCATGCTTAGGATTTAGATCTTTTGATGGTTTATGCTTACTTTTGATGGGTGGTGCTTAAATTATTTTTATTCTTTTATGAGATGAAGGAAGTCTTGAGTTTTGGATTTTTATAATTAAAAAGGGATTTTGAAAGTTAGATTTTCCAAATTAAAAACATTGATTTTTCTTTGATTTGAAGTAAAAATTGGAACAAATTAGGGTTACTTGATAAATAATTGGTAGATGCTATTGGATTCCTATACTCTAATCATCTTCATTAATTGGTAGATTCCGAATATCTATATTAGTTGCTTAATTTTTAAATATAAACTCAAAACTTTTCTTAAATTGTTAAGTTAATTAGTTTTCTTAATTTAAATGTTTCTTTAATAGCTCCCTGTGGGTTCGACCCGTTCTTGCCACTGTCTCATCTAGACACCCGTGCAGTTGCGGTATTTTATGATTGATATTGATCACATCAAAAATAAAAATAGAGATTTGCCTAGGGCACGAAGACAAGCCTATTAATCATTAAGCACATAATCATGGAACACAAATTAGAATTACTAAACAAATAAAAAGACAATTACTTACCTTCATCCATAACTCTAATCAAGAAAATTAGCCCGCCATTGCAAAGAATGCTTCTTGATTTATCATTAAAAATTGCATCTTTACAACTTCTCCTTCACAAATTTTCTCCTTCAAAATATATTCTTGGACATGGCCCAAGGCTACCAAAAATAAAAATAAACTAATGGAAAAGAAGAAAGGAAGAGAAAAAGAAATGAATAGGAGAGAGGGAGAGCTTTGGACGTATGGAATTTTATGGGTCTCCATCATGCCTCCTTTTATGCTTTTTGCAAACCCCTTTTAGTAAAGAAGTGCCCTCCTTTTAGGTCTCCTTTTTCCTTATTGGGTAAGGATTCTTTCTTGTTCTCCAAGTTAACTTCTTTCTTTGGAAAGACTTTTAAATTTGAGAGATCTCCTTGCCTTATTAGGTTTCTTGATGCATACACTTTCCTTGTACAATTTCAAGAATATCTCTAAAAATTATATGATGATGTAAAGGGAATAAACTTCCCAAATATTGAGATTTCTTGCAATTCCCGCCTAAAACTGTAGCAGATAACTTCCCGAGGTCATATCTCCCTCAATATAGCTCTGATTTAGGCAATCTTGGGCTCTACGGATATCTACTCGAAAAGAGCTTTCCAACGGTGGCTAAATTACGCCGATCCGACACTCGGTTTGAGAGTTATGGCCATTTTAAGTTGCTGCCCCTGAAAAATCCGGGAATAATTGTGCAAAAATGGAAGCTTCTATGTTGGCATGCAATGGGGTGTGTGGGGCCCATTGTGGACTTCCAAGCATGCTTGGACTCTCTCTTTGCTTGCTTATTTGACTTCTATCTTCTCAAATTTCATCAATGTAGGTCCCATGTTGATTTCTCCTACAAATTAAAAGAGGCAATTTTAACATTAATCATATGTAAGAAAATAATTATGAACCATGTATGGGACCCTACATTCCTAGTGATGCACCAAAATGACCAACTTTTCAAAAATAGCACATGGTGCCAAAAATAGCAAGATATGAATTGATGAAACCAACAGCCTAATTTTTGAGTGATAAATGAGATGAGAAAAACTTAATTTCAAAAAGCCATGCAATTCAATGAATTTTGACCAATTTTGACCATTTCTCCAAAAATATCCTCAAATGCATGTAATCATAAAATTAAATGCAATTCTATGCAGTTAAACCTAATTAAGTCCACAAATGCTAATGAAATGATGAGTTAATGACCTAGTTTTGTGGACTTATCAGGCATGACACCTAACACCCTTCACAGGTTAAGCGGCATAAAACTAAATTGTATAGGGGCAAGAGTCACCGTTGATTGAACCATGCCTAGGGAGGAGATTTAATTGACTCGATTGAAGGTGGTTTGATCCTATGGCAAACGACACACACACTTCTATGGATGATCCAAAAACACATCACTTACCACGTCCATTCATTGAGATCCAAGAGACGAAATCTTGTTATGATCGATTACAAATGAGTCTCAATGGCATGAATTTGACTCTAAATCTAATCATTTTCTCCTACGTTTTCTTCAAATGAAAGCAAGCTGAATGCATTGTGGCAAACAATCTCACAAGCTGCAATAACAAGAATCTTTTTGGGACTTGGGAGGCCCATGGAATAAGAATCCACCAACTACCAATAAAAAATTTGAAACAATGGATATAATTAAACGCAAAATAAACATAAAATCCTTCTAAATTCAAGACACTCCGAAGATTGATCCTTACATTAAGTATTACTCCTAACCTGTATTCCAACTTAGCAAAAATGCATCTATCCTTATTAACAAAAGGACTATAAGACTACCACACAACCATTTTAATCTTTAACATGGTTGGAAAACTCGTGACTTAGACTCCAATAAAGAAAAATCTACTCAAAGAGAGCCAATATAGTGACTAAAGTAAAAAACTTTGAGTTTTTAATGAAAAAAATTAATGATAAACTTTGATTCGATGCAGCATCATCATCGCCTTGTGCCAACTATCTTGGGGTCTGCTACACGAATTTTATTTTTCAATTTCAATGGATCTTGATTCAAATCTGCAGATAAGTTACATATATGACGAAAAATATATCATAGAAAAATATATCAATTACCAAGAGGTCAGTGACGAGTTTACCAAGAGGTCAATGATGAGTTTTGAGGGATAATATCGACGATCAAGGAACGTAAGTGAGCATGGCATCAAACACAAATTTGCAATGCCGCATGTTCAATCCATCGTTCACCCATCTCCAATCTGAAGAGGAAGAACTCCACATTGCCAATCGCGGTGCGAGATCCCCCCCAAAAGCAGACCCAATCCCCACCTCCGAATGCTTTAAACATGAAAGAGTCCTAAAGGCCCGTTTGGCACTTTACTAATACAATACAAGTCAAGTAAAGCCTCCATTTTCCAGACAAGATGTTACATCAAATGGACTTTATTCAAAACTCCCCCCATCTTTTTCATACAAAAAGTCAAAAAGCAACTACCTTTATCCACTAAAATACAAAAAAACTCTACTTTTCCATACAAAAAGTCAAAAAAATTCCATAACAAATAACTAAAAATAAAATACCATCATAACCCACTTATATTTTATTCTTTCTTCAAAATCAACTTTACTTGACTTGAATATATTAGTAGAGTTACCAAACTGGCCCTAAGGGCCTGTTTGGATAGCCAAAAAATAGAGTAGAGTAAAGTTAAATGGGTCCTAACAGTCTAAAATTTCAACTCTACCCTGTTTGGATGAGTCTGCCCCAATAGATGAAGTAATGTTGGGAGTCACATGTACTCCATTTCACTTCAACTCAAAATACTTCAATTTCCTTGAGTAAAAGTGGATTCTACTCCATACCTTAACTTCAAAATAAGTATCCAAATAGAGTGAAGTGAAGTACTCTACTTTAATTTCAACCTACTTCTCTTCACTCCACTTTACACATGAAATTCACTTCATTTTACTCCACTCCTCATTTATCCAAACAGGCCCTAAAGAACTTGAACATCTCCAGTGGCATCCTCCCCGCCTCTTTCCACTCCAACCTCTCTAGATCGAGCCTTACAATGAGAAACGTGGAACACAAAGAAGCAGTAGTGTTAGATTTCAATGCCCCTGCCATGAGAATCTCATTCGCTCTCCCATGAATCAAATATGGTTGCTCCAAAGAGTCCAATAGAGATTTCCATTCGTACTTCTTGTCCACTCTCTCCCACGCACGTGTTCGGAATTGGTGGGGCAGATTGGAGAGGAAGATCCTCCACCTGCTCTCACCCCGGTTCGTTTGGTTGATGTCGCAAAGTGCTAGGACAGTCTTGGAGAGAAGAATGGGACTGCGACACTTGTAAGGGACATGAGTGAAGATCCGACCAGCGGTTCGCGAGTAATATAGAGCGGAAAGCTCGTGGAAGACGATGACCTCTCCGTCTGAGGCTGAGCCCACAATGACAGTGGCCTTCTGAAGGGACCAGGAGCAGCCGAGCGTTAGAAGCACGCGGAAGCGGCGAGTGATAGGATTGCAGACAATGAGAGTGTTGTCAGGATGGGTTTATGTTTTAGTTTTCCTTTTTCTTTGGAAGTGATGATTTCAGTGCCCTCAATAAGGAGTTAAATTTCTTGGACTAATCATATGCATCACAATCATCAGCACAACCTTTTCCCTTCAATCTGGGAGGGTCGGCATGATGACAGTGATGAAGTATGGCAAACCACATCTGACATCTGATGCAACCGTCCTCCATCCATTTTCATACATAGATAAAGCTAGGTGTTTGGTGCTATGTGATATATTATTTGATTGAAATCACTCTTTTTAATTTTTCCTTTTGGTCATTTGATCCTTGTTATTCTGTAGAGGCTTGGAGGCTTATCATATTTTGTAGGCGCCGTTTGTGTCCTTGTACCTGACTTGGGATTCAGCCGATTGGGTTGGCTCAAAATTCAGTCTTCATTAGACTAGTTTCATAACAACAGTAAACCTAATAAATGTAAAACAAAACAAGGCTTCATTAGAGATTATCCAAGTCTTAGCTGAATCAAGTCTGATCGGCTCAATTTAAGTCTTTCAGAATTTCTTACTCTGTTCAGCTCAAATCACCTTACCAAAGGGGTAAATAAGGCACAGTAAGGCACTATGAGACTGTGTCAAACAGTAAGGCACAACAAGAACCATGTGCACAAAACCAGTCTATCGCATACTGATTTTTATGCAAATAAAGACCATACATTCTCACTACCAAAATTGGAAACACTATGCATATTATTAGTTTAAACAGACTCTCAAAGAGCTTTTGCCCAAGCATTCTTGCATCCAATGACCCAATGGGGATGGATAGAGGCATAAGTCCAGCATTTTAACCTTGGTTAATGAAAATTTAACAAAAACAACAAATTGCTAAACCTCAAAGGAGATTTGGATAATTAAGCAAAAAGCAGGGACTATAGAACAAGTTTTTTAAAAATTGAAAAGAGGGTCATGTCCATATACAAATCACTCACAGGTTACAAAAATAACACCACATTAAGCTGAAAAAAGAATGATGCACTTTGATGAACCTCTACATTGGTCTTTGAGATTCTGGAGCCGCACCATGATTTGTGTATATCAGGCATCACCTTTAAAGCTCAGCTCCATGATTTGTATATATCAGGCAAAGGAACCCAACCATGAGATTCTGGAACCTCTACAGTTTCCCTAGAGCTCCTCTAAAGCTCAGCTTCATGATTTGTATATATCAGACATCATCTCAATGAGTATCATACCAGTGTGTAGAGTCATTTCTACAAATTTGAAGTGAAGCTATAAATCCTCCTTGCAGCAAGGCTGACACTTTAGGTTCTCCTTTTAGTGTAAAGTCTTTGTTTGGAAAACTCCCCATAGACTAGATTCTAGTCTATCATTTTCAAATATACAGAGGCCTATATTGGCATTTCAAAATCTTTCAGGTTCTAGTGACTAGATTCTAGATTTTAGAGCTTCATCTATGTTTACATATATGGAGGCCTATATTTTTGGGATTCCTATTTATATAAATGGGATACATGTGCAATCCCATGAACCTTTCCTGCTGGGTTTCTACCATTTTGGATTACTGTTGAATTTCTTGATAATTTATTGTTAAGTAAATGAGCAAAAAGGGGCTACACAGAACCTGACAAAAATCACTATCACATCAACTGTAGGTTTATAAGCAAGTCTTATCTAATTCTCTTGATCTATGTTTAAGCTTGAACTACTTTTTTCTTCTTCTCTTTTTTCATTTTGGAAACTTTATTCTTGGACAGTAATATGACGTTTATGATTATGCTGATAATGTTTATCTATAACTTATAAATACAGGTGCTCTCATTTGGATTTATATGATTAATGAACTGTTTGGAGCGTAAGGAAATAATAATGAGGTACTAATTTTTACATGATAATGTGTTTTACTTGTTTAGAGTTTCTTTATTATTGTTGTAGTTTGCTTGTCAAATTGTGTGCTAATTTTTTGAGGATTCGTGAATTGGGTGTTGTCGCTTAAAAGTTTATTTACAAATCAGGTGTTAGTAGTAGGATTCCTTATAAAAAGAAGAAATTGTTTAAAATCATGTCTTTAACCTATGTTATAAATGGTGATTATTGGTGGTTGGCGAGGATTTTGATGTGATTGACTTTATCTTTTTTATTTTCAGTATGCTTCTCTTATACTGTAAATTTTGGAGAAATGAATAGTCATCATTTCAAACAAGAAATATATTAAGTTGATCTTGTTAAATATTTTGCATCTATTTACATGGAATACATATTTTCTTTTGTTATTGTTAATGTGAAAAAATTCTAGCAAAAGTTTCGCCCCACCTAAACGAAAATCCTGGGTCCGCCGCCTCTGAGGTAGAGGAGGCCGTAGGAGGATGCTACGGGGGCTAGGGTTGTTTCTGTTGATTGGAAGGGGGTGATAAAGTCGAGAGGTAGCCTAACCCATTGGTTGAGAAAGGGGTCGAAGAACAGGGGGAGGACGACGGAAGAGGAGGAGGAATGGTAGAGGTAGTGGATACGGGGATAGGGGTCAATGAGGAGTGGAACACGAGGGCGGAGGCGGAGGAAGGAGCGGGAGGTTAGGGCTTGAAGGAAGAGGCGGCAAACAGAGCGGCAGCGAATGATTTCTGGGAGAGAGAGAAGAGAAAAGATTGTGAAGAGCAAGTCGAAGGGCAGCTCGAGGATCGGACTCAGAGTCGAACTCGGTTGGACGAGTTGCAGTGCCGATTCCGAGCCCCGTTTTGTTCCCATCTCTCTCGCGTCCGATCCGATATTGGCGGATGGTATCGGTTGCATAGAAGATAGAAATCAGATTAGCAATTAATTTATCATCATATCTTAAAACGGAGAATTTCAAGTCGGTGCCGAATTCCCTATTCTCATCTGGAGTTTGGTTTACAATTGGGATCATATCATATCCCATACTTGGCTTTTCTACTAATATTCACTAATCCACCGTTAAATTGTAAAGTATATTTATTCAAATCTTCACTAATCCACCGATCCACCGTTGAAGTTTAAGCATTCGAGGAAGGCAATATAATATGTGCAATGCTTGTAGAATAAGGATGCACATACGATATTTGGGAGGGTTATCCAATGAGACCGTATCTCACGTGTGTGGTCCATTCATGTGGGTCATCAAATGGACCCCACTATAAGGTGTGCACCAAAACATCGCGTACACCGTGTGCCCTAGGCATTTTGTATATATTAATATATTATATAATCCTCGCGTACTTTGGTGAGGACTCATTTAACGCCCCAATTTCGGATACCGAGTTTACCATCAAGGTACCCAAGTGGCACGCTTTTTCCTGAATAATATGTGAACTTTCAAGATCATAGGTCCGGAGTAGGTCCAATTAAAAACTTTTTACCAACATGTGTAATCAATGGTAAAGTGTAAAAGCATATAGAAAATATAGCGGAAGCAATGACAAATGATAGTGGAAGCAATAAAGGTATCAAATCTAATGTATATCAAATGTAGCAAGGCATGAGTGGTGAATTATAGGTGTACATATTGGATAAATCCCACGACGCTCACCACAAAGGTCACTAAAAAACCCAAACAAAGTATCACTCAGCCCTTGGTACAGGCACTTCAGTCTCCGGCTCATACTACTGATCTGCAAGTCCCCACCCGTACTCATCGACTATGAGAGCATCACCCTCAAGGTCGGGGATAATACCTAAGCACTAATGATGGGTCAGATCCAAGGATCTGGCAATGCACAATATTGATATGAAAGAAATTATAAGAAATTTAAAATATGAGATTTTCCAATTAGAGGCAGATTTGGTAGTGAGTTGGTTGGGTGATGAAGGAGACCAAGCTTTGATGTGGACCAAACAAAGAGAGATAGGGAGGTGCTCCTAGGCGAGTGCCGGAGCTGGGGAGAGAGAGATTTGAGTGCCATTAAAAAGGCGAGAGTAGTTTGAGAAGCGGGAGAGGTGAAGAGTGAGTAATAAATGACATTTTATTGAATTGAATTAAATTAAATAATATTAAAAGAAAATTAAAAATTGTGGGGGATGGTCAAAATCAATTGGAGCTGATTTCAATTTAAAATAAGTATCTTTCATGTATAATAATAGGTTTAATTTGGTTAAGGACTTGGTTATGATGAAGAAAGGTTTCAGGTGCCTCCAAATTACACGTAAAAACAATCCCTGAGCAAAATCAGGTCATATTATGTAAATTACAATTAAAGCAAACTAGAAATAGGAAAGTACAACTGAAAACTACAAAATTAGATAAGGGACAGGTAGAGCTCAGATGACAATTTTGGCAGCACATCAGCCTCAAGCAGCATCACCCCGTGATCAAGCATTGAGGACTTGTGAGTCATAATGGAGCAGCATAATGGCATGTATGATAACAGCTCTTTACCCAATTGGTAAGGAATAATGGTTCTCACCTGGCTGTCGAGGGTTTAAATCTTGCTATCTCTTTCTATGCGTGCGGACTTCTTTTCCACTTATGTGGACTTTCTTCTTATCTCGGCGGGCTCTCTCTTGGCTTCCAGTCCCCTTGGCTGGGATTAGAAGAAAAGAGGCATGGACTGGGGCTTGTGTCTACATGAGTTTGTGTATAAGGATGAGATTAATGAATCGAGGACCTCTCTATGCTCATTTTAACTTCCCATGATTCTCCACATATTTCAGCATTGAAGACTTGTGAGTCTGTCAATGCACGGATCCATGTTCGGATTTCTGAGATCTAGATACTGTTGAAATTCTAATGAGTTCCAAAGTCCAATGAAGCTTAGAGTGCCATTCAAAGTGAGGGGTCTACAATCATCTGTCCAATAAAACTGAGCGAATCAGTACAATGACCCCAACCATGAAAGAAACAAACTTTTGGATCTTACCAAGCGCCCCTTGACAGGTAATAGACATAAAAGTATAGCTGCATTGGAGCAATATTCATCCTTAATTGAACCATGTGTAGGGAAGAGATAAAGCTGGATTGATTGAAGTTGGTTTAATCCAATGGTAAACAACACACACTTCTATGGATGAAGAGATCCGAGAGGACATCACTTATCATGTCCATACGTTGAGAACCAAAAGACAAGTTTGTCATGATTAAAACCAAGTCTCATAGTGATAATCAAACTGATCAACTAGACCAATGCGAGCCCTGGCCTATCGCCGCTTACCTCTCGGGCTTATTTTGATGAAAATTGGAAATATGAGATATGTTGTTAATAGAAAAGAATGGATATCCTGTATATGCTATGAAGGATAACCCAACCTCCAATAAGAGTCACGTTTTGACAGATCTTCCTTGGATATTTTATCGTACTCAATAGCACCCTTTAATAGGGTAGCATACAAACGACACTATCAGAGGCTCCTCAACAAAAGCAACTACTCCTAAAGACTAGAAGCCAATCACACATGAACTCCTACATAAAAGTAACAATCTAAGAACTAGACTCTTTCAACAAGAAAACAAATTTAACCAATAAGCCATGTACACCCATTTCCTCAACAATCCTAACAAGGTAGACTTCATCAACCCCCACACACAAATTGCATGTTTCATGTAATATGCTGGGGTCATGCTAGTAACACAGCATGGATTTGACTCTTAAGTCTAGTCATTTTCTCATTTTAAGTACAACTCTATGACAAACATAATCAGGAAATTTTATTCGCACCATTAATATCCATATAAGGTCTAAAACATTAGACCATGATCCACACTCATTGTCATTTTCTCATATAAGGAACTTTGCACCAGCTCTACACAATATTTCAGTAAATAACACACTAGCATTCTTACTACTCAGGGCTCTATGATGACCTTACCAGTTGCATGACCGTCCATGCTCTTAGCCCAACCATCCTCCGCCTTGATCAAAGGAAATCTAGAGTCCACCACTGTTCTGAGCTTTCCTTCCTTCAACAATTTAACCACAAATTCCAGGTTCTCACCTTTGGCATTCAACAGCAATGGCACCAGCTTCTTCTTTGAAAAGGTCAGCCTTTGCAGAGCAAAAGTCAGTATAGCATTGGTGCTTGGGGTAATATCTATCACCTTCCCATTTTCGCTCAGATTAGGCTCAAAGGTCGACCAAGGAATGCCCGTTGTGCAGTGGATTACTGCATCATATTTGCGACCAGATGGGCTCTTCAAGGTCGACCCCTCTGCAGTGCGGTAGTCGAGAACCTCATCAGCACCCAGGTTCTTCACAAACTCAATGTTTCGGGCCCCACAAGTGGCCGTCACATGTGCGTTTCCAAGCTTGGCCAGTTGAACTGCATAATGTCCAACTCCTCCGGAAGCTGCAGTGATTAGAATGTTTTTCACTTTGCCAACAGCATCCAGCTTGATTTCTGCTGCATCAGTGAGTGCTTGAAGGGCAGTTAGGCATGCAATAGGTAAACCTGCGGCTTCTGCTGCTGATACCTCAGGAGGCCTAATAACTGTCAGTTTTGCCTGAGCAACAGCATACTCAGCAAGTCCACCTCCAGTCTGTCACCGGAAGCACCCATGAGAAGAGTCCAAAAGAACAAACATAAGCATGGATGTATACCTTTTGAGAAAAAAGTATGATGTATTTAGAAAAATGGATAGTGTTGACCACATCGTGTCGTCAAGGTTTATCTAATCTGTACATGTGTGTTTTACTTTGTAGAAGTCGAACCATTCAATAGATGTGCCTACCCATGTTTACCTATGCAGGTCCATGATTCAAGGCAACAGTCAATGTTTGGTTTGGATATTTTCTAGAAGTCCGGTAAAATAACAGGTAAGTCATATTTTCATAATAAAATCAAATTTTACATACAATGGGTTACATCTGTTGATTTGATAATCCCTCTATTCATTTGACCTAAATTTCAAGTAAATTGGTGTAATAAGAATGGCCATTGGATTGGACACGTGATAAATGTGATTCAGTTGTTTTGATCCGATCCTATAGGAAATACAGCTCTAATTGGACTGAAGATTTAAAAAGTTGAGAGAGGCCAATGTGCATCTAATGGACAGAATGGATTTCTGCTGAAATGTGGGTCACCATGTGAGAAGAAAATTCCATTATTAATGAATCACAATTTTTTCAAGCAACGGTTCCTATAGCTTTGGAGAATAACACAATTCAGTTATGAATGACCATTGGATTGGACACATGAAAAATGTGATTCAGTTGTTTCGATCCTATCCTACAGGAAATACAGCTCTAATTGGACTGAAGATTCAAAAAGTTATGAGAGAGGCCAATGTGCATCAAATAGACAGTCTGGATTGCTGCTGAAATGTGGGTCACCAAGTGAGAAGAAAATTCCATTATTAATGAATCACAATTTTTTTTCAAGCAACAGTTCATATAGCTTTGGTGAATAACACAATTCAGTAATGGCTAAATAGGTTGGGGCCACAACTTGAATGATTCGGCCATTGAAAGATGAACTCCACGTGTGTATATATTTGATTTGATCTTTCTTGACCAGACCATGAGGTTAACCTTATTTAATTACACCCATGGATGATCGTCACCGTGAAATCTGGCTTATTTTTTAGACCACCTGGCCTACCAATGATTAACTTATCACCACCACACATATTAACCCCAAATTTGAAACTCATCCGATCGGTGCTTGTCGTTGGATTGAAATCTAAAAACACAATGCCTTTTAGAACCATTAAACTTAAGGGCCATAAAGTAAGAGGTTTGTTATGCAGGGCAAGACAAGAGCATTGACACTTGAGAACGATATTCCAAAGAGGAGGATCAAAAAAGCTTTAACTGGTCACCAAGGCACAAATAGAGACTTTTTTCTTGCATATGGGCGCTAGTCCTACGTTCTAGTTTAATAAGACATTTGAATTGTTGTAAGGGTATTTTGGTCTTTTAAGGATGATCTTTCATTCAAAAAAGAAAAAACCTTCTTGTAGAAAATATTCTCCTGCGCATGGTTCATATGTGAACCCATGCACAAGAGCCGTCGAGGCTGAATTTAATGGGTGGGTCCGGCCTTTATTGATCTCCAAAGGTCTTCCAAGTTCCAGCAAGGGTGTTTAAGTGTACTTGCTTTGTACACATCCCCAAACACCAACGGGATAAATTGTATCCAAAAGCAGTTAAGTATGTATTTGTGGGATATCACAGTAATTAGAAGCGCTACAAATGCTCTGCTCCAAGAAAGAATTGTTGAATCTTTTACAATGGATGAGTTTTTATGAAGATGTTCCTTTTTATTCATCTGCAAGTGAGGATCTAATACATGGGAAAAGTGAAGAGAACAGTCCACCTCTTATTGATTCAGTCACCCCACTAGTATATCCAGGATCAGTAAATGAGACAGATACAAAGTTGGAGGGTGCGGAAGAACAAAGGGAAATAGACAAGTTCAAGGAGTTGTTGTAAGTATACTCCAGGGGGAGAAAAAAGGGGGACCAGTGTTCTCATCTAGAACATCATTGTCTGATGTTCTAGATCCAGACCCGTCATCTTCCCTAGCTACCCACCTCAATCAGAGGCTATTCCTCACCTAGGTATTTCTTCTTCTGATTTAGATCTTCCGATTGCTGTAAACAAAAGACCAAGATTCTGCGTTACTCACCATCCCATACAAACCTTTGTTTCATATCGTAGCCTATCACATGTTTTTCATGCATTTGTTTCTAACCTAGCCAATGAATGTATACTTAAACATGTGTCTAAGGCTCTATGACATCCTTAGTGGAAAGAAACGATGGTAGAAGAGATGAATGCTCTAGAGAAAAACCACACAGGAGCTTACTACTCTTCCACAAGGGAAACACACTATTGGGTGCAAATGGGTTTATACCCTTAAATATAATCCAAATGGCACAATTAATAGGTATAAGATGAGACTTGTTGCTAAGGGATTTACTCAATCTTATGGAGTTGACTATTTTGAAACATTTTCTCTAGTAGCCAAATTGACTTCCATCCAGGTAATCTTACCTCTAGCAACAACGAATTTCAATTGCCTTTTATACCAACTCGAGGTGAAAAATGTGTTTCTTCATGGGGACTTGCAGGAAGAGGTTTATATGAATCCTCCACTAGGACTTGTCATCAGAGGGCAGGAAAATAAAGTCTGCTTTCTTCAAAGTTCTTTATATGGACTAAAACAGTCACCATGAGCCAGGTTTGAAAGATTCGGCAAAGCTGTAATCAAATTTGGGTTTACAAGGTGCCATGCAAATCATAATGTTTTTGTAAAAAGGAAAAACTTGAAGGTTGGTACACTTGTGGTTGTGTTGTATGTTGATGACATAGTTTCCACAGGAGATGATGACGGTGAAATCTTCAGGCTAAAGAGTTTTCAAATTGGAGGTGAGAATTGAAGTGGCAAGGCCAAGAGTGAATATCACAAAGAAAATACATCCTTGATCTCCTTCAAGAAACAACGAGACTTGGAGCAAAGCCAGCAAAAACTCCAATAGAACAATATCACAAAGGATGTATCAAAGATTGGTGGGAAAACTAATTTATCTCACAATTACAAGGTCAGACATTTCCTATGTCGTTAGTTTAGTAAGTCAGTTTATGCATGCTCTCATAACTGATCATTAAATAGCAACGCACAGGATTCTCCAATATTTGAAAGGGTCACCAAGTCAAGGAATTCTATACAAGTCTCATGGACATGCAAATAGCCTTCACAGATTCTGATTAGGTTGGATCTCTATCAGATAGGAAGTCTATGATAAGATATTGTACAATGGTTGGGGGAAATTTGGTATCATGGAAAAGTAAAAAAAAAAAAAAAAATGTTGTTAATGCGAAGTCTAGTGCAGAAGCCGAGTACAGAGCTGTAGCTCATGGGTATTGTGAGGTATTGTGAATAAGGATATTGCTGGATGAGTTAGGGTTCAAGCAAGGTGGTCCAATGTTTCTCTATTCTGATAGTACATCAACAATTAAATTGGCTAATAATCCTTTTTACCATGAGAAAACAAGAAGTGGACTGTCATTTTACACATGAAAAAATTGAGGATGTCGTATTGGTAGAAGTTCCTACTGGAGAGCAGCTAGCAGACTTTCTCACAAAGGTCACGAATAAAGCTAAGTTGCATTTTGTTCTATCCAAGCTGGTAATAGTAAATATCTATGCACCAGCTTGAGAGGGGGGGTGTTGTGAGTTACACAATATGACTTAACAACACAACAGGGATCGCTAGGTTATTCGATTATTCTGTGGCTGCCCCAACTTCTCTCTTTCTCTCTCTATTTCACTTTCTTACTATTTCACATTTCTTTGATAGTTTAGAATAAAACCCTAGATCTGAGAAGAACTAGGTTTACAACTTGATGAATGAACCCACTTAATCTTGGGCATATGGGGTCCACCATCTTCTTGAGTTGGGTCTAATACATGCTACACTCCTACATGTAGCTACTTGTCAGACCAAATGTTAGGACTTATCATCCAATCTATATGTTTCGTTTCTCTTGGCTAGTTTACTGATAAATATATGAGACTTGAGAGCACTTACTGAAGCACCAAGGTAAGATACTACTTTGTCGCCTATTTTGTGAGCCTCAACTCCGGGTGCGACTCCAACTATCTCTCCTGCTACATCACCAACTGGTTTACCAAAAATACGGTTAGCATAGTTCCAGATGTGGATATGTGTATGAGAGAGAGAGAGAGAGAGAGAGAGAGAGAGAGTCATGGATTAATTCGTGTAACTAGTTGAGGTTAACCATAATCCTCTTCATTATTTGTGTAAACAAATGTTTCTTCTCCTCTAAGTAGCTTTGAATAGGAGTAAACCAAGTTAAAGCAAACGAACCAAGCCTTGTTTCAACAATATACCAGGTATGCCCAAGAAACTATGCTTAGTTTCACTAAAGAATAGGATACAGACCTTTTTCCATGACACACCACCAAGTATGTGACTATATCTTGAGATGCATTATTTTCAAAATCCAAGAATTTGTATCTTGAGCATTATTTTCAAAATCCAAGGATTTGTATCCCGAATCCTCGGATTCATATCGAATTTTAATGAAAACGATTAGCATATGCATCAAATCCCATTTATAGGTGAATCTTAGGATTTAGGAGTGAATCTTAGGATTTGATAGTAGTTGTATTGAATCCTATGATTCAAGCGATTTGTCTGTGCAAGGATAGCAATAACCGAGAGCTTAATATTAGTAATCTTTTACTTTCCCTTTTTTATAGCATTTCTAACTCTTAAGAGGTTAATAAGGAACATGCATATAACTAGAGTGTCCGATTGTACGTATGGGTTTTCTACTGCATTCATTTTTAAAAATTTCTTTTAGGTTTTTTTCTTCATAAACGCCTTTTTAACTTCAGGAGACACCCTAACTACTATATAAGGTCGATAATTTTGATTTTATTTTTTATTTAAAGGGAACAAAATAAAACACTGCAACTTGTTTGCTTTTTCTAGAAGTGTTCATATCTTAAACATATTTATCTATTCACACATAACGATTTACAATTTATTAATATATGCTAATGATGTTCTCCATATGATTGTATTCATACATGTCAATGATGTTCTTTATATGATTGTATCCTGGTCTTATCTATCTTTGTATTGATGCTACTATAGATGAAAAATAATGGATTATGAATAACTACTTTTTTCTCATTTGTTCCTTTTTCTTATAATTATAAAATAAAAAATAAAAAATTCCTATGATTTGTGATATGATTCACCATGAGTCGGTGCCCTTGCACAAAAAACCTGGTGGGTGCGGGTCAGATTTTTTCGAGTAGGCACCGACTTCATAGAGTTTGAGCAGTGCTGTACAACTTATTTGGTAGATAAAAGGAGAGTTTTTTTTTTTTTTTTGTGCGGGGCGAGGTGGGGGGAGGTTGTTTTCTCTATTTTGAATCTAAAACCTACACCAGTTCTTCCAAAACTAATTTAGTGGTGTTGCACCTGAAAATGAAGGACCAAAGCTGATCACTGAAAGAGGTTTTGGGTTTTTTAATAAAGAAAAGCTTCTGCCCCTTTTATTAAAGAAAACCTTAAATCTAAAGAATTACAATTTGAATTTGTGGCATACACTGTGATCTATGAGCTATCATGTATTTACTAACTATTAGTTTTTATTACTTGATATCTAGTATACAACTTTTAATATGGCAGCCCACCACCTTAGGAATATGCAAAATCCGAATATTTAAGAAGATTAATGTTTGGAAACCCTAAAATCCAAGGACCTTGCTGTTGCACAATCAAATTGAACAGTATGTAGGGTTTTCTCAATAAGGGAATGAAAAACCCAAGATTATAAGAAATAAAATAAGAGAAAAGAAGGAGAATTATGAAGATTTATGAAGAATGAACTGAATGGTAGAGTCCAAGGCTGGACCTCACTAAATATTTTCTGTATATTTCAACATTTACGCAAAAATTAAAAACAAAACTACAATCTTCTATTTACATATTAATTCTCTGGACTATTTTGAAATTTCCGGAACTATAAAAACTGTGTATCAATTAAATACTCTGGACTAATTTGTAAATTCTGAAACTATAAAAATTGTGTATCAATCAAATACTATCTCTCAACACTCCCCCTCATTCTGGTGGATAGATAGATATCAACCCAGCTTAGAAAATAGCTCGGCCATTAAATAGCTCGTCTCAACCCACAATTCCAAATAAATATTATAATGAACAGAAAACCCTAATCAACCCCCTTACCACAAAGCTTCATAGACTGAGGAAGCCTTCACATGTGACGAATGGGCTAATAACTTATCCTATTTTCCCAACAAATAGAAAAGGCAACCCACAAACACCTCACTGTAACAAACTATATCCAAGACTTTCATGGGGGAGTGCCAAATTAATACATGCAATAGGAACAGCACCCTTTCAAATACCCATGGGCTGCAACTGAACTGAAGAGTATGGACTCTGGCTAGGCCATATTGCCGTCACCGTCAGTCATATGGAAGGCCTAGCAGTTCATTTGCCATTGGTCACCATTAAACGCCCAAAAAAGGAAGGAAACCAATAAAGGAAAAGAACAGAGGAAGGACAGAAAAGGAAGAAGACAAAGGGAAACCATAGAATCTTTATACCCTGAAATTATGCAAGAGGACAAAAAATTAGTCAGTTATTTGCAAGTTTTGGAGTCTGGATATGGTACCTACAGCTTGCAATCCTCTTTTATTTTATTACTAAAATGTGAGAAATTACAAAAAATATGCTCCTTTATTATAAGGACACTCCAATGCTCAACTAAAATAAGGAAAAAATTCAATTTCCCAAGTTTGTGTTAATAGGTTCCAATTCCCGTACTCATTCTACAAATTTTAGAGTTGATGTTGGATATTCTAGGTGTCCAACAACCAACAGAGAGTGCATGTTCTTGGGATATTATCTCATATCCTAAAATTGTAGAAAAGCAAGACTGCTTTTGTGGAAATTATTTCACCATAACTAGTTAAGTCATGAGGAGTACCATGTGTGGAATGTGACTCAGGTATGATATGAAGTTGGAACATCAATACCCTAACAAGCATTCGACCATCTCTCTCTCTTCCTCTCTTGTTCTTTCTTATGTTTCCTTCTTACTTTTTCTTTCAAATACATGTTAGATATCAATTTTGTTCTCACTATGTTCTTTTGGCTTCACGCATTAGCTCTGAGTACTGCAATTTCTAAGCACTCCAGAGACCAGTTGAAAATATTTTTCAAAGGAAACCCCACTGTTGTACTCCATGGAGAGAGACTTCTAAGAATTCATGAAACATAACCACACTAAAACTTGCGAGACTTGAAAATAAGAAATGAACTTTCAACACCAATAATAATACATAACAACAATAGGTAAGAGAATATAATATGGTCAAGCTTCAAAGATATAGGCTGGAGTAAACCACCATCAAATCATCAAACAGCTACAGGAGAAACACAATTTATATTTTATACTTCAGCCTCATAGTATAGTTGAAATATACCTGGCACAAATGGAAACTTGCGAGGAACAACAGGTCGTAGAACGCCTTCTTGAATTTTCCAATCAATTGGATTAAGACTTCTTGCTTCCAATTTTATAAGAACTTCATCCTTCTTTGGTCTAGGTATGGGAATCTCCACATGCTGAAAGGGGAAAATTGTTCAATTCTAACAAATCATAACTCCAAAGTAAGAAAATAGTCAAAATTTAACATTATCTTTTCTGTTTACTATGTATTCTAATTATAAAAGTATCAAACATAAACTGTAAAATCACAGAATCACTAGTTTTAGATTTGTTGAAAACTTTGTTGATGAATGTACATCTCTTAAGAACATGAGGAGAAAGTTTATGTTCCTAATTTTACACGTGTATGATATCCTGTTTCACTTAAGTGACTTGGGCATGCTACGACAAACTCTTTTTTTTTCTTTTTGAGTGGTCATCTTTGAGGACTTTAAAATGAAGGGAGAGGCATTATTTAAGATTGGAATAAAGATCCATCCATCTATGTTCATCCCAATATATCCCTTGTGGTCAAATTGCTCAACAGATATCATAATAACTCAACACTGGGCATTGGAGAAGGTGATGCACTACTTTCAAGAAATGAATGATTACTTGCTTATGCAATACCCACTCTAACAGTCTAGAAGTGGTTGGAATTGGATAGACAGATTTCGATCTTGCTAGATGACTTTTGACAGAAAGTCTACGTCCAATGTGTTTCTGCTAGCTGGAGGAGCTATATTTTAGAAGAGGGTCAATCAGACATCTGTTGCCTCTTCCATAATGCATGCTGAATGCAAAACATACCCTGATGTTAAAGAGAAAGCCCAAGATTGTGAAGTGTCAATTGTATGCATTAGCACTAAGTAGATAGCTGCTGGCCCATTGACCGAAGCAGCAACTCTAAAGCTCCATGTGCAGTATGTTCATAGTATGAGTCTAGGTTGCTTAGTATGATGTTTAAGAAATCTATGTTATAATATTTAACAACTTTATTATGCATATGAAGTTATGATTATGATGATTCTTTCTTCTCCAACTATGCTCATTGTAATGTGAAAATTATGTTCAAGCAAGAATTGTCAACAACACAAAATTATGATGGGACCATTGTGTGCATAAGTATGATCCTATAAGTCATGTCAGTAAACACTTAGTTAAAGTACGGTAATAGTGTTTCGGTACATGGAAGAAATCATGTATGACTAAGGATGTTTCATGATTTGCATTTGATGATTTCCTTTAATTTGGACATTATGTCAACAAAGAACTATAGATAATAGGATCTTTTATCATGACACCACATCAACTTTCTAGTAAAGCCCAAGCTTGAAGTCGAAAGTTTTTAAAATATTTTTTCCAGTAAAACCACAACATCATATGGTTCAAGTGGGGGACATTTAGTATTATGTAGTTCATACGTCCATGATTCCACTAATAAGGATTGACAAGCCCATTGCAGTTGGTTTATCCAATCCATCTGGCCTATTATAGGTCATTCTCGATGTCTCTGGGAAAAAACCAGGATTGCTCAAAATATCATCATCATCATCAAAACCATGTCCCAACTATGTTAGGGTCAGCTACATAAAATCTATTTCTCTATTCTAATCCATCTTGAGCCAAATCCTTAGTTAAGTTGCACTTCTTCTGATCAATCCTTCCTATTGTATCCATGTCCTCTTTAGCCTAACCCTCTCCTTGGTAGTCGGACCATCAACCTTCACAGAAAAGGTTTTTCTCAATACTATCGTTGTTGTCCTGCGTAGTCATGTCCAAACCATCTCAGATAAGTTTCTCCGAATTTATCATCGATTGATGGTACCCCTAAATGCTTTCAAAACACTCATTTTTTATTCTATTTTTGTTAGTTTCACCACACATCCATCTCTACTCTAGTCATTTCGTGCATGTATTACTTCTTGATTGGCCAACAAGCTACTCCATAGATCATAACTGGTTTAATCGCTATCTTGTAAAACTTTCCCTTAAATCTCTATGGTATGAGACAATCACAAAGTACTCCAGAAGCAAATCTCCACTTCAACCGTCCCGCTCTTATCCAATGTTCTACATCTTCCTCAATCTCTCCATTCTTACTAATTATCAAGCCAAGGTGTAGGAAGGAATCTCTTGGTATTATCCCAAGAGATTCAGTTCTCATAGTAGTTTCATCTCTTTGCACATCCACATTGAAGTTAAAATGCATATATTTTGTCTTAGCACGACTCATTTTAAAGCCCTTGGATTCTAAAGCCTCCTCTGCCATCTCTTAAGTTGCGCATTCATGCCATCTCTCCATTCATCCACCAACAATATATCATCTTGGAACCAATTATGTAAACTACTCTTTGTGTAGACTTGATGGAAGACTTCCACAAGGTCTATAAATAGAGCATCTATGAACCCCACTCTATGCCTCAACATACATCCAAGTGACCACCACTCTAGTGCTGATTGTGAGAAGTAGAGAGAAAAAAAAAAGTACTGCAAGTTGGGCTAAAGCCCTGCGCTGCTCATTGATTAATCACAATGACAAAACAAAGTATAACTATCAATTTAATTTCATTATTTTGCTTTGATTATTTCACCAAGCTTTAGATCCTTGTTAAAAGTACATGAGTCCCAAAACACATCTTAAAACCACCAATTAAGGGACATCCAAATACACCTTAAAACACATATTTACATGGCTCATAGTACTCATCACATTTTCATCAGCACCAACAGCAACTTGAACACAACCCCATGTTCGAATTCTTATTAAAGCACTGTTGCCAACTATTAATAACACACCAAGATGTAAAAGCAATATAAAAACAAAACAACCTATACTCCCTCTTGTTCTTAGGATGTTCCAAACAGAAAAAACCTATACTCCCTCTTTTTCTTAGGATGTTCCAAACAGAAAAAACCTAGAATCAATGAAAACTCAAACCGAAAAAGAAAAATGGAACGAGAGCTTAAGAACCAAAGGAACGTACTTTCAAGGCAGCAGCGCCACGTCCATAGCTGTCGTACTGGAGCGCTTGCATGACTTTTGCAGCCATAGATTTCGAGCGAAATCGATTGCTAGCGATTTTGGTTTCTAGAAAAACAGAATAGAGAAACTGGGTCGCTGGGGATTTTGGTTTCCGGAGAAACAGGGCAGTATGGCAATTGGCAGGGGCGTAAGTGGTGCTCTTTCACAGTAGCTGCAGCTTTTGCGGCCGCATATTTTTTTTCCTCTTTTTTTTAAAGATAAAGAAGAGTATTGTAAATGCTATAGAAAATAAATATAGAGAGGCCAAAATTCTCTTTTCACATCCCTTATTTTAAGAAGAGTGCTGCTATTGGCACACCAATTTTTACTTTTCAAACACAGTCAATTTATTTTTTTTTTATTACACTATTACCCCTTCATGAAATGACCAAAATATCCAAAATTCTACAAAACCTCAAAACCCATTTTCTTTTCACACACAAGCCCTTCTTCTTCTTCTCTCACCCATTTCATTCTCCATTTCTCACTCTCCACTTCCTCCATCTTCCTTGGGCAACTCATCTTCACTCACATATCAGCATTTTCTTCTCCTAAGCAACTTATCTCACCCTCCACTTCTCACTCTCTACTTCCTTCATCCTCTTGGGCAACTCATCTTCACCCACATTTCTCCATTTTGTAGTGCAATGATGGAAGAAAACAACAATCAAATTGTGCCTTTAAATCAAAGTAGTAGTGGAAAGGTCAGTTCCTTTGTTTGTTTGTGTTTTCTTTGTATTTATGCCTCATTTTTTAATTTTTTTCTCGCCCGGAATAAGTTGCAGAATCGCGATGTGTTCAGACTTTCAGGTCCGAACATATGAGATATGTTCGGACTTGAACATCCGAACATATGAGATATGTTCGGAACTGAACATCCGAACATCTGGTGGATGTTCGGAAGTACAGGTCCGAACATATCTCATATGTTCGGACCTGAAAGTCCGAACATATGAGGTATGTTCGGACCTGAAAGTCCGAACATCCACCATATGTTCGGATGTTGAAGACCGGATAGTGATATTCAATTTCTATTTTTGCAGGTCTCTACGCAAGAAAGTCAGGTTGGATCGGACTTTGTCATGGATTACAGCAGTGAGTTTATAACTCAAGAGGTTAGTCCAACTATGAATTTATTATTTAAATTACAATTATTTGTTACTAAATCCGTATTAAATTTGTTTATTGTAGATATTTCACAGTCGCGATTCATTGATCAATTGGGCTCGTGTTGTAGGAAGGAAAAACGGGTTTGTCATTGTGATAAAGGTTTCAAATGCTGCTCGGATAGGTGTCAAAGCTAGAGTACTCCTTGCATGCGAGAGAAGTGGACAATATAAGCATGAAGAGGGCCAAAAGCGAAAAAGGATCAAACAAACCGGTTCAAAAAAATGTGGATGCCCTTTCGCATTAAAGGGCATAAAGCTAGACTCGAATGATGATTGGATGTTGGAGGTCGTATGTGGCGTGCATAATCATTCGGCAGCAGAACATTTAGAGGGGCATTCATTTGCAGGCAGATTATCAACGGAGGAAACTCAGTTGCTGGTTGATATGTCCAAGAGCATGGTTAGACCAAAAGAAATTTTGGTTACGTTGAAACAAAGAAGTGAATTAAACGTAACCACAATGAAGACAATATACAATGCGCGCTACAGATATAAAGTTAATGAGCGAGGTGGAAGAAGTCAGATGCAACAACTGCTTGGGAAGTTAGCAGAGCATAATTACATCGAATGGCATAAGACTTGCGAGGATAGCGAGACTGTAACTGACTTGATTTGGGCGCACCCAAGCAGTTTAGATTTATTACGTATATTTCCAAATGTTTTGATAATGGACTGTACTTACAAGACCAACCGTTATCGCATGCCTCTATTGGAGGTTGTTGGTGTCACATCCACAGACGTGACTTTTTCTGTATGCTTTGCATACCTTCATGCGGAACGTGAAGAAAATTATGCATGGGCATTGGGTGTATTGCGTTCTATTATCGGTGATGGTATTCTTCCCGATGTCATTGTGACAGACAGAGAATTGTCACTCATGAACGCCATTAACAGAGTATTCCCGGATGCTACTCATTTATTATGCAAATGGCACATTAATAGAAATGTATTGGCGAGATGCAAAAAGTTGTTTGAAACGAAAGAAAAATGGGACAGGTTTATTATGAGCTGGAATATGTTGGTGTCTTCATCCACAGAAAAGGAGTTTGGTGAACAATTAAATAAGCTAAATCAAGAATTCAGTACGTATCCTGATGCACTCAATTATGTGAAAGGCAGTTGGTTGGATGCTTACAAGGAGAGATTTGTTTCGGCATGGACAGACAATTGTGTCCATTTTGGGAATATTACATCGAACAGGTACTCTTTTGGGAATACTATTTAATTGATTTATGCTTATTAATTACTATGCCTAACCTCTTAATAATCCTATGCAGGGCTGAGAGTTCACATGCACAGCTTAAGAGGCAGCTTGGATCAAGTCAAGGAAATTTTGAAGCGGTATGGACTAAAATCCATAGTTTGCTTGAGTTGCAGCATACCGGTATCAAAGCTTCGTTTGAAAAAAGTAAGACAATTGTGCAACATAATTTCAAAGCGGCCGAATACAAAGAGCTTCGTCGTAATGTCTCTAAAAATGCACTTGAAAAAATCCTAACAGAAACAAAGAGAGCTCACCTAGTTGGAATTGATGCTGGTGTTTGTGGTTGTGTTATTCGACGCACACATGGATTACCTTGTGCACACGAGATTGCAGAATATATAAGTCAAGGGCGGCCTATTCCTCTAAGTTGTATACATCCGCATTGGTGTAAACTTGACATGTTGCCTACTGCCCCATCGAAAAGTTCTTCTATGGGCTTGGATTGTAAGGCAGATTTGGAGTTACTTGAAAAACGGTTCAATGAGTATGATTCCACGAGAAAACTGCAACTTTTAAGGAAGATACGAGAACTTACAGAACCAGACAGTACTCATTTGATAGAACCCGAAGTAATTTCAAGAACAAGAGGTAGACCAAGTATGAAAGTTGACACCTCAACTCGACGAGATCCAAGCGCTTTTGAATTGGTACCGTCTGCACAGGATAGCTACTCTCCCAGATCAGCTGCAATGATAGAAGTTAAAGATAAAAGACGGCTGGAAAATAAACCAAAGAGAAGGGAAAAGATTAGTGCAATTCGCACGAGGTCAAAGAGCATCAATAATTATGTTCTCTCATTTCCTGTGGGGTTGAGACCTTATATTCGACATGTAAAGGACGTCGCAGCTGATGGTAACTGTGGTTTCAGAGCCATAGCT
The DNA here is from genome assembly GCA_028538565.1 of Umbellularia californica. Lineage (NCBI taxonomy): Eukaryota > Viridiplantae > Streptophyta > Magnoliopsida > Laurales > Lauraceae > Umbellularia > Umbellularia californica. Next base: position 28,253,268 of record JAPQWN010000002.1, read on the forward strand.
GGATTGGTTGGCCTAGTCGAAGATGAATGGAGACAAGTTAGGAGAGATTTATTACAGGAGTTGCTTGCACATGTAGACTACTACAAACAATTATATGCAGAGGAGAACAGAGTTGAGGAATTGGTTGAAACATTATCACACTTTCATGACAACCCATCCGTGGACTATTGGATGACTATGCCTGACATGGGGCATCTCATAGCATCTCGTTATAATTTGGTGTTATACCACTTGAGCACAGAACAGTGTCTGACTTTCCTCCCTTTGCGCTCTGTGCCTGTTCCGACGCCTTCTCGGAACGAGCGAGCAATAGGTTTTGTTAATCAAAATCATTTTGTTCAGTTATTCTTAGTACCTGGTCATCCAATTCCGCCTATTGCAAATAAGTGGAGACAATCTCATCATTCTTGTGCGAAAGGTTGGGAGACTCCATACAAGGATCGAATTGTAGCCTTTAGAGAGCTCGTAACTCCAGATGTCTCAACATGTGAGACAATTGATTTGGATTAAATGAAACTACATGGGAGCCTTCAGAGAGCTCGTAACTCCAGATGGAGTTCGAAATGTATTTTACTTTTTTGAATTGCATTTAATGAATGCTTTGTTGAATCTTAAAGAATGCATTTAATGAATGATTTGGATATTCGAAATTTGAATGTAAATTCATTTGAATGTAACAATTATACATTTAACAAGGTTACATGAATGTTTGGAGGGTTTTTTCGGTATGTTCGTACAACTCCATCCACATTTGAAACAAATAGGGTTTGTTCGGACCTGTATGTCCGAACAGATAGGGTATGTTCGGACCTTTATGTCCGAACAAACATGGTTTGTTCGGAACTGTATGTCCGAACAAACCACACTTGTTCAGCCATACAGGTCCGAACAAACCCTGTTTGTTCGGACATACAGGTCCGAACAAACAACACTTGTTCCCGTGGGTCTTCAACCCAATAAAAAGTAATAAAATTTTTCAAAAGTAGAAAAACTTGATTCATTCAAAGTAATTCATTCAAAGTAATTCAATCAAAGTAATTCATTCAAAGTACTTAATCCAAAGTAATTCAATCGAAGTAATTCATTCAATAGAAAAGTTTCCTAAGTACAACCATCGAAAGTACAACAACTTGATTGAAATACAAATTTTCAAATTTCTTCAAACTTCTTCAAATTTCTTCAATTGTTCCTTCCCCGTGTTGACCTGCTGCGGCTGTAGCTTTGTGAACTCATATGCGGGTGTCGAATGGTTCGTTGAGCATCGGCTATTGACATTTCCCGCAATACATGGGCAACTTGATTCACATGAGTATATAGTCCCCGTGGATCTTCAACCCAATGGTCCTCACCCCTTCCCATCACTTCATCAAGAATGAACAGTGCATCCGAATTACGCTGCTCATAGTCCACCATACTGCTAGACTCTGCTTCTTCGGGACGGGGAACAAAATTAGAGTGAGAGTTTGGGTTTTGTAATATCCTCCACGAGACTCGTTTAACTTCATGCCGAGTTGCTAGCCCCATCTGCCTGTATAAGTATGCCAGTGCAGCAGTACCCCATGCATATGAATGTACGTTGTCCAAATCCACCAGATGTGTAAGAAATATGATAGGCACCCGTGTGCAACTCTTGCCTGCGAACAACGTACATCCCAATAAGTACAGAAGGTAAGCTCTAACTGCGCAGTCAATCATCTCCTCCCCATCTTTGTCAGACATTCCGCCAAACCTTTCCCGTAACCACTCCAATCTAACAGATTGGCCCCGCACTTGGATCAGCTCATCATGTGCCTCTATGGGCTCTACTCCCAGTGCATCAACAAGGAGTGCTTGAGCTTCCTCATATGCCATTCTATCATTATACGAGACAGTCCGTCCCGTCACTGGGATGCCTAAGATGGATGCAACATCATCTAAAGTGATGGTCATCTCACCAAATGGCATGTGAAAGGTGTTAGTCTCGGGTTGCCACCTCTCCACAAAACCCGATACAATAATCTTATTCACACTGCGGTATGATGCAGTCACTAAGGGAGCTAATCTGGATCTGGACATCCAATGCCTAAACCTATCAGACCCATTCAATTGCCATTGCCACAATGGCACTTTCTGACCATGGCTTAGACATTTCAGTGCTCCTCGATCCTGCATTCAACAATTGATACAATATTGAAGTTATTCCCCAATAAATCAATCAATCAATCTTAATATGAAATAAACGAAACACACCTGTCCACTCCAAATATACCCAGCTATATGTGTATCAAAGCTGGTCAATAAGGACCTGTCTTGTGGCCCCGGACCTGGTTCCACATCCATATCAGGTTGTTCTTCAAGGCCCTCCTCACTAAGAAGAGGTTCTTCTGCAACCTCGTCCACTCGGTGGCGACGCCTTCTGTTTGAAGCTGTGGGTCGCACCCTAGAAGAGCTCGGTCGGTCCATATCTAAAATAAAAATACAGACATTGTAGGAGAATTCATAGTAAGTTCAGCTACAATCAAATTTATTCCCACATGAGTTTATCACATTAATGCACATTAAAGAAATGGGGAAACGAGTCAAATAAAAATAGTCTTTGAAACAAGCATCATGTTCGGACCTTAATCCACACATTAATCCACACACTTTTACCAAAAAAAAAAAAAAAAACAAAAACTCAGCATCATGTTCGGACCTTGAGGTCCGAACAAACTACTCATGTTCGGACCTTCAGGTCCGAACAAAACACATTTGTTCGGACCTGAAGGTCCGAACAAATCACATTTGTTCGGACCTTTAGGTCCGAACACCTCGTCATTTCTGGGAACACCAAAATGAAGCAGACATTGTATGGGAACCGACCCAATGCATGAAAAAAGTATACCATTCTTTCTAAAATCCTCCATTGAATGAGAATCTATCCCCATAACAAGTTTGCATAAAAAAAAACACATCTAAGATGGATACAATGGTAAAGAATAAATGGTGAAGCAAAATGAAATGAAAATGGTGGAGATAGAGATTAACCTTTGGAAGAGGAGATAGTGTAGATGACTGGGAACGCCGGAGGAATGCCGGAGGAACGCCGGAGGAACAGAGACGCCGGAGAAGGAGGGAGTGTTCGATCGATTTTGTGTGTGGGGAGAAATAGAATGAAATGTGTGTGGGAAGAAGAAAGAGGACGATGGAGAGGGGGCTAAAATGGGGATATTTGGTGTGTGGGGAAAGAAAAAATATAAATTTTAAAATATTGTGATGTGTGTGGAGAGAAATTGTGTGGGAAAAGGATTTTTCTGTGTTCCAATAGCAAGTCCCTTTAAGAATAGTTTAGGCATGTGTGAAATTACCAAACAAGACACCATTCATAGTTTCTTACCTCACCTAATTTTTCTCTACACACCCACCCCAGCCACCACCGCCCCTGCAAGAGGGGGAGGGGGAGGGGGAGGGGGAGAGGGATGCGGCGTCAAGTGGGGGACGGAAGCGGGCAGGGAGAGGGAGGTAGAGAGGGCGGCGTCGAGTGGGGGACGGAGGTGAGCAGGGATAGGGAGAGAAACAGGGAGAGGAAGAGTGAGCGGGGGCAAGGAGAGGGAGAGAGGGTGGCGGCGAGCAGAGATAGGGAGAGAGAAAGAGAGACAGGGAGAAGGGAAGAGGGAGGGAGAGCGAGCGACGTGCATGGAGAAAGGAAGAGCGGGCGGCTGGGGGCTCTGGTTGCAAATGGGATGGTTTCGGGTCGAAACCATAGTGGACCTAGACCCGTCTCTAAATAACGGTGACTGTTCTGGATCCGATTTTGACTCGGAACCTGTTTTGTTGGTTTCAGACCTGGTTCTAATAGGAAAACATAGATTTAGTTTCAAAGCCGGGTCCATATAGGGTGCTGGATTCTAGTTCCAAAATTAGTTCTAATTTCTCTTTTATTTTCCTTAAAATGATGAGCATATCATTCAACTTATAACAGTGCATCAAGTCTACTACGTCCAGTGTTAAACATAAAAACGTAAAAAAAATAAAAGAGAGTTAATTTTGAGGTATAGTTTGCAATATCAAAGACTCATATGCCAGGTCTCGGATCCACAAGTCGGAACATATATGGACGTAGAATCGGACTCGTTTATCAATTGAAACCTAAATTAGGTTTTGGATCCGTTTATGAATCAAGACCTAAAATAGATTCCATACCCGATTTTTTGTGGGTTGGAACTTTGGATAATCAGACTATCGGATACCCGTTTGCAACCCTACTGGTGGCGAGCGGAGGGCGGCTAGCAGGGAGATGGAGAGAGGAACGTGAGAGTGAGTGGAAGAAAGGGAGTGTAGAGAGAAGGTGAGGGAGAGGGAAAGGGTAATTTTGGAAAAAAAAAGGGTGTGTGAAGAGAAATGTTAATAATTTTTCTACTCAAGTGGTGTGTGTAGAGAGAGGACATGTGGAAAGAGAAGTTTTGGTTGTAGCGTTAGCAGCTCTCTAAATATATTCACCAACCATTGGACGAATAAATTTACAACATTTGTCCTTTAAAAATGTGCAAGTTGTAATATTACACTAATTTCTTATTTATTTATTTATTTATTTTTCTAAAAGGTAAAATTTTGTATTTAAAGAAGAGGAATTTGCCTCCAAAAAGCGGAAAGGCACTAAACATGCTCTGGCCGTGCCTAACTTGCCTTAATCCACTTTTATTGGGAAAGTTTGGTGGTGATATTTTCTTTTTTGGAGATTCGAGTCAAGTTTCTATTTCTAGATTTTGACTCAATCGAACAGGGATTTTAGCCGCTCCACGCACTCTAGTTAGAACCAATTATTTCTCAATTGGATATATGTGTGCAATGTGCAGTACACTTAATTAGATGATATTTGAAAGAATTAAATTAAACGTATGAGTTCAAAATCTCCCTGCATATAAGAGAAAAATATATAAATCAGTTTTTATTATAATTTGATAAAACAAAAATTTCCCAATGTTAAATTTGACAATAACCAATCACAAGGTCGAAATGAAGTGAGTATAAGGCAAGACACTTGTGAACCGTGAACAGGGGAGTAAAAATTTAGCTATACCTACATTGGATTCATCTAGTCGCCCTCCTTATTTAAATCCTTTTAGGTAAATGTTACATGTAACATCGTGAAAACATGTACAAATTATCTTTTGCTCCCCAAAATGTGCCTTGTCTTGTGGTTCGCACGACTCCATTCGTTTTTTTTCCTTGAGCCTCAAGAAACGTGCTGAAGTTCACTCAAACCCAAAAAGAATTCCTATCCCTCTAATAAGGGTCTATTTGAATGATATAGTATGGTAAAATGAGATGGTGAGAAATTCTCAAGCATGCTGATTCCTCATGTGTTCCCCACACATCAACTAAAGGTTTGTTTACTTTGGTACTTGTCTTTCCAACATTAAAAATGAAAAAAAGGAAAATCTATCTAAGGACAAATTCATTAGTTTAGAAAATTCTTAAGACGAAAAATAATGCATTACAAAATGTTTTCAGTATGAAATATTTAAGTTTCATATTACTGATAGGATAGACATGATATTAAGGGATTGTTATTTTACTAGAATCCACGACATGAATGTGAAATGTTGATGTTTTCGGGATCTTATGTGTCCCTTATCGTTTGCAAATTCCTTGTTTGTTGTCTAACATCTAGGAATTCCAGCTACATGAAAGGTGGTTCCAAATGACTTTTGGGAATTTAAGAATTTCACCCATTTTGAATTTTGGTGGAATTTTCATAATGTTCAAGTCTAAAACAGCATTCAGGAATTTCACTATGTCTGAAAATTCAAAAATTTCCTAAACAGGAATTCTTTGAATTGAAATGAAACAGACCGTAAAAGTACAAAGTCATATTCTTGATTCTCATACTCAATTTTGTATTGGTTATTGTATCTGTATATCACGGGTAGCAACCTACACCACTTGGGTCTAGACCATAAGGCTAGTTGAAAACCAAAGTCTCTTTTTCCTAACTAAAATGTGTATCAAGACGATCTTTTTTTTTTTTTTTTTTTTTTTTAATAATCTCCCTACATTAAGCTATTGTGTTGATTTCATCTTGATATGGGCTCAAATTGGTAGGAGTGCGGTTCGGCTACGACAACCAGAGGCTAACCCGTGCCAGTCTACTTTGGGTTGGACTTGGGCTTTGTTTAGGATCAATGAGATGTTCAATGCCTAATTTACTCCCTCAATTGTCAAATACCCTAACCCAACTTGAAATGTTTAATAAAATAGTATTTTGAAAATGGGTTGGACTTGGGCCTGGTTCTTAAGCCCATGCAATGGATCTAAGCATGAATATTAAGCTCGTAACTAAATGGGCCAAGGTGAGACACCTTTATTCTGGCTTGACTTGGCCCATAAACACCCTGCAAATAGTTAGATCCATAACATTTTAGATGTAATAATTATTAATTATTTTTATGTTATTATTAAATATGAGAAATCAATTAAGTTTCTTTAAATGAGTTCATTCCCAATCATAACCCGTTCTACGTAGATAAACTAGCGAAGGTACCTGTCTGTGCCAGCATGGGCAAGTAATGGAGGACATTTGCAAAAAGAAAACAGTTGACGACATTTACAATATAAAAATTGTTCCTACATACTATAATCGAAAGAAAGTCATTAACAATAAAAGAAAATCTTTAAAGTAATATATATATATATATATTGTAAGTGCCTAAAAATTACGGACTTGGTTTAGATGATAATGAAACTTTTGATGGTGCTGTTTAGCTGGCTAGAATATACTGGAAATCCTGAACTTGAAAGAGAGGAGACAAAGGTCACGGCCCCAGCCTGCTGTCAGCCGAAGGCACTCCGACGCCTAAGTTAGTGCAGTCACTGAACAAAAGGTGAAGTGAGGAAGAAGGTTCGAGCAATGTAAACTGGATATTGCATAATGCATACCCGTTCATGGTTCTTACCATGCATAGATATATATATATATATATATATATATATATATATATAGATGAGAGTGGAAGGTTCTTGAGTGGAGGTAGGTGAGAGAGCTTGTCCCATCAGCCCATACCTAGGATCCTCAGTGGGGATAGGTGAGGGTACTGTCCCATCAGATCTCTCATCAATCCCACACATAAATGCCTGATAGGGACGGCCCCTTATCGACATTCGGCTGCTACCCTATCTGCAAGTACGTTCTGCAACGTAGTTGTCCCGTCACATAATGAGGATTCGACGTTCAGTGTTCACCTGGGTCAATAGAGCCGAACTGGAGAAGTCACCGAAGTCGTGGGCGTGAGCTCGGACGCTGCTACCAAGATACGCGATGACGAACTCATTGGAACGGGCTCGGTACTCTTACCGAGGTGGGCTTGGGCTCGGGCTCGATGCCAGCTGGCGCTGTCGCCGAGCTGAGCGAGGCCGGACCCAAAGTAGGCCCAGTTGCTACTCTTACCTAAAACTGGGAGTAATTTCGGGATCACGAAAATACCCCGCACACACACACACACACACACACACACACACACACATATATATATATAGGGGAGCGCTACACAGTACCTTGGCATTTTTTAGGAGAAAACGCCCCACTAGTTGGATCCGTTGGGATGCATGTTGATCATGGAAGTCCATTGGATGGAAAGATCCAGATGAGGCCTACCTATATGCAAAATCTCAAGTCCTTAAGATCATCCCAGCCTTTTGATCCATGGCCCTAAGATTTAATGGTTTAGAGGCATCATTTTATCATGATTTCAATCTAATAGTGAGGAAAAGTCGTATGAGTGTCAAACTTGGACTTGTGACTATTCATTAGGGGGTAGTGTGTGTGAAAAGATTAGATTGACTCAACATGGGCTCCATTACCAAAAATAAGGGGGGCGGAAAACGGGGCATTCTTAAATTAAGTGAGGCATTTTTTTAGAATTTCCAATATATATAAAGCTCTCCCAACCTTCAGCTTATGTTATTCTAAGCCGAAACTGTGAGGCCACACCTTTGGTGGGCCCTCATTTTGAATTTGAATACTGTTAATTATGTTAATATAGCATAATTATACTAATTAATATGGGTTAGTAAGGGTAAATAGATATTTTCCTAAGTATTAGTCTATTTTATAGGATTTAAGCCTATTGTGTATTTCATAGATTTATAGAGTGTCTTTTTATAATTTTGTAGGGTTTTAGGTGTTGAGGCCCTTGCTAGTAAATAAGCTTTTATGTAGGGGGTTTTCCACACTTGAGAACTTTTTAGAATTTCCACCAAATGACCTAAATGCCCATGCCCTTATCCACATTCCTATACAATAAAGAAGGCTCTTTTGGTAATTGTCTCAAAAGCCCTAGACTATATAACCTAAACTATTGCATTGGAAAATGAACCCTAATAAATTCACCCTCATTTATCCTTAATTTACCTCTCATTTCACAAAACCCAAGCTAAAATCCCTAAGTCCAAAACCCTAATTGCAAGAAGAAGGAGGAGCCATCTTCTACATCTCTTATCAATCTCTTTCTCTTTTACTAATCAAGGCAAGTGCAATAGACTCACTTAGCATAGAATGCATGATTTCTATTATTGATTTTATATTTTCATTTCAATTATGCTAGAAATGAGTAGATCTACCTTTGAGCTTGTTTTTATGGTTTTTGGCCATTGATGGATGAGTTTATCTCATTTGGAAGATCAATGGTCCGGATGGATTGATGGATGGTTAGGCATTAAAGTGTTTTTATGATTTTAATTGTTTATTTGATGAATGGAGGTGAAAGGAATTGATTTGAATAGAATTTGGATGGAAAAGGGTGACTGTTACAATTCCTGTCATGGAAACAAGGGATGTTCCGATTTCCTTGCGTTAAGGCTGGGACCCAGGTGGGCCACCCGATGATCGATCTGAACCGTGGATCTGATAAAGGACCCACGGGCGACCCTAAAGGGGCTTGTCCCATAGGGAATGGACACCCCTGGCCCACTATCCATTAGCTTGATCACATAGGATGTGTTTTCGGGAGAAAAATCAGTTTTACAGCATATGATTGTGGGACCCACTGGTTGATCCGATCGCCGATCTGGTCCGTCCATCGGGCCGGAAATGGTGGGGTGACGTCAGGGATGTGAACCCATGTGAGGTGGGCCCCATTTGGTCCGCCATCCAAAGTTCCAAAGGTGGCATGGCGGTAATGTTTTAAGAAATGTAGTTTCCGTTTTCTTTAGAGTGTGGGGCCCAGGTGGGCCACCAACTTTGATCTGGACCCTACATCTTGTAGTAGGGCCCTGGGCGACCTCAATGGTGTGGTCTGATCTGGCCTTGGGTCAATGGGGCCCATGGTTTTGTGAAGCAAAATAACCCAGGCATGAGCGTGTTTTCTGTTTAGGTGCTGCTGCAGAAACGTGCACTGTTGAATGAAGAAGATAGTGCTGACGTGTGGTCTTGGTTTGGATAAGTGAGAAAAAGAAAAAGGTGGGTGAGTAGTTAGTGGTTTGTGAGAGTAGGTGAAATGGTGGACATGCCATGTGATAGAAAAAGATGGGTAGGTTTGGTGTCTTGTGAGTGCATGAGAAGTATAGTCACCCCATGTGACAAAAGTAAGGGAATTAGTAGGTCTAGTGGTCTGAGGGTGTATGGGAATTTCTATACCTGATGACCTATTAACTTATGATTTTTAATACCTTAGCCTATTTGTCTCAAAAATTAGAAATAACCCCCATAGTTTTTAAGGAACCCAATTAAATAATTTGACATGCTACTTTTATAATATTTCTTGACCCCATTAATTTTAGGAATTGGAAATAAAAGACTACTTAGCCCTTAATGAACCCCACCCCATTAGATCCTTAAACTATTTTGAGTGTAGAAAAAGTATTCTTTAGGTTCTCTAGAATTATCAATTAAGATTTTTATGTATCATTAATTGTTTATTTATTTTTAAATCGTGTCCTTGATTATCAATGTGCTAGACTAAGGTTTGATTTCTCTATTATTATTGTTCTTCTGTAATTATCATGAAACTTCCCTTAGTTCTTTCTTTATATGTTAAATTATATTGTTGTACCTTATTAATTGGATAAATTATACTCATTGACCATCCAAATGAACTTCCATCAATGTGCCAAGTACGAGTCAATGGTGTGGCTCAACCTTAACTCGTGGGGACCACCAAATATAGTTTAGTGATTGGAATTGTTAGTGATTCGACCCTTAAACGTAGTCAAAGATGCCTGTAACTTCAGGAGCACCAAACACAGTATCTTTTGGCATCTGAGACTCTAGTTAGGGATCCAATTATTTGATGAGGCCCTGAACCTGAGAGTAGACTATTACTTAGGATTGGACCTTTGATCAGTGGCGGACTTACGTGTGTTGGGCTGGGGACTGAAGCCCCCTCCAAATTGTGGAAAAGCCCATAAGGGCCCTAAGGGCCCTTAAGCCCCCAGTTAAAAAAGGCCCAAGTCCCCACTGCCCTCTCCCAACGATCGCTTTTAACCTAAATCCCTTTCCAAGTCAAGCCCCTTCCCTGTTTCTCATCATTTTCCCTCCCCTTCTCAAAAATCTCCATCTCAGGCTTGAGGCTACTGGCGAGTGGCGACCGGGATCGGCACGACGCCATCCCTCACTCCGGTAGGCGGCAGGGCAGGTACCCGTCTCTCTCTCTCTCTCTCTCTCTCCACTCTCCAGTAAGCACACCACCCATTTTCTACATGTCTCCATTTCTATTGTTTTATATCAAAGCCATGAAATTCCTACACGTCTCCATTTTCTTTGTTGAATTTAATGTTGGTGTTGAGAGAGGAGTCTAAATCAATGAAACAAAGATTATGAAACAGAATTCATATTTTTTTTATCCATTCAGAGAGGAGTCTCTTTCTCTCCATATTTTTAGTTGCTCTTTAGTAAGCTTCTGGAACTGGAACAATGTTTTACTATGTTGTGTGCAGTGCTGTTTGCTTTTTTAGATTAGGGTTTTTGGGTTTTTTGTGTTTCTTCTCATATTAGGGTTTGATTTTGATGGGCATTTCACTTGTTTTAGGCCTTCAAGTTGTTTTGAATTCTCCTGTTTGCCTCGGTAAGTTGAATTGACTGGATTCTGTTGAACCAAGTAGAGTTTTTTGTCTTTATCTATTGTAGTATCTGTGCATTTTTTCTGCAGAGCATGATGCTCTATCATTATAATTTGTTTGGTGAGTGGTGACTGAGCTATTATGCTTGATTTACATTTTATTTTACTATGAAGAAGTTGTCATGATTTTATTTTTAGATCTGCTATTTGAACTCCGCTTGCTTTCATGTCTTAATCTGTGAAAACTGATCCTGTTATTTGTGTCTAATTCTGATGTTTCCTTATCTCCATATGATTGATTTCCATCTTTTTCTTGTTGTTGATTAATTGAGCTGCTTCAACGTGGTTGCATATGATTTTTTCCTAATCTCAAGATCCTTTCATTCTTTGAAAGAAACCACTTGATTTATTTTCAATGGTATGAAATATCATGAGGAATAGGACACCAAGGCTTGGCTCTATAAAATGGGCAAATGTGGGGAATTGATAGGTGAAATAGAGAGAACATTCTTTCTTCGGAAGTAAAAAAACAGTCCCCATCCTTTCTCTGACATTTTCCTAGTGGGTGCTGCTTCAACAATCCTTGTGGGCTGAATCCATTTTCCTTAAATGACTTTCAATCACATGTTTCTCAGGTGGGTTGTTTTCCGCTGTTATTTTCCTTCTCTAATAGGCTTGGCAACTGACAAGAAAATCTCGGAGACCTTCCTTTTGCAAATTCAAATCTGGTTGAGGTACGTGCTTATTTCCTATTCAGATTCTTGTAGTTGTATGTCATTAGTTTAGAATGGAAGAAAATAAGTTAAATGTTTGGATGAGATGTGTGCTAATTGCTATATTAAGTTAGTGTGCTTTCTTAAATTTGTGAGCCTCTTTATTATATTTGATACAAAATAATGATTTATTTATTTTAATTATGATTTGTTTGAGGTTGTTTTGAGTGAGAATATTGGTTTTGGTTTATTGAAAGTATGACATTTCCAAATCTAATGAAAAGCAATTGGATTAAAACTCTTCAAAGTTATATAAAATAGTTTGTTTCGGTCCACTTGGTGAGATTGACAAATTTCATCATCTAGAAATAGGACACAATTGACTTGTTTTCATATTCCTTTAACCAATGTCTTGATTGGTTATGCTCTTCATAAATTTGAACCAGATATGGAAAATTATTTCAAAAGAAAATCAGCTGATGATCTAGCGCTTTCAACTCTAGAGAGTGGTACAAATGATCAAGCACCGACAACCTTGAAGAAAAGTCGTGTAGCAGTTGATTTTGAAAATCTTCCCGCAGACCCTGGATTACGTTGTCCAATCTCAAGTTATCATCCTATGGACCCGGATGAAATAAGAAGAATGTATCTGCAAAAGGGCCCTTGTCAGCCTCATGACCATAAATTCCTTTATACGCAGTTTGGACAGCAGAAGAGGCGGTTTAATGCTACTTGGTTTAAGAATTATGGAAGTTGGATGGAGTACAGCATAGAAAAGGATGCAGTGTTTTGCCTATGTTGTTATCTTTTTAGAGGTCAAGCACAAAGCGATGCTTTTGTAACTGAAGGATACAAGAATTGGAAGAAAAAAGAAAGATTTGCAGATCATGTGGGAGGGCCTAATAGTGCTCATAATCAAGCATATGAGAAGTGTCAGAATTTGTTAAATCAGAAGCAACACATTGAGACAGTTATTGAAAAGCAATCAGATCAAGCTCGAAGAGAGTATCGAATCCGTTTGAAGGCAACGCTTAGTTCCGTTCGCTTTCTTTTACGCCAAGGGTTACCTTTTCGTGGTCATGATGAATCTGAGAATTCAAATAACATGGGTAACTTTCTTGAGTGTTTGAAATTTCTTGCTGATCATAATAAGACTATTAAAGGAGTTGTATTGGAAAATGCCCCAGAAAACTTGAAATTGACATCGCCTAAAATTCAAAAAGACATTGTGAATGCAGCTGTCATAGAAACTGCTCAAGCTATCATTTTCGAGCTTGGAGATGCACCATTTGCACTTTTGGTGGATGAATCACGTGATATCTCTATGAAAGAGCAAATGGCCGTTGTTTTGCGCTATGTGGATAAGCGTGGATGTGTGATTGAGCGTTTTTTAGCCATAGAACATGTCACAAACACTACTGCTCAATCACTTAAGGTGGCCATTGAAGCAATATTTTCCAAGTATGGACTAAGCATAACAAGTTTGCGAGGGCAAGGTTATGATGGGGCCAGTAATATGTAGGGAAAGCTTAACGGCCTCAAAACGCTCATTCAAAATGAGAATCCCACCGCATTCTACGTCCATTGCTTCGCACATCAACTTCAATTGACACTCGTTGCGGTTGCTAAGATACATGAACCAATCTGCATATTCTTTGAGTTGGTTTCTCATTTGTTGAATTGCATTGGATCCTCTTGCAAACGCCATGACATGCTCCAAAATATACAGGCTGCAAAAGTTGTTGAGGCACTCAATAGTGGTGAACTTGAAAGTGGACAAGGCTTGAATCAAGAGACTAGACTCAAACGGCCAGGAGATACACGTTGGGGTTCGCATTATGGCTCATTGGTTAACTTAATTCATATGTTCTCCTCTGTGGTTGACGTACTTAGAATTCTTTTAAAAGATCATTCAAGTGAACAAAGAGGTTGTGCGGGTTACTTGCTAACTCAATTGGAGTCTTTTGATTTTGCATTTAAAATGCATATGATGAAAAATATATTGGCGATTACAAGTGAATTATCAAAGGCATTGCAGCGAAAAGATCAAGATATTATCAATGCCATGGAATTGGTAAGAATAGCGAAGCAGCAGTTTCAAATGATGAGAGATGATGGGTGGGATTCTCTCCTCTCTCAAGTTCATTCATTTTGTAACAAATATGAAATTAGCATTCTCAATATGGATGATTTGTTTGTTGAGCGAGAGAGATCGTGGCGCAAAAGTGAATTGACAAATCTACATTATTACCGTTTTGACATATTCTACACTGCTATTGACCTGCAGCTTCGAGAGCTTAACTCCCGCTTCGATGAGGTGAACACTGAGTTACTTCTTTGTGTGGCATGCTTGGATCCAAATAATTCATTCTCTTCTTTCAAGAAGGAGAAATTGATCCGCCTTTCTCGATTTTATCCAGATAATTTTTCAGATTCAGATTAGATGATACTTGATAATCAACTGGATACTTACATTATTGATATGCGCACAAATAGAAAGTTCTTGGAAGTGAAAGGAATGAGCGGGCTTGCACAGAAGATGATTGAAACAAAAAAGGACATTGTATATCCTTTGGTTTATTTGCTTTTGAAATTGGCGTTAACCCTACCAATTGCCACCGCTACTGTAGAAAGAGTATTTTCTGCTATGAAAATTGTGAAGAACCGGCTGAGCAATCGAATGGAAGATGAGTGGATGAATGATTGTTTGCTTGTCTATATTGAAAAAGATATATTTAATAGCATTGATGATGAGACAATCATGCAAAGGTTTCAAAACATGAAGAACCGTCGAGGGCAATTGTAAAAGCTTTGTTTGAGGGTTTTTTTTGTTTTTTTTGCTAAAGAAAATCTTTTGTAATTAGGTGATCAACTGATCATGACTTTTGATGATAGAATGTTAGTTGATCATGTAATTAGATATTTTGTAAATGCAAGACATTTTCTCTTTTGCAAAAGTTAATGTTAAGAAATAACAACAAAATAACCATTGACGTTTTCAAGTGACTATCTTAAGCCCCCTCTAAGTCAAAATCCTGGGTCCGCCACTGCCTTTGATATCCCCTTTGATTCGATTACTGTGAGTTTATTTCACTACTATCACTCTCATATCCTTGTTCTTGCTTAAACCTATTAATGTAAGTGGAAAATGGAGGACCTAAACCTAGGATTACTTAGAGGTGACCTGGTGATGTGATTGGTGATCAATAACCCGTGTTTGTGTCTAGGCGGGCCCTCATACAGCCTAAGTTGGGATGTATGATACCCTAGGTGAAGAGGTTTGATTATGTTGGACTTGTGATTCGTTATGGATGAGAATGGACTGACTGGTATTGGATTGAGATTATGATCTCTCCCGGACTGTTTAGACTAAGGTCATGGCTTGATGGGCCTTAGTATAGATCCAATGATTGGACTTGGATTTGGACTGTATTCCATGGTATTGTACTTGGACCTCTTAGGGATTTGTTAGGACCTTGCTCGCGCAAGGCAAGCCTAGACAGACACAGACCTGTATTTGATTCCCTGAGTCGGCACTGACATTCACTCACTTGTTCTAAGCTCAGCATGTTGACTGATCATCACTGGTATGAACTTTTGAGTGTTGAGTGATGAGCTATGTTTTAGACGGACGGTGCGATACCGATCCAGTCTCCTGAGGGATGAGTGTTTGAGATTGATGAGTGATTTGCGGGGTTAGTTATCACCAGCACTGGTGAGATTCCCCCACCGCGACTGTGTTCAGTATGGGAGGGCCGCGGCATAATATCCCGCGGTATCCAGCTCGTGTGAATGTGCCATATTGTGTAGATAGATTGGCCTATCTTATCTTTTTTACTCTAAATGTTTATCTTGCTCAATTGCCTAGTATTGTACCTTGGTTATTCTTATTGATCTTATTACTGTCTCTATTCCTTTGATGCATACATCCTATGTTATTTGTATACTGCAACTTGCCAGATCCTTGGATCTGACCCATTCTTGGTGCCTAGGTGATGACCTCGATTATGAGGACGACGCGCTCGTCGAGGCGCCCATAGTTGGAGACTATGGATGGGGACCGGCCGACCAGGGGGTTGAGTTGGAGGATGGAGCACCGGTACCGAGGGATTGAGTGATTATCTCTTTTGGGTTTGAGTGTTTTCTTATGTGGTGAGTAGGGAGTTAGACTGATATGTTTATAAATATTAATTATACTTTTACATTTAGGTTGGACTTCAGCCCTGCTACACTTGATATATTTCTATGATACCTTATGCTTCCGCTTTACTCATTACACTTCCGCAAATTTAACCATTGATTTTATGTCGGTCAAAAAGTTTTAAATTGGACCTCACTGTGGACATACGATCTTGGAAGTTCCCGGGTTTTTTCGGGAAGTAGCGCGTCAAATTCGGGTACCTTGACGGTTTTCTCGGTGTTCGGAATTGGGGAGTTACAATTTTATGGTATCAGAGCGGGCAAGTCTCTAGGAAATAAAACACACTAGAAACTTTAGGACGTAGTGAGGATTTCGGTGTCGAAATACATGTAAGGAAGATGGATTGGGGTAGAATCAGTGTAGTCCTAGGTGTTGGATTCAAATTAACACAATTTCCTTTCTCTTGACAGATGTCGGGAGGCGAGGCACCACACGGAGCACTAGCAGTCGGCGATGAGTTCGACCACGAGCGCCGCTTTGAGAGGTTTCTATAGGCCTTCCTTGTCTCGTAAGTGGCCCAGGCTACCGCACACCAGCAGCAGGCAGAGGATTTTGCGCAGTTTTAGATGCAGGTCCTAGAGGTAGTAGAGAGAGTGGCCCAGCTAGCTCCTATGGAGGCACCTAATCGGGAGGCAGACCTGAACGTCATATTCGAGAAGTTCCTCAAAAGGGGACCGCCAGAGTTTACTGGCACGGAGGACCCCATGGTTACAAACGACTGGATTGTTCGTATGGAGAAGATCTTTAGGGTCTTCGAGTGCTCTGGACGCCAAAGGGTGCAATTGGCTGCATATATGTTTCGTGGCGTGGCTGAGGATTGGTGGAGGATCATACAGCTACCTTATGAGGCGATAGGAGATGAGGTGGCTTGGACAGCCTTCAAGACAGATTTCCTCAAGAAGTTTATTCCAGCTCATGTCAGGGAGCGTAAGCTCAAGGAGTTCCAGACTCTTGTCCAAGGCAGTATGACGGTTTATTAGTACGAGCTCCGTTTCACTCAGCTGTCCCGCTTCGCAGAGGCACTGCTTACGTCCGAAGCTGAAAGGATCCGACGGTTTGTCGACGAACTTAGAAAGGACATCCAGCTGGGTATGTCTTGTATCGAGCTACCTACCTACGAGGAGGCCTTGAGGAAAGCTTACTGGGCAGAGGAGCGTCTTCAGCGGTTGGAGGCTACTCATCAGCAGAAACGGTTCTGGACCGCCCCGATCAGACAGTAGCCCGTGATCATACAGCAGTAGCCGTTCCGGAGGCAGAGGCCAGCAGGCCAGAGGGGGGCAGTATCATCATCATCAACAGCAGCACAGTATCGCGGGCGTAGAGTATGCTTCGACTGCGGTGAGCAGGGGCACATATCTAGGCACTGCCCATTCCGTGAGCAGCAGCCCCCGATGCTTCAGTTTCCAGCACCTCCGAGAGCTCTAGCTCCAGCCCCAGCGGTTCAGCTAGCGCTTCAGGTTGCACTAGTACCTCAGCCGCAGTACCGTGCACAGCCACAGGCACGCGCACCTCAACCGCAGTACCGTGCACAGCAGTAGGCACGCGCACCTCAGCAGCCCCGAGGGCAGCAGCACCATCGGGGACGTTATCAGAGGCACCATGGCCAGCAGCACCAACAGCAGAGACCCCAGGCTGCGGGTCAAGCATTTGCACTCACGCATGAGGACGCCGAGGCTGCAGGCAACGTGGTGGAAGGTACTCTTTCTATTAGTGATCATCTTGCTAGAGTATTGTTTGATTCAGGAGCGACACATTCGTATGTGTCGTCAACTTTTGCTTTAGTCCTTGGCGGGGTAGGAGTGGAGATGCCGCCCGTGGGTAGGAGCGTAGTGTGTCAGACTTACCACCCCAAATGCAGAGTGCAAATTGGGGAATGCACTTTGTTTGTAGATTTGATCGTACTACCCATGCATGACTTCGACGTTATCTTGGGGATGGATTGGTTGGCCAGATACCGAGCGATGATGGACTGTTTCGAGAAGACAGTCAGACTCTCCATTGACGGATCAGACGCCATGATCAAGTTCATAGGCGAGAGGAGACCGCCCAGCACTCGGATGATTTTGGCACTGAAGGCTGAGAGATTGATGAAGGCAGGTTGTGAAGGCTACATCGCGTTTGTCTCAGAGGACAAGCCAACCAAAGGAATAGAGGAGATCCTGGTTGTCCGCGAGTTCCCCGATGTGTTTCCCGACAAGATCCCGTGATTGCCTCCAGTCAGAGAGATAGACTTCACCATCGAGCTTGCACCAGGCACAGCACCAATTTCAAAGGCTCCTTACCGCATGGCTCCAGCAGAGTTACGAGAATTGAAGACCCAGTTGGAGGAGTTGCTAGCCAAAGGCTTCATTAGACCGAGCATGTCGCCGTGGGGTGCACCGGTGCTTTTCGTGAAGAAGAAAGATGGATCAATGAGGATGTGCATCGACTACCGGCAGTTGAACCAGGCAAAAGTGAAGAACAAGTATCCTTTTCCCCGGATCGACGAGCTATTCGACCAGCTTCAGGGTGCTCAATATTTTTCAAAGATAGATTTGAGATCGGGATACCATCAGCTGCGAGTCAGAGAGCAGGATGTACAGAAGACAGCGTTTCGTACACGCTATGGGCACTACGAATTCTTAGTGATGCCGTTCGGATTGACGAATGCGCCAGCAGTGTTCATGTCCTTGATGAACAAGATCTTCGCTCCGTGCCTCGACCGTTTCACAGTTGTGTTCATCGACGATGTGTTGGTCTATTCCAAGTCCAAAGAAGAGCACGAGCAACATTTGAGGACGTCTCTACAGTTGTTACGGGACAACCAGTTGTACGCGAAGCTTAGCAAGTGCGAGTTCTGGTTAGAGCAAGTGGTCTTCCTCGGACATATCATCTCCAAAGACGGACTAGCAGTGGATCCAGCAAAGATTGAAGCAGTGATGAACTAGGAGAGACCGAAGAATGTCACAGAGATTCGAAGTTTTCTTGGTTTAGCAGGCTACTACCGCAGATTCGTCAAGAACTTCTCTACGATTTCAGCGCCTTTAACCAAACTAACGAGGAAGGATGTACCGTTCGTATGGTCAGATGCTTATGAAGACAGCTTCCAAGAGCTGAAAGAGAGATTGACGACAGCACCGATCTTGTCTTTACCTTCCGGGAGTGGTGGATTCGTTGTCTTCACCGACGCTTCAGGGACAGGCCTAGGATGTATTCTGATGCATGAAGAGAAAGTCGTCGCCTATGGATCACGCCAACTGAAAGAGCACGAGAAGAAGTATGCTACACACGACTTGGAGCTAGCAACGGTCGTTTTTGTGTTGAAGATGTGGCGGCACTATCTCTACGGGGAGAAGTTCGAAGTACATTCGGACCACCGCAGCTTGCAGTACCTGTTCACCCAGAATGACCTTAACAATTGACAGAGGCGATGGATGGAGTACATCAAGGATTACGACTTCCCTATCAAATACCATCCGGGTAAGGCGAATGTCGTGGCAGACGCTTTGAGCAGGAAGACCGCCCTCGTCAACTTTCTAGCAGCAGAGGGTGTGTGGATCGATGTCTTCAGGGACTTAGATGTCCAGTTTCAGTCGCTCAGTGACAGAGTTATGCTTGCTACCATGTCCGCATGGGAACCAGAGTTGCTTGGAAAGGTCAAGGATAGTCAACGCAACGATCCAAAGCTTATCAGAGTGATCGAGCAAATTGACCAATTGCCAGAGTTCAGATTGATTGGTGGAGTACTCTACTATCAGGACAGATTGTGCGTGCCAGATATTCAGGAGCTAAAGGACGAGATCCTAGCATAAGCGCATCACAGTAGATATTCGATTCACCCAGGCAGCACCAAGATGTACCAAAACCTGAGGAGCTATTATTGGTGGAACAATATGAAGAAAGAGATCGCAAGCTATGTCTCTAGATGCTTGACGTGCCAGCAGATCAAGGCCGAACACCAGAAGCCACCAGGGCTACTACATCAGCTCGATATACCCAAGTGGAAGTGAGAACACATCACCATGGACTTCATTGCAGGACTTCCGGTCACCAGGAGACGCCATGATGGCATATGGGTTATCGTCGACCGACTGACTAAGTCAGCTCATTTCTTGCCAGTTTCGATGAGAGCAGGACTTGACGTCCTAGTAAGTTGTACGTAGATGAGATCGTCTCTTTACACGGAGTTCTAGCATCGATCGTATCAGACAGAGACCCCCGTTTCACTTCTCACTTCTGAGAGAGCCTACAGCAGGCTTTGGGCACCAAGTTAAGCTTTAGCACCGCCTACCATTCACAGACGGACGGACAAACTGAGCACACCAACCAGACATTAGAGGAAATGTTGAGGGCTTGTGTCTTGGATTACAAAGAGAACTGGGAAGACTGTCTACTACTTTCTGAGTTTGCCTACAATAACAGCTACCATTCAAGCATCAAGATGGCACCTTTCGAGGCTTTGTACGGCAGGAGATGCAAGACCCCAGTCTGTTGGGAAGAAGTTGGTGTCAGGAGTTTCCATGGACCATCCTTAGTCAGCGACACCAGCGAGAAGATCGGGCAGATAGTAGAGAATTTGAAGGTCAGCCGTAGCCGCCAGAAGAGTTATGCAGACAACAGGCGCAGACCTCTTGAGTTCCAGAAGGGAGATAATGTGTTCTTAAAGGTTTCCCCAAGCAGAGGTACCCTTAGGTTTTGAAAGAAGGGTAAGCTAGCACGGAGATATGTCGGGTCGTTTGAGATCAGGTCCAGGATTGGAGACGTTGCTTACAAGCTTCAGCTACCGCCAGAATTGTCAGGAGTTCATGATGTCTTCCATGTCTCTATACTGAAGAAGTACGTGGAGGACCCTACGCATATTCTTCATCATCAGCCACTCGATATTCAGCCAGACGCTACATACACCGCCAGACCAGTCGCTATCATTGACACCAAGGAGCAGGTACTCCGGACCCGTACCATTCATTGGGTGAAGGTTCAATGGGAGCACCACACTCCAGAAGAGGCTACGTGGGAGTTACGCGACCAAGTAATGAAGGATTACCCACATCTTCTACCTCAGGTATGCTCTTACTTTGTTTTTACATTTGGGGACGAAATGTCCAAAAGGAGAGAGAGATGTGAGGCCTCACCTTTGGTGGGCCTTCATTTTGAATTTGAATACTATTAATTATGTTAATATAGCATAATTATACTAATTAATAGGGGTTAGTAAGGGTAAATAGATATTTTCCTAAGTATTAGTCTATTTTATAGGATTTAGGCCTATTGTGTATTTCATAGATTTATAGAGTGTCTTTTTATAATTTTGTAGGGTTTTAGGTGTTGAGGCCTTTGCTAGTAAATAAGTTTTAATGTAGGGGGTTTTCCACACTTGAGAACTTTCTAGAATTTCCACCAAATGACCTAAATGCCCATGCCCTTATCCACATTCCTATACAATAAAGAAGGCTCTTTTGGTAATTGTCTCAAAAACCCTAGACTATATAACCTAAACTATTGCATTGGGAAATGAACCCTAAATTCACCCTCATTTATCCTTAATTTACCTCTCATTTCACAAAACCCTAGCTAAAAATCCCTAAGTCCAAAACCCTAATTGTAAGAAGAAGGATGAGCCATCTTCTACCTCTCTTATCAATCTCTTTCTCTTTTACCAATCAAGGCAAGTGCAATATACTCACTTAGCATAGAATGCATGATTTATATTATTGATTCTATATTTTCATCTCAATTATGCTAGAAATGAGTAGATCTACCTTTGAGCTTGTTTTTATGGTTTTTGGCCATTGATGGATGGGTTTATCTCATTTGGAAGATCAATGGTCCGGATGGATTGATGGATGGTTAGGCATTGAAGTGTTTTTATGATTTTAATTGTTTATTTGATGAATGGAGGTGAATGGAATTGATTTGAATAGAATTTGGATGGAAAGGGGTGACTGTTACAATTCCTGTCATGGAAACAAGGGATGTTCCGATTTCCTTGCGTTGAGGCCGGGACCCAGGTGGGCCACCCGATGATCGATCTGAACCGTGGATCTGATAGAGGACCCACGGGCGACCCTAGAGGGGCTCGTCCCATAGGGAATGGACACCCCTGGCCCACTATCCATTAGCTTGATCACATAGGATGTGTTTTTGGGAGAAAAATCAGTTTTACAGCATATGATTGTGGGACCCACTGGTTGATCCGATCGCCGATCTGGTTCGTCCATCGGGCCGGAAATGGTGGGGCGACGTTAGGGATGTGAACCCATGTGAGGTGGACCCCATTTGGTCCGCCATCCAAAGTTCCAAAGGTGGCATGGCGGTAATGTTTTAGGAAATGTAGTTTCCGTTTTCTTTAGAGTGTGGGGCCCAGGTGGGCCACCAACTTTGATCTGGACTCTACATCTTGTAGTAGGGCCCTGGGCGACCTCAATGGTGTGGTCTGATCTGGGCTTGGGTCAATGGGGCCCATGGTTTTGTGAAGCAAAATAACCCAGGCGTGAGCGTGTTTTCTGTTTAGGTGCTGCTGTAGAAACGTGCACTGTTGAATGAAGAAGATAGTGCTTGATGGACCCGAAAAAGGGGAATCTTCTGTCCTCTCCCTCCGCACCCTGGGGGCTGACCTGGGTCTCGGTGGAGGAGGGAAGATCTCAGGCATCAACATTTTTTGTACGGGTATGCCAGATTTACTTTCTACTTGGAATTTGGAATGTTGATAATCCGGAGATTCACCTTCACAAGTGGAAAGGAAATCAATCCTTTTTTCTAACTTTTCAAATTGCATTAATATTAAGAAAAGAGACATGTTTGTTTTTTTTAGAATGCCGTAGGAGGCGTTTTTGTTTGTTTGCCGTAAAAGGCGATTTTGCCGTGAAAGGCGATTTTACAAAACTCATCAAATGTGAAAGACAAGAATTGTGATTTCTTTTTGTCTCTTTAGGAAATACAAACTACAATAGAAAAGTAAGAAAATGGATCTAACTTCTCAGGAGATTGTGGGGACACGTTGAGATCGACGGTCGTAAGTCATGTATGGGCTTCGCCATCGTCCTTCAAAAGAGAACATGTGATGCTTTGATTCTTTGGCTTGGCTCCTAATCTCAGTTTTTTAAAGGACAAGGACCAAGAGAAGGTCCTATATCAAATGAAAAACCGAGTAAACGGGCTGAAATGCCGCGTGTAGGCCATGTTGGAGAAGGAGGTGACCTTTGGGGGGGGGGGGGGGGGGGGGGACGTTGATCACCTTGTGGTGCTTCCGGGAGCAAAGTAGCAGGACTTCATCTCGATTTCTTTGGGAGAAGTGCAGAACTTCAAGTCGATAGATGTTGATCTGATGATCCTTCGATGATCCCCTCTCTCTTGGAAATGGATCTCCTTTTATAGGCTTTTGGTAGCCATGGGATGGTTATGGGCATTGATAGCCATGATGAGAGCATTGATGAGGAGTTACAAGTTGATTTTGTAACTCCTTTTTCATGGCTTGTGATTGGCCGATAAAGGTAGTGGGCTTTTAATTGCCTTTATGCTTCATGATGATGGGAGTTTCATGGGTTTAATGCCATGATTACTTGGATTTGTAACTCCCAAATGCTTGAATCTGATTGGGCCGTCCAAAATAATGAGTTAATGACTGCATTAAGTTGTCATAAACGGGTCAATTAACGTCATTAAGTGGTCGCCAGGGCATGTGAAGAGTCGCGGGCCGCGCTGCGCCTTTTGAGATTCTTCTTGCGATCATCACAGGTGGATCCACGCATTGTTTGATGTCGGATTGCGATGCAATTTCAGACATTGATTGATGTTGGCGGGCCGGTGACATCTGTCTTGTCAATTTCACGATCGGTCGGACAGAAAGTGCACTTTCTTGGTCAGCCGGTTGGCGATCTTGAGGCAATCGGTGATGATTTCGTGCTTTTGACGGCGGATCCGAGATGTCGACGAAGATCAGAGGTTTTCAAGCACCAAACATTGGATTTTCCGAAAATCACAGAGGCCAGAACACCCGAAACGCGAAAATCATCGAAAAACGGATGCTTTGGTGCAAAATCCGGCGACCCGGATTTGCAGGGTCGCCGGGCGACCATGCACCCAGGGTCGCCGGCGACCATAGGGCTTTGGCCTGTTTGGTCGCCGAGCGTCGTTTTCGGCCGTTTTTTCGTCTTTTTCGTTCCTTTTTTCTTCTGTATTTTTCTTGACATTTTTCCTCAATTATGACTTCATTTTCTTGGAGAAAACTTGACGAGAACCCGCACGAAATCGGAGCACAAAGTTTCCCATTTTTCGGGAAAACCGAAGACTTTGTAGCCGATTTTCCGTCAAGAGTCGAAACTAGGTCAAATGATGTCGGAATGACCTGAAAATTGAGGTGAAGCTTCTTGAGCAGTGGATAGGACCAACCATGGGCTTTTATTTGAGCTTTGAAGCCGTTTGGGGTCCCATCGATGCTTCACTTGATTTTGCTGCAGGGAAAATGCCGAGCTTTGATATATGGTCAAACGATGTCCGATTGACCTGAAATTTGACAGGGAGCCTATTGGAGTCATTTTGAGACGTTCCATGGGCTCCGTTTTGGATGTCATGGTCCCGGGTTGCTCCGCCGCCAGTAGGCTTGATTTTCTCTCGAAGCATCGAAACCTGGTCAAACTTTGTCGGAATGACCTGAAATTCGATGTGCAGCCTTTTGGGAGCATGTTGAAGCCACTCATGTATTTTGTTTGATGAGTAATGGCTTCGGTGGTTCCCGCCGCCGGGAGGCTTGATTTTGCTGCTCGAGCATTGATGGAGGGTCAAACGTTGTCGGTTTGACTTGAAATTTGGCTTGGAGCCCTTTGGAGACATTCTGGAGTCATCCGTAGGCCCTGATCAAAGTTCTGGTGTCTTTGATGATGTCGCCGCCGGGAGCGCTTGTTTAGCTGTCGGAGCAGTGAAGTTAGGCCAAACGCTGTCGGAATGGCCCGAAACCTCAGGTGTACCCCTCTTTTAGCTGTCTTGAAGGATCTCTCAGTTTCTGTTTGATTCTGAAAAGATCTGATGCTTGAAGTAGCCTTGCCTGTTTTGTAGCAGGATGCAGCTTCACGAGGCTTCTTGATGTGGAGGAGACATAGTGACTTTTTTGGTGTCAACAGTACTGACGTGTGGTCTTGGTTTGGATAAGTGAGAAAAAGAAAAAGGTGGGTGAGTAGTTAGTGGTTTGTGAGAGTAGGTGAAATGGTGGACATGCCATGTGATAGAAAAAGATGGGTAGGTTTGGTGTCTTGTGAGTGCATGAGAAGTATAGTCACCCCATGTGACAAAAGTAAGGGAATTAGTAGGTCTAGTGGTCTAAGGGTGTATGGGAATTTCTATACCTAATGACCTATTAACTTATGATTTTTAATACCTTAGCCTATTTGTCTCAAAAATTAGAAATAAGCCCCATAGTTTTCAAGGAACCCAATTAAATAATTTGACATGCTACTTTTATAATATTTCTTGACCCCATTAATTTTAGGAATTGGAAATAAAAGACAACTTAGCCCTTAATGAACCCCACCCGATTAGATCCTTAAACTATTTTGAGTGTAGAAAAAGTATTCTTTAGGTTCTCTAGAATTATCAATTAAGATTTTTATGTATCATTAATTGTTTATTTATTTTTAAATGGTGTCCTTGATTATCAATGTGCTAGACTAAGGTTTGATTTCTCTATTATTATTGTTCTTCTTTAATTATCATGAAATTTCCCTTAGTTCTTTCTTTATATGTTAAATTATATTGTTGTACCCTATTAATTGGATAAATTATATTCATTGACCATCCAAATGAACTTCCATCAATGTGCCAAGTACGAGTCAATGGTGTGGCTCAACCTTGACTCGTGGGGACCACCAAATATAGCTTAGGGATTGGAATTGTCAGTGATTCGACCCTTAAACGTAGTCAAAGATGCCCATAACTTCAGGAGCACCAAACACAGTATCTTTTGGCATCTGAGACTCCAGTTAGGGATCCAGTTATCTGATGAGGCCCTGAACCTGAGAGTAGACTATTACTTAGGATTGGACCTTTGATATCCCCTTTGATTCTATTACTGTGAGTTTATTTCACTACTATCACTCTCATATCCTTGTTCTTGCTTAAACCTATTAATGTAAGTGGAAAATGGAGGACCTGAACCTAGGATTACTTAGAGGTGACCTGGTGATGTGATTGGTGATCAATAACCCGTGTCTGTGTCTAGGCGGGCCCTTATACGGCCTAAGTTGGGATGTATGATACCCTAGGTGAAGAGTTTTGATTAGGTTGGACTTGTGATTCATTATGGATGAGAATGAACTGACTGGTATTGGATTGAGATTGTGATCTCTCCCGGACTGTTTAGACTAAGGCCATGGCTTGATGGGCCTTAGTGTAGATCCAATGGTTGGACTTGGATTTGGACTGTTTTCCATGGTATTATACTTGGAACTTTTAGGGATTTGTTAGGACCTTGCTCGCGCAAGGCAAGCCTAGACAAACACAGACCTGTATTTGATTCCCTGAGTTGGCACTAACATTCACTCACTTGTTCTAAGCTCAGCCTGTTGACTAATCATCACTGGTAGGAACTTTTGAGTGTTGAGTGATGAGCTATGTTTTAGACGGACGGTGCGATACCGATCCAGTCTCCCGAGGGATGAGTGTTTGAGATTGATGAGTGATTTGCGGGGTTAGTTATCCCCAGAACTGGTGAGATTCCCCCACCGCGACTGTGTTCAGTATGGGAGGGCCGCGGCATAATATCCCGCGGTATCCAGCTTGTGTGAATGTGCCATATTGTGTAGATAGATTGGCCTATCTTATCTTTCTGACTCTAAATGTTTATCTTGCTCAATTGCCTAGTATTTGTACCTTGGATATTCTTATTGATCTTATTACTGTCTCTATTTCTTTGATGCATACATCCTATGTTATTTGTATACTGCAACTTGCCAGATCCTTGGATCTGACCCATTCTTGATGCTTAGGTGATGACCCCGATTATGAGGACGACGCGCTCGTCGAGGCGCCCATAGTTGGAGACTATGGATGGGGACCAGCCGACCAGGGGGTCGAGCTGGAGGATGGAGCACCGGTACCGGGGGATTGAGTGATTATCTCTTTTGGGTTTGAGTGTTTTCTTATGTGGTGAGTAGGGAGTTAGACTGATATGTTTATAAATATGTTCTTAATTATACTTTGAGATTTAGGCTGGACTTCAGCCCTGCTACACTTGATATATTTCTATGATACCTTATGCTTCCGCTTTACTCATTACACTTCCGCAAATTTAACCATTGATTATATGTCTGTCAAAAAGTTTTAAATTGGACCTTACTGCGGACCTACGATCTTGGAAGTTCCCGGGTTTTTTCGGGAAGTAGCGCGCCAAATTCGGGTACCTTGACGGTTTTCTCGGTATCCGGAATTGGGGCGTTACAGAAACAGTACTAGTCCCACAAATCAAAGTTGACTTTCTCTGTTTTTTGCCTGATGGAACTGAAAAATCCAGTTATGATTGGATTAACTTGATTTTGGAGATAATGATTTAAAGCAACTTACGATGGAGAGGATTTTGTAATCAATGAATAAATCAAATGGCATCAACGTCTACAGTTCTTATAGTGTTGTAGCAAATTCTTCATAAGGAATTTCAATAGGGAAATATACTCTTGAATGGAAGCTAGGCTCGAAGCCTAAAAATATGAGACTTTGGTTACTTCAAGGTGAGAAACAAAAGCTAATATGCTCATGGAATTTGTACTTGACAACCATTTGAATAGATTTTCTATGTTGAAAAGGAAACCATGAAAATAAAAATTTGTCTCATAATGCGGACAATCAAAGATCCCCTTTTTTTGTTTTTTTTTTTTGTTTTTTGTTATCCTTAGATA
Organism: Umbellularia californica; assembly: GCA_028538565.1. NCBI lineage: Eukaryota > Viridiplantae > Streptophyta > Magnoliopsida > Laurales > Lauraceae > Umbellularia > Umbellularia californica. The sequence continues at coordinate 28,281,055 of JAPQWN010000002.1, forward strand.
TATGATGTGTGAGGTTGGTTGAATTTGTTAGCAAACGAATTTCCAATTTATTGAATTTATAGATTTTTGGTATTTAGTTATTGCTTTCAAATTGTGTTAAATAAACCTGATTGTTGTTTAATTAACGAGCGCTTGTGGAATCTTTCTCTTCAAGTTTGTGTTACTAAATCACAGAGCTCGGCTTTACAGGAGATTTTAATAACCAAACTCAAATAGATATGTTGCAAAGTAATTAATAGGACATTCTATATATTATAGGCTGAGAGAATGGAATCAAAGGTGAAATTTGAAGTTTCTTCAGGAAGTTGTTGATCCATGTCTTTCGTGAACTTTTAGTATTTTTGATAAAAGGAACAACAAAAGGTTTCTTTGCTCATGTGTCTCCTCATTTTTTATGATTATTTACTTGAGAAGATATGCAATGTGATATCAATCACCTAGACAACTGACTCTACAGGCTAGATCTTTTGCTTCTCCTTCTTTTATTTTTATGTTTTCAGTTATTTTTGTCATGTCAGTTGCCTCCTACTTTAGGTGGATGCAACTTGATTTTCTTTTTTAAAATATGAAGATAGTAAATAAGTGTAAGAACCTGATTTTTAATTACTGCGATTAACGTTAATTCTTATAAATGAAAGCTGCTGATTTCAACTGAGAAATCAGTGATTGACTTTGACTATAAATTGATTTTAACCCTCGATTAAATCTTTAAAACGTTTTTTTCCCCTATATGACTTAATTGTCTCAAATGATCTGAAAGTATTCAATTAGTTATGACTATCTTTTTCCAGAAACGTTCCTATTTTATCATCTTTTAGTTATGACAGTAGTCAATTAGTTACTCCCCAATATGACTTAATTGTCTCAAATGTTCTGAATGTATTCAATTAGTTATGACTATCTTTCTCCAGAAACGTTCCCATTTTATCATCTTTTAGTTATGACAGTATTCCATTAGTTATGACTATCCATTCACATCTTTATCACGAGAAAGTCTCCATTTTAACATATCTCCTCATATCATGTCTTCAATAGTGCAAAACCAATATGGTAACTCCCATCATCTCATAGTCATCTCCTCTATTAAGGAATGACTCTACTTCCAATGGCTTGAATATCTCCATCAATGGACTGAAGCTTCTTTTATCGCATTGCCAAATGGAATATAACACCTCTCGATCAGTTAGTGAAAATGGAGGATTTTATCTAGCCATTTCTCTGTGTAGGAGCTATTTTCACTTCTATTTTTGGAGAACTTGTGTTTTCCCTTCTTCCTTTATTCTTTTTGGCTACATGCTGAGCTTGTAGTGCTAGCCAAATGATCATTGTTAGCTGAATATGCAATATATGTGATTTTTTTCATAGTTGAATGTATTTTTTTTTTCATTTGCGTGTACCTGAAGATTTAAGCTAATAAAACATTCATCGCATTGTTATATCATGAAATTCTGTTATGAGAAATGTTAATTGATTGGTATCATTTTATGTTAAAAAAAAATCTCTTTTAGATAGGATCTATTTAGTTGGTTGCCTTTTTTTCCTTATATTCATCAAATTGTTATATCATGAGATTCTGTTACTAGAAATGCTAATTGATTGATATCACTTTATGTTTAAAAAAAAAAAAAAAACCAGCCTTTTTAAACATGATCCGTTTGGTTGGTTTCCCTTTTTTTTTTCTTTTCACCTAGAACAAGAGTGGTTTGTTGCCTTATCTCTACTTTAATTTCACAATTTTTTTTATTTTTAATTGAAAGATTGCTACCTCCCATAAAGATATATAAGTGAACTCACTTTCTCCTATATATCTTATATTTTCACATCGAATGCCATATGTCAATCGTATCACAATTTAGTGAGTTATTCATCCCATGACTTTTGTTGTCCTTTTTCACTGCCAATGGAGAAAACCTCAAAGAGCAATCGAGAAAATGCAATGATCTTATCCTCTTTCGGCCAATTTAGTGAAATCCCCTATTGGATAAGAGTTATATTTCATAAACTTTATTTCACTATATTGTCAAACTCTCCATCATTACATAACGGTTGCTTTGTAACAAGTTAATTATGTAACAATTGTCATTCAAGTTCTCATTTAATTGTTTTTATTCCATGGTATGGACTCTATGGCCTCTATACAATGAGAGTAGTAGCCGTAGGAGGTGACACTAGAAGCCTCCCCTGCATAGCCTTTCATCAACCTTTTTATCTCAAGGCTCAGGAAAAAGAACTACAACAGAAGGCCTTGTAGAAGTTTTTTTTTTTTGAAAATTTGACCAAGTTATCCTTGACGGAGTGTAACCAAACCAAACCAAACCAAACCAAGCCTTTTCCCACTAGGTGGGGTCGGCTATATGGATTTGACGACGCCAATCAAATCTGTTTAGGGCCATGTCCTCCGTTAGATCCATGTAGGCAAGGTCATGTTTAATAGTTTCTTTCCAACTTCTCTTGGGTCTCCCTCTCCCTCTCCTACTCCTGGCAATCTCTATGCCTTCACACCTTTTAACAGGTGCTTCCATTGGACGCCTTCTAACATGGCCAAACCATCTTAGTCGATTTTCTCTCATTTTATCTCCAATCGGTGCTATTCCTACTTTGCCCCTAATCTCCTCATTCCTAATCCTATCCCTCCTTGTGATCCCGCACATCCATCTTAGCATTCTCATCTCCGCAACTTCCATCTTCTTAACATGATTATGCTTTACTGCCCAACACTCTGATCCATATAACAATGCTGGTCTTACCGCCACCTTATAATACTTTCCTTTAACCTTGAGGGGGACTTTCCGATCACACAAGACCCCCGAAGCACTCCTCCATTTGGTCCACCCGGCCTGAATCCTGTGACTTACATCAGTATCAATCCCTCCATCCTGTTGCACCATCGATCCAAGGTACCTAAAGTTTTCTTTCTCTACAATCTTTTGTGTGCCTAAGCTTACTTTTATGTTACCAAGTGTCCTACTTTGGCTAAACTTGCACTCCATATATTCCGTCTTGCATCGACTTAGCCTAAACCCTTTTGTCTCTAACGTTTTCCGCCATACTTCTAGCTTAGCATTCACTCCTTCTCTCGTCTCATCTACTAAAACAATGTCATCTGCAAATAGCATACACCACGGCACCTCATCCTGAATATGTCTTGTAATCTCATCGATAACTAGGGCAAATAAGTACGGGCTTAACGCTGAGCCTTGGTGTAGACCAATCGTGATAGGAAACTCCTTAGTCTCTCCGCCAGTCGTCCTTATAGATGTCACGGCTCTATCATACATATCCTTTATCGCCTCAATATATGCGACACACACTCTTTTCTTTTCCAGTACTCCCCATAGAATCTCCCTAGGAACCCGGTCATAGGCCTTCTCCAAGTCAATGAACACCATATGTAAATCTTTCTGGCCTTCTCTATACTGTTCCATTAACCTCCTCAGGAGAAAGATAGCCTCCATGGTTGATCTCCCAGGCATGAAACCAAATTGATTATCTGAAATGTTTGTTGTTCTTCTTAGTCTTCTCTCAATAACTCTCTCCCATATTTTCATCGTATGGCTCATCAATTTAATCCCGCGGTAGTTCGCACAGTTCTGAATATCTCCTTTGTTCTTGTATATGGGTATAAGAATACTTTTCCTCCATGCATCAGGCATCTTCTTGCTCTTTAGCACTACATTAAAAAGTTTTGTCAACCAATTTATGCCATTCTCCCCCAAGCACCTCCAGACCTCAATAGGGATACCATCTGGCCCAACCGCTTTCCCATTCTTCATCCTTTTCAATACTTCTTTAACTTCTTCCCTACTGATTCTCCTATAGAACATATGATTCGATTCTTCCCTAGAAATGGTAAGCTGTCCCAATTGTATGTCACTACTACTGCTTTCGTTAAATAACTTGTAGAAGTAGCTCTTCCAACGCTCCTTTATCTCATCGTCCTTTACTAATACCTTTTCATCCTCATCCTTAATGCATTTAACTTGGTTTAAGTCCTTGGTCCGCCTATCTCTGGTTTTAGCAAGCTTGAATATCTCTCTTTCGCCTTCCTTAGTGTCAAGTCGCCTATATAGCTCCTCAAATGCCTTTGCCTTGGCCTCACTAACTGCCTTTTTGGTTTCTCTTTTTGCTTCTTTATACTTTTCCAAGTTTGCTGCATTTCGATCCCTTTGCCAAGTTTTAAAACTCTCTCTTTTAACTCTTATCTTGTCTTGAATGGCCTTGCTCCACCACCATGCCTCCTTCTGTGCCGGAGCACCCCCTTTGGATTCTCCTAAGACTTCTTTCCCTACCCTCCTAATACACTCTGCTACCTTATCCCACATATTATTTGCACTCTCATTTATCGCCCAAACGTCTTCCTCTAGTACTCTATCCCTAAATGCTAGTTGCTTATCACCTTTCAAGTTCCACCATTTAGTCTTTGAGCATCTATACAACTTCTTTTTTGTAGTCCACCTTTGTAGCTGCACATCTATGATCAACAACCTATGTTGGGAAGTCAAGCTCTCCCCCGGTATCACCTTGCAATCTTTACAAGCTAAGCGGTCTCTTTTCCTAATTAAGAAGAAGTCAATCTGTGTCCTTGAGGAGCCACTCTTATAAGTCACCAAATGCTCCTCTCTCTTCCTAAAAAAGGTGTTAGTCACCATGAGATCATAAGCCACTGAAAAGTCCAAAATATCCTTCCCTTCTTCATTTCTATTACCGTATCCAAGTCCCCCATGTACTCCTATATATCCATCTACGTCGCGTCCTACATGGCCATTCAAATCTCCTCCTATGAAGACCATCTCGCCTTGGGGTATCTCTAGTAGCACTCCTTCCAAATCTTCCCAAAACTTCTCCTTATGTCCATCTCCTAAGCCCACCTGGGGGGCATAAGCACTAATTACGTTCACTATCTCTTCTCCTAACACTAACTTAATTGCAATAATCCTATCTCCACAACGCTTTACATTAACTATATCTTCCTTTAAGTCCTTGCTCACTACTATGCCAACCCCATTCCTCGCTCTATTAAGTCCCGTATACCATAACTTATACCCAGTCCTCTCGATCTCTTTAGCTTTCTTTCCCATCCACCTTGTCTCTTGCAAGCAGGCAATTGCGATTCGTCTCCTTTCCATTGTATCCACCACTTCCATAAGTTTCCCAGTTAGGCTCCCAATGTTCCAAGTACCTAATCTCAGCCTTCTATTTTGGGCTAGCTTCCTTACCCCCCGCACTCGTCCAATAAAGTGTGGGGACCCTTGCCTATTTAGCACTGCACCCGGGCGCCGATGCAGCGGTCCTTGCTCACTTATCACTGTACTCGGACTATACAGCGCGTCGCTAAGTAGGGGACGCCCCAACGAAATATCATTAGGTCTCAAATCCATAAAGAAATCCGACTGAGTATTGTGCTGGCTGTCGGCTACCTAACGCACAACCCTCCTCCTTTGTCCGGGCTTGGGACCGGCTATGTCAAGGATACCCCAACATAGGCGGAGTTATCCTTGACGGAGTGTAACAGAGTAAATTTTGGAATATTTAAAAAGACTTGGTTTTGTTTGATATACGAAAGTAGAAAAGGCAGCAAGAATGTATATAGGGAATAGATGGAAAGTTTCTAGATGGATGGGTTATCCTCGCAAAGTATGCAAGACCCGATAGCCATTGCCTCCTCGGACAAATGGGTGTGCCCTCCATCGGGCCTTATGTAGTTTGAAGAGTTTCATAGTTTCAATTAATATTAAAGTGTTAATGTATCAAGAACTATTTTATTCTTCATTTTTTTGTCTAAACTCCCTGTTTTGCTTTACAAAAACTCTCTGATTTTCACCGAGTAGTTAGCTTCTATTATAGAATAGCCAAAAAGCTAGTGGATTAATTTTTTTGGATGTGCGAACTTATTTGGTTTTTCTTTTGAACCTGAAAACCCTCTTATATTTACTTAGCGAAAAAAGTGAATGTTATTACTTTTGACTAATGTTTGGAAGGCCTTTGTTAGATCTTAAATTACATGTTAAGTTTATATTATTGTGCTATAATTTCTTATAGTCAGGTCCTCATTGGTGCAAGGAGTTTGGTATGATGTGAGTTCCTATGTATAGATCTTTTCATATTTGGGTTCTTTTGTTTGGAGTGATGTATTCAAATAGCTTTTTCCATATGTAGATTCAATCTTCTTCTATTTTGATAAGGTTTATTAACATCAAATTAATGAGATTTTCTTTGAGAATGCTGGTTATCAGAAGTTAATTTGTCTCGGGCAATCTGAAATCATTGGAGATTGCTTGAGTAAATTTATTGGGCTTTTGTGAGATTTCACATTTTAGATTACTATAATTCTTTTTTTTTATTATCATTCTTCACCCAAATTTATCTAGGAAGTTAATTTTTATGGCCAAACCATTTTTAGAAGCTAACTTTTTTGGGCTTCGAATCCATATATGGATTGATGATATGATAATGATATATATATGATGTATTAGAGTGCTCAAAGAAATGTTAAAATCTAATTATTGACATTTAAAGTTTCTAAATCCAGGACCAAACAATCTCTGGACATGAAATGATGGCTCAAGCCAAAAAACAAAAACCTATACCTGCCCTGAACTCAACCCACTCACTCGAACTACCTGTAACAAGAAAACATTATATTTTAATTTTTTATATATTTTTTCCATCTCAATATTAAATATACAAAGTAATATCATATTTCAATTTTCTTATAATTTTTAAATTTTATGTGTATTTCTTATGTTCCAATTTTAGCATGGGCATGTTTTGCTAGTTAATTATGATTAGTGGCTAATGACGTTTGATTGGAGACTAATCGAGAGTTTGTTGGGATTAGAACTAAGTTTGATTTAGTTTCGGAGAGTTTTGGGGAGTTTTGTTAGAGTTCAACTTTTTCAATGTTAAGTTAGAACTTCGTGATTTTTCAAGGGTATCTTGGGAATCATAAAAATTACTTCTTGAGCCCAAAAGCTAGGTTTTGACCTGCCGAACAACTTTCATGTTCATCCCGAACTCATCTGAGGTCCAGAAAGTCCAATTTGACCACCAACACACTTTTCGAGGTGTATACCGCAGTTTGGAAAAGTACAGCTTTTGTCTTTGATCTCAAAAAATTCTGATTCTTGGCTTGTTGGAAAGCTCTTCTCTAGACCTACAATTCTTCTTCTTAGACCAAATCTATCCGGGGTCCCGAAGATCTCCGTCATTGCATTCCAAGTTTAACTAGAATGGTAGCAAACTCATGAGCTAAGGCTTTAAAAAATATCCCACCAACCTATCCTTCCTCATTAATTGCCCACCTACCATATTAAATACCCCACCAACCGGTACCCTCTCTCATTTAACTCCCCCATTCCATCGGCCATAGCAAAAGAGAAAACTCTCTCTAGCTTTTTCTTGTTCTTCTCTTCTCCTTCCATGGTTTGATGAAAAACACATAGGTGGAGGCTCTCTTCGCGAGATCTAACTCGGCCAGCCAACTCCTTGTCATCCTTTACATGACATAGCTTTCTTTGGTGCAAATCTATTGTGGCAACCCCCTTCATCAATCACCTTTTCTCTTTTCTCTCTTTCCTCTCATTTTCCCTCCAATTCCCTCTTTTCCCTCTAAGAATTCCCTCCCTTTCTCTCTCTAGAAACCCTAGATCTAAGATCCTCGTAAGACGAAGAGGAGGATTTCTACACGCTACTGATCTTATATCTCTCAAGAGACTCTTTCATCTAATAGATCTCTCATTCCTCTACAATTCAAGGTACTTCTCTCTTTCTAGTTCAATTTCCCTAGAATACCCTCTATCTCTTTCTAGATTCCTTTCCTTATTGCAAATCGCTTGTGGATATGAGATTAAGTGTTATAGATCTTCTTAGATATAAGTTTTTGGGTTGATTGAGTGATTGGAGACCTTAGAAGCTTGGAATTCTACTTTAGAGCTTGGATTTCTTTTATTTCTAGCATTTCATTGCATTTGGATTAGAGGCAAGTATAATATTCCTATTTAACATAGAATGCATCTCTCTTGTCATTTGATTCTTTAAACTCAATTCAAATGGATGTTGATTGCATAGATTGTCGTTTGAGTTTGTTTTCATGGGTCTTGGTCATTGATGGATGGGGTTTCTTATTTGAAAGATCAATGGCCCAATTGGCGATGGTTTGGTGATGATTGTAGTGTATTTTGTGTTTTTATATGTTTTCATGATGAATAGACGAGATTGGATGTGTTTTTTTTATGGAAATTGGGTTGAATGGAAGAAGTTCCAGAAATTTGAAAATCTGGACTTGTAGTGTACTCGGTCGACTGGCCCTGCTAGGTGTTGACCGAATACAAAGGGAATTCAGGAAAATAATTAGGAGTTGAATTCTCCCACACAATCACAGAATTTCAGTGTACCCGGTTGACCGGCCCTGCTAAATGTCGACCGAATACAAAGGAATTCCAGAGGCACAACTGAGAATTGGAATGACTTACATGCTAAGAAATCCAATGTAGCCAGTCGATCGACCCGGCTAAGAGGTTGATCGGACACACTACGGAATTTCAGAAATGGGGTGCTAACTGCCAAGTGAATGTTCAGGATTTCACGTGTACCCGGTCGACATCCTGGCCATAATGTCAACTAGATATATTGTAGAGGATGTCGACCTGGGAGTCGAATCCTGGCCTTCCCAGTGTACCCGGTCGACCGCCCCTTGAGGATGTCGACTGGATACACTACAGACTGATGATTTTCAGTTTTGCAGTTTCTAATATTTTGAACTGTTGTGAGGCCTATTACCATCCAAATGGACTTCTATTAATGTACTAAACATAAGTCAATGGTTTGGCTCAACCTTGACTCATGGGGACTACCAAAGTAGGGTCTAGTGTATTAAATGGATTTCGATTCGATCCTTTAACGTTGTCGAAGATGCTCGTAACTTTGCACCAAAATACAGTATCCTTAGCATCTAAAATATCTTTTAGGAATGGAATTGACTGACATGGACTTGGACCTGAAAGGAGGTCATTATGTAGGTTGGACCTTTGCTAATTCCCATTGTTTGTCTTGGTTTTGGAGATTCATTATGTTTAATTCGTTACTGTCACTTTTGCATCCTTTCTATTAATTAGACTTGTTAATTAAATAGAAATTGGATGACCTGAACCTAGGATTACCTACTGATGACCCGGTGTAATGGATTGGTGATTAATGACTCGTGTCTGTGGCTAGGCGGACCATCATATGGCGTAAGAATGGTTGGTTATGTTACCTAAGAATGAAGAGGATCGATATTGGGGATTTGTGACCCATTTATGAATGAGAATGGACTAAATACTATTGGACTGAATATAAATGTCATACTTAGACTATCTTTGTGAGGCCCTACCCCTTATGGACCCTCACTTTTGTTTGAATTATGTTAATTATAGTATCTTATACGTAATTATGCTAATTAGTATGGATTAGTAAGGGTAACATAGTATTTTACTAATATTTTAGCCTAATTTGTATCTTTTTGTATTTCATAGGTTCTATTGGGTGTCTTTTATAATTGTAGGAGTTTGTTAGTTACTTAGAGGCCCTTGCTAGTAATTAGAAGTAACAAGAGGGCTTCCACTTGAGAATATTTCCATTTCCCCTAAAAAGACCTAAATACCCACGTACATATCCTAACTAACTAAGGAATGACATTTTAGTGACTTCCTTTTCAACACAAACTATAAAACTAACCCCTCCTATCCTAAATGAGCCTCATTCTTTCATCTCTCATTTCCCTCTCTTTTCTCTCTTCTCTCTCATTTCCCCTCTAATTCCCCCATTTCGCTCCAAGATTTCCCTCCCTCTCTCTCTAGAAATCCTAGATCTCAGCTCCTAGAAAGAAGGAGAACTACTACAAGCTACTGATCTTATACCTCTCAAGGGATCCTGCGATCTTAGAGGCCTCTTCTTTCTCTATAATTCAAGGTAAGCCTCTCTTTCTAGTTCAATTTCCCTAGAATTCTCTCTCTCTCTTTAGATTTTATTTCCTTATTGCAATTCTCCTGTGGTTTTGGGATTAGGATTGTAGATCTACTTAGCTATGGATTTTGAGATTGATTGAGTGATTGAAAAACCTTAGAAGCTTAGAATTTTGTTTTGGAGCTTGGATTTCTCTTCTACTAATAATTTTCATTGCTATTGGATTAAGGCAAGTATAACATACCTTTTTAACATAGAATGCATGTTTTCCTTCTTGTAATTCTGCAATTTCGATTCAATTGAATGTATGATTTCATAGATCTTCCTTTTGAGCTTGTTTTTATGGTTATTGACCATTGATGGATGAGACTTCTTATTTGGAAGATCAATAGCCCAATTGAGGATGGATTCATGATGATTGAAGTGATTTTGATATTTGTTTTAGTATTTATGATGAATAGACGAGATTGGCTGGAGTTTTGATGGAAATTGGATTAAATGGAAGAAACTCTAGAATTCTGGGATTTAAAATTCCAATGTACTCGGTCGACAACCTGGGGGTGATGTGGACTGGATACAAAGGAACTTTAGAAAAATAACTGGGAGTTGATTTCTCTCTCAGTCCCAGAAGATTAGTGTACCTGGTCGATATCCTTGGGTATGATGTTGACCGGATACAAAGAAATTTCAAGGTAGAAATTAGGAATTGGAAATCTCATTCAGGCTCACATTCTAGCGTACCTGGTCGACATCCAGGCCATGATGTCGATTGCGGAACGACAGAGTCCAGCACTCTGCTTGCTAGGTGAATGTCTATAAATTCTTGTGTGTGCAATCGACATCTAGGCCATGATGTCTACCGGACACACTACACTGGATGTCGACATGAGAGTTAGAATCTTGACTTTTCAAATGTACCCAGTCAACATCCCCTTTGATGATGTCGAACGTATACACTATAGACTGTAAGTTTTTAGTTTTGCAGTTTTTGATGTTTTGATGATTATGGTGCCCATTGACCATCCAAATGGACTTCTATTGATGAACCAAGCATGAGTCAATGGCGTAGTTCAATCTTGACTTAGGGGGGCTACTAAAGTAGGGTCTAGCATATTTACTGGATTTTGATTCGATCCTTAAATGTTGTCGAAGATACCCGTAACTTCAGAAGCACCAAAATACACTTCCTTGGCATTTGAAACTCCATTTAGGAATTGAATTGACTGACATGGACTTGGACTTGAAAAGGGGGCCTTTACTTAGGTTGAACCTTTGATATTTTGTATTGATTTGCTTGTTTTTTGGAGATTTATTATATTTGATTTCTTGCTATCACCCTTCTCCTTTCCTATTTTTAATACCTGTTAATTAAATGGAAATTGTATGACCTGAACCTAGAATCTCCTAGTGGTGACCCGGTGTTGTGGATTGGAGATCATTGACCCTTGTTTGTGGCAAGGCGGGCTGTCATATGGCCTACGAATGGATGGTTATAATACTTTAGATTGAGGATGACTGTTATCGAGGACTTGTGACCCATTTATGAATGAGATGGACTGAATGCTATTAAATTAAACATGGATGTTATACTTGGACTGTTTGGACTAAGATCATGGCATTGATAGGCCTTGGTAATGGATTTGATGGTGAACTTGGACTTGGATTGTAATTATGTATTGAACATATACCTTGGACCTCTTATGGACTTGATAGGACCTTGCTCACGCAAGGCAAGCCTAGATAGACACAGACCTTCACTTGTTTCCTTGAGTCAGCACTAGTATTCACTCAATTGTTATAAGCTTAGCCTTTGGATTGATCATTACTGGTGTCACATCTCGGTCCCATATCACCCTGGCCTAGGGTAATCCTCGAGGTGCGACACGCATACTCCTGTGATATTATACCTGTCTCGAGTCAAGCACAACATCACGAAAGGAGAAAATTTCCTCTTATCCACTTGTGAGACTAGCTCACTTACACCTATTAATAACACTCAATAGCGGAAGCGTTTCAATCATACACAATTAGGTACCATTTCATGAACAGTCCTATTTAAAGTTTCAAGTTTATACAAAAGTTATCTACACATTGAGACCAAAGTAGGGATTATAAAAATCACCCCACATCGTCTACAATTAAAACTAAAGGTGTTTCCAAGAGTATCTAATTAGTGTGACCCACACAAAAAAAAGTCAGTCACACTTCCATTCTAGCTCTCAAAAGTTTCCCTGACACTCTCTGGATGTCCAGACTACATAGGCCCAATACCAGGCCACTCTTCTAGTCCTGGAGGAACCTCTTCAGTCTCCTTTTTTCCCTCCTGGGCCTCTTCAGGCTCGAGAGCTACACCTGCGTTTGTGACACCAAAGATAGTATCTTAAATACGACGATTTAGCAAGTGTAAGCATTAATATTATAACACATGTTATATCAAATTCGAATTTAAAGACAATTGATTAAAGATGCCAAGGTGAAGTAAAACTAGGCAATTTATGCAAATTGAATAATTTATGCTTTACGAATCAATGGAGAATCAACATACTAATATGGCTATTACAGTGAGCTTATCCTCTTTATAGAAAGAAAATCTAGTTAGGATGTCACCAGCGTCCCGGCCAAAGGCTGACTGGCTACCCAGGTTTACAGTTTCGGTACTCCATAATGACTTACTGCAGTAGTCTCAAATATCAAACCGAGTAACCCCGTCGGGTATCACAAGGTCAAAGTTAAGTAGTGCCGACTCAATCGAATCAAATAATAATAAAATGTGAATAAATCTCCAAATCACATAATCTCATAATTTCACATTGAATCGAATCAAATATCAATTGTTCACATTCATATTATTTCAAGGAAGCAACTCCGAATATAGTAATCGAATTATAATAAATCAATTATATAAAATGCGTTGCTAGATCAAATTTGAAGTCAATAATAATATCCAACTCAATATAAAATGCAATTGAATTTAAGAATCAAGGTAATTACTAGCCAATCCTAAACTATCTATCCATTGTATATCACCATCCACTCTGATGTAATTTTAGAAGGTCGATGTATTACTATTTGAATTTGATGCCACATTGCAAGAGCAAGGTACATTGAGTTCCTAACCTACACTCATTGTGTGGCGATAGACTAATGAATAGAGTTCATGAACTGGTCTTAGCCTCTAAAGAACATTCATGTAGTTTATAATTTTCCATTAGGCATGAGGAAAGGTTTAAGGTTTCAAGCTAAGTTCTCACAAGGCCTTTCCATATTCTACAACCTTATTGGTTTAGTGTTTGTCTTACAATCATACTTAGGGATCGATTATGAAAGGTTTTAGGCTCTCTAGGAGTGGAGTTAACTCCTTAAAGAGTCAATGGGCTCTAAAAGAGACGGGCTTGGTTCATTGATCCAAATATGTACTTTCTCTCTCAATCTATGATCATTAAGTGGTGTATACCAATGGATTTCATGCTTCGAAGCTTTCCAACGTTATGTGGAACTCCAAAATTTGACATACGGCTAAAAAGTTATGGCCATTCGAAGTTGGCACTGTCGGGCCCATTAGGACGACCCGCTCGAGCAGGATCAATGATCCAATCAAGCGGACAGCATTCTATGGCCAATTTTTTGTGTAGAAACTGACCCGCTCTAGCAGCCACTTGGCCCGCTCGAGTGGGCAACATTCTGTACTCATTCCGAATACAGAAACTGGGTAAATTGCTCTTCTTTTATCGAGTCAATCTCATACTAAATAAAAGCAACCTTTACAATGTTACCAAACAATCAAAACTTGTATAAAATGAGCCCATTTTCTCCCCAATCATTCATTCACTCAAAATCTTCACACTTTAAGCATTATCACTTCCAAAACTAAGAAAACCATTTCGATTATAAAAGAAAGACATGGCTTGAGGCTAAATTGAACAATAAATAGAATTTTCTTGATCAATCACAAATAAAAACAATATGCATGAATTATTTATGCTTATACTTCCTCAAATTAGCTTTCCATGCCTTCTTCACTAACCCTTGCTCTCAAATGAACCAAAAACCCCAACTAACAAATCCTAAGCAAAGAAAACCATGAAAAGATGCTAATGAATATGCATGCATGATTAATTAGGAGTCTCTTGACTCTTTTTCACTCAAAAACATGAATAACAAGATTGGGTTCTTACCTATAGTAAGAAATCCGAAAATGGAAGTTGTAGTGAATGATTCCTTGTCAACAAAGATATGGAAGTGAAGAGGAAGTGATGAAGAGATCCAATCTTGCTTTCAATCCCACATGCAATGAATCCTTTAGATTATTTGAGAAGAAAGAAAAGAGAATGGAAAGGAAAATAGGAAAAAGAAGTGCTCCCTCTCTCTCAGCTAACAGGAATGGTTCGATTGAAATGAAATTGGGCTGAATTTAAGTGAAAGAGGTGTCCATTTTACAAGTCCACTAGTCATTATTATTTTCATAATGAGTCAAATGGTGGCCCACTAATTCAACGGATGATCAAATGAAGTAAAGTTCTATATGAAAATCGATGTGTTCGATGAGATACACGCGATGATGCCAAGATGACATGCATATGTAGTAAAATGAGAAAATCTTAATTTACGTAAAAGTCCTTGACTCTACCCAATCTAGCCAAATTGAGGTCAAACCACCTACCCAAGACTTAAGGTCTAACCCAGAGGCTAAAACATACAAGACTAATTAATCTTAAAATAACTTAATTAGCTACTAAGTATACTTAATTAAATAAAATATAATTAAATACTATCAAACACTATTAGATTGGGGTCAGGGTGTAACAACTGGTGAGAGCTATATTAGTTATGAATTAGAGCTATCATGATGAGCTATGATTAGACAGACGGTGTGATTCCGGTTCTAGTCTATTGAGCGTGAGAGTGTTGATATTGCTATTATTATTGGCAGGGCTCGTCATCCCTTGTATGGTTACTTTATTTTTCCCGCCACGACTACTTTACAGTATGAGAGGGCTGCGGCATAATATCATGCAGTGTCCAGTTCGTATGAATGTGCCACATTGATATATAGTTAGACTAGATGCTTTACTTTCCATACTGATTCTATTTGATCATATCTTGCTTAATTGACTAGCATTTGTACCGCTGTTACTCTTATGATACTCTGATCATCTCTATTCTCTTCGATGCATACATCCTATGTTACTTGTATACTGTGCTTTGCCAAACCCATGGATCTGGCCCATTATTTGGTGCTTAGGTATTGACCCCGACCCCAAGGACGATGTGGTCATCGAGGCGCCTGTAGCAAGAGACTACGGATGGGGACCGGCCGACCGGGAGGTCGAGCTAGAGACTGGGGTACCTGGAATGCACTTTCCTTTTTGGATTTGAGTGACTTTTTTTTGTGAGTAGGGCTTTTATTCATCTGATATGTATATACTATATTCTTATTTTGAGTTTAGTAGACAGATGCCCTACTACGTTTGATATAGGGCTTTTATTCATCTGATATGTACATACTATATTCTTATTTTGAGTTTAGTAGACAGATGCCCTACTACGTTTGATATACGATTGATTTGGTACCTTATGCTTCCGCAATTAACCGTTGATCATCATATTGTTTCAAAAGTTTAAACTGGACCTCACTGTGGACTATGATCTTGGAAGTTCTTTGATTTTCCGGGAAGTAGCACGCCAATCTCGAGTACCTTGGCTGTAACCACGGCTTTCGGAATTGGGCCGTTATGGTCTTGGACTAAGACCATGGCATTGGTGGGCCTTTGGATTTGATGGTGAACTTAGACTTGGACTATAATTGTATATTGAATACATATCTTGGACATCTTATAGACTTGATAGCATAGTTATCAATTTCGTGCCGTTTCGGCCGAAATTGCCGAAAAATTTCGTTTCGGTCAAGTGGCCGAAACGAAATGACATTCATAACTTTTCGTTTTGAATATCGGTCAATATCGGCCGAAATGACCGAAATGTTAAATTTCGGCCGATATTTACGAAATCTGAATATCGGCCGAAATGGGTTCTTAGGATATTTCAAAGAAAAAAAAAACTGAAGGGGGTAAAATAAAAAAAAATAAAAAAAACACTTAAGCTAAAGACCCATTTCATTCCTTCCAAACGAAGCCCTAGGTCAGTCCCTTCTCTGGCTCTCCCAGTCTCCCTCCTCATCTCTCATCTCGCATTCTGCCTCTCGGTCTCCTTCCTCTCTGTTGCCGATCGCCGGTCTCATCTCTCATCTCGCCTCTCTAGCTCTCCCAGTCTCCCTCCTCATCTCGCCTCTCGTCTCCCTCCTCTCCGTTGCTGATCGCCGGTGCCACCGCCACGCCCAGTTGGAGCCCAGCTTGCCCTGGCGCAGACGAGATTTTGATGATGAGTAGATTGGAAAAAATGAAACCGAATTAACAAGGGGAGATATGGTTGGGGAGTGTGACAGAGATGGTTGGGGGTGTGAGTTGTGAGAGCAACATGTAGAGCCAGGGATATGATTCTCCTATTACACGAACTTGCCCTAACTATTGGGTCAGGTCAGGTCAGGCCAGGTCTAAAACGAGCACAGATTTGGTAACAAGTATCTTTCCTAATGTCTCCCAACTGGGTGGTCCATGCTAGGTTACTAACAAACTAGTGGCATTAAATTGGACAAATGCATCCAATGGTCCTGCAAGGAATGTGGATGTAAGACGTTCTGGCAAGGCAGTCCTTTTTAATATTCTCTCACCGTCTATTGAATATGTCCACTTTACAGTTCAATATTTAACTGTACTAAAGATTTTACCTCAAAATCATTTTACTAAAATGGATTAAATCCATAATTAGTGTTTTTACTTTTTATCTATTTATATATATATTTTTATTTTAAATATTTTTCCGAAATGTAAATCCGAAAAGTTTCGCCGAAATTCCGAATTGGCTGAAAATTCTCATTCTAGAGGACAGACCGAAATGGGGTCCGAAACAATATTAACAACTATGCTTGATAGGACCTTGCTCACATAAGGTAATCATAGATAGACACAAACATTCATTTATTTCCTTGAGTCGGCATTAACATTCACTCAGTTGTTATAAGCTTAACTTTTGGACTGATCATCATTGGTGAGAGCTATATTGGTTATGGATTAGAGCTATCATGCTGAGCTATGACTAGATGGACGGTGTGATTTCAGTTCCGGTCTCTTGAGCGTGAGAGTGTTGATATTGTTGTTATTATTGGTGGGGCTCGTCATCCCTTGTATGGTTACTTTACTTTCCGTGCCACAACTGGTTTACAAAATGGGAGGGCTGCGGCATAATATTCTACGGTGTCTAGCTCATGTGAATGGCCACATTGATGTATGGTCAGGCTAGATGCTTTACTTTCCATACTGATTTTATTTGACTATATCTTGCTCAATTGCCTAGCATTTGTACCATTGCTACTCTTATGATACTATGATCGTCTCTATTCTCTTTGATACATATATCTTATGTTACTTGTATACTGTGCCTTATCAAATCCTTGAATTTAACCCATCATTTGGTGCTTAGGTATTATTACCGACCCCAAGGGCGACGTGATCGTCGAAGGTCACGCACATGGGCGTTGAGTGCACTTATCTTGGGGTTAGAGTGATATCTGTTGTGAGCAAGGAGTTAGTTTGATATGCACCTTTTATTCACACTTTAAGATTTAGGCTTGACTTCAGCCCTGCTACATTTGCTTTATGACTTATGATACCTTTTATTGCTTTTGCTGTTATATGATTTTGCTCCCGCTATCCTATATGCCTCCACACTTAACTGTTGATTATTATATTTTTTTCAAAAGTTCTAAATTGGACCTCACTAAGGACTATGATCTTGGAAGTTCTCGGATTTTCCGGGAAATAGCACATTAGTTTTCAAGTACCTTGGCGGTAAACCCAGCATTCAAAATTGGGGCGTTACACCAGGTCTCCATAGTGGTTGCATGTTGTGTGATGCATAACTTTATACGTAAGAACAATGACTGTGAAGGACACGATGAGGACATTAGTTTGGACAATGAGGAGCTTGACAATTTAGCATATTTTGATGCACATAATGAATGCACTGACCCTCATGTAGCCCCAAAAGTTGGGAATCGTCATCCCTTCCCTTATATACTCAGAGAGAGAGAGAGAGATGGCATAGCTTTAGAACATGGATTAAAAAATAGGCTGATACCGATTCATATTGGCCGATATGAATCAATATCAGCCGATACAGAGCCGATATCTCGATGAGATATCGGTCTCGGTAAAATATCCCCAAAATCTCGCAAAATATCGGCCGATATTCAATTCATCTCGGGGGAACCAATATCTCGGCTGATATTTTCAAAATATCAGTCGAGATGTGATAAAAAGAGTAAAAACCCTAAGTTTTGCAACTTTTTTTCCATCTTCATCTTCTTCTCCTCTCTTCTCATCTCCTTGTTACCCGTAGCAGCAGCCCTACTCCCACTTGCATATTTTCAAATCCCACATCTATTTTTTGAAGAAAATATTATCTAAGGTAATAGAAAATCAACCTAAAGCATTTTATTATGTGTTTTTTTCTTTAAATTTTAGATGAAGCATAGAAATCATTGGGTTTGTCATTGTGTTGTGTTCTTCAATTAGAAGTTAGATCTACATACTTTCATACTAGATCACTCATATACATGATTTTAAACTTTTTTTCCAAATTTTTTATTTTTGGATTTTTTAATATTTGAATTATTATATATCATTTTTTGGGGATTTCATCATAACTATGTTCTTTTAATGATTCATAATCATTGTATGGTGTATAAATGATTGATCTACATACTTTTATGCTAGATCTATATATTTAGGATTTTGAAAATGACTTTATTAAATCTTTTTTCCTAAAAATAATCGTTGTTACTTGTTATAATATTTGTGATACCAAAGGCTTATTAATAGTGTGTAGATGATAGATCTACATCTACTCATAGTCATAAACATGATTTCTATTTTTATTTTAATTATTTTATTTCCGGATTTTTTAATATTTGAATTATAATATATCATTTTTTGGGGATTTCATCATAAATATGTTCTTTTAATGATTCATGATCATTGTATGGTGTGTAAATGATTAAGCTACATACTTTTATGCTAGATCTATATATTTAGGATTTTGAACATGATTTTATTAAAAAAAATTTCTTAAAAATAATTGTTGTTACTTGTTAGAATATTTGTGATACCAAAGGCTTATTAATAGTGTGTAGATGATAGATCTACATCTGCTCATAGTCATAAGCACAATTTAGATTTTTATTTTAATTATTTTATTTTTGGATTTTTTAATATTTGAATTATAATATATCATTTTTTGGGGATTTCATCATAAATATGTTCTTTTAATGATTCATGATCATTTATGGTGTGTAAATGATTAATCTACATACTTTTATGCTAGATCTATATATTTAGGATTTTGAAAATGATTTTATTAAATTTTTTTCCTAAAAATAATTGTTGTTACTTGTTAAAATATTTGTGATACCAAAGGCTTATTAATAGTGTGTAGATGATAGATCTACATCTGCTCATAGTCATAAACACGATTTAGATTTTTATTTTAATTATTTTATTTTTGGATTTTTTAATATTTGAATTATAATATATCATTTTTTGGGGATTTCATCATAAATATGTTCTTTTAATGATTCATGATCATTTATGGTGTGTAAATGATTAATTTACATACTTTTATGCTAGTTCTATATATTTAGGATTTTGAAAATGATTTTATTAAATTTTTTTTCCTAAAAATAATTGTTGTTACTTGTTAAAATATTTGTGATACCAAAGGCTTATTAATAGTGTGTAGATGATAGATCTACATCTGCTCATAGTCATAAACACGATTTAGATTTTTATTTTAATTATTTTATTTTTGGATTTTTTAATATTTGAATTATAATATATCATTTTTTGGATATTTCATCATAAATATGTTCTTTTAATGATTCATGATCATTGTATGGTGTGTAAATGATTAATCTACTTACTTTTATGCTAGATCTATATATTTAGGATTTTGAAAATGATTTTATTAAATTTTTTTCCTAAAAATAATTGTTGTTACTTGTTAGAATATTTGTGATACCAAAGGCTTATTAATAATGTGTAGATGATAGATCTACATCTACTCATAGTCATAAACATGATTTAGATTTTTATTTTAATTATTTTATTTTGAGTTTTTTAATATTTGAATTATAATATATCATTTTTTGGGGATTAATATTTCATCATAAATATGTTCTTTTAATGATTCATGATCATTGTATGGTGTGTAAATGATTAATCTACATACTTTTATGCTAGATCTATATATTTAGGATTTTGAAAATGATTTTATTAAATTTTTTTCCTAAAAATAATTGTTATTACTTGTTAGAATATTTGTGATACCAAAGGCTTGTTAATAGTGTGTAGATGATAGATCTACATCTACTCATAGTCATAAACTTGATTTAGATTTTTATTTTAATTATTTTATTTTTGAGTTTTTTAATATTTGAATTATAATATATCATTTTTTGGGGATTTCATCATAAATATGTTCTTTTAATGATTCATGATCATTGTATGGTGTGTAAATGATTAATCTACATACTTTTATGCTAGATCTATATATTTAGGATTTTGAAAATGATTTTATTAAATCTTTTTTTTCCTAAAAGAAGTTGTTGTTAGAGTATTACTATTACATGAATTTCTTATTTTATAGGAACAAGATGGTGCGTAACATAGATCCGGCATGGAGCCACGGCGAAGCAATCGGAAAGTAAAAGTAAAGTAAAATGTAATTATTGTGGACGAGTGCTCAATGGCGGGATTACTCGATTGAAACAACATTTGGCACATGTATCAGGACAGGTGACAAATTGTCATAAAGTGCCACCAAATGTGAGAGCTGAAATGCAAGAGCTCCTTAATGCATCTGCAAAAAAAAAAAAAAAGAAAAAAAAAAGTTGTACAAGAAAGAAGAGGAAATGAGGAACTTAATGCATGCAAAGAAGAAATATTTGGTTCCTCCGATGATGACGATGAAGACTCGGAAATGAGGAGGGCTAGGAGAGAAAGTGTGAGGTCACTTCAGGAGGAGGAAGAGAGGAGAAGAATGCAATATGAAGCAGCCGCTAGAAGTAGCCAATATGAGTAGGGTGGGTCATCCGGACTGGGGGGAGCGAATTTGCGACGAGATTTAGTCAAAAACAACCCCGTTAAGATCTAGACATTGAGGAGATTAAAAGTCCTCCTACACATGCACCTTGTAAGCCGGATGTGGTGGGGCCAACTGACCCATTCGCTTATAGAAAACCAACATTAAAGCAGCCCAGCATTATGAAAGCATTAAAGGGCAAGTTTGGTAAAGCAAGAGAACATCTAGTGAGAGCCACTGAGAATTTTTTTTGGATGGAGGCATTCCACCCAACAAGGCATCTTCTCCTTATTTCACTACTATGTTAGTTACAGCTGCAGAACATAGTCCAGGTATAAAGGCATCCACCCCTTATAAGATTGAGCATGTTTGTGTTAAGAAAGAGTATGAAGAATTGCAGGCTTGGGTGCAAACTTTCGAATGGGCATAGAAGGAAAGAGGTTGTACACTAATGTGGTGGACGACCATCACACATCGTCATCTCTTGAATTTTCTAGTCTACTCGTCTATGGGTACGGTTTTTATCAAATCAGTTGATGCAACTGATTATATCCAAGTTGCAAAATATATTAATAAGTTATTGAATGAGGTGATTAAAAAAGTTGGGGCAGATTGTGTAGTTCAAGTTGTTACCGACAATGTTGCAAACATGAAGGCTGTAGGAATGATGCTTATGAAACAATGGCCAAGGATTTTCTGGTCTCCATGTGCAGCACATTGCCTGGATTTAATGCTTGAAGATATTGCAAATGGAAAAGTCATGCGGTAAGTGATTGGTAAGATAAAGATGATCACCAATTTTTTTTATCAGTCATATAGACTCATTTCCATGATGAAAACGTATACAGACAACCATGAATTACTATGGCCTGGCATCACTAGATTTGCCACCCACTTCATTGCTATCGAAAGTGTTTACAAGTATAGAGAAGGACTTCTCCGATTGACAAAATCACATGAGTTCATAAATTCAAAATGGGAAAAAAGGCCAAGTCCCATTACTCATGAAGTATGTAAAATAATTGAGTCCAACGAATTTTGGCCTCATGTGAAGGGTGTTTTGAATGTTTTTGATCCCCTAATAAAGGTTCTTCGATTGGTTGATGGCGATGATAAGCCAACAATGGGCTCTTTACATGAGGCCATGGAGAGATCAAAGCTGGCTATTCAAGCAGATTGTAGATATTACAAAAAGTTTTGGAAGATCATCGACGATCGATGGGGACGACAATTGAAACATGATTTACACACTGCAGGTAAGTGAAGGCTATTTCCTTTAATACTTAAATTGTTGTATTCAACTCTCTAGTCTCTCCATACTATATTAATTTATCAATGACTAAAATTCATTGATTTTACAGGATCCTTCTTTAATCCCCAATTTACGGATGGACACATATCTGATGGAATCCGTGTGGGACTAAAAAATGTAATTGAAAGACTGGCAGAGAGTACAGATGAAGCAATTTGGGCTACTAATCAGGTAGGAAGTAGGATAATTTAGGGAAAAAATATAATATTGTAATTTCTCTAATTTATTTTTCTATATTAATGTCTTCAGATTGACATATACAATGTACGTGCTGGAAGCTTTAGAACGACGATTGTGCAGAGAGCTATCGCACAGACCTATCCTGGTATTGATTGTAATGCCATCTATATATTATTCAAGGACTTATTATTATTTTATTAACTCTAATATCATTTCTATTTTTTTTAGCTGAATGGTGGTTGAATTATGGAGAGAGTGCTCCTGCACTAAGGACGATTGCTATTAAAGTCCTTAGTCAAACTACATCGTCTTTAAATTGTGAAAGAGACTAGAACACCTTCTCGTTTATTCACACCAGACCAAGAAATAGATATGACAGTGCAGAAGCTAAATAAATTGGTTTACATCCATCACAACATCAAGCTCCGGAGTAAAAATAGAAGGAAAAGACGGTTTGAGGATCATCGAGATTATTTCTGTCCAATTAATTTGGACTATATCTTTTCAGAATAGGTCAATGACTGGAGGAACAAGAAGAACCGTTGTTAGACCAAGACCCATAGTTTGAGGAGTTGATGGAGGATTTGACTGGGGATAGGCCTGAGCCAGTGAGGGCCGCAGAAAGGATAGAAGAAATAAACTTTACAATGCAGCAGGGGCGCTCACCTGATACGAGTGAGCCAAGGGGAAAGGAGGTGGATGAGGAGAGTGAGTCAAGTATTTCTACTTCTTCATCATCAGCAGGAATTCCACATGACTCTCCCGGGGGTGAAGGTCATTACACAGATGATGAGCCTGTCACTTACGAGACAATTGAGCATTTTCCTGATGCTACTGAGTTAAATCCTTGCCATGGCTATGTCAGACATGTTGGACAAACTGAGGCAGGGAGTAGTAGTAGCGCCGCTACTCATGGTCATCATGGGAGTTATGTTGGCCAAGGTGCCATGTATGGACAGTATGGGGGTTATGTTGGCCAACAAGGTGCCATGTATGGAGAGCATGGGGGTTATTCATATGACCCTAATTGGGTACCCCCTTCACCAACACCGATTATTTCTATTGACAAATGTTCATTGAGCAAGGGAGGCTTCCCCCACCAGTTTCCCAACGACCTTTATATGCCTTTCATGCCTAATTCATGTCATTTGAGTACAAACCAGCCATCTCAATCCACAGGGAATCAAGATAGTTCATCATCTTATCAGGAACAATCTGAATATGGTCATGGCTATGGTAGTGCTGCGCAACAGTATGGAGCATATCTTTTTAGCCAATACCGAAGAAATGATGATGATGATGATATCAAGCTAGGGTAACACTCTACTTGGAATTGGACTGTCAATTTGTAATACACTCATACTCATCAATCTCTCCCTAATCTCTACTCTCTACTAGTCCCCTCTAATTTCAGGTAAACCATGAACCTTTTGATGCCCAAGTGCTTTATAATTTATCTATCTCACTATCATGTTTCTGATTTTAATGTGTCATCTTCAGGGTCTTAAATTTCACAACTTATTTAATGATTAAGTTAGTATTAAATGGTGATTGATATGTTATCTTTATTTTCTTATATTTTACACTAATAAATTGATCATGAGCATTAATAATGGTTGCATTATATGAAATACTAAAGAAGACAGTGAACTGCGATACAGACAGGATTCATAACTTAAGGTGACTGAGATTTTGATTTATTGTTGTTACTAATGGAAATTTTTTTTGTTTTCCAGCATTTTCTAATATTCTGGATTTTTTTGGATATTTTTGCGAATTTTTTTAGATTAAAAAAAAATTCACACCGTGACGACCGTGACGGACCGATATCATATCGGTTTTTTGGCCCGGCCGATAACCGAGACCGAGATTTTAAACCATGCTTTAGAGACCACATTGCTAAAAAACTTTGGAATGAGTACTCTGTAAATATGACTATGCAGCACATCTCTATATAAAACCTCAATAATTTCCATTTGGCTTTCGTTTTGAACATCTCTAAAACGATGGCCTATTTATTCACCTGTAATTCACTATGTATAGTAATTTTAATGCAAGATGTATGTTTGCTTTAATTTAACTCTCTATGTGTCTTGTCGCTTGGGTTTCTTCTTCTGTAGTAATGTATAAGGACAAGAAAGTAGCAATTTCTAAGAACAACCAGGTTAAAAAGTACATTGCGTTTGATACATCAATGGATGAGGACTAGCTTGACCTAATGTAAGGTGAAACGTGGTTTTAAGGCTAAAGCATATGAAAATGGCGCAACAGCAATGACCGAGAGAAGTAACGGGGAATATATTATGAGTGGCTAGAGTATATAGAATAGGTGTAAGCATCACAAGAAAAATTACTCCATTGCGACAGAAATGTTAAATACATAATGTTTTGGCTATGATAAAACCACGAAATGCATAATTCCATCTGATGATGTTTGGGCACCTTGAATTTAGGTAAGTCTTTACACAATACTTGACAATCAAGTCAAATATGTTTGGACAATTGTGTGGATAAATAATAGGTCACCTTTTAACCAATTGCAGCCTAACATGGAATATAGGCACCCTGATGCGAAGCCATGGAGGAGCAAGATCATTGACTATGACAAGTTAGCCATGATATTTGGTAGTGATGTTGCCATAAGGCAATTTGCCAGACTTGTTACAGTCGCTCCCAATTGCCAGTCCAACGAAGGTTATAATGCTGGGTACAACCCTTTCCAAATTGACTCCAATGTCGGTATTAAAAGTCGGTTTAATGGGTGTCGTATTGAGTCCAGTGGAGGGGAGACGAGCTTTAAGCGGAAGAATCCTCGAAAAAGGAATGCTGACTTGCTGGAAATCATTTCCTCTATTGAGAAGTCGATTGTGGGTTTGAACAATGTGATAATAGATGTTGTTGAAAGCATCAGCATGCCAAGGAAACAAGCCGCTGATGCCATCTGGAAGGAGCTACAACGAATGTCGGAGTTGTCTGATCTGGATATGCAACTTGTGCATGAATGGCTCACCATCCATCAAAACATGGCTACTGTATTCTTAATAGTAGATGACAAGTACCAGTGGATTGTACGTCCGATGCAGTGGTTTCGTGAGGAAAGGTTGTAGGTTATTGCATGAGGCAGTATGTGGTTTTATTTCTAGGATGATCACTTTTCGGTTTAGATGGGTTTAGAACGCATTTACCCATTTGAGACTGTTTTTTAATGCACTGTGTGTGAGTTGTCGGTTGTATAAGTAGTTTTCATGCCATCTGGTATGGACATGTTGATGTGTGGTAGCTAGCAAGTAATGGTTATTACCTATTTTGTTATCTGCAATAGCTTTATCTGTTTGACTGCTTTGCTATTACTTCATTTTATTATTAATCATTTACAAACTGTCATGCACATGAGCTTAGTCGTGTGTGAACTTGTTGAAAAATAAACAAATTCTTAGAAAGGAGTCGTGTGTTAATGGGTGTTAATGTTTGTGCTGTTATGGATGTTAATGGGTGTTAATATTTGTGCTGTTATGGATGTTAATGAGTGGTAATGTGTGTGTGCAGTTATGAGTTAATGGGTGAGAATGTAACTGAATTTAGGTGACTGTATTTGGAGAGTCAAGAGTCATTTTGTATGAGCTATATATGTACTTATGTTAAGAAACAGAGTAAAAAATGAAGAATAGTTATCAGAAATAATTCTACATTCTTCTTTATTTTCTAACAAAGTGGTATCAGAGCTTCGGTGAAGAAAAATGGCTAATGGTATGGTGCCATTTCAACTTCCTCGTCTCACAAAGGAGAACTATGAGAATTGGAGTATTCAAATGAAGGCATTGCTAGGATCGCAAGATGCATGGGACATCATCGAAAGTGGTTATGATGAACCAGAAAATGAAGGTAATCTGACACAGAATCAGATCACAATTTTAAAAGATGCTAGAAAGAAAGATAAGAAGGTACTTTTTCTCATCTATCAATCAGTGGATGAGTCTGCCTTTGAGAAGATTTCAAGTTCCACAAACTCGAAGCAGGCGTGGGATTCACTTCAAAGTTTCTTCAAAGGAGCACTCAAGGTGAAGAAGGTGCGTCTTCAAACTCTTAGAAGTGAGTTTGAGTCCCTGCATATGAAAGAATCAGAACCCATTTCTGACTACTTTTCAACGGTTCAAGCTGTAGTGAATCAACTTAGAAGAAATGGTGAAAATATGGAAGATGTGCGGGTCGTGGAGAAAATTCTTCGATCCCCTGATTCGAAGTTTGATTACATAGTCGTGGCTATAGAAGAGTCCAAAGATTTGGATACTATGGCAATCGATGAACTGATGGGTTCGTTAAAGGTACATGAAGAAAGGCTTCTTAGGAAGAAGGAGCGTGAATCATCTCTTGAGCAAGTGATGCAATCAAAGCTGTCATTAACAAAAGAGGGTGATGGCTCCAGCAACCACATCTAGAGAGGTAGAGGACTTGGACGTGGACGTGGTCAAGGAAGAGGCAGAGGTCGAGGAAGAGGAAGAGGTTTTAACACCTCAGGTTATGATGAAAAGAAGCAAGATGGGCATAATATTAGAGGGCGTGGCAGAGGAAATTTTCAAAGGCCTCGAGATAAATCACAAAGGCAGTGCTACAGCTGTAATAAGTTTGGGCATGAAGCGTGGGAGTGTAAGGCTCATATTCAGTGCTATAATTGCAACAAATTTGGTCATTATTCAACAGAATGCAGAAGGGAAGGAAATAATGAAGAGAAGGCTAATTTTGTTGAGAAGATAACAGAGGTTGACTCCACTGTATTACTGGCATACCATGGAGAAGGAGGTAGTGAGCCAAGTAAGTGGTATCTTGATACTGCAGCGAGCAATCACATGACTGTTAAGAAAACTTTGTTTGTAGAACTTGATGAATCAGTGCATGGCAATGTCACATTTGGAGATGGATCAAAAATTGCAGTGAAAGGCAAAGGTAATATTCTAATTCAATTGAAAAATGGTGATCATCAATTCATTTCTGGTATTTATTATGTACCTGATATGAAGAGTGATATTCTAAGCTTGGGACAACTCTTAGAAAAGGGTTATGAAATACATATGAAAGATGGGAAGCTTTCAATAAGAGACCACAAAGGAAATTTAATTGCCCAAGTAGCTATGTCAAGAAATCGAATGTTTCACTTGAAAATTCAGAATGATGTTTTGAAGTGCTTCAAAGCATGTGTGAAAGACACTTCGTGGCTGTGGCATATGAGATATGGCCACTTGAATTTTGGTGGGTTGAAGCTGTTGTCCAATAAAAGAATGGTGAAGGGATTACCTTCGATTAATCATCCAGAACAGTTATGTGAAGGGTGTTTGCTTGGTAAGCATCCAAGAAAGAGTTTTCCACAAGAAGCGTCAAACAGAGCCAAGAACCCACTAGAGCTAGTTCACACTGATGTGTGTGGTCCCATCACTCCCACCTCATTTGGTAAAAACAGGTATTTTTTAATATTTGTTGATGATTTTAGTAGAAAAACATGGGTGTATTTTTTAAAAGAGAAATCTGATGTGTTTAAAACTTTTAAGAAATTTAAAGCACTTGTTGAGAAAGAAAGTGGACTTGAAATTTTGGCTCTAAGATCTGATAGAGGCAGCGAGTTCACATCAAATGAGTTTGAAGAATTTTGTGAAGAAAATGGAATTCGACATCCTTTGACAGCTTCATATACACCTCAGCAGAACGGTGTTGCAGAAAGAAGAAATCGAACCATCATGAACATGGCACGAAGTATGTTGAAAAGCAAGAAGATGGCAAAAGAGTTATGGGCAGAAGCAGTCGACTGTGCTACATACTTGCTGAATCGTTGTCCAACTAGAAATGTGTGGAACAAAACACCAATTGAAGCATGGAGTGGAATCAAGCCAGGTATTTCACATCTGCGAGTCTTCGGAAGCATAGCTTATGCACATGTGCCAGATCAGAAAAGATCAAAGCTTGATGACAAAAGTGCCAAGTATGTTTTTATTGGCTATGATGCACGAACAAAAGGTTACAAGCTCTATGACCCTATTATGAAGAAGTTGATAATAAGTAGAGATGTAGAGTTCGATGAGAGAGCTTCATGGGATTGGAATATTCCAGAAGAAGAAATTTATGATTTCTTTCCCCTATTTGATGATGAAGAAAGAGAACACCAAGGAGTTCGAGAATCACAATCTCCTTCTCCCCAAACTCGAGCAACACCAAATCAAGATGCATCAAGCTCACGATCTCCAAATTCTTCATCATATCTTGAAGAGTCAAGTTCAAGTGTGGGACCAAGAGGTGTGAGGAGTTTACAGGATCTTTACGAGGCAACAGGAGAACAATATGACTTAACATTATTATGTTTACTTGCAGACAGTGAAGCCATAGTGTTTGAAGATGTTGTTCATGAAAAAAATTGGAAAGAAGCTATGGATGAAGAGATTCAGTCAATTGAGAAGAACAAAACATGGGAGCTTGTTGATCTTCCAGAAGGACAAAAAGCCATTGGAGTTAAATGGGTGTACAAGGCAAAGAAGAATGCTACAGGGAAAATTGAAAGGTATAAAGCAAGACTTGTTGCAAAGGATTATAGCCAGAAACCCGGAATAGATTATGATGAAGTTTTTGCTCCTGTTGCTCGTCTTGAGACGGTGAGATTGTTGGTTTCTCTAGCAGCACTAAACAAATGGAAAATTTCACAAATGGATGTCAAATCAGTATTTTTGAATGGATATCTTGAAGAAGAGGTTTATGTTGAACAACCACAAGGGTTTGTCAAAGCTGGTAGTGAAGACAAGGTGCTGAAATTAAAGAAAGCCCTTTATGGGTTAAAGCAGGCTCCGCGGGCATGGAACAGCAGAATAAATCAGTATCTTAAAGAGAATGGATTTGTCAAATGTCCATATGAACATGCTGTTTTTTCAAAAAAGTCTAACAATGGAGATGTATTATTTGTTTGCTTGTATGTGGATGATTTGATTTTTACAGGAAACAATCCAAGCATGTTCAAGGAGTTCAAGGACACTATGGTTCAAGAGTTTGAAATGACAGACATTGGTCTTATGTCTTATTTCCTCGGCATCGAAGTGAAGCAGATGGATGAAGGAATTTTCATCACACAAGAAGGTTATGCAAGAGATATTCTCAAGAAATTCAAGATGGATAGATGCAATCCGGTTTCAACACCTGTTGAGTGTGGACTCAAACTAACAAAGTATGGCGATGGAGAGAGAGAGAGGATCCTACTATTTTCAAGAGCTTAGTAGGAAGTCTTCGTTATCTAACTTGTACCAGGCCAGATATACTATATGGAGTTGGGCTAATAAGCCGTTATATGGAGGAACCAAGATCTTCACATATGCAGGCGGCCAAGAGAATTCTTCGTTACATCAAAGGTACAATTAATCATGGGTTGTTTTATTCTTCTCATGGAGATTTTCATCTTGAAGGTTATTCTGACAGTGATTGGGGTGGAGATGTGGATGATAGAAAGAGCACTACAGGTTTTATTTTCTACCTAGGAGAAACAAGTTTTACTTGGTTGTCAAAGAAGCAGCCTATTGTTACTCTTTCTACATGTGAAGCTGAATATGTCGCTGCATCAACTGCTGTATGTCATGCGATTTGGTTAAGGAAGCTTCTCAATGAACTTCAATTTCAACATGAAGAACCTACAAGAATCTATGTTGACAATAAGTCTGCTATTGCACTTGCAAAGAATCCTGTGATGCATGAAAGGAGTAAGCACATTGATACTCGTTTTCATTTCATTCGAGAGCATGTGAAGAACAAGGAAGTTGAGCTAATCTCAGTCAAGACTCAAGATCAGGTTGCTGATATTTTCACAAAACCCCTCAAAGCAGATGTTTTCAACAAATTGAAGGATATGATTGGAGTAATTTCTGGAAGTGAATTTGGTTTAAGAGGGGGTGTTGAAAAATAAACAAATTCTTAGAAAGGAGTCGTGTGTTAATGGGTGTTAATGTTTGTGCTGTTATGGATGTTAATGGGTGTTAATATTTGTGCTATTATGGATGTTAATGAGTGGTAATGTGTGTGTGCAGTTATGAGTTAATGGGTGAGAATGTAACTGAATTTAAGTGACTGTATTTGGAGAGTCAAGAGTCATTTTGTATGAGCTATATATGTACTTATGTTAAGAAACAGAGTAAAAAATGAAGAATAGTTATCAGAAATAATTCTACTTTCTTCTTTATTTTCTAACAGAACTGTACTTCTCTAGGAATGTATGAACAGATATCCACGTCAATACTCTGGTATTAGAAGTTTAAGTGTTATCTTATTTTATGGTTCTAGACTTTATCAAAGAAATATTATGTTGTTTCCTGCAATTCTATGCAAAATTCTGCTTGTAGGAGCTGTATGAATTTAAGCTTCAATAGATGAGAGATTATTTTTTAAACATGCGGTTGAGGATGAAACGAGACAGTCTACTGAGACCACCAGATAATAACAAATTCGCATAGCATACTGCCTATCCAAAGTACATGCCTTTAACATGTTTGTATCTATTTGAATTTCAGTATATGGAATCTCTTTCGTGTTCCTTCGTTCCAAGGCCTTCTGTCGTAAAATTAACACTGTCCTTTTGGTGTCACATATCCACTGTGTGAAGCAGACTAAAATTTTCATAATACAGTTGCTGTGCATATGTTCCTGCTTCAACCAAATGGCCTTGGTGAGTCAGCTGGCGTCTACATTGCCCAAGCGAATACATGTAAAACCATGTTAGGTTGTTTTCCAGCTCACATATTTTCTAACCGCAGGAGGTGTATTATAAACTGACTGTTGCACAATGGTACTGTGTGGGAGTGATTATCTAACACCGAGATGATCCACGGCTTGGACATTAATACTGCTTGAAGGTTACACCGATCTCATTCACCCAGCTCGGCAGAATGCCAGCTGGCACCAAGTTGGAGCTGGACCTGGTAAGTGTATCGATCACGCTCTTTCTGGGCTCTGCCTCGAGCGTCTCGGTAACGGTACCCGACCTCAAGCAGGCCTGACCTCGGTGAAATCCACCTCGGTACACTTGACCGAGATGGATGCTGGGCGTCTAATCTCAGTTATGGGATGGGACAACTGCATTACAAAGCACCCTGACAGATAGGGTGGCCGTCGAATACTGATAAGGGACCTTCCCTATCACGTCCACATTTATGTGAGGGATTTGAGGAGAGATCCGATGGGACAGTACCCTCACCTACCCCCACTAAGGATCCTAGGAGTGGGCTGATGGGACAAGTATCCCCACCTACCTCTACTCTGAAACCTTCCATTCTCCTCTGCATATATTTACGTGGCAAGCCATGAACAGGTACGCAAGATACACAACATACACTGTGCTATTATGCTAAAAGCCTCCTTCCCCACTTCACCCTAGTTCAGTGACTGCACTAACTCAGGCGTCGGAGTGCCTTCGGCTGACAGCAGCCCGGGGCCCCTGACATCTGTTTCTTCTGCCTTTCAAGTCTCCGGCCATTAGCAACGTTCCTGATCAGCTAAACATCATCCTTATTACCTCTTAAACCAAGTCCGTAAATTTTAGGCACGCACAATTTGGCGCCGTCTGTGGGAAACGACTTGAAAATTCCATATCTTCACCTTAACAACCATGTCTCCAAAGGCTAGGAAGGGAAAGAGCATTGCTGAACCGTCCACGTCCAAGCATCCAGAGACATTCCTGCCCCTCA
The DNA here is from genome assembly GCA_028538565.1 of Umbellularia californica. Classification (NCBI taxonomy): domain Eukaryota; kingdom Viridiplantae; phylum Streptophyta; class Magnoliopsida; order Laurales; family Lauraceae; genus Umbellularia; species Umbellularia californica. The sequence goes on from JAPQWN010000002.1 coordinate 28,313,380, forward strand.
TACCGCCTCCACTGGTGACGAACCAGGGAGGAGCAACCAGGCAAACACCGCCTAACCCTCGGCAAAGGAGGGTTGGCGGAGAACCTGGGATGAGGAGCGTGGGATCGCCCGTCACTCAAACGCCCTCGTCGTCAAGGGGTGCATCAGCACTCCCTCATCACGGACCTGAACTAGAACGGGTCAGGCCAGCTACCAACTCGGCAGAGTGCCCAAGTCTGGAGGTTGTCCTCACGGAACTTCCTCGTAAGGATATTCCTCAAGGACAGTCCCAACAAGGCAAGGCTCCAGTACAGCCTGATCCTCTCCAGGCCCATCACCAGGACAACATGGAAGAGGACCACGTGCACCACGACGATGAGGGCGACGACGACATGGTCCTAGAGGAGGATGGCGAGGCACAAGCCGAAGCAATCAAGGCTTAAAACCAAATCATTGAAGAGCAAAGAGCTCAGATCCTCCAGCTCCAGCAGCAGCTCGAGGGGAAGAAGGCCCCGGGCGAGACTCCGCTCGTGCTTCGTGCACAGCAGCGAGCCCGGAAAGCCCCTAAAGCTCGGCTGGACTTGAGGCAAATCATAAATAGAAGGCGTGACCGAGCTCGCGAAGAGGGCTAGAGCAGCACTCACGCCAGCGCTGACCAGCAGCAGCGCCAGAGACAAAGCCAGGGTGCCGACCCCGACATGGCTGAGTGGATCAATCTGCAAATCAAGCTAGCCATGCAGCAGAATATGGAGTTCGCTGGCCTCACTCGAGGTCGGTTGGCTACCAGAGACAGCGACAACCACGGCATGTCTCCATTCACCTGGGAAATCAGGGATTACCCCTCCCCGATAAATTCAGCGTCCCGAGGTTCAATCTCTATGACGGGACCTCGGATCCCGAGGTGCATCTCCGCCACTTCACCCAGAAGATGTCGGTGTTTGGCGGCGACGGCAACCTCGACTGCAAAGTCTTCTCCTCCAGCCTGGGCGACCTCCCACTTCGGTGGTTCTGTGCGCTCTCCGAGGGATCAATTTCGAGCTGGCGACAGCTCCAAGACTCCTTCGTCGAGAAGTTCCAAGCACACCGGGTCATCCCGAAGACTGACGCTGACCTGATTTCTATCAGAATGAGGCCAGTCGAGAATATCACTAGGTTTGCTAAGAGGTTCTGGACCATCTACAGTGTGAACGAAGATGCCAACGATGAAGTGGCCATCAAGTCCTTCCAACAGGCTCTGTTGCCAGCAATGAGCTTCAGAAGGAGCTGGTGCGGTTCCCTGTGGCCTCAGTCAAAGCACTAATGGCTTGGGTGAACTAGTATGTTGAGCAAGAGGAGGACAAGGTCCAAGCTCGGGAGAGCCATAGCCTTTGGCAGGAGCCCCGATCCTCAAAGAAGGACAGGAAGTTAGCCAAGAGGGAGGCGGACCGAAACAGGGAGCCATCCAGCTCGGCAGCGCGTCCTGTTCCCACCTCGGGAGGCAGCGAGAAGCCGAAACCAAGTGGCGCCTCATACAAGGCCGTTAACACCATCTTCAAGGAGCCTATTTACAAGCTCCTTGGCAAGATCCAAGCGCAGCCCTTCTTTAAATGACCCCAACCTATGAAGGGCGATGGCTCCACCCGAGACCAGAGCAAGTTCTGTGGCTATCACAAAGATAAAGAACACAGGACCGATGATTGCCATGCCTTCAAGGCGCACCTCGAGAGGCTCGTGAAGGATGAGCACCTAAAAGACCACGTCAAAGAATAGGGCAGAGTTAACCATACTCAACAGCGCCAACCCGATAGCCGGGATAGCGAGGAGTTGGTAGGGACCATTGACGTCATCCACCTAGCCTCCACTCCGAAGGGAAGCGGTCAGGCCCGTACAGAGGCTAGAAAGGCCCAGCACAGTAAGCAAGTAATGACGGCCGAGCTCGGTCCCTCAGCGAAGAAGGCACGCGTAGAGAGACCGAAGATTTTGCCGGGGTCCAGCTACCCCACAATGATCCCCTGCTCTTGACTATGAGGTTGCAGAACTTCAACGTCAAAAGGATCCTCATGGACCCCGGGAGCTCCTCCGAAATCCTCTATTTCGACTGCTTCAAGAAAATGGGTCTGAAAGAGGAGGACCTGCAGGAGGCTCGCACCCCACTGGTGGGTTTCAGCTCCAAGTCCGTGTAACCCAAGGGGAAAATCTCCCTCAAAGTAGAAGTGGGAGGAGCCTCCATGGCAGCGGACTTCCTGGTGGTAGATGCACCATCCCCATACAATGCCATCATGGGAAGAACCTGGCTGCATAACATGGAAGTTGTGCCCTCTACCCATCACCAGAAGCTCAAGTTCCCATTACAAAATGGAGATGGAGACTTCGAAGTAATCATAGTCCGCGGTGACCAACATATGGCCAAAGAATGCCTGATGGCCTTGGTCCCCGGAGAAGCAGGGCCACAAAGAGTCCATATGACCGAGCTCGAAGCCGAGCGAGCTCGAAGCCGAGCTTGAAGCTGTCGGCCGAGCTCCCGAGCAGAAGAGCATAGAGGACCTCACCCAGGTCAAAATCGACCCCAGCCATCCGGAAAGATACTTCCTGCTCGGAAGTCAGCTCGCAGAGGAAGAGAGGTCTGAGCTGCTTGACTTCCTGTTACACAATAGAGAAGTCTTCGCTTGGACCCCATATGAGATGCCCGGCATCGACCCCGAGGTCATGTGTCACAGGCTCAATGTGAATCCCGATCACAAGCCCGTAGTCCAGAAAACTCGCAGGGCTGGAATCTAGCAAGCAGAGGCTGTGACCGAGGAAGTCAAGAAACTATTAGGAGGCTGAAGCTATCAGGGAGGTCCACTACCCTGTCTGGTTAGCCAATACCGTGATGGTCAAGAAGAAGAATGGAAGCTGGAGGGTCTGTGTGGATTTCACTGACCTCAGCAAGGCTTGTCCCAAAGACAGCTTTCGCCTTCCGAAGATCGACCAGCTGATCGATGCCACTGCCGGACACGATAGAATGAGTTTCCTCGACGCTTACCGAGGTTACCATCAGATTCCAATGCATGGGCCTGATGAAGAGAAGACCGTGTTCATAACACCCAGAGGCATCTACTGTTACAAAGTGATGCCCTTTGGGTTAAAAAACGCCGGTGCCACTTACCAGAGGCTGGTAACGAAAATGTTCCAGGCCCAGCTCGGCAAGACGGTCGAAGTGTACATAGATGACATGGTTGTCAAGTCTAAAAGGTCACAGGACCACTTGACCGACCTACACCAAACATTTGCCATCCTTAAACAATACAAGCTCAAGCTAAACACCTCCAAATGTGCATTTGGAGTCGGTTCGGGCAAATTCCTGGGCAGCCTGGTCACCAGATGAGGAATAGAGGCCAATCCCGAGCAGATCTCGGCGATTCAGGCCCTCCAAAGTCCGACCACGGCAAAGCAAGTCCAGAGGCTGACAAGAATGGCAGCAGCACTCAACCGCTTCATTAGCAGAGCATCAGATAAATGCCGTCCCTTCTTTCAGCTCTTGAAGAAAAGTTCGAGGTTCCAATGGACTCCGGAATGCGAAAGTGCCCTTCAGGAGCTCAAAGGATGCCTCTCTTCACCTCCCCTACTGTCCACCCCGGCACAGGGTGAAGTCTTGTATCTGTACCTGGCAGTTTCGGACCATGCAGTGAGCTCGGTACTCGTAAGAGAAGATGACAGGCATCAAAAGCCAATCTATTACGCAAGCAAAATCCTACTGGGTGCCGAGACAAGGTACCTACCATTGGAGAAGCTCGCTTTTGCGCTCGTCAGTGCCTCCCGCAAGCTCTTGCACTACTTCCAGACATATTCCATTGTGGTTGTAACAGAACACCCACTCAAGTCTCTCTTCAGAAAAGCAGACTTCTCTGGAAGAGTCTCCAAATGGGCCGTCGAACTGGGGCAGTACGACATCCAATATCAGCCCAGAACGGCAATCAAAGCCCAAGTGCTGGCAGACTTCATTGTGGAGCTCACCTCTCCGAGTTCGGCACCGAGCCAGCTCGACACCGAACTGGGGGGCAAGGAGGTGGGGGCATCCACCGAGACCGAGACAGAATAGGAGCGATACTGGAAACAGTTCCTCGATTCATCTTGGAAGGTCTTCATCGATGGATCCTCAACCTCCAAAAGGGCTGGCGCTGGCATAGTCTTCCAATCTCCGGAGGGCCTTGTCATTGAGCAAGCCCTGACCTTGACTTCAAAGCATCTAACAAAGAGGCTGAGTATGAAGCACTGATAGCAGGGCTGGGCAGTGCAAAAATTCTGGGGGCACGGCAACTGGTGGTCTTCAGTGATTCACAGCTAGTGACGAGCCAACTAAATGGAGACTACCAGGCCTATGACGATAGGATGACAGCCTACCTAGCCCGTGCCAAACAACTTCTATCTCAGTTCCAAGAAGCTGAAGTCAGGCATATCGGTAGAGATTCCAACTCTCACGCCGATGCACTCACAAACTTGGCCTTTGCTGTCGAGGCAGGAAGGAAAATGACTGTCGAAGTGGAAGCACTAAACAGACCGAGTATAGAACTCCACCCACCTCGGCAGATCCTATGTGCTCACCTCGGTCCGAGCTGGATGGACGATTTCATTTCATACCTTAGGGATGACCAGCTCCCCGAGAACAAAAATCAGGCCCACAAAATCAGACTGAAAGTAGCTCGGTTCTGGCTCTCTCCAGATGGCAAGCTCTACACAAAGTCCTACAATGGCCCTTACCTCCAGTGCGTTCACCCAAGCAAAGTCGAGGACTTCCTTTATGAAATCCATGAAGGGATCTGCGGCAGTCACATTGGAGGTCGGTCACTGGCTTACCTAGCTATCGTCAGGGCTACTGGTGGCCCTACATGCAAAAGGACGCACAGTATGCCAGGAAATGTGAGAAGTGCCAGAAGTTTTCTCACTCTCTCTATCAGCCAGCACATGACCTAAGTCCTCTTTCCAGTCCTTGGCCTTTTGCCCAATGGGGACTAGACCTGGTGGGACCTCTCCACCGAGCTCCGGGGAACAAAAGATGGTTGATAGTAGCCACTGACTATTTTACCAAGTGGATAGAAGCTGAAGCATTGTCCTCCATCACCGACAAGTATACCAAAAGCTTCGTATGGAGAAACATTGTGACAAGATTTGGAATGCCTCGGGCCTTGATCTCGGACAACGGGACTCAGTTCGACTCCAATTTCTTCAAGAACTTCTGTCAAGAGCTTGGCATCAGGAACTAGTACCCCACTCCAGCTTACCCCCAGAGCAACGGACAGGTTGAGATTTCTAATAAGGTAGTGCTCGACGGACTGAAGAAGAGACTAGACCGAGCCAAAGGAAGATTGGTAGAGGAACTCCCGAGTGTCCTTTGGGCGTACAGAACTACCCCAACGTGCTCGACCTCGGCTACACCATTCTCCCTGCCCTACGGGATGGAAGCCGTAATTCCACTTGAGGTCGGCCTCCCGACCCTCAGGTCGGAACTGTTCGATCAAGGCCGGAATGATGCGAACCTCGCCACAGAGCTCGACCTAGCTGAGGAACGAAGAGATGCAACAGCCATCCGTCTGGCTTCCTACCAGCAACAACTGGCCAAAAGATACAATCAGAAGGTCAAAGAAAGGAAGTTCTCACCTGGAGATCTGGTCTTAAAGAAGACACTCCCAGCGGACAAGAATCCCAGCGAAGGAAAGCTTGCACCGAACTGGCATAGGCCATTCAAGGTGACCTCGGTAGCTGGGCAATCCGCGTACAAACTTGAGGACATGGAGGGTAGAGAGCTACCACGCCCATGGAATGCCACGCACCTCAAGAAGTACTATTTTTAAACTGTACTCAATTCTGAAAGTTAATAAAATCAATTTTTATGAAAGAATGTATTTTGTTACTTTAAAATTTGCCAAGTTATGAAACTCGGCACATGCGCACAGCTCGGTCACGGGACCAGCTTGCATTACGACAGTCACAGGATTTGCCATCTCCAGCTCGGTCATAGGACTAGCTTGCATTTCGACGGTCACAGGACTCGTCACCCAGTTCGGTTATCAAAATCAGCTACTTCAGCCCGGTCATTGGACCAGCGTAAGTTCTGATTACAAAACCAAATTCCGCTGTGGTCAAAGGACCGAGCACACCCAGTTCTACCGAGACCAATGCTTCGTTACGGTTATGGAACCTAATGCACTCGGATTACGGACTTAATACATTAAGTTCGGCTACAGAGCTGAGCTCAACTACTTGTCTTGGTTTGCCTTATTTCCTGTTGTTTATTGTTGGTCACGAAGCCAAACAAAAGAAGCAAGGACAGTAAAAGCATTCATCAATCATTGTACGCAGAATGGAATACATATTCAAACACAGAGATTGGTGCAAAAGAAGATTTCATTGATCAAAATAGTGTGTTTCCATGTACAAATGAAAAAGAAAAAATACAATCTCCCCCCAAGTACAGAAAATAAAAAAGACAACATCAAGGTAATTGGTCAATATCAATAATAGAGACTTCGCCAGTCTCTCCGCCACCATCACCGCCAGCAGGAGTAGGAGGAACCTCTACACTGTCAGCCCCGGGATCGGCAGATGTCGTCTCGGTAGCTGGAACTTCGAGAGTCTCTTCGGGGATCTTGGAAGACACCTGGGGCTCGCCAGCTGGAGGATCAAGAGAGGCCTCGGTGAATGAGGGGGCAGGCGACTCGGGCTCGGCACGAGGGAGCTTGGGCAAATCCTGGTAAATGGGGTAATCCTCGGGGACCCCCATTTCTCTGAGCACAGCCAGGCAGCCCATTTCAAATATCTCCTCTCCCAGCCCTACAAGTTGGTCCTCGTATCGTTTAGTCGCCTTGGCCACCCCATCCCGGAAAAAGGCGTCGATCTCTGCCTGCCGAGAAGCCTCAAATTCGGCTCTCAGTTTAGCTGAGGCTTCCTTCTCAGCCTGCAGCGAAGCATTGATCTCGGCATTTTCCTTCCTCAAGGCCTCCATCTGTTTCGCCTTCTTCTCCATCTCGTACGCCGCAGCTTGGAGCCCATAGTTTTCAGCACTTTTCTTGGTGATCTCCTTCATGGCTGCCTCATTTTCTGCATTCAGCTTGGCGTATTCTTCACGAGACCTCCTCAATTCCTCCGAACTCCCCTCCAGAGCTGCTGTGAGCTTTTGCTTATCAGCCTATAGAGATTGAATCACAGAGCAGCTCTGACGGGTCTTCTCCAGTGCCACCTGAGACCTTTGCACGATCTGCACAGAAGAAAAAGACGAAGATTAGCAGAACTCAATGCGTGTCTGTAAGAAACAGAAACTGGTCGAGTGCTCCTCACCAACAGGGCCGACGTAAGATTGGCCTGATGTAGTGCGCCCTCTTCCATCCTCCTGAACCGGTCAATGTCCCCCAGAAGTGCACACGCACCAGCCAGTGCGGCCGCAACTGCCGGACTGCCCTGCAACCTATGTCCGGAAGTCAACGACGTCTCTGGCCCGAGGAGGAAGGATGGCTTCCACAGGTCAACCCCTGGATCGCGAGGCACCAAGGGCTGGATTGGGTCCTGCCGAGACGAACCCTCTCCTCTGGGTGTCGCCGGCACCCTCTCCTCCTTCTTACTCGGCGAACCAGGGGCTGCTCCTCCGCTCCGCTCCTCTCCTGCTCCTCCTCATCTTCCCGCCTCGGCTCCCTCTTCTCCTCCGTTGGGATCGTACGGGTGGCCCTTTCCTTCCGGGGCTTGGTTTGGCGTGGCTCTTCGCCTCTCTCCTTCTTCGCCTGCCTCTCCTCTTCCCTCACCTCGGTAGAGTGTCGGCGGGAAGAGTTGGAAGGGGGATCCCTACGGCCATCCCGGGAGGAAGAGTCGGCGGACCTCGAGGAAGAAGAGGCCCACTTGCCCAGCAGCTTCTCCCTGAGGTTGACGGTGGTGAAATCTTGACGACCCCTCTCCATCTCAGGGCTAGGCTGATGCTCTTCGCTGGCCTCGTCCGGGTCGATAACTGGTGAGATCGGCCGCTGTTGCCCGACCGCCTCTAGCGCGTAGCTAGGTCCAGCCTCAAGGTACTCAGCCCCTTGTCTTTTGGAAAAGTGCTTGTACATCGGCAGGTACCTTATAAGGCACCAAGCGGACCTGCCTTTGTGCCCTTGGTAGCGCTAGACGGCGTCGAACCAAGCACCGTTCTTCTTCCAGCCGTCGCGAAAGGCCACCTGCGTCCTCTCATTGAGCTATGCACAACAGACCAATATACGTCAGTTCGGCAGAAAAATAAAGAGGAAAAGTCAAAACTATTGAGCTCGGTGTTTACTTGGGAGGCGTCCGAAATGACAAGGTACCTTGTACCTCCTCTCTGCCTCGGAATCTTTCGCGCCGAACTCCCAGTTGCAGGCAATGAACAACCTATCGCTCCCGGCGTGGCGCATTGAATCCTCAAGGGCAGTGACGAAGGGGACCATCTTTGGTTTTCCCCGGAGGTAATAACAGTTATCGGGTTCCCCGGTTGACTTGCAGATGTCATACGCTTCCTCGATGTCATGGACACCGAGGTGGATATCTAGAAGCCTATTCAACTCTACTACCCCCATTATGATTTTGTAGCTATTTGGCATCAACCGGCAGGGGGCAAGGTGCCAGGTCGCCAGACACTGCCTAAGCAGTGGGTGGATGGGGAACTCTACCCCTCCCTCAACTATCGAGACCGGTGGAAAGGGTATCCACCCATCTCGGTAGGAGAAACCGTCCCACGGGTTCTTCGGATAGTCCAGCCAGATCCGGACGTCATCCGGGATGCTGTAGGTCTCCCGGAACCTAAGCATGGCCCCCGGGGTGTCAACCAGGCAGTGGTAAACCCCTATGCCCATGTTTTAAGGACTGGAAGATGGATGACAAGAGAAAAAACCCTAACTAAGGGAAAAAAACTCGAAAAAAAGGTGCTGAGGGGGGGAAGATAAAGGAAGAAGAAGACTTACAGAGAACAAGAAGCAGAAGGACAGAAGGGAAAGGAAGACACAGAGGTGGTCAGAGAAAATCGCAAAAGCAGAGTCTCCCCCAGTTTCAGAATGCCAAAGTAGACGAAGAAAGAAGAAGACTGTTGCTTTTATAAGCTGCAGGGCGCCTTTTTGGATTCCAAGGGCACGCCCTCATCACTTCGCCTCAAAAGGTATGCGCATCGCTTCGAGATAGCCGTCCTGCGAGCCAAATGGTGCCACGTGTCGAAGACAATGTGGTTTCCGCAGTAAATGCCGTCAGAATGATTGATTACCTCGGGCAGGCGCAGCGGTTTCGGCCCTTCTGGCAGACAGGCTGGCGACAGAGTAATGAAGCCCTTAAATGAACAGTCATGATGAGACCCCGACATCAGAGGCCGATTACAAAACACAGTGCTACGAGCTCGGTACTCATGAAAGCTTCCTCAATCAAGCCCCAGGGCTCCGATGAAGTCAGTAGCTAGGGGGCAATTGTGTGGGAGTGATTATCTAACATCGAGATGATCCATGGCTTGGACAGTAATACTGCTTGAAGGTTACACCGACCTCATTCACCCAGCTCGGCAGCATGCCAGCTGGCACCAGGTTGGAGCTGGACCCAGTGAGTGTATCGGTCACGCTCTTTCTGGGCTCTGCCTCGAGCGTCTCGGTAACGGTACCCGACCTCAAGCAGGCCTGACCTCGGTGAAATCCACCTTGGTACACTTGATCGAGATGGATGCTTGGCGTCTAATCTCCATTATGGGATGGGACATTACAAAGCACCCTGACAGATAGGGTGGCCACCGAATACTGATAAGGGACATTCCCTATCACGTCTACATTTATGTGAGGGATTTAAGGAGAGATCCGATGGGACAGTACCCTCACCTACCCCCACTAAGGATCCTAGGAGTGGGTTGATGGGACAAGTATCCCCACCTACCTCTACTATGGAACCTTCCATTCTCCTCTACATATATTTCCGTGGCAAGCCATGAACAGGTACGCAAGATACACTACATACGCTGTGCTGTTCTGCTAAAAGCCTCCTTCCCCACTTCACCCTAGTTCAGTGACTGCACTAACTCAGGCGTCAGAGTACCTTCGGCTGACAGCAGCCCGGGGCCCCTGACATCTGTTTCTTCTTCCTTTCAGGTCTCCGGTCATTAGCAACGTTCCTGATCAGCTAAACATCATCCTCATTACCTCTTAAACCAAGTCCGTAAATTTTAGGCACGCACAGGTACATTTCCTCACTAGCCGTTGGAGCAAGCCACTGTGGTCTTCGAGATGAAGACTTGTAGAGTTTTACACCAGCAACTTTATTTTGATTCTGGCCGGATTGTGTGCAGTGGGCTTCTACAATGTTGATCTTGCTTGCGTCATGAGAGAGCGTGATTGTGGGAAGCCAGCCCTGCGTACATATTCTAGGTTGCTCACTCAAATTGGAGACAACCATGCATATATATGTTTTTGTTGATGTCATTTGAGGATAAAGGAACAATGGTTCAACAAGATGCGTTGTTTTAAATTTCATGTTTGAAAAATGTCTTTGGTAGCTGTCAGTAGGGGTGTAGACGGATCGGATCGGTGCGGATTAGGCAAAATCCGTCACAAATTCGTTACCTACAGATTGATGGATTTGGAATTCATAGCTGCTAAAAATTGATCCTATCCAATCTATGGAGGATCGAATCGGATCGGTTTAATCCGTTCAATCCGTTGAATATAATGTTAAAGAAAAAGATCAAACATGTTGTAAAGAGTTTCAGCATACAAGCTAACAGTCCACAAAAAATAAAAATTATAAATATATTTTTTTTGTCCCGGAAGCTACCCAATTGATCAATACAAAGAGCTGTTTTTATCTATATTACAACCAAAAGAGATCAAATCAACAAATAAAGCCAAACATGATGTTAATAAAAATCACACTCCATCTATTAAAACCTTGAACTCTTACTTTTGATCCCTGAAGTTTTTTCTTCTTTTATATTTAGACCTCTTAACTTATATTTAGACCCCTTAAGGGTTTTTTTTTCATATTTAATGTCAACAGATCGGATCGGATTGAATCCGCGGATTGAGGGTGAAATCCGTCACCGATCCGTTGCTAACGGATTATAAGATTTTCAATCTATCACCAATTCATTTACATTTGGTTTGATTAAAAATCCACGTAGCGGATCATATCGATTTTACGGATAGTAGGATTTCATGCACCCCTAGCTGCTAGTGCCAGCAGCTGTTGTGTCTGTTTATGCCATCCGTACCGCAGTGAGGAAACATATTGAATGTCAGTTACGCTTCGTGCCTGATATCATTTTAATATTATCAATGGAAATTTGTTGCGTTTCAATTCAGAGTTGAGCGCCCGCTCGACAGAAGTTTCCATTAGAATGAATTTTCCTACAAGCTCTAGCTGAATATTTGTCGGTGTTTCACAATCGGTATCACAACAGAACTTTTCCTCCTTTTATATTACCGGAATTCCGTGACGTATATTTTGTTACTAAAACAGACAGTGAACTCGTGTGGAATAAAAAAATGGCATGACCTGTTATACTATTATTAACATGAACCCTAAGATCGTAAACAGCATGATAATCACGTGTAGGATTTAATCTTAAATAAATTAAAGAGTACCTCTAGACATCCTGATGCAGAGAGCTTTCTGATCCTGCAGTCTGGTGCTGTTGCTGATTGATGCTGTGATCCGTCGAGAAAGAGACTATATGAATGGTTTCGGTTTCTCTCTCCTTGCCTATAAAACCTTAATGTGTTGATTTTCGTGAATGCCTTTGTGATGGACGAAAGGCTTTGTTTTATAGGTGAAAAGAGGACCGAATTTCCAATCAGGGTTTCCATAGACTTAATCTCAACCATCCATCAAGGTAGAGTTTGTTATGGAATACATCTCATTAAGAAACCTTTTTGTGTAAGGAATAGCATGTATCCTAAAAAAACAGATTTCCTATAATGACCACAATTCGGGAAAGGAAAGGACTTCTAGTCCAAGTAATGGACTTAAAGATAATTTCCTTACAGTCTCCCACTTGGTCGATAGGAAGATCCTTTAGTGTTTTTCTTTTTAGGAATCATAAGGCGCGCATTATATGCTAAACATTTCTTGAGTCGGTTATCATAAGTGTCTTGGCTAATTCGGTGGTCAATGGGAGTCATGGCGTGCACACATTATTTTGCAACATGCTTACTTCCATGTACTACAGCAGTGACAACCTGCATAACTGGACCGTAATAGGAGATATACGTAATGGTCTCATCATGTCTATGTTGAAAGACTGTTTCTGTTTATCATTCATCCACACATAAAATGTACACAATGGAAAAACAGAAATAGCAGATGTAGAGTTGCTTTAAGAGCTCAATAAATGTCAAATATAAGTACAGAAATAAAAGGCAGAAAATGATAATTAAGAACTATCTTCAAGACCCATGCTTTCAGTATGTCCTTGAAAGGTCTTTGGAGGTAGTCCTTTCGTGAATATGTCTGCGACCATGAAATCTGTACGTATAGACTCAATGACAAATTTCTGTAATCTAACATCTTGTTTCAGTGATAGATATTTAAGGTCCATGTGTTTGGATCCCTTAGATATCCTGTCATGCTTGGAGAAGAAGGTTGCAGCTTCATTGTCACAGTAAAGGGTTAATGGCTTAGAGATGAAATTCAAAGCTCCAAACTGAGAGATAAAATTATGCAACCATGTTCCCTGAATTGCAGCCTCGTAACATGCGACATACTCAGCCATCATGGTGGATGAGTAAAGCAACTCAGATTTCTGGCTTTTCCATGATATTGCACCTCCACATAAGAGATACACATAGCCAAGAGTGCAAAGTCTGGTGTCAGGACATCCAGCAAAATCTGAATCTGAATAACCAGTCACCTGTAGGTGACTTGATTTTCTGTATGTGAGCATGTAATTCCTTGTTCCCTTAAGGTATCTCAGTACTTTCTTTGCAGCTTTCCAATGAGCGATTCCTGGTTTACTCTGAAATCTTCCGAGCATGCCAACAGCATGACTAATGTCAGGTCTTGTACAGACTTGTGCATACATCAAACTCCCGACAAGAGAAGCATAAGGATATTTTGCCATTTCTTTAAGTTCCAATTCGTTCTGTGGACACTGCGAAAGATCAAGCTTGTCTCCTTTATGCAGTGGAACAGGACTAGAGGAACAGGTCATCATGCCAAACCTCTCTAGAACTTTGTCAATATATGCTTTCTGAGACAATCCCAAAATACCAAGTGACTTGTCACGGAATATTTCTATTCCTATCACATAGGAAGCCTCAATCATATCTTTCATTTCAAAATGCTTAGAGAAATAGTCCTTTGTTTGATGTAATAAACCAAGGTCGCTGCTGGCCAGTAATATGTCATCAACGTACAGAACCAGAAATATGAACTTACTCCCACTGATCTTGAGGTATATGCAAGGGTCAACGATGTTTTCTATGAAATCGAAGTTAGTAATGATTTCATGAAACTTTAGGTACCATTGCCTCGAAGCTTGTTTCAGTCCATATATTGATTTCTTAAGTTTGCAGACCATGTCTTCCTGACCTTCAATGATGAAGCCTTCAGGTTGACGCATGTAGACTTCTTCTTCCAAGTCTCCATTAAGAAAGGCAGTTTTCACATCCATTTGATGTAACTCGAGGTCATAGTGAGCTACTAATGCCATGATAATTCTAAGAGAATCCTTCCTTGACACAGGGGAAAAAGTCTCAGTATAGTCAATACCTTCTTTCTGATTGAAACCTTTGGCAACAAGTCTGGCTTTATGGCGTTCAATATTGCCTTTGCAGTCGCGTTTGGTCTTGAAGACCCATTTACAGCCAACTGGTTTGTGTCCTGGAGGCAATTGAACAACTTCCCAGACTTGATTTTCATTCATAGATTTCAATTCATCCTTCATGGCATCAATCCATTTACTAGAATTAACATCCTTAATGGCTTGTGAATAAGAAACCGGGTCATTAATTGTCCCTTCTCCATATTCTACTTGGTAAAGCATGTAATCATCGGAAATAGCTGATCTCCTTTGTCTTTGAGACCTTCTTAATGCTGGTTCCTCTGGTGCATTATCCATATGTTCATTGGCGACAATCTCATTATGGAGTTGTTGATCATTTATTGGATTTTCCTCATTGTTAAATGGTTCAACAACAGGAGGATTGCCAACATCTTTCGGAATAGAGGGTAAAGGGATAGGTACCCTGATTTCCTGAATGATCACATCTTGAGGTTTATTACTCCCACTGATTTCGCCATTCTCAAAGAATCTAGCATTACCGGTTTCAACAATTCTCGTACTATGGTTAGGGCAGTAAAACCTAAATCCTTTGGACTTTTCTGGGTAACCTATAAAGTAACCACTGATTGTTTTAAGGTCCAATTTCTTTTCATGTGGATTGTAGACTCTAGCCTCAGCTGGGCAACCCCAAATTTGGAGATGTCGTAAACTGGGTTTCCATCCTTTCCACAGTTCAAAAGGTGTCTTTGGAACTGCCTTACTGGGAACTCTGTTCAAGATATAAACAGCTGTGCGTAGAGCATCCATCCACAAGGATATAGGTAAGTTAGCATGACTCATCATTGATCTAACCATTTCCATGTACGTACGATTTCGCCTTTCAGCTACACCATTCTGCCATGGAGAACCAGGCGTTGTGTATTGGGCAATAATTCCAAGTTTTTGGAGAAGTTTTGCAAAAGGTCCAGGATGTTGTCCTGTTTCGTCATACCTTCCATAAAACTCACCACCTCTATCTGACCTTATGATTTTCACTTTTCTATCTAATTGCCTTTCGACTTCAGTAATGAACACTTGTACAGCATTCACAGACTGAGATTTGTCATGCAATAAGTATAAATAACAGTAACGTGAGTAATCATCAATAAAGGTAATAAAATACTTTTCTCCTCCAAAGGTTGGAACATCAAAGGGTCCGCAAATGTCTGTATGTATTATTTCAAGAAGCTCAGTACTTCTTGTGGCTCCTTTCTTTGTGTGTTTTGTTGTTTTGCCTTTAATACAATCCACACATACATTAATATTAGTAAAATCTAGATCCGGAAGGACACCATCTTTTACTAATCTTTTGATTCTTTCACTGGATATGTGACCCAGTCTTTTATGCCACAAGAAATAAGAGTCGAGTTTGGATGACTTTCGTTTTGTTTCCTTAGAATGCAGGGTAAGTTGGGTTTCAGCAAGTTGACTATCAAGATGAAACTTGTATAGCCCATCAATCAAAATTCCAGAACCAATACGACTAGAATTTTTAAATAAACTGAAATTACCATTTCCTACTTCAAATGAGTAACCAACTTTATCAAGTGCGCTTACAGAAACCAAATTACGGGAAAGAGACGGAACATAAAGAGTTTGACATAAGTCTAACTGATAACCGCTATTTAAAATAAGACGAAAAGTTCCAATAGCTTCAACTGGAGCTTTGTCTTTGTTTCCCATGAAAAGGAAGTTCTCACTTGGGTTTATGGTTTGGATTGTAAGGAATCCCTGCATTGAATTGGAAACATGAACATTAGCACCAGTGTCAATCCACCAAGCATCAGAAGAAACATAAGTAAGATTTGATTCGAAATAACTTACGAAACCCATAGGGTTACCTTTCTTTTCGAACCATTCTTTACGTTTAATGCAGTCTGCCTGAAAATGTCCAGGTTTCTTGCAAAATTTGCATAAGTTTTCCTTCTTTTTCTTCTTGGGGTTCTGACCAGCCTCATTAGATCTGGGTGGTGCCCTTTTCTGGCCTGAATTATGCTTTTTCCCAGCTTTGTGTCCAGCTCCTTGAACGAGATGAGCTACTTTAATTCCTTGTTGGTTCAGCCTGGCCTCCTCTTGAACCAGTTTGTTAGCCAATTCATTCATTGTCCACTTTTCCGTAATAGTGTTGTAGTGAATTTGGAAAGGCCCGTACTGAGGAGGTAAACTGTTTAGGATAAATTGGACGAGAAACGCCTCATCCACTGATAATCCCAAATTCTTTAGTTTAGCTGCAAGGTTGGTCATCTCAATGACATGTTCATGCATTGATCTGGTGCCATCAAACTTCATGGTTGTAAGATCTGCCATTAGTTTCCCAGCAAGGGATTTGTCTGCAGTCTTAAACCTAGCTTCAATGGCCTTCATATAGTCCTTAGCATTCTTAGGTGTAGGAAGGGATGTTTTTATGTTGGTGGCAATAGTCATTCGCAAAAACATAGTGCTTAGTCTGTCAGACCTTTCCCAGGCATTAAAGAAGGTTGTTTCATCACGGGTACTTTTATCAGTGAGTGAAGCTGGCTTATCTTTACGAAGAGCGATATCCAGTTCAAGTACCCCCAATGTAAACTCAACTTGCTCTTTCCATTTTGAGAAGTTGGTTCCATTGAGCTTAGTGACAGAAGTAGCATGCGAAGTGAGATTAGTGGTTGCAAGAACTGCAATAGAGATACAACAATAAGGCTTTAATAAAATAAGACAACACACGCATAATATATGAATATAAACGACAAAATTTTAGGTGCTCCTGTGGGTAGTCACCATAATTTCTACGCATTATACCATCTAAAGTCGTCATATTTAAGGTGATGTAAATGAGTGATGTTAATCTTAATTAGGAACAAACACTCCTTAATTATTGTTCAATCGTATGATTATAATCCGCCTGTGGGCGACTAAATGCTTCATACCTTCTTGAACAATATGTAATGTAAACATGATGATGGTACTTTTAGGGCCAAATTTCAGTATTTAATTGTTAGGGTCACTGTGGTGAGACCTAACCTTAAGCATACAACTTTGGTGATAAAAAAAAAAGGCTTAATATGAATATAAATATTATATATATTGCATGCATTCGTGATAGATCATTTATTGTATGAAAAGTACTGGTAAAAAGGCCAAGCCCCGAGGGCTGTCCTCCGGCTCTTTGGGGCTGAAAATTTTGAGGCATTATATCATCGATTACGAAGAAACATGCTAATGATAATCAACATAATACGGAATTATTATGAAAATATGATCCAACTATATGGCCTATTTTCTGTCCTTCTTTTTGATCATCTGTCTTTATCTTCGACTGCTTCAAAACGTCATCTTCAGTCTCGAAACAACATCCTTTTTAATCATGACGTACCAGTTACTGATCTCCTCCATTATTACATTGAATTTTTACTCACGCAGGAGTTTATACAAAATTGAAAATTCAAAACTTAAATAAATCACGATCAAACAGTCGTGCCCAAATTAAAAAAAAAAATTGCGGAATAACATAAATATAAACCATTCATGCAGGCCATAATAGTTGGATCGATAAATTGCTGCAAAACAGAGTCAGAACGGATCTATATTTGCCGATTATGGCGATGCATAGTTATCCTAATTAATGGACGATCATGTGTTCTAAAACCATGCTCTGATACCACATGTTATACTATTATTAACATGAACCCTAAGATCGTGAACAGCATGATAATCACGTGTAGGATTTAATCTTAAATAAATTAAAGAGTACCTCCAGACATCCTGATGCAGAGAGCTTTCTGATCCTGCAGTCTGGTGCTGTTGCTGATTGATGCTGTGATCCGTCGAGAAAGAGACTATATGAATGGTTTCGGTTTCTCTCTCCTTGCCTATAAAACCTTAATGTGTTGATTTTCGTGAATGCCTTTGTGATGGACGAAAGGCTTTGTTTTATAGGTGAAAAGAGGACCGAATTTCCAATCAGGGTTTCCATAGACTTAATCTCAACCATCCATCAAGGTAGAGTTTGTTATGGAATACATCTCATTAAGAAACCTTTTTGTGTAAGGAATAGCATGTATCCTAAGAAAACAGATTTCCTATAATGACCACAATTCGGGAAAGGAAAGGACTTCTAGTCCAAGTAATGGACTTAAAGATAATTTCCTTACATGACCATGTGTGGACCATTTGATGTATTGTATACAATTTCATGCAAGTATCACTAACTTGGTTTCCATGTCACCAATCAAACGGATCGCCCTATTTAATTAACTAATACCGGTAGCTCTACATCTCTAGGGGCCTGTTTGGATAAATGAGGAGTGTAGTAAAATGAAGTAGATTTCACATGTGAAGTGGAGTGAAGATAAGTAGATTGAAATTAAAGGAGAGTACTTTACTTCACTCCATTTGGATGCTTATTTTGATATTAATGTTTGGAGTAGAATCCACTTTTACTCAAGGAAATTAAAGTATTTTGAGTTGAAGTGAAATGGAGTACATGTGGCTCACAACATTACTTCATCTATTTGGTTAGAACATCCAAACAGGGTAGAGTTAAAATTTTAGATTGTTAGGCCCATTTAACTTCACTCTACTCTATTTATTGGCTATCCAAACAGGCCCTACGAGAATATATAAGCAGGCTAGAATCACGTTTGTACGCCTTCTAAGCCTCCGGATACACTTGCCTGATGCGTCCGCACGAGCACATTAGCCTTGGTTTGATTTTGGTCACTGGGTGCGTAGCGCATCACCGAGTATAACACCACTAGCATAAAAATCCGTGCCCAGCACAGGTATGACCAGCATTTATGCATTATAAAAAATAATCATAAATCATAGAAAGAAAATAAATGAATAAAAAGTTATCATGATGGGACAAGAGGGAATGAGAAAAACGAAAGAAGAAAGGGAAGAATGGAGTTTTGGATAGAAAGGGAGTAATATAGAAGTTTCAAAAGTGGAAAAGTGGGAATGGAGTGGTAGTTTCAAAGGTAGTTTGTATGAAATAACTGTGGAGAAAACTAAAAAAATTCAAAATCGTAACTGATGGTCAAACTTCAATCCAAAAACCTCTTCGCTTAATATATTATAATGGCGCAAGTAATGCTGCACAGATACACTCCTATCACACAGCTACTGTGTCCAATGTTCTACGGCAGTTACTATCAGCAATTTCCAATATTTTGTAGAGAAGAGGCTAATGATGTTTATGACTACCTTGTAATGCAATGGGTAAAAGTGAATTGATTCACTTCAGCTCCATGCCATTCAAACACGGTAAATAAAAGAACTGCCCAATCTACCTCACACTTCCAAACGCAGTCAAGTGCATTACCCCCAGTCAGCAGAAACTTTGATTCAACCATATCACTACATTAATGTGACGACATCCCACAATTAACTCCAGTGGTAGCTGTATCCAAACACAGTGAATTAAACAGCCGCACAATTTACCTCACACTTCCAAATGCAGTGGAGTAGTTTGAAAAAGGTCAGTAGATAGTAGAAACTCTAATTCAACCACATCATAACATTGATGTGACAGCACCCCACAATTCACTTCACGGGGATTGTATCCAAACATGCTCTCAATGTGATCCAATGGCTATAGACTTTTGAAGCCCAATGTGTACTAGAAATGATGTATGGCTTGGATCATCATTTTGAAGCCCAGAAGAATAAAAATAAATAAAGAAGAAATGGATGCCCATGTAATCCCTTTTTTTGGTGGCATATTAACGGTCTGCAGTTGTTTGCCTTTTTCTAATGATTCACAATGAATCTGAATGCGAAAATTGAACCACAAGCCGTCTTGGACCTCCTGAAGAGTTTGAACGGTTCGAATTATCCAAATGGAGTCAAAGAAAAAAAGAAAAAGAGAAAAAAAAAACTCAGAAATTATGGTCCAACATTTGGGACATTTTCGAAAATATCTCAAAATCTGTGAAGAATCAACGATTGATTTTTTGTCATAGTGCCGTTCTGAGCCTTTTAAATATGACTAACGGTTCTGATATTATTTGTGGGGACTCAAAAAGAGGTTTCCAAATACAAATATGGTAACCTCTAAGTTGCCGAGAATATTTAATACAAATATGGCTTGAATATGTAATTAGGGCCCGATTAATAATGGGGCTAGGCATGGATTAAGTGATGGAAAGCCCATAGCCCGGCCCGACTTGTGTAAGAAATGCATATAATTTAAATTAATTAGTACTAAATGCCCACAAAAGTGATGAAAAGCCCGGTTCAGCCCGGCCCGATTGATTAAATGAGCGGGTTCGGACATAAATTTTATAGCAAATGTCAGGCCGGATCAGCGTTTCTAAAGCCGGGTCAGATCTCGATATGCCTTAGCCCGGCCATGAACACCCCTAAATGTAGGAGGGGTTCTTCGCTTGAGCAGATTTATGTTGTCCGAGAGGGGGTGGTCTGAACATAAGAATGAATGAATGAAAAAAAAAAAATAATAATAAAAAAGACGGAAGGATTCCGAGCAAGCATTTTCTGTGCTGAATCAGACATGGAATTTTTTGCTGAAGCGCGCGAAAAAGCACAAGGAATCCTCTGGTAAGACGTTTGCCAAACGTTCCCTTGCTACAAATTAGTATGCACCACCTGGGTGTGTCTCTATAAGTATTTGCACTTCCGTTACCAGCCAAAAAAAAAAAAAAAAAAAAAAAACCTAAATTGTATTAAAAAAAAGGAGACCAGGTTCCTGCAAATACACTAAAAAGCAGCAATAAGAAATTCTCTCAATCTGTGTAATAAGATGACTTGTGGGAGGTCGATGGTACTCATCATCAATAATCCAAGACTCAGAGACATGTTCTTATTAGAATTAACATCCAATTTCTTTTCCCAATAAATGTTAAAATTTCTGAAACAATGGGTACAATCAATCTCACATTAAAAAAAAAACATGAAAAATAATCTAAATTCAAGACACCCACAGCCCCCAATGCCATTAACAAACAACTACAAGAACAACACAGCACAAGAAAAGGAAAGTACAAGAGAAAGTGGGATTTTTTATCTGTATCAATCACATGATGTAAAAACTTGAGTGAGAGTGAGATCAAGGAAGAGCAGTAAGCATAGCATCAAACACGAATCCTCTGCAAACACTCTCCCCATTTCCATCCACTCCATCCACCCATCTCCAATCTCCAATCCCAGCAGAATTCCACATCGCCAATCGCCCAACCCTCTTGGCTGAGAAGCAGACCCAATCCCCACCTCCAAAAACCTTCAATTTGCTCGACTCCTGAAACCACTTGAACATCTCCAACGGCATCCTCCCAGCCTCTCCCCACTCCAACCTATCCAAATCAAGCCTCAGAATCAGAATCGTCGAACACGAAGCATTCAATGAGAAGGAAGATTTCAAGCCCCCCGCCATCAAGATCGAGTTCCCTCTCCCCCGAATCAGACGCGGGCGCTTCAAGATGTCGAATACGTCTCCCCACTCGTGCTTCTCAACTCTCTCCCATGGGGATCGGCCGAATTGGGAGAGCTTGCAGAGGAAGAGCTTCCACTGGCTGCGCCAAGGGGAGCCGACATCGCAGAGGGCGAAGACGGTGTCGGAGACGAGGATGGGGCTGCGAGGCTTGGAGGCTAGATTGGAGGAGAAATTGAGCCAGTGGTTGGAGGAGGGGGAGTAGAAGAGGGCGGCGAGCTCGGTCAGGACGAGGACTGAGCCGGATGGGGAGACGAGGACGGTGCCGTGGCGGGACCAGGCGGAGCCGAGGGGAGGGAGGAGGCGGAAGCGGCGGGTGAGGGGGTTGCAGACGACGAGGGTCTTGTTGTGGTCGGAGTCGGCCCAGAGGTAGAGGAGGCCGGAGGAGGAGGCGACGGGGGAGGTTGATCGAAAGGGGAGGAAGTGGAGGGGGAATCTGAGCCATTGGTTAAGATCGGGATCGAAGGCGAGGAGTAGGGAGGATGGGGAGGATGAGGAGGAGTGGTGATGGGAAGGGCGGAGGGCGAGGAGGCGGAGAGGAGGGCGGCGGAGGGAGAGGAGGAGGAGGAAGGATGGGGAGGTTAGGGTTTGGAGGAAGAGGCGGCAGACGGAGCGGCAGAGGATGATGTCACGGAGAGGGAGATGGGAGAAGATGAGGTGGAGGGAGTCGTCGGGGAGGTCGAGGATCGGACTCGGATCGGCGGGTTGCGGTGCCGATTCGGAGTCCTTATTCGTTTCCATCTGTGTGTGTCGGTGTGCGTCTTTCTGTCTGTCTCTCTCTCTCTAGGCTGGGGGTGGGGTTGGTGGATGGGATCCGGTCTTTCGGAGGTGGGAGGAGGGCATGTGGAAATTCGACTGTTAATTAATATACTGAAGGGCAAATTTTGACATTAGTCCCTACATGCGGTGCATTTTAATGTGTTTGGAAAAAATACTAGTCATTGCAATTGACTTATATTTTATGCTCTACCATTTGAGCTACAAACAGTTTTCGAAAGTGTCCGAGAGGGCTTCAAACTGTTACTTTCTATTGGCTTATTATTAGGTTTTTTTTTTTTTTTTTACCTCCGGACTGTCATATGTGCATCTCGATAATTCCATGTTGTTATCAAATTTCACATATTTGTTTGCACATTCTCCCATCTTGTCCGTATGTTAAAAGAGTTAAAAATTAACTTCTTTTCTTTTGCGATATCACAACACTTCATGCAATATTACAATTTCTATATGCGCTGTTACAATCACCTCTTGTGATATCGCATAAAGTGTTACGTATAAAGTCTACGGTTGTCTTTCTGTTTATATTGTGATCCCATTCTATATCTTTCATTCTCTGTTATCACTATCTACTGCAATCTTCCTCTCGTTTTGCTGCAACCACTCCTTGATTTCACTGTAGGAATTTTTCGAAGTCTAGAAAACTATGTTATATGCCCAACTTTTCGAACCAGAACAGTTGACCTAATATGACCTAAGTTTAAATCTCATTGCTGGATTTGAAACTTTGATGATGAATGAGTACAATAAAGAAAACAAAAGTGAGAACGGTTGTAAAACGAAAAAGATATGAATGCCTAAAGATGCATACTTGACCATGTTCTGCTAAGAAATTCTTCATAGCGTGACTAATTAGGCATAAGGTTAGGCTGCTAGAAACTCGACTTCCCGAAATTGTTCTGAGACAAAATACTGGAGTTTCAAAGTAAAACTATCAAGGTTTAATTCCCCAAAATTTCAATAAAAAACATGTTTAAACTGATTTTGAGCCGCGTTACTTATGTCACATAACCATGATGAATCTACTGAAATCATTGTAGATTTTTTAATTTTTAGATTCGTCAATTGTAATTAACTCTGAATTTCTCCTTTTTAACCAGTCCTTAAATATTGAATTTCTAGCAAAATAAAACATGTAAACCACAAAACCTAATTCTAATGCATGCCAT
Source organism: Umbellularia californica (assembly GCA_028538565.1). Taxonomy (NCBI): domain Eukaryota; kingdom Viridiplantae; phylum Streptophyta; class Magnoliopsida; order Laurales; family Lauraceae; genus Umbellularia; species Umbellularia californica. Next base: position 28,336,472 of record JAPQWN010000002.1, read on the forward strand.
GATCACATTCCAACCATGAAATTATGCATAAAAGTAAAATAGAAACTTAAAATACCTAAAAGTAGGGTCAATATTGCAGGAATTTAAACGATATTAAAATTGTAAGAATTTAAATGTAGTCAAGCATATTGGAATTTAAATGTAGTAAATTCAATATTCCTTCTACTCCTCTTCAACATGGGCCAAGAACTGCTGAGATTACCATTTAAGGCATGTTCTACAACTTAGGTTGTCAAGCCAATTGTGAACCCTAAATTAGTGTGCAAATTTGAATATAAAAGCCATAAAACGCTATAGAACGGGATGAAAACATAAACAAAAAGGGAACCGTTGACTTTATACGTAACACTTTATGCGATATCGCATGAAGTTTTTTGTGATATTGCAAGAGATAATTGTGATATCATATAGAATTTGCGATATCGCATAAAGTGTTGTAATGGAGAACGTGCAGGTAAATATGTAGAGTTTGGTAATAGGGGTAGGGGGGGGGGGGGGGGGGGGGAGGGGAAGGTTATCGAGATGTACAGGTGACAGCAGGTGATAGCAAACCCCTTATTACCTAAAAAAAATAAAAATAAATTATTTGAATAAATTGTAATAATAACAATAACAACAATAAACCAAACTGCAAAGCTCAGTTACTTGTTTTAACTTTTAAGATCAATTCGGATTAACGATGAGTATGTTGAGCCATAATTGGGTGATGAAAAAAAGTAATTAAATTTTAAAATTGAAGCATTTAAATGAATTGTGAAAAATAATAACGACAAAGCAAACCACAAAGAACAATAAATCTATATATCCAATTGTATTAAAAATGAGGTTAAGATTTACTCACCTAATTAGATGCACGAAGGTTTTAACCCTCTTTTAACATATCTAAGTCTAGTGGAGTTCATATCCAATTTTTCAGTTACTTGAGTGATACAATGGTATTATGAGATCAAGTCCGAGTTCATATCCAATTTTTTAGTTACTTGAGTGATACAATGGTATTATGAGATCAACTCCCAAAGCTAGCTTACATACTTGTATTTTAACATATGTTTTTTTTTAGTAGACCTTCATGAGGTCCAATAGGGTCCATTGGAGTCACACTATTGCTGAACTGTGTATCTATCGACGAGATGAGTGAGATACCTTTATATGGCGTATCTGGATGAGTAACAACCTTGATGGCATGAGGAGATCCAAAGATCCTAATGAGGGCTAGTTATGTACAAAAAGACAATCATATCCAATCACCGTCAAGCCCCTTCATCTTAATAGTTTATATCTGTAAACATTTGCCACAATTGAAATAAAAATAACCATTTTAGATATTAAATAATGTTAGATGAGGTTATTTTTTGCATATATCTATCCCTAATCATGATCTTTCAATCCTCATGCCCTACATGGTTGGCACAAATCCAAGTGATAAAAGTCATCTCACTCATCATATATGTAATCAAGTTTGTTTTATTTTGCTTTATTATTATTATTATTATTATTATTATTTTGCTAAGAAGATACTTGAACACATGATGCATTCTTGCACATGCCCATGTGTCCCAGCTAGTTGAGCCACAGGCTAGGAATTGGGTTAGGGTACATGAATGTGAAATTTCCAAAGCGTATTGAGTTTGAGTCAAACCGATGCATAAACATGCGCATCTAATTGGGGTTGGCCTACATCTAGATTCGCCATGGACTCATCTGCAAACTCAACCTGTTTATATCCCCGTGACTTTTCCACCCCACCATGCTTGATGGTATGTAATGCTCAACCCGTAATTCGCCTTGAAATGATGCACTACGTCAATTGGTCTGGTAAGCAGCTTCTCTTGAATATAATCCATTACTAAATCAGCAACTGTTTAGAGCTCGTACGATTGTTCTTGGACGTGACTTCTCAATCATTGCATGAACATGCCACTTGAAACCTTTCGAGTGGCTGCGAGAGCATTTAGCTGTGACCCTCACTTTGTCGTTCTTTATGTAGATAAATTCAAAACTCACTTCAATCAAATATGTGCACAATATCTCTCGGTTCAGCAACACCACCCTCAAATCTTTGCCTCACATGTCTAATACCATTTGCCTAGTCCGAAAAGAATAAAATCTTCTCCTTGTATGAATAAAACTGTGGAATGAGATCCGTCTCCATATCTGTAGCCTCGTAATCCACAAATGTCATACTATCTTTACCCAAATCATCCTCATCATCCTCTTTATCCCCGTCATCTGATTCTGACAATTCTGATAAAAAAATACATTAACTCCTTCCATTCCCATTGAAGCTGCCAACATGGACAAGCTCAACAAGTCCGAATTGCTGTCTAGCAAGCACTTTGGGTGCCCAAGCAATGTATATATCAAACCGACCATGTTGAGCGACAAGGTCATTCATTTGTTACAAACTTGCCTGACCAAATCATCATATCTCATGTTCTCAATGAAATGAATTACGATAGTGAACACATCAAATTTGCAAACAAGCATGAGCGACTGTGCCATTTAGAAGTCTGGAAGATGAAAGAAACACATGGAAATAAAAGCATGAAAATCTCGTGAATAACATATAAGATCCCCAAAACTCATATAAATTTCTCTAACTATACCTGTAAGTATGAAAAATGAAACAACCACATATTTATCTGAGTTTATCTAAGTTTGTGACAGAAACTCAGATAAATTTATCTGAGTTTGCGATAGAGTAAAGATGAATTTATCTGAGTTTGCAATAGAGTAAAGATGAATTTATTTGAGTTTGTCACAAAAACTCAGATAAATTTATTTGAGTTTCGGTCAGAATTTATATAAAATTACCTGTCTTCACATGTAGCCATAATGTATATAAAAAAATCAGATAAATTTATGTAATTTGTCACATAAATTCAAATAAATAGACACATAAATACTCACAATATAAGACATGGAAACTAAAGGAATTCAATCCAGAAACTAGATCACAATAGAAATACTCACAAAATAAGATACATAGAAATACTAACGATTGACATAACTAGATAGATGTACACAGAAATATCCACAACATAAGACACATAAAACGAAGATAATACGATCCTGCAGTGTAAGAAGGTCCTCTTCATTGAGAAATGAGAAATCTCAACACAACTTCTTCTTCTTTATTCGGATTGCAGAAACGAGAAGAATGAAGATTGTGGGATAGAGATCGAAATCTAAGTCATCGGAACCCTATTTCTTTGATTCGGATTGCAGAAACTCAATTAAAATAGAAATACTTACAACATGATATCTACACAAAAATGCTTAGGAATAACATAACTAGATAGATCTACACAAAAATTGAAAAAATCAATCCATAAACTAGATTACAAGAGGTTTAAACACGTAAAGTAATGAGAATGTAAAAGATCGATGCTTTCCTTGCAGATTTGATTTGAAAACGATTACTCTGAAAACTCGAAGGTTGCAGAATCTGTCGCTCACGCCTAGAACGAATGCATATGATTCTTTTTAGAAAGAAGATTTTGTAGGCGTATCTCTATCGATCGTCATTCCCATTTGAAATTCGAAACTTGATCTACAACTTGGAAAATACCAAAATAAAAACCCCGACAAAGACTGAAGTGTTTATAGGGGAAAATAATTCATTAAAGATCGTGTTAATGTGCTTAATATGAGGGATAAAATGCATGACATAACTTCAGACAGTTAGAGGGGCAAATCGGTCATGAAAATGTATGATCTGGAATACTTAGAGACCTCTGCCTGAAATATGTCCAGTAAGATGGACTAGAGGCTTTAACCAAAAAACTTATGGATTAGATGCCTTAAAAGACTATTTTAAAGGACATTTGGCTAAAGGACTATGTTAAAGGACCTTTCGCTAATCTTTCCTAATTTTTAAATGTGGACCCCATGTTATGATTTGTAAGGTGAGCCCATGTACAACGATTTACAAAGGTTGATCCTCATGTTTCGATTTCAACAAAGGTTGATCCGTATTAACGATTGATACCAAAAACACTCAAGTAGGATTTTGAAAGGGCAACAATGTCTTGGTGGGACCCATAGAGTAAGTATTTTCTATGTGCCATTTGGTGTGCTTGCCATACAAATATAAAGGGTAGTTTTGGAACAATATTCTTTTCAAAGAAACCATTCAATGCTTTGAAAAACACCTATGAAATTCTAACTTTGTGTTAACAGCTGGCATGTTGTCATTAGTGGAGTGGGGAGTTGCATTATACTCCAGGCAGTGCAGCGACGTTGCACTGGAGTCGGGGAAAAAAAAAAAAAACGTCCATAGTGACACTAACACTGAAAAAGCAAGATCCTGGACTTGTCACAGAATCCAGTCCGTTCTATTATTATACATTCAATTACCAGGGTGGGTCTAGGATGGAAGTAGCAAACGAAGAATTTGAATGGAATAAAAAGTCCAGTACCATTAAATTATTTTATCTCATCATTTCATTAAGTACCAAAATTTTTCATGATTTCATATCTGATTTATGAGATTCAATCCAACAGTGAATATAGGTGTGATGTATCGAGTTATGGTGGTCTCAACTCATAGGGAAGAGGTGGATTGACCACATGGCCACCGCATTATGTAAAACAGGAAAGGAAAGAACAAGAAGTTTTGCCCTATATATGGTCAGTACCAACTCAGGCCTATGTCTCCATATCATTTTATTGGTTCGACCCCTTAATAGAAAAAAGCTATATGCTTAGAAGCCTTGCGATAAGGATTTAAATGGGTTCCCGATTCTCCGATTACTTGGAGGTTCTGACCTGTTAATAAATCGGTTTGGATCCTTATTTAGGTCTTAATAAGTAAATGGGTCCGGGTCCTTTTCTTTAGCCTTGGCCTAAACAGGTTCGGGTCCAGGTCCGATTCTTGCACCTTGATTTTGGCCTATGGACCCGGAACTCGATATATTACCTCAAGATTTTAAAGTGCCTCCTAAAAGCTAGTTTATTTTTTTATTTATTTCTAAATCATTCTCTACCCAGACCCATCCCATATACGGAACCAAATCCTAAATTAAGAAACTGGTTCCGAACCGGTTCTGGTTCCTTAACAGTTCCGGGTCAGCTATGGACCTGGACTGAAACCGACCCATTTACATCCATACAGCATGAGGACTTATTCTCTTATAATTGGGCCTACCATGCTACGAACTATGACGTCATGGATACTAACTAATTCTTCCAATGCGGCAATATGAATCGGGCTTGAATCTGACTTTATTCGAAGGATGCAGATTCAGCAGGAGATACTTTTGATTTTAAAACACATGGTAAAATTTGTATGGTCTAGTGGCCCTTTTATATTTAAAAAGGCTTTTAGGATCTAGCCAATTTCAAAGAATCGATCTGATGAAGGGCAGGGTTATCTAACTATAGGGCTTGTGAACCCCACAAACACTTCTACATTTTCTATTTTGAAAGACAACTACACATCATCCCACTAATCAAAAGAAGAACCATTACACTAAAGATTACCAAGATATAATGAAATCTCACAACCCAGAAACAAACTGATAAAAAAGTGATACTTAGCATGAACCAAATCCACCATTGGATCAGACATGAGAAAAGCCTCAAATATTAGGACTCTTATGTCCAAACATCAAGAACTTCACGACCCCAGCTTATTTAGTTCCAAATTTCTAACTTGTAGTTAGCATGAGGACTATGATATTTTTATTCTTTCTCTCATGTTTGATTCATAGCTGATTACAAGAGCACCCAATAAAACCCAAACCCTAACAGAAATGAAGAACAAAAATGAGCTTCCTACTACTGATCTAAATGATGCTCCAATGAACAAGTTATCCACTCATCCACATAGGTTGGACGTACGTGGCCAAGTCTCATGGCCTATGGGTCCATCTCAAAGGTCTCGGTGTCCATATGGTGTTCTCCTGAGGGTGTAAAACTCGTGGATGCAACCGAAACCGTCTGTTTCCCTGGGCCTGTAGCTGATTTCCCCATGACTGCAGGATTGGCAGCGTCACTGCCGCCTGAGCCACCGGCCGGGTTTGCATTATCAGTCTCCTTGGCCTTCCCTGGGCCTGTAGCTGATTTCCCCATGACTGCAGGATTGGCAGCAGCGTCACCGCCTGAGCCCCCAGCGGGGTTTGCATTATCAGTCGCAGGTTCGGCGGCACACTCGTGGTTCATTAGCAGTAACCCCACAAGGGCCAGGCACAGGAGCCACACTTGCATCTTGTTAATAACCATTTGGTAGAGTGTCTTCTCTTTGTTTTTCCCCCCCTTCAACTGCCCTGACCATGCAAGTTATATAGGCTTTGGATATGTGGGGTTAAACTAGGTAAGCAGAAAGAAGTTGGAATCAAGGAACTAGTCTTAGGCTTCCTTGTGCTGTTAAAGATCATGTGGTTGCAGAGAAAACAGATGGAGAGCGGACATGCTATTCTCAATTCTGTTGTAACCTACTGAGTACTTGACAAGAGGTAGTCTTGGGCCTCTTGGCTTGCATAGAGCTTGAGTAATCCATCCTCTTAATTAAGTTGTTGGGTCTAAGAGATGGATTGGTTGATAGTATGGATCAGCCCCTTTCAAAATACATGGCCCATTTTTTTTTTTTTTTTTTTTTGAATAATTCAGGTTAGATTTGGGTCGCCCAAAGGCCATTATTTGCTGGACCTAAATAGGTTGGACTGAGCCAATAAGCTACGCATTGGGCTAGCGGCAGCCTACCTGCCCCCCCTCCCCCACCCGCCGATTGATTAGTGGTCATTATTTTACAAATATTAATCATAATGGTGGCCTAGCTTGTTAATTATGTGGCAAGGAGATTCAAGATTCCTTCCGCTGCCCATTTTTCCAGTTGGTTTGACTTGAATAACATTAATGGTGGGTCCTGAATGTCTGAAAAATCATAGATTTTACTCTCCTGACAGAAAACCCAAGATCCACCATGAAGACATGTTTCATAACACCATAGGCATAAGAATGATCGACATAATGGTGAAAAGCATGGGACTTAGGTTTATTATCTAAAATCTTCATAGATTCTTAGTAGTTTATGAATTATTTTTTAAAAAAATCCCATCTATAGATCTAGTTCTTTGCATTTTTGTAGACCCCAAATTCATGATCCAAACCGTTCAATATTCTAATATTAGTAATAAACACCACAGTGTTTAGTTTTTTTCTCTTAAATCTTCAAGAACCTTCAAAAATTTGTGAAGAACATAAAAATAAAAACCATACATATCTAAATACCCCAAGACCCACCATTTAGACAAGGTTCACAGAGCGATTGACGTGATGGTGAAAAGCAACATACATATGTTTATTATCTCAAATCTTCATAGATTTTGAGTAATCAGTGAAATAACTTTTTGCACTTTTGTGGACCCTAGATTCATTATCTGAATCCTTCGATATTCTAATATTAATAATAAAACATCGAAATGTTTAGTTTTCTTACCTTAAATCTTCATGATTTTTCAAAGATTTGTGAAATAGATCCAAACATAACCAAATACATCTAAAATCGTTGGATGTATTCATTTACTCTTGTGAGAATGGTGATATTGAGAAGCATGGTAATGTGTTTTACTTCATATATGAAACATTTATGGATGTAAAGCCCATTTTCCCATCTCATGCATGAAAGGCAAATGACCCCGGTAAGGTCGGATTTTGCGGGATCGGATCTGGTGCGAACTGCTTGCTGTGCTCCTTCTTCCTCCTGTTATGGGCTCCTACTGCCTGATTCGGATCCTGCTCAAGAAATCAGAAGCGAGGTGAGATTCGATCGGTATGTCCTATCGAACACACTCCGATGCTCAAGTCAGTTCAAAAGATGGATTGAGACTATCTCCTTTCTCCTCTACTAGTGAATGTGTGTTTTTTTCATACCTTATTCTCCTCGTTTTCTTCTATTTTATCTTCTTCCTCTTTAGAGGTGGCAATTTTGCTCCGCCCCGCCCCGCCCCAGCTTGCCCGCTCCTCCCCGCGTGGGTTTTCCCCGCCCCGATCTTTAGGTGGGGCGGGGACGGGAAATAAAATTGTGCCCCGGAGGCGGGGCGGGGCGGGGATGGGTTTGCTCTTTTCCCTGCCCCGTTACCCCGCCCCGCCATAAAATAAGTTTATATATATGTATATATGTATATGTGTGTATATGTATGTGTGTATATATATATGTATATGTGTGTAACAATTTAGAATATATTTTAAATAAAGTAAAACATTACAAGAAATGAAGTTTGGTCTAGTGGTAAGGCAAACCTCCAGTTATTCTCCCACCCAAGTTCGAATCCCAAGTTTTGCACATTTAAAATTTTTACAATTGAGGGGCGGGGCGGGGTACCCGCGGGGTAATTGGGGTATGGCGGGGCAGGGACGGGGCATATCAATTACCTCGAAGAGGGGCGGGGAACCACAATTCCGTCCCCGATCCGCCCCGTTGCCATCCCTATTCCTCTTCCCAGCCCCCTAAGCCACCATCCGCGGTCCGGGAGGTCTTCACGTCTTTCATCGTGTCTTCCAATGTGGGGGAGAATGCTTCCTCCCACTTCGCACACCTTCCCCCTCTTTCTGCTGGTCATCAACCTCTTCCCCATTTTCCTGCATCGTGCCTTCATGAGCCAACTGGGTTTAGTCAGCTAGTTCAACCCAATTTGGCTTGGCCCAAAACCAGCAAGCAGGCTTCACAGGTCGGACCAGGTCCGCGACTTGGGTCAGGCCACATCAAGTGTTGAGCCCACTGTCCTCACAATTGCCCCCCAAGCCCTCCTTTTCCTTACTGTTCCCGAGGAAAAGGGGGCTTGGTACACCAGTACATCCACATGGCGTGTTTTAATCAGTTGCCCCGTCCATCAAGCCGCCAAATGCCTCTTCGTCTTTATCTCTTCCCATCTCTTTCGAAGTTTCAAATCTTTTCCGAGGAGACGTGTCTCCCCTTGCATCCTTCCTGCGAATCGTCGTTTCCTCTCCCTTTAAATCCTTCGCTGCAGTCCTTCTTCTTGTTCTCCCCTTCTGCCCTCGATCCTTCCATAGTAAGTCCCCTTCTTCTCCTTGTTTCCTTGGTTTTCTTTATTTCCCTTCTTTCTTTTTCTTCTTTGGAACATGGGAAACTTGAAGAGTCTTATTAATGATCCAGTAAAACTCACCGAGTTTAGGCAGAAATACAATATCCCCTTGGATGTTCTTGTCAGAGCGCCTCTCCCTGGGGAATCCCTTGAAAGTGGGTCTCGTGATGCCATGCCCTTTCCCACCATTGCTATTGTGGAGGGGGGGGTGGTGGTTTCCCTTAGACCCTCTCCTCGTTCAATTTCTATCCCTTACAAATCTTTTTCTCGTCCAATGTGCCCCCAATCTATTTCGTATTGTAATTGGGGTAGCCGCGCTGAACAAATTACTCGGCACCGACCTTGGGGTCTTTGATATTCTTTCCTGTTATTCTCTTGTCCCTCTTAACAATCAGAAATCCATTTTTTACTTGAAATCCCGCGATCAGAACAGGAACCTCGTCCATTATCTCTCGGACTCGAATAAGCCGAGCAAAGGGGACTTTATTGTTGTGGGAGGCAACTGGGAGGCATCGAGCTCCTGGGGCGGGGTTAGCCGAGAAGTTCCCCTAGCCCCAGGCTCTCCAAGTCGACCCCCTGTTACATCATGCTTCTCCAATCCTGCATATCGTCTTTTTTCTTATACACAACATTTCATTTTATCTTTGCCTGCAGGTCCATCGATCAACTAGATTCCTCACAATCTGCTTCGGGCTGCCAACTTGAAAACTGTCCTAGAATATCGAGGCCCCCCTGAGCTGCGTGGTTGGGGTCGAGCCGCCCACATTCTGTTCGGATACGAGAGGTCATACAACAGCTTCTTAGCCCTTCCACCTTGGCATACCCCTGGGGAAGTTCCTGGAGAACCAACCCTTCACCCTCTTTGAAGGAAGATCCCTGCTGTGAAAACGCCAAGGTTCCCCAGTCTAGGAATAACACCCAGTGTGAAATCCTCAAGTTCCCAGAAATCTTCTGGCCTATCACCTTCTGCTGAGCTAGATTCTTCTGCTCGGAGGCGCAGCCTTAGGAGATCGACTCCGTCTAGTACATCCTCTTCTTCTTACTCCAAGCAAGCTCCTGTCTTAGAGGTTTCAGAGGTTCTTCTTCTTCGGACCCTGATAGGACCTCCTCCACCATGTCCAAGCGCAAGGCAAAGGACCTACTTGGCAGCCTCGGGGATCTTCCTTCCCTTGAAGCGGGGAAGGCTCCTCCCCAGGTATCCTTTTCAGCTCTGGGCAAGAGGCCCGTGGATGACTCTTCATCTGATCTCGGTCCTAGGAAGTCTAAGGGTAAGTCCTTGCCAAGGTCGGCCGATGATTTCGAATCGTTGTCTGCCTGGATGGACGACTCCTTGGCCCCACTCCCACCTCAACCAAGCCCCTCTTTTGGGCACAAGAGCCCACCGAGATTGTTTCCTGGATCCCAATCTTCTTCAAGTGAGGGGGTCGCAGAATCTTTGTCTGTAGCGTTCCAGCTGGGCAAGTCCGTCCTCCTCCCTTCAGATATGGGGTTACATGGGACTCTGTCCGACCAAGATCTGATGTCTTCCAGCATCCAGCACTGCCTTTTGGTCAGTCTTACTTCATTTCTCCAATTAAATTGTGCTCCTGGCAAGTGCCCCCGTTTTACTCTAACCCTTTTTTTTAGGGGCTTCAAAAGTGGTTCGTCATGTCAGATTGTCTGGAGAAAAGTTTGAAACGGATAGAAAGTCTTGAGATGGAACTGGTGGCGTCTAAAGCTGCTCGGCGGTCTCGGCCTCAAATTCTTCCAAGGCTTTGAGCCTTGCAGAGGCTAAGGCCGCCGCTGCCACTAGTCGTCTGGTTGCCAGTGAGATGGAGCTTGAGGCCCTTCACAGCAAGATCGCCGAGGTACAGGATTCTATGGAGCGTTCGAAAGACGCTGCCTTTGAGGAGGTTGAAGAAATGTACCTTGAGCAAGTGGAGCAGATGAAGGTTATTATGTTCAAGCGTGGATATGATGTGGGTCTGAGTGATGCCAAGGTCGCAAGAGGCTCGCTTCTCTGGGCCAAGTATACAGTCCAGTCTGTCTCTGCTTCCGACCATCCATCTTCTGCCAAGGCCCCCGCTCCAAAATCTTCTAAAAAGCCAAGCTCACCTGTTGCCCGAGATATTGATGCTACTCCCGATGTTGATCCCGCTGTTTCTACCCTCGACGTCTCCAAGGTTGCCTGAATGTTTGTTGGATGTTTTGATGAACTATTAATTACCCTTTATTTTGTTTCTGCTTTTGGGAAGATGCCCGACCTGTGGGCTATGTACTTACTTTTTCTTTAAACATATCCTTGATGCTCCAAATGCTTATATTCTCGTGTTTCAAGTAATCTCGCATGGTTCATGCCTGTTGCCACTGTCGGCCTTTGCCGAACTCCCCCCAGCCTGGTGTTTGCGTCGTCACGCCTAACATCAGGTGAGGGAAGGTCAGTGCAGCATACCTAGTTAGGGACTATCCCAGTTAGGATTTTCTTTGGTACGAAGTAGTGGGCTTGTTACTGCCCTGAATTCCTCAGGCCTTAGCCCCCTTTTGTAGTTATCCCGGTAGGGCGTGGCCCTCACTGCAGGTCCACTCTCACGATGGGTTGGCCATTTGGTACAAAGTTATATAGAATCCCGAAGACCAAATTTCACACAATTTATAAAATAACCTGCATAAATTTTAAATTCTGCTGGGTGTTTTGTAAGACCCCGACCCGAGTGTCCACGATTAGTGCTAATTAAGTCGTGTGTTAGTGCTAAGCGTGATTATTGGTAGATTTGACTAAGTTAGGATTAGAATAGCTCTTGATATAGCTTTGGGGAATTTTAAGTGTCTTGTGTTTAGTGGGATCCTTTGGGGGTTCCTTTTTTATAGTCTTGCTTTTATTTGGGGGATTCTTGAGATTCCTATAATTCTTGTCTTGATCCCGTTTTACTTATCTTGTTGATCCCTACGACTTTCATGTTGATCCCGTACCCGTCCGGAACCCCGAAACCCGATTTTTCTAGCTTTGAGGACAAAACAAACTTTGTACACTAAATCTGTACCCAAAATTTGATATCCCCAAAACCCGTGAAAAATATACTTTTTGGAAACTAGATATTTCGGTGATCGTTTTTCCCTTCTTCGTCGATTTCGTTCGAGGTCCCGAGAGTAGTAATTTCAGCTCAAAGAGATTTCCCATGGTGGAGCCCACACTCAACTTGTTTATAAGAGACCCTTCTCTTCCATTCTCTCTTTTCCAGCACAAACCCATCAAAAGCTAGGGCTTTTTCCTCTCTTCTTCTTCCTCTTGCTTTTCCATCATCAAATCATCACCAACCTTGCACAAATTGAGAGATGGGAGCCATCATCTTCTTCTTCATTACTTGGGCTCTCTATTGATACAACTCTTGAAGAGAGAACTCCATTCTAAGACCTTCCTTGAGCTAGTATTACTTATTTGAAGAGTTTCGAAGTAAGTATTCCTCCTAATCTTTTGATATTGTGTTCTCCTAACTATAGAGAAGCCCCATCTTCCTTATTGAGAGTTCTTTCTTTTTCATTCCTTGTTTGACCCATTTTAGGGTTTGCATTTGGGGGTTTTGTTGTGCTTGTAGGTTTCTTGAGAGAGAGCTTGATCTTTGCTTGTTTCCTTGGTTTGAGACCCTAAGGCAAGTAGAATGATTAGATGTTTTGAGTTTTGAATGGTTTTCATGACAAGTATGGTTGACTTTGTATTTCCATTAATGTCTTGTTTTACTTGCATTCAATGTGATTTTAATGCTCTTGAAAAGGGTTGGTTAGCCATTTATTGTCTTGAAAATGTGATTTATAGCTTTTGTTTTATCTCTTGTCTAAGGCTTGAATGAATCTATGTGGTTGTGGTTATTCTCCTTCTATTCGGGTTGGAATGTGGAGAAGGAGTTTTGGTGTTAATGTTTAATGAAGTTGATGAGAGTTATGTGGCGTTTGAGCAAGTTTGATGAGGGTTTATTGGGGGCAAGGAGGCCCTTTTATTGTAGATGAAGTGTGTAAAAGAAAAGAGGGAGAAAGGCCATGGAAGGTCATCCCGGGCAGCATGATTGACTACCTGCTCGAGCACAGCACAGGCTGCTCGAGCGCACAGTCAATCTGACTGCACCTCAGGCGGCAGCGAGACTGCCCGCTCGAGCGGACATAGGTCCTCTCGAGCGCGCGTGTTGTCCGCTCGAGCGAGCAGCCTTGCTGCCTACCTGGTTGCCTGCGCAGTTCAGGTCCGCTCGAGCGCACCCCTCTTAGGTCTAAAGCACTTTTGGAGCTTGGGAAGCGTTTTTAAAGGAACCCTTAGCATTGGGGAGATCCATGAGGCAATGTTCGAAGTCTATTCGAGAAGAAAGACCACAACACCAAGATCCATTGAAGCCTTTAAAAATTTCCAAGGTGTATAAGTATTCCGGAATGTCTCCAAGTTCAAAGAATACCAAGTCATTATTAAGACCGACATACGGGATCCCTATTCACTTTAAATGAATCTTGAACCCGATATTTTGTCTAACACTCCAATAGTTCATTTGTATTTCCTTGTACCCAAGATTTTATACTATGTGACTATTATTCCCGAAAGTATCGAAAAAGATACTTGTGATAATTGTTAGTCCCGAAATGCATGCCCGACATAATATGATAGTTGTGCCCTTGAGCATCCCCGTCTTGCCCGATTATATTCTTGCACTTGATTTGTTTTACACATGTCTAGATTTATATGATTTGACCTATGAGTCGGCACCACTAAGCTTGGACAACCTTGTCAGTCTGATCCACTGACTTGGAGATCCCCCTCTTGTCCCGCCAGCTGTGGTTTGGATCCCGCTATCCGGTTTATTAACCGTGGTCTTGTCCTGATACCGCGGATTGCTACCGTGGTTCCTGATGCCCGGCTCGCTACCGTGGTCATGTCCCGTATATTATATATATGTAAATTTCGTTATACCTCCTCACTTCGGTGACTGAGGTCAATGCCTTGATATGCTTGCTCTAATCACTTCGGTGATAGAGGATTTATTTGTTGTGGTTGCCACCTTACTTGTTTTCCTGATTCCTTGGATACCAGTATATGTTTTATTACTGCATATATGTTTTCAATTAAATGATTCATTTACTTCATGAAAACTATTGTTTAAATAGGTTTAAATGTTTTCCAAGGTAAATGCTTTTATTATTGAATGTTTCTATCTTTTCATCCACCTGCTAGACCGTCGTGTCTGATCCATTTCTTTGGTACTCAGGTCCAGTTGTCAGTTTCCCCGAGGAAGAGCACCAGGAGGCGGTCGGAGAACCGCAGCAGATAGTTGAGTGGCACGCCGATGATGTTGTTTAAACATCCGGTTGCCTCGAGAGACTTCATATTTTGGGGTGGTGGTTAGTTTTTCTTTTGGTGGATATTGTTTTGTTTATATTGGCCTTTATTGGCCTCTATTTTTGGGGATTGTAATTAAATGATCTTTTGTTTAAACTCTAACAATATTTTGGGAAACACTAATGATCATTGCTCATTCTGATACTTGTTACTCTATTGCAAACAGTCTTATTAATATGGAAATGAACTACATACTTGATTTGCTACACGCTTCCGCACTTAAATAAAAATATGTATGTTGTTGTTGGCAAATCCTCACTACGGACACCTGTGGGAAATCACGTGCACGGGTAATGTGTGTCCTTTATTAACCCGTGTACGCTTTGGCATCAAACAAACATACCATTATTGTCATCCTTGTCTATTTTTCCATTTATTTATTTAATTATTGAGTCCTGATCCCGGATTAGGCCCGTGGACCCGGTCCGGGGTCATGACATGTTCAGTACACGGTCATAATGAAGGCTTGCATAAATAGGACGACAAATTAAAAAATAAGCAATCATTTCAATACAAAAGGCTTAAAAATAGAATTTCTTCAGAATTGCCACGTCCCAAGGTCTCTGCAACGCCTTTCCCTCCAACATTTCTAGGTGATATGCCCCCGTTTTCCCTGCAATAGTGACTCTATAAGGTCCCTCCCAATTCGATCCCAATTTGTTGTGCTCTGGGTTTCTAGTGCCAGGCAACACCCTTCTAAGGACCAAGTCTCCAACCTGAAAGGTTCTCTTTTTGACTTTCTTTTGGAAGCACTGCGTCAACTGTTGCTGGTAGGCCGCCAGCTTGATCAATGCCAACTCCCTTCGTTCTTCCACCATATCGAGTTGCTCGGCAATCCTTCCTTTGTTTTGTTCGTGGTCGTATGCCTCTGTCCGAGTGGTCGACAATCCGACCTCCAAGGGAATCATGGCTTCCATCCCATGCGCCAATGAAAACGGGGTTTCTCCGGTCGACCTTTTTGGAGTTATTTAGTAGGCCCATAAGACGCTTGGCAGCTCATTCACCCATGCTCCCTTGGTCTCGTCCAACTTTTTCTTCAGTCCATCCAGCAAGGTTTTTTTGGAGCTCTCAGCTTGGCCATTACACTGTGGGTAGACCGGGGTAGAGAAATAGTGATTGATGTTAAACCGCTCGCATAAGCTTCTGAAGGCTTTTCCCTCAAACTGTTTTCCCTTATCTGTCACTATCACCCGAGGTATCCCGAATCTGGTGATGATATTTTTCCATACAAATTTTTCGGCGTCGCCCTCCCTAATATGAATTAGGGGTTCCGCCTCTATCCATTTGGTAAAATAATCAATTGCCACTATAAGGAATCTAAAATTACCTGCATGTACGGCCACCAGTATCCTTGCGACATAGCTCGATACGCCAAGCTCCGTCCCCTAACGTGGCTTCCACTGCATCCCTCGTGGATTTCCCATAGTAAGCTCGTCACATCAGCTGGGTGGACGCACAGGAGGTAAGGTCCAGAATAGGACCGGCGATAAAGCTTCTTGTTTGGCGACAGCTAAAACCTCGCATATTTCCTCCTTTCCTTTATACTTTCATTGGGTTCTTCCGGGAGAGTACCATATGCCAAGTACACAGCTATCGGTGTCATCCAGCTCGGACCTTCATTTCCCGGATCGATGCACATGATCTGCTGTTCCGCGATACTTGGTTCTCGTTGGAAATCCACGAAGATCTCCCTCCTTAGTTCAGATTTTACTGCAGTGGCCAAACAAGCCAGGCTGTCGGCATGTGAGTTTTGTTCCCGAGCAACCTGTTTCACCACAACATCTCCTATTTCTTGGATCAAGCACTTTGCTTCGGAAACATAGGCAGCCATCCGATCATCCCGTGTCGCGTATTCTCCAGTTAGCTTGTTGGCAACCAATTGTGAGTCACAATGGACCAATAATTTTCTTATCCGAAGCTCTTTGGCCATCACTAATCCGGACAATAGTGCTTCATACTCTGCCTCATTGTTCGAGGCATCGAATCCCAGTGTTACTGCTCGCTTGATTATTGCCCCTTCTGGCATTATGAGTACTATGCCGGCACCAGAACCTCGGGAATTAGATGCCCCATCCACATATAGTTGCCACTGCTGGTCGTCATTTGCACGACGCATTTGCCGATCTGGACTGCCTTGCTCGATCCTTTCCTTATGAGTGAATTCGGCTATAAAATCAGCTATCACTTGCCCTTTTATCGCATTTCTAGGTATTATCTTGATGTCATGTTCGCTGAGATCTATCGTCCATTTCATTAACCTTCCTGAGAGGTCGGCCTTCTGAAGGACTGATCGAAGCGGATGCTCTGTCAAGACTTTGATGGTGTGGGCCTGAAAGTAGTGTCTCAATTTTCGAGCTGCACACACCAAAGCCAATGCAAGCTTTTCCAGCGGTAAGTACCTGGTCTCGGCGTCCAGCAGGGTTCTGCTAATGAAATAGATCGGCTGATGGTACTTTCCTTGTTCCCTCATCAAGGCTGCGCTGACCGCGTGCTGAGATACCGCCAAATACAACACTAGCTCTTCCCCTTGCTCAGGAATGGAAAGGACCGGAGGGGAACTCAAATATTGCTTAAGCTGTGCGAATGCTTCGTCACACCTTTCATCCCATACCTGTCTTGCCTTCTTTTTTAGAGCAAGGAACAATGGTCGGCACTTGTCCGAACTCCTCGCTATAAAGCGATTTAGGGCGGCAAGCATCCCTGTCAGCCTCTGTACTTCCTTCATCGAGCTTGGTCTGTCCAACCCCTGTACTGCTGCCACCTGGTCGGGGTTAGCCTCTATTCCATTTTGGGTCACGATGTATCTAAGGAATTTTCCCGAGCTAACCTCGAATGAACATTTTGTGGCGTTCAGCTTCAGCTTGTATTTCCGCAAGATGTTGAATACCATCCTCAACTCTTCCTCATGGGCTTCCTTTTTCCTGCTTTTCACTACCATATCATCAACATAGGCCTCTATCGTACTTCCGATCAGGCTCTGAAATATCTTCGTGACCAACCTTTGATATGTTGCCCCCGTATTCTTGAGCCCAAAGGGCATTTGCTTGTAACAGAAGGTTCCCTTTGGGGTGATGAATGTTGTCTTCTCTTAGTCGGCCTCTGCCATTGCAATCTAGTGGTATTCCCGATACGCATCCAAGAAGCTCATCCGTTCATGTCCCGCCGTAGAGTCCACTAGCTGATCAATTTTAGGGAGTAAAAAGCTATCCTTAGGACACGCCTTATTTAGGTCGGTAAAATCTAAGCACACCCTCCATTTGTTGTCCTTTTTTGGTACTACCACAATGTTAGATAACCACTCTGGGTACTGTACCTCCTGGATGGCGTCCGCTTCAAGTAGTCTATCCACCTCTTCATTCACGGCTTCTTGGCACTCGGGGGCTAGCTTTCTCTGTTTTTGAGCTACTGGTTTGGCTCTAGGTTCCACCCCCAGCTTGTGAATGATGACATCAGGGTCAACTCTAGGCATCTCATGTGGGGCCCAGGTGAAGATGTCGGCGTTCTCATTGAGTAGCCGAGCTAGGCTATCTTGTTCGCCTTTGGCCATTGACTTCCCAATCATCCAATATTGCTCGGGGAATGGCACACCCCTCTTTTGGACAACAAATTTTTCCAGCTCTTCCATCGCCGAACTGGTCTGGTCGGATTTCTTCTTGCCTTCTTCCGACTGACTTGTCTGTAGTTGCTATTTCTGGTCTGTTCTCATGTCCGGACAATCGCTTTCCTCGACCTTTAGGGCCTTCCCCTTGATTGCAGCTATCAGGCAATTTCTGGAAACCGCCTGGTCTCCCTTGATCTCCATATCCCCTTCATCGTTGGAAATCGGATCCTCTGATGGTAAGTTGAAGGGACTGCCTTCATCCGATGGATCCACGTCCGTCCCATGATGGCATTATAAGGTAACGGCACATCTACCACGAGAAATTCTACATCCGAATGAATTGGTCCAGCTCCGACCTGTACCGTGATGAAGCCCATCGGATGTACAGCTTGTCCGCTGAATCTGAACAAGGGTATGGAGGTCGGCTTCAGGTCGAGCGTTTTAAGCCGAGCTTATCAAATAGCTCGGCGTACATGATTTCTGACGAGCTCCCCGGGTCAACCAATATCCTCCGAACATCATATTCTTACATCCTCAAAGTCAGCACCAACGCATCATTGTGTGGTTGAACTACGTCCCGTAAATCCTCATCCGTGAATGAAATTTCTCCACCCTTTCGTCCTTCCTCACAAACCATTCTTGTCTCAGTGGTTGTTTGGTATACCTCCTTTAGGTGCGCAACCATTTTTCTATTTTGGCGGATGAATCTGATAGTCATCTTAGAAGGGTTGGTGGCTCCATGCATCACATCTATCACTCCCACTGGTTTCTCCTTCTGCTGGTTGGCGTCGCTTCTCAATTCTTTCCTGGCCGAGCTGCCCTGGGCATTTTTTGGTCGGGAATGCTCCACATATTCTTTCAAGTGTCCCTCTTTCACGAGGTCTTCCAAGTGCTGCTTGAGGATCCTGCAATCTTTTGTTAAATGCCCATGTTCCTGGTGGTAGGAACACCATAGGTTAGGATTCCGACGCCCTGGGTCGTTGACCATCTTCGAAGGTCTCCTAAAGTACTGCTTGTCCTTGATCTGGGTCAGAATTCGGAAGATCGGCTTTTTGAAGATGGTGTAAACCCCCTCATATGCCGACCTTGGGGGCTCAGGTTGGGTTGATCCGCGCTCCGACCTTTCACCAAATTCTCTTCTTCGCTTCCGCTTACTCTCCTCCTCCGCTAGGTGGGCCCATCTTGGCTCCATGACACCCATATCTTCTTCCAATTTTATAAATTCCTCAATGCATTCCATTAACTCGCCTTGGGTGGCGAGAGATCGTTTTGTCAAGGATTGACGGAGCTGGCTCTCCTTTGACAGTTCAAGCTTGAATGTCGCCACCGCAACATGCTCATTGTTTCCTTCCACTTCATTATAGAGCCGTCAATAACGGGTGCTATACTCCCTTAAGCTCTCCGAGCTCTGCTTTTTGAGGGTTAATAGTGCCCCCACATCCTTTGGTTGTTTTGAGTTCGTCACGAACCGCGTGACGAAGGCCCCAGCAAGCTCTCGAAAACTGCAGATTGACTTCAGTTCCAGTCGAGAGAACCATTTCAAGGAGAGGTCGCCAAGACTCGATGGGAACACCTTACACATGAAGGGTTCATTTCCGGCCCACAGTGCCATAAAATGCTGGAAGGGCTGGACGTGGTCGGCAGGGTCCGAGGTCCCATCATACACCCTTAACTTCGGGATCGTAAACCGTCGAGGTGGATCCATCTTTTCTATTTTTTCTGAGAATGGGGATTCGAAACTTTGGGCATTTCTTAAGCATCCCGTCCTGGTCGGATTCTCCTTTCTGTCGATCAGTGCCCTCTCTATTAGGGCCTTCACGTCTTTCTCGGCAAGGCCTTGCTATGGAACCCTCCTTTGTGATGGAACATCTCCTCTTGCGCCCTGAGCTCGGGCCTTGTTCTTTTCTTCCTTCCGTTGTCGGGAGCTTGAAATCCGACTCCCTTCGTCGCCCGCCTCGTTCTGGCATGGGAGCTTCGAGGCCTTGAGCCAGAAAGGGGTTTCATTGGCTGCAGCGCCGTCGTTCGTCCTCGGTTCCCCTTGCCCAGGGTCTCCAAGACTTCTTACGGGGTTAGGGAACGCCTTTTTGTTTTCTCCAGCTCCTGCAACAGGTTGTCAATTTTCTCTTGCTGTTGTCTGACTCCTTCAGCCATATCCCGTACGATGTCCCTGCAGGTTTGCTCAAGACGGGCATACGTGTCGTGCGACGGGCTCTTCTCCAAAAGTCCCTTGCCCAGCCTTTGGTGTGCTTTTTCTTGCGGTTTCTCTACAGAGGGAGAAACTTCCACTCGGGTTGGGCCTGTGCGGTGGATCTCCGATCGAATCCGCCCCTTTTCCCCTCCAGGTGGAATAGTATGCCCACTTTCCGTGCACGAGACATACTCAAAGTCCACCTCATTGTTTTGGCCGGGACGGCTATCCTGGATGATGCTCTTGCTCCGACATTGACTCAGCAGATTGTGAGTGTTTTCCTCTCGTTCCCACAGACGGCACCAATTGTAAGGTCGGATTTTGCAGGATCGGATCTGGTGCGAACTGCTTGCTGTGCTCCTTCTTCCTCCTGTTATGGGCTCTTCTACCTAATTCGGATCCTGCTCAAGAAATTAGAAGCGAGGTGAGTTCGATCGGTATGTTCGATCGAACACACTCCAATGCTCAAGTTAGTTCAAAAGATGAATTGGGACTATCTCCTTTCTCCTCTACTAGTGATGTGTGTTTTTTTCATACCTTATTCTCCTCGTTTTCTTCTATTTTATCTTCTTCCTCTTCCCCCCTAGCCACCATCCGCGGTCCGCGAGGTCTTCACGTCTTTCATCGTGTCTTCCAACGTGGGGGAGAATGCTTCCTCCCACTTCGCACGCCTTTCCCCTCTTTCTGCTGGTCATCAACCTTTTCCCCTTTTTCCTGCATCGTGCCTTCATGAGCCAACTGGGTTTAGTCAGCCAGTTCAACCCAATTTGGCTTGGCCCAAAACCCACAAGCAGTCTTCACAGGTCGGACCAGGTCCGCGAGCTGGGTCAGGCCACATCAAGTGTCGAGCCCACTGTCCTCACAACCCCTATATTTAATGATGACATAATTTAGTAAAGCCCATTTTCCCATCTCATGCATGAAAGGCAAATGACCACTATATTTAATGATGACATAATTTATCTGTAACAATATTTTAGTGTGGGGCAAACACATGGAGCAGATTAGCTGGTACGTTAGTGATATTCTTAGATCATCTTTATCCTTAGGATAAGATTAGTTGGTATTACTTATAAATGTAAGTCCCTTCATCCAATGTTACTTGCAGTGAGAATTATGGAAACAAAGTGATTCTTGAAATTTTATAATAAGATCCTAGTTGTGCAAGTTTCGTGCCCAACTTTATGGGCACAAACTTGAATGTATAGAGAGGGACTTTATTATCACTCATAACTCTAAAGCTCTCTTGACTCTTTTTTTGGTAAAAAGCTCTTTTGACTTAGTATCATCTTCTGTGAAATGTATTCCTGGATTTATTGTTGCTCAAATGTTCCCGCTTTCTATTTTGTTTTGGCAAATTTAACCATGAGCAACCATTCAAGGATTTGTTTTAGTAGAAGTTTCTCTTCAAGGATTTAGATGATGATTTACCAAAAAATAAATGGATTCAAATGATTTCTAGTATTGCCTTAAATTGGCCCAAGACAACACTACATGATGCATACTTATCCACCCAAGTATTCTTTGTGCCTTTTGGTGCTACTTTCTTCTTTGATCAATAGAGGGGACAACCAAAGTAGAACGGAGAAGATTGTGAGGGCTATAGTTTTTGAAAGTCTTCAATTGCAAAGAGCACAAATGAGGGCTTAAAAAAACGAAAAACTAATCGTCAGTATTTTTCCAATTGTGCATAAATAAAGCAACCATCACGCATACCTTATACTGCACAACAGAACTAGTTCAAGGAATATCATTTGTGTGTCAACATTATCATCACTGATTTTCCATAATCATCTCCATACATCGGAAATAAAAACTTACAATCCCCATACATTGCCTTTCTTAATACATAGCTTTGGGGGGTAAGAATTCTCATCGTTACTAAATTCTATTTGTAGGCTATGATTCAATAGTGCTCATGGAAATGGAGAAAAACAACTAAAGATCACGAAAGTGATCAAAGGAAAAAATTTATCTTAAATTAGTGGCTTTATATGAACTACAGGTAACTTGTGTCTTGTATAAATCACTAACCCGTTGAAGATAGATGGTAACAAGATTAAGAGACGAAAAATGTCTGAAGTGAAATTGCTCGTTATGTCTTGCAAACAAAGAGACTATAACGATGATGGTGGGATAATTTAAGATCTTATAGGATATTATGCTCCTAAACTACGTACTCCTTCAAAACTCGCCGGGCGTTTTTCTAAAAAAAAGGTCTATCTTTTAGACAATAAAAGTGTG
This sequence comes from Umbellularia californica, assembly GCA_028538565.1. NCBI lineage: Eukaryota > Viridiplantae > Streptophyta > Magnoliopsida > Laurales > Lauraceae > Umbellularia > Umbellularia californica. Next base: position 28,358,902 of record JAPQWN010000002.1, read on the forward strand.
ACATGTGTCATCAGTGATACATATCCGATTCTCTCTCCTAAATACTTTCCTATAAAGATGGATCTCTTAAAATACAAATAAATTATTAGCTATTAGATAGGAACAGAAACTCCCATTTTGAGATATGGGAGAATTTCCCTTATAAAAGAAACATTCAAAGATCACCTACATATCCAATGCATCCTAAAACAACTAAAACCATCAACGGCAATAAACTATATTCACAATTAAAGGTGGTTCAAAGGTCACCTACATATCCAATGCATCCTAAAACAACTAAAACTATCAATGACAATAAACTATATTTACAATAATGGACCACCTTTAACCACATCAAACACATCACTACAAGACAAATAAAATGCTCTTGCCAATCTCAAGAAAAAAAAAATCTAACTTAATAACCCATGGTGAGCGCTGGCATGTCCACCTACTCTATTTTTAGAAATAAATATTAATTAAATGTAAAACATATATATAAATATACATATATATATATATTAAAAACTTTGTCAAAACACAGTGATACAAGAATCACCACAATCACTATAAAGTATTCATCCACAATGTGCGGGTTATTTCCGTGGTCCAGAAATTACTCCCAGTTCGGTAATAGTACCAAATGGGTTTGCCTCGGGCCTGGCTTCGGTCAGTTCGGCGATAGCGCCAGCTGGCACCAAGCCCAGGTCCACCTCGGTAAAGATACCGAGCACACTCCGATGAGTTCGGCATCTCATATCTCGGCAGTATCTCCCGAGCTTGCGCTCTTGGCCTCGATGACTTTCCCAGTTCGAACACTTACCGAGGTGAACACCGAGCGTCTAATCTCCATTATGGGAAGGGACAGCTGCATTACAGAGCACTCTGACAAAGGGTGGCCACCGAATATTGATAAGGGGCCTTCCCTATCACGTCCACATTTATGTGAGGGATTTGAGGAGAGATTCGATGGGACAGTACCCTCACTTACCCCCACCAGAGGTCCTAGGTATGGGCTGATGGGACAAGTATCATCACCTACCTCCACTATAGAACCTTTCACTCTCTTCTATATATACTTGCATGGTAAGCTATGAACAGGTACGCAATACACAACATACACTGTGCTATTCTGCTTGAACTTTCTTCCCCACTTCACCCTAGTTCAGTGACTGCACTAACTCAGGTGTCGGAGTGCATTTGGCTGGTAGCAGCCCGGGGCTCTGACCTCTGTTTCTTCTCCCTTTTAGGTTTCAGGCCATTGGCAAAGTTCCCGATCGTTTATACAGCATCTTCACAACCCCCATTACTATCTAGACTAAGTCCGTAATTTTTAGGCACACACACACAAGGTACCAAATATATCACTAATAACAGTAGACATTTAGAGAGTAAGAAAAGAAGAAAAGTCGAATTAAGAATACTCTGCTAACATATAATAATATTACTTGAACCGGTGACTCTCCCTGAGCTTTAAGAGTACTATTACTAGGTAGTCACAAATAAGAAATCTTGACCCATAGTTCAATAAGCCAGACATGGACTGACCTAAAACCCATGTAAACCACCAATAATATGATCCAATATAGTTGTCAACATACAATCTACCTAAACCGATGACCCCACCTAAAATTGTAGGTTGTTGGTCAGGAAATCCAAACCCGCTATCAAGTATCAAAACAACTGTTGTGGCGGGCAGCAATGTGTAGTGGCATAGCAATGTGAATAAAAAAATTGATCAATTAACCAAAAGAATCTAAAATATTGGAATATGTTAGAATTTGATTTTTTTTTCTATAGTAATTAAAAAAGGGGTGTAGTAGTCCCTTAGTGCATAGAGGTTCTGCATTGCTGAATGATTATAAAATAATAGTATTGATCTATTTTTCACATGTATTACTAAGCCAGAAACTATTATACGTTTCTAATTCATAATTCAAATAAGCAATTTAGCACAACCATATATAATATAAGATACATAAATTATAAAATGATGCTTAAAAAAAATCTTAAAGTTCAAATTAAATGAAAAATTAATTTTCATCAAAACAATAATGCACTTTTGTTGGGAGTTGAGGAAAGAATACTTATACGAATACCCAAGGAGGTGTCTGCTACGATATATCTAAAGAAGAGCTCTTGAGAGAAACTATATGTATCAACTTTAAGTTGGCAAGGTCTTATGTTTTTCAGTGGTCTTTTAAGCATAGAATGGTAGAAGAGCTATTGAGAAAAAAAAAAAAAAAAAACCCTACTATATGTTCTAAAAAATGATAGAAAGTAGTTGTTAGTATCATTGTAGCGGCCCGTACGAACTGTAGTAGCCCGTAAAAGACTATAGCAGCCGCTACGCTATTTTGATCTATATGCCGCTGTTAAAGTGGGACAAGGATTAACTTCTTAAACCCCATGTAAACCACCCAAAATGTAATACTAATGGATAGATTCTTGCACTCTGGTCTTTTTTTTTTATGGTGATATGCATAAATGAGTATAATTTTTGCATGGGCCTATAATAACTTATTCATAAAGGAGGGACCATATGGAATAACACTTAAAAAAAATATTAATATTATACATGTTGGCAACTTGGGTCAAGATGACCTGTGAAAGGTCGCTAGTTGTTTTAAAACTCATTTAATTAAAAAAAAAAAGTTGTATTCTTGCCCATGAAACATCTTGAACCCTAATCATGGATACATAATTTAGTTTGATAAGTGATATCAATCTTAATGTTACATACATTATTCTATTACATTAATTAATTATAGAAAATCAATAAAATGACTATGGCACAATAGAAAATCATCACAAAATTTGAAGTGTAATAAATGTGTTGTGGTTAACAAAATCATTATGCATGATTTACGTATGATGGCACAATACTATATAAAATACATCTTTCCTTCTCTCTTTCATTCATAAATGCTTATTCAAAAACTTTTTAGATAGTGAGATAACAACTGCTTCAAAAAAATCAATAAATAATTATTGAGATATTGGAAGAAAACAAAGAAAATAAGGTATAATTGTTAAATTTGGAGTAATAGGAAGAATTTATATATAAGTGTTTTTCTTTTTATACTTTTTAAAATAATTTTATGATTTTATGAGGTTCTAATGATAGAATATGTAGATGGTGTGGTCCACTTGACCACACTACACACATGGGTCCTTGGACGCTTAAAGCACACAAGGAATCTCTTTATTTGGTATTTTAGAAATATTATTGGACTTGAAAATTAATGATTGCTTTCTACTCAAGTTACTAATAAGAGTGACTATATTAGGATTTCCATTGTGGGACGCGAACTCATACAAACATCTATAAACATCTATATTTCTCAAAAAAATCACAACTAAGATCACACGCCCAATGAATAGAGTGGTGACGGCTGTCATGGATATTCACCAACTGCTAGAGCTGGTACGTGGAGTTTCTTCTTTGTTGTCTTTCCAAAATTATTTTGGGATCTTTTGTGAACAGCACAAAAAAAAAATCTTCTAAATAACATTAAAATGCATTTTGTAGGCACCAATAGATCTATTTATATCCATATTCGAGGAGATAACATCAACATCTAATCTCCATAAGCTATAGATTCAGATAATGTAAATCCTACTCTGGGTCCAATGTGGGGCATAGAAATCAGTATTGAGAAAAAAAGGTTTCTATTAGCAGGGCAAAAATTTCTTTTAGTGAGGAATTTGAGAAATAATTAAAATCCTTACCACACTATACCTCAAAACTATTATTACAATATAATGGGTAAAAAAAAAAACTATTATTACAATATAATGGGAACAAAAGAGTTATGGACTATTTATTACATACCCCAAAAATGCTTTTTAAAAAAAGATGCACTTAGATTGCTCTTTATATCCAAAAATGATAAAAATGGGTGTGAAAGACTAAAAAAGAGTTGTAAATTGCATGATCTTAGGATTTTTACTCATGAGCATATGATTTTGATTAAAAATTAAATTAAATAACTTTCAAGATAATAATATGCGGTTGACATTTATAAAAAAGTCTTGATTTTTGGCCTATTGTTTAGAGCCCAAATCCTTTCTAAAACTTTAATGAAACTACCAACCTTGATGGAATATTTGACATGTAATTAGTATAAAAAAAATATTTTAAGCACCTATATTTATAGTAATCTAAAAAAATTCCACTTAGGAATTAAATTAGGTTTATTTAATCTAGATCTTGAAGTAAAATGCTAAAAACTCAAAATCTTATAATAAATTAAACAAGTTGTGGTGATCAATAATGGGCAAGAAAAAGAAAGAATAAAAGGAGAAAAATCACAACATATTACATACCTTATTGGTGATTTGATGACTTGTCTTTTTTATGAGTAAAAGACCAAAATAACCTTATGTGTTTTCAAAGTTCCATTCTTTACTAAGAGGGAAAAAATATTATTGAGGAGCAAACAAAAGAAAAAGAAAAGTTGAGGAGGGGCAAAAGGATAGGATTAAAATATATCTATCCATATCTTTCTCCTTATTTAAAGGGAAGGAAGATATTGTTTCATTCTATCAACATTTGCTAGCTATATAAAATCTTTTCTTTTCGTTTTTCATTTTAAGGACGCAATAAAGATGGTGCATTAGTTGGCATATGAGATTTTATATAGCTAGCAAAATGTTGATAGGATGAAACATATCTCCCTGTTTTAGCGAAATATGGGATCTGGGCTCCCTCTCAATGCTATGTAGCTCCATCCCCGATGGGCACCTATAAATTTGAGGGGGCCTCCATCATAAACAGAATTACTTTTTTAATATTTAAGGGTCCTCCCAATGAAAATCATCTAATTATACCCCTAGTTTTGGTCTTTTGTTGGAATTGCATTTAGAGGTGCTCATGGGCTTTGACCAAGTTAGGATTAAGTGATATAAAGCCAAAAGCGTAGCTTACACGAATAAGAGATGCTTATAATTTAGTGATAATTTGTCCAAAAGATTGCTAAAAACCTCGTATAACTCATAATGTCATTTTGGTACTATTTGATTTTGTAAATAGAACGAGCATGAGGACATGTAACATACCTCCAAATTTGAAAAACCCGATTTGATTTTGTCAGCAGAATAATCACATTGTCAAGAATTAAAAACTGACATAAGTAATATAATTGAACTTAATCTCAATCTGATCCCTTTGAGTATGATCTATATTTTATCAAGTACTCAAAGTTAAACAGTTGCAACTTTTTTGTTTACTCTATATGATAGATAGACTCATCCTATGGGTTTGCTATATTTTTGGTAGGAAAGATCAGAGAGGATTGATGTGAGATATTGATTTGAAAGGGATTTTAGGGGAGGTCGGGTGGATATATAATTATTAGAATTTAGAGATAACATAGGGATCGGAGGATTATATTTGAATAGATGGTAAAGTTCTCCAATAAAATGAGATTTGCTATATGGACCCCACATAAAATGAGACGGCAAACTCACAAATGGAGTGTCAGCATTAATGAAATCCTAGATAACTAATATAAATTCTATATCACACGTTTTTTTCTTCACAATCATTTGATTAGTGGTTCGCACGTTGATGGGCTTAAGTTTCACCTGTATATATAGGGAGGTGCTCTTGTGAGAGACTCTCACCTTACTATGAGAGATAAGATGATAGATGTTCCTGTGAGAGCATCTCCATATATATATATGGGGCCAGCTCTCCTAAGTTGCAGCTTAGCTTATCCTAAGCTAAAACAGGGATGGTCCCACAAAATCAAAATCGATTATGCTGTTTTTTGGATGATGATCGTCTCCAAAATCAAGATAAATCCAATCAAAACTGAATTTTTCAGTTCCATTATGCAAAAAATAGATATAATCAAGTTTGATTTGTGGGACCCGCACTATTCAAGCTTAGGATAAGCTAAGCTGCAGCTTAAGAGAGCCACACTCTATATATATATATATATATATAAAATAAGGGAGAGCAGTATTTGAATCCCTGGACATTTTGGACCCTTGGATTTATGTACATATTTTTGTACATAAATCCTAGGGCTGAGAAGGGATTGAAGAGCTTGGTAATTTTGTAATTATTTGAAAACAAAGGGGCAGTAACTTTTTACTAAGGACAAGAGGATACGGGAGTGCCATTGATTTTCTGTGAAATTACGAAATCTGCCATTATCTTTTCCCAGAGGATATGGGAGTGTCCTTAGTTTTCTGTGAAATTACGGAACGTGCCATTATCTTTTTAAAACTTCCTTGCAAGTAGAGATATGATTAATACACGGCTATGATTGCAATTGAGTGATTGAACGGTGTGGAATTTGAGCCCACAACTTACCAGTTTGTCACTTCACATATATATGCTGTTTTTCACGGATTGTGGAATCTGGGCTAACTTGGATTGTTTTGGTAGCAGATGCAAACGTGGCTTGCATGCAATTAAACTAGACTGCTTATAGTAGTGGGCCACTTCTGGTATTTAATGGTAGTTAAACAAGGATCCAATTGGCTGGGCTGTTTTACCTAAAAAAACAAAATCCGGCTGGGCTTGATTTGAAGCTGATTGATCCAATGGGCCACATAGAAAATTTGAGTTAAATTTGTTAAATTATGAGCGGTGTTAGTTGTTAGGTGGTCAAAAGAAGAGTAATTAGATTTAGTTGTGCTCAGAGCGTGGTGCGCTGTGCTTTCAGGCACGGGCAATGACTAGTACATATATATATGAAGATGCTCCTATGAGAGCATCGCTCACCTTATATGAGAGATTGGAGTAGGGGCCCTCACATTTAAGTTGTTAACATTAGATATGGATGTGAGGGCCCCCACCCAATCTCTCATATAAGGGGAGAGATGTCTCTCATAGGAGCAGCTCCCCATATATATATATATATGGGGACATTCATGTGCATCCATCCCTCATAGGGTGAGGGACACTTATATAATTGGAAACATTCATGTAGAAAAGAGTAAAAGCCAATATATGGTCATATGTAAAAAAAGAATCTTCATGTGCAAAGAAGGAAAGCCATGTAAGTGTCATTCACCCTATAGTAAAGGATGGATGCACATGAATGTTCCCATATATATATATATATGGGAGGTGCTTTTGTAAGAGATATTCTCACCTTACTATGAGAGATAAAGTGGGGGCCCTTACATCCATATCCAATGTCAACAACTTAAATATGGGGGCTCCCACCTTTATCTCTCATAGTAAGGTGAGAGTGTCTCTCACAGGAGCACCTTCCTATATATATATATATATATATATATAGGAAGGTGCTCCTGTGAGAGACACTCTCACCTTATATATATATATATATATATATATATGGGAAGGTGCTCCTGTGAGAGACACTCTCACCTTACTATGAGAGATATATATAGGGAGATGCTCCTGTGAGAGCATCTCTCACCTTATTATGAGATATATATAGGGGTATGCTCATATGAGAGATATCTCTCACCTTATATGAGAGATATATATAGGGATATGCTCATATGAGAGATATCTCTCACCTTATATGAGAGATTGGGGTTGGGGGCCTCACATTTAAGGTGTTGGCATTGGATATGGGTGTGAGGGTCCTCACCTAATCTCTCATTTAAGGTGAGAGATATCTCTCATAGGAACATCTCCATATATATATAGGGGAACATTCATGTGCATCCATCCCTCACCATAGGGTGAGGGCACTTTCCCTTTTTTGCACATGAATTCTCCTTTTGTACTTCATCCTATGTACTTGAAATTCCCCTTTTGTACTTGGGAATCTCCATTGATGGAGGCATCCCTCACCCTATGGTGAGGGATAGATGCACTTGAATATTTCCTATATATATATATATATGGAGCCAGCTCTCCTAAGCTGCAGCTTAGCTTATCCTAAGCTGAAGCAGGGCTGGTCCCACAAAATCAAAGTCGAATATGCTGTTTTTTGAATGATGATCGTCTCCAAAATCAAGATAAATCCAATCATAACTGGATTTTTTAGTTCCATTATGCAAAAAACAGATATAATCAAGTTTGATTTGTTGGACCAACCCTATTCCAGCTTAAGATAAGCAAAGCTGTGTAAGACTCTGGGAGAGTCTGTGATGAGATGAGATGAGATGAGAGGAAGAAGACACACAGTATGGGAGAAGACTCAATGATCAATTGATCATCGACCATCCTATTTTATAATGAATAGATACCTTAATCAAGGCACTAAGTATGTTAGGATTTACAATCTTAGAGAAAATCAAGGAATGAAAGAATCTCCTAATCTATGTATGGAAATATTACAGGGAAAATAGTAACAAGAAATCAGTAACCAAATCAAGGATCCCATACGTGGGATATTTATATATATACAGTGGGCTGGGCCTAAGTGGGCCCACGTGGGCCAAAGCCCACACTATCTTCTACAGTCCCCCTCAAATTGATGTGGTAATTTAGAGAACATCAATTTGTGAGTGAGATCATGATGGCGTGGTTTGGGAAGTGCTTTTGTGAAGATATCTGCCAACTGGGTATGAGTAGAGACATGTGGCAGAGTTATCTTCTCAGTAACAACATGCTGACGGATGAAGTGACAATCAATCTCAATATGCTTTGTTCTTTCATGAAAGACCGGATTGTTTGCAATTCGGGTAGCACTGGTGTTGTCCCCATGAAGAGGTGTAGAGCTACCAATAGTGACACCGAACTCACAAAGAAGACGGCGTAGTCAGATGATTTCAGCGCTCGCAGATGACATGGCCTGATATTCGGCCTCAGCAGACGATTTGGAAACTGTGGTTTGCTTCTTGCACTTCCATGAAATCAAAGATTCCCCAAGAAACATACACCAACCAGTGGTAGAGCGCCGAGAATCGGGGCAACCAGCCCAGTCAGCATTCGCATAAGCAGATAAGTGCAGAGAAGCGCCGGAAGAGTAGAAGAGACCATGATTAAGGGTGCCTTTGACATAGCGGAGTATGCGCAAAGCAGCAGTAAGGTGAGGTTTGTGAGGATTGCTCACAAACTAACTAACCGTATGAACGGCATGAGAAATATCCGGCCTAGTCATAGTTAAGTAGAGCAAGCTACCAACTATCCGCCGGAAAACAGAGGGATCATCCAGGGGAGGGCCATCATCCGCACTGATCTTATTGTTCAACTCCATAGGTGTATCAAAAGTGTGAGCATCATCGAGTCGTGCCGAAGTGATTAAATCTGTAGCATATTTCCGCTGATGAACCCGAATGCCAGATTTGCTACGCACGAACTCCAGCCCTAGAAAGTAGGTGAGAGGACCAAGATCCTTCATTCTGAAGTGGCGAGTGAGATGATGTTTGAGTTCCGTAATGCTAGCACGATCATTGCCACTGATAATCATATCATCAACATATACTAACAGGAAAGTGTAGCCTTTTGATGTCCATCTAAGAAAGATTGAGCTATCCGAATGACTCTGTCTAAATCCTGCTTGAAGAATTGCCGCCCGAAACTTATCGAACCAAGCCCTGGGAGCCTGCTTAAGGCCATACAAAGATTTCCGCAACTTACAAACATGCTGAGGAGGACAGGCATATCCTGGAGGAGGCTTTAAGTAAACAGTTTCTCTCAAATCCCCATGGAGAAAGGCATTTTTGACATCCATTTGCCACAGAGGCCAGTGGCGGGCTGCAGCGACACAGAGGAGAGTACGGACTGTGGTCATTTTAGCCACTGGTGCAAATGTCTCCTCATAGTCCAGTCCATACTCCTGTTTATATCCCTGCGTAACCAATCGGGCTTTGTAGCGATCAAGACTCCCATCGGAGTGAACTTTGATGGAGTAGATCCATTTACTGCCAATCACAGAGGCTCCTTCAGGAGCTGGTACCAAGTCCCATGTCTGATTTGCTTCGAGAGCGAGTAATTCCTCATTCATAGCATCCTGCCAGTAAGCAATCTTCGAAGCCTGTGAATATGAAGTGGGGATAGGAGCACTATCTAAGGATGAAAAGAGAGCAGGAAAACCATAGCGGTTAGGGACAATGGAAGGACGATTAGATCGTCGCAGAGAGAGGATATGATCAGAGGAAGCATGATTACCTGTAGGAGCAGGAGGCTGCACTGAGAGATGATCAGGAGAGGGAGGTACCATAGGAGGACCCTTGTTACGCCGGACATAGACCTGAACAGCAGGTGAGGCAGGAGTAGATTCCTGGAATTGTGGCAAATAGGACACAGCAGTAGGATGATGATCTAGACGCAAGGAAAAGAAAGGAATTTGTTCCAGGAATATTACATTTCGAGAAATTCGCATGCGTTTTTCAAATCGGTCATAACACAAGAATCCTTTGTGTTCAGAACTGTAGCCAAGAAAGATGCATTTGGCAGCCTGTGGAGATAGCTTAGTGCGTTCATTCGGTGGAAGATGAACAAAACACAGACAACCAAACACACGTAAGTGAGAGTATGAAGGAGGATGGTCAAAGAGAACTCCGTAGGGAGTAGTCTTGCCTAGAACAGTGCTAGGAAGACGATTGAGCAGATATACTGCAGTCTGGGCAGCATCACACCAAAATTCAGGAGGAACTAAGGATGCCAATAAAAGGGTGCGAACAGTTTCAAGAATATGCCTGTTCTTTCTTTCCGTAACTCCATTCTGCTGTGGAGTGTGCGGACAAGATTTTTGATGAAGAATTCCTTTATTAGAGAGGAAAGCAGAGAATTCATGAGACATGTATTCTCCGCCAGAATCGGATCTAAGGATCTTGATATCTTTCTTAAATTGGGTGTGGACCATGTTATAGAATCTTTTAAAAACAGAGAACACTTCAGATTTTAAACGCAGGAAATAAATCCAAGTATATCGGGAATGATCATCAATGAATGTCACATAGTACTTGAAACCTGCCCTCCTTAAGGTAGGAGCAATGCCCCAAACATCAGTGTGAATGATGTCAAAAGATTCTAATGCACGAGAATTATGAACAGAAAATGGCAAAATATGACTCTTACTTAAACAACACGTTTCACATTTTGATTGAGATAAAGAAGACATCATTTTATTATCAACCATAGAGTCCAAACAACCAAGTTTAAACAAAGAATTTAAATAGGCATTGTTCACATGACCAAGTCGTTTATGCCAAACAGTCCACAAGTTTTTGAAATTATTAAAAGAAGAAGCAAAGAAGGAATGATGTCCAAGCAAAAACAGGCGCCCATGTTTACTCCCCGTCGCGATCACCGTCCCAGTTTGTCGCCCCTGTATGACACAACTAGAGGAAGAAAAGTGAACAAGATAGCCATCATCAATAAGTTGTCCTACAGAAAGTAAATTGGCTGATAATTTTGGAACAAAATAGACATCAGAAAGGGTGATGGACTGTCCAGTGACACTAGATAAAGTAATGGTACCAACTCCAGAAATGGGTAGTTGATCACCATTGGCAGTGGTAATTTTTTCTTTTCCAAGGTACGGGTGGGAATCTGTAAAGCTATGTTCTACAGAGGTCATATGATTGGAGGCTCCTGAATCTAAAAACCAAGTGGAAGAGGTGATAGAAGAAGAAAGAGATGCGGAAGAATGAAAGGCAGGAGATGCTATATGAGAATGAGGTTGATACCAACCACCAGAGAAGCCCATAGACGCATATGCAGAGGAATCAAGAAGAGGCGCAAGGAAGGCTTTGGGTGCTTCGGGTGCTTCTAGAATAGTGCGCTGTGAAGTGAGACGAAGTTCTTCGCGAAGGACTTCTTGGAAGCAAGTATCAAGATTAGCAGTATTCTCCCGATTCATTAGCGCAGACCGAACAGATTCAAATTCCGGTCGTAGATTCATAAGAAACTGGCTAATATGAGTTTCTTCTTGTAACTGGAGAGCCTCAGATAGAAATCCAGAAGAGACCGTTTGGATCAGCATAGAATCCCTTTCAGTCCATAAGGTGAGGAAACCATTAAAGTATTCTTGCACAGTTTTATCCCCTTGACTGTATCTGGCAATTTCACTATCTAGATGAAATTTCCGGGCTTTATTGGTTTGATGGTAGACTTTCTTCAGATGAGCCCACATATCAAATGATGTGGTGTAGGCTTGAAGAGCCACAGCCAGAGAAGGATCAATAGAGTTAAGGATCCAAGTGATGACTTTCGCATTCTCTTTGGACCAAGTGGCTAGACCTTTTGAGTCAGCAGTACTTGTAATCTGAGGCTTAGTTATCGATCCATCAAGATAACCAAAAAGGCCCTGTCCTTCGACAAAGTTCCATAAGTGGAAGGACCAAGACATATAATTTTGCCCATTAAACTTAACAGGAATCACATCATACTTTTCCATGATCACAAAAGGCCGTAGAATGTATCACAGAGAAGATGTCCAACCAAAAAAAACCTTTTGACAGAGAGGGATGAAGGGGATAAACAGCAATAATCAGCAAGAAAGGCTGAATGTCTGGTGCAGATGGCTAACTGGAGTAGATGATGAACTCCAAATAAGAAACGAACCAACAGTGCAGAAAATACCCAAATATTGCAGAAGAAAGGTGCCAGACGACCACTATTTTGGTCCTGGAGTGGGCACGTGGGGCCCACAATGGGATCAGACCACTGATCAGGGAAAATAGTCTTCTGTAGGATAGTTTTTACTAACTTCTAGATCAGGTTGCAAGGCAAACTGATGAAAATCCACCCAATTGAACGGATCTGATGAAAACTATCTTGTAAAACTGTGAAAACACAAATGACAGTAGATGGCCTACCTCTGATGTGCTATAAATCCTGGAAAAATGCCCATAAACCTTAGAGAGGAGGGACGACCACTGTGGTAGTGGTGATAGGTGCTATCTTGATGATGATCTGATGGCCCACTTTGATCACCACGGTGCAGAAGTCGACACAGTGAATCTGATGACGACAAAGAGAAGGTTGCTGTTGCTAGATTCGTGAGAAAGGATTGCTAGAGAGAGATGAAGATGTCCCACAAGGCTCTGATACCATGTAAGACTCTGGGAGAGTCTGTGATGAGATGAGATGAGATGAGAGGAAGAAGACACACAGTATGGGAGAAGACTCAATGATCAATTGATCATCGACCATCCTATTTTATAATGAATAGATACCTTATTAATCAAGGCACTAAGTATGTTAGGATTTACAATCTTAGAGAAAATCAAGGAATGAAAGAATCTCCTAATCTATATATGGAAATATTACAGGGAAAATAGTAACAAGAAATCAGTAACCAAATCAAGGATCCCATACGTGGGATATTTATATATATACAGTGGGCTGGGCCTAAGTGGGCCCACGTGGGCCAAAGCCCACACTATCTTCTACAAGCTGTAGCTTAGGAGAGCCCTGCTCTCTCTCTCTCTCTCTATATATATATATATATATATATATATATAAAAGCTACCTCCGTTGGTTCAAAATTATTTTTATTAGATAAGAACCATACCAGCTTTTGTGACTTAAAATTTTATTTTAATAATGCTAAAATTTAGCACATTATAAACCTATTTTCTATCTAGAAATTAATAGAAACCGTACTTTGTGACTATTACACATGGCAATAACATCCACCTATCGATGACTATATTTAAGCCTCCGTGAGGCGTGTTCTGCTAGTTTCACTCTTTCAAAATTTAAAACTTATGATTGGACTCTTTAAATCAATCAATGTCAAAATCATCCAAGATTTTCAGATCTAACCAATCCTAGCTTATTTCTATCCGATTAGAAAGTGTAATTATTCCGTACAATCTCTCCCTCCAGTCAAAATCACACCAAAATCAAAATTGAAATTGAGTTTCAATTTCACAAATTAGAGTCTAATTTTAAAATGAATCCTATCCATTGAGCACTGCCATTATAAGATATCTCCTTTTGATCTCATTTATGAGGTAAAGAGAGGGTTAGAATTATTTAACATATGGACGTTACCACCATTCTCACGTGGAGAGAGGGAGAGAAGTAGGCCATATGCTCATCGTTTAATGAGATCGATTATTTAAGAGTGGTCTAAATAGAGAGGTTGATCGAGGCGGAAATCCATCTCAAAATCGAATAGGACATCATTGCGAAGGTTAGACATACAAGATGCTGGGAGATTTTATCTTGCAGATATTGGGACCCTGAGAAATCAGTAGAGTTTATCACTAACCTTCTAATATTAAAACTGAGAAGTGAGAAGGGAAAATCAATTAGAATGGCTAAAGTGGGACACATCTCTCCTAACCTTCTAATTTTAAAACTGAGAAGCGAGAAGGGAAATCCATTAGAATCAGGGCCGAGGAATGGGTCGGGTTAGGTCAAAGGTGGAGCACATATTTTGGACCCCCAACCCGTGACCGACTCATTTCTAAAACGGATTGCAAACTTGTAAATCGTATTCGTTAAGTCCTAGGTCGGGCTAACCTGTCAACCCAACCTGACCCATGTAACTCGGCTTATTAAAACTTGAGTTCCTTCTTATACTAGTAAAAAGTAATCGGACTAAAGATTCTTTAGTTTTCAATAGGCCAACCTAACCACTGCACCACATAACTATACATACAAACATTTATCCAAAACAAATTAAAACTAATTAGATTAGGATGGGACCCTAACCACATAGGGTATTAAAACTACTTTGGAACATTGAGTTAGACTTTATCTATGAGGTATATATAAAAGAAACTATATTTTTAGACTCTTGACCCCTATAAATACTGTTGTTATTATTTTTCCGTACTTATGTGTTGTACTTTTAGCATGGCGGTTATGCTTTTGAAATAGTCATTTTACAATAAAACTAAACCCAAATGTGTATAATATATGGAATAAAACAAAAATAATAAGTTATTATTAAAAAAAAACTAAGTTATTATAAAACAAAAATAATAAGTTATTATTGAAAAAAATAAAAACCCGCACTAATAGTGAACTGAAGAAGAGATGAAAACTTTTCATGCAATTGGTGTGTGACTGTGCACGCTTGCCGAGGGACTAAAGGTGGATTTTTTTTTTTGTGTATGGCTTTGACTTTCATAAATCTTGATGTAACAGGAGTGGAACACCACGATAGACCCTGTCTGTTAAAATCACGATCATTAAGATAAATATCCTTACTGTTTATGGGATATCTCCAAGTCTCACCTCAATGTGGGTTATTTCCACCGTTAGATTGATTCTCTGTATGAAAAAATAACAAATCCTATATGCATAATCATTATCATGTTTTCCGTCAAATAATTACTCCAACGGTGGGACCATCTCCAATGGAGATAAAATTTTGGATTGTCCTATGTATTTGAGGTTTTTTTTTTTTTTTTTTTCTAACTTTGAACGGTTGGATTTCAATGCTTGGTCCCTAGCATGGCGTTCCACCCTTTTAACTCGAGATTCATCAAAATCAAAGCCTCAGATTGAGAGTGAGTTGTAGCTTTGTACCGTGGAATGGTTTGACGGCAAGGTTAGCAAAGGGCCAACACGCATCAACTTGATCTCATGTTCCGTGCATTAAAAGAAAACTCTTCCTACTCCTTTGGTGTTTCATCCAAGGGATTTGTGAAAGCTCCAAAGGAAGGAGTGGAAAAGGAAAACGTCACATCTACATGAGATCTTAAGCTGTATCTCACAACCCAAACTGTGAGTTCTTACAAAAGAAAAAAGAGAAAAGAAAATTCATATCTTATATTATCTCTAATAATTCTTGTAGTGTGTAAAGTTTTTTTATCCACTCGGATGGACCATCAGATGGGCCCCACTGGAGCACGAGTTGTGCATAGGATTATTTATATGTATGTGTGTTAGGTTCACCAGCAATATTGGCATCCAACTAAACAATTCATTAGATGTAAGACATCATGAGTTGATTGTATAATAAAAATTCCTTGAATAGATTATCTAGATTACTCTGCACATTGCTTAGTTTTTGCCTAGTACGGAGGAATTTTTAGAATCTTAATATGATTTTAATAAACAGAATGGTCATTCTATCCTGAGGGGCAGTCATCAATTGAACCATCAAGATCATACACGGAGTCATTCATTGGTGGTTAGAAATGGGGAACACTCATTTCAATCTTGGTGTTATCCCTTTTTATGCTTTAAAAGAAATTCACACTTAGAGGCTGTTTGTTTCTTGTAATAGAATTCCCAGGCATTCTACGACTCTTGTATATCTGTAAGTGGTTAAAAACGAACAATTAAAAAGCTAAAATATCTAAAAATGACCATCAAATAACCTACCCTTTATGGAAACTGAAGGAAAGACGGAAAATGACTATCACCATAGTAATTCGAGGTATCGATGGAAATTGAAGGGAGGGAAGATGGAAAATGACCATCACCATATTAATTTAAATCCTAGGAGTGTCAAGGTCCCATCAACATGACTGCCTCATTTCTTCACCCCCTCATCTATTCAATAAGGTGGCGTTTATATTGACCCAAAACTATTGCAATGACCAACCAAACAGTACTACTACAGCATTTTGCCCTGACCCAAAACCTTTTTTTAGAAAAAACTGTGCAGCCTGAAATAAAACCCAACACACACTTGAATCTTTTAAAACCTTAGTGCCACTAACACAAAGTCTATCAATATCCAAACAGAATCTGCAAATTTTCTCCAATCCGTCAAGAGATCACAAAAGTACCTTACCAAACGATCCAACAAAGTTAATAAGAAAATTACAACGATCACTTGAAAATCCTGGTGCATCTTCCACCTGTTGGGATGAGTACAGATGCTGATGTCAGCAGCAAATGACTCCCCTCTCCCCTTCCAAAAAAGTAAAAAAACTCCAACCCCACTTTTACCTCTGATGCCAAGTTCAAACAGCTGGTAGGGTCTTAATGACATGCAAAACAAATCAGAGGAAGAAGAAAAGAGAGGAGAGGAAGAAGAGAAGGAAAGATGAAAGAGGCAGGAAAATGAGAGAGCTCCATTACTTTGCATGGATCACCCTCTCTAAATATTTTAAAATGCCCTCACAAATCACATGAAACGACCTTAATCACTTTCCCAAACAAGAAGTCCCGTCACATATGATTATAAAATAGACAACAACTTATCTTCCAACGTGCAAGTTCAGAAGCTGTATGAAAGGTTTTAGTCTGGTTGCTTATTTAGTTAAGGCTTCTCTACCGATTTATGTTCACTTCTAAAACAGAAATCACGTCATTGTAATAGTGCTCTCCATTTCAGTTTAACCATACAGATGCATATGGCCCAATATCCCCACTGTTGTCATTAGAAAAAAAAAAAAAGAAGATTTCCTTGCTCTCATTGCAGTGTTTAAAGATAATAGAGTGACAATCAGCTGTTTTGCTTAATACTGAAATTTAAAGCCTTCTGCTGCCAAAATCTATCATGAATAAGTGCTGAAACAAAGACAGTATAAGGTTTTCTTTATTTTCCTAAATTCATTTATTTATTTTGAGATGCTGGTATACTGCAGCTCTGTTAGCCTTATTGTGCTGAAAATCTTTCTAGGTTGAATATTGTAATCTGGAAAGTTTGATATCAAATCCGACTTTCGTATGGCATCAAAGCATCTAGGCAGATTTCAATCAAAACCTGAATTGTGTAGAAATCCAGGAGCAATCATAAAGTATGAATTAAAAAAAAATGTGAAATTTATGCTCAAGAGAACCTTCCAATAAGAAATAGAAAGAGGTCCACTACACAGCCCCAAAGAAAATCTGAAAAATGGTCGTTTTCCATATGTTTCCCACTAATTTCCTGTAATTTTAGCTAGCCAGAAAACCCCAATGTTCATAGAAAACAAAGTATGAGAAAGACAGTGAGACCGATAGCCCATGTTTTCACTTTACTCAACAAGGGGCACTTGTAAATAACTAAAACTTCCATGTAAAATGTTACTCGAATCTTGAGCTAGCAACAAGCAGCTAATGAGGCTGGGCTACATCAGCATTATTCCACATCATCTCAGTATATATCTACCTACTTGTAGAGATTTGCAATCTCATTACTGAATTTAGCCATGACCCTATCCCTCCGAATTTTCATTGTTGGGGTCATTAAACCACTATCAATCTGCCAGCAAAAATAAAATATTAAATAAATGTCAATCTAAAAGAAATAAATCCATCAATTGTTTATGATGATATCGAACTTACAGTAAAAGGCTCATCCACTATCAAGATTGGTCCAATCTGAAATGAGCATTCTGAAGTCCTGCATCATTTCATAGTTTCATTTTCCATAATCAGCAGGGTTTAGTGCACAGTATTACATGGAATTATGTTCAACAGACTATCATATCACAATGATTTTCACATACACGATAGGAAATATTAGGCCAATAAGCTTGAATGAAATTAAAAAAAAGACGGCAGATAGGGCATTATAGTTTACAAAGACAATGATGGGTATTTTTCATTAACAGCATGTTTAATTTTTGTCTATTAGATGTATGAAAAAGATAACCTTGGAGTGATCACAATTGAAACAATTACAGCTTCTCATTCATTTTTTTTTAACATCCCCCATGGGTCATGCTTCTGCATGTGCAGGTTCCTAGGGTGGAAAAAGAAGGGGTTTGGCACTATGTAGGCAGTGCATAAAAACTTGTCAAACCAAAGTTTTGAGTTTTACACTCGGGCAACCCTGGTTTGACAGAAAATGCAACTAAAGGTACTTCAAAAAGACATCGAGCAATTAATAATATAGGGTGTTATTAACATCCTTTTAAGCATATTAACAGAAACACCCTCCACAAGGGAAAATACATTACACAGACACAGACCAATAAACATAGTTAAACAGACAAGAAGGGAAGGAGGGAGTACTTCAATTTACTTCCATTCAAGAATGCCAGTATAAGCAATATAGTCATCATTATCATTAGATTAGCTATTCTGATCTCTTAATTCGATAGACTTTCTTTGGAGAATGCCAGTGTATATGATAAAGACTAGACGCACCTATTTTCCTTGATACTCCTCACCAGTATCATTTTCACTCCCCCTCGATCTAATGTTTTGATGAATGAGTTACGGATAAGTGGTCTGGTTTTTTACAAACTAGGAGTACCATAAAACAATTATAATACTGTCATTGTTGCTATTATCCCCTTTTAGGAGGGGCATTCTTCTGATGTTAATATCTATTAATTATTTAACAAAATCAGCCCAATCAAATGAGAAAACCCAGAAACTTCTTATCAAATAAAAGCAGACACACCGACCAAGTTTAGATAAAGATAAAAAAAAAGAGAGAGAAAAAGAAGATGCAACAAAGAAACCAAAGACAACATCACAATGCTAAAATAAAGGTACAGGAGCATTATGCCAGATGCAATGCTAAGGAACCATAAAATAACAAAAGGGAAAACCTAAAGCAAAAGAACAAACAAGGGCTCAACTCTTAAAAACTCTTATTATACTCATTGGAACATTGTTATGAAAGTCCGGGATCCGAACCCTAGAAAGAGGGAGGGAAGGGAGAAAGGTGGGGGGTGGGTGGGGTGGGGTGATCAGCCAAATTTTAATCAAATTTTAATTTTTTTAAAAATTTATGCTTAAAATCAAGACACGTGACGAAAACCGCCTTTGGAAGCAGAACGCCGGTATTGGTTTCGCCGAAAGCGGTTTCTGATTCTCAGAATGCGCAGACATGTCTGGATCTGGACGCTAGCAGAGCAAGTACTGCATTAGTGAGTTCAATTTTGCAGTGAATTTGATTTGGTTTGTGTGTTTTTCAGTTTTGGAGAATGATGGTTTGTGAATTGATCGAATTGATTTTTTTTAGTTGGATTGGGTGTTTGATTTGGATTGGATTGGTGATTTTGATGTTAGAAAGTTTTTAATTTGATAAGAAATTGGATAAAGATTGAGTTTTTGCTAGAGATAAAGTTTGGAAGAATGTACTGATGTGAGTGGCTGTAACCTTATCTGGATCTGTGAATTTGACGAACCATTACAAATGCTTTTTAGGCTTTAGCAATAACCTTTACAATAAAGGGTTTTTCTCTTAAAACATGTCCGGAACAGAAGAAGAGATAAAATAAAGTACAAGAAAATGCCTCAAAAATAGGCGGATATGAAAGTGATCATCCAGCTAATACACACACGATGTGTTAATGCAAAGGTTAATAATCCAATGTGTGCGTGTGCTGCCATCAACCAATGAAGGTGATAGTTCATGAAATTTACCAAATAACATGGCTGTCAAAAGATGTAAAAATAAGATATGATATGATTGAGGTAATATTTCAAACACATGTAATGCATGAGACAACTTGAGATAGAAATGAAATGCAAAGCATAACAAGTTGAAAAAAGATTTAAAGGAAAAACATGTGATGAATGAGCATTGTTGAATCCAAAACACAAAATAGATTGCGAGTGATTTTCATGTAATGGAAACAAGAACTAAAACTATCAACTATCAACCAAACGTAGAAAAACATGCTATATAAGAAAACAAAGATTTTAGCAAAGCATGAAAACTTTAGAAATGGAAACTTTAACTAACTTCGTGTGATTCAAGGTTGTAAATCCATCTTTAGCATTTCCATAGCTCCACTAGCCTTCCTCAACTCAAATCCCCTAGCTTACACTCTTTTTCTCTAAATAATTCGGACCCTAAATCCTTGGAACGAGCTGGGATTTATAGAAAAAGTTTTCCAACAGCTAGTTTACGGTTAGCCGTAAAACACCTACTGCTAGCCGTAGGCCCCAATGGTAACCTCAACAGATAGTTTGACTTGTGTCTAACTGGGAATTTTGTTGAACATTGGTTACCCTACGGTTCGCCGTAAGCTGACCGTAAGGTCACTGTAGAGCAAACAGACCAGAAATCTTGATTCTAGAAATGCAACTGTAAACCTCTTGGCTCTTACAGTTAGCTGTGAAATGCATACAGCTAGCCGTAAATCCCAATTTTCTATAATTAAAATGATCTTTGGGAAGAGGTTTGCAACCTATGAATCACACACCTAGATACATACTTAAAGAAAATAAAACATCCTTTCAAAACAGGAACCTAGGATGCCTAAAATGATATGAAGATAAAATCACAGCTATGCATGGAAAATCAAGCTTAAAAGATAGAAACATATCCAATCAAATTGCAACACACAAAAACCCTAATGTGCTAGCCATTGGATTTAAGCTATCAAATTTTTTTACTTGACTTGGGGCCAAAATAACTCCCACAGCTCAGATCCTTTGGATCTGATATTTGGTGGGCCACCAATCCAAACATAGGCCTTCCATTCCTATTACCTTTCATCCTAGGTAGCCTCCCTTAGATTTTGGCCCATGGCGCACCTGGGCAATGTGATGAAGAATTGACTCATCACCATCACCATCAAAGCCTGGGCAATGTGATGAAGAATTGACTCATCACCATCACCATCAAAGCTTTGTCCTAACTATGTCGGGGTTGGCTACATGAATTTTGTTTCTCCATTCCGATTTATACTTAGCCAATGATGCAAAATTGATTATGGATCGCAATCTTGAGTTGTCCGAGGCATTCATGTAACAATTTGAGCATACAAGAAGGCCTAACCCAAGTATTGATCGAGATTTGGGCCCACACAGTCCAAAATTTTAAATAAAATTGAACAATAGGGACTGTTTGGAAGATGGCAGTACAGTTGGGTTTCTTTCAAAAACCCATAGAGCTTGCACCTAAGGGTTGCCAAGGAGCCTTCTATCAGGTGGTTGGATCCTCTCAATTGCGACACTCTTTACGGGCTGAAGCAAGCCCCTCAAGTCCAAAATTGATTATGGATCGCAATCTTGAGTTGTCCGAGGCATTCATGTAGCAATTTCAGCATTCAAGAAGGCCTAACCCAAGTATTGATTGAATTTTGGTCCCAAACAGTCCAAAATTTTAAATAAAATTGAACAATAAGGACTATTTAGAAGATGGAATTACAGTCGGGTTTCTTTCAAAAACCAGAAGTTCTGAACTAAAAAAACACACAAAATGTTTGATGATTTTGGAGTTTGGTTTGATGGGCCAACTTGAGCCCAACCCATAGAGCTTGCACCTAAAGGGTTGCCAAGGAGTCTTCTATCAGGTGGTTGGATCCTCTCAATTGCGACACTCTTTACGGGTTGAAGCAAGCCCCTCAAGCATGGTTTGAAAAGTCTTGTCAAACATTTTTAACAGGTTCAATTTCGTCCAAGCAAGTGTGATCCTTTTATGTTTCTTCATAGGATTGTTGCAGACATCACTATTTTACTTGTCTCATTGATGACAAGTTGACAATATTACCATTGGGACAAATTCCAACGAAAATCATCAGCTACAAAACTCACTGCATGCTTTTTTTTCCATATGAAATATCTAGGACCTACTTACATATTTCATGGGTCCTAAGCACCACCATAAGATAAAGGTCAATTCATAAGTAAACATAGGTACACCAAAGACCTAATTGCACAAGCCCATTTACAAAACTCCACTCTTGCGGACACCTCCTTGGAACTTGATGTCAAGTATCGATTAGATATGGAGAACTTTCTGATACCATTACATTAGAAGCATGTTGGTAGCCTTGTGTGCTTAACCATAACTGGCCCTAACATTTCTTATGCTGTTAACATAAGTCAATTTATGCAGAAGCCCCTACATGTTCACCTAAGTATTTTTAAATGAGTCATTTGGTATTTTTGGAACTTCAAAATGTTGATTACGTTTTTTCTCTAGCCTTTTGCCTCACCATGTGCTATGATGCTGACTAGGCTGGATGTCCTGATACTTGATGCTCTACAATAGGATGGTGTATCTACCTTGGTCCTGCTTTAATTTCTTCATGAAACTGTAAGAAATAAAAAAGAGTCAAAAACCTCCAGTGAAGTTGATAGGGACAGCAACCTTAATCCCCCCAATTCTTTCAAGATCTACCAGCGAAGAAGCTGTAGGGCTGCAGATCGAGCTACTCTATGGATGGATGATGCGTATCCCAGCTTACCAATCGACCATCATCCCATCAAATCCAACCATCCAATCCAAGATCTCCACCACCAAACCCATCTAAACCCTACCCTTACTTGATCGAACACTAAACGGGTCCCACCAGACCAGGCTGGCTTTTATTGGGCCCCGCTTGATCAGCCAACCACTATTGGAGGTGTATTTTGGCCATAGTTATCACTATTGTCACATCCTACGCTACAATTAACATAATACACCAGATCTGAATTTATTTTGGGCGTTTATATTGTTGTGGGAGAATTGCTTTAAATCTGAATTTTATTCTTTAACCCCCAGTTACACATGGAACCAATTGTAAACAAGTTGAGCCCGGGTTTTGTTCAAATCCTCGCGAAGGGACCAGTAATTTACGTGGATTAGACTATCCCTAAGCAAACGGAAGTTCTAAATTCCATAAGGATCCTTCCCTATCACTACTAGAGGAGCATTTATTGCAGGACTTGTGACATTGCCTTGGATCATTACAACTTACCCACTTAATTGTCAATGCTAGATAGTGTGGATAGTGTAATTTATACTTCGTCTTTAATTATTAATTTTCAGATTTATCTCATCGGCTAGATTACATCTTGTTCAGCATCAAAAGTTGAATACCATGTGTAATATTTTGAGTCACCTGGGCCCCAAGATTAGTTTGGTCCAGGTAGCACCTTAATTGATAACTTAGGATAGAATTAGAAGTGTTACCTATTATGAAATTAGAAGTTGCCACACGTGAAGAATTTTAGAAAGGCAGGAGTTGTATGGTAACACTAATTAGAAAGAGGAAAAGGGAGTAGGAATAGGACTCTATGTGTGTGTGTGTGTGTGTGTGTGTGTGTATATGCAACCATTGATCACCTAGTGTATTATTAAAATTTCCTCCTTCTTGGTTTTGAGAGAATTATGAGAGAGATTTGTGGGCTGGAAATCTAGGGGAAGAAGAGGAAGCAGCCAAACGAAGGGGAGACGATCATCGGATGTCCTATTCGCGTCCACACATCGCAAGAGCAACGATCACGTACTAGAGGTGAGTGGATATTCCTAATTACTGGATTTGATGATTAATCTGAATAATAATAATAATAGAGCAAAAATTAGTACTCTTGTAATATTGTGTGCAGAAAACGTGTCTGTGATCATGAATTGATTTCAATTGCCACCTTTGGATAATGAAAATCTTGATAGATTGTTTGGACAGAAGTGTGTAAACTTCTTGGATAGGTCTCAAGGTCATCGTGTGTTGAAATCATCCTGATAATGCAATTTCAGGTATTGGACATAAACAGAGGAGGTCACGTTTGGGGGTGGTGGGACCACCTGGCCCACTTGATCAAGGATCTGAACCATGGATCCAGAGGAGGATCCATGGTCGACCCTAGAAAACCTGGAATCAGGAAGAGTGGGCCCCACCTGGACCCTCATCCAATTGATAGACTATAATACAAGCGTGAATTAGTGAATGGAAATCCCTGGACGACAGGACCTTTTGGGGTCCACCTGGCCACCTGATTGAAGATCAGGTCCCATCATCAGGTGTGGAAGCCCTGGGCGACCTTAGAGTAGTGGGACATCTGGGTTTTTGACCAGTGGGTCCCACTGTCCAACAGAATTAAAAGAGCTCAGGCAATAATGTAATGAAAAAGGGCTAAAGGTTGACATCCATCCTGGGATCCACTACCTAAGTTGACCAGAGATTGGGACCCCACATCTTGGAGGGGGCCCAAGGATGATCTGGATGGTTGTGGTCCCATGTGGCCTGGGCTCCATCTACCCAAATATCCGGAAGCTTCAATTTTGTTAACCGTGAGGCTTATTCATGAATTTTGTTCATGTTTGTTGAGACTGTGGGGCCCAGTAAGGATGTTTGAGGGTGAATCCAATCCACTGGAATGAAAGCTTAGCCCTGAGCGACCATGTATATTAGGGCTGATCTTAGATTAGACTAGCAGGACCCACTATATTTTACATCAGGGTGTTGTCTATGTGAATCACTTGTATTTTCTAAGTTATATGTGTGTACAGGCAGTATGGGTGGACTGTAGGAAAGAGGATAACCCTAGACTTTGTATGTGATTGATATCTAATCTTCCTAATTAAAGTAATCTAGGTATAAGGTAGATTATAGTTAATTATGTGAATAGTTGTATTGAAACCTGATGTGATGCTGTATGATATTTGATTTGTGATGAAGAGTGGGCTACCCCTACGTATAATAACATTAGTCATGACCTGAAGTGGGGCCATTAATTTAATAAGGATTGTATGGGATTGATTTCACACTACTGGATGTAAATACTGTGATTTGTATTTAATGTAATATGCATGAAATGCTTACTGATGTACCTGAAATTATTAGTACACAAGAAAAGATGACGGGTGTATGGATTTATTGTGTTAGGCATGGTGTTCAAACCATGTGGGCCATGGAGGCCGTTGTCCTTAGTGGACGTGAGTGGCCATTATGATGGCTAGTCTTTAGGTGGACGTGTCTGATGAGACAGGGTCATGGTGACCGGTATACATGTATACGATGGGCCTTTTGAGGCGTGGTAAGGTGCATGGGCACGGATTTGTATGTGAATGTATTTTTAATGATATTTGATTATTGATTCAGATTTGTTGATTATGTGATGTTATGTTATATGTGACTTGTGTAATTAGGAATATTCATTCACCAGTAGTACTGATGTTGTGTTACCCCCTTCAGGTAACTATATTGTGGGTGGGCCAAAGCGGAATGACGATCAAAACGTAGAGTTCGGCATGTGTGGTTGAAGGGAGAGAACGAGAAAAACTTAAACATTTGATAGAATTATTAGTTCTTGTTTAGGAGAATTTATTTAATGTTTTAGCACATTATTGATTTTAGTCAAGACATAATAAGTTGATTATTTAGAGACTATTGATAACTATAATTGGGAATATATTTTGAACTAAATGCCTGATTCCTTGTGAAAATTATTTGATGTATGCATGATAAATATTGCCATATAATCAAGATCCGGATACCCGATAGGGCCCCGGAATTTGGGTCGTGACACCATGCTATGTCATTTGCATGCTCTAAGGTCATTTGGCTTTAAAGGCTTCAACCCGAACTTGGCTTTCTTCATAAAGATGCTACTCCCCATGCCACCGCCGTCTTTCATGAAAGAACCAAGACATAATGAGGTTGACAGTCACTAAAGAAAGAGAAGCCATGGATGAAAAAACGCTTATACTTCCTCATATACCCTCGAATCCGTAAACAACTGGCATCTTCACTAAGAATTGGCATCAGCTCCAGTTGCAAATTGCTACTTGTTGACTCCCCACCATTAATGTAGAGAAGAGAGGAGGAGAGGAAGAAAAGGGTATTTTTTTTGGGCGTGGGGGAGGCAATGTCAAAGATAGGTCTATAGACTAGCATACCAAAGGCCATGATGTAAAATACACCTTAAGTGTACCATATTGTAAAGATTTGAAAAGATAACAATTGCTGTAAAATACCCCAATTTAAGGGATTCTAATTGTTGTAAACAAGGAAAGGAAATTGTATAAGACTAGTATAAGAAGATGAGATCTCTGAGGATGATCGAATGAACTCAAAATTTATGTCTTGTTTGTGAATGAATGTCCTTATAGAGAATTGATTAAAGGCGCACCTGGATCATCCATGAGAATGTCCTTCAACAGAATAGGTCTATATATCAGATGTTTTGCATGAAACACCATGCAGACTGCCATGCAGACCGTCCTTTGAGGTCCACTTGTGCAAAACATTGGGATGGGACCCACCTGTGTGCAAACTTTCAAGTTCATTCGGTCATCCAAAGCCCTTGATATAGGGCCCTCAAGTTTCACGGTTTTAGAAAATGAGTGAAAAAAACCAAAACCGTCCTTGAGGGGCCGGGGAAATAGCGTGAATTTCATTGCTAGTTTGATTCCCACGGTTCCCGTGCTTGTGGTTTTTCTTGTTTCTGATCCACTCTTCATCGGATTGGGCGGCCCTTGATCCTAACCCTCGGAAGGCGCTTCGGCCAGGAGAGGAATAGCAGCTTCTTTGCTTGCAGGGAACACCCCCACTTTCATGAAATATTCCATTCGATTTCCCCTAATGTGGACAATCTAGATCAGCCAATTTAAATTAAAGCATCAAATGAACAAACCACTATTAATTAAGTTGAGCAATAATAACAAAGCTCAACAGTCTCAAAATATCCAAAGAAATAAACATGGTCCATCTAAGTCTGATCTCCTCGCCCAAAGAGGGGTGGGGAAGAAGGATACAATAACGTGGCATCAGCAATGTTCAGGTTCGCTACATCTGGGAATTTAACCCTTTGTTTGCATGGGCTCCCCGCGCATTTGTATGGTCTGGAGAAGCTTACTT
Source organism: Umbellularia californica (assembly GCA_028538565.1). Classification (NCBI taxonomy): domain Eukaryota; kingdom Viridiplantae; phylum Streptophyta; class Magnoliopsida; order Laurales; family Lauraceae; genus Umbellularia; species Umbellularia californica. The sequence continues at coordinate 28,386,145 of JAPQWN010000002.1, forward strand.
GTCTTATAGTTCAAAGGCTTTATCTGTCTTTGGTTTCATCGCTTGTTGTTTCATCTGGTTCAATACGCTTATCCTAGTGAGTTTGACGGGCCCACTGGCCCAGAAGCTTCTCAAGCTCAAGCATTGACTTTTCTAGTGGCACTGAATAAAGATCGGATTGAGTAAGAAACCTTTCTGATTCCCCTGCCCTATAGGCTTTCATAGGATTTCGAAACCTTTCCTATTCCTGCCCCCAGGAGTGCGCCTCTTACTATATCTGGCTTTCTGCCTTGCCTGCACGCTACCATTTCCAGTGACTAACCGGGAAAGCGAAAGCAGTGACAAGCCCAAAGAGCAGCCTCTTTGAAAGCCAGAGAAGCCCACCAAGGACAGAAAACAAGGGATTTGCTTCTATAGAGGGAATGGGAGGAATAGAGCTTTTGGTAAAAAGGGTAAGAGAGCCCTTGCTTCAGAGTTGGGCTAGCTTGCTTCCAGGTAGTAGGACGTAATTCTCCAGAGGGGCCCCTCCTCCTTAGGAGTCGCAATGTCAATTCCCTTGATCAACGGCCATCTTTTTAGCACAAGCACACTAGACTGACCGGCCTTATGCCTCCGAAAAGGTACTATTCTCTAGTATATCTCGACTTCCGAGGTCGAATCTACCGCTATGGGGTCTTGCATTTCCACGAGCGTGATCTAGCAAGAAGCCTGATCGTGTTTGCGGATTGCAATTCTAAGTACGAATTGTGCATAGACAATTTAATTGCACCAGCTGCCTTCCATTACAAGTCTTTCGACTCTGTCGAGGAGAGTTGTCTCACGACCCGACGGGTTCAAGAGAGAGATCGACCGGAAACGATGACTTCACCTTTCATTCTTTTTATTCCTTCCCAACGACTGATTCATGCCCAACCTTTATGGCTTCCCCATTTCTTGCCACCATAGACGAGACTCCCGATTCTGCCTATCCTCGCCTAGTTGAGGGGAGGGAATCACGGAGAAGCGTTCAACATATCCTCGGTCACAATACACAAAAGTACCTGTGAAATCCTTGACTGGGGACAATATGATCACAAACATAAGGGCCCGAAGCCATAGTAAAACATAAGGGCCCGAAGCCATAATAACACACATATAAGGGCCCGAAGCCATAAATCAGAGGTGTTTGAGGTTTTTAAAAAATTCCTGGCCTATGTTGAGACACAATTCTCCATTTGCATAAAGATTCTCCGATCTGATTCAGGAGGAGAATATGTGTCACACAGTTTTCAAGAATTCCTCCAATCTAAGGGGATTATCTCTCAACGAACATGTCCTCATACTCCACAACAAAATGGCATTGCTGAACGGAAGAATCGCCATTTGCTTGATATGGTTCGTTGCTTGCTACTTGAATCATCTGTTCCCCCTAGATTTTGGCCGGAAGCTCTATCCACTTCCGTTCATCTTATTAATCGGCTTCCCTCTTCCAAACTTCAAAATCAGACTCCATATTTCCGTCTATTTAACTCTCAACCTACATATACACATCTTCGTCCTTTTGGATGTGTTTGTTTTGTTCATCTTCCTTCTTCTGAAAGGACAAAATTGTCTGCGCAAGCTACCAGATGCGTTTTTCTTGGTTACGCAACTCATCAAAAAGGATTTGTTTGTTATGATCCCTCTTTAAAAAGAATTCGTGTTTCTAGAAATGTTGTGTTTTTTGAAAATTTATATTTTTTTTCTCACACAACTGATTCTTTCACTTCACTTCCCATGGCTATATTACCACCTTTTTCATCCGATCCTTCTTCATCTTCTATTGAAAGGTTCAAACCTGGAATTGTATATAGGCGACGCACGGAACCAATCACTGCTACGATACAGCCCATTCCAGACCCACCTGATCCGGCACCTGATCCACCTCCCCTAGCCACTACATCAGAACAAGCTATCATGCCACCTCTTAGACGCACCATGCGTGTTTCTCGGCCTCCTGATCGATATGGGTATTCAGCTTTTCTTGCCACTCTCGCTTCTGTTAACATTCCCACTTCCTACTCTCAAGCTGTGAAACATGAATGTTGGCGGAAAGCTATGTCCGAGGAATTAGAAGCTCTACAGACTAATCATACATGGGATGTGGTTACCTGCCCACCTACAGCTCGACCTATTGGGTGTAAATGGGTTTACTCGATCAAACTGAAGTCTGATGGCTCTCTCGACAGATATAAGGCTCGCCTGGTCGCTCTTGGTAATCGTCAAGAATATGGCATTGATTATGATGAAACCTTTGCTCCAGTTGCAAAGATGACTACTGTCCGGATGATGATTGCCATTGCAGCATCTCAAGCTTAGCCTATCCTTCAGTTCGATGTAAAGAATGCCTTTCTTCATGGTGATCTTAAAGAAGAGGTTTATATGCGCCTTCCTCACGGGTATTCCCCTTCCAGTAGTTCAGATGTGGCTAAACTAAAGCGTTCCCTCTATGGCCTTAAACAGGCTCCTCGCGTTTGGTTTGAAAATTTTCGGGACGCCTTGCTTCTGTTGGCCTTCCAGTAAAGTCCGTATGATCCATCGTTGTTTTTACATAAGTCTCCAAGCGGTATCACTATTCTTCTTGTTTATGTTGATGACATCATTATTACTGGAACTGATTCGGCAATGATATCTAAGCTTCAATCCTCATTGCATCAATCATTCCATATGAAAGACTTGGGTCCGTTAACCTACTTCTTAGGTCTTGAAGTTCATCAAACAGACAAAGGCATTATCTTGCACCAACACAAATATGCTCTAGACCTAATTGAACTAGCAGGACTCCAGCATTCAACTCCAGTTGATACTCCCCTTGAAGTGAACTTGAAGCTTTCCAAGGATAGTGGGGATCTTCTTCCCGATGCCACGCTCTATCGGCAATTGGTTGGTAGCTTGATCTACTTGACTCATACCCGCCCGGACATTTCCTTTGCTGTTAATCTTGTCAGTCAGTTTATGACTCAACCGAGGCATCTTCATTTGGCGGCTGCTCGACGAATTATTCCCTACCTTCTTGGTACGACTACTAGTGGTCTATTCTTCCCTGCAGGCTCTCCACTAAATCTCATTGCTTTTTCCGATGCTGACTGGGCGGGTTGTCCTGACACCCGTCGCTCCACAACTGGGTGGTGTATGTATCTTGGTAATGCGTTGATATCCTGGAAATGTAAGAAACAAGATAAGGTTTCCAGATCTTCCACTGAAGCAGAATATCGAGCCATGTCTGCAGCCTGTTCTGAAATACTTTGGCTTCGTGGGCTACTCTCCGATCTCGGTTTTCCTCAAAGCTCACCTATACCTCTCCATGCTGACAACACTAGTGCTATTCATATTACAGAGAATCCAGTCTTTCATGAACGGACCAAGCACATCGAAGTTGATTGTCATTTCATTTGTGATGAATATCTAAGGGATGTCATTTCTTTACCGTTCATTTCCTCTGGCCTCCAGATTGCGGACATCTTCACGAAGGGACTTCCTCGCCCCCGTCATCAATTCCTATCCAGCAAATTGATGCTTACTGATTCCACATCATCAATTTGAGGGGGGGTGTTAACACAGGCCCATTATAATATAAGTTGGCCCAGCCCATCCATAACCCATCTGCAAAAGCCCATTGTGTTAGACTTGTACAGCAATACATCCTATAATAGTAGATTTGTGGATTGATATTAATCAGACTTGTACAACAATACATACTATAATTGTAGATTTGATAGATTGTAATTAGAGCCCAAATGGGGCATGACTGATCTATAAAACACGATGGTGTATCCTCAAGGAGATCATCGAATTCCATTCATCCTGTTTATGAGTTATAGTTCTTCTGGTTGATTCGTAACAGTTCCCACTTGAACTATGCGCCACATGTAGACATAAATTTTATCATCTTTGCTGGTTTGGCATTGTTTCAGGCATATCTTGAGAGTTTCTAGAAAGTTATGTTCATGTTTCCATTGTTCCAATTACTCTTAAGTCACTGTAGGAGACTTCATCCCACATCAATTAGCCCAGAATGATCCATGCACACAAGAAAAACTTGTTACAGAGAATGCACGTTTTACATGATATCAAGACCAGATTGTGAAGGGTAAATACAGGTGGAGTTATAAAAAAAATTAGGATCATATATATAATGAAGCATTTCAAGAGAATGACTTTCATTTATAACAAACTGAGGATATCATAATTCTCAACCAGTGTTCTTGCCGTATATAAGATGAAGTGACAGTGAACCTTACCACATTCTTAGTTCAGCATGTAACAGATTCATCATTTTTTCCTTACTGATTTGAAAGGCATTGGCATCGATGATGGATGATTTTCTTGCAGCTAGTAAGAGCTCATCCATGTTTGGAACAATGAGAGCACCAAGACGTCGCTGATCCTGTCAATCAGTCACATGGATTGATCTTATCATAGAAAAAGAAGCACCAAGCCTAGATATCTAGCTACCAAACTAACTGAGAATAATTTACAGAATCTGACAATCCTTTCACATTATGTCTAAATTTTACCTGGCCAATGACAACAATTTGGTGAATAAGACTACTCCTCATAGCAGCTTCTTCAAGTTCAGATGGTTCGACATTTTCACCTAAGATGATTTTACAAATTAGAAATGGGGGTTTATCCAGTAAATCTGAAAACAGACTAAATACATAAATGCAGCAGCTAAAGCACTAAAAGTGTATACAAGAGAAGACCCAAATGGAGAGAAACTTTTTTATTTTTCCTGTGAAAGCTTAGTATAATTAGCAGTCTGCATTTTGTAGTGAAGAGTTATGTATACTTATTCTCTACAATACTTGGAAATTGGGAGTTCCATATATTCATCAGTATGGCATTTCAAGATATAGTATTTCTTTGTTAATAAATTTCTTTTTTTCAAGCAATACCGCTTTGTCATTCTTATCGTATTAATAAAGTTCTTCATTACCTTTCACTCAAAGAGAGAGAGAGAGAGAGAGAGAGAGAGAGAGAGAGAGAGAGAGAGAGAGAATATATATATATATACCTGTTGTGAGAACTATGGTGTCCTTAGCACGTCCTTCCAGAACAATCATTCCCCCACAATGACGACTCCGTCCAGTTGAATTATTAGGAGCAATCCATCCTATATCACCAGTATTGAGCCAACCCTCCGTATCCAAGACTTCATTCGTAGCAGTTGGATTCTGTTCCAACATATGAAAAAGAAGAACCAAGATAAAAAACAGTTCCAGGCTTTTAGAATTCAACATATACTCTAAAGAACAAATTTCTCTGCAATCTGTATACTTTCGTCATTTTTATCATAAGCCTTATTAAAGCTTTACAAAGAATATTTGATGCAGGCCTGAAAAAATCTTGACCCAGATCAGCAGTGAAAAAACTCAGATCTAGGTCAAGCCGAGCGCAGATTCAGATCAAGGCTCAGTTGAATGGTTCATCCAGCAGAAAGCCAAACCGAAACAGGCACAAACCATTCAAGTGGGGCTGCGGCCTGTGGTGTGGAGACCACAAGAAACATCTTGCAGTCTATGAACACACCTGAGCATGAGAGATGCCATTCAGCAATATATAATGACTTCAGTTAGTTAAGATGAAATATAATTTTTATTTTTATTTTTTAGTTTTATAAGATGTACCATTCAAAAAAAAATTCCTTAAAAAAAAGACGTATAGAATGTTACTGATAAAAAAAGATGTAGAATATTTAGGATTCACTTCTATGTATTACCCAGAATTAGGAATTTAAACTTCGCCAGTTATTACTGTTACTCCAAGCCCAGATAAAGGAGAGTTACGTTAGCGAATTTTTTTGTCATAACCCAAACATGAATTCTGAGATTAAAACATTCCATGGTCATGCTAGGGCATTCCTCATTATAAATGATGCACTGCAATGGGACCCAGTTGCAATAAAAAGTAGTAGGAGTTACACGCTAGGGTGTCCCACACTTTAAGCGATGCACTACAGCGGTGCCTGGTAGCGATGGAAAGTAAGGGCTCTTGCACCAAACTGGACAAGAGCGGGTAAAGAAAGTCCTGAAGAGGAAGAGGATTCTACATGCTAATTGGAATCAAGAAATTTTGACCGGCAACAAGATGGAATTGGTCGATGCAATGAAAAGAAGAGTTAATGCAGCTTGTCTTTAGGAGACAAGTGGAAAGAGGATAAAGCTGAGGAGGTCACTGATGGCAACAGACTCTACTATGCAGGAAAGAACAATGTCAAAAATGGAGTGCGTATAGTAGTAGATAAGAATTGAAAGAAAAGATTGTGGGGACAGAGGTTGGGTGAGAGAATTGCTGCAATTCAACTAGTGTTAAAGGAAGTTATAGTGCATATCATTAGTGCTATGCACCCCAAGCAGGATCAAATGAAAGTGTTAAAAGATAATTTCGGGAGGAAATGAACGGTTTAATATGAGAAATTCCAACTTGTGAAATGGTTTTCCTCGGAGTGGACTTAAGTGGGCATGTAGGAAAGGATAACTAGCAGAATGAGAGTGCATTGAAGAAAATGATTTGGAGAAAGGAATGAGTACTATCTTAGAATTTGTGTTAGCATTCTCCTTTGTAATAGCAAACACTTATTTTGAGAAGAGAGAAGAGCATTTGATTACCAACAAGAGTGGAGTTAATAGGAGCAAGATAGATTTTTCCTACTTAGGAAATATGACCGACTATCTTGTAAAGACTATAAAGTTATTCTGAGAGAGAGAGTTTGCATGTGACATAGGATAGAAGTTTTAGATGATTGCATTAGAAGTAGAAAGAAAAAGGAAGTAAATAAATGTGCCCTAAAACAACAAGGTGAGATTTGAAAGAGCAAAGGTGACACAATCATGGGTGATGACCGAACCCCTAGACTATGTTCACGATGCCAAATACTATTGTTACAACAATATATATTATAGTCGTGCCATGTTGACTTTTGATGAGTATGGAGCAATCGAAACAGTCACGCAAGGCAAACATCCACTACCAACAACATAGACAAAGCACCAAGGATATGAGAACTTCACAGAGAGTAAACAGAAATACTACTCTTCACTGTTATTCAAGAAAATGAATGTGTCGACTGAAAAACCATGAGCCAGTCGATCCTTAAAATACTATATAGCCAATAACACCTAATTACAAGCAATGATATCCCAAGATTCTGTCACTAGACAGTAATTAGCAACTCCTAATAATATAATGGAAGGAAATCAGCTACTGATTAGCAAGAAATTAAAGGTTTCCAGTATATTTCTAAAACGACTGTTGTTCCAGACTTCCACGAAATTGATCATGAGACCCACATGGCCCATCTGATGGAGAAGTGGGCCCTGCCTGTTGGCCATACACTCATGGGCGACAAAGGGTGTGCTGGTTGCAGTTGGGTTTGGACCCAGCTGGACCTTTAATTTTCCATCCCAATAAACCAAACAAGAGTCCCTTCTGTGTACTGTTATGAAGTGCAGTTTTTCTCCATATTTTCTAAACAGCCCCTATAGTTTATGTAATTTATTAAACAGCCCATGTATGTGTATAACTTAGAAACTGGAGGCTGTTTGATCTTGTCCATCCACATCAAAAGGGAAACAACATTAAGCATATAGTGAGAGGGGTGGGGGTTGGGAATTTGGAGGGAGAAACTACGGTGATGTGAAGTCGACTAGATGACTGTTTTAGAACAGTTACAAAGGAGGTGTTTGGAGTTAAAGGGAAAAGTATGATAAAGAAACCTAGTGGTAGAGTTTAAAGATTCAAGAAGTTGTTCGACAGAAAAGATGCTACTACAAGGTTTGGCAAGGGACTGGGAATATGGAAAATTATGAAATGTAAGAAGGTAAAGAAAGAAGTTAAGAGAGTAGTGAGTGATGCAAAGTCTAAAGCATATGATGACCTATATAATAAGTTGGGAACAAGAGAAACAGAAATAGATAAAAAAAAAAAAAAGAGGGAAAGGAAAAGTAGGGACTTAAAAGACCATGTCAAATGTATAAAGAGCGCCGGCCAAAAGGTTTTAGTGAAGGACAATGATATTAAAGAAAGGTGGAGAAATATTTTAACAAAACTTTAAATGAAGATTCCATATGAGACTTAAGAATGAGATGAAATACTTCATTACCAAGAAGTTAGACCCTACTCATGAGATTTATAGGAGATGTACATTTAATAAAAATGCAATGTTGCTGCAGTGAGATTCTGCTAGTAACTAAAAAAGTAAAACTTGTACAAGTGAAAAACCTACCATTAGTGGTATGGTAAGAAAAGGAAACATCCTTATTGCATAATTGACACGTAGAACTTAACATTCCTCTTCTTTTATCAGTTGAAATTCTTTGCCGCCCCTACCCCCCACAAGAGAAATTCTTGGCTCTGCCATTGGATATGAGATGTTACTATGTTTGTGAAAAGAAAGCATAATAAAGTGGTATGCTAATTGTGTTTGCCAATGGTATTGTAGTCATAGACAATGATGAAGAAATTAAGAAAACTTGAGAACTGAGTTTGAAATTAACGAACTTGGAACATCAAAATACTTTTTTGGAATTGAAGTTGCCAAATGTAAGGAGGGGATTGTCATCTCACGACATAAGTATACACTGGATTTCCTCAAAGAACTAGAAAAGTTAGGGGCCAAACCAACACACACTCCAAATGAACAAAATCATGGACTACACTTGAGAGGGAGAGCTACTTCATTATCAGAGATCATACCAAAGACTAGTGGGAAGGCTAATTTATCTAACTATCTCGAGGCCGATATCTCAAATGCTATAAGCTTTTTAAGCCAATTCAAGCATGCTTCCACAACTGATATAAATTGGCCAGAAGTAAAAAAATTCTCAGGTACTTAAAAAAAGCAGCCAGCAAAAGCAACTTATGTAAATCTCATGGGAATGGATAGCAGAAGCGTAAACTCATACCGATTGGGCAAGATCCAAAACAAATAGAAGGACCACCATGGGTATTGTACTATGACAGGTGGAAACCTGATTTCATGAGAAAGTAAGAAACGAGTACTGGTTGCAAAACCACACTGAAGCTGAATATCGGGCTATGGCTGATGGGTGTTGGGAGTTATGGTTGAGGATATTGTTAGAAGAATTGATTTTCAAGCAAAGTGGTCCTATGACTATACATTGTGAAATGACCAACAATAAACTTGCTGAGAACGCAGTGTATCATGAGCGAACAAAGCATGCAGGAGTTGACAAACATCCACTTCATCAGAAAGAGAAAATGTGGAGCTAGGGTACAGAAGTACATATGATCATATTGCACACTTCCTCATAGAAGCAATGACCAAAAAAAAAAAAAAAATGGAATGATGGTTTGTCAACGCTGGGCATAGTGAATATATATGCACCAGCTTAAGCAGGATTTTTATGAGACAGATTATGACTTATTTACAAATGAATAAAACCAGGGGCTTGCATGTAATTTTGGAGAATGGTAAGGGTTTCTAATAATTTTGTGAGAGTTAATAAATTATATATGGTTATGGTCGCCCAACCCTAGAGAACACAACTGCATCATTCCCTTTTCTCAATTCTCCCCCTTTTTCATCTTTTTCTCTTTTCTTTCATATAAGGCTATATCATACTTCTTATCATAAAACCTTAAAGATTATATGTAATTAAGCCCTTCAGCTCAAAGAATTTTGAAATGATGATCTGCTTGTACTATTTTAGTCTTATACTATGATGCATGGATACTTCAAAATGGACAACGTATCGTATCGTATTGTATCCAATACTTCACCTTTTATATGTAAAATCCGTGTCCCTGTTGTGTCTACGACGTGTCATTGCCGTATCCATGCCGTATCTGTGCCTCATAGCTCTTATAGTGGTTGTGTAACAGACCTTTAAATTCATATGATTGAGTCTACATTTTGGCTTCAGATTCAAATGGATTACGATACTATCATTATTAGCTGAGTAATCATTACTTAATAGTGGTGATGAGTGATGGTTTAATGTTTGTATGTTTTAAGTTGTGCACACAAGTACTACATATACAATTTTTTGTGCTTGTCAGCTCCCATAAATTGTTTAGGGTACTGCCCCTTCTCTCCTTGAACATGTGCCTTAACTTGGTGCCTTGACAACTTCTAACATCATGACAACATTGGAAAAGTTGGATTCATTGTTAATAAGAAACTCAGTTTTTTTTTTTTCCAGAAGGTAAAAACAATCCCTCGACTAGAAAAAGAGAGACATAATAGGAGAAGAGGAATTGAGGTAAAAGAAAGAGATGGCCAGTTGGGTGACCACTCTTATTTATTAATTTTCCAATTTTCAATAATTTCAAAAAAAAAATCCCTGTAATTCCCCAAATTACATAAAACCCCTTGGAGTTGATTGATTTACAAATAAGTCGTACTCTTAACTCATAAGAGGAAACAGATGAACCACATGGTTGCATACGTGGGGAAGCCTGAGAGTACACTTCCCACCACGATTTCTCCATTCTTTCTATCAAAAGAAATGCCCCCTTAAAGAACACATACCGGACCTAGCATAATAGTAGAAAGTACACAACAAGATTGAAAGTGTATATTAGAACAAGACAGACAACAGGAGAACCATGCATGGTAGTAAAGAAATCACCAAAATCGGCTTGTTTTAGTGGTGTGGGATTTTTGTTTTCGAAGGTATTTGACAGATGTAGAAATTGTCGATTTTGGTAATTTGATTGGCATGCTAATTGGCAAAGTGGATGTGAGAGTTTGGAAACCAGATGATAAAGATCATTTGTCGGTGAAGACTTTCTACAATGCTTTGATGGACTCTACAGCAAGGGTGGAAGGTTGGTCTAGTTTCTGGGATCCTTCAGTCCTGCCAAGAGTCTTGGTGGCAAAGTGGATATGAGAGTTTGGGAACTGGACACTTTAAAGGTCATTTCTTGGTGAAGACTTTCTACAATGCTTTGATGGACTCTATAGAAAGGGTGGAAGGTTGGTCTAGTTTCTAGGATCCTTCAGTCTTGCCGAGAGTCTTGGCTTTTCGTTGGTTAGCAACGAAGAAAAACATTCTAATGATAGACAAATTGAGAAGAAAAAGTCATATCATTGACAATGGGTGTTCTGAGTCTGAAAGATGAGGAAGTCAATGCACCATTTGATGATATACTGTCATTTTTCCTATAGAGTTTGGACCGCTATTATTGATTTGTTTGATCTGGTATGGGTTATGCCAAGGATAGTTTAAGATCTTTTTCTTCAATGGTGATGGGGATGTAAATTTGTTCGTGGAAAGATTTTATGGAAGTAAGCTTTGTATGCCACATTGTAGAAGCTTTGGTCGGAGAGAAATAATAGAGCTTTTAGAAATGAAAGTAAGTGGAGGTGGTTGTTAAGTCTATTGTTTGGGTAGGGCAGTGTCAGAATGGGTGAGCAAGCGTAAGGAGTTTGAAGTGGTGTTTTTGGATGAAATCAGTAGATCTTGGGCAGCTTTGTTGAAGAAAGGTGGGCACACTAAAGTTTTCCTAGTATTATCTGGATGAGGAGTCCTGGAGTTCTTAAATTGAATTTCGATGGCAGCTATTTACAGTCTATTCATATGGGATGTTTTGGAGGAGCAATAAGGGATTATAATGGCCATGTTATTAGGAGTTGGTTAGGGCCTGTGGATTTTGCGGATGCCAATGAAGCGAAGGTTTTTGCTTTCTCTTAGGGTGTCGCAAGTTGCTTAGATTGGGTGGTCATAATGCTACTCTTGAAGGTGATTCTTTCTTAGCTATTCAACAAGGTTTGTAATATCCTGAGTTACCTGGGCCCAGGATTAGTTGGCCCAGGTAGGACCCTTAGTGTTACTTATTTCATGGATTAGAGGAGTCTCACGTAGATGGTGATTGGAAAAAGGAAAGGAGTTGTATAACAACTCTAATTAGGAAGTATGAGAGAAGGACTAGGACTCTATCTCCTCTTTATATATAGACAACCATCGACCACCCTAGTGTTATTATTCAATTTTATCCTCCTTTCCTTTGAGAGAAATCTGAGAGAGGGAGAGCTCGGAATCCAGAGGAAGAAGAGGAAGAAACCAATCGGGAAGACGATCATCGGATGTCCTACTCTCGACCGCACATCGCAAAGGCAACGATCGCGTATCAAAGGTGAGTGGATCTTCCTGATTAATTAGTTGGTTAAGCAAGATGATTGATATTGAGTTGTGAATTGGATATTTTGTATTAAAGAGATCTGATATTGAGATGTGATGCACATATTCCATATTTAAAGATCCGATTTGAGTCAAAGAAATCATGTAATTGGCTGTTAGAATGTTACAGTTGATATGGTGTGTGCATTCATGAATATCCATCGAATAGATGTGGAATTGGTGAAAACAGAGGCTTGGCGTCGATGGTGAAATTGACAGTGGAGGGTTGTGGGCCCCCCTGGCCCACTATATGGATGATCTGAACCATGGAGTAGGGAGTACTCCTAGTAGACCAGGGAGGTCATGGACCCATGTGAGGTGGGGCCTGTTTGGGCCACCATCCACATGATTTTAACAATACAGGTGTGATTTTCATAAAAACAGGGCAGATAGTTGACATATGCTGTGGGACCCATCAGTGGTCTTGATCCTAGATCAAGCCTCCACATCTTGAAGGGGACCCAAGGGCGACCTAGCTGGCACTGGACCCATGTGGAGTGGGCCCCATCTGCCCAGTCATCCAGAAACTCCAAATCTGGTGACCGTGAGGCTTGTTTATGAAATTCTTTGTACTTGTTAAGATTGTGGGGCCCAGTAAGGCTATCTGATGATGAATCAGAACCATGGAACTTATTGTGGGGCATTGGGTGACCCTAGAGATCTGGTCTGATCATGTATCAAGTCAGTGGGACCCACTGTTTGGTATGCCCTAGTGCTGGAGGGTTAGTTTTGAGTATTGATTACACTTAAGATTTTGCTGAAACGTGTCAGCAACTATATGCTAATTATGTGAGTGTATTGAAATTACTTTTGGAAATGTTATGGAATCCTTAATATACTAATTATTAGTTCTGTAGGAAATTCTGGATTTTTATGGAGTGGGTAAATGATGAATAGGGTGGGGCCACCTCTATACCATCAAATACCAACAATGCGTAGATGGGGACAATGATCAATCTGGATGGCGTTAGGGTTGGGCCCACGCTGCTATGCATGTGTATTCATTTATATTATTTGCTGTTTATGTTTTGGTTACTATGTGATTATGAGATTGTGCACTGGGTCCCATACATGGGATGTTGGACTTGTGTCCAGATGATTGATGGCCGTTGCACTGGCTGGTCCTTGGTGGACGTGTCTGATGAGACAAGGTCATGGTGACCGGTATACATGTATACGACAAGCCTTGGAGGCGTGGTAATGTGCATGGGCACGAATATGTATATGGATGTTCTTTTAATGGTAATTGATCTATTGATTCAGATTTGTTGATTATGTGATATTATGTTGTATGCTGTTTGTGTAATTAGGAAAATTCATTCACCAGTAATATTGATGCTGTGTTGCCCCTTCAGGTAATCACGTTGCGGGTGGGACAGAGCCGAACAATGTTCAGCACATAGATTTCGGCATGCGTGGCTGACAGAAGAGAACGAGAAAAGCTCAATTAGTTGATAAAGGGATTAGCCCTTGTTGAGGGAATTTTATTAAACGTTTTAGCTCATCGTTGAATTGAGTTAGAATATGGAATTTTGATTACTCTGAGAATATTGATATTGTTCGATATTTCTGATTTAATTGGAATTATATTTTGAACTAAATGCCTGACTCCTTGTGGAATTATTTGATGAATGCATGATGGACGCTAGATAATTACAATCCGAAATCCGACAGCGCCTCGAAATTGGGGTTGTGACAGGGTTCTAGGAAGGCAACTCATCCTTGGCGATTGGCGGATTGGATGGATGACGCTAAGATACTTCTAGGAAGTTGGAGGCACATTTTCATCATGCTCCTTGAGAGGCAAATGTTATGGCAGATGGTCTTGCAAAAGAAAGGTTTTTTTTTCTTTTCCATTAATTTTGATATAGTATTTTCTTTTCTTTTGGTGTTGTTATGTTTTGGGTTTGGCTAACCAATATTTCACTGCTTAGCCTTCTGAAATAAATTTTAAAGTTGTTTAAAAAAAAAGAAAAAAAAAAAAACAGCTTTCAAAAGAGGCAGGAAAATAAACTAAAAATGGAACCAAATGTTACCTTATAGTATCCCTTCATCACCTGTGGCCCTCTGACTTTGACAAGGCCTTTTGAACCAGCAGGGAGATCTTCCCCAGTTTCTAAATCTGTAATCTTGATTTCTGTATGTCGAAGTGGAGGCCCAATTGTGCCGAGAACCTACCAATATTTAAGTTAGATTAAATGATTGAAAGTGACTGAAAAGGTGAAAGTTGGAGAAAGCAAGAGATAAATTAGGTCAGCCGACAAAAGAGAAGATAAACACAAACCCTGTATCATAACCAGAATAGCTTCAGTAAGTATCATCAATGACAATTTTAGCTATTTATGTAGATTTTAGATGGTTTATTTAGACATTATTCCTAAAATGGCAAAACCAATAACTTTGAATTCCACCCTTAACCATTGCTTAGACCATAACATTCCTGGAATGTTGCATATTCTATTTACTTACTTGAGAGAATGGCAGTATAAGCAATATAGCCATCATTATCATTAGATTAGCTATTCTAATCTATAAAGAATGCTAGGATACACATTAAAGACCACATGCACATATTTTCCTTTATATTCACTTGAACACAGCACTGATAGTTGATACATTATGCTTACTTATTTGTATCATTTTCACAAACTCTTCGAACTAATGTTGATTATGAATAGGCATCAATAGTTACAGATTCATGATTTGGTTTTGTACACATGAGGAGTACAATAAAATAATCCTGTTACTTTCATTGTCCCTATTACACCCTTTTAGGTTAGGGGTATTCTTTCCATGTAAAATATATTCATTATTTTATAAAATCAGCCAATCGAATGAGGCTGTAATTTGACTGCAAAAATACTGAATGCCGATTGAAGAAAGAATTCCTCTGAGAGAGAGAGAGAGAGAGAGAGAGAGAGAAGCAAAGAACAAAGGGATCGACTCCTATGAAATGAGAAAGTAGATCTTGTTAACACCAGCTGGCCCACAGGGCCATGAATGATAGGCCCAGACCATCAATACACTAACCCATCAGGTGGGATACTGTAGTTGACTAGCATCAATGTAAAATATTCCTTTCCTATGTTACAGCAGTGTAATATATATTATTTCTATGTAATAAGATTGTAATAGGTAGTAATTGCCTTGACTAAGGCTGAGAAGAGATTATAAATGGAGTAAGGGATCGATCAAAGGGATCATCCAGTTTTCCAAAGTTTTCTTCTCCTATTCTAAGTTCTATCAAATGTCATGGTATCAGAACCAGACAATCTCTGTTGGATTCAAAAGCAAAGTTTTCTGCTCTGTTTTTTTATCATCATCAGATCTCAGGTTCGTGGATTCCAGAAATCTTCAACTTCTCATCACTAGAAGATGTTAGTCTCTCGGTATAGGCTGCTGTGATCAACCGGGGCCCACTTGGGATCATCAACTCATCATCAAATATCTACCCAGATCTAGTTGCCTGGTTTTCCTCAATATTTTGGAGATTTTGTTCAGAATTTTTGTTGGATCAAGGTAGGCCTTCTAATCATTTGTGTTCCTCCAACTGTTTTGAACAGTTTTCATTAAAACCGTACAAAACTGTGGATACAGTCTGTTTTTCAGAAATTCCTGTTCTAGTAGGAAGATATTTTGAGTCTTCATCTCATCCAAAACTCTGATCTAGACTGTGATCAGAAAGTGGGTCCTACGTGGCAATCATAGCCTCATTTTCAAGGTCGGCTGGGCACTTTTGGGCAATTTTTTGCATTTTTCTGCAATCTGGTTCCATATCAGTAGCAAATGTTGATGTTCAACATCAACCATATTTGTTCTTAAGCAAGATCCAGTGTTCTGTCTTGGAGTAAGTCACATATTCTCTGCATTTCATCAAGCCTCAAGCTTCTGGATTATATTTGTGTGAAGACACAGTTTCTGCTGTTTTTTCTTGAAGTAGCTACTTTTGCACCAAGGATCTCGTTTATTGATTTATTCATACACTATGCTGTCATGGAAAAGAGTGAAATCTCCCTTGTTAAATTTAATGGGACCAATTACACATCGTGATCTTTCCAATTTCAAATTTACCTTAAAGGAAAAGAATTATGGGGTCATGTGGATGGGTCTGATCTGAAACCCAACGATGACATGTCTAATACTAAAGCATTCACCAAATGGGAAGTCAAAGATGCCCAGATTATGACTTGGCTCATTGGGTCAGTTGATCCACAATACATTCTCAATCTCAGACCCTATAAAACTGCGAAAGGAATGTGGGACTACCTGAAACAGATTTATCAACAGGATAACTCGGCTCACAGATTTCACTTAGAACATGAACTTTCTCAGTTTGTTCAGGGGATTATGTCCATTCAAGAGTATTATTCTCATTTTGTTTGTTTATGGACTGATTCTACTGAGATTATTTACTCTAGTCTACCGGATGCTTCCATCACTGGAGTTCAAGACATTCATTCCACTAGTCGAAGGGATCAATTTTTAATGAAACTACGATCTGAATTTGAACAAGTCCGTTCTAATCTGATGAGCCGGGTGCCTTCCCCTTCCACTGATACATGCCTAAGTGAACTTCTTTGTGAAGAACAGCGTCTCACAAACCAAACTACTATTCAACAGGCTACTATCTGCGGTCCAATAACTACTGCATATGTTGCACGAGAAAAAACGCAAACACAAGATACGACCAAAGTCCAATGTTATTGTTGAACGAACAAAACTATTTGCTCAATCCTCTAAATGTGGGTTTTTTGGTTATGCGAATGCCCAAAAACGATTTTTATGTTATGATCCAAAGGTAAAATGTATTAGGATTTCTATTAAATGTTGTGTGTTTTGAAAATCAATATTTCTTAACATCATCTAGATCATGATACATCTCCTATGATTTCATTTGTTCCCAACTTTGGTGATACTTCTGTTCCACCTACGGAAAAAATCAAGCCTATACTTGTGTGTATGAAAGGTGTAGACAAGAAAACACTACTGCACCTGAGCCTCCTGACATGTCAACTTCCTCTGCACTTGACCCAGCTCTTGCCCAGACATCAACCAGTTAACCCCTCCCGCCAATCATCTCGGATTTCCCGCCCCCTTGATCGGTTAGGTTTCATTTCACCCATACATCCTTACTTACCACTCTTATCTTTTGTTCATATACCTAATCATTTTTCCCAAGCAGTGCAACATGAGTGTTAGAGTTAGGCCATGCAGGAAGAACTTGACGCACTCAAAGCAAATCACACATGGGATATTATTCAATGTCCTCCATCCGTCAAACCTATTGGATGTAAGTGGGTCTACTCTATCGAGCTAAATTCTGATGGTACTTTGGCCCGTTATAAGGCTCGTTTAGTGGCACTTGGCAACCGTCAAGAGTATGTTATTATTGACTATGAGGAGACATCTGCTACAGTCGCCAAGATGACAACAGTGGATACCGTTCTTGCTACTGCAGCATCATGCTCATGGCCTCTCTATCGGATGGATGTGAAGAATGCCTCCTCCATGGAGATCTTAAAGAGGAAGTGTACATGCGTCTTCCTTAAGGATATGATTCTACTTCTAAGAAGAAGGTGGCTTGGCCCTATCGCTCTTTGTATGGTCTCAAACAAGCACCCAGAGCTTGGTTTGAGAAATTTCGTTCTACTCTACTTCACCTTGGATTTGCTCAGTCCCTATGATCCTTCATTGTTCATGAATATTACTGCTCAAGTACCACCTTACTTCTAGTCTACGTGGATGATATCATCATCACAGGCACTCATAATGACATGATCCACCATCTTCAATCCTCACTTCAAATTGCATTCCATATGAAAGATCTGCGCCCATTAACATATTTTTTTTAGACTCGAGGTACAACAATCTAGGAAAGGGCTTTTTCTCCATCAACATAAGTATGTTACTGATCTCATTGACCTTGCTGGCCTACATGGCGCTACACCAATGGACACACCATTAGAAGTCAATGTGAAGCTCCGGAAAGATGATGGGGACCTCCTATCTAATCCCACATCTTACAGATACTTGGAAGGCAGTCTAGTTTACTTGACCATCACTAAGCCTAACATCTCATATCCAGTGAATGTTGTTAGTCAATTCATGACAGCACCACTGCATCACCATTTGGTGGCTACCAAACGGATCATTCGGTACATTCTTGGTTCACCAAAACAATACGGTTGGCACACCACTCACACTTACTGCTTATTTTGATGCAGACTGGGCAGGATGCTCGGATAATCGCAAATCCACTACTGCCTGGTATGTTTATTTGGGAGAAGCACTTATTTCTTGGAAATGCAAAAAGCAAGAAAGGGTCTCAAAATCTTCCACAAAACCCAAATATCGTGCGATGTCATCTGCTTGTTCCAAGATTCTATGGCTTCATGGTTTACTTTCAAATCTGGGTTTTCCTCAGACCTCAGTTACACCTCTTCATGCAAACAATACCAGTTCCATCCGTATCACTTAGAATACGGTTTTTCATGAGCGTACAAAACATATCGAGGTGGATTGTCACATTATCCGAGATGAATATGATCGCCAAGTCATTAGTCTTCCACATGTTTCTAATGAACTCCAACTTGCAGACATCTTCACAAAAGGGTTACCTAGGCCCCGCCATGAGTTCCTTGTTCGCAAATTGCTACTGTTTGACCAGCATCAATTTGAGGGGGGGTGTTAACGCGAGCTGGCCCACAGGGCCATGAATGATAGGCCCAGTCCATCAATACACTAACCCATCACGTGGGACACT
Source organism: Umbellularia californica (assembly GCA_028538565.1). Taxonomy (NCBI): domain Eukaryota; kingdom Viridiplantae; phylum Streptophyta; class Magnoliopsida; order Laurales; family Lauraceae; genus Umbellularia; species Umbellularia californica. The sequence continues at coordinate 28,405,051 of JAPQWN010000002.1, forward strand.
GTAGTTGACCGGTATCGATGTAAAATATTCTCTTTCTATGTTACAACAGTGTAATATATATTCTTTCCATGTAATCAGATTGTAATAGGTTGTAATTGCCTTGATGAAGGCTGACAAGAGAATATAAATGGAGCAAGAGATCGATCAAAGGGATCATCCAGTTTTCCAAAGTTTTCTTCTCCTATTCTAGGTTCTAAATGTCAGATCTTAAATGCCTTTAAATAGCCAACGCCTCTCCTTTATTCTAATCTTTTAACCCCAAAAGGCTTTAAAAAAAAGCCAATCAACACTGCCTCACTAAACCTATCAAACCATGACCAGGCGATTACTTCAACCCATAAAAAGTTTTTTTCTTAGCCAACGAGCTTTTCTTTATTGCCCTTTTACTAAAAATCTTGAGTTGGATCCATATACTTTTCCAAAATCACCATGAAGAAATGAATTTTGATTATCTAGCTGATACAAAGGCTAGGAGAAATTAGTTGCTGAGGATAAAATCACCCTTATCACATTTAACTAATTGAGTGGAAAGAATGTCTTTAAAAATTCAACATCCTAGGCCAGTATGAACCATATGTCTTCCTTTATACCTCTAACTCAAATGGTATGGATTATTCGTAAGTGTAAAGATCCATGTGCATCCAACCATACACTTTCCATTGGGAAGATTAATCAACTCTCAAGTACCATTCTTTTCAAGTGCTTGCATTTTGTCAATCATAGCATCCTTCTGCCTATGGATGAGATGTGCCTCGAAAACACCTATAGAAATGCGTTCAGATGACAACTGAGTAAACAAAGAAACAACTGAAGGTGACAAACAGTTATAAGAAACAAAATTCTGGATTGGATATCAGGTAACACAAGACATCTACAATTACGCAATGTCATAGGATGAGGGTGGTTACATGACATTATGTCTAAAACCATTAGTTTCACTGATCAAGGGCCAGATGAAAACAATGGAATAGTCTTCTGTTTTTTTGTAGTAGTACCCAAGTAGTTGCTTTTGTGGAGAGTTCTGATGACTTGGTCTTCTCTAGAATTTGACCTATTTGCTCACTTTATTCAAAGATGGGTAATGATATTAGGGAACATCTTCATGATAGGTTACATCCATCAAAACAAATAGTCTTCCTTTTTTTTTTTCAGGATAGTAAGTATTGTATTAATCACAAAGGGAAAACCCTGTAAAACAAAATAAGTAGATATCTTAATGCAACTCCTTGCTAAGGTGATCAGCTATGTGAAGCAGTCACGTGTACCCAAGTAACCTAAGACATTAACTACTTTATCAAGCGGTACATAGGGACTGTTCACCATTTTAGACTTGAAAAGGACAATGAAACTAGTGCAATCAATCCCTTCAAGGTTTAGTTCCAATGCACTAAAGCCACGGTCACAAGGTAAAAAGTAATAGAGATTGCTAACGGAGAATAACATAAAGAAGGATTCTTTTATTACATCATACTACTGTTGACTGTGCTACCACTGCCGACCTTACATTCCTTTATAAGGCTCATAAAATTCTCATAGCAAACTAATTGAATAATCTCAAAGAATCCTAATACGTCCATGCTTCCTAATTAAGATTAATAACACCTCAAATTTCCCAAAAAAAAAACACAAAGAGAAGGAAAATAAGGAAACTACACACTGTCGACTGTGTCTCTATATGACCCAGTCCACTCTATGCAAGATAACTTCATGGATTTTTCCTTGAAAATGCTTCCAACTCATCAATACCGCCATATAAAATGATTTCCAATTTTAAAGATATGTAATGGATCTAAAATCATAGCAAATAGGAAGGAATATCAAACCAAATGTCCCATGCTATCTGGTTGGAGACGTCCTGAGCAGTCTGGACGTCTCTGGTTGGGGGCCCACATGGCCTACCTAATCTAGTGGTGGATCTTACAAGTTGAAATCAGACTCCTGGGAGATCCATGGGGTCATGGACTCAAGTAGATTTGGGCCCATTAAGGCAAACTTATTAAAGAACCAAAATACAGTTCTTTGCCTCCCATTTTCTGAATAGAGTTTCAGCCCCTATGGTGTTCAGAATGGTTAAAACAGCCCCTGAAATGATGTGATTATAGAAATTTTTGGGCTATTTGATTTCCTTCACTTAAATAAATCAATCACACATGGGTTTTGAACCCATGTGCCATTTACCCCCTAAATACTCCATAGCTTGTCCAAACACTTGGTCTACTTTGGAATCCACATAACTAGGGAAAGCATATAGAGATTTTTTTTTGGTGGTTTGGGATTGCAAATCTATAAAGATTGAGTGAAGAATACCGACAGAGCACGGTCATCTTTCTATACTTTTTTTTTTTTTTTTGTTCTTTTTCATCAACAATAATTTGAGTAATTTTTTCAGGATCTTTTTCTTGACTGTTTAAGATTTGGCACTACCACTATTTTCAGATTTGTTAAGGTTAGAATGGAATCCAAGTAAGAGGGAGATAATCCTAGTGGTTCCTCATCCTCATTAGGGAACCTAAACGCTAATTCTAGGATTACTAGAAAAAATTTTAATGGAAGAAACTATGGTGAATAGTTATATTCAATATAGTTGGCCCTTAGAGGAAATCAAAGATTGGGATATACTGATTACATAAAGTAACAAGGTGACGCAGCCAAGATCCACGATCGAACAATAGATCAATCTCCCGAAGGATTGATCGAATCCAAAGATGGATTCAAGCCACTAGGGCGACCTCATAAGAGGAGAAAACACCATACCTGAAGAGAAAACTCTCATAACTCAAAAGATTAATTAATAATAAGCATGTCCATTACAATGAGGCCTAACATCCTTTTATGAAGGAGTTGGCTTGATCTCTAAGTAACTATATTTCCTCATATGAATCATATCTAAAATAAAAAGGAAACTAACAAATATTAATTATAAACAAACCAAACTACTAAATAATATTTCCTAACTAAATGGATGTCCCCTTGGGCCTATGGATTGGACCCAATGGGTTGGCCGACCTATTGTCTGGCCTCCATCACAAGGATAACCCTAAATATGTTGAATGGAAGGTAAAAAATATGTTGGTTATGAGTTGGATCCATAACTCTATGGAAGGTAATATTTCAATGAGTTTCAACTATTATAAGACAACAATAGAGTTATAGGATACAATTCATAATTTGTATTCTAAAAAATATAACCATGTTAGAATCTACTAATTGAAAAGGGAACTAGCAAATTTAAAATAAGGAGATATGTCCTTAGGAGACTATTATGCTCAAATATAAGAACATTAGAAGAGCTTGAGCTATATGAACCTATTTCTATCAGCCAAGAGAGAGCTATTGAAAATTGGTGCACCTATGAATTATTGGGTGCTGTCAATTGAGAATAGGAGACAAGTTTAGCAGCAACTTTAAGTCATGATCATCTCCCGTCAATTGCAGTCTTATCTATGATAAGCGAGTTTGTGAAGAGAAGAGGAAGAAGGAGAAATATGGTGAATAGGTCGTAATCCCAACCAAAGTGTAATATCCTGAGTTACCTGGACCCAGGATTAGTTTGGATTAGGTAGGACCCTTAGTTGTTTAACTTATTTTTGAATTAGAACACTTGAAAGGTTTTGGAAAGGGAAGGAGTTGCTAATTAGGAAGTATGAGAGGACTAGGACTCTATCTCCTCTTTATATATAGACAACCAACGACCTTTTCTGTAGTACATACTTCTCCTCCTTTGTTTTGAGAGAAATCTGAGAAAGAAAGTTGGAGATTGGAAATCTAGGGGAAGAAGAGGAAGAAGCCAATCGGTAGGAAGACAATCGTCGGATGTCCTTCTCGCATCCGCACATTGCAAGAGCAACAATCACATATCAAAGAAGAAATAAGTCACCGAACAATGCCACTGGAAATGAGAATGAGAACAGCAATGTTCGGCCAAATGGTGGAACTATAGAGATGTTGGAGTACGCACGGCAAATGTTTGAAAGCTTTATATAGGCATATGCGCAGGTCCAAGAGCAGATCTCCGCTATTCACCACCACCAAAGTGAGAATGGCAAAGGACACAGCGATATTAGAGGTGGCTCGGGTGAAGGTAGCAATAATAGGGGCAGGAATCGTAAAAGAGATACCTTATATAAGAGGTTCAACGAATTTCGCCCCAAGTGCTTTGAAGAAACTACTAACACTTAGGATGCAAAAATGGGCAGAGCGTATAGAAGGCATCTTCAAAGTCATGGGATATACGGAACATTAAAAAGCCATACTTGCAGCATTCAAATTAGAAGGTGACGCAAAGGAATAGTGGAAGGCAGCTATGAGGTCATTCAATGGGCAAGAAACAGAGATCACTTGGGATTTCTTCAGGCGGGAATTTATAAAGAAGTTTATACCGGATCATAGTAGGGCTCAGAAGAGAGAGTTTGAAACTTTAGTGCAAGGAAATCTAACGGTAGCCAAGTACGCTCTTAAGTTCACTGATCTGTCACATTTTGCTGAGACATTAGTGACAACGGAAGAAGAAAAAATGGAATGATTCATGAATGGCCTTAGACCAGACATTAAAAAGGACGTGAAGCTACACGAGCCGAAGACTTATGCAGAAGCCGTAAGGAAAGCTTTTGTCTTAGAAGAAGCCATTGAAGATATAAAGAGAGAGACTCAAATGGTGTCCACCGAAAGTAAAACAGATAACCTCAAGCACCAGTTCTCCAATAAGAAACAGAAAACAGGAGCCAAACCGGTCTGCAACCACTGCGGGGGATCCCATGAAACAAATCAATGTCGGAAGAGACCTGGAGTGTGCTTTGGGTGTGGAAAGGAAGGTCATAAGGTAAAAGATTGTCTGGAGGCTAGGGAGAGAAATCGGGCCAAATGGAAAATCAGATGTTACGGTTGTGGGTAGGCCAAGTTAAAGACGCCATAGAAAACAGGGAAGGAATCAGACTCAGACACAAAGACAACCACCTAGACAAAATCAGTAGGACCGCCAGCAAGAGCGTCCATAGAACCAGCGTCACTATCAGCAAAATCAGACGTATCAGCCCCGGGGAAACCAGCCGAATCCACTCCAAGGAAAGTATTTCAATTATGGCAGGAACAATCAAGGGGGGAACCAAGCAAGGCAACGGCAGAATGGGAGAGTCTTTGCTATGACTCATCAGGATGCGGAAGCGGCCAACAATGTGGTCGAGGGTATGATTTTAATTTCCAATCATGAAGCTAGTACTTTATTTGATTCTAGTTCAACGCATTCTTTTATTTCTCATACCTTTGCTTCTAAGATAGAAAACTCCCCCTCAACTTTGACTAATGCATTAGTAGTGTCTACACCCACAGGCGAGCACATATGTACTAATACCATATTTTACAATTGTATGATAGAAATTGAGCAAGCCTGGATGCCGGCTGATCTGATATTGTTACGTATGGACGACTTTGATGTTATATTAGGAATGGACTGGCTTACTAGGTATCGGGCTATTTTAGATTGCTTTAACAAAGTAGTTCGGTTTAATTTGGAGGGACTTACTCACGTTAGTTTGGTGGGAAAAAGAAGACCTGTTAGGTCAATGGCTCTCTCAGACATCAAAGCCGGTGAGCTACTGAGGAGTGGGTGCAAAGGCTTTTTAGCCTACATCACAGAGGATAAACAGAAACCAAGTATAGAAGATATCCCCGTTGTTAGGGAATTCCCGGACGTGTTTTTGGATGACTTGCCCAGGTACCCCCAATTCGAGAGGTCGATTTTACTATTGAATCGATGCCAGGTACAAACCCCGATTTCCAAGGCACTTTATCGAATAGCTCCTGCGGAACTGAAGGAACTCAAGGATCAATTTGAAGAATTACTGGATAAGGGATTCATCCAACCTAGTGTGTCTCCATGGGGAGCACTGGTTCTGTTTGTCAAGAAGAAGGATGGAACCATGAGAATGTGCATTGATTATAGGCAATTAAATCAGGTAACTATCAAGAACAAGTACCCCCTACCCCGCATTGATGAATTGTTTGAGCAACTGCAAGGTGCGAAATACTTTTCCAAGATTGATCTAAGGTCTGGCTACCATCAACTAAGAGTGAGGGAGGAGGACATTCCCAAGACGGCGTTCCGGACGCGGTACGGTCATTATGAGTTTTTAGTCATGCCTTTTGGTTTGACCAACGGCCCAGCCGCATTCATGGCATTGATGAACCAAGTTTTTCAACCCTATTTGGATAAATTTGTGGTGGTATTTATTGATGATATCCTCATTTACTCTAAAGAAAGGCAAGAACATGGAGAGCATCTACATATCTCCTTACATCAATTGAGAGATAACCAGCTTTATGCAAAGCTAAGCAAGTGTGATTTTTGGCTAGGGCAAGTCACCTTTTTGGGCCACACTATTTCAGGAGAAAGATCATCTGTTGACCCTACAAAAATAAAAGCGGTTACGAATAGGAAGCCACCTGCAAATGTTTCAAAAGTTCGAAGTTTCTTAGGCCTGGCTGGCTACTATCAAAGGTTCGTACAAGGATTTTCTATGATTGCTAAACTGTTAACCAGACTCACAAGAAAGGCTGTTCCCTTCACCTGGGACGAGAAATGTGAAGATAGCTTCCGAACATCGAAAGGTAAACTAACATCAGCACCAATACTCACCCTTCCTGCTGGAAGTGGACGATTTGTTATTTACTAGGATGCGTCGTTGCAAGGGCTAGGGTGTGTTCTCATGCAACATGGAAAGGTGATTGCGTACGCTTCCAGACAGCTAAAGGTCCATGAACAAAATTATGCTACGCACGACCTTGAGTTGGCGGTTGTAGTCTTTGCATTGAAAATTTGGAGACACTACCTTTACGGTGAAGAATTCGATGTATATACAGATCACAAGAGCCTCAAATATGTATTTTTTCAGAAAGAGCTAAACTTGAGACAACGAAGATGGATGGAATTCCTGAAAGACTATGATTTCTCTATATTTTATCATCCAGGAAAGGCGAATGTTGTAGCCAACGCCTTAAGAAAAAAATCAGCATAGATGGCTTGTCTGACTGCTGAGTGGAAACTACTTGAAGAGATCAAGGACTTGGATGTTAATTTATGGTCTATTGGCGAATAAGTATTAATTGGAAGCTTCAAGGTTCAACCCGAATTAATACAGAGAATAAAAGACCATCAACGAGACGACAAGGCATTGGCGGAAATCTTCAACAAAATGGACAATAAACCAGACTTCTCAATTGTTAGTGGCGTATTATATTTCAAAGGCGGACTGTGTACCAAATATCCGGAAAATCAAAGATGAAATTTTGAAGGAAGCACATCACACAAGATATACTATCCATCCGGAGAGCACCAAGATGTATCAGAACCTAAAAATCAGATTTTGGTGGGTCGACATGAAAAATGATGTTACTGAGTTTGTCGGGCGCTGTTTTACTTGTCAACAAGTGAAGGCTGATCATAGGAAGTCGAGGGGGTTACTACGGCTGTTACCAATACCAGAATGGAAATGAGAACATATCACTATGGATTTCATCTCAGGGTTTCCAGAACCTTAAGACATAATGAAATAATCTGGGTGATAGTGGATTGGTTGACCAAGTCAGCGCACTTCATACCGTTGAAAAGAAGAACTACGATGGAACACTTGGCCAAAACATACGTACAGGAGCTTGTAAGGTTGCATGGCGTCCCAGCATCGATCATATCAGACAGGGATACTAGATTTGTTTCACAATTTTGGAAGAACTTACAGAGGGCTATGGGTACAAAACTAAATTTTAGCACGGCGTATCACACCCAGACTGATGGGCAGACACAGAGAACCAATCAAACACTGGAAGACATGCTTAGAGCTTGTGTTATAGATTTCGGTGACAGTTGGGATGAACAGTTACCGCTGGCAGAGTTTGCTTATAACAATAGCTATCATTCGAGCATCCAGATGGCACTTTTTGAGGCCCTGTATGGAAGGAGCTGCCGCTCTCCAATTTGTTGGGAGGAAGTGGGCGATAGACGGATATTAAGCCCTGAATGGGTGCAAACTTCTACAAAAACTATTAAGAAGATCAAGGACAGATTAAAGACTGCTCAGAGTCGTCAGAAGAGTTATGCAGACAAACGTCGGAGAGAATTAGAATTTGCGGTGGGTAACTTGGTATTCCTAAAAGTTTCTCTGACGAAAGGAGTGATGCAATTCGGCAAAAAGGAAAAGCTAAACCCGAGATACATTAGACCATTCAAGATTACAGGGCACGTGAGCGATGGGAACGCTTACGAACTGGAACTACCATCATAGCTCGCCAGAATCCATAAGGTGTTTCATGTATCAATGTTGAAGAAGTACGAGCCAGACCTGTCTCATGTGCTAGACCTTGAACCAATGGACTTACAGCCAAATTTATCCTATGACGAGAGACCCATTGCAATCTTAGACACTAAAGAAAGGGTCCTGCAAAGGCGAAAAGTCCGATTAGTCAAAATACTATGGAAGCATCACGATCAAAAGGAAGCTACTTGGGAGATCGAGGACGAGATCTGAAGAAGTACCCGCATCTTTTTGCCACAGGTATGTTTTAAATCTGGAGGACCAGATTTCCTAAGGAAGGGAGTATGTAATATCCTGAGTTACCTGGGCCCAGGATTAGTTTGGCCCAGGTAGGACCCTTAGTTGTTTAACTTATTTTTGAATTAGAAGTGTCACACATGAAAGGTTTTGGAAAGGGAAGGAGTTGCTAATGAGGAAGTATGAGAGGACTAGGACTCTATCTCCTCTTTATATATAGACAACCAACGACCTTTTCTGTAGTACATACTTCTCCTTCTTTGTTTTGAGAGAAATATGAGAGAGAAAGTTGGTGACTGGAAATCTAGGGGAAGAAGAGGAAGAAGCCAATCGGTCGGAAGACAATCGTCGGATGTCCTTCTCGCGTCCGCACATCGCAAGAGCAACGATCGCCTATCAAAGGTGAGTGAATCTTCCTGATTAATTAGTTGGTTAAGCAAGATGATTGATATTGAGTTGTGAATTGGATATTTTGTATTAAAGAGATTTGATATTGAGATGTGATGCACATATTCTGTATTTAAAGATCTGATTTGAGTCAAGGAAATCATGTAAGTGGCTGTTAGAATATAACATCTGATATGGTGTGTGAATTCATGAATATCCATCGAATAGATGTGGAATTGGTGAAAACAAAGGCCTGGTGTCAATGGTGAAATTGACAGTGGAGGGTTGTGGGGCCCACCTGATCTTTGATCAACACCCCACATCATGAAGGGGGGCCAGGGGCGATGTGGTTGGTGGTGGTCCCATGTGGAGTGGGACCCATCTGACACATCATCCAAAATCTTCAAATTTGGCCATCGTATGATACTTCCATGAACTTTCAGTTACTGTTAGAGTTGTGGGGGCCCAGTAGAGATATCTGAATGGTAAATTTGAACCATAAGTATTCATGTCGGGCCCTGGGAGATCATAGGGAGCATACCTGATCATGCTTTGGATCAGTGGAAGCACATTATGCCAAGGTGTTTAGGCATGGATTTCTTAATTCTGTGTATAGTGGGGGGCTGGGAGGAGTTTAAATCTGGGATAGCTGTGCACTGTGTATACAATTACAATATAAATTTCCCACTTAGATTGATTAAGGGTTTTGTGTATGATATGATAGATTGTATGGACTGTTTGGCTATGTTGGCATGGTTCCGTTATTTATGATTATGCTATGAAGGGGGACCAATCCTATATCATTCCTTGAACTATTATGATCGGGAGTGGGGCACGAATCTAATAAGGATTTGTATGGGACTGGTCCCACACTACTGAATGTTAATATTATGATTTAGAAATTAATGTGGCATGCATGGGATGATTACTGATGTGTATTGGGAATTATTAGTACACGTGATAAGATGATTGGTATATACATTTTTTGTGTTATGCATGGTGTTCAGACCATGTGGGCCATGTAAGCCGTTGTCCTTAGTGGACGTGAATGGCCGTTGTATTGGCTGGTCCTTGGTGGACGTGTCTGATGAGACAGGGTCGTATTGACCGGTATACATGCATACGATAAGCCTTGGAGGCGTGGTAATGTGCATGGGCACGGATATGTATATGGATGTACTTTTAATGGCAATTAATCTATTGATTCAGATTTGTTGATTATGTGATATTATGTTGTATGTTATTTGTATAATTAGGAAAAATTCATTCACCAGTAAAACTGATGTTGTGTTGCCTCCTCCAAGTAATTTGATTGCGGGTGGGCCAGAACAGATTGACGTTCAGCACGTAGATTTCGGCATGCGTGGCTAAAGGGAGAGAACGAAAAACATTCAAATAATTGTTGGAGAGATTAGCTCTTGTTTTAGGAAATTTATTTAATTATTGATTCAGTCAGGGTATAAGGATTTTTATTATGCATAGATTATTTGTGTTACTGACTTTTTATAATCTAATTGGAATTATGGTTTGATTAAATGCCTAACTTCTTGCTAGAACTATTTGATAGATGTACGGTAAATGTTGCCAAGTTATCACGATCCGGAAATCCGACAGGTCCTCGGAATTTGGGTCATGACACAGAGGATCGACTAGGCTGTTTTATAATCATATTATGCCTAATCAAAGGCTGAAATTACAATGAAATAATGAAAGAATCAAGATACAACTATCCTAATCTTTATACAAGGAAAAAGCATTATATAGGTTTGACTAAATCCAACCAAATCTCGCATGTGGGATATGAGATCCATGGGCCTATTTGGGTTGGGCCTCACACTGGTGGATTGTATTTCTACACTCCCCCCTCAAATTGATGCAGGCTAGAACAAAGCATCAATTTAAACAATAAGTAGCCATGGTGATCTCAAGGCAGTGCTTTGGTGAAGATATCCGCCAGCTAATCATAAGAGGAAACATAGGGCATAGATATCTTGTTCGAGATGACATGATGATAAATGAAGTAGCAATCGATCCCAATGTGTTTTGTTCGCTCATGATAGACCGTGTTCTGATCGCACTAGTGTTGTCAGCATAAAGAAGAGTAGGACTGGTTAAGAAAACACTGAGCTCTCTAAAAAGGCGACAAAGCCAAATAATTTCACTACTTTCTGAGGACATAGAACGATATTCAGCTTCAGCCGAAAATTTGGATACAGTAGTTTGCTTTTTACATTCCATGAAATTGGAGATGTATCAAGGAACATACACCAGCCTATAGTAGAATGTCGAGTACCAGAGCAACCTACCCAGTCAGCGACAGCATAGGCTTGCAACTGAAGAGACGATGATGAGGGGTAAAAAAAAAAAACCACCTTCGCAAGTTTCTTTTAAGTATCGTAGGATGCGATAGACAGCGAGAAGAGGTTTATGAGGATTACCAACAAACTGACTGCCGCAGGCACTGCATGAGAGATGTTTGGTCTAGTTATAGTTAAGTAAAGCAGGCTTCCAACCAATCATCTAAAGATAGTAGGATCTTCAAGCGGAGAACCGTCATATTTGTTGATTTTGACATTGAGCTCAAAAGGTGTGTCAAATGATTTTTCATCATTGAGTCGAGTAGATTTAATCAAATCATAAGCATATTTGGTTTGATTAACTCGAATGCCAGCCTTGCTCCTGGAGACCTCTAGGACAAGGAAGTAGGTTAAGGAGCTAAGGTCCTTCATCTTAAAAGTACTCATAAGATGAGGCTTGAGGTTAAAGATTCCCTCAGTATCATTACCACTAATGATCATCTCATCAACATACATTAACAAGATGGTGAAGCCTTGTGAAGTGTGCCAAATGAAAAGAGAGTTGTCATTTGGACTATGAGAAAAACCTACTTGAAGAATGGCAGAGTGGAATTTATCAAACCAGGCATGAGGAGCTTGTTTGAGGCCATATATGGACTTTTTCAATTTACAGACATGGTTAGGAGGGCGAGCATATCCTTAAGGAGGTCGTATGTATACGGTCTCCTGAAGATCTCCACGCTGTAAGGCATTTTTCACATCCATTTGCCAAATAGGCCAGTTACGCACTGCCGCAACATTGAGTAAGCATCGAACGGTAGTCATCTTGGTGACAAGAGCGAAGGTTTCCTCGTAGTTAATACCATATTCATGTTTATAGCCTTGGACAACCAGCCGAGCTTTGTAGCGATCAAGACTCCCATTTGTTTGAACTTTGATGGAGCCGTTCCATTTGATGTCGATAATTGAAGCATTTGGAGGAGTTGAAACCAAATCCCATGTAGAATTTGATTCGAGAGCTAATCAGTCCTCATTCATCGCATCTTGCCAACAAGTGATACTTAAGGCCTGTGAATATAAGGTTAGAATAGAAATAGGATCTAAAACGGAAAAGTCGTATTTGTCAGGTGAGACATCTTTACGACCCTTTGTGCTCATTACTGTATCCAAGAAATAGACTCCTAGTAGCCTGAGGCGACAATTTGTTTCATTCAATAAATGGGAGATGAACAAAGCAAAGACACCCGAAGACCCTTAAGTGTGAGTAGGATGGGGGATGACCAAATAGACACACAAATGGGGAGACTGATTGTAAGATTGAGCATAATAAGAGGTTAATTATATAAATAGCAATTTGAGCCACTTCACACAAAAAATGTGGCAGAACTAGAGATTCTACAATAAGTGTTCTAACAGTTTCAAGAATATATCTATTCTTTCCTTCAACGATCTCATTTTGTTGTGGTGTGTGTCGGGACAACAAGATTTTTGGTGTATGATTCCCTTATTAGATGAGAATGAAGAAAATTCAGTGGACATGTACTCTCCCCCAGAATTAGAACGAAATATTTTGATGGATTTCTAAAATTGAGTGCTTACCATATTATGAAATTTTTGAAAAACAGAGAAAACTTCATATTTAAATCACAAGAAGTATATCCATGTGTAACGACAATGATCATCAATAAAAGTTATATAATACTTATATCCCATTCTACTAAAGTGTGGTGCAATTCCACAAACATCGGAGTGAATAACATCAAAGGAAAAAGTCGCACAAGAATAATGTATTGGGAAAGATAAAACATGACTTTTGCTCAAGCAAAAAGACTCACACTTAGATGTAGTAAATGAACAAAATTTATTACCATTAATAGAAATGTCCAAACAACCAAACCTAAATAAAGAAATTAAACTAGCATTATTCAAATGACCAAGGCGACTACACCAAATGGTCCATAAATTTTGTAAAACACCCATAGAAGAAGAAGAAAATAAGGAATGAGGTTTCATACTCATGAGAAATAGCCTGCCATGTTTACTCCCAGTCTCGATCACCTTCCCAGTTTGTCGTTCTTGGATAACACAATCAAAGCGAGAGAAGTTAACAAGATACCAAGAATCAACAAGGTGGCCTACAAAAAACAAATTGGCAAACAAATGTGGAACAAAATAAACATTTGAAAGGGTGGACGAATCTATATGAGGTGTAGAAACCTATATGGAACCCACACCGGTGATGGACATTAGTTGCCCATTTGTTGTTGTTATGGATTCATGCCCTACATAGGTTTAGGGATCTTGTAGATTTTGTTCCACAGAGGTCATATGATTAAAAGCTCCTGAGTCTAAAAACCATGTAGAAGGTGATATGGATGCAGAGAGTGTAGCGGAAGAATGAAATTCAAGAAAAGCAGGAGGAAGAGGCAGACCACTAATGCCCATTGATGTAAACGCAGATGCAATAGAAGTATTGATCATCTCTCGAATCTGAGCAGGAGTCGGGTTACAGTTTCAGCATGATCTGGTATTCTCGCCTCGGAGTGCTAGGCTTGAAAAGCTGTCTGTCCTTGCTTTGTAGGCTGTCCATTTCTTTGAGGTGGTCTCCTTGTACACTCAGAAATAACATGGCATGTTTGTTTGCACTAGTTGCAAAATAATTTCCTTTTACAGTTGTGAGCCAGATGCCCATAACCCTTGCATTCATGACATTATGGTTTGTAACCATGAGCAGTGAGAAGTGCAGTCTTTTTTGATGGAGTAGGAGCAGGGGTTGTAAGAAGGGCCTTGGGTTCACTAATGAGAGACTGTTGTGACATAAGTCAGATTTACTCTCGAAGAACCTCTAGTACAGGTATCCAAGTCCGGAGAGTGTTCTTGCTTCATCAAGGCAGCCTGAACAGGTTCAAACTCCGGATGCAGGTTCATAAGAAATTGACTAACATGAAGTTCCTGCTGAAGTTTGAGTGCTTTGGGAAGGAATTCTGCAGACACTGATTGCATCAGCATTTGATCTCTTTCGCTCCATAAAGCAAGAAACCCACTGTAGTGCTATTGAATTGTCCTATCATTCTGACAGTATTTAACTAGTTCAGTGTCAAGGTGAAAACGCCTTGCTTTGTTGGCTTGCTGATATAGTTTCTTCAGATGGGTTCACTTGCCGATTGCGGAGTTAAGAATCCAAGTGACGACCTTAGCATTATTTTGGTTCCAGGCAGTGAGTGTTTTAGCATCAGTATTATCTGTTGTTCGTTGAGGATTAGTGCCATCCAGATATCCTAGTAGGCCTTCGCCTTCCACAAAGTTCTTGAGATGGCAAGAGCCGCAAGACCAACTCATGTAGTTGGCGCCATCTAGTTTGATAGGGAGAACCTCCATTTTATCCATTAGTCTCACTTAACAGATTGAATATAGCTGATAATGACAAAAAATCTGCTCTTCAACAAAAAGAAAAAAAAATTCAGCAAAAAAAGGGCCTGGACGTCCAAGAAATTGTGCAAAAAAATGGACAGATATTCCCTCAGATCTATGATGCACTGATACGTCATGGATATGGCGAGGACACACCATAGACACGGCAGGGACACGGATTTTACACATAAAAAGTGAAGTATCAGATACGATACGACACGATACGTTGCCATTTTGAAGTATCCGTGCATCATAGCCTCAGATTGATTGGTATTTCAAATCCACCCTCCAGAATATAATGATGATGGAAATTCGCACTTAATGAGGGGTTGGCCACTCCAATCCAGCGGTTGGATATGATTTAGAGTAAGAGGAAGCAAAACTGTCTGATAAAACTGCCAAACCGAAGAGTGAAAAACGACTGACCTTTGTAGGTTAAAAAATTCTAGAAAAATGCTCATAAAATCATGGATAAATGGTCGACCCTCTTAGGAAGATTCTACTTTGATCTGATAATCAAGGGTGGGGTCCACTTGCTGATTGCACAGAAGCACAGTTCTGTTATGACGTCTGAGATTTGAGGACGTGAAGCAAAGTAGTTCCTGAATCTGAGAGAGGCAATCTAATCAGGAGATGATTAGGATACGAGGGATCCAGACAGGAAGCAGGGTGTTGAATCTGCTGCAGTTGACTTCAAGAAAACAGCCCACAGAGGTCAACTGAAAATGCTCCTTTGTTTCTGTAGTAGAGCAGTAAGGAAAGGTAGGAGATGATTCCTAGAGGACCAAAAAAGGCTCTGATACCATGTAGACTTATCTATGATAAGCTAGTTTGTGAAGAGAAGAGGAAGAAGGAGAAATATGGAGAATAGGTTGTATACCAAACAGAGGATCGCCTATGCTGTTTTATAATCATATTATGCCTAATCGAAGGCTGAAATTACAATGAAATAATGAAAGAATAAAGATACAGTTATCCTAATCTTCTATAGAAGGAAAAAGCATTATACAGGTTTGACTAAATCCAACCAGATCTCACACGTGGGATATGAGATCCATGGGCCTATTTGGGTTCGGCCTCATACTGGTGGATTGTGTTTCTACATCAATTTGTACAATTTTTGCACTCCTTCAAGGTTAAGAAGATCACACGTGTCATGGTTCGAAAAGATCAACGACCACCATTGGAGGGCGGCCGATTTACCCTTTTCATTAATTTTCGGAGAAGAGGGGCATGGCAGTGGTGGTCATGGTCATGGTCATGGTCGTGGAGGTGGAAGACGTGGATGTGGTGGAGATCAGAATAATGTTGACATAGACCTCCATTCTACACGTGGAAAGAATAGGCACACTCACAAATACTGTTGGGATATAAGTGGAAAGCCATCACAATTGGATTCTGTAAATAGAGCTGCAAAAGAGAAATCTAGTGATGATGATGTCGCAAATAAAACAGATATGAATATTATCGAACTTTTGCACTTATACAGAAGTTACGTGCACTAGAAGGCTTGGCTACTGCATCATCAAATATGGCTGCTTAAGCAAGATGCTTTGCTCAAATACTTTCACCAAAAGATGATATAAAGCCCTTCACTGGCTGTACATAAGTCACAGGAGGGGGTTAAGTGTCACAAGGCAGCACCAGCTGAACTTGGACAGTGCTAACATAGTAACATCAGCACATATAGGCTGATGTCTGCCCTCGACGCCACACGAAACAACAAAAAAATCACCTATAGTCTGTGTGGGGATATTCCCCAAGATGACCGACCACAGCCTTCGGCCTCGGCAAAAAGGCCACTTTGGCAAACGTGCCAATTGGTCTCGACCAGTACTTGGAAAGAGCCAGAGTCTCCATCTCGGCTCTCAGCTATGTGCCCCATTTCAGTAAAATGCCCTTGACTTCGGTCTCGGTACATCGGTACAAGCATTAGACCAGAGCTGCAGTCTCATCATGCTCCATCTCGGTCCCATGCTCCACCTCGGTCTCGGTCAGACTGCTGATCAAGACGACCGTGGGCAGCTGTCCGGAACAGGATAAGGGCACCGCCCAAATCCCTGACACAGCTGCACCGTCCAGACGTTGGGGCATGGCCCGATAGGACAGAGTGGGCTACGATGGGACTACTATTAAAGAAAAGTAGGCTACGATGGGACAGCCTCTCAAGTGCTTACCCCAAAGTCCACTCTCCTCCTCTATAAATACAGAAGCCTTCAACAGGTAACTGGGGGGGCTATCCACATGCTGCTGGTACGCCGTCTCCTCCCACACTTCATCTCCTACCTCTGTTTAGTCCTGCACTTGCAACTAACAAAGGCATCGGAGAGCCCTACGCTGCCCAAGCCAGGGTCCTCTGACCTTCTTCTTCCTCCCCTTTCAGGCTCGAGGCACCGGTTCTTCTATCACAACCACCTACAAGGAGCTCCAGCCTCCGTCCTCTTCCAGTGGGCCTCAAAATCACTCCCCCTTGGGTATGTGAGTTTTTGTGCGCTTACAATTGGCGCCGTCTGTGGGAAAGATCAAAAAGCCATCTTCCCAAACACCATGCCTCGAAGAGCCAGAGAGGGACGATTTCTGCAGCAGCTTCATCAACCCCAGCTCGGCATCGTCTTCCACGACGCATGGAAGGTTGTCGACGATCCTGGAGATCCTGATCAAGCGGCTCATGGCGAAGCAGATGAAGAACGGGGACGCCCGGGGAGGCGCCCATCTTGGCGACGCCCATCTTGGAGACGCCCATCTCGAGGCCACCCCAAGCTCGGCGACGCCTGAGGGCACTCCCACCGTGGCGACGCCCGAGGGCACTCCTAAATAGCGACGCCCGAAGTCCGCGACGCCCGAAATCGGCGACGCCCATCTCTGCGTGCGACGCCCATCTCGGCGACTCCGAAGTCGGCGACACCCATCTCCGCGACGCCCAAGTCTGCGACGCCCATCTCTGCAACGCCCAATGTCGGCGACGCCCATCTCCGCGACGCCAGAAGTGGGCGACGCCCATCTCCATGACGCCCGAAGTCCGCGACGCCCGAAGTCGGCGACGCCCATCTCGGCGCGCGACGCCCATCTCGGCAACGCCCAATGTCGGCGACGCCCATCTCCGCGACGCCAGAAGTTGGCGACGCCCATCTCGGCGACGCCCGAAGTCCGCCATGCCCGAAGTCGGCGACGCCCATCACCGCGACGCCCGAAGTCCGCGACGCCCGACTCGGCGACGCCCTCGGCGGCAGTGCCTCCTCCAGCTCGACAGGCAACCAATCTCTTCCACCTCAAGGAGAGCTGCTAAAAATCTCTCGCGGCCCTCGCTTCAGCGGCACGATCCTTAGCCGTCAGCTTCGATCGCACGATCCTCTACCGCCATTGGCGGCATGGTCCTCTACTATCAGCTTTGATGGCATTATCCTTTGCCGCTGGGATACTTCATCATCAACCTCAGCTGCAATGCTACTCTCCAACTCGGCAGAAGTAGACTCTCCAGTTCGGCAGCAGTGCATCGAGGCCACCAGCTTCGGTGACAGTACCAGCTGGGCGAGCATGACTCGGTCCTCTCCAGCTCGGCAGCAGTGCCTTCTCCCGCTCGGCAGCAGTAACATTCGCCCTTTCAGATGAAATCGAAAAAAGCAGGCTCGGTGATGCCACCAGCCTCGAGAAACAAAATTACACTGGCCCCGGTAAAAGTACCAGCCAGTTACGTCCCAATTTTGGAAAAAATCAAGCTCGGTGATGGCACCAGCTTCGAAAAAAGCAGGCTCGGTGATGCCACTAGCCTCGAGAAAAAGATTACACTGGCCCCGGTAAGATACCAGCCAGTTAAGTCCCAATCTCGGCATACAGCATCTCTGTCCTGCACCAGATCGCTGCCCGATAGCTTACACTGGCTCCGGTATAAGTACCAGCCAGTCGAGTCCCGAATTAAGCATACAGCATCTCGGTCTTGCACCAGATTGCTGCCCGACAGCTTACACTGGCTCCGGTATAAGTACCAGCCAGTTAAGTCCCGATCTCGGCATAAAGCATCTCGGTCCTACACCAGATCGCTGCCCGAAAGATTACACTGGCCCCGGTAAGAGTACCAGCCAGTCTTCAGAATAATCAGGCTCGGTGACGCCACTAGCTTTGAACAAAAACAACCGTCAAGCTCGGTGCTGGCACCAGCTTTGAAAAATCGTTAGGCTATTTAGCTTCCAACCTCAAAGAGTTTGGAACTCTAAGAGGTCAAAAGCTAGGGGGCTTTGTGTGGGGATATTCCCCAAGATGACCGACCACAGCCTTCGGCCTCGGCAAAAAGGCCACTTTGGCAAACGTGCCAATTGGTCTCGACCAGTACTTGGAAAGAGCCAGAGTCTCCATCTCGGCTCTCAGCTATGTGCCCCATTTCGGTAAAATGCCCTTGACTTCGGTCTCGGTACATCGATACAAGCATTAGACCAGAGCTGCAGTCTCATCATGCTCCATCTCGGTCCCATGCTCCACCTCGGTCTCGGTCAGACTGCTGATCAAGACGACCGTGGGCAGCTGTCCGGAATAGGATAAGGGCACCGCCCAAATCCCTGACACAGCTGCACCGTCCAGATGTTGGGGCATGGCCCGATAGGACAGAGTGGGCTACGATGGGACTACTATTAAAAAAAAGTAGGCTACGATGGGACAGCCTCTCAAGTGCTTACCCCAAAGTCCACTCTCCTCCTCTATAAATACAGAAGCCTTCAACAGGTAACTGGGGGGGCTATCCACATGCTGCTGGTACGCCGTCTCCTCCCACACTTCATCTCCTACCTCTGTTTAGTCCTGCACTTGCAACTAACAAAGGCATCGGAGAGCCCTACGCTGCCCAAGCCAGGGTCCTCTGACCTTCTTCTTCCTCCCCTTTCAGGCTCGAGGCACCGGTTCTTCTATCACAACCACCTACAAGGAGCTCCAGCCTCCGTCCTCTTCCAGTGGGCCTCAAAATCACTCCCCCTTGGGTATGTGAGTTTTTGTGCGCTTACATAGTCTATCTCTTCTTGTTGTGTGACACTCAGACCGACATCAACATGAAAAATCCTCTGTAAATCTCAAAAGAATCTCACTTAGATAGGAAAAAAAAACTCTTCTCATGCCAGTCAGGACAACTTTTGCCAGCCTTAAAAACTATAATAATTGAGTTGTTTCATAAATCTAAACTCAACTTGCCTTCCTATGGATATCTCCAACTGATTAGGAAGCTCTGATACCAAATTTGGATTGTTCAATCCAATTGATTTTTAATGTAATTACGTAGAAATATTTGAAAAATCCCTAGAATTTACATAAGAAAGAAGAGAGAAAAACAGGAGAAACAGAAGAGTAATTGAGGAAAGAATGGAATGGTTGTCCCAATTAGGGGCGTGAAACCAACCTCATATATAATATTATTGAACTTCTCGCATTTACAAAGGGCCCTCTCCTTGCTTATGATATTTACAAGGCCCCAGTTTTTCTGTACTTCATTAGAGCCCTCTCTTATTTCAACAAAAGTTTCTCCTCCATATTCACTGGATGGTCCCCCAAACAGCATTTGCATCTAATGTCATCTGGCGCCTGCACTTTGCAAAGTTTTTTCCCCCTTTCTAACTACCATGTGTTTATGTCTTCACCCTTTGACAATATATATCTTGACACCCTAAGTAAAGAACAAGTAAAGTCTATTTCAAAATGAATATTTTCTACTTACATTACAGTCAGGACGTCGTGCAGCAACAACAGGAGAAGACTCTGTAAGACCATACCCATTCTGAACCTTTATACCAATTGCCTGCGAGCCTAATACATACATGTTAGTAAAACTAAAATGGAAATGCCCCAACAATACTAATAATAAAAGGGAAGATGCGTCTACCTCAAAAAACAGGTCAATATGCGATGGCAGACTTCCACCTCCACTTATACCAGCCTGCAATTTGTAATACAAAAATCAGCTATTTATCCCCCCATTGCTATACAGCATCAATAATTAATTCACAGAAAAATGCTAAAAATCATACTTATGCACCAGTTTCTAATAGAGATATCACCTTTGATATTCCAATTGCTGAGTGAATTTTACTATACACAAGCTTCACTCCCAACATGTGCAATGGATATAAAATTGCTGCAATAATTCTTGCCCGCAACCAGTCAAACATGTCAACAAAAGGCGAATGTTGTTTTTGTACTCTTGTTAGAACTCTCCCCTACAGAAGAGGTTTATTTCAAATAAAATCAAAACAATTAACTGCTAATTAAAATTTTCTTTTAGGTGGGGAAACAACAACGAAAATATTTATTTTTCAACTTCTGATCAAATGAATGGAAGTAGGGAGATTCATATGTGCTTCACCCTGATGACCAGACATGCCAAATTATTTTGGAAAGAACAAAAGTATTAGTTATAAGAATAAAAACCTCAAAAACCCTCTTTGCCTCCATGTATAGCAGACTTATCTTTATCAAAGAAAGTGCAAAAAACTTTCGAGCAGATGCACTTGTATAAATCTGCTTTTGGATTCCACTGCAGTAGAGGTTGGAAATTTTGAAAGTTGCATCAGAAAAGTATCATTGCCGTATCCAAAAGTTACTTCATTGTTTAGATTATCAATAAATTAAGAGATGGATAAGAATGGGAAAACTTTGCTACTATCATTGATATTTATATAGTACAACTTGGATACAAAAAAAAAAAAAAAAAGGTATACGGTAACTAATTTGCTGTTGATCAAATCAAATCTGTGGACTGAAAGGAGGACTAAGAATGGAAGGTTCGTGTATCTTATAAGGTTAATCCAGAGAAAGTAAGATACATTTTTCTTTTCCTAATTCAAAGCATAGAAGTTGCTGAGAAAAAGAAAAAAAAAAGTACTAATTCGTAATTTGTGAGATTTCAGGGACTGTTCTGTAAGTTTGATAGACGACAGATGATTTTTGAAATTTTGAAACATTAACTGAATTGAAGCATTCAGGGAGGGTTTTCCAACCTGTCAGTTACTCCCTCAAAACTCCCTCCTTTTCTTCTCATCTCCAAATTTACTCAATTTTTCAGATGTTTTCTCAATTATATGCAAGTATCTTTAGATTCAATTATCCAACTTGGCAGTCTCCAGCTGTTGCTCAGCTCGCTAGGGACATATTGTAGTGTGCGAGGGTGACTGAGTCGAGTCTCTTCTTGGAAGGAAAAAAAGAAAGGAAAAAAAATCAACTTGAAATCAGAGCCTACCTGCTCAAGTAGATTTGAATGCAAACAAAGAGGAAGGGTTCTCAAGTCTGTGCAAGCATTTGATTTTTTTGGGCAGACATCATCCCTGTTAATTCTCCAAGTATGATGAATTCTAGGGTTTTCTCATCTAAGGAATGAAAAACCTCAAGGGAAGAAAATAAGAAAAACAGAAAGAAATAACTTGAATTAGGGAAAAATAATCACACAATGAAGTCCGTATCAAGAAAATAGGGTACTGAACAAACAGAAGGGGCCTACTATTTTCTTTCATAATAATGTACAAAACCCAAAAAAGGGAAGAAGCAAACAAGAAAAGGGGGAACCTAAAACCTAAGTCTAAATCTGACCCTAAATCTAAGCTTCAAGACAATGTTGAAAATTAGGGACTACATCTTGACCCAATTCTTTGATCTTCTTTGTAAGGCACAACCACATTTATCAACCTAAACTAGAAATTCCAATCCTAATCATAAAAGGAAACCTAATCATGACCATGCTAGGAAACTTAATTACACTATAATAGTAAATCCTAATTTAGGAAACTTACTCTCAAAATTACAAATAATCCTACTGACCCAGAATCACAAATAAATGCCAATTCCTCAACACAACATAGTGTGTTAATTCAGAGGGTCTTTTCTAGGATTTCATGTACAATGGTTATACAACATAGATCTAATCAGGTTGGTAATTTATAATTTTTTATAGTTGTTTTGAGTGTAAGAGTCAAGCGAAAACAATCCCTTTGCCATTGGATATTTGTGTAAAGTGTAAACATCTTAAGAAGTTGTTTATTGGATATTTGGAGTATTTAGTCATGTTAGAGAAGGATTTCATTTTAATTATCTAAAAGAATTGTTCTCATCACAAAAATATTTTCCATAAGGTCTAGGGTTTACAAAATAATCCACACTAGGGGGAGAGATTTCTGAAGGCACTTCCCAACTGCTTAATATCATAAGTCCAAACACTAGGATTAGAACAATTCTGTTTGATGGTATTATAAGGAATGGGTACTCTGCTAGAATAGAAATTGCAGGGAAAAATGGAATGGGCACATACATGGGAGAATTAATGAAGCTCCTAAAGATGATCAGTATTCCAACTGGGAATCTAAAAATAAACAATGCATTAAGACGATAGCTCTGATAACATTACAATACCTACCAGAGAAGCACATAAATAACACGAGAAGGAAATTGGGCAGATGCCAATACCCCGTCTTGTAACTGTCCTTTTACATTCATGTCTTTTTTATTTCATCCCTTTAAATAAAGGAGAATACAATCCTGGATTTGATAAAATCCCTTGATGAAGGGTAATTACAGGTAAAGTAATCAATCTAAGCTAGTACATTATCCTACGAGACACTAATTTCTATGGTCCTTCACATTTGCATCAAAGTTTGAGATGAAGGGTCTTGGCACTCTTTGCCAGTTTTCAGGTCTTGAGATTCCCCTATTCTTTCTTGTGGACTATGCTCTCTCAGCAAAAATATGCTTTCAACATTATCCATCGTGATGCTCCAATAGATTCCAAGACCATGGCCACTCCTTTGGAACTCAATGCAAAACTGCAGACTACTGATAATGAACCTCTACCTGATCCCACAGACCATAGAGAACTTCTCAGCTGCTTGGTTCACCTCACCATCATGTGTCCAAATATCACTTTCTATGTGCATCTTTTCAGTCAATTTATCTTTACTCCCCATAAGCCCAATATGCTATTGTACTCCACACTCCTTGTCACAACCACAGCACCTTACATATGGGATTATTCAATCCATGTACCTCCATTCCTATTCGATGGGCCTACCAAGATGTCGATTGGGCTGCTGATGTTGTTGATTGGCAACCCACCACTAGATATTGTCTTTTTTGGGGTGATTCTCCCATTGCCAAGAAGTCCAAAATGCAATTTGTTGTTTCTCGATCATCCAGCGAAGCAGAGTATCATGCAATGACTCACACTATTGCTCAAAATTTTTTGGCTATGTTGGCTACTCTCAGACCTCGGCTTTGCTGTCTCCTAACTCACTCCTCTCCACTGTGACAACATAAACGGTGTTCATATCACCGAAAATGTTGCACTTCGTGAATGCACCAAACACATTTAAGTTGATTGTCACCTTGTTCAGCATCACAATCGACTAGTAACCATATCTCTCCCCTTTGTTCCAACCCTTCACAGATTGCCAACTTCTTTACTAAGAGTCATACTGTGGATCACTTCCATCAATTTCTATCCAAACTCTCATTGCACTTCCTACATCGTGACTTTATAAAGTTGGAAAGATTAGACTTAGTAAGAGAAGAGAGGAATCATTATGTTCACAAGAAAAAAAAAAGTTTAGCAAACTTACCATTTTAAGAAGTAACAAGGTTTTTTTATGCAGCAGCAATACCACGTCATTGCAACAAGACTCGGGGGCCACATGTGGGACCCATGAAATTCTAATTTTTAATTGTTATTAGTTTTATTTTTAGCAAAGAGTGTAATTAGAATTAGGTTTCTAATTTGGATAGGATTTTATTCTTGTTTCCTAGTTTGATTAGGGTTGATTTCTTAGCCCCTAAGTTTCTATTATTATAAATATAACGTTGTAGAGATCAATGATCTCAATGATTTTTGAGTTAATAAAAGTTCCTTGCGTGGGTTTATCGTGGAGATTGTCTTCATCGTGATTGTTCCAGTGGGAACCCTAATTGTGCCCCGGCACTTGCATCCTAACCCTAACCCTAGGATTGCATCAGTTTTGACAAACCTTTCTAGCATGGGAACACTGGTGGATGATAGGTAATCTTGCATTTGCTCCAAGAGACAAACCAAAATATTATACAGGGTGGCTAACCACTCACCAAACAAATTTACCAAGAAAGACGTTAGTACTAATTAGCCACACAGTTACAATTTGGTACAACTGCAGTATAGTATAATCTGCTAATACATCGCCTAAGAAGAAAAATCACACAAAACAGAAGCTTAGAGACCACATTTCAGAAAGATACATACCCAAACAAAAAAAGTAAACTCTATTAAAAAAAATACATATACCACTTGATTAATCCTTATTTGATTCAAAAATGAACTGAATGAACATCAATTGTATTTTTCATGAGAAATCATGCAGCACATTAAAAGCACAATTTCCCAGATGCTTAGCGTCATAATCTTATGTAGACAACATCTTGATCCTCTACGAATTAGGCCTACATGGTCATGTGTCATCATTCAGCTTAGGGGAATGTACCTACAGGTGCTTCTGTAATTTCTCATTTATCTTGATACAATTTCATGTTATCTATCAAAAGAAAAAAAAAATGTGCCACAAAAAAATACCAACAAAAGAAAATGCATAATTTATTAATGGAATAGCATAAAAATTAATAAAAGGTATCTGCAAATTATAAGAAAATATTCTATTAAAATAGATTCGATAATATGTTCCCCCTGAGTTGCAACAACACTAAAGCAAGCAATGAGGAACAACTGCTGGAGGTTATAGCTTTAATGCTCATGGTTCAAGTGTTGACAAGAGAATAACACGCTAGATCAATCAGCAACAACTGCAAGAGGTTGTGGCATTAATGCTCATGGTTCAAGTGTCGACAAGAGCATAACACACTAGATCTAAATGTTTTGGTGTCATATAACAGAATTAAGGACAGTGAATTATTGGACATTGGTTAGGCTTTACTAAAGAACATACCTGTAGAGTGTCTCATAGACCAGAGGAACAGAAATTAGGTAGTGCGGTTGGTATCGCCGTAGATCTTCCTATCAAATAAAATACCCAAACACCTTAGTAACATTGAAAAAAAAAATAACATAGATAATAAAGAAGTTGACAAATAAAAAGTCCATCAGAAGCAGGAGAATGTTATCCTATTTATAAATAGGTAAGCTGTTAAGTAGTTAGCTTGCCACACCTTTAATGCAAAGGCATTTTGGGTGTATTGGTTAGCAACTTGAGATGGCATTAGAGCCAACAAACCCGGGTTCGAATCCGTGCAGGGCAAAAAAGGCCCCATGCCGCATTTTGTGTGCAGGCACATGTGGGAAGGTCAAAAAGGGCCCATGCTGCACCTTGTGCGGGTGTGTGCTTCGAGACCAAGCAGTGTCCCACCCAATGGGGGGTGTTAAGTAGTTAGTTTACCGCACCTTTAATGCCTAGGCATTTCGGGTGTATTGGTTAGCAACTTGAGATAAACAATTATGAAATGGAGAGCATTAAAATAATTTATCAAGCTTTAAATGCAGCCACCACATTAAGTTAGAATTGCAGCCAATGAATTAAGATCATTCAATGACAATCCTTCAAAGTGTACAAAAAGAACTGCTAATGTTGTTCATACAACATAATGATGATGATCACAAGAAAAATACCTTCAAGTTTTTTACTGTAGTGTATGCTTGTTCAATGCCATATGTGAAGATGAAATACTCGCATGCACGTTCATAGGCATGCCAAGGTGGAAGCATACTTAAGAACCTGTCCCCGACTTCCGCAGGTACAATGTCCCACAAGTTCTTTATCTAAAATTAGAAACAAAATTAAAAGAAATGTCATCTCAAGTAACCAAGAGTTCCTAATAAAGGTAAGTCACGACAATAATGAATGCTGGAATTTCAAGAAGGAATATTAGAAAGCCAAAGCATTCACAATCTTAGATCTTATTTGAAAGCATTGTTACAAGCCTTAAAATCATACCACGAAGTGAGGATTTTTTTAAGGAAAAATAGGCACTCTTATTTTGAAAAAGAAGCTTTCAAAAAACTCTACAAGTGCACGTGTTATATAAAAATAAATAAAAATTTGGCCCATTGAGTATAATTCAAGCAATATTCTAATGGGACAAAGACTGACCTAACACTAAAATGTGAAAATTGAATGCCGTCATACTAATGTTGAAATTAAGTCGCAGAATGAGACATTCAAACCTGATGTAAGAGGTTTTGATGTGTAAGCATGACACCTTTGGGGGTGCCAGTTGTACCACTAGTATACATAATTGTAGCAACATTTTCTGTCTCAATGGCTTCGTATATATAACTTCGACCTACAAATAAATCTTACTACATCAGAAAAATGTTGTGACTTATCCAGGAGCTTTGGGGAAAAAAAAAGGAAATGCATGATGCGGAAGAAGCATTTGGAAAATATAAATAATAAAACCAACAACAACAATAATAATAATAATGTTAGAGACAAAGTAGTAAATGGATACACGATGACAATGTTCAACTAACATATATAAATATTTATAGAACAAGAATTAAGATTCACATCTTGACTGAGAGGCAGTAATTAATGTAGTTAAAATAAGATTCCTATATCCTTGAAACATAACTCTTTTTTTGAATGGTAAAAAAAAAAAACTTTGAAACATAACTATTGATGAGAGAACCATAGCATTTCCCTTATTTTCAATTATTGAATCCGTTCTATCTAGGGTTGTTATCTTCAATTATTTAATCCATAATAATCAGTCTTATCCCATTAATTAGTAAGCACAAAATTTTAGCTACATAAATATGGATCTACTTACATCTCAAGAAGTTCATCATGCAAACACACAATGTCAAACCACACATGCCTCACCAACAAATGCCCGAGTAAGGTGGTGGGGCACGAATAGTGTTTGTGAGAAAATGTGAAGAAAGGTTATTATGTTAGTAGCATATGTGGAGGATATGGTCATAACTGGAAATGATGAAATAGAAATCAAGGGACGGCAGGTCTATCTTGGAAAATAATTTGAAATCAAGGATTGAGGAGAATAATAGTACTTCCTTGGGCTTGAAGTTGCTGGATCCAAGAAAGAAATAGTTATTTCACAGTTTTCAGTACACATTGGATCTACTTGAAGAAACATGAAATTAGGTGCAAAACCAATGGATACTCCCAAAATCACGGCCTGCATTCTCAGAGTGGTGAGTTTTTTCATAATCAGAATGCAAGACAAAGGTTAGCTGGACAATTGATTTATTTGACTATCACGCAACCAGATATCACATATGCAGTTTTATGGTAAGGCAATTTATGCATGCACCAAGCATTGAACATATGGTTGCAGTTCACAGAATCCTTCTGTACTTCAAAGAAGCTCCAAGACATGGTATTTTGTATGCTTGTCATGGACACTTGAATATAGAAGCCATTGCATAATTTATAGTACTGCTGCTAGTTGTGGATCAAAACTGTGAAGTATCACTATAAATCATGATAAATAAGTCCAATCCTAATTTAGTATGATCTATTATTTCTTTCCTTTTTTTCTGTTTTCTTTTAGTGGTTAAATGTTGTTGTGATCTACACTAACAAAATAATCTTAAGAGAACGTGCCTATGGATTCAAAAACACAAGAAAAAAAAAATACCATAACCATAGAGGTTATTCAAGCAAAGACATGAAAATATTGCAATCCATTTTTAATCTTCCACCAATGCCAATGGATGCTGTTACCTTTGTTACAAGAAGCAATCAAAGCTTCACGGCTGTCTTGTCCCAAACGTAAGATCTCCTTGTAATCAAAAATGGGTATGCATTGTATTACTTCAGCATCTATGGAAGACTTCTCACCCCACAGAAGAATAATAAATCTTATAGCTGCCCTTGAAATGAATGTTTCTGCAAGACGGCTGAGTAAGTCTGGGTTGTCCACAACCAGAGCAATGCTGCAATGAGAAAATGAACAAGGAAATAAAATATGATCAGCAGCTGTATTCTGAACTACTGGAATGGAAGTTGAGGTTAGTTACCATTAGAATTGGAGATGAAGCATAAGTAAGAAACAAAGTGGATAAAGCACAATCCTCTTCTCTTCCTTCATTTCACTGTTCTATTTTTCTATTTTCCTTCAATTTCATTACCCTTAGAAAACCCATCCATATCAGTCCCTAAAACCTACCAAAAACCCTCCTCAAATCCAAGTAGCGTCTCCAACTCATAACTCTTTGAATTTCCTATGCTTCCCCATCAAATCGATACCTTTTTTAACCCAAAATTGCCTCTAAAATCCAATCACGTTTTTATATCAAGAAATTACAGAAATTTTCACATTTGCATTCTCAACCCAAGTTCAACGAAGGGGAGGAGTTCCCTAGTCAGGGTTTACATTGGTTGGTAGAGATCTATGTAAACCCACCAGTAAAGGATAGCATTCAAGCCCTTTGAGGGAAATAGGCTGAGTAATGCCCTAGTGAAAATGTGTAACAACTTGTCATAATTTGAGAATCTTAAGATCTCAAAGTGAATTTGTATATTGGTTAATTACCCAATAATGTGTGAAGGTAGCAATCAAGGCCACTCAAGCTAAAGACTGTCACGACCCAAATTCCAGGGCCCTGTCGGATATCCGGATCGTGATTATTAGCAATATTCACCATGCATTCATCAAATAATTTCCACAAGGAATCAGGCATTTAGTTCAAAATATAATTCCAATTATAAATATCAATAATCTCTGAGTAATCAAACTTCTTATGTCCTGACTCAAATCAATAATGTGCTTAAAGCATTAAATAAATTTCCTAAACAAGGACTAATCCCTCCATCAACTATTTGAACTTTTCTCGTTCTCTCCCTTCAGCCACACTTGCCGAAATCTACGTGCTGAACGTCATTCTACTCTGGCCCACCAGCAATAAAATTACCTGAAGGAGGCAACACAACATCAGTATTACTGGTGAATGAATTTTTCCTAATTACACAAATAGCATACAACATAATATCACATAATCAACAAATCTGAATCAATAGGTCAATTACCATTAAAAGTACATCCATATACATATCCGTGTCCATGCACATTACCACGCCTCCAAGGCTTATCGTATACATGTATACCGGTCACCATGACCCTGTCTCATCAGACACGTCCACTAAGGACCAGCCAATACAACGGCCATCAATCATCCAGACACAAGTCCAACATCCCAAGTCTTGGACCCAATGCACAATTTCATAATCACATAGCAACCATAATTCAATATTATTAAAAATTTACATAATCAGTAATGTGGACCCAGCCCCCTACACAATTTACTTGTTGATACCCCACTTCTAGTCATGATTGGTATTAATAAATGTAGGGGTGGCCCACTCTTTATCATAAATAGAATATTACGCTCCATCACCTTAAAATTTCAATACAACAATTCACATAGTTAAACATAATCCACATAATTTAATTTTAATCCACACAATAGCTTGATTAATCTAATTAGAGAGATTAGATTTCAATCATATATAAAGTCCCAAGGCTATCCTCCTTCATAGATTCCATTCAGGTCACATATAACTACCCAGAACCTAGGAAAGACAAGTGTTTCACGCCTGATATACATCGATAACAATCTGGTGGGTCCCACTTGGCTAATCCAAGATCAAACTTGATGTCTGTGGTCGCCCAAGGCTGAAGTATCATATCCATGGATCTAATTCATTATCAAATCATTCTCTGGGGTCCACAGATCCAAAAACAAGTTTCTAAAATATCCACAACAAGTCACGCCTAGGTTATTTGCATCTACTGGACAGTGGGTCCCACTATTCCCAAACCCCAAACGTCCTTGATTTCTATGCTCACCCAGGGATCGTCTTCAATCCTATTGGATTGGATTCATCAACAAACCCTTCCTGGTAGTCCACAGATCACAACAGAGGCTACCCTCTGTTATACAATACCATCGCCTGTTATAATAAAAGCCACATAGTGTATGGTCAGATGGGGCGCACTTTCTAAGGGTCCACCACTACAAGGGTCGCCCATGGGTCCCCTTTCAGATGTGGGGTTCCGATCTTTGATCAAGTCCACTGATGGGTCCCACAACCCCTGACGACATTCAGCCTTATTTGCCTCTAACTCACCCCTGTAACATGCAAATCAAGTGAATGGTGGCCCACACGGGTCCACTCCCTATAGGACCAACACCACCCTGGTCGCCTATATGTATGCTCCCCATTCCATGGTTCAGATCCATCATACAGTGGGCCAAGGGGCCCCACAATCCCCAAAATAGTATTATGTCCAGTAACGACATGCCTCTGAGTTCCATAAATCCATGCCTATGTCATTCTCATAATTGCAAACCATAAGAATGTAACGAGAGATCTTGAAAACTGTTTGTAATATTTTTCCTCCCCATCTTTGGAGGTCGATCATCAATATATAGATGTTTACATGCCTCAATCAAGGCTCTAAGAAAGGAAACCAACTAATTACATCAATTCCTAATCTAAGTTTAAAAAGCAATCAATAAAGGAAATAAGAAAATATGTACAGTTGTATTACAAATCAAATCCACGTGAGATTAGTTTGCTGGGCTGGTTTGTCTAATGGGCCTTGGGCCTGTTTAACACCCCCTCTCAAATTGATGTGGGAGAGTCAACAAGCATCAATTTGCCAACCAAGAACTGGTGGCGTGGGCGTGGAAGACCTTTAGTAAGATTATCAGCAAGTTGTAACTCAATGGAGACATGCGGAAGGCTGATTACATCATGCTTTAATTCATCACGGATGAAGTGACAATCAATCTCGATGTGTTTAGTCCGTTCATGGAAAATAGGATTTTCAGTAATCCTAATTGCACTTGTGTTATCAGCATAGAGTGGGATAGCACCGGCTGGGGGAAACCCAATGTCTGAAAGTAGACCTCGGAGCCAAAGAATTTCGGAGCACGCAGCAGACATGGCGCGGTATTCAGCTTCGGTAGATGATTTTGAAACTTTTTCATTCTTCTTGCATTTCCAGGAAATAAGGCTATTACCCAAAAACATGCACCAGCTAGTGGTTGAGCGGCGAGTATCCGGACAACCTGCCCAATCAGCATCTGAATAAGCTCTGAGAGAGAGAGGATTGTTCAATGGAAAAAACAACCCGCGAGTCGGTGTGCGAATAAGGTACCGAATGATGCGGCGAACAGCAGCCATATGAAGATGATGGGGAGCAGTCATTAACTGACTCATGAGGTTGACTGCATAGGAGATATCAGGACGAGTGATCGTGAGGTAGATCAAACTCCCAACTAACTGGCGATAAGCAGTAGGATCAGGAAGCAGGTCACCCTCCTCTCGACTGAGTTTGACATTCAATTCGACCGGCGTATTGACGGGAGCTAAAGCAGTAAGGCCAGCCAAGTCAATGAGATCAACAGTATATTTGTGCTGATTTAGAATTATACCCTTAAGCGATTGATGAACTTCAAGACCAAGGAAATAGCTTAAATGGCCGAGATCCTTCATGTGAAAAGTCGCACTAAGAGAAGCTTGGAATTCCTGTATCATTTTGGCATTAGGAACAGTAATGACGATGTCATCAACATAGACAAGTAGCATAGTTATCCCGGACAGAGCATCATGTAAAAACATAGAAGGATCATATGGACTTGGAGAAAAATCCAAGCGGAGAAGAGCATCTTGAAACTTTTCAAACCATGCACGAGGAGCTTGTTTCAATCCATAGAGGGAGCGACGGAGTTTGGCAACCATACCTCTGTCGGAAGAGTACCCCTGAGGTGGACGCATATAAACGTCTTCTTTGAGATCACCATGAAGAAATGCATTTTTGACATCCATTTGATATAGAGGCCAAGACTGAGATGCAGTAACAGCAAGAATTGTGCGTACGGAGGTCATCTTGGCAACCGGTGCAAAAGTTTCATCATAATCAATGCCATATTCTTGCCGATTTCCAAATGCGACAAGACGCGCCTTATATCGATCTAATGTGCCATCTGATTTTAACTTGAGAGAAAAAATCCACTTACAACCAATTGGTTTGACACCCACAGGAGACGGGACAACATCCTACGTATGGTTTTGTTCTATAGCCTCCAATTCATCTTGCATAGCCTTATTCCAACATTGGTGCTGCACAGCCTGAGAATAGGATTGTGGGATGGAAGAGGATGACAAAGTGGCCATTAAGGAAGTATGAGAGAACCCATAACGGTTTGGTGGAACTGAAATGCGAGTGGAGCGGCGCAATGAAGTGGGACCAAGTCTATTGTTCGCTTCATATGATTTGACGCCCCGGAATCAAGTAACCAAGTAGAAGATGGAGGGGACGTACCTGAGAGACCAAAGCAGAGAGGGCATTGACAATCATTTGCTGGACTAATTCAGGAGTGAGAGAAGATGAGGGCCCAGGATGTGAGGGTGCAGGTGTAGGAGCTGGCATCACCGATGAAGCAACATAAGCATGCGAAGCCGGAGTTGGAGACTGTGGAGTCTGATATTGAGGATTCTGATATTGTGGAGATGGACGTTGTGGGCGGCGGCGACATTCAGAGATGATATGTCCCGACTTTTTACAATAACTGCAAACCTTTTGTTTGCACCGAGTGGCAATGTGAGCAAATTTTTGACAACTGTAACACTGCGTTTTACTCAAGTTACGAGGCGGAGGCTGAGAAGCCTTATTAGCCGAGAAGGCGACTGAATAGGTCTCAGTCTTATGTTGAGCTAGATGAGCTGATGTTTCAATGCGTTGTTCCTCGCGAAGGAGCTCATTCAAGCATACATCTAAAGAAGGTAATGGGGTCCGATTCATCAGAGCAGATCAGACACTTTCATATTCAGTGCGCAGTTTCATCAAAAATTGATCCCTTTGACTAGAGGCCTGAAGATCTTGAATAACTGTCAAAACATTGTCAGCCACATCTGTATATTTAATACTATCATATTCTGACCATAGCATACGGAAGCCTGAATAGTAGTCTTGTACGGACAAGGTCCCCTGTGCATATTCAGCAATCGCACATTCAAGATGAAATTGACGTGCTGAGTTATCTTGATGGTACACTTTCTTCAGATACCCCCACATGGCTTTGGAGGTTGGGTAAGGTTTGAGATTCATAATTAGATAGGGCTCGACCGATCCCAGTATCCATGATTTGATTTTGGCATCTTTGGTATGCCAAGAAGCTATCTTCTTATCATCTTCTGTAGGTTTAGGGTCAGCTCCAGAAATATAGCCCCACAATTCCTTAGCTTCCAGATATATTTGGAACTAAAAAGACCAAGCAGGGTAGTTCTTTCCCGTGAATCGAATTAAGGTGACTTCAGATTTCTCCATTGCAATCAATGTTGACCAAAAAAATATGATTTAACAGTGATAAGACTTAGCAACA
Source organism: Umbellularia californica (assembly GCA_028538565.1). Lineage (NCBI taxonomy): Eukaryota > Viridiplantae > Streptophyta > Magnoliopsida > Laurales > Lauraceae > Umbellularia > Umbellularia californica. The sequence continues at coordinate 28,439,034 of JAPQWN010000002.1, forward strand.
GTTAAGAGAAATTGTATAAAACCCTTCCCTGTGGGTAGAAAACAATTTCCCACCAAACAGGAAGAGAACCCAAAAATCAGCACAAAAAATTGTGCAAAAAAGGGCCCAGACGACCTTGAAAGTGGCTTAAGATCCACTATGTGGGCCCCACAACTGGTGCGGGCCAAAGATCAGGGGATAGATCTGAGAAGGCCCTCTGTTCTGACTTCTATTGAAACAAGAATGATCTGATTCTACTGAAAATCCAATATATTGGATGGTCTTGACGAAAACACTATAAAGTTCTTGAAAAACTGTGAGAAGGAGTGAAACACCAACCTGGAGGTGCCAAAAAATTCTGAAAAAAATACCAAAGGACTTAGAAAAACCAGGCGACCAAGGCTATTTGGATCTCTGAGATGGTTGTGATGATCGGGGGTGGTCCACCTTGAAGATGGGGAAGCCGCAGGGTGTAGAAGGGACTGAGACAGATCCTGATCTGTTTTTCCTGGACGAGAGAGATGAATCTACTATGATCTGATTGTCTTGATGCTATGAAAAACAAAAGAACAAATTTTCCTTGAACCTGGCTCTGATACCATGTCATTCTCATAATTACAAACCATAAGAATGTAACGAGAGATCTTGAAAACTGTTTGTATTATTTTTCCTCCCCATCTCTAGAGGTCGATCATCAATATATAGATGTTCAAGGATGAAAATATCGGTAGCGGTGGGCGTAGCGGCCTGCCGCCAAAACGCTACGTAGCGGGCGCTACGTAGCGGTGTAGCGGTGCGATTTGAAAAAATAGTCAAAAAAATTTGAAAAAATTCTAGAAAATCTAGAATATTGGAAAATGAGAGAAAATGTATTTTTTTTGCAAAAGTAACTAAGGTAAGGGGGCGTAGCGGTCCCCTCATTATATGAGGTCCTGTATCGCTGTATAAATAGAAAATAATAGTAATGATTTTTTTTTTTTACATGTGTTCATGTTGCTTAGTTATGCTAACTTAGAAACTAATGAAAGGCTTATAAAAAAAAAACTATGTCATGAAGTCAAGACTTAAGAGTACCTAGAGAAAAAAATGCATATACCAAAGGGAGTGTCTAATAGGATGTACTTAGAGAAGAATCATTGAGAAGAACTCTTTGTATCGACTATAATTCGGCGACATCATGTGCTTTTTGGTGTTCTTTTAAACATAAAAGGGTAAAAGAGTTGTGTACAAATGTTATTTGGAGAGAAGAAGAAAAAAAATAAGTTTTATTATGCATTTTAAAAAAATTTGGAACATAGAAAATTTTCTCACCCCGTAGCGGCCGCTACATTCGCGTAGCGGCCGCTACATTCACGTAGCAGTCAGAAGACCGCTTTTTTCAATTTAGCGGCCGCCACGGCCGATATAGCGTAGCGGCCACTATTTTCATCTATGTAGATATTTACATGCCTCAATCAAGGCTCTAAGAAAGGAAACCAACTAATTACATCAATTCCTAATCTAAGTTTAGAAAGCAATCAATAAAGGAAATAAGAAAATATGTACAGTTGTATTACAAATCAAATCCACATGAGATTAGTTTGCTGGGCTGGTTTGTCTAATGGGCCTTAGGCCTGTATAACAGCCTATTCGATGGATTTCCCTAGATTTGCATTCCATTATCAATTGTATCATTCCAACAACCATACAACATGCTTCCTTTGCATTCAAAATAGATTTCACTCTAATCAATAGGTTTTACATGCTGCTATGTATCTAATTCAACATTATCAATCGTCTAGAGCACCATTAGAGAGTAATTAAGAAGATTCACTCACCTTTGATACGTGATCGTTGCTTTTGCGATGTGCGGACGCGAGAAGGACATCCAACGATTGTCTTCCGACTGATTGGCTTCTTCCTCTTCTTCCCCTAGATTTCCAGTCACCAACTTTCTCTCTCAGATTTCTCTCAAAACAAAGGAGAAGTATATACTACAGAGAAGGTCTCGTTGGTGGTCTATATATAAAGAGGAGATAGAGTCCTAGTCCTCTCATACTTCCTAATTAGCAACTCCTTCCCTTTCCAAAACCTTTCACTGTTAAATAGGCCCAAAGCCCATCAGTAATCAGCCCATTGTTATATCTCACGTGGAATTGAATTGGGTCAAATCTGGAGACAGCAGTAGCCTTCTTTACTTAGAATAACAATTACTGTAATTAGTTTCCTTCTTAACTTAGATTACTGATTGATGTAATTAGAGAGGTTTCCTTTCTTAGAGCCTGGATTAAAGGCATGTAAATACCTATTTATTGATGTATAATCTCCATAGAAAGACACACAAAAATAATACATTCTCAAGAGTATTCCAAAACGTGAGTTTGTCATGGTATCAGAGCAAGGCTCAAGGCAGTCTTGATCTTAGACATCTTCCAAAGCTTTAAGGGAATAGAGACAGTGAGAATAAGTCTCTCTCGTGCATCACATAGATCCAGAAGCTATTTTTTCTTCAGCATTACAGTGCCAGCGACATCTTCTTCCTGCAAACAGCAACGTCTAGTGGTGGCCCACTCTTGATCGATCAGATCAACCTCAGAACTCACCCACTCATGGTCGCCCAATACTTCTAAGTATTTTAGTGATTTTTCCAGAATTTTTCAGACACTCAAGGTTGGTGTTTTACTCATTCTCAAGTTTTTCCAGAAATTTATATTGTTTTCATCAAGACCGTCCAAAATCTTGGATACTCAATAGAATTAGTTCAAACTTGGTTCAGTAGAAGCCAGAATAGAGGACTATCAAACATCTGTTGTCTGATCTGGGGCTGGATCCTTAAGTGGGACCCACGTAGTGAAAAAACAAGCCCTTTCCAGTTTGTCTGGGCTGTTTTTTTCACCAATTTATTGCTGCTGGTGTTTTCTCTCTCTGCTTGGTTGGATTGTAGTTCCTACTCACAGGGAAGACATCCTACATATTTTCTCGTCTGTGGCTAGTTCTTTTTCCATACAAATCGATTTGTTTCCAATTTGATTGCAATGGAAAAATCTGAGGTCACGTTGATTAAATTTACGGGAAAAAATTACCCTGCCTGGTCTTTCCAATTTCAAATATATCTAGAAGCAAAGGAATTATGGGGATTTGTTTCTGGCACGGACCCTAAACCTACTGAGGATGAGAAGAAGATCTCCTCTTGGCATACTAAAGATGCCAAAATCAAATCCTGGATTCTGGGATCCGTTGAGCCTCATCTGATAATGAATCTCAAGCCTTACCCCACTTCGAAAGCCATGTGGGGGTATTTGAAGAAAGTATACCATCAAGATAACTCTGCCCGACAATTCCATCTTGAATGTTCAATTGCTGAATATACACAAGGGACTTTGTCCGTACAAGACTACTATTCAGGTTTCCGTACACTATGGTCGGAATACGATAATATTAAGTATGCGGATGTGGCTGACAATGTGTTGGCAGTAATTCAAGACCTTCAGGCCTCTAGTCAGCGAGATCAATTTTTGATGAAACTGCGGAATGAATATGAAAGTGTCTGATCTGCTTTGATGAATCGGACGCCCCTACCTTCATTAGATGTCTGCTTGAATGAGCTCTTACGCGAAGAACAACGCCTTACGACCTCGCCTCATATTGCTCAACAGAAGACTGAAACCCATTCAGTCGCGTTCTTGGCTAATAAAACTTCTCAGCCTCCGCCTCGAGACTTGAGCAAAACCCAATGCTACAGTTGTCAGAAATTTGGGCACCTTGCATCTCAGTGCAAACAGAAAGTCTGCAGTTACTGTAAAAAGTCGGGACATATCTCTGAATGTCGCCGCCGTCCACCACGTCCGTCAACACAGTATCAGACTCCACAATATCCGGCTCAGCAGTATCAGAATTCACAGTCTCAGACTCCACACGCATATGTGGCTTCCTCGGTTATGCCTGCTCCTCCATCTGCCTCATAGCTTGGGCCCTCATCATCTCTCACTCCTGAATTGGTTCAACAAATGATTATCAATGCCCTCTCTGCCTTTGGTCTCTCAGTTAAGTCACCTTCATCTTCTACTTGGTTCATTGATTACGGGGCATCTAATCATATGACGAATTCCCACACCCCTTTCTCCAATATGACAAGTTACAATGGCCATCTTCAAATACAAACTGCTGACGGTGGACATGTTCCCATTACTGTTGTTGGCGATATCCCTGGTCCCATCCCATTGAGAAATGTTTACCTTTGTCCTAATTTAACTTCCAACCTATTGTCAGTAGGACAACTTGTTGAAAATAATTGTAGCATCTCTCTCTTCTTCTGGTTGTGTTGTGCAGCACCAGATGTCCGGGAAGGAGATCACGAGGGGGCCTAAGTGTGGACGCTTGTTTCCGCTGGATTTTTCTAAAATTTCTAGGAATCAATTTGACAATAATGTGTTTTGTTTTTCTCTTAGAGATAATTGCCGGTTGTGGCATAATAGACTCGGACATCCTAATTCCAAGGCTTTGTCCCTTATGTTAGATTCTGGTTTATTAAATAAATCTCTTGGTTTATCTTCTTGTGTGCCTTTGGATTGTGCTACTTGTAAAATGGGGAAGAGCAAAACTCTTCCATTTCCTCATTCCGCTTCACACACCTCTAAGTGTTTTGATTTAGTTCATAGTGATGTATGGGGAATTGCTCCTGCTCTTTCCCACGCTCACTATAAATATTTTGTGACCTTTATTGATGATTTCAGTCGGTTCACATGGGTTTACTTTCTGCATTCAAAATCTGATGTTTTTAATGTTTTTAAAATCTTTTTGGCTTATGTTGAAAATCAATTTTCCACCTGCATTAATATCTTGCGATCTGATTCAGGCCGGGAATATGTCTTCTGATTTTCAACGGTTTTTGCAAAACAAAGGCATTATTTCTCAAAGATCTTGTCCTTATACTCCCCAGCAGAATGGAATCGCTGAAAGGAAAAATTGACATCTCCTTGATGTCACTCGTTCCCTTCTTCTGGAATCATCGGTTCCTACTCGTTTTTGGGTTGAGGCACTGGCTACAGCAGCCCATCTTATCAATCGTATGCCATCAACCTCCATTGAGAATCAAAGCCCATATTACCGTTTGTACAAGACCGCTCCATCCTATGAGGATCTTCATGTTTTTGGCTCCACTTGTTTTGTGCACTTGCCTCCTTCTGAGAGGACAAAACTCACAGCACAATTAGCTCAGTGTGTGTTTTTAGGTTATGCACCCTTCCAGAAAGGGTTCATTTATTATGATCCTCACATTCGTCGTTTCCGTACCTCTAGGAATGTCATTTTCTTTGAACATCAGTATTTTTTCAAAAACGCATTGATCCTCCTGACTCCTCTTTTGTGTCATTACCTGGTTTTTCTGACGACCCGTCAGTTGTTCGTTTTAATCCTAACTTTGTGTATCACAGACGGAACAGCACAGCGCCTACCAGGGATCCCCCTCCTGATCTTCCTCCGGCATCCGGTCCAACACCGGCAGTTGATCCATCCAGACATCCTTCACTGCGTCGCTCCACTCGGATTTCGGTACCACCAGCCCGTTATGGGTTCTCCCATACTTCCTTAATGACCACTTTATCTTCCTCTTCCATTCCCCAATCCTATTCTCAGGCTGTGCAGGACCCATGTTGGAACAAGGCTATGCAAGATGAATTGGATGCGTTAGCGCAAAATCATACGTGGGATATTGTACCATCTCCTGTGGGTGTCAAACCTATTGGCTGTAAGTGGGTATTTTCTCTCAAGTTAAAATCTGATGGCTCTTTAGATCGATATAAAGCGCGTCTTGTCGCTCTTGGATATCGGCAGGAATATGGCCTTGATTATGATGAGACTTTTGCTCCGGTTGCCAAGATGACCACCGTCCGCACTATTCTTGTTGTTGCTGCATCTCAGTCTTGGCCTCTCTATCAAATGGATGTCAAAAATGCGTTTCTCCATGGTGATCTCAAAGAAGCTGTTTATATGCGCCTACCTCAGGGCTGCTCATCCGGGACCGGTATGGCTGCCAAACTTCGTCGCTCCATCTATGGTCTGAAACAAGCTCCTCGCTCATGGTTTGAGAAATTTCAGGCTGCTCTTCTCCGCTTGGATTTTCATCCAAGCCCGTATGATCCTTCTATGTTTTTACATCGTGCTCCATCCGGGATCACTGTACTCCTTGTCTATGTTGATGAGATAGTCATTACTGGTCCTAATGCCACCATGATTCAGAAGCTCCAAACGTCTCTTCATGAAACATTTCACATGAAGGATCTCGGCCCCCTAAATTATTTCCTCGGTCTGGAAGTTCATCAATCGCCTCAAGGCATAGTTCTCAATCAGCACAAATACACTATTGATCTCATTGCCTTGGCTGGTCTTACTGCTTCAGCTCCTGTTGATACGCTGATTGAACTGAATGTCAAACTTAGTCGCGAGGAAGGTGATCTTCTCTCCGATCCTACTACTTATCGCCAGTTAGTTGGCAGCTTGATCTACCTCACGATCACTCGTCCTGATATCTCTTATGCGGTAAACCTGATGAGTCAGTTCATGACTGCTCCTCGTCACCTTCATCTAGCTGCTGTTCGCCGCATCATTCGATACCTTATTCGTACACCGACTCGTGGGTTGTTTTTTCCATCCAACAATCCTCTATCTCTCAAAGCTTATTCCAATGCTGATTGGGCTGGTTGTCCGGATACTTGCAAATCGACGACCGGCTGGTACATGTTTTTAGGTAATAGTCTCATTTCTTGGAAATGCAAGAAACATGACAAAGTTTCAAAATCCTCTACCGAGGCCGAGTACCTCGCCATGTCTACTGCCTGATCCGAAATTCTTTGGCTCCGTGGTTTGCTTTCTGACATTGGTTTTCCAGCAGAAGGAGCTACCCCACTCTATGCGGATAATACAAGTGCAATTCGGATTACTGAAAATCCGATTTTTCATGAACGCACTAAACATATCAAGGTTGATTGTCACTTCATACGTGATGAGCTTAAACGTGATGTCATCAGTCTCCCACGTCTCCACCGAACTTCAAATTGCTGATATTCTCACCAAAGGGCTTCCTCGACCACGCCATCAGTTCTTGGTTGACAAATTGATGCTTGTTGATTCTCCCGCATCAATTTGAGGGGGGGTGTTAAATAGGCCCAAAGCCCATCAGTAATCAGAGGCCCAAAGCCCATCAGCAATCAGCCCATTGTTATATCTCACGTGGAATTGAACTGGGTCAAATCTGGAGGCAGCAGTAGCCTTCTTTATTTAGAATAACAATTGCTGCAATTAGTTTCCTTCTTAACTTAGATTACTAATTGATGTAATTAGAGAGGTTTCCTTTCTTAGAGCCTGGATTAAAGGCATGTAAATACCTATATATTGATGAATAATCTCCATAGAAAGACACACAAAAATAATACATTCTCAAGAGTATTCCAAAACTCTTTTCCATCGTGAGTTTGTCATTTACATGAGACACTTCTAATTCAAAAATAAGTTAAACAACTAAGGGTCCTTCCTACTTGGGCCAAACTAATCCTGGGCCCAAGTAACTCAGGATATTACAAAGACAAGCTTTGAAGAGGTGTTTACCTCGCCCAAATCAAGATGTTTGATTGCTGGTTGCTGCTCTAGCCTCAGGCACTCAATGCTACTCATGCTAAAAAGTTTTGAAGAGGATTACAAATTTCCTCACCAAAGCAGTACAATAGCAGTTATGATATTTTTTCCAAGTCGGCAAGGTAGATCTCTGTGCACCAGCATGAAGGGGAGTATTGAGAAATAGTTAGGGATTATTTGTAATTTTCTAGTAATTAAGGACTAATTTATAATTATGCAATTTGGAAGGGCGTTGCAATTTCTGAAATAGTGAATAATTTAAAGGAAGGCTAGTCGAAAAAGTATTCACACAGGCTTATGTTATCGATTAGTTAGAGACCTTTCTCCTTCTCCTTGTAGCTAGGTTGAATTTGATAAGGGTGATCCTGTCCATAGCAGCTAGTTTCTCTTGGCTTTTGTGCTAGTTAAATATAAAAAAGCTTTCCAACACACTCACGGTTGAGTGCTGTTGTCACTTGGGACATTGGTATCACACACATGCCCAGAGATTGATTCCCAGGTCTTCTAGTTCAATGTATCACTTATGAGCAGTTACCCAACCTAGCCAAAAAAAAAAAAAAAGATATAAAAAAAATGCTTTATTACAGGGTGACTTACAAAATAAGTATATATGGATCAACAATTTAGATCAGTATCACAAGAGCAAAAGGAAAAGTTAGTTCAAGCAGGCCTAGTACAAGTTGAAACAGTGAACTCGGTCTTGATTTGACAGGTTTAGCCAAGCTATGGTGCAGTATGGGTATAAAAGGTGTCAAGAAAGTCATAAGAGTCACTGCGAAAAGAAACAAAGACAAAGTTATTATACTTGTTGTTTGTGTGAATGATATCATAGTTATTAGATTTGCTTGAAGAAACAGGAAAGTTTTATGCAAAACCAAATGATAACCTATGAAACAGAGTTATGGTCTACTTTTTGAAAGTAGTAAGCTACTTCATGATCCAAGTGCATCTCAAAGATTAATTGGAAAGTTAACCTATTTAACTATCACATGGCCAGATATGCCGTATGTTAAAGAGTGTTGAGTTAGTTCATGCATGCTCCACAGACTGAACATTGTGCTGTCATGCATACGATTCTAAAATACAAAAAGGGAGCACCAATACAAGGTATTTTCCAAATTTATCATGGACATTTAAACGTAAAAGCATAAAGATGCTGATTGGGCAAGTTTCGAGTCGGACAGGAGATCAACAACAAAATATTGCATACTAGTTGGTGGAAATCTGTTAAGCAAGAATGATTAATTGTTGCACGGTCAAGTTCAGAGGCTAAAAATATTGTTGCAATCGTTAGGTTTTAAAAGAAGTGGACCAATGAATTTACATTGTGACCAAACTATTACACTTCATATCACTACCAATCCAATGTATCATGAGCGTGCCGAGCACATTGAGGTAGATTATAACTTCACTAGAGAAGTCACAAAGAAGGAAATACCATCATTGTCAGAATTCTATGTTTTGTATCCAAAATCCTACAATTTATATCAGATCCAAAGGTAAAGATTCAGATCTATGTAACGAAAACCATTTACAAGTTAGTCTTAGGATATAGGTGTAAATCTTACAATTCGATCCTTATGTCATCAAATCTTTCAAATTACAGTTCAAGTGATTCGTCTAACCAGGAAAGGCCAAACTAAGACGTTAATCAGAATCCTATGTTTTGTATCCCAAATCCTACAATTCATATCAAGTCCTAGGGAAAAATATTTGGATCTATGTAAAAATATTTGGATCTATGTAATGAACCCCATTTAAAAGTTAGTCTTAGGATATAGGTGTAAATCCTACAGTTCAATCCTTATGCTACCCAATCTTACGAATTACGGTTCAAGTGATTCGGCTAAGCAAGAATAGCCACAAACAACTAAGAGGTTAATATCATGGTTTTAAAAATCGGCTGGTACCGATTCATCTCGGCCGATATGAACCGGTATCGGCTTGTACCGAACCGATATGGCCCCAAGATATCGGTATCAGTATCTAGGGGCCATATATCGTCAAAATCTCAGCCCATATCGGCCAAGATGAAGTCCATATCGGGAGAGCCGATATCTCGGCAAAATATCGGCCAAGATGTCATAAAAGGGGTTAAAACCCTAATTTTTCCATCTTTTTCCCCGTCTTCATCTTCTTCTCCTCTCTTCTCATTTCCTTACTACCCATAGCAGCAGCCATACTCCATCACACATCCCTCTTGCATATTTTTAAATCCCACATCTATTTCTTGAAGAAAATCAACTTAAAGAATTTTATTATGTGTTTTTTTAATTTTTATTTTTAGATGAAGCATAGAAATCATTGGGTTTGTCACTTGTGTTGTGTTCTTCATTTAGAAGTTAGATCTACATACTTTCATGCTAGATCTACTCATACACATGAACTTGAACTTTTTTTTTCCAATTTTTTTTATTTTCGGACTTTTTTATATTTGAATTATAATATATCATTTTTTGGAGATTTCATCATAAATATTTTCTTTTAATGATTCATGATCATTATATGGTGTGTAAATGATTGATCTACATACTTTTATGCTAGATCTATATATTTAGAGTTTTCAAAATGATTTTTTTAAATCTTTATTTTTTCTAAAAATAATTGTTGTTAGAATATTACTATAACATGAATTTCTTATTTTGTAGGAACAAGATGGTGCGTGACATAGATCCGGCATGGAGCCACGGTGAAGCAATCGAAAGCAAAAGTAAAGTAAAATGTAATTATTGTGGACGAGTGCTCAATGGCGAGATTACTCGATTGAAACCGTAGTTATCAAAATCCTACAATTCGGATCCTGAATCTTGATTCGGATCCCCAATCTTAAGGAAAACGATTCGTATATATGTAATGAATCCCATTTACAAATGAATCTTAGGATTCAGGTGTAAATCCTATGATTCAATACTCGTTTCATATAATCTTACGATTCACGCGATTCGACTAAGCGAGAATGGCTATAGCCAATAAGCTAATATTAATAATCTTTTACCTTTTTTCTTTCTTTATTCTCTCTTTCTTATATCGGTTGTATTTTTAAAAGGTTATTTAGCAGTTAACGAAACCTCATAAGAATTTTTTACGGCTTGGATAAGGTTTTAAAGATGAATAAAGAACACGCATTTAACTAAAGCATTTGACTGTACGTATGGTGCTTGTTTATATCTTCTTCTTTTTTTAATCTATATTGGGTTTTTTTCTTCGTGAGCACTTTCTTAACTTTAAGAGATATACTACCATGTAAGATTGATGGTTTGGATTTTATTTTATTTTTATATTTTGATTTAAAGATAATAAAATATATATATTGATACTTTAAACTTATTTAACTATTTACACATCATTTATTTCATATATATAATAATAAATGTCATAATGTTCTTTATATGATTGTATGATAGACTTACTTGTTATTATATTTATACTACTATAAATGGAAAAATGGATGGTTATGAATAATTACTTTTTTCTTTTTCTTTTAATTTTTAATTATTTTTCTTTTTCATTAGAAAACTAAAAAATCCTATGATTCATTATACGATTTGTGATTCGATTCGATTCATGGGTATGAACGATTTGCGATACGATTCATGGGCAGATCATTTCGATCATGAGGCATGTCCCTTTTCTATTTTCAGGACATTGACTTCTAATTGTTTGTCGTCCTATATATCCAAAGAAATTATTTCCAGACTACAGTATTTCTTGATCCCTTTAGAGGTATATTTTCCTTTTGAATGGATGAACTCTCTTGAGATTGAGGAATAATCTGTCACAAGACCTGATCATAACGAGAGAAGGAATGTACTAAAAAATAACATCTTTTGAGGACATACTTTCGTTTTCTGGGTGGACAAAAACACTAAAATCCTTTTTGTGTGTTGGAGTGTCCCAAAAAAATGAATTTTGTGGATTATAGATCTAACTTATTTCTAGAAGGTCCAAGAAGATGTATAGACACACACATAAAAACTTTGGTGCAATAGAGAACCACGGATTTTTTGCTTCAAGAACCTGCAGAGGGTGTTTTCCATTTAATATGGGTGTCAATTGATCAAAAAGGATGTAGCAAGGACTGTGCCATTCAAATAAATCTTTGGTACCTTCCTATTAGAATTGCTTGAGTAACTTCCAAGAGATGACGGTTCTTTTGCTTAGCTACTTCATTTTGTTAAGTATAGGGGATAAAGACACAAGCTTGTGTTTCAGCACCATTTCCAACATATTAACCTTGGAGACTCGGCACAAATATTCTTTAGCATTGTCACAGCAAAATACCCTCACCGAAGTGCCCAATTAAGTAACCCAAGTGGTTCTATGATGATCATCATTGAATGAAATGAAATACTAGGAACAAAATACAAACATGATTGGATCTGGTGCCGACAAAAATAGTACATTTCAAAGGACTTGAACCTCTATTGCAAGTAAAATAGAATGAAGTTCACCAATGCTTTGTTAACTTATCAGAAAAAAAGAATTTATTACATTCTTCCTAATTCATTCAAATTTTGGGGATGCAACTTCTAGTTTCTTAAGGCCATTGATATTCATGGAATGATGTTCTTATAGGTCATGATGCTTTCAAGTAGTCATCGCATGATCGGTAGTGTTGCCTTAACTAATTAGTTTTTAGATTGATCTTATTAATGGCCTAAATCAATGTCATTTATTGGTAACACCAGCTATAAACCACAACCAATGACCAACCGGAGAAAAAAATACCGCAACAATGAAAATTCACAAGCTTTGTCATGACATGCGATAAGTGTATGTCTCAAATTCAATTTAGGTAAATTATTATGAGGTCATTTGTTTTCAGTCATTTACGCATATAAATGCCCCACATGCGTAACGGTTATGCACCATTATGTTTGTTTGTGGTGATTTACACATGAGATGTGTAAATATGGGGTGAAAAGGGGCTGATTTTGAGTCCAAAATGTTCACACCTCATGATATGGTAAACTAATGCACAGGGCTGCTCATGGGCAGGATCTACAGTGCAAAAAATGAGAATTAGAGCAGTTTGGTTTTTTTTTTTTTTCCTTCTGTGGGCCCCTAAATGACAATCTAAACCATTCATCCTCTTCAAAAGGTCAAAAACAGCTATGGGGTCAATTTTCAGCTGTTGATTTGTCACAAATTTTGAGATATTAACAAAAAATCCCAAATGCTAAAATTTGCCATTATAGACTTCTCTAGGCCTCATTTTTTTTTATCCAAACTGCTCATCCTCTTTAGAAGGCCAAATACGGCTATGGAGTCCGATTTTACATCTTAATACCTCATGGATTTTAAGATATCTGTGAAAAAGGTTCAAACATTGGATTAATCCAATGTACATTACGTGGTAAAAGCATCCCATAAATGCCAGCTTGTTTTTTCAATTGTTTAACTCCAGTGGGGCCTCAAACGATGATCTGAACCATCCATCCTCTGTAAATGGTCAAAAATGGCTATGGGATATATTTTCAGCTGATCGACACAAATTTTGAGATATAAACGAAAAAAAGTCCAAATGCTATAATTGGCCAATCTAGACTTTTGTGAGCCCCATTTTCATGATCTTAACCGTTCATCCTCTATATAAGGTCAGATACAACTATGGGGTCAAATTTTACATCTTAACTCATCATGGATTTTAAGATATCTTTGAAACATTTACAACCGTATACATAATATGTAATTTCCTAGGTTTTAAATTCCTATTATATTAGTAGAGCTTCGCGTATTATTATTGAATGAAAAGAGGAGTTGTTTAACAACTCTAATTAGGAGTTGATGAGAGGAGATTGGATAGGACTCTATGTCCAGTTAGAGAAAGACTAGGACCCTACCTCATCGTTGTTTATATAAGCAACCATCAACCCTAGTAGTAGCATCCAATATTCTCCTTCTTTCCTTTGAGAGAAAATCTGAGACGAGGGTCTTGTTGGGATGGAATCCAGGAGAAGAAGAAGGCAACCAATGAAGGAGCGATCGATGGATATCCTATTCGCGCCCTCACATCGCGAACGCAACGATCACGTACCGGAGGTGAGTGTATCTTCCTAGATGATTTCTAATTCATGTTGTAGTTGATGGGTAGATGTTTGAGGAACCCAGTTTTGGTAGGATTGTTATCTATGAATTTGTCGACATGCTCTGACTTTGGGTGTGGTGGATTTCATGGTGGAATAGGATGGTTTGGATTTCCAGTAATTATCTGGCCTTTGGTGATGATTCAGGTGGAAAGAAGGAGATCAAATAGTGAATCTGTGCAAATTCTGCACTATTTTATCTCTGTCACAAGAACAAAATTGCTCACGTCAGGGGTTGTGGGACCCCCTAGCCCACTGTATGGTGATTCTGAACCAAGGAGCAAGGGGTACACCATACACACCTAGTTGACCAGTGTGGTCATGGAACAATGGGAGGTAGGCCCTGTTTGGGCCACCATCTATTTGATTCTTGCTACAGATATGGTAAATTGATGAAAACAGGACAGAAGGTCAACATGAGTTGTGGGACCCATCAGTGGGCCTGATCAAAGATAAGAACCCCACATCTTGTGGGGACCCATGGGCGACCCTTGTGGTGGACGACCCCTAGGGAGTGGGCCCCATCTAACTGTGCACTCAGTGAATATTAAGATAACAGGCGAATTGATTATGTGAAAGTGGGTAGCCACTGTTTTGATCCATGGGCCCCCAGGAGTGGTCTGATGATGAATCAGATCCAATAGTATTACAGCTTACCCTTGGGCGACCTGGAACATGAAGTCTGATCATGGATTTGATCAGTGGGACCCACTGCACTATACACCAAGATGATGCAGGCGTAAGTTACATGTTTTAACATTCTGTGTGTGTGGATAAGGCCTGGAAGGAGTTCATAAGTTGGGTCAGCCCCTGGATTTTTTTGTGAAATTACAATATAACCTTCTCACTTAAATGAATTAAGGTTTTCTTAGAAACAGGAACTATATGGGTTGTGATCAATTAACTGTGAGTCTGTGACTAACCAAATGGTTTGTGCTTAATTAATATTGTGTAATGATGTGATTATAATTTAGTGTGGGCCACACCTATACCAATCAATACCAATTATGATTAGAAGTAAGGCAGTAATCAGTAATTTGTGTAGGGGTTTGATCCACACTACTGATAGTGTAAATTATTAATAATAATGAATTCAGGTTGCTATGTGATTATGAAATATTGTGCACTGGATCCCAGATTTGGGATGTTGGACTTGTGTCTGGATGATTGATGGCCGTTGTATTGGCTAGCCCTTGGTGGACATGAATGGCCATTGTATTGGCTGGCCCTTGGTGGACGTGAATGATGAGACGGGGCTACGGTGGCTGGTATAAATGTATACGATAAGCCTTGGGCGTTGTAATGTGCACGGGCACGAATATGTAAATGGATGTAATTTTAATGGTAATTGATCTCATGGATGAAAATATCGGCCGCTACGCCGATATATTGGCCGTGGCCACGCTACATATAATTTATCGGGTATCGCACCCCATGGCGCCCGTAGCGGCCGATACAGGCCGCCACATTTCGTGGCGCCCACTACGACTTGGCTGCACAAAAAATAAAAAAATCCCAGAGACCCAGAGAGATCAGACATTATTGTAGAAAAAAAGCAATGAAAGAAAGGGAAAATACCAACCTATTTCTTCTTCCTTAGTAGCATGCAGAACTGAAATGTTAAAAAAAAAAAAAAAAAAAAAAAAAAAAAAAAAAAAAAAAAAAAAAAAAAGGAAAACTTTGTTTGACCGGAAGATGAATAAATGCAAAAAAACAAAAAACAAAAAAGACAGCAAATGGAGAAACATACTTGGAACAGGAAGCAGCAGCAGCAACAGCATCATAGCAGCAGCAGCATCAACACAGCAGCGGCAGCACCACAGGAGCAAGAGCAGCATCAGCACAGCAGGAGTAGCGGCAGCACCAGCACCATCGCACCACTTTTCTTCTTCTCCTTCTTATTCTTCTTCTTTTCTTTCTTCACTTTTCCTTCCCCTCTTCTTCTTTTTCTCGATCCTTCTGTTTCAGGAGAAGGAAGTAGGGCAAAAAACCCTCTTTCGGTCCCTTCTTTATTTAGCCAGTTGGGTAAATAAAAATGGGCCCACATTGGGCTCACCTTATGAAAGCTGTAACTAAAGATTAAATGGGCCCTGGCTCACCTTATCAAAGTTATAAATAAACTCAATTGGCCCCTCTGAATAAATAAAGCTAATGCACCCAATGTTATTACCATTGGTGGGCTCCACAATGGGTCCTAAATATTAAAATAAAAAAAATCATGGCTTAGCCAAATAAATAAAAATTAGGGGCTTAGCAAAATTTTACTCTAATTAGAAATAGAGACCAATCAAATTTCACTCTAACCGGAAATAGGGCCATGGCCAATTTCACACTAATTGAAGATAGGCTCTAACAAAATTTTCTCTAATAGGAAATAAGGCTCAACCACATTTCATTTTAATAGGAAATAGGACTCTAACCAAATTATACTCTAATAAGACATTGTAGCCCAAATCAATTTTACTCTGATAGGAAATAGGGCCCAGATCAAATTTTTCTTCAACAGAAAATTTTAATATATATATAGATATACATTTCAAAATGCAACTCAGAAATGTGATATTCTAAGCAATGATGATGATAATATTTTGATGACACTGTTTGATTACAAACATGAATACATGTGAAAAAAATTATTTTTCCTACTCTTTTCTATTCATAGAGTGATATAAGAACTCGTACAATGAAGGGACCGCTACGCCCCCTTTTCTTACTTTTGCAAAAGAACCACATTTTCTTTCATTTTACAATTTTCTGGATTTTCTGGAATTTTTTCAGATTTTTTTGGCGATTTTTTCAAATCGCACCGCTACGCCGCTACGTATCCCCGCTACGCTACGTATCGCCCGTTTCGTAGCGGTTCGGCTGTGGGCCGCTACGCCCGCCGCTACCACTATTTTCATCCTTGATTGATCTATTAATTCAGACTTGTTTATTTATGTGATATTATGTTCTATGTTGTTTGTTAATTAGGAAAATTCATTCACCAATAATACTGATGTTGTTTTGCCTCCTTCAGGTAACTATGTTGCAAGTGGGCCAGAGCAGAACGACGTTCAACCTGTAGACTTCGGCATGTGTGCTGAAGAGAGAAAATGGGAAAAATTCAAATAGTTGATAGAGGGATTATCTCTTGATTAGGAAATTTATTCAATGTTTTAGGACATCTTTGATTTGAGTTAGAATATTGAATTTTTCTTATTTAGTGATTATGGATGTCATTTGACTTTTATAAGTTAATTGAAATTATAGTTTGATCTAAATGCCTGATTCCTTGTGGAAATTATTTGAAGAATGTGTGGTGTATATTGCTAAATAATCACGATCTGGAATCCAACAGGGCTCTGGAATTTGGGTCGTGACATAATATAATGTACATTACATGCCAAAAACATCCAATAAATCCCAATCCGGTTTTTTTTTTAACTCATGTGGGCTCTCAAACGATGATCTTGACCGTCTATCCTCTGCATAAGATCAGAAATGACCAGGGGTCAAATTTCATCAGTTGATTTGTCGCGGATTTTGACACACTTTCAAAAAGAAGTCCATACCCTAAAATCTGACATTCCGGACGTCTATGGGCCCCACCTTCATGATCCAAACCATTCATCCTCCTTAGGAAGCCAAAAATGGCTATAGGATCAAATTTCAGGTCTTAAAACTTCATAGATTTTGAAAATTTTGTGAAAACACTTGAACAGTTGGATTGATCATAGATTCTCATGTGAAATGGGAGTAAAAAAACAAACAATAAAATGTGTTTCTCATGTGAGTCATTTGCACATGTAAATGATTTGCGTGTGGATAATTTACACATGTGAATCATTTTCAATGGAAAAAAAAAAAAAAGGACCCCTAAAACAAAAACAAAAAAAAGCATTAAGCAATCTCATGCATAAGTGATGGGTTCAAAAAATTTAAATATAATAAGGAACTCCTGACTAACCTTTCAGAATGATTGTATATTTGCAACAACTCCTCATTAGAAGATCTTGTTCCTCGCACAACATTGATTGCACCAGTGGCCATAATGCCTTCGAAAATTATATTGATTAAACATGAGTCTTCTCTATTTGATAGAAATAAAAGAAGTGTACAAGTAACTATTTATATGATTTTTTTTCATATAAAAAACATAAGAATATTATAGATGTTGACTAATGGCAAAGAAAGAAACAGAATGGGAGTTTCATGGTGATAGTACATGGTGGATTTTCCAAGAAACTGAGAGGCTTGGATGACAGGTAGACCCTATATAAGAAGGAAATTAGAGCAGTGACTCCACCTAGGGCAGATTTCATGAAATTTAATGCAGATGAAGCAAAAAGAGTGAAAATTCAATATTATAGGATTTAGGGGCATTTTACATGATGATAACAGTGATGTTCGGTCTTTTCCATCTGCATCTATCGAGTCCAATGGAAGAAGTGTTGGCAATAAGATAAGCCTTAAAGATCTTCACAACATCTTTTTTGAGACAGCTAATTGAGAGGGATTCATAAAAGTTTATTTCATGGCTTGTAAAAAATTACACTCCAAAAGAATGCTCGCATCAGTTTTGAAGGAGATTTAGACAATAGCTAATTGATGGATATTTAATTTTAGCATGTTCAACAGTGTAAAAGGGACTGCTAACATATTTTGAAAACTTGGGGCAAATAGGGAAGATTAGTTTGTAGGAATTGAATATCTGTAACTATGAGCTGTTGGGGACAGTCTAATTTGAAAAAGTAGAACTCGTCCGACCCAAGTTAGATGGGATATGGTTCCAGTAAATGAAAAATTGCTAGGGGTCATTTTTACCCTTTAAATGTGTACGTGTATCATATACTGAATGAATTCAACTTTTGTATATTGTTGTAGAGATGAAATCTAGTCTTTCAATTTGCTCAAAACAAAGATAGAAATACATTGCTGTCACAAACATCACGATCTATCAGTTTCAGTGACAACTAATAAAAATATCTATTTTCATCACTGTTATTTAATGTGATTGCTATTAGTGATGGCAAACGTCAGGTCTGGGTCAGGACCAGCAGTATCCAGGCTTGAAATGTTAGTGCAACCATTCAGATCTGGGTCCAACTTGGGTCCCCAATCTTAGGATCCAGACCCAATGAAGCCATGGGTCTGAGTTTGGAACAAGGTTCGTGACAGATTTCATTAGAGAGAGGAGGAAGGGGGAGGGTTTTTTTTGTTGTTGTTGTAGTTGTTGTTGTTGGGTTTTTTTTTTAGGGGAGGGGGGAGGATGTTGAAGTAATTTATTATATTTTATGTATGAATTATATATAAAAAATTACAAATAATATACATGTGTCTATCTATTATATATTTTGACACTAGGTCTAGGTACACCGGTCCAGCTCTGAGTCTAGAACTACATGGACCCAGACTCGGACCCAGCCAAAATACTCTGGGATCCAATAAAGTGGACCCAAAGCCAGACCCTAAAATCAAATGGGTCTAAACCACATACCCACACCCTGTTTTTATGGGTTGAATTCAGGTAAATGAGTAGAAAGTGCCATTCCTTTTTTTCGGTTTTTTTTATTGGTAACATGACTGAACCCACAACCTCAGCAATAGTAAGCACCTTACACTTTGCCACGGGCTCTTATCCAAAAGTAAGAAATTATTTTCCATTCTTATATGTTATGTTCCCACTAGATGAAAACGACATGTTTGGCCTCAGGCAAATCCACAAGCTGTACATTAAGACTTAAAGCTTTATTTCTCAACCATCACTTGAAAAGGTCAATGTTTTTTCTCCAGTTTTTCAATTTTTTTCTGCATTTTTTTACTCCCACAATGAACCTGATGAAGAAGGGAGAAACTAGGATTTTTCAATGCATTTATGTTCCTCCAAAACTAGATTTTCTTCTTTTTCATATTGATTTTCTTCTTCAGTGATGCTTTTATTGGGTTTATCTAATTCTGATGATTAAAACACGTTATTCTCAGTTTTCTTTTACAAATAGTTAACATGGTTCTATATGGAAGCTGCAAACACAATCCACTGTAACAAATTCAGATGAATACAAAAGAGGAAATCAATAAATTCGAAAGAAAAATACCTTGCCTTGCTATTTCAATTAATTTTTGCCGCAACAGACAATCTTTAGTGAATAAATGAAATCAGGGGACAAAGACCATGGAGGAAGACATTTGTGGCATTTATATTTACATGAGATGCAAGAAGGCAAAACAAGTAGAAAATCATTTATATGTGTATGTATATTTGTCTTGTAGAATACCGTATTGTTTGGTAAATTCACTTTACTAGTGAAGCAAGGTGAATGGTCATTCCAGGACACAATAAAAGAAAATGAGTCAAATTAAAAAGAGCCATATATCAAAAAACACCTCTACTTTTTACCAAAAAAAGCCAACTATGCAACTAAAATGACAAAAAACCAACTTCTTTAAAAAAAAAAAGAAGAAGAAGAAAAAGAAAGTCAAAAAGTCATATTCTCATTTCACTAAATGATAAAAATCCATCACTTTTTTATTTGAACCCTCTTCTCTATTTCTCTCTTACGACGACCCTTCACCTCACTTCACTTAAATAGTGAAGTTACCAAACAGGGGAACAAAAACAATGACAAAGAAGTTGGTGGCATTTGGATTCACATTAAATGTACGAAGGTAAAAATAGGTAGAAAACCATTTATAATTGCACATATTTATGTACCTTATCTTTGCTATATATACAAGTGATTTGACCAAAGTCCCCTTTTCTTCTCTTCTTCCTTTCTCTCTCTTCTCCTCATCCACTCCTTTAATTTCATGGTCATTAGAAGAATGTTTTGAAGTAGCTCAAGAAATCACAAGGACAAGGGAT
Organism: Umbellularia californica; assembly: GCA_028538565.1. NCBI lineage: Eukaryota > Viridiplantae > Streptophyta > Magnoliopsida > Laurales > Lauraceae > Umbellularia > Umbellularia californica. Next base: position 28,459,551 of record JAPQWN010000002.1, read on the forward strand.
TCTATACTCTGAACATTGTCATGTAATGGTGGAGACATACACTAATGAAGATTGGGGCAGGTTCAAAGACAGGGAAGACCAACAACAGGTTATTATAACACTGTGGGCAGAAACCTAGTTTCTTGGAAAAGCAAGAAATGTTTGTGGCATCTAAATCCAGTTCTGAAGCTAAGTATCGAGCAATGGCACTTGGAACTTGTGAATTGCTGTGGTTGCAAATTTTAATATATGAGTTGAACTGTATACATAAAGGCACTATGGAGTTACATTCTAATATTACTTCAACACGACATATTGCGATAAATCCAATCTTCCATGAACGTACAAAACATTTTGAAATTTATCATCATTTTGTTAGAGAAAAGATTCAAAACAAAGATATCAAAGTGAAGTAGTACGTACACACAAATATAAAATTGGCGGGTTTCCTTACTATAGTCATTTCAAGAGGAAAGTTATATGTGTTGTCCAAGCGGAGCATAGTAGATATAAATGCACCAGTAGCTTGAGGGTGAGTGTTGAGTTACAATGAGAACTCATTTGCTATGATACCCGGATACTTGTACAAGCCCAACGTATTCGTATCGGACTGATACGACACTTATATTGGTACCTGATACTACACCGATACTTCTATGGAACAAGTTTAACATATCCTACTTATAAAGTCCATTATTTCATATAGTTTTTTTAATATTTTACTTCTCACCATAAAAGATGCTAGAAAGAGACGAAAACAATGATAATTACATTGATTCAAAAGTGATCTAAAGAAAAAATTAGGACACCCGTATCCATAACCATAGCCTAGATTATAAAAAGTGAGGAGTCGTATCCCCGATCCTCATTTTAGTGTCCATATCAATATCCATATCTGGGCATCATAGCTTATTTGTAATTATTGAGAGATGGACTTTTGTAAGTAAGACAAAAGTTGGGGCTTTTTCATAATACTCAAAAACATAATAAGCAATATATTGATAGCATCGCCCCACCCAATGCAAAACTTCAATTATATTCGGTTTAACTCCTCCTCTTCCCTTGGTTTTTCTTCTTTTAATGCTTTTAGGGTTTCTTGACCTTAATGGAAAAACCATAAAGAAATGAATTAGTTTTACAGTTTTTTCTTACCAAAACAACCATAACAACCATCATGATTTACCGCTCGTCACCGCTTGTCTATAGAGTCCATCACTATCCATCCTACTCTTTTTAGTCTATTGGAGTCAGTGGCCCATTTGATCAGATCTATCACGATTTCTCCCAAAACCATAAGGATCATGCAGCCTGACAAAAAAAGATGAGACTTCGAGGCTTAAATAAATATGGATGATCGTAAGGAAAACTTTTTTGAACCATTGGATTATCTTGATTGTCCTTCCAATGCATAGATTTCATCATGACGAGCACGCACATGAAAACATATCGATAATTGGAGTCTAGACGAGTTTAGAAAGCTCAAAACAATGCTAGTTTTTTTATTTTGGTCTAAGTTGAAAGTCTACCTTTGACCAATTGACTTGCTATGTTGAAACTGATATGGTAATGATGATGTGGCACCATGTACTTGCTATTGTGGAACTCTAACTTGTACAGATCTTAGGCCTGGATGTGGGTCAATGCTGGGACTGGTTTGGCTTACTTGAACTGAGCCACCATCCAAGTTGTATGGTTTCTCAAATAAGTGCTGAGCTCATTCTTCTTTTATGTTTTCATATTGCAAAGTGATCGATAGTAAGTGAACTGACATTTTGGTACTTAGTAGTTCAAGAGGCAGGGTCCTTTCGTATATTTTGGAAATATACTTTAGCTATAGTGCCATGATGGTAGGACATTGAATGTTTATGAAGTTTAGATTTTAATGACATTACAGGCTTTATGGATATAATTCTTTAGTTTGCTCTATATGATCATGTGGTTAGACCGTTTTGAGTATTTGAAAATTTAATCTATTGATTTTGACCATCTTTGATCAGCTATGTCAATCACACATCCAGATTCGGGAAATTTGGATCTTGTGGCATGACATCCTCATTGTAAAGCTCGAGCATCAACTCAAAGCCAACAACAGTAGCACAGATTCCAATAAGAACATGCTCCTTCCTGCTTAAAGCATCAGCAAAGGCATTGCACCATCCTGATTTGTGCTTGACCACAAAATTGAAATCCTGGAATTATGAGACTCATTTAGCATGTCTGGTACTGAGCTTCTTTTGGGCACTCAGGAATCAAAGGGCCTCATGATCAAAATATAAATGAACTCTGTGTAAAAGATATTGTATTTAATGCCGCAATACTAGTATAATGGCATAAATTTCAAGATTCACGGCATCTACATCTTCAAGGTATTCCTCTCCATCCCTTTTTTCTTGTTCTTTCCATTGTTGAATCTCAAACCCACATTCAGATCTAGATTTCTGCCAATCCTACTGTTGGTTCACTGGATCTAGCCCTGAATCTTCACCCTATACCTAATCCGACCCATCCATCCATCCCTAACATAAAGTCCAGCCCATTCCCCATTGACTGACCATCTTTCTTCATCCAAAACCCTAGCCTATCCACTCTTACGCTACCCCTTTATCCACATTCCATAATTAAACCCTAGATCTAGCCACATTCCATAATTAAACCCTAGATCTAGTCCTAACTCCCTTACCAACCCTTAGATTCACCGCCCATTCCATCAATTATGTAAAAGTATCCAGAATATAAACCAGAAGCATACAAGAGAGAGAGTTTGCAAGAGAATGTTGTGTACTCCTTGTATGGACGATGGGTTTTTGTAATACAATGTTGCCTAGTTTAACAAATCTAATTACATGATTACAGTAATGTTTAAAGAAACTAATATCTATTCTTAGTTGAACAATCACAAGACAACTCATATAATCTTTTGACTTGTGGGCTGGCGCACTTTATGGGTCGAGCTGACCTGTATCTTTACACCCCATCTCAAGCTTTGGATGGGAGAATATTACCATCGAAAGCTTGGAAAGCAGCTCTGAAAAATGAGAGGTGGAGTAGCTTTTGGTGAAAAAATCTGCTACTTGAGCAGCTGCTTAAATCTGGATGAGCTTTATAATGCCACTCCGAACATGCTGACGAATGAAATGACAGTCAACTTCAAGATGTTTGGATCGTTCATGGAAGACTTCATTTGTGGCTAGTTTCCGTGCACTTTCACTGTCTGTAAGAAGAGAGGTAGATTTAGGAACTAGAACTCCTAAATCCTGAAGTAACTAGCGAAGCCAAATAATTTCAGTAGTAGTGTGAGATACAGCAAGATATTCGGCTTCAGTGGATGATCGGGAGACAACTTCCTGTTTCTTGCTCTTCCAAGAGATGAGAGAAGAGCCAAGAAAAATTGCGAAACCGGTTGTGGAACGCCGATCATTGACACCTCCTGCCCAGTCAGAATCAGAAAAACCATGCAGAGTAAGATTTTGACTGGAGGAAAGGACGACGGCGCGGTTGGAACTTCCTTGTAAGTATCTCAATATACACAAGACAGCAGCCCAATGAAGATGAGTGGGTCGGGCAACAAATTGGTTTACCACATGTACTGCATAGGCAATATCTGGTCTGGTAATAGTAAGATAAACCAGGCTGCCTACCACCTCACAATAACGAGTTGGATCAGAAAGTAGTTCTCCATCAGTAGTTCGAAACTTTAGATTATGTTCAATTGGAGTAGAGACAGGTTTGCGATCCGTGAGTTCAGCTCTTTGGAGAACTTCATTGCAGTATTTTGTTTGCGACAAAAGACATCCTTTGGGAGAGTAGGCAACCTCAATGCCTAGAAAATACCGCAGGTGACCCAAATCTTTCATCTCAAACTGTCGATGAAGAAAACGCTTCAAGGATACCAGGAGTATCATTGCCAATGATAATCATATCATCGACATAGAGTAACAAGAAAACACATCCAGATTGCAAATAGCGAGTGAAGAGAGAGGAGTCATGAGCACTCTGAGAAAAACCGATGCTGATAATGCTGATGCTAAACCGTTCAAACCAAGCACGAGGGGCTTGTTTGAGGCCATACAGAGCACGTTTGAGACGACAGACATAATGAGGAGGTCTCGCGACACCTGGGGGAGGATGCATATAAATTTCTTCTTGAAGGAATCCATTCAAAAATGCATTCTTGACATCAAGCTGATAGAGTGGCCAACGTCTAACAGCTGCAACGGAGATAAAAGTACGGACAGTTGTCATCTTAGCAACTGGAGCAAAGGTCTTCTCATAATCATCCCCATATTCTTGTGTGTAGCCTTTGGCAACCAAGCGAGCCTTGTAACGATCAACAGATCCATCAGATTTGGTCTTGATCTTAAATATTCATTTACAGCCAATAGCCCGTTTCCCCGAGGGAAGAGGAACATGATCCCATGTTTGAGTTTTATGCAAAGCCGCAAGTTCTTCTGCTATGGCCGATCTCCAGTGCAGATGAGTAATTGCCTCCTTATATGATTGTGGTTCTGTCAAAGAATGAATTGCTACAAGGAATGACTTATATGATGGAGAAAAATGATCAGTACAAACAAAGCCAAATCGAGAGGGAGGGATTCTGGTGCGCAATGTATACCTTCGAGATGGAGGAGGATCCTGCACATCTGGAGCAGAGGAGATAGGCCCAGGTTCAGAAGTAGGAAGTGGGCTGCAGATTCCGAGTGAGCAGACGGGGTTTTGGGCCGGCGACGATATACCTGCAGGGGTGGAGGAGAAGGGGTATCAGAGGTACGAGAATGGGTATTAGAGGGAAACAGGTTTGGAAAGGGATCAAGAGGATAGACGGTAGGTTGCTCAAGAGAAGAGGATGCGATGGGTAATGTATAGAAAGGTATATGCTCCAAGAAGGTGACATTACGAGAGACCCGTAACTTATTGGTTTTAGGATCATGGCATCGATATCCTTTTTGTTCGATGCCATACCCTAAGAAAACACGGACAGGGGATTTGGGTGCAAGTTTGGTTCTCTCATTATCATGCAACAGAACAATACAGGTGCAATCAAATACTTTAAGATAGGACAGGTCAGGTTTGCAGGAGAACAATTTTTCATACGGAGATGTGCTTGACAAGACAGTAGATGGTGTTCTGTTAATCAAATAGGTGGCAGTCATGACTGCTTCCCCCCAGAATTGCAGAGAAACATGTGAGGAATAAATCATGGATCTAGCAGTTTCGAGTATATGTCTGTGTTTCCGCTCTGCCACTCCATTCTGCTATGGTGTAGCAGGACGGGATAATTATGCTAGAGTTCCTTGACTGGTCAGGTAAGAACGAAATTTGTGGGACATGTATTCTCCCCCGGAGTCAGACCTGAATATTTTAATCCTCGTGTCAAATTGAGTGGAAACCATGGTAGAGAAAGCAGTGTAGATGTCATATAACTCAGAACGATTCTTCATCAAATACAACCATGTATATCTAGTGAAATCATCAATAAACAACACATAATAAATGGAACCGCCTTTCGTTGGCTAAGAGGCAGGTCCCCAGACATCAGAATGCACCAAGGCAAAAGGAGCATGAGTAACAGAATTGCTTTTATTATAAGGAAATGCATGTTGTTTACCAAAGTGGCAACCAAAACAAGTAGAAATGTTACCAAAAACACCACTATAAAATAGAAACTTCATTTTATTTAAAGATAAGTGGCCTAAACGAGAGTGCCAAAGGGTAAAAGGTGATGCAGAGGAAACAAGGGCGACAGGGGAGATGCTTGATGATGGAAGGTGCAGCGAGCGGAGTAGTAAAGTCCTCCTGACCTAAGGCCGGTCCCAATCTGTCCCCCGATGCGCGAATCTTGCACAGAGCATCCAGTGGAAGAAAATGAGACAAGAAATCCAAAAGAAGTCAGTTGACTAACAGAGATTAAATTGATTGAGAGGTGGGGAACACACAAAACATTAGTGAGAGAGAGCAACTTAGTTGAAACGGAGCCAATAAGGGAGACTGATAGAGGAGTGGCATCTGCTGTATGGATGGTGATAGAGCTAGTAGGAGTATAACAGTTATGAAGTTTGGAAGCATCATTTGTCATATGATAGGAAGCACCATAATCAAAAATCCATGTAGTATCATGTGTACCTGAAAGACCAGAAATGGTCATGGCAGAACCAGAGGCTAAGGGGATAGTGGCCATCTGAGAAGCAGAACCAATGGAGGAAGCCAGAAACAACTGCTGCATGCGCTCATCAACCATAGCCTGGATTTGAGATGTAAGATCCATTTGCGGAGGCACAAAACTATCATCTTCAGTGACATTGGCAGCATAGGATCGTTGAGAATAAGATTGCATGGGACCACGATTAGGCTGTTGACCAGATTGTTTGTTCTTGTTATTTGGCCTTGGAGGCCTGGTTGGGCAGTCTCGTTTCCAGTGTTCTTTCTTCTTATAATAATTGCAAAAGTCATTGGTACCAGGTGGAAAAGAGCGATCATTCTGAGGGGTACTAACATTTGCTAACAAGACATGTGTAGATTCCACATGTTTCTTCTTTGTAAGGAAAAGCTGAGTTTGTTCTTCTGCTAGAAGTTCCGAGAGAGTTGTATCAACAAATGGCAGTGGGGACCGATGTAATAAGAGGCCACGAACATGGTCAAAATCAGGGCGAAAAGCCATTAGAAACTGAAGCAGACGAGTCTCTTGCCTATAGACCTCAAATGTGTGTGCATCATCAGGTCTTGCAAAAGTGGGTTCCATTACAGCCAGTTGATACCATAATGCAATCATTTTGATAAAGAAATCATGAATGGAGTCATTTCCTTGATCTGCATTTTTTATTTCCCATTCTAACTAGTACCGGTGAGCAGCATTAGATTGAGTATACAATTTGGCTAGATAATCCCAAGCATCCTTAGGATAATTGAATTTAGCCAATTGATTCCCAATAGATGGAGTGACCGAATTGGCAATCCAAGAATTGATCTTCCCGACTGAAGCTTCCCAATCCTCAAATGTAGCATCCTTATTGTCTGGTGTATGGATCTGCTTAGTAATATATTTCCACAATTTTTGAACTTTGAGGAAATTTTGCATGAGATGGGACTAATACGGATAATTTGTGCCATCAAGTATGATAGTAATACCTGATACAGTTCAATCAGAAGACATTGGAAGCAAACAATTTGCTCACAGATGGAAAGTAGAAGAAATCCAGCCCAGAAGGTAAGTCAGATTTGAAATCCAGCCACAACAACTATTCAGATCTGAAAAAAAAAATTTCAATAAGGAAGATCCAGGGGACTTGAATCTGAACACAGATGAGTGTTGTGGGCCCTACTGAATGATCACAGCCATAGAGAGAGCAAACCAATCAAAAACAGCCAAAAAATCCAAAAAAGGCTCCAGGCGAGTGTGATTTTGAACACAGATCTGATCTATGGGCCCCACTGGATGATCTATGGGCCCCACTGGATGATCAGCCGGATGATCAGATCACACAGTGATCTTTGCTTCAAAATTCCGAAACTCCTCCAGGTGGAAGTTGGATGAAAGGTTGTGTAACCAAAAATTTGAACGGCCGAGATGAAAACTATTTGCTCAGATGAGATAAGTACAAAACAGGGAGAATGGCCTACCTCAGATGATCAAAAAATCTGAAAAAAATGTGCAGAACTCCCAGGGGAGATGGACGACCAAGACGTGAAGGTCTTTTGATGCTGGGTGATCAACAGGTGGGCCACCTTTGATCACAGTATGTTCCAGTGCTTGATCAAACGAACAGTGCTTGTTCAAAACTTCTCTCAAATTTGAATGGACAGATGATCAGAATACCAGAGCTCTGATACAATGTAAAAGTATCCAGAATATAAACCAAAAGCATACAAGAGAGAGAGTTTGCAAGAGAATGTTGTGTACTCCTTGTATGGACGATGGGTATTTGTTATACAATGTTGCCTAATTTAATAGATCAAATTACATGATTACAGTAATATTTAAGGAAACCAATATCTATTCTTAGTTGTACAATCACAAAACGACTCATATAATCTTTTGACTTGTGGGCTGGCCCACTTCATGGGTCGAGCTGACTTGTATCTTTACAAATTAAACCCCAAACCAAAACCGAATACTTAACTGAAACCTGAAACCAGCCCCATCCAACCATGACCAAACCACTTTGTCCATTCCTCAACTTTCTGAGGACTCAGTTGCAAGACTGTAACGAGGCTTGGATCTTCTCATAATTAACTTATTTAAATTCTGCATGAAATGGTGTGCTCAATTGGATTTTATAAATCTATTACAACTGGTAATTGTGGTCTTGATCTCATCTTGCATCAATTAGACTAGTTTCCCATCATGTCCTGCATCAATTTCATATTGTCCAGCATCACTTTCCATCCACTTTTTTTTTTCATAAACATTGGAAGATCGACTGATCAACTAAAAGGACGCCACTATTCATGAAAAGATATCTTCGATTGACCTAAGGATTCATTTTCATTTAGGGCACAACAATCTCTTTCAGAATAACAATCCGAAAACCAAATTAAAAAATAAAAAATAAAAAATAAAAAAAAAAACACACAAAGAAAGAAAGAACGAAAATCTCTTTCAATGTGTGTCGCGACCCTGGACCGAGACCCGGGCCCGCGACCGTGGCGATGTGATTAAATAAACATAAAACACACCGCCTGTTGATTTTCCCACAGGTTTCCGCGGGGAGGATCCCAAGACACGGGTCGAGCTCACACGAATGGTTATGCGGAAGCGTGTAGCAAAACGAATCATACATTTCTTAAAACAACAAGATGCAATAGAAGTTATAATATCGAGACAAGGTATCAAAAGAGAATGTCATCACAGTATTTCTATCAAGATTAAAGTTTCACAATTAACCCAAAGTATATTAGTACCAGTTACATAACCTTGAGAGGCCAACAAAGGCCAATACAACAATTACAATCCCAAAAGATAACCTATCATAACCCAGCTAGGTGAACGAGAACTCAAAGTCCCGATCGGCGTCTAGATGACGTCGTTGGGCTGCCACTCTCGTGGTGGGGGTGGCTTAACAGCCTCCTCCGGGCACTCCTCGTCAAAAGGGAACTCTCCTGCACCTGGACACCAAAATGACAAGCATCAAACACGACGGTTTGGCAAATAAACAATTTAGGCATGAATATGAGAAGTAATGCTAAAACAGTTCAAAATCTAGATACACGTTTCAAGTTTACGAAACTAGCATGAATACTTATAATATCATGAAAAGATAAATCCACATTGAGCTCATCCTTTCTCCGTCATACATGATGACAAGAGCAAGCACGCACGACAAGCACGACACGAAAACACGATCCCACGCCACACAAGGTAGACGGGGTATCCGACCGCGGAACCGGATCACGAACACGCACGATGTGTAATATAATACACGACTAGTCTGCAGACAGTCCACATGTTTAAGGACCCCCAGGTAGTGGATCAAGATAAAAGGGCAGTCCAAGCTCAGTGGTATTCACTTATATCATGAATGCACAAAACACGGCGATACACATTCGAGAACACGACAAAACAAGAGGGAAATCATTTGACAAGCACGACGTGACAAGACTAGCAAAATAGCATAGTATTAATGCTTACAAACTTAAGAAATGATTCCCTTTTTTATTCTTGAAACACATCTTGAAAACTAACTTGTACTTGGAAATCAAACGAGAACACGATGATGCATGAAGCATCAAAACAAGAGTTCAAACATAAATCTATCAAGCATAGGCTAAGACCAATCTTTGATCCTTGTAGAATTGAAAACCAAATGTCGGAATTCAATAAAGCTTGGTGTCCCCGAAGGTATATTACATTTTGGAATTCCAAGTGCACAAGGTCAATAAAAAGGTCTAAGACCTAGTCTAGTTTTCATTCCCGCAAAATCCTTCAAAAACAGCACTTTTTACATCTCTGCGTCTCTACTGGTAGAACTTCCGGTAGAACCACCTCTACCGGTAGAAATACCGGTTGGAGCACTTCTACCGGTAGAACTTCCGGGAGAACTAAGGGTTCTCCATTTTTGTTCACTCTCTGCCAAAATTCGAGCCACTTCTTCCGGTAGAACTAAGGGTTCACAGTTTTTCACACTTCTCTGCCAAAATTCGAGCCACTTATACCGGTTGAACTTCCGGTAGAACTAAGGGTTCGATTTTTTTCACACTTCTCTCCCTTCTTCACTTCCATATTTTTACCACCTACACGCCCAAGCCTACAAGCTTTCCAAGGGATGATTTCCACAAAAAAATCCATTCCTATTTCAATCCAAAACTTCAAAAATCACAAACCCATTTACATTCAAATCATGTATTACTAACTTGTAGGGTATTCCATTGAAAAACATGCTTTCATTCAAAACACAACTTCTAGATTAGGGAGAGTAATTAGCAACCATGCTTATCAAGATTAAACAAGCTTAAAAGAGATTAATAACATGCAAGAAAAGACAAGCTTTATGATGAATAATATTTCAATGTAAGATGCCCTAAAACTTGAAATGCACTAGGAATAACTAAAAGGTTTACTTGCCTCTAACCAAAGCCAAAGAAAGCTTCACAAAAATCAACAAGAAGAGGTGCTCCACGAAATCTACACAAAGCCCCCAAAATGGAGCACACAAAAATCATCATTTTGGCCACTACAAACCCCCATTTCGAAAATGGGTTTGAAACCATGAAAAACAAGCTCTAGGTGAGCTAAAGAACATCAATGAAAGAATGAAAAGGAACACCAACCAAGAGCTAGCTGAACAAGGAGGTTAGAGCTTGAAGATGATGAATAGTGGAGAGGTTTGGCTCCAAAAACGCGTCCAGCTGTAGCTTGAGAAGAGAGGAAGAGAATGGCGGAGTCGAATCGGAGAATGGAGCCTTCTTGCTAGATCACTCAAGGAAGAAAGACCGAAGAGGCAAAACTTCTTCTCTTCTTCACTCTAGGTCAAAACGTTGCAGGGATTTGGAAAAAAGGGAAATGAAGGAGAGGAAGGGTTTATATAGTGTCTGGAAGTGGGTCCCCTAAGCAGTGCAACTTGAAAAGCTTAAACATGGTCTTGTGGACCCCGGATGAAGTCGACGAAGAAGACCAAAACGATCGTCGAAAAATCTAGTTTCGGAAAAGTATAATTTTGACATAGTTTCAGGACTTCGAAAAGTGTGCCCAGATTTAGCATGAATAGTCAGATTTATCCTTCTTGGGCCAAAACTTGGTTTTCTGGGCCTCAAATGCATGCAAGTTAAAAACGAAAGTTGTCACAAATGATAAAACCATTCAAGAGAAATAAAAATCATGATCAAACAAGATATCTAGAACGAAACCCACTCTCACACGTGTACTCAGGGCATCCCTGAGCGTGACTGACTCATACTAAACGTCCTCAAAATCCCCAAAGCTATAATCCAAACTAAGTCTAATCACATTCTAACCCAACTAGTACTAATACCCACTCAAGACTAAACACTCACTTAATTAGTACTAATTGAGTTGGTCTGGGTCGGGGTCTAGCATCCTCCACCCCTTAGGATATTTGGTCCGCCAAATATAAATAATTTTACCTCCGGTAACAGGTGTGGATACTTCTTCTGGACTTGATCTCTCAATTCCCACGTGGCTTCTTCTGGCTCGTGGTTTTCCCAAAGTACTTTGACCCAATGGACAGTCCGATTTCTCAGTTCATGTTCTTTGGTGTCGATGATTCTAACCGGCTTCTCCACATATGAAGTGTCTTCTCGAATCTCTAAAGGCTCATGTGGAATGATGTGAGAAGGACTGTGCACATATTTCTTGAGCATGGAGACATGGAAAACATTATGTACCCCGGAGAGTTCCGGCGGTAACGCAAGTCTATAAGCAACATTTCCAATCTTGCTCAAAACCTCATATGGGCCAATGTATCTGCTGGACAACTTTCCTTTCTTCCCAAATCTTAGAGTGCCTCTGACCGGGGAGACTTTCAAAAATACCTTGTCACCTACTTCAAATTGTAATTCTCTCCGGCGAGTGTCAGCATAGCTCTTCTGTCTGCTTCGAGCTATCTTCAATCTGTCCTGAATCTGCTTAACCTTGTCGCTTGTCTCTCCAACTATCGTCGGTCCATGAAAACTACGTACACCGACTTCTTCCCAACAGACTGGAGTTCTGCATCTCCTACCATAGAGTGCCTCGAAAGGTGCCATTCCAATGCTAGAATGGTAGCTATTGTTGTACGCGAACTCACAAAGAGGGAGGTTCTCATCCCACTGAACCTTGAAATCCAATACACAAGCACGTAGCATATCTTCAAGAGTCTGTATCGTCCGCTCTGACTGACCATCTGTTTGAGGATGATACGCTGTGCTGAACTGAAGTTTGGAACCCATGGATTCAAGAAGAGATTTCCAAAATCTCGAAACAAATCTACTATCTCTGTCGGAGGTGATGGAGACGGGCTGGCCATGCTTACTAACGATCTCATCGATAAATAGTCTTGCAAGTGGTGCCATGTGCATCATATTCCCAGTCTTCATCGGAAGGAAGTGCGCAGACTTCGTAAGACGATCTACTATAACCCAAATCGCATTGTTTCCCTTCCTGGTATTAGGCAAACCGGAGACAAAATCCATAGTGATGTGCTCCCATTTCCATCCGGAATTTCTAAAGGCTGCAACAAACCAGGAGGCTTTTGATGTTCCGCCTTGATCATCTGACAAGTCAAGCAACGAGACACAAAAGCTGCTATCTCTCGCTTCATGTTATTCCACCAAAATCTGTTCTTCAAGTTATGGTACATCTTCGTGCTACCCGGATGTATAGAGTATCTAGTATGGTGAGCTTCCGACATAATTTCACTCTTCAAATCATCAACATTTGGTACACACAACCGGTCACGAAAATACAACACTCCCTCAGAAATTCTGAAATCTGGACGTTCTGCAATCTGATCCACAATCTTGGCCAAATCTGGGTCTTGCAACTGATTATCCTTGATTCTCTGGATGAAGGTAGGTTCAGACACTGTCATATTTGCCAATAGAACACGTCTCCTCAAGTGTTGTACCTCCACTCCAAGTTCTTCAAACTGCTGGAAAACACTAACTCCTCTCAAACTAGCCATCACTGCCTACTTCCTGCTCAACGCATCTGCTACAACGTTCACTTTGCCCGGATGATACTTGATTGGGAAGTCATAATCTTTTATATACTCCATCCACCGTCTCTGCCTCATATTCAACTCCTTCTGTGAAAACAAATATTGCAAACTTCGGTGGTCGGAATGGACTTCGAACTTCTCTCCATAGAGGTAGTGCCTCCACATCTTCAAAGCAAAAACTACTGCCGCCAACTCCAAGTCGTGAGTTGCATAATTAACCTCATGATTCTTCAACTGTCTTGAGCCATAGGCAATCACTTTGCCATCTTGCATCAATACACAGCCTAATCCCACGTTCGAAGCATCCGTATAAACGACAAATCCACCGCTGCCCGATGGTAATGTGAGGATTGGGGCTGTGGTTAACCTCTTCTTCAACTCCTGAAAACTGCCTTCACACTGATCGGTCCAAACAAAAGGTACATTCTTCCGGGTCAACTTCGTCAAAGGAGCTACAATAGACGAAAAACCTTGCACAAATCTCCGATAGTATCCTGCTAACCCCAAAAAGCTTCTAATTTCTGTCACACTGCTAGGTCTCTTCCATTCAATGACTGCTTCTATCTTGGCTGGATCAACTGCTAATCCTTCTCTTGAAATGATGTGACCCAAAAAGGAAACTTGCTCTAGCCAGAATTCACATTTGTTCAACTTCGCATAGAGCTGGTGGTCTCTCAAAAGCTGTAACGAAGTCCTCAAGTGCTCTTCATGCTCCTCCTTACTCTTAGAATACACGAGGACATCATCAATAAATACCAATGTAGAGTGATCTAGGAACTCTGCAAAGACCTTGTTCATGAGAGCCATGAAGACTGCGGGTGCATTTGTCAAGCCAAAGGGCATCACTAAAAACTCATAATGCCCATATCTCGTTCGGAAAGCTGTCTTTGCCACATCAGAATCTCTAACCCGCAACTGATGATACCCAGACCTCAAGTCTATCTTGGAGAAGTGTGCTGCACGTTGCAATTGGTCAAACAATTCATCTATCCTTGGCAAGGGGTATTTGTTCTTGACGGTCACATGATTCAACCTTCTATAGTCGATGCACATTCTAAGACTTCCATCCTTCTTCTTCACAAAAAGAACTGGCGCTCCCCAAGGTGAAACACTTGGCCTAATGAAGCATTTGCTCAACATTTCTTGCAGCTAAAGTTTCAATTCACCTAACTCTGCAGGAGCCATCCTATAAGGTGCAATTGAGATCGGTGCAGTCCCTGGAAGGAGTTCAATAGTAAACTCAACTTCTCTAACTGGTGGTAAACCCAGGATTTCTTCTGGAAAAACATCCGGAAATTCACACACTACGGGGATATCCTCCACCCCTTGGGACTGTTTATCCTCCGTGATAAACGCTATAAATGCTTCACAACCACTGCCCACCAATCTATTAGCTTTCAAAGCTGAAATAAAACTGCTGGAAGACTTCTTCCTATCACCCTGAAACATCAACTCTGTCTATGGCCCTTGCAATCTGAAGGTGATGGTCTTACCAAAACAATCCATGGTAGCATGGTAGGTCTCTAACCAATCCATGCCTAAGATAATATCAAAATCATGCATGTCTAAAATTATGAGGTTGGCTGGTAAACTGATATCTCCTAACAAAATCGGACAACTAGGGTAAAAGGTGGTACAAACAACATGTCTACCTACAGGTGTAGTGACAGTCAACATGTAATCCAAATCTGCATACTGTGCATCAATCTTCTTTGCAAACAAAGGGGATAGAAAAGAGTGTGTGGATCCTGGATCAAATAAGATCTGTGCTTCTACTCCACAAACAAGAAGTTTACCTTCTATGACGTCACCTGTTGTTTCAGCGTCAGCACAGTTGATATTATACGCACGTCCCTGCTGGTGTGGCCTATTCTGCTGCTGAATCTGCCTGCCCTGATTGTTCCTATTCTGAGGTGGACGAGTATTCTGATTCTGCACTTGCTTGCCCTGCTGTTGCTGTTGTGGTGGTGGTCTCACTTGGTTCTGAACTGGTACTGCTTGATTCTGTGGTGCTGTCTGCCTTGGCTGCTGATATCTGTTGGCTTGACTCTGAAGGTGTGAGCACTGGGCAATCCTTGATTGCATGGTCCATTCCCCCACACTTGAAGCAAGCACCCGTTGCCTTGCGGCATTCGTGGGTAGGGTGATTCTTGCTACAGTGATTGCAACCACTCTGTCTAACTTGAGTCTGTTCTTGTCTCGGCTTCTTGCCACTTTGCTGCCTTTGGTTCTGTTGCTGGTAGTACTGTTTCCTATCTTGGATTATCTCATTGTTGAACTCTTCAAACTTATATGCCCGACTAACTGCCTCGTCAAAAGTAACCGGTGGAATCACTCCCGAGACATCCCTCTTGAGAATGGGATTCAGGCCTTCCAAAAACTTGACGATCTTCTTATGCTCCATATCTATCAATTCGGTAGCATAGCGAGCAAGCCTCTCAAACTTCGTAACATACTCTAGAACTGACATACTTCCTTACTTCAACTGTCGAAATTCTAGTGCCTTCTGTCTCTTGACATGAGAAGGGACATACTTGTCGGTGAAGTGTGTCTTGAAGGTTGTCCAAGCGACCTATCTGCCATGACCTGGTATGGCTCTTTCACTGTTTGCCACCAATCGTCTGCAAGTCCGTAGAACAAAGAAGCTGTGAGGTTCACCCTCTCCCTGCCCGTGCAAACAAAAACGTCAAAAATCTTTGCAGTGTTCGCGAGCCAATCATCTGCAGTCAAAGGGTCCTCTTGACCTGGGAACTCCTTAGGTCCCCTCTTTCTGAATCTCTCAAAGAGAGCATTTGGGTCATCAACCCTATTGGGATACACCACATTTGGTGGAACTTGATGTTGAGGTCTGTTTTGGAGGACTTCCAGAAGTTGCCTCTGAACTTGGGCCATCTCCTCATCTTTCTTTGCCATTTGCTCTTGGAATTTCGCTTGTGTTTCATTGGCTTGTTTTTGTTGATCTATCATGGCTTGCATCAGTGCTTGGAACTGAGTAGCAGTAGGATTCTCAGACGGTTCTGTCTCATTCTGATTACTACCCGAAGCATGATGGTTGGGAGCTTTTCTCGGAGGCATGATGCTGCAAGACAATTCGTTAGCACATATATAAGCACCATTGGGTTGGTCAACTCGATCTAAACAAACATTCTAACGAACTCACGAATCCTCGCCACGTTTCTAAGATTTTCTAGTTTCTTTTAAGTGCCTGAAACAAGTCCCGCTCTGATACCAGTCTGTCGCGACCCCGGACCGAGACCCGGGCCCGCGACCGCGGCGATGTGATTAAATAAACATAAAACACACCGCCTGTTGATTTTCCCACAGGTTTCCGCGGGGAGGATCCCAAGACACGGGTCGAGCTCACACGAATGGTTATGCGGAAGCGTGTAGCAAAACGAATCATACATTTCTTAAAACAACAAGATGCAACAGAAGTTATAATATCGAGACAAGGTATCAAAAGAGAATGTCATCACAGTATTCCTATCAAGATTAAAGTTTCACAATTAACCCAAAGTATATTAGTACCAGTTACATAACCCTGAGAGGCCAACAAAGACCAATACAACAATTACAATCCCAAAAGATAACCTATCATAACCCAGCTAGGTGAACGAGAACTCAAAGTCCCGATCGGCGTCTAGATGACGTCGTTGGGCTGCCACTCTCGTGGTGGGGGTGGCTCAACAGCCTCCTCCGGGCACTCCTCGTCAAAAGGGAACTCTCCTGCACCTGGACACCAAAATGACAAGCATCAAACACGACGGTTTGGCAAATAAACAATTTAGGCATGAATATGAGAAGTAATGCTAAAACAGTTCAAAATCTAGATACACGTTTCAAGTTTACGAAACTAGCATGAATACTTATAATATCATGAAAAGATAAATCCACATTGAGCTCATCCTTTCTCCGTCATACATGATGACAAGAGCAAGCACGCACGACAAGCACGACACGAAAACACGATCCCACGCCACACAAGGTAGACCGGGTATCCGGCCGCGGAACCGGATCACGAACACACACGATGTGTAATATAATACACGACTAGTCTGCAGACAGTCCACATGTTTAAGGACCCCCAGGTAGTGGATCAAACTAAAAGGGCAGTCCAAGCTCAGTGGTATTCACTTATATCATGAATGCACAAAACACGGCGATACACGTTCGAGAACACGACAAAACAAGAGGGAAATCATTTGACAAGCACGACGTGACAAGACTAGCAAAATAGCATAGTATTAATGCTTACAAACTTAAGAAATGATTCCCTTTTTTATTCTTGAAACACATCTTGAAAACTAACTTGCACTTGGAAATCAAACGAGAACACGATGATGCATGAAGCATCAAAATAAGAGTTCAAACATAAATCTATCAAGCATAGGCTAAGACCAATCTTTGATCCTTGTGGAATTGAAAACCAAATGTCGGAATTCAATAAAGCTTGGTGTCCCCGAAGGTATATTACATTTTGGAATTCCAAGTGCACAAGGTCAATAAAAAGGTCTAAGACCTAGTCTAGTTTTCATTCCCGCAAAATCCTTCAAAAACAGCACTTTTTACATCTCTACCGGTAGAACTTCCGGTTTAAGAGTCTCTACCGGTAGAACTTCTGGTAGAACCACCTCTACCGGTAGAAATACCGGTTGGAGCACTTCTACCGGTAGAACTTCCGGGAGAACTAAGGGTTCTCCATTTTTGTTCACTCTCTGCCAAAATTCGAGCCACTTCTACCGGTAGAACTAAGGGTTCACAGTTTTTCACACTTCTCTGCCAAAATTCGAGCCACTTATACCGGTTGAACTTCCGGTAGAACTAAGGGTTCGATTTTTTTCACACTTCTCTCCCTTCTTCACTTCCATATTTTTACCACCTACACTCCCAAGCCTACAAGCTTTCCAAGGGATGATTTCCACAAAAAAATCCATTCCTATTTCAATCCAAAACTTCAAAAATCACAAACCCATTTACATTCAAATCATGTATTACTAACTTGTAGGGTATTCCATTGAAAAACATGCTTTCATTCAAAACACAACTTCTAGATTAGGGAGAGTAATTAGCAACCATGCTTATCAAGATTAAACAAGCTTAAAAGAGATTAATAACATGCAAGAAAAGACAAGCTTTATGATGAATAATATTTCAATGTAAGATGCCCTAAAACTTGAAATGCACTAGGAATAACTAAAAGGTTTACTTGCCTCTAACCAAAGCCAAAGAAAGCTTCACAAAAATCAACAAGAAGAGGTGCTCCACGAAATCTACACAAAGCCCCCAAAATGGAGCACACAAAAATCATCATTTTGGCCACTACAAACCCCCATTTCGAAAATGGGTTTGAAACCATGAAAAACAAGCTCTAGGTGAGCTAAAGAACATCAATGAAAGAATGAAAAGGAACACCAACCAAGAGCTAGCTGAACAAGGAGGTTAGAGCTTGAAGATGATGAATAGTGGAGAGGTTTGGCTCCAAAAACGCGTCCAGCTGTAGCTTGAGAAGAGAGGAAGAGAATGGCGGAGTCGAATCGGAGAATGGAGCCTTCTTGCTAGATCACTCAAGGAAGAAAGACCGAAGAGGCAAAACTTCTTCTCTTCTTCACTCTAGGTCAAAACGTTGCAGGGATTTGGAAAAAAGGGAAATGAAGGAGAGGAAGGGTTTATATAGTGTCTGGAAGTGGGTCCCCTAAGCAGTGCAACTTGAAAAGCTTAAACATGGTCTTGTGGACCCCGGATGAAGTCGACGAAGAAGAACAAAACGATCGTCGAAAAATCTAGTTTCAGAAAAGTATAATTTTGACATAGTTTCAGGACTTCGAAAAGTGTGCCCAGATTTAGCATGAATAGTCAGATTTATCCTTCTTGGGCCAAAACTTGGTTTTCTGGGCCTCAAATGCATGCAAGTTAAAAACGAAAGTTGTCACAAATGATAAAACCATTCAAGAGAAATAAAAATCATGATCAAACAAGATATCTAGAACGAAACCCACTCTCACACGTGTACTCAGGGCATCCCTGAGCGTGACTGACTCATACTAAACGTCCTCAAAATCCCCAAAGCTATAATCCAGACTAAGTCTAATCACATTCTAACCTAACTAGTACTAATACTCACTCAAGACTAAACACTCAATTAATTAGTACTAATCGAGTTGGTCTGGGTCGGGGTCTAACAGTGTGCAACAAAGAAAAGCAAACGGCTTCTGAGTTCATCATCCTAGAATTTAACAGATGATACTGGTTTGTGATGATAGGGGCTCCTTTGAACAATTTTGAAGAATTTGGGTAAAGCTTACAAGCCTTTTTCCCATTGTTTGTTATGTAAGAATTCAAGTGGCACTTACATTATGACATATTTTCGTAGTTAAAACATTTTGTAGAATACACAATATACCGCCTTGCCCTCTTTTGTTGTGTCACAAGAAGTTCCAACTAAAGGTCTAAAACAATCGCCAACTCACTGATAGATCACTGGTTTCAGCACCTCCTTTCACAGGAACAGCCAGGTATCAATCCCTTAAGTCATTAGGTTAGGAGTCTCATTAGTCACAACTGATTTTAGAAGTCAAAACTGAAGCCTTGGTCCATATAGGCAAATGATGGGTCTAATAAAAAAATAGACATACTTAAAGAAATCTTAGAAATGTTAATATAGATAAAATTTATCATTTTAGCTTTAACCATACTTGTTATAAAATATTTTCATTTTTATTTTTGAAGGAAAAAAATGCCTCAGAATTGGTAAATAAATTAATCCAGCCAGTACACAGCACCCTGTCGGTTTTGACCAAGCTCTATGCTATCACTAATAATTACCACATCTATAACTACAAGGATACTCAATCATCACACTATAAAAGAGTTACTGGTAATAATTATGCCAAAAAAAAAAAAAAAACAAGGGATACAGAAATAAAAGAATGATACTTAGCTACTAAAACTCAACATTCAAGTCCACTGCCAACTAAAGAGTCATATTGCATATCACCAATCTAGCAAAATTTTCAGTTGTATTTGCATAAAAAATATACAGGTGCTCATTATCCATAATATTTCCTTTGCATTGTACCTTATCAATGTTTAAAACTATATAAAGAAGCACCTTTTAATAGGGTGTGCAGCAGTAATAAATATTTCCCTAGTAAGAAATCATACAGATGAAATCAAAGTGGAAGTAGTACCTTGATCTGCAATCAGCCACCGACATGAATTATCAGCAAAAAGTGCAAGTTTCTCATCTGGGTTAACTCCAACAACTCTTAAACCTTCAGAGAAGTAAAAAATTTCCTGCTCAAGCTGCAATTCAAAGATCAAAAAAAAAAAAGCAATTTGATAAGGATAACTAACATGGAAGAACCACCAATTAATTGCAACAAAACTAACCTTCAATTAAAAATAAAAAGTTATTAACACAGCCAATATATCAACAACAGATGATAGCAGAAAATATCCGTACAGGCGAGTAGTGCAACCAAAAGGTTTATAATCCACATCTTCAATGAATTACATTCCCACTCCTAGCTTTGAAATCACCAAACCACAGCCTTGTATACAAGATATATTATTGAGTCTCAAGAACTGTGGTCTAATTTGGGATACTAATGGAAATTGTGTTAAGAATTATTCAGGGCCTTGAAAAAATGCCACATTTACAAAGCTGAAGTGTAGGCGGCTTAAAAGCTAGGTGCAATTAACTTGTGGGTGGAAAGAGATTCTTCCTGATTCTTATTGCACCATTAGATGGGCTTCGACTTTGTCCCCTTGTTCTTGGTGGCTTGCTGATCAGAGTAAGGAGATTCACTCAACAGCAAGGGAGAGTAGTTTTCATTTTATCATGTTGACCATGAGGCTGATCAGCAGACCTAACAATTAGCCAAGGACAGAGCTAATCAAGGCCGTTTATTATATGATGCGGAATTGTCCATTCTTTATTTGTTTTCATAGATAGACTTAAAGTTATCTTTTAGGAAAAAAGTGCTCTAATCAGCTCAATCCATTGATGCACATTACATTTAAGAACTCTTAGCCAACCCATTTTCTCTTCAAACCACAAATGGGTTCTTTTGCAACTCATTTCTCCCGGGGGAACGCCCAGGGTAGCTGAGTACAACCCATAAAGAATAGAGAAATATTAATTCAGAAGTATAAGGAATCAGTATCAATAAAAATCTATACACTAATTAACTCAATAAATTTATTCATTTCTGAAATTTGTTTATAACTCTTACAGACATTAAAATTCTACATAACGTACTATCTTAGTTTTATGGGAAGGAAATTGAGATGGTTCCACTAAAAAAAGGAAAAATTAATGGAGCTAATAAATGAAAAACAGTGTAAATGAATTATTTTCACAACTTTGAGAAGTAAGATGTCTGACAAGCATACCTGTTTGTATGTCAACTCTGAAGGTGGGTCGTGATATGAATCCACCAGTGCTACTCGATCCCCATATCTTTCAGCTGATGATTTCCATATATCCGGAACTGCTTTCCACTCGTTGGAATCTGACAATTTGCCACTTGGCAAAAATTCACTCTCAAGGAGAGGAGAGCACCTCCTGACCTGCAAGACCTCCATCTGCAAAAGTCAAAAACCTTGTTAAATGTAGATGCGAGCAAGATCACTTTCTTCCCATTATTAACGTTAAGCTATAGCACAAAGGTTTCTTATTCTTTTCTCAGCACATAAATATAAATTTCAATCCCCTAGCCTCAAAGTTCTCCATTGAAGGACATTAAAGCAAGGTCAAACATGCAGACTATGAGATAGTTGCAACTTTGTAACAAAAATAATTTTTCTTAAGAGGTAAGTATCACAGAAAAAAGTTCGTAACAGATTTAGGAAAAATCCAATGGCAGGATTACATAATAGCCACATAATTTTAGCTAATTAATTAACAACATCTAACACCAATGACCTACTGGCACTTAAAACAGAAGGAATGACCAGGATATAGATATAGATCAATAAGAAAACTGAAAATAAATCGTTGGCAATGTAAGCAAAGAGTAAAATAGACCACCTAATTTGATTAAATAATAAGATAATCAGTACCATAAGATGTTGCAATCTATGCAGGAGGCAAAACCAAATCCCCTCATTCAAAAATCATAAGTTGTCCATGCATGAAATGACAAAGATTTACCAGACTAAATAAAGATTTCAGATGAACTGTAACTCTTAGCAAGAAACAAAATATCTACATCACCTGGCATGTTCCCATAACTGTCCTACATTCGAACTTCCATAAATTACAAAAACAAATTTTTCATGGATGAGTATTTCTTAAATTATGTTGCAGTCATAACCTGTGCATATAAAATTCATGATAATAAGCATCTATAAATATGGGAACATATAGTTGGACAGCCCTGTAGTGCTCTGTGGCCTTAAAAAAAATGGTGTACCACATACCTGGTAATAAGAAAAAACAAGGTGGGAAAGAAAAACAATCATCTCAAAATACTTTTTTTCCTAGTAAAGAATTATCTCGGCAAAGCTCTTCCTTGAAAGAGTAAAGATTACCTATATGAGCATAAATAAACAAATAATACTTCAACGCACAAAAAAAACCAACTGAAATAGTAATCCTCTTGATGCATCCTAAAAGTTTCCAACTCAGTCAATTTTATCTTTACAAAAAGTGGTGAACAAAGAAAACTGATTCAACCATTCTCTGCAAAACCAATGCTAAAAGGATCTCTCATCTTTCAAGCTGCAGCAACAACATATCTACCCACAGCTTGACATCTCATCTTTTTATAGGGTGCCAACTGAACTTCGGATAGAACATGGACCAAGTCTGTAGGCCCATCGGATGCAACTGGACCTAAGTTTCAGTCCAAGTGTTAATTGATCAGTGCTTGGCTGTTGCCTGAAGGCCCAACAAGTAGGCTTCAATCAGCCTTAGTTTTACCTTCTTTTTTTTTTTTTTTTTTTTTTAATTATCAGTTCAACTGGACTAAATTCGTTCTCACGAGCTTTTCACTAACATGGACTGGACGCCAGGCATAAAAATCACGGCTCAAAAGTAAAACAGGCAACGGATGGACAACCATCAGCATGTTCCAATGCAGTTGAAACCATACTTTTCCAGAAGTGAACAGCATTCACTGGGTTACCGGGAATTTTTCCACTCACAGATATTTAAATTTCTCAATTCCCATTTCGTCCATTTGTTTCACAGTTATACATTAATACATATATATTGAAGCAAATGAAGAAAAGATAGGCTTTTCTTGAATATGCTTGCTGCATATATTCCCATCCAAATCTCAGTTTGCAAACTGCATGGTCAAGCACGGACGTCTCTTATACAGTCCAAGCAACAGAGCATTTTTTTGAAATCAAGTACAGTGCATCTGCTATCAAATCCTGTCGTCAAAAGTTAACATGAATGATGCCCACTAAGAAATTTATCAGTATTCTTAGTGAGCATCTCCATGAAAGGCTTCCATGGATGTTCAGTGGGCCTGATCTATGATATTGATACAGTAGCATTCAAGCAATACACAAATTGAGCTATCCCAATCATCATTCAAGGACCATCATTCTTACAATCACCACATAAGATTACCATCACTCCCATTGGATCATCTTTAGCCTTCAGATTATCATCATCAATTCATTAATTATAAATAACCATTGTTGGCCATTGGATTATCCAATCTCCACAATCTCGCATTGATCACACCCAATCACCAGGTTATCTCATCCAACCATTGGATCACTCCTTTTACCATCAGATCTACTCTATATACATGATTGAGAAATCACAGCCCTTCTTATACCTATACGGAATGGCCCACTTGAGCACAATCATGAATCATCCGGGACATGGTCACTTAAAAATTAAAAGGATGGTGATGTTATTGTTACTGGTGGTGGAGGTAGATCATGTGATGGCCTATTTTTGTTCAAGCATCTTTGGACTAGATACACATGCACTTGATTAGAGTGAAGCACATGCCCATGCCATTCATATTAAACACAAAATGTGCAATTAAAAATCATCACCTAGGACCAATATCAAGGAGTGGTGAATAATAACGACCTCATTAGATGGCTTACTTCCTTCCAGCTGAGCAACAGATCCAGTTTCAACAGGTCCATTCTGCAAGAGACAACAAGAATAAGAACTTTCAACACATTTCTCACAAAAGAAAATAAAAGAAAAGAAAAGGGATAAAAAGGACAAAACAAAAATCTTCTTTACAGACTCACCAAAAGGGGGAGAAAAAATGAAATTACACTAACGGAGCATTGTGACGGAGATACAACTTTTCCCATTATTAAAACCATTCATCCCGTGGGACCCACATGGATACAATCCCAATCCGAATCCTCAGGTATCTCAGTCGCGCTTCCGGCGAGTGGGAAGAGAGAATGGGGACCACCACCTCCAAATCCAAATTCCGAATCAGGATCCTCTGAATAGGTGTAGTCACGGTGACATTGAGTGTACCATTCGCACGTCCCCGTAACCAGGCGGGCTGCCCGCGGTGACACGGCGGACCATGTGAATGGTACACTCAAGGTCACCGTGGGGTTTTACTTCATCTGACCCCGGCTCCCGAATTGCTCAAAATGAAAATCAAGCCCTTTTTATGAGATGCCATAAGATTAACCATATGCTTCCGATCTCCCTCCCCGCCGGCGACTGGGAGGGGAAGGAAGAAGAAGAGTAGGGGAGGGAAGGAGAGGGAAGAGGAGGGGGAGAAGAGGGAAAGAAAATAGAGAGATAGAGGCCTCCCTCCCCGCCGGAGACTGTGGGGGAGGGGGAGGGGGAGGGGTAGTCTAGGAAAACTCTTTTTTTTTTAATTATTATATATGTGCAGTGGGACGAGTAATTTTGAGATGACAACAGAACTCCCAGTCTATAATCCAATTAACAAATAAATAAAAATAAAATAAAAATAAAAATAAAAAAGAGAGAGAGAAGCACTTCCCTTTCCCAAAAAAAAAAAAAATAAAACAAAACTTCCAATACAACACAAACAAGCGTGGTATCCAGCCAAATGACAAAACTATAACAGCAGTAACAATTCGATGCTTTTCGAAACGTGTCTTGATCAGATAGACTGACTGACCTCGGATTTGCAGAGAAGTTTCGATCTCATCTCCCACCTTCGAGCAGGACAAACAAACCGATCCACGCATCTGCGTTCGAAGGTCTTCGTCTGATGGGCAAAAGGGAGCTTAAAGACCTCTCCGCGAATCGAAGTGAGATGCAAAGCTGATGCGATCGACATCGAAGTGAGGGTTTGCACAGAGTTTGAAGGATTTGGAGGATCGTAAAGAAGAAGAAGAGAACGAGTCCGATTCTAAATGAAAAAAGAATAAGTTAATATATATATATATATATATATATATATATATAGAGAGAGAGAGAGAGAGAGAGAGTGAGCGAGAATTGCTAGAAATGGTATTGTAGTTTCCGCCAGTAGAGAGAAGGAGGAGGAGAAGCGATACGGACGGAAGTAGTGTGAGGAAACTCTGATGAAGAAAGTCTGTTGAGTTTGTTCAGAGCTTGACCGACTCTAATTTTTATTTTTCTTTCTTCCTCCCTTTTTAACAGACCATTTTACCAAAGGAGGAACGTTTTGGTTTTAATTTTTACCATCGGTTGAAATTTTATCAGTAAGTTATTCAGTCAATTTTCTCACCACGTATATGCAATTAACTACTTAACCTCTTTACAATGAGAACAGTTTATAATCACTCTCCACTTTTATTTTAGTGCCAAACCTCCATTTCAATCTGAGTTCTACAATTCCCTTTCTACTCAAATTCTCCTTTTTTTCTGCCAATTCTTGATTTGTATAAATAGGTGCTCTCTTATTATTTTGTCTTCTTCTTTTAAAATCTATAAATTTTTTAATGCATGAATATTTAAATAATAATATTGGCCATATCTATGCTAAGCATAAATTATTATGCTAGTTAATTAATTAATTATAAAATCTGGAAGTACTCTTGGTCTGAAGGCTATTAATTTAATAGAGAAATCTCGAAGTTTTCTCAAAACTATTTTCTAATATTGGAAAAGAGCTCAATGAGATGATATTTATTATTAAGTAGGTCAATAATTTTTTTAATAATACAACATAAGAATTAGACTCAAATAATCACATTTTCAAATGTCATCTACTAACTAAGCTATGTAGGCATAATTTAGCAAAAACAAATATGTAAAACAGTTATAAAAGAGGTGGAATTGAGATTTTAAATCTTGGGTGCCGCACGGTGTCGAGCTGTTACGGCTATGCTAGTCTTAAATATTATGAAAAAAATTCTAAAGTTGAAGAAAAAATAATAAACAATAGAAAGTTACTAAGAATATGTGAAGTTGATAATTTAATTGCATGCATGTTAAATCAATTGTAGAAATATTCAATTTTTCTCAAGGCTAACGTGAGGCTCATCACTTCTTGTAGCTAATGAAAAAATCAAATAAGAGTTATTTAGTTGTAGTCATTTACATGTGTAAATAATTTTCATGCATAATGGTTACACATTGTTATGTATCTTTATTTACGCATGTGATGTGTAGAGTAAGTGCGAAAATGTCATGCAAATCAAGCCATTTTCACATTTAAATTTACTCACTTGAGATCCTATAAAAGAAATCCCGCTGGAGGTGTGAATGGAAAAAGATGGTGGAGTTAACAATGTTTTGAGGTTTTGTAAAAATATAAGGGCCTTTTTGTAAAAAGCTCTAAAATAAAATAAACACATCTCACATTGAAGTCCGTTATTTAAATGCCAAAGTACCAGCCTTATCTAAATAAATGCAGCAGCAAACTATCCGTACTGGCATTCTAGAAAATGAAAGCACTTATCTGTACTGGCATCCTCTCTCGAAACTTAAAGAGGCGAGGAAGCATATACCCTGGGAGTTCATTAAATGGTGTCCTCTTACTAGCAAGGTCTTTACCCAAAATTAAAAAACTCTTGCCATGGGTAGTCGGGTTTGGGCCAATACAAACCAGCCCAAATTCTAGACCCAAGAGACCACACAAAAGTGGGAAGGAGCCCAAAAAGTGCAAAGAGAAGTCCACATAAATGGGAAGCAGAGACCATAAAGTGGGAAGATAAGCCCACACAAGTGAAAAGAGTGGCATAGGGATCCATCCGTGGATAATTAGGTGACTAACGGTTTTGCCAACTAGCTGACCAATTGATAACGCAGTCCGTTGAGAAATCATAAGCTTGTAAGTTCACTGCACTCAGCTTCTACAATTCCACGCACACCTATTTATTTGAGTTAATACATAGGGATTTACGGTTTATCATCTTCCCCTCCATTCAAATTCTAAGATGAGGTTATTTGATTATCTTTTCTAGATACTCATGTTTGATTCTTCATTTTAACCACTCATGGAGTTTGAATCCCTAGAATTCAATTATATGGAACAAATAGGCACAAGAGAGATGTACATTTCGTCTCTTTTAATGAGATTTTTTATTAATGTCTCATAATATATATATATATATATATATAGAGAGAGAGAGAGAGAGAGAGAGAGAATTTCTCAAGATCTCCCCATTTAAAAAGGGGAGTTTTTTTCTTTTTTGATTTGTCCAATAAGATAGTGCCTACTCATATGCGCAAAGCAAAATAATATGAGGCAACTAATTTTATATATTTATAACAAATGGGCCAGGGATTGTTGGTGTAATGTTGGCAGTCCATGCTTTGCAATAATTCAATTTTTTAGCCCTCTCGCTTCCCTTCATACAAAAGAGTTTTATATATGTGAAGGTAAGAAAAATTAGATCATAATTCTTGCCTTCCACATGGAAAAAAAATACTGTACCAAGTCATTAACAATTTGCACCCATTAAAAAATTAGGAGATTTTTTACAATGTTGCAGAGTCCATTAGTTATATCTATAATTATCTAAATAATTTTACTCTTGGCATGTAGCCCATCCATAGAAATGGAACCCTTATCCTACTGCCATGATCCTAACTCCTAAGATGGGAAATCTTAAGTTGGGATGACTACAGTTTCATTTGCAGCTAAGGAGCATATATCATAGACCAATTTTCGGAAGCATGTGATCCGTCAGTGACCAGTCTTCTTCATATTTATTTGTGCATCTGAAATGCTGGTGTTAATTCGATAGATACTGGTCCTTTCTTACTTTTTTTTTTATTAGTTTTTTTTTTATATACCCTATTAAGGTTTTTAGGATTTATATATAAGCTTATGTGGTTTTAGCATTTATAAATAGGCCGCTTACCTTTTCATTTTAATACCTTCCATATCCCAAGATCAGTAGCCTTCCAACTATCATAAATTTTTGGAATAAAATAATACTTTTGCCCATTTTTTTATTTGCATAATTTCAAGAGCTTGTACTTATTTTCCTCTAAATCTTGTAATATTAACAATTACTATAGTGCATTGTATGGGAGGAAATATTCCTATATAAATCCATTTTGTTGACTACAGGGCCTATATCATTAAATCCAAATCAATCATAATAACAATTAATGCATGTATTTTAATTGGTTATAATTGATCCAATCAATGCATGACCTACCCTAGGAGGCACAAAAAACTCTTTTTTTTTTTACTATATGGGTGAGTGGTACAAACTTGTGAGTTAGCCTGCTTGCCTAAGACCCACCCCTGGGTCCTTTCGTTCAGTTCCATGGCCGATACACTTTCTTGGAAGGAGTTTATTGTTGCAGCATTTGGTCGGAGGTCCCTCAACTTTGATTTTTATTGCAAATAGTCCACATTCTTTCGTAGAACCAAAGGTCCTTCTTCAAGTTTTCAATGATTAAAAAGTCTAGACTGCCCCTCTTAATACACTCTGTGCGGTATACAAAAAAGGAAAATTGATTTTGTTAAGAGTTTTATTTAGAGAAAAAAAAGGGAGAAACCCGTCAATTTCACGAAGATTATTTGATTGCATAAATCAAGAATTACAACAGATAAAAGAAAGAAAATGGGAAAATTGATTCAATGAAGGAGAAATTATTCAGAAAAGCTGCACGTGGGACTGGACAAAACTCATATAAATTTATCTGAGAATGGAAAATCATCTAGAAAATCTGCACATGTGACTGGGCAAAACTCATATAAATTTTTTTCAAACTCGGATGAATTTGATCCAAACTCAGATAAATTTGGTCTAAATTCAGTTAAATTTGTTCGAAACTCAGAAATATTGTTAAAAACTCAGATAAATTTATTTGAGTTTTGCCAGAAGGTTAGATAAATTTATCTGAGTTTGAATCAAAACCTTTTGAAAAAAATTAAGATCAACTTATATATCTTTTTGAAGAAACTCACAATAAAAAAAAAAAAGAAATGATATATAGTAGCCACATGAGGAAGAAAATTACAAAAGATCACAGAAACTCTCGCGCATGACTAGAACAAACCCATTAAAAGTAGTCAATGCTGGTCTTGTGTGGGGCAAAGATTGGTTCAATACTTCTAATATGTCTTGGTGCAATTATTGTCATATGCCTTGTGGGACAACGATCACAAAAACTCCCACGCACAGAACCTCCTCAACAATGAGGTGGGGCAAAGATTTTTTGAAAGAATAGGCTGATGATCAGATCTTGGGGCATAGTTATCTGATGATTGGAAAGAAAATCCATGAAATATTCTGCAAGTAGTGCCTCTACACCAATTGGTACATTGCTGTAGTAGGCTTAGAACCGTTCCCTCCCATTTGAAATTTGAAACTTGATATATTTCATCTCATTTGAATTTCAAAACTCGATCCAAAACTAGGAAATAAAATCCGTTAGACAGCTTGATGCGTTTAAAGGGGCAAATTAGCCATTATAATATCATGTTAAGGAGCTTAAAGAGTGTTGCTATTAGCACACCAATTTTTACTTTTCAAACACAGCCAATTTATCTTTTTTTTTATTACATTCTTACCCCTTCATGAAATGACCAAAATATCCACAATCCCACAAAAACTTAAAACCCATTCTCTTTTCACACACAAGCGCTTCTTCTTCTCCTCTCACACATCTCACTCTCCACTTCCTCCATCTTCTTTGGGCAACTCATCTTCACTCACATTCTTCTATTTTCTTCTTATAGGCAACTCATCTCACTCGCCACTTCTCACTCTCTACTTCCTCCATCCTCTTGGGCAACTCATCTTCACTCACATTCCTCCATTTTCTATTGCAATGAAGGAAGAAAACAACAATCAAATTGTGCCTTTAAATCAAAGAGCAGTGGAAATGTCAGTTTCTTTGTTTGTTTGTGTTTTTTTTTTTTTTTTTTTGTATTTATGCCTCTTTTTTTAGTTTTTTCTCCCCTGGAATGAGTTGCAGGTTCGCGATATGTACAGTCTTTTAGGTCTGAACATACACCATATGTTCGGAACTATAGGTCCGAACATACACCATCTGTTCGGATGTTTCATACCGAACAATGATATTCTATTTCTACTTTTGCAGATCTCTACGCAGGAAAGTCAGATTGGATCAGACTTTGTCATGGATTATACCAGTGAGTTTATAACTCAAGAGGTAAGTCCAACTGTGAATTTATTACTCAAATTACAATTATTTGTTACTAAATTCGTATTAAATTTTTTTTATTGTAGATATTTCACAGTCGCGATTCATTGATCAGTTAGGCTCGTGCTGTATGAAGTAAAAACGGTTTGTCATTGTGATAAATGTTTCAAATGCTGCTCGGATAGGTGTCAAAGCTAGAGTACCCTTTGCATGTGAGAGAAGTGGACAATATAAGCATGAAAAGGGCCAAAAGCGAAAAAGGATCAAACAAACTGGTTCAAAAAAATGTGGATGCCCTTTCGCATTAAAGGGCATAAAGTTAGACTCAAATGATGATTGTATGTTGGAGGTTGTATGTGGCGTGCATAATCATTCGGCAGCAGAACATTTAAAAGGACATTCATTTGCAGGCAGATTATCAAAGGAGGAAACTCAGTTGCTGGTTGATATGTCCAAGAGCATGATTAGACCAAAAAGAAATTTTGGTTATGTTGAAACAAAGAAGTGAATTAAACGTAACCATAATGAAGACAGTACATAATGCACGCTACAGATATAAAGTTAATGAGCAGGGTGGAAGAAGTCAGATGCAACAATTGCTTGGGAAGTTAGTAGAGCATGATTACATTGAATGGCATAGGAAACTCAAGCAGTTTAGATTTATTACGTGCATTTCCACATGTTTTGATAATGGATTGTACTTACAAGACCAATCGTTATCGCATGCTTCTATTGGAGGTTGTTGCAGTCACATCTACAAACATGACTTTTTCAGTATGCTTTGCATACCTTCATGCGGAACGTAAAGAAAATTATACATGGATATTGGGTGTATTGCGTTCTATTATTGGTGATGGTATTCTTCCCGATGTCATTGTGACGGACAGAGAATTGTCACTCATGAATGCTATTAACAGAATATTCGTGGGTGCTACTCATTTATTATGCAAATGGCACATTAATAGAAACGTATTGGCAAGATGCAAAAAATTATTTGAAACGAAAGAAAAACAGGACAAGTTTATTATGAGTTGGAATATGTTGGTGTCTTCATCTACACAAAAGGAGTTTGGTGAACAACTATGTAAGTTAAATCAAGAATTCAGTACGTATCCTGATGCACTCAATTACGTAAAAGACAGTTAGTTGGATGCTTACAAGGAGAGATTTATTTCCGCATGGACAGACAATTGTGTTCATTTTGGGAATACTACATCGAACAGGTACTTTTAAAAAAATACTAATTATTTGATTTATGCCTATTAATTGCTATGCCTCACCTCTTAACAATCCTATGCAGGGCTGAGAGTTTACATGCACAGCTTAAGAGGCAGCTTGGATCAAGTCAAAGAAACTTTGAAGCGGTTTGGACTAAATTTACAATTTGCTTGAGTTGCAGCGTATCGGTATCAGAGCTTCGTTTGAGAAAAATAAGACAATTGTGCAACATAATTCCAAGCCGGCCGAATACAAAGAGCTTCGTGGTAATGTCTCTAAAAATGTACTTGAAAAATCTTAACAAAAACCAAGAGAGCCAACCTAGTTGGATTTGTCGATAGTGTTTGTGGTTGTGTTATTCGACACACACATGGATTACCCTGTGCGCAAGAGATTGCGGAATATATAAGTCAAGGGCGGCCTATTCCTCTAAGTTGCATACTGTTGACACCAAAAATGTCACTTTGCCTCTTCAAATCAAGAAAGCTGCATGAAGTCGCAACCTGCCATAAATAGGCAATGCAATTTCTCCAAAAATTCAAATCTTGTCAGAATCAAAAAAAAACTGCAAGATCCTTCAAGATAGCCAAGAGAAGAGTACACATGAAGTTTCGGGCCATTTCGACAACATTTGGCCTAACTTCACTTCTCCGACAGCTAAACGGGAGCTCCCGGCGGCGACATCATCGGAGACGTCAAAACTTCGATCAAAGCCTACAGATGACTCCAGCATGTCTCAAAAGGGCTCTATGCCAAATTTTAAGTCAAACCGACAACGTTTGACCCTCCATCAATGCTCGAGCAGCAAAATCAAGCCTCCCGGCGGCGGGAACCACCGAAGCCTTCGCTCATCAAACCAAGTGCATGAGTGGCTTCTACATGCTTCCAAAAGGCTGCACGTCGAATTTCAGGTCATTCCGACAACGTTTGACCAGGTTTCGATGCTCCGAGAGAAAATCAAGCCTACCGGCGGCGGAGCAACCCGGGACCATGACATCCAAAACGGAGCCCATGGACCGTCTCAAAATGACTCCAATAGGCTCCCCGTCAAATTTCAGGTCAATCGGACATCGTTTGACCACATATCAAAGCTCGGCATTTTCCCCGCAGCAAAATCAAGTGAAGCATCGACGGGACCCCAAACGGCTTCAAAACTCAAACAAAAGCCTATGGTTGGTCTTATTTATTGCTCAGGAGGCTTCACCTCAAATTTCAGGTCATTCCGACATCGTTTGACCAAGTTTCAGCTTCTGGCGGAAAATCAGCAGCTCTACGCGACAAAGTCTTCGGCTTTCCCGGAAAATTGGAAACTTTGCACTCTAAAAATGCAAGGATTCTCATTAAGTTTTCTCCAGGGAAATCAAGCCAATAAATGAGAAGAAATGTCAAGAAAAATACAGAAGAAAACGGCGACGAAAAAGACCTCAAAACGACCGCAAAACGGGCTCCGAAGGGGAAAAATCCCCCAGGGTCGCAGACCCCTGCGACCATGGCCCATGGTCGCCGGTCCATGGTCGCCGGCGACCGTGGCCCATGGTCGCCGGCGACCATGGAGGTCCGGGTCACCGGATTTTCCGCCGGTGACCCGTTTTTCCGTCTTTTTTCGCGTTTCGCGCACTTTGGCCCCTGTGGTTTCCTGAAAATGTGATTTTTAGTGCTCTAAATTGACTCATATCCGACGACATCTCGGATCCGCCGTCAAAAGCATAAAATCATCATTGATCGCTCCAAGATCGCCAACCGGTCGACCAAGAAAGTGCACTTTCTGTCCGACCGATCGTGAAATCGACAAGACAGATGTCACCGGCCCACTCTTAGCTATCAATGTCTGAAGTTACATGTTCATCCGATGTCGATCAGCATGTAGATCCATCGATGATCATCGCCAGAAGAATTCCAGAAGACACGGCATGGCCCGCGACTCTTCGACTGCTCGGCGACCAATTAATGTGGTTAATTGACTAGCTTTATTGCAGTCATTAATTCATTTCTTTGGACGGCCCAATCAGAAGCAAGCATTTGGGAGTTACAAGTCAATTGATTCATGGCATTTAAACCATGAAACTCCTCCCATTATGGTAATTAAGGTGATTAAAAGCCCTTAATCTCCATCGGCCAATCAGATTCAAGGAAAAAGGAGTTACAAAATCAAGAAATAAATCTTGTAACTCCTCCCATTAAAGCCATTAAGGCTCATAAACCCTCCTAAATGGCTACCAAAGGCCTATAAATAGGAGAGCATTCCATTGAAATGGAGATCGGAAAAAAGATCGGAAAAAAGATCGGAAAAAAGAGGAGAAAATCAGAAGATCAGAAAAAAAAGGGATCAGAAAGAGATCTGAGAGAAAGAAAAAGAGAGAAATCACTCTGCTGAAGTTCTGCACCGGCCACCACTACAAGGTGACAAAAGTCCCTTGGGGGGCACCCCCCCCAAGGTCCTTGCCTTCTCCTGCTGCCTCCAATGGCTTAGACGTGGCTTTTCAGCCCGTCCACTTAGTTTTTTATTGAACATAGGACCTTCTCTTGGTCTTTGTCCTCTAAAAACCTGAGGTTATAGCCAAGCCAAGCGAATCAAGAGCATCTTCTGTTCTCATCTGCATGGATGATGGCGAAGCCCATACATGGCTTGCGACCGTCAATCTGAACGAGTCCCCCACAATCTTCTGAAAAGTTAGATCTTCCTTTTCTTGCTTTTCATTGTAGTTTGTATTTTTCTAAAAGAGACAAAAATCACAAATCTTGTCTTTCATTATTGATGAGAATTGTAAATCGGCTATAAACGCCAAAATCGGCTATAAATGCCAAACAAAATGGCCTTTCACGGCAAACCAAGAAAATGTCTCTTTTCTTAAATATTTGTGCAATGGAAAACTTGAAAGAAGTTGATTTCCTTTTTACTTGCGAAGGTTGATCTCCGGATTAACACTTGCAATTCCAAGTAAAATAGAAAATCTGGCACACCCACATAAAAGAAATGTTGATGCACGCTTCAGGGCCCGCCAGGGCGCGAAAGGGCCGGACCCGACGGACTCCCACGTTCCGCCGACCCCGGTAGCCGCCCCAACGGCGCCTCGGAGCGCGTTCCATCAAGCTGGCACACCCGGTGGGACTCGTTCATTTGAGAACACGGTGCTTGGAAATGAAATATTTGCATACCATATTTTTGCTCTATGCTTATACTTCTTCTCCAGATTCCTTGGCTACTTTCTAGCTGGTGGCCTATGTTGGATTTTGCACCCAAAAAAATGAGATGGGATTTTTTGGAAATTTCTACTTCTTTAAGTTTGTTTCCATTCTTTCTCTTTTTTAAAAAAAAAAAAAATTGGTTTTCTTAGTTTGAATTCAAAATTGAGAAACTTTGATCCTATCCTATCGTTCTTTGGTACTTGCAGAAATGTTGAGCCCGTTCGACTAAGGTTTTGGGCCATCGTTTCTCTTCGATGAGTTCATTAGAGATTTCAAAAAAAAAAAATTAAAAAAAAATATCAGTTTTCTTAGTTTGGATTCAAAATTGAGAAACTTTGATCCTATCCTATCGTTCTTTGGTGCTTGCAGAAATGTTGAGCCCGTTCGACTAAGGTTTTGGGCCATCGTTTCTCTTCGATGAGTTCATTAGAGATTTCAAAAATAAAAAATAAAAAAAAAAACAGTTTTCTTAGTTTGGATTCAAAATTGAGAAACCTTGATCCTATCCTATCGTTCTTTGGTGCTTGCAGAAATGTTGAGCCCGTTCGACTAAGGTTTTGGACCATCGTTTCTCTTCGATGAGTTCATTAGAGATTTCAAAAAAAAAATAAATAAATAAAAAAATTATCTTTCTTAGTTTGGATTCAAAATTGAGAAACTTTGATCCTATCCTATCGTTCTTTGGTGCTTGCAGAAATGTTGAGCCCGTTCGACTAAGGTTTTGGGCCATCGTTTCTCTTCGATGAGTCTATTTGGGATTTTTATAAAAAAAAGGGACATAGACCACTAAGGTTAAACCAATTGCGTTCTTTGATCACGATTGATTCAAGAAAAGCCTTGTCCAGAGTGTGGAGACAGCTTGACTGTTCTAGGCAAGGGTCCTCCAAACGGGTTCATTAAGTAATCCTACCCTTACCTGGGGGCAATTCTATCAATTGAGGTTTCATAAGACCGGGTTAGGAGGCCTATGTGTACTCTCTCGTCTTTAAATCTTAAAAAATTAAAAAAAAATAAAAATAAAAAAAAAGATTTTCAAAAAAAAAAAATCTTAAAAAAAAAAAAAAAACAAAAATTTTCAAAAAAAAATAAAATAAAAAAAAATAAATAAAAAAAAATATTTAAAAAAAAAATAAAAAATAAAAATAAAATAAAAAAAAATCATTTCAAAAAAAAAAATCTCCAAAAACTCGTCACTTTTTGGATTCAGATTCGAGAAATTGTGGTCTCTTCCCTTCTGAGTACTGGCGCTCGCGGAAATCGTTGAGCCCGTATTTGAATCGGAATGCCACCTGCTCTCTTTGACGAATCCATTTCTGACATTTCAAAACAAAGAATCCCATCTCATGGATGCGATCTCCAACATTTGTGCATAGCAATACTGGTACGCCCTTTCAGGGTCTACTGTATCTGTGACCGGCACATTTGTAACTCCTACCTTATATTCTTCTTATCTCGAGCAAGCCCTGCTTCTCGATAAGTCGAATTTAGGTTTACAATTGCTTCTAGCAGTCACTGGAACGCTCATTTTGGGCTCACCATACTTGCTGTCAGAACAATTGTACCATCTATGGCTTTTTGCCTTCTTCATGTCGCTTGGGTCATATCCCTTAAGCGATTTGAAAAGACAACCATAGAAATTCCCATTTATGATCATTATATTCTTGTGATTACTAATGGATGTGGTCTTGTTTTCAGAACTTTTTCGAAATTAACAATGGCAGCCTTAACCATTATCTTCGATGAGAACAAGCACCAACTCATGCTTCAACAGAAGCAAAGCGCGCGCACTCATAAGCGCCCTGTCAGCTGCCGAAGCGTTAACTCCCTCGGCAACTCTCTGAACTCCGGGTCGACCTCGACTCCCCGGACCATCGTCTTCGGGACACTGGGACCATTCCCACTTCCCAAAGAACAAACTGCGCCTGCCAAAAGGCAGAAGATCGCCTCTCAACGTGTCACTCTCGTGACACCAAAGGCGAAAGCCCAAAAGCCCGAAGCCCGCGGCACCCCCGCGAAGCCTCGACCCACAAACAACCAGGTCTATCCCAAGACTTGGTCTCCAAGACCTTCCCCAAAACAAAGAAAGTCTCAAACCTCCACCAAGCCAGCATACCTGGCCCCACTTAAGGAGAACCAGTTCTACCCTCTTGCCTACATGAAAGAGGAGAGACCCATCTCCAACTTGACTCCCAAGTCAACCCAGCATGAGCCGGCTTGTTCCTACAGGCCCAAAATTAGATCATGCATCACCAGGCCTCTACAAGCACCTGCCAAGGCCTACACTCCTTCAGTTCGACCCTTCATCTCTACAGGGGCCGAACTCGAAAGGTTTAAAGCTTCGCTGCAACAGGCAAAGGACCGGGTCCGCATCCTGTCCTTGCCCAACCACAAAGAAGACAAGCTCGGCTGCTGCGCCCGAGGGAGCACATCCTTCATCGTCAGAGCCCAGCCGGAGCTGACCAAAGCTCAAATCGCTCGTCGAGCACGCCGCCGTGCGTCATATCGACAAAAGAGACTAGAGAAGCAAAGGACCCAGCCTCCTACACTTCAAGTCTCCCGCAAATGGGTCGAAAAAGAAAGACCCGACCAAGTTGCTGCCGTCCATATGGTTGGAAAAACCAGAAGACGCCAAAGGTCAGCATCAAAAATCCATGTCCGACGTCCGGTGACCCGTAGCATCACCAGGACACAAAGACATCCCGAAGAATCTCCTGCCCCTTCCAGCCAAGGACGGGAGAGTAATCCTTCATCAAGCTCTTCATCAAAAAGAATGAGCCCCAGCTCGGTCACCAGGACGATTTCTTCTTTCGAATCCCGAGGGATGAACGTCTTGGCTACAAGTTCTGAGCCGCCACCTCAGAATCCACCTCGAGATGATGCGCTCGCACGCATCCAGCAGTTGGAACAAGGCCAGCAGAGGATTGAAACTCTGATGGAAAAC
This sequence comes from Umbellularia californica, assembly GCA_028538565.1. Taxonomy (NCBI): domain Eukaryota; kingdom Viridiplantae; phylum Streptophyta; class Magnoliopsida; order Laurales; family Lauraceae; genus Umbellularia; species Umbellularia californica. The sequence goes on from JAPQWN010000002.1 coordinate 28,497,544, forward strand.
CTTCTCCTCGTTGTCCAAAATCAGGTGAACAATGAGCCTCCTCCGAATCATGGCAATAACGAGGAAAATGGAGAAGAAAATGAGTCACGCGCCCTTACCAAAAAGGACGTAGACAGTATCCTCGCCAAAGCTAAAGAAGAGGATATACTCAAAGAGCATGGGATCAAGCCACCATATCCTTTATGGATGGACTCGGTCCCGTTCCCCACAAAATTCAAACATCCTACTCTCCAAACATATACGGGGAAAGGATCGGCCAGACAGCACGTCATCCACTTCAAGATCTTGACGGGAGCTATCGCTGATCAAGATGCACTCAAGATTCGCCTCTTTGCAAGTACCCTAAAAGGTACGGCCTTCGATTGGTACTCCACTCTGCCGGAGAACTCCATTCAGAACTGGGATATGCTGGAGACACGCTTCCTGACCCACTTCCAAGGTGAGGATCATCCTGTTACTATGGCTCAGCTCTGCAGCCTAAAACAGGGAGAGAATGAGTCAACTTATGACTTCATTCACAAGTGGAAAGCAATGGCGTACAAATGCTCAGATGTACTGCCACAAGCGTCGCTAGTCGACATCTGCCGAAACAACATGAGAGCTAAAATCCGCTCCATGATCATCGGCAATAAATCAAAGAACCTGGGGGAACTCCTGGAAGCTTCCATGGAAGCTGAAACGGTGATCAAAGACCTCAACAGTCAGAAATCATCAAAGAAAGAGCCGACTGCTGTTGCAACCTCTAAACCAAAGAAGAAGGAGGTTCTCAATGTGCAGACTAAGTCAGCTCCTCAGCAACCAAAGAAAGCCGAAAATAGAGCTGCAGGTAGGAGACCTGAACTCTCTGATGCCTTCAAAGAGCGAGTAGAAAAGAAATATCCGTTCGATGAAGACGTCGAAGAAATCTTTGAGGCTCTCCTAGCAAATGGCAAACTCATTTTGCCAGAGCCCAAAAGACCTGGAGACGTTGGCAAAACCAATGACCCGCGGTACTGTCCATACCACCAGATGGTCTCGCATCCTCTCAATCAATGCTTTGTTGTGAGAGAGAAGATAAACGAGATGTGGAAAAACGGAGTCATCACCTTTGACAAAAACTATGGGACTGCCTCCGTCAACATGGTGTCATGTGGACAAACACCAAAATCACCGAAGAAGAAGATCACTACTTCCTTCAAGGTGATAAAAAGAATTCAAACGTCCGAAGTGTTGGTTCCTTGCCCGACACCAGACGGACAACCCATATGGGTACATCCCGATCTCCTGGAAGATGAAAATTGGGAGATCGTCAAAACAAAGCCGACCGCTCAGCAGCGAAGGCAAGCCAAGAAACATCTCCTCAAGCTCAAACGGCAAGAGAAGACCCAGCCAAAACAAGAAGTCCATGAAAAGGCAGAGGCCTCCTCTACCACTTCACTCGGGGCAACAGAAACGTCCCTTCCAGAGACTTCAAAGGCGGTAAGAAACTTCACTCTCAGTGATTTCATGCCACCTCAATTCAAAAAAGAAGCCATGCAGGGGGCATCATACTCTTGCAACTCGGTAGTTGGATTCTCCATTGATGGATACGAGTCCAGCGACACCGACGATGGATTCGAGCCCAACTACACCGATGAGTGGGAGGAATCTCTTGAAACAGGAGAATATCTCTCCGATGAAGAATGGGTTCCTGAAACTCACCTTATGCCAGTAATCTGGTATAACCCCTTGCAACCACAAGGATCCTGGTCTGATGATGAAGAAGACCAAGAGGCTGCACAAGAAGATGCTGTTAACCCAGCACCTGTCATTGCTCCAGTGGAAATCAACTATGTTGAGCCACACGGAGAAAACGAAGAAGAGGATCTGGCTCCCATGCCTGATCTTGAAGAATATGCAAGGATCTTGCAGCGTCTCGCTCTAGAACAAGAGCAAGACCGCGTCAACGAGATTCCTCACAATCCAGAGCCGGAAGTCCCTGAAGCCCATCAGGTACCTCCTCCCTCAACTCCTGAAAATGGAGAACATTGCTGGATTGACGATCCTCTTACATCCGAGGATGAGTCTGACTCCGAGCAGGCAACATCTCCTATCAGAGCTTCCTGTAATGTAATATATCAGGACTATAGCTCTTCTGAAGCGTCGTCTGATGAGATTACCTACACTCCGACGACGCCTAGCAATGTATCCTCTGGAGCTACCTCGTCTCACGTGACTTTCACAGAGATGACACCCTCTCAGGTTTCTTCTCCTGAGACTGTGACTTCAGGATACACATTCTTCCCGACTCATCATCATGAAGAAAACCCAACTTGGGGTGATGGATGGGTCAACGAAGAAGAAAAGCTGCTGGATGCTGTTCAGGACTTGCTCCCGGAAAATGCTCCGTGCAACACAATCACTGAGGATGGCAACTCTGCTGCAGATACATCCCCAGTAGATGAAAAACGACAGCCTCTTGATCCTGAAGACAATCTTCCAAACGAAGATCCTTCTCAAGAAGCTCTCGAAGTTGGTAGAGGCACCCGTTCGGGCCGGGACTACCACAAAAATTACAACCAATCTTCCTTTACTTATGTAAATCCTTCGGGAAAAGATGTTGTAAGCGCCCCCAGTGGCAACAATGATGAACATGCAGGCCCTAAGGAGGCTTTCAAGTATGACTTGGTTGAGCACTTCAAACACATACCTGCACGTCTTCACATCCTGGATTTATTACGAATGTCTCCACGCACTCGTGATAATCTCATCTCAGAATTACAAAAACTGAATGAGGATGTCGACAAACATGCCCCGCAAGTCCTCCAAATTGAAATGGACTACCGGGTCAAAAACTCTGAAACTTCCTCAAAGGGAGAAAAGAAAACTGAGGGATCATGCATCCAATGCCTCTCGGTTCAAAAGGCAGCCAGTGCAACCATCGCCTTCACTAAGGAAGACCTCCTACTTGGCGAAGCAAGGCACAACCGACCCCTGTACTTCACAGGGTACATCAAAGAAATGCCGATACATAGAGTTCAGATCGACCCAGGTTCTGCACTCAACCTTATCTCCACATCGGCTCTTGAAGAGTTGGGCATCCCACCCGGCAAGCTAAGCCACACATCTGTATCTATCTTTGGATACGATGGGAGCACTCAAAGGCCTATCGGCAAAATCAGGTTCAAATTGCAAATCGGTGATCTTATCTCTGAGGTCACTGTGTATGCAATAAAAACCCCCTCATGCTACAACATCCTTCTCGGACGTCCTTGGATACACGAGAATGGTGTTGTTCCTTCAACTCTACATCAATGCATCAAGTTTGTCGGCGACGACGGCATGGTACATCGAGTCTTTGCGGACAGGAAACCCTTCAAAGGTAAAGAAGTCCACTTCGCAGACTCCCAAATGTATGAAGGAGAAAAAGAAGAAGAGGAAATAGCACCCCCTGTTGAAAATCTCCAGAAAGATAAAGGCAAGGCTCCTCAAAAATCACCGGAGGAAAACAAACCCTCCGGCAAATTAGAAGAGAGTAGTCAATCTCCCTTCGTTATCTCCCTCAAGAATTCAAAACCTTTGGTCATCACGACTAAAGTGAAGAAGGCGAAACAAAAGCCTGGGGGCAAATTTGTTGTCTCTCTCGTGTCTATCATGCAAGACACAGACTCGGACTCAGAGCCAGAAGACGATGCATCGTCAAGCCAAGCTGACACTCAGCAAGTTCAGCCTGCTCTCACTCCGATGGAGACACCTGCTGATGTAGAAGATCCTACGTCAGCTACCTTTGTTGTTTCGGCAACATCACCAAAGCAAAGGCCGATCTTCTTCCATAGATCGGACGCTTCTTCATCAAACTCCATGCTGGAACCTTTTCAAAATGAAGGTATGCCTCAGCTATCTCTATATAGTCCTGTGGCACAAGCAATTATGAAGAAAATGGGCTTTGACGCTCAAAACCCAGTCGGTTTGGGAGAAAGACGCGGTATTCTCACGCCATTGGAGCCCGCCTTGACCAAAAGCCAGCTGGAAGATTGGAGACTCTACGGTCATGTAGAAAAGTCTTCATATGGGTTAGGATATGATCCTGATACTCCTCTGAGACAGTTGACACAAAGGCTTAAAAGTCGTTTTACCGACCAAGCCTCAACATCAAAAGTCCACGAAGACATCGATCTCCCTGGAAATCTCTTTAAAGAGTTACCTGACAAAGATCCAGGAAGCTCATCCAATTGGTATGATTTCTCTGATGATAAAGAGGAATCGTCCGATAATACAGACTTGTGGCATCCTGACCCAGAAGAACCCTCGTCTCCAAAAGAAATACCAGACTCAACAGGCGATTGGGACTATCTCATAGCAAGCCTTGAGGAGATCACCAATCAAGAAAATCCATGGAAAGGAACAGAGCCTTGGTCTGGTAATGCAGTTGAAACTCCAGAAGGTTTCGTTGAGTTGGAAGCCTCCGAAAATATTGTGGAGGAACCACCTTCGAACCTTCCGACAGAAGATCCTGTTCAAAAGATAAACTTGGGAACACCTGATAACCCACGTCCTGTATTCATAAGCAACAATATAAAGGATGATGAGTTACCCGAGTATATCGCTTTTCTTCGTGAGTTCGTTGATTGCTTTGCATGGTCCTACGCTGAAATGCCTGGTTTAGACCCCAAAATAGCAGTCCACAAACTCAATCTTCAAGAAGAAATCAAGCCTGTCAAGCAAGGCCAAAGAAGATTCCGTCCAGATGTGATGGATAAAATTGAACAAGAAGTTCAAAAACTCAAAAGCGTTGGCTTCATCCGTGAGGAACAACATCCAGAATGGTTGGCCAACATTGTCCCCGTGACAAAGAAAAATGGGCAGATCAGAGTCTGTATTGACTATAGAGACTTGAATGGAGCTTGCCCTAAAGATGAATTCCCGCTCCCCATACCGGAGGTGATGATTGATAATACCTGCGGATTCGAGCGAATGACATTCATGGATGGCTTCTCTGGTTACAATCAGATAAAGATGCATCCCGAGGATGAAAAACACACTTCATTTCGGACTCCATTTGGCGTGTATTGCTACACTGTCATGCCATTTGGTCTGAAAAATGCTGGTGCCACATATCAGAGGGCTATGATGAAAATATTCCAAGATATGCAGCACAAGACGGTCGAATGTTACGTTGATGACCTCGCCGTCAAAAGCAGAAGAAAAGAAGACCATCTCAAAGATCTTCGGGAAGTCTTCCTCCGACTCCGCAAACACAAACTGCGGATGAATCCTCTAAAATGCTTCTTCGGCGTCTCGTCGGGTAAGTTTCTCGGATTCCTTGTTCGGAAAGCTGGAATAGAACTTGACCCCATAAAAGTCAAGGCTATTCTAGAAATGCCCTCTCCAAGAACCTTGAGAGAACTAAAAGGGCTCCAAGGGAGATTGGCCTACATCAGACGGTTCATCTCCAATCTTTCGTGGAAATGCCGTCCATTCTCTCGATTGATGAAAAAAGGTGTAGACTTTGTCTGGGATACCGACTGCGAAGCCGCATTTCAAGATATCAAGTCATACCTGACCAAACCTCCAGTGTTAGCTGCCCCTGCCACTGGAAAACCATTCATCTTGTACACAAGAGCTCTTGATCATTCTGTAGGCGCTCTGCTTGCACAAGAGAATGGTGAGGGAAAAGAAGTTGCTCTGTACTACCTCAGCCGCATGCTAGTAGGTGCAGAGCATCGCTACTCTCCAGTCGAAAAAGAATGCCTTGCAGTGATGTTTGCCGTACAAAAGCTACGTCACTACTTGCTTTCCAACACAGTCTACCTCGTCTCAAGGATCAACCTCTTGAAGGTCCTTGTCATAAAGGCAGGTTCTCTTAATGCCCGACTGGCAAAATGGTCCATCCTCTTGTCACAATTTGATATTAGGTATGTGCCACAAAAAGCAATCAAAGGCCAAGCTCTAGCAGATTTCCTCGCAGAGCATCCATTGCCTAAAGATTCACCACTCAGAGATGATCTCCCAGACGAACCTGTCTACAACGTGGAGACTTCCTCACCAAATGCCTCCTGGGACATGTACTTTGACGGTGCAACCAGGACAAATGAAAACAGAAAGCTGATCTCGGGAGTTGGCATCCTCTTTGTTAGCCCCAACAAATGCATGATTCCACACGCTTTCTCGCTACTGGAACCATGCACAAACAATGCAGCTGAATACCAAGCTCTGATCCTCGGATTGGAACTCGCCATCGAATCCGGTATCACTATGCTGGAAGTCTTTGGAGACTCTCAACTGATCGTCAACCAGATGAATCAGAAATATGAAGTCAGGAAGCCCGATCTGCTGCCTTATTACAACAAGGCACAATCGCTTCTGCAAAAGTTTGACATCTGCAACATCACCCACATTCGTAGAGGTGAAAATATCCGTGCAGATGCCCTGGCCGGACTTGCCGCATCAATGGCGATCCAGGAAGGGGAAAACATGCAAATTACAGTGTGCGAGAGAAGGATCCTCCCTCCTCTTAACACACACCAAGCAGTTGCCGAATGCCACCGAGTGGTTGGAAGTCGGATCTCTATCCTTCAACCTTTAATCGTCGACTGGAGGGATCCGTTCATTGATTACACTATGTTCGGAATCCTACCTGAAGATCCAAAAGAACGGGTAAGCATACAAAGGCGAGCCCCAAACTTTCATTTGGATATTCCTTCAAAAATCCTCTACAGGAAATCCTTCAACGGAGTACTTCTACGCTGCTTGTCACAACAAGAGGCCGAAGAAACACTTAAAGAAGTTCATGCTGGTCTTTGTGGAGCCCATCAGGCAGGTCCTAAGCTCTATGATCAGATAAAAAGGTTAGGTTACTATTGGCCTACCATGGTTGCTGATGCAATGCAATTTGCCAAACGCTGCCAGCTATGCCAAGTTCACGGAGATTACATTCACATGCCTCCGGAATGGCTGCATCCTACAGCAATCTCATGGCCTTTTGAAGCATGGGGCATGGACATCATAGGTCCTATCTCTCCCCCTTCAAGCAAAGGTCATCGCTTCATCTTCGCCGCTACGGATTATTTCTCCAAGTGGTCAGAAGCATTTGCGTTCAACGAAATGAAGACCTCATCAGTTCTTCAGTTCCTGCGCACCAACATCATTTGTCGTTTCGGCATACCCAAAAGATTCGTCCATGATAATGGACCACAATTCCGGGATCATCGATTCTACAGGTTCTGCGACAAATACAAAATTCAAAGCTGTCCTTCGACTCCATACAATCCGGCAGCAAACGGATTAGCAGAAGCCTTCAACAAGACACTCTGCAAAATCCTCAAGAAAATGGTCTCTAGTCACAAAAGAGACTGGAGCGATAAACTGTCTGAAGCTTTGTGGGCCTATCGAACCACCGTTCGAGGACCAACCCATAGCACACCATTCTCCTTGGTCTATGGATGCGAAGCTGTCGTGCCCCTAGAGGTACAAATTCCTTCTCTGAGGGTATCTCTACAAAATGACATGACTCAAGAAAGCAATGTCAAATTGAGACTCCATGAGCTGGACAATCTCGACGAGAGACGGCTCGAAGCTCGACAAAGCATTGAACTTTACCAAGCACGCATGGCAGGATCTTTTGACAAAAGGGTCCGGCAACGCGCCTACAAAAAGGGTGACTTGGTTCTTGCGGTAAAAAGACCAATGGTCTTCGCACACAAATCCAAAGGCAAATTTGAACCAAAATGGGAGGGACCCTACGTCATCGACAAAGTCTTCTCCAACGGCGCATATGCCCTCCTAAACATGGAAGGCGACAGATGTATGCTGCCTATCAACGGCAAGTTCTTGAAGCGGTACTACCCTTGAAGACTTACCCAACTGGGTAAGAGCAATGCCTGTATGGCCAAAACCTATTCTCAGGTACTCGCTCGTCAAACCCACTCTCTTTAGAATTTTCATATCAAATGTCAAAATTTCTAGAGATTCAAAAACAATGCTTACTTTCATTGTTTCATTGTTCAAAAACAAAAATCCAAGTTTAGGAGCCTCTCCCTGACTTGACCAAAACTTTCGATCCTTGAACCAAAATTCATGGTTTGAAACAAAAATCCGGATTCAGGGATTTCCACCCTAGTCCACCTTGCCTTTTACCGCCAAATGGTTCTAGGTCAAAATTTACGACCCTCGTGTCTTTAAACAAAAAAAAATGGTTTTTCAAAAATCGTGGGGAAACGACATCAAAGTCAGTACCCGCAAAACAAAAATTTTGAAAAAAAGCAAGGATGCGACATTCCATCGATACTTGCACCCAAAATCGCAGGGAAGCGACATTTCGTCGATACTTGCAAAATCCAAAAACCGTGGAGAAGCAACAAACCAGTTGATATCCACAACCCAATTTCAAAAATCATGGAGATGCAACATACCAGTTGCTATCCACAACCCAAAATTACAAATGGTTCGAGAAAACCTCAAATTTCAAAAATCGCGGAGAAACGACATCAAGTCAGTACCCGCAAAACCAAAAGTCTTGGGAAAAGCAGGGAAGCGACGCTTAGTCGATATTTGCACCCCAATTCGCGAGGAAGCGACATTCCATCGATACTTGCAAAACCTAACCCGCGAGGAAGTGACATTCCATCAATACTCGCAAAACCGAATGAGCAAGGAAGCGACATTCCATCGATACTTGCAAGACCATTCAGCGGGGAGGCGACATTTAGTCGATACCTGCATTTTGAAAACCAAAACTCGGCTATAAATGCCAAAATCCGGCTATAAATGCCAAAACAAAAATTTCCGGCTATAAACGCCAAAATCGGCTTTCATGCCAATAAAACAAAACTCGGTTTTCAAAAAACTCGGCTATAAATGCCACACAAAAAAAAAAACCTGACTCTCATGTCAAAACCGGCTATAAATGCCACAAATTGGCTATCAATGCCACCAAACTGGCTGTAAATGCCACAAAATTTCGGCTTCCATGCCAACCCAAATTTTGGCTTTTACGCCATAAAATTTCGGCTTCCATGCCATCTCAAAATCGGCTTTCACGCCACAACCAAAATCAGGCTCCCATACCAAAACAATTATTTGACAAAAGATTTTCACAAAATGACAAAGCTTTTGATCAAATCCCATTTAGCAATTGCTTTCATCACAAAAAGATTTGAGTGAGCGTAGGGAAAACAAAAAAAAGGTACCAAAAAAAATACATGTGGTACCAAAGCAAAAAAAAAAATAGAAAGTGTTCACAAGCACTACAAAAGAAAAAAGAAAAGTACCAAAAAAATACATGTGGTACCAAAAAAAAAGAAAGTGTTTATAAGCACTACAAAAAAAAAAAGAGTACCAAAAAATACATGTGGTACCAAAAACAGAAGAATGGTTTCTGCTATAAAAAATCAGGAGCTCAGCCAAAAATGGTCTCCAGCCAAAGCTTCAGCTCCTCAAGCAAACTTTTGGCCTCAGCCGTCAGAGTTTCCAAGGCACGCTTCTTCAGGAACTTGCCATGAGATGCTGGCGAATGCCGTAACCCTTCTTTTACACCAGGAAGCTCTTCCCCAGCAGTTTGCCATCGTTCGTTTTCTAGAGTCCTCCTCTCGAGAACTTGACCGGCATCTGCAACCCTGCGGATCAGAGTACTCTCCCTGTCACGAGCCTCTGTTATAGCAGCCCACTTAGCATCGACTTGTGCCTTCAAATGCTCAAGACGTTTCCTGGCCTCCTCAACTTCCCTATCAAGGACGTTAAGGTCATGCCTCAATCCGATGATGGCTAGCTCTTCCTTGTTCTTCTCCCGAACTAGCTGCTTCTTGCTTTGTGTAGCCTCATTCAGGTCAGACTTAGCCTTATCAGCAGGGTCCAAGAACATCTCCTTGAAGAATTGGTCGTCAGGGAAACCCATGGTCTCAAACCACTTGTCACCCAGTGCAATGATCCTATCAACGATCGCCCTGGCACCTGTGACATCCAGACCAACCTCTTTGGTGTCGGTCAGAATCTCCTGTACATGTGGGATCATGCAAAATCCTGCCTCCAAGTGTCCAGAAAGGAGAGTCTTGACCCAAGAACTCAAAACCCGAGCCAATACCTTCTTCGCAAATTGAAGAGACGAACTGGATGAAGATTCACCCTTCTCCACTGATCGGCTGCTCATGTCATGTCCCATTGGAAGAGTAACAAAAGAACTCTTTCCACTTGGAGCCACTGGAGAGGGAATCTCAACACGAGGCATCTCCTCAATCATGTCAGAACTGGTCTCTACCTCCGGATCGACCTCTGGCATCCCTTGCTCTGGTTCTGAAGAAAGCGATGGACTCTCTTCTGTCACTTCAAAACCTGCAAATGAAACACAAAAAGGTATGAATATGATCCTGTTCAAAAAAAAAATCATCAGGGTCATCACTACCAAGTACCTTCTTCGACGACTGGCGGAACACTCTCTTCCTCCATGAACTCATCAGAAGCATCATCAACATTTGCGTCCATTGATGGTTCAAAGTCATCGGAATCCTGTGGCAAGTCAGCTGACAAGAAAAAATGTTAGCAAATCAAGTCGCAGGCAAAAAAAAAGAAAAGAGAAAGCGAAAGAAGTTATACCAATTGGAGATTCCGGAGTCATTCCAGAGTCCCTCGGTTCTTCTTCAGATGCCATAACCGGCTCCATCACCGCCTCATCGGTCGGAACCTCAGGCATCGGCAAGTCTTCATCCTCTGCTAAAAAAAAAGAAAAAAGCAGCAGCAGGGTGAGAAAACAAATCAGAACATGGAAAGCCCCATGAAAGAAGTAGAAAAAGAAAAAGGAAGAATCATACCTTCACCAATGGTCTCTTCCCCACGACTCCTCTTCTCTGGAGGCTCGTCGACAGCCTCTGGCACCTCCTCGTTGATGGTAAGAGGGATTTCCATGTCAGGAGAGTCCTCATGTGGCCCCTCGCTGCGATGATGACTCCTCCTCTTCTTACCTCTACAGGTTCGCTTCCTAGAAGAACCCGCCTCACTATCAGAGTCAGGTTTCTGACTTGACTCCTCACTGGATGGTCTGCTTTCGCCAATAGACTCCACGGAAGCTCGTTTCTGTGCCGCTTGCATCCAAGCGTCAAGCTCAGCTTCCTCCTGTTCTAGCTGCTCCAAAGCCTCATCAGGTACTTCCCGAGCAGCTTCAGAACCAATGACGCCCTGGTCACCGAGAAAGCCTATCTTGTGCTTCTCTCCAGAAAGGAAGGCCCAAACTTCCTCTCGCCGGACGCCATCCGACTTCCCAATGCCTTTTCCAGAAGACAGCTTTACATCAAGCTCCTTCTTGGAAAGCCCCCGATATGCCAAAAAGCTCTCCGCGAACCACTTCGTGAAGCCGGCAGTTCGGAAAGTCGACAGCTCAGGATAAGAAATCGTGGCAGTAGTGTCTTCAGCACTATAGAAAGCCCATGCATTTCTGCCATCCTGCAAACCCCCAAAACGCTTCACCATACTCGAAGGCGCTCCAACAACGCCTTGAGAGAAGCCCAACTGAAGCGCAAAGCGAGAAGGTACATACGGCTGGATGTCGACGAAAAGATGTCTACGGTACACCATCGTGCCGACTCGTATGCTGAAAAGCCACTCCTTCTCTGCATTGGTCAAAGGGTAATGCCTTCCCGACCCTGCTCTGGTAGAGTCTCGGGAGGCACCAAAATCAAAAGCCTTCTTCCGCAACTCCGGAGAAAGCTTAACTGAAGACTGCCCCATCTCGACGTCCCTGAACCGTCGGATCCTCATGCGGGCAAACAAAAGTGATTCGGATATGGCTCTTCCCTTAGCCAATTGAATCATCAGAGGATCATCATCCTGTGCAGCACCCAGCTGGTGGAAGCCAGGACAGTGGTATACAAACCACGAATAAAAGATATGGGCTGAAAATACCCTATTCATAGGGAGCCCAAGCCGAACCAAGAAAGCAGCAGCCTGCAGTTCGGTACACAGGTAGGAGTAAAGAGCGGGCACCAAAGCAAGCCGCTCTCCAAACGCCATCTGACAAGCCGGAAAAATACAATGCGGCCTGATGTGCGTCCCATCTCCACCAGCAAAAATAGCCTCACCTAGCCAATAAGTGAGGTAAACAGCAAGATCTCTCCGCAGTGCAATGTCAGAATAAAGGGCATCTGTGCTCGCGAAGAAACCCTTCAACTCTTCCTGCACGGCCAAAGTCTTCTTCCTGTCTTCCCGGGTCATGCTATCAGGAGACTCTTTGCTGTCAAAGAAGTTGAAGAATGAAGAGCCATAACTCTTCCAACTGCTGGATCTGACTTTCGAGCCCTCCTTCAAAAAATCATAGAAGGCGACGAGCTGAAAGTATAGGAGCCTGAATTCCTCTGACTGCTCCTCAAGGACGCTGTCAATCGGCATGAACTCCTCGTAGAGTTTGCCAAGGATGGGCAATCCAGTAATAGCACTCAACTCCTTCAGAGAAAAACCAACCTCACCATTCGTGACAACGAAGGTATTGGTCTGAGGGAGGAAAGACTCCAACATAGCCATGAAGGCATCATCGGAAAAAGTCACGGTCTCCCTAAAAGTGCGGATCGCGTCAAAAATCCCGGCTTCCTTCAAAACGGCGCCCCCAATCAGCAAGGTGTGGTCAGTCCATGACTTCCAATCGGAGTCAACATTGAAACGGCCACGAAGTCGAAAAGGCTTCACCCAAGTACTGCCGTCACCGCTGAAAACGCCAAGGCCCACCGGTCTCAAATCGACCGACGGATAATCAGAGCCCTGGTAGCCGCTGGCTGGCATCAACATGTCCATACGGACAGGTGGCTTCTCCGCATATCCGGAGGGTCCACCAACAAAAACCCCGGTCTTGATCACACCGGTCCTCTTCACCCAGCTCGGAGGATCTTCCCTCTTAGAGCACGTGGGAGCAAGGCTCATGATCGAGATGGTACGATCAAAAGACGACCGGGTAGAAATAGTTCTCTCTTCACCATCAGCTGTGTAAGAGAACTGAAAACATCTCCTTTGGTATGTCAAGTCGTCAGGGACTGCATCTCCAAAGAAGAAGGTAGGCTTGGGCAAAACCCTCAGATCGTCCATAACCCAAGGACGGTTGCTTACCATGATCTTATAGAATTCCTCATTCTTGAGAGCGATCAATCGCTGTCTCATCTCATCGCGATTGAGGGAATCGCACTCTTCCAAGTTCTTCTCAACAAACTGGACCTTCTCCCAGGCCTGCTGAACGGCCACATTGGAAGATCTAGCAGATCGACGAGGTACGCTTGTAGCAGGCTCTTTACCCTTGTTCGCTCTGGAGGAACCACCTGCAAAGGTTGGAAAAGAAAAAGATCGTCATCAAAATGACAGGATTTCGCTAAAAAAAAAAAAAAAAAAAAAAAAAAAGGGTCACTTTGTCCCACCAAAAATCTGGCGAAATTTTGGCATGACTCCGGGGCAATTCCAAAGAAAAAGGAAATACCCCGACGGAAATAGAAAGTTTGAAGATCGGCTCAACATTGCTGCGGGCTCCGAAACTCCAAACTTTCGAAACCTCAAAATCTCCGCAAAATCAAGAAGGGCTCAACATCGCTGCGAGCTCCAAATTCCCAAATTTGCAAAGATTTTCAGGTATGCTATCACATCATGCTACTCAATTCAATTTACAAAAAGTACATGCATGAACATCTAGATTTGCAAAAAAAAAAAAACGCATTATCATGATGAGCAAAAAAAAAAAAAAAAAAAAAAAAGAAGCTTTCTCAAAAAAAAAAAAAAAAAAAAAAAAAGGGGAGAAAGAAAAGAAAAAAAAAAGAAACTTTCTCAAAAAAAAAAAAAAAAAAAAAAAAAAAAAAAAGAAGAAAAAACGTGTGAAAAAAAAAGAAAAAAAAACAAAAGAAGAAATCACGTGGAAAAGAGAAAAAAAAAAAGAAGAAGAATAGAAAGAAAAGAAAGAAAGAAAAAAAAAGAAGAAAGAAAAAAAAAAAGAAGAAGAGAAACTTTTTTTTACCATCCTATTCTCTACATAAAGTTTTCTTGAAAGAAAAAGAGAGAAAACTTACTTGAAGCCATTGATGGAGAAGAAGAAGAAAAAAGCTTGAAGATCCTTGAAGAAGAAAAACTCTTAGCCTTGGAGGTCTCTTGAGATTGTTGCAAAAGAAAGCAATAAGGGCAAGAGATCCTACCTTCCTTTGCTTTTATAGGAGAGAGCAAATCAAAGAAGGAAACAAAGAAGAAAGGTAAGTGTTACTAATTAGTAACCTTACCAAAAGAGAAGGAATTAGAAAGATTCTTTCCCAAAAAGAAAGATGTCTTTGAGAGATTTTCTCCCAAAATCAATCAATGAGAGATTCTCTCCAACAAAAAAGGATATTGGAGATTTCTTCCCAAAAAGAAAGATACCTTGAGATATTCTCTCCCAAATTAAGGGAATATGAGAGATTCTCTCCCATAAAGATATTTTTAGATATTCTCTATCCAAATGAGATATCTTTAGATATTCTTTACAAAAATGGCCCCACATGAGATCTAAGCCATCCTAAAAAGCTTAAGGTCCCATGGGCTAGCCCATATGAGCCAGGTTTGACCACCTAGGCACTAAAAAAAAAAAAATGGGCTTTTAGTCAGGAAAAAAAAAATTCCTCTTACCCAAGAGCATACAAAAATGGTTCCATGCCTCTTTTGAGTTGATTGAACCATACAAAAATTCCAAGCCCCGTGAGCTTCCAAAAATCAAACCATCCAGCCTCATATACCAAGTTGAGCCAAAATCTTGAAATTGACATTCCACAAAAATCCAAACCACTCCAATGGACCCACACAGTCCCAAAGAGTGACCAAAAACCAAATCCTGGTCCCCTAACTTGCCACACACAGCTTGTTAGGTCACAAGACCAAAACCAAAAACCAAATCATGATCCCCCAACTTGCCACATACAGCTTGTTGGGTCACAAGGTCAAAACCAAAACCCGATCCCCTAACCTGCCATATATAGCTGGTTAGGTCACAAGATCAAAAACAGAAACCCAAATCCACATCCCTGATGTCATCTTCAAAACTTTGCCTCGAGATGGTGTGTGATTCCTTTCACTACCATAAAATTCCCCTGGAAGCTCAAAGGCACCTCTACCAAAGGAAAGATTGCTCAAAGACTCTTGGTCAAGACACAAGCTCTCCTTCAAAAATCTCTTCGAGGCACATCGACTACAAAAGTCAAGCAATTCGTCGCTGTACCTCGAGGGGGCATTTGTTGACACCAAAAATGTCACTTTGCCTCTTCAAATCAAGAAAGCTGCATGAAGTCGCAACCTGCCATAAATAGGCAATGCAATTTCTCCAAAAATTCAAATCTTGTCAGAATAAAAAAAAAAACTGCAAGATCCTTCAAGATAGCCAAGAGAAGAGTACACATGAAGTTTCGGGCCATTTCGACAACATTTGGCCTAACTTCACTTCTCCGACAGCTAAACGGGAGCTCCCGGCGGCGACATCATCGGAGACGTCAAAACTTCGATCAAAGCCTACAGATGACTCCAGCATGTCTCAAAAGGGCTCTATGCCAAATTTTAAGTCAAACCGACAACGTTTGACCCTCCATCAATGCTCGAGCAGCAAAATCAAGCCTCCCGGCGGCGGGAACCACCGAAGCCTTCGCTCATCAAACCAAGTGCATGAGTGGCTTCTACATGCTTCCAAAAGGCTGCACGTCGAATTTCAGGTCATTCCGACAACGTTTGACCAGGTTTCGATGCTCCGAGAGAAAATCAAGCCTACCGGCGGCGGAGCAACCCGGGACCATGACATCCAAAACGGAGCCCATGGAACGTCTCAAAATGACTCCAATAGGCTCCCCGTCAAATTTCAGGTCAATCGGACATCGTTTGACCACATATCAAAGCTCGGCATTTTCCCCGCAGCAAAATCAAGTGAAGCATCGACGGGACCCCAAACGGCTTCAAAACTCAAACAAAAGCCTATGGTTGGTCTTATTTATTGCTCAGGAGGCTTCACCTCAAATTTCAGGTCATTCCGACATCGTTTGACCAAGTTTCAGCTTCTGGCGGAAAATCAGCAGCTCTACGCGACAAAGTCTTCGGCTTTCCCGGAAAATTGGAAACTTTGCACTCTAAAAATGCAAGGATTCTCATTAAGTTTTCTCCAGGGAAATCAAGCCAATAAATGAGAAGAAATGTCAAGAAAAATACAGAAGAAAACGGCGACGAAAAAGACCTCAAAACGACCGCAAAACGGGCTCCGAAGGGGAAAAATCCCCCAGGGTCGCAGACCCCTGCGACCATGGCCCATGGTCGCCGGTCCATGGTCGCCGGCGACCGTGGCCCATGGTCGCCGGCGACCATGGAGGTCCGGGTCACCGGATTTTCCGCCGGTGACCCGTTTTTCCGTCTTTTTTCGCGTTTCGCGCACTTTGGCCCCTGTGGTTTCCTGAAAATGTGATTTTTAGTGCTCTAAATTGACTCATATCCGACGACATCTCGGATCCGCCGTCAAAAGCATAAAATCATCATTGATCGCTCCAAGATCGCCAACCGGTCGACCAAGAAAGTGCACTTTCTGTCCGACCGATCGTGAAATCGACAAGACAGATGTCACCGGCCCACTCTTAGCTATCAATGTCTGAAGTTACATGTTCATCCGATGTCGATCAGCATGTAGATCCATCGATGATCATCGCCAGAAGAATTCCAGAAGACACGGCATGGCCCGCGACTCTTCGACTGCTCGGCGACCAATTAATGTGGTTAATTGACTAGCTTTATTGCAGTCATTAATTCATTTCTTTGGACGGCCCAATCAGAAGCAAGCATTTGGGAGTTACAAGTCAATTGATTCATGGCATTTAAACCATGAAACTCCTCCCATTATGGTAATTAAGGTGATTAAAAGCCCTTAATCTCCATCGGCCAATCAGATTCAAGGAAAAAGGAGTTACAAAATCAAGAAATAAATCTTGTAACTCCTCCCATTAAAGCCATTAAGGCTCATAAACCCTCCTAAATGGCTACCAAAGGCCTATAAATAGGAGAGCATTCCATTGAAATGGAGATCGGAAAAAAGATCGGAAAAAAGATCGGAAAAAAGAGGAGAAAATCAGAAGATCAGAAAAAAAAGGGATCAGAAAGAGATCTGAGAGAAAGAAAAAGAGAGAAATCACTCTGCTGAAGTTCTGCACCGGCCACCACTACAAGGTGACAAAAGTCCCTTGGGGGGCACCCCCCCCAAGGTCCTTGCCTTCTCCTGCTGCCTCCAATGGCTTAGACGTGGCTTTTCAGCCCGTCCACTTAGCTTTTTATTGAACATAGGACCTTCTCTTGGTCTTTGTCCTCTAAAAACCTGAGGTTATAGCCAAGCCAAGCGAATCAAGAGCATCTTCTGTTCTCATCTGCATGGATGATGGCGAAGCCCATACATGGCTTGCGACCGTCAATCTGAACGAGTCCCCCACAATCTCCTGAAAAGTTAGATCTTCCTTTTCTTGCTTTTCATTGTAGTTTGTATTTTTCTAAAAGAGACAAAAATCACAAATCTTGTCTTTCATTATTGATGAGAATTGTAAATCGGCTATAAACGCCAAAATGGGCTATAAATGCCAAACAAAATCGCCTTTCACGGCAAACCAAGAAAATGTCTCTTTTCTTAAATATTTGTGCAATGGAAAACTTGAAAGAAGTTGATTTCCTTTTTACTTGCGAAGGTTGATCTCCGGATTAACACTTGCAATTCCAAGTAAAATAGAAAATCTGGCACACCCACATAAAAGAAATGTTGATGCACGCTTCAGGGCCCGCCAGGGCGCGAAAGGGCCGGACCCGACGGACTCCCACGTTCCGCCGACCCCGGTAGCCGCCCCAACGGCGCCTCGGAGCGCGTTCCATCACATACATCCGCATTGATGTAAGCTTAATATGTTGCCTACTGCCCATCGAAAAGTTCTTCTATGGGCTTGGATTGTATGGCAGATTTGGAGTTACTTGAAAAATGGTTAAATGAGTATGATTCCACAAGAATACTGCAACTTCTAAGGAAGATACGAGAACTATCAAAACCAGACAGTACTCATTTGATAGAACCCAAAGTAATATCAAGAACAAGAGGTAGACCAAGTATGAAAGTTGACACCTTAACTCGATGAGATCCAAGTGCTTTTAAGTTGGTACCGTTTGCACAGGATAGCTACTCTTCTAAATCAGTTGCAATGACAGAAGTTAAAGATAAATGACGGCTGGAATGCAAACCAAAGAGAAGAGAAAAGATTAGTACGATTCGTACAAGGTCAAAGAGCATCAATAATTATGTTCTCTCATTTCTTGTGGGGTTGAGACCTTACATTCGACATGTAAAGGAAGTCGCAGCTGATGGTAACTGTGGCTTCAGAGCCACCGCTGGATTGGTTGGCCTAGCCGAGGATGAATGGAGACAAGTTAAGAGAGATTTACTACAGGAGTTGCTTGCACATGTAGACCACTACAAACAATTATATGCGGTGGAGAACAAAATTGAGGAATTGGTTGAAACATTATCATATTATGATGACAACCAATCGGTGGACTATTGGATGACTATGCCTAACATGGGGCATCTCATAGTGTCTCGTTATAATTTGGTGTTATACCACTTAAGCATAGAACGGTGTCTGACTTTCCTCCCATTGCGGTCTGTGCCAGTGCCGACACCTTCTCGGAACGAGCGAACAATAGGTTTTGTTAATCGAAATCATTTTGTTCAGTTATTCTTAGTACCTGGTCATCCAATTCCGCCTATTGCAAATAAGTGGAGACAATTTCATCATTCTTGTGCAAAAGGTTGGAGACTCAACACAAGGATCGGATTGCACAATTCAAAGAACTCGTAACTCCAGATGTATCAACATGTAAGACAACTCATTTGGATTGAATGAAACTAACTGGTCATCCAAGCGAGTTTATGTTGAATGCAACAAGTTTTTTTAAACATTTGATGGAGTTCGGAATGTGTTTTACTAATTTTTTTTATTGCATTTAATGAATGCTTTGGTGTATATTAAAGTATGTACAAGTTTTTAAACTGCTTGAAAGTAGTAGTTTTGTTGTGTATTACATGTTTTTAATGTGATGAGAATTACAGAAAGTGTTCGGAAACTCAGTGCCGAACAAATGCCATATGTTCGACACTGTGTTTCCGAACAGATGTTCAGTTCGTCCCTTTTGAAGATTTTCATATCCACTTTGAAGTTTTCTGCTTGTACATCTGTAACAATTCAAGCATAGTCCGAAGTAATCAAAGATATCATTTTTGAACTAAAATATGATTAACAAGTGCAACCATAGTTCAAAGTAAAAACGAAGTCCACTAGAGATTCCAAAGTCTTAAACAACCATTCAAACTAGGAAAATAAATATAACAATGGTTAAGTCAAGGGTCAATCAAAATATGACTTCAGACTTCTTCAATTATCCCTTCCCCTCCTTGGCCTGGTGCGAGTGTAGTTTTGTGAACTCATGTGTGGATGTCGAAAGGCTTATTAAGCATCGGAAATTAAATCTCCCCGTAACACATGGCTCACCTGAATCAATAGGTATATAGTCCCCGCGGGTCTTCAACCCAATGGTTCTCACCCCTTTCTGTCACTTCATTAAGAATGATCAGTGCATCTGGATTACGCTACTCATAGTCCACCATTCCGCTAGGTTGTGTTTCTTGGGGACGGGGTGCAAAATTAGAGTGAAAGCTTGGGTGCTGTAATATCCTCCACAAGACTCGTATGTACCACTTCATGTACCCGAGTACGCAATCTGCAGGTCGCCTAACTGGTTCACTACGATTCAATACAGATAGTCGGTGATTAGGCCATCCCTCCCAAACTAATTAATGTATTGATACGCGATATGATATTCACAGGTAGTCAAACCTCGTGTAGTGCAAATAAGGGCTAATGGCAGTGAATGAATAGTTTGAACTCTCTCCCAAACTGTCTGAGTACCCTGTCCAAATGATAAGGCTCAACAACATCCATGCACTTGATGCATCCACAGTAGTATGCCACCTCATTGAAAGGATGATATTGCCTAACATCACGATATGGGTCCCATGTCACCTGAAAATAGTGAATCGAAACATAAGATATGAAAATATATAATACAAAATAATAACTTAATGTGATACAATCTGTACATGAAAAGTCTGCGTAATTACCAGGTCAGTGCTCATGGAATCAAGTCTCTCTCGTAATCCTTGTAAAGGAGCAGACTCTTTACAAGGAACCCACCGATGGACCCGGGGCTGGTCGGACTAATAGTAAATGTCTGGAGTTGGAGCGAAACATTCGAAGTGTTCGTACACCCAAGCTTCCAGTAGAGTCAAGTGACTGGCTATTTGTTTCACTTCATGCCGGGTTGCTAACCCCAACTGCCTGTATAAGTATGATAATGCAGTAGTACCCTATGCATACAAACGTACGGCCTCCAAATCCACCAGTAAAGTAAGAAAAATGATTGGCACCCGTGTGCCACTGTTGTCTGTGAACAATGTATAGCCCAATAAGTACAGAAGGTAAGCTCTTACTGCACAGTCAACCATCTCGTCCCCATCATCGTCAGATACACCGACAAATTTTTCCCGTAACCACTCCAATCTAACAGATTGGCTCCGTACTTTCATCAGCTCTTCATGTGCCTCTGTCGGTTCTACTCCTAGTGCATCAACAAGGAGTGCTTGAGTTTCTTCATATGCCATTCTTTCATTATAAGATACAGTCCGCCCCATCACTGGGATGCCTAAGATGGATGCAATATCATCTAAGGTGATGGTCATTTCACTAAATGGCATGTGAAAGGTGTTAGTCTCAGGTTGCCACCTTTTCACAAAACCCGACACAATAATCTTATTGACGAAGCGGTATGATGCAGTCACTAAAGGAGCCAATCTGGACGTCGATACCAACTCCTTAAACCTATCAGACTCCTCTGTCCTGCATTCAACCATTAATACATTATTGAAGATATTAACAAATAAATCAAACTTGATATGATACAAGTGAAATATACCTGTTAAATCCAAATGTACCTAGCTATATGTGTATCAAAGCTGGTCAATAAAGACTTATCTTGTGGCCCTGGAGCTGGTTACTCTTCCATCTCAGGTTGTTCTTCAACTTCCTCCTCAGGGACCGCCAGTTCTTCTATAACCTCTTCCATTCGCTTGCGTCACATCCTATTTGAAGCGGTAGGTTGCACCCTAGAAGAGTTTGGTCGGTCCATATCTGAAATATAGAAATAAACTTTTTGAAGAATAAAAAAAACTATGTTTTTAGAGTAAAGCCACATGGATGAAAACAAAAAGAAAAAGCAATATTTTATGTAGGTCACGAAATGTGTAACTGCAAAAACAAAAACCACTGTATTTTTTAATAGAATTCGATCCTGTTTGTTTAAACACCATTTGGAATGTTCGAACCTGAATATCCTAACAAAAGTACTTTGTTCAGAGCTGAGTGTCCGAACAAAAGTATTTTGTTCGAACCTTAATGACTAAACATATTGCATTTGTTCGGACCTTAGAGTCTGAACAATCTCCTTTTGTTCGGACATTTAGGTCCGAACAAAGGCAATTTGTTCGGTCACTTAGAGACCAAACAGAGTTGGGAGTTCTGGGTTCAAAACCCTTGCAACGATGGATAGAATGCAACTGAAATGCATTAGAAACACTCACATTGTTTGTAAAAACTTACATTGAACTAGAATATATCTCCATAACAAGTTTTCATGGAAAAAAAAGGTAATCTAAAATGGAAAAAATGGTAAAGAAGAGACGGGGAGGAAGAATAAATAGTAATGTGTTTTAAGGATCCATTTACCTTTGAAAGAGGAGATGGTGGAGACGACGGGCAACGCCGGAGAAACCAAGTCGCTAGTGATGTGGAGAGTCTGGTGATTTGTGTGTCAGAAGAAAGGGATGAGGATGTGTGTGGGAAGAAAGAGGGAAATGGAGGGATGGGTAGTTTAGGAAATATTAGTGTGTGTGAAAAGAAATAATGTAATTTTTAAATTTTAGAAATGTTTGTAGAGAGAAATTGTGTGGGAAAAGTAAAAATCTGTATGCCAGTAGAAATTCCCGAGCTTAAAATTAGGAATTAAATACGTGGCATAACTTCAAATGGTTAGAAGGCCAAATCAGTTATGCAAATGTATGATTTAGCATACTTAGGGACCTCCGCCTGCAATAAGTCTAGGCGCATGGACCAGAGGCTTTAACCGAAAATCCTGTGGATTAGAAGCTTAAAGGAGAGTATTTAAAGACCTGTGGCTAATTTACCCTTTAGTTTTTTTGGTAAAGAGAATTTTATTAAAACAAGAAAGAAAGAACATGAAAACAAGAGCTTGGAAAGAGTTACTAGTAGTGCTAGCAAAGAGTGTTACAAACGGAAGAACCAAATACGTCTCCCTCGGTTTGCATTCTCATGGCGGACTAAAAACATGGAAGTATTCTCCAATATTGCTTTTGTTCCCTTCGTGAAGTTGTGCGTTATTCTCTCTAATGAATATAAGTGAGTGAAGTGAATGGACCCGCGTGTTTGGATGACTGATGAATTGAATTGAGGTGAGGTAAAGCCTCCATTATCCAGACAAGAAAAGATCAGGGATCATATTAAAAGTACATAGATTCGAAATCCCCTCTTTCTTTTTTTTTTTTGTTCTAAATTACACAAATTTGAAACTCCCTCTTTCTTTTTTTTTTTTTTTTTTAAAGTCAAAAAGCAACCTCATTTCTCCGCTAAATGACAAAAAATTGAGGAGATCGAATTTGTGTCCAATATTTTCGCCCATTTTAATTTAGATTATATACTTTGAACATAAGAATAGGTTTAGATTTTAATAGGAATTGGGCTTGAGAAACATTAAAAAAACAGATTTTTTTTTTCAATATCTAAACCCATTTAATTCAAGTTAAACTAAAATTCAAGTTTGTATTTGGATATACTTAGGCTTGAATCTAAGCAAAAAAGCAAATTTAACTCGAGTTAAAATTAAATCAAGGGGCAGGCAGCTGGCTAGGACCTATGCACAAAAAAATGGAGGTTAGGGTTTTGAACTTGCACTCTCTCCCTGGGGTCATTTGCCCAGGCAAAAACCTGACTTACCTGGTGCATGGGACATGCGTGAAGTTCACATACTAAGGGGAATAGTCGGTTCTTGAAATGGTTAGACACCCTTATCAGCAAAATAAAAAAGAAACTTATAATTAGGCTTGGATCTAAGTAAACAATAGATTTAAATATGAGGTTCACCCCACCATTTGAACCACATCCCATTGTAAGAGAAGATTTCATACCTTTTTTTTGTTTCAAATGAAAGTATGAAAATAGCTCTTTTTTAAAACAAAAAAGGATTTTTTCCTTGTGTTTGGCCATGTATTTCTGGTATTTAAATTCTATGTTTAACAATTCTAATACTTTTAATTGAAATAGATTATAACGCATTTATATATTCTAATAGTGGGCCCGAGTATATGGAACATACGATTTCTCTTGTGCTTTATAAGTTAATTTAATCTTAAAGTGGGGCAATCTCATATTAACATGAAGTTTGACCAGTCCCATAATTAAGAGAGATGAGCGTTGAGCAGTTCAAATTTTAAAGGCAAGGCCCATGGCAGAGTTGTTTTTTGGGTAAGTACTCACACCCACGCTCATCACACGCTCAGGTCCATCACTGTCATGTAGAAGGCAGGGCCTTGGTTGAATTTCACTACTTTTCGAAAGGAAGACAAGGGAAGCCCATAAAACTCTTTCGTTTGTTCATTTCAATAACCTCTTTGTCTCCTTGGGATTTTCCTTCTCTTATTTAAGAACAATTTGAACAAGGGATACTGCTGACGCATCTCAGACATTGTTACAATTATTCTCTATTTCTCTTTCGTAAAGTTGGAAGATGATGAAAAAAAAAAAGAAGACAGAACCTTTCTTCCTCCCTTGATCCACCTCAGCATATATGCATATGGGTCCCACCTCTTTACTTAATCCATTATAATATATTAAGCTAAAAGGTTTTGGATCTAATTTTGATCATATTTTCTAATTTTGACCTAAAGTTATTTTCAATTTCTACAATTGCTAAGATACATAAAACCTCACCATACCCGTGATTAGCACGAGTTTTTGGGCTAGTTTCATCTTAAAATGAGCTATTCATATGGGTATCTTTTCTTTGTTAACCACTACAACTCTCCATATGTAAAACTCTTCGTCCCTTCAATGGTGCCCTTTCTCAAATGGATATTTATACAACAATTTTTTCTTCTTATCTTCTTAAAAGTAATACCCCTTTTAAACGCCCTTTCTCCTCCACAACTCTTGGTTTTCTCATCAATGTCTTTCTTTCAACTCAAGAGGATGATATTGCAAACAGAGAGGTTTTTTTAGGGTAAATTAGCCAAAAGTCCCCTACAATTGTCTTGTCCTATTTTGACGAAAGCTCCCTTCTGCCCTCTCAATTGTTTAACCATGAAATTTTAAAATTTAAAATCTATCATTCTTCTCCGGCAAAAGCAAAACTCCTCAATCCATTAAACCCCTCTTTGATTAGCAGAAGAGATGGCAACAGACCCTAAAGTCTTCTTCGACATGGATGTCGGCGGATCCCCGGCCGGCCGTATCATGATGGAACCCCCTTCAGTCTTCTTCTTCTTCCCCACTATCTGGGCTCTACAGAATGCCCAGATCAATCCATGCAAAAGAGCTAACCGTTCGCAGGTTGAACCTTTAACTTCAAATCAGTAGGCCCACCAAGGAATTGTTTCTCCGATCTTCAAATCTCTTCTGATCAAGAACCAAACAAGTTTTCTCCTTCTTCTCCTCCGAGTCCGGCGAGGTGTCAGCGGGGCCTTTCTTCCCACGCGATGGCAGGTATCCGAACAAGGCCCTTTCTTCTTCGTTCACGGCTGCCAAATGAGAAGACAACGATGAAGAGGAGGGCAGTGGCGCCAGTTTGATTGCAGCCCTGTTATAGAATAGGAAACAGAGACGAAGAGGGTAGACTCTTCCGGTTGTTGCAGAAGTAGAGGATTACAATCTCCATCATCGGAGAGGAAACCGGGCAGTTGAGGAGAACAGGGCATTGTCGCCATGATTGCAGAGGATTCGTTGCTGCCATATCATCATCGGAGAATAGGCTTCTTCAGGAAACAGAGGACGTCGCCGGAGAAGGCGATCGCAGAAGAAGCAACGTCGGATCGATGTTCACTGTTCCTGCCTTGCTTCCGACGACATAGCTGAGAGTGCGGATCCTTTGTGTTTCTCTACTTCAACTCCCTCCTTTTCCTGCAGAAATCGATTTCTGCACTCAATCTTGACAAAGCAGATACTATGCAGTAAGAGCTATTAGCTAGTGCATGCTCTGAGAGAACACATACTTCAAATCCTCACCTAGTGAGGGATTGTATATGCCAACCATGTTCACATGACGAGAGTTGGCTAGGTAATCAGCCAAATGGTCCACTTATACATACTGTACTTGGTCGGTGATAAATTGGTTCAAAAAAATAGGAACAAGTTGCAACTACATCCTGTGAAGAAACATAATGTTTAATAATATCACATGGAAATTAAAATGATATTATTGTTGTTGAAAGGAGAGAAACCAAGAGAGAATATTAGAGGGAGAATAAAGAGAGTTTTCTATTATCTTATCTCATATATGTGTGTAATACAAAGGTAGAGATACCTATATTTAGGCAAAGTAACCCCACAAAAGAGGAAACCAAAATCTAACCCTAACTCATCCCAAGTGGGCATCGACCTAAGATCCATATCTTATAACACTCCCCCTTGGATGACTACCATTCAATGATAGTTGCCTCATTAAAAACCTTGCTAAGGAAAAACCCAGTGGGAGAAAACCAAAGCGAAGGGAAAAAGAGTACAACATTCTTCAAGATCATTGAACTGGTGTTGGACATGCATAATGCTGCCTCGTTAAAACCTTAACTAGGAAAATCTAGTGGGATAAAACCTAGAGAAGGAAAAGAGTACAGCGCACAAATGTCCATGGGTAGCATACTTCAGGATGCTCCCTGATAAACCACTCCTCCTGATGATAGCAACCATTTACATAGTTTGATGGTGAACTCTATGCATGCCAATCTCATATACAAACTTCTGAAATACTGATTTTGGCAAATATTTGGTAAACAGATCAACCAGGTTGTTACTCGAACAAACTTGCTTGACTTCAATTTCATTGTTCTTCTGAAGTTCATGAGTGAAAAAGAACTTCGGTGCTATATGCTTAGTCTTGTCTCATTTAATGAAACATTCTCGAATTTGTCTTATGCTTGCTTCATTATCTTCATAGATAATATTCGGGATACCTGCAATAGAAGGTAATTGACAAGAACTACGAACATGCTGAATCAAAGATTTTAGTCACACACATTCCTTACTGGCTTCATAAAGAGCCAAAATTTCAATATCGTTGGAGGAAGTAGCTACCAAAGTCTATTTAGTAGAACGCCAAGAAATGACTGAATTACAATTTAGAAACACATAACCTGTCTGTGATCGACCCTTATGAGGATCAAAGACATAACCTGAATCTGCATATCCTACTAAACTGGAATCTTTATGATCGTAAGCATAAAATATTCACAAATCAGTTGTTCCACGCAGATATCGTAGGATGTGTTTAATGCCAATCCAGTGCCTTTGAGTTGGTGTGGAGCTATACCTGGCAAGTAGATTCACAGAAAAAGGCAATATCTGGTCTAGTGCATTGTGCCAAGTACATCAAAGCTCCAATAGCACTTAAGTATGGTACTTCGGGACCCAATACCTTTTCATTTTCCTCGATGGGATGGTATGGATCTTTCTTTGTATCAAGAGATCAGACAACCATAGGGGTACTTAATGGATGTGCCTTGTCCATACCAAATCGTTTTAAAACCTTCTCGGTATAATTATATTGATAGACCAACATCCCACTAGAATTTCTCTCGATTTGCAATCCGAGATAGAATCTCGTTTTTCCAAGGTCTTTTATTTCAAACTCTTTCTTTAAATAATCAGCAGTCTCTTCGAGCTCTTCTGGAGTCCCTATCAAATTTATGTCATCTACAAGAAACTTTGTGTCACTATTCGTACCTTATATCTAGTAATTTCATTCAGCTCATTCTTTTTTCTTACAAACACCCACTTTTAACCTACAGGGTTAACATCTTTTGGGGTTTGTACTATAGGTCCGAACACACCACGTTTGTTAAGAGACTCTAACTCTATTTTGATGGCATTTTCCCATTGTGGCCAATCCTTTCTTTGTCGACATTCATTTATAGAATGTGGTTCTGTGTCCCAATCATCATCATCATGGATGTCCTTTGATATTTGTTAGCTACTGCATATGCAAATGCGTCATCGATGATAATCTCATTTCTCATCCATGTCTCTCTTGAATAATTGTAAAGTATAGAGATCTCTTCATTTTCTGGTACCGGTGCCTCTTCAGGGGCTTCCAAAGTCTCACAAGGGACTTTCATTATTCTAGAGAGAACGGGCTTTTCCATAACCTCTTCAGGAGCATTATGTGCCTATTCGGGAGGAACCTCTTCAGGAGCGTTACGTGCCTCTTTGAGAGGATATGATGATGATTGCTCATTTCTCCTTTTCCGCGGAACTGAGTCCCTCGAACCTATAGGTCTGCCACGCTTCTGGCGTATCGTAGATTCTTTTGCTGCCGTATTTTGGCTTTGTCCTACTGGGACATTAATCCTGGCAGGTGCATTCATAGCTGGCACATGTGACTTCGTCACCTTTGCTGCATCGTTAAATGCATCAGGTAATTTGTTTGAAAGTAGAAGTCTGGCGACTGGCGTGGTGGTTTTGTCTTCAAAACCGAGGCAGAGTCTTTGAAGCAGAAGTCCCGCAAACCGAGGAAGTGGAGTGAGATGAATTCTTTGCAATGGAACTACAAGGGAAAAATGCTCGTGCTGATAACGTGTTGTGGAAAGGAGAGAAACCAAGAGAGAATATTAGAGGGAGAATAAAGAGAGTTTTCTATTATCTTATCTCATATATGTGTGTAATATAAAGGTAGAGATACCTATATATAGGCAAAGTAACCCCACAAAAGAAGAAACCAAAATCTAACCCTAACTCATCCCAAGTGGGCATCCACCTAAGATCCATATCTTATAGCAATTATAGAGATTTTTTTTCCAAAATTGAAATGTTTCTAATAGTGAAAGCCTCAAAGCACTACTAAAATTTTGAGTGGAAATGTAATCGCATAGCCCATCACAACGAACATCATTTTTACATGAATTTTTTCAAAGAGGAATCTCTTTCACCAAATAGAAAACACATGCCATTAAAAGTAACCCATATCAAAATTCCCACACACCTAAATATCATGGATCCATTTCAATGATATGAGAAAGTTGATAACAAGTCTATAAAAATGGGAAAAAAAAGAGCCCACATTCAATTAAAAAATTCAAAGTAGGAAAGCTGGCATCGCCCCATCTAAAAGCTCCCAACTGATTGAAGTGACCTTTTCTTCGGTTATCTTAATTGGGTGCTTGGATTTTGGTTTTTTACTAATGTTTTATTTGATCCAACTACACTGTGTTTTGAAAGAATTAAATCCATTTAATTCTATGCGTATCATTGATTTCTGAAGCAGTCAAACAGTCAATGACATGATTGTGGTCATATGCATCTATATTTATTTACAACGAAGGACTCCTGCCTAACACATTGATGAAGGCTCCAGATCTTGTAGCCATATGCTGAAGAGGAGGCGGTGACAGCGGCAACGATCCACCTCTCAAAGTTGTCTTCACAAGAGGAAGAAGATGTCAAAGGCAACTTAGCAAAATTGATGAGATATAATAAACAACATAGCACAGTTTACTATTTATGAGCAATAACGTCAGAAAAAACTGACGAGGTTGAAATTAGAGTTCCATAAACCACTATTTATCAGAATTTGATTTTGTGGGTATTGGAGTGAATAGAGTTGGTATTTTTTACTTCTTATGAGTCTCTTTTGTATAATGGGAGGAGCATTGGACCCCTAATGTGCCAAGTCTTTAAATTTTTTTTCTAGGTGTTAAATAACAATTAAGGTTACAATTTCCAAGATGCATAAGCGCAGGTCTTTGATATTTTTTTTGTGTGAAGATGTTAAAGTTTATAGTTTAAAAAAAATATCGAACAAATATTACTCCAAGTTGTGAAATCAGGTTCATAATAAAATAAAAATGTGGTTCTAGAGCAAGTGTTATATCTAATGTTTTATAAAAGCGGCAATTTCTAGAAAATGAGCCCACAATGCCTCCATGCATAAACCTGAAATAGTTCATTTCAATAGAATTACAAATTAAGAAAATTGGAAGATAAAACCCTACCTGTTAGGCCTATAGCTCACCGCTGCAATTATTTCTCTCGTATCATTGAAGTATTGACAATTATTATTCCAAGAAGGGGCCATTTTAGGAATGCCTTACCAGCGAGATCGACCGCTAAGTAGGTTGGCATTAGTCGATCCAATAACTTTGCCTCCAACTTTAAGCATCTCTTATACTTCATCTGTGTTGTGACTTGTGAACCTAAGATTCAACAAGTTTGTGCCTCCAATGACCATACAAAAGTATCTTAAGTTTAGATTCTAGAGATTCTTCAAAGCCAGATAAAGAAGACCAACCCATTTCTTTCTTTTTCTTCTTTTCATTTCTACATCGAAACAACTAAACTTTCTTCTATAAAAAAAAGGTGAAGGCTGAAACTGCTACAATTAAAATTAATTAAAAATTAAATGTGCTAGTATAGCAAACAAGTTTGTAAAAAGAAAGTCGGTCAGCTCACCAACACATAGGCCATACTTGTAAGTTAAATGCAGACTATTGATCGGTATCTCATTGCCAAGCAAATTTCTTTTTTCCATGCACTGATGTCTTCCTCTAAGAATCTAAACTACTTAAACAATCAAGAAGTTGCAGAAATACTCAATCCAACATAATATTATATTTATATTTTTTTTGAAAAAACTACATAATATGATATAATCCAACATAATAATAAAAAAAAAACAACAAAATCACTAATCTAAAATACCTGAGAATGAAAACGATTGCAGCTCTGGTTCATGCCTACTTCGTGTTCTAGTTGGGAGCAGGAATTGGAGAAGATCCAATATACTGCTTGATCAAAGGAGAACTTCATCTATCTAGTAATTGTCTCTACACTAATATCTAAAATCTATATGTGGACAAGAGATGTGTTTCAAAATATTGCAAGGACATCAAAGAAGATCATTATCATAACCTAGTGAAGTAAGGGTAAACAGAATATGTGGATAAGGATACAAGGCAACTCATATAAAGATTTGATGAAAAGTAGGAAGTAAATATTAAAAAACGTGAAAATTAGAAGCAACTAGACAACAAACTGGGGGAAAGTGAGTTACAATTGAGAAGATTAAAATTTTTCAAGGTGCATAAACAGTAAAGGAATATATCCATGACAAAAAAAACGCAAGATTTTGCCCTAAGTTAGCGTTGGGCTTCCATTATGAACATCATCAATTTGGTAGACGGTGACTGGCTTGGGTGATATACAATTAACTATAAATAATTTGATGTATTCCTGAGATATAAATTGTCTTTCCACAGCTTCAATCAACTATTACTTTGAGGGATTGAAGTTCAATTCATCCTTATCACCGAGTAACAGGGCATAAGTAATGAAATTTTTTTGACAACTATATATAAATAGCACCACCAAATATTGAACATTCTATAATTCAACAATGAGTTCAGTGGGCTAATAAACTCCTTAACCTCAGCGTTGGTTTGGTGGCTACTTGATTTCTTGGTGCAATTATATAAATCACAAGAACTAAAAAACACTCATCCAACCTAATGCTTGGAACAGCTAAAAGAAAAGTCATTCAACAACACTACTTACAAATTTAAAATGGCTCCAATATCGCCTCAAAGAAGCTGTCTCCAAGTTCCTCAAAATCACAGTCTACAGGGCATTTAAAATTTTAACACAGTTAATTAAATAAGGAAAAGTCAAACATGCTGTACTGACATTCCCAAGTAATTCATTGAAGAAGTCCAATCAATTGCATGTAGATGACACTTTTTAAGTCCAACTGAAAATAATGCAAATACAATCTAAAGACCAGTCTCTCAACAGGAAATGACAAAAGATTAAATATAAACCTTTCGCCAAAAAAGGCATTATTTTGGAATTTTGAATGCACAATGTAAAACGATAGAGATTTGATCGGTTAACAATCCAGTTTTAGACTTTGGCTACATACTCTTCATCTTATGCCTCAAAGGCTTAAACCAATAGCATCTATAGTAC
Source organism: Umbellularia californica (assembly GCA_028538565.1). Classification (NCBI taxonomy): domain Eukaryota; kingdom Viridiplantae; phylum Streptophyta; class Magnoliopsida; order Laurales; family Lauraceae; genus Umbellularia; species Umbellularia californica. The sequence goes on from JAPQWN010000002.1 coordinate 28,528,824, forward strand.
TATCATATTGGAGTTGTTTTAACAACAACTATACATAGCAGAGGAAAACAGATTCTAGAGTTCCAATTATCTAGGTGGACTACCATCAACTTGAGCAAAAACAGTTCTAGTTTTTAGCTTCCTTTGTTACAAAGCATGGAGGTTTTGAAGAGGATGATGTTGGATCATCTCCTTCACTCACTATGAAGATACAAATATATCTCAAGTAAATTCAATTCTCTCATCTCAATGCTACACCAACATCTATGAAGAATCCTAGAGTTGTTCAATAACCGCTAAATTAAATTCTTGGAGCTTGATTGTCACTACAAGAAAGTTGACTTTTAGCGGCGACTTTTTTAGTCGCAGTTTAATTTTGGCCACCAAAAACTCACCTTTAGTGGTAAAAATTTAATGTTGCCACTAAAGGTAATAGAATGCCCATATTTAGTGGCAACTTATATGTTGCAGGTAAATTTCCCCACTAATTCCTTGGCGGGAGTTTTTGGCGCCATGGGATTTTGGAGGGAAATAGATTTAGTGACAATTTTTAATTTGTCGTCGCTAATGGTGTATGGTTTTAGTGCCAACTTTTTATGGTCGTCACTAATGGCTTAGATTCTTACATTTAGCCGCGGTATATTTTTTGACACTATATGTTCTATTTTTTGTGGCTACTTTATATTGCCACTAAAGATATATCCCAAGAAAGTTGACTTTTAATGGTAACATAATTGCCATAATTTAATTTTCGCCACTAAAAACTCACTTTCAGTGCCGAAATTTGATGTCGACACTAAACGTATAATGGTGGTCACATTTAATGACAACATATATGCCGTAGCTAAAGGTCATTTTGGAGGGGAAGGAGATATAGTGGCGAGTTTAATTTTTTGCCACTAATGGTCTAGAATTTTAGTGACAACTTTTTAATTTCGTGGCTAATTGCTTAGTTGTCTTACATTTATCCGCGACATGTTTTTTGCCACTGTATAGGCCACCTTTTGTGGCGACTTTCTATTGCCACTAAAGATATATAAAGTTGGGTTTTAGTGGCGACTTTTTTTGCCACAAAAGAATCACTTTAGTGGGGAAATTACGATGTCAACACAAAAGGTATTATAGTAACCAGATTTATTGGCAACTTATAAGTCATGGCTAAAGGTTATTTTGGAGGGGAAAGAGGATTAGTAGCGAGTTTTAATCTTTCAGCGCTAATGTGGCCTAGGAGTCTAGCGAGAACCTTTTAATTCCATAGCTAATTTCCTGGGTGTCTTACTTTTATCTATTACTTTTTTACGGGGTATTGTCAAATTTGAATTTGAATGGGGTGGGTCCCACTATACGACTAATCACACACTATGAGATGCCAAAAAAGACTTCTAGCGGAATCAATGAGTCTTAAAATTAAGTTGGGTTGAGACTTGATCTTAAAAAAAATAAAGTAATGAGCGAGATTGAGGTGTCAGGAAACTTCGTGTATGACTAAAACATGTCGAGAGATCTATGCAAGAATAAACCATCTTTGCTTACACCGAGGCATGGATGAAAATTGCAATACTGGTATATTGGGACCACACCCTATCTCATAATAAATTATAAAATCAGATAAAAAAAAAAAAAAACACTTGAACAACTAACAAAGATATTTACACGAGAAAGTATTTTTTTTATCAGATTATGGTATTAAAAAAATTAAAAATGGAATGGATGTTGATATAAAAATTAATACAATAGTTGAATTATTCAATTTTAACAGTACTATGTACTAATTAATATTTTAAGTTTTTTTTTTTTTGGTCTTGGGAGAAAAGCCCTTTTATATTAGCTCTTAAGAATTGAATTAAAATTAGTGACTCTGGCAGAGGAAATGGCATTAGTAGTAGGGCAGTGAAAGGATTGAGGTTCAGCTCATTGGAATCGTCATGGGCGAGCCTGTTTCATGAATTTTAAAAAGGTTAAAAGCATGCACCACTTTGAAAAAGTTGGAGGTCAGAAACATTGTAAAACTGGATTAGGCATAACTAAATACTGCATTAATAGACAAAAAAACAAGACTATAAATAAAAATCCTAAATTGATTTTTCCCATTCAAATCAGTATATAAAAGTCAGTTTAAAATGAGTCTTATTTTAGTCTCTTGACATCAAAAGAGAAACCATTAATCGTCTAAAATGCAAAGTAGCTCAACTCCCTTGTAGAGGTCAAATCAACTCAGCCAAGTTTCAGTCACGTAAACAAGTTATAAGAATACCATTACCAAGTAAGCAATCAAACAGTGATAGAAAGTTACGTAATAAAAACATAAAATCGGTTCCACCATTCAAATGCAGCTTTGTTCAAAGACTCTACACCTGACGCTAAAACCAGATTCATTTTCTGGTCTCTGGACTTGAAGAAATCCATAAAAGACATCACTTGTACTTGCGAATCAGTTTGCTGATAATTTTAGTGTAGGAGGATGAGAGGACAGGTTAACCCAACCAAACAAATCCCAAATAAAATAGCCTGAAGATTTGGACTATCCAACGCTTGTCCAAGACATAGATGAGCCTATGAGAGTTTCAGAGGAGAAAGAAACAAACCCCAAGAAATCCTTAAAAAAATAAGGCAGAAACAAAACTCAGAGAAAAAAATACCAATTATTCAAATGGATAATCCATCATTATAGATGATTCGACATAAATCCCAATGATAACATAAGCCCAGGAACTCCATTGAATTAGAAAAATAGAAGAAGAGAGTCAGGAAAATAATGGCATCTAGAACAAAGTGAAGCCATAATCTTGCAAACCTGGGCACAAATTGAGAGCTCTTGGAGTTCTTTCACAACAACTTGGAAAAGGGTCGCAAGAGCGTCTGGTTAATCTTTTTTCTTTTTTTTTTCTTTTTGTTTTTTTTGTTTTTTTGATAATAGCATATTACCTACCGGAACTTTGCCTGTATTTTAGACTACCCCTTGTAGTTTGGTATTTTATACTAAACCTACCTGAAGTTTAAAGTATAATGCAAAAGTGACGGATTCTATTAGTATTAACGGCGTATATGAATAAATAGCTTGTAGGGCATACTTGCAGCAACTTATTATTCCAAATGGCTTTAGAACGAGACTTTTTTGCCCTTGAACCTAGCCTATTAAAAAATGATAGAAAGATTGAGTCGGTTTGCTTCAGCCATGAGCTTGTGAGCAGCTCTCGGTCTTCTTTTTTAGCCATCAATCTGTGAGCAACTGTCAGTCATCTTCCTCAGCCATATCAAATGCATTCCTCTTCTAACTCATATATCCAGTTTTCTCATGGTCAAAGCTCTCAATTTGATGGTGAAATTCGTTACCGTCACTGCGGGCATAGGGCTGCTTTGAGAACTTCCCGAACACAGCGGAACATGGGGAGGAGGTTTCTTAGCTGTGCACTATAATATGGGGTTATGCTTTGACCCATTTGTTTGATCTTCTTCATGTCTGGTCAACCCTGGTAGTATTAATGTATTTTTTTTTCATTTTATTCTCAGATCCAGCTAGCGTGTGGATTTTTTGAATGGGTTGATGGAGAAATAGAACTTGTGCCGAAGGAAGTAGAGAAGATAAACGAAAATTGGAGAAGATTTTTTGTTTAATCTTTTTTTTTTTAAATGAAGTGGAGAGGAGAAACGAAGAATGGAGAAGATAAACGAACGGACGTGAGGTTGGATCTGAGGAACTATGAGAAAAGGGCGTCATCAAAGTCGACATTTGGCCCATAAACAGATGTCTATAGAGGACAGAAACACTTGCATCCAATGGACCCCACAAGCAAGTGGGGCCATAGTGGTGTAGACAAATCTCAAATCGGCAAGCAACACACTTCTTCCCTTTTATCTAAGGACTAGTGGGCCCTGCGTGTGCAATACAAGTGCCCAGAACATAGATTTTGACTAAGATAATCCGAAACAATTAAGTTATTGGAAAAATTCATGGTAATGATCCCAATGGAGAAAGACCAGCTTACTTACCAGCCAGCCTAATTAGTTTGGCAAATTGATCAATTTGCATTTACTCATTGTTCTTATGAAATTCAGTAGAAATTTCAGTAGAAATAATCTAAAGAAGATGGAATAACAGATACATATTGAAAGAAAAATGGTTGAAAAAAAGTTGCAAACATTTCTACCCACAAATGAGTATGCTAAACACTCACAAATTTGAATATAGATCAATTATTGAGACCTTTTTTGAATTAAAATTTGTCTAAAACTTAGCGCCAATTAAATACCAAATTCATGTTGAGAAGCATCAAATGGCAGCAATATGAATACAAAGAAATTTGAACAACATGGAAAGGAGCGAGATTGATATCTCAAAATTAGAATTAGAGCAATGACTTAAATAACTTTCTTGAATTAAGGTGACACAACTACCAAATTTTGAACTCAAATTGAATTCTTCCTTGTGAAGAAGATAAAGATTTAATAAAATAAATCCATGCAAACTTGTGGCACTACTGTTAGCGTTTTATGTATCATAAATCAATTCTATTAGATTCTAATTTTGTAGGAAGTGAAGTTGTCAAATAAATACCATAGTTTCATCTAAGACAAGCAACTACAAAGAGATCTTTAGCCATGCACTCGCAGGGTGTGCATAACTACTTCCTACAAATTTCCTAAGAAAATTTACTGGAAAATTCATTATCCAAGCATTATAGTAATGTGGTTGTAACATTGGATTTATCAGCAGGAATCACCTCCAAGAGTAACATTGTTGCTGCCTAAGATGCCGCCTTGCTGAAGATTGTACCATACGTCCGCTGAAAAAATTGAATGTTAGGTAGCATTAAGTACTTAGTCCTTGGATGCCTTTTTTGTTGAGAACAAGACTCCTGTGGAACAATAAATATTAATACCACGTGGTTCACTCCAAATGCCTGACATAGACAATGAAAGTCTGAGAAATATTATTTGAAAAAAGGTATCAAAACGTTGAATACACCAAGTTTATCAAATACTATAGGCAACTATGAACCCGAAAAAGGCTTGAGAACTTTTTAGGAGACCAGAGATATGAAAGTTTCCATCATCCTGCAGTACACATAGCAACAAAGCAAAGGAAAAAAAAAAGACACTCAATTGGGTAAACTTAAAACCTAATTAAAAAAAATCCAACAATGGAGGACCATGAAAAGAGAAGTCCACAAGGTCTTGTCTACTCTACCAAATTGCACAGTGGTGGTATAGAGACCCCATATACAAAAGTTACATCATTCTGAAGCAAAGAGAAGACCACAACACAGAAACATGAAATAAAAGTCCACAAAAGATGCACCAAGAGGCGTTAGTCTCAATCCAGCCTCAGTTCAGTATCAATTCACTTTTCTAAAACCAATATTCTCATTCTGTGTTTGGTTTTGAGATGTTTGGGTTGGTAGTTAGGCACTTCCACAAAAAACCAGTGCTCATTTGAAATTTGAAAATCAAGCTTCGCGTGCCCAAGTACCCAGTGCATCAACCCTAATGAAAGTTTTAAACAATCAAAAGGAGGAGAAATTAAAAAAAAAAAAAAAAAAAACCAACCCAAACATGTGATCAAAACCATTTTCAACTATAGTAGTGTCATTTCCAGTTTAAAGTTTCAACAATAATTCATTGGGAAGAGAAACCTTGGCAGTTGACATTTAAATTCATAACCTATTCTTAACAAAATGGATAAAAGATCAAGAATCTACTCTTTACAATATATCTACTCTTTAAATCCATAACCTATTGAAGCTTCGACCTAGATTTTTTTCCTTTCTAGTATGAGGTGGTTAAGGACTCTATTCGAGGATTATATAGTGCATAGCGTGTGAATTATACTATTATTGGTGATTACACATGTTGAGCTTGTTTCTGATATGATAGACTTACATAGAATGATAATTACATACATCTCATCTATGGTTCTAGTTAAAGGTGACTCAATGCATTTATTTGAGGATTATAAAGCACGCAGTTTGTCAATTGGACTGTTTTTGTGAGTAGTATGATAAGACTTTTCTTTTAAGTACTTAGATTGGTAACACTTTGGCCGGAGAATTCTCTAGTTGTTCAACTATAGTTAGTTAATCCAGAGAGTCATATAAGAAAAAGAAATATTGACCAGAAAAGATGAATACAAAAGAATCTAATATTCAATATAATTTTGCAATTAACAAAAGATTTAGAAGGATGAGAAGAAAAAACTTAAATTATAAGATAGTCAAAAAACCATGTTAGATTTTTCTATGGAATCAAGAGTCTTCCATTTAAGTAGTAATATTGAATCTTGATCGAGTACAATATAATCATTCTTTTTATACATGATAAGACAGAGTATATATGTGAGCATCAGTAATCAGAAATTTAGAATGCAGGAAAAAAATAAAAGAGTAATAGACCTTAGCAATTCGCATTGTTTCATCAAAAGTGAAACCTTGCTTTGCTACTTACTCGACAGGTTCCTAATTTGCAAATCTATCTCACTAACATCCCATCCTAACCATTTAAAAAAAAAAAAAACAAGAAAGTCTCAAAGCTAGTTAAAAATATTATTGTAGTTGGATTAATGGCATAATGCATGCGTGATCAATGACATAATGCACATGTGAACTGGAAGAAAACAAAATCACACGATGATCTAATTATCAAGACAATCACACTTGGTTCCAACATAAAGTCATAAAGTTCACATGCATATATTTTGCTTGCATAATGAATAACATCACCCGTTGAGAATAAGAGGCATAAAAAGAAATTAAAATTAAATTCTAAATAGTAGAATAAAAGACAATTAATCACAGCAACATAGTAGAGTTTCTCAATTTTTTTTCTTTTCTTTTCTTCTTTTTTTTTTCTTTCGCCATATGCATATTTCAAACTAATATAACATCTTGAATGACAAACCTTTAGATTGAAACGAGAAGCAAACATATATTAAAACATGGTACAAACTACAAAATTAATAATAATAAACCAAGGAATAAATCTACAGTAAAAAAGTCATCCAACCCTTTTTTTGACAAGTAAATTTCTTTCACTCATTAGTGCTTGGATCCAAATTCCATAAGAAGCTTACTCTTAGGGCCTGTTTGGATAGGCCAAAAATAGAGTAGAGTGAAGTTAAATGGGCCCTAACAGTCTAAAATTTCAACTCTACCCCGTTTGGATGAGTCTGGCCCGATAGATGAAGTAATGTTGCAAGCCACATGTACTCTACTTCACTTCAACTCTAAATACTTCCATTTCCTTGAGTAAAAGTGGATTCTACCTCAAGCTTTAACTTCAAAATAAGCATCCAAATGGAGTGAAGTGAAGTACTCTATTTTAACTTCAATCTACTTCTCTTAACTCCACTCCACATGTGAAATTCACTTCATTTTACTCCACTCCTCATTTATCCAAACAGGCCCTTAGGGCCTATTTGGATAAATAAGGAGTAGAGTGAAATGAAGTGAATTTCACATGTGGAGTGGAGTGAAGAGAAGTAGGTTGAAGTTAAAATAGATTACTTCACTTCATTCCATTTGGATGCTTATTTTGAAGTTAAGGTTGGAGTAGAATCCACTTTTACTCAAGGAAATGAAAGTATTTAGAGTTGAAGTGAAATGGAGTACATGTGGCTCACAACATTATTTCATCTATTAGGCCAGACTCATCCAAACGGGGTAGAGTTGAAATTTTAGACTGTTATGGCCCATTTAACTTCACTCTACTCTATTTTTTGCCTATCCAAACAGGCCCTTAAACTGATGCACGAGAAAGAGAAGCTAGAGATGCGGTGACAGATTGAAATATGGACTTCAATGGACTGCCTAAATAAAATTAAATCATTTTCTTAATATTAGAAAGGGAATGAAATTATAAATAGATAATATTTTAACAAATGATGTAATTAAGGCAAGAGAACATGAAATGCCCTTCTCCAATCTACACCTAATGAAAATGTCCATAACGACCATTGTTTGTATTTAAATTGAAAGAAACTTAACAACCATATGAATACATGTCTTTTTGAACAAAACAAAGTTCCTCTATCAACATGAGTTTATTAAATAAAATAATAGTAGCAGCTTTTTTTTCCTTTTATCTCCTATTTATTGTTCTGGCATAATAAACCAGTTTTTTTTTATCTCCTATTTGGTATTTCATTTTTTTAAATGTGGATAGAGATTTTTTTTAATGAGGATATGTCTACAGGCATTATGTAGTGTTTTCCACTATGACATGATTAGATTATTCGAGTAAGATTCTTATTACATTACCCAAGAATCATTTGATTTCATTCTTTTTTCTTCATATTTAATGCCCCCATTATTATATATTATAGACGTATGATTCGATTTCAAAATTGAGCTCTAATTTCACAATTGATTGCAAAATTGGAGCTCAATTTCGATTTCAATTTTAATTTGAGGAGAGATTTTAGGGATTTGGGAGAAATTTTTGATTTTAGTCATCTAAATATAGAGTCCAACACATTTAATACATCTATTTACACATTAGACTTATAGATAATGATGGTTTCTCATGTGATCTCAAAATATTATATTCTTTCTAACCTATAAGGATACACGTTGCAGAGATCTATAGTCATAAATTATAAATCTATGATTATAGATCTCTGGTTAAATAATTAATTTTAAATTATTATTTTTTTAATATTATAAATTATATTGCCTGCGATAAACGCGGGCGTGTAGTAATTAAAATAGACCCACTTGCAATTACAGATAAAGGCCTCATATGACCAACATTCCAGGGCTGAACTGCTCAAATTTTCAAGAATTTCACTCAGCCTGTGCCCAATCTACCCTCACTTGTAATTATAGATTGTGCACATGAATAAACCATGTCAAAAGTTAGAACATAATAGAATAGAGGCCAATAAAGGAAACATCTCCAATCAAATTTCCAAGAATTTTAGTCACCATGTGCCCAATTGATTCTTACTTGTAACTACAAATTGTGCACATAAGTAAACCGACAAATCAAATAGAAAAAAAAAGTTACAAGTTAAAACAGGACATAATAAGGCTACTAAAGTAAATATCTCTAATACAATTTCCAAGAATTTCACTCACCATATAACCAATCGATCCTCACTTATAACTCCAGATCGTACACATGCATAAACCAACAAAAAAAAAAAAAAAAAAAAAGAGTTAAAAGTAAGAACAAATTAGAATAGAGGCTAATAAAGTAAGAACAAATTAGAATAGAGGCTAATAAAGTAAACATCTGCAGTCCAATAATCACCCATGAGATGAAAACAAGCACCCACTTGAATTACAGACACCGTGTGCCATTAAATTTATTATAACAAAATGATACCTTAAAATGCAGCCATTCACAGTGAAGCAAACTAAAGTTACAAAACTAAAGATAAATTTGACACAAGAAGAGGAGAATCGAAAAACCCAATTTTCATCTATAGGATATAATTACATAAAATAATCAATTGACTTAGCAATAGAAGAATTAGGAAGCAAAAGAAAAAAAAAATGACTGAAAAAATAGGCACCTGATATGATAATCCAAGAAAAGGTAAAGGGCCTTGAATACTAAGGAAGAACAGATGAGGAGAGGCGTAGAGAAAGTATTTTGCTGACAATATATATATATATATATATATATATATATATATATATATATTTGGTAGAAGAAGAAAAAATGGCGTTTTTATTTGAGATTTGAGATAAAACCAAGAAATATGGACTTGGTGGAAGTTGGGCCTACAACGTCTACTTGGCAAACATACATCAGCCACAGGTGTAGAGATGGGATTTGGATCCCCAGTTTGGACCAAACAGGGAAACCCTGTTTGGACTAATCAGGGGATGACACTTTTGTTTTGTACATGTTTTGTACTTGAAAGACGAAAGACAGCATCGTTTTTTAAACTCAATAAGCTTATGTGTCACGCCCTTATTGGTCCAAACAGGGGATCTGATTCCGTAGAGATGTGGTCTCGCTGTAATTTTTCTGAGTCCGGATCACCTATTGCAGATATTACACCTTCATCGTGAGTGGACCAATAAAGGTCTGTCGTCCGCCACGTCATCTAAAAATTTAAGTGATTTTCTTTCATCTGGTTTAAACTTTTTTAAACTTCAAAATCACCTAAATTTTTAGATGACGTGGCCGATTGTTATTATTCCACTCATGGTGAAAGTGTAACAAATATGATAGGTGATTCGAACTCAATCTTCCTTCCATATGTCAAAGAAAGTAGGCTTCCATCTGGCAAAGTGGGCCCCACCCACAGGAGTTTTGTAGAGAATTTCATAAGCATGTCACTTCTTGGCTTTTATATAAGGGGAATAGATAAGGAATCTAAGGGTAATAGATATACATTATGATAGAAGCCAATTGATTTGTATTAAATAAATAAAATTTGGGACCCAACATCAAAGAGCGCATCTGGTGTAGTGGTATCATAGTACCCTCCCACGGTACTGACCAGGGTTCGATTCCCTGGATGCGCATTTTCATCTTTCCATTTTATCATCTCTTTATTATGGCTTATCAATGTAAGTCGCAACCTGAGCCCGAATTTACTGGGTAGTGTTATTTGTCTTTTCATTTTTGTTGTATTATTTATCTTTTTTTTTTTTTTTTTTTTTTTTTGTAGTATAATTTCCCTATGATTTATAAGTAGTGGGTTGGATTATAGTTGAGTTGGCTGGATCAAAGTACGTACAATCAGTTGGCATGGGTTTATCTATGATTTTTTTTTAATTTTATTTTTTTGTGTATACATCCACTCTAATGTTTGTAGGATTTGTAAATAGGTCTGTATGATTTGAATATTTAGTGATGCATCCTACACTTTTCATTTTAGTACTTTTAATGTCCTCAAGATCAGTTGCCTTCCAACTCCGACCATCACAATTTCTTAAAGTGAAATGATACTTTTGAGGGTCTCTTTATTTCTATATGCATATTTCAAAAGCTTATAGCACATTTAGTGACTTATTTTTCCCTAAAGATTATAACATTTTTAGTTACTAAAGTACATTTAGTGGGTAATAGTAATCTTATATAAATTCATTTCATCATTACAGCGAATATATATTTCATTAAACCAAAATCAATTAAAATAACAATCAGCATTTGTTCTTATAATTGGTTCATTGGACTGATCAAAGTTTTAAAATACATGACTAGGCTTCCTGGGTAAGAGAGTTATTGAGTGAGAGACCAGGGACTCGGAATAAAATAATTTTTTTTTTTTTTTAAATAATGATACTCTATGTCATGGTCCTTGTCCATTCTCATTCGGACTATTGATTTTGGCGGATATGGAAGGTATTAAAATGAAAAGGCATGACTGTATTGTAACATAGACATTTGCTATAGTACATTTAGTGGGAGTTAGTGAGCCTATATAAATCTATTTTTATTTAACTTGGCCTATCTCGTTGAATTCAAATCGATCATAACGACTATCAACACATGTGCTTATAGTTAGTTATAATTGATCTAATTCAAGCACGACCCATCCTTGGATTGATAAAATTCTTTAAATACATGATTGGGTTTTATATACATGAGAGAGTTACTGAAATAAAATCGGCCGGAACTTGGGATGAAATCATGGTATTTTTTTAAATAATGACATTCATTTTTGTTTAATGGATATATAAGGCCATAGCTGGTTATATATATATATATATATATATATATATATATATATATATATATATATATATAAACTCAACATAAGCCTTAGGCTGATCATTCTCGGTAGCACTAGTGATTTTGGAGACATGAAAGATACTAAAATGAAAAGGCAGACACGTGTCACTAAATATTCGAACCAAAGGCCTATTTACAAATTTTATAAACCTTAGCGCAATTGGATCATCATCAAATGGGGTTTATATACTTCTGGTTTGTACCTATGTGCATTCAGACAAGGTGTGGTCTTACAAAAGCTCTAAATAAGATCTCAGCTACTCTGCTACAAATTTGTAAAGCATATATATACATCCCCATTATACCAGTTGTCAAGGATTGAATACACACGCACAATCTATGAGAAACAATCAATCAAGCACACACCACACAATCCACAACATATTCATTTACGTGGTTCGAAAAACTTGCCTACGTCCACGGAAAATTCACGCTGGATCATTATTCCTGGAGATCACCACACAAGAAGAACAACCCTCTTCTCGTGTAAACAAGAGTACAAACGCTCATTGTCTCTCTCAATCTCTGTCAGACAATCTCAGTCTCTCTCTCTCTCTCTCAGAGTACAATGCCCTCATCACTCAGTATAAATACATGAAACCCTAAACCTCTAGACACCCACAACCGTCGGATCTAACCTTATTACATATGGTTCAGATTAAACTGACAAATTACAAATTAACCCTTGTCAACCTAATTAATGTCTAGATCATGTTTCACCAACCCTTCAATCTCCCACTTGAAGACTGATCATACTGAATGGCTTTGATAATAGCAGAATATGACTGCGAATCTCAATACCTCATCTTCATGCTTGAAGACCAACCGAAGTTGAGAATAAATCAGGGGCACCATTTTGTGTCTTGCTATAACTTTTTAAAAGTATTAAACTATTAATGTAAGTGTAACTCTAGGCCAACCCTGACATGTGGGCCTGACTGAATTCATGTAATCAACTTGCATATAATAGGGTCAGTTTTGTTCCTGGAATTCCTGTAAAAAAATCTCGCACATCTGGGAATTTCCAAATCCTTGTAAAAAAATTCTCTATTTCTACAATATAATTTGAAGAATCAGAAAAGCCTAAATTTTCAAATGCTAGAAAACCAGACATCATGATCCCTAAAGGTGGGCCCCACATTATAATTCCTAAAATGGATGTTCTATTTTGTATTTCCCTAACTACCACAATTTCTGAAAGAGTGAGTTTCATTTTGTTAATTTTTAAAGGTGGGTCTCACATTGTGATATTCATGAAAATATTTCTAATGGTGGGCTCTTATGCTCCAATTCCTTTAAAAAGTTTATCTCATGATGTAATTTTTAAAGGTGGGTCCCATGTACAATAATTCTTAAACGGTGGGGCTACATTATCATTCCTAAAGGTGGACCCACTTTGTAATTCTTAAAGATGAATCCCATATTTTGGTACTATAGCTGAATGGGTTAAGTCTAGATCTTTGTTTCTTTGAAGTCCTGATTAACCAACTTAACCCGGCGACGCATTCAAAAAGATTTAGCTTAATAATTTGATAATGTGTTGCACGTACAACAATTCTTAAAAAGTGCTTGTCTGTTTGCAAGGGATAGAGTAAGAGTGGAGTAAGTATACATGCATTATGCATAACATTAAAGAGTGCGTTGAAATAAAATGAGTCACTACAAAAAATGTGAGTTTTAGCGGCAGAAAAAAGAATATTATTCAACACAATAATCAAATCGCGGAATCATCAATACATACAATCTACATCAATGGCGAGATAAACACAATATATATAAAAACAAAGCGGATGCAAATAACAAAAGTGCATTAAGTTCCACAAGTTGTACTCAATTTCATGATTTTATGCATTTGGGGTTATCTTTGGAAATATGGTCAAAATGGGTCAAAATACATTGAATTGCATGATTTTTATGAAATTAGGGGTTTTCATCTCATTCATCACTCCAAAATTAGTTTTTTTTTTAAATTTTATGCATACCTGCTAATTTTGGCACCATGTGTTATTTTTGGGAAGTTCGTCATTTTTTGTGCACCAAGCATGCATGTTAGGTTCATGTTCATATTCCTCACATATGATTAATGACAAATTTGTTTCTTTCAATTTGTAGGAGAAATCAAGAATTGGAGCCTATGCATTGGTGGAATTTCAGAGAGAAAGAGAATAGTTGCTAGGCTATGGACCCACTCTTAAACCCAACTATAGGAATCCATGAGTTGTGGTCCCTACCACTAAAACACATGCTCACATGGTGGATTTTATGAAACTCATACGTGTTCACATGGGGGATTACATGAGAAAGAATCCCATTATTTTATGCGATTTTCTTTGCCTTGTCATGTGGATGTACAAGACCCTAGATGGGACACACATGAGATCTCATCTTTCCATGATTTAGTCAACATGATTGTTTTGGAGCTCTACTTGGCAAGGCTTGCTCATAAAGAGAACTATTTTGGAAGGGAATATTTTCCTCACCAAGAAGTTTCTTGGAACCTAAGCTAATAGTCTTTTGCAAGAAAGGAAGGAGAGCCTAACTAGGAAACAATTCTTAGCAAACCTATGGGCGCAAAAATCTATATAAGCAGTCAGCCACTACATTGAACATCCAAGCACTTGGTTCCCTTTAGTTCACAAGTCCAAGAGGCCCACTCCAACCATCCCCTTCCCCTTTCTCTCTCTAAGTCCCTTTCTTCTTCTTCTTCTTCTTTCTTTTAATTCTTTTAGGCATAGGTTGAGAAACCATGTTGAGTGAATGAAAAAGATTGAAGAATATTAATTTCTTCTACTCCAAGATCAATGAATAAAGACACTGCTTGGATTGATTCTAAGTGTTCTTTATGTAAGTAGTTTAGTTTTTTATTTTTAGTTCTTTTATGTGTTTTGATTGGAGACAATATTTCGCATGATTAGATCTAAGATTTTGAAAATAAAAAAAATGAATTTAAAAGTCAAGAGACATCAACTAATCACTTGCATTTTTTTTCATACTCTCAGAAGAGAGAACTTCATAATCGCATTTTCAATGCTTGTATAATCGTCTAGTTTCTAGATCTTTGATACATCTTTTCCGCCTTTTATTTTTCCACCTTTGTTCTTTTTATTTTCAGAAAATTTTCTGATTAGTTTTACATCAATTTTATTGATTAGGAAACTTCTATGTGCATCTATTATGTTAGATTGGAAACTTTCTATTTATGTTATTTGCATGATCTATGGCTGGAAAGTGATTAGTGCATTAATTAGAATTAGGTTTCATGTTTAAAATTATATTTTGTTGTTAAGAATCAAAGTTTGTGGACTAATTAGAAAAATTAAATTCAGACTTGGTATGTGAATAATGAAAAATTCTGCACAGTTTCAACATATTTGACCCTATTGTGTTCGAAAAGTGCGTGAGTGAAAAATCAAGAAAATGTAGGTTTTTTTAATTTCCTTGAAAAATAGCATATTTAAATTGTACAATAAGGAGTTTTAGACCCTAAAATTTCAGCCAAAAAATCCCTCGGGAAATGGGCTAACTAGTGGCCTAAGTAGGGGTACTCAGCAAGGTCGTAGCATATTTCTAGCACAAAACTGTTCAACTAGGCATCTTTAGGAGATAATAACTTTTTCATCTTAATTTCGTTCTCACTTCTGTTTTTTGGTTTTTTTTCATGCATCATCAAGGTTCGAATTGCAGCCAATAGATCTAGGTTTGGATCATTTTAGGTAGGTCGTACAGTCCAGTGAATACAAGCCTGTGCATAAGTTTTTTCATACTTCGAATTTTTTAGCATTCATCAGATTTTTTGAAACTTGCATTCTTTGCATTTAGGGAATCATAAATCATCCATATTTGCATTTTAAATTGTTTTGGAAAGTGGGATCTAATTTAGGAAGTTTTACTTCTATTTTTCATATTAAATTGGTTGTTTTGATGAGTTTGTTCTTTTGTAGGCTATTAGATATTTTAGGATTGCTTAAGATTAGGTTTCCTTTATTACAATAGTTCTTTTATTTTTGAAAGCATTGTAATTAAACTTTTTACATTCATTTCTTTTAGCAAAGTTGATATAATTTGATTAGTTTCTTATTTAGGTGAGATTTAGTTTCCAATTAGGACAATTTAAAAGTTGGAAAGTTTTTTAAATAACATTGCTCCCTGTGGATAGACCTGGACTCACCAGATTATTACTACATCGCGGCCTTGCACTTAGGGCTGTCGTTCAGGGCATCGGTACTTAACATAGTTGTCAATTCCATTTCGGTCTCCATTATGGTTTGGTCTCCAAAATGAAATATTTCGGAGTTTCGGAATTTCGGTTAAACTTTCAGAGTAACTTTTCAAAAAAATAAAAAAATAAAAAATATATGTAACTAAAAGAATAAAATAAATACTAAAATTTTAGCATTATATTTAAATTTGACTTATGTCATGTTATACCCACACACACCTTACACAAAGTCCCACATCATTAGCACTCAAATCAATTCTTCAGGTCTTAAAAATAAATAAATAAAGCCACAAAAGAGTTCTTTTTTTTTTTTATAACAATAGAAAAATGAAAGAGGTTATTGGAAAAAGGGTAAAACCCTTTTGAAAAGGGCATTTTGTCCTTTTTCCCTTTGATAGGCCGAGAATGCTATGCAGAACATTCGAGATGACGTTAGATGAGACTGTTTCACAAAAGATTTCAGACGAGAAGAAGAGCGGGGGTAGGTGGTGCCATACGACTGGAAATGGCGAGTGGGTAGCAGGCGAGCGGTCCGGACCTCCAGTTGGGTACCCATCTTCCTCCTCCTCCTAATCTTCTTCTTTTGCTTCTTCACATAGTTAAAAACTGAGAAGAAGCTAAGTTTTTATAGGAAAAAAACTCAAATGAAAATCTGTATCTTGCCTATTTTTGTCAAGATCTAGGAGTTTCCACCAAAATTCCAGGATTTCGGCCGAAACAAAACAACCGGCCATTCCACCGGAATGAAACATAAATGACAACTATGGTACCTAAGCACCATATGTGGTATCATCGGGTTATGATAATCTAGCAAGTAAATAAATGTGAGGAATAATATAAAATGCATCAAATAGACTAATGATAGTAATAGATCATAAGAGCAATAACATATGGAATGCTAGTGATGCAGGCCTTAGGGTTAGGGCTTGGGATGGAAGTGCTAAAAGCACAATGAGTGCCGAAGCACGTGTCCGAAGATACAATCAATCTCCGCAGAGATAATAACAAGGACGTACCTCAATAGGAAAATCCAATTTCATTAATCAACTCTCTGAATAATTCTTTACTACACTGCCAGATAAATAGAAAAACACAACTTAAACTCTAAGAAACCTAATTAAAATAGGAAACCAAATAAATAGGAAACCTAATCCTAAATAACATTCTTTAAATAAAATCATAAACTAATGAACTATAATTAGTTAATAAAATAACCTAAATCTAAGTGGGCCCTACACATGTGGCCATGGGGTCTATGCTACATCATTCTCCCCTTTTTGGAGAAAACTCGACCCCGAGTTTTATAGCTGTCCTCAAGAATAAAAAAATTCATCGCATGAATCCTCAATTTGCTGGTTGGTCTTCGTTTTCTTTACAAGGCTTGAAAGCTTGACATGACCTTTTCTTCCAACTTAAATGAGGCTTGACACACTGCTTCTTTTGGTAATTGGATTTTGCATTAATGCAAGACCGAATGAAGTGATGATTTAATTCTTGAATATTGGCCAATTGCACACATTCTCCAATTAGAATTGGCCGATCTTCGGGGACAAAGTCAATATGAGGAATTTTGATGATGCAAACTTCTTTGACAATCTCCTGATTAACGATCTTCTCATCGGATAGTTTAATCTGATTTTCTGGAGGCGGGCTTGCCATAGGATCCATTAGATGATTAGGCTCCTTAATGTTATCTTCATTGTCCGTTTCTTCTTGTTCCACTTGTAAATGATGAGACTCAGGCTCCTTTTCTTCATATTCACATGAGGCATGCATCCTCCATGAGTGGTTCCATTACTGGGACTTCTTCGATTGGCAGAGACTTCTCTTCTTGCATCTTAGCTTTTCGGAGGCGAAAATGCTTTATCAAGTGCTCAACACGGATCGTTTCCCAAAATGCTTCATACATATCGTTGCATTCCTTCTCTACATTCTTTAATATATTTGGTCTCAAACTGTTGAGAAAGTAATTGAAATCAAGAGTATCTCCCAATTCACATAAATAATGTAGCCTTTCAAATTCATAAGCATATTTCACGACAGACAATTTTCCTTGTGTCACAGTAATATACTACTCAAAGCAGTCTTCATTTGCATAATATCTTTTCCCATATCTGATTGCATACGTCATCCTTTTAGCCATTTCGTTGATTTCTGTAAGCTCTTTGTTGGATTCTGTAAGCCTTCTATTTTTTCCAAGAAATTGCAAGTCCATCTTGGCTGACGATTCCATATTAACTTGATGCAAAGACTGAAAATTTTAATGCTCTTCAAAATATAAATCAAACTGACCAAATGTGTAGATCTCACTGATTGGAGAGCAAATGTGAAGACGGATCGTCGATCGGAGTCTGGATGGAGAAGATCTTGCTATTTGAAGATGAATGGCTGAATATTTATGGAATATGACGAATCTAGGCCCACTTGCTGATGAAATTATATTTCTCCTCTATTATTCTATTCTTCTTCTTCTTTCTCTGCTTTTCTTTCTCGCTTTACTGGGTAAGGGATAGGGGACGATTGCGTTCTACTGGGAAGCGATTTGGGTTTCGGGTTTGGTGATTTGAAGTGATGTGGGGTCTGGGGAAAAGTACGGATTTGGGTGTTGATGCTCAGGGATTTGGGGTTGGGATTTTGGGATTGGGGCTAAGGGGTTTGGGAAAAAGTATGGATTTTAGGTGTTGATGCTTAGGAATTTGGGATTGGGGCTGGGGCTAATTGAACGGAAAGAGAGATAGGGTTAATCACGCCGATGATCAAGGGATCGTTCGGCTCTGATACCAATTAATGCAGGTCCTAGGGTTAGGACTTGCGGTGGAAGTGCTAAAATCATGATAGGTGTCGAAGCACGTGTCCGAAGACACAATCAATCTCTGCAGAGATAATAAACGAGGGCGCACCTCAATGGAAAAAGCCAATTTCATTAATCAAGTCTCTGAATAATTCTTTACTACAATCCTATATAAATAGGAAAGCACAACTTAAGCTCTAAGAAACCTAATTAAAATAGGAAACCAAATAATTAGGAAACCTAATCCTAAATAACATTCTTTAAATAAAATAAAAAAGTACTGACCTATAATTAGTTAATAAAATAAACTACATCTAAGTGGGCCCTACACATGTGGCCATGAGGTCTACGCTGCATCAGCTAGACATTAAAGCATGAATAATTACCAACCACATAAATCATCTAAAGATGAAGCCCTAGCTACACTCTCTAGCAATATGGCAACCCTCATGGGTGCAATAGAAACATACCCAGGCAAGCTTGGCAATCAAAAGCATGCAAACAATGCAGCTGCACATTATCTCACATAATGTACGCTGACCCAATGGCGTACAACCATCTCCCGATCTGCAGACGATAGCCACAAACACACCACAAACCCAATCTACGGTGAGGCGCCCTAAACCGTGGGAGACCTAGTCCACCGAGGAGTGAATAACTCGAAGAATCAAGGACTGTACATCCCACACACTCGGTGCTACAACTAAGCCCTCGTTGGGTATTACCACCAAACACATAGCAAGGTCAAACAAGGAGGACTACCCCCCACCACAACCAAGTAGTCCTCAATACCCAATAGCCCATAATAGTCTTGCATACACACCAAACCAACACAAAATAATAACAAATAGAGTGGATAAATGCTCATGTCATGTAATGTGCAAAGTCACTAACCTACCGGATAGAATGATTAAGGAGTCAAGGGGAAAAGCACTAACCAGCCTAGGTTTAGGATTGTCCTTTGAATATAAGGTCTCTATGGTCCATCACAGTGGATCATGGGCTTGGGATGCTCGGATGTTTATTTGGTACTACCGAAGTTATTGGCACTCCAAAATTCCGCTTGCCACCCACATGGCCCCATACGGGTCCCATAGACCAATTGTGAGGAGACGTTAAGCTCAAACATCCCCTCATTAAAGGGCCAATCCTAATATATTAATTGTAGTTAGGCTAAGGGTTATGATCCTAGAGGTATGGGTCCAAAATTCCCAAAGTTCCAGTTTCTAGGAACTTGTCCGCGGCCGACTGTGAACCCTTTCTATTTTTCATTTTTTTGGCCCGAACTTAGCACGAGCCAGTTTTGCTAGTTATCATATGACGCTATTATGTTATGTGATCATGAAATCTTACAATATCCAAATTTATTAATATTTCGTTATGCAATTATCTAAACACTCTCTAAACTTTAAAAGAATGCAACAAAGAATCTAAATTAAAATTACAAGTAATTGGATTGCAGAATTAAAAAAATCAATCAATATTTCTTTTCTTTTTTTCTTTCTTGGAGGAGGTGTTTTTGGGATGATTTCCTTTGGATTTTCTTTTTCTTTTTTCTTAGTGAAATTGACAATCAAACGAAAACCAAATATAAGATACCGGAATCGGAGCAAGACAAGCTCAGCGTCTCTTGTACCAAAATATAGTGGAATTGTTGGGCTGGAGCCATCACACAAGTCTTTTCGACCTTCCTGGTGCAGAAGTCATCATTGTCGGTAGCCCATGGAGTCATCATACATGGAGGGCGCATTCTCAATGAGACAGAGACACATCATATCTGATAGAGCAAAGATAAATATCTTTTGAATGCTTATAATGCAAAAATGAGGATGATAGTCTTATCTAATCTTGTAGAGGATTTCTTTCCTTTCTTGAGATGATTACATGTTGATTTCCTATTTTTATAAAGTGTGTATGTTTTCTTTTACGTCTCCCTGACTAATGCCAATCAGCTATTTTGCTAGATCTACAAGATCTTCTTCGAAATTCCAAAACTACTTAGGTGATAGTTACATGGTCCCGTGTACACACGGAAAATTAGCCCACTAAAGTGGGAAAAAAGTCTGCACATGCAGGAAAAAGCCCACACAAGTGGAAAAGGAGCTCTGCACAAACAAATAGAGGTGACATACTTGGAATTCAAACCCCAGCTAGCCAGGTAAGAATTGACGCCGGAGCCATTCTTGAAATCTGAATACTATTCGTAGTTCAGACTCGTGAATAACTAGTGAACTATAAATGTACCTGCTCAATAGTACAAGCCACTCAAAAGCACTGTAGTTGTGTTGATCCATATCTAACCAGTATCTCAAATTGGAGCTAAACCACCTTAAGATTGATCATTAGTAAATCATGAAGTTAAATTTTTATTTTTATTTCAGCCATGATTTACATGTAATTGATCTAATTGTGTGCCGAGCCCTATCTTACTAAAGTTTCAAAATGAAAAGAACAACAATTATTCTAAGTGGCTGAATTTTAGATGGATTTTAAATGTGGGCATTAGTTATGGACTAAATTAAAAGCATGGGCTCAGATGAATTGCTTCATCGAACTTGTTGAATTCCAACTTTTAATAAAACAAATTAAAAAGCAAATCAAATGAACCTACTCCATTGAGTTTCCTGATCAGTTTTAAGTTTGAATTACGAATTGTGAGCTCTAATGCAAATTAATCAAAATTTTAACTATGACAAAGGTAGATATAGATGTGCTCAATGGGGTAGCTAACCAGAGTAAGTCCAATGGCCCAGTTGATCATGCACTTGGCCAATTATGGGTTAGGCCAAGTGGGCCAACTGGCTGTGGACCTATTTCTAGACTTTGAGCCTCATGATGCACTAGGACTGCATCAGACAGTCCACTTGTAGATGGAAAAAAGGTGGCCGGTGGCACAAAATTTTAATGCCTTGCAATCTTGAATTTGTATCTTGCTACTGTCAAGGATCAACCGACTGTTAACACTTAATATCCAATCAGGTGGGACCTGTGATGAGGAAAAGCAAATTATATTATGGACAAAGCAATCTGCACATGCTGATGCCCCTTCCAGCTACCCACATTATCGATCATCAGTAGGGTCAACTGCTGATGGGAAATAAACCAAAGGGCTTCACAGCAAACTGTAACTATCTGAACTACATTTTGAAGACAATTAACAGATGAAAATAACAAGCACTCTATGTTCAATGGCAGATAGAAGATACACAAGCAAGATTAAGATTACTCAGTGCAGGAGACTGATTTCAATGGCAGTTTGGATCAATGAAAGATGACCACATCCATAAGGACATCCTTGGACTAGTGTGCTCTAGCAAATAAACCAGTTAAAATAAGAAATGAACTACCATGGCGCAAAGAGGGTAAAATGTCCAAGGTGGAGGCCTGAAAATGCAAAAATGACCAAGTAGAGCATCCTAAGAACCATGCTGCATGAATTGTTTAAAAATTAGTCACATATCTGTGTTGGTCAAATCTCCTCAAATGAAAGCATATCAGATTCTAAATGTATTCTTCAGAATAACTGATCAACGCACCTGTGTTGGCTACATCTTGGAGATGCCACCATGTGGACTCTTCATGAATTCTTCAATTGCTAGTTTAGACATTTTTTAGTTCATAAAATGTTCAGCTTTTCTTCTTTGGAAATCTAACTAAAATTGAAGAACGTATTACTTGATCACTAGAGTAAGATTTGTAAATAATATTCTACTGGTGCTATTTTTGCAAATCATTTTTATTTATTAAAAAAAAAACATTTTATTTAAAATTAATCCTATGTTTTGGGAATTGCCAAAATGGAAACCTACTACCCATAGATTCCGACACACATCCATATTCATACAAATTTAGCCTGAAAGTATCTGTTAAATGATGGACATATATAAGTTCTGCATATCTTAGCAGCATGAACTCAGTTATATATTTTATAGCAGCCATCTTGCTGCCATGAATTGCACCAAAGACGCAATCATCACTCCATTAGGACTATTGCAAGGTGCATATTAGTGCAAAAAGATACAACCATCGTAACAAGCTGAAGTGCAATGTCTAAATCTGCACAATGATATTCAACAAAGTACCACAACCCCACTAAACGCAGGTTCACACAAAAGAGAAGCGCCCTTTTTTTTTTTTAATAACCACACACAAAAGACAAGCTTCCAGTTAAGAAGTTCTAAACTAAGAAACTGTACTGAATAGCAACAAAAAACACAGACACACTTACCTCATTTTTGGCCTCTTGGCAGGTGGGATGCCTCTCGAATCCCTTCTATCAGGAACACGGGACTTCCCAAAAGCTTTAATCTTCCTCCTCTTCCTCTCATCTTCACTGTCGGACTCGGCACCTTTCTCCCTATCAGCATTACTCGCCTCCCTCTCCAACTCCTCCCAGGTCTTCCCTTTCTCCTCCTCCGAGTCCCCCTCTGAGTCTTCCTCTTCATCCTCATCTGACTCCACTAGAGATTCACTATCATCAACCTCGTCCTCCGATTCTGATTCTGACTGCACATCAGATGGCTCATAACCTTGGTCAGATTCCACTGAATTTTCACTGTCTGAGTCACTAGCCTCCAAATTCAAGAATTCCCACCCGCCATCTTCAATGAACTTCTCAGGATCATCGGTGATAGTTTTCAGGATAGGCCGCCAGTTCAAGTTCAGCCTACTTTCATAGTACTTGAGGTCCGTCGTGTCAAGCCATTCTTTAATGGCATCAAGAGATGTAGAAGGAATCGAATCTATGCGGAGAACATCACGTTTGAAGTCCTTAAAAACAATGGTCATGTCAAAGTTCTTCTGGCCAAGCCCCACCCTTTCCAGATTTACAATCTCGATCTCACTCAAGGTAATCACCAAGAATGGTGTTTCGATCAGTTCAACCAAGCAGCTGGATGTTGGAACAATGAATGCAGATGCCTTGTGAGGGACTCCATGGAAGCCAAGCTCCCTCAGAGGCTGGTCAAACTCAAGATCAAGCCCTCTGAACTGCGGCTGCCCCCAAAGATCATTAACCCGATTGACAAAGTTCTGGAACTCCATGTTTATCCTATTCTTCCTGTCTCTCTCCCGCTGCTCTTCCTCTATCTCATCAGGATCATTCGCTGATCTCCTCCCTCCACCTAAGGTCTGGACAACATCCATCACCTCAACGTAGAACTGCACATCTTTGGTTTTCTTGTTTCCTACCATGATATGATTGTGGAGGTGGAAATGTAGAAGAGTTATCATCTCTTTCTCTGCTGGCTGAAAGAATGCATGCTTGATGTTCCCATACATGACATCCACACGCTCATCGGGTCTGGACGTAGAATAGCGGAACCCGTTAACATGTGCTTCAAAGCTGCCTGTGAGCTTCCTTCCCCGACCACCAAACGGTGGACGGATCCACAAATCTGACAATCTAATTGGCTTAAATTTAGAGCCTGCAAGTTGCAGCTTCTCCTGCGTAACCAAAGTAGCCCTTTCAGCCCTCTCAGACTCTCTCGATGTGACCTGCCGCCGGAGGGTTTTAATCAACTGCACCACTTCACTGCTGTGCCTTGGATCCTTAGAGCGGAAAGAGACCTCTTTCAGATAAATAGAACCCTGGAATTTCATTGAGTTTGCATCATGGGGATTGAATGGGGTCCCTGGAACATTGAAGATTATACGGATATAGCAGGTGCGATTACCGTCCTGCTGACTGGTCACACTCTTGACGGTAGCAATGTGGAAAGGCACCATACACCCGTAAATTGGCAAGAGTACAACTTCATTCTTTTGATCAATCTGTATCATCAATTCCCTTGATTGGGGAATGTCGTTGACGTTCTTGTAGGCAATAAGGTCGCTTGAACTTCTCGCAGAACCACGTCCATCCCCAGTTGCGCTACCAGCACCAGCCAACCTCCGAGCAGTTTCTTCATTCTTCTGCCGAGCCAGTTCTGCCTGGTGCTGTCTACGGAGCTCCTCTTTTGACATCTCCTGGTTGTCTGATCTCAGAGTTGCTTTGGATGAGAATGCCTCAATGCCTTTAACCTCGCCCTTGACCTTTGGATGCTCTTCTTCCTCATCACCCTCATTGAACGAGTACGCAACATCCTTTACAGCTTTGGAGCTAATAGAAGTTACAACTTCAACAGCTTTTTCCTTGACAATAACCGTGTCAGCAAGCAACAGTGAGAATTTTTCAGTCTTTGGATTCTTGGTTTCAGCTTGTAAATTCTGGAATCCAAGAGACACATTAAAAACCATCCCTGCCTTCAAGATTCGATCATTTCGAGCACTTAAGCTCAAACTCATCTCGCGGAACTCGAGCCCAATACCTGTTCCTGCAGATTTAGTCAGGAAAGAAGCAAATTCAGGAGCATCTCTCTCCACAACTGCAACTGCCGCTTGATAAACAGAACTGACCTTGTTCCCAGGCTTCAATGCATTTATTGCCGCCTCATGTGCCTTCAGCAGAACATTATATGCCTTACTCTGCATAGCATTGGCATCAATCAAAAATGTCCTGGCGAGGTTTGAGCAGTAGCTGTTGTAGCGCGAACCGATTGCACATATGATCACGCTTGTTGAATCATAGTACAGATTTTCATCATTGCTTGAAGCATTCGGTTTGAGATCGAACTCACCCCCACTCTGGAAGATTGGAGGATAACAGATATCAACATTTTCTGCCTTCAGTTTGACCTTGACCTTCGCAGGGTCAATTATGGCCTTCTCTGTGTCATTCATTAAAGAGAAATGTGAAACCTTCCTCTCCTCATCAATGATCTTCTCAAGCTTTGGCACAACAAAGTGCTTCACGACGGATGCAGTCAAGAATGCAGCTTTCTTCACATTCGTAATCTCTGTGTCTTCCTTAACAGCAAAAAGCTCAGAGAATCCATTTGTTACATCACAAAGCTGGAAATCAGAGGCCTTCAACTTCTCCGTCCATGACTCCAAAAGCTTCCCCT
The DNA here is from genome assembly GCA_028538565.1 of Umbellularia californica. NCBI lineage: Eukaryota > Viridiplantae > Streptophyta > Magnoliopsida > Laurales > Lauraceae > Umbellularia > Umbellularia californica. The sequence continues at coordinate 28,554,445 of JAPQWN010000002.1, forward strand.
CTGGAAGCTCTTTTGCAATGTACCCAACCACAGGGTTATCGTGACCATCGGATTTCGATCTTGCACTGATAGCACGAAATATTTCATCCATCAAGCCGGTTCCATCATCGTTCTTTGGCTTGACATGTATCAAAACATCAGCTCCAACCGCCTCTTTGGCAGATTTCTTAATGGTTTCGAGCAGAGAGGCCTTCCTCTGGGTACAAAGGAAATGGATCTCTTTCTTCATGAAAACCATGATAGTCTCTGGGAATTCATAACCAAGCAACCACACATTCAAAGCTGAGGATTTCAGGTACCTCAAGTCATCAGAAGCTGGGGGCGTTGCTATTGCAAGTGCATTTGAAGCACCCCAGTGATCGGTTTTGTTTTTCTCCCAGTGAGAATAGAACCCTTTAATCCGCTTTTCGAAATTATCGAGATTGATTGTGTAATTGCTCACTCCCTTGGTCGCATTTCCATTGGGAGGAAGTGGTTTTCCAGAATTTCCATTTCGATTTTCTGCCATAACTGAGTATCTCCAGAATCTACAGCTAACCCAAATCCACAACAAACCAACCTCAGTAACAAGCATAAAAGTTCATAAAAATAATGAAATGATAACTCTCTCTGTTATTTATTTATTTATTTTTTTGATCTGTAAGAAAAGATTATTGAGTGAATAAGTTCACATGTTGGAAGATTATATAATATAAGGACAAAGAACAAGCAGGTGGCAGGTATTCAATGAAGATCAATGGTAAGAAGATCACACGAATAAATCATGCAAATAAAATATTCATATAATGAGAAAGACAATAGATTCCCCCAAAAATCCAGAAATCCCCAAATCACAAGACCAGGCACCACATGGAATCAACAACCCCAGATGAAGAAAACTCAAATAAAGCTTAGAAATCGGACACTATTACACTAAAATAAAAAACCCAAATAAGAAAAATCCTGAAATCAAAATCACTAAGAGCCCCCAAACTCGTCAAGGTTAGAATCCGAGTTAAGGCATCAGCATTAAGAGCCTCAAAATCCCAAAGGGAAATGTCCAAAAGGCCTCAAATCAAAATCTAAGAACCATATGTGGGAAATAGAGAGGCTTACGTTAGGCAGCGTCGGTTCCGACTTGGGAGCTCGTTATACGTAGAGAAGGAGAAATGGAGAAAGGAAAATGAGATGGGGAAGAAGAGTAGGAAGGAAAATCATAACATGAGTGCAATCGCTGGCTTAGGTCTTTGTGAAATTGGAGGTTTTTATAAATAAACCCCTATGTTATATCTTCATTTCAAAAGAGTCTTTTTGGGGCTATTTTTTTTTTTTTTTTTAATTTCTTTTTTCCGGCTAGGTTGGTATTTGCAGGAGTGATACTGCCAGGAGATCCATCCCTCTATGAGATGTGAGGTGCCAACACCAACCAAGCATTAAAAAACATATGATTTGAGTAACATAGGATTCATATCAAAGAAAAATGAATATCAAAGGTTTTTTTAGAGGATTTTACAAGAAAAGTCTTAGAAATTTTCCATTCCTCGCGAAGGGTCCCGGTAGATTGCACGGCACAAACTCGATCTTCCTGCCACTTTAAAATTCTTTTTGTACTTTTTCTAAGCAATGATAGCGTCGCTCCTCACGTATTCTTCTTTCTCATCTCCTTCCTATTTCTCGATAGCCCCCACTCCATTTCTCAATCAACCCTACAGAAGCTACTAATACAAGTTTTCCACTATTTGGTGGGAAAGACTGCGAATACAAGTTTTTAACTATTCATATTGCCCGAAAAGCTACAAATACAAGGTTTCCACTATTCAAATTGGCTTGAAAAAGCTTTGAATACAGGTTTACCACTATTCATATTGGTGGAAAAGCTGCGAATATAGGTTTACCCTCCCCAGCAGCCTTTCCCTCTCTCGCTTTCTCATGGATGGGTTCATGGGTTTAGAGTAAGCTTTACATGATAATGTACGAGCATAAGATTGTTATTGGAACCATTCTTCCATATTATGTCTTCAATTTTTTTTATCTTTTCCGTCTCTTTCACTTTTCAAGTTAAATCTTGAGAATATGAAAAGAAGAAAGAAAGAAACTGTATGTCGGTTAGTAGTAATCTTTTTTTATAAAGCATGTGATATTATTTTCCTAAGATGATTGGGAGAAAATGAAGTGGGGAAGATAGAGAAATAGGTGGGAGAAGAGGAAAAAAAATAAGAGGAAGAAGAAACAAATGGAGTTCTACGTTTTAAAAAAAACCTCGTAAAGCGATGCTAGCGTCGCACCCTTCATCATTAAAAAAAACGAAAGAGGTCCTGATTGACCTAGTTTGTACCATACAATCTGAGGGGACCCTTCGCGAGGAATGGCCAAATTCTAGGATTTTTCTTGTAAAATCCTTTTATTTTTAAAAATGAGTATCAAATCACCTTTTTAGGGCGAGCCGTTTGCATCTGCACATAAAAATTGAGGATATAAGGTGGTTAAAAATAAAGATTAAAGTTGAATTTCTCAAAATACTATAAAATTATACTTTCTCTTTGGAAAATAGACTCAAAAGAAGATTCTATTTGATGCTCGTTTTTGGAAATTTACATTTGATCTTCATTTTTAACCACTTATTCAATTACTATGTATTTTAATGAAAAAAAGAACCATAAAGAAAACATAATTAAAAGAGGATGGGAAATAAATACATACCATCACCAGTTCAATACATAGGAGAGTGAAGGGCCTATCTATATCCAACCTTATATCCTTCACTCTTCATCTCACATCCTTCACCCTTCACATCTTTAATAATCCTTTGGTAGACTTTATTTCACTAAGAATTCCTATGTATTTAATTCTTATGTATTTTAATGCAAACAAATAGGCCCTAAGGAGAAAGTATTTCTTTTTTTTTCTTTTTTCTTTTTTGTTCTACATCGGGGAAAGTATTTCTAATAAAGTGAGTTCTTATTTGGTTTTAGTTGTTAATTTAAAATTGTCTCTAATTAAATGATCAGCAATATTAATTCGAAGTTCCCAATCATTGTCCAACTTTATTTGTTTTGTGCAATTGACTTCCTACAAATTCCTTAGGCTTGTATTCTAAAAGTTGACAAAAATTAAGAAACAATGATGGATAAAAAAAAAATGACCATTAAATATCCTTTCCTTTAATGAGAAATGAATCAAGGAGAGATAAGAAATGAAGTATAATCTTGACCTACGAGAGTTCTGTAAAGGGCGGTGCGAGATTTTTAATTCATGCCCTTTGTGAAGTGAGAATCTCCGAGATTAAAGGTGAGATAAAAAATATCACTTGTCTGTAGTGCATGCTTAAACTCTTATAGGGTACCGAAACTTGGCAAATGAATACCAAGCCATCACCCTAGTAATGCAAATCCTAGAAAAGTCAAGGTCCTATCAACATCTCCACCTTATATCCTACACTTCACCTCTTTAAAATACTCCTTTGTTGGATTTACTTTGACCATGAATTCCTATGTATTGAATTACATGCAAACAAATAAACCCTACTTGGCCAAAATGCCATTTTGAAGTTCCAACCAATATCTAAATGTATTAAATTATTATATAATAAAGGAATGATGGCTAACGTATGACGTCATGAAGTTAAATTGATTAAATTTAGGGAAATTTTCAAATATGGCCTTAAGTTTTTGCAAAGGACACAAGTTTTAAAACTTTTCAAATTAGTCTCTAAGCTTTCTAGTAAATTTTCAATTAAGGACATCTGGCCATTTAAAGGTACTTTCTGGTGACTTTTTCCCTCAATATTTTGAAAATACCCAAATTACCCTTCATTTAAAGCCATGACAAGGTTTCGGCAGCCACTACATGCAGCCAATCGCTATAGGAATACTGAGTGTCCTTCATCGCCGTGAGGACACCGGCGAGGGAAATGAGGAGAATGTAGGGGAAGTGAAGGAGAGTTTCATTACAATGAAGGGTGATTTGGGTATTTAAAAAAATAGGAAAAAAGTTGCCGAAAAATAACTTTAAATAGATGGATGTCCTTAATTGAAAATTTCCTGAAAAACTTAGGGACTAATTTGAAAAGTTTTGAAACTTGTATCCTTTTTTGAAATAAGCCTGAAACTTAAGGACTTCATTGAAATTCTCCCTTAAATTTAACCACTAATTAAGAAATCATCTTATAGTAGAAAAAAGAGGATTTTACCCCAAAAAACACTTTATGTGGCCATAGGATTGAAACAGATAAATTAACAAACTATGCTCCAAATAGGGCATTTAGCCCGAAGATTGCAGGCTGTAGTTGAAGAAGATGAGTGGGCTGTTTGTACATAGGGACTGAGATGTTTGAGTCATGGACTTGATTTGGACTGGAGTTAGTCCTTAGGTGGCTAGTGTTTGGATAATCGTGAATGGGGGACGAGTGGGTCTATTAGGTTGTATGGCTTTTGCTTGAGTTGGGCTAGGAGATGGTGAAATGGAATAGGTGTTCCACGTTGTGAGGTTGGGTTCGATTCTGTTTGGATGGGCGGAGAAGAGGATGGTTGGATGGAGATGACAAGGTTCGTATCTATTGATGAAGTGGCTGTGTTTGGTTAGGTGATGCAGGTGAGGCTCGATCCACTGGTGGGCTTGGTTTGATATAATTAATGTCAAGGTGTAGCTGAGTGTTTGGTTGAAAGGATTAGAGAAGAAGAGACCTGTCCAAACCCAGGGGTTACAGATAACTTCGTTGGGGCAAATCTATTGGTTTGGTATAGACATGTGTGGTGGTGGGAGGACAACTTAGAATGATGAATGGATTAATGTACATTTGAGGCCTTTTGTTCGCAAGGTGATCAATGGATTAATGTATTTGAGGTTTGAATTAATGTATTAGAGGTGTTCAAGTGAATTTCTCCATCATTGGATTGGATTTGGAGAAGAGAGGAAGAAGATGAGGAAACATGCATGCTCAAGGTCGACGTCAACCCTTAACACATAAAATATGGGTCGATGTCAACCCTCAATAAAAATGGTAAAAAAACGGTTTTGGGGCGAAATGCCCTATTTGGCATAGTTTGCTAATTTGTCCGTTTTAGTCCTATGACTACATAAAGTATTTTTTTGGGTAAAATGCTTTAAAAAATAAGAGAAAAATTTATTAATTAAACTCTTTTGAAATTCTTTGCCTCAAGTCACCTTCAAAACTAACTAATTTTAAGGGAAGTGTTGTCGTTTTCTACTACAGAAATTTATTGCATTTTGCATTGACTCCTTTTGTGCTCCTAACATCAGAACACATGACTCGAGTTGCAACTTTCTCTTATAACCCCGTTTTTGGCATCTCTATTTTCAACCTCTATTTGTCTAAATGTCTAAAGTAGGTAGAGACTTGAAATTAAGAGATGTTTGGCACACCAATTTACCCTCTAACCGCTTTGAAAAAGTAGAGCCAAATCCTTTTAAAATTAAATGCCCCCTTTCTGGACCTGTGGAAATAAGAGCTTTTGGCTCTGTAAAAAGTAGAGGCACTGGTCGTCATATCATGAAGGAAAATATTGTTCATGTAGGGGGTTTGTTGGTAAAGGAGGAAGGAGTTGGAGGAAGAAGGAGGAGGTGAAAAAAGAAGAAAAAACAAGTGGGGATATCCCCACTCGTGTATGTAGGTGAGTGAAGATATCACCGCTTGTCCAAAAAAAAAAAAAAACAAACAAACAAAAAGAAACAAACAAATAAAAGAAAAAGGCCCATTGGACCAATATCGTGGATACATACATTTGGGTCCTTTTTTTTTTTTTTTTTTTTGTCTATAATGACTAGGGGGATTCTTTCAGTAAAATATTCTAGTTTATAACATGAAAAAAGTTGAGCCCCATTTGGAAGAGCAAATGTGATTATACTCTGGAGTAGATGTGGCACACTAATGACAATACTAACATTCCTTCTATGATTGGAAAGGCTTTGAATGCAATATAACAATGAGCTCTTTCTTTCTTATGTTTTTAGTTTTTTCATCCTTTCTTTCATTCTTTATTGTCTATATTAGAATAAGGGGATTTTATCGGAAAAATCCCATTAGACTCACTGTAGAGTAAAAAGGCTTTAGAAGATATGAAATGACCGTTGTAGTCCCAAAGGCCTTTTTTATTCAATTTTTTTTTGTTGTTTCACTGAGTGGCGATATCCCTGCTCACCTGCATATACGAGCGGGCTTACTCATTTATTCTTCTTCTTCCTCTTCCTCCTCCTCCTCCTTCCTCCAACTCCTTCCACCTCTACCAACTAATCAATTACCCCTTATATCCAACTTTGATGGCATTTGTGAGAGCCTCCTTCCAATGCAGTTTTATAGGTGAAAATGGAGATGAAGTCCACCAAGGCAATGACTGGCATTGTCTGCAAGCAAAAAATCTGATGACTTGGTGATGAGAGCCTAAAAGTACTATTTAGGCCCCTCAATAAGGACTTTGTTACACCTTGTGTAAGACCCCGACCCCCTAATTTTCATGATTAGTGTGTTTTTAGTTGTTGGTTAGTTTTCTAAGTGAGATTTGAGTGTAATCGAGTTGGTTTGTGGTTTAGAATAGTTTTCTATAGCTTTGGAAAATTTTGAGAGCCGTTGGACCCAGTCTGGCAGCCTAGGGACGCTTTGGGGTGCACGTATCAGTGTGGGGGGATTGTTTTTTATTTTGAAAAATTCCAATTTCGGTTTCTTTTAAAAGGTCAAATTAGCCCCAACAACTTTTGTGTTCACACCGATCCCATTCAAAGCCCAGAAAATCAGTTTTTCAGCCGTAGGGGCAAACAACCTTTTCACATTGAAATATGAGCCCAAATTTCGAAATTCCCAAACCATGTCAAAAGTATACTTTTTGAAAATTAGATTTTATGAGGATCATTTTAGTCTTCTTTGTCGATTTCGTCCGGGGCCCGCAAGATCATGTTTTAGCTATTTGAAGTATTAGTCTTTGTGGTGCCCACAATCCACTCAACTCTTATACCCATCTCCCTCATCTTCGTTTCATTTCACCAACTCCAGGACCTTTTCAAAAAAAAAAAAAAAAAAAAAAAACTCAGACCTTAGGAGATAACTCTTTCTTCTCATCTTCTTCCTCTTGCATGCCATTCCTATTGGGCTTAGATTGGAGTTTTGATCTCACCATTCTCTTCCTCTCCTTCCAAGCTTCCCATTGCTACCATTTGTTTGGTGATTTTAGCTGGCCTACTACTTCTTCTTCATTTCTTCTTGTTTGTATAGCTTCAGGTAAGAGCTTCATTCCACCTCATTAATGGAGCTTTATTAGCTCCTCTAGAACCCATTTTCCTTACATGCAAACCCATTTCGAAATGGGGTTTTGGTTTTCAAAATTTGTTTGGTTTTGAGGTGTTTTTCTTGGGGCTTTGTAGATTCTTGGTTCAGCTCTTGAGTGGGATCTTGAGTAGGTATTTGATTGACATTTGGGCTAAGGCAAGTGATCTTTCTAGATATGTGGTGCATGCAAAGTAATTAGATATCTTATTTGCAAAGTATGTGATATTGCCTACTAGTTGTGCTAATGAACTTGTTTTTAGTAAGCTTTAGTGTCGATGTTTAATTTAAACTTGCATGCATGTTCTTGTTGGGCTGTTTTGGAAATCCTTCCTTATGTTAAGTTTGAAACCTGTTTTGTTCAAATGTTTTGTTTTGAATAGGCTTTTGGTTGGAGTTGGTTGCATGGAGATTTGGAGTTTTGAGTTTACGTTGATGAAGTGGTTGGAACTGTATTCTTTTTAGAGAAATATGTCCTGGAAGCATAGAAGAGGCTCAGGTGTAAAAGAAGTGAAATGTGAAGAAGAAATCTAAAAACAGGAACTGATGTGAAAATTGCCCGCAGGTCGGCAATCAGCCGGTGGCTAGCAAGCGGTCAACAATTCCAGAGAGCAACATTTTTCTCATATTTGGGTAGGCGGTCAGCAGGTGGCTAACCGCCAGGTGACCGCAAGGTAGTTGACGTTTGGCAGTTACAATTACAGAATGCCGCAACCTTTTCTAATTAGGCGGTCAGGTGTTGGTTAGCTGGCTGCTAGCCGCCGGTTGTCATGTAACGCCCCAATTCCAATTACCGAGATAACCGTCAAGGTACCCGAAGTTGGCACGCTACTTCCCGGAAAATCCGAGAACTTCCAAGATTGTAGGTCCGTAGTGAGGCCCAATTTAAAACTTTTTAAACAATATAAAATCAACGGTTGAATTGCGGAAGCGTATAAATTATAACGGGAGCAAATGTAACAATAGCAGAAGCATAAGGTATCATATAAACAGAATCAAGTGTAGCACGACTAAAGTCCAGCCTAAATCTCAAATATGTTTAACCAAAGTTTATACATAACAGACTACCTCCCTGCTCACAACAATCACTCAAACCCAAAAGAAAAGATTCTCTCCCACCCCAGGTGTAGGCACTCCATCATCCAGCTCGACCTCTTTGTCAGCTGGTCCACAACCGGAGTCACCTACGGGCGCTTCAACGAGTGTGTCATCCTCATAGTCGGGGTCAAAACCTAAGCACCAAGAATGAGTCAGATCCAAAGATCTGGCAAGGCATAGTATACAAGTAACATAGGATGTATGCATCAAAGGAGTAGAGACGATCATAATATCAATGAGAATAACAATAATACAAAAGCTAGGCAATTGAGCAAGATAAGTAGTTAGAATCAGGATAAATAAGTCATCTAGTTTAACAGACATCAAAGTGGCACGGTCACATAAGCTGGATATCACGGGATATTATGTCGCAGCCTTCCCATACCGAATACAGTCGCTACGGGGAAAAGTAACCAGTGTTGGGGAATGACGAGCCCCGCAAATAACACTCATCACTCTCAACACTGAGCACTCATCACTCAAACACTTAAAAGACTGGACCCGGTATCACACCGTCCGTCTAAACATAGCTCATCATGATAGCTCACTCAACACTCATAATAGCTCCAAAGGTTGAGCTTAAGACACGTGAGAGGGCTTCCCAACGTAATGTTCTCCGTCCAGCCCCTCCCCATGACTCCTTTTCATTCTTTTTTCAAATATGTTTTTAGTAAAGAATCTCTTATCTTTAGGGCTCTTGTTTCCTTATGTGTAGAGATTCTTGCTTAGGCTCCAAGCTAGCTTCTTTCTTTGGAAAGACTTTTAAATTTGAGAGATCTCCTTACCTTATTAGGTTTCTTGATGCACACACCTGTTAGTGCTTCATTCCTATGAGCACTTGTGGTGTATTGTCAATTCCGTGTCAAAGAGTTCAAGACTTTGCCTCTCAGAGTTTCACAAGGAAGATCATGCTTGAAGGCAGAAGATCAAGTCTTGGAAGGGCTGGATTCATCAAGAAAGAACTTCATGTGTGTTATACCAACCCTCTCAGGTATTTCAAACCCGGACCAACCTGTAGATCCCTTGGTAAAACCTTGTCTTTAAAAAGCTAAAAATTATTCTGGTTATCAGAGGGTTCGGTGACCTTGCGGTCATCTGGCGGCTAGCCACTTTGCAGATTACGGCTAACCGCCAGGTAATCAAAACCTGCGGTTTCTTTTCTAGAAGGCTGCTTCTCCTGTCATGGAGTTCGGTCAGCGCCGCGGTCACCTCGCGGTTAACAGCAGAGACCCTTCACGGCTAACCGCCAGGTAACCGAAGTCCTGTGGTCACCTTTCTAGAGAGCAATCTTTTTCTCTGTCAGGATCTTCGGTTACTCGTTCGGTTACCTTACGGCTAACCACCTGGAGCTTTACGGCTAACCGCAAGCAACCGTAAGTCTTACGGTTTGTTTTCCCGAGAGCTATATTTTTCCTGTCTTTCTTGCGGTCACCTTTAAGGTCACCTCACGACTAACCGCCAAGGTCACCCGTGGCTAATCATGAGTTGACCGCTTTCAAAAATATATCCGTTGGCTTAGGGATTTTGAAAAGGGGCTAGCCGCCAGTTTAATAGGCTAACCGTAAAATCTATCCGTTGGGATTTTTCTATAAAGCTGTAGCTTGTTTTACGGTGAATCCTAAGGACTTTAGGGTAAAGCCTTGCTTGCTACCTTCTTCCCATCCATTATAGGCTCCCAAATCCCTTCCAAAACACTTATGTGCTTGACTTAGGTAAAACCCTAGAGCTCTATTAGCTCTATGATGAGTGTCTTGTTAGGGAGTGCATCCTCTAGGATAGTTTACACCATGAGAGACTCATTTGTATAACCTTAGAAACCAAATCCTCTTAACCTTGGTTGTGCAACACATTGGAGGCATTCTTCTCAACACCAAGTGGTCAACAAGAGGTGCAAGCTTCGACTGCGGTCAGAGCTCCATACAACACTTCAACCATCATCAAGGCAAGTGTTCACCCTTCTTCAAATTTCTACAATATATGTATAATGTGGTAGGTGTTTAGATCTGTGTGATTAAACTCACCACATTGATGTGAAGAGGAGTAGATTTGTGTGATTGAACATTTGTTTCAAAAATGAGGTAGAATCAAAACTTGTGTAGTTTGATTCATGATAGTGAAACCAAGGGTTTGTGTGACCCTTGAGAGTGGATGTAGGTCTGTGTGACCGAAAAACTATAAATCTCTGTGTCCATTTCTCTACTGCATGATCTACAGTTTCTGTTTTAGTTATATTCATGCTATGCTTGTCTTGTTATTTATTCTGTTTTGATTAAAATCAAGGTTAGAAAATTAAAAATGGCAATTGTATACCCTTAGTACTATTCAGCCCCCCCTCTAGGACTTAGTCATTGGCCCTAGCCTGCACTTTCGGTTAGTATCAGAGCGAGGTTACTCCCAAAAAGGCTTAACAACCTGGAGTAGATCGTTTTCTTGGTCTAGTGCTAATGTCTAATCCAGAAGGTAGTGCAGTAAACAGACCTCCTTTGTTTGATGGTACAAACTATGCCTTTTGGAAAGCCCGGATGACTGTTTTCATCAAATCCCTAGGTGGACCAGTTTGGGATGCTGTAGAGGATGGATGGACTCATCCTCCCACCACAGCTGAAGATGGCACTATCTAGCCTTTTGCAAAGGCTAGATGGTCAACTGATCAAAAAGCATTGAAAGATAGTGATGCGAAGGCATTGAATGCCATATTGTGTGCCATGACAGCTGAAGAATACAAAAAGATTATGACATGTGTCAAACAAAACAAGCTTGGGATCTTTTAGAAACAAACTATGAAGGAACGACCATTGTTAAAAGAGCCAAGCTTCAAATGTTGACTTCCCAATTCGAATCTCTAAGAATGAGGGAAGATGAAGTGTTTGATGAGTTTCGAACAAAGTTAATGGTCATTGTAAATGAAATGTGGTCACTTGGTGAAAAATTCCTGAAGGCAAAGTATGTAGCAAAATCCTGAGGTCTCTACCCGAAAGATTTCACCCCAAAGTGACTTCTATAGAAGAATATAATGACCCTAAAACTATGAAAGTAGAGGAATTATCTAGCAATATTAGAACATTTGAAATGAAATTGATTAATTCTTCTAATAAATCCAAAGACAAGAAATCTATTGCTTTAAAGACTTCTCAATCATCCCCTCTAAAGAAGAATCTGATAATGAGAAAGAATGTGATAATGAAGATGTTGCTTTACTTGCTAAGAGGTTTCTAAAACATTTTAAGAAGAAGAATTTCAATTTCAAATCATTTGATAAAGGTAAAAACAAAGTCAGCTTCTCCTCTAAGAGTCAACATAGAAAGGTAAAATGTTATAATTGTCAAAAGTATGGCCATATCTCATCTGAGTGTCAAATGGAAAGAAAGAAAAAGACACTTGTGGCATCATGGGATGATGACTCATCTGAATCTGAATCGGAATCAGATGAATCACACCAAGATGAGACAGGAAACTACAATGTCTTGATGGCCAGAAGTGTTTGTGATCCGTCAGTTGAGATGAATGAAAATTCTGAAAGATCTGATATTGATAAATCTGAGAATGAAACTGAATCTGAAGAAGACAGTCCAGATAATGACAATGATGAGGAAGATCTTCAAGAAACCTATGATCAACTCTATGAGGAGAGCTGTAGATTAATTCGAACCATGAGCAAACAAGGAATCAAGATCAAAGTGTTAAAAGACAAAATTGAAACTCTGAATGATGAAAACAATATCTTAACCAATGATCTTTGTGAAATTAATTCCAAATTCCAAATAGCTAGTGACTACATAAGAAAGCTTACTAGAGAAAAAGATGAGACTGAAAATCTAAAAGAAACAATCTCTCGTTTGGAGAATGAAGTTACTGAATTAAATTGGTACAAAGAAAAGTATGAGTATTTCGTCACTCATGGAGAAGAAAAGTTCGAGAGACTACTTGGGATGGGCAAACATCAAAGAGACAAAACAGGGCTTGGATACAACAAAGAAGCTAAACATAATCCTAATGTCTCTACTAAGTTTGTTAAAAAAGAAGCCTCCTCAAGTAATCTAAACAGCTCCAAAGTTATATGTCATACTTGTGGAAGAAAAGGGCATATCAAATATGAATGTAAAATGAAACAGAACAAAAGACATTCCTTTAGAAATGAACAAACCAAAATAGGTCATCATAAAACTCTCACTGTTCCATAAAAATTGAATGAACTAATGAAATAGATTGACCAGCTGAGAATTCAATTCAATAATCATGCTAAAAGAAATTCTAAGAAAACCTTTCATAAACATGATTCTTATAAATCTAAACCTCAACAGTACAAGTGGGTACCCAAAAGCCTATTAGTCTACACAACCCTTAAAGCTAGAGACAAATCTTTATGGTATTTGGATAGTGGATGTTCTAGACACATGACTGGAGATAAACACTCTTCTCAAATTAAATGATTATGATGGTGGAATTGTTACTTTTGGTGATGGCAATGTAGCTAAAGTTATTGGAAAAGGTACTCTAAATGTTCCCAACTTGTCTCACTTAGAAGATGTTTTATGTGTTAATGACTTGAAACATAACTTACTTGGCATTTCACAAATATGTGATAAAGATCATGCTGTTATCTTTTCTAGTCATGGTTGTGAGATCTCCAAAAATGGAAAGGTCATTCTAAGAGGTTTTAGAAATCAAGAAAACTGCTATGTTGTTGGTGATCAAAAAGAATCCTTCAGCTCATCCTGTTACATTGCTCATCTTGATGAAGCTCAACTGTGGCATCAAAGACTTGGACATGTAAACCATAGAGACTTGTCCAACAGGAAGTTAAAAACTGTTTGTGGAGAATGCCAAAAGGGTAAGCAAATCAGAGCATCTCACAAAAAGACCAAATCTCTAAAGACTTCTAGACACTTAGAGCTTCTTCACATGGACCTAGTTGGCCCAACTAAGAAAGAGAGTAGGGGTGGCAGAAAATACTTTCTGGTTATTGTAGATGATTATTCCTGATTCACTTGGGTTTGTTAGTGCCATATTTCAGTGAGTACTTGTGTTGTATTGTCAATTCCGTGTCAATAAGTCCAAGTCCCTGCCTCTTAGAGTTTCTCAAGGAAGATCAGTTTGAAGGCAGAAGATCAAGTCTTGGAAGGCATGGATTCATCAAGGAAGAACTCCATGTGTGTGTACACCATCCCTTTCAGGTAGTTCAAACCAGGACCAACTTATAGATCCCTTGGAAAAACCCTGTCCTTCATCAGCTAAATCCTATCCTGGATATCAGGGTTTCGGTGACTTTACGGTCACCCTGCGGCTAGCCCCCTTGCACATTACGGCTAACCGCCAAGTAATCGTAAATCTGCGGTTCCTTTTCCAGAAGGCTGTTTCTCTTAGGTCAGCCCCGCGGTCACCTTGCGGTTAACCGCAGAATCCTTTTGCGGCTAACCGCCAGGTAACCGTAAGTCCTACGGTCACCTTTCCAGAAAGAAAACTTTTCATCTATCAGGACTTTCGGTTACCCCCACGGTTACCTTTCGGCTAACCGCCAACAGTCTTTCGACTAACCGCAAGTAACCGTAGGTATTACGGTTTGCTTTCCAGAGAGCAACTTTTTGCAGACCTGCTTTCGGTCACCTCTGCGGTCAGGTCACGGCTAACCGTCAGGGTCTCTTACGGCTAACCGTGAGCTGACCGTATTCAAAAATATATCCGTTGCTTCAGTGCATTTCAAAAGGGGCTAGCCGCCAGTTTAAGAGGCTAACTGTAAAATGTATCCGTTGGGATTTTTCTATAAATCTGTAGCCTCGTTTTCTGTGCACTTTAAGGACCTCAAGGTAAACCCTTGCTTGCTACCTTCTTCCCATCCATTGTAGGCTCCCAAATCCCTTCCAAAACACTCATATGCTTGATTTAGGTAAACCCTAGAGCTCCATTAGCTCTTTGATGAGTGTCTTGTTAGGGAAGTGCATCCTCTAGGATAGTTTACACCATGAGAAACTCATTTGTGTAACCTTAGAAACCAAATCCTCTTAACCTTGGTTGTGCAACACATTGGAGGCATATTTTTCCTGAGAGCTATATTTTTCCTGTCTTTCTTGCGGTCACCTTTACGGTCACCTCACGACTAACCGCCAAGGTCACCAGCGGCTAATCATGAGTTGACAGCTTTAAAAAATATATCCGTTGGCTCAGGGATTTTGAAAAGGGGCTAGCCGCCAGTTTAAGAGGCTAACCGTAAAATCTATCCGTTGGGATTTTTCTATAAAGCTGTAGCTTGTTTTACTGTGCATCCTAAGGATTTTAGGGTAAAGCCTTGCTTGCTACCTTCTTCCCATCCATTGTAGGCTCCCAAATCCCTTCCAAAACACTTATGTGCTTGACTTAGGTAAAACCCTAGAGCTCTATTAGCTCTATGATGAGTGTCTTGTTAGGGAGTGCATCCTCTAGGATACTTTACACCATGAGAGACTCATTTGTGTAACCTTAGAAACCAAATCCTCTTAACCTTGGTTGTGCAACACATTGGAGGCATTCTTCTCAACACCAAGAGGTCAACAAGAGGTGCAAGATTCGATTGCGGTCAGAGCTCCATACAACACTTCAACCATCATCAAGGTAAGTGTTCACCCTTCTTCAAATTTCTACAATATATGTATAATGTGGCAGGTGTTTAGATCTGTGTGATTAAACTCACCACATTGATGTGAGGAGGAGTAGATCTGTGTGATTGAACATTTGTTTCAAAAATGAGGTAGAATCAAAACTTGTGTAGTTTGATTCATGATAGTGAAACCAAGGGTTTGTGTGACCCTTGAGAGTGGATGTAGGTCTGTGTGACCGAACCACTATAAATCTCTGTGTCCATTTCTCTACTGCATGATTTACAGTTTCTGTTTTAGTTATATTCATGATATGCTTGTCTTGTTATTTATTCTGTTTTGATTAAAATCAAGGTTAGAAAATTAAAAATGGAAATTGTATACCCTTAGTCCTATTCACCCCCCCTCTAGGACTTAGTCATTGGCCCTAGCCTGTACTTTCAGGGTTGCCTTTTTGAGAGGAAAATCAGATGTATATGCTGAATTCAAAAAGATTGTGAAAAGAATCCAAGTTGAAAAAGGAAGAGCAATTGCTAGAATAAGAAGTGATCATGGTGGAGAATTTGAAAATTCCAGATTTGAAAAATATTGTGATAAGTATGGAATTCACCATGAATTTTTTGCCCCTAAAACTCCTCAACAAAATGGAGTTGCTGAAAGAAAGAATAGAGTCTTACAAGAGATAGCCACAGTTATGCTTCATGGAAAGAATGTTCCTAGAGATCTATGGGCTGAAGCAGTGAATACAACTTGTTACATCATAAACAGGGTTTATTTGCGAACTGGATTGGATAAAACTGCCTATGAACTATGGCATGAGAAGAAGCCAAACATTAGCTACTTTAAAATTTTTGGTAGCAAATGTTATATTCTCAAAGATAGAGAACATTTGAGCAAGTTTGATTCCAAAAGTGATGAAGGCATCTTTATTGGCTATTCACAAAACAGTCGTGCTTATAGAGTTTTAAACACCAACACTGGAACCATACAAGAATCTGTAAATGTTGTCATTGATGACAAACTAAAGGATTCCAGCAATCAAGAAGACCCTGATAATGATGAGATAAATGTTTCTACTGCAAACCTGAATAAGTCTCAAACCTCTAAGGATTTGGTTAATGTGAAGAATCATCCTATGGACCAAATTCTAGGAGATCCCTTGCTTGGTGTCAAGAGTAGAAGACAACTTGAAAATATTGTTAGCTTTCTTTGTTTTACCTCTACCATTGAATCAAAATCTGTTGATGAAGCTTTCTCTGATGATTGTTGGATAAATGCTATGCAAGAAGAGCTAAATCAGTTTGTAAGGAATGAAGTTTGGGAATTAGTACCTAGGCCTGATGACAAAAACATCATAAGTACCAAATGGATTTACAAAAATAAACATGATGAAAATGGTACTATAGTTAGAAACAAGGCCAGGTTAGTTGCCCAAGGTTACTCTCAAATTGAAGGAATAGACTTTGAAGAAACATTTGCTCCTGTGGCTAGGCTTGAATCCATTAGAATCTTATTTGCCATTGCTTGTTCCTTGAAATTTAAATTATTTCAAATGGATGTCAAAAGTGCCTTTTTGAATGGAGTTTTAGAAAAAGAAGTTTATGTTGGGCAACCTAAAGGGTTTGAAGACCCCAAGCAGCCTAATCATGTGTACTATCTTAAAACGGCTCTCTATGGTCTCAAACAAGCCCCTAGAGCTTGGTATGAAAGGCTCACTCAATTTCTGATTAATCATAATTTTGAAAGGGGTAGTGTTGATAAAACTCTGTTTATTCAAAGAACAAATGACACCATTTTGATTGCTCAAATCTATGTAGATGATATTGTTTTTGGTTCTACTCATGATGTGTTAACCGAAAAGTTTGCAGATCTTATGAAATCTGAATTTGAAATGAGCATGGTTGGTGAACTTAACTTCTTTCTAGGATTACAAGTTAGACAATTGTTTGATGGAATGTTTATATCCCAAACCAAGTATACAAAAGAATTGGTCAAAAGGTTTGGTTTAGAGTCAGCCAAACACATGAACACTCCCATGAGTACAACACTCAAATTATCTAAAGAATCAAGTGGAAAGAGTGTTGATCCTAGTATGTATAGAAGCATGATAGGCAGCCTATTATATTTTACAGCTATCAGACCAGACATTGCTTTTAGTGTAGGAGCTTGTGCTAAATATCAATCTGATCCCAAAGAAGCTCATTTGAAAGCTCATGTGTCAGGGACTTCAGGATATGGGCTATGGTATCCATATGATTCTCCTATTTGCATTGCTGGATACTCAGATGCCGATTGGGTTGGAAATGTGGATGATAGAAAATCTACTAGTGGTGGGTGTTTCTACCTAGGAAACTGTCTAGTTGCTTGGCACAGCAAAAAACAATCATCTATTTCCTAATCTACAGCTGAGGTAGAGTATATAGCAGCTGGCAGTGGTTGTACTCAAATGCTATGGATGAAACAAATGCTTAAAGACTATGGTATTGATCAAAGCAGCATGAATTTGTATTGTGACAACACTAGTGCTATCAATATCTCAAAAAATCCTGTTCAACACTCTAGAACTAAGCATATAAACATCAGACATCATTTCATTAGAGAATTAGTTGAAGAGGAAATCATAATTTTGGAGCATATCCCTATAGAAAACCAACTTGCTGACATTTTGACAAAACCTCTGGATGTCTCTAAATTTGAAAATATGAGAAAATCTCTTGGTGTGTGCACCATTAGATAATCACTCCTTCTTGTTTTATGTGATTTATTTTTTTAAAAAAAAGGGGGAGCGGCTAGCCGTAAACTTCTCAGCGGCTAACCAAATTTTTTTTCCGGACTGCAACTTAAATTCTCGCAGCCCTTCGTTTCTTTTTATTTCTTCTAGTGGTGGGTGTTTTTACCTAGGAAACTGTCTAGTTGCTTGGCACAGCAAAAAACAATCCTCTATTTCCTTCTCTACAGCTGAGGCAGAGTATATAGCAGCTGGCAGTGGTTGTACTCAAATGCTATGGATGAAACAAATGCTTAAAGACTATGGTATTGATCAAAGCAGCATGAATTCGTATTGTGACAACACTAGTGCTATCAATATCTCAAAAAATCCTGTTCAACACTCTAGAACTAAGCATATAGACATCAGACATCATTTCATTAGAGAATTAGTTGAAGAGGAAATCATAATTTTGGAGCATATCCCTACAGAAAACCAACTTGCTGACATTTTGACAAAACCTCTGGATGTCTCTAAATTTGAAAATATGAGAAAATCTCTTGGTGTGTGCACCATTAGATAATCACTCCTTCTTGTTTTATGTGATTTATTTTTAAAAAAAAAGGGGGGAACGGTTAGCCGTAAACTTCTCAGCAGCGAACCGAATTTTCTTTTCGGACTGCGACTTAAATTCTCGCAGCCCTTCGTTTCTTTTTATTTCTTCTGTTATGCGTCTCTTCCCCTCGTCTCTTCTTATTCTCCTAGCTGTTTGGACCTCTCATCCTTTCTCGTTTCCCAGGTAATTTCCATCTCCCTTTCCTGATCATCTCTATTTTGTTCTTTTCTCATTATTTCTTTTGTTGTTAACATTGTGTTTTTCTTCTTTCTTTGTCTGGTTTCTTTTCGGTGTGTTTCATTTAGGGCTTTTCACCCTCTGATTCTCATCTGTTCTTCATTCCCTCTCCATCCTTTCTTTTTCCTACAAATCTTGTGTTTTCGTCCTGTGTTCTTCTCCATCTTCTTTCATTGTGCATTCTGTCTGATCGTAACAATGCCTCCACGTATGAAATCTGCCGTTAACCATCCTTCAAAACGAAGACGATCAACCCCTGGCACCTCATCTCATCGACCTAGGTCTCCTTCACCTCCTCCATCACCCTCTCTATCCACCTTTTCAGACCTTTCTCGGTCTCCATCACCTTCTCCTCCTCCGCAGCAGGCCCCTGCCCTGTTAAAACCAAATGCCAAACTATTAGTGTCTCTAAAATCAAGAGCTATCATGGTTGAAAGGCGCACCCTGCGCACCGTTGTTGGCCCTCATCAGACTGCTGCCATTCTTGCCCAAATTGGATGGGAAAATCTATTGGATTGGGGCGATAAGGCTTATCCCACACTTGTCCCAGAGTCCACCACTAACTCTTGCAAATTCTCTATAGGCTTAAAGCACAGCGATGCTGTTTCAATAGATCCTGAATATATCTCTTCCATCCTCAATATCCCTTTGAATGCGAATGGTCTCACTTCTGTTGCTGACACTCTTACAGAAGCTGAGAAAGCTGATGCTACCACCATCCTGTGTGGCTATCCCACGGTTTGGGATCGGAAAAATTTTCTCCCTTTGGGCTCCTTGATTCCCAAATATAGGCTCTTACACCACCTTTTCACCTTCAATGTCTATCCCTGCAAAGGCAATCGAACTGAATTAACTACCTACATAGTAAATCTTTTGTCCAAGGTGGTCTCCGGTGTGCAGATATGTCTTCCCTCTCTCATTTGTCGGGCCATTGTACGTTTTCACTTATCCACTGCTACTAAGACTGCTATCCCCTTCGGATTTCTCATGTCTGAGTTGGCTCGCTCTCTCGGTATCATTCAACCTTCTGAGACACCACTCTACCATACTCCTTTTGGTCATGCCAATCTTATACAGATGAACTTATCTCCAAACGTCGAAGCCGGGCAAGCTCCACCTTCTGCAGGGGTCGAAGCTCCTTAGCAGCCTAGTCCTTCAGTTCATCAGCATCATGGTTCCGAGCCCCCTTCTCCACATCACCAGGCTCCTCCCTCTCCTGTTCCACGGAGTATTGCTGAGAGGATGGATGCATTCGAGCGTAATCAGACCAAGATTGAAAAGCTGCTGAAGAAATCACTCAAATATCTCAGTGGATTATCTAAAGCCTGTCGCACCAATGACATGGCTGCTATGCCTCCGTCTCCGTCTCCTCCTTCCGATTAGCTACTTTGAGCATCTTCTTTTTGGGGCCACTTGTGTGTTTGATTGGTTATTGTTACTTTTGGTGGTGTTTTTGCCATTGTGGCTCTCTAGTGGATGGGTTATTTCCTGATGGATAGTTGTCGGTACTTTTGGATAGCTAATGCTGTGTACTTGACTTGATTGTTTTTCTGATTCAATGGATGGCTTAATTGTTTAGTATTTCTTCTGCTTGATACTTAACCTGTCATCTCTATCTTGCTATATGTTTCAGTAATGACGTTTACTTCTCTATATGTGATGTTTGATGATTATCTCTCTTGCTATTTGCTTGGTCCTTGATGCCCTTCTTGTCCCATTTGCTGCTTGCATCCCTTTGTCAAATTCCTGACAAAAAAAGGGGGAGAATAAATGGATTGAATGTGGATTGAATCTCCTATAAAATGGAGAGATCAAATTAAGGGGGAGAGTGTAGATCAAAAAGGTGAATACACTATATCTATTTTTTTGGGACTAACAATTTAGGGGGAGTGGAAATCCCACCAAAGGATGTATTTTTCAATGTTCTATGCAGGTGCATCCTCAAGGAGAGATTCCAGAGTCATGAGTCTTTGAGTTGTATTTTGTGTATTATGTGTAAAGATCATGTACTCCTATAATCTTGTTTGTATTTGAGTCCATTGGTTGTATTTCAATCTAGAATAGGTGTTTTGCCATGAAATTGACAAAGGGGGAGATTGTTAGTGCCTCATTCCTATGAGCACTTGTGGTGTATTGTCAATTCCGTGTCAAAGAGTCCAAGACTTTGCCTCTCAGAGTTTCACAAGGAAGATCATGCTTGAAGGCAGAAGATCAAGTCTTGGAAGGGCTGGATTCATCAAGAAAGAACTTCATGTGTGTTATACCAACCCTCTCAGGTATTTCAAACCTGGACCAACCTGTAGATCCCTTGGTAAAACCTTGTCTTTAAAAAGCTAAAAATTATCCTGGTTATTAGAGGGTTCGGTGACCTAGCAGTTGATGGACCCGAAAGGAATTTTCCGTCCTCTCCTTCCGCACCCCGGGGGCTGACCTGGGTCTCGGCGGAGGAGGGAAAATCTCGGGCATCAATATTTTTTGTACGGGTATGCCAGATTTACTTTCTACTTGGAATTTGGAATGGTGATAATCCGGAGATTCACCTTCGCAAGTGGAAAGGAAATCAATCCTTTTTTCTAACTTTTCAAATTGCATAAATATTAAGAAAAGAGACAAGTTTTAAAAATGCCGTAAGAGGCGTTTTTGTTTGCTTGCCGTGAAAGGCGATTTTGTTTGTTTGCCGTGAAAGGCGATTTTGCCGTGAAAGGCGTTTTTACAAAACTCATCAAATATGAAAGACAAGAATTGTGATTTCTTTTTGTCTCTTTAAGAAATACAAACTACAATAGAAAAGGAAGAAAATGGATCTAACTTCTCAGGAGATTGTGGGGACACGTTGAGATCGACGGTCGCAAGTCGTGTATGGGTTTCGCCATCGTCCTTCAAATGCGAACATGTGATGCTTTGATTCCTTGGCTTGGCTCCTAACTTCAGTTTTTTAAAGGACAAGGACGAAGAGAAGGTCCTATATCCAATGAAAAACCAAGTAAACGGGCTGAAAAGCCACGTTTAGGCCATGTTGGAGAAGGAGGTGACCTTGGGGGGGTGGCCCCCCAAGGGACGTTGATCACCTTGTGGTGCTTCCGGGAGCAAAGTAGCAGGACTTCGTCTCTCTCTTGGATTTTCTGGTTTTTCAGAGCTTGCACTTGGGATCTCTTTTCATCATGCTTTCTTCTTGGAATGGACCTCCTTTTATAGGCTTTTTATAGCCATGAGGTGTTTATTGGCATTGATGGCCATGATGAAAGAATTGATGAGGAGTTACAAATCGATTTTGTAATTCCTTTTTCAAGGCTTATGATTGGCCGATGAAGGTAGTGGGCATTTAATTGCCTTTATGCTTCATGATGATGGGAGTTTCATGGGTTTAATGCCATGATTTCTTGGATTTGTAACTCCCGAATGCTTGGTTCTGATTGCGCCGTCCAAAATAATGTTAATGACTGCTTTAATGGGTCAATTAACGTCATTAAGTGGTTGCCAAGGTATGTGAAGAGTCGCGGGCCGTGCTGCGCCTTTTGAGATTCTTCTTGCGATCATCACGGGTGGATCCACGCATTGTTTGATGTCGGATTGCAATGCAATTTCAGACATTGATTGACGTTGGTGGGCCGGTGACATCTGTCTTGTCGATTTCACGATCGGTCGGACAGAAAGTGCACTTTCTTGGTCAGCCGGTAGGCGATCTTGAGGCAATCGGTGATGATTTCATACTTTTGACGGCGGATCCGAGATGTCGACAAAGATCAGTCTTTTTCAAGCATCAAACATTGGATTTTCAGAAAATCACAGAGGCCAGAACACCTGAAATGCGAAAAGAATCGGAAAATGGACGATTCAGCGGAAAATCCGGCGACCCGGATTTCCAGGGTCGCCGGGCGACCATGCACCCAGGGTCGCCGGTGACCCTGGGCCAGGGTCGCCGGCGACCTTGGGCCAAGGTCGCCAGCGACCATAGGGCTTCGGCCCGTTTGGTCGCTGAGCGTCGTTTTCGGCCGTTTTTTCGTCTTTTTCGTTCCTTTTTTCTTCTGTATTTTTCTTGACATTTTTCCTCAATTATTGACTTGATTTTCTTGGAGAAATCTTGACGAGAACCCTCGCGAAATCGGAGCACAAAGTTTCCTATTTTTCGGGAAAGTCGAAGACTTTGTAGCCGATTTTCCGTCAAGCGTCGAAACTAGGTCAACCGATGTCGGAATGACCTGAAAATTGAGGTGAGGCTTCTTGAGCAGTGGATAGGACCAACCATGGGCTTTTATTTGAGTTTCGAAGCCGTTTGGGGTCCCATCGATGCTTCACTTGATTTTGCTGCGGGGAAAATGCCGAGCTTTGATATGTGGTCAAACGATGTCCGATTGATCTGAAATTTGACGAGGAGCCTATTGGAGTCATTTTGAGACGTCCCATGGGCTCTGTTTTGGATGTCATGGTCCCGGGTTGCTCCGCCGCCGGTAGGCTTGATTTTCTCTCGGAGCATCGAAACCTGGTCAAACGTTGTCGGAATGACCTGAAATTTGACGTGCAGCCTTTTGGAAGCATGTTGAAGCCACTCATGTATTTTTTTTGATGAGTGATGGCTTCGGTGGTTCCCGCCGTCGGGAGGCTTGATTTTGCTGCTCGAGCATTGATGGAGGGTCAAACGTTGTCAGTTTGACTTGAAATTTGGTATGGAGCCCTTTGGAGACATTCTGGAGTCATCCATAGGCTCTAATCAAAGTTTTGGTGTCTTTGATGATGTCGCCGCCGGGAGCGCTTGTTTAGCTGTTGGAGCAGTGAAGTTAGGCCAAACGCTGTCGGAATGGCCCGAAACCTCAGGTGTACCCCTCTTTTAGCTGTCTTGAAGGATCTCTCAGGTTTTGTCTGATTCTGACAAAATCTGATGCTTGAAGTAGCCTTGCCTATTTTTAGCAGGATGCAGCTTCAGGAGGCTTCTTGATGTTGAGGAGACATATTGACTTTTTTGGTGTCAACAAATGCCCCCTCGAGGTATAGCGACGAGTAGCTTTTTGGAGTCGATGTGCCTCGAAGAGAAACTTGGAGGAGAGATTCCAACTTGACCAAGAGTCTTGAGCTTTTTTTTTTTTTTTTTTTGTGAATAGCCTTCTGAGTTTCCGGGGGAATTTTATGGTAGTGAGAGGGATCACGTACCATCTCAAGGCAAAGTTTTGAAAATGACATGGGGTATTTGGATTTTGGTTTTTGTCCTTGTGACCTAACAAGCTGTATGTGGCAGGTTAGGGGGTCGGGTTTGATTTTGATTTTGATCTTGTGACCCAACAAGCTGTATGTGGCAGGTTGGGGGGTCAGGTTTGGTTTGGTTTGGATTTTGATTTTTGGTTTTGGTCCTGTGACCTAACAAGCTGTATGTGGCGAGCTAGGGAACCGGAATTTGGTTTTGTGAAATGTCAATTTCAAGATTTTGGCTCAATTTGGTTCATGAGGTTCGATGGTTTGGTTTTTTGGAAACTCATGAGACTTTCTTTTCTCTCTTTTTTTTTGAATGGTCCCATCAACTCAAAAGAGGCATGGGACTTTTTTTTTTTCTTTGCTCTTTTCTTTTTTTTTTTTTGCTCTTGGTAAGAGGAATATTTAGACTAAAAGCCACTTTTAGTGCCTAGGTGGTCAAACTTGGCTCATATGGGCTAACCCATGGGACCTTAGGTTTTGGAGATGGCCTAGATCTCATATAGTGTCATATTTGTAAAGAATATCTAAAAATATCTCTTTTGTGTAGAGAATATCTAAAAATATCTTTACTTGGAGAGAATTTCTCAAGTTTTCTTTTTGTGGAAAGATTCTCTCAAAATATCTCTCTTTTGGGGAAAGTAGCTAAATTTTAGCACTTACCTTCTTTCTTTCTCCTTGTTTCCTCTTTTGGCTTGCTCTCTTCTATAAAAGCAAAGAGGGTTGGTGCTTTTGCTCCATTACTTTCTTTTTGCAAGAAATCTTCAAGAGTGCTCCCCAAGACAAGAAGTGCTTTCTCTTCTTCAAGGATCTCCAAGCTTTTCTTCTTCTTCTTCTCCATCAATGGCTTCAAGTAAGTTTTCTTTCTCCTCAAGAATCTCCATTGTAGAAATAGCTTCTTCATCATTTTTTTTTCTTTTTCTTTTCTTCTTCTTTCTTCTTTTCTTTTTTTTTCTTTCTTTTCTTTTCTTTTCGTGCACGTTTTTCTCTTTTTTTTTCGTGCTTCTCTTTTTTTCTTTCCCTTTTTTTTCTTTTTTTTTTCTTCTTTTCATGATTTTCTCCCTTTTTTTTTTTTTCGTGAACTCTTTTTTTTTCTCTTTCTTTCTGTTTTTTTTTCCACGCTAATCCCGTTTTTTTTTTTCAGCGTTTTTCTCTTCTTTTCTCTTTTTTTTTTTTGCTGTTTTTTTTTCTCTGGCTGTACGGACAGGTCCGTACGGACCTGACCGTACTGCCACGTAGCAGTGGGCCAAAATTTTTTTTTTTTTTTTTGTTGAGATTTTTTTTTCTTTCTTTTTCTTTTTCCTTGTTTGCTCACTATGATAATGAGGCTATGTAATTTCAATGTGTATGCATTATTTTTTTTGTTTGATGCATCAAGATAGAAGGCTAGAGTCTCTAGGTCAAGCCAACATGATTTTTGACTTGGACAAAGTTTGATTGGTTTTGACCAAATTGAGTTGGAATTGGTCAAACTTTGGTCAAGGTTTTCCTAACATCTAATGCATGATGATATTTTTTGATGCATGATTTTTGTAAATGGATTTGGAAGTATGATGATGCATACCTAAAAATCTTTTGCAAGCATCGGGATTTTGAGCTCGCAGCGATGTTGAGCTCTTTCTTGGTCTTGCTGGATTTTGAGGAAGTTTGCAACTTTTGGATTCTGAAGCTCGCAGCAATGTTGAGCTCTTTTCCAAATTTTGCAGAAGTTTGATGAGATTGGCTTGTTCTCGCAGCGATGTTGAGTTCGAGCATTCTTTGAGAATTCTCCACTGACTATGAGCTCACAGCGATGTTGAGCTCATCTTCAGGTTTCCTGTCTTTTTCGGAGTATTTTCCTTTTTGTTGGAATTGCCCCGGAACCATGTCAAAATTTTGCTAGAATTTTTTGTAGCAAAATTCTGTCATTTCGATGTTGATTGATCTTTTCTCTTCCATCTTTTGCAGGTAGTTCTTCTAGAACGAACAAGGGTAAAGGTCCTGTTTCTGACGCACCTCGTCAGTCTGCCAGGTCTTCTAATGTGGCCGTTCAGCAGGCTTGGGAGAAAGAGGGGACTCTCATTCGCCAGGTTGAGGAAGCTGAAGGTAATGTCCGGAGGAGACTCAGGAGCATGAGCAGTGGCAGGTCCTCTGGGAAGAACTTCCTCGTGCTGCAGATGGGTCACGACATTCGGCCACGTTTTATGGGGACATTTTGAAGGAGCGTGGCCTAAAAACTTTGGAAGTTAAGGCCAAGGGTCTGCTTGAAGAGTTGAACCTTTGGTTGAAGACCATGTAGGATTGAGCTCCTGAGTTGTAACAAACTCTTTTTCCTTTTTCTTTTTTTTGGTACCTCCATGTATAAACAGTTTTGGTACTATATTTTGTATCCCTTTCCTTTCACTTAAATCATTTTTGATGAAAACAATTTTGAGTAAAAGTTGATGGGAATGTTTGTTTAAGGATTTAATCAAAAGGTTGTCATTTTGTGAAAATCTTTTGTCAAAGGGTTGTTTTGGGCATGAAAGCCAATTTTGTGGCGGAAAGCCTTGTTTTTGATGGTTTGAAAACCAAAATTTGGATGGCGAGAAAGCCTAATTTTGTGGCGTAAGAGCCAAAATTTGTTTTGCGGCATGGGAGCCAAAAATTTTTTGATGGCGTGAAAGCCGAATTTTAGAATGGCATAGAAGCCGAATTTTGTTTTGTTTGTCTTGGCATTTATAGCCGAATTTTGGCATTTATAGCCAGATTTTGGCGTTTATAAAAGATTTCTTAATGCAGGTATCGACTAAATGTCGCCTCCCCGCTGAATGGTCTTGCAAGTATCAATGGAATGTCGCTTCCTTGCTCATTCTGTTTTGCGAGTATTGACGGAATGTCACTTCCTCGCGGGCTGATTTTTGCGAGTATCGATGGAATGTCGCTTCCTCGCGAATTGGGGTGCAAATATCGACTAAGCGTCGCTTCCCTGCTTTTCCCAAAACTTTTGGTTTTGCGGGTACTGACTTGATGTCGTTTCTCCGCGATTTTTGAAATTTGAGGTTTTCTCGAACCATTTGAAATTTGGGTTGTGGATAGCAACTGGTATGTTGCATCTCCACGATTTTTGAAATTTGGGTTGTGGATATCAACTGGTCTGTTGCTTCTCCACGATTTTTGAAAATTGCAAGTATCGAATAGGGTTCGTTTCCTTGCAATTTTTGGGTTTTGGAAGTATCGAATGGGGTTCGCATCCTTCCGATTTTTGGGTTTTGCGAGTATCGACTGAATGTCGCTTCCCCGCGGTTTCAAAATTTTTGTTTAAAGTCACGAAGGTCATAAATTTTGACTTAAAACCATTTTGGTTGTAAAAGCCGAGGCGGTCTAGGGTGAAAATTCCTAAGTCCCGATTTTTCTTTCAAACCATGAATTTTGGGTTCAAGGATCGAAATTTTGGTCAAGTCTGGGAAGAGGCTTCTAAACTTGGATTTTTGGATTTGATGATTTTTTTTTTTTTAACAATGAAATGATGAAAGTAAGCATTGTTTTGAGAGATTGTTTTTTTTTTTTTTGGAAATTTCAACATAAAGATGAAAATTTCAAAAGGGGTGGGTTTGATGAGCAAGTACCTTGGAAATATGCTTTAGCCATGTAGATATTGCTCTGACCTGTTTGAGGAAGTCTTCAAGGGTAGTACCGCTTCAAGAACTTGCCGTTGATGGGTAGCATACATCTGTCTCCTTCCATGTTTAGAAGAGCGTATGCATGTTGGAGAAGACTTTGTCGATGACGAAGGGTCCCTCCCATTTTGGTTCGAATTTGCCTTTGGATTTGTGGGCAAAGACTATGGGTCTTTTTACTGCAAGAACCAAGTCACCCTTTTTATAGGCGTGTTGCCTGACCTTTTTGTCGAAAGATCCTGCCATGCGTGCTTGGTACAACTCAATGCTTTGTAAAGCTTCGAGTCGTCTTTCATCGAGATTATCCAACTCTTGGAGTCTCAATTTGACATTGCTTTCTTGCGTCATGTCATTTTGCAAAGATACCCTTAAGGAAGGAATTTGTACTTCCAAAGGGACAACAGCTTCGCATCCATAGACCAAAGAGAATGGTGTGCTATGGGTTGGTCCTCGAACGGTGGTTCGATAGGCCCACAAAGCTTCTAGTAGTTTGTCGCCCCAGTCTCTTTTGTGACTAGAGACCATTTTCTTGAGAATTTTGTAGAGTGTCTTGTTGAAGGCTTCTGCTAGTCCGTTCGCTGCTGGATTATATGAAGTCGAAGGACAACTTTGGATTTTGTACTTGTCGCAGAACCTGTAGAATCTGTGATCCCGGAATTGTGGTCCGTTATCATGGACGAATCTTTTAGGTATGCCGAAGCGACAAATAATGTTGGTGCACAAGAACTGAAGGACTGATGAAGTCTTCATTTCGCTGAGCGCAAATGCTTCTGACCACTTGGAGAAATAATCCGTAGCGGCGAAGATGAAGCGATGACCTTTGCTTGATGGGGGAGAAATAGGACCTATGATGTCCATACCCCAGGCTTCGAAAGGCCATGAGATTGCTGTTGGATGTAGCCATTCTGGAGGCATGTGGACATAATCTCCGTGAATTTGGCATTTTTGGCAGCGCTTGGCAAATTGCATTGCATCAGCTACCATGGTAGGCCAATAGTAACCTAGCCTTTTTATCTGGTTGTAAAGCTTAGGGCCAGCCTGATGGGCTCCACAAAGACCAGCATGTACTTTTTCGAGATTTTCCTCAGCCTCTTGTTGTGATAAGCAGCATAGGAGTACTCCGTTGAAGGATTTTCTGTAAAGTGCTTTTGAAGGTATATCCAAATGAAAGTTTGGGGCTCGTCTTTGGATGCTTACCCGTTCTTTTGGATTTTCAAGTAGGATTCCGAACATGATGTAATCAATGAACGGATCTCTCCAGTCGCCCATCGGAGGTTTGAGGATGGATATCCGACTTCCAATCACTTGGTGGCATTCAGCAACTGCTTGGTGTGTGTTGAGAGGAGGGAGAATCCTTCTTTGACACACTGTGACTTGCATGTTTTCCCCTTCTTGGATTGCCATGGATGCGGCAAGTCCAGCCAGGGCATCTGCACGGATATTGTCACCTCTGAGGATGTGGGTGATATGGCAGATGTTGAATTTTTGTTAAAGCGACTGCGTCTTATTATAGTAAGGTAGCAAATCAGGCTTTCTGACTTCATATTTTTTATTCATCTGGTTGACGACCAGTTGAGAGTCTCCAAAAGCTTCAAGCGTGGTGATGCCGGATTCGAGGGCGAGTTCCAATCCTACAATCAAGGCTTGGTACTCAGCTGCATTGTTTGAACATGGTTCCAGTAGCGAGAAGGCGTGTGGAATCATGTATTTGTCAGGACCGACAATGAGGATGCCGATTCCCGATATTTGCTTTCCTTTTTCATTTGTCCTGGTTGCACCGTCAAAGTACATGTCCCAGGAAGCGTTTGACAAGGAAGTTTCCACGTTGTAGACAAATTCGTCTGGGAGATCATCCCTGAGTGGAGAATCTTTAGGCAATGGATGCTCTGCGAGGAAATCTGCCAGAGCTTGTCCTTTGATTGCTTTTTGTGGTACATACCTAATATCAAACTGTGATAGAAGGATGG
This sequence comes from Umbellularia californica, assembly GCA_028538565.1. NCBI lineage: Eukaryota > Viridiplantae > Streptophyta > Magnoliopsida > Laurales > Lauraceae > Umbellularia > Umbellularia californica. Next base: position 28,583,710 of record JAPQWN010000002.1, read on the forward strand.
ACCATTTTGCCAGTCGGGCATTAAGAGAACCTACTTTTGTGACAAGGACCTTTAGGAGATTGATCCTCGAAATCAGGTAGACTGTGTTCGACAGCAGATAGTGATGCAGCTTTTGTACAGCGAACATTACTGCAAGGCATTCTTTTTCGACTGGGGAGTAGCGATGCTCTTCACCTACCATCATGCGGCTAAGGTAATATAGAGTAGCTTCTTTTCCGTCGTCGTTTTCTTGTGCGAGCAGAGCACCCAAAGAGTGGTCGAGAGCTCTTATGTACAAGATAAATGGTTTTCCAGTTGTGGGGGGCAGCTAGCACTGGAGGTTTGATGAGGTATGCTTTGATGTCTTGAAATGCACTTTCACATTCAGCATCCCAGACAAAGTCCACGCCTTTCTTCATCAGGCGAGAGAATGGACGGCATTTCCCTGATAGATTGGAGATGAACCGTCGAATGTGGGCCAGCCTTCCTTGAAGCCCTTTTAATTCTCTTAGGGTTCTGGGAGATGGCATTTCCAGGATAGCCTTGACTTTGGTGGGGTCAAGTTCTATTCCAGCTTTCCGTACTATGAATCCGAGAAACTTACCCGATGAGACCCCGAAGAAGCACTTTAGTGGATTCATCCGCAATTTGTGTTTGCGAAGTCGGAGGAAGACTTCTCGAAGATCTTCGAGATGGTCTTCTTTTCTTTTGCTTTTGATGGCGAGGTCGTTAATATAGCATTCGACCGTCTTGTGTTGCATATCTTGGAATATTTTCATCATAGCCCTCTGATATGTCGCACCTGCATTTTTCAGACCAAACGGCATAACAGTGTAGCAATACACGCCGAATGGTGTCCGAAATGATATATGCCTTTCATCTTTAGGATGCATCTTTATCTGGTTATAGCCAGAGAATCCATCCATGAACGTCATTCGCTCCAACCCATAGGTGTTGTCAATCATCACCTCTGGTATGGGGAGCGGGAATTCATCTTTAGGACATGCACTATTCAGGTCTCTGTAGTCGATACAGACCCTTATTTGCCCATTTTTCTTTGTCACGGGGACGATGTTGGCCAACCATTCAGGATGCTGTTCCTCGCAGATGAAGCCAACGTTTTTGAGTTTCTGAACTTCTTGTTCGATTTTGTCCATCACGTCGGGACGGAATCTGCTTTGGCCTTGTTTGATAGGCTTGATTTCTTTTTGCAAGTTGAGCTTGTGGACTGCTACTTTGGGATCCAAGCCAGGCATTTCGGCATAAGACCATGCAAAGCAATCAATGAACTCACGAAGAAAGGAGATATACTTGGGTAACTCATCATCCTTTATATTCTTGCTTATGAATACAGGACGTGGGTTATCAGGTGTTCCCAAGTCTATCTTTTGAACATAATCTTCTGTTGGAAGGTTTGAAGGTGGTTCCTCCACAATATTTTCGGAGGCTTCCAACTCAACAAGACCTTCTGGACTGCCAGAGGCATTTTCAGACTGAGGCTCTGTTTCCGTCCATGAATCTTCTTGATCAGTATCCTTCTCAAGGCTATCCTTCTCAAGGCTTGCAATGAGATGGTCCCAATCATTTGCTGGAATTGGGTTGAAGTAGGGTACTTCTTTTGGAGACAATGATTCTTCTGGGATAGAGAACCGCTCGTCTGTGTCATCGGGCAATTCCTCTTTATTATCAGAGAAATTATACCAATTGGAGGAGCTTTCAGGATTTTTTACGAGTAACTCCTCAAAGAGATATCCAGGGATATCAATGTCTTCATGAGATGTTGAGGCTTGGTCGGTAAAACGACTTTGCAGCCATGGTATCAACTGTCTCATAGGAGCGGTAGGATCATACCCCAACCCATATGAAGATTTGCCTTTTTGAAGGTGGATTTTCCAATCTTCTGGTTGACTTTTGGTCAGGGTGGGTTCCAATGGTGTAAGAATACCACGGCCACCTCCCAAACCAGTCGGATTTTGAGCATCGTAGCCCATTTTCTTCATGATAGCTTGTGCCATTGGACTATACAGGGATAGCTGAGGCATACCTTCATTTTGGAAAGGTTCAAGTAAAGAGTGCAGTGGAGATGCTCCTGATCTGTGGAAGTAAATCACTTTTCCTTCTGGCGAAGTTGCTGGAATAACAAAGGAAGCAGACGTAGGGTCTTCTATGTCTGCAAGTGTCTCCAATGGAGTGAGAGCGGACTGATCTCGCTGAGTATCAGCTTGGCTCGATGTTGTGTCATCTTCTGGTTCTGACTCTGAGTCCGTGTCATGCATAATAGGCACAAAGGAGATAGTGAACTTGCCCCCAGTCTTTTGTTTTGTCTTCTTTGCTTTGGTAATGATTACCAAAGGCTTTGGAGACTTGAAGAAGACGACGAAGGGAGCTTGGCCGCTTACTTCGAGTTTGGTGGAGGGTTTGTTTTCCTCCGATGATTGCTGAGGAGCCTTGCCTTTATCTTTCTAGAGACTGTCGACAAAGCGAATTGTTTTTTCCTCCTGTTCTTCTTTTCCATCTTTATATATTTGAGCATTTGCAAAATGGACATCTCTGCCTTTGAAGGGCTTTTTGTCTGCAAACACTCGATGTACCAAGCCATCGTTGCCAACGAACTTGATGCACTGATGTAGAGTTGAAGGGACGACACCATTCTCATGTATCCAGGGGCGTCCAAGGAGTATATTGTAGCATGAAGGGGTCCTTATTGCATACACAGTAACTTCAGAAATAAGATCACCGATTTGCAATTTGAACCTGATTTTGCCGATAGGCCTTTGAGCGCTGCCGTCATATCCGAAGATGGATACGGACGTGTGACTCAGTTTGCTAGGTGGGATGCCCAGCTCTTCGAGTGCCGAAGTAGAAATGAGGTTGAGTGCAGAACCTGGATCGATCTGAACTCTGTGTACTGGCATTTCTTTGACGTACCCCATAAAGTACAAGGGTCGGTTGTGCTTTGTTTCGCCTAGGAGGAGGTCATCCTTGTCGAAGGCAATTGTTGCACTTGCTGCTTTTTATACCGAGAGGCATTCATTGCTTGATCCCTCAATTTTCTTCTTTTCTCCCTTTGAGGGAGTTTTTGATTTTTTGACCCTATAGTCCATTTCAATTTGTAGGACTTGTGGGGCATGTTTGTCGACATCCGCATTCAGCCTTTGTAATTCTGAAATGAGACTATCACGAGTTTGTGGAGACATTCGTAATAAGTCAAGGATGTGCAGACGTGCAGGTATGTGTTTGAAGTGCTCAATCAAGTCGTACTTGAAAGCCTCCTTCGGGCCTGCATTTTCATTATTATTGCCACTTGGGGCGCTTACATCTTGTTTTCCCGAAGGATTTACATAAGAAGAAGAGGGTTGATTGTATTTTTTGTGGTAATCCCGGCCAGAACGGGTACCTCTACCAACTTCAAGAGCCTCTAGAGAAGGGTCTTCTTTTGGAGGATCGTTCTCAGGATCAAGAGGTTGATCCTTTACTGAGGACGTCTCTGTAACAGCATTGGCGTCTTCAGTGATCGTGTTGCATGGAGCAATTTCCGGGAACAAGTCCTGAACAACAGCCGGCAACTTTTCTTTATTAGCCCAGACATTGCCCGTGAGATCGGGTATCTGGGACCAATTGATTGAGTTTTCATTGAAGAAGATTTCATTGGCAGAAGTTTCTTCAAGATGATCAATCGGGAGTGACTTGAGTTTCGATGTCACAGCTTCAGGAGACGAAGGTTGAGAGGATGTTATCTCAGTGGAAGTCACCTGAGAGGATGTAGCTCCGGAAGATACGCTACCGGTTGGGGAGTAAGTATCTTCGGAAGCTTCAGAGGCACTGTCGTCCTGAGCTATTGCATTGCAGGTTATCCTGACAGGAGATGCCCCTAGTGTAGACTGTTGGGAATCAGATTCATCCTCGGATGTGAGAGGATCATCGATCTAACTGTTTTCTCCATTTTCAGGAGTTAAGGGAGAAAGTTCCCGCTGATTTTCAGGGACTTCCGGCTCTGGATTATGACGAAGTTTTAATGCGATCCTGCTCCTGCTCTATGGCAAGATGTTGCAAGATTCTTGCATGTTCTTCGAGATCAGGCATGGGAGCCAAATCTTCTTCGTCTTTTGCTCCTTGTGGTTCGCCAATGTTGGGTTCCACCGGAGCATTGTTTGGTGCTGGATCGACAGCGTTTTCTTGAACAGGGTCGTGGTCTTCTTCGTCATCAGACCAAGATCCTTGTGGCTGCAATGGGTTATACCAAATTACTGGCATAAGATGAGACTCGGGAATCCATTCCTCGTCGGAGAGGTATTCTCCTGTTTCAAAGGATTCTTCCCACTCATCTATATCACTGGCAGTATCACTGGACTCGTATCCATTCATGGAGAATCCAACTACCGAGTTGCAAGAGTATGATGCCCCCTGCACATTTTCATTTTTGTATAGAGGTGGCATGAAATCATCAAGAGTGAATTTTCTTACCGCCTTGGAGGTTTTGGGAAGAGATTCTTCCATCGTCCCTAGTGAAGCAGTGGAAGAAGTTTCTGCTTTTTCAAGGACTTCTTGTTTTGGTTGAGACTTTTGCTGCTGTTTGAGCTTGCGGAGCTATCTCTTGGCTTGCCTTTGCTGCTGAGCGGTCGGCTTTTTTTTAACGATCTCCCAATTTTCATCATCTAGGAGATCGGGATGCACCCATATAGGTTGTCCATCTGGTGTTGGATAGGGAGCCAATTTTTGGGATGCTTGGGCCATTTTTATCACCTTGAATGAAGTAGTGATCTTCTCCTTCGGTGACTTTGAAGTTTGCCGACATGACACCATGTTGACAAAGGCAGGGACATAGTTTTTATCAAAGGTTATGACTCCGTTTTTCCACATCTCATTGATCTTCTCTCTCACAACGAAGCGTTGATTGAGAGGATGTGAGATCATCTGATGGTATGGACAGTATCGGGGATCATTGGTTTTGCCAACATCTCCCTGTCTTTTGGGCTCTGGCAAAATGAGTTTGCCATTTGCTAGGAGAGCCTCAAAGATTTCTTCAACGTCTTCATCGAACGGATATTTCTTTTCTACACGTTCTTTGAAGGCATCAGAGAGTTCAGGCCTTTTACCTGCAGTTTTGTTTTCAGGTTTCTTTGGCTGCTGAGGAGCTGACTTAGTCTGCACATTGAGAACCTTCTTTTTCTTTGGTTTTGAGGTTGTAACAGCAGGCGGCTCTTTCTTTGATGATTTCTGACTGTTGAGGTCTTTGATCACCATTTCAGCTTCCATGGAGGCTTCGAGGAGTTCCCCCAGGTTCTTTGATTTATTGCCGATAATCATGGAGCGGATTTTTGCTCTCATATTGTTACGGCAGATGTCGACCAGCGACGCTTGTGGCAGTACATCTGAGCATTTGTACGCCATTGCCTTCCATTTGTGAATGAAGTCGTATGTTGACTCATTCTCTCCCTGTTTTAGGCTGCAGAGTTGAGTCATAGTAACAGGATGATCCTCACCTTGGAAGTGGGTCAGGAAGCGTGTCTCTAGCATAGCCCAGTTCTGGATGGAGTTCTCCGGCAGAGTGGAGTACCAATCAAAGGCTGTACCTTTTAGGATACTTGCGAAGAAGCGAATTTTGAGGGCATCTTGATCCGCAATAGCTCCTGTCAGGATCTTGAAGTGGATGACATGCTGTCTGGCTGAACCTTTTCCAGTATATGTCTGGAGAGTAGGTTGTTTGAATTTTGCAGGGAACGGAACCGAGTCCATCCATAGAGGGTAGAGTGGCTTGATCCCATGTTCCTTTAATGTATCCTCTTCTTTTGCTTTTGCGAGGATATCGTCCACGTCCTTTCTGGTAAGGGCGCGAGACTCATTGTTTTCTGCATTGCCCTCGTCATCTTCATGATTCGGAGGGGTTTCATTGTTAGGTGGTGGACGCTGTAGAGTGAGTATCAAATTTTCCATCAGAGCCTCAATTCTCTGTTGTCCTTGCTCCAACTGCTGGATGTGTGCAGTTACGTCATCATGCGGTGGAGGCTGCTCAGAACTTGTAGCCAAGACGTTCATCCCTCGGGATTCGAACGAAGAAATCGTCCTGGTGACTGAGCTGGGGCTCATCCTTCTGGATGAAGAATCTGAGGAGTAGTTACTCCGATGTTCTTGGCTTGGAGGAGTGGAAGACTCTTCCAGATGTGTTCTTGTCCGAGAGACGCTGCGAGTCACTGGACGTCTAACACTAATTTTGGTTACTGACTTCTGGCGTTTTCTGGTTTTGCCAACCATATGAACAGCAACGAATCGGTCGGGTCTTTCTTTTTCGACCCATTTGTTTGAGACGTGGAGAGTAGAACGCTGGGTTCTTTGTTTCTCGAGTCTCTTTTGTCGATATGCAGTGCGGCGACGCATACGACGAGCAATTTGAGCTTCAGTCATCTCTGGTTGAGCTCTGGCGATGAAGGATGTAGTCCCTCGTGCGCAGCAGCCGAGTTTGTCTTCTTTGAAGCTTGGCAAGGACAGAATCTGGATGCGGTCCTTTATTTGTCGCAATGAAGACTTGAATTTTGCGAGCTCGGCCCCTGTTGAGATGAAGGGTCGACTCGCGGGAGTGCAGGCTTCAGCATGTTTTTGCATAGGCCTAACGATGCAGGATTTGATTTTGGGCTTGTAGGAGCAAGCCGGCTCATAATGATTTTGTTTATTTTTTGGGTGGAGGGTAGGTTTCTCCTCTTTCATGTAAGAGAGAGGGTAGAACTGATTCTCCTTGAGAAGGGCAAGGTATGCTGGCTTTGCAGATGTTTGGGACCTCCGTTGCTTTGGCGAAGATCTCGGGGACCAGGTTTTGGGGTAAACCTAGTTTCTTGTGGGTTGAGGCTTTATGGGAACGCCACGGGCTTCAAGCTTCTTGGTGTTCGCCCTTGGTGCCATTTTAGTGACACATTGCGGGGCGGTTTTCTGCTTCTTGGCAGGTACAGTGTCTTCTGCAGGAAGTGGGAATGGTCCCAGCGATCCGAAGACGATGGTCCGGGGAGTTGAAGTTGACCCGGTGTTTGGAGAGTTGTCGAGGGAGATGACGCTTCGGCAACTGGCAGGGCGCTTATGCTTGTTTCGTTTGTCTTGCAGCATAAGCTGGTACTTTGTCTCATCGAAAGTGATGGTCAATGGAGCTGCCATTGTTAGTTTTGGAAAACTTTTGAAACAAGACCAAATCCATTAGTAATCACAAGAATATGGTGATCGTAAATGGAGAACAACTATGGTTTTGTCTTTTCAAATCACTTGAGGGGACATGGCCCAACTCAAGGATGATGAAGAAGGCAAAAAGCCATAGAGGATACAATTGTTCTAAAATGCAAGTATGGTAGGCTCAGAGTGAGCGTTCCAGTGACTGCTAGAAGCAATTGTAGACCTTAATTCAAATTACCGAGAAGCAAGGCTCACTCTAGGTAAAATGATATAAGGTTGGAGATACAAATGTGTCGGTCGCGAATACAGTAGACCCGAAAGGGCGTACTAGCACCGCTAGGCACAAATGTTGCAAATCGCATCCTTGGGAAGGACACAAGATGGGATTTTTTGAAAGGTCAAATTTGGATTCATAAAGGAGAGCAAATGGTATTCCAATCCGAACAAAGGCTCAACATTTTTGCGAGCGCTAAATTCAGAAGGGAAGGAACCATAATTTCTCGGATGTGAATCCAATAATGACGGAAGTTTTTTTTTTGAAAGGTCAAGATGGAATTCATCGAAGAGAGCAAATGGTGTTCCATTCCGAACAAGGCTCAACATTTCTGCGAGCGCTAAATCCGAAATGGAAAGAACCAAGATTTCTCAACTCTGAATTCAAAGTGACAGAAGTTTTTCTTTTTGTCTTTTTTTTTTAAAAAAAGGATTTTTTTTAGAGAATTTTTTTTTGAAAGGTGGACATAGATTTCCAATTCGATCTTACGAAACCTTAGTAGATAGATCAGCCCCTAGGTAAGGGTAGGATTACTTAATGAACCCGTTTGGAGGACCCTTGCCTCGAACAGTCTAGCTGTCTCCACACTCTGGACAAGGCTTTTCTTACATCCACTTTGGTCAAAGAACGCAACTGGTGGAACCTTAGTGTTTGTTTTTTTTTACTCTTTTTTTATAAAGGGTTTTTTTTTTAACTCATCAAAGAGAGCGAATGGTGTTCCAATCCGAACAAAGGCTCAACATTTCTATGAGCGCTAAATCCGAAAAGGAAGGAACCAAGGTTTCTCAACTTTGAATGCAAAAGAGAGAAAACTAAATTTTTTTTGAAATTATAATTTTTTTTGAAATCCCAGTTTGGACTCATCAAAGAGAAAAGATGGCCCAATCCCCGATATGAACGATAGCTGCGAACATTTCTGTGAGCTATCGAGTTCAAGGAGGAGAGGATCAAAATTTCTCAAAGTTGAATCTCGAGAAAAAAAGATCAGATTTGTTTTTTTTTTTGAAGTGAGAAAGAACAATTGAAATCCCATCTCATGTTTTTTAGATGCATAATGCAACATAGGCCACCAACTAGAAAGGAGCCAAGTGAACAAAGCATCACGTTCTCAAGTTAACGTGTCCCACCGGGTATGCCAACTTGATGGACCCGAAAGGAATCTTCCGTCCTCTCCTTCCGCACCTCGGGGGCTGACCTGGGTCTCGGCGGAGGAGGGAAAATCTCGGGCATCAACATTTTTTGTACGGGTATGCCAGATTTACTTTCTACTTGGAATTTGGAATGGTGATAATCCGGAGATTCACCTTCGCAAGTGGAAAGGAAATCAATCCTTTTTTCTAACTTTTCAAATTGCATAAATATTAAGAAAAGAGACAAGTTTTAAAAATGCCATAAGAGGCGTTTTTGTTTGTTTGCCGTGAAAGGCGATTTTGTTTGTTTGCCGTGAAAGGCGTTTTTACAAAACTCATCAAATATGAAAGACAAGAATTGTGATTTCTTTTTGTCTCTTTAAGAAATACAAACTACAATAGAAAAGGAAGAAAAGGGATCTAACTTCTCAGGAGATTGTGGGGACACGTTGAGATCGACGGTCGCAAGTCATGTATGGGTTTCGCCATCGTCCTTCAAATGAGAACATGTGATGCTTTGATTCCTTGGCTTGGCTCCTAACCTCAGTTTTTTAAAGGACAAGGACTAAGAGAAGGTCCTATATCCAATGAAAAACCAAGTAAACGGGCTGAAAAGCCACGTTTAGGCCATGTTGGAGAAGGAGGTGACCTTGGGGGGGTGGCCCCCCAAGGGACGTTGATCACCTTGTGGTGCTTTCGGGAGCAAAGTAGCAGGACTTCGTCCCTCTCTTGGATTTTCTGGTTTTTCAGAGCTTGCACTTGGGATCTCTTTTCATCATGCTTTCTTCTTGGAATGGACCTCCTTTTATAGGCTTTTGATAGCCATGAGGTGTTTATTGGCATTGATGGCCATGATGAAAGAATTGATGAGGAGTTACAAATCGATTTTGTAACTCCTTTTTCAAGGCTTGTGATTGGCCGATGAAGGTAGTGGGCATTTAATTGCCTTTATGCTTCATGATGATGGGAGTTTCATGGGTTTAATGCCATGATTGCTTAGATTTGTAACTCCCGAATGCTTGGTTCTGATTGGGCCGTCCAAAATAATGAGTTAATGACTGCTTTAATGGGTCAATTAACGTCATTAAGTGGTTCCCAAGGCATGTGAAGAGTCGCGGGCCGTGCTGCGCCTTTTGAGATTCTTCTTGCGATCATCACGGGTGGATCCACGCATTATTTGATGTCGGATTGCGATGCAATTTTAGACATTGATTGACGTTGGTGGGCCGGTGACATTTGTCTTGTCGATTTCACGATCGGTCGGACAGAAAGTGCACTTTCTTGGTCAGCCGGTTGGCGATCTTGAGGCGATCGGTGATGATTTCATGCTTTTGATGGCGGATCCGAGATGTCGACGAAGATCAGTCGTTTTCAAGAATAAAACATTGGATTTTCAGAAAATCACAGAGGCCAGAACACCTGAAACGCGAAAAGAATCGGAAAACGGACGATTCAGCGGAAAATCCGGCGACCCGGATTTCCAGGGTCGCCGGGCGACCATGCACCCAAGGTCGCTGGCGACCCTGGGCTAGGGTCGCCTAGCGACCTTGGGCCAGGGTCGCCGGCGACCATAGGGCTTCGGCCCGTTTGATCGCCGAGCGTCGTTTTCGACCGTTTTTTCGTATTTTTCATTCCTTTTTTCTTCTGTATTTTTCTTGACATTTTTCCTCAATTATTGACTTGATTTTCTTGGAGAAATCTTGACGAGAACCCTCGCGAAATCGGAGCACAAAGTTTCCTATTTTTTGGGAAAGTCGAAGACTTTGTAGCCGATTTTCCGTCAAGCGTCGAAACTAGGTCAAACGATGTCGGAATGACCTGAAAATTGAGGTGAAGCTTCTTGAGCAGTGGATAGGACCAACCATGGGCTTTTATTTGAGTTTCGAAGCCGTTTGGGGTCCCATCGATTCTTCACTTGATTTTGCTGCAGGGAAAATGTCGAGCTTTAATATGTGGTCAAACGATGTCCGATTGACCTGAAATTTGACGAGGAGCCTATTGGAGTCATTTTGAGACGTCCCATGGGCTCCGTTTTGGATGTCATGGTCCCGGGTTGCTCTGCCGCCGGTAGGCTTGATTTTCTCTCGGAGCATCGAAACCTGGTCAAACGTTGTCGGAATGACCTGAAATTTGACGTGCAGCCTTTTGGAAGCATGTTGAAGCCACTCATGTATTTTGTTTGATGAGTGATGGCTTCGGTGGTTCCCGCCGCCGGGAGGCTTGATTTTGCTGCTCGAGCATTGATGGAGGGTCAAACGTTGTCGGTTTGACTTGAAATTTGGTATGGAGCCCTTTGGAGACATTCTGGAGTCATCCATAGGCTAAAATCAAAGTTTTGGTGTCTTTGATGATGTCGCCGCCGGGAGCGCTTGTTTAGCTGTCGGAGTAGTGAAGTTAGGCCAAACGCTGTCGGAATGGCCCGAAACCTCAGGTGTACCCCTCTTTTAGCTGTCTTGAAGGATCTCTCAGGTTCTGTCTGATTCTGACAAAATCTGATGCTTGAAGTAGCCTTGCCTATTTTTAGCAGGATGCAGCTTCAGGAGGCTTCTTGATGTTGAGGAGACATATTGACTTTTTTGGTGTCAACAGGGGTCACCTGGCGGCTAGCCACTTTGCAGATTACGGCTAACCGCCAGGTAACCGAAACCTGCGGTTCCTTTTCCAGAAGGCTGCTTCTCCTGTCATGGAGTTCGGTCAGACCCGCGGTCACCTCGCGGTTAACCGCAGAGACCCTTCACGGCTAACCGCCAGGTAACCGAAGTCCTGCTGTCACCTTTCTAGAAAGCAATCTTTTTCTCTGTCAGGATCTTCGGTTACCCGTTCGGTTACCTGACGGCTAACCGCCTGAAGCTTTACGGCTAACCGCAAGCAACCGTAAGTCTTACGGTTTGTTTTCCCGAGAGCTATATTTTTCCTGTCTTTCTTGCGGTCACTTTTACGGTCACCTCACGGCTAACCGCCAAGGTCACCCGCGGCTAACCGTGAGCTGACCGCTTTCAAAAATATATCCGTTGGCTCAGGGATTTTGAAAAGGGGCTAGCCGCCAGTTTAAGAGGCTAACCGTAAAATCTATCCGTTGGGATTTTTCTATAAAGCTGTAGCTTGTTTTACTGTGCATCCTAAGGACTTTAGGGTAAAGCCTTGCTTGCTACCTTCTTCCCACCCATTGTAGGCTCCCAAATCCCTTCCAAAACACTTATGTGCTTGACTTAGGTAAACCCTAGAGCTCTATTAGCTCTATGATGAGTGTCTTGTTAGGGAGTGCATCCTCTAGGATACTTTACACCATGAGAGACTCATTTATGTAACCCTAGAAACCAAATCCTCTTAACCTTGGTTGTGCAACACATTGGAGGCATTCTTCTCAACACCAAGATGTCAACAAGAGGTGTAAGCTTCGACTGCGGTTAGAGCTCCATAGAACACTTCAACCATCATCAAGGCAAGTGTTCACCCTTCTTCAAATTTCTACAATATATGTATAATGTGGTAGGTGTTTAGATCTGTGTGATTAAACTCACCACATTGATGTGAGGAGGAGTAGATCTGTGTGATTGAACCTTTGTTTCAAAAATGAGGTAGAATCAAAACTTGTGTAGTTTGATTCATGATAGTGGAACCAAGGGTCTGTGTGACCCTTGAGAGTGGATGTAGGTCTGTGTGACTAAACCATTATAAATCTCTGTGTCCATTTCTCTACTGCATGATCTACAATTTCTGTTTTAGTTATATTCATGCTATACTTGTCTTGTTATTTATTCTGTTTTGATTAAAATCAAGGTTAGAAAATTAAAAATGGCAATTGTATGCCCTTAGTCCTATTCACCCCCCTCTAGGGCTTAGTCATTGGTCCTAGCCTGCACTTTCAACACCTTCCTTGTATAATTTCAAGAATATCTCTAAAAATTATATGATGATGTAGTGGGAAGAAACTTTCCAAATATTGAGATTTCTTGCAATTCCAGCCTAAAACCGTAGCAAACAACTTCCTGATGTCATATCTCTTTCAATATAGATCTGATTTATGCAATCTTAGGCTCCATGATATCTACTCGAAAAGAGCTTTCCAGCGGTGGCTAGATTGCGTCGATCTGACACTCGGTTTGAGAATTATGGCCATTTTAAGTTGCTGCTCTTGAAAAATCCGGGAATAATTGTGCACAAATGGAAGCTTCTATGTTGGCATGCAATGGGGTGTGTGGGACCCATTTTGGACGTCCAGGACATGCTTGGACTCTTTCCGTGCTGCTTATTTGACTTTCCTTTGACCTTTCTTCTCAAACTTCATCAATGTGGGTCCCATATTGATTTCTCCTACAAATTGAAAGAAATAAATTTAACATTAATTACGTGTAAGAAAATAAATTTGAATCATGCATGGGACCTTACATGCCTAATGGTGCACCCAAATGACAAACTTTCCAAAAATAGTATATGGTATCAAAAATAGCAAGTATACATAAAAAAAAACTAATTTTGGGGTGATAAATGAAATGAAAAACCTTAATTTCACAGAAGTCATGCAATTCAATGAATTTTGACCAATTCTGACCATTTTCCCAAAAATATCCCCTAATACATGTAATCATGAAATTAAGTGCAATTCTATGCAATTAAACCTAATTAAATCCACAAATGCTCATGAAATGATGACCTAATGACATAATTTTGTGGACTTATCACCCGCCTAGACATAGACACGGGTCATTAATCACCCAATCACATCACCGGGTCACCTCTAAGTAATCTTAGGTTCCGGTCATCTAATTTTCATTTAATTAACAGGTATTGTCGAGACTCTGGACCGGGTTAGCGACCAAAGGGGTGCACCTAATCCGGGATCGGGCGACGATAATGCTGCCATGTGCGTTTGTTTATTTATTTAGCTACTACGTACATGGATGACGAAGAGATACAACATCCATGTACGTGATTTCCCACAGGTTTCCGCGGTGAGGATATCACACATACACAATTCAGTCATAATCAGGACGCGAAAGCGTGTAGCAAACCAAGCTTGTAATTTCATTCATAACAGTAGACTGATAACGCACATATATAAAACATGAAGTCAGAGTGAGCAATGATCATATGGCATTCCCAAATGTAAAGTTAATGTTTATACAAAATATGAGTTAGTTAATCATTTTCCAAAAATAAAGGCCAACAAAGGCCAGTACAACCAAAAGAATCCCAAAATGTGTTAGTCACTATCCCAAAAGATGTTTCGTATCTCAAAGCTTGACTGAATGTCTACACGACATTGTCAGCCTGCCATTCTGCTACATGTTGAGGATCTTTGGCTGCCTCTCCGGCTCCTCCTTGGGGACAAAGAAATCTGGACCTAAGTACCAAAAGAGTGGGTCAGACACGACAATCTGGCAGGTGGGTGAAAAGATAGATGCATCATTTTTCCAAAAACACAAATGCAATATAAAACATGTAAAGGTACCAATGAACAAGAAGTTGGCAAGATGGAAACCACACTAAGCTAAATCCTCCATCACTAATGTCATGAGAGCACACTAAAGGCGTTGGTCTCAGACATGCGAAGTGACGAGAGCTAACTAAATATATATACATATAGCTAGACAAAACCACGGCCGCAGAACTTGGTAACAGGACAGGCGGGACCTAGACTGCAGCTGGCAGGAGAAAAAGGGGGACCCCAAGTCAGTGGATTAGGCCAACAAAGTTGTCCAAGCTTAGTGGTGCCAACTCATAGGTCACACGAAGAAATCAGAACTTATACATATATATAGGTGTGTAACACCCAAACAGGCTGAACAGGGTGCTCATACGCACATATATCACATATGTATCTTGTCATGCATATATGGGGCTAGTAGAACACTCAAAGTGCATAATTCAATATTTCTGAAGTAGAACTAGTAATGTCACATGAAAACTAAAAAGTCCGTATGAAATCCAAGTAAAATGAAACACAAATGGATTTCCACAAAATATTGGACCATACATTGAGGATTCAAGATTTAAATCAATGTGTATAAAGGTCCCGTATGTTGGTTTCGTTATTGGCTTGGTACTCCATAAGATTGAAGACATTCCAAGCTCCCTATACACATTAACAAGTCAAAAATCCTCAATAAATCTTCGTTATGGGGGTTTCTTTTTCAATCGAGCTCCATACATTGTCTCCTAGGTCTCACCATAGCATTAGGGCTCCAAACAAACCTCCTTAAACATCAAAACACCATTTTTCATGTTTTCGGGGTAAACCCAGGCCAGTAGTACAGTTGGCTTGAGCGGACCAAAGGCTCTCTGGGAGGGGTTCGCTTGAGCGAACTGCTCCTGGCCAGATTGGCTCGAGCGAACCTGAAGGTTGGCTCAAGCCAATTCCTCTCTAGAAGGGGTTGGCTCGGCGAACTCCTCCAGAAACTTGATTTCTGAGCATTTTGGGCTCCTTCCTTTCTTCCTTTCAAACCTCCCTTGAGCCATTCATTTGACACCAAAACATGGGTCTCCTTTAGGCATGTCAAATGGGCAGGGCCGTACCGAACCAGTCAACGGGCCATGGCCCGGCATGGCTCGGTCAACGGGACGGCCCATAAGGCAAGGCCCGTGACATGGGCTGTGCTGGGCTGTGGCGCCTGGGCCCGTTGCCCCGTTTGGCCCGACCCGCCAGGTACGCTGGCATGTGGGTTGGCACCTGCGGCCCGCCAGGCCCGCCCAACGGCCAAGTCCCCCTTTTTTTCTTTGAAAAAAAGTCTATTTACCCCCCCAACAGCTATAAAACGGTCATATAAGGGGTATTTTGTGTCATTTTCCATTTTACAAAGTCTATAAATACCCTAACCCTCCCATTCTCATTCCTCACTAATTTACACAACTCTCTCACTCTTTATGCATTCTCTAGCTCTCTTTCAAAGCATTCAACTCTTTCACTCTCTCTAAGAAGTTTTTGGAGGGCCAAAGATCAAGTCATCACGAGACAAGATTAAGGGGGCCTTCAAAGATTTAGAGGTATTTATATTATTTAAATTTGAGATTCCATATATATAAGTTTATATTATATTATATTAACTCTCATTTTTCTCCCATTTCTTATATTAATTATCACAAAAGAAGGCTATTAGAGCCTATTACTGTTATTATTTATAAATTTTATTTTTTGAAATATGGCTAGAAGATTTCCCACAGAATCTTCTTCCGTTAATTTAGGGGAAGAAGAAAATTTTATTGAATTACAAGATGAAGTAGGTGATTTACCACCCCCTTTCCTCAGAGTTCCCGTAAACCAACCAAGAGGAATAGAACTTCAGTAGTTTGGGAGATATTTACAAGATTTAATGTTATTGAAAATGGAAAGAAAGTCGAAAAGGCAAAATGCAAATTTTGTAGTAAGATTTATGGTGCCGAGTCAAAATCGGGTACCGGCCATTTGACAAGACATAGGCAGAAATGTTTAGCCTTACATAAGCCGACGGATGCAGGGACAGGGAGGCCTGGTTCATAGAGCCAAATTTCTACTAATGGTGGTGGTAGTAGTAGCAGCAGTTTGGGTCTTTTTTCTTTTAATGCACAAAGTGCTAGAGAAAATCTTGTTAAAATTATTGTCTTATCCGACTTACCATTTTCTTTTGTTGAAAAATGAGTTTTTTGAAGAATGGGTCCAGAAATACTGTCAACCACATTTTCACAGTATTTCAAGAAATACAAATAGAAATGATACTATTAGACTCTGGCAGGAACAGAAAACAAATATAAAAAATTACCTTGCAGAAATTCCTAGTAGAATAGTCATAACCACAGATATGTGGACTTCTAAAGGGGGGGATAGTTTTCTTTGTATTAATGCACATAACATAGAAGCACAATGGATTATTAATAAACGTATAATTAGTTTTAACTGTCTTGAATGGCCACATAATGGCACTAGAATAAGTACATTTATTTTGAAAAAACTAGATGAATATAATATTAAAGAAAAAGTTTTATCTATAACATTAGATAATGCAAATAATAATACAGTGGCTATTGAATTAATGAAAATGCAGATGCCACTTACAACTTTGATAGATAGCTCTATCTTTCAAAATAGATGTGTATGTCACATCTTAAATCTCATTGCAAAGGTTGGTTTAAAGTATATTATAAGTTACACAGATGCTATTAAAGACATTACTAGATTTATTTTCTTCTCAACATAGAGAAGACAATTGTATGCCCAAATATGTGCGAGGTAAGGCGTATCTGCTATTAAAATGCCGAAAGAGGTAGAACATAGATGGAATTCTATGTATGATTTGTTAAACAAGGCACTGATGGAACGCGCTCCGAGGCGCCGTGGGGCGGCTACCGGGGTCGGCGGAACGTGGGAGTCCGTCGGGTCCGGCCCTTTCGCGCCCTGGCGGGCCTGAAGCGTGCATCAACATTTTTTTTTTGGGTGGGTGTGCCAGATTTTCTATTTTACTTGGAATTGCAAGTGGTAATCCGGAGATCAACCTTCGCAAGTAAAAAGGAAATCAACTTCTTTCAAGTTTTCCATTGCACAAATATTTAAGAAAAGAGACATTTCCTTGGTTTGCCGTGAAAGGCGATTTTGTTTGACATTTATAGCCGATTTTGGCGTTTATAGCCGATTTACAATTCTCATCAATAATGAAAGACAAGAGTTGTGATTTTTGTCTCTTTTAGAAAAATACAAACTACAATGAAAAGCAAGAAAAGGAGGATCTAACTTCTCAGGAGATTGTGGGGGACTCGTTCAGATTGACGGTCGCAAGCCATGTGTGGGCTTCGCCATCATCCATGCAGATGAGAACAGAGGATGCTCTTGATTCGCCTGGCTTGGCTATAATCTCAGGTTTTTAGAGGACAAAGACCAAGAGAAGGTCCTATGTCCAATAAAAAGCTAAGTAGACGGGCTGAAAAGCCATGTCTAAGCCATTGGAGGTAGCGGGAGAAGGCAAGGACCTTGGGGGGGGGGTGCCCCCCAAGGGACTTTTGTCACCTTGTAGTGGTGGCCGGTGTAGAACTTCAGCAGAGTTTTTCTCTCTTTTTCTTTCTCTCAGATTTCTGGATCTGTGGTGCTTTGGAAGTGATCTCCGATTGATCGATCCGGATTTCAATGGAATGCTCTCCTATTTATAGGCTTTTGGTAGCCATTTAGGAGAGTTTATGGGCTTTAATGGCTTTAATGGGAGGAGTTACAAGATTTATTTCTTGATTTTGTAACTCCTTTTTCCTTGAATCTGATTGGCCGATGGAGATTAAGGGCTTTTAATCACCTTAATTACCATAATGGGAGGAGTTTCATGGGTTAAATGCCATGAATCAATTGACTTGTAACTCCCAAATGCTTGCTTCTGATTAGGCCATCCAAAGAAATGAATTAATGACTGCAATAAAGCTAGTCAATTAACCACATTAATTGGTCGCCGAGCAGTCGAAGAGTCGCGGGCCGTGCCGTGTCTTCTGGAATTCTTCTGGCGATGATCATCGATGGATCTATATGCTGATCGACATCGGACGAATATGTAACTTCAGACATTGATAGCTAGCAGCGGGCCGGTGACATCTGTCTTGTCGATTTCACGATCGGTCGACAGAAAGTGCACTTTCTTGGTCGACCGGTTGGCGATCAATGTTGATTTTGATACTTTTGGAGGTTGACCCGTGATTTTGACGGATGTCGGCGGACATGAGTCAATTTCAAGCACTAAAAATCACATTTTCAGGAAACCACAGGGGCCAAAGTGCGCGAAACGTGAAAAAAGACAGAAAAACGGGTCACCGGCGAAAAATCCGGTGACCCGGACTTCCATGGGCCGGCGACCATGGGCCAGGGTTGCGGGCTGCGACCCTGGGGGTTTTTCCCCCGTTTTTGGTCCGTTTTGCGGTCTTTTTCGTCGCCGTTTTCTTCTTTATTTTTCTTGACATTTCTTCTCATTTATTGGCTTGATTTCCCTGTAGAAAACTTGATGAGAATCCTTGCATTTTTAGAGTGCAAAGTTTCTAATTTTCCGGGAAAGCCGAAGACTTTGTCGCGTAGAGCTGCTGATTTTCCGCCAGAAGCTGAAACTTGGTCAAACGATGTCGGAATGACCTGAAATTTGAGGTGAAGCCTCCTGAGCAATAAATAAACCAACCATAGGCTTTTGTTTGAGTTTTGAAGCCATTTGGGGTCCTGTCGATGCTTCACTTGATTTTACTGCGGGGAAAATGCCGAGCTTTGATATGTGGCCAAACGATGTCCGATTGACCTGAAATTTGACGGGGAGCCTATTGGAGTCATTTTGAGACGTTCCATGGGCTCCGTTTTGGATGTCATGGTCCCGGGTTGCTCCGCCGCCGGTAGGCTTGATTTTCTCTCGGAGCATCGAAACCTGGTCAAACGTTTTCGGAATGACCTGAAATTTGACGTGCAGCCTTTTGGAAGCATGTTGAAGCCACTCATGCACTTGGTTTGATGAGCGAAGGCTTCGTTGGTTCCCGCCGCCGGGAGGCTTGATTTTGCTGCTCGAGCATTGATGAAGGGTCAAATGTTGTCGGTTTGACTTGAAATTTGGCATGGAGCCCTTTTGAGACATGCTGGAGTCATCCGTAGGCTCTGATCGAAGTTTTGACGTCTCCGATGATGTCGCCGCCGGGAGCGCCATTTTAGCTGTCGGAGAAGCGAAGTTAGGCCAAATGATTCTGAAATGGCCCGAAACTTCATGTGTACTCTTCTCTTGGCTATCTTGAAGGATCTTGCAGTTTTTGTTTGATTCTGACAAGATTTGATTTTTTGGAGAAATTGCATTGTCTATTTATGGTAGGTTGCGACTTCATGCAGCTTTCTTGATGTTGAAGAGGCAAAGTGACATTTTTGGTGTCAACAAATGCCCCCTCGAGGTACAGCGACGAGTTGCTTAACTTTTGTAGTCGATGTGCCTCGAAGAGATTTTTGAAGGAGAGCTTGTGTCTTGACCAAGAGTCTTTGAGCAATCTTTCCTTTGGTAGAGTAGCCTTTGAGCTTCCAGGGGAATTTTATGGTAAATGAAAGGAATCAAGTACCATCTCGAGGCAAAGTTTTGAAGATGACATCAGGTATGTGGATTTGGGCTTTTGTTTTTGACCTTGTGACCTAACAAGCTGTATGTGGCAGGTTAGGGGGGTCGGGTTTTGGTTTTGACCTTGTGACCCAACAAGCTGTATGTGGCAAGTTGGGGGATCATGATTTGGTTTTTGGTTTTGGTCTTGTGACCTAACAAGCTGTATGTGGCAAGTTAGGGGACCAGGATTTGGTTTTTGGTCACTCTTTGGGACTGTGTGGGTCCATTGGAGTGGTTTGGATTTTTGTGGAATGTCAATTTCAATATTTTGGCTCAATTTGGTTTATGAGGCTGGATGGTTTGATTTTTTGGAAGCTCATGGGGCTTGGAAATTTTTTGTATGGTTCAATCAACTCAAAAGAGGTATGGAACCATTTTTGTATGCTCTTGGTAAGAGGGATTTTTTTTCTGACTAAAAGCCCTTTTTTTTCTTTTTTTTTTTTTTTTTTTTTTTTAAGTGCCTAGGTGGTCAAACCTGGCTCATATGGGCTAACCCATGGGACCTTAAGCTTTTTAGGATGACTTAGATCACATGTGGGGCCATTTTTGTAAAGAATATCTAAAGATATCTCATTTGGATAGAGAATATCTAAAAATAGCTTTATGGGAGAGAATCTCTCATATTCCCTTAATTTGGGAGAGAATATCTCAAGGTATCTTTCTTTTTGGGAAAGAATCTCCAATCTCCTATTTTGTTGGAGAGAATCTCTCATTGATTGATTTTGGGAGAAAATCTCTCAAAGACATCTTTCTTTTTGGGAAAGAATCTTTCTAATTCCTTCTCTTTTGGTAAGGTTACTAATTAGTAGCACTTACCTTTCTTCTTTGTTTCCTTCTTTGATTTGCTCTCTCCTATAAAAGCAAAGGAAAGGTAGGATCTCTTGCTCTTATTGCTCTCTTTTGCAACAATCTTAAGAGAGCTCCAAGACCAAGAGTTCTTCTTCTTCAAGGATCTTCAAGCTTTTTCCTTCTTCTTCTCCATCAATGGCTTCAAGTAAGTTTTCTCTTTTTTTCTTTCAAGAAAACTCCATGTAGAGAATAGGATGGAAAAAAAAAGTGTCTCTTCTTTTTTTTTTCTTTCTTCTTTTTTTTTTTCTTTTTTCTTTTCTTTCTATTCTTCTTCTCTTTTTTTTTTCTTTTCCACGTGATTTCTTTTTTTTTTCACGTGTGTCTCTTTTCTCTTTTTTTTTTTTTGTGCTGTTTTCTTTCTTTTTTTTTTTTTTTTTTTTGAGAAAGTTTCTTCCTTTTTTTTATTCTTTTCTTTCTCCCTTTTTTTTTCGAGAAAGTTTCTTTTTTTTTTTTCTTTTCTTTCTCTTTTTTTTTTCTTTTCTTTCTCCTTTTTTTTTTTTTGAGAAAGTTTCTTTTTTTTTTTTTGTGCTCATCATGATAATGCGTTTTTTATGCAAATCTAGATGTTCATGCATGTACTTTTTGTAGATTGAATTTGAGAACATGATAGCATACCTGAAAATCTTTGCAAATTTGGGAATTTGGAGCTCGCAGCGATGTTGAGCCCTTCTTGATTTTGCGGAGATTTTGAGGTTTCGAAAGTTTGGAGTTTCGGAGCTCGCAGCGATGTTGAGCCCATCTTCAAACTTTCTATTTCTTTCGGGGTATTTCCCTTTTCTTCGGAATTGCCCCGGAACCATGCCAAAATTTCGCCAGATTTGCTTTTAGCGAAATTCTGTCATTTTGATGATGATCTTTTTTTCTTTTCCAACCTTTGCAGGTGGTTCCTCCAGAACGAACAAGGGTAAAGAGCCTGCTATAAGCGTACCTTGTCGATCCGCCAGATCTTCTAATGCGGCCATTCAGCAGGCCTGGGGGAAGGTCCAGTATGTTGAGAGAAACTTGGAAGAGTGCGACTCTCTCAACAGAGATGAGATGAGGCAACAACTGATCCAGTGAGGAGTCAAGTGGGAGACCTGACTCTGACAGTGGGGTAGGATCTTCTAGGAAGCGAGCCCACAGAAGTAAGAGGAAGAGGAGTCAGCGTCACACGGGGCTGGACGAAGACTCTCCTGATGTGAAAGTCCCTCTTACTGTCAATGAGGAGGTGCCAGGGGAAGCTGACGAACCTCCGGAGAAGAGGATTCGGGAAGAAGAGACCATTGGTGAAGGTATGATTCTTCCTTTTTCTTTTTCTGCTTCTTTCATAGGGCTTTCCATGTTCTGATTTGTTTTCTCACCCTGCTGCTACTTCTTTTTTTTTTTTAGCAGAGGATGAAGACTTGGCGATGCCTGAGGTTCCGACTGATGAGGCGGTGATGGAGCCGGTTATGGCATCTGAAGAAGAACCGAGGGACTCTGGAATGACTCCGGAATCTCCAATTGGTATAACTTCTTTCGCTTTCTCTTTTTTTTTGCCTGCGACTTGATTTGCTAACATTTCTCTTGTCAGCTGACTTGCCACAGGATTCCGATGACTTTGAACCATCAATGGACGCAAATTTTGATGATGCTTCTGATGAGTTCATGGAGGAAGAGAGTGTTCCGCCAGTCGTCGAAGAAGGTACTTTGTAGTGATGACCCTGATGATTTTTTTTTAACAGGATCATATTCATACCTTTTTGTGTTTCATTTGCAGGTTTTGAAGTGACAAAAGAGAGTCCATCGCTTTCTTCAGAACCAGAGCAAGGGATGCCAGAGGTTGATCCGGAGGTAGAGACCAGTTCTGACATGATTGAGGAGATGCCTCGTGTTGAGATTCCCTCTCCAGTGGCTCCAAGTGGAAAGAGTTCTTTTGTTACTCTTCCAATGGGACATGACATGAGCAGCCGATCAACGGAGAAGGGTGAATCTTCATCCAGTTCGTCTCTTCAATTTGCGAAGAAGGTGCTAGCTCGGGTTTTGAGTTCTTGGGTCAAGACTCTCCTTTCTGGACACTTGGAGGCAGGATTTGGCATGATCCCACATGTACAGGAGATTCTGACCGACACCGAAGAGGTTGATCTGGATGTCACAGGTGCCAGGGCGATCGTTGATAGGATCATTGCACTGGGTGACAAGTGGTTTGAGACCATGGATTTCCTTGACGACCAATTCTTCAAGGAGATGTTCTTGGACCCTGCTGATAAGGCTAAGTCTGACCTGAATGAGGCTACACAAAGCAGGAAGCAGGTAGTCCGAGAGAAGAATAAGGAAGAGCTAGTCATCCTTGGATTAAAGCGCGATCTTGACATCCTTGATGGAGAGGTCGAAATGGCCAGGAAGCATCTTGAGCAATTGAAGGCACAAGTTGATGCTAAGTGGACTGCTATAACAGAGGCTCGTGACAGGGAGAGTACTCTGATTCGCAGGGTTGCAGATGCCGGTCAAGTTCTTGAGAGGAGGACTCTAGAGAACGAGCAATGGCAAACTGCTGGGGAAAAGCTTCCCGGTGTAAAAGAAGGGTTACGGCATTCGCCAGCATCTCATGGCAAGTTCCTGAAGAAGCATGCCTTGGAAAATCTGACGGCTGATGCCAAAAGTTTGCTTGAGGAGCTGAAGCTTTGGCTGGAGACCATTTTTGGCTGAGCTCCTGATTTTTTGTAGCAGAAACTATTCTTCTTTTTTTTGGTACCACATGTATATTTTTGGTACTCTTCTTTTTTTTGTAGTGCTTGTGAACACTTTCTTTTTTTTTTTTTTGGTACCACATGTATTTTTTTGGTACTTTTTTTTTTGTTTTCCCTACGCTCACTCAAATCTTTTTGTGATGAAAGCAATTGCTAAATGGGATTTGATCAAAAGCTTTGTCATTTTGTGAAAATCTTTTGTCAAATGATTGTTTTGGCAGGGGAAACGAATTTGGCATGAAAGCCGGATTTTTGTGGCATTTACAGCCAGTTTGGTGGCATTGATAGCCAATTGGTGGCATTTATAGCCGGTTTGGTGGCATTGATAGCCAATTTGTGGCATTTATAGCCGGTTTGGTGGCATTGATAGCCAATTTGTGGCATTTATAGCCGGTTTTGACATGAGAGTCAGGTTTTTTTTTTTTTGTGTGGCATTTGTAGCCGAGTTTTTTGAAAACCAAGTTTTGTTTTATTGGCATGAAAGCCGATTTTGGCGTTTATAGCCGGAAATTTTTGTTTTGGCATTTATAGCCGAGTCTTGGTTTTCAAAATGCAGGTATCGACTAAATGTCGCCTCCCCGCTGAATGGTCTTGCAAGTATCGATGGAATGTCGCTTCCTTGCTCATTCGGTTTTGCGAGTATTGATGGAATGTCACTTCCTCGTGGGTTAGGTTTTGCAAGTATCGATGGAATGTCGCTTCCTCGCGAATTGGGGTGCAAATATCGACTAAGCGTCGCTTCCCTGCTTTTCCCAAAACTTTTGGTTTTGCGGGTACTGACTTGATGTCGTTTCTCCGCGATTTTTGAAATTTGAGGTTTTCTCGAACCATTTGTAATTTTGGGTTGTGGATAGCAACTGGTATGTTACATCTCCACGATTTTTGAAATTGGGTTGTGGATATCAACTGGTTTGTTGCTTCTCCACGATTTTAGGTTTTCTCGAACCTTTGAAATTTGGATTGTGGATATCAACTGATATGTTGCGTCTCCACGGTTTTTGGATTTTGCAAGTATCGACGAAATGTCGCTTCCCTGCGATTTTGGGTGCAAGTATCGATGGAATGTCGCATCCTTGCTTTTTTTCAAAATTTTTGTTTTGCGGGTACTGACTTTGATATCGTTTCCCCACGATTTTTGAAAAACCATTTTTTTTTGTTTAAAGACACGAGGGTCGTAAATTTTGACATAGAACCATTTGGCGGTAAAAGGTAAGGTGGGCTAGGGTGGAAATCCCTGAATCCGGATTTTTGTTTCAAACCATGAATTTTGGTTCAAGGATCGAAAGTTTTGGTCAAGTCAGGGAGAGGCTCCTAAACTTGGATTTTTTTTGTTTTTGAACAATGAAACGATGAAAGTAAGCATTGTTTTTGAATCTCTAGAAATTTTGACATTTGATATGAAAATTCTAAAGAGAGTGGGTTTGACGAGCGAGTACCTGAGAGCAGGTTTTGGCCATACAGGCATTGCTCTTACCCAGTTGGGTAAGTCTTCAAGGGTAGTACCGCTTCAAGAACTTGCCGTTGATAGGCAGCATACATCTGTCGCCTTCCATGTTTAGGAGGGCATATGCGCCGTTGGAGAAGACCTTGTCGATGACGTAGGGTCCCTCCCATTTTGGTTCAAACTTGCCTTTGGACATGTGAGCGAAGACCATTGGTCTTTTTACCGCAAAAACCAAGTCACCCTTTTTGTAGGCGCGTTGCCTGACCTTTTTGTCAAAAGATCCTGCCATGCGTGCTTGGTAAAGTTCAATGCTTTGTCGAGCTTCGAGCCGTCTCTCGTCGAGATTGTCCAGCTCATGGAGTCGCAATTTGACATTGCTTTCTTGAGTCATGTCATTTTGTAGAGATACCCTCAGAGAAGGAATTTGTACCTCTAGGGGCACGACAGCTTCGCATCCATAGACCAAGGAGAATGGTGTGCTATGGGTTGGTCCTCGAACGGTGGTTCGATACGCCCACAAAGCTTCAGACAATTTGTCGCTCCAGTCTCTTTTGTGACTAGAGACCATTTTCTTGAGGATTTTGCAGAGTGTCTTGTTGAAGGCTTCTGCTAATCCGTTTGCTGCCGGATTGTATGGAGTCGAAGGACAGCTTTGGATTTTGTACTTGTCGCAGAACCTGTAGAATCGATGATCCCGGAATTGTGGTCCGTTATCATGGACGAATCTTTTGGGTATGCCGAAACGACAAATGATGTTGGTGCGTAGGAATTGAAGGACTGATGAGGTCTTCATTTCGTTGAACGCAAATGCTTCTGACCACTTGGAGGAATAATCTGTAGCGGCGAAGATGAAGCGATGACCTTTGCTTGAAGGGGGAGAGATAGGACCTATGATGTCCATGCCCCTTGCTTCAAAAGGCCATGAGATTGCTGTAGGGTGTAGCCATTCCGGAGGCATGTGAATGTAATCTCCGTGAACTTGGCATAGCTGGCAGCGTTTGGCAAATTGCATTGCATCAGCTACCATGGTAGGCCAATAATAACCTAACCTTTTTATCTGATCATAGAGCTTAGGACTTGCCTGATGGGCTCCACAAAGACCAGTATGAACTTCTTTAAGTGTTTCTTCGGCCTCTTGTTGTGACAAGCAGCGTAGAAGTACTCCGTTGAAGGATTTCCTGTAGAGGATTTTTGAAGGAATATCCAAATGAAAGTTTGGGGCTCGCCTTTGTATGCTTACCCGTTCTTTTGGATCTTCAGGTAGGATTCCGAACATAGTGTAATCAATGAACGGATCCCTCCAGTCGCCGATTGAAGTTTGAAGGATAGAGATCCGACTTCCAACCACTTGGTGGCATTCAGCAACTGCTTGGTGTGTGTTAGGAGGAGGGAGGATATTTCTCTCACACACTGTAATTTGCATGCTTTCCCCTTTCTGGATCGCCATTGATGCAGCAAGTCCGGCCAGGGCATCTGCACGGATGTTTTCACCTCTACGAATGTGGGTGATGTGACAGATGTCAAACTTTTGCAGAAGCGATTGTGCCTTGTTGTAATAAGGCAGCAGATCGGGCTTCCTGACTTCATATATCTGATTCATCTGGTTGACGATCAGTTGAGAGTCTCCAAAGACTTCCAGCATAGTGATACCGGATTCGATGGTGAGTTCCAATCCTAGGATCAGAGCTTGGTATTCAGCTGCATTGTTTGTGCATGGTTCCAGTAGCGAGAAAGCGTGTGGAATCATGTATTTGTCGCGGCTAACAAAGAGGATGCCAACTCCCGAGATCAGCTTTCTGTTTTCATTTGTCCTGGTTGCACCGTCAAAGTACATGTCCCAGGAGGCATTTGGTGAGGAAGTCTCCACGTTGTAGACAGGTTCGTCTGGGAGATCATCTCTGAGTGGAGAATCTTCAGGCAATGGATGCTCTGCGAGAAAGTCTGCTAGAGCTTGGCCTTTGATTGCTTTTTATGGTACATACCTAATATCAAATTGTGATAGAAGGATGGACCATTTTGCCAGTCGGGCATTGAGAGAACCTGCTTTTGTGACAAGGACCTTCAAGAGGTTGATCCTCGAGACCAGGTAGACTGTGTTGGAAAACAAGTAGTGACGTAGCTTTTGTACGGCGAACATCACTGCAAGGCATTCTTTTTCGACTGGAGAGTAACGATGCTCTGCACCTACTAGCATGCGGCTGAGGTAGTATAGAGCAGCTTCCTTTCCCTCACCATTCTCTTGTGCAAGCAAAGCGCCTACAGAATGATCAAGAGCTCTTGTGTACAAGATGAATGGTTTTCCAGTGGCAGGGGCAGCTAACACTGGAGGTTTGGTCAGGTATGACTTGATATCTTGAAATGTGGCTTCACAGTCGGCATCCCAGGCAAAGTCTACACCCTTTTTCATCAATTGAGAGAATGGACGGCATTTCCCCGAAAGATTGGAGATGAACCGTCTGATGTAGGCCAATCTCCCTTGGAGCCCTTTTAGTTCCCTCAAGGTTCTTGGAGAGGGCATTTCTAGAATAGCCTTGACTTTTATGGGGTCAAGTTCTATTCCAGATTTCCGAACAAGGAATCCGAGAAACTTACCCGACGAGACGCCGAAGAAGCATTTTAGAGGATTCATCCGCAGTTTGTGTTTGCGAAGTCGGAGGAAGACTTCCCGAAGATCTTTGAGATGGTCTTCCTTTCTTCTGCTTTTGACGGCGAGGTCATCAACGTAACATTCGACCGTCTTGTGCTGCATATCTTGGAATATTTTCATCATAGCCCTCTGATATGTGGCACCAGCATTTTTCAGACCAAATGGCATGACAGTGTAGCAATACACGCCAAACGGAGTCCGAAATGAAGTGTGTTTTTCATCCTCGGGATGCATCTTTATCTGATTGTAACCAGAGAAGCCATCCATGAATGTCATTCGCTCGAATCCGCAGGTATTGTCAATCATCACCTCCGGTATGGGGAGCGGGAATTCATCTTTACGGCAAGCGCCATTCAAGTCTCTATAGTCAATACAGACTCTGATCTGCCCATTTTTCTTTGTCACGGGGACAATGTTGGCCAACCATTCTGGATGTTGTTCCTCACGGATGAAGCCGACGCTTTTGAGCTTTTGAACTTCTTGTTCAATTTTATCCATCACATCTGGACGGAATCTTCTTTGGCCTTGTTTGACATGCTTGATGTCTTTTTGAAGATTGAGTTTGTGGACTGCTACTTTGGGGTCTAAACCAGGCATTTCAGCGTAGGACCATGCAAAGAAATCAACGAACTCACGAAGAAAAGCGATATACTCGGGTAACTCATCATCCTTTATATTCTTGCTTATGAATACAGGACGTGGGTTATCTGGTGTTCCCAAGTCTATCTTTTCAACAGGATCTTCTGTCGGAAGGTTCGAAGGTGGTTCCTCCACAATATTTTCGGAGGCTTCCAACTCAATGAATCCTTCTGGGGTTTCAACTGTATTACCAGACCAAGGTCCTGTTCCTTTCCATGGATTTTCTTGATTGGTGATCTCCTCAAGGCTTGCTATGAGATAGTCCCAATCGCCTGTTGAGTCTGGTATTTCTTTTGGAGACAAGGGTTCTTCTGGGTCAGGATGCCACCCGTCTGTGTCATCGGGCGATTCCTCTTCATCATCAGAGAAATCGTACCAATTGGATGAGCTTCCTGGATCTTTGCCAGGTAACTCTTTAAAGAGATATCCAGGGAGATCGATGTCTTCGTAGTCTTGAGATGTTGAGGCTTGGTCGGTAAAACGACTTTTAAGCCTTTGTGTCAACTGTCTCAGGGGGGTATCAGGATCATACCCTAACCCATATGAAGACTTTTCTACATGACCGTAGAGTCTCCAATCTTCCAGCTGGCTTTTGGTCAAGGCGGGTTCCAATGGCGTGAGAATACCGCGTCTTTCCCCCAAACCGACTGGGTTTTGAGCGTCATAGCCCATTTTCTTCATAATTGCTTGTGCCACAGGACTATATAGAGATAGCTGAGGCATACCTTCATTTTGGAAAGGTTCCAACATGGAGTTTGATGAAGAAGCGTCCGATCTATGGAAGAAGATCGGCTTTTGCTTTGGTGATGTTGTCGGAACAACAAAGGTAGCAGACGTAGGATCTTCTACGTCAGCAGGTGTCTCCATCGGAGTGAGAGCAGGCTGAACTTGTTGAGTGTCAGCTTGGCTTGATGAGGTGTCGTCCTCTGGCTCTGAGTCCGAATCCGTGTCTTGCTTGATAGACACGAAAGAGACAACAAATTTGCCCCCAGGCTTTTGTTTCGTCTTCTTCACTTTAGTCGTGATGACCAAAGGTCTTGAATTCTTGAGGGAGATTACGAAGGGAGGTTGACTACTCTTTTCTAATTTGCCGGAGGGTTTGTTTTCTTCCGGTGATTTTTGAGGAGCCTTGCCTTTATCTTTCTGGAGATTTTCAGCAAAGGGTGCTATTTCCTCTTTTTCTTCTTTTTCTCCTTCATACATTTGGGAGTCTGCGAAGTGGACTTCTTTACCTTTGAAGGGTTTTCTGTCCGCAAAGACTCGATGTACCATGCCGTCGTCGCCGACGAACTTGATGCATTGATGTAGAGTTGAAGGGACAACACCGTTCTCGTGTATCCAAGGACGTCCGAGAAGGATGTTGTAGCATGAGGGGGTTTTTATTGCATACACAGTGACCTCAGAGATAAGATCACCGATTTGCAATTTGAACCTGATTTTGCCGATAGGCCTTTGAGTGCTCCCATCGTATCCAAAGATAGATACAGATGTGTGGCTTAGCTTGCTGGGTGGGATGCCCAACTCTTCAAGAGCCGAAGTGGAGATAAGGTTGAGTGCAGAACCTGGGTCGATCTGAACTCTATGTATCGGCATTTCTTTGATGTACCCTGTGAAGTACAGGGGTCGGTTGTGCCTTGCTTCGCCAAGTAGGAGGTCTTCCTTAGTGAAGGCGATGGTTGCACTGGCTGCCTTTTGAACCGAGAGGCATTGGATGCATGATCCCTCAGTTTTCTTTTCTCCCTTTGAGGAAGTTTCAGAGTTTTTGACCCGGTAGTCCATTTCAATTTGGAGGACTTGCGGGGCATGTTTGTTGACATTCTCATTCAGTTTTTGTAATTCTGAGATGAGATTATCACGAGTGCGTGGAGACATTCGTAATAAATCCAGGATGTGAAGACGTGCAGGTATGTGTTTGAAGTGCTCAACCAAGTCATACTTGAAAGCCTCCTTAGGGCCTGCATGTTCATCATTGTTGCCACTGGGGGCGCTTACAACATCTTTTCCCGAAGGATTTACATAAGTAAAGGAAGATTGGTTGTAATTCTTGTGGTAGTCCCGGCCAGAGCGGGTGCCTCTACCAACTTCGAGAGCTTCTTGAGAAGGATCTTCGTTTGGAAGATTGTCTTCAGGATCAAGAGGCTGTCGTTTTTCATCTACTGGGGATGTATCTGCAGCAGAGTTGCCATCCTCAGTGATTGTGTTGCACGGAGCATTTTCCGGGAGCAAGTCCTGAACAGCATCCAGCAGCTTTTCTTCTTCGTTGAGCCATCCATAACCCCAAGTTGGGTTTTCTTCATGATGATGAGTCGGGAAGAATGTGTATCCTGAAGTCACAGTCTCAGGAGAAGAAACCTGAGAGGGTGTCATCTCTGTGAAAGTCACGTGAGACGAGGTAGCCCCAGAGGATACATTGCTAGGCGTCGTCGGAGTGTAGGTAATCTCATCAGACGACGCTTCAGAAGAGCTATAGTCCTGATATATTACATTACAGGAAGCTCTGATAGGAGATGTTGCCTGCTCGGAGTCAGACTCATCCTCGGATGTAAGAGGATCGTCTATCCAGCGATGTTCTCCATTTTCAGGAGTTAAGGGTGGATGTACCTGATTATCTTCAGGGACTTCAGACTCTGGGTTGCGAGGAGGCTCGTTAACACGATCTTGCTCTTGTTCTAGAGCGAGACGCTGCAAGATCCTTGCATATTCTTCAAGATCAGGCATGGGAGCCAGATCCTCTTCTTCGTCTTCTCCGTGTGGGTCAACATAGTTGATTTCCACTGGAGCAACGACAGGTGCTGGGTTAACAGCATCTTCTTGTGCAGCCTCTTGGTCTTCTTCACCATCAGACCAGGATCCTTGTGGCTGTAAGGGGTTATACCAGATTACTGGCATAAGGTGAGTTTCAGGAACCCATTCTTCGTCAGAGAGATACTCTCCTGTTTCAAGAGATTCCTCCCACTCGCCAGTGTAGTTGGGCTCGAATCCATCGTCGGTGTCGCTGGACTTGTATCCATCAATGGAGAATCCAACTACCGAGTTGCAAGAGTATAATGCCCCCTGCATGGCTTCTTTTTTGAATTGAGGTGGCATGAAATCACTGAGAGTGAAGTTTCTTACCGCCTTTGAAGTCTCTGGAAGGGACGTTTTTGTTGCCCAGAGTGAAGTGGTAGAGGAGGCCTCTGCCTTTTCATGGACTTCTTGTTTTGGCTGGGTCTTCTCTTGCCGTTTGAGCCTGAGGAGATGTTTCCTAGCCTGCCTTCGCTGTTGAGCTGTTGGCTTTGTTTTGACGATCTCCCAGTTTTCATCTTCCAGGAGATCGGGATGTACCCATATAGGTTGTCCGTCTGGTGTCGGGAAAGGAACCAGCTTCTCGGACACTTGAATTTTGTTTATCACCATGAAGGAAGTAGTGATCTTCTTCTTCGGTGATTTTGGTGTTTGTCCACATGACACCATGTTGACGGAGGCAGTCCCATAGTTTTTGTTAAAGGTGATGACTCCGTTTTTCCACATCTCGTTTATCTTCTCTCTCACAACAAAGCATTGATTGAGAGGATGCGAGACCATCTGGTGGTATGGACAGTACCGAGGATCGTTGGTTTTGCCAACTTCGCCCGGTCTTTTAGGTTCAGGCAAGGTGAGCTTGCCGTTTGCCACGAGAGCCTCGAAGATTTCGTCAACATCTTCATCGAACGGGTATTTCTTTTCTATTCGCTCTTTGAAGGCATCAGAGAGTTCAGGTCTCTTACTTGCAGCTCTGTTTTCAGCTTTCTTTGGTTGCTGAGGAGCTGACTTGGTTTGCACATTGAGGACCTCTTTCTTCTTTGGTTTAGAGGTTGCAATGGCGGTTGGCTCTTTTCTTGATGACTTCTGACTGTTGAGGTCTTTAATCACCGTTTCAGCTTCCATAGAAGCTTCCAGGAGTTCTCCTAGGTTTTTTGATTTGTTGCCGATGATCATGGAGCGGATTCTAGCTCTCATGTTGTTTCGGCAGATGTCGACTAGCGACGCCTGTGGCAATACATCTGAGCATTTGTACGCCATTGCTTTTCACTTGTGAATGAAGTCATAAGTTGACTCATTCTCTCCCTGTTTTAGGCTGCAGAGCTGAGCCATAGTAACAGGATGATCCTCACCTTGGAAGTGGGTCAGGAAGCGTGTCTCCAGCATAGCCCAGTTCTGAATGGAGTTCTCCGGCAGAGTGGAGTACCAATCGAAGGCCGTACCTTTTAGGGTACTTGCAAAGAGGCGAATCTTGAGTGCATCTTGATCCGCGATAGCTCCCGTCAAGATCTTGAAGTGGATGACGTGCTGTCTGGCTGATCCTTTCCCCGTATATGTTTGGAGAGTAGGATGTTTGAATTTTGTTGGGAATGGGACTGAGTCCATCCATAAGGGATATGGTGGCTTGATCCCATGCTCTTTGAGTATATCCTCTTCTTTTGCTTTGGCGAGGATACTGTCTACGTCCTTTTTGGTAAGGGCGCGTGACTCATTTTCTTCTCCATTTCCCTCGTTATTGCTATGATTCGGAGGAGGCTCATTGTTCACCTGATTTTGGACAACAAGGAGAAGGTTTTCCATCAGGGTTTCAATCCTCTGCTGGCCTTGTTCCAACTGCTGGATGCGTGTGAGCGCATCATCTTGAGGTGAATTCTGAGGTGGTGGCTCAGAACTTGTAGCCAAGACGTTCATCCCTCGGGATTCGAACGAAGAAACCGTCCTGGTGACTGAGCTGAGGCTCATTCTTTTTGATGAAGAGCTTGATGAAGGATTACTCTCCCGTCCTTGGCTGGAAGGGGCAGGAGATTCTTCAGGATGTCTTTGTGTCCTGGTGACGCTACGGGTCACCGGACGTCGAACATGGATTTTTGATGCTGACCTTTTGCGTCTTCTGGTTTTTTCCAACCATATGGACGGCAGCAACTTGGTCGGGTCTTTCTTTTTCGACCCATTTGTGGGAGACTTGAAGTGTAGGAGGCTGGGTCCGTTGCTTCTCTAGTCTCTTCTGTCGATATGACGCACGGCGACGTGCTCGACGAGCAGCTTGAGCTTCGGTCAGCTCTGGCTGGGCTCTGACGATGAAGGATGTGCTCCCTCGGGCGCAGCAGCCGAGCCTGTCTTCTTTGTAGCTAGGCAAGGACAGGATCCGGACCCGGTCCTTTGCCTGTTGCAGCGAAGCTTTAAACCTTTCGAGTTCGGCCCCTGTAGAGATGAAGGGTCGAACTGAAGGAGTGTAGGCCTTGGCAGGTGCTTGTAGAGGCCTGGTGATGCATGATCTGATTTTGGGCCTGTAGGAACAAGCCGGCTCATGCTGGGTTGACTTGGGAGTCAGGTTGGAGATGGGTCTCTCCTCTTTCATGTAGGCAAGAGGGTAGAACTGGTTCTCTTTGAGTGGGGCCAGGTATGCTGGCTTGGTGGAAGTTTGAGACCTTCTTTGTTTTGGGGAAGGTCTTGGAGACCAAGTCTTAGGGTAGACCTGGTTGGTTGTTGGTCGAGGCTTCGCGGGGGTGCCGCGGGCTTCGGGCTTTTGGGCACTCGCCTTTGGTGTCACGAGAGTGACACGTTGAGAGGCGATCTTCTGCTTTTTAGCAGGCGCAGCTTGTTCTTTGGGAAGTGGGAATGGTCCCAGTGTCCCGAAGACGATGGTCCGGGGAGTCGAGGTCGACCCGGAGTTCAGAGAGTTGCCGAGGGAGTTGACGCTTCGGCAGCTGGCAGGGCGCTTGTAAGTGCGCTCGGTTTGCTTCTGTTGAAGCATGAGTTGGTGCTTGTTCTCATCGAAGATAATGGTTAAAGCTGCCATTGTTAATTTCGAAAAAAGTTTTCTGAAACAAGACCACATCCATTAGTAATCACAAGAATATAATGATGATAAATGGGAATTTCTATGGTTGTCTTTTCAAATCGCTCAAGGGATATGACCCAAGCGACATGAAGAAGGTAAAAATCCATAGATGGTACAATTGTTCTGACAGCAAGTATGGTGAGCCCAGAATGAGCGTTCCAGTGACTGCTAGAAGCAATTGTAAACCTAAATTCGACTTATCGAGAAGCAGGGCTTGCTCGAGATAAGAAGAATATAAGGTAGGAGTTACAAATGTGCCGGTCACAGATACAGTAGACCCTGAAAGGGCGTACCAGTATTGCTAGGCACAAATGTTGGAGATCGCATCCATGAGATGGGATTCTTTGTTTTGAAAGGTCAGAAATGGATTCGTCAAAGAGAGCGGTGGCATTCCGATTCAAATACGGGCTCAACGATTTCCGCGAGCGCCAGTACTCAGAAGGGAAGAGACCACAATTTCTCGAATCTGAATCCAAAAGTGACGAGTTTTTTTTTTAAATGTCAAGATTGGTTCCATTAAGGAGAGCAAATGGTATTCTGATCTGAACACGGTCTCGGTGATTTCCGCGAGCGCCAGTGCTCAGAAAAGAAGAAACCAAAATTTCTCAGATCTGAAATCAAAAGTGACGAGTTTTTGGAGATTTTTTTTTGAAATGATTTTTTTTATTTTTTTATTTTTATTTTTTTTATTTTATTATTTTTTAAAATATATTTTTATTTATTTTTTTTATTTTTATTTTTTTTTGAAAATTTTTGTTTTTTTAAGATTTTTTTTTTGAAAATCTTTTTTATTTTTTTTATTTTTTTTTTAAGATTTTTTTTTTGAAAATCTTTTTTTTATTTTTTTTTATTTTGATTTTAATTTTTTAAGATTTAAAGACGAGAGAGTACACATAGGCCTCCTAACCCGGTCTTATGAAACCTCAATTGATAGAATTGCCCCCAGGTAAGGGTAGGATTACTTAATGAACCCGTTTGGAGGACCCTTGCCTAGAACAGTCAAGCTGTCTCCACACTCTGGACAAGGCTTTTCTTGAATCAATCGTGATCAAAGAACGCAATTGGTTTAACCTTAGTGGTCTATGTCCTTTTTTTTTTTTTTTTTCAAATCCCAAATAGACTCATCGAAGAGAAACGATGGCCCAAAACCTTAGTCGAACGGGCTCAACATTTCTGCAAGCACCAAAGAACGATAGGATAGGATCAAAGTTTCTCAATTTTGAATCCAAACTAAGAAAACTGATTTTTTATTTATTTTTTTTTATTTTTTTTTTTTGAAATCTCTAATGAACTCATCGAAGAGAAACGATGGTCCAAAACCTTAGTCGAACGGGCTCAACATTTCTGCAAGCTCCAAAGAACGATAGGATAGGATCAAAGTTTCTCAATTTTGAATTCAAACTAAGAAAACTGATTTTTTTTTTTTTGAAAAGAGAAAGAATGGAAACAAACTCGAAGAAATAGAAATTTCCAAAAAATCCCATCTCATTTTTTTTTAGGATGCAATATCCAACATAGGCTACCAGCTAGAAAGTAGCCAAGGAATCCGGAAAAGAAGTATAAGCATAGAGCAAAAAGTATGATATGCAAATATTTCATTTCCGAGCACCGTGTTCTCAAATGAACGAGTCCCACCGGGTGTGCCAGCTTGATGGAACGCGCTCCGAGGCGCCGTGGGGCGGCTACCGGGGTCGGCGGAACGTGGGAGTCCGTCGGGTCCGGCCCTTTCGCGCCCTGGCGGGCCTGAAGCGTGCATTAACATTTTTTTTTGGGTGGGTGTGCCAGATTTTCTATTTTACTTGGAATTGCAAGTGGTAATCCGGAGATCAACCTTCGCAAGTAAAAAGGAAATCAACTTCTTTCAAGTTTTCCATTGCACAAATATTTAAGAAAAGAGACATTTCCTTGGTTTGCCGTGAAAGGCGATTTTGTTTGACATTTATAGCCGATTTTGGCGTTTATAGCCGATTTACAATTCTCATCAATAATGAAAGACAAGAGTTGTGATTTTTGTCTCTTTTAGAAAAATACAAACTACAATGAAAAGCAAGAAAAGGAGGATCTAACTTCTCAGGAGATTGTGGGGGACTCGTTCAGATTGACGGTTGCAAGCCATGTGTGGGCTTCGCCATCATCCATGCAGATGAGAACAGAGGATGCTCTTGATTCGCTTGGCTTGGCTATAACCTCAGGTTTTTAGAGGACAAAGACCAAGAGAAGGTCCTATGTCCAATAAAAAGCTAAGTAGACGGGCTGAAAAGCCATGTCTAAGCCATTGGAGGTAGCGGGAGAAGGCAAGGACCTTGGGGGGGGGGGTGCCCCCCAAGGGACTTTTGTCACCTTGTAGTGGTGGCCGGTGCAGAACTTCAGCAGAGTTTTTCTCTCTTTTTCTTTCTCTCAGATTTCTGGATCTGTGGTGCTTTGGAAGTGATCTCCGATTGATCGATCCGGATTTCAATGGAATGCTCTCCTATTTATAGGCTTTTGGTAGCCATTTAGGAGAGTTTATGGGCTTTAATGGCTTTAATGGGAGGAGTTACAAGATTTATTTCTTGATTTTGTAACTCCTTTTTCCTTGAATCTGATTGGCCGATGGAGATTAAGGGCTTTTAATCACCTTAATTACCATAATGGGAGGAGTTTCATGGGTTAAATGCCATGAATCAATTGACTTGTAACTCCCAAATGCTTGCTTCTGATTGGGCCGTCCAAAGAAATGAATTAATGACTGCAATAAAGCAAGTCAATTAACCACATTAATTGGTCGCCGAGCAGTCGAAGAGTCGCGGGCCGTGCCGTGTCTTCTGGAATTCTTCTGGCGATGATCATCGATGGATCTATATGCTGATCGACATCGGATGAACATGTAACTTCAGACATTGATAGCTAGCAGCGGGCCGGTGACATCTGTCTTGTCGATTTCACGATCGGTCGGACAGAAAGTGCACTTTCTTGGTCGACCGGTTGGCGATCAATGTTGATTTTGATACTTTTGGAGGTTGACCCGTGATTTTGACGGATGTCGGCGGACATGAGTCAATTTCAAGCACTAAAAATCACATTTTCAGGAAACCACAGGGGCCAAAGTGCGCGAAACGCGAAAAAAGACGGAAAAACGGGTCACCGGCGAAAAATCCGGTGACCCGGACTTCCATGGGCCGGCGACCATGGGCCAGGGTCGCGGGCTCCGACCCTGGGGGTTTTTCCCCCGTTTTTGGTCCGTTTTGCGGTCTTTTTCGTCGCCGTTTTCTTCTGTATTTTTCTTGACATTTCTTCTCATTTATTGGCTTGATTTCCCTGTAGAAAACTTGATGAGAATCCTTGCATTTTTAGAGTGCAAAGTTTCTAATTTTCCGGGAAAGCCGAAGACTTTGTCGCGTAGAGCTGCTGATTTTCCGCCAGAAGCTGAAACTTGGTCAAACGATGTCGGAATGACCTGAAATTTGAGGTGAAGCCTCCTGAGCAATAAATAAACCAACCATAGGCTTTTGTTTGAGTTTTGAAGCCGTTTGGGGTCCCGTCGATGCTTCACTTGATTTTGCTGCGGGGAAAATGCGGAGCTTTGATATGTGGCCAAACGATGTCCGATTGACCTGAAATTTGACGGGGAGCCTATTGGAGTCATTTTGAGACGTTCCATGGGCTCCGTTTTGGATGTCATGGTCCCGGGTTGCTCCGCCGCCGGTAGGCTTGATTTTCTCTCGGAGCATCGAAACCTGGTCAAACGTTTTCGGAATGACCTGAAATTTGACGTGCAGCCTTTTGGAAGCATGTTGAAGCCACTCATGCACTTGGTTTGATGAGCGAAGGCTTCGGTGGTTCCCGCCGCCGGGAGGCTTGATTTTGCTGCTCGAGCATTGATGGAGGGTCAAACGTTGTCGGTTTGACTTGAAATTTGGCATG
This sequence comes from Umbellularia californica, assembly GCA_028538565.1. Classification (NCBI taxonomy): domain Eukaryota; kingdom Viridiplantae; phylum Streptophyta; class Magnoliopsida; order Laurales; family Lauraceae; genus Umbellularia; species Umbellularia californica. Next base: position 28,621,334 of record JAPQWN010000002.1, read on the forward strand.
GAGCCCTTTTGAGACATGCTGGAGTCATCCGTAGGCTCTGATCGAAGTTTTGACGTCTCCGATGATGTCTCCGCCGGGAGCGCCATTTTAGCTGTCGGAGAAGCGAAGTTAGGCCAAATGATTCTGAAATGGCCCGAAACTTCATGTGTACTCTTCTCTTGGCTATCTTGAAGGATCTTGCAGTTTTTGTTTGATTCTGACAAGATTTGATTTTTTGGAGAAATTGCATTGTCTATTTATGGTAGGTTGCGACTTCATGCAGCTTTCTTGATGTTGAAGAGGCAAAGTGACATTTTTGGTGTCAACAGGCACTTGACCGGAAAACTGTTTTGAATGAATTTTGTGCTTTTCATGCACAAGATTTGATGATTAGTGATGAACATTGGGAGTTATGTGCCCATATAAGAGTTTTATTAGAAGCTTTTTATACTTCAACATTATTTTTTTTCGGGATATATTATCCCACATCTAATGAAGTTTTAATGAAGTTTTTTTAAAATCACTTTACAATTCAGTTTATTTAGAGATCGTGTTTTACTGAGTAGCGCTGTTAAAAACATGGAAGAAAAATTTAATAAATACTGGAAAGAGGCTCCAATGACATTTTCTTTAGCTGCTGTATTTGATCCTATGTTAAAATTAAGTGGTGTACAGTTTTTTTATTAATGGAATAAATAAAAATATGAATTATATAGATTTAAATATTTTTTCAAATATAAAGGCAAATTTACAAGCACTTTTTCAATTTTATTGTGAGCAAATGGGTGCAACTGGGCTTAGTATGGGCCATTCAGAAGTCCAGTAAAAAGGTCTTGGTGAGTGGGATGTGAGGTATTCTTCCCTGTCCACGGGCATGGCATCCAGCTCAAGCTCAAGTAACACTGTGACAGAGTTATCATCGTATCTTGATGTCGGTGTAATATGGGTGCAGTATGCATCTAGTTTTGACCTTTTAGCCTAGTGGAAGCAACAAGAAAGCATTTATCCGGTGTTGGCCTCTATGGCTCGTGATCTATTTACTATTCCAATGTCTTCTGTAGCATCGGAACATGCTTTTAGTGCAAGTGGACGTGTGGTGGATGACAAAAGAAAAAATTTAACTGAAGAAACGGTGGAGTGTTGTGTCTGCCTACAAGACTGGTATTTAGCAGATAAGAGGAAGCAAGAGTTGACATCAATGGAAGATTATGATGCAGCAGAATACATTAGTGGATTATGCATCTGATTTTTTTACTTTTTCCTTCATTATAATTTGTAAATATATAAGTTTTTCATTCTTTTTTTATTTTTATTTTCTAAAAAGATTGTAAGATTTTGAAGGTAATCCTATTTAGAAACCTTCAAGAAGTTAAGATCCAAATGGTTCTCTCTTCTCAGTGGAGTAGGTCAAGTTTGACTATACCACTTAAATATCTTTGTCATTCTCCGTGCTTGTGTTTTAATTTTTATTTTTAATACTGATAAAAAATAGGAAAAAATATGAACGAGGCTTGCCTGGCCCGCCACTCTAGCCCGGCCCATGGCGGGCCGTGTCGGCCTAGCCGCTAGCTAGGGTGGGCCGAGGTTGGAGCGGGCCGTGCCGGGCCATTTGACATGCCTAGTCTCCTTGCCTTGCCAAACATCCTTATCCTACCACCAGAACATTCCCCAAAAATACATCAAGAATCCATCACATTCATCCTCATTTCATCATAAGAAAAACCCATCATCCATGGAATCCATATGTAACATAAAGCAAGCTTTAACAAAATACAATGCATACATTTCCATAAGGCTAGCACAAGATAAAGACTCATCAATATGCACATTTCGAAATAAAAAAAATCATAGCAAGATGCAAGTATTAAACCACCAAGACCATTAATGAAAAATCAAGCTTTTCTCACAAAACATGCCAATATTCAAAACAATCCATTCATCCACTTGCCTTGGCCTCCAAGATGGCTAAGCAAACTCCCAAAACACTCTCAAGATCAAACCTACAAGCACACCCAAAACCCCCCAAAAACAAACCCATTTATGACCCTAAATGGCCAAAACAAAGAGAAAGAAAGAGAGCTTGCAATAAGAGAGAAGAAGACTCCCTAGGGTTAGGAAAAAACACATCTAAAAGATGGGAAGGATTGCTTATAGGGAAGTTCTTCAAATGATCAAAGCTTGCTCAAGGAAAGCCCTAGGATGGTTGGATTTCTCTCACAATGGAATCAATGGAGAGCTTTCATGGAGAGGAAGAAGATGATGACACTCATTTTTCCATTTAGCAAGAGTTGGTGGAGGATTGGAGATGGAGAAAGCAAGAAGAAGAAGGGAAAAATCCTAGAGTAGCTGGAGCCAAATCCTCCCACACATTTTGAGCAAGAAGAAGGGGGAAGGGAAAGGAGTTCTCCTTTTACAGGAAGTGGAGATGGGTCCCACTGCTAACCAAACTTGTTGGGCTAAAAACATGATTTTCTGGGCCTTGGATGAGTTCGACGAAGAAGGGGAAAATGTTCGTCGAAAAATCTAGTTCTCAAAAGTATATATTTCAAGGGTTTTGGGAACATAAAAAATTGTGTCCAGATTTTGTGTAAAAAGATTGTTTTGCCCTCTAAGTTGGAAAAGTCAGGTTTTGGGGTCTCGAACGGGAACAGAGTCAACACGAAAGTTGTAGAGGCTAACAAGATCGATCAATCGGAGTTAAAACACGAGTTCTCGAATCGCGGATAATCCCCCATACTTACACAAAAATACAAAGAGACCCTCCAAAAGTCTCATTAAATAAAAAAGGCTCTCAAAACTCCCCAAAGCTATATAAAAGCTATTCTAATCCCAAACTTAAACAAAATTTACTAATCTCACTTAAAGCTAACACACGACTTAATTAGTGCTAATCATGATTGCTCGGGTTGGGGTCTTATAGGTATAAACAATAATAAGGATAAAAGAGTGACAGTGATGCATTAAGTATAATAAACCTCCAAAGTAAGAGTATCAACGGGAAATATCGAAAGTCCATCCTAAGTAAGGGTCCACTTTCAGGTCTAGGTCCATATTAGTTAATTTGATCTCTAAATGAAGTCTCAAGTGCCAATGAATACTATGTTTGGTCCTTCAGAAGTTACGGGCATCTTCAACGACGTTTATGGATCGAATCATCATCAAATCCACAACTTAGACCCTACTTGCTGCTCCCCATGAGTCAAGGTTGAGCCACACCATTGACTCATGCTTGCCACATCAATGGAAGTCTATTTGAATGGTCAATGGGCCCCACAATAGATCACAACCTCAGATATTGAAAACTAAAAAATCATCGAACACAGGGTCCGGTTAACCGAGCACACTGGGAAGTCAGGATGTTGACTCCCAGGTCGACCTTCTGCGCAGTGTGCCCGGTCGACCTCCGGGCCTGGTCGGTTGACCGTACACACTGGAAATAGTAAAACAGTCACCTGGCAGGCATGGCCTGATCACAAAATTCCTCTGTGTTTCGTCGACCTCCTGGCCTCGGCAGTTGACCATACACATTGAAATCCTGAAGTAAATGGATGTTCCAGCTCTCAATCTTTTCCCTAGAAAACCTTTGTTCCCGGTTAACCACGAATAGGGTCCGATCGACCGAGTAATCTGGGTTTCTAGGTCTGAGGGAAAATGCTAACTCCCAGTTAGTCTCTGAGTTTTCCTGTGTATTCGGTCGACCGAGCACAGGGTCCGGTCGACCGAGTACACTAGACTAAGTTTTTCTCAGAAAATAATTGAGACTTAGTTTTTCTACATTTTCAGTGTGCAGTCGGGTCGACCGAGTACACGCACCAAAGCATTTCAATATACATCCAACCATCCATAATTGGGCCATGATCTTCCAAATGAGATCAACTAATCCATTAATGGCCAAAATCCATGAAACAAGCTCAAATGATAGATCTAAGCATTCAAACAAGCTCAAATTGATTTGAAATTACAGGATCAAAAGAAGGAAAACATGCATTCTATGCTAAATAGGTATATTGCACTTGCCTCAATCCAATAATAATGAGAATAGAGAGAAAAGAGAGATTCAAGCTCCAAATGAAAATCCAAGCTCCTAGGGTCTTCCAATCACACAATCAAACCCAAAAACCAGATCTAAGGAGATCTCTAACACTTAATCCCAAATCCACAAGGCAATTGCTATAAGAAAAGAATCTAGAGAGCGAAAGAGAGAATTCTAATGAAATTGAACTAGGAGATGAAGAATACCTTGAATTGAAGAGAGAGGTGAGATCTATAAGATAAAAGAATTCCTTAGGTGAGATGATAGCTGAAGCTTGTAGATGATCTCCTTCTTCTTGTAGCTAGGGTTCTAGATCTAGGGTTTCTAGGGAGAGAAAGAGAGGGAAATGAGGGAATTGGAGGGAAAATGAGAGAGAAAAGAAAAAAGAGAGGGAAATTAGAGTGGGAGGGAAGCAGCATACGTTTGGGAGGAGGGACGAAAAAGACGGAAAAACAGCTGAAAACGAAGCTCGGCGACCGAAAAGGGCAAAACCCTAAGGTCGCCGGCGACCCTGGCCCAAGGTCGCCGGCGACCCTGCAATTCCGGGTCGCCGGATTTTGCACCAAAAGCCCCGTTTTTCGATCCTTTTTGCGTTTCGGGTGTTCCTGCCTCTGTGATTTTCTGAAAATCCAATGTTTGATGCTTGAAAATGACCGATCTTGGTCGACATCTCGGATCTGCCGTCAAAAGCATGAAATCATCACCGATCGCCTCAAGATCGCTAACCGGCTGACCAAGAAAGTATACTTTCTGTTCGACCGATCGTGAAATCGACAAGACAGATGTCACCGGCCCACCAACATCAACCAATGTTTGAAACTGCACTGCGATCCAGCATCAAACAATGTGTGGATCCACTTGTGATGATCGCAAGAAGAATCTCAAAAGACGCAGCGCGGCCCGCGACTCTTCACATGCCTTGGCGATCACTTAATGACGTTAATTGACCCGTTTATGACAACTTAATGCGGTCATTAACTCATTATTTTGGACGGCCCAATCAGATTCAAGCATTTGGGAGTTACAAATCTAAGCAATCATGGCATTTAACCCATGAAACTCTCATCATCATGAAGCTTAAAGGGAATTAAATGCCCACTACCTTCATCGGCCAATCACAAGCCACGAAAAAGGAGTTACAAAATCAACTTGTAACTCCTCATCAATTCTCTCATCATGGCTATTAATGCCCATAACCACCTCATGGCTACCAAAAGCTTTTAAAAAGAGGTGAGTTCCAAGAGAAAAAAAAAAAAAAGAATCCCAAGTGCAATCCCAAGCTCTGAAAATCCAGAAAATCTAAGAGAAAGACGAAGTCCTGCTGCTTTGCTCCCGGAAGCACCACAAGGTGATCAACGTCCCTTGGGGGGCCACCCCCCCAAGGTCTCCTCCTTCTCCAACATGGCCCAAACGCGGCTTTTCAGCCCGTTTACTTGGTTTTTCATTGGATATAGGATCTCCTCTTTGTCCTTGTCCTTTAAAAAACCGAGATTAGGAGCCAAGCCAAAGAATCAAAGCATCAGATGTTCTCATTTGAAGGACGATGGCAAAGCCCATACATGACTTGCGACCGTCGATCTCAACGTGCCCCCACAATCTCCTGAGAAGTTAGATCCATTTTCTCACTTTTCTATTGTAGTTTGTATTTCTTAAAGAGACCAAACGAAATCACAATTCTTGTCTTTCATATTTGATGAGTTTTGTAAAATCGCCTTTCACGGCAAAATCACTTTTCACGGCAAACAAACAAAAACGCCTCCTACAGCATTCTCAAAAAACAAACTTGTCTCTTTTCTTAATATTTATGCAATTTGAAAAGTTAGAAAAAATGATTGATTTCCTTTCCACTTGTGAAGGTGAATCTCCGGATCATCACCATTCCAAATTCCAAGTAGAAAGTAAATCTGGCATACCCGTACAAAAATGTTGATACCCGCGATTTTCCCTCCTCCGCCGAGACCCAGGTCAGCCCCCGGGGTGCGGAAGGAGAGGACGGAATTCCGAGGGTCCATCAAGTTGGCATACCCGGTGGGACTCATTGACTTGAGAACGTGATGCTTTGATCTCTTGGCTCCTTTCTAGTTGGTGGCCTATGTTGCATCTTGCATCTAAAAAAAAAACATGAGTTGGGATTTTAATTGTTCTTTCTCACTTTAAAAAAAAAAACAAATCTGATCTCTTTTTCTTAAAAACTCAACTTTGAGAAATTTTGATCTTTCCCTCTTCGAACTTGATAGCTCACAGAAATGTTCGCAGCTATCGTTCATATTGGGGATTGGCCATCTTTTCTCTTTGATGAGTCCAATTGGGATTTCAAAAAAAAAAAAAAAACCTTCATTTCAAATTCTTTCAAAAAAAAATGATCTCTCTTTCTCAAGATTCAACTTTGAGAAATTTTGATCCTCTCCTCTTTGAACTTGATAGCTCACAGAAGTGTTCGCAGCTATCGTTCATATCGGGGATTGGGCCATCTTTTCTCTTTGATGAGTCCAATTGGGATTTCAAAAAAAATTATAATTTCAAAAAAAAAAATCAGTTTTCTTTCTTTTAGACTCAAAATTGAGAAATCTTGGTTCTTTCCCTTTCGGATTTAACGCTCACAGAAATGTTGAGTTGTGGTTCGGATTGGAACACCACTTGTTCTCTTTAATGAGTTCATTAGAAATCTTTCAAAAAAAAAAAAATACTAAGGTTGCATCAATTGCGCTCTTTGACTAAAGTAGATTCAAGAAAAGCCTTGTCCAGAGTGTGGAGACAGTTAGACTGTTCGAGGCAAAGGTCCTCCAAACGGGTTCATTAAGTAATCATACCCTTACCTGGGGACTAATCTATCTACTAAGGTTTCATAAGATCGAATTGGAAACCTAAGTGCATTTAAAAAAAAAAATTCCCGTCATTTTTGAGTTCAGAATTGATAAATCTTGGTTCTTTCCCTTTCGGATTTAACGCTCGCAAAAATGTTGAGTTGTGGTTCGGATTGGAACGCCATTTGCTCTCTTTGATGAATTTAATCTTGACCTTTCAAAAAAAAAAAAAACTTCCGTCAATACTGGATTCACATTTGAGAAATCTTGGTTCTTTCCCTTTCGGATTTAACGCTCGCAGAAATGTTGAGTTGTGGTTCGGATTGGAACACCATTTGCTCTCTTTGATGAATTTAATCTTGACCTTTCAAAAAAAAAAAAAAAACTTTCGTCGATACTAGATTCACATTTGAGAAATTCTGGTCCCTTTCTCTTTTGGATTTAACGCTCGCAGAAATGTTGAGTTATGGTTCGGATTGGAATACCAGTTGCTCTCCTTTATGAACCCAAATTTGACCTTTTAAAAAAACCCCATCTCGTGTCCTTCCCAAGGATGCGATTTGTAACATTTGTGCCTAGCAGTACTAGTACGCTCTTTCGGGTCTACTGTATTCGCGACCGACACATTTGTATCTCCAACCTTATATCATTTTACCTCGAGTGAGCCTTACTTCTCGGTAATTTGAATTAAGGTCTACAATTGCTTCTAGCAGTCACTGGAACGCACACTCTGAGCGTACCATACTTGCATTTTAGAACAATTGCATCCTCTATGGCTTTTTGCCTTCTTCATCGTCCTTGGGTTGGGCCATGTCCCCTCAAGTGATTTGAAAAGACAAAACCAGAGTTGTTCTCCATTTATGATCACCATATTCTTGTGATTACTAATAGATTTGGTCTTGTTTCAGAAGTTTTCCAAAACTAACAATGGCAGCTTCATTGACCATCACTTTCGATGAGAAAAAGTACCAGCTTATACTTCAAGACAAGCAAAACAAGCATAAGCGCCCTGCCAGTTGCTGAAGCGTCATCTCCCTCTACAACTCTCCAAACACCGGGTCAACTTCAACTCCCTGGACCATCGTGCTCGGGTCGCTGGGACCATTCCCACTCCCCGTAGAAGACACTGTACCTGCCAAGAAGCAGAAAACCGCCCCGCAACGTGTCAAAATGGTACCAAGGGCGAACACCAATAAGCCTGAAGCCCGTGGCGTTCCCACGAAGCCTCAACCCACAAGAAACCAGGTTTACCCCAAAACCTGGTCCCCGAGATATTCACCAAAGCAACGGAGGTCCTGAACATCTGCAAAGCCAGCATACCTGGCCCCCCTCAAGGAGAATCAGTTCTACCCTCTCTCTTACATGAAAGAGGAGAAACCTACCCTCCACCCAAAGAACAAACAAAATCATCATGAGCCGGCTTGCTCCTACAAGCCCGAAATCAAATCCTGCATCATTAGGCCTATGCAAAAATATGCTGAAGCCTGCACTCCCGTGAGTCGACCCTTCATCTCAACAGGGGCCGAGCTCACAAAATTCAAGTCTTCATTGCGACAGACAAAGGACCGCGTCCAGATTCTGTCCTTGCCCAGCTTCAAAGAAGACAAACTCGGCTGCTGTGCACGAGGGACTACATCCTTCATCGCCAGAGCCTAGCCAGAGCTGACTGAAGCTCAAATTGCACGTCGTATGCGTCGTCGTGTAGTATATCGACAAAAGAGACTTGAGAAACAAAGAACCCAGCGTTCTAATCTCCATGTCTCAAACAAATGGGTCGAAAAAGAAAGACCCGACCAATTCGTTGCTGTTCATATGGTTGGCAAAATCAGAAAACGCCAGAAGTCAGCAACCAAAATCAGTGTTAGACGTCCGGTGACTCGCAACGTCTCCCGGACATGAATACATCTAGAAGAATCCTCCACTCCTCTAAGCCAAGGACACTGGAGTAACCACTCCTCAGATTCTTCATCCAAAAGAATGAGCCCCAACTCAGTCACAAGGATGATTTCTTCGTTCGAATCCCGAGGGATGAACGTCTTGGCTACAAGTTCTGAGCCACCTCCACAGCATGATGATGTAACTTCACGCATCCAGCAGTTGGAGTAAGGACAACAGAGAATTGAGGCTCTGATGAAAAACCTTATTCTCACTCTACAGCGTCCACCACCTAATAATGAAACCCCTCCGAATCATGAAGATGACGAAGGCAATGCAGAAAACAATGAGTCACGCGCCCTTACCAAAAAGGACGTAGACGATATCCTCACAAAAGCAAAAGAAGATGATATATTGAAGGAACATGGGATCAAGCCACCCTACCCTTTATGGATGGACTCGGTTCCGTTCCCTGCAAAATTCAAACAACATACTCTCCAGACAACACGTCATCCACTTCAAGATCCTGACGGGAGCCATTGCGGATCAAGATGCCCTCAAGATTCGCCTCTTTGCAAGTACCCTAAAAGGTACAGCCTTTGATTGGTACTCCACTCTGCCGGAGAACTCCATCCAGAACTGGGCTATGCTGGAGACACACTTCCTGACCCACTTCCAAGGTGAGGATCATACTGTTACTATGGCTCAACTCTGCAGCTTAAAATAAGGAGAGAATGAGTCAACTTACGACTTCATTCATAAATGGAAGTCAATGGCGTACAAATGCTCAGATGTACTGCCACAAGCGTCGCTAGTCGACATCTGCCGTAACAAAATGAGAACAAAAATTCGCTCCATGATCATCGGCAACAAATCAAAGAACCTGGGAGAACTTCTCGAAGCTTCCATGAAAGCTGAAATGGTGATTAAAGACCTCAACAGTCAGAAATCATCAAAGAAAGAGCTGACTGCTGTTACAACCTCAAAACCAAAGAAAAAGGAGGTTCTCAATGTGCAGACCAACCTAAAAACAAAGCTGCAGGTAAAAGACCTGAACTCTCTGATGCCTTCAAAGAACGTGTAGAAAAGAAATATCCATTCGATGAAGATGTTGAAGAAATCTTTGAGGCTCTCCTAGCAAATGGCAAACTTATTTTGCCAGAGCCCAAAAGACCGGGAGATGTTGGCAAAACCAATGATCCCCGATACTGTCCATACCATCAGATGATCTCACATCCTCTCAATCAATGCTTTGTTGTGAGAGAGAAGATCAATGAGATGTGAAAAAACGGAGTCATAACCTTTGATAAAAACTGTGGCCCCGCCTCTGTCAACATGGTGTCATGTCGGCAAACTTCAAAGTCAACGAAGGAAAAGATCACTACTTCATTCAAGGTGATTAAAATGGCTCAAACGTCCCAAGAGTTGGTTCCCTATCCAACACCAGATGGACAACCTATATGGGTGCATCCCGATCTCCTAGAAGATGAAAATTGGGAGATCGTCAAAATAAAGCCGACCGCTCAACAGCGAAGGCAAGCCAAGAGGCAACTCCGCAAGCTCAAACAGCAGCAGAAGTCTCAACCACAACAAGAAGTCCTTGAAAAGGCAGAAACCTCTTCCACTGCTTCACTAGGGGCGATGGAAGAATCCTTTCCCAAAACTTCAAAGGCGGTAAGAAAACTCACCCTTGATGATTTCATGCCACTTCTATACAAAAATGAAACTGTGTAGGGGGCATCATACTCTTGCAACTCGGTAGTTGGATTCTCCATGAATGGATACGAGTCCAGTGATACTGCCAGTAATAACGATGAGTGGGAAGAATCCCTTAAAACAGGAGAATACCTCTCCGACGAGGAATGGATTCCCGAGTCTCATCTTATGCCAGTAATCTGGTATAACCCATTACAGCCACAAGGATCCTGGTCCGATGATGAAGAAGATCAAGACCCTGTTCAAGAAAATGTTGTCGATCCAGCACCAACCAATGCTCCGGTGGAACCCAACATTGGTGAACCATGAGGAGCGGATGACGAAGAAGATTTGGCTCCTATGCTTGATCTTGAGGAATATGCAAGAATCTTGCAACATCTTGCCATAGAGCAGGAGCAGGATCGCATTAATGATCTTCGTCATAATCCAGAACCAGAATTCCCTGAAAATCAACGGGAACTTTCTCCCTTAACTTCTGAAAATGGAGAAAACAATTGGATCGATGATCCTCTTACATCTAAGGATAAGTCCGATTCCCAACAGTCTGCACTGGGGGCATCTCCTGTCCGTATGACCTGCAATGCGATAGCTCAGGATGATAGTACCTCTGAAGCTTCCGAAGACACGTACACCCTAACCGGTAATGTATCATCTAGAGCTACATCTTCTCAGGTGACTTCCACTGAGATATCATCCTCTCAGCCCTCGTCTCCTGAAGCCGTGACATCGGAACTCAAGCCTCTCCCGATTGATCATCTTGAAGAAACTCCTGCCAATGAAATCTTCTTCAATGAAAGCCCAATCAATTGGTCCCAGATACCCGATCTCATAGATGATGTCTGGACCAAGACAGAAAGGTTGTCGGCTGCTGTTCAGGACTTGTTCCCGGAAATTGCTCCGTGCAACACAATTACTGAAGACACCAATGCTGTTACAGAGACGTATTCAGCAAAGGATCAACCCCTTGATCCTGAGAGTGATCTTCCAAAAGAAGACTAGTCTCTAAAGGCTCTTGAAGTTGGTAGAGGTACCCGTTCTGGCCGGAATTACCACAAAAATTACAACCAACCTTCTTCTTCTTATGTAAATCCTTCGGGAAATCAAATTGTAAGCGCCCCAAGTGGCAATAATAATGAAAATGCAGGCCCGAAGGAGGCTTTCAAGTACGACTTGATCGAGCACTTCAAACACATACCTGCACGTCTGCACATCCTTAACTTATTACGAAAGTCTCCACAAACTCGTGATAATCTCATTTCAGAATTACAAAGGCTGAATGCGGATGTCGACAAACACGCCCCACAAGTCCTACAAATCGAAATGGACTATAGGGTCAAAAAATCAAATACTCCCTCAAAGGGAGAAAAGAAGAAAGCTGAGGGATCAAGCAATGAATGCCTCTGGGTACAAAAAGCAGCAAGTGCAACAATTGCCTTCGACAAGGATGACCTCCTGCTAGGCGAGATAAAGCACAACCGACCCTTGTACTTTACGGGGTACGTCAAAGAAATGCCAGTACACAGAGTTCAGATCGATCCAGGTTCTGCACTCAACCTCATTTCTACTTCGGCACTCGAAGAGCTGGGCATCCCACCTAGCAAGCTGAGTCACACGTCTGTATCCATCTTCGGATATAACGGCAGCGCTCAAAGGCCTATCGGCAAAATCAGGCTCAAATTGCAAATCGGTGATCTCATTTCTGAAGTCACTGTGTATGCAATAAGGACCCCTTCATGCTACAATATACTCCTTGGACGCCCCTGGATACATGAGAATGGTGTCGTACCTTCAACTCTACATCAGTGCATCAAGTTCGTTGGCAACGATGGCTTGATACATCGAGTGTTTGCAGACAAAAAGCCCTTTAAAGGCAAGGATGTCCATTTTGCAGATGCTCAAATGTATAAAGATGGAAAAGAAGAACAGGAGGAAAAAACAATTCACTTTGTCGACAGTCTCGAGAAAGATAAAGGCAAGCTCCTCAGCAATCACCGGAGGTAAACAAACCCTCCACCAAACTCGAAGTAAGCAGTCAAGCTCCCTTCGCCGTCTCCTTCAAATCTCCAAAGCCTTTGGTAATCACTACCAAAGTAAAGAAGACAAAACAAAAGGCTGGGGGCAAGTTCACGTTCTCCTTTGTGTCTATTATACATGACACAGACTCGGAGTCAGAGTCAAAAGATGACATAGCATAAAGCCAAGCTGATATTCAGCAAGATCAGCCCGCTCTCACTCCATTGGAGACACTTGCTGACATAGAAGACCCTACATCTGCTTCCTTTGTTATTCCGGCAACTTCGCCAGAAGAAAAAGCAATCTTCTTCCACAGATCAGGAGTATCTCCACTAAACTCTCTGCTTGAACCTTTCCAAAATGAAGGTATGCCTCAGCTATCCCTGTATAGTCCGATGGGACAAGCTATTATGAAGAAAATGGGCTACGATGCTCAGAATCCGACTGGTTTGGGAGGTGGCCGTGGTATTCTCACACCATTGGAACCCACCTTGATCAAAAGTCAACCAGAAGATTGGAAAATCCACCTTCATAAAGGCAAGTCTTCATATGGGTTGGGGTATGATCCTACCGCACCTATGAGACAGTTGACACCATGGCTACAAAGTCACTTTACCGACCAAGCCTCAACATCTCATGAAGACATCGATATCCCTAGATATCTCTTTGAGGAGTCACTCGTCAAAAATCCAGAAAGCTCCTCCAATTGGTATAATTTCTTTGATGATAAAGAGGAATTGCCCGATGACACAGACGAGCGGTTCTCTGTCCCAGAAGAATCATCGTCTCCAAAAGAAGTACCCTACTTCAACCCAATTCCAGCAAATGATTGGGACCATCTCATTGCAAGCCCTGAGAAGGATACTGATCAAGAAGATTCATGGACAGAAACAGAGCCTCAGTCTGAAAATGCCTCTGGCACTTCAGAAGGTCTTGTTGAGTTGAAAGCCTCTGAAAATACTGTGGAGGAACCACCTTCAAACCTTCAGACAAAAGACCCTGTTCAAAAGATAAACTTGGAAACACCTGATAACCCATGTCCTGTATTCATAAGTAAGAATATAAAGGATGATGAGTTACCCGAGTATATCTCTTTTCTTCGCGAGTTCGTTGATTGCTTTCCGTGGTCTTATGCTGAAATGCCTGGCTTGGATCCCAAAGTAGCAGTCCACAAGCTCAACTTGCAAAAAGAAATCAAGCCTGTCAAACAAGGCCAAAGAAGATTCCGTCCCAATGTGATGGACAAAATTGAACAAGAAGTTCAGAAACTCAAAAACGTTGGCTTCATCCGCGATGAACAGCATCCTTAATGGTTGGCCAACATCGTCCCTGTGACAAAGAAAAATGGGCAGATAAGGGTCTGTATCGACTACAGAGACCTGAATAATGCATGTCCTAAAGATGAATTCCCGCTCCCCATACCAGAGGTGATGATTGACAACACCTATGGGTTCGAGCGAATGACATTCATGGATGGATTCTCTGGCTACAATCAGATAAAAATGCATCCTGAAGATGAAAGGCATACGTCATTTCGCACACCATTTGGCGTGTATTGCTACACTGTCATGCTATTTGGTCTGAAAAATGCAGGTGCAACATATTAGAGGGATATGATGAAATATTCCAAGATATGCAGCACAAAACGGTCGAATGCTATGTTGACGACCTCGCCATCAAAAGCAGAAGAAAAGAAGACCATCTCGATGATCTTCGAGAAGTCTTCCTTCGACTTCGCAAACACAAATTACGGATGAATCCACTAAAGTGCTTCTTCAGTGTCTCATCGGGTAAGTTTTTCGGATTCATAGTACGGTACGCTGGAATAGAACTTGACCCTACCAAAGTCAAGGCTATGTTGATCTCCTGAGAAGTTAGATCCCTTTTCTCACTTTTCTATTGTAGTTTGTATTTCTTAAAGAGATAAAAAGAAATCACAATTCTTGTCTTTCATATTTGATGAGTTTTGTAAAATCGTCTTTCACGGCAAATAAACAAAAACGCCTCCTACGGCATTCTCAAAAAACAAACTTGTCTCTTTTCTTAATATTTATACAATTTGAAAAGTTAGAAAAAAGGATTGATTTCCTTTCCACTTGTGAAGGTGAATCTCCGGATCATCACCATTCCAAATTCCAAGTAGAAAGTAAATCTGGCATACCCGTACAAAAATGTTGATACCCGCGATTTTCCTTCCTCCGTCGAGACCCAGGTCAGCCCGCGGGGTGCGGAAGTAGAGGACGGAATTCCGAGGGTCCATCAATAATGGTCCAGTTGAAAATATCTTCTGGTCATATGCCCAATTTGGAGTTAATTTGCCTAACCAATTACCCAATTCCATCAAAAAAAAAAATCAATGCCACAAATCTTAACCCTTTTCATTCATTTCTTGCCTTCCCTCACTAAAATTCGGATTCATTCATGACAAAATCATTTCTTTTTCATCACCAAAGAGAAAAATCTTCAAAAAGTTGTACTACACCACCGGGATTCTTCCTTGGGCCTAATCCCCGTAGAGAGGCAAATACTTGATATATGCAATAAGTAGGGCATGAGCAGCTCTTAAAACGAGTTTTCTATACCTTTTTCCATCAAAAGTATAGATTTGTGAAATTCCCGAGGCACAATGTTACCATGACATATTTCAATCATTATACCTCGAGGGGGGCATTTGTTGGCACACAAAAAATTCATTTGGCCATGTATAACAATTACCAGGACAAAACATTCATTTTTCACAAAGGAGACCATTTTTTCTGACCGTTAGAATCTGGCCGGCCATAGTGAAAGAATCCTCAGCGGCCACTGTATACAGGGCTCACTAGCCGATGCACTTTTCAAAGCATCAGCCACTCAACGCAATGATGCAGCCGCTTCTCTTTATCCGAACGATGACCACTGAACGCTACAAGTCTTTAAGCATTGGCCGCCGAGCGTTTTCCTTCCTGGCTGCCTATCGACCACAATCACCCACAATTTTTGGCCAGTTATTTCTACTGATGGCCGCGGGACCTG
The DNA here is from genome assembly GCA_028538565.1 of Umbellularia californica. NCBI lineage: Eukaryota > Viridiplantae > Streptophyta > Magnoliopsida > Laurales > Lauraceae > Umbellularia > Umbellularia californica. The sequence continues at coordinate 28,636,769 of JAPQWN010000002.1, forward strand.
CAAAAGGAGAACCGTTACACTTCCCATTAATGGTAATTTCAAAAGCACGTCCACTCCTCCATGTTTCACGACAGTTATGGCTCCTCAAAGGTTATAAAATGAAGACTTGATGAGGGCAACAAGACATCTTCAATCTGGCGCAAAGAAGGCCCAGAAACTCTGCCATTTCCAAGACTCTTTCTTTCTTACATCCGCAAGGTGAGAGTCAGGCAGCAACGAGCACTTCTATCTAGATTTGGGTGATAGCTTCTGAAAATCAGTCTTTGTTCCTCTCACCATGGAAGAAGGACAAAGATTGCCTCTACTGTTTTGAAGCAGACTTCTTTGCTAATCCTTCTTACCACTGTTGTTTTGAAGCAGACTTCTTTGCTAATCCTTCTTTCTAAATAATGGTGATGAACTACAAAGATTGACAAAGGAAGCTACATTACAGACTTCTCCAATTTCATCTCTAACAAACTCCCAAAGGCAGCAATCCCTTCATCTCTTCTTTCAATTCTAACTTCCCTTGTATTTGATCTCCTAAGCCTAACGAGGGAGTTGTATAAAAATTTATAAACAACCTGCACTCAGAAGGTGAAGCAAAGAGAACCCATGTAAATAAAAGCGAAGATGATTCTTCCCGCACGATCGCTTACACGTGATCTTTCTGTAATGCTCAAAGGATGAATTAAAAACTTATTCAGGAGATTTTCATTTTTTCTTTTGGGTGAAACACTGCTGACGTAGCAATACTGCTGCTGTACTAGGCTCCTCTACTGCGGATGGGTCGGGTTGAACCTAACCCGAACTGGACTGCACACTGGCCCAAAGTCTTCTTCCTTCTTCGTTCGTTCTGTACTGCTATGAAGTGGCAGCCCTAATGCCTCTACGATCTCCGACGGGGCTTGATGCAACAACTGACTGTCGGCGGGAGTTCTATTTTCCCGGAACTGTTTGCAGCAGTGGATCCTCTACAATCTCCTCCGGCAGCGTCCTCTGTTTCCTGAAGAAGCCTATTCTCTGGTGATGATGTGGCAGCAACGAATCCTCTGCAATCAGGGCGACAGTGCCCTGTTCTCTGCAACTGCCTGGTTTCTTCTCCGAGCCCGGCGATGATCTCCGGTGATGGAGATTGTGATCCTATGCTTCTGCAACAACCCGAAGAGTCTACCCTCTTCGTCTATGTTTCCTGTTCTATAGCAGGGCTGCAACTGGACTGGTGCACAACACCACTGCCTACCTCTTCATCGTCGTCTTCTCCGGCTACTTGATCTGGATCTTCCTGGCTTTTGCGCAGTCTCCGATTTCTGCAGCAGTCTGCTGCTCCCGGAATCACTTCGCAACCAGGACCCCTCCGATCTTCTTTGCGATTTCTGCAGTCCAAAATCAGAATCCGAAATCCTCTGTTGTCGTCTTCTCTGCAAAAGACGCGGAAGGAACGAGGGAGAAGAGAAGATTTAAAATTTCAAAATTCCAGATTTTATGTATAAACGGTTGAAAGGGTGATGATGTGGAATATCCAGGGACCTTTCGTCAAAATATATCCAGTTGTATGGATTATAGGCATTAGAAGAAAAGTTGTTCGACGGAAAGCCTTACAAGACCGTGCCGAACTTTAGGCTAATTATCCCTTTAAAAACTTTCCTTCTTGTTCTCGTGTTTTAAGGGCGTGGAGTCCACTTTAAACAAATCCAATCATTTCACACATACTAACCCCCGTGAATTGGTATAAAGACCAAATTTGACACTCATCTAACTTTTACTCACCATTGGATTAAAATAACAAGAAAGAGATGTCTCTAAAACCATTAAACTTTGGGGCCATAGATCAAAGGTTAGGATATTCTAATGAAGTTGAAAGTGGGGGGCGTTTTTTGAAAAAAAAAAAAAAAACCTTCCCGGGAGTTTTCAAGCGCTCCCCATATATATATTTAATGAAGAAGAGGGTGTACCACACCTTTTAACCCTCGACCTCTCATGTGCTTCCAATTATGCAACCATAGAGACACAAGGAAGATTGGTCAGAGGGGAGCCATTTTAGTTATGGTTTAACTCCACATGCACCTTTCGAAGTAGAATGTAAAAAAATGCTGTTTTTGAGAGAGAACCCATAGCCTCTCTCACGCCAGACTTCTCAGAATGTTCAAAGGCCAGCTTTATTATTCCAATCGAACGTGGGAGTGAATTTTCTGTAGTCTGGATTTCAGAAGTGGGACTCAGTGATGGATTTGCATTTTGTAGTGCTGGGCTCATGGCTGGGCCCAGGTCCTGGGCATTGGTGGAAGGCTTTCCCACATGGTGCATGTGTCAAGCAACTGCTTCATGCACCCCTGATTGCTACCAATCTGACCCCAACCCAGACAGTTCATCTCTCAAGGTTCCAGCATTTGAAAGAAAATAAAAAAAATAAAAAAATCTGGGCATGTATTGCAGAGAGGACTTGCTGGGAGGCTGTTGATCTTTGGCTTCGATTGTAGAAAGATCATCACAGTGGGATAAATTATTTGCATGTAATTAAATACATAGGAATGCAAATGGGCTCCATCAAAGGACTATTAAAAAAATGAGGGGTGAAGGATATAGCGTAGAGATGAAGATAAGATTTCTACTTTCCTAGGATTTAAATTACTAGAGCCATAGTTATGGCTGGGAATTCATTTTTCATTAAAGAGAAGATTATTTGATGTCCAATTTTTGAAAATTCACTTTTTTTTTTTTTCTGCTACGGCAAATACTCACCCAACACACTCCAAAGTCCCTAACCAACCACAGCTAGCAATCAATCTTTGGTGCCTTCTATGAAGAGGGATGATGCCTCACTACTAACAGCCCAACACACCAAAACCATCCTCGTTAAGGCCTTGGGCATGCAAGATCATTGTTTGTTTTAGACTGCATTACCGACCAGGTCATTGGATGAGAAAGGCCGGAGCATGACAAGTTGCAGTAGCAGTAGCAGGAGTATACAATTTTAATTCAAAAGAGGACATTTTACTTGGATAGATGGAACTGGCGAGGTGTGAACTGTGAAGTGTACAAGGGTCCCTATTCCTTATGCATGCTTTTAACTATGTATGACTATTTAGTATAGAACATAAATAATTTCACAGGTTAAAGAACTGCATTTCTTGTTTTCATAGGCATTTTCAACTTCTTTTTTCTTCTTCTGTGTTTGTGTCGGGGTGGGGGCGTCTTAAAATCTGCTCACAAGGATAAATAGATAAATGAGTTTAAATGAATTAGGTCTGGAAGGATCACAAGTCTTTTCTGATTAGACAATTGCATGTTAACATTTATGTGTTCCCCTCTCCTTTACCATCAACAAACCAGCATTACTAATTGAGCCATGCTACTTGTCCCGAGTGTCATGTCCCGGGACTGGCCCGACTCCAAAGGGGGAGGGCATTTGGAGTCGGGCCAGTCCCGGGACATGACACCCGGGACAAGTAGACTTTTTGTTACTAATTACATACTTATCTTGGTACAAATTTTTCTTTCATCCTTTCAAAAGTCAATTTGGTTTGATGATAGATTTTCAAACACCAATGTGACAACTAATAGAGAAGAGTCTCCAATGAAAGTACAGAAACCAAGTCACCAAGATGACTTTGTAGTCAATATCTAGAATCACAACTTACAGGACTTCCCACTCAACATTTTTACTTGGAACAATATTCTTTGCTCATACTTCCGGAAATTATTTCTGACACATTTGCTTCAAAGACTAATTCTCAGACTAACATGATAACTCAGAAAGAGTAGTGTCGAAACATAGTTAAAACATCATATACCTCATGCTGCGCTCTAGAGGACACAATCCTTAATCTGCAAATTAATTATTCATCCTTACCACTGTCTGATGCAGGAGCCTGAACATCTTCAGTGTGCTCCTCTATCTTGGGATTTTGAAATTCCTTTGCATCATCAGACACATCCTGCAACGTCATTGAGTAGAAAATTCTTATACTGAGAACAAGAAGTTATCTTGGGATTTCCATCTATCACAAGAATCAGATTCTTAGTAATATGATATCCCATTTTAGCAAAACAAGAGAAAAGCACTACGTTGATGTAATTTTAGCATGAAGCATAACATGCTGCTCGAAATTTATATTGTCAGGTCATTGGATTGGTGGAACTTGAAAACAAAGAGTGGGAATAAAAATAAAATCAACGCAAAAAAGCACTTGCTAGAGAATCAAATTTTCATATGATCAAACCAATAAGAAACTGTAACCAAACTTGAAAAACAGTGGTGAGCCATCAAACACAGAAGTTTCATAATTGTGAACCTCTGAAACAGTGGCAGTCACTAGAGATACCTAGATATAAAAAATGATAACCACACAACTGGGTTACAAGGACCTTTAAGTGCCAAATTTAGGGTCATGAAAAGAGCCAACGCAATATAAGCAAACTAAATCACACTTTCTATGAGATGGGAACTCTGTAAAACACTGTTCACTACAACAAATTGCAAAGTCTATAAAACGCCGGTGAAAGACTTTCCCGGCGATTTTCCTTGCGCCGGCAATGTGCCGGGAAAAGTGTGCCAGCAATACCATTTGCCGGCAAAAAAAGGTTTGCGCCGGTAAAACTTTAAACATTAACGGCGTTCTTGTTCGCTGCGAAAAGGCCTTTATTTTTCAATAATAAATTGATTAAAAAAATTTTGCCGGCGCAAAAACATTTATGTTTTATGTAAATTATTTTTTCAATACTTTTGCCGGCGCAAAACATTTATGTTTTATATAAATTATTTTTTCAAAACTTTTGCCGGCGTTTTTTTTTTGCTCCGGCAAAACATTTATATTTTAAGGAATTTATTTTTTCAAAACTTTTACCGGCGTTTTTTTTGCTATATACATCCTTGCATAATTACAACTTCCAACCTGTATTGTATGAAACTACTATTCCATTATCTAAGACCAAATCAACTACACACCCAACATCTATTTCAATTCCAAATATTCATTCCATTTCATATTAATATTCAAATATCCTTACAATATTAAAAGCACTTTACCATTACCATTACAAAATAAAAATCCATGCTAACATTCTACTCTTTGCCAACATTCAAATGCCAATGAAATTTACATCTTCATATACAATCATTTTATTGTTGCACCAATCCAACACCTGCAACATTGTTAAAAAAAACTTCATACATCCTATTTCAACATATAGCAATCTGCTAGTCTGCATCCATTTTTCCTTCATGTCCGCTGCTAGTATGCAATAATAACATCATCCTGCAATAACAAAAAAGGATAAATAAGCATAAACACATTTTGGCAAACATTAACGTAAACTTCATAAAAATGTTCCTAAGAAAAATTTCTAATGTAAAAGATTTCTCGAAATTTCGGTATAGTCTCCCCTGTACATGTGACATTTAATTTTTTTTTTTTTACAACCTATTAAGTACCTGTACATAACAAAAAAAAAAAAAAAAAAAAAAAACCTTCATATAAACAACCCAATGCCCCAACACATCACAAAGTCATTCACCACTACGTCATTAGTCATTCACCATTCAACCATAGCACTTCAATAATTTACTTCACACTTACACCATGAATATTAAACAAGTTTTCTTTTACAATCTGTTAGGGACCTATGCATAACAAAAAAAACCTGTATATAAACACCCCACTAGTGACACCAATGTAAACTACAAGTAATGACCTGTGCATAACAAAAAAACCGTATATAAACACCCTGCTGTATATAAACACCCCACTAGTGAATCAAGTCAAAGTACAAGTATATAAACACCCCACTTGTTAAGCCTTTATTGTGATTCTCAACTCTTTAGTGCTTAATTCAAGGGAACTTCTGCCTTTTGGTTTTAATTTGTTTCTTTTTTTTTAATAAATACATTTCAGTCGAATTGTTGGTTGGTTTTCCTTATCATGTGATGGTGTTTGTCGTTCACTGCCAACCAATGATGATAAATGCATTTGGCAAATCAATATGGTCTCCTAAAAGCCTTTTTCCTAGTACAGTGAATGCTCTCTCCCCTCCTGTTTATTTATGGGAATGTTGTAACACTTAAATCAGGCTATGTTCAGGTTGATGAGTTATCAAATTCCAGGGAAGGATTCAGGATTCAGGCACATCTTTTCATTGGGCCCAACCTAAACCCATCTAACCTAACTGACCTGAACATGGACTTGGATTGGGCATTTTTACTTATATGCAAATAAAAGGGAACTGTTTAATCCTGGTGAATTCCCTCCAAAATTCTGACTCCCTTTCATGGTCTTTTATGGAAACTTGGGGATCTTTAATCTCTGCCAATTTGATAACTGTATAAAACAAAATGGTTTTCATCCAAGACCAGGAAGGAAAATTTCGATAACAGATAGGTAGTAATACAGAAAGTATATAAAAATAATGAAAGCTAAGATCGCTGACAGTAAATTCAAAATCAAAATCAAACACAGATCATGGAAAAACACACAAGTATCACTCCTAGATACAAGAGAGAGTGAGAGAGAGAGAGAGAGAGAGAGAGAGAGAGAAACATTGCAAAGCATTCATGCATGAATAAATGCTAGCACTGCTTTGATTTCCATATTTTCAACGTTTAATTGAATCTGCCAATAGATTTTTTTTTTTTTTGTTTGTTTGTTTGTGTGTGTGTGTGTGTGTGTGTGTGTGTGTGTGTGTGTGTGTTCTTGTATTCTTGTTTGGGCTATGGCATATCCACAGTAGGCAGGATCACTGGTTTAGATCATGTACACATGTTTTGCATATATAATAAAGGAACAACTAAAAGAAAAAAAAAAAGACTATTGTCTAACTAGACATTATCATAGAGAAAACAGCATTTCCAAGCCTCTACATGTTTTAGAATCTTGAAAGTGGACTCACACTTGATGAAGAGCTTTCAAGTGCCTAGAATCTCTCTTTTTTTCCAATCCATTAGATATTCATTGGGTTTTTCAGTGCACATGATTGAGTTTTCAACCACATGATTGAGTTTATCTCGTTTTGGAATGAGGCTTCCATTGATCTGAGTTGAGTCAGTGAGTGTCTAGAGAGCTTAACTTTGATATCAACTACTGAACCTGCACAGAAAATTTTTGTCCTAATTTCTTGACATATTTTAAATGCAGGTAAAAGAGGTCATTATATCATTCTTTATTCTGATGGAGCAGGGCAAACTGACTGTAGAAGTAAAGAATCTCAGTAAATGCTCTCTGCCACATAATATTTACACTTTTTCCATGTGAAGTTGAAAACACTATGAGCATGGAATCATGCTAACTATACAGCTCCAATTGTATACATAGGAGCTCGACCAGCGATGTGAAGAACTGATTAAAGATGAGTTTGGAGAGCAATGCAATTTTGAGGTGGAAGACGCAGTCCAAAAGTTAGAAAAGCTTGGCATGGTGGCAAGAGTGCGTTTTACATTTTCGTTAATTTATGTCTGCTTTTAGCAATTTTTAGTTTCTTGGGCATCAGTTTCGGGTGCAAACTCGTAGAAATGCTTTCTCTATCCTTTAAATTATGTGATATCAACATATGATAAAGATGTTGTGTTATGGTAGCATGAAAACTTCTTTGAATTTTTCTTATTGATGAACTGTGACCCAGTTAAAAAAGAGTATGAAATTTCTAATTGTTTAGTTTTCTTTAGCTGGATCTAACTTTTTCTGTTTTTCCCGACTGAAGAGGATTAATTTTTTACTTCAGGACCCCCTTGGAAGGATATACTGTGTGGGCTTGAAGCGTGCTAATGAGATCATAGGCATCACCACTGAAGAATTTGTGCTAAAAGCAAAACAAGACACTCCTGCTTGATGCCATCTTCAAAGTGCAAGATTTCTGTCAAGTGTAAGCTTTTACTTGCTACTTACTCATTGGAGTCTCTTTAGTTTCCTTAATGCCATCTATTATAGTTGTACTATTGGTTTGGTGAATCGCATCATTGACCCCCACTACGGTTGGGAAGCCCCAAAACTCTTCTAGTCATAAAAGTCCTTTCTCATCCATCCTTCAGCCTTCAAAATAAAGAGTATAGAGTATAGACAGCATGGGGAAAATGACGAAAGATTAGTTAGTTTGGTCTTATAGTATGGGTACATTTTAGGCATCCCTATCAACAAAGTTGCCAAAATACTAACAGTCTAGATCAGCTCACTTGTAAGATATAGACATCAGAACACTAATGCCCATTTTGATGCAGGATCTCTTCACTTTTTAGGTTGTTCCAGAACTACAATGTGGATAATAAGGTGATCTACTTCTCCATAGCTATGTGTGTGCTCACCAGCTTGCGGACATGGAATCTCTCTTGAAGGACTGTTCTCTCTGGAATATTTTCTCCACCTTTGCAGTCTGGTTAATGATCTGTGTAATCTAATAGATGAACTTCATTCATTCATTGGTTTCCATGTTTGTAATTTTTCAATTTTAATTTGTCCATTGTAGATTTGTAGTTGTATAATCTCAGAACTACTTTGTGGCATGTTGTCATTGGAATTTTTCCTACTTGGGTCAATTGGCGAGCTTTTCTTTGAGGAGCTTGTGTACACAATCCACCAAACTAATAGGCATTTTGTGCTTAAATTCAACTTGATTTGGAACTTCCAAGATCAAAGTCAAGAGAGTTGCAGTTAATTCTCTATTGAGCTTACTTCTATCTTGCAATTCTGATTGCATGTGGATGAAGCCCTTAAAGAAATACATCCGGCTTAGATGAATGAGAATTTAGAACAGACAGGTCCAGTCACTTCATCCTCTGTGCAATTGGATGACACAACATCCACCAATCCCTTTTAATAAATCTTTCTAGCCATATGACAAGGAACCGTGGGAGATTTAATGCCATTTGTTCCTGGTCTATGGACATTTTCCTTGGCATGGAGAACTTCAAATTGACAGGCCAGTACCTCATCTAGCTCTGACTCCTCAACCACTCTGCCGTTTCTTTTATTTTCCATATGAAATTAATTTTCCTCCTATGTCATCTTGTGAAATAGATACAGAAGACGGCATAGATCTATCTTTCTTCATGCCAAGACAATTGAGATACAAAAGAAGAGAAGATGACATTCAACGAAATGAAAAATATCTTACCTATAATGCCCAGATATAGGTTGCACACAGAAAGAACACACGAGGATACAGCACAAGCAGGGACATCGATCTTACACATACAATGATCTGGTATGATACAAAATGGACCCATTGCACATTTTGAAGCATATGGGCAGCATAGTACCTTTATGCTTCAAAACAAAATGAATGTATAGACACATGCATCCTTTTTTGCTAAAACTCAATTATAATTGCTTCCAAGAATCATGAAGAGAGTTATTTATAGATATTAGGAAAAAGTCCACTTTGCCCAACAAAAACACCTATATGAACAATAGCAAACCTAAAATTAAAGAATGAAAAGTAGGCATGGATCTTCAGATGCAAAAGTGCAGCAAAACAGGGGAGCAACAGTCTAGAGTCATTCATTTGATTATCAGCCAAGTGCCAACACTTCTTGTGTGAATTTGTCTAAATAGCAGATGTACTTGAGAGTGGAAAAAAAAATAAAATGGAGGAGGGGTCAACAATCAAAGGCTCAGCAACATTGGAATAAGCTGGTTTCCAGGTAGTGGGAGGAAATTTCTCCATCACAACATACTTGGGACAAGTTTTGATGATGTCCCATCAGGCTGTCCTCACAGGACTGAGAGTTGAAGTTGAGACAAAAGAAGAATCACAGATGATCAATCAAACATTTGGAGACAAATACAAGAAATTGGACTTTCTGATGCTTTCTATCATTTCTTGTGCTTTTCTTCTTGTTTATTTTCAGTATGCCAAAAAGGATCCAAAGCTGATGCAGACAAGTAGGTCTGACAAAATGAACAAAGCAGATAGAGATAGAGAAAGAAAGGAAAAAAAAAACACCATCATACCGTCAGCATTCGCCTCTTGATTCACTCTGGCGATCACTGGTTGGTGGTAGCATTGTTGCTCAACCTAACCCCCACCCCCAAACCATTTGGAAATTGGGACGCAAGATCGAATCATCAGTCCAGGAGGAGAATTTGCCTTTAATAAATAAAGCTTCTTATGCACTCTATAACCAGCTTGCCCTTGACCATCAGACCGCCCCTCCCTCCACTATCACATTCACAACCTCCTCTGACCCAAAATTAGAAGAAAAAAAAAAAAAAAAACCCAATCAATCAATAACAAAGAAACCTTGAAAACCCTAGAAATGGAGAAAGAGAGAGAGAGGGAGAGAGAGACTGAACCGTTCTTGGCGAGCTCGGCGAGGACATGGGTGGCGCGCTTGGTTGCGGATCGGTCTGGTTCTCGCCAGGAGAAGGTGGTGTCAAGGATATTAACCTACGCAGTCACCTCGCACGATAGCGCGTGGTGCGCATCGGGGGAGATTTCGGAGTTGTTAGGGTTGGTCGTCTTCTTCATCTACGGCTATTGAGGATTCATCTTCTAGTTTCTGCTTTTGCCCTTTTCGATGGAGAAATGGAGGAGCTCAGGTCAAAGAGATGAGGGATTGCTGGGTGAGAGAGGGTCAGAGAGATGAGGGAGGGAGAGATGAGGGATTGAGAAGAGGCAGAGGGGGCGCTGTAAATGGGATTGAGAAGAGGCAGAGCGGGCGCGGGAAATGGAAAATGGAATGTTAGGGCTGAAGTGATTTTGAAGGCCCAGTAAACTAATTTTATTCCTCCAAAACAAAAATAATAAAAATATAATTTTTCCTGACGCCTATATCGCCGGCAAAAAGTATAGCCTTTGCCGGCAATACAAATATTTCGCCGGTAAAACATTACCTTTGTTGGTGGAAAAATGAGTTCGCGGGTCAAAGCTTAACCTTTACCGGCGAAATAATTTCGCCGGTAAAAGTATAACTTTTCCCTGCGAAATAACCTTTTTCGCTGGCAAATGTTATACTTTTCCCGGCATTTAATTATTTCGCCGGCAAAAAACGCCGGCAAAAATGCAAATTCTTGTAGTGGTTGTTTCTTGAACTACTCATGCAACCTGTATTAATTGCCCAGGGATAAAACTGAATTAACATAAAAGGCAACAGTAGGCCCAATAGAAGGATGGCCAATTAATTGCCCCCGAGTTCTTTAGGCTAGCTGTGACATCCTCTTGCTGCTGCTGAAGGGTGCTCCTCAGTTCTTGAAATTCCGAGAGCCAAGTAGCCAACTCCATTAGGAGAAAGACATATACAAAGAAGTGTAATGAATACAAGGCATCAATGAATCTTACTGATCTTAGTTGTTCCACTTCGACATTCAGTGTCTTCTTCAGCTCCGAAAGTTCATACACAGGAAAGTAAAACAAATACATTGAGTAATTATAAAGCTGTGTTTTTCAAAATGAATTCTAGCATAAGGTCATCAAAAGCTACAAAAAGAAAAGCATTTTTCTCTTATCCAACTTATAACACTTATACTGTACCGACTTGATACTTGTAAATTCATCAGAAAAGTACAGCATGAAGGTCTTGGTTGTCACAAAAATCCAAACGATGTATCTAGCTATTTTATGATTTCTAGCAAACTGTCATCAAATGCTAAAACAGAAAAGCATTTTTCCATCATCCCACTTACCCTTCAGAATATATCACTTTATCATACTGACTTGATACTTGAAAATTTATTTGGAAAGTACACCATGAAGGTCTAGGTTGTCCGTATCTGTGCTGAGCAAGGGTTATTATGCTAGCTCATGATTAAATTAAAAGCTTACCGAGTCACCTTACAGAAACGATCAACAAACTCCTCTCCAAGGCTACCTTTAGATACTTGCAACTCAGTTGCCCTGCAGCCAAGTTACCTTTGAAACCAATTACCTGCGGCTCATACTGTCAAAAAACATGTACCTTCATCTACGAGTAAGATGAGTTACCTGCACTCTAGTCTACAAGCATCCAAATGAGCCCTAAAGAAATATCAAAATAACTTCCCTAGGATCCAAGAACAGCAAACCAGAAATTTTGAAGGAAATTATAATGAAAAAATCGAAGATCATTTATTATTGATGCATAAATACTGCATAGTGAATACTGATTCTTATTCTTAACAAATGAGATGAACTCGTCCACCATTCAGACATCAACAAACATAAAAATAAATGGCAGTGGAGTAAGCATGGGTGTAGTGTCGTAGTTACCAGAGAAAAAAAAAAAAACCCTTCAAATGAAGGAAACTAAATGAAAGGAGGATGCAAGCACAAATATTTTTTTAGAGAAAAGCTTTTCTCAGTAACCAATGCATGACAAACCCGAACCAAAGAAAGTAGATAAGTTTATCAAAACACTATCTAAACACTATCTGTAGAACAAGCGAGTCTACCTTATTTTCCATCTCAGAAAAAATAGACATTTCAGGAAATGAGTGCGTTGGTCCAACAATTTAAATAAATTGATATTTTAGTATTTAGACGACCAAGTAATGTTGATCCACACCATTAGCATTGAGACTTAATGAAAATGGAAAGACTATTCATAAGAACTATTGAGTTTCACTCATTGCAAATATTGGTGTGGCAGATATCCACAGGTCTGAACAAACTCAAGCAGATGCTCTGACAGAAGCAACAGAGTGGTCCAGGTAACTGGACTTCTGTTGTTTGTGACAAGAGCATAAGCAAATTAAATTTGGACACTGAGATGTACAAGTGGAGCTCCTCAACTTGGATAGACAATGCCTCAAATCTTCCCTGAACGCCCAACCCAAACACTTCAATCAACACAATGCAGACCGAAGAATATTGGAAACATGACTTAAGCCCACCACTCAGGATTGCAATACTGAGCACCTTCCACTTAGACATGGGCTCATACAACACAAACGCTCATATTCAATAGAAAGGGAACAATGAATTCTCAATATGGACCTGTGTAGAGGCATTATGTATCCAGAGTAGGCGAGGACCCAAAAATAAAATGAGGCCTTGAGTTCAAAATCATGTAACTGCTCAGATATATAACACAACATTTTGCAGAGAGGAATGGTTGCCTTCCATGCAGATGTGTTTTAGCATTACCAAGTTCACCATAGTGCCCACAAACTGTGAACTAGTTCCAAAAAGCAGAAGAATGAATACAGGGCTCCCTCTTAACAATATAGAGGCAGATGCTCAAAGATATATCACATGCAATATGTTTCTGAATACAAGAACGCCTACAATAACAGAAACAAGAAAACAAAGTGCACCCTTCCTGGATCGTCCGAATTCCCACCATGTTAGGGGCCTAGTAACTTGAGTTAGGACCTTCTGAAACTGCTCTCTAGTTTCATCTAATGTCCCTGAATTATCAACAACCATATCTGCCTTGGTCCTTTTCCAATCCAGTGGAGTCTGTGCATTGATCCTACTTCTCGCCTGCTCTTCAGAGATTCCATCTCTTGCCATCAGTCGCTGAAGTTGAGTTTCAAGGTCAACCCAGACAACTATAATATGCTTTGCTAAATGGTTCATCTTAGCTTCAAACAACAACGGAATGTCAAGAACGACAACTGTAGACCCCTTAATCCATAGCTTCACTATTTCCCAGAAAATGCCATAGGAAATAAATGGAGCCAATAACCTGTAGGAAGAAAGGTAAAAATATCATAAAACTTACTATGACGATGAGTATTTCAAAGACAAGTGACACAATGCTTAGCCTTTAAAGATGTGCAATTTGTTCATCTGTACAAATGGAGGACAAAGCCATAATCCAAACTGTTAACATGATGACCCCCTGTGCATGGTCTATGCACGGCAAGTCTCCTAGATTGCAATATCCCCTCCACCCATCCCTGGCCTTTTCTGTTAAAAATGGGCAGTTGCTATATTTTCTTTCTTAACCATAAAGCTGGTCTAATAGTTGTGCTGTAAATTTGTTCCTTCAATCTTGTTAGTATGCGACGATCACAACATGTAGCAGAGATGAAAATGTTGAGATGGATGTGTGAAAAAACTAGAAAAGATAGAATAAGAAATGAGAGCATTCAGGAGCATTTAGCGGTAGCATCAATAGATGATAAATTAAGAGACTCATCTAAGATGGTTTTAACATGTCTGATGAAGGCCAACAATGGTGCCATAGAGCAAGTGTTTTTCTATGAAGGTTGATGGCTCACCAAGGAATAAGGGTAGACCAAATAGGACGTGGATGGAAGTACTAAGGATTGATTTAAAGAAATGCAACCGATTCAGATGATCATGATGAACCATATATTTTCTGACCACTAATGGGAGGATTAGGATCACGGTTTAAAATTAGGATGAGGATTGGGCACCAACACCAGTAAAGGTGTGTTCTGGAATGTATAATGGTTTATTTATTAGATATCACATATAAATACTATGATAGCAATGTGGCTCAATTGGTAAGGACGTCTAAACTTGTTTTGCACACTCTGAGTTTGAATCCTCTCCATGTAGAATGCACATAATTTTTCCTCTTAAGAGTAATATATCATAGGCCCCGTTTTTACATGCAATTTCAAAGATGCACCTTTTCTTTTGTATTTTTATTACAATCTACCTTGACTAATAGTTAAACTAGATAAAAATTAATGAGGTCCTACATTTTTTCATTTTTGACCAATATATCCTTAAAAAAAACTCAAATGACTTATCCCTCAAGTTAACAAGATCATTTTGCCCCTTAAACTTCGAGGACCAAAAACCGAAGGGTAGGATTATTTGAATGACTTCATATTTTATACTTCCTAATCCACATCCAAATAAGACCCTCCAATTTTTTTATTTTGACCAATTTATCCCATAAAAAAAAAACTCAAAATGACTAATCCCTTGAGTTAAAAAGATAATTTTGCCCCTTTAAGTTTTGAGGACCAAAAATCCAAAGGCTATGATCACTTGAAAGCCTTGATATACATATTTTCTAATCCACACGCAAGCCTTCCAATCAATAAGCTCCCTTAGTATTTATGCTTCTAGATGGGCTCACTAAAAGTAACTTGAGTTAGTAAAATTAGCTAAGTTTTTAAATAAAAGTTATGTATGTCATTTATCCACAAAAACTAACAGTCATATGTTATACCATCAGCTACTCACTCAGCGCTCAACAACATTAAACATCACTATATTTTTGATAAAATATTGCTTAAATAGCTTAACTTTCACAGTTTTCTGAGTTTTCTATTATTTTCTATTTTCTGATTCTTTTTTAAAAAAAAATCACACCTTTTAGGACTAGAGTGGCCATACCAGTCCGGCATGGACAACACGGGCGGCATGGACTCATCCCGGTCTCAACTGGCACAAAGACCAGCATTGGAATTTTAAACCATGATTAGGATTCACCCATATTGGTGAATTTGTGCATTCACCATCTACATTGTGCCTCATCATATCAATATTTTACTGATAAAAAAAAAAAGCATATCAAAATTCAGATAGCAGATATGTTGGCAAGCTTACACAAAGTGAAAACCTGAGCAAATTATACACATGGAGGCTGCATATGGTAAATATTTCTGTATAAAAGTTTTTTTTTTTTTAAATATGAAATGTAATTAACAGTGAGTGTGTGGCATAGTGTTCAAAAGACGGTAACAAAGAAATTACAAAAAAAGAAGAAAAAAGCATGCATTATAATCAAGTTGGATGATGAATAATCCCATCAGCTTCAACCATCTCCCTCCATTTAAATAATTATCGCATCTCTAAAGATTTCCAAGTGAGAAATCTGAATTGGATACCATCATGGTCGCTTGAGGAGTGAGGACACTTCAGCATTTAAACAAGGCCTAAATTTCCATTCTACCCAGCTTTATACCTAGAAACTTCCCTACTGAAGAGAGTCACTGCCCCAGCTTTGCAGAAATAATGTTTAACATCTTCCATGGACATTTGACAATCCCATCACTTAATTCTCAGGTCTTATCCAATGAGTTCTGTTTTTCTGTGCAAAGCAATTGGAGATTAAGGTTGTTGAAGACTGAAAATAAGATCAAAATGACTCTCATACTCAATTGGTGTTTGGCTGACAAAAAGTGGGGGAAAATGGAAAAATACAAACAAGGGAATCCTATGCAAACTGGAAAAAGAGGGGAGCAATTTTGTTTTCTCTCCTTGAAGGAGGAAAATGCCATTCTCTCTTAAGAAAGTGGAACCATTTTTCTCCTCCACTAAGTAAAAGCAGGCTAAAGAGAGATCTACTTTTCCCATTCCCACACATGTACAGAAACGCCAAAGAGAGGAACACTCACAACGCCCTCTCCTTCTTATCCTCCCAAATCCAAAAGCCCACAATTGGCGAAGAACTCTTTTAACTTTTTCTGTGACAAAACTCACATAAAAGAAATTATCTAAATTTAAAAAAGGAAAATCTGGGGAAGTTTCCATCCTTAAAAGTATAGTCAAGCAACCCAATAAGACCAAACAAACCAGAATATTTGGAAACTATTCCTGCTTTATTTCCAAGATCAAATCAGAGTGATTTGTCAACACCTTCAAAGACGAACCAAAATCAACAACTAGGTTGCATGGTTCCAAATGGCTAAAGGAGTCTGGTATTCAGTTTTCCACAACTGAGTAGTAACTGAGAGGTAAATGAAAGTAAATTAATACTTAATACACATTCATGCAACTTTCAGTACAATGATAGTGCAAAATGCTTGTACTTGATAGAAAGTAACTGTATATGCATAAAAAAAAAAAAAGAAAGACAAACAGTATGTAGAAAACCATAATGTTGCTACACATTATTCTCAACAACTATTTTCATACCATTTGAGTTATGATATGCCAAATAAATTCAAATAATTCCTTTAATCATATGCATTGGAAACTATGTCTGTAACAGTTGTTATAGAACTCAAAGCATTGATAGGACAAAATGTAATATGGATAGAATTCCAAAATGTCAAGAACTATTCTATATTGAAAACAAAATGGCAAGAGTTAAATGCAAACTAAAATAACAAAATAGTCCTATGGCTGTAGCTCAGCTGGTTAGAGACACTAACCCCCAACTCTAGGGGGCAAGAGTGAATGAGTTCAAGTATATTCTCAAGCAAAAAAAGAATAACAAAGTCAAGTCAAGACTAATATTGATGGGAAAATGAGTAGGGATCGATTTATACCGGTTCAGAAGCTGACGTTTTTAAGGATCAGAAAAAACTATTTGACCTAACCGTGCCCTATTGATTTCCCCATCATCCTGTAAAATGTCTTCACCGAATGCCGCTACAACCTTTTTCCAACCACTACTGCCCTTCCTTACCACATCCTGCAACAATGACAACTTTTAAAATAACTTGAGATTGGGGGTGCATTTGAATGTCATCTCAAAGGCCACATGGAAATAGGTTTGCATATTTCGGAAAAACAGATGGTTAACAGTTCCCCACAATGACTGGAGTAACAGGAAAATTGAAAAACAATAAATGATATACCAGCTTTTTGCCTGGAAAAAACTAGATGATTACTCATCCAGCCAAAAGTTGCAAACCAATTACAATTTAGGGTAACCTAAATGCAACTTCTAAAAAGAGCTATGCAAAAGTCCAAAAGGAAAAGTATATTTTGTATAATATCTAATGAGAAACTTAACCAAGGTACATGACCCAAACTCAATGTGATTTTGAATATCTAATATCAAATGGTTTGTGGTCGAACCATTACATGAAACTTGAAAATGAGAGAGAGCATACGCGAGCAACGATGTCAGCATCAACAACGGGAATACCATATGATTTAAAGAAATTGGAAATAGTTCTTTTGCCCGAGGCTATCCCTCCCGTCAACCCAACCATCCTCATTTTCTGTCCACTCCTTCCTATATATGGCAGAACCAACAGATGATAATGATAAAGATCCTTCAATTTTCTTGAGTTGCTTCTTCAAATCCTTAGAAGAAAGGTACAACACCTGCACCACAGAGACAACATTTTCTTAGATTTTTTCCTTGACTTGAAAAATCATAAAGAGGAGCTGAAGCTTACATTAGTTCAACCCAAAAAGGAGCACTGTCATGATCTATTAAGCATTCGCGGTACATATACATCAAATAGCAATTGAAGCATACGAGCCATTAGTTGCATGAGGAAAACAAGAGTATGAACCAGCTGCAAGTTCCAAACTCGCGAACCTTCTTGTGAGGGCCCACCTCAATGCATTCCAATCATAGAGGTAATGCCGACTGGGAGGTTTAGTATGGATTAAAGGCGGCCAAATATCAATTTGATCAGATGATCCTTAGGTAGATCATCTACCTAAGCACCCCAAATTTTAATACTTATATATGCATTTATAAAACCAATAAAACTGGGGACCCCTAACAAATGGGTATGATCATCTGATATTTGACCCACTTTTGTTTGATCCAACTAACTCAAATCACGTGCATCCCTATGTTTAGGCATGGCCCAAATTTCATTATAATTGGAGTGATACGCATTGTTGGATTGATTATGTACATTTTCCCCAATGATCAATCCAACAGTGCATATCACTCTCATTGGAGTGAATTTTGAGCCAGTTCTTATTCAGAGGGTGTGGCATGTAATATGAGAGTAGCTTTGATCAAGTAAAGGTGGCCCCACAATAGTTAAATCGTGTGGTTAGCTGCCGTCAGCACAATACCATTACGAGGGCAACATAACATAATTTTTCATATACATATATGTAGATACTGAAAAATAAAAAAGTTCTTTAAAAAAATGAAGACCCTGTGTGGAAACAAAACCATCATCATGGAAGCCTTATCCCATCAAATTCGGGTTAAAATCGGCAATTGTAATTTTACAGATCCATCCCAATTCAACACTTATAGATATAATGCAAGAGTTCTAATTAAGCAACATCAGATTTTGAACCAAGAAAAAAATTCCACTCATATTCTAACTTTTCAATTACAAAAAACACAAAGACACAAATCAAGAGATCATACGAATCAGTGAATAATTAAGAAAATAGAACTAACAAATCAGTGACCTATATCAAATTACTCCAACAATTCCCAAACCAAAAGCCCCACTCCTAAAATCAAGAAGACCAAACTCCATGAACAAAAAGACCTAGATCAGAAGCCATGAAATCACCAAACCCAGCATTCAAAGTTGTAGATCTTGGAAAGGACAGAAGCAGCAGGAGGAAGAGGAAAAGAAAGAGTAATAGAAACGGCCAAACAAGAAAAGAAAAACGTTAAACCTCTGACCTGTGGAGACTCTGCTAGTGAGAGAGCGAGGCAATTGCAAGGGCAGAAATGATTGTTGAGGGCAGGTAGGGAACTAATGGAAAACCGATTCCGTGGAAAAGGATTCACTTTTCCCTAGTTTGGGGCCTGATTTCTATTAAAGAGGGGATAAAATTTCATTGTATACTTTTCTATAAAACAGAGAAAGGTGAAAGAAATCTGCGTGGTAGTAAGGTGCAGTGACTTTTGGAAAATCCAAACCTCTTATTAGCCCAGCACCCATTATAGTGATCAAATAATAAATTATTATTCAAATTAGTGAGATGGGCACCATTGGATTAACTTTCTTTACTTCCTCTTTTTAATGGGTAGAAATGGAAGGAGTCTCTCTTGTGTGAAATTTGCTGATCAATTCATCAGTTGCCCACTGAAATCGACTTTGAATATCTAGATACAATAAAATGAATCTTAGGGTTGTAGAACGGTTTGGATTTTTCTAAAGGTGGCCCTCCCATGTTTTTAATATGAGCGCTGCACCTTTTCTGCCCGGAAGAAATTTACCCAATCCTAACATTTTGATTGATTTTTAAAACATTACTAATTAAAAAGGTCAATCAAATTACTAAAGTGTGTAATTTCTTTCACACAATATCATAGTATTAGAAAACTTGCACTTGCAATATTGCACATTGTTTGTCTTTAGCATTCTTCCTCTCTTACTCTATTTTCAATCTTCAGCCTTTTGGCTGCTGGTCAATTTTCTCTCTGCATCAAATAAACTACCTGCATGTAGAGAAGAGTACAAAATTCAACAAGAAAAAAAAAATCAAGAAAAGAGGTCCGGCGACGAGAAGCTTGATCAGCAAGAAGAGGATCTCAAAGTCTCGGTAGAAAGAAGATGTCGAAAGAGAACGACACAAATAAGATCTGGTACTCTCAGTCACCAAGGTTTTGTGACGTGGGGCAATCACAAGGTTTAGACGTGGGGCAATTGTTTATTAGATATATGTAGGACAAGTCAAGCCCATTTAAATTTTAGGCAATTTTAAAATCAACATGGTGCACCCGCCCCAGGTTGTCCATGTGTAGGTCCGCCGGTGCATTCATGTATTTTGTGTAAGACTTATTTTATAGCCTTGTAGTTTCCAATGCATGAGTAAAGGAATTATTATAATTTATTTGGCATTTCATAACTCAAATGGTATGAAAATACTTGTTGAGAATAATGCGTACCAACATTATGCTTTTACATTATGCTTTTCTACCGACCGTTTTTCTTTCTTTTTTTAATGCATATACAGTTGCTTTCTATCTAGTACAAGAATTTTGCACTATTATTGTAGTGAAAGTTGCATGAATGTGTATGTAGTATTAATTTACTTTCATTTACCTCTCAGTTACTACTCAGTCGTGGAAAACTGAAAACCAGACTCCTTTAGCCATTTGGAACCATGCAACCTAGTTGTTGATTTCAGTTCGTCTTTGAAGGTGTTGACAAATCACTCTGATTTGATCTTGGAAATAAAGCAGGAATAGTTTCGAAATATTCAGGTTTGTTTGGTCTTATTAAGCTGCTTGACTATACTTTTAAGGATGGAAACTTCCCCATATTTTCCTTCTTTTAAATTTAGATAATTTCTTTTATGTGAGTTTTGTCACATAAAAATTAAGAGCGTTCTTCGCCAATTGTGGGCTTTTGGATTGGGAGGATAATAAGGAGAGGGCGTTGGGAGTGTTCCTCTCAGTGGCGTTTCTGGACATGTGTGGGAATGAGAAAAGCAGATCTCTCTTTAGCCTGCTTTTACTTAGTGGAGGAGAAAAATGGTTCCACTGTCTTAAGAGAGAATGGCATTCCCTCCTTCAAGGAGAGAAAACAAAATTGCTCCCCTCTTTTTCCAGTTTGCTAAAGACTCCCTTGGGTTTTTTTTTTTTTTTTTCCGTTTTCCCCCACTTTTTGTCAGCCAAACACCAATTGAGTATGAGAGTCAGTTTGATCTTATTTTCAATCTTCAACAACCTAAATCTCCAATTGTTTTGCACAGAAAAACAGAAATCATTGGATAAGACCTGAGAATAAAGTGATAGGATTGTCAAATGTCCATGGAAGAAGTTAAAAATTATTTCTACAAAGCTGGAGCAGTGACTCTCTTCAGTAGGGAAGTTTCTAGGTATAAAGCAGGGTAGAACGGAAATTTAGGCCTTGTCTAAACGCTGAAGCATCCCATTTCCTCATTCTTATCATTCTCTATAGTCAGAGACGGTGCATTGGTAGTTGATTGTTTTTTATAATATTTTTCCATATCTGATTCAAAGATAAGGTCAATTACATCAGAATCCTCGCCAACCACCAATAATCACCAGTTATAACAAAGGTTAAAGACATGATTTTAAATAATTTTTTGTTTTTATAAGGAATCCTACTACTAACACCCAATTTGTAAATAAACTTTTAAACTACAACACCCAAATCACGAATCCTCAAGAAATTAGCGCATCAACTGACAAACAACTACAACAATAATAAAGAAACTCTAAAAAAGTAATAAACATTATCATGAAAAATTAGTACCTCTTTGTTCTTTCCTTATGTTCCAAACAGTTCCTCTGTCATAAATGAGAGCACCTGTATTTATAAATGAACATTTTCAGCATAACCATATACATCATATTACAGGCCCAAAATAAAGTTTCCAAAAAGAAAAAGGAGAAGAAGAAATAAGTAGTTAAAGCTTAAAAATTGTATGAAGATATTGGATAAGAAATGTTTGCAAGTATTAAAGTTGTGAACCCAGAGCAGGCAGAGCTTGCGGATGGTTTTTAGCTGATATTCTTTACATATACCAAAATGAATAGCTGCATAAATCTCCATAATGTTGAGTTATAACTCATGTAGAGCCCACTGCCCACTTATAATTTCCTTCATCTACATGGTAGGTAACATCTGCTGTCTCCCATGAATTAGCACCAGCCTAATTCAAAATCATGTAGATAGTATGATGTATCTAATGTTAAAGCAAAATAAACTTGTATAATTAACTACCACATTCTTTGATGACATTAAATTAAGTGTTATAATCAGTATATGATCATAATTTATTGCCCAGCCCTGAGAAATCTTACTCATTCATAGATTAAACAAGAACACCAAAAAAAAATAAAAATAAAAATAAATCAAGTAATGTAATAAAGAGAACCAAAAATAAAAAGCCCTAAAGCAACATAACCCTAACCCTAACCATCAAACATAAACTTAAAAAAAAAAAAAAAAAAAAAAAAAAAAAAAAAAAAAAAACCCACTCTAACTTCTATATGCAATGCCTAAAATAATGAATGGAATCATTAATCATAGAAGATAGAGAGAGAAAGGGGAGAGGGAGAGGGAGAGAGAGAGAGAGGCGACAATGACATAGAAGTACAATTAAAAAGACTAAGAGACAGAGAGAGAGAGAGAAACGCAGAGGGAGAGTGAGGGACAGAGAGAGAGGCGAGAGAAGGAGATAGATTTTGGGTTCGTCTATAAGTAATTATCATAGGAATCTAGGGTTCTTCCTCTTCTCTGGTCTGGTAAGAAAAGAGAAACCTTGTGCTCTTTCGTCAGGATTGACACAAGTTTAAGCAGATCTTAATCTTCAGTCACCTTTTGGCTACTCGTCATTTTTCTCTCTGCATCAAATAAACTAACTGTGTGTAGAAAAAAGTTCAAATTTCAAAATTTCAAAAAAAAAAAAAAACATTCCAGATTAGAGAGAAAAAATCTTCATATGGTATTCATCGATACTATGGAAGCTATCTTTTAATTTAGGCAATTAAGGAGTGTCCCAATGAGTTCTATTATCATCATTAAAGACATGTATGAAAGAGCAATAACAAGTATAGGAAGTATCTCTTGTGGAGATATAGGAGAGTTTCCAATGACCATAAATTTACATCAAATGTCAACTTAAACCCTAAGCACTTTGCATTGATTAAGGACAAATTAACTACTCATACTAAAAAATAGGTACCGTGGTGTATGTTGTTCTCAAATGATCTAACATTGGTTGATAAATCGAGAAATTAGGTGAATGCAAAACTTGAGAGATAGTCGGAGACTTTAAAAATGCAAAGCTATAAAATAAGTCTTACACAAAATACATGAATGCACTAGCGGACCTACACATGGACAACCTAGTGCGGGTGCACCATGTTGATTTTGAAATTGCCTAAAATTTAAATGGGCTTGACATGTCCTATATATATCAAATAAACAATTGCCCCCACGTCTAAACCTTGTGATTGCCCCACATCACAAAACCTTAGTGACCGAAAGTACTGGATCTTATTCGCATCGTTTTCTTTCGATATCTTCTTTCTACCGAGAGTTTGAGACCCTCTTCGTACCGATCGAGCTTCTCGTCGTTGGTCCTCTCATGGTTAGTCTCTCACACCAAATAACTCTAAGTAAAGCAATCTCCTCCCCTCCTTAGATTTAGTATAATCATAATCACTTTATACCTAAATCTGAGCCATTAATCTCCAAATCCTAATTTAAAATCATTAATTTGCAAATCCTAATCCAAACCCTAAGCCCTAATGTGGGCGGATGACCTCATGTGAGTCCTATCGATTCTCAATCTGCTGTTATTGCTTAAACAGTGGGCCCCAGTTAATTTAAACAAGTGATCAGACTTCTCGGATACTGACTTTTAAGTGAGAATCATCACCATAAGTGAATAGGTGGAACCCATCTAAAAGAAATTGCAACTGCACAGGTTTGGAGCCCCACTTTGTATGAGCCTTGGGGAAGGTTGTAATTCAGTGGGAGTTAGTAATGGATGTTAAGATCGATCCATAGAATGCAAGTGACTAAACTTTTAAAAAAAAAAAATCAAAACAAGTAGAACCATGATTTTTGGGCTCACCAATCTCACTATGTATATAAAAATCATGATTTTGCAGCTCATCATTCTCATAATGTGTATATAATATAACTTTAAATGGAATAACTCATGATTGTGTAGCTCATCATTTCTCACAACTCGTATAACTTCAGCTAGCAACACAGGCCCGGGTATAATAAAAAAAATCAAAATAAAGAACAAAAGTATAATATGACTTATATAATCTCTTAGTTAAATTATTTAAAAAAAATCAAAGCTGATTACTTCCAATTTCCAAAATATATAAATTATTATGTTCTTTGGTCTGCCTGCCTGACCTCTAAATAAAAAAATACAGAATTCACTTGGTTCATTGTAGGATCAGGCCTGCTTTTTCCAAGCTCCCCTCTTGGAAATCAAGCCAGGCTCGGGCCTTGAGTAAATATTATATGCATACAATATATAAACCAAAGTCAAACTCCCAAAACATTAAAATAAATTAACAAAAGAAAGTGATGGAGTGAGATCCAAGAAGAAGATGACCCACTAATAGGCCCCACCAATAATGATTTACTTTCTTTAAATAGTTTAGTAATTTTAGTACTTTGAGATTTTAGTGATTTGATTTACTTAGAGATTTTATTGAGAGATTTTAGGGAGTGATTTTAGGAATCTCTGAATAATAGTAGTTTCTTTATTTAGACCATTCCTCTATTATGAATAGAGATGGATGCTTGATTGTAATGTTTAGGCTATATTGATAATAAAAATTCAGAGAAGTTCTCGTGAGTTTCCCTTTGGGGTATTTCCCTTAAGAGATCTTAGGGTTTTGAGTCTTAGGGCTTGATCTCACCATCGGATGTGTAGATCTTCATCGTGACCTTCTGGCTATGCCATCAATTAGTATTAGAGCGAAGATCCAATCTCGGATCACCGTCTAGATCGCCGATTCGAGGTAACCCGTGAATCTCTATCTAGGTGCATCACCAGTCATCCATCGTATGTTATCATCCACCATCGTCTACCACCTACCATCATCCATCACGTTCCCACCAACACCACCCCCCAATCTACCTTTGCCCTCGAACCATTCATCCTGTGACCCCATAACCCATTCATCCTCATTCATCACTATCATCATCACCTATTCATGATTCATCTCATCCTAATCCAGCCCATCACGAAACCAATCCCCACGCTGAAACCAACTTCTGAAACCCCATTCCCAACAAAAAAAAAAAAAAAAAAGCAGCAGCGTCCAACACCACTTCAACTGATTCACATCCCAGCCCCAGCCGAACCCTCCTTTCCCATATCCCAACCATCCCTGCCCCTGCCACGTACAACCAAGCAGAACTCCATCCCTTCGCTTCCATCACCCGTACCCAGAGAATAGAAGAAAATATAAGGGAGAGAACAGAGAAGAAGGACAGCTGTGAGACCCCGACCCCTAATTTCCTATATTAGTATTGTTTTATTTGTGGATTAGTTCCTCTAAGTGGGATTATGTCTGTTTGGTTGAGTTTGTGAACTAGTATGGTTTTTCATTAATTTTGAGGAGTTTTGAGAGCCAGTGAACCTAGACAGTGACCGTAGGGTCCTACTTGTTTTGCGTGATCAGCTTGGAGAGGTTCTTCATGATTCCAAAAAATTTCCATTTTGGCTCCGTTTGACTAATCTCGTTAATCTCTTCAACTTTCATGTTGATCCCGTCCCCGTCCAGAACCCCAAAATCCGACTTTTCCAATATCAGGGGCAAAACAATCTTTTTACACCAAATCTGGACACCAAATTTGATATCCCCGAAACCCTTGAAATATATACTTTTTAGAAACTAGATATTTCGGCTATCATTTTCCCCTTCTTCATCAAACTCATTTGAGGTCCCGAAAGCCATGATTTTGACCCAATGAGAATTCCTAGTGGTGGAGCCCACCTCTACTTGTATAAAAGGAGAACCCTCCTTCTCTTCTTCTTGTTCCAACTCAATAGCAACACCCAAGCTAGGGTTTCTTTTCCATCTCTTCTCTTTGCTCATCCATCTCAATCCACTATTAAACCTTTGCCAATGGAGGAATGAATGTCATCATCTTCTTCCTCTCCTTGAGAACTTTTTAGTGACACCATTTTTGGAGGAAGTCATCCATTCCAAGATCCTCTTTGAGCCATCCTTGTCCATTTGAAGACCCTACAAGAAAGGTTCTCCTTCAATCTCTTAGATTGGTGTTCTTATAGTCTTGGAGAAACTCCATCTCCATTGTTACCAGCTTTCTTCTTCTTGTTCTTGACTTTGACCATTTAGGGTTTGTTTTGGGGGTTTTGTTTGTAGCTTTGAATCTTGGATTTGAAGAGTGATTGGAGCTTGATTTGCTAAGCTTGGACCCAAGGCAAGTGGATGATTTGATATCTTGAATGTTAAAATGTTTTATTAGAAAATGTGATGGTATTACTATTTTTCATTCATGTTTATGCTTATGGATTTCATTTATTTTTTAGATACACATGTGAAAGAGCATTATTAGCTCATTTAATGTCTTGGAAATGTTGATTTATAGTTTTTATTTATCTCTTGGAAATAGCACAAATGAGTCTTTGTGAATGGTGGTTTCCTTTCTCCTTCTCTTGTGGTTATATGTGGTTAAGAAGGAGGTGATTGGATGAATATGTATAGAAATTTTGATGATGGCTTGAATGGTGTTTGAAGGAGGTTTTGAGCCTCCCAATTTGGTGTAGAAATGAGGTTCTAAGGGTTTTGTAAGAAGAGAAAAAGGCTAGAGTTGAACTGTTCCCGAAACCAGTTCCTGGACAGTTCGCTCGAGCAAACCTTATCTCGCTCGAGCGAACCCTCCAAGAAACCCTCACAGAGAATGGTTAGCTTGAGTAAACTGATAGTTCGCTCGAGCCAATCCAAACTGGATAGGTCCGCTCGAGCAAACCCAAGTTCACTTGAGCGAACCCTTTCAGAGATCACTTCGCTCGAGCGAACTCCAATATCCGCTCGAGCGATGTGTACTGTGTACCTGGGGTTATGTTTGGAGTAGTAATGAAATGTTTAAATGTTTGGGAGATGTTTATTGAAAACCCATTTAAGTCGGGGAGATTTAATAGCCAATGCAAGAGGCTGTTTGAGAAAGAAATCACATCACGAAGATTCATTGAAGTTTTGAATTTACCAAGGTGTATAAGGAGCCCGGAATGTCTCCTGACTTAAGGAGTACCAAGTTCATACCAAATCGACATACGGGACCCCTATTCACCTTGAACTAGTCTTGAACCTCGGTACTTGTCTTAAGATTTCAAAAGTTCATTAGTATTTCATTGTTCCCGAATTTTATATGCACTTCCGAAAATATTGAAATTGCAATTATAGCATTTTGCTAGCCCCAATGTGCATACCCGAATTGAAGTGATAATTGTGCCTTTGAGCACTCCCGTCCCGCCCGTTTATATACTTGCATTTGATGTATTTTATACATGTCTTGATTATGTTATTTGACCTTTGAGTCGGCACCACTAAGCTTGGATGACCTTGTCGGTTGATTCACCAACTTGGAGATCCCCCTCTTGTCCTGCCAGCTGCAGTCTGGATCCCGCTACCCGGTTATTACCGAGGTCTTATTCCGATACCCCGGATTGCTACCGTGGTTCCCTATGCCCGGCTCACTATCGTGGTCATGTCCCATATATTATATGTATATGTATATTTCGTTGAATCTCCTCACCTCGCGTAACTAAGATCAACGCCTTGATATCCTCTTGTCACGTCGATGATAGAGGACTTAGCTTTGTGTGGTTGCCATCTTGCTTGTTCACAATTCCTTAGATACCTTACATGTTTTATATTGCATATGTAATATCCTAACAAGTAATGCATTTCTTTCATGAGAAATATTGTTTACACAGATATTTTAAATGAACACATTTCTTGTCAGATCCCTACGTTTTACTTATGTTTTAAATGAATACATGTTTTGTCAGATATCCATGATTTTTCACCCGTTTTAATTATATGCAGCATTTGATCAAATAACATGATTTATCACATGTTTTATTCTTCGGTACATTATTATCTTTTCATCCACCTGCCAGACTGTCGTGTCTGACCCACTATTTTGGTACTCAAGTTCAGTTTTTCCCGTCCCGAGTTGAGAGCTTTTGTTTGCGGTGGAGCCATGAGTTTGCAAGTTGTTTTATCGGCTATGTCATGTAGACATTGGGCTTGACATCGGAGCTACATCACATATGGGTAGAGGTTATTAGTTTGTTATATTATATGGCTTCTATTAGCCTTTTCTTGGGATTGTTAATTAATGCACATTGATAATTTGTAATTTGAACACTTATGGGAATGTAACATCCTGTTACCGTCGGCTCTATATTTGGTTGTGTTGGTTTATTCCAGTCTGATATGGTTCTTGATATAATAGCTATATGCTAGCGGTTGAGTGCGACACAGAATCCGATGGCCGCGGACTTCGAGTCGCAACGCCACGAAAGCTTCTGCAAAATATTCAGAATGTGATGGAATGTCTCATCCTCACACATGTGGATCTTGGGAGAAAATATAATCCTTACAAAAACTCCCATTCGTGTCCCCGAGATCGGTCTGCTGCAGGGTCCGGGTTCGGGGGTGTGACAACAGCACAAACAAAAAAAGAATAATAAAACAAAAAACAAAATAAGGGCAGCAGCAAAATAAAAAGAAGAAGAAGCAGCAACAGTAAAAGAAAAAAAGAGAGGAGCATAACACAGCAGGGAAATAAAAACGCAGATAGAGAAAAAAAATGTAGAACGAAAAAGAAGAAAGCAACAGAAAAGAAATAGAAAGAACAGAGAGCAGAAGAGAGAAGAAGTAAACAGAGAAGAGAGGCTGAGTTCCGACCGTGTACCTGGCACCTGTCAACCATCTCCACTACAACAAACAGCAGCTAGCAGGCAAGAACTGGAGTAATCTCAGCAGGCAACCGCAGCACCTTCGACTTCCTACACTCCAAGCCCAGCCTCGTTTTCATTTGTTCTCCATATTGAGCAGGTCAGAGGCCAAGCCAAATCCTCTTTTAACCTTTTTTTTCCTTGCATCAGTTTCGAGGCAGAACAAAAGAAAAGAAGACACCTCCACGTGCCTGTGCGCAGGCCTAATTTGCAACAGGGCCTGATTTGCAGTTTGGGCCTGATCTGAGTCGAGGCCCAACCCGACCCGACCCGACCCAAAAAAAAGGAGAAAAGTGTAGAAATTTGCAAAGCAGTATATTTAAGTCATTGATTCAAGTCAATATGAAACTTTTTGGGAGCCCCATTAAACTTCAAAGAATTCAATATGAGAGCATGGCAACTGGTATTTAGAAAATGAATTCTATTTTGAGGAATTTCTCAACTTGACGCAAGAAAATTGGACGGTTGATAAATACACCCATCACTTTTGAGAGTTGCATGAGATATGCGAATTGGAGGAAGATGAGATGCAGATTTAGCTCGTTATGTCCAAGACTTGAGACCAGATATCTTGGAAAATATGAATTATTGCAAAACAAGTTAAGATGCATACTTAGAAGCCATCCATGTTGAGTGCATGCTTCGAAAGTCTCATAGGCAACAATGTAGACAAAGAGCTCATATTGTGGAAAGACTTTTTGCAGGAGAAGAAAATCTCACTCTTGTCATTCGCAGACTCCTCAATACCAATGAAGACGAGGAAGAAGAATGGAAACATGCTAAGAAATTTTACACGCGGGTGATAGTCGTTGACAACGCTGTTAATTTGGTTATTGACAATGATAGTGCGATTAATTTTGTCACACAAGAGGTTATTGACAAGCTTAATTTGCCAACTGAGAAGATTCTTAAGCTCTACCAAGTCACATGGTCTAATGGTCATGTCATTCCCGTGACTCACAGATGTTTGGTATCTTTTAAGATTGGCGCCTATGAAGATCAGATTTGGTGTGATGTGATCCATATGAATATTGCTCATATTCTTCTTGGACGTCCGTGGCTTTTTGCTCTGAAAGTGCATTATGATATAAAGGCAAATACATATACCCTTTTCAGGAATGGAAGATGGAATAGACTCATGCCACTGACGTCAACATCTCTGTCGCCTTCTGTACCTTCCACAACCGGAGCAAAAAATTGAAAAAGTAGTCATGATTGCACTAAAAGAGTTGACTTCGAACAACAAAGATGGCATTGAAGCACAAGTTCATGGAAAAGAAAATTTTATGGGTACAAATAATATTGATCAAGGTCGTGCCACTACCAAGCTGCAAAGGGTTGAGGAAGTACAAGGTCAAGCAACTATTGAAGACTCTGAATAGGTTAGCAAAAAGATTGAACATCCGGTTGAGCTCAATGTCATGACACTTTTAGAAAATTCAATTGGGTCTTTCGAAATCAATTCGATTGTTTCACAAGAAGATCAAGTTGTTGCAGTCCCTCACATTCACTTCATCTTCAGGGATCAACAATGGAAGCTTGAAGATTGCACTCCGATATGACAGATTTTACAGTGGTAGTCTCTCATAGGAAAAGCGCATGATCGCACTAAATTCAGACAACAGTAGAAGCGATGCTTCCAAACTACTTTTAGCTGGTTGAACACATTGCATCAAACTCCCACGCTATGCCATGCAAATGCAAATCAAAAGAAGAGGCGGACATTTATGCATTTAATTTTCGACCCAGACGGACATTTTCCAAACTTATAGTAGGATTCTCTTCTGTCCTATCAACCTTTCAACTTGTCGGAGTCGAGTTTTTCTAAGAGGTGGAGAGTTGATGCAGTGAGATCCAAGAAGAAGAGGACTCACTAATGGGCCCTACCAAGAATGATTTACTTTCTTTAAATAGTTTAGTAATTTTAGTAATTTGAGTTGATGCGGTGTTTGCTTCCTGCAAGTCTTCTTCTTTGAGACCCATTTTCTTAAAGCAGTCGAAGTAGAGGATCTCGGATGAACTCCCGAGATCCACAAGAATCCTTTGTACCTTGAAGTTCTTTAACTTCAAGGTTACAACCAAAGGATCGTTGTGGGGGAGCTGGACCCCATCTAGGCCCTTATCCGAAAACTAGATTTTGGGCCTCTCCTTCGAACTTTCTTCGCAGCTAGTTCTAACTCGGCTGTCATCACCTACTTGTTGTACGAAGCCTTCCTAGCCTCAGCACGAGCTTGATTGCTCCCCTTAGGTGTGGAAGCTAGGTGAATGACATTGATGATGCCCTCCGGCTCATCGCTATCCTAATGATCATCATTTCGGCGCTGATGAGCTGGGTTGTTGTTTATGCCTTCCTCTTTGATGTAATCCTTCAAGTGTTCATCCTTGACGAGCTTTTCAAGGTGGGACTTGAAGGCCATGCAATCTTCAGTACTGTGTCCATTTGCTTGTGATAAGCACAGAACTTGTTCTGATCTCGGGTGGAAGCATCTCCCTCCATTGGCTGTGACTTGATCCTGCCAAGGAGTTTGTAGATTGGCTCCTTAAAGACCGTGTTCACAGCCTTATAGGAGGCAGCAGCTGGTTTGGTTTTCTTGTCGCCCTCCGAGGTGGAAGCCGAGACCATTGCCAAGCTCGTTGATGCCTTGTTTCGGTCTACCTCCTCCTTCTGAGATGATTTCTTATCCTTCTTAGATGCTCTATCTTCCTGCTAAAGGCCCAAGCTTTCCCGAGCTCGGGCCTCATCTTCTTCCTGCTCGATAAACTGATTCACCCTGGCAATCAGTGCCTTTACCGTGACCACGGGGAACCGAACCAAGTCCTTCCGAAGCTCATTACCTGGCTGTAGAGCTTGTTTGAAGGACCTGATCACCACCCTATCTGTGGCGTCTTCGACTTGGCTATATACAGTCCAAAACCTTTCAGCGAACTGAGTGATGTTCTCGGTCCGCCTCATTCTGATGGCCATTAGGTCATCGTCCGTCTTGGGGATGACCCTGTGAGCCTGAAATTTCTCCACGAAGGAATTCCGGAGTGGCTGCCGGCTCGAAATTGATCCCTCTAGGAGTGCACAAAACCACTTTAGGGGAAGGTCTCATAAATTGGATGAGAAAACCCTACAGTTTAGGTGACCTATATCATCCCATACCGACATCCTCTGAGTAAAATGTCGGAGATGTGCTACTAGATCCGAGGTCCCATCATAAAGAACGAACCTTAGAACACTAAACTTTTCAGGGAGAGAAAAGTTTCTTATCTCCTGAGAGAAGGGGGATGTACCGAGATCCCCAGTGTTGTAAGCGTTTAACCGATCTAGAGTGAAGCCGACCACCTCCATGTTCTGCCGGACTGTTTGCTTGACTTGCCGGTCAAGCCATTCTCTCAAATCATTGTTGCCCTCTGGTCTTCGTCTTAATCTCTTTGAGGCATCATTCAAGTGGCTGCTACTCGAGCCCTCGTCGTAAGCTCGGTCGCGCCTCTTGTTTTTCATGACATACCTCAAATCCTGTTCAACTGAAGGAGGTCTAGAGAGTGGAACCGGGGCGGTCGTCCTTTCTTGGAGTTGTTGCCGGAGTTGACAAATCAACTCATCTTTCTCTTAGATAATAAGGTTTTGGGCCCTAATATCCGCGAGGCTCAGGTTGCTATCATCGTCGCCATCAGTCCGGTGATGGGATTGATGTGACCTGATTAGTACTGGGGAATTATCTCATTGGGGACGCTCCAGTAGAAGATCATCTTGTCGGGGATGCTCTAGTAGAGGATTATCTTGCCGGGGAGGTGCCGTCACTCCCCTTGAAGATGAACCTGACTGAGTCTCAGGCCCTTCCACGCTCACCGCACCAGATCTTGCCCAGAATCTCCTATGGCGAGGGACTGGCGGCAATTGCGTTGGCAATACTAGTGGTGGTGGTAGAGTCCTTGATGATTCTCCGCCATTTCTAATTTTTGGAGGCATGGTGTTTGTGAATTTGACTTAATCCTTCCCCATAGAAGGCGCCAATTATGCGTGCCTAAATTATTACGGGCTTGCTCAGTTAAGATCGCTGTAAAGCTTCTTATGAAAGATTGAATGCCTAAAACCTGAAAAGGGAGGAGAGAACAGAGGTCAGAGGAGGGCACTCCGATGGCCCTCCTCGGTTAAGACCCTGGCCGAGCTTGGCCGAAGGCACTCGGATGCCTTAGTCAGTTCAGTAACTAAACAAAGGTTGAGTGAGCCCAGAGGAGGGCAGTGTTTGGGCGTATGTATATGTGCATACCTTTTCCGGATTAACTTTTTGAATATCCAGGCCGAGGGTGCTATGACTCTCGTCCTGGTCTCTTAGAAGTAGAGTTTTACTCGGACAATGCCCCGATCTTTCAGGGATCGTGGATGTAACCACTGGATAAGGATAACTCCTTATCTCTATCTGGTGCTTATCCTTACCTCTTGACACGTTCTATAACGTGGTCGAGCCTTTATATGAGTACAGTTGTAACTGACTGAACGTCAGTACTCATCTCGGTTAATCGAACCGAACTGAACATGATACTGAGGTTAGGTATGACCTTAACATGGACGCATTTTGGTACTATTTTCGAAATGCATTAAACCGAGACCAAGACATGCCTAGCTGATACTTTTTCCAAAACTAGAACAATCTCGGTACTGTGAAAATGTCCCCACACAATGACAATAAATGAGAATATGATCTAGGGTTGGTAGAAGAGAATAGAAGTGTGGGCTCATTGAATGCACCTGAATAATCATGACTTTCTGATGGAGGATGATGCATTGAATAATCATGACTTTTGATGGAGGATGTAGAAGAATGAGGCTCCCCAGTATTTTCTTCTTCTTCTCTTCTTTTCCTTCGTGCCGGTTTCGGGATTTAGGGTTTCGTTGATATCAACTAAATAGAAACAAAATGGGAATGCAAAATTGGGGTTTGGGCTCTACTATTATTAAGAAATCTTGGGCTCCTCAGTTGTGATTACCGTGTTTAGAAAGATTTTCTTTGTTAAATGTCCCATTTAATTCTTCTTCCATTTGTCAAGTTCAAAAGTATCACTTAAATTAGTAAACTTTATTTCATAATGGAATTTATAACAATGTCTCGTGCATTTTCTTTTTTCATTTGAAATCCAATGTTAATCTTATTTTAAGTTCAAATGTGCGCATTTTTGAGTTACATGATAAATATTTTATGAAATTTTAATTTTATTTCAAAATTTTTTGTAACTTTCCCTTTCAATAAATGAATCTTTTTCTAGCAAAAAAAAAAAAAAAAAAATTTGTGGGCCGGCACACCATGCATGTGCCTGGCCAGCACTGCCCGAGCTTGGCCGTGCCGCGCTGAGGCCGTGCCATCCTAGACACAGCGCAGCACAGCAGGTGAAAACTCATGGACCGTCACGGAACGGCTGGGCCGTGAATTTCATGGCACGGCCCGGTTTTTACGAGTGACCCACGCAATCCAAACTCGCAATTGAGAAAGCCTGGAGGATCCGAACTCCGTACATTAGCGTTTCCGTTTCTTCTCCTTCTTTCCTTTGAATCCTTTTTCCTTTCCATTTTGGTCATCTGGAAAACCTCTGCTTCGAAATCTCTCCCCCGCCTTGCATTGCGGTTTCGATCTAAGAATATCAGCCGTTGATGGCGTTGAACTCTCTCCGTTGATGGCGCTGCGGGACCATCCAAAAAGGCAACACATCTCCTTTTGGTGCTCTACCTCCTTCCTCACCCTCTCTCTCCTCTCCCTTGCTTCCATTGTTCTCATCTTCTCCATTTCCAGAAGCTCCCAAAGCGAAGACGTTCCTTCTCTTCTCGAAGACAACAAAAATGGCTTTGAATCTCGACAGGGTGAGAGAAGGAGACCTGAGAAATCCTGCAATTACTTTAAAGGGACATGGATCAACAATCCAACAGTCAGATTTCGCTACGATAACACCTGCAAGGAGATCTTCAAGGGTTGGAATTGCATCTCCAACAACGAAACTAATGCCCGTGATCTGACCTTGTGGCGCTGGCAGCCCAATGATTGCAATCTTCCACCGTTGGATCCCCTTCAGTTTCTCCAACGATTCCGAGATAAGAGCATTGGTGAGATTCTCTCTCCAAGGGGAAAATGGTCATATATATTGACTCGCGTGGGTGCACCTTTTTTTGATCCGAGCCATTTATGTGACATTCTTTCCTATGCATTTGCATGTAGTTAGTATTAAATAAAAGTATACTCCAAATGGAGTGAAATTGGGGACACTTAACTATTTATTGGTTGTGTATGATGATGTTACAGGCTTTGATCTAGGAAAGGTGGGATCCACATCCGTCAACTGGAAGTAGCTTTTTTAGCATGTTTAAAGTTTGTTTGGGTGTATGTTTGGATGCTGCAATTGTGTTTTGGTTTCAATGAGACATAGTAGGCTGTTTGTCTAATTCATGTTGAACTCCTACTAATTCATAATTGTTAGGAGGGTTTTATTGGAGGAGGTCAAAGAGGTGAGGAAAGGCAATCCTTAGAAATCCTAGGATTTTGTTATCCATTAAAGACTTGTCTGTGCAATGGGAGAAACCTGTGATTCACAAATTTATATTTCCATGGGAGAGAGGAATCATGCATTTTTACCCCTCTCATAGGAAATTGAAATCCTCTCTATTTAGGAAAATCAATTCATTTCTTTTTTCTTTTTAAGGAAAATGTGTTGCAACAAAGCATGGATCAATGGGCTGCATTGAAGATCAGAATAATTTTCCTCTTATTCTACAATCTTTTTGTTGCACAGATGCACCCTAAAGACTTATTTGTTGCATAGAATACATAGGAATTCATGGTCAAATGAGCTCCATCGATGGATTATTAAAGAGGCGGGGGGTGAAGGATATAAGGTAGTGATGTAGATGGGATTTTGACTTTCCTAGGATTATTAAAGAGACAACGGGTGATGGTTGAGTATTCATTTCCTATCTTCTCTTGATTTAATTTCTATTAAAGGGGGGAACGTTATTTGATGGTCATCTTTGGATATTCACATTTAATTCTTAATTTTTAACCATTTTTAGGAATAAAAATCTTAGAATTCCTAGGAATTCGATTACATGAAACAAACGGGCCATGAGCAAATGGGCCTAAAATGAATTTGCAATTCTCTCTCTCTCTCTCTCTCTCTCTCTCTCTCTCTCAATGTAATTACTGCAATCTAACTAAACTTGGATCGAAATTCTGCACTGTGTAAATTCAAACGTAGTTACTAGGAAGCCTAGACTTTGATAAGGGTTTGAATTTCTTCATTTATATAGAGTACTGGCTGCACCGCTGCAGTAAAGACCTGCAAATGATTTCTTATAACCATCTTTTCTTTACTACACTCGTCATGACTTCGTTCCTCCTATTGCTATTTCATGCTTTGTACACCTCATGAATCTTCAACAGTGCAGGATTTATTGGTGATTCCTTAAATAGGAACATGTTTGTTTCTCTTGTGTGCACTTTGAAGTGTGCATCCAGTGATGTGAAAAAGTGGCGGCCTGTTGGAGCTGATCGAGGGTTCACTTTTCTTCAATACAACCTGACTGTTGCATAATCTTCTGGCCCGTTACGGTAGGTAAGCAACGTTTGTCAAGCTTTGTTACCCGGCTACTTTGTGCATGCCTAGCGGCCGGCGTTCTCATTTTAATAGGATGCTATGGACACTTCTTGGATGAGATTTTAATGTACGTTGCTACACTTTCACATGTTTCATTATTCGTTTACTTTTGACATAAAAACAACAGCCAGGACCTTAAATGGCCATGCTTTCATTAGACTTAGAAATGTTCCAAAGAAGAAAAGCAATACTTTGCATACAAAAAAATTGAGTTACTTGAATGGTATCAAGTGTAAACTTTTATAAATAATCAAAACATTAAATATGAAATGATATGTTATGGAAACTCATATCCTGATCCATTTGTTGGATCTCTGAAACAACTGCAGTCGCATTCCCACCTTGTATCCCTATCAGGCATCTTGGGTGATGGAACTCCAGTGATCATTGCTCATGATTCAATGCTGTTATATAGCTAATTTTTTCCTTTTCCATGGAGTAACTGATTTTCATTTTATTTGTTTATTTATTTATTTGTGTCTAATAACTTGGAACTTTGATTTTGAAAGAAATTTAAACTTTGAACTAATCAGTTACTTGCATAAGAATATCAGACCGAGACAAAAGTATGATTCCTTTCTTTGTTTTGCAAAGATGTATTGGATTTGTGAGAAAGGTGGAGATTAGTAGCAGAGAGGTGGTTAAAAGTGCTTATACTTTATTTTATTTTATTTTTACTCTTGGGATCATTAGGTTATATTTGATTTTTAGGGAGCAGGTGTTTTCTTGGGGTAGAGGGGTAGGATGATGTGAAAAAGTTAACAACAAGAATTATAGGATCTAACTGGAAAGTAAGAAATGAAAGGACTTCCAATAACAAAGAAATTTTAGTGGCAGAAGTCTTGGAGCTATCTAATGTGTGGTTGACTTCAGGTTTTAAAACTTAGACTAGTTGCGCCTAGAAGCTTAAAAAGCATTAAAAATATGAAAATATTCATAAAAAGCTAAAACAAATTAGAAACTAAGATCCTATAAATAATTCTAGCATGTCAATGCTCATTCTTTTTTTTTTTTTTAATAATTATTAATAAAAAAGTAGTTATAATCTTACAGAATTCATGTATCCGACCCTAACATAGTTGGGATAAGGCTTTGATGATGGTGGTAATGATGAAGAAGTAGTTATAGTCTTATAGATTGCCTGACTTATTATATTCAAGTTGATTTGAGTTCAGTTAAGGGATTATTTTATCCAAGTTGGATTTCTTTGTACTATTAATTATTCTGGGTTGGATTTTTTGAGGTATCCTACATGTTGAATTTATTGTAAATATTGTTGTAAGCATCCTCTTATTCGTATCAAATCCTAATAAAAATGATTTTTATCCATGCGGCAAATCCCATTTACATGTGAATCTTATGATTAGGTACTTGTTTTAACGAGTCTTACTATTCAAGTATGTATGTATATATATATATATATATATATATATATATATATATATATATGGGGAACATTCATGTGCATCTATCCATCACCAAAAATGGTGAGGGACACCCCTTTTGGGGGTGTTTCAAGTACAAGAGTGGTACAAGAGGGGTACTTTGTACCTCCCTTTTGTACTTGAAACAACCCCAAAATGGGTGTCCCTCACCATTTTTGGTGAGGGATAGATGCACATGAAGATCCCCCATATATATATATATATATATTTCATCATCATCATCATCAGTCTTACATGTTAGAATGCCTCCTAAAGTTAAAGAAGTGTTCGTGAAGAAACAACTTAAAGAAATTTATTAAATAAAATGAATACAAGACACCATTCGTATAGTCTAATGCTTTTGTCAAATTCTTGTTCCTTTAGTAATCTCTAAAGCTTCCTCAAAACCACGCAAATTCTTAGAAGGTTTCGTTCACAGCTAAATAACCTTTCAATGATAAAAATGATAACAAAAATGAAAAAACAAAAAAGAATAAGAGAAAGAAAAAAAAGTAAAAGGGTTATTAATATTAACCTCTAGGCCATGGCTATTGTCGCTTGAGAGCAGGGCTCTCCTAAACTGCAGCTTATCTTATCTTAAGTTGAAACAGTGCTGGTCCCACTAAAATTTAAAGAGCACAAAAAGAACTATTGCTACTTGTTTATTTTTCGTAGTAACATTGATATCTAATATCTTCAACATATTTAACTATTTACACATATCATTTATTAATATATGACAATTATGTTCTTCACATGATTGTATCATACTCTTTTGTTCATTGTATTTATGGCTGGTATAGATGGCAAATGAATAACTGTTTTTAAAAATTATTTTTATTTTTATAAAAGAAAAATAAAAAATCTACTCTATTCATCCCCTTGGTATGATTTTGACTTTTAGAACAATGATTATAAAGGTCACAACTTATTCAAATTCAAAGAATTTATAATCATGGCCCCTCAATGGATAGTGCCTGGCCCAACAACCGTTCATTTTGTATAAATTATGAAAGGATGGGAATAAAGAAAGAAAGTTGATGGTCCAAATTCAATGGATCCAATTGGAAAAATGGGGTGGTTGAGACTGTCTTCACCTGAATAAGCCCCTATGATCCACATCCTTTGATTAGTGTCCACGTAGAACTAGCACCTCAAAGTTTCATAGAGCCATCCTTATTGATGTAGAGCCCTAACTACATGGATTCTAATATGTATAAGCCTGCAAAAGATCTGCAAAAGTTTATATTCTGATGTTTGGGGTGGAACTTTGTTAATGTCCTATATAAAACCTTGCATTGGAGGGTGATTAATTACTTCGGAAGTGCTTGGACCGAGTCGATTAGGAATTGACCAATTTTTAGATTCATGTTGACGAGTTTGTTATAGTTAAAAGGAAATTTTCAAAAAGGTACAAAACCTTTGGCTTATTGAAAGATTTGAATATTTCAAATATATATATATATATATATATATATATTTGTTTTCCACAATTCCTTCAATCAAGTCCTCATAAAATATTTTTGAAAAATGAAAAAAATACCCTTCCCATATGACAGGTTTTCTTTCTTTTCTTAACCTCTTTCCTCCCTAAAACTAGCCATTTTGATTTTGATGATCATAACCATTTAATGAAACTAGCTTTTTAGTCATTTGGAATCCCTTCTATTAACCATCCATGCATAAAGGGAGTTGAAGTGGGCCCCACTAGGTCAATTGGGTTGGACTTGATCATTTCTCTTAAATGATTTATTAAAAGGAAAATTTGAAAATGACTTGAGAGTATTTTTTTCATTTCTTAAAAAAAGAAAAAAAAACTTATGGAAAGGACTTGATTGAAGGAATTTTGGAAAACTTTTAATACTTTTTTGAAATATTCAAATCTTCATGTACTTTTTTGAAAATGAGCCTTGAATATTTTCAAAAAGGTACAAAACTTTTGGCTTTTTGAAAGATTTGAATATTTCAAATATATATATATATATATATATATAAGTTTTCCACAATTCCTTCAATCAAGTCCTCTTCATAAAATATTTTTGAGAAATGAAAAAAATACCCTTCCCAAATGACAGGTTTTCTTTCTTCTCTTAACCTCTTTCCTCCCTAAAACTGGCCATTTTGATTTTGATGATCATAACCATTTAATGAAGCTAGCTTTTTAGTCATTTGAATTCTCTTTTATTAACCATCCGTGCATAAAGGTAGTTGAAGTGGGCCCCACTAGGTCAATTGGGTTGGACTTGATCATTTCTCTTAAATGATTTATTAAAAGGAAAATTTGAAAATGACTTGAGAGTATTTTTTTGATTTCTTAAAAAAAAAAACTTATGGAAAGGACTTGATTGAAGGAATTGTGGAAAACTTTTAATACTTT
Source organism: Umbellularia californica (assembly GCA_028538565.1). Classification (NCBI taxonomy): domain Eukaryota; kingdom Viridiplantae; phylum Streptophyta; class Magnoliopsida; order Laurales; family Lauraceae; genus Umbellularia; species Umbellularia californica. Next base: position 28,677,122 of record JAPQWN010000002.1, read on the forward strand.
TTTGAAATATTCAAATCTTCATGTACTTTTTTGAAAATGAGCCGAAAGTTTTATACTTTTTTGAAATTTTTCCTAGGTCTAAAAATGAGTTCAAAGGCATAGAAAAAGTGTAGATTGTTAGAAAATGAGAATAGGCTTTGATGGTGGGCAAAAATATAGAAATGGTAGCAATAAAGTGTCCCATGCCTCCATAGTGTTTTGTTGCACAAGCTGAGAGAGATGAGATTTGTCAACTTGAAATATTGGCAATTAGATAGGCTCGTTATTTTCTAAGACAGGCCAATTGATTTTAGGAGGCGATATAAATGGGCAACAAGCTTAATATGGAGCCGTGAGAATTTGAGTACGCTTCTGGAGAGATAAAGACTTGAAAGCTGCTTTTACAAGTTTCCTTTTGGCATGTTGGAGGAGAAGCTAGCTAATGTAGTTCCAGATTCTTTAGCCAAGATTGGCTTTCATAGAGATCATGGTTTAAAATCTCGGTCTCGGTCGCGGTATCGGCCGAGCTGAAAAACCGATATGATATCGGTATCGGTCGCGGATATCGGTCCATCGCGGTCGTCGCGGTGTGAATTTTTTTTTAATCCAAAAAAATTTGCAAAAATATCCAAAAAATCCAGAATATTAGAAAATGCTGGAATGTGATATTATTTTCCATTAGTAACAACAATAAATCAAAATCTCGGTCACCTTAAGTTATGAGTCCTGTCTGTATCGCAGTTCGCTATCTTCTTTAGTATAAAAGGAATATGAAAGTAAAAGGATCTAGCATAAAAGTATGTAGATCAATCATTTACACACCATACAATGATCATGAATCATTAAATGAACATATTTATGATGAAATCCCCAAAAAATGATATATTATAATTCAAATATTAAAAAATTCAAAAATAAAATAATTAAAATAAAAATCTAAATCATGTTTATGACTATGAGTAGATATAGATCTATCATCTACACACTATTAATAAGCCTTTGGTATCACAAATATTCTAACAAGTTACAAATAACAACAATTATTTTTAAGAATTTTTTTTTTAATAAAATCATTTTCAAAATCCTAAATACATAGATCTAGCATAAAAGTATGTAAATCAATCGTTTATACACCATACAATGATAATGAATCATTAAAAGAACATAGTTATGATGAAATCCCCAAAAAATGATATATAATAATTCAAATATCAAAAAATCCGAAAATAAAAAAAATTAGAAAAAAAAGTTCAAAATCATGTGTATGAATAGATCTAGCATGAAAGTATGTAGATCTAACTTTTAAATGAAGAACACAACACAAATGACAAACCTAATGATTTCTATACTTCATCTAAAAAATAAAAATAAAAACCACATAATAAAATGCTTTGGGTTGATTTTCTCATACCTTAGATAATATTTTCTTCAAAAAATTAATGTGGGATTTGAAAATGTTGAAGAGGGAGTAGGGCTGCTGCTATGGGTGGAGAAGAGAAGAGAAAAAGATGAAAATGGGGAAAAAGTAGTAAAAAATAGGGTTTTGAATCATTTTATATCATCTCGGCCGATATTTTGAAAATATCGGCCGAGATATCGGTTCACAGCGAGATCATATCGTATCGGCCGAGATAGCGGGATATTTTGGGGATATTTAACCGATTCCGATATCTCAGCGAGATATCGGATCGGTATCGGCCGATACCGAGTCATATCGGCCGATATGACTCGGTATCGGCCGAGATTTTAAACCATGATAGAGATACAATGTATATAGGGTCTTCTTTTTTAGATACTTTCCTCCTATGTTTTTTTTTTTTTTTTTTTGATAAATTTTAGGTATACAATATATTTCATGTCCCTCTTTAAATGCCCATGGTTGCATTGTGGATTGAAAGATTTTATTGAGACTGTCTCTGGCATGTGAAGGACAATAAAACGAAGTATCATCTTGTGGCTTGGGCAAATCTAAGAAGGAAGGTGGCTTAGGTTTCAGAACTATTAGAGTGATGGATCATGCTCTTTTGGGCAAATGGTTATGTAGACTATGGATTACCATGTAGGCTTGTTGTGGAAGCAGATTTTTTTGACAAAATATGGGGTAAGTAGAAAATGATGGGACCTTTCCAAATCCCAGTAGATTGTCTCTTTGGTGGGTGGGGGTGAACACCTAGGTGGGAGACAGTCCTCTAGCCAATCAATGCACTATTCTTTTTTGATGTTCTAAGGATCAGCATTGTTTGGTCGGCAGTTATATGGCCAGATTAGGAGACCTAGTTGTTTGGGGCCCGATCTTCAGGAGAAACTTAATAGAGGAAGAGCAATCTCAACTCTTTTCCATGTTGAATATCCTTAAAAGGGCTTGTAATCTAGTTATTGGTGGTGATCGCATGGTGTGGATGAGTGAGGTGGATGGATCATTCTCTGTTTCTTCTCTATGCGACCATTTAAGTTGATTAAGTAAACATGATAACCATTTACCAAGGATAAGCATACATCAAGAATTAATCATTCACCATAACACACCATGTATAATGGTTTGGCCAAGTTGCCTACTTCCACTCCCAACTTGTGTTCCTACACCCCACCGATAATCTACTAAAACAATGGAGGTTTATGGTTCACCTCAAGCCTCACAACCACTTATGCTTTTTCTAAGGCTTAGCAATAATCTCTACATATGCTTTTCAAGGCTAAGTAATAACCTTTACAACTTTGAAATTTCTCTCTCAACAATATGCCTAAGAATGCACTAAGAGAGATACATTTGAGTACAAGTTGGTGCCTCTAGATAGGCTGATACGAAAGTGTAAACAAACTCAATGCATATGCGTTAAGATGACTACAAAGGTTGCCATTTAATGCATATGCATGGAACCTTACCTCTTTTGAAAAAGCTCTCAAAAGATGATAATTATAAATGTGAGATAGAGGTATGAGATGATGAACACATGTTTGAAATGGAAATCAAACTTGTTTATGGAAATAATGAAACCCCAAGTCTAGCAAGTTTGATCAAAAGATAAACGTAAAACATGTGTAGGACAAGGTAAATGTTGAAACCATAATGATCAACATGTTTAAAGTGAAAGTCATGTTATGAAATCAACACCTACTTAGTTCTAACATACATAAGCATCATGCATTTAGATAAAACAAAAGTTTGAAACAAGCATGAAGCATTTGAAGAGAACAAGCAACTAACTTGGAATGATTCTAAGGTAGAAATCCATGATTTAGCACCCCAAATCCTTCTCTAGACTAGCTTAGTTGGTTCTCCTTCTTTGGCCCGCAAAGCATCTCAAAAGTTCAGGCACACTTCTCAAAAGAATAGGGCGCGGTCGACCATGTCCCAATGGTCAAAAATTCAAATAATCGGAAAAAGTGGCTCTATCCTCGGTCACTGTGGCCGTGTCCTTGGTCGACCGAGGAAACTGGCTTGACGGCCAAAATTCTAAAATCCTAAATTCCAAAGGTGGCTTTCTCATGGGAATTCTGAGTCATGGATTTCATGCTTGGATTCATGTATAAGGTAATTGAAAAGGTTTTCAAAAACATGATCCTAACACACCAAATATAATTTAAAGTGAAAATCATTGGTATGCAAGACTTCAAAAAATAATTTTACAAACCTTATGTCGTCACTTAAACTTCAAAATATGCATGATAAACTTAATTTCAAAGGCTTAAAAACTTACAAGAGAGATTTTGGAAATCAAGAACTATGCATGGAGATTTTCAATGTTTGAGAGTTAAGAACATGTGAGATAAAAAAAAAGCTTTTAAAAACATATGAATGCATCCAATCAAATTGCAACATATGAAATCACTAACAGTGCCACCATAGGGTTTCTTCAAGGCTCAAGCTGAATTTTGATGGAAACACATTACATAATCCTGGGTGTACTGGTATCAGTGGCATTATCCATTATTATGCTCTACAGATTGCATCAGGTCTTTCTCAAATCCGGCTGGGAGCTACACAGTTAATGAAGTAGAATTGCTAGCCTTAATAATAGGTCTTCGTGAAGCCGATCACCTTAGGATTGATAAATCATAAACTATTATTGGTGGAAGGCAACTCCCTTCGTGAGATCAAGTGGGCCTGTTAGATTGTGTGGACTCAATCCATCAGATGATGTAATAAATTGATTAATTTCTTTATTTATCAATAAAATCAGATGTAATAAATTGATTAATTTCTTTATTCATCAATAAAATCATTCTTCCCTTTCATGAGATGATTGGTGTGTTATTACTTTATGCACATGACCAATACATATGACATGATGGTTCATGAGATGAACCGGATCCCATTAGTATATTAGATGTGATATATGTGTATGGATGAGATCCATATACGGGAGACATGTATCACAAATCTTATACTTAAAATATCTTCACAACCAGTGATGAGATTGGGCATCTCATATGACAAGGTTGCAGCATTTTGATCACTATGAGATTGTATGATTTGTCTCGATCATCATAATGTAAGATTCTGGATCATGGTGCCGGTACATTCGATGTATTGAACGACCATGAGAAGCAACTTATGGAATACTGTCTCGATTTTAAGGCTGCTCTAATAATTCCCCAACAATAGGCTCTCAATCCTGAGACATTGATGAACTCAAGTTTCTATCTATTCATTTATTTTGATTCACTAATGAGTGAGGCTAATTGTAAATCAACACCTCGGTGTCTTGGATACGTGGTAGTAGGACTGTGGGAACATCCAATGGTCAAGATGGAATCTATCTATATTATCCCCTTGTGTCAATTAATGGATTTGTCATTAGTAAGTGCGCACCCATCTCAATTAAGAGTTAATTGGATGGTACTGATGATCACTGTGATTAATTAGGGCTCAAGGATAATAAGATGTGGATCTAAGATTGGAAGGGACATGTTTAATCCAATTGATCCATTGATATTGATAGAGGGGCCTACTTGTGGTAATCGGGATGTTTAGGGTCTTTATTGTAATTTATTCCTAAGACTGGAGTGCAATTGCATTTATATAGTGGTATTATTTGCAATTAACTGTGGGCCTGGATTGTACATGAGATGTGGGGTCGCGGTTTAGCAGTTGGAGCCAGCTTTCTATGGAATCCCTAGTGGTCCCCACGCTAGCCCAAGTTATTAGAAAGATACTAATCATACTTAAACTCTAAAAGGAAGGAAGTAGAAAGTTATTAGTTCTATTTGAAGTAGGACTTCTAATAGTGGTAATAGTAAAGTTACTAATTGTTGTGGAAGTGAGACTTCTATAAGAATTAGAAAGGAGAAAGTTACTAATTTGTAATGGAAGTCGGACTTCTAATTAATTAGTAAGAGGAGGTTTGCAAAAGCTATAAATAGAGGAGAAAGCCCCCCTTGGACGTCCCTAACAAAGATACACACCCAGCCCCTTTGTGCAAGTGTTGCATAACTCCTCTTCCGCTTCTAGTTCTCTTCTAGTTCCTTGGAGTTTTTAGTTGGGTTTTCTCTTGAAGTTTCCACCAATCTTCTTGAGAAAAGAGATCCGATAGTGGGTTATAGTGTGGAAGACAATTAGGTCTTGGAGAACCTAATTAGCTACAAAGAAAGAGTTTCTTCAACTAGCAAGTCTTCTTCTACATTAGAGCACTACCGGGCTTCAAAGATATAATATATTTCATTGGATGTTGTAGATTTTTGGTTTCATAGTGTTACTGATTTCTATCTTTTAGATAGGTTTTATTGTTGTACATGATTGATGAGATTGAGGGATTGCATCCTGGATATGGTTTATGGCCTTATGGATACTTGATCCTTGAGTCAAGTGGGTCAAAAGTTTTGAAAATCTATCCATGAGGCACACCTACTTCCAACAATTGGTATCAGAGCCTTACCTCATCTCTAATCATGTTAGATCAGCAATCTAGATCTAATCTTTGCATGAGATGCGAAGAGAATAGACCTAAGGCTATATAAGGATCAGTATTGATTGGGTTTGCTTACTTTTTGTAGTAGATCCATGTTTGGAATGCCACAAAAGGGTTTAACTATGATGAAAGGATGGTAGGGAGCCATTAGATGGTATTTAGAATCGTTAGAAAGAGTTTAGGATCAGTTGGCTAAGATTTGAAAAAACCCAAATTTTGGGTGTTCGTCAGTCGGCTAACCGACTTGAACAGGTCGGCTAGCCGACTTGGTCAGGTCGACTAGCTGACTACAGACAAAATTTTTTTTCTTTTTAATCCGAATTTTCTCTTGGCATCTTATCTTTCTACTATGGTTTGGTAGCCTGGTTTTGTGAGTTGCTTGGTTGGGTGTGATACTAACTTGCAGGTGATCTTGTTCTCTCCATATGGCCCACAAGTATTTTACTTTCCTTTTATGGTTGTTGGTTTATTTGAGGCTAAGTGTAAAGGACATCATGGTTTCCTTGGTTTCCCATGAAAGGACAAGCATGGTGAATTTCCCTATAGCCTTTTTATTTCCATGTTTAGATTACCATGTAAGTCTCATCATCGAGGCATAGGAATTTATGTAAATTTTTAAATTTGTAAATTCTGGAGATGTCCGAGACGAAGAAGGAAAATGAAGTTGGACTCCTAATCAAAAAGTTTGGAGACTACCAAAAGCATTTTGGAGATGCCCAAAGAGTTTGAAGATTCCCAAAGTTTTGGAAAGTCTAGAAGTCCAAGAAGTCTATTCCGCTTGGGCCATGTGAAGGAGATGACTAGTTTCTAATTTTAGCACTTTATATTTATCGATGAATGCTTGTTTTAGAAAGTTTCCAAATCTGATCCAAACATAACAATTTCCAAAATCGGTCAAATCAAATTAATTTTTGAAAAGAGTTATAAATAGTGTTGGTGGACCCATGAGATGGACCCACTGGCAACACTAGTTTTAGAAACTGAACTTTCCTTGAAATAACTTGACTTGGAACCAATCATTGGTCATATCATGAGATGATTTGATGTCTATAAATGTAGGCCCATATACCTATAAGGAAATCCTCAATTCTAAAATATTAAGTGGGAGCGAGGCATTTATATTTAGAAATCCCCATGGTTTTCCACCATAGGTCCATTATAAAGAAAAGTATTAGCCTCGCGCCATCTTGAGAATAGTCGTTCCCCACGGAGGGCTTTTATTTGTCTGGTTACTAGATATGGATCTCTTATGGATAGTATTAGTGAGATGGGACAGGGGCCCACTCCCCAAGGAGGAGCTGCTCGCAACAGTTGTCATGCAATGCTAGTTGGTGGGTCATACTTAACTAAAATAATGATGTAGTATTCCCAAGGATTTACCTCATGTATTTTAGAAATCGAAGTTAATCGGGAGTCATACATTATTTGATATGAGATACCTAGATAATAATGAATGATGGGGATCATAGATAGTCTTAATCCTAATTTTGACCAACTTTGATCCGCACCAATCTAGGTGGTATTTGCACTCCCCAAGGAGGCATACCCCAGGGGATTGGGATTCTGATGTATTCTAAATTTAGTGGTCATGAGGATTCCCACATAAATTTGGTAAAATACTAAAACTCAATGTTATTTAAATTCATTAATTGAATGTATGGTTATGTGCTATAGTATTTCAAGTATGAATTCAAATACTTTTAATCCACTTGCCACCATCCTCAACCATAATAAGTTGGTGGGATCCAACTTGGTAGACTGGAAACGGAACCTGGATATTGGCTTGATTGTTTCAGGATATAAATATGTCCTTACCAAACCCCCCCTTGATGAGCTTGGGCCGGATGCATCGGAAGAAGAAAAGGAACTTTACACCAAATGGGCCAAAGACGATGACATGGCTAGATGTTACATTCAGGCATCCATTTCTAGTGTTTTGCAATACCAATATCAATCCTATAAACTGCATATGGTATTATATCAAACTTAAAGGAGATGTTTGCGGAACAGGGTAGGCCTGCTAGACAGGCTGCTATGAGGGTGCTCATTAGCACCAAGATGGCTGAATGCACATCAGTACAGGAACACATGTTGAAAATGATAGACTCATTGAATGAATTAGATGTACTGGGAGTTGCGATTGATGCATAATCACTGATTGACATAATCCTTGAGTCACTGCCAGAGTCATTCAACAATTTCAAGGTTAATTATAATATGAATAAGATGAATCTGACTCTGGCGCTGAGCTGTCTAGCCAGCTGGTAGTGACTGGAGGGATTATCAAGAAAAAGCCAACTGCCTTGATGACAGAAAAGTCGGATGCCAAGAACAAGCCAAAAGGCAAAGGGTGGAAAGGCAAGAAGAAATCAGTTCCGAAGGGTCCTAAAGTGGAGAATGGTCCTAATGGTGGTGTGGCCAAGGCAAAGGGTTCAGGGACAAAAGGAAAGTGTTCCATTGCGCTAAGACAGGATAATGGAAAATGAATTGTTCAGAATATCTGTCTAAGAAGAAGACATCAAGTATGATTGAGTCACTTATTTCTGAAGTTAGTTTTGCAACTGGTACTTAAGAATCCTGGTGTGTTGACTCCGGGGAAACTAATCACATATGTAATACGTTGCAAGGGTTCAAGGAAATCAGGAGGCTTAGTGACGAAGAAATCATTGTCAACCTAGGATCTGATGCTAAGGCGGAGGCTGTTTCAGTGGGAGTCATTACTTAATGTTTTTCAAATAATAAATTAGTTTTGTCAAATACATTATATGTACCATCTTTACGGCAGAATTTAATTGCAGTTTCTAGTTCGGTGAATAAAAGTTATTCTATTACTTTTGGTACTGAAGTTGTCATAAAGAGAAATGGAACTTTTATATGTTCTGGTAAGGTAACCAAAGGGCTTTATTTGTTAACTCCCACGATGTATGAGATACATAATACTGAAACAATTAATAGACCATCATTAAAGAGGAAGTCACCTTCATCTAATCTAACAAAACTTTGGCACTTGAGGCTAGGTCATATAAAATAGGATTGACAGGTTAGTGAAAGATGGTATCTTGCCTTCATTGGTAATTGAACCAATGCCTGTTTGCGAGTCCAGTCTAGAAGGCAAAATGACCAAAAGACCTTTTTCATCTAAGGGCAATAGGGCCAAAGATTTATTGGAATTAGTGCATACTGATGCGTGTGGACCCATTAATGTCAGAGCCAGAGGAGGATATGAGTACTTCATCACTTTCACAGATGATTACTCAAGATATGTATACATATACGTTATGCACCGCAAGTCCGAGGCATTTGAAAAGTTCAAAGAGTTTCAAGCAGAAGCGGAAAAACAATTAGGTAACAGTATCAAAATTCTTCGATTAGATTGAGGATGTAAATATCTCTCTACTGATTTTATGGGATACTTATCAGAAAATGGGATTCTATCCCAGTTGTCTGCTCCTGGTATGCCTCAATAGAATGGAGTAGCGGAAAGAAGGAACTGGACTCTTTTAGATATGATTAGGTCTATGTTGAGTTTCTCAAGGTTACCTATATCCTTTTGGGGATATGCCTTGGATACTGCGATGTACATACTAAACCACGTACCATCTAAGTCTATACGTAAGACTCCCCGGGAGTTGTGGTCCAGGCGAAAGCCTAATCTACAACATTTACACATTTAGGGTTGTCTGGTACATGTGCTAAAGGTTAAGACGGATAAGTTGGAAACGAAGTCGAAAGTATGCACGTTTGTAATCCCAGAGAACAGAAAGCGCTGGCAATCACCAATGCGGTTTTTCTGGAGGAAGATTATATGATTGACCGGAAATCTTTAGAAAATGTGATCTTGGAAGAGATTCAAGAACAATCAATTCCAAATCCAAGCATGACCGAACTTAAGGAAGAACCACCCTCACCAGACCCAGTAGTTACATCAGTGCCTCCTAGTAGTGGGAGGATTGTCAGACCCCCTGACAGGTTCTCGTTCTTGGGAGAGTCTTACGAGGCAGTCCCGGAAGAACCGGAACAAGATCCCTGTAACTATGATGAAGCAATCAATGACATAGATTCGGGACATTGGCAAGATGCTATGAAAGCTGAGATGGAGTCTATGTACTCCAATCAGGTTTGGACACTTGTGGACTTGCCTGCCAATATTAAGCCTATTGGGTGCAAGTGGGTCTACAAGAGAAAAAGAGGACTAGATGGTAGAGTGGAGACCTTTAAGGCCAGGCTTATTGCAAACGGGTATACTAAAAAAGAGGGTATCTGAAAGTTCAGGATCCTAACCCTAGAGTGGGGAGGGGGGGGGGGGGGGGGGGGGTGTGAATAGGGTGAGCTACAAATTGATTGCTAATTTTAATTTTCTTCAAATTAAACTCCAACTAGTGAAGATTACAAGAAAAGGTGCGGAATATAAACAAATCAATCACCACAAGTCATTCACCATTGCACAAAGATTTATAGTGGTTCGGCCTCAATGCCTACATCCACTACCGGCTTGTGATCACACACCCCACCGGATTTCCACTATTTATGCTTTTACAAAAGGCTAAGTAATAACCCTTACAATGATGTTTTTTAGGCTAAACAACAACCTAACTATGTGCTTTTCTAGGATAAGCAATAACCTTTACAATTTGTTTTTCTTAGGCTTAGCAATAACCTTTCATACAAATAGATTTTCTTTCTCAAGAAGGTGTCTAAACACTAGGAGAGAAATACTTTAAGCACAATATAATTTGCTTCTACAATAAGCGAATGAGAAAGTGAAAATCAACTCTCACAACACACTATAAAATGCAAAGATGAATGCTCATGATGTGTGTGTGTGAAAAACTTCAATCAAGTTGAAAATGAAAGCTCAATCAGTTTATGCTTGAAGCAATTAAAAGTTTAATGCACATAACATGATTTGATTGAAGTGATATGCAAATCACATGAACAAAGTACAAACTTAATGATGATATGAAAATCCAAAGCTTGCAAGTTGTATGAAATTAATTATATCTAAACATGTGATGCATGTGATATGTTGTTTTCAAAATCAAAGTATTTTGACTAAAGTTTTAAAGATTGAAAACAACAAGGAAGATTCATACAAGTTAGTAAAACATGTTATAACATAAATTGAAGGTTTTGATAAACATGTTTAAGAAGTTTTCTACCACAAACTTGTTTTGAATCAAGGTGGAGAATCCAATAACTTAAATCAAAGATTAAGAGAAGAATGGATTCAACACATCATAGTTAATATGCTAAAAATCATTTACCAATAATTTAGACAACGCATAAAAACATATGATTAGAAAAAGTCAAAGCTTACTTGGTGATTGAACTTCATTAATCCAAGCTTAGCTTTTCTTAATGATCCTTTGGCCTTCTTAGTTCATTTCCTTTGATTTGCCTTAGTACACCTCAGAAATGGCTTCCAGAATCATCAATTTTGGCCTTGGAATGAACTTCATTTTATAGAAATTTTGGCCCAACGGCTATATGTCGGTTAGCCGACATCCAGGGGTCGGTTAACCGACACCCCCAACGGTCACAAGCCAACGGTCATAATTTCGAAATTTTGCTGACCAAAAAGCATGGCTCGGTTAACCGAGGCCTGACCGACAACCTAACCGACAATGAAAACAGGGTCAGAAAACACTTCTCTGGAAATCTAACCGAGAGAGTTTCGGTCAGGATCAAAAGCAACATCGGTTAACCGATCCTTGACCGACATGCTGACCGACGTGTAAAATATATGACAATGCAACTCTCTGGAAATCTGACCGACAAGGTGTTCGGTTAGTCCATTTTCTATGGTCGGTTAACCGACACACTGACCGACATCAGAGACACCCTTCAGAAACGCTAATCGAGTGAGTTCGGTTAGTCTTCGGTTCAATGTCGGTTAGCCGACACCTGACCGACAGGCTGACCGACAGTTTGGTCAGACTGTTTTCTAAAGATCTGAGTTTACAAGAAAGAATCTAACTTTTGAATACTTTTGAAACACAGAATGAAATGGTGTTTGAGACAAGGTTTTATCAAGAAGAAAGCTTTTCAAAATAAAACTAAAATCAACCAAACGGTTTGAAACAGAGTTTGAGCAAGTTGATTTAAATCCTGTGATTTTCAAGATAAACCTTTGAGAAATGATATGAGATGATCATGATGCAAGTGTTGGACATCAAATTGCAAACACAACTTAGGGTCTAACAGTATCGATTATGAGGAAACCTTATCGCCGGTAGCCATGCTCAAGTCCATCCGGATACTCTTATCCATTGCGGCTCATCTCGATTACAAGATTTGGTAAATGGATGTCAAGACGGCGTTTCTCAACGGCCATTTTGAGGAAGACATATTTATATGATGCAGCCAGACGGTTTTATAGCTAAAAACCAAAAGCAAAAGGTTTGCAAGCTGCATAAGTTTATTTATGGACTAAAACAAGCATCCCGAAGCTGGAACATCCGTTTTAACCAGGCAAACAAATCGTTTGGTTTTTGTCAAAATCCGGATGAGTTATGTGTGTACATGAAAAGTGAAGGTGATAGGGTAGTCTTTCTAGTTTTATATGTAGACGACATCCTTCTCCTCGGGAAAGACATAGGAATGTTGTCAACAGTGAAAGTTTGGTTAGCCAAGACTTTTGATATGAAGAACTTGTGAGAAGCTAGCTACATCCTAGGGATCAAAATCCATCGAGACCAGAAAAATAAGATAATTGTCTTATCTCAAATTGCATATATAGATGAAGTACTTGTACGGTTTGCTATGTAAGACTCCAAGAAGAGTATTACACCTTTCAGGCATGGAGTGCACCTTTCCAACTATCAGTGTCCCAAGTCACCTGAGGAAAAGGAACAGATGAGGTCGATATCATACGCTTCGGCTGTTGGTAGCCTCATGTATGCTATGCTATTTAGTAGACCGGATATCTGTCATGCAGTAGGCCTAGTCAGCAGATATATGTCTAATCCAGGATATGAACATTAGGCTACTGTAAAATGTATTCTCAAATACTTGAGAAGGACTAGAGATTACATGCTGATATATAGCAGTGATGAGCTGATTCCAATCGGATACACAGATTTTGACTTCATGTCAGATAAGGATTCTAGGAAATCCACCTCTGGTTATGTGTTTATGTTTGGTGGTGGAGCTATCAGCTGGAGGAGTATAAAACAAGAAGGTAGCGCTGATTCCACCTCGGAGGTTGAATATGTAGCGGCTTGTGAAGCAGCTAAGGAAATAGTATGGCTCAAGAGATTCCTTATGGAACTTAGGGTGGTACCTTTGGTACGACAGTCGCTCACAGTTTACTATGACAGCAACGGGGCAGTCACTCAGTCCAAGGAACCCGAGAGCCATAAAAGCCAAAAGCATGTATAGAGGAAATATCATTTGGTCATAGAGATTGTATAGAGAGGTGATATTACTATTACCAAGATAGGCTCTGCGGACAATCTGACAGATCCCTTTACTAAGCCTTTGACTACCAAAGTCTTTGAGCAGTATGTAGACAGGATAGGCATGAGATGCAACCCTAACTGGCATTCAGCCCAAGTGGGAGATTGTTAGATTGTGTGGACTCAATCCATCAGATGATGTAATAAATTGATTAATTTCTTTATTCATCAATAAAATTATGCTTTCTTTCATGAAATGAGTGGTATTTTATTACTTAATACACATGACCAATACATATGACATGATGATTCATGAGATGAACTGGATCCCATTAATATATTAGATGTGATATATGTGTATGGATGAGATTCATATACGGGAGACATGTATCACAAATCTTATACTTAAAATATCTTCACAACCAGTGATGAGACTGTGCATCTCATATGATAAGGTTGCAGCATTATGGTCACTATGAGATTGTGTGATTTGTCTCGATCATCAGAATGTAAGATTCTGGATCATGGTGCTTGTACATTCGATGTATTGAAGGACCAGGAGAAACACATTATGGAATATTGTCTTGATTTTAAGGTCTGCTCTCATAATTCCCTAGCAATAGGCTCTCAGTCCTTAGACATTGATGAACTCAAGTTTCTATCTATTCATTTATTTTGATTCACCAATGAGTGAGGCCAGCTGTAAGTCAACACCTCGGTGTCTTGGGTACATAGTAGCAGGACTGTGGGAACATCCAATGGTCAAGATGGAATCTATCTATATTATCCCCTTGTGCTAATTAATGGATTTGTCATTAGTAAGTGCGCACCCATCTCGATTAAGAGTTAATTGGATGGTACTGATGATCACTGTGATTAATTGGGGTTCAAGGATAATAAGATGTAGATCTAAGATTGGAAGGGACAGGTTTAATCTAATTGATCCATGGATATTGATAAAGGAGCCTACTTGCGGTAATCGGGATGTTTAGGGTCTTTATTGTAATTTATTCATAAGACTGGAGTGCAATTACATTTATATAGTGATATTATTTGCAATTAACTGTGGGCCCGGATTGCACATGAGATATGGGGTCGCGGTGTCGCAGTTGGAGCCAGCTTTTTATGGAATCCCCAGTGGTCCCCACGCTAGCCCAAGTTATTAGAAAGATACTAATCATACTTAAACTCTAAAAGGAAAGAATTAGAAAGTTATTATTTCTATTTAAAGTAGGACTTCTAATAGTGGTAATAGTAAAGTTACTAATTGTTGTGGAAGTGAGACTTCTATAATAATTAGAAAGGGGAAAGTTACTAATTTGTAATGGAAGTTGGACTTCTAATTAATTAGTAAGAGGAGGTTTGCAAAAGCTATAAATAGAGGAGAAAGCCCCCCTTGGACATCCATAACAAAGATACATGCCCAGCCCCTTTGTGCAAGTGTTGCACAACTCTTCTTCCTCTTCTTGTTCTCTTCTAGTTCCTTGGAGTTTCTAGTTGGGTTTTCTCTTTAATTTTCCACCAATCTTCCTGAGAAAAGAGATCTGATAGTGGGTTATAGCATGGAAGACAATTAGGTCTTGGAGATCCTAATTAGCTTCAAAGAAAGAGTTTCTTCAACTAGCAAGTCTTCTTCTCCATTAGAACATTGCCGGGCTCCAAAGGTATAATCTATTTCATTGGATGTTGTAGATTTTTGGTTGCATGGTGTTGCTGATTTATATCTTTTAGATAGGTTTTATTGCTATACATGATTGATGAGATTGAGGGATTGCATCCTGGATATGGTTTATGGCCTTATGGGTACTTGATCCCTGAGTCAAGTAGGTCAAAAGTTTTAAAAATCTATCCACGAGGCCTACGTACTTCCAACACTTGGGGACCAAGTATTGTAGACATGGTTCTTTGTAGGTTGAGGCTTCGTGGGGTTGCCACAGGCTTCAGGCTTTTTGATGGCTGCATTTGGTGTCAGAGCAATGACATGTCTAGAGGCAGTTTTCTGTCTCTTGGCAGATACAGTTTCTTCTGCAGGGAGTGAGAATGGTCCCAGCGACCCGAAGACAATGGTCCGGGGAGTAGAGGTCGACTCAGTGTTCTAAGAGCTGCCGAGGGAGATGACGCTTCGGCAATTGGCAAGGCGCTTGTGAGTGCGCTTGTTTTGCTTCTATTGAAGCATGAGCTGGTACTTGTTCTCGTCAAAGGTGATGGTCAATGAAGCTGCCATTGTTAGTTTGGAAAACTTCTGAAACAAGACCACATCCATTAGTAATCACAAGAATATGGTGATCATAAATGGAAAAGAACTATGGTTTTGTCTTTCCAAATCGCTCAAGGGAACATGGCCCGGCCCAAGCGAGGTGAAGAAGGCAAAAAGCCATGGAGGGTACAATTGTTCTAAAAGCAAGTATATGAGGCTTAGAGTGAGCGTTCCAGTGACTGCTAGAAGAAACTGCAAACCTTAATTCAAATTACCGAGAAGCGAGGCTCACTCAAACTAAGACGATATAAGGTTGGAGATACAAATGTGTCGGTCGCGAATTTAGTAGACCCGAAAGGGCGTACTAGCACCGCTAGGCACAAATGTTGCAAATCGCATCCTTGAAATGGATACGAAATGAGATTTTTTGGAATGTCAAAATTGGATTCATAAAAGAGAGAAAATGGTATTCCAATCCAAATAAAAGTTACAAGCGATTTCCGCAAGCTTTCATTCGAAAGGGAATGAACCAAGATTTCTCAGATTTGAACCCAAAATGATGGAAGTTTTTTTTTTTTTTAAAGGTCAAAATTGAATTCATCAAAGAGAGCAAGCGGTGTTCCAGTCCGAACGCAAGCTACAAGCGATTTTTGCGAGCTTTCATTCGAAAGGGAATGAACCACGGTTTCTCAAATCTGAATTCAGAAATGACAGAAGTTTTTTTTTTTCTTTTTTGAAGGGTTGTTTTTTATTCGAAGAAATTTTTTTTTTTTGAAAGTTTTTTTGAAGAGTACACATAGGTTTCCAATTCGGTCTTATGAAATCTCAGTAGATAAATTAGCCCCCAGATAAGGGTAGGATTACTTAATGAACCCGTTTGGAGGACCCTTACCTTGAAAAGTCTAGCTGCCTCCACACTCTGGACAAGGCTTCTCTTAGATCCACTTTGGTCAAAGAATACAATTGGTGTAACCTTAGTGGATTTTTTTTTTTTTTTTTTTGAAAACTTTTCTTGGACGATCTCTAATGGAGCCATCAAAAAGAACGAATGGCCCCTCCCAATCCAAACATTGGCTACAAACAATTTCCGCGAGCCATTGTCCAAAAAGGAAGAAACCAAAGTTTCTCTAATTTGAATCCAAAAGAGAAGAAAACTGAATTTTTTTTAAGAGTTTGAAATCCCTATCAGACTTGGACTCATCAAAGAAAAAAAAATTACCCATTCCCCGAAATGAACAATAGCTACAAACATTTTTGTGAGCTATCAAGTTTGGAGAGAAAATGATCAAAGTTTCTCAAAATTGAATCCAAGAAAGAGAAATCAGATTTTTAAAAAAATGAGAAAGAGTGGAAATAAATTCAAAGATAGAAATTTTCAAAAAATCCCATCTCATGTTTTTTTTCTTTTTAAAAAAAATGCAAGATCCAACATAGGCCACCAACTAGAAAGGAGCCTAAGAATCTAAGCATCACATTCTCAAATGAACGAGTCCCACCGGGTGTGCCAACTTGATGGACCCGGCTTTTTTTTTCTCTCTCTCGCTCTTCCGTCCCGGGGCTACCGAGAGGCCGAAGGGAAAAAGAAGCGAGCATCAACATTCTTGTACAGGTATGCCAGATTTTCTATTCTACTTAGAATTTGAAAAAGATGATCCGGAGTTCCACCTTCACAAGTAGAAAAGGAAATCAACTTTTTTCCTAACTCTCCATTGCACATATATTTAAGAAAAAAGACAAGGTTTTTTAATGCCGTAAGAGGCGATTTTTCTTTGTTTACCGTGAAAGGTGGTTTTAATGTAACAGACGATGTTTGCCGTGAAAGACGGTTTTGCCGTAAAAGGCGATGTTTGCTGTAAAAGGCGATGTTTGCCGTGAAAGGCAATGTACAAATCTCATCAATAATGAAAGACAAGAATTGTGATTTTTTTGTCTCTTTAGAAAAAATATAAAATACAATAGAAAAGTAAGAAAAGGAATTCTAACTTCTCAACAGATTATGGGGATTCGTTCAGATCAACAGTCGCAAGTCATGTATGGACTTCGCCATCGTCCTTCAGATGAGAACATACGATGCTTTGATTCCTTCACCTTGGCTTGGACTTCAGATTTTTAGAGGATAAAGACCAAGGGGAGGTCCTATATCCAATAAAAACCAAGTAGATGGGCTGAAAAGCCGCGTCTAGGTCATGTCGAATAGAAAGAGATTGCCTTTGGGGGGTGGCCCCCCAAGGGACTTCAATCACCTTGTGGTGTTTGTTGCAGTAAAGTTTCTTCAAAGTAGCAGAGCTTCTTTGTGTAGTGTCTGGACTTTGGATCTCTGTGTGTGTATATGTGGATCTCGCCCTGATCTTCTTGGAATGACCGCCCTTTTAAACGCTTTTGGTAGCCATGGGATGGGTTTATGAGCATTGATGGCATTGATGCTCCATGATGGGAGGAGTTACAGATTTTTATTTCATTATTTTGTAACTCCTTTTTCTTGGCTTTTAATTGGCCGATGGAGAATGATGGACATTTAATCGCCTTTAAACTCCATAATGAGAGGAGTTTCATAATTTATTGTCATGATTGCTTGGACTTGTAACTCCTTTTTGCTCACTTCTGATTGGGTCATCCAAAATAATGAGTTAATGACTGCAATAACTTGTCATAAAACAAGCCATTTAATTGCATTAAGTGGTCGCCAGGGCGCTCGAAGAATCGCAGGCCGTACCGTGTCTTTTGGAATTCTTCATGTGATGATCACCGAGGGATCCACATATTGTTTGATGTTGGATGGTGATGCAACGTCAAACACTAATTGATATCAGTGGGCCGGTAACATCTGTCATGTCGATTTCTCGATCGGTCAAACAGAATGTGTACTTTCTTGGTTGGCCGGTTTGGTGATTTTGAAGTGTGCGATGATGATCACATGCTCTTGATGGTAGATCCGAGATGTTGGTGAAGATGAACTGATTTCGAGCACCAAAAATTAGATTTTCGGAAAACCACAGGAGCCGGGATTCTCAAAACACGAAAAGGGTCGGAAAATGGCCAATTCGACAAGAATCTAGCGACCATGGCCTTTTCTGATTCTTTTTTCCTCCTATATTTTTCTTGACATTTTCCTCATTTATTGGCTTGATTCTCCCGAAGAAAACCTGACGAGAAGCCGTGCAAATCAGAGCACAAAGTTTCTTATTTGTTAGAAAGGCCGAAGACTTTGTCGCTGATTTTTCGTCAGAAGTCAAAACTAGGTCAAATGATGTTGGAATGACCTGAAATTTGACGTGTAGCCTGCTGAGCAATATATAAGACCAGCCATAGGCTCTTGTTGAAGTTTTGAACCAGTGTGGGGTCCCGTCGCCAGTAGGCTTGACTTTATCGCGAGGAAGATGTCGAACTTTGATGTGTGATCAACTGATTTCCTATTGACCTAAAATTTGACAGGAAGCTTATTGGAGTCATTTTGAGACGATCCATTAGCTCCGATTTGGAAGTCATGGTCCCGGGGAGCTCCGCCATCGGGAGGCCCGATTTGGCTTCCGAGAGTCAAAGACCGGTCAAATTTTGTCGAAATGGCCTGAAATTTGACAAGTAACCCTTTGGAAGCCTTTTGACGTCACCCATGTGCTCTGTCTGATGAGTGATGGCCTCGGTGATTCTCGCCGCCGAGACGCTTGATCTTGCTGTTCAAGTGTTGATGTGGGGTCAAACGTTGTCGGTTTGACTTAAAACTTGAACTGGAACCTTTTGGAGGTATTTTGAAACCACTCATAGGCTCAGATCGAAGATCAGATGTCTGTGATGCCGTCACTGCCAGGGGCGCCTGTTCAGCTGTTGGAGGAGTGAAGTTAGGCCAAATGATGCCAGAATGGCTCGAAACTTCATGTGTACTCTTCTTTTGGCTATTTTGAAGAATCTTGTAGTTTTTGTTTTATTATGAAAAGATTTGATGCTTGAAGTAGCATTGCATGTTTGTGGTAAGATGCGGCTTCATGTAGCTTCTTGATGTTGAAAAAGCAAAGTGACATTTTTGGTGTCAACATATTTATATACACATCGTGTTTTGTTCTGGTTCCGCGGTCGGCTCCCCGTCTACCTCGTGTGGCGTGGGATTGTGTTTTGGTTTGTTGTGTTTTGCGTGTCATGCTTACTCTTGTCATCATGTATGATGGAGAAAGGATGGGATCAATGTGGATTTACTATTCATGATATTATATGTATTCATGCTAGCTTGTTCATTTGAAATGTATTTTAGTCAGAAATCGTTTTAAATTCAACAGATGGTTTTAACCTTATTCCTTTCAAACTTCATTTGTTACATACTCATGCATAAATTGATTACCTGCCAAACCGTTGTGTTTGATACTTGTTGTTTTGGTGCACAGGTGCAGGCGACATTGCCTTTGAGGAGGAGCGTCTGGAGGAGGCGGTTGAGCCACCCCCAGCTCGAGAGTGGCAGCCCGATGACGTCATCTAGACGTCGGGCGGGATCTTGAGAATCGCTTCATTTTGTTAGGTGTCTTACTTGTACTTTTGGGGATGTATTGGCTTTTGTTGGCCTCTTATGGGTGTAAACTTAACATACTTTTGGATAACTTTGGAACTTAAGTGATTTGGGAAATGCTATATCTACATTTCTTCCTTTGATATTATGTCTTGAAGTTTATACTCATGCACTTGAAATTATTATACTAATAATGATGTGATTTGCTACACGTTTCCGCAACCATGATCGTGTGGGTTTTCCCGTCTCTCGGGATCCTCACCGTGGGAACCTATGGGAAATTGCGTCGCGGGCCTAGGTCTCGGTCCGATATCGCGACAGGACTGGTATCAAAGCAGAACATCTTTCAGGCACTTAAAAGAAACTAGAAAATCTTAGAGACGTGGTGAGGATCCGTGAACTCGTTAGATCGTTTAGTATGGGACTTAGTGTTGGAACTAGGTGGGCCTCGTGGATAGGTTTTCAAAACTTTTTGACCCACTTGACTCAGGGATCAAGTACCCTTAAGGCCATAAACCACATCCAGGATGCAATCACTCAATCTCATCAATCATGTATAGCAATAAAACTCTATCTAGAAGATAGAAAACCAGCAACACCATGCAACCAAAACAATCCATAACAAATACAGAAGTAGATTATACCTTTGGAGCCCGGTAGTGTTATAATGGAGAAGAAGACAAATAGCTTGAACAAGAACTCTTCTTGAAGCAAATTAGTATCTCTAGGACATTGTATTCTTCCACACTATGACCCGCTATCAGATCTCTTTTCTCAAGAAGAATGGTGGGATCTTCAAGAGAAAACCAACTAGAAGCTCTCACGGAACTAGAAGAAGGAGAGAGAAAGTTGATTGTGTAACACTTGCACAATGGGCTTGGCATGCAACTCCTAGCAATACTAGTGGACGCCCAAGGGGTTGGATCCCCTATATATATCCCATGCAATCTCCTTTTACTAATTAAATAGAAGTCCTACTTCCATTAAGAATTAGTAACTTTCTCATTTCTAATTATTATAGAAGTCTCACTTCTACAACAATTAGTAACCTACTATTATCACTATTAGAAGTCTTACTTCAAATAGAAATAGTAACTTTCTATATCCTTCCTTTTAGAGTTCAAGTAGGATTACTATATTTCTAATATCTTGGGCTAGCGTGGGGACCATTAGGGATTTCATAAAAAGCTGACTCCAACTGGGATACCGCGAGCTCACATCTCTTGTACAATCTGGGCCCACAATTAATTGCAAATAACAACACTATATAAATGCAATTGCACTCCAGTCTTAGGAATAAATTACCAAGATGACCCTAAACTTTCCAATTACCACAAGTAGAGCCCTCTATCAATATCTATGGATCAATTGGATTAAACATGTCCCTTCCAATCTTAGATCCACATCTTATTATCCTTGAGCCTCAATTAATCACAGTGATCATTAGTACCATCTAATTAACTCTTAATCAAGATCGGTGTGCACTTACTAATCATAAATCCATTAATTGGCATAAGGGGATAATATTTGATTGTTCCCACAGTTCTACCATCACGTACCCAAGACATCGAGGTGTTAACCTACAGTTGGCCTCACTAATTGGTGACTCAAAGAAAATGAATAGACAAAAACTTGAGTTCATCAATGTCTCAGGATTGGGAACCTATTGGTAGGGAATTATGAGAGCAGACCTTAAAATTGAGACAGTGTTCCATAAGGTGCTTCTCATGGTCCTTTAATACATCCAATGTACCAGCACCATGATCAAGAATCTTATATTCTAATGATCAAGACAAATCATACTATCTCTTAGTGATTAAAGTGCTGCAACCTTATCAGATGAGATGCCCAATCTCATCATTGGTTGTAAAGATATTTAAGTATAAAATTTGTGACACATGTCTCCCGTATGTGGATCTCATCCATACACATATATCACATCTAATATACTAATGAGACCCGGTTCATCTCATGAACCATCATGTCATAAGTATTGGTTATGTGCATAAATTAACAAAACACCATTCATCTCATGAAAAGAAAGCATGATTTTATTGATAAATAAAGAAATTAATCAATTTATTACATCATCTGATGGATTGAGACCATACAAACTAACACTTAGATACTAATCCAACCATGTTATTTGTGTACTAACACTTTGTTTTACAACAACATGCCTCCAAGAAAAATTCCAGCAAATCATAATGCTTCAGGTAGTAATAATCCTGAAACAGATCAAGTCAATCCACCTACAGCGACACTGTTCCATGAACTTATGCAGGCTATGCTAGAGCAACAGAGGCAAGCAAATGAAAATCAAGCTAAGTTCCATGAACAAATGGCTAAGAAAGATGAGGAAATGACCCAAGTGCAGAGACAGCTGCTAGATGTCCTACAGAACAGACCTCAACCTCATCCTATGCAACCTTTGGGCCCAAATATTGTAATCAACAATAGGGATCATGACCCTAATGTATTGTTCGAAAGGTTCAAGAAGAGGGCACCTAAGGAATTCTCAGGTCAAGAAGACCCATTGGTTGCAGATGGCTGGTTGGCAAATAATCACAAAATTTTTGATGTCTTCACATGCACTGGACGACAGAAAGTACATCTTACAATCTCCTTATTCTACGGGCATGCAGACTCATGGTGGCAGGCGGTTAAGGGACCGTATCAAACAATGGCTACTGAGGATGCTTAGGAAGCATTCAAGACTCAGTTTATTGACAAGTACATCCCTTCTCATGTCAAGAGGCAAAAAACTATTGAGTTCCAGCAACTCAAGCAAGGCAATATGACTGTTCTTGAGTATGTTACCAAGTTTGAGAAACTTCCTCGATATGCCCCAGAGTTGATCGACACCGAGCAGACAAAGATCACCAAGTTCTCGGAAGGGCTGAACCCAATTATTATGAGAAATGCTATGGGAGTAGTGCCACCCGCTACATTTGATGAAGTTGTTAAGTGGGTGTACAAGTTTGAGGACATCAATAATCAGATAATCCAAGAAAGAAAGGCATCAACGTCAGCAAAATCAGAAGCACCAGCATAACAAGAGGCCAAAAAAGGATCAAAATCAGGAAAGACAGGGCACTTGCGCCCACTGTGGCAAGAACCATGAAACTAGTCAGTGTGGTAAGGCCACAGGTGCTTGTTTCAAATGTAGGTCAATGGACCATGCCATCAAAGATTGCCCACTTATGCAGAATCAAGGCAATAGGAACCAGCTGCTGCAACAAGCAACTCCTCTGAACCAACCACCTATCCAGAATCAGGCCAGGCAACCTCAATAACAGCAGCAACAAGGCAGACAACAAGTTAAGAATCAGAATGCTCGTCCCCCACACTAGAACAGAAATATACAACGCAGACAAAATCAGGCACAAAACAAGCCACAGCAGCAAGGACGTGCATATCATCTCAATCGTGTCGATGCGGATGCCGTAGGAAAAGTGGTGGAAGGTAAACTTCTTGTTTGTGGAGTAGAAGCACATATTTTATTTAATCATGAATCCACACATTCATTTTTATCTCCTATGTTTGCCAAGATAATTTATACACCACTTAGGGAACTGGATTATATTTTGATTGTCACCACACCAGTAGGTAAATAGGTTGTTTGTAGAACCTATTACCCTAGCTATTCAGTTTTATTAGAAGATGTTAATTTACCAGCCAACCTTATTGTTCTGGACATGCACGATTTTGATATCATCTTAGGCATGGATTGGTTAGAGACATATCATGCTACCATGGATTGTTTTAGCAAAACCATAACATTCAGATTGCAAGGAGCACAGGCAAAATTGATTATTCATGGGAACAAGAAGAAAACCCAAACTGGTTTCATATCAGTTTTGAAGACAAGCAGATTAGTGCAAAGTGGCCGTGAAGCATTTATTACGTTTATCACGGAGGATAAACAGTCCCAAGAGGTGAAGGAATCCCCATTGGTGTGAATTTTCGGATGTTTTTCCAGAAGAAATCCCGGGATTGCCACCAATTAGAGAAGTTGAGTTCACAATTAAGCTCCTTCCAGGGACAGCACCGATCTTTATTGCACCTTATAGAATGGCCCCAGCAGAGTTGGGCGAATTAAAACTTCAACTGCAAGAATTGTTGAGCAAAGGCTTCATTAGGCCAAGTGTTTCACCTTGGGGAGCACCAGTTTTGTTTGTCGAAAAGAAAGGTGGAAGCTTGAGAATGTGCATTGACTACAGAAGATTGAACCATGTGACCGTCAAGAACAAGTATCTGTTGCCCAGGATAGATGAATTGTTTGATCAATTGCAAGGAGCAGCTTACTTTTCCAAGATAGCCTTGAGGTCCGGGTATCAACAGTTGAGAGGAAGAGTCAAACATGCCAAAAACAGCTTTCCGAACAAGATATGGGCATTACGAGTTCTTAGTGATGCCCTTTGGCTTGACAAATGCACCCTTAGTATTTATGGCTCTCATGAACAAAGTCTTTACACAACACTTGGATCACTCCACAGTGGTGTTTATCGATGATGTTCTCATGTATTCCAATAGTAAGGAGGATCATGAAGAGCACTTTAGGACATCATTGCAGCTTTTGAGGGATAACCAGCTATATGCAAAACTTAGCAAGTGTGAATTCTGGTTAGAACATGTTGTTTTTCTAGGCCACATCATCTCAAGAGAAGGTTTAGTAGTTGATCCATCCAAGATAGAAGCAGTCGTCAATTGGAAAAGACCTAACGTGTGACTGAAATCAGAAGTCTCTTCAGGTTAGTAGGCTACTATCGAAGATTTGTCCAAGGTTTTTCATCCATTGCAGCACCCTTGACAAAATTGACTTGAAAGAGTGTTCCATTTGTTTGGACTGAGCAGTGTGAAACAAGTTTCCAACAGATGAAAAGAAGGTTAACCACAACTCCAATCCTCACATTACTGTCTGACAGTGGCGGATTCATTGTTTATACAGATGCATCAAATGTGGGACTAGGCTGTGTATTAATGCAAGATGGCAAAGTGATTGCATATGGCTCAAGACAGTTGAAAGATCATAAGAAAAATTATGCAACTCATGACTTGGAGTTGGCAGCATTTGTATTTGTTGGAAGTAGGCGGGCCTCGTGGATAGATTTTCAAAACTTTTGACCCACTTGACTCATGGATTAAGTACCCATAAGGTCATAAACCATATCCAGGATGCAATCCCTCATTCTCCTCACTCATATACAGTAGTAAACTCTATCTAAAGATAGAAATCAGAAACACCATGCAACCAAATAACCCACAACAAATAGAAAAGCAGATTATACCTTTGGAGCCCGGTAGTACTCTAATAGAGAAGAAGATAATTAGATTGAACAAGAACTCTTCTTGAAGCAAATTAGGATCTCCATGACCTTGTTGTCTTCCACGCTATGGCCCACTATCAGATCTCTTTTCTCAAGAAGATTGGTGGAAACTTCAAGAGAAAACCAAACTAGAAAATCCAAGGAACTAGAAGAGAACTAGAGAGAGAAATAAGAGAAATATGTAACCCTTCCATAAAGGGCTGGGCATGTACTCCTTGTTGGACGTCCAAGAGGGTTGCTTCCCCTTTTTATAGCCTTTTTGCAACTCCTCTTCTTACTAATTAACTAGAAGTCCTACTTCCAAAATAATTAATAACTTTCTCCTTTCTAATTACTATAGAAGTCTCACTTCCACAATAATTAGTAACTCATTATTACTACTATTAGAAGTCCTACTTCAAATAGAAATAGCGACTTTCTAATTCCTTCCTTTTAGAGTCCAAGTAGGATTAGTATCTTTCTAATAACTTGGGTTAGCGTGGGGACCACTAGGGATTCCACAGAAAGTTGGCTCCAACTGGGACATCGCGACTCCAGATCTCATGTGTAATCGGGCCCACAATTAATTGCAAATAAGACCACTATATAAATGCAATTGCACTCCAGTCTTAGGAATAAATTACAAAGAAGACCCTAAACTTCCTAATTACCGCAAGTAGGCCCCTCTATCAATATCCATGAAATAAATTACAAGCCTGTCCCTTCCAATCTTAGATCCACATCTTATTATACTTGAGACCCAATTAATCACAGTGATCATCAGTACCATTCAATTAACTCTAAATTGAAATCAGCGCACTTACTAATGATAAATCCATTAATTGGCACAAAGGGATAATATAGATAGATTCTATCTTGACCATTGGATGTTCCCACAGTTCTACTACCACATACCCAAGACACCGAGGTGTTGACCTACAGTTGGCCTCACTCATTGGTGAATCAAAGTAAATGAATAGATAGAAACTTGAGTTCATCAATGTCTCAGGATTGAGAGCCTATTGCTAGAGAATTATGAGAGCAGATCTTAAAATCGAAACAGTATTCCATAAGGTACTTATCATGGTTCTTCAATATATCCAATGTACCAGCACCATGATCCAGAATCTTACATTCTGATGATCGAGACAAATCACACTATCTCATAGTGATCAAATGAGATGCCCAGTCTCATCACTGGCTGTGAAGATATTTAAGTATAAGATTTATGACATATGTTTCCCGTATATGGATCTCATCCATACACATATATCACATCTAATATACTAATGGGACCCGGTTCATCTCATGAACCATTATGTCATATGTATTGGTCATATACATTAAGTAATAAAACACCATTCATCTCATGAAAGGAAAGTATAATTTTATTGATGAATAAAGAAATTAATCAATTTATAACATCATCTGAAGGATTGAGCCCACACAATCTTACAATCTCCCACTTGGGCTCAATTCCAATCAGGGTTGTATCTCATGCCCATCCCATCTACATGCTGCTCAAAGATTTTGGTATTCAAAGGCTTAGTAAAGGGATCTGCCAGATTGTCCGCAGAGCCTATCTTGGTAATAGCAATATCACCTCTTTGCACATTCTCTCTGATCAAATGATACTTCCTCTGTACATGCTTTTGGCTTTTATGACTCCTGGGCTCTTTGGACTGAGCGATTGCCCCGCTGTTGTCACAGTAAAGTATGAGCAGCTGTCGTGCCAAAAGTATTACCCCAAGTTCCATAAGGAATTTCTTAAGCCATACTGCTTCCTTAACTGCTTCACAAGCCGTTACATATTTAGCCTCCGAGGTGGAATCAGCGGTACATTCATGTTTAATGCTCCTCCAGCTGATAGCTCCGCCACCAAGTATAAATACATAACAAGAGGTGAATTTTCTGGAATCCTTATCTGACATGAAGTCAGAATCTGTGTAACCGACTGGAATGAGCTCATCACTGCCATAAACAACATGTAATCTCTAGTCTTTCTCAAGTATTTGAGAATATACTTTACAGCAGTCCAATGTTTAGGTCCTGGATTAAATAGATATCTGTTAACTAGGCCCACTGCGTGACAGATATCCGGTCTAGTAAATAGCATAGCATACATGAGGCTACCAACAGCCGAAGCTTATGGTATCGACCTCATCTGCTCCTTTTTCTTAGGTGTCTTGGGACACTGGTCTTTGGAAAAGTGCACTCCATTCTTGAAAGGTGTAATACCCTTCTTGGAGTCTTACATAGTGAACCGTACCAGTATCTTATCTATGTATGCAACTTGGGATAAGCCAATCATCCTATTTTTCCGATTCGATGGAGTTTGATACCTAGGATGTAAATAGCTTCTCCCAAGTCCTTCATATCAAAAGTATTGGCCAACCAAACTTTCATTGCTGACAACATTCATGTCTTTCCCGAGGAGAAGGATGTCGTCGACATATAAAACCAGAAAAACTACCCTGTCACCTTCACTTTTCATATACACACATGACTCATCCGGATTTTGGCAAAAACCAAATGACTTGATTGCCTGGTAAAACGGATGTTCCATCTTCGGGATGCCTGCTTTAGTCCATAAATGGACTTCTACAGCTTGCAAACTCTTTGCTCTTGGTCTTTAGCTACAAAACCGTCTGGCTGTACCATATAGATGTCTTCCTCAAGATGGCCGTTGAGAAACGCCGTCTTGACATCCATTTGCCAAATCTCGTAAAATAAGAGTATTCTGATGGACTTGAACATGATTACCAGCGAGAAGGTTTCCTCATAATCGATACCCTCTTTCTAAGTATACCCTTTCGCAACAAGCCTGGCCTTAAAGGTCTCCACTCTACCATTTGGTCCTCTTTTTCTCTTATAGACCCACTTGCACCCAATAGATTTAATATTGGCAGGTAAGGCCACAAGTGTCCGACCTGATTAGAGTACATAGACTCCATCTCAGCTTTCATAGCATCTGGCCAACGTCCCGAATCTATATCATTGATTACTTCATCATAGTTACAGGGATCTTATTTCGGTTCTTCCTGGACTGCCTCGTAAGACTCTCCTAAGAACGAGAACCTGTCAAGGGGTCTGACAATCCTCCCACTACGATAAGGCACTGGTGTAACTACTGGGTCTGGTAAGGGCGGTTCTTCCTCAAGTTCGATCATACTTGGATTTGGAATTGATTGATCTTGAATCTCTTCCAAGATCACATTTTCTAAAGATTTCCGGTCCATCATATAATCTTATTCTAGAAAAACCGCATTGGTGTTCACCAGTACATTTTGCTCTCTAGGATTATAGAATAACCAACCTTTAGTTCCCTTAGGATATCCTACAAACGTGCATACTTCCGACTTTGATTCCAACTTATCCGTCTTAACCTTTAGCACGTGTGCCGGACAACCCCAAATGTGTAAATGTTGTAGACTAGGCTTTCACCCGAACCACAACTCCCGGGGAGTCTTAGGTATAGACTTAGATGGTACGAGGTTTAGTATGTACACCGCAGTGTCCAAGAACTATCCCCAAAAGGATATAGGTAATCCTGAGAAACTCAACATAGACCTAATCATATCTAAAAGAGTCTGGTTCCTTCGTTCCGCTACTCCATTCTGTTGAGGCATACCAGGAGCAGACAACTGGAATAAAATCCCATTTTCTGATAAGTATCCTATAAAATCAGCAGAGAGATATTCCCCTCCTCGATCTGATCGAAAAGTCTTGATACTCTTACCTAATTGCTTTTCCGCTTCCGCTCGAAACTCTTTGAACTTTTCAAAAGCCTCGGACTTGCGGTGCATAAAGTATATGTATCCATATCTTGAGTAATCATCTGTGAAAGTGATAAAGTACTCATATCCTCCTCTAGCGCTGACATTAATGGGTCCACACAAAATCAGTATGCACTAATTTCAATAAAAAATTTTGGCCCTATTAACCTTAGATGAAAATGGTCTTTTGGTCATTTTGCCTTCTAGACAGGATTCGCAGACAGGCATTGGTTTTACCACCAATGAAGGTAAGATACCATCTTTCACTAGCATATCAATCCTGTTTAGGTTTATATGACCTAGCCTCAAGTGCCAAAGTTTTGTTGGATTAGATGAAGGTGACTTTCTCTTTAATGATGGTCTATTAATTGTTTCAGCATCATGTATCTCATACATTGTGGGAGTTAACAAATAAAATCCATTGGTTACCTTGCCAGAACATATAAAAGTACCTAACATCTTTATGACAACTTCAGTACTAAAAGTAATAAAATAACTTTTATTCACCAAACTAGAAATTGAAATTAAATTCCGCCATAAAGATGGTACATATAATGTATCTGACAAGACCAATTTATTATTTGAAAAACATAAAGTAATGACTCTCAATGAAACAGCCTCCACCTTAGCTTCAGATCCTAGGTTGACAATAATTTCTCCGTCACTAAGCCTCTTGGGTTCAAGCGTCACTAAGCCTCTTGGTTTCCTTGAACCCCTGCAACATATTACATATATGATTAGTTGCACCGGAGTCAACACACCAGGATTCTGAAGTACCAGTTGCAAAACTAACTTCAGAAATAAGTGACTCAATCATACCTGAGGTCTTCTTCTTAGACATATAATCTGGACAATTTCTTTTCCAATGTCCCGTCTTACCACAATGGAAACATTTTCCTTTTGTCCCTGAACCCTTAGCCTTGGCCACGCAACCATTAGGACCATACTCCACCTTAGGACCCTTCGAAACTGATTTCTTCTTGCCTTTCTGCCCTTTGCCTTTCGGCTTGAACTTGGCATCTGACTTTTTTGTCATCAGGGCAGTTGTCTTCTTCTTTATAATCCCTTCAGTCACTACCAGCTGGCTAGACAGCTCAGCCAGAGTCAAATTCATCTTATTCATATTATAACTAACCTTGAAATTATTGAATGACTCTGGCAATGACTCAAGGATTATGTCAATCTACGATTCTGCATCAATTGCAGCCCCCAGTACATCTAACGCGTTCAATGAGTCCATCATTTTCAACATGTGTTCATGTACTGATGTGCTTTCAGCCATCTTGGTGCTTATAAGTATCCTCATAGCAACCTGTCTAGCAGGCCTGCCTTGTTCCGCAAACATCTCCTTTAAGTTTGATATAATATCATATGCAGTCTTATAGAATTGATGTTGGTGTTGCAAAACACTAGACATGGATGCATGTATGTAACATCTAGCCATCTCATCATCTTTGGCCTATTTGGTGTAAAGTTCATTTTTTTCTTCTGATGCATCCGGGCCAGGCTCATCAAGGGGGCGGGGTTTGGTATGGACATATTTATATTCTGAAGCAGTCAAGACAATATCCAGGTTCCATTTCCAGTCTACATAGTTGGATCCCACCAACTTATTCTAGTTGGGATGGTCACAAGTGGATTGAAAGTATTTGAATTCATGCTTGAAATATTGTAGCACATAACCATACATTCAATTAATGAATTCAAATGACATTAGGGTTTAGTATTCTACCCAATTTATGTGGGAATCCCCATAACCACTAAATTCAGAATACATCAAAATCCCAATCCTCGAGGTATGCCTCCTTGGGGAGTGTGTATACCACCTAGATTGGTGCGGATCAAAGTTGGTAAAAATCAGGATTAAGACTAACTATCCATGATCCCCATTATTCATTATCATCTAGGTATCTCATACCAAATAATGTATGACTCCCTATTAGCTTTGGTTTCTAAAATACATGAAGCAAATCCTTGGGGATACTACATCATTATTTTAGTTAAGTGTGACCCACCAACTGGCATTGCATGACAACCATTGTGGGCAGCTCCTCCTTGGGGAGTGTCCCCCCGCCCCGTCTCACTAACACTATCCATAGGAGATCCATATCTAGTAACCAGACAAATAAAAGCCCTCCGTGGAGAACGGCCATTCTCAATATGGCGCGAGGCTAATACTTTCCTTACAATGGACATATGGTGGAAAACCATGGGGGTTTCTAAATTTAAATGCCCCGCTCCCACTTCATATTTTAGAATTGAAGATTTCCTTATAGGTATATGGGCCCACATTCATAGACATCAAATCATCTCATGTTATGACCAATGATTGGTGTCAAGTCAAGTTATTTTAAGGAAAGTCCAGTTTCTAAGACTAGTGTTACCAATGGGTTCATCTCATGGGTCCACCAACACTAATTAGAACTCTTTCCAAAAATTAATTTGATTTGACCAATTTTGAAAATTGCTATGTTTTGATTAGATTTGGAAACTTTCTAAAACAAGCATTCATCCATAAATAGAAAGTGCTAAAATTAGAAACTAGTCATCTCCTCCACATGGCCTAAATGGAATAGACTTCTTGGAATTCTAGACTTTCCAAAACTTTGGGAA
Source organism: Umbellularia californica (assembly GCA_028538565.1). Classification (NCBI taxonomy): domain Eukaryota; kingdom Viridiplantae; phylum Streptophyta; class Magnoliopsida; order Laurales; family Lauraceae; genus Umbellularia; species Umbellularia californica. The sequence goes on from JAPQWN010000002.1 coordinate 28,708,794, forward strand.
TCCTCAAACTCTTTGGGCATCTCCAAAACGCTTTTGGTAATCTTCAAACTCTTTGATATGGAGATGCTCATGTGAGAGCATCTCTCACCTTATATGAGAGATAGGGGTGGGGGCTCGTGAGAGATGCTCTCATAGGAGCATCTCCCATATATATATTTATATGTATATAAGAAAATATTCAAGTGAGAACTAGTTCTCACCTATTATATGAGAACTTTTTTGCAGGGCCCAACTAGCAACCCATCCAAACCTTGCAACCAATAGGAAACCTCCTGATAATCACCAATCCCAAGGACTGGCAAACGTTCGAATGGATTGAACCGTTGGATCGAGGGTTGAATATTTTTTTGAATATGAAGCCATTAAACTTGTGGGCTACGGATGAAAGGGGCATGGGTTCGGGGTCAAACTTGATACGTGGGGTGGTCTCACATAGATCTTTCCATCCCCCCAGTCCCATCTCCAAATGGGGCCCACAATTGGGCCCTACAAAAAAAGTTCTCACATAATATGTGAAAACAGTTCCCACCTGAATATTACCTATATGTGTGTGTGTGTGTGTGTGTGTGGTTTTCCTCTTATTCAGTTTATATCTCATAAGCAAATGCGTTTTGAGGATATTGAAGGGCCGAGAAATTGTGTACATCAAAGGCATGTCAGTATAAGTGATCAAATCTCCACTTCAAATGGATATTACATCTTGACATTCTAATATGCAATCATTATAACTATCCAATATTTAGTTACAACCATAACATTGGTATCGTTGCAGACGAATAAAAGGTTCTATTACAGAACCTGTAACTTGAAGAAGACGAAAAAAGGGCTCTGGCCAGGTTCTGTCCATGTCCGAATTGAAGAAGAAGAAGAGGGAGAATGTAAGATTTAAAATTTAAAATTTTAAAATTTTATGCCTAATCAGTTGAAAGGAGTAATCAGTTATGAAAATATCTGAGGTGGCGTATCTATGGACCTCTCGCCATGAGGTGTCATATCTAAGGACCTCTCGCCAAAATATGCCTTAGAGGAAAAGTTGATGGACTGAAGGCCTTATAAGACCTCTATGAGGGACTTTTTGCTAATTTACTCTATTTTTTTTTATCTCTATTTAAGAATTTACTTCAATTGGATTCATTCTCATATAAATAATCATAAGAAGATAAGTTTTTTATATTTATTCATGGTAGATAAACTCTATTTGGATAAAGAATTTGTGTAATAGTGGAAAACAAAAAGGAAGTGATTTTGAGCAGGTTAGATTTCAAGTATAAGCATCAATAATTGAATAACAAAATAATGTATAGTTGCATTAGTACATTTCAAATATATATATATATATATGGAAAATATTCACGCGCATCCATCCCTCACCATATTAGGTGAGGGACAACATAATAGGGCCAACTTTATGATACATCCGAACCATCTACACACATGGGACCCCCAAATTATATTGGACCCGTCAAGTTTTCACCTATTTGAATAAATTAGACCGTTGGATCGAGGGTCGGATTTTTTTCTTTAATATAAAGTCATTAAGTTTATGGGCCACAGATGAAGAGGTTAGAGGCATGTGATTGACCACAAACTTAGTATATGAGCCCATCTAAGATGTTTCTTTCCATCCCCCCCAAGTCCCATGATTAGTGGGACCCTGGGTGGGCCCCATTAAGTTTTTCCCTCGCCATATGGTGAGGGAATGATGCACATGGATGTCCCTCTATATATTAAAGCATAAAAAGATTCTAAATATGGTGCTGGACCTTTCTTATACATGTAACATATAAGGTGAACTTCAAAACTTTATTATTCAAAAGCATAAAGAAAATCAATAAGAGTGCACCATATCTACAATCTAAACCATTCAAAAACATGGTCCCACTAGTTTTTGTCTCCTTAAAAATATTTCTTCTATTGGGTTTATTTTAACATTGATGATAATGATTACAAGACAAAAAATACAACTATACTTCTTTATCCATGATGGATAAAAATCCGGTTGAGTTAAGAATTTATGAAACAATAAAACGCAAATAGAAGTTGATATAGAGCGATTAGATTTCAATATATATGAGTCACAAAGATTGAAAATACATAATAACCTATGGTGGAACAGTACATCTACCCAATGTATATAAATAAATTCTTGCTTGCAAAAGAGGAGGGTTCTTTGTTTCTTCTTCTTTTTTACTTGTACCTGGGTGTCGGGCTTTCTGCAACCTACAAGTCTTTCTCCACCAAGCCGTAGTCTCTGTGTGTCTCCTCTTCTGCTCTTTTATCACAATATTTGGAGGAAGTGTAGATAGGTTTTAATGATGATTTCCTCCTCCAATCTCCAATCAAGCCTTTTGTATTTATCCTCCTTTTCTTCCTTTCTTATCCTTATTCATTTCAAATTATGGACAATGGACCCGGATGGTTTATGCTTACTATACCGGAAGACGGCTTCTGCTCCACCACTGACAATATAATTCCCCATTTTAACCTGCATACGTATTGGTCATTTGCAAGGCTAGTATCACAACAATTATTTGTTTCAAATATTGAGGAGTGGGCTCCATCGGAGCGATGGTACTGAAAAATATTTATGTTGTCTCTACTAATGCCTCAAGGTTTTGATAGGAATGGTTAGTAGAGAAAGCTTAATGAGGTATAAGAGCCGGTCGTTCTCGAGTTCTAATCCCAGAAGGAATAACTCGATGCTGAAAAAAAATAAAAATAAAAATAAAAAAGGTTGCCAAAAGTGTGCCACCAGGTTCTACTTTGTTAAGGAGTGGGCTCCACCTGAGGGGGAGTATTGAAAAGTATTTATGCCGTCTCTAATAACGCCTTGAAGTTTTAGTGGAATCAATTAGCTAGTGGAGGAAATTAAATATCAAACGACTTCTTTTTTCATTGACCTCAACTACAAAAAAGAGGCTTTTAGAAACGGTTTTTTTCACCGCTGAAAGTGTTTCTTTCGTGACACATTGTTTTTCACTGCTAAAAGGTTATTTTTATGTTATATAGTCGATTTTGAGTATAAAAAGGCACTTTAGCAACGATTTAAAAAAAATCACTAAAAGTTTCTTACTTGTTTAGTGAAATAACCAGCGCTATATTCGATGAACTATACATCGATGTGGAGCTTCACTGAAGTCTCCCTAAATTGACTGAAAATACGTACTCCACGTATTCTCCAGAATTCTTAAGACTTTTTTAATCTCTTGTTCACAATAAGTGGAGTTGATATTGCAATTGGTCATGTTAAACTTTTCCAAAACATCGTTGCATATTTCTTTTGCCACTAAAGTAAGCTCTTAGGCCCATAGTTCACCTCAAAACCTACGAAGGGTGTAAGCTTTTTGGCTCTTTCATCTTAAATTTGACACAGAAATGCTTTTATGGATAGCTTCAGTTTCTTCTTTATCATCTTTTGTGAGTAAGGGATCATTGTTGGGGATTGGATTTTCAAAGTAGTAAAGAAGGTTCTAAATTTCATTACTAGAATCCGACATCAGATATTATTAAAAATAAAATATCATTTATTTATACTTCTTAGTGTAAATCTATTTGAGATAGTATGGAAGGGTGTGTGGGCTTGGGCTTGGGCTTGGGAACTTATTGAGGAGCCTTGTCTTATGCCATTTATTGAGGCTAATTGGGTTGACCGAATACCCAATATCTATTTGAGTTGGATTGGCTTCCTTCTTCCTTAGGGCTAGTTTGGTAATTTACTAATATAGTAAAAGTCAAGTAAAGCCACTATTTTTCGGACAAAATATCACATCAAAAGCACTTTAATTTAAAACTCCCTCCATCATTTTCGAAAAAAAATAAAATAAAAAGGTAATCACCTTTATCCACTAAAATACAAAACAAAAACTCTACTTCCTCGTACAAAAAGTAAAAAAAAATCTATAAAAAACAACTAAAACAAAATACCATCGTAACCCATTTATATTTTATTATTTCTTCAAAATCAACTTTATTTCACTTGACTCGATTAGTAGAGTTGCCAGAATGAATAATGGGCAAAAGAAGGAAAAATGGGACGGGTAGCCAAATGTAAAATTCAAATCTCCAACAATCATTTCAAGATTGACGAAAATCTACAAATCACATTATCAAGATCGAAGAGCTACTTAAAAGTTAAACAAATTTATTAGTGCATTATTTTATATCATAGTCCACTAGTGGTTAAAGGATCTAAATCCTTGTAACTCAAGGGCAATGAACTGTGTGGGTTTGAATGATCAAAATTAAGTTCATTAGAAGAAACAGAAACAACTAAGCTTACAACCGAAAGGAGAAAAGATCTGATGCTGTCCTCAAGATGGTGTAAGACAGCAACTTACCATCTTAATTGTCACATGTGTGTGGTACCTTTACTCCACCAAATCACGCATATCAAACACCATTTTACAACTTCGCCAAATACAAACAATAAAAAAAAAAAAATCATATTCACTAACTCCATGAATTGGAGTTCAACTATGGACTCTAATCTCAATCATATTCATCTTGCTTTGAACTTCATTAAAAAAAAAAAAAAAAAAAAAGTTACTATAAAAACTTTGCCTATGATGATTTGGGATGTAAATGGGTATCCGATTCTCCGATTCCCCGGAAATTCCGAACCGTTAAAAAACGAGCCTGATCCTTATTTAGGCCCCAATAAATAAATGGGTCCGGGTCTAGTTCCACCATGGTTCGGACCTGTGGACTTAAGACCCGACGTGTTACCTCAATTTTTGAAAATCTATTCTAAAAGCCATGTTCTTTTAATATGATTCTCTACTTAGACCCGAACCCAGATCCAGACCCAAACCCATCTCATATATGGTTCCGGTTCCGGTTCCGGAGCCGAAAAACAGATTCTGAAATGGTTTCGGGTCGGGATCCGTTTCCACCTTCTCCTTAACGGTTCCAGTTCCGGGTCCACCATGAACCCCGACCGGAACCGACCCATTTACAAACCGAATGATGATCTTCTTGAGATGACTTCTTTCCTTCTTTTATTTCCTCAAGCGTCCAGGTCATCATATTATCCTCCATGGTATATAATTAACCCAATGATGTATCAAAGTAAAAAATTTAAGCCAGGTTTTGCACCCAGTATAGATTAAATCAAATGGTACATCTCAGTCCATAAAATAAAATAAAAAAAAAATAAAAAAAAAAAAAAAGAAAGAAAGCCAAACATTATCTTGTAATCAATACTCAGTATAACCCTCCAAAAGTGTCACAAAGAAAGAGAAAATAAGTAACAAGAAAATTGGTAAGAAAATCCTCACGCTGCCCGGAGATGTAAATGCGTTTCCATCAAATGAATGCAAGTGAAAGCCAATATTCATGCACCTATGCAATGCGGGCTATACGATTTTTTTATTGCTCGCATCAAATCAGCAGAAGTTCGAGAAGCTCCGGGAGCCGTTACTCCCCGGCGAGATCGCGAAATGCCAGAGCCTCCGGACAGCGTTGACCCGATTCTTCCGACACAGAAACTCCTCGGCATAAACCCTCTCCACCCTCCGATTCACATCGTGCAAGAACACGTGCGTCACCCCCTCCCCCTTCCGACTCCTCGCCATCACCGCCGCCGAGTAGATCGCACCCATCCTCCCCGGCAAGTCTCCGGCGTAGCCCCTCGGCGCATCGATCATGATCAGATCCCACTCCCTCTCATACACCTCGTCCGGCAGGTCGCTGAGCGCCAGCTGGCACCGGACATTGCCCTTGAGGGAGGCGGCGGAGGGGAGGAGGCAGGAGGGCTCGGAGCGGTAGGCGGAGAGGAGGCGGTTGGCGTCGGAGAGGCGCGTACGATAGCGGACGGTGTGGGCACGGAGGGACGGGGCGTCTTTTAGCACGGACTGGACCCACCTGGGGTCCTCCTCGAGGAATAGGGTGGTGCCACGTGGATTGAAGGAGGACCACATGAGGGAGTCGTGGCCGAGGCCGAAGACGAGGAAGTTGCAGGGGGAGAGGCGGCGAAGGACGTCGAAGGAGACGCGGATCTCCGCCAGGGACTGCTGGGGGACGGTGGCGGAGGTGGCGTAGTGGAGGACGGCGTCACGCTGGAGTGAGGTGGCGGCAGTCGGATCTGTGGAGGAGGAAAAGGAGGAGCAGGCGAATGGACGGTCGGATGTGAGCTTGGAGATGGAGAGGATGAGGGACCCACCTAGGAGGCTAAAGGTTGCTAGGGCTAGGAACCATGGTTTCTCAGCTAAGGTGAGACGGATCATGATCTCTGTCTGATCCTTGATGCTGCTATGTGACTTGTTTTGGGTTCCCTCTCCCTCTTCCTCTCTTCCTCTTTCTCACTTTAACTTCGAACTCGTGAGTGGTTTTGGGGTGGGGAGCTTTTGTCAATGATAAGACTTCCCACAACAGAGAAGATGATTAGGGCTCCATCCATAATTTTAAGGTGGACCGTCATGTTTTTCTCCTCTCCTCTTCTATTCTCTTCTCTATTATTGGATGAACATGGCTCTACCTTCAACCTGAAAAAAAAAATAAATAAATAAATAATATATATATATATATATATATATTAAAAGGGATGTAATTTGAGTTGGGCCAAATTTGAAATTGGACGAATTTGGATGTGGCATGGACAAGGGTATTTTAGTGTCCATTAATGGAGTTGCAAATTGATATCCAGTCATCCACAAAGTCTTTGGCTCTGAATAAAGAAGTTATGGAACCTGCTTTTTGGATATGATAGAAAGTTGAATTCAAGTCTAGATCTAACCACATAGAAGTGGGAACGCTCTGGATCCAGATCTTGTGCTGCAGGAATATTACAATACTCCATGACCCTTTTAGCATGTGCCACTTGTAATAGTTAATCTAATCGGTCATGTCTTAACAAATCTGAAAAGATCTTAGTATTTTATATTTATCCAATAAAAAATATCAGATTAATTAGGTTGACAGCTATTCATGGAAACTTGAATTTTTATATACTGACGTTCCGATTATTAGCTTGGAATTAGACTGCTAACGAGGAATAGAGGGCTGGCCTTGTAGATAAGGCTCCCGCAAACCTGGTGGGAGCCCTTTATTTCCTATGTCTTGGCCCGTGGGCCAATCTAATTTGGGAGTTTGGCGTTTGAAAACTTTAAGAAATAAGCTCTCGATTGATGAATTAGAGCTTATTTGAGCATGTGGTTTTAGAGCTTATTTATAAATTGGAGACTTTGCCTCTGAAAAAAAATAATTTAAGTGAAGGGAACCTGCCTTTTTTAAAGAGCTTTTTTGGCTAAAAGAGATGGATGTGATTAGTGCAAATTTTTGGATGAAAATGACGTCATAAAATTTTCAAAATGGATACAAGTGGAGGGTTCTACATTGTAATTTTTAAAAAGTGGGCTCAATTATTACAATTCTTAAAGGTGGACCTAAATACCTCATGAATTAAGCGTTTTCTTTTCTTTATACTTTACCACATATAGTGCTAATTATAAATTAGATTTTAAAAATTAGAGTTTTATTTTAGGTCCAAACTCACGAAAAAACGGGCAAGGCTTCTCAATGAACCCCTACTTTCGAGGACCTAAATTCTAAAGGGCTGAAAGTAAATGCCCCTTTGTTTTATAGGTTTTCTCCAAAACTTACTATAATACAAGCTCGGTGTACCATCATATTGATCACCTATAAAATATGTGATTTAAAACTAATAAAAAAATATCAATTGTTTTATAGCAATCAATCTAATAATGAGCCCAACTCCTATTGAAATGAAACTTCTAGAAAGAGGGGCCAACATTTATATTAAGCGGTTTAAATATTAATACATAGATCACATTCAAAAGCGTTGGGAATTACTCATGAATCTAGACCAGAGCCGGAAAAAGACAACTCGACCTGACCCGCACATGACCCACATATTATAGGGTCAATCTGTTTAATCCACGTAACTCGTTTTTCTTTTTCTTGCAACTAAAACTTATACTCAATACTTAATTCCCTGGTGTGTAACTTTTTATTTTGATATGATGTTTTTTTTAATGAAAACTTTATCTTATTTCTAAGTTTTATTATTCTATTTCTATAGTCGCTATTTAAAATATATATACCATACTTAATGTAATGCCCCACCCTTCACACATGCATGATATTGTCCCACCCTACACGCATGCATGATATTGTCCGCTTTGGCCCACTGGCCTCATGGTTTTGCTTCTGATGGGCCTTAACCTATCAAAAGGCCTCATGCAAAGTAAGAGTGTAAGCTCTACATATAACCCCATTCACTTTCTTCTCTATAGTCGATGTGGGACTCCGGGGTGTCACACTTAAAGTGTAAAATAATTCATTCTCTTTCTTTTTTTCTCAAGTAGGCCCTTTGTTAGCTACTTAAGAACATTTCTGTGTGCTCTTTCCTCTTACGAGGATGGTGGATATGAGGAAATGGATATGACATAAACAACATAAATAATCAAGTAAGGGCTGAGTTCATGCTATTTTCCACATTACTTTCTCCTTAAGCTACAAAAAATAAGAGAAAAGGCCAATAGTGGGATCATGATCTAGGTTTGATACTAAATTCCCAACATAATATCGGTCGAGACTAGATTTGGGTTAAGATTCTATATGAAGCAAATCAACGTTAGGCTTATCATAACTCACATGGAGCTTGTCCATATTGCCCATCATTATAGGTTTTAAATTGCATCAATAGGATTTAGAAAGTTAAGGATTGTTCATTTTTATCTAATCTCATTTTTACGAATTAACTTATCGATTTGGGTGTAATTTAAAATTTAGGTATGGTTAGAGCCATAGGGGACTCTTGTTAAAAAACTTAAAAAGTTTTGATGTAGGTTATGCGGGTTAACTAGGTGGTCGGACTGGGTTGTCCAACAGCGGGCGCAGGTTAGGAGTATCCAGCCTGTTTAATAAACCAGTCTGACCCATTTAGCCCGACTCAACCCATTTGCCACCTCTAAATAGGGTCATCAACAATCTTTATTAGATTAAAAAGATGCATAGCGCCTTGGACATCAGTTCGGATCCTCAACGGTTATAATGTGAATATGTAGCACTTCTCTAAAACTCCATCTTAAGGTCCACGAATAGATAATTTAGACTGTTCAAGATGAATGTCATCCCTTCTAAGACCAATATATCTGCAAGTTTCAGTCCAAATGGAGTGGGTCCCGCCGTATAATTAAGCACCATGAAAGGAACATGATTAGCACCACATCAACATCAATGCCACATCAGCGCCAATCATACTTCTTGCACATACCTGTTTTTTCAATCCCGTCGTCCTTTCATAGTTGGCACTCATCTAGGTGGGCCATCTCACCATCTCACCTTAACATTTTTCTACTCATGTATAAATATAGAGAATTTTGTTTAGGCGTGAACCGTCTGCACACAAAGATACTGCCTTTGGCCTATGGGCTGGCCCACATGTGGTCATGCCGATCATTGGGAGGGTGAGAGAGATAGAAAATTGTGTAATTAAAGTCCCTAATAATATATTTTTACTAGCAACAACACCCCATGCTAAAATTAAGATATTAAAATTTGAATTTATAAGATATTAAAATTAATTATAAACATATAAGAATATATTCATGCATATTTATATAAAAACAGTTAACACATCTTCAATCACAAATACAAGTGATCAACATCAACAACAAACTATTACAAAGATAAAGCTAAAAAATCCATTCAACAACAACATAAAAATAATAATAACAGCAATAATTACTAAAGAAAATATAGAAAAGCGAATTTTGTTAATATATATAATATTAGTAATAAGAAATGCACTCGAGTTTTTGTTACCCATTGATAATTTCAAAGCCCAATAAAACAAAGCCATCCATTTGGACTTGTTTGTGCAACAAGAGGATTCTAGTTTATGCAGATTTTTATTTCCTGATGAGAATGGAATTTTGTACTTTCATAGAAAATCGAAGTCCTCTCTATTAAGGAAAAATGATTCATTTTTTTCTTCTATGCAAGGAAAATACATCACACCAAACAACATAATATTGTTAACAAAGAAAATCATAAAAATGTGCAATCCTCTCGTTGCACAAATGCACCATTTTTTTTATTTTCACATACGCCAATGGTCATTTCAATCCCTCCGCACAAATTTCTTCTCTACCCCTTTGAAGCAGCACCAATACCATTTTAGAACTGATCAAACTGTTTTTTAACCCTAGATTTTTAAAAAAATGTATAAACAACTTAACTTTAAAAGCCATAAATTATGAGATTTTAAACCACATACTAGTGTTATTTGATCCTAGTAATAATTGACCCCACCTTGGATCAATGTATATATCTCTTAATTATGAGTCCATGTGGGCCCACGGAAGTGTAATTTATGGTGGGCCAAACATAGGGTCATATGTCTATATAATCAAATCAGAAAATGATGCCTTTAAGATTCAACAAAAAAAACTCTAACCTCAAAACATTTTTATCATAAGCCCATCTATGAGGTGGTCTACCAGAAGGCCGGGCCTGATTTTCCTTCACATGTGACAATCTTTAGAAACTAAAAGAAAATGATATTTTTAATGAAAAATTTATTATTGCGAATTGTTGAAAGGTGGGCCCCAAATATAAAAAATAAAAAGATGACAATCTTGAAAAGATGAAAGATAGATGGTGTTGAAAGAGAGAATAACTGTAGCAAAATAAAGAGATTTTAGGGGATATTGATTGAGAGATTTTATGAGCCCACCTCCCCGTTTGCTTTAATATATATAAATGGCAGAACTACCATGTAGTGTCGCTACATGGTAGTATGGTGCAGCGCCCATGTCAAAAACATGGGTGGGGCCCACCTTTGGAAAATCCAAATCTCTTATTAGCTCTAGTACCATTGTAGTGATCAAATGATAAATTATTATTCAAATTAGTGACATGGCCATCGTTGGATCAACTAAACTTGGAATCTGTGATTAACTTTCTTTACTTTTCTCTTTTTAATGAGCAAAAATGGAAGGAGCCTCTTATGTGTGAATTTTGGTGATCAATCCATCAGTTGGCCCACTGAAATAGACTTTGAATATTCAAATACAAACCATACAATGGGTCTTAGGGCTATGGAGCGGTTTGGATTTTCCGAAGGTAGGCCCCACCCATGTTTTTGACATGGGTGCTGGCACCTATTTTTAAAGTGCATGGGTCCCTCTGACCCCAAATAAGAGGGAAGGTGCATGCTCTCTTTCCATTTGTGCGCACTCTTTTCCAGGGTGTGTACATGCTCTTTTCCCATGTGTGTGGGCTCTCTCGTGGATCCAGCCCCTTTGGCTGAGGTTAAAAAACAAAGGAAAAGGAAATGACCAGAGGGAGGGTGACTGCCCTATGGGGCTCACTTGATATTTTGATTTTCTTATTGGATGCTTCTCTCTAATTCAAAGCTGTGCACAAAGCAATAAGTAGTCTCGTAGCAGAAAAGGGAAGAAAAGAAAAAAAGGGCAGGAAGAAAAAGAGACTGGTGAGGAATACCAATCGTCCAAGAACCCCATAAGCAGACAGCACACTGTGCCCACGAGTCATGACCGGAAAGATTTTCACCTGTAAGCAGACAGCACATTCTGCGCATGAGTTCCAGCTTGTGGGGCCAAACTTTGATTCTTTCGTATAATTAAGGGCAGGGCAGATGGAATGGAATATTTTTAGGAGGAATTCTAAAAACGATTCACCCATTTTGTCTCTATGTTTTTAGGGCGTGGAGCCCACTTTGAGTCAATTCAATCATTTGGCACGTACTATTCCGTGAATTGGGATAAAGCCCAAATTTGGGTTGGATTGAAATCACAAAAAAGTGACGCTAAAAATTATTAAACTTTGTGGCCATGGATAAAGGGGTTAGTATGATCTAATGGAGTTGAAAATTTTTATATAAGTTGATCTCATGTAGATTATTTAATTCAACGGCATTCCATAGTTGTTGTACACCGTAGTGGGCCCAAGTGGGAGGGGCACTTTCTGTAAAACAAAAAAAAACCCTCCCTAGGAAGTTTTCTAGCGCTCATCATCTTGTAATATTACTTTTCATGTAAATCTTAGTCCCATCAAATTATCCTAACCTATGATTTAAAAATCTTAAATTTCACTTATTTTTTCTTTGTAAGTTCAGTACAATTTATTGGTGAGTGAAAGTACAATCAACGTAAAATTATTCCTGATCACAGGGGATTTAAAGGGGAAGGTGAGCCCTACTATGAGAAAATTCTTCACACTGACGTACATGAACTTTTTGACCAGGGGAACTTTCTCCTAGGCCTGCCGTGAATTTCGGAGGGTCCTGGGCGCCAAACCTTTTTGCCGGACGGATCAAAAAGAACATCCACATATGAGAATTTCTCACTTCATAACTGGTGCGGCCCCTTCAATCAATCTTAGTTGGATTGTCATAAAGCCCAAATTTGAAAATTTGATACTCTTCTAATCACCCCCACCATCATTATCAAAGCGTTGTCCCAACTATGATGGGGTTGACTATATGTTTCTCAATTTCGATCGATCTTGGCCGAGATTCTCAGATAAGTTACACTTCCTTATATTTATTTTTACCGCATCTATCCACGTCCTCTTTGGCCTACTCCTTTTCTTCAGTGGGCAATCAACCTTTATGACCAAACTTTTCCCTACCCGCACTGTTACTGGCATACATTGTACATGCTTTCTCTAATATTATCCCCTGTTGTTACTACCCCTAAATGCTCACGAAAGCGCTCATTTCTAATTTTATCATTTCTAGTTTTACCACGCATCCACCTCAACGTTCTCATATCTACTGCATCCATTTTGTACATATGCTACTTCTTGATTGGCCAACATTCTATTCCATAGGTCATAACCGGTCTAATCGCTGTCCTGTTTAATTTTCCTTTCAATCTCGTTGGCATTTGTCGATCACAAAGAACTTTAGAAGCAAGTCTCCACTTCAACCATTCCGCTTTTATCATATGTTCGACATCTTCATCAATCTCCTCATCGTTACTAATTATAGAGCCAATGTAGCATAAAGAATCACGTTGTGGTATCCCATAGTCTTCAGTTCTCATAATTGTTTCAGCCCTTTCTATATGCCCATTGAAGTTACAATTCTTATATTTCGTCTTTGTACAACTTATTGTAAAGCCTTTGGATTCTAAAGCATTTCTCCATCTCTCGAGTTTTGCATTCACACCATTTCTTAATTCATCTATCAACAGAGTATCATCTACAGATAACATACACCAATGTACCTCTTCTTGAATATGAGCAGTTAACTTTTTCATCATCAGTGTAAAGAGATAAGGGCTTAAGACTAACCCTGATGCAAACAGGATACTCTTCTAACCGTTGGTAGGTACGTGAACAAGAGTGAGTGTGTTCTCCAATATTGTAGCCAGGTCGTGGATTTAGAGATTCAGGCCGTTGGTAGGTATGTAGTTTTGGGTCCAAATTTCTGATAGCCAGGCCGTGAGGTCGATAATTTGCATTCCATACCAATAGGTCTGAATTAGGGTTGCAAATGGATCTTTGATCCTCTGGTGCCTGTTATCCGAATAAATCAAGTCTGAAACTCAATTTTGGTTTAGATATATACTAGTGGAGCCTTGCACGTGCAATGCACTTGCAAGGAACATACTCTTTCAGTATGATATTCTGAAAAAAATAAAGTCATTGAAAAACTCAATAGTAACTATCCAAATGGAGAATGACCATGTAACAAATTAAGTAATTTACAATCATTCATTATTCTTATGAAATTTAGTAAAAGCTTCAATAGAAAAAAGTAAGAAGAAGATTGAATAACAATATATATGGAAAGAAACTGATTTAAAAAAAAGTTGAAAACTAACATTTTCTGGCCATACATAATTAGGCAAAACACTCACTAATTTCAATATAGATCGATAGTCCAGCCTATTTCCCATTAGAATTTGTCTAAAACTTAGCGCCAAATACATACCAAATTCAATGAAACAAAATACTAACCAACCAAAATAATACCCAACTCATAGCTTTAAACGAATCAATAACAAATCACAAGGATTCCAATCAATCTTTGGCATTCTCATCCCTTCCTCTGACAAGCAAATTGTGTCTTTACAGTCATTGGGATTGAAGTTGTAATTTTTTATACATGAAAATCTCAACTGAAATTTCTCATTTAAGTTCTTACATTTTATACATATATATAATATAATAATACGAAGTGGGGCCCACATATGTATAGTTCTCTTGTATTTTATATATATAATATAATAATACTAAGTGGGTCCACAGATGTCTAAATGTAGAGAAAAAGCATGACAAGTTCTTCTACTAAGTGGGGCCCACGGACGTGTAGTTCTCTTTTATTTTATATATATATATATAATATAATAATACTAAGTGAGGCCCACATATGTGTCGAGAAAAAGTATGACAAGCTCTTCTCTTTTATTGGGGCCCACATGTGTAGTTCTCTTTTATTTTATATATATATAATATCATAATACTAAGTGGGGCCCACAAATGTATAGAGAAAAAGCATAACACTTTTTTCTATTTTATAATAAGGGCATAGATATTATATGATTATTATTATGATATAATAAGAATATATTATTATATTATATTATATTATAATATTTGAGAGGGGCCACAGGGGTGTAGTGAAAAAGTATGTAACTTCTCTTCTCTTTTATAATAAGGGTATAGATATAGATTTTATATTATTATATAATAATAATATATTATTATTATTATATTATATTATAAGATTTGGGGGTGGCCCCACAAAGGTGTAGTAAAAAAGTTTGTAATTTCTCATCTTTTATAATACTATAGATATAGATATAGATATAAGATATAAGATATAAGATAAGATAAGATAAGATAAAATTGTAGATAGATTATAATATTTGAGGGTGGGCCCCATAAAGGTATAGTGAAAAAATTTGTAATTTTTCATAATAATATATTATTATATTACACTATTTGGGGGTGGGCTCCACAATGGTGTAGTGAAAAAGTTTGCATTATAATATTTGGGGTTGGGCCCCACAAAGGCATAGTGAGAAAGTTTGCAATTTCTCATAATAATATGTTATTATATTTCAGGGTGGGCCCCACAATGGTGTAGTGAAAAAGTTTGCATTGTAATATTTTAGGGTAGGCCCCACAAAGGTGTAGTGAAAAAGTTTGCAATTTCTCAAAATAATATATTATTATATTATATTATAATATATGGGGGTGGGCCCCACAATGGTGTAGTGAAAAAGTTTGCAATTTCTCATAATAATATATTATTATATTATATGATACTATTTGGGGGTGGGCCCCACAATGGTGTAGTAAAAAAGTTTGTATTATAATATTTAGGGTTGGCCCCAACAAAGGTGTGGTAAAAAAGTTTGCAATTTCTCATGATAATATATTATTATATTTGAGGGCGGGCCCCACAATGTTGTAGTGAAAAAATTTGCATTATAATATTTTAGGGTGGGCCCCACAAAGGTGTAGTGAAAAAGTTTGCAATTTCTCAAAATAATATATTGTTATATTATATTATAATATATGGGGGTGGGCCCTACAATGGTGTAGTGAAAAAGTTTGCAATTTCTCATAATAATATATTATTATATTATATGATACTATTCGGGGGTGGGCCCCACAATGGTGTAGTAAAAAAGTTTGCATTATAATATTTGGGGTTGGCCCCAACAAAGGTGTGGTGAAAAGTTTGTAATTTCTCATAATAATATATTATGATATTACATTATAATATTTGGGGGTGGGCCCCACAATGGTGTAGTGAAAAAAGTATGCAACTTTCCCTCTTTTATAATTGTAGTAGATAGTAGATAGTAGATAACAGATATTTGGAGGTGGGCCCCACAATGGTGTAGTGAAAAAGTTTGCATTATAATATTTTGGGGTGGACCCCACAAAGTTGTAGTAAAAAATTTTGTAATTTCTCAAAATAATATATTTTTATATTATATTATAATATTTGGGGGTGTGCCCCACAATGGTGTAGTGAAAAAGTTTGTATGACATAGATAGATAATAAGGGTATAGATATTATATTATTATTATTATTATTATAATATAATATATGATTATATTTTATTATAATATTTTGGGTGGGCCCCACAGTAGTGTGGCGAAAGAACCATGCAATATAGCCTCTTTTATAATAGTAGATAGATAGATAGATATAATATTTTGGGTGGGCCCCACAATGGTTGGGTGAAAAGGATATTATATTATTATTATTATTATTATTATATAATAGTATATTATTATATAATAGTATATTATTATAATATTTGGGGGTGGGCCCCACAATGGTGTAGTGAAAAATAATATTTGGGGTTGGCCCCAACAAAGATGTGGTGAAAAAGTTTGTAATTTCTCATAATAATATATTATGATATTACATTAAATATTTGGGGGTGGGCCCCACAATGGTGTAGTGAAAAAAATATGCAACTTTCCCTCTTTTATAATAGTAGTAGATAGTAGATAGTATATAGCATATTTTTGGAGGTGGGCCCCACAATGGTGTAGTGAAAAAGTTTGCATTATAATATTTTGGGGTGGGCATCACAATGGTGTAGTGAAAAAGTTTGTATGAGATAGATAGATAGATATAATATTTTTGGTGGGCTCCACAATGGTTGGGTGAAAAAGATATATAATAATAATATATTATTATATTTTATTATAATATTTTGGGTGGGCCCACAATGGTTGGGTGAGAAAGATATTTTATTATTATTAATAATATATTATTATATTTTATTATAATATTTTGGGTAGACCCCACAATGGTTGGGTGAAAAAGATATTATATTATTATTATATATAATAATATATTATTATATATAATAATATATTATTATATTTTATTATAATACTTTGGCTGGGCCCTACAGTGGTTGGGTGAAAATACTTGGCAACTTTGCCGCTTTTATAAGGGTAGATAGATAGGTAATTGGATCCAGATTGGAAACCTTAATCGGATGCACTTAGAGATCGAGTCCGAATCTAGATCTATACAAGTTCCAGCCTAATGACCCGAAACCTAACTTATCTTACAAATAAGGACAGACTAGCCGTTTTAGGACTTGAGAGGCCTATAAGCTGTTGAGGTTTTGTGTATTTTGTCACCTGTTTTCCTTTCTTCACGATTTAAATTGAGCTGGATATGGGCATAGTAAACAAATTCCTTAAATTGAGTTGGACTTTGGAAGGTAATCATGCAAAATTGATTGTTGATTCATGCATTCTATTCTTCTTGGGTTCATTACATTCTAGACTAGATGTATGGATTATCAATACAGAGGAGGGACTTATTATATTAAATTGGTCTACTGCTTCCTTCTTAGTGATAAAAATAAAATAAAATAAAAAATTCATCATCATCAAAGCCTTATCCCAATTATGTTGAATCAGCTATCAGAACTACATAATTGTTAGAAATTTGGACCCAAAACCTTTTAACTGCATTTGAAACTAAAACCGAGTCCAGAAACTTTAACTGCAATTGGGACGGGATCCTGAACCATTAAATTCACTGTCTCTGAATTGGATTTGGATCCGGATCCATCTTTTACAAAGTGGATTTGGATACAACATGGTTCCGCTCCAAACACGACCTGTTTGCAAAGAGATCTAGATTGGCATGGGCCCACATCTCTCTCCCACTATTTTGAGCCCTGCAGAAACAAACCCAACTTCGGATCTTATATCAAAACTTTCCTTCATTTTATATGGTCTATATAAGGATATTAGTGCATCTCTTCGGATCTGAAATGCAACTAAACCTGCACCAATCCATTAGTGCTAGAGCAGCCTGACAGAGATCATGCATCTCGATGGCCAACATAGCTCAGGAGATTATAACCATATACACAAGCACATCCATACAAGTCTTTTTAAGGAGAGGTCCAGCCTCTTAAGGCCCTCCTTGGGATCAATATATACTCGCCACCCCATCCCACCCCCCAGGCCACCTCTTCAACTGCCATCATTACTCAGGTATGCAATGGAGTCAAGGTATGTGTTTAAATATCAGATGTTACATGTTTTATTAAAATCTATCCTATGAAATATATAGATCCAATTAAAGATATGTCAGTAGCAAACTAACAAAACTACCCCATGAATCCAAACCAAAAACCTCCTTGAGAGGCAATTTCATTCCCAACCTTTCAATCAATGGTTTTTTTGTAAGCTTACACCATTTATCCACATTCAAGCAGATTCTGAAGGGTTACCGGTGCAAAAGACAATTTAGGCCATCCCATCATCACCACTTGTAGTGCAGATCGATCCCAGGAATAAATATGTTAGCAGAAGTACAGTTTATAATCAAATTACCCCGCTCTTTGTGCGTTACCTGAGATTAAATGATATGAGTGGAGGCTATTTTCTGCACACTAAAAAAGAGTACAAGCAATGGAATCTCACTTACTGCAGAAACTTACCCAAAAAAGGAAAACCCGAAACATGTATCTGACAAGAATTCCATCCACTGAAAGTCTTGGGGGCTTCTTATTTCTTCGGACACCTCCCAAATGAGTAAAAGGTACACAAAATGAACTTAAAGAGGAATTCCAAGAGACTTCTTCATCTTCTCTACCTCCAAATACACAGTGGAGTATGGGAGGAACTCGTTGAAATGGCTGCGACTGAGGTCATTAATTGCAACAGCAAGTTTGGGTATCTCTGTGATCTCATCGTAGGTCAAACTACGAACAAACCTGGCTGGATTACCAGCCCAGAGTTCACCAGTTGGGATCCTCCGGCCCGGGGGAACTACAGACCCAGCTTCAAGGATGGAGTGGGTTTCCACCAATGAACCTTCCATAAGGATGGAATGCTGACCGATGATGCACTCTGGCTCAATGGTGCAGGATCTCAGGAGACTGTAAGCCCCAATCGTCACAAACCTCTCGATGGATGTCTCCGCTGGAAGTCCTGGCAGAAAAGTGCAAACCAGAGATGAGCTACCAAATAACACTCAGTTGATAATGAAAACATTACACTAGGAACACATCAGCTGAGCCTTAAAATAGCAGAGATGCAAATGGAACTTTCAAATACAGCACAACTATGACCTCCAGGATGCAAGGTAGGTACCATCAGATCAATAACAAAACCAAACCATGGTCCTGACTTGTACCATTCGATGTCAGCACATTCTAATGCTCAGAACCTTATTTCCAAAAATTTGAAAACTACTTCGAAGTCCAAGTTTCAAATGCGGCCAAAAATTGGCTCAAGGAAAGGTAACTCAATACTGTAACTGATATATAAGGATAAATAATGGCCATTACTAAAGCAGCAGCATCAATGGAAAAGGAAATATGTGAAAACTAACACTGACATTGTGACCTCTGTGTTTTCTCTGTTCCGGCTTGAAAGTTGTAAGACAAAAACAACGTGCAGGCTCAAATCAATCCAGTAAATTCAACTTGATTGCCTCAAATCAGTTGAGCTTCTTGAGTCACCAAATTTTTGAACAATATGAATAATCAATTAATCTTGTTCTTCAGAACCAGCAAGGATCATTCTGCCAGTCAATTTTATTTTGAAAGTTGCTGAACTGATCAAACTCCATCCACAAAAACATTAGTTAATAAGTAAATAACGTCAATTGTCAAGCACCTTGCAACCACCCTAACTTTCATGACTTCAGAAGATTCTCCATTCATGCAATATAAACAAACTGAAAGGGCTAAAAAAGAAAGTATCTTACAAGTTTTTCATCAGCACCACCAAATTATGGGAGTGGAAGATTGAAGCACCTATCTAGATCAGCTCAATGCACTCCAAAGCCTACTTTTAGTACGATATTATGACAGATGATCCCTGTCAAGTGCACCCAGGAAAGTTGAAGCTCGAAAGGTTTGCTGGAGAAAGATTGGTTTGCTAGAGAAGATGGGCATAGTCTAGGACACATGTGAAGATGCGAAATACATTCCATAACCACTTAGGAAGAGCAGCCCAAGTTCAGGCTCAATCCAAGTCGAAGTCCAAGGTCCACTAGTCAACCAGCCAGCCTGAGGATTGAGGAGCTCACAGTTCACTTGAAGTGCACAAAATCTAATGTGCATGAAATGATTTATAAGGGCAAATCATTTCAAAGGATAGCCTCACACCCAAATTGCCCAAATCTTTCATTTTGAGCAAGTTTTCTTAGTATTGATTTGCTTAAAGATTTTTAGTAAGGTATCATCACTAAAAGGTTAAAATAAAAAATATATATGTAAAAATTGTGAGTTTCAGGCTTCTTGAAGTTTCTGTTTCAAGCACTTTCTTTTCCATGAATTATATACAATTACAACTGTTCTTGCTGCTATTTTCTTTTTGTATTGCAGCCAAATTGCTCCCAGTCTCCAGCCAAAAGCTCCAAATTCCCTTCACCCCCATTGACCCTAGAACAGAAACCCCAGACTTCCCTAATTTACCCCTATCCAATTTCCCAAAGAAGAAAATTTCCCATTTCCCATTTCCCAAAGATTAAATCCCTAATGGTCTATTTTTTTCACGGAATGGATTCCTAGGAATTCTAAGAAATTTCCTACAAGTGGTTAAAATTGGAGAAACAAAGGTGAAGATCAATTCAACCCATTAATGGAAAATGAATTAAAGGGAGATGATAAATGAATAACCAGCCATCACCAGAGTACATAAAATTCTAGGAAAGAAAGGGTCGCATCGACATATCCACCTTATATCCTTCTTCCCTCACCTCTTTAATAGGCCTTATGTTGAAACCCATTTTTCCATAAATACTTGGGAATTCAATTCCATGCAACCAAACAGGACCTAAATATTCAGCTTTTCACCCTCAACTCCCCCAACCCATAGAGGCCCATCAAGTCAGAAAAAATCAAGAGCGCCCAAAAACCTATCAAGATTCCATCAATAGAGAATCCTTTTTAGTGGTATTCCATCATGCAGGCCCGAGGGCTAGGGCTTGCATGAGAAGTGCCGAAGCATGATACTATGTCTCCACAGAGGCTTTTACAATGAGGACACACCTTAAAAGGGACAAAACCCACAAATTCTTTTAACCGTACCTAGAGGAACCCCTACGAAGAATCCCTTACTCAACAAGAATCAAGAAACCAATCAAGAAACTTCCTCAATATTTTTTTTCTTTTTTTCGAATAGTAAATTTCTCCAATATTCCCAATTTCACTACTTCAAAATCACCCCCAGATTACTCCATCAAAATCCATGATGCAGTGAGATCCAAGAAGTGGGCCCCTCATGGACCCCACCAAGATTGATTTACTTTCTTTAAATAGTTTATTAATTTTAGTAATTTGATATTTTAGTGATTTGATTTTCTTAGATATTTTAGTGAGAGATTTTTGGGAATGATTTTAGGAATCACTAAATAATGGTAGTTTCTTTATTTAGACCATTCCTCCATTACAAAATAGAAATGGATGCTTGATTGTAAGTTATGCTATATTTTTAATAAGATTTAAGTCTTGTGAGTTCCCCTTTGGGGTATTTCCCCTAAGTAATCTTAGGGCTCGATCTCACCGTAGGAGGTGTAGATCTTCACCGGGGCCTCCAGGCTGCGCCATCAATTGGAATCAGAGCGAAGATCCAATTTCGGATTGCTGTCCAGATCACTGATTCGATGTAACCGTGAACCCCATTCCCTTCCATCAGTTGCATCATCATCCTCCACAAATCATCCCAATCCATTATCATCATCATCCAGACCATCCTGGCCCAGCAAAATCAGAACCCACACCACTTTTCTTCTTCTCACAGCCTTGTTCCAGCCCATCCGCCACCCCTGTAATCATTTGGAACCCATTCCCCATTACCGTAACCAACACTCCATCCAGCCGTTCATCACCATCACAGTACATCAGTCACTCTCGTCCCAAATCCAAGCCGTAAATCAATTTTTCCCCCAAAACCCACATCTCCCGAACCCTACTTCCCAATCCACAAAACACCTCACTGAAAACCCAAATCCTTTTCCAAAACCTCTCCCAAAACCAAAAACCTAGCCCATCCCCAAACCCAGCAGAACCAGAAGATCGCAACTTTCCCTTCACTTCCATCCCAGAACCAGAAAAAGGAAAAAAAAAAAAAAAAAAAGAACAGCACAGAAAAAGAAGATGAGAGAAGCAGAACGCAGTAGAAAAGAAAAGGAAATAAAGGAGAAACAGTAGAAGAAAGAGAGCAGCGAGTTGAAAAAAAAAGGGAGACAGAGAAACAGAAAGAAAGAGGAAGAAGGAACTCTCCGCAGCTGTCACCATCCATCATCCCCGCAACCATCACCTGCAAGCAACCAGCAACACCGTCGCCGGCACGAACGCAGCAACCCAGCACCTCCAACACCAGCAACCACTGCCAGCACCCCTCCTTCCCGGTCATCGCCAGCACCCCTCACTCACCACCATCCACCTTCGCACAGTGCCAGAAGCCGTCGCCATCTCCAGCCCGGCAGCTCCCTTCATTCTTTCTCCAAGTCGAATCGGTAAGAGTCCTAAGCAAGTATATTTCTTTCCTAGACGCACTTTGAGACAGAACAAAGAAATGAGAAAATTTTCCCTCCCATGTGCCTCTCTCTGCTTGTCAATAGGCTTTGCAATTGGGCCTGATTTGATTTCGGGCCTGGTTTGAGTCGGACCCAAACCCGCCCACTACCACCAAAAAAAAAAAAAGAAAGACACAGATAGAAACGTGCAAAATTTTGCAGCGTGAGTCAAGTGGGCCCATTTCTAGTCTGACCCTTTTAGGGTGTCATCAATCCAGCCCATTTCGTTAGACAATTGTCCATCTACAAGGAGCAATATTTGAATCGTTGATTCAAGTCAAATATGAAAATTTTTGGGAGCCCCATTAAAATTCAAAGAATTCTGTATGAGCGCAAATATGGCAATTGGTATTTTGAAAATGAATTATATTTCGAAAAATTTCTCAACTTGACGCAAGAAAATTGGACGGTTGATGAATACACCCGCCACTTTCGAGAGTTGTATGAGATATGCGAATTGGAAGAAGATGAGAGACATGATTTAGCTCGTTATGCCCAAGGCTTGCGACCAGATATCTTGGAAAATATGAATTATTGCAAAGCCAGTCAAGAGGCATACTTAAAAGCCATCTGTGTTGAGTGCATGCTTAAACGGTCTCACAGGCAACAATATCAACACAGGGCTCATATTGTGGAGAGACTTTTTGCAGGAAAAAAAAAAAAACCCACTCTTATCATTCGTAAACTCCTCAATACCAATAAAGAAGAAAAAGAAGCATGGAGACTAGATAAGAAATTTCACACGCGAGTGATAGTCGTTGACAAAGCTGTTAATGTGGTTACTAACAATGGTAGTGCAATAAATTTTGTCGCACAAGAGGTTATTGACAAGCTTAATTTGCCAACTGAGACGCTTCCTAAGCCCTACCAAGTCACATGGTCTAATGGTCATGTCATTCCCGTGACTCACAGATGTTTGGTATCTTTCAAGATTGGCGGCTACGAAGATCAGATTTGGTGTGATGTGATCCATATGAATATTGCTCATATCCTTCTTGGACGTCCATGGCTTTTTTATTGGAAAGTGCATCATGATACAGAGGCAAACACATATACCCTTTTCAGGAATGGAAGATAGAGTAGACTCACGCCAATGACATCACCATCTCTGTCATCATCTGGACCTTCATCCGAAGCACCACAAAAGGAGCAACACCTTGAAAAAGTAGTCTTGATTGCACCACAAGAGCTGATTTCGAACAACAAAGATGACATTGTAGAGCTAGCTCATGGCCATGATGATTTCGTGGGTACAACCAATATTGGTCATCCTAATGTCAGTCAAGAGCCCCAAATGGTTGAGGAAGAGCAAAGACAAGCATATATTGAAGACTCCGCCCAAGTTAGCAAGAAGATTGAACGTCCGTTGGATCCAATTGTCATGTCCCTTCCAGAAAATTCAATTGGGTCTTCAGAAATCAAGTCGATTGTTCCAGTAGTTTCACAAGAAGATCATGTTGTTGCAGTCCCTCACATTGACTTCATCTTCAAGGATCAACAATGGAATCTTAAAGATTGACTCAAATATGGCAGATTTTACAGTTGCAGTCTCTCATAAGAAAAGCGCAAGATCGCACTACATTCAGACAGCAGCAGAAGCATCACTTCCGAACTACTTTTAGATGGTTGAACACATTGCGTCAAACTCCCACGCTATGCCATGCAGATGCAAATCAAAAGAAGAGGCGACCATTTGTGCATTTAATTTTCGACCCAGGCGGACATTTTCCGAACTTGTAGTTGGATTCTCTCCTGTGCTATCAACCTTTCAACTCGCCAGAGTCGAGTTTTCCCAAGAGGAGGAGAGTTGATGCAGTGAGATCCAAGAAGAAGTGGGCCCCTCATGGACCCCACCAAGATTGATTTACTTTCTTTAAATAGTTTATTAATTTTAGTAATTTGATATTTTAGTGATTTGATTTACTTAGATATTTTAGTGAGATTTTAGGGAGTGATTTTAGGAATCACTTAATCATGGTAGTTTCTTTATTTAGACCATTCCTCTATTATAAATAGAGATGGATGCTTGATTGTAAGTTATGCTATATTTTTAATAAGATTTCAGTCTTGTGAGTTCCCCTTTGGGGTATTTCCCCTAAGTTATCTTAGGGTTTTGAGTCTTAGGGCTCGATCTTACCGTCGGAGGTGTAGATCTTCACCGTGGCCTCCGGGATACGCCATCAATCCAGACCCACAATTTTCTACCCCATAAAGAGCCAAAGCAAACACCAAACAAATTCTTAAAACTTTCGCCTTGAAAACCTGATTTCAACATCAAACTGAAGCTGATGTGGAGATCCTAATCATTTGCAATCAATTTCCCAAAATTAAGGAGTGTTATAATACTTATTCTTCTAAATCAATCAGGGACTCTTTGTAATTCAATAAACAGCAGGCTCTATGTTATAAATTCATAGATCAGGGAAATTTTTTTGTAATTCTGAAAGAAGCCAGTAATATATATAAATGCATGGCATTATATAGATATATAAATAAATGGGGAATTTCTCATGCACACGTTCCTGCATGCAAACGTCCACGTTGTCACAGTGTGTGCCATAAAATTCAAGGAGGGGACTTTTTTCTCTCTAGAGATGGGCAAATTCATGAGCCAAATGACGTGTGAATTACATGAAACTAGGTGTATCTCATGAATTACTTAATTACGTGTGCAATGAACCAAAGATATTGCAGTTCTGATATGATTTGAGGGTTTTTTTATTATTATTTACAACGGTAAATTTTATTAAAGAAAAGAACCAAATGAAATAGGAAATGAGCTAAAGAAAGAGAAACAAAATATCAAAACATCAAAAGAAATATTTAACTGAACTCCTTCCCTCATCTAGACCATCCGGCATATCATTAGCTTCACACAGAATGTGATTAAAAGAAGCCCCTAACTGAGTGGAGATATGATGCACCTCCTCTACTAAATCTGCCAATCTCCATGGCAAAGGAGATTTTTTTCCGGAGCCCTATTGAATTGCTGAAAGTGAGTAACCTTCAAATATTGCTTTGTAGCCTCCCAACTTATGCAACTCACAGCAGCCACCAAGCGTAAACTTCAGCACCATTGGAATTTGATGAGCTTACTAGACCAATTTTTTTTTTCACAACCACCCCTGAAGAGTCCAGAATAACACCTCCAATCCCCCCCACACACCCCCACCCCCCACCCCCCACCCCCCCCCACCACCCCCCCCCCCCCCCCCCCCCCACCCCAAAATGGATATGCTTGAAGAAGCTGCCATCAAAACTCAACTTGAGGAGACCTGCTGGTGGATGGTTCATGGTTCCACTTGATTCTTTGCACAATATTAGGGTGGCATCTTCTATTAAATTTGCTGCTCAAGATCTATTCAAATCATCCAAAGAAACTCCTACAAATTCGAACTTTTTACTAGCTCACTCCGAAACATTCCAAACAATTGACCGAACGATCTCATTAGCAGATTTGCTTTTATTTCTGAAATTTCTATTATTTCTCTCCAACCAAATCTTCCAAAGACCAGCATAAAGAGACAACTGTCATAATATACGACCTTGGATTGAACTAGCTCTATATTTGCACCGTTGGAAAAGCTCCAGAACAGTACAAGGCATAGCCCAACTCATGTCAAACATATCAATAATTGAAACCCACAATTTATGTGCATACTTGGAATGAATCAACAAATGATAAGTTGTTTCCTCCTCATTTAAACACAAAGGGCATTTGTTGACAATGATATAGTTTTTCCTTCTCACTTGATCCATAGTAAGAATCTTTTGCAAACTTGCCACCCAACAAAAAGCCAGAACTCTTGGAGGAACATAAGAATTCCAAAAATGCCTCCAATCAACCATCTTAACATCAGCACCAGTCAAGACATTATAAAAAGACTTAACCAAAAATTGACTCTTAGCATCAGGCATAATCTTTCATCCCTTCTTCTTACAGAAAGACAAACCCCCTCTAGCAAAGAAAGTAAGTTATAGCCCATTTATTCACATGATGTTATCAATATATGAATTTTAATCTTCCTAAAAGTTGTGGTAAAGAATCCCTTTCTATACAGAATGTAACTTCTTATATTTTCACACAATTGAATGAAATTTTCTTTTTGATGCATTAACTGTTGTGTGTTTTAAGAATCTCTTTTCCATGTGTGAAGACTCATTGGGCCAAAGTGGTCTATATAAGGATGTAAATTCATATATTTTCACACAATTGAATGAAATCTTATCTGTTATGCATTGCCTAATGTAAATTAAAGAATCTCTCTCCTATGTGTGAAGACTTGTTGGGAAACCTCCTGAATGATGATTCAAGGATGGAGAACTTGAAGAAGATTGTCCCACTCTATGTGTGTACACTTGTTTTTGTGTGTGTGTGTGTATGAATTAGCGCACCAGAGTTGATAGTGAAATCTCACTAGCATCCCATAACGGACAATAAAAAAGGGGGTTTTGCTAATTAATATTTGTTATGCGCTGGTTATGATTTCCTCAGACAAGTCAATTATCTATTATAGATCTGCCATGATCCACATCACCATCACCTTAACCATCAAATCACAGTTTCCTTCATGATATTTTCCCCTCCATTTGATCCCTATTAGAAGCCATGCTCTTTATTAACTCACAAATATTTCCTTTCACTACTTCACCTAAGATCTATGTTAGTCTCCCCCTTCTGTTAGTTCCCTGAAATATAACCCTCAAGCGATAATCCTTGAGTGTTTCTATAGTTGCTATCCTTAGTTTTCTCATATGTACTCATTACAAATTATATCCTTTCTTGTAACTCAAAATGGTTCTCACCATGCAGTTTTGTCAACACAAAATGGTTGTATAAAACCTATGGCTTGTCATTGTTTAATAACCAAATAGTGGACTCTTAAGAATATTCTATCTATATTGCTACATGTTTAGACAACAGCCGAACTCATCATATAACCAATGATGCAAATACTTGTATAAGCCTAGTGTACCTTCGATATGATGTGTAATGGATATTGCACAAAATTGTAGGACAAAGCATATCATCATGTACAAAGTCCATTATTTCATACAATTATAGTAGCTTCATTACTTTCCATAGGAAGCAATGTAAATAGCCATATTTCATGACTCTATAAATTTCTAAAGAAAAAAAGTGTGATAAAACCAGCACTAATGCATCGGATTCATCAGAACTCTGATGTAAAACAAAGGAGAGAGTAATACTAGATGGGCAACCTCCCAAGAAATCCTCATACTCACCCCTTTTTAATCAAAATGGCTTGGAGAAATTCTTTCGTCGCCATTTCAAAGAAATCTTACAGATGTCTACGTTGGATGCCATCTTTCTACCGGCTTTAATAAATTATCACCATACACAGGTTTGACTGTCTTAAAAGTTTTCCATATAAGAATCTAGATTACCATTTAAGAATTGAGGCTACAAAAAGGAGGATTTTCATATCTTGGAAGGATTAAGGCTCCCCTCAGGATATTGCACTGTGTTGGAAAATTTTCATGATAAGATCCTGGAGTAGATTATCTTTGCAACTGGAAGCATATCATAATAAAGGACAGCATTTTGTGTTTAGAGGAATGCAAAGAATGTCCACATCTCGATCCATTGCTCATTTACCTCAGAAAATGGGTATTGGCAAAAACAATGAAGTTGTTTGCAGCTTGGTGGATTTATTACAAGTCATGTCAAGGTTGTAGAAGCATATCTGCATCTAGAATTTAGTTATAAGGCAGTGTCGCATAAATCTCATACTAGAAGTAAATAATAAGACATTAGTGAGGTCATGCATGCAAAGGCAAGCATGTTTCCCCTTTCTCCCCTCTTTCTCTTGTTCCTTCTTTTCTCATATTCAATTATCCCTTCCTTTCCATTGTCAGATGTCTAAATCAATGTGGTACCATGCTCAATCCAGAAGGTTCTTCCTATCGTTACTGGTTTAGGGCCGTCGTCAATTATCATACCACTGAAGTTAGCAAGGAACGCTTAGACCTAAACAAGTTGACAACCTCACCTTGTGAATTGTCAGGGTAATTGCATATGTGATTTTCAGCTCCTTCTTTTTAGGAGGCATTTGGAGAGTGAAAATTCCCAGTTCTCTTGAATAAAAAAAGGGTTTCATGATATGAGCAAGCATCTGAAAATTCCATTAATCTAATTTCATGATTGTTGGGAGATTGTTTTTTAATGCCAAATCTAATGAAAACACATTATGGTTCGATAATGTTATTGACGTTTCTACACCCTCTATGCCTTAGTAGTGATGCCAATGCCGCCTTCTTCATTTAGATTCAATCATTGATAAAAATTGTTACAACACCAGTGGAGGATTTCTTTAGATGTTTCCAATCTCTTACAATGTATTTTAAGTCATTCTAGCAGAATAAAGTTGTATAACCCTGACGAATAGAGTTTGTACCATGATTGTGATCTTATCTAATGGTAATTATTGGTTCAACAAAGTGGTGGTATTGGCGCTGCAGTATAGGTATCGGTGTTTGGAAGTTTTATTTGTGGAGAAACTAGGAGTGTTGATGGGATGGATCAGAACAGCCTGAGGCATATCCAAACTCGTCCCGAATTTAGAAACACAGGTTTGTATCTAGCACAAGCCCAGCCCAACCTGTCTCAAACATGTCAGGCTCAAGCCAGGCCCGTCTTTCTATCAGTTGTCTGGGCTTTCTATCACTTATTTGGACAAATCAGTCACTAAACTACAAGTACTACTTATTCGTGACAATCGGAGAGACGAAAACAGAACACAGTAATGTGCTGAATGCTATACCCTTTGGAGGGTCGATTGTGTTTCACATATATAGGGGTTGAATGCCCTAATTACATCCAATTAAGAGTATCTAATCATATCTCAGATCCTAAAAAGTAGCTAACAAACTAAGTATGTACATGTGTGCTTTGACTAATGATAAAATACAATGGCTGGGCCTAAATGGGCCTGCGACTTTGGGCTTGGATTGACACCATCATTAACACCCCCCCTCAAATTGATGCCGATGAATCAACCAGCATCAATTTGTCTGTCAAGAATTGATGACGTGGTCGAGGAAGTGCTTTGGCAAAAATATTAGCAACTTGGAGGCCAGAGGAGATGAACGGGAGTGAAATAACATCTCGTAGATATTCATCCCTGATAAAATGGCAAGCAACCTCGATGTGTTTAGTTCTCTAATGAAACACTGGATTTTCAGTAATCCGAATGACACTGGTGTTATCCGCATGTAATGGTGTGAGAGATGTTTGTGAGAAGCCAAGTTCCTCAAAAAGTACACAAAGTCATATAATTTCGGAGCATGCGGCAGACATGGCCCGGTATTCTGCCTCAATTGATGATTTAGAAACTTTATCCTGTTTTTTCACTTTCCATGAAATAAGAGCATCACCTAAGAACATGTACCAGCCCGTTGTGGACCGACGAGTATCAGGGCAACCTGCCCAATCAGCATCAGCATAGGCAGTCAATGTTATTGGAGAGCCAACAGGAAAAAACAAGCCTCTGTGAGAAGTGCTAAGAAGATAACGAATAATTCGTCGAACAACTGCTAAATGGAGATGATGGGGCTTGGTCATATATGTAATAAACCATATACCAATCCAAAAGCTTAAGCTGATAGGTGGAAGGCCCATACAGGTATATTAAGACATGACAAGCCTATTACTTAGGCGATGTGGGATGTGGGACTTCCCAACACTCCCCCTCACATGCAGGCCCAACAGATTTCATGGACGGGCCTGACACGTGGGCTACACAAGAACAACGGGATCGGAACCCGCTCTGATACCATGTAATAAACCATATACCAACCCAAAAGCTTAAGCTGATAGGTGGAAGGCCCATACAGGTATATTAAGACATGACAAGCCTATTACTTAAGCGATGTGAGATGTGGGACTTCCCAACAATATACTGACTCATCAAGTTGACTGCATAACTGATGTCAGGCCGAGTAGTTGTCAAATATATAAGACTACCGACAAGCTGTCAATAATATGTCGGATCAGGAAGGGGATCACCATTGTCACTATGAGTTTAAGATTCAGTTCCAAAGGAGTATCCACTGGTGTGGAGTTGGACAGGCCTACTGATTCAATTAAATCCATAGTATACTTATGTTGATGCAAAATCAACCCCTTCTCAGAGTGATGAACTTCCAATCCTAAAAAATATTGCAAAGGACCCAGATCCCTCATTTGAAAAGATTGATGCAGAGAAAATTAGAGATCTTGAATCATGGCTGTATCTGTGCCAGTGATTATGATGTCATCTACATAGACTAGAAGAATAGTGATTCTTGTTGATTTCTAATGCAAAAACAATGATGGATCATAAGAACTCTGTTGAAACGGCAGCTTGAGTAAAGCATCCTTGAATTTGTCAAACTTTGCTCTGATACCATGACAATGGGAGAGACGAAAACAGAACACAGTAATGTGCTAAATGCTGTACCCTTTGAGGGTCGACTGTGTTTCACATATATAGGGGCTGAATGCCCTAATTACATCCAATTAAGAGTATCTAATCATATCTCAGATTCTAAAAAGTAGCTAACAAACTAAGTATGTACATGTGTGCTTTGACTAATGATAAAATACAATGACTGGGCCTAAATGGGCCTGCGAGTTTGGGCTTGGATTGACACCATCATTAACAATTCAGCAGGTCCAACCCAGGCTTCAAGCTTTCTATCACTTAATCCAAGCTCATCCCAAACAATCTACTCAAAGTTTGGCCCACAAGCACCACTAGTAGAACTGTATTGAGACTCAAGAAGAGTCCCATGAGTCATGACATGAGTTATCCACATAGCTCTATCATGACTCTCAAATATGTGGTTGAAGCAAGGTTATAAAACTCGGATTCAAGGGAATGTGGTGACTTGGTAAACCTCGAGTTGAGTTGACTCAGCTGAATCAAACTGAGTCTCCCCTAAGCCCAACAACTTTTACTAAGAAAAAAAAAAGGAAATAAATATCAAAAGATAATAAAATAGAAAACTATTTTCTATTAATTTAGGGCCAGGATCAAGCTCGGATGGCCTGGCCCATAAGCGCCCCCAAGAGAAGCTGTATTTTGTTATGTTTACTCAAGAAGAGTCCTAACACATGAGTTATTCACATAGCTCTGCCATGACTCTCAAATACAAGGTTGAAGCAAGGTTTTAAAACTCAGATTCAGGGGATGTGGTGACTTGCTCACCCTCAAGTTGAGTTGACTTGACCAAGTCAAATTAAGTCTCTACTAAGTGCAACAAACTTCATAAAAATGAAATAAATAGCAAAAAAATAAAATTTAAAATTATTTTCTCACGCTGGATAATCTTCATCAGCGTTGTTTGATGGTTGTTAACACTTGCCCTGCCAATCTGCTGAAGAATCCGTGGATCACCTGTTGCTGAACTACTTGGCAGCACAAGCCATATCGAACATTGTCATTATTTGGTTTGAGTGTCGTTGAATTCTCTCTCGTTCCCTTAATGACCCCTTTGTTGCCTAGAAGCCAGCTTAGGGAATAGTGAGAGGAAGGATTACATGTCAATCCTCTTTCCTGGGTGGCATTTGGGTTATTTGGAAGGAAAGGAATCTAAGATGTTTTGAAGGCAAATCATCTATACCATTTCAGACGTGACTGATAGGACGAGATTCGCCTTTGTCTCATGGGTCCCCATCCTCTCATTTGTGCTTACCATTTGAACTCATCTTGATGAGCTGGAGGGAAGTAGTCTTTCATTAGTTATGTCCCCTCTTCTTTTTGTGTTGTCTGTTTCCATGGCTGCTTTTCTTTGTTTCCCACTGGTTTTTGTTCTGGGTATCTTTTTGTTTGCTTGTTAGTATATATCTCTTGTACTACATAGCTTTTGATTAATCAAAGTTACCAATAAAAAAAAAAAAAGGAATTCTAAGATTTGTCATATTTTACTAATTAATAATGAAATTAAGTAGCAACAAGCTCCCCCATCTATGTCTTAATCAGTTGGATTGATGGTACCTCTGATCTTAAATGCTCAGATTTTCTAAAAACCGTGATTTTGATATTCTAGAATCAATGAAAAATGCTTCTTGGAGCCTTCCAAAGCTTCTCCCAGCAAAAAATTGAGAAATAAAGCAAATTGGGACTGAAAACCAATAGGACTCAACCTCCTATGATTTTTTTTTTTTTTTTTTTTTGTGATGGTGATGGCAGCGGCCGGGTTGGCTGAATTTTAAAAGGAAGAGTTGAAGATCTTCGTGATCAACTCATGGCCCTCGAAGAAGGTTCATTCAGTACGCCTTTTAACTTTTCCCATTGTATATGGTATAAATACCCATTCTCATCTCATGCCTTCTACCATGAGTCCATACCAGATCATTGATGCTGGTGGAACAGATCATACGACTGGTATGAGTTCTTCTTTCGTGTCTTAATCTCCTTTTTATAGTGGTGGATTCAAGATTGTTGATGGCTCTCATACCCATGTTGAGGGAACTGGAATTAATTCTATTTCTTCTTCATTATCTTTATCATCTTCTTTCCATTTTTATTTTTTACTTTTGTGGACCAGTGACATGACTCGAACCCACAGCCTCAATGTTGCAACAGTGAGCACCTTCCATTTCTTTATCATCTACTTTCCATGCTCCTAAATTGTCTGCAAACTTGTCATATCTGAGTAGCCAACCAAATATTTGAATTGCGCTATCACTTTCTATCCCACTCATTGTGTCATTCAGGATTCGGTGAGTGGATGGAAAATTGGTGGACATGAAAGTGGTGAATACCTAATTCAACCTAGAGTAGAGACTGATGCTTCTTCCCCATTCAGTTCAAAAATACGGCAATTCAGCATGATCATCTTGGACACATACCTTTACCTCATCAAGAAATTGTGACTTTCCTCAATTTCTAGTTTGAGTAGATATCTTAGGTTGTACTCTTATAAATAGCCATTGGCTATTCTTAATGAATTAACCTAAGAAAAATTAGTTCAAATTGTTCTGTCAAGATGTAGACTTAAATTTCAACTGTTATATCTCAAAGGACGTCCGTCTTGGATCTCTTCACTTTCTTATTGACCATTTCACTCAAATGTAAGACAAATCGCTAAACCCTTATCAAGAAAATTACCATTCAAAAATAATAACAATAACCTGCATTGTGCTATAATTTTAAAATTCTTACAATTGATCGTACTATACATTAGAGCAAATCAAGAAACATTCTAGACCCTTTGTTTGCGTGGTTCCTAGGAATTCATATTCAAATGGGTTCCAATAAAGGAACATTAAAGAGCATAGGGGTGAAGGATATAAGGTGGAAATGCAGAGGGGACCCTTACTTACACTCTCATAGTAGTTGAATTGCTAGGGCAATGGCTTGGTATTCATTTCCCATTGAAGGGGAGACAATTTGACAATCAATTTTGGGTCTTCTTCACCTTTGTTTCTTCAATTTTAACCACTTTTAGAACTACAATTCTTAGACTTCCTAAAACCCAAATTACATGAAACAAATGTGCCCCTCTACAAATCCAAGAAAAACACAGAAGCTGATAATCAATCATGAAAGCAAATCGAGAAGAAGAACAGAAAAAAGAGATGCCTAACCAGTGGGGGATGACCAGGCGGCGTGGAGGACGCATCGCTCCTGGACGTTGGAGCAGAAGCCGACAGTGATCTTGTTGAGATCGCCGCGAAGAACGGCGCCGTTCCAGACGGAGGATCCGTCGTAGACGGTGACCTGGCCGGCGAGAACGACGTTGGGAGCCACGTAGGCGTCGACGGCGATCTTGGGGAGCCACTGTCCCAAGGGGATGATCCTCCTCTGGCCTCTGTAGTCCCATTTCACGCGATCTGGGTCTGGAGTTAATGGTTTGGGATCTGCTGTGGAGAAATGAAGGCGCGAGAGGAAGAGAGATGGAGAGGGTTTTAGGGCTACGGTTTTGCGAGAGAAGCGAAGTAGAGTCGCCATTTTCTCTTTCTTTCCTTTTCTTTCTTTCTGGGGTTTCTGATTTCTTGAAGGAATTGATTAATATGGTTCTGGTGTCGATTTGAGACGACTTGTTTTGAAATTAGGGATGTGGAGGAGGAGGAGGAGGGGGAGTAGGAAAGTGGGGAAATGGTGGGCTTGGACTTGAGACTACATATATATACCCGGCCCAGAACACGACTACGATCAAATTGCAATTTTTTCAGGGAGTTGCTAAATGCACACACGATTTGATCACTAGACACTGCAATTTTCTTTAACTAAAATACCCACATTATATTATAATATATTAGGTTTGGAGGTTTTGGCTTCAATTTTGATCATTGAAATAATTTTGACCGATGGTTATGTAACTACTTGTGTAACTATCCACTCATTTTTCCATCAAACCATCATGTTTCAGTTGTTCTTATGTAACTATATCCTCTTTCTTCCAATTTCTATATTTCTATTTTATTCAACTTGTCCTATAGAAAGAGATAATTTTTTTTAATATGTGATTATTTATTTTACAGTGCAGATAGATACCATGTTGAGCACAGGTTATTGGGCTAGTTATACTATATTAAAGAGGAAGCTTTTTTTTTTTTTTTTTTAATTTTGACTGTCAATTGGAAGTTGGAATTTCGACAGTAAGTTATTCTGTTATCAAATCTTCGCTCCTATTTATGCAACTACCTACTTTATCTAATTATAATAAAAACCACTTGTAACCACTCTCAATTCTATTTTACTACAAATCTCCATTTCAATCTAAATTATTCTCTTTCTACTCAAACTCTCCTCCTTCATCCACTAGCTCTTGGATTGCATAAACAAGTACTCTCTTATTCTTTTGTTCTTTTTCTTTCTAAAATCTATGAATTTGTTAATGCATAAATATTTAAATTGCAATGTTGGCCATATCCATGCTGAGCATGGGTTATCATGCTGGGATAAAATTACATAAAAGAACTTCTATAAAAAGTCTCTCCCTCCCCAACTTCCTTATACACTCACCCACTCTCATCCCACCCCAACCCCACACAATACCGCCCCCTTCCAGCAAATCCATGGTTGCTTTGCCTATCCATCGCTACCTCTCCTCCATCCCTCCTCCCTCCCCTCTCCAACACCTCTCCACCTTCAAAGACTGCTCCAACACGACTACGATCAAATTGCAATTTTTTCAGGGAGTTGCTAAATGCACACACGATTTGATCACTAGACACGGCAATTTTCTTTAACTAAAATACCCACATTATATTATAATATATTAAGTTTGGAGGTTTTGGCATTAATTTTGACCGTGGTTATAATTTTGACCGACGGTTATGTAACTACTTGTGTAACCATCCACTCATTTTTTCCATCAAACCATCATGTTTCAGTTGTTCTTATGTAACTATACCTTTTTTTCCACCAATTTCTCTATTTCTATTTTATTCAACTTGTCCTATAGAAAGAGATAATTTTTTTTTATATGTGATTATTTATTTTACAGTGCAGATAGATACCATGTTGAACACAGGTTATTCGGCTAGTTATACCATATTAAAGGGGAAGCTTTTTTTTTTTTTTTTTTACTTTCAATTGGAAGTTGGAAATTTGATGGTAAGTTATTCTGTTTTCAAATCTTCGCTCCTATTTATGCAACTACCTACTTTATCTAATTATAATAAAAACCACTTGTAACCACTCCCAATTCTATTTTACTACAAAAGATCCATTTCAATCTAAATTATTCTCTTTCTACTCAAACTCTCCTCCTTCGGCCACTAGCTCTTGGATTGCATAAACAAGTACTCTCTTATTCTTTTGTTCTTTTTCTTTCTAAAATCTATGAATTTGTTAATGCATAAATATTTAAATTGCAATGTTGGCCATATCCATGCTGAGCATGGGTTATCATGCTGGGATAAAATTACATAAAAGAACTTCTATAAAATTAAAAAGTCTCTCCCTCCCCAACTTCCTTATACACTCACCCACTCTCAACCCACCCCAACCCCACACAATACCACCCCCTTCCAGCAAATCCATGGTTGCTTCGCCTATCCATCGCTACCTCTCCTCCATCCCTCCTCCCTCTCTCCTCCCTCCCCTCTCCAACACCTCTCCACCTTCAAAGACCGCTCCAACCTCCCTCCCATTCATTTCTCATCCTCATCCTCTTCTCCTCTAATCCTGTCTTCTCTGCCTTCCTTTCCTCTAACTTAGACTCTACCCGTTTCTCCTCCTAAGCCCTCAGCTTCGACTCCGCCGCTGCTCGCGTCGAGAAGCTCAAGGATGGCTTTAACCTCCTATGAAAAGCAGCTCTGCTCTGAAGTCCTCTCCGGCCACGACGACTTCTTCGCCCATCTCTCTTCCCTCAAAGATGCCAAATCCACCTTATTCATCGCTCGCTCCGGTATCTCCACCCTTCAATCCCCCGTCCGTGAGATCCACCTTAAGATAGAAGAGGGAGGGAGGGGGAGGGATTGAGAGAGAAAGAGGGAGAAGGAGAGGGAGAGGGAGAGAGACTGGGCCGGCCGGCAGGCAGTAGGGCTGTCAAAGGGTTGGGTTGGGCCGGGTCTGGGGTTGTCCTAGCCCTACCCTCAATATATGTAGGGCCGGGCCTAAGCTGGCCAAAGCCCTCAGAGGGCCTTCACTATCTAGGCCCTTACCCTAACCTCGAGGGCCTGGGCAGGGCTCAGGACTTCAAAACAAGAAAATTATTTTTTTAACAATGTTACCAAAATCTGAGTATGATCGAGCATTATCTTGTCTAACCTCAATTGCAAAGAAATCATTAAGAAGACATTTGTTATCTTGTCTAATCTCAATTGCAAACGAACCATTAATAAAACATTGAGAGAATAAAAGTCATCTCTAAACAGTTTCTTTTATCAGATAAAGTCATACGTGCTTTGATGACTTGGGTTGAGTTCTAGACAAATGATTTTATTTGTTTTGACAAAGAAGGAAAATGGTTAAAGAGTATGATCTATTTCACACCTTTAATATGACTTTCATATGAATTTCCACATATGAAATCATTTCAGTAGTGTCTTATCTTGAGAGTTTTAAACTATTTACACTCACAGACCTTTTATCAATTGACATTATTTTTAATTAACACTGGTCTGACTATTACCTATTCTTGGATTTTAGTCCAAAAAATAAATACATTTAAAAAATACTATTAGTTTAAACTTTTAAGAAGAGAGTTATAATTATCTAATCAAAATAATGTTTGAATTACCCTATATCCTTTAAAGTTTCATGCACATTCAAACTAACTTTATGAAGTGGTTAATATCCTAAGCAACTCTATAGAGGAAAAAGTGTATCATTATTAATAGAAATGATTACATCCCCTTTTGCACTAACAATGTTTTACAAAAGTAATATAAAATACTTAAATAAGAAGCAGTAAAACTAAAAAAGAGTGATAACAAGCAACTGTGCAACACTTATTGATTATGTATTAAGTACAATATATAACTTAAATAATTAAAATATAGATTAAATGAATGAAGTATGTATGTATAACTGTATGTATGTATAGATTTCTAGGACATTTTTAATGGGTAAGTGGGTATGAAATTGCCTTCATATCTCCCATATTATTGCAAAGTGACTATGATAAGGGCATTTTAGTATATATTTACATATATGTATATATTATATATAAAATAAGTAAAAATAAGAGGGTTAGGGCCAAGGCCACTATTGTCCAAGTCCTGCCCTAAAATCTCAGGGCCTGTAGAAAATTGTCCAAGCCCGGCCCTAGGGCTTTTCATTAGAAACAAAAGCCCACATTCTAAGGGCTTTTTGAGGGTCGGGCCCCCTTTCTTAAGCCAAATTGACAGGCCTAGCAAGCAGGAGAGGGAGAGAGATGGAGTGTAGAGAGAACTTGACAGAGTTTATTGAGGATATTTTAGGAAATATGAGTTGTGTAGAAAGTAATATTGGTATTAAGTGCTGGTTGTAGAGAGAAGCAATGTGCAGAGAGCAAAATTGTGAGTGCATTTAGCAGCTCTCTCTCTTTTTTTTTTTTTTTGACTCCATCCCTTGAGATAGTATCCCCTCCGACAATTAAAACAATCCCTTCATTCCTAGATATATGGCACCCGCCCTGAGATTGGACCAGGGTTTGATCCTTTGAAGCTAAGGTGAGAAGTGGTTTCCGAATCAACTGTTTGACCCCTTGTTCTCAAAATATTTTGTAATATTAGTTAAGTGGTGTCTGTATCTCCTGCCATAGGGAAACTCAGGATCATTGCTTGGATCGCTAGGTTATAGTCTCACATCCTGGTAGGCCCGTTAATTGAGCCTATTAAGATGGGTACCTGGCCTGGCCCAATCGAAGTCCGAAAATACAGGGCTTTTAAAACAAAAACTTGAGCCCGGCGGGCTGGACTTAGACAATAGTTTTAAAGCCCGGCTAAAATGGGAGCGAGAATGGGCAAAACAGGCCAGGCTGCAATTACATTTCACTCATGCTCACTACTCCCCACTCAATAAATAAGCACTCCTTTTAAAAAATGTATCATTATTCTTTGGGGCCTCAAGTGCATATCTAACATAATCCAATTTGTTTTCCAAGGAATCCACAAACCCCTCACATTGAATTGAAAGTTGAAACACCCATTTTCTCCTGTTTTATTCCATTTTTCTTTGGGACCTCAAAATCCAAATCAATAATAATCCAATTACTTTGATTTTTCAAGGCATCCATAATCTATGCGAAGAAATTTGTGCATTGAAGTAAAATCCGACATCAGTTATAATGTGAACAAAACCCATGAATAAAAAGAACAAGTGAGAAGCCCAACATTTAAATTAGAAAAAAGGACATCCCTTAAAAATAAATCATTTCCATATATCCTCAACTGATGAATGCCGATATTACTAGAAACCAATCAAGCCAATACTACTAGAAACCAATCAAAGGAGGAAATGAGATGCTACAAGAGTTAATCATCAATAAAAGGAGATGGGGGTACCATTTTTTTTTAAAAAAAGGGATGGGTTTAAAAAAAAAAAAGAAAGATGAAAAACAAGAATTATGGAGTTTGCATGTACGTTTGGAATATGGGTACTCTCTCTCACTCTCTCTTGATGGAATGAAAATCTCTGCGACAGCTGTCTTTTTGGTGTGGTTTTAATTTCATTACACACGAATGGTTTTCAAATGTTGGTCCTTTTTACCAAATCTTCATGAAGAAAAAAAGATCGTGCTAAGCCCTGGTCCGGCTCGGGACGGGATTTGACGTAGGCCCATTTATTTTAAGATCATGATTGGATAACCCCTGCTAGGCCCACCCAATATTTAAGACGAGATTGGATAGCCCAAGCCCAGGCATGGCCAGGCCCATTGTTAGGAGTGCAACCGGGCCAATTATCAAAACTCTTCACACTACCACTTCTTTAGCCCACCTCCTTAAGAATTCTCTTACTAGAGTGTGGTTACCTAAAAAGAAGTGTCATTTTAGAGAGAAGATACACAGCATAAGAGAGAGAGAGATGGAGATTAAAATGTCTTACCTTCATGGTCCGACTGACATCTCTATTTAAAGGGTTAAATCCCTGATTACATTCTAACAATACTTATCCCTTAATTACACTTGTGTTTAGATCCATTCTAATAGCTAACAACTAACTAGTATTGAAATGGGCCTGATACATTGGGCCTGAAGGCCCAGGATTGACACCCCCCCTCAAATTGATGCGGGAGTGTCATAAAGCAGCAATTTGGATACAAGAAATTGATGGCGAGGCCGAGGAAGTCCCTTAGTGAAGATATCTGCAAACTGAAACTCTGTAGGGACATGAGGGAGACTGATAACATCACGCTTGTATTCGTCTCGAATAAAGTGGCAGTCGACTTCTATATGTTTTGTGCGTTCATGAAGAACGGGATTTGCAGTGATTCTGATTGCCCCAGTATTATCTGCATTCAAGGAAGTGGGAGAGGCCTGTGCAAATCCAAGTTCCGAAAGAAGTCCCCGAAGCCATAGGATTTCAGCACAAGCAGAGGACATAGCCCGATATTCAGCCTCGGTGGAAGATTTGGAGACCCGTTCCTGTTTCTTGCATTTCCAAGAGATGAGAGATTGACCGAGGTACATACACCAACCAGTGGTGGACCGTCTGGTATCCGGACATCCTGCCCAGTCAGCATCTGCATAAGCAGTTAGAAGTAGATGATTATCCTTTGGATAATATAAACCACGAGCGCTAGTACCCAATAAATACCGGATAATTCGCTTCACTGCTGTCAGATGAAGGTGGCGAGGAGACGTCATAAATTGGCTGACAAGATTGACAGCATAAGATATGTCAGGTCTGGTGATGGCGAGATAGACAAGACTTCCGACGAGTCTCCTGTATGTATGTGGATCAGGAAGAAGATCTCCATCATCTTTACTCAACTTAAGATTGACTTCAAGCGGCGTATCAACTGCGGAAGATTCATCGAGATCAGCAAGCTCAATAAGATCTGTCGCATATTTGTGTTGATTTATAAACAGGCCTTTTGGAGATTGATGTATCTCTAAGCCCAAAAAATAATGGAGAGGACCCAGATCCTTCATATGGAATGAATCTCGAAGAGAGGCTTGGAGTGATTTTATCATAGCAGCATCAATGCCGGTGATAATGATATCATCAACATATACGAGGAGAACAGTAATGCCAGTAGAGGCGTGGCCTAGAAAAAGAGATGGATCGTACGGACTTTGAGTAAAGCCAATCGTGCCTAAACGATCTCTGAATTTTTCAAACCACGCTCGGGGAGCTTGCTTGAGACCGTAAAGAGATCTGCGTAAGTGACATACAGACTTCTTAGATGGAGAGGTGACCCCTTGTGGTATCCGCATATAGACCTCTTCTTTCAAGTCCCCATGTAGAAAGACATTCTTGACATCCATTTGGTATAATGGCCAAGATTGAGAAGCAGCAATGGCCAGAAGGAGCCGAACAGTTGTCATTTTTGCAACTGGCGCAAATGTCTCTTCATAGTCAATGCCATACTCTTGTCGGTTGCCAAGTGCCACAAGTCGAGCTTTGTGTCGATCCAAGGAGCCATCGGATTTGAGTTTGATCGAGTAGATCCATTTGCAACCGATGGGTTTAACGGAAGAAGGACAGTCCACAATATCCCAGGTGTGATTCTGGGTCAATGCATCTAATTCGTCTTTCATGGCCTGGTTCCAACAATCATTTTGCACAGCCTGCAAATAAGAGCTTGGGATGGAAACAGAGGATAGTGTTGTCATCAAGGAAGCATGGGTAAATCCATACCTCTCAGGAGGGCGAGAAATTCTGGAGGAGCGACGCAAGGTACCAGTAGAGGTGGGACCATTTGCCGGAGGATCAGGAGGATCAGGAGGGTGGGCATCTGCAGTGGTAGTTCTTTCCCTTCGACGATACACAAAATTAGGATTAAACCGTGTAACAGTTGTTTCTTTGGAAAACCCAGGTAACAAAGTGGTGGAAAATGGTGAAGGACAATCCAAGTGGGTTTGAAAAAAATATTGATTTTCAAAGAAAATAACATTACGAGAGATCCTGGTGCGACGAGCCATTGGATCATAGCAAACGAAACCCTTTTGGTTAGTCGCATATCCTAAAAAAACACACCTGCTAGATTGGGCGGTTAATTTTGTGCGCTCTGTGGGAGGCAAATGAACAAAGCAAACACACCCGAAGGTATGTAAATGATTAAACGATGGATGGTAACCAAAAAGTTTAAAATGTGGTGTTAAGTGGGCAATGGTAGGTGATGGAAGACGGTTTATGAGATGCACTGCAGTGGTGAGAGCTTCAGTCCAAAAACGAGGAGGAACAGATGATTCAATGAGAAGAGTTCTCGTGACATCAAGAAGATGCCTGTTTTTCCGTTCTGCGACTCCATTTTGTTGAGGAGTATATGGACAAGTACGTTGAGATATAATTCCTCGACTTTGTAAGAAAGATTGGAAATTAGTGGAGACATACTCCCCCCCTGAATCTGATCGCAAAGTTTTAATGCATTTGGAAAATTGGGTATCAACATAGCTAAGAAAAATTTTAAATGCATTAAGAACATCAGATTTAGAATGTAACAAATAAACCAAGTAAACCTGCTGTAATCATCAATAAATGTAACAAAGTATTTAAAATGACCATGAGAAATGGTAGGAGCAATACCCCAAACATCACTGTGGATTAAGTCAAAACTTTCATTGCTTCGAGTTGTAGAGTTAGAAAAAGGTAAAGTTTTACTTTTTCCTAATTTACAAGCATCACACTCAAATGAAACAGAATCAAGAGGTTTATTTAATAATCCAGTGTGAAACAAAGTGGACAACGTAGCAGCATTCGGATGACCAAGTCTATTATGCCATAACCGAGAATTATTATGAAGTAAAAAACAAAACAACTGATGGCAAAGTTTATTCTGAATAAATGGAGATATTGGTAAAGTAAAAAGTCTGCCACGTTTAGGCCCCCTCGCGATCACTGCCCCCGACGCCTGGTCCTGCACAACACAACCAGAAAAAGAAAAGGAGACATTGTAATTATTCTCAACTAATTGACCCACAGAAACCAAATTGGTAGCAAGATGAGGGGACACAAAAACATTTGTTAATGGAAATGGGCCAGAGGCATCACCCACAGAGATTATGGGAAGTTGGTCCCCATTGGCAGCTTGAACAGAGAGAGTGCCAGTGTAGGGGATAACATGATGGAGTTTGGCGGGTGAGGAGGTCCATGTGATTACTAGCTCCAGAATCTAAATACCATGTATTAGAAGGGGACGGACCAGTACCTGAAATGTTCAGAGAGGACAGGGCATTGATAATCATCTGATTTACCATAGCTGGAGTAAGTGGAGCTGGTGACTGTGTTTGTGATGAGGAACCAGGCTGTGATGTTGAATCAACCGGCAGTGAACCACTGAATTCAGAAGAGGCATATTGTGGGGTGGTAGCCGTGTAAGCACTTGGAGCTGACTGCACATAGGGGCGAGAAGCAGAATTGCGAGCCTTCTTCCGACACTCTTCAATACCATGACCAACGGCCTTACAATATTTGCAGACTTTCAGCTTGCAATGATTTGCATAATGGCCATATTTTTTATAGTTGTAACACTGTACTTTACTGATGTCCCGAGAAGGAGGTCTGGTTTTAGCAGCATAGGCAAGCGGAGCTTCAGTGGAGCTCTGTTGTTCAATTGTAATTTTGGAAACAAGGCGTTGTTCTTCCCTTAGAAGTTCTTGAAGACAATCATCGACGTTGGGGAGAGAAGCTCGGCTCATCAAGTTGGATCTCACTGTCTCATATTCAGGACGTAGTTTCATGAGTAATTGATCCCGATGGCTATTCTGTTGTAAAGAGAGTAGCTCGGGAAGCAATGCTTCAGAGACAGTAGCAAATTTTATTTCATCATATTCTGACCAGAGGATTAGAAATCCGGAGTAATAATCCTGATTTTATCTTTGCATCGTTGGTTTTCCAAGAGAGAATTTTCTTGGCATCATCAGCAGGGATGGTTTCAGATCCATCAATATGGGCCCACAGTTCTTTTCCTTCAAGGTATAACTGGAATTGAAATGCCCAAGATGCATAGTTTTTGCCATTAAATCGAACAATAGAGGGATCTGATTTTTCAGTTTTATCCATGATAGTAGACCACAGTTATCAAGAGAAGGCAGTGGGAATCCAGAAACCAGTAAGCAACAGTTTGCAAAAAAAATCAACCACGACCTAATGATGTAAGGTAACAGCAACAAGAAGAGAGCAACAGCACCAGCAACAGTAACAGGAAGCAGCAGTAGAGAATGAAATCCAGGAAGTAGCAGGAAATAACCAACAGCAATAAGTAATAGCAGCAAGCAACAGCATCAAGCAGCAGGAGAGAAAAAACAGATCAGCAGAGCAACAGGGCACAAAACAGTGCCCAGTTTGTAAAAACCGTCCCTGTCGACAGT
This sequence comes from Umbellularia californica, assembly GCA_028538565.1. Classification (NCBI taxonomy): domain Eukaryota; kingdom Viridiplantae; phylum Streptophyta; class Magnoliopsida; order Laurales; family Lauraceae; genus Umbellularia; species Umbellularia californica. The sequence continues at coordinate 28,753,241 of JAPQWN010000002.1, forward strand.
GGTAAAATCCACACGTGGGCCCCACTTGGTGATCTGGACACAGATCAGAGGTTGGGGATGAAGGAAGAGTAGTTTTATGCAACTACTGGCAGTGGTTGCAGTCCGATCAGATCCAGATCGAGGATGTTGGACGACTGAGATGAAAACTATTGGAAAAGAATGAATTTTCACAAAAATTGGTAGAAAACCTACCTCTGATGATCAATAAATCAGGAAAAAATCGTCAGAAACCCAGGAAGCTCCAGTCGACCCATATGGGAAGGTTCTGCTGATGAGATGTGATGATCACAGGTGGGCCACGCCTGATCTGAGGTGATCAGGGATGATCCTGTGGAAGGAAATGATCACAGATGGGCTTCCAATGTTTGGAAGATGACTTTGGAGACGATCAGAGGTGATCAACCTGTCTCTGATACCATGTCATTTTAGAGAGAAGATACACAGCATAAGAGAGAGAGAGATGGAGATTAAAATGTCTTCCCTTCATGGTCCGACTGACATCTCTATTTAAAGGGTTAAATCCCTGATTACATTCTAACAATACTTATCCCTTAATTACACTTGTGTTTAGATCCATTCTAATAGCTAACAACTAACTAGTATTGAAATGGGCCTGATACATTGGGCCTGAAGGCCCAGGATTGACAAGAAGATCCTGTGAAATGTGGGTTTTCATTTTCAAGAGGGAGAGAGAAATTTTGGGTTCTTACCTCTTGTACAAAATTGAAATCCTCTCTATTAAGAAAACTCAATTCATTTTTTTTTCTTTTCCATGTAGACAAGTTCACAAGGAGAGAACTATTATTTATTTATTGAGCCTCTTTTACCCGAGCACCAATGCTAATGATAAGGTTAGCATCATTTTTTTGTGGGGCCCATATGCCCCCTCCTGTCCAACACATACCTATATATTGTGATGGAGGCTTGAATTATCATCCCAACCACTTGATCAATGCCAATAAGTTTTCATGGTCCAAAACAAGCATACAATTGATCCAACGCCTCAAGGGATTACCAAGGCGGATTGGGATCCCACTTGATCAATGTTGTCATCGGCTCTGAAACCATTATGTGACGATTCGAGCCAGCTATCCACATAATATTGTTTGCTTTGGCTCATTTGACCTGGTCTTGCCGCAAGGGATTACTTAGGTGGATTGGGATCTCACACTAAATAAGTGTCAACCTCGAAATCGGTCAACATCAAGGGGGTCCTTGTTTTATGGTCTGCTCGGGATGTATCACCAAGTGGGTCCCACTAGCTATTTAGGTACTCGGTGATCACCTTATTGTGAGTACTAATTCTCACATGAGGTTTTTCCTTATTTATTTATTTGTCAAAGGAACTTTTATGTTTTGATGGGATGGAGGAAAGAGCTTAGACGTACATCCCTTGGTTTTTCAAGTACAAGCAATATCTAGTGTACAGTGCAAACTTTTTCTCTTACAACCAAAATCCAATGATTTAATGATAGAAATAAGGAAGTAAATACACTATATACAAGTTATGTTTGAGTTTCTTCAAAATCCAGTATACTTTATACTGGTGTAGTAATGGATCCTCTCATACGAAGCAAGCTCACCATATCCAATTTGAACCCAAGAAGTCCTACTTGGTCGGTATGAGAACATCAAGCCCAGCTAGGCCTTGTCTGAGCCTGATAAGCTCATCTAGGATCAACTCAAACCAATCTGGAAATGAAGATCTCCATAAAATCAACAAGAACTTCACTCTCAGAAAGAAGCTACCAGTTAAGTTGTCCACAAAACTGCCTTCTCAAAGCTCCGAGTTGGAGGTGGGGAGATGTAGTTTTTGTTCTAGTTGCCAACTTGATGTCAAGGGAGAAATATGCTATGTAGATCCATTAGGGCATATTAATAGGGGTGAATCAAAGAATGGCCTGTTTTTGAAAAAAAAAAAAAACATATTGATTGATAGATGTAAAAGATTGGAGCAATAATTAGCTAGCCCATACAAAGGGTACATCAATCTCCAGGACAGCCTAAGAAAAATCCAAATAAGAGGCAAGTGAAGTGCGTCAATCGCTGCCGCAACTGTTTGTGGGACCAATTGTTTTCATAAAATATATAGAAACTGAATACGTAGGAGTTTATGGTCAAATGAGCTCTAAAGAAGTGAGACATAAAAGATATAAGTAGTGATATAGATGCAACCCTCACTTTTCCCAAGACCGTAGATAGTGAGGGTGAGGACACAAACACAAGCGACAAGATAATAGTTCCTTTTTGGAAATTGATGGTTCCATGCATGACCATAGAACCCGTTACTATATGTTTATTTTCAAAACCATGCAACTATATAGAGGAGCATTTTACCAATTTGCACCATTGGATCTCCACCATGGTTGTCAATTTCATTTTAGATTAAATCTCGTTCTAATTTGGCTCCAAACTAGAATGTTTTTGGCTAAAATCGAAATTTCAATGATATATTTCAGAGTTTTTTTTAAGAAAAATATTTAAAAATTAAAAAAATATATAAGAACTAAAATTCCAACCTAACAAATAAGTTGTATAAATTTAATTTATTCGATTAAATCAATAGTGCAATATGTTATTTCTACAACCCAAATGAACAATTTGTAAACCATGTGTGCATGACTTTGTGAAATAAGACATTTCTCAAATCTCAACTCATAATATTCAATTTAAACCCAACCCAACTCAGACTAAGGTTGTGAAATGGACTTATGGAAAGTCCCTATTTTAACCATCCACTTATGACCTTAGATCACACAATTGGCCATATTCAATTAACAAAAAAAACCCTCAATAGTTATTCCTCAAATCCCTCTTGTATATGGCCGAGCCATGGGTCTCATTACTCAATCAGGCATCTTATTTTAAAAAGTAGCTTCTGACTAAAAATGGCTTATCACCATCCTCATCATCAAAGCTTTTTCCAACTATGTCAGTTAGTTCACATTAGAGCTTTTTGTATATACACCCCTAAGGTTTGTAGTATTTGTATATAGAACCTTGAGGTTTTAGTATTTGTAAATAAACCCAAAATCAACATTCCTAACAAGAATGGGCAGCCACCATGGGATTTGTATTGGGTTTTTATATAAATGACAACTTTTCCCTTACATCCATAAAACAAAATAATATGTTTTTTCTTTTACATTTGCCCATTGCCCCAATATTTCTTTTATATAGAGCCAAACACTCCCCCCGCCTCCCACCCTCAAATTCTAAAAATAATATGTTTTTTCTTTTACATTTGCCCATTGCCCCAATATTTCTTTTATATAGAGACAAACACACCCCCGCCCCCCACCCTCAAATTCTGAAAAGGGGCCAGCTCTCCTAAGTTAAAGCTTAGGATAAGGTAAGCTCAACTTTTGCTCAATTGTGTGGTGGGGCCCACTTGGGGACTCACATGGGGATGGGGGTGGGGGTTGGGGGGATTTTAAGGACTCTCTGGGACCCTCCTTTCTGTAAAAAACCAACTCCAACAGTGGTTTCTATCATCTCCATCTAGGCAGCAAAAGTTTAATGGTCAACGGTCCATTTGGATCGGTATACAGTTGATCCAATGTTCTAGTAAATTTGGATCTGACCAAAAGTTGGTGGGCATGTGCAATTTAGGGGGGTCCTGTGATTGGTCCATTTGGATGGACCAAGGATGGGCCCTTTGGATGGACCAAGGATGGGTCCCAGAAGCGTTAGCTTATGAAATCTTATCCCAAGCTTAAGCTTTAGGAAAGCCTTGCTCATATATATATGGGCTTTGGGACCGGCTGTTATAAAAAAAAATGGCACATAATTGAGGTAAGATTAAGGTTTATTTGGATATGGTTCCATTTTTGATGGAATACATCCCTCTCTATAGTCTTCCTCCAACATGGCTCTTATGTGTTTCGAACAAATCTAATATTGACTAAGGTAGTGTTTGGAAAGTCTTAATTTTATCTCTTATTGACTTAAAACGGTTTCAAATCGCTTTTAGAGTGTTTGGTTCTGCTTTTCACACTTCTTTCTCAATTGGAGAATAGACATGAAGCGCATGTTTGGTAACGGGAAAGGAATCCACTATTTGGAGGAATCTTTGCATCCGCGGAGTTTTTACTAGAGGATTTATGAGGGAGATGATTCATCGAATTCTACGTTTGGCAAGCATAGAGGAATCAGTGATGATTTCTTTAGATCCAAGTCTGATAACGGGGGAGGAGTCCTAAAATAAAAAAATAAAAAAAATAAAAACCTTGATTATTTTCTTCTCAAATTCATTCAACATCATCCAAAAACTATTCATATCCTCTAATACATGCTTAAAAACCATTTTGTACTCACGAAATAACTGGGGAAATTTTGACAAAGTCTCCCCTAAACGGGGGGGCTTTTTTTTTTTTCTTTTTCCTTACAACCTGTTTAGATACCTGTAAAATCAAACATTATATAATCATTTCATACAAACTATCATTTCTTCCACAATCTCAATAAATTAATTCGATCCATACGGCACAAAATATTGACTTCCACAAAGCCTTACAAAATAAGCTAATACAAAATATTGACCAACCATACAACAAATACAGAATATAAACATCATTCCACTGCTGAAGCACAGCATGTAGTTTTAAAACATCACTCTTTGCTTTGATGGCTGCATGCCGTAGAAGACATGAACGGTGAGATGGAACCAGACACGTTTCTGGTAACTGATTTTTTTACTATCCAAGGGGTTTCAATGACTTTTCCCTATTTAGCGGGGGTGGGGGGGATGGAACCAGACACGTTTCTGGTAACTGATTTTTTTACTATCCAAGGGATTTCAATGACTTTTCCCTATTTAGCGCGGGGGGGGGGGGGGGGGGGGGGGGGGGGGGGGGTTGGGTTTGGTGTGCTTCATGGGGATTCTTGATGCTGATCAAGTGGTTGATAAGTCAGTGAGAAAAGCTTATTCATCTCCCACGACAGGAATTTAGCTACTTTAATACTGTTTTTGATTTTATGACATTCTTCTTCAGCATAGCCTCATGTGCTCAGCCAGCTCCTCCACTCTTTTTTTCCTCTGCTTCTTGAAGTCCTGAACAAAAATGTGATGGGTTGAAAATAATTCAAAATGTCAAAGGGTGTAAGTCACACAGTCACCATCTCAATTAGACTCTATAGCTCTTGTTCTTTTGGCAAAGTTCAGAGAACATGTTCTCTCTCCCACATCATCTTCACTAGGACAAATGAAAACAATCATTAAAATCTTTGAGCCATCACCCAATGCAATGTCAGAAACAGGGGTTAACAAGTGAAAATTATAAAGTACGATATCACAATTATATTTCAAATTGACTAAAATTCAATTGTTTATACCAATGCCAGACTAAAAAACTTTACTGAACGATATCACAACACACAAAAAATGAAGCTGAACTTGCCATGCCGTTTTCAATATTTAATGCATGTTTCATCATAACTACTTCTCTAAGCTCATTTTTTTTATAAATAGTAACCTCACTAAAGACTCAAATTGCCTTGAGTTTTGAAGCATCTTCTCCAAGTTAACATCCGACAACATTCCTAGAGTCTAAAATCTCTCTTTAGAGACTAGAGTGAATGTGCACATTGGTTATATGGATGCCACAAAGGATTTGTCCTTGATGAACAAAGCTCTTTTCAAACTCCAAAGGACAAAATTGAACAACACCATAATTTACAGAATTGCAGGGACTTCTAATGATCTATGCACATTACTCACCATGATGCCTTATCCCATACTCCAAAGGGTTGGATTGCTTAACTCTAAAATATAAGATATAAGCCTCTGACCACTTGCATTAAGGTGAGTCATATGCCATATGTATTATGTGAGTGAACGCATGCATCTAGTTATGGCAATGGAAATTGATGTTCATAGAAGAGAAGACATAAACAACACTCCAAAAGAATTTCTGAGCATGGTCTGGCATGCTTCCTGCGGTACACCTAACTAATAGTTCAAGATCACAAATCTAACACTCCAATTCTTCAAGAGAAGGGTGGGATAGTAGTGTCGCTGCTTATAGGAGTTCTCTGTTCCAAAGTATGAGGGTCTAGACTCCATCTAGAGGGGAAAATCAACATAGAGAACAAACAGAGTCTGAAATGGCGTTGTAGAATGACTAATGCCCCTATCTCAACTGTGGTTCAACATTTAGTTCAAACGTTCCATCACACTCTATAACAAAACAAAACAGTAAAACAACCAATAAAACTCTTCCGTAGATACTTATAAAATTCTCATTTGCTTGAAAATGAGAATTATGGTAAGATAACTGAAATATTCCACATCAGTTGTCCTAACCACTCATTGTGCAGGATACTAACCGGATAGCGTAGTTCACATGACATAGTGCATAATTCATGTCATGATGGCAAATAGGACATTAAGGTAAACAATCTTCCAAGCTCAAATGTTTAGGCTACTTGCAAACCTTATATGCCTGAGTATGACAGAACCATAAACTAACATGGATTGGTTATAATGAATTTTTTGAAGTAGAAATAAATTAGATCTATCAAATCATCCTCCATTTAGGGCACGTTTGGTAACAGGCGAGGAATCCATAGATCCGATGATTCTTCACTACCACTAGAACAAAGATTCCTTGCTGGGAATTTGTATAGTCGAGGATTTCATATTGATATTGGTATGTATTGATGCATATAACTAAGAAAAAAAAAAAGGTTAGGTGTCACGTCCCCCGAACCCGATTAAGAATAAACCGGATCCGGAACGCAGGTATATCTTCGAAAAGAATTGAGCTCCCTGCAACTGATCGAATAGCTCATCGATCCTCAGTAACGGGTACTTGTTCTTAACAGTTACCTGATTCAACTGTCTGTAATCTATGCACATCCTCATTGTCCCGTCCTTCTTCTTCACAAATATCACCGGAGCTCCCCACGGTGACACACTGGGCCTGATGAAACCTTTATCCAACAAATCTTCTATTTGAGTCCTCAACTCCTTCAATTCTGCTAGTGCCATCCTATACGGGGCCTTCGAGATAGGTGCTGTACCTGGTTACAATTCTATTGTGAAATCCAACTCACGAACAGGTGGCAAACCAGGGATCTCCTCCGAAAATAAATCCGAAAATTCTCGTACCACAAGAATCTCATCAACAGTCTTGGACTCTTTGTCTTCCACGATAAATGTGATAAAGCCTTCGCAACCGTTCTGCCTTCAATGCAGAAATTAACCGAGTGGAGATGGGCTTCTCTACGCTAACAAACTCAACACTACGGTCCGCACTCTGTAACTTCACGGTCTTGTTAAAACAATCTAACACCGCTCAGTTCGCTGCTAACCAATTCATACCAAGTATCACATCAAACTCCGACATTGGTAAGATGATCAAACTGGCGGTTAGCTGAACTTCTCCAATCTGAACACTACATCTAGGGTAGATGACATTACAAGGAACTGACCTACCTACCAGGGTGGCTACTATCAAATCATAGGGTAGTATCTCCTTATCCTCCCCTAAATGAAGTGCAAAAGCTGGTGCAACAAACGAGTGCGTGGATCTAGGATCAAATAGAACTTTAGCATCAGATCCACAAACTAAAAGTGTACCTTCAATGACATTCTCGGCAGCCTCTGCTTCTTCATGCATCAAAGCATAAGCTTTCCCTGCCTGCTGGGGATGCTGCTGATGATACTGCTGCTGCGGTGGTCTCTGACCACGTCCCTGGAATCTGGGTGCTGGGGGTCTCTGCTGATATCGCTGCTGAGGTACTGGAGGGCGCTGATGTGGCGGCTGAGGTGGTCGGACAATCACCTGCTGCTGCTGCTGAGGCCTAGCCTGTGCAGGAGGCATCTGTCTCAATGGTTGCGCAGGATATGGTGGCCTGGGCGCCGGAGCCTGGATTGTGGGTGATGCACTCCTGTCTTTCCTGGGCAACTGCGAACCTTATGCCCTGGGTCTCCACAATGATAACATGCCCCTGACTGTTTCCTGCAATCACGACCATAATGATTTCCTCCACAATGAATGCAAGTGACTCGCTGTGACTGCTGTCGGGGTGCATGCTCAAACCGTAGCCTCTTGGGTGCTGGTTGCTGATAGTACTGGGACGATGAACCTTGTGACTTGGGCTGAGGGATCAATGCCAAGATCCTTTGCTGCTTCAACATGATCACATCCTTCAGGGACTCCTCTGCCCAGTATGCTTCCTTGACCACATCATCATAGTTGGTTAACCTGCTGCGCTGAACTTGCATCTTGATATCTGCCCGCAGTCCCTTGATGAACCTCCGGACTCTCTCTGACTCTGGCTGAATCAGGCTCTCAGCAAATCTAGACAAATGGGTGAAGGCAGTCTCATAATCCTGTACTGGTAAGTCACCCTGCATCAGTCTCTCAAATTCTTCCATCTTCTGATCCCTGTAATGCTCTGGGATGAATTTCTTCTGGAACTGCTCAGTGAAAGTCTTCCAGGCTACACCTTCTTTAATCGTCTCATACGGGTGCTTGACGGTCTTCCACCATCTCTCTGCTGCCCCACGAAACATGTGGGCTGCGAGTTGCACCTGCTGGATGTCCGTGCACTTGAACACCTCATAGATCTTCTCCATCTGAACAACCCACTCATCTGCTACGGCGGGATCCTCAATGCCATGGAACTCAGGTGGAAATCTCTTCCTGAACTTCTCAACCAGTTCATTCAGGTCATATTCTTTGGCCTGTGGCTGGCCCACTTTCTGCACTACCTCAAGCATCTGAACTTGGAACACCGCCTGGTCCTTATTCTGCTTATGGCTTTGCTCAGCCATATCCTTCTGGGACTGGATGAAGGCTGCCATGAACTGATGAAATTGATTCTCAGCACCATTCTGAGAATTACTACTCTCGCCTCTGGTATTATGTCACCAGCCATAATCCTGTAAAACATTCAAAGTAAATTCCAATATGCCCCAGGCTAACATCACAATGCTAGAAATAAAAGTAAAAGATCAACCTACTGACTAACAGAATCCTCACATGCGTCCTATGGTTTCTAAAATTTTTACCCTGAGAAACCATCCACTGCTCTGATACCATTTCTTGTCACGTCCCCCGAACGCGATTAAGAATAAACCGGATCCGGAGAGTGAATTTTAGGACTAATTAAACTTTTTGTCCTTTGGGCCCACGGATCGTAAGTCCGCTGTGAGGATATTACATTTCAGACCTCATATAAGTCAGGGTTATGGAATATCAGTCAATGAATAATAACTTCTTATTAAATTAAAAGGTTGCAAGAATGAATAATTAAAACTACTGAAGGAGTTAAAGTAATTTATTACATTGGCCCATCCCAATAAACAATGCCAATAAAAATAAAACCAAGTCAATGAAAGAAAGATCCAACGAGAGAAATAAATAAAGGAATATATCTAATGAAGTCCATGTGAATCTCTCTGGTGCCGGGAGTGATGACGCTACTCTACGTCATCGGCATGCCACTCGCGTTCCTCCTCGACTGGTTAGAGATCTTCTGGGATCTCCTCACCGGCCTGCTCCTCATAGTCGTAGTAACCACCTGAGATGCCTGCACACCAAGGAATAGAGTCAACGACATGTTGAGTAATAGATAAGCATAGCATAATAAACATAACATGCATCAAATATAGAGTAATGACAAGTACACATCATATGAACACAAGGAAAGCGAGTCTAGGCATAAAGCAAGAATAGTGATCGATAGAAATAATAATAGGAATCCTAACAACCATCTAGCAATAACCACTATCATGCAATGCAAGACAAGAACAAGAGGGAGACTCCGAGGATGTCCAATGCCACCTCCCGGGGTACCAGTAACAATCTCAATCTAGACTACTGATACCAAAGTCCGGCTCCAGTAGGATCTTAGCTCCCGGTCCTAGGAATAGCAGCACGGTCCAATGCCCGCTCCCAGCTATTCAACGCCATGGACGCCGTCCAAAGCCGACTGCCCATCCCGACAACCGAGTAACCGGTTCGTCAATAAACCCCAAACTGCAGATGGCTATGATATGCAAACAATAATAAAGTGGTTTTGACACAAGGACAAACAAGACAAATAAGTCTGGCTAGTTCAATGTACAAGACACGATCATACGGATTATCTCATTCAAGACAATACCATACAAGCAAACCACGTAATAATCCCTTTCATTGCTAGCCAGTCATGTTCATTAATACAAGACAAGGTTCCTACGGTACACTCTAAGTCAGGTCCAAGCCTAAATTCTATAAGAATTTATATTTCATAATTAGTTAAGTGTTTTATGCCAAAAGAGTATACAAGGAATAATATCAACGGATAGAATTCACAAGTCAAGGGGGAATTACAATCCAACCTAGGCAAGTGGTGTCATCCCTATATTCCACATGTTCTAGCGGAGTACGTGTGGAAATTGAATCAACGATGCTTTTAGGAAAATTCCTTGGTGTACAATCATGTTAAGCATCTAATGAAACAATTCCATACGCATTCAGTTAAATCATGTGCAATACACGAATACCTGGACAACCCATCGAAGCACACCAAGCCACGTACTACGATTTTAACCCCATTAATGGTCAAATGAGAGTGGGTGCATGGTTTCCAACATCTAAGGCCCAAACCTAAGTTATTAGTCTCATTTACAATAAAACATGAGATGAGATGATACAATAATCTGAATATTTACATCACTTCCCGACCTCCGATCGTGATGAAACTAGAACCATTGGATTCTACATCTCGAGAGCTTTCCAACGGTATATTACATTTAGAATTCCAACGGTCGGATTAAAAGTTATGTATTTCCGAAGTTCGCTTGTGTTGTAAAAAAAAGGCAGTCCGATCGATCGGTCTGAAATCAGCCACAGTTTAGTAACAGTGCCGATCGATCGGCTTGCAGGTCCGATCGATCGAAACTGCAACCTGAACCCCAAAAATGGCCGAAAACTGGTTTTTCTTGCCCTTTTTCCTCCGGCCAATCCATGGCTAACCTGCATACAATGAGCCACCATGCTCCCCAATCTTCACATTCATCATTTTCATCATCTTCAACAATTTAAACACAACCTATAACTACCAATTACAATCTTTTATTTGACCCAAAACCCTCAAAAACCCAATCTAGCATATAGTCCCAATCAGTAACAAACAGGCTTGGAATTAAGGTAATTCTAACAAGAAAACATAGCCAATCAAATAGAAATAAACATACATGCTTAAAAATACAATGCAGATCTACTTGCCTCAACCAAGAAGATGATAGAATTTGGGCAAAACTCGAGGAGAAGCCTTTCTACCCTAAAATCCACGATCTAACCTGATAAAATGAAATCTAGGAAGCCAAGAAGAAGATAGGAAGGAAAAGAATTAAGATCAAACCTAAATCTAACCAAGAGAATACGAATGAAAAGATGAAAGTATGAGAATGCTTACCAAATTGATACCGGAAGCAAGAAGGGATCGAGAGAATGAGAACTAGCGGATCGGATCTTCGAATTGATCTCTCTAGGCTAGAGATCTGGCTAGAGAAAGGAAGAAGAAGAAGAATGGGGCTGCAGTTGCTTTCGTTCAGTTGCAGAGAATAATGAGAGAGATTAGGGTTAATCTCGTTTAAGAAGAAGATAGGGAGGAAAAGACCAAAGTTGCCCTTTAAGTGGGTCCGGTGAAAGAATGGACCACTTGAAGGGTTTCTAGTTGTCGGATCACGATGAGTCAAGAGACAAAAATGATCAGCGCGACGAAACCTTTCCAACGAACCCATAAATCACGGCGTTTGGAATATTTTGGAAAAACATTCAATTTTCCCTAAATTGCAAACTATCCCCCTTGCTATTAACAAACGAACTCGGAATCGCACGAAACTTCGCAGATACTATTCTAATGCTAAAAGAAACTCGCTCATGATCTAAACCCACTTAAATATCTAAAATACAATTAATAAAATAATTATCAATAAAACGGGTCAATGGGCCTGTTGTTGGGCCCAACCAACCCAATAAGGTCGCAGACCTTATATTAGGTGTGCAAATCCACTTAAGAGAGGATTTTCAAATCCTATAGGGTGGTCAGATCTGAAAATCCCAACAAATGAGGATTTTCATTCATCCAAATCCTCAGGAATTTATGATTGCTAAATATGGATCTACCCCAACTTTATGGAAATCAAGAATCTTTTCCTTAAAGATTTGGTTGCCAAACATGACCTTAGTGATTAGCTAGGCTTGCATTACAAAAAGCTTTCATAAAGTAGTACAGGCCTTACCAATATTTTTGGCGACATCCTTTTAAACAAATCATTTTGGCGACATCCTCTGCAGACACTGGATGGAAAGGTGGTGCTCCTTCAATCATCCAAACCTAGTCAAACACATTCATGAAACCCCCTTGCATGGAATATATATATCAACTCACCACCCAAAATGAAAAATTCAATTAAAACAGGAAGGAATTTCCAATGGTAAGAGACCATACCTCATTCGTGTACATTTTCACTTGTGTTCTGGCCATATTATGACTAGACACAAAGGCCATATTAACATATAAAAATGATAAACAAAGAAAAAAAAAAAAGATATTCCAGCTTGTTCTTTTACAAATGAATTCCACATTCTACCATTGCATTTGACTCATCAGAGAGAAGAATAAATAAATGGTATTTGTCAGGGCTACTACAAAAGCTAAATAAATGGTACTTGTTGGAGCTACATTCTAGAAACATGTGATTGGGGTATATCCAAAAGGGTGATTTGATTTCTTGCAACAAGCATAAAACAGGGGAAAAAGAGCTAAAACCCATTAAGTTCTGAACCTGGCATAAAATGACAGGAAGAATTTTAAATACTTTGGAACATCAATCAACCACAACTTTTACAACTACCAGGTCATTCATGGTTGGAGTGTCATATGGAAATGAAAATGCAACCAATCCATTAACATAAAGTAAACATAAAGTAGAGAGCTTGCCTTTGGATGAAAAATAAGTATATATTTCCAAAGTTAAGAGCTGAATTTACAAAATAATGAGGAGCAACTCCAATCCACTTGCACTCGTATCATAGAGACACAACCAAAGTGGAGCTGTACCACCCAAAAATGATGCCCACAGGCTTGGCTAGCCATAAAACCTAAAAGAGGTACACAAAAGCAACCCAACAGAAGAAAAACCCATATAAGCAACTTATGTACCGATAAAAAAAAATGATAAAGCTAATGTGAATCAAACTCTCCTTGGTCCCCTAGCTTTCCACATATCTTTAGATAGTTTTTCTCCAAAACCTGTCATAAATTACTTGTCTGCATCACTAGGACCACCAACATTGTCCGCTTCGATATCCTGATCTTCTTCATCAACCACATCATCTTTTCATTAAACGCTATCCTAAACAAATCATTCTCAAGATTCCATCAACGAATAAAGTTGTGTAAAACACAGCATGCCACAACGATCTGGACGTGTCTTCATAGGATATCATGGAGCAATTTGTAGAAGGGCAAAACATTGCTTCAACACCGCAAATGTTCTCTCCACTATATTGCCTAACTTTGCATGACGCAAGTTGAATAGTTCATGTTCAGTCCTACGCGCCTGCGTTGGGGACCATTCTTTTAACTAATACCGGATTCCGCAAAATGGGGCTAAAAACCCATGCGTGTTTGCATAACCACCATCTACTAGATAAAGTTTTCCTAAAAAACATTAATGGGACATTCTTGTTATGGCATAAAGAGGAAAATCTTTATACATTTAATAACAAAGGGCCTAGAGTTTACTACCTGTTGCAACACGTAACCTATTTGGACCTGTTTCCATACTACATGTTGAAGAATCTTCGAGTCTGCGGCCGATCCTTCCCATCCAGTGCATACATACTGGAAACTAATATCAAACGATACAACAGCGATAACATTCTGTGATAATCCACCCTTTCTATTACTATAACGGACTTGTTCTTCAAGTCTAACCCATGCGGGGATATGTGTACCATCTATCGCTCCAACACAATCCTATAAATAAATACAATATGCATTAAAATATAGCATTCGGTTTTTATATTTGTTGCCTCATAACATGTTACCTTGAAAAATGGGTAGGACAAATGATTATTTGCAATCTCAGGTAGACACTCCCCGTCGGATTGTTTCACATAATATAGCGCAAGTTTTATGATTGTATCCAATGTCTTGTTAAAGTATCTGCTGATTGTCTCCCTTGAATGTTGAAATAAGTTTTGCATTACACGGTTTCTCTGGCTGTGGCCAACAGCGAATAAAAATATCCCTAACTGCTCCTCCACCATCACTGTACGAGAGTCTCGTAAAAGGCCCCTACATTTTAGCTCATTGGCCAAAAGCAAGAAACAACCACCGCTCATTCTAAATATGTCGGGACATTTACGGGAGTGTGGCAGTCAAGATCTCATTGAGATAAGTCTTTCCACTTTGTGCAGCTTCATGAACTTTACTTTTGGTGAGATTGGTAACGGTACCATAAAAGACATGTTGATGTAACAACATAATTTAACAAGAGCACAAGATCTTCTCTATTCATGCTGCGGGTGAAGAAAAAAAATACAAACAATTAATATAAGTTATAACATTTCACGAATCTTAATAGAAGTCATTTTTGTCCACAAATCCCACAAATTACTAAAAGTGTTCATCACATTCCAACAAAATGAATAAAAGACATTCATTGTCTAAACACCCCATGTCTTGATAAAAATATACGTGACATACCAACAAAACAAACATAATTGTGTCCGACCTCACAATCATAACCACGACTTACAAGTCCAAGATAACAACCAAAACATCAAATTAAACATTGTTAAGGAAGTTAATTATAATTATCTTGTGGTAATCGTTGTCTAAGGCCAAAACTGTGAGGGCATCTCTTCATTCCCTAACTGTCGAAATGCGTAACTTTATCACAGAATCCAGATCAAGAGGTAGTATTGTTTCCCACACCTTCTGCACCTTCTTCATTCGTTCTTCCGATGTATTCCTTGACATTGTGTCTATTGTATCTGCCATGCGCCCGATGACTCCCACCATTACATCCCCTGTGCCTAGGCATCTTGTTGTTTGACGGGAGGATCCTACAGGGGTCATATTATGCCCCCTAATTGTAGAGATGTGTTCATCTCCAGCCTCCTCATTGTGGGTAAGCATTCGAGTCATCATCCAAGTCATTGTTATGTATGGATGGTGGTGATCGAGGAATATCATTCGTAACCAATTCCCCTCGACCATCAGCAATTGAGTTGCCGAATATTTCGAACAGGAAGTAGTAGTCAGGCATGCGTCTAGACCTATATATACTAGCTCCAAGATGTGCCTACATTGCATGGGTAATAGATCATAAGTCAAACTCTCATAACTCAAAGAAAAAAAACCCACATATAACACAATGAAAAAACCCCACATATATTGAATAAGAATCTCACCGCAATGTAATCATTCCACGCCCTGTCTTCTGCTGTGACCTTTTTTTTCTTCATCCCATCCAAACCCACTTAAATATAGCATTGCTTTCGTCGCGCTATACCATTTTTTGAAGCTCTTTGTCCTATTATTTAACTGATCTTTAATGAATTGGGGCCCAAGTTTGGTTTGCATTTCCTTTGTAATCAAAGCCCATCCTGTTAGGAAAATTGTGTGGCCCGACTGCCATTGGGCCCATGCCAGATTGAGCCCGGTGGTGTGCCGCGGATGAACTCCCAACAAGTCTTGATCTGGTTGAGTCAGATAAGGATCAAACTCTCAATGGTAGAGTTTGGATCAGGTTCAGACTCTTGGTTGGCAGAATTCCCACGTTGGTCAGGAGATGTGGGATTCCAGGAGGGGTAGAATCCTTAATAGTCGTGACTCCTAGGGATTGCTCTATATAAGGGAGATGGGAACCCTTGCTTGATTATCCAGAAGATCTGAAAGCATTCGCAGCAAGTTCGCAGGTCTACTCCACACCGGAACGCATAAGGTTCTCGGTGAGTTCGGTTCCGACACCCATCTGGGACCAGCTAGTTCTTTCACATCCCTCCTAGGTAAACCCCAGGGGATTATTTTGCCTTCTTTGTGCATCTCTAGCATGATGTGGAGGACCACATCATCATGTTCATTTGTCCATTTCATGTTTCTTGTTGAAGCCGTGTTTGCAGCTTGAAGGCTAGTCGGTTCAAACATCCTACAATTGAAATGACTGATAAACATCCAAAGAATCATTTAAAACTGTACTAACCAGTGACAAGGGCATCTCCTATACATCCATTTCGATTCCACCTAACACATGCCATGCAGGCATTTAACTGCTTTACTCCAAGAGTCATTTAACATAGAGGGTAAACAACCCACAACCAGCACATACCACAACCAAAATACATTGTTAGCCCCTTAAGTTGCTAGTCAATATCAAAGCTATAACTTAGTAGCCAACTGTAGAAAAAAAAAAATTATAAGCCAAAGAAAGTGAAAACAGAGTACATGACCTCACTCATCTAAAATATATCCTAACCTTGGTATCAATTACACAATTTGATGGCCTTAAATCATCTAGGACTCACTCAGAGAGTTTCATCCCCCTTATTCAACATCATGGTTTTAGAATAATGCCTTTCACGTGGTTCAAGTGATTCCTCAAAGCTCTTGAAGCAATCTAGACCACCAAAAGCTTCATTATTGCCAATTTGATGTAAGTATCCCTATCTTTCACAACCAATTCTGAGGCTAATTTGCATGCATTTAATTTGAACCATTTTCTTACATTGATTGGTTTTTCCTTTTGGCTATTGCTGGCATTGGCAAGCTTATGGGCAAGCGAAAGTGATTTTTTATTCCTTTCAATGGTAAACAACCTCATGCTTGCAACAAGAACACCTTTCAATTGTGTGCTTAGGGCTCTTTGCAAGTGAAAAAAGATACTAGTGGTGGTTTTTTCTTTCTGTCTTTTTTTTTTCCTTTTATGAAAAACATTTGTAAGTAGAAATGCTTGTGCCTTTTTTATTATTCTTATTTAAGGAAGTTTATATTGAGAAGATTTTGGAATGATTTTGAAGAAAATAGTTTGGTATAATTGGATGGAAAGATGTAATGCATTATTTTATCTAAGATTTTGAAATTCAAATTAATAGAGTAAATCATCGTATCAAAATGTTTTCCATTAAGAAGAACTGTGCAACTAGCTGACTTCTTCATGTAGCAGGAGTTTGGCTACTGACTTGGTCATGTACTACAGATAGGAATCATTCATCTATGTAATATGCAATATAAGCTTCAATATGAGTTAAATCTTGAAATGTATGTTCAAAGCTCAAGTTCATTAATATTCCCACTATGCCCAGATTACCAAAGATTAATGCCAAATCTAAAAAGTACCCCATTCCAATCAAATCACAATCCATGAAAAAGAAAACTCATATCAAACCAATATATGGGGTGTATTCTAAAACCCAAAGAAACTCATCAAACACATCAATGTCTCCTCTTCTCCTTTTGGAAATTAATGGCACAAGAGCACAATATTCCTTGTCAAGTTCTAAATGTAGAAGTATTAATACCTAAAATTACATCTTGTAAACTTCAAGCCACAAGCTCAATAATTCCATCGATTTCATCCACCTGCAAAGAAAACCTCTGCCAACAGATTCCCTACCATCCTCCTCAAACACGACACCTACCTTATACAAGGATATCTTTCTGCATGATTACATAGTCAAATGAAGTGCATATTTTTTCATAAACTCGAAATCTTCCATTCCACCAAGAAAAAAGGCAAGATATAGGGAAAATATGACAAAAAAAGGAGAAAAACCCTACCTTGAGTTGTTGTTGTTACTGTGAATGAATTGACCTTAGATATTTATGCAGTGGAGTCTGATGGTGGGAAGAGGGCTGGAGATAAGAGGGTTGTGTTGTGGAATGAATACATACGTCGTTGCCGAGAGAGGAGTCAGGAGAGGGAGAGCCCGATCGCAGGAGAGAGAGAAAATAGTTTGATGTCAAGAAAGAGAGAGGAGAGGATTTGATCACAACGATAAAGGGCGATCGCCTCCTATGGCATGATAGTGATGATATCTGATCTGGTTGCCTCCCGTCGTAAGAGTGAAGGGTGATGTCGAAGAGAGGGTTTACATCGAACGAGAGAAGCTCTCTCGAAATTTTGCGCAAAATATGGGTATAAATATCTCCCCTTTAAAATTGTTGATTTTCAATGTTAGATGGGGGGTGGTCAGACCGAGCATAACCATGATTTAGTGGAAAGAGGATGTCCTCTTTCCTTCATCCCAAGTGTAACCAAACGTGATTTTTCTACGAAATGACTGAAAAGCGTTGAGGAATCCATGGAGAAGACTTTTAACAAACGTGCCCTAAGTGTCTTTTCCAAAAATCAACGAAATTGCTAAGATTTGAAGTAGACATCCCACGCTGAAGCGGGAAGACTTCATAACTACAGTGCATTTGACGTTATCACAGGCAGTCCAATTTTTCCTCTTTTTAAAAAACTTTTTGCCCCTCAAGCCCCATCCAAACCGTTGGATAGATTTATAAGATCAAACACGACTATGGGTCAAATTTTCAACCGTTGGATGCTCAAATATTTTGAGATATTTGTAATAAACCCTAGAAGCTTAGATCATCATTTCTAACTTTTGTGGACCCCACACTCAAGATCTGACCCGTTCATCCTATTTGGAAGGATAAACATGGCTACTACCCCAAATTTTGTTGACTAATTCATTTTGGATCACAAGAAATTAGCAAAAAAACTATAGACCGTTGATTATTATATGCTTAATTGACAATGTTTTGGACACTATTCACCTGTTCCAGTTGTTTTCGTTTTTCTTCAATTGTGGGCCCGTTTGGCACTTTACTAATACAATTAAAGTCAAGTAAAGTCTCCATTTTCCAGACAAGATGTCACACCAAATGCACTTTATTCAAAACTCCCTCCATCTTTTTCATACAAAAAGACAAAAAGCAACTACCTTTATCCACTAAAATACAAAAAAAAATTCACTTTTCCATACAAAAAGTAAAAAAGATTTCATAACAAACAACTAAAAACAAAATACCATCATAACCCACTTATATTTTATTCCTTCTTCAAAATCAACTTTACTTGACTTGACTATATTAGTAGAGTTACCAAACTGACCCTTAAGAAGACTAAAAATGACTATCACACAAATTTCAACCGTTGATCCTTCTACAATCTTTAGATATTTGCAAACAAATGTGAACTACTTGATGTTAGTTTCTAAATATTTTGGGCCCCTATATCAAGATCCACACCGTTGATCCTCTTTGAATGGCTAAGCACGGTCATGTTGTTGAATTTTAGCCCCTGATTCTTTGTAGATCTCAAGATATTTGCAAAAAACGTATCGACCATTGATTTAAAAAAGTCTATTTTAATCAGATTTTTTGTCTTACCAAACAAACTTTTTCTATAGCATCTATTTCAATTAGGGCCATTTGAAGTAGATCTACTTCATGCAGATCAGTATCATATAGATAAGATTTGCCCAACAAGGCCTAAAAAGTCAATAATGATTGGAAAATCAAGGCCAGTATTAATATATATACCTGGGTTAATGAACTGTTAAGAATATAAGTGGGACTTAAGGATATGATGCAACCTTTATATACTTTCGAAAGAGCATTATTATCTATGTTCCTTTGGTCTTAAGGGCCCGTTTGTTTGCATTGAATTTAATACATAGGAACTCATGGTCAAATAGGCTCTTATTAAAGAGGTGAGGGGTAAAGGATAAAAGGTAAAGATGTAGATGGAATATTGATTTAACAAGATTTGAATTAGGGTGACACTGGGTAATTGTTTTATTTTCCATCAAATAGGAGATCATTTGATGGTTATTTTTTGAACATTTGACTTCATGTCTTTGATTTTGACCACTTTAAAAAAACACTAGTCTTCGAATTCATTGGAACTCAATCGCATAGAAAAGATAGGGCCCTAGAAAATCATTGGATACCAAACTCCTTTTTTATGAAAGGGATTGTAAAAGTGTAAATTCAATGGAATGCAACGAGCAATCTAGTCATAGGCGAAAATCTCAATTTCCTACAATATGATTTAGTAGGGTGATGGCCGGAGTTACCATCCAAGAGAGACTATTTGATGGTATAGTGGTGAGTTTATCTTTCAACCTATCAATTTTAGGCCCTTCTCATAATAAACTAGAAATACATGCCCGTGCCATTATAATTATAATATTAAGATTTATAAAAAAAAAAGGTTATGATCAATTTCTTTAAAATTAAATGCAAAAGGTTATAGTGTGAGAGAGGAAAAAAAAGTTCATAAGAATTCAATACCTAATACCGAATAATTAAAAAAAAAAAGCACAAGTCCATGAAAATAGAAAACTAATGATTTATAAAAGTTAAAGTCACACAAAAAAAAAAAAAAATCAAACTCTACTCTTTCTCCCTTGGCAAGTGTGCATTATAGTACATCAGTTACATGGAAGTTTTTTGCCTCGTCTTCAGTTCCACGTTATTGTCGCGAGTTTGTTGTTTTTCAATAATATTTTCATTTTCTTATGAATTATGGAACTTATTATTTTGTTGATCAAATCCATATATTATACATTCATTTGGACTTAGTTTTATTGTAAAATGGTTATTATAAAAAAATTAATGACTATATATGAAATCATATAAAATAGTTATTTCAAAAGTTTGATCACCAATGCTTAAAGTACAATGCAAAACTATGAAAATAATAACAACAGTATTTATAGATGTTAATTTTTTTTAAATATAGTTACTTTTATAATTACCTCGTAGATAAAGTCTAACTCTTAATCAATATTCCAAAGTGGGGCTAGGGTCCCTTCGCCATTAACTAATTTTAACCTTTTGTTGATAACTATTAACAAAAAGATGCTCGGTGGTGTAGTGGTAGGGTTGTCTCTTTGAATTTCAAACTGTCTTGAGTAGTGGTAGTGGTCGGGTCTAATGTGGGCTAGCTAGATGGGTTAGCCCGACCCGAGACTTAATGGGTGCAGGTCGGTCACGGGTTGGTGGTCCACGAAGTATGCTCTACCTTTGGCCCGACCCGACCAGTTTGAGAAGAGAGAGGGAGAGAGGGGATTGAGAGGGTTCAAAATAGATTAAATTGATTGGATGAGTCAACATCAATTGGAACGAATTGGAGCTGGACAAAAACAAATGGATCTAGTACAAAAAAAAGATAAAAAAAATTCTCATGTAGCACATCATTGGAGTCATACTTTTTTTTTGGACGAAATTACCCAAGTGACAATCTCGTTATGTAGATGACGATCACATTACTTGTCCGAGAACATCATGATTACCTGCCTAAGAGCACCGTCTCCCCCATTTACATATTTCCCACCCACAAGATTTTTTTTTTTTTTTTGTTTCTATCTCCCGTTTACATTAATAACTATCTAAATATTGAAACCTAAGTGAAGAAAAACATATTTTCAAGGGAAAAGGCATTAAATCTAAGATAAAACTCATCTAAGAGGTTGTTTCAGCATTAATGGAGATGATTTAGAGAAGCCTCTCTCTTATGAAGGCTTAATCTCCAACATGGGAGAAATTTTATTTGTAGAAGTGAATGGTTAATTGGAGTCCGATGATAACCATCTCTTAACAACAAGCGGATGTTGAAAAGAACCTCTTAGATCTTATCTCAAATTTTTATACATTTTCTACTTGCAAATATAATTTTCTTCACTCGGGCTTCAAGGTTTTTTTTTTTTTTTTTTTTTTTGTAAAAGGTCTTCAAGATTAATATGGTTGTTGATGGAAATATGAGATGAAAATTAAAAAAGCGCTCTCATGGGTGGGAAATCTATAAGAGAAATTCTACAAAATGCCCCTATTTAACATACAATGAAAGAAGGGTTGGTAGAAAGATTTTTTCTCCTACTTTAAAGCAACATTGATTATCATTTACTAAGACAAATGTGCATTTAAGTCCTCCATCTATTAGTTAAGATGAAAAGAGAGAGAGAGAGAGAGAGAGAGAGAGAGAGAGAGAGGTTTAAATCTTGAGGGCATTTAAACCCTAAACATGTAAGTTTCAACTAGCCGAATAACCCGTGCTGAGCACAGTATCTTCTTGCACTACAAAATAAGAAATTAGATATTAAAAATATCAGGACAAGGTGTTTAAAATATAAATAGAGAAATTGGAGAAAAAGGGTATAGTTACACAGGAACAACTGAAACATGAGTGGTTTGATGAAAAAATGAGTGGGTAATTGCATGAGTAGTTATATAACTGCCGATCAAAATTAAAACTGCCAGGTCAAAATTAAATCCAAAATCTCCTAGCTTAATATATTATAATTGCATGGCTTGCCATATGCAACTTCTTTTCTTATTCATCTTTAAACATTAAGAGGGCCCCATTGAACCTGTTTTCCAACTAACCATTGACTCCCTTTAGATTTAATCATAAAAATAAGAGGGCCCTATTTACTGGGATAAAAGATTGGGAAGTGCTAAACTACCTAATCAACCATTAATTAGATTCATCACAAAATAAAAGGGCCCCATTGAGAAGGAGAAAAAATAGGAAAGGACTACACCCATGTTTGGCATCTTTGTTTCATGCCTCTATTTCTCTAAATGTCTAAATCGGACAGAGGTTTGAACAATTAGATCGTTTGGCACAAAATTCTAGACTCTGTCCGCTTTAGACATTTAGAGGCAAATCCTCTAAAATCCAAATGTTCCAAAAGTAGGCAGATGAAAAATAGAGCTTTTGGGTCTTAAAATATAGAGGCGGGGTATTTAAAATAGATTTGTGCCTTACCAAATGCGTTTTTTTTATTCTAGTCTCTTTTTTTTATGGCTCTTTTTTTAATGGCTCTATTTTAGATGTGTCTATAAAAAAGAGTAGAGATACCAAACAAGACACGACCTTAATAGTGCCAGCATTTAGGAAGGCATTAGTTGCCTATTTATGAGATAGAGCAAGCATTTAAATGCAAACTTTCTTCCTAAAAAATAGAGAAGGAGAAGACACGTTGGCATTTTTATTGGGTGAGACAATGGGGGGAGAACTTCTTAGGCAACCATATCATCATCTACACAATGACATCGTCACGTGGCAAATTTCGCCATAAAAATGTATGGCACACTATTGGGTCGTTTCTCTATTTTTCTTTACTAATCCATCTAATCAAGATTTAGAGAGTGTTTTTCATAAAAATTAAAAAATAAACATAATAATTATGTATGGATTATTAAAAAAAAAAAACCCATGAAGAATCACATGAAAATCACATAAGAATACTAAAAAATAAACTAATACAAGAATCATATAAAAACCCACATTAGAATAGCATAAAATTCATGCTCAAATAATTCCACATATATGCTCAAATAAATTCAGTGAGGACTGGCTCGGGCCAAGCCATGTATTGTTCAAGGTCAACCCTCAAATTTAGGATCTTGCAAAAATCTTATCCAAGCCTAGCCCTTGGGCTTTTAAAAAAAAACAACAAAAAATCCATACCCTCATAAAAGGGCTAGATTGACTAATACTAAGGGATATTTATTTATAACCACTATATTTCCTAGAAACACAATTAGCCAACCTGAAAAAAAAAAAAGAAAAAAGCATCAGCTATTAATTTACAAATCTCAATCAACCACCCAAGCTCAAAATTAAGGACAAAGTTTTGACCCATTAGTGAAATCTATTGCAAAATAATGAAAACTTTCTTAGGTCTATCCTAATTGATCTAAACCTAAGGATGCTAATCCTGGCTAACTTTGACTTGGACATGATGGCTCTTTCTTATTTGCCCCACAAATTTAATTTGAATGGAGCCAGATTTAAGGAAAGTTTTATCCTTTTAGAAAAATACAATGAACTTCATAATGATGGTCAAGGGGGTTGGCCAAAATTTAAGATTAGAAAAATGTGGTTGCCTGCAAAAGATTAAAAGAAAAAGGTAAGTCATTATTTGCAATTGTCAAAAGTACAAGGGTCAATATGTAAATTTCCCTAGTATTAAATACTAGTTAAAAACCACCGGCGTTGGATCACAAGCGATGAACTAGTCAAAGAAATCTATGAAGCGCCATCAAGATGTAACATAATTCAATACCTAAAAAACTATTAAGCATTATATAACGCAATGTCTCTCCACCAAACGACTTATTATATATATTTCAATCAGGGTCCACTACGACTTATAATATATATTAATTTCAATCAGGGTCCACTGCTGCAAGTTCTCTAAAAAGATGTTGCCAGCCGTCCAAGTTCAGATGGTAAAATGAATGGTAAGTATAGAAATCTTCTTACTTCATGGCCTTAAATTAGACAACAGATATCACTTTTGTCTAAAACAAACTCTTAAACCCAAGGAGTGAACCTCTTGCTAGGGATATAGAGATTTTTTTTTATCGGAAACAATAAAATTTTCATTGAAACAAGTAAAAAAAAAATTACAAAACAGACAACAACAAAAGAAAGTGGAGCAAGAGGAATTGATTTCATTTTATTCAAATCACAGCTAGCCACTAATATATGAACACAAGAAAAAATATACATACATGTTTACACATATTCACATGTATAGTAGAAATATTCAAATGACAACCATTCACACCTTTATTCCATGACACTTGGCTGATCACCTATGATCAAGTTACCCATCTTATATATACTACTGTTGTCATTTGCAACAATGGGGCTGATTTTTTGTGTGGAAAGAGAGAAGCTCAATAGAAACACCTTTGAAAACCATTAAACTTGAGGGTCATATGATAAGGGATTGAAAATTTCAAATGACAACGACATTTTTGTATATATACCACGCAATTGAATCTCATGTGAATAAACTATTTCATTCCATCTTTATCTAAATGCAGAGAAAGGGACATATATTGAGAGGAATCATCACTTGTTTTACATACATATAGAAAGTCCCTAGTCTAAACAGAGACAGGATCCAAGTTGGAAACTGGAAGTTCATCACATGCCATGGCTGAATTGCAAAGATCTGCACTTTCTTTCCGGAGACAAGGTTCTTCTGGATTAGTATGGGAAGATCGGCTCCTTTCAGCAGATCACTCGAATCAAGCTAACAAGAAAGAAGAGAAAGCAGAAGCCGGCCAAGTAGAACTCAGACAGAGAAGACCTTCTCAAAGTGTAGGATCAACGGGCGTGATGAAATGCAGCAGATCCGATGGTGGAGAGCGTGGATGGCCCACTGATAAAGTGGCACCTTCCATCGACCCCCCTTCACCTAAGGTTTCTAGTTGTGGTTTATGTGGGGTTTTTGGAAAACCCACAAATTCCAAGCAGCACAACAAATCTCATAAGCGATAGTTCTTTTCAGCTGTCAGCTGTAAGTTCCTCTTTTTTCCTTTTCATGGCTTCTCCGAGCTTATAGATGTATACTTTGTTTTGATGGGTGGTCTGTGAAAAGGGAGAAGCTCAGTAGAGTACATGTTGTAAATCCTTATAGATGAGTCTGGAAAACAGACAGCATGGTAAGAGCCACAAATCTCCTCTTCTGGGTTTTCGTTTTGACTATCTTAAAAGGCCCCATAATCCCTGGGATTCCTAATTAGTCTTCCATGGAGTTGTGGAAAAGCCGCGTTTCCGAGGATTTAGTCATGTGAAAATCCTTATTTTTTGAGGATTTGGTCCTGTGGAACTCCTTATTTCTAAGGACTTTTAGGACTTACCTCCTTCCATAGGATTTGGAAATCTTTAAGTCAGTGGAATTACACACTGATAACAATTTTTTCTCAACTATATTCATTATATGCACTGATATCAATGTGAAATCCTCAACTATACAAATTCTTAATAGAGAATCCCTATTCCAGGGTAATTGGAAGTTCACCCGTTACCAAACATGCCGGATGAGGAAGAGACTTTAATATAAAAACAAAGGGGGTGAGAATCTCTTCCCCTACAAGTTGAGGGGCATAGAGAGAGAATAAAGGGTAACCCTTTGCATTGCCTTTGTCCACACTTGGTTTATCTCTCTTGGATCCTACGCTTGTGTTCGCTGCCATCCAATATACTGATCCGTCCTTACATTGGTGGTGGAGCATCACAAAAAGAATTCTCTGAGCCATCGCTATAAAAAAAAATCCCTATAAATTCCATCAGTGGGGCACAAACAAGGCTAAGAATCCAAAGCATTTTTGTTTTTAAAAATTTATCAGAAATAAAAAAAAATTAAGTCACTCTCAATTAATTATTTCAAAATCACATAATTAAAATAGTCGATGAATTTCATAGCGGCGGTACTTCTGATTAGCGTGAAATTTAGATTAAAGATAAAATTAGTGGGAATATTATTTTGAGCGGTTTGGTTTTCAGGGCCAAGCTCCACTGATGATGATGATGATTTATAGCAATAGGTTCAAAGAATTCAATTTATTCTCTGCATCACCACTTGAACAGTCTCCGTAGAGATAATTACATGATTAAGTTATGATAATATTTGACAGGTTATGGATTGTCCTATTATAACTGATGTCATCACAAAACACTCTCTCTCTCTCTCTCTCTGAGTAGTATTATATAAATCTCGATGAAAATGTCAAGCCATCAACAGTGAGATATAATGACTCCAAAAATTCAACTGTAGATTTTAATCTGATCTTAACTGATATGAGGGGCCAGTGTGGAAGGATTGGATTCAATGGAAGGTGTGTTTGTGCAACGGTAGGAATTCTTGGTAGAAATGAAAATTGTTCATATTTTCCATACAGTTCCTTTCCTGATTGTTTGGTGCGATAAATTTTCCTTACAAATTAGGGTAAAAATGAACTAATTTTCTTTGATAGAGAGGATATGGATTTTGTTATGGAAGGGGTACAATTACAAACGGAGGATTCCTCTCTATCATGGAAATGAAAATCTCTATATAGAGCGAATTCCTCTAGCTGCCAAACACACCCTAAATTGACAAACTGATTGCAAGATGCTGATTTCATGTTTTCCCACAAGAAGGTGCATGGTACATTTTTTCTCTATAAATAAACATTAATTATGGGTGTGCAAGGTAGGGTAGGGCAGGGCAGCCAGGCTTCTCTATTATTGAGAAATTGTGTTGGGGGCAATTTTTAGAGAGCAGACAAGCAAAGTAGGTGATATTAATGTATGTCTCTAGACCAAGAAAACAACTTATATTCCATAAAATAGTTGGATATTGTATTTGCACCTATTGACTCCTGGCATGAGATGATTGGAGCCGTTGGATCTTACTGCCTTTGGAGAGATGCAATCATGACCCTACATTTATTTGCACTGTGACTGGTGCCAATAATATTATTTCTTTACAAGTGGGCCACACTGAGAGTAGAGCCCAACCCAAATCGAAACCGCTGGATATATATTTCCCATGTATTTTCGTGGGCTAAATTACATTCGAAATAAACAGAAGAAGAGAAAGTCTTTTTTCCTTCTTTTATGAAAGGAGGGTTTTTTTTTTTTTTTAAATGAAAGTAAAATACATTTTATATGTGATCAATCTGACGTGTTGAAAACATTAATCATTCGGTTCGTAATATGGCCTGCTCATTTGGTTTACAATATGGCCTGCTCCATCTACCCAAGGTTGGATAGCGTGTTTGGACGTATGGTAAATTAAAGTAAAGTGACTTGAAGTATTAAATCAAATGAAAAAAAAAGATGGGGGTTATGATGTTATTTTGCCTTTAGTTGTTTGGACTTTTGCCTGAAAAGATGATTTTTTTTTTTTTTTTTGTGATTTAGTAGAAAAAACCAAAAAAGTGGTTTTTTTTTTTTTGGCTTTTTTTTAAAGGAGGAAATTTTGAATCTATATATTTTTTATATTACTCATTGTCTTTTCTTGTCTAAGTAATAGAAAATTTACTTCACTTTAACTTTACTACGCTCACTGGACTTGCTGTTGCCATATCAATGCAGCCAGTTGCTCGCGTCTAAGAGATAAGATCTAGTTACAAATCTAGTGTGACATGAGCTGAGTCATCTCAAAGATACGGACATTTTCAAGAGAAGACAGGCTGTGGGGCCAACTTGGCCTTCCCTATCCCGGGCAAGAGCTAGAAATGACCTAAATGTGTCCGGATTGGCGAGGCTTTACTGTAATTGGTCCAACCACGCTCACCGTAGGTCAAATCACTCACAAAATTCCAATTCCCAAATTTCACAGCTATCAAAGTTGTATAGGCCCTTCCAATGATCATTAACCTAATGGCTAGAAAATTTATAATTTTTATTGGTAGCCTAGCAAAGGGGTTGGACCTGAGAACATATCCAATAGTTTATTCAAATCCTATGTGGAATGTCCACCTTGGATATTTGAAATGGTTGGCATGGATTGGAGTTCCAGCAACCATGCCAAAAATGATAGAGCATTTGGCATGTTAGAGCACAATATCAAATTTAGCATATGGGAAAGGGAGATACCAAATCTCTTTTTGGGATATTTTATTTTAGGAAAATTTTTAAATAAGGTCTTTGGTTTTTGCCTTATTTCAAAAAAGAATACAAGTTTCAAAATTTTTCAAATTAGTTCCTAAGTTTTTCAATAAAACTTCAATTAAGGCCATCTGGTCATTTAAAGATAATTTTATGGCATTTCTCTCAATTTTTTAAAAATACCTAAAATACCTTCATTTAAAGCCATAACATGGTTCTGACAGCTACGATATTTAGCCGATCTCTATGGAAACGCTAATTTTTCTTGAACACTATAAGACTGTCAGTAAAAAAGATGAAGAAAATATAGAGGAAGTGAAAGGGGGTTTTATCTCATTGAAGAATAATTTGGGTAGTTTAAAAAAATTGAAGAAAAAAGTTGCTGAAAAATAACTTTAAATGAATGAATGTCTTTACTTGAAAACTTCATGAAAACCTTAGGGACTAATTTGAAAAGTTTTAAAACTTGTGTCCTTTTTTGAAATAAGGAAAAAACTTATGGACTTTTTTGACGTTTTTCCTTTATTTTATTTTAAAATGGACCATTAGAGACATATTCAGTTTAATAATAAAATATTAAATTTAATATATGGGTTGGAGTTGTAACTTTTGGAAATTTCAAATTTCAAAATACCAAATTGTCACATAAGCCATCAAATGAAACTTGACATCTCAAATTTCGCATATGTATTGGAGATGCTGTGAAACTTATGACATAACTCACACATAATAAGAGAGAAAGACATAACTCACACATAATTCGCAATACAATATAGACACAAATCACGTGCGGGGAGAATAAATACAACTCACATAAGTGAGCAAATAAAAAGTCACATATGCGAAGAGGAAAGAAACCGTTTTGAACCGGAGACCTTCCAATGAAAACTACGGTTCTGACACTTGAAGTGCTCAAAATGGCCTTCCTACATGGAAGTCATAGAGAACTTTCAAACTGCCCAGACTTTTGGTGCTTCTAGGTGAGCCCCAAAGCTGGTTTTTTTCCAAGCGACCCTAGAAAGATTTTGATAAGACCAGTACAAGTGTTCAACAAAATAGCAAAGAATAAATAAAACGTAGGGACAACATGTCACATCAATAATATAATTTATGGGCTGTGACCCAAGAATGGCCTTGTGGGGCCAATCAGTGTGCATTTTCAAATCCATCGGATCATTCTAAAAACTTCAGCCACAACCCTCAAGTTGTGCAGCTTTAAATGGCGTCATTTTCTTTTTATTAATTATTGTCTAACGATCAATTTCATTCAGTTGGATGTGAGAGAAAAAAGGATCATGTGGCATTTAGTGTGGCTAGTGCTATTGATTTTGGAGATTTTGGTGCCAAAACTGACTAGGGATCTCATGGCCTTTGTGCTAATCATTTTTATCTGGCGAAGCAGATCAATAGATCATAAACATGTTTGAATTGTGAAAGATATACATTTGTACACGTAAGATTAGCTTCAATCACAAGAAAGAAATGTAGAAACCCAATGTTTTTTCATGGCAAATAAACTATCTAAATTTGCCATTGGGCCCAAAACCCATGAATTGTGAACCACTTGGCACATGCCAATCTAAGGTCATTTTAGCCCCTTTTAACCTCGAGAAGTTTCAGGGTTGCCAAAACATCAGTTGCAAGGTTGTCCCATTTCGGTGACCCTTCAGCTTTGAAGCTTGTGCTCCAGGGTCGTCCCAACTGCAAAAGAGCAAACCCTCCAGCCTTTTTCATGTAGGATTGTGTTAGTATTTTTATGTTGGCTAATTCATGGGTTGGATAAAACTCTGGATCCATTGAGTTGTATTTTCTAATTTATTTTAGAATGGACTGTGGTTGTCTGGCCCGAAGAGCTGAAGCGAAGAAAAAAGAAGGAAAAAAGGGAAGACCGGGCAAAACCACCGAGGACTGATCGATCGGACCCTCTGTATGATCGGATGGCTAAAGTGTCTCCGTTATCCTCAGGTCCGATCGATCAGAAAAAGTCCAGTTTGCTGCACGATTTTGTTTCCTTTTGACACTTCGTTTTCCAATTTTAGTCCTAGTTAGTACACTAATTCTAAGGCACGAATTTGGGGCTATTTATAGGGGTTTGCTCTTAGCCCTAAGTGACAAAACAAGAAGTTAATTCTCTATCTTGATTTGAGGTTAGAATACCATAAGAGATATTACCTTGTTTTTCCAGAGTTATTGAGAGATTGTTTTGAAGAGCTGCTCTACAAGGTCATTGTTGCTTCCACTCACTTGTAGAAGATAGTTCATCGTGGCCGACAAGGTGCGAGAAGATCAAGTAAGGAGAATGGCACACAGCAGAAGTCGTGTTAGCGGAAAGTTGTGCAAGAACAACTACAGTCCTTAGGTCGGGATACTAACTGAAGTAAAAGAGCTGTGGGTATATCTTGTAACTGTTCGTAAGTTCATAATTTTTTTATTGTGACTTTTTTCTCTCCTTCTTGTGGTGTGTGATTAGTAGATTGCTAATTCTATCTTATTTATTTGATTACGTCCGTTGCATTAGTTAATTAAAACTAGTATCCATTTTGGTAACCTGCGAAACTTTTAGATTGCCTTTTGGATCAGTTGGAAATGGGAACAATAAACTCCATATGGATCAACCTCAACCCAAGTGGAGGCTCATTTTCAGGCAGTTGGGCTCCATGGTCGTCGGCTGCTTTGCAGACCCAACTGACCCATTTTCTCTCCCCACTTCCCTAAAATGCATGGGAACATTAAAAAAAAAAAAAAGGCTTCTTGGATTAAAATACCACCACTTAAGATCATTTTAATGGTCCTTAATCAATCCTTGATCAAACCATAGCCATATTCCTTTTGGCAGCCCCACTCACATGTGGGGCTCCCACATGGAAAGAAACACGACTTCAAGAATTCTTATAGGGACCTTGTCTCTGGTACCATTTTAGTAATGAGAAACATCAAAAACTCGAACTGTAGTCAACCATAGAACAATGTATATCAAAGAGTCCTGTCGGTGGAGAATTATGCTGGAATGCCTCGCCGCCGGAGTTTTCATTCCCCATACACTGAATCTCCTTTTCAAGTCCACTTCAAGGGGCTACATTTTTCTCCAAAATGTGACAGCTTTTTGTCGACACATCCAAGCACCATGACCACAGGGCCATTGAAGAAACTAGCATCAAGACTTACATCGAACAGTTAAAAATTATACCTACCCCATAACGCTTGACATGTATCTATATAAAATTCTCACTTTTGTCCTTGTCGGAAAAGGATGTAATGTAACCTGGTTGAATGAGATTCATGTGTGTATGAATGAATACATGTATTTTTCTTCCATGTAGAAAACCAAGCTTTTCCATGTGCGCAAAAATGCCGCCATCTAATCATGAGCCTAAAAAGGATTAAAAGGACTATAGGGTAGGCTAGCGGCTAGCCTGCATTCATCGGTTTGTTCCAAACACATCCACTAGATAACACCCCTTTGCTAAATTAAAGAAGAAAGATTTTGTCTGGAATAGTGCATGTAAAGCCGCCTGTCAACTATCCAATAGTATTAGAATGGCTCTCTACCCATGTGGCAAGGAGCATCAGATTTTACTTGGTTTTTTGGGGTTCGAATCCTGGGTCACGTCACCTCTTCCTGCTTTTGCAGCTCTTTTTCTATTTGTATGGGCTTTCTTCTCACTTGCGCTGGACTTATTTCTCACTTTGATTGGGCTGCTTTTGCAGCTCTTTTTCTATTTGTATGGGCTTTCTTCTCACTTGCGCTGGACTTATTTCTCACTTTGATTGGGCTGCCTTCCTGTGCATTTACAGGCTTTCTCTTGGGTCCCAAACCCCTTAACTGGGTTAACAAAAAAAGTAAAAATAAAAATAAAAATAAAACTATCAAATAGTATCTCACAAAGCCACTGGTTTTAGCTGATTCATGTTAAATACAAGGCCCTTGGCCATTCTTTTAGGTGTGGTTCCTGGACAAGAAGTGATAAAAGGCACACGAGTTGCCCTATATTACTTAGGTCCAATGTTGATTGATTTTGAGCACCGCTATCCACACCCATCGAGAAAGAATGTCTAGCCTTAATGTTTGTTGTGCAAAAGCTGCACTTTATCTTTTATCCAACGCAGTGTATCTGGAATCGCACGTTAACCCTGATCAAAATCCTTGTGATAGAAGCAGGATCCCTCAATGTCAACACTAGCCGCTAAAGTATCCAATCCAATTATCTTAGCCAAGTGGGCAGCTTGGGCTTGTAGCCCTTCTGTGGGACCCACAATGCCGGTAGCATGACTCTCCTCCAAATACACAAGCAGGGAACTCCCCATCTCCCCACACTTTAAAAATAAAAATACCCATGAGATTTTCATCAAGAATTCATTCAGAAGATAATCTAAGAATGCCGTACTTCAATTTTTTTATAAAATAAGCCCACAATGAGCAAAATGAGCAGCAATACATGGACTGAAATAGGTCCAAAATACATACTACTACTCTGTTTGACTACCTTTTCCTAGTCTACAATACCTGACATGTTTCGCAAGGCCACAACAAAAATCTCAAAAAGAAGCTATCTTCCACGATCACAGAGCCCCCATAATTCTCAAAACCACACACACACACAGAGTCACAATCCACAGCATAAACACATTCCTTTCCCCAGCAAGGCTGGCTGAACCACTACTGTCACTAATCCCCACCAAGAACCGGCAATCCCCAATCGATGGATCGAGGAATGTTACCAGCCCGAGCCCGTCAAAATCGCAGCTCTGTGAGTTCTGTTTCTGCAGCTGATAGTAACTGTTAAAAGCATAGGAGATGTTTCCCTTTGCGCCTATCGCATTGCACGATCCACCAAAAGAGAGAGTTGTGCAATCCGCCACACTGCAGGCCAGCTTAATGTGATTACCAACTCCTGAAAGGTCCCGAGAAGGGTCTGCA
Organism: Umbellularia californica; assembly: GCA_028538565.1. Classification (NCBI taxonomy): domain Eukaryota; kingdom Viridiplantae; phylum Streptophyta; class Magnoliopsida; order Laurales; family Lauraceae; genus Umbellularia; species Umbellularia californica. Next base: position 28,786,585 of record JAPQWN010000002.1, read on the forward strand.
ATGCACCACCGTGACGGAAGATACTGAACTTCACGAGCATTCCTCAGCAGCCTACCCAACCCAAGGTTTAAAGGATACTTAGCCTGGCCATCGAATGAAAAGATACCCCAATGCCTTTCAAAGTTCCCGGGAAGAACGCTCTTTTGCCCTTCATCAAGTAGACTGAAAAGGTAGATATCCATGGGAGGAACCCCAGGTCTCAAAGGAGTCCCTTTGTTGCTTAAGACATGGTTTATTAGGCCTTGGTTGAAAGCCCTTGCAGCACTGAGATTTGCACCTAGAGCCCCATCTGTTGGCCAACCAACCTCCCCAACTACAATTGGCATCTGTCCATATCCAATTCGATTGAGGGCGGCGACTAATGTGTCAAAATTGCCATCAAATGCATTGGAGTAAACATTTTGTCCATCTGTAACGGGATGAGTAGTTCCATCAAAGAAGGCATAATCTTGCGGGAAGTCTGTGCTCTGGTAGAGGCTTAAGAAGGGATAAATGTTGACGACAAAGGGTGACCCATTTGTGTTGAGGAATGAGACAATCTGAGTAATTAGCGGGGTAAGTTCAGGTCGGAAAGCTCCCTGAGAAGGAAGTGAAGATTCATAGGCATCAGCGTTGCAAGGAACTACAAGCTTGACATAAGATGCAAGATTAGCTTTTGTCAGCGACTGCTGCAGGTTGAGAAGAGCAGGGAGGACAAAGTTCTGGAACTGGCCTTGGTAGTTTGAGAGGAATGGTTCATTCCCAACTGCGACATACCTGCAATCGTTACAAGTGTTCAGAACAGTTGATGGAAAATCTGAAACTGGGAAAAGACTAGAAGTAGTAATTGTATTGATCAGGGAGAATTCAAAGCTTTGGATAGCATATCAATGTATTCGGATCAAAACTCACGCCTTTTCAGTTCTTTTAAGCAAAATATATCACAATGAACATGAGTGATCTAATGTTAGAATAAGTGCATCTGTCATCTCTAAGTATGTTCAACAACATATCATATGAACTTAAAAGTGCTTACTTAAAACAATGTTAAACAAAAATAAATAGTTGATTCTGCTCATGCAAGTCAGACAGTGCAAATCAGATATGGATATGCTTATCGCAACTACAGGGAATTTATATTGGGTTCTTACAGCCTGAAAATGCATATCAACTGTCAAGCAATCATCTGACCCATCTGTTAACATGTACCTTATTGACATAAAAGCATCCAAACCTGAACATCTTTACTTTTTGTATGACATACATTTCCATTGAGATACAGCCACTGGTACAAAAAAGCAGCGTTATCCTCAAAATAAATAGAAAACTCGAGAAATAGAAACAAACAAGGAAGCAGTTACAGGATTCTTACATATGAGTCTGTTGAGGTGTGCTTTATGCATCCCACCCATGTGAATAATGTGTGAGAGCCCAATGGGGTCCACCTAGGAGGACGAGACTGGGGGGATGGGAAGGGTTATGTCTGCGTATCAGCCCCACCAAATCTCAGATCCAAAGGATTTGAGATGATGAAGATATAACTGAAAAAAATCAACAGTTAAAAACATTGTTCGCAGGGGATAGGGGGTGGGAAGGGCTGTTTTTGGATGGGAACCCCCACAAAATCTAAGATCCAAATAATTTGGGGTGATGAAAATATAATTCAAGAAAAAGAAAGTTAAAAACTTCAAGACTCAAATCCAACAGTAAGATCATTCCTGATCAGTGTCAAATTCAAACTGGTGGCAATTCACGGGTTGGGAAGTGTGGTTGGCTGGGATCAGAGGTAGGCCCTGCTGTCGCTTGCCAGTGTATGTTATCCAGGGAATCAGCTATAAACCCAATGGACATCTGGCTATACAAGGCTTCTTATTGTAGGTTTTGCCCGTTCACCTTCAAATAGGGCACCAACTTTTGGATATTGCACACTTGTTGCCAGGAGTCTCATAAAATTGAAAAGAATAAACCAATCTGTGGTAGCTATATGCCTACATCCAGTATGGATGCTGAGTATGGAGCAATGGCTTAGGCAACATGAAAAATCAAGTGCTGGGTCCTAGGAGAAAACTGGTTATACTGGTTGAACACCAATTCCTATGTATTGTGACAATCACATAGCAGGTGATGCGGTTGTCAATCCATTTTCCATAAATGTACAAAGAAAACTGAAGTAGAATGACGGGCATGTGGCACAATGGAAGGTGCTCATTATTGCAACCTTGAGGTTGCGGCTTCGAGTCATGTTACCAATAGTGGAATGCCACTTTGTAAGAGAAGAGGTTGCAGACTTTCATCAGAAAGAATCTCAACTTCCTTTAGGGACTCAGAGGACTTGTCAACAAATAATTATGTCCAAGCTTGATACGATTGACATTTATAGTCCAGCTTGATAAGCGTAGATAAATAGCAACTCCCACATGAAATCTCTTCACGTGCAATGGTGTAAATGGTTATAGTAGACATGAGGAGTCTAAAATGTCAAGCATGGAAGTTTTATGCTCATAAGGTGTACAGAAAGAGGGCATTATCCCTTGGGATAAGAACTATATCTTAGAGTCCATAAAGAGCTTTATTACAGATCCTTTTGTTATAGAAGATTATAGGAGAAAAGATACCAGGATAGGATTATCCTCATGCGCACACACTCACTTGCTTGGACATAAGTGATTGCTTCCTTTTGATTATAAAACCTACAAAATCTACCTAGTGTTTTAGTGTGGAAGTATGTGAAAACCTCAGGTGCGCACCTGAGCATGAATGAGGAGGCCACTTGGAAGTATTTATCCAAGAGAAACAATTGCACAAAACAGAAAGCTTGAGGAAGAAATTGCAATAGAAATAGTGCAGGTGGGAGAGAAGATAAAGGGAGTGATCTGATACCATTGAGTGCCACATCAACTAAAGGGAAAGTTTGGCTATGCAAGTTGATGGCCCACCAAGGGGAAGGGGTAGGATGAAGTGGACGTGGATGGAGATAGTAAAATAGATCTGAAGAAGTGCAACTTATCTGAGGAAAATAGACTTCAAAATGGCTTACTAAACCTGTCGGATGATGGATGCATGAGGAAACTAATGTGATCCATAAAATATCATTTTATTTTACTAATAGTCCGTGTGTTTTCACATGAATAAACCTTAATAGAAGTGCCATATATATTTCTTTTAGATATCTATTTAAAAAATGCATTCTAATAACAAAAAATGTTGTTCCCCAACACTTACGATCATTTCTCTAGACACACTTTTAAATTAGTTTCTCAGCAAAGATCATTATTGTTCTATTGATTAAGGAAAAAGGACAATAAAAAATAAAAAAAATTATAATTTCCTTCTACCTCTCCACAACTTTTCCATTATAAAGTATGTTCCCCCATCAATAAGAACTTTTCCATCAAGGTTAAAAAAATCTATCTTCTCCCTCTCCCTGATTTTTCCATTATAATGTCCGTCCCCCATCAATAAGAACTTTTCCATTGAGGCACATTTCAATTTTGTTCCTTCCATGCATCCTTTGAGAATCGAGCATGACAGAAAAATGAATATCCTGATTCCAACGAAGAATATAGTAAATCTTGATTGTGCATACAGGATTACCTGTAGGATCCTCATTCCTCAAGTACAATTTCTTTTCAACTTTCAACAAGCAACAGTGTTAAGAGCTCCAAGGCTCTGAAACAGGCTATACTCTATAGCAAACTACCTTACCTGGAAATAGCATGGGTCCATCTTCTGCCACTCCTTTTCACAATGAGTTGATGCCGAACATGTACTGATTCAAAAAACCTAAAAAGGCGGAAATTTATTTTTCTCATATAATTGAAGGATTTTTTAGCAGAGATACATGATAGCTTTACGAGGTCTATTGCCACACCAGATGAATAATTGGGCTTTTGGATTATAATCTACCAAAAATCAGCCCACTTGACATTTCTAGTCATTTGATCTATGGTGATGAGATGAGTAAAAATGTACAATGGGCCTAAATTTTGATACACGCCTAATCGCCAACATACCTATGCATTTGGTAGAGCTAGTGAACTCGCCATCAATGTTCATTTGTCTTATATGTCTACTACAAGTAAACACACTTTTCTTCTGCTAACAAGAAATCATGCATCCATCTTCTACACTTAAAATTTTAGCTCCCCATTTAAGTGAAGTGATTTTTGAAATTCCTGTACTGTTTCTGGAATTCATGCCCTTTCACAATGGATTGTATTAGAATACATACTAATTCAAAAAAATCTAAATGGACGAAAGCTATTTGTTATATTATAGATGAAATTTCATCTGAAATGTGACATCTTTATGAGGTCTAGCTAACCCTACCGGATGCATATTTGGTATTTGATTAGAGGCTAGAAAAATCATCCCCATTAGACATCTCTAGCCATCTTATATCTAGGGCGATTAAATTACTAGAAATGTCCAATAGGCAAACCCTAACCAACAACCTACCCATGCATTCGGTAAGGCTAGTGAACCCACCACCAATATTTCATTTGTTTTAGCTATTTGCTACAACAAAACAACACTTTTCTCATATTAACAAGAAATAACACAGGTCTATCCTCTCCAGTTGAAATTTTAGCTCCCCTAATACAATGATGCCCTTTCCATATTGTTTTTAGAATCCATGCCATTTTACAATGGTTTGACATACATTCTAATTTGAAAAACCTATGATGACGAAAATTATTTTTTAGGATTATGGATGGATTTTCAAGTGAGACACATGATATCTTTATGAGGTCCACTGACCGTACCAGATGCATATTTGGGCTTTAGATTAGGGTCTACCAAAAATCAACCCCATTAGACATTTCTAGTCATCCTACACAAAGTTTATTAAATAACTAGAAATGTCCAATAGAGCTGATTTTTGGTACACCCCTAACTAGCAACCTACATATGCATTTGGTAATGCTAATGAACCTACCACCAATATTTCATTTGTCTCATTTGTTTGGTAGAAGAGAAAGCACGCCTCCTAACAAAAAATTGCGCCAGTGCATCTTCTGTACCTGAAATCTTAGCTCCCCCATAAAATGATAATCTTTAGGAATTCCCATACTATTTTTCAGAATCCCTGCCATTTTGACAATGGTTTGCACAAAAGACATACTAATTAAACCTAAATGGACAAAAGCTATGTTTTTCATATGATAGATGGGTTTTTAGCTTAGACATGTGATATATTTATGAGGTCCACTGGCCCTACTAGATGCATATTTGAACTTTGGATTAAGGCCTACAAAAAACAGCCTCATTGGACATTTCTAATCCTTTGATCTTTAGACAATGAGAATGCTAGAAATATCCAATGAGGTTGATTCAGTACACACTAATTGACAACCTACCTATGCATTTGGTAGGGCTAGTGAACCCGCCACCAATATTTCATTTATCTTAGTTGTTTGCTACAAGAACAAAAAAAAAAAAAAAAAAAAAAAAAAAAAAATCCCATTAGCAAGAAGTAGCATGGGTTCCATATTTTACATTTAAAATTTTTAGCTCCCCCATAAAATGATGCTCTTTTGCAATGGTTTGACACATAATACATACAAATTAAGAAAACCTATATGGACGAAATTTTTATTTATTTATTTGATAGATGGAATTTTAGCTAAGACATGTGATATATTTAAGAGGTCCACTAGTCTTATCAGATGCATATTTGGGCTTTGGACTAGAATCTACCAAAAGTCAGCCCCATTGGACATTTCTAGTCATCAACAACATCTAATGACTAGAAATGTCCAATGAAGCTGATTTTTAGTACATCCTAAGTGACAACATCCCTATGCATTTGCTAGGGCTAGTGAACCGCCGCCAATATTTCATTTTCTTGGCTGTTTGCTACAACAAAAAAAGAATCATTTTTTCCTAAGCATAGGGCCTATTATCTACATCTAAATTTTAGCTATCCTAGTAAAATGATGCACTTTTTAAAATTCCCATTTTATTTTTCAAAATCCATGCCTTCTCAAAATGGTTAGACATATAACACATACTAATACGAAAAACCTAAATGGAAAATATTGCTTTCATATGATGGAAGAACTTTCAGCTAAGAAGTGTGTCACTAACCCCAATAGACAACATACATGGGCTTTAGATTAGTGTCTACCAAAAAGAAGTCGCATTAGACATTTTTAGTCATCTGATGATCTAAGATGATCAAATGACCAGAAATGTCGAATGGAGTTGATTTATGTTAGACCTATAATAAATACCCATGCACTTGGTTGGGATATGGAAGTTAGAATCCACTACCAAATATTTCATTGTCTCAATTGTTTAATTGTTTGCGACGAGAAAAGGCACTCTTCTCCCACACGTAAGACTCATTAATTCCATTGTAATTAAATATCACAGGCAGTGACTTGTAGAATCAGTCATATTAGGTCATGGATTGATAGGATTCCAAATTTAGAGACTTGGCAAAGCGAGGCTGCCCAAATTCGATAACCTAATAAATTCTTTGGTAAAGAATTGAAGTAATTTAGAAAAACCAAATCACCTTGAAATTATATACTAAAGTGTTCATGAAGATCCCCAAATCTTCCTGCCAAGATAACCTACTCTATTGTAAGAAGTACCTAAATGGGCATTCAACATTATAGCTTTCAAGACAAACCATCCACAACTAATGTTATGCATCCAAACCTGCTCTATTTTAGATCCTCTCATTAAATGGGTGTGGAGCATTTTCCTAAAAAAATAAAATAGTTAGCAAGGGAAAGGATCGTACACCTAAAAAGTTTCCCTAGTTTTCATTCTATAAGATGGCAGCATTTTCTGAAAGTTCTGCAAAAGCATATTTTAGAGGCTTTCTCTACACGTTTCTCCATTAAGAAACGTATACCTCAAACAGAATTCCCTAACCCTTAAAAGACAAATAATAATAATAATAATAATCATTTGGGCAACTCTTGTGTACTTCTTTACTGCAAATCACAGTGATGGATTCCTTCGCAAGTTTTTCAAGTGTCAAAAGTTACCTTGGATTTTTTTCCTTTCTCCCCCTCTTTTAGAGTCTTCCTCGATACGAGGAAGCCCCTAAAAGGAACTGATCACAAGGTGTGATCAGGAGGAACGAAGACCCAAGGCTGAAGCAATTATCGGTGAACTTTGTCTCCCAATGAAAGTTTAAAGAAAATACCAAGAACAAGAAAAAGGCCAACGTTCCAAAGGAAGCTGAAAAGCCATCAAAGAAAAGGAAGGGGTTACGAAGAAATGCTTCTTCTAAGGAAATAAGGGCACTTTAAGAATTACCTAAATGGTTTTTTACTTTTAGAGGCTTCCTCTTCGCGTTTCTTCCATCAATAAACGTATACCAAAAAAAAAATTTTGATTTTTTTTCCTTTTAGAGCTTCCTTTACATGTTTCTTCCATAAAGAAACGTATACCCAAATAAAATTCACTAAATAGCAATTTATGAAAGAGTCCAAACCACAGTTTCGTTGAAACAGAAAGATACTATTTCATCCTATTAACATTCGCCAGCTATATAAAATCTATAAAATCTCATGCCAGCTAATGCACCCTCTCAATTGCTTCCTTGGAATAAAAAAAAAAAAGAAAAGAAGAGATTTTATATAGCCAGCGAATGTTGATAGGATGAAACGATATCTCCCTGCTTCAACGAAGCTAATGCACCCTCTCAATGGCTTCCTTGGAAGGAAAAAAAAAAACAGAGATTTTATATAGCCGGCGAATGTTGATAGGATGAAACAATGTCTCCCTGCTTCAACAAAACAGGGGATATGGACTCTTTATCAAAGGGGTATACATTCCTTAATGGAAGAAACGTATAAAAAAAGCCTGTAAGGGTAACTCTTGTCTACTTTTTTGCAAATCTTGGTGATGGCTTCCTTTGCAAGAGGTTCAAGTGACGAGAGTTGCCTAGAACCTTACCTTTAATAGGTTTCCTTATACGTTTCTTCCATAAAAAAAAAAAAAAAGGCCTCCAATAAATCTCCCTAAATGGCAGCAATGAAAGAGGTAAGCCATTGAAATTAAACAAATTGTTCAAGGCCTTATTGCACGCATCGTTAATTCTAAGTGAGGGACCCAGTGGACCACATGAACCAACAGCAGATTCAGACACTGGGGAGTGGAGAACTGCTTTTTGCAGTCTAAATAAGAAATAAAAATATATATTTCACCGCAGAAAATTATCACCGCACTGAGATAGAAACCGAAACTGTATAAAATGAAGTCTTGAGTTTCATTTTTTACAGAAAAGTAAAATCATTGTGGAAATAAATCACCATTGGATAACTGTTGCAGACAAACACGTCCTAATTATTTTAGGGTTACATTTCTTCATTCTCTATTATCCCAACATCAGTTCTGGATTGGCTAATTTTAACTTCCAATACTCATCATACCCAACAAAAATCAATTGAAATGCAGACAAACAAAAAGGAGTGAAACTCGGAAGAAGATAACAAAACTTGCAAGAAATTCAACAAATATCATCAAATTCAGACAATGAAAAGAAATTAATGAAACCAAGATGAAGTAATTCAAAGACTTCTCAAACAAAACAAGGACACGCAATAAGAAAAATCATCAATATCTAATTATAAAGAAAAACATTAGAAACAATTCATGGTTAAGTGCAAAACCAACCATAAGCCATGAAATCCAAACTCATACACAGAAATAAAGCAAATCGAGGTTGGAAATCCAACCTTGTACCAAACAGAACTTACCCAACAATCAAAAAAAGTAAAATTATGAAGAAAAAATGGTAAAACCCATGTAAGGGAAATGGTAAAACCAACCCTATGCCTGGAACACTATCAGATATAGAGGAGTTAACATCTACCGCCCTAATCTGGTATGGAGCTCCATTTTGCAGCCTACAACCTCTTGGATTGGATGGAGGCTCTTGCATAACAGAACCCCAACTCCAGCCTAGGCCCAATTAGCAGGTTATCACCTAGCTTCAAGATACACCCTTTGCATGCAACACCGAGAAACAGCACATCATATTTTCTTCAATTGCTCCCAATCTCACCGAGTTTGGGAATCCGTCTACTCCCTGTCAGAAATCTCTCCCCCTGCTTCTCACAGCTGCCAGAACATGGAGCTTTCTCTCTAGAAATTTTCTGTAAAATTGCTAAACAGGGGATAGGTACTGCGCTGATCAGTACCATCTCACTTCTAAGGAAGGCTAGAAATAGCCAAGTTCATCAAGGCCATAATCCATAATTTCAACCCCATCTGCTCTTCAACCAAAGAGGAAACCTTCAGCTCTTTCAGAAATATCATGAATCGTTTTGCAGGAGCCATCTTCAGGGCGTTAAGGCTCCCTTTTCCAGCTAATTAAAGCTTCATATGCTAGTAACATCTTAATTAGTTTGCTTGTTTTGTTTTATTGCTTTCCATGTGACTCTGTAGATGTCTTCATACAGCTATAGTGGACATTGTTTCCTATTGCGGGCTCCATCTTGGAGCTATTTTTTATGAAACCACTTTTGCATTCTAGCAGAAAAAAAATCAGATAGGAAATCCAACCATTTGCCAAAATAAAACTCACCCAACAATCAAAACCCAGATTCTGATTAAAAAATGGGAAAACCCCATGTAAGGATAAGAGAAACAAACGCTGACAAAGTGACAATATGTCATGAAACCCAAACACATATAAAGAAATAAGCCAAACCCAAATAGGAAATCCAAGCATATAACAACACAAAACTCACTCAAAAGATAAATGAATTAGACTCATCCATCCAAACGCACCTGATATTAACACCACCTTTCACAGCATATCTCGACACATTCTCTCTCACCCACAAATCCGCAGCCACAGGGGACGAGCTCAAGAGACCCAACATATCATTTGAGATCCCCACCATCACCTCAATCTTGCTCCCCATCAGACCCTTGAGAACAACTGGGTCGGCGTCAAAGATCTTCACCTTCTCTATTCCGTTCTCTTTCATGAGATCAACCACAACAGATGGTGAGAGCCTGTGGGAAGAGAGTGTACCCCAGTTCACACCAATGGCAGATTCCCCTCTCAAAACCAAGGCTAAGAAGAAGAAGAAGTAGAGAGAGAGGATTGCTGAAGCTGTGAGATGGGTTTCTGCCATTTTGGACGATGGGTGGTTTGGATCAGAGGATTGGATGGTTTTGCAGGGGCATCATAATTCAGTTGGAGGTTGGAGTAGAAAACAAGATAGTGGCAGTAGAACTGGAGAACTGCGAAATGGTAGAGGAAAGTGAAATGGCTGTGGCTATGTTGGAATTTGGTGCAAATGCATCTGGTTTTTATGGAAATTATGCACAGTATCTTTCTTTTAGGTGTTATGTCACATTCAAAAGTTTATCTTACAAGCGTAGGAGCTCTTTTCTCTTTTGGTACTTTTGGTATAAACAAGGAGCTCTGATATATGCCATATTTCAACTCATCTTAACCCATTGATTAGTAGGTTTAAAAGCTTATCAATTTTCAATGACATTATTTTTATTTTTATTTTCATTTTTCTGCTAGTCCGGCCACTAGTCGAGAGCAATACCTTTAAGTGGAATATCTAGATTGATCTCCGGACTAGAGCAATACATTTCGCCGTTAGTTTGGGCACTGGTTGAGAGCAATACTTTTAACATATATGTGAAATTAAAATATCAACACCATTCAACCATAAGTGTGTTGACATCATCACTTATCCTTTTGTTTTAAAATCCAATGATCAGTAGTAGTCTGCATAGGTGCAACAGCCATTTATAATTAGAATAGTGGCCTCGGTTACTTTCTCTAATTACCTTTCAAATGCAATCACATATCCTGTGTTTTTCAACAACCTGGGAAAGAGTCCTATATAGGCCTTTAGTAAAGCATTGTTTGTCTCTCACGTTCGGACATTGACCCATTCACTTTTAATGTGGAATGTTAAAATGCCCGCCACTCTCATTTTCTTTTCAATCTCAGCAAACCCTGTAGCTCCTTTAGTTTATTTATTTATTTATTGTTTTGTCCCTCCCTTTTTCATTTTTTCTGCCATAGATGTGGTTCATACCTCATGGGCCTATTTGGTTGAGAGTATTTTTGAGGAATTCTCTAAAAAAATGCATCCATGAGAATTCAAAATTTCCTATTTTATTGGATTTAGATGGTCATTTCATTGTTTTTCTTCGTAAAATTGCCTAATAAAAGCTTTTTTTTTAAACCACTACAACATACACAAGCGGGAAAAAAGCCCACATAAGTGAGATGAGGTAGCGTACCTAGGATTCAAATCCTGGATAATTAGGTGAGAACTGCCGCCACTTACTAGTGAGGTAAGTAGCCGTTCTTTCTTAATAAGAGTTTAAACTAAACTATTTCATAAAAATTACTTTTTTTTATTATTAAACGGTTAAAACCCAATTCTTGCTCTAATGAAGGGAGAAATTTCCTCTTGTGAAGCAGCTCACAAATTATAACACAACAAATTGAAGAAGAAAATCTAAAATAGGATATAAATCTTCTCAACCAAATCACTTCCAAACGCCATGATGCGACTATCGAATGAAGCGGTTCAGTGGCTGGATGGATAAAATTTGCATAGAATTGGCATGCTTCGCAGCATCATGCATGCCTTTTTCATCGCATCCTTTGCCATTGTGAGTCAATAGTAGCCCATCTTACGTATTCGATATTGTAGGTTCACACCAACCCGTTGGTGTGCACCATAGACACTGGCATTCACGTCTATGATATGGAAGGCACTTCAACAAATGGATGAGATTAAGATGCTATTAGGTTGCTGCTTAAAGACTTCAAACTTCTAGGCAGGTCTCCTTAGAATTGCAACTTAGTGAGTTAGAGCCAAACATGAACCAGCATAGCGCAACCTGGCCCAAAGTGGAATTGAGTTGGGCTCGTCTATGTTTGGCAAGGCACATGGGATTTGGGTCAATTCGTGTTTGGGGCTTAGCTATTTCAAATTTAGGAGTGTTTTATACTTGTAAAAAATAATATCAACATGGCTGTTTTTTTCTTTTTTGGTGCTATCGGAGGGTTCTCAACTCTTCGGGCTGAACTAATCCCTCTAGACTCAGAGGGAAGTCGAATAAACTTCCCTATAGCCCCAGTGTGGTAATGCAGTTTTGAACCTACAACTTCCGGGTGCAAACCGTAATCCTAAGCCAACTTAACTACCCCTTCGGGTTAATAACATGATTATTTCATTTCACATAATGAAATACAAGCAAGATAGGCTCATATAAGTGGTTAGTTTTAAAATAAGAGCCCTTTTGGCTGGTTTGGAAAAGAAAAAGGGAAGTTGTTAAAAAATTGCAAATTCCAAAATACTTTATTACATTTATTTATTTATTTTTGAAATCACGAGAATCATTTTTCTAGGCCCATCGCATTCTCAAATTTCTTTTTAGATTTTTTTTCCCATCTTCTAGTTGGTAGAATTTGTATTCGTCAAAACTGAAAGGCAGTTGTCAAAATCGAATTGAAACCTTCTACTATAATATATTTTAGTACTTTGGTGTGGGGACTAGTATGACTCCAAATTCGAAGGTAACGGTCAAATTTTAATTGAAGGACTACTCCTGCTTATCATATTCACACAAAAATTCATAGTAGCTTTTAAATAATTAGTTCTTAACAAAATTATTAAATTAGCTGCTCAAAAGTAAGATTAAATTCAAATTATGGAAAGAAAAGTAATATTTCAAACTGTGATTATAAGAAACTCTTCTTACCAAGAAGTAAATCTTTTGTTAAATGAGAACTTATCCCAAACTATTAAATTAGAGCTTAAATCTTGTATATAAAAATAAACTTCTCACAACTAAATATAAGAAATTATGAATGTTATCTTTCTAATTTTATCTTAAAATTCAAACTTCACTCTAATCTTAGTTGGTCTTACCTTAAAATCATTGGCCTGCACGTCAATTATATATATATATATATATATATATATATATGTGTGTGTGTGTGTGTGTGTGTGTGTGTGTCCAATTCTAATTGAGTGAAACAATGATATTGTTGGGTCACAAACTCAAAAAATCAAAAATATATAGAAGGTGTATAATTCTCAATGTCATTTCGACCAAAGTATAAGTTATATAAATGTATTTTCTTAGGGGGCTGGTAGCTGATTGTGTGGGTTCTATTTTCAGCCTTCTGTGTTGTATTTTTGCTTCTAGATAATGAAATACCCATTTAGCATAAAAACAAGTCATATAAATGTAAAGTATATATTTGTCTTACTTTTTATATTGCCAGGTAACATGGAGGTTGTTTCTTTGTCATCAAGAAAGAGGAATCTCTCCTTTCTATTGGTTTTGATCAATCAGAATTAGAAATCAAATTGAATGATCATTTAACTATATCTGTAAAGAAAAATGACTAAGATTACGTGTAAATGATTGAGCCATTGAAAATTATTAAAAATATTATAGTAAAGTTTGTAATTGAGTGGTCAAAGTTGAGTCTGTGTCGGTGAAAATCAATGACTTTGATATATATATATATATATATATATATACATATATAATAATTGTTATAATTTCATGAAGAATTCTTTAAAGAGATTAATTCGACATGACATTTTTTTCGAAGAAAAGAAAATAAAATAACACAAACAAACATAAGCATTAAGAATTCATCACTCTAAATAATGGATTTGCCTTATTAATGCTCAAAAGGAGGTTTTTATTAAATTTTTTTTTTTTTTAAAGAAAATAGGTGGCCACACATCTTAGTGGACATAGTTGTTAAAGACTATTTTATTTAACAGATCTAAAAGAATTTTAAAGTTATTTCCAAATTGTAAAAAATCAAAAATGATACGCTAAGAACATTTTCATAAATTGTGGGATCGAGAAGTGTTTCGGAAAGACATGTGGCATGTACGTGGTGTCCATTGGTCCCATCACATGCGGGGTTGGGGAAGTATTTATCTATAATAAAAAAAAAAACCAGCTTTATTTGTCAATTTTAGCTGCTTGGGCAAAGGTGATGAATGATTGTGAATTTTTCAGTACTCATATTGACCATCCGCTTCTATTGGCCATATATAGCTCGAATAGCTACCAGCGTCTAACAATGTTTATTATCTATAGATGACTTGTAACACCTCAACCCCATCTAAGTGTAGTTACTACTTAATTAATCTCGATTAGATGTTGGTGGATTAGGTAGATAAGTGGGGTTTTGAGCAAGCTCAGGTAGAATTATGTCTCTTTGAATAGTTAGGGTCGGCGTATAGTTTCAGTTTTAGTGGGTTCATGGGTACACTACATAGAGCATTTCCTACTGAGTCATTTTCGTGTTTTGACCCAAACTGTTTGAGCCTAACTCTACTCATATTCAGGCCCATTTCCAGCCACGGCCCCTTTCCCAAAATATATTAAACTGAATGTGTTTGCATGCAAAACCCATGAAAAAATCCCTTTAAAAGAGCCCAGCCAGCTCCCAGCTGATCATTCTCTTCTTCCCTCATTTTCCTGTAATGCATTTCATCTTTTTCTTTTTAGCTTTCTTTCGTTCTCTCTTCTAATTAAGGCAAGGGCTATTGATATAAGATTTGAGAATCCCTTCTTCATCTTCAATCCTATATATCTACATCTCCTACAAGCAACCTTATCTCAAATCACCTCCATTGATAAGATTTTCACTCAACCATCTTTTCTTCACTTCCAATCAAGTTAATGAGGGTTGTGTATGTTTGATTTGAGGAGCTAGAAAGCTTCACTCATCTCCAAGTGCAACATCTTCTTCATCCTCAAGCTTTCTTCATCGCCATCTTCTCTTATCTCCTCCATTGGTAAGATCTCTCCTTCCTAATGATTCTCCAAAGTTAGAATGGGTTGTAGGATCCTATTTTTGTTGCATGCACCCTCATTTAGCTCATCTTTTGCATTTCACCATTTTAGGAGCTTCACATGAGTTAGCAAATTCGGGATTTTCCCACAATTGAGTCTGTAAGTGCCTAAATATTACGGACTTGATTAGGCGAGTATTAAACTCGTGATCTTACAGTTAAGCTTCTTTGAGGAAGTTGGATGCCTTAAACCTGAAAGGGAAGGGGAAACAAAAGTCAGAGACCCTGGCTGCAGTTAACCAAAGGCACTTTGATGCCTCAGTTAGTGCAGTCACTGAACAAAAGATGAGTAAGTGGAGAAGAAGGGAGTTCAGAGTATGGATATATGTAAGCATAAGGCGTACCTCTTGTGGGCTTACCTCTTGCATATATATATATATATATATATATATATATATAGATATAGGCGTAGGTCACATCATACCTTTCCTTAGTGGAGGTAGGTGGAGGCGTTGTCCCATCAGACCATACCTTATATCTTTAGTAGAGATAGGTGGAGGTACTGTCCCATCAGGCCGCACCTCAATCTCATACATAAATGTGGATATGGCCGTCGGATAGGGATAACCCCTTATCTATATCCGGCGGCTACCCTATCTGACAGTATGTTCTGCAACGTAGCCGTACTTTTACATAATTGAGACTTGACACTCAATGTTCATCTCTGTTAATTGGACCAAACTGAAGAAGGCACCGAGGTCAGACATGGACAAGTTCTGGCACTGCTGCCGAGACGCACAAGGCCGAGCACAAAAAAGTCTAGCTGGTACTCTTACCGAGGCTAGTTCAAGCTCGGTGCCAGCTGGCATAATTGCCGAGCTGAATAAAGCTGAGATCAAGATAAACCTGGTTGGTACTCTTATTTGAACCAGGGGTAATCTTGGTATCATGGAAACAGCCCACACAATTGGCCCTAGCTCCTGACCTCTTAGGAGTTCCGTAACTTTTTAAGGTCGGGAGCTAAGTATTATAATGGGAAAGTTTTCCTATGCCGAGCTTGAAGCTCTTCATCTCTACGTCGGTCGCTGACGGTTGTTGACGCCTGACCCTTATTATGACGCCGCTTCATCTGCCTGAATACGCCAACGTCGCTTCATTTGCCCAAGGTAATCAATAGCTAGGCTGGATCTCTGCAGAAGGTGTACCGTTGCTGCCACGTGTCATCATCTGGTCAGTTGTGCGAAGGCTTCGAAGCAACACGTACAACTTCCGAGGCAACGCTTCGTATGCGTGCCCTCGGAATTCGAAAGGGCACCCTTCTTTCTTTAAATATACAGGCCTCCTTCTCCTCTTCTCCCATTTTGGCGTCTTCAGAAGAGAAAACCCTCCTGCGAAAGAGACCTCCAGAGCTTTCTTAGCAAATCAAACCCCGGAGCCCTCGCGTCTTCCCTGTCTTTGTGAGTTTCTCTTCCCCTCTCTTTTCTTTGTTTCTGTGTTTTCTATTCCCTTTAGGGTCTTTCTTAGGGTTTCTATGCCTTTCCGCTAAGGTTTTTGTCCCTTTTTCTCTATCTTCTGTCCTTTGTCTTCTCAATCCTTCTCAGTCTTAGAAGTGGGGATCTATAGGCATTGGCTTGACACCCCACATGCCATAATAGAATTCATGGCCATGTACAGGATCCCAGACAAGGTTCTGATTAGATTAGATGACCCAGAAGACGCCTTCGACGGTCGGACCTTCCGTAACGGCTGAATGCCATTTCCATTAGTCGCAATAATAGAAGGTGGGGTTAGATTCCCCGTCCATCCCTTACTCATGTTGTGTCTGTACAAGCGGCAGCTCTGCCCCTACCAACTTATGCCGAACATCTTCAAAATAATAATGAGCGTAGCCGAGCTGAACAAAATCCTTGGTACCAACATTGGTGTCCACGACATCGAGGATGTATATGACTTATGTAAGTCCGTAGGGAGCGATAATAGCTATTACCTACAAGGGAAGCAGAGGCGAGAGCCTTTTGTCGACGACCTGGAGGACTCGAACAGATATGCCGGGGACGATCGCTTGTTCGTTTCCTGCAATTGGGAGATCGGGGCGTCCGAACCCGAGGCCGCAAGGACATATCGGATTCCCCGTCACTTGGGGACTCCTCCAAGTAAATACCGACCTCTCAGAGTCCATTATTCTCTCTTTTCTTTTTTATTTCCACCGAGCTGACATGTTCTGTTTGCCGAGTAGGTTTCAGCTAGAGAAGTAAGGAGGCTAAACGGGTCGGGTGGAAAAGGAACGATGCTTGGCTGAAGGCGGTGAAAGCTTACCAAGGGCACCACGGACGAGCAGCTTGGGACCTTCTGGGATACGAGCCGAGGTATCACTCCTTCATCACGAGGAGGACCGGCCTATCTTCGGTGGTTAAGGAGCCAGCGCTCGAGCCTGTTGACGTCAAGCCTCAGGTGACTTCAGGTGCTGAGGCCTCCACCTCGGGTGAAAACTAGGAGCCCATGGACTTGCAGCAAGCCATCAAGGCCTATACATCCCCCTCGAGCCCGGAAGAGGAAGCAGAGATGGAGCGACGTCGGCCTCCTATAAGGACCTGTCGGCTGGGCTGTTAAAAAATTTAGCCCCGCCTTCCTCCTCGGTCCCTACTTCTGATCCCACCCCGGCCCCCTCGTCCTCGAGTGCCAGTGGGACTTCCTCTACTACTCCTACTTCTTCTTCAAGTGCAGGAGCTCGGCAGTGTTCTGATGAGGACCCGAGGAAGGGAGGTCGGCCGGAGAAAAAGGATCGAGGGTCCCGCTTCAGGAGCCCGGCAGTGCTCAGCCAAGTCGACGAAGGAGAGGGCCCCATCCGAGAGCAAGCCTAGAGTTGAGGGCCCGTCTTCAGGACAGAGCTCCGGTCCAACCTCGGCTTCTCAATCCACCGGGCCAGCACCGTGGAGGCCGGGCTTGCAGCTGATGCTCGGCAAAGTGCTAACGGTGGAAGACCTGCTGGCCAGCGACCCCCTCGTCACCTGGGTGCTTGCCCAGGCCTGTGCCCTACCACGTGACATGGAGAGGCACATGAATTTTGACGACGTGGGGTTGCTGATGTCGTCACTACAGTCGGCGATCTCGGTAAGTTCTGCTCTTTAGATTACTTATGGTGTCTGATTCCGGTTACCCTTCGCTGATCCTTGCTTGTTTTGCAGATCATACAAAGGGTCCAGGTGGTCATGGATAGATACCACCAGAGCACCTCCAAGGCCGCGCAGCTGGAAGCAGAAAAGAAAGAACTCAAGGCGGCCTTCGAGGCGAATAGCCAAAAACCGAAGGAGGCGGAGGAGACGAACGTCGGTCTTGCCGCATAGCTTGACGTAGCAGTGGCTTAAATATGCAGGCTAAAGGCCGAGACCCAAGAGCAGAGGGCCAAGGCGAGGGCCAGAAAGAAGAGGGCGGCTCAGCTTGAGGCTGGATTGGGCAAGCAGAAGGTCGAGGTCGAGGCCATATCAAAACAAAAGGTTGACCTCGAGGCTTATGTCTAGGCCGAGACCAAGTTCGCCTTCCAGGACGGCGTGGATGAGGCGACAAAGCTGTACGAGGCTCAAGTGCAGCAGATAAGCTCCCAGCTGTTCGAGTTCGGGTGTCGGGCAACGCTTAAAGAAGTGGGGATCCCCGAGGATCACCCCGTATACAAGAACCCGCCCAAGTTCCCCAGCTCGAAGCCAAAGCCGAATCCCGCCCCTGTTGCCTCCGAGGCCTCTGCTAAAGCTCCCTCGGCCCTTCCTCCGTCCGGGGCTGCCCCTCCTAGCGGTGCGACCGAGACCCTCGTGATCGAGATCGCCGACACCGAGGCCGCCACCACTTGATTCTGCCTGTTTTTGCTTTTTGTTTGTAAAGATGTCAATACTTTGTATCTTTTTCTTTTCCATTCTTTAGGGAGTATGTAATGAATGGAAATTGTAACTCTTTTTTTTTTTTTCCAATGAATACAACTATCCATTTCTCTTTTCCATTCTTGCTTTCAAGCTCTGTGTGGATGTAAGTGTCTGATCCCAGTTCTCTAACCGAGCCCACATATGTTTGACTAATTTGGCGTGGTTCACTAACCGAGGCCATAATCTTAGGTCTTGTAAAGAAATTGTAAACCATTGAATTTGATATAATAACTGGAATAATACAAGAAACTGAGTTTGGTTCAGCAACCAGAACTTTCAAGGAACTGAGCTCGGTTCAATGACCAAAACAATGTAATTAATTGAGTTTGGTTCAGTAACCAGAACTGTATATAATCTCAAGTTCTTTAACTTAAGACACTTGTATCCGAATATCAACCCTACCTGTTTTGTAGCTTAGTTCTTTAACCGAGCTTGAACAAGACTGGGTCGAGTTCTCTAATACAAGATATTAGTCCCGGTGACAGAATACTTGGTTCTGCAACTATACGTATTTCTGAATACCAAGGAAGACGCCAAATTCTACTACTCAGCAAGTGTTGAAGGCAACAAAGTACACCTTTCCGTAAGAATTACTTTTATTGATTCCAGAAGTTTGAATACAATTTAGAAGTAGTATTTCTTGAGGTGCGTGGCATTCCATGGTCGTGGTAGCTATCTACCTTCCATGTCCTCAAGCCTGTAAGTTGACTGCCCGGCAATCGAGATCACTTTGAATGGCCCGTGCCAGTTTGGTGTTAGCTTGCCTTCATTAGGATTTTTATTTGCAAGAAGCGTCTTCTTCAAGACCATTTCTCCAACTGAAAACTTCTTCTCTTTGACCCTTTGATTGTATCCTCTGGCTAGTTGCTGCTGGTAAGAAGCTAGGCGGATGGTCGTTGTATCCCTCTGCTCCTCATCCAGGTCAAGCTCCAGGGCCAGATTTACATCGTTTTGGCCTTGGTCAAACAGTTCTGACCTCAGAGTGGGGAGACCGACCTCGAGTGAGATCACAGATTCCATCCCATAGGCCAGGGAGATGGGTGTTGCCGAAGTGGAGCGCCTTCGAGTAGTTCTATACGCCCAAAGGACACTTGGAAGTTCTTCTAGCCATCTCCCTTTGGCTCGGTTGAGCCTCTTCTTGAGTCCGTTGAGCACCACCTTGTTGGAGATTTCAGCCTGATCGTTGCTTTGCGGGTAGGCTGGAGTGGAATAATAATTTCCGATGCTGAGCTCCTGGCAAAAATTCTTGAAGAAATTGGAGTCAAATTGGGTCTTGTTGTCTGACACCAGAGCTCATGGTACCCCAAATCTTGTGACGATGTTCTTCCATACGAAGCCTTTCGTATCCTGCTCGGTGTTGGAGGACAGTGCCTCGGCTTCTATCAACTTTGTGAAATAATTGGTGGCTACTATTAGCCACTTCTTATTCCCTGGAGCTCGGTGAAGTGGTCCCACAATGTCCAATCCCCATTGGGCGAAGGGCCATGGGCTAAAGAGCGGGCTCAGGTCCTGTGCTGCCTGATGGAGAGAGTGAGAAAACTTCTGGCATTTCTCACATTTTCTGGCATAGAGCTGGGCGTCCTTTTGCATGTAAGGCCACCAGTAGCCCTGGTTGATAACTCGATATGTTAGTGACCGACCTCTGATATGACTTCTGCAGATTCCCTCATGGATTTCATAAAGGAAGTATTCGACTTTGCTTAG
Source organism: Umbellularia californica (assembly GCA_028538565.1). NCBI lineage: Eukaryota > Viridiplantae > Streptophyta > Magnoliopsida > Laurales > Lauraceae > Umbellularia > Umbellularia californica. The sequence goes on from JAPQWN010000002.1 coordinate 28,806,968, forward strand.
GTGAATGCACTGGAGGTAAGGTCCAATGTAGGACTTTTTGTAGAGTTTGCCATCTGGAGACAACCAAAACCGAACTGCTTTCAACCTGATTTTGTGGGCTTCGCTCTTGTCTTCGGGAAGTTGGTCATTCCTCATGTAGGCAATGATTGGGTCCATCCAGCTCGGTCCAAGATCAGCACACAAGACTTGCCGAGGTGGCTGGAGCTCTGTGCTCGGTCTGCCCAGCGCCTCCATTTCAACAGTTCTTTTTCTCCCAGCTTCAACAGCAGAGGCTAGGTTGGTGAGCACATTGGCATGAGAATTGGAATCTCTGCCAATCTGTTTGAATTTAACCTTCTCGAATTGAGAAAGGAGCTGCTTTACGTGAGCTAAGTAGACTTCCATCCTTTTGTTGCGGGGCTTGGTATTCCCCGCTCAGCTAGCTCATCACCAGCTGAGAGTCACTGAAAACCACCAGTTTCCGTGCCCCTAGGATTTTAGCGCTGCGAAGCCCTGCGATCAAGGCTTCATACTTAGCTTCGTTATTGGATGCCTTGAAGTCAAGTGTTAAGGCTTGCTCAATGACAAGGCCCTCTGGAGATTGGAGGACTATGCTAGTGCCAGCCCTTTTGGAAGTTGAGGAACCGTCAACGAATGCTTTCCATGCCGAATCGAGGAACTGTTTCCAAGATCGTTCTTGTTCCGTCTCGATGACTCCCTCTTTATTGCCCCTCAATTCGGTATCGAGTTGTCTCGATGCCAAACTAGGAGAAGCGAACTCCACGATGAAGTCCGCCAAAACTTGGGACTTAATCGCCGTCCTGGGTTGATATTGGATATCATATTGCTCCAGCTCGACGGCCCATCTCGATATCCTTCTAGAGAAGTCTGCCTTTCTGAAAAAGGGACTTAAGTGGATGTTCTGTAACAACCACTATGGAAGAGTTTGCGAGAAGCACTGACGAGTGCTAATACAAGCTTCTCCAATGGTAGGTACCTTGTCTCGGCATCAAGCAGGATCTTGCTCGTATAATATATAAGCCTTTGTTGCCTATCTTCTTCTCTGAATAGCACCGAGTTCACCACGTGATCCGAGACAGCCAGGTATAAATATAGTGTCTCCCCTGCTTTGGAATGGACAGCAGGGGTGGTGAAGACAAATAATTTTTGAGTTCCTGAAGAGCTCGGTCGTATTCCGGAATCCATTGGAATTTCGAACTTTTTTTCAAAAGCTAAAAGAAAGGACGACACTTGTCCGAAGCTCTGCTGATGAAGCGGTTGAGTGTGGTCGCCATCCCTATGAGCCTCTGGACTTGTTTTGCATGGTTGGACTTTGAATCTCTTGGATCGCCGAGATTTGCTCTGGATTGGCTTCGATTTCTCTTCTGGTGACCAAGCTTCCTAGGAATTTGCCGGAGCCGATGCTAAACGTGCATTTGGACGCATTCATCTTGAGTTGGAACTCTTTGAGGACAGCAATCGTTTCACTCAGGTTTGCCAAGTGGTCCTGTGACCTTCTAGACTTGACAACTATGTCGTCAATGTAAACTTCCATGGTTTTGCCGAGCTAGGCCTGAAACATTTTGGTTACCAACCTCTGGTAAGTCACCTCTGCATTTTTTAACCCAAAGGGCATCACCTTATAACAGTAGATGCCTCTAGGTGTTATTAATGCAGTTTTCTCTTCATCAGGCCCATACATCGGGATATGATGGTAACCTCGATAGGCATTGAGGAAACTCATCCTGTCATGCCCGGCAGTGGCATCAATCATCTGGTCTATCTTTGGAAGCGGGAAGCTGTCTTTGGGGTAGGCTTTATTGAGGTCGGTGAAGTCCACACAAACCCTCCATTTCCCATTCTTCATTTTGACCACCATTGTGTTGGCTAGCCACTCCGGGTAACGAACTTCCCTGATTGCTTCAGCTTCCAACAGCTTTTCGACCTCCTCTATCATGGCCTTAGTCTATGGGACCCCAGTTCTGCGAGCTTTTTGAACTACAGGTTTGTGCTTGGGGTCTACATTCAGCTTGTGGCACATGATTTCGGGGCTGACACCAGGCATTTCGTAGAGAGTCCAGGCGAAAACTTCTTTGTTCCTCAACAAGATGTCAAACAACTCGGACTTTTCAGCTTCCGCAAGCTGAATTTCGAGCAGGAAATACCTTTCAGGATCGTCGGGGTCGATCTTGATCTTGGTAAGGTCTTTGATGCTTTTCTACTCGGGAGCTCGGCCAACGGCTTCGAGTTCCGCCTCCAGTTAAGCCATGTGTACCTGCTGTGTTTATGCTTCGCCAGGGATCACAGCCATCAGGCACTGCTTGGCATCTGCTGGTCACCCCGAATTGTAATCACTTCGACTCTTCCATTCGCGTTCTCCAATGGGAACTTGAGCTTCTGGTGATGGGTGGAGGGCACCTCCTCCATGTTGTGTAGCCAAGTCCTCCCCATAATTACGTTGTATGGGGATGGTGCATCCACCACTAGGAAGTCGGCTAACATAGAGGCGCCTCCAACTTGGACTTGGAGGGAGATCTTCCCTTTGGGGTATACTGGTTTGGAGCTGAAGCCCACCAGCGAAGTGCGGGCTTCTTGCAGGTCCTCCTCTTTCAGACCCATTCTTTTGAAGCAGTCATAGTATAGGATTTTCGATGAACTCCCGGAGTCCACGAGAACCCTCTTGACCTTGAATTTCTTCAACCTCAGGGTTAGGATCAGCGGATCGTTGTGGGGGAGCTGGACCCCATCTAGGTCTTCATCTGAGAACCAGATCTTGGGTCTCTCGTTCCGAGCCTTCTTAGCGGAAGGTCCTAGCTCGGCCGTCATCACCTGCTTACCATGTGAGGCCCTCCTGGCCTCGACACGAGCCTGGTTGCTCCTCCTGGGCGTGGGAGCCAGGTGAATGACGTTGATGATGCCTTCCGGCTCATCGCTATCCTGATCATCATCAGGTCAGAGTTGATCAAGCTCAGTTGACTCTGCCCTCCTCTTTGATGAAGTCTTTTGGGTGCCCATCCTTCACGAGCTTCTCGAGGTGGGCCCTCCTGTCCTTCATTGCTGCCGAGATGCACAAGGTCGAGCACAAAAAGGTCTAGCCGGTACTCTTACCGAGGCTAGTTCAAGCTCGATACCAACTGGCACAATTCCCGAGCTGAATAAAGCCGAGATCAAGATAAACATGATCGTTACTCTTACTTGAACCAGGGGTAATCTTGGTATCATGGAAACATGCCACACAGAGTCAAAGAAGGGTATTAAAGTTGAAAAGCACCAATTAAAGGCAAGTATGAGCAATTACGTTTGTGCATATTGGTATGATCCTTGATAGTATGATAAGTGTTTCATTATGAATTCAATTCAGCCCAATTTTCTAATTGTTGTTTAAATAGAAGAATGAGTCTTAATTATAATGGGCTAAAGAAGATTGAAATGGGTATAAGAGAATGGATGGAGTAAGAGTATTGGAGGCTCAAATTAAGTATAGAATGGACTTTGGAATGTCTTAGAAAAGAGCATGAAAATTTAGGACGAAATGGAATGGAAAAACAATTCAAAGAGTGCCTTCCTAGGCTCAGTCCGCAGGAGTTCAGTCAGCTGTCGGTTAACCGACCTTGACTTCAACTCGATTATCTAGATAAAGAAAATACAGGAAATCAAAGTTCAGTTAACTGAGCCCTCACCGATAGGTGATGAAAATCCTTCGGTCATAATAGTTGGATTAGTATTTTCTTACAGTCTAAACCCGAAGGACCTCGGTTAGCTGTCGGCTAACTGAAGTGAACACTCCCGATTAATCGACAGTATGGTAACCGAGAGGTTACCGAACCCCACTGGGTTTTTTTGACGAGAAATGAGGTTTCACATTTACTTAGGAAAGTTTATATAACTTGTCATGGTCAACCCTAAGGATGACTATGATGCGTACACTAAGCCAATAAGACTTTAGGACGTTAAAAGACCTTGCACGCAATTCAAATGAAACCCCTGATCGTTTATCATAGTCCAATGGAGATTAGTCACATGAGAAATATTAGGGCTGAGATAATCTCATGTACTCACTACATCATAATAGATGGTCTCGTTATGAGGCGGTCTTTGATGAAGATCTTCCGGATCAACTCCATTTAGCAACTTGTTGACATCCTCTAGGGCCACGTATAAGCCATCAGGATCTCGGACAGTCATACTATGCCCCCTCCTTAGAATCGACTGAATAATACTTTGAGCGTTCACGATGCGCTGTTCATTGATCACATAATTTACGAATTAGCAATATTGTTTTAGATTCAGTTATAATATAATAGAAGTGCTTAAGCATTATACCAGCCGGGGGTCTATAGAAGAGCTGCCCAGAGAATTTTGAATACATAGATTATACGTGGAGTGATGTTCAAAGTTCTGAATGATCAGATGCGACACTCGTGTGAACCATTCCATATAATTGGGTACGCAGTCTCACAGATGCGCCACTGGCAAACCACACTCCATCGGAGACAACAGGTGGTTATGCCATCTCTCTCATATTTGGTTTAGGTAATGGTATGCAATCCAATACTGATTTACAGTGGCACCCCTCGTGGCGCGCTGTAGAGCTTATGGAGTGAGAGGAATGGGCTGGACCCTACCAAACTGCCTAAGCATCCGATCAGGATGATATGGTTCAACGATGTCCATTAATTTAAGACAACCAGTGTAATAAGTAACCTCGTGAAAATGGTTAATATTCTAGGTGCTCTCAATAGGGGTCCCACACTACCTATAAACAAAGAATAAATGCATTATTTAAAGATATGTGACTCATATACTTATTTTTTATGCTAGAAATTGTAAGACCTTATCTCATGGGCACCAAGATCATCAAGTATCTCTCGAAATGACTGTAGGTTGGACATACAGTCCCCAGACTCTTTACGTGGCACCCAACGATGCACCCGAGATAGATTTTCTGTGTATGTGTAGTTGGGGTAGGCCTACACCTGGAGAAATGCTCGTATATCCATGCCTCTAAAAGAGTCAGATACCCCGCAATCTGCCTAACGCCAGTCCAGGTCGCAAATATCAATTGTCGGTATGGGTACGCCAGGTAGCAGCACCCCAAGCATATGTGCGTGCCTCATCAAAGTTCATTAACAGCCTTAGGTAAATCACTGGGACCCTACTATCACTCTTTTCTGTGAAGAGTGTAAAGCCCAATATATACAATAGGTATGCTCTAGTCGAATGCCTAATGTGTTCTGGCTCCGCATCGGTTACGGCTCCAAATAGGTCCTTGAGCCACTCTAGTCTAACTGACAAGCCCTGCACAGCTGCTAACTCTTTGTGCGCCTGCTGATATGTGACCCCAAGACCGTGCTCTACAAGTGTTTTTACTCACTCAAATGACAGTTGTTCGACTGATACAGATTTTCCTGTCACCGATATCCCAAAAATGGTGCCTACATCATCAAGGATAATCATCATTTCACGGAAAGGCATGTGGAATGTGTTTGTCTCAGGCTGCCATCTTTCCACAAAAGCTGACACCATGTTCCTGTTGATGAAACGTTAGGATGTCACCACTAGTTGAGCCAACCCTGAACAGCCAATGAGTCCACTAAATACTGTATTCTGCATTTCATACCCATTCACTGATTTTTTGGGCATGGCTTAGGCATTTAAGTGGCGGTCCTCCTGCAATAAGGAATAAAAAAATTAGTGAAGGTAATAAATAGTTACAACACGTTTATCAAGATTAATCACAAACCTGTTGCTGCCAAATACTTGCAGCAATATGTGTTCGGAAACTGTGTAGCAACAACCAACTTATAGCGTGCCCCCCCCCCCCCTCGAGAATTTCTCCAGTCCTTGCCTGAACAGCAATTGAAGTTCGTTGAAGGACTTCTTCCTGTTCATGGACTTTTGGTTGCTCTTGGGCTTCAAGGTGTTCTTCGACTACTTCTCTAGCGTCCACTGCATCCTCGGCCTCATTAGTTTCCCTTAGATCAACATCGACATGTCTCGGACACAATCTAATGTTCGACGCAGTGGGTCAAATCTTAGAGGTACGAGGCACAATGCCGAACAGTGTCGAGAAACTGAGAAAAAACTACAACAATGGCTGGAAATGGGAGAGAGAGAGATGCAGTGGAGGCAAGAAAAAACCTCTCAAGAAACCAAATTATGGAACTTAAATGAACACTACAAGCATTTCTAAGTAAGCAGAGATAACGAAATCACTCACCTGTGTATAGAACAGTAATGCAGATTTAAGATGAAGAGAGCACAGAGATCGAAATGGACTTTGTTGGGGACCTCGTTGAGATCGAAATCGTCCTGCTGGGGGAGCTCGTCGAGATCGAAATTGCCGTGGAGGAACTCGTTGTGGGAGGAGGTGCAGCGGAATCGTTGAGGAGTCATTGAAATGGGAGGGAAGAAGGAGTTGAAATGCAGAGTGTAGGGAGAAGTCACAAGGAGTCTAGGAAATGGGAATTTTAGGGAATATGCAGAGTGTAGAGAGAAAAAATGGAATATTTTACACTAAAGTTCACTGTGTATAGAGTTGCCGTGTGTAAAGAGCCATTTTCAGTGTATAGGTATGCAGCAGCACTCCAAATAGAATTCCAAAAGACACATTAGGGCAATGTTGTCAATTGGCATTTGGTTGCTTTAAAAACAAAAGACACGGCAGGGAGATGTCACTTTCCATTTCTTTCTTTATCTCTCCTTTGTTTCTTTCAACTTCTATCTTTAGCATATTTTCCCTCAAGAGTAACCATTGGCCTCCTTTTCTTCAAAGATTAAACTTTTTTTTCATAAATTATTATTTCTCAAATACAGGTACATCTTCAACCCATTCCATTTATCTTTTTTTTTATTTTTTGCTTGATTTAATCTGATTTGTTTGCTTATTGGATGAATTTATAGTTTTTTTTTTTTTTATGTCTTGTGCTTTTTTTTTCCCACTCTTGTATTTGAGAGAAAAAAATTGTATTTCATAGACCAACTACAAGACACTTGAATACAACTTAGATAACAACTGTGTAATATGAAGTATTTTTTTTATTGTATGGTAGTGATTGGATGATGAGGTCCAACGATGGATGTAATGGACCTCATAATCTCACTTTGATTGTGCCCATTTGTGGAATGCTAAGGTGCTTTGTAATCGCATCCATAAAAGACAAATATTGGATGGTAATCTAATTTCCTATTGCCAATGAGTTGAAAGATTTAGCAAGTAAAGGTAGAGACTGGATTTTTTCAATTGATAGGGAAAAACATGTGACTGTGTCAATTGGAACATTATTGATTATATTATGGGAGAATGGGTTTTGGAGAAGGCAACAAGCTGGAAGGGTTGGATATCAATGTGTAATTCGTTGATTTCCTCTCAGTATTGGTTAATTGTTTACCATGTCATAGTAGTAAGGATTCTAGAGGTATATATTAGGCAAGGGGATTCTATTTTACTTTGTAAAAACAGGTAAATCTATTCTAGAGGGCAATTAAACATTGGCACTAAGCTTACCAATTGCCACTATTGCTGTTGAAAGAACATTTTCTGCGATGCATATAGTAAAGAATCATCTGCGAAATTGAATGGGAGATAAATGGATGAATGATTGCTTGGTCACATACACTGAGAAATATATTTTTGATAGCATCGATAATGAGGCAATCATGCGACGCTTCCAAAACATGAAAACGCGTCGAGGACAATTGTAAAAAAAAAAAAAAAACTCTCTTTTATGTAATCAAGTGGCTAATTGATGCGGCTATTTATATTTATGCAAGTTGTTACTTTTTGTATATCCTTCATTTAGTGAAAGTTTTAATTGCTTTTTGTCCCCTCTAGATGTTAAACCCCGTTCCGAACTAAACACGATTATCATTAATTAATTAAGATTAGTATGGATTAATCAAGTTATATGAGATTAATAATCAATATGGATCAAATTAGTTTCAAATAAATGAATTAAGCATAATGGAATGAGTTTGAAATGAATTGACTTAATTGAGTTAATTTTAAACCCAAATTAGAGAAACTGAGGACTTTTTCATAAATACGGATTTTTATGTATTTCATCGAATGTGGTGAAACTTGGTACTATCTTGTGTATCTCGACGAATACAATAATTTTCATAAAATACTTGATTTCATTTGACCTCAAATGAAGTAAGTGAGTCTTGATTTGACTCAAAATGGAAACGTGTAAAATGTGAGGGGTTTAGTTGCAAAATTCAGTTTATAAGGGTTGAGAAGAACCCAGAACTTCATTTCATTCGGTGGTTCATTCCAGCAAGAGAGAGAGAGAGAGAGAGAGCAGACTCAGGTTTCTTCTTCTTTTTTCGTTTTATCTTCATCAATTTGATCTAGTAAGAAAGGATTTCAAGGGAATTTGGTAAAGGGAAAGTGATTACTTCATCTTCTCCATCATTTCTTCAATTTTTCCTCGGAGTTCAAGCTCAAGAGAAGCTATGATTCTCTTTGTGGAGTTACAAGTAAGTAAGCTATGAGAGTTGCAGAAATTCGGATTCTATTAGGAATTTGAGATTGTTCTTTGGCATAATGAACTTAAGAATTTTTGTTTTTGGAATTGTTCTTGATGTTAGGTTACCAAAGAGGGTTTCAATTGAGATTTTGATCTCAAAACTGAAAGTTAACAAGGGAGTTTTTGTGTTAAACATTGATTGAAGGTAAGTATAAACAGTATTTGTGATTAATTTACTATTTGATATGAGTTTCTTGTCATTAGTTATGATTTTTTTTATTTATATAGAAATGATTTGATTTGTGGATCATTTAAATAGTAATTGAAGAGATTACATGATAATAGAAGTGTTAATCTTATGAGAAATGATGTTTGAGGAAGGAAACAGGAGGTTCCAGAATTTTATTATAAGGAAAATTAGTTCTTGTGTATATAGGCTTGTATGATTCATTAATTTGATTTTTGTGAACAATTTCCATTTGGTTATAAATGATGAATAAATTGTTTATGGAGTATTAGAGACTCAAATTATGTTTAAATGGTCTTTGGAAAGACCTATAGATGAGTAGGAAAGGTTGGGAAAAAGTCTAGTGTAAAACAGAACTTTACAGGTTCTGTTCTGAAAATTCTGCGCTTGAGCGTTTGAACTCTTGGCCTCAACGTTCGAACTCTTGTCACTGCTCATTTTTTGCCTGGATCGTACTGCACTCAAACGTTCAAACTCTTGATTTGAACGTTCGAACTCTTGCCTGAGAGTTCGAGCTCTTGTGCTAAACGTTCGAACTCTTGCCTGAGAGTTTGAACTCTTGTACTGAACGTTTGAACTCTTGTATTGAACGTTTGAACTCTTGGCCTCAACGTTCAAACTCTTCTCATTGCTCGTTTTTTGCCTGGATCGTACTGCACTCAAACGTTCGAACTCTTTGCAGATAGTTGAATTTGACATATTTTCAAATCACCATAATTTTCTATCCGTACATCAGATTTTGGAGTTGTATATATCGATGGAAAGCTCTTGGAAAGTAGAATCTAATGGTCTATATTTCCAATCGATCGGATGACTAAAAAATGAGTCCAGTCTGAGGTGATTCTATTTGAATCAAAAGCTCTTCCAATGCGTTTAAATAGGTATGTAAATTAGTCTTGAGACTAATTATAAAGTATTTGAGGGTTGTTAAGTTTAATGGATAATGAAAAGGAGAATTATCGATAACTTTGAACATTATTTTAATAGTGTATTAATTGTACATTTGTTATAAACTAAGCCTCCATGGGTGTTAATTAAGAGGACTTTAATGTACAGATTTTATTAAATGTGGTGTCCATCGAAAATAACACGTACATTAAATAACTGATGATTACACCTAAATGGTTAGTATTACTTAATTGAAATTGTACATTGAATTGTATCTGAAATGGATCATACTTGAATTGAATTCGCTGAATGTTAAACTATATTATTCCTTGAGTCTGGCACTACATAGAAGATGATTTGAGAGTGTTCCAGAACTCTGTGGTGATGTTAGTAGTCCTTGGACCAGGCACTAATAAATCCCACAATATATGATTCATTCCGTATGGAAGATGTGATTCCTTCCTTTTTAGGAAAATGTAATTTGAAATGAAATGCTATTGTAGTTTGCCAAATTTGAATAAGACTCATTAATTCTGAATTGAATTGTATTTGTATTGGTCTAACATTGAATTAGACAGATTAAATGTGTAATTAGCATGTTCAATTATGTATCTGTTTGTACATTGCTGAATTGTTGAATTCATAGTATTATTGATGGCATTATAGGCTCAGCTGCCCATGTCGGTCTTTCAGAGGCCACAGCGTCAGCGGAGACAACCACTCCGGTTCCTCCAGGAGGATTAGCTGAGTGGAGATGATTTGATATCATCTGAATATGGTATTGAGAACGAAAATAGTAAAGAAACTTTTTGGAATTTTGTGTTAGAAACGTTATATACTTTTCATTCCTTGCATTTGTATTTAAATATGCAAGTGAATGTTTGTACATAGTGTAAATTAAAATTTTGTTTTATAAGTTGAACAATATATATTTATGAATATTTCTGCATAATGTATATTTAATATCCCTTGTAAATCTTATTTGATTTAAGTTCATGGGAGTAAGTATGGGACGCGACTCGGGGTTAAGTCGGATTAATTATAATCTTGGGCTCGAGTCGTGTCACTAGAAGAAATTTCTAGCTCCGTCCCTGATCACAGCGCTATTGGTATGATAAAACAAGGAGAGATGATGATGATGGTCTATTGTCAATTAGTAGTGTTAACCATGTCATTATTGGTATGATAATAGAACGAGAGATGATGATGATCTATTGTCAAACAGTAGTGTTAACCATTGCGTTATTCGTATGATAATAGAATGAGAGATGATGCTCGTGACAATCCATTGCATCCACTTAATAAGGGATTACAGAGGTGGCCGTATGTAAAAGATGAAAACTGGGGGCTATGATGGAAACTCATTGTGTAACCAATAAATTAAAGGGAGCATGAATGAGTCTACCCAGTGAAAGAACATTGGAACCCCACCAAACAAACAAACTATTGACATTGGAAGAGGACATGTTGCCTCCCTATCTCTCTCAATCATCCTTTTTCTTTGGGGCTAAAGAGTCTATGTGATGCATGCCGACATCTACATCGTGAGAACCGCAAAGTGATAATCTAGAACACTCCCTTACAAGTATACGAAGCAGGGAGATCGAAACAGGGAGATATTGCTTCACCCAATCCAATCCTATAAGTCTGACTTTGGATCCAAACTCCTACAAGTATATATATCCTCAAATCTCAATTCATTAAGAGTGGGTCCCACCGTCTGATTGACGACATGATGGAAATGTGTTTGCCACATCAAATCCTAGTTACCTTTTCAATCATCTTCTCGATCGGAAGGTGGGACCCACTCCTAAAAAAATGAAATTTGAGAATATATAGATGGAGGGGATGATACTCATCTTGAACGGTCTAGATAATCTCTTTCTTGGCCCCTTGATGGAGATCCCGACATGCGTTACATGGTCCCATATAATAGCTGTGATAGGGGCCTAGGTAGCGCCAAGTGTTGTGTAGATCTGAGTGTCCAAGGCTCAATGGTAAGGGGTTTAAAGCTAGATTTTGATTGTGATTGAGATCCTAATAAGATCCTAGAGTAGATCATTTATCATTTATCATTTTTGTCTTTGTTATTATTTTGTTATTGGTAACTTGATTTGAACCCACAACCTCAAGGGTAGCAATACCGAGCAATTTTCGCTATGCCATGGGCTCTTATCTAAAAGGAAGATTATTTGATAGCCTTTTTTAAATATTCACACTCGTTTCCTCAATTTAACCACTTCTAAAAAAATGTCCTAAAACCCCCAACTTCTCAATTATATTTTTATAATAAAAAAAGAAACTATTCAAGAGCATGAAACAAACGGGCCAGAACAAGTTAACAAGATCATTTCTAGCATTTACAAACAATGCGTTTTTTCTTTTATATATATATATATATATATATATACAGCCATCTGTACTCTGTACTCCCCGTAGTGTTGTTCAAAAACCTATATATTTTCAATCACCTTGTCCAAATCCTTCTAATATTGTATTAAATACAAAATTCCCTTACACTTACATGTAGTAATTTAGTATTTGACCATAGAACAACTCAAAGTGTCATTATCCTTGAACTAACCGGAGTTACCATAATACTTTTTCCATAGTATAAACTATCATGTTTAATTTCAAGATTAAACTTAATCAAGGGTATCCGTTGATGTCACCTCCCCAAAAATACAATCATGGGATAACATGAAAAATAAAAATAAATATTCATTTTCCTGTGTTTAATGCAACACAAGCTCCCAAATATGGACCCACAAAATTTCGAAACATGATGAGTCATAATAAAATATTTGTGGAAGCATTAAATCAAGGGATTTTTACCAAATAATTAAGCTTATATTGCAAATAATCGATTTTATGAAGAATAATAACAAAATCACCATTTAGTTGTTCGTACCTATTTTTTTGACAAAATTACCCCAGTTGACGATATCGCCAACTGAGTTGAAGATATCGCCAACTGAGTTGACGATATCATCAACTTCCTGTATAAAAATCCATGAATTTTCTTCTTCTTTTTTTATAAAAGAGTCTTTTCTCTTTCTCCCATTCATCTGTTTTATGTGTTCCCTTCTACCATTTCTCATATATTTTTCTTAAAACTAGTTTATGAAATTAATCTTAAACAACAGGTATGTTCATTTTCATAAATTTTTTTATTTTTTGTACTTTCCCCTCATTCTTATTAGATAAATGAGGGATTCTCAGGCAACAAGGTGAATTTGTTCTACTTCATTTATTCTTCTAAAATATTACTAGTGCATTGTTACAGATGCCCACTAGAACGTTGGCATAGTGCCACGTTAATTCAATGCAGAGGGCAAACTATCTTTCAAAAAAAATCCCGAACTATAGCAGTCTATAACCTATTAATTGAACAACAAAATGCAACTCTAAATCCATAGTAAAGAGTCAATATATTCCCATATGGACAACTAATCCATATGACCATATAAACAAAATATACAAGTGTCATTGTGTGCATATGTATCACATAAGCAACCAACTAATGAGTTGCACTATTAAATATTATAACAGCCCAAAAAATGGGTTCATTTCCAACAATTGGATCCAATTATATTATTTGTCAATTGGATTTAGTTTGCTTCATGTATATAAATTGGATGCATGTTTTAGTTCATTTTCGTATTTTGACTTTGTTTAAACTTCGAGACTTCTAGTTCATTTTCGTATTTTGATTTGCTTAAACTTCTAAACTTCTAGTTCCCCTAAAGTTTTTTATCATTTGCGTATTACAGTTCTAAACTTTATGGTTTTTTTTTTTATTCTTATATTTATTAGGGTTTCAAATGTGGTAGTTGTAGATGGAAAGAAATAAGATTAGGATGTAGAATGGTCTTTCATTTTCCTACGTATTGGAATAGTATGTCTATAGATGTACATTAGAATTACTTAAATTCCTTTAACTACAATGCAGCATGTACATTTACAAAATTAAAAAATAAAAAAATCACCCATAGTACCACCATTTCATAAACTCCCAACTCCAAGCCTTCTCTAGCCTTCTCCATCTAAGATCACTTGCTAAATGAATAGATCATGATAAGTGCACTAATGTACAAGAATCCCAAGTGCTCAACAATTGGATTCCTCAACAAAGGCTGCCCTCTACATTGAATTAACATGGCACTATGCCAACGTTCTAGTGGGCATCAGTAACAATGCACTAGTAATATTTTAGAAGAATAAATGAAGTAGAACAAATTCACTTTGTTGCCTGAGAATCCCTCATTTATCTAATAAGAATGAGGGGAAAGTACAAAAAATAAGAAAATGCATGAAAATGAACATACATGTTGTTTAAGATTAATTTCATAAACTAGTTTCAAGAAAAATCTATGAGAAATGGTAGTAGGGAACCCATAAAACGGATGAATGGGAGAAAGAGAAAAGACTATTTTATAAAAAAGAAGAAGAAAATTTGTAGATTCTTATACAGGAAGTTGACGATATCGCCAACTCAGTTGATGATATCGTCAACGATATCATCAACTGAGTTGGCGATATCGTCAACTGGGGTAATTTCGTAAAAAAAATAGGTAAGAACAACTAAATGGTGATTTTGTTATTATTCTTCATAAAATCGATTATTTGCAATATAAGCTTAATTATTTGGTAAAAATCCCTTAAATCAATTGGTATCAAAATCCAAAATTAAACCAACACATAAATACTGAATATTAAGGTTTGAAGTTTCCAAAATAACTTAAATAAAACAACAAACTAAATTTATGATCATTATCAAGAATTGCTACTAAAAAAGTTTCTACAATGAAAGTCACTCCCGTGCGGTCTCAGATGGCTTCGTCTCCATCTTCGGCTCTCCACTCAGGTTCGTCAATTGGTTCAAACGTTTGAAACGTTTGACCATTCTCCGTCTCCACAGTAGGGTAGGGGTCAGTACCTATGCACCAATAAACAAAGTAAACAGCAAGTACGAAAGCATAATTCATAAATAAAACACAAGGTCAATGTGAGTAAAGACAGGTGATGATCATAAGAGATTAATAACACGATAATGACGAAAAGAACGTATAACCTAAATCCAATTTACACAAATAGAGCAATACAATAATCACACAGACGCACCGCTATTGTTTTGGGTGGTCAGCCTTAACAATAAAGCGGGAAAACCCGTTCGAAGGCGGCCGGTCATAAACCGGTTCGTAATTAAGATCGTAGGCCGGATAAACATGTTCGAAATTCGGATATTACAGTGTCCGTACACATCGGTGATCAGCCGTCTAAATACAACTGCAGTCGTTCGAGTATGACCCAATCAATATACATATATATATACATATCATAGTATAATAGACCTAATGATCTGTAAAGCTTTGACACAGAATCCTAAGTCAAAGTGAAGGGCCAGCTGCACAATAATCCATAATCGAATACTGATCAAATTATTCGAATAAACAACTACAATTTCTCAATCGATTGCCACGCTACATCACGGTCCATATCCAATCAACACAGGGTATGCAACTAATTGAATAATATCAAACTCAGTCATTTATGCAAATATGAAGGTCAAAGGATAATCACAAGCCAATCCTAAGGTCAAACATAAGGTCTCATACCCGACAACCACAAGAATCTCTAATAGATAGAAGATCAACGCACCCCTTTTCAATTAATGGTGCATAGACCCAATTAAGGGTTTTCCAATAGAGATAAGTTGAGCTCAATCTACTAGGATTTCCCCGAGGTCATACGAGTAACAAACCCCACGTTAGTAATATACCGTGTGCCCGGACGGTATTTACTTGGTCCAAAGATCCAATAATAAAGTACAAAAATATAAATTTTAACATATTAAAATCAAAGATATCATTTGAAATTAATTTGCAAATAAAAATAAGAAATAGCAATTCTTAATTTATAATTTTAGAAAACTTAGGGTCCCATTTTAATGTATTTTCCATAATATATAAATTAAGAGTCTAGGGAGTTTATTAAATAATAGTGTCCTTTTTTCCAAATTCCTACAATCAATGGGGCCAAAGTATATAAAAAAAACACAAGTCATGTGCTGTCATCATCCACCCACTCTCTCTCTCATATAGTCATATCCCCTCATCTCAACATTCTCCTTATCCCATGTACCCACACACACGTCATCACCCCCATCTATTCCTCATTTGCAACTTGCAGACAGAACTCGGTTCTGTAATGGAACTCGACACGGAACAACTGAAACTGGGCCACTAGGATAGTGGTCCCACCAATCAAAAGCACACGATCAGCCCTCATCAACATGATCGCCCAACCTTGTACGGCCATTGGGGCGGACTAGATTTGTGATCCATTAT
The DNA here is from genome assembly GCA_028538565.1 of Umbellularia californica. Lineage (NCBI taxonomy): Eukaryota > Viridiplantae > Streptophyta > Magnoliopsida > Laurales > Lauraceae > Umbellularia > Umbellularia californica. The sequence continues at coordinate 28,822,903 of JAPQWN010000002.1, forward strand.
CCAGTGGCCCCGCCATAGCCTGATGTTCAAAATGAAAAATCCCCTTTGTGATTGACGCCGAGACTATGTAAACCCTAAGATGTGGGGCCAGATGGGACCCAATCCCCACGGGTCTACCACCATCAGGTTCGCCCTTGGGTCCTCTACCAGATGTGGGGACCCGATCTACAATCGGTGGTCCACCTGGGTCCTACAATCAGAGACATGGAAAGTCTCCAAACTCCCTGCATCCATGAACCGCCCAGTTCTCTACTAGTTTCAATGGGCTGTACTGAGTCAAATTCCATATAATAAGTCTACATTACAAACCAATTTACAAAATCTTAGTTGAGGAAACGAAAGGGGTTTTGGAAATTACACGAAAGCGCCGTGAGCAATAGTGGCTAAAATCATGCAATAGTGATATCAACACGAGGAAAATCGATTGAATAACTCCAAATCTCCGATCTCATCACAAAAACAGATCAACCTAAGGAGGGCATCTTAGGGTTTCTATATGCACCAACACAAAAATAAAGGAAAAACACAAGTATTAAATTTACAAATTATAATTAGGTACTTGCCTGAAGTCCGCGGTTAAGGGAGACGGTCTAGAATTCCTACTGCCAAAGCCCAAGGTGCTATCCCAGAGTTGGAAGAGAGAGAGAGTTGTGTGTGAAAATAAAATGAATTATATAATAATAATAAAATAAATAATATATATAATAAAGTACCAAAACGTCACATTCTCTCCCTTTTAGGACATTTGGTCCTCCAAATGACTAGCATAACTCTAGACGGAGATACGATTACTGCTTCTTCACTAAGATTAAAACGGTACCTTCCACGATGCCTGTCGAAGCATTTGCATCCTCATGGGTCAATGCATACACCCTGCCCTGTTGGAGTTGGTTTTGTTGTCCTTGCGCTGGTCCAAGTGGTCTCTGTTGGCCTTCTTGTTGCTACCTCTGTTGACCCTGAACTTGCATTTGTTGTTGTGGAGCTTGTCCCTTAAACTGTTGATTCTGAGGAGCCCTAAATTATTTTTGCTGCTGTTGCTGCGCTCGAGGAACCTGCTGACCTATCTGTTGTGTTCCCTGCTGAGGTACTGTCCTCCACTGCTGCTGTGAAGGCGCATGAGGCCCTGCTGCCTGAGATGTTGATAACTGACTTCCCCTATTAGGACAATCTTTCATCCGATGTCCAACCTGCTTACAGTGGAAACATGCCCCTAACTGCCTGTAACACTGCTCTGTCGGGTGATTCTTTCCACACCGCTCACAACGTAGTATCGGACTGGCTGGGGTGGACTTTGAAATTTTTGTCGCTTTGAGTTATTTTGACTGTTCTGACTTGCCAACTGCCTTAACTGATTCTGCTGCATTTTAGCCCGTCGTTCTATAGCTCTTTTCTTTAGCGCACCCTCCGCCCAATATGCACTCTTAACAACATCTTGAAATAGTAGGCATTGATTATCCCCGATCATCATGTAAATATCAGCTGAAAGACCATCAAGGAAACGCCTGATCTTTTTTTCTTTCGGGGTAATGAGTGTAGGAGCATATTTAGCCAACCTGATAAACTGTTGTTCATATTGTTGCACTGACATATCACCTTGTTTCAGATCTAAAAATCCAACTTCCACTGATCCTTAACGTACTTAGGAATGAATTTATCCATAAATTCTGTAGTGAACGTCTTCCATGCATCTTCTTCTGTCACGGTGTCTGCTTGGATTACTACTTTAACCGAATTCCACCACTGAAGGGCTATTCCTCGAAACATGTAAGCTGACAAACTAACTTTCTGCTTCTGTGTGCAACGAAAAACTGAGAATATCTGCTCAAGCTGTTCTATGAAATCATCTACTACCATGGGGTCTTCTAAACCATGAAATTCTGGAGGAAACCTCTTCCTAAATTTTTCATAAAGGTCATTCGGATCCACTTCTTTAGGAGGTATAACCACTTGCACTGGCTGAGCTACCCGATTTGTCAATTCCAGAATTTGGGCTTGAAATTCTGCCCGATCTAAATCAGCCTGTGCCCTTTCTGCAGCTCGTTCCTCTTTTTGTCTTCACCTCTCTGCAGCCCGCTCCTCTTCAGCCTTCTTGTGTTGCTCAATTTGATTAGTTTGCGACTGCATAAAGGCTTCCATGAGTCGGTTGAAACGATCGTCATTAGAGTTCGACCCATTTCCATTATTATCCTGCGATTGACTTCCTTGGCGTGCCATTTCCTGTAACAAAGTATTAATAACTGATTCCTAATAATAATCTAACAAACAATACTATAGACTTTACCATGCGTAGGTAAAGCCTGTCTAACGAGATTGAAATCCTCACCACGTCCTAGTTGTTTCTATCCAATTTTAAGATCCGAGAAACCTGCTGGCTCTGATACCAACTGTCACGTTCCAAAAAATACAACCATGGGATAACGTGAAAAATAAAAGTAAATATTCATTTTCCTGTGTTTAATGCAACACAAGCTCCCAAATATGAACTCACAAAATTTCGAAACATGATGAGTCATAATAAAATATTTGCGGAAGCATTAAATCAATTAGTATCAATATCCAAAATTAAACCAACACATAACTACTGAATATTAAGGTTTGAAGTTTCCAAAATAACTTAAATAAAACAACTAACTAAATTTATGATCATTATTAAGAATTGCTACTAAAAAAGTTTCTACAATGAAAGTCACTCCCGTGCGGTCTCAGATGGCTTCGTCTCCATCTTCGGCTCTCCACTCAGGTTCGTCAATTGATTCAAACGTTTGAAACGTTTGACCATTCTCCGTCTCTACTGTAGGGTAGGGGTCGGTACCTATGCACCAATAAACAAAGTAAACAGCAAGTACGAAAGCATAATTCATAACTACACAAAGTCAATGTGAGTAAAGACAGGTGATGATCTTAAGAGATTAACAACACGATAATGACGAAAAGAACGTATAACCTAAATCCAATTTACAGAAATAGAGCAATACAATAATCACACAGAAGCACCGCTACTGTTTTGGGTGGTCAGCCCTAATAATAAAGCGGGAAAACCTGTTCGAAGGCCGGCGGTCATAAACCGGTTTGTAATTGAAATCGTAGGCCGGATAAATAGGTTCGAAATTCGGATATTACAGTGTCCGTACACATCGATGATCAGCCGTCTAAATACAACTGCAGTCATTCGAATATGACACAATCAATATACATATATATACATATCATAGTATAATAGACCTAATGATTTGTAAAGCTCTGACACAGAATCCTAAGTCAAAGTGAAGGGCCGGCTGCACAATAATCCATAATCGAATACTGATCAAATTATTCGAATAAACCACTACAATATCTCAATTAATTGCCACGCCGCATCACGGTCCATATTCAATCAACACAGGGTATGCAACTAATTGAACAATATCAAATTCAGTCATTTTTGCAAATCCGAAGATCAAAGGGTAATCACAAGCCAATCCTAAGGTCAAACATAAGGTCTCATACCCGACAACCACAAGAATCTCTAATAGATAAAAGATCAACGCACCCCTTTTCAATTAATGATGCATAGACCCAATTAAGGGTTTTCCAATAGAGATGAGTTGAGCTCAATCTACTAGGATTTCTCCGAGGTCATACGAGTAATAAACCCCACGTTAGTAATATATCGTGTGCCCAGACGGTATTTACTTGGTCCAAAGATCCAATAATAAAGTACAAAGATATAAATTTTAACATATTAAAATCAAAGATATCCTTTGAAATTAATTTGCAAATAAAAATAAGAAATAGCAATCCTTAATTTATAATTTTAAAAAACTTAGGGTCCCATCTTAATGTATTTTCCATAATATATAAATTAAGAGTGCAGCGAAGTTTATTAAAGAATAGTGTCCTTCTTTTCCAAATTCCTAAAATCAATGGGGCCAAAACCCAAGGTGCTATCCTAGAGAAAGTTGGAAGAGAGAGAGAGAGAGAGTTGTGTGTGAAAATAAAATAGTTTGGTGGTGTATAAATAGAAAAATAAGAATAAGAATTGTAGTGTAACTTAAATTCTAAAAAGAATAGAGTTTGTGTTCTAAAAAAAATAGGAATTTGAATTAGAGAAGGATTATACCCACTAAACTGGGCCTGGGTTAACTATGGGTCAAGATACATATCCAATAAGCCTAACTCACAAACCTAAGTCTAGCGTGGTCCCCACTTAGACTAATCGCATATTTAATTAAAATACAATCAATTATATAATAATAATAAAATAAATAATATATATAATAAAGTACCGAAACGTTACAGTTGAGAACTGCCGTAGTGAAACAAAGTGTTTATCCTTTCAAGTTTCTTTTTTTTGTTTTTTTTTTCCTTTAAATGAAGATCTGGTGAATGGACAACGGTCTTATATTTGGCTTTTCACTGCTGGTCAAGATGACTAACCCATGTAGTCTTCGAGGCCTAGTAATGTATGTAAAAATCGAAATTAAAGGAAGCTGTTGGTCAACTTTTGAAAGGGCAATTGGAATATTGGATACATGAGAATCTCTCTGTCCTTTCCCCTCCTTGATTTTCGATAAGATCACTTTTATCACACCTCACAAAACATTATCAGATTGAACTTTGACAGGTGATGTATATGTGATTTAAAGCAATAGCTATGCTCCAGACAAAACGGCTGAGTCATAAGATAATGTTTTTAGTCGGCTATGGGTCTCAAAGCCCCATCATAAATCATTGCTGACCTTGAAACTATTTCATGTTTTAATAAGTATCTATTAGTGTTGTCAAGGTGGGAACCACAAACATGTCACCCCACATGCGTTGGAATCTCAACCGTCTAGACTTTCTATTTACTTATTAATTCTGTCAAAAGGAAAGTAGATTCTTTAAAGCAAATCAAGAACCCAACTATAAAAGATTCAACAACACCCTCAACAGTTGATTAAATGAAGAAACCTTAAATTTATTTATTTACATGAGAGGAGGAGTAAGGAGTAGTAAAAGTTAAATTATGAATAAAATTAAAAAAGGAAGGAGTTAAAATAAAAAATACAATCAAACAGGATTTTACTTCTTCACACATTAGTACACTTGTAGAGAGTAAAGCAAAGTAAAAAAAAAAAAAAAGTAGAGTAAATTCTTTATGCCAAATCGAAACTTCTCTCCCTATCTCCTTTTCCTTCTAGACATCCAACACAAAGCAAAGCTTTATTTTTTTTTTTTTTAACCTTTTCCATTCAAATACATGTAAAGTAAAGCTTAATGTCATATTAGTCACCTTTTTACTCTTCTACTACCCCAGTTCCTGCTAAGCAAAAATGCATAAGAGTAGAATTACTTTTCCCCAGCCATACATTGACAAGAAACTCACCGAGATCGAACGTATGCACAATCCATGAAACCTATCCATCCGTCCCATACCACCCTACCCAAATCAGGACATCTACATCAACATGTGGACCCAAACTCAGCATCTACATGTGACCCACTATCTTAAAGATTGGCACCATCCATCTAGTGGCCAACCCAAGTACAAGGGTTTGGGGCTAAAGCCCCCACCCTACCTGAAAATTTTCTAAGAACCCCGTGCAAATTCTAATAATTAAGATGTTTTTTTTTTTTCTACATTTTTTCCTTCCCACAATATTTCTTTTACATTAAGCCCCCAAATTTAATTTCCTGAGTCCGCCCTTGCATCCATCTGTCCTGCAGGGCTATTAGACTACAGACCCATCATTCACTCATTCCCATCCATCCATTCATCCATGTGGGATGCATTATTCCCGTACATATGTGGGACCCAATAGATGATGATGTTACAACTCTAATGCCTTATCTGCATGGAACCTGCTGCGTCTAACTCACAAACTTTTCCGTCGAACTCATTAGATATTTTATATAATAGGAACAAAGATTGATGTATTAGTTTGATCTAACGAGTTCCTGAGAGTGATGTTATTTTTGTTGATTTTATAAAAAGATTACCAAATTTAGTTCAACTATAGTCAAAACACATCTTTTTTAGCAAATGTCACACCAAAAAAAAGAAAAAAAAAAAGAAAAAGAGAAAGGGAGATGTCTCTCAATTTTTTTCCTTTTTCTTTTCTTTCCCTTTTTTGTTCCTACATAGGTGACTGCAACACACCACTCCTACACCCTACTCATGCATTCATGATTCATGCACCAACCAACTAACCTAGGGGCAAAAGAGATGGCTTTTTAAGTTCTAAAAGAGTGCATTTGTTGTTTTATTAACTGCTCCCAACAGTTACAACCAGGGATCCATCCATAGCTGGTAGATTTATATTCTGTCCGTTGGCCATTAGGCCAACTTGGCAAGAAAAAGCGAAAGTTAATATTAAGCAGAGCGTTCTACAAGATAGAAGTGATGGAAAAAAAAAAATAGTTAGGGTCTATATCAGAAGTATTTTTCTTTCTATTCCTCTTGGTGATTTGGTTAAAAGAAGTTTGAGTTAGTAGGTTTGTTGAGTTTCATGCTTAAAAATTAACAGCTCTATTTTGGAGCATGAGGCCAGGGGGACTTCACTAAAAATACAAATAAAGGGGCAGGCCTGTATGCAAGAAAACCTACATATGCAAAAGTAAAAGGGTAAATTAGTCAACCGTCCCTAAGCACGCATCCAGTTCAACAACTTTTTCTCTAATGTTTATAGTCCAGACAGTTGGAGATATTTTGGTGAGAGGTCCCTAATATGCCACGTCATATATTTTCATGACTAATTTGTCCCTTTCAATCCTCATTCCTAAGCCAAGTTCTCTCTTATTCTCTGTTATCCCATAGAACTCATTCCTTCTTCTTTCTCATTCTCCATTTTCTCTTCCTTTCCATGGTTGTGGAGTATCGTTGCAGAGCACCTTCCATCGCCACCATGACTTTCGATTATCTCTCTTTCATTTCTTCAAAATAGAAACGGTTTTACTTTCTCTTACTCTTTCATCTGAAGTCTCTTCCAAATCTCTCTCTCTCTCCAACTGATTTGAAAGAGAGCAGTTTGCTCTTTTGCTTGTTTTCCATCTCTCTCTTTTCTCGATTGGATCGTGGTCAGTAAGTGCTCTTGTTTTGGATTTCGATTTTTATTAGAATCTGATTTTCCGTATTCTGATTTTTGGTGTCGCCGAGCTCAGATAAATTTCCCAGAAACTCTGATAAATTGGACAAAAACTCAGATAAATTTTCCAAAACTTAGAAAAATTTATCTGAGTTTTGAACAACTTTTTGAGTTTCGAAAAAATTTATCTGAGTGAAAGCGATATCATTATCCCTGAGCTTCAATTTTCAAATCTAGATGTCATGGGGCAAGTATTCCATCGCTTGAATGATTTTGTCACTCGTGTGCGATTCAGTGCTGTATGTCAGTCATGGCGATGGGTTGCACAACACACACCCCAATTGCCATGGTTGATGTTCCCTACATATCTGAAAAATGACGATTGCCTCGAGTTCTTGAGTCTCTCAGATGGCATGACTCACAAACTCTACCTCCCAGAAGTTGGACTATCGCGCTGCTGTGGAACTTTTGAGGGCTGGTTGATCAGCAAAACTTATGGAATAAAAGGCTCTTTTTCATAGATCCATTGTCGAAAGTCCAAATCTGGATTGAAGGTTATCAACAGATGCCTCAAATAATCAAATGTCACTGCATCATGAGGGATTGCTCGTTGTTAGAGAGTATAGTAGTAATATAATTATGGTCTTTGAGTTGGATCATCATCTTAATTATAGGCTTAAATATTCCTTCAATTTGCATGGGTTGGCAAATTTATCTTAGTTTTATCTGGGTTTTGCCAAAACTCAGATAAATTTGTCTGATTTCTGCTTTTGCTGACGTGTACAAGGGCGTTTTTGCCTTTTTCAGTGCATTATTTTTACAAAAGGACTACCGTCAGTACGATAAAATATTGTGGACTGTTTGCAATAAAAACCACAGTTGAGGGACCTCCGCCCAAATGCCCCAAAGTAAAAAAGAAAAGATAAAGGTCTTATTAGAGTTTTTTTTTAGTGAAGGATGGAATTTTATTTATGGTCTGTTTGTTTCCTGTAATTGGATACTTAAGATTGTATTCCTATAAGTGCTTAAAAATGGAGAACCAAAAGGTGATATCCAAAAATCACAATTAGATTACATCTCCATTAATGGAAATTGAATCAATTAGGAGACATGAAAAATGAATACCCAGCCATCACCCTAGTAATTCAATATCTAGGAACTAGGAAAGTCAAAGTCTTATCTACATCTCCACCTTTATATCCTTCACTGTTCACCTCATATTCTTCATCCCAGATCACCTCTTTAATAATCCTCAGGTGGAGCTCATTTTACCATGAATTGCTATGTAGTCAATCGATGTATTTTATGCAAACAAACAGCCCTTAAAAGAGACTTTGTCTGTGCTGATGAGTTTGCCATTACATTGAATACACTAAACAAAGCAGCCCAACCTGAAGGCAGAGTTGGGATGAGAGCCTAAGCAATTTAGCTGGGTGGAATCAGGTAACAGTTCTACATTTTTTAAGAAGTAAAACTCACAAAGTTGACGCAAATCATGATGAAGAGATAGAAAAGTTGTCTAGGGAAAATTGTATCTCTAGCTAGCTCCATTTTATACTGAATCCGTAATGGATCATATGCATTGAATTCAGATCCTGCAACTAAAAACCAAAGATCCCATGCTGATCAGTGTGGATGTTGAGACAGTAAGTAAGGCTCATATGAATCTGCTCTGATCGACAGGCCTCAAAAATCAGATATATCGAGTACCCAAAGAGTAGCTCTAGAATGGCAATATGTTTGAAGCCATATCGACACAAAGGTCAGCTTGTGTAGTGCAAAGGTTCTATCTTGCCCACACTTAAATTTTTCGAGTGCTTAGGAAGTCCAATAATGATCTTAGTTTCGAAATGTTTGGGGCCTTACCTGATACACAGTGCTAGTGGGTGCTATTGTGTATCCGCCTATGAATTTTATCAATAATCAACCGTAAGGGTTCCTCATTCTATCTTGCCATGAAAAATGCTGTGATTTTCCATGCAAAAATCTCCGCAGTTTGGTGCGGGAGAGCCCGAAAGAAGCGGTGCAATAACAAATTTCCAAATTTCCATAGAGCATGAATCCAAGCATTAAACAAGTGAGACCAAAATGTGAACTAAAAACATTCATTTATTTCATGGCTGTAACTGATTGTGAATCTGGGTCCTCCACTCTAAGCAGACATTTCTGGATATTTACATTAACAGGTTTTATCCCAATTTCTTCCCCCCACCGTCAAAAACTTTAAATATTTGGATAAGTGGATTGCTAGTCTCAACCTGGGTTTGTCTAATTATGATTCCAGTGTAGAAAAAACAGCCCTGGGTGATTTAACCAATAAAAAGACGCAGCTTCCTCATCACAGGCTCCATGGGCCAGCATACATTTTATAGTCTGGATGCCAACACATTGAGAGCAACTTCATAGTGTTCGTTCCGATGTAAGGGGGTGTTTGGGTACGAGCAGAATAAAATATATCTAAATTTAAATATTGACGGATTTTTTTTTTACATATATTACAATATTGATATATTATAATGCTATGCTACTTTTATTGTTTGGTAGTTTTTACAGATTTTAACATATTATTACTTTTATTATTTGGAAATTGCAGAATCTTTCAAGATATTCTAGATTTATGTGTTTGGCTATTCATAAATATTGAAAAAATAACAAAATGAATCAATAATTTGATATGAAAGTTTATAAATATTATTTATTCTGCTCAATATAAAATCACCAATATTTACATTACAACTCTTAAAATCACCAATATTTACATTACAATTATTCTCGAAGATTGTTAATATGATGGCAACAGTCTTTCCGCATTGAATCTGCAATTTGTCTTCATATTACATTTCCCATTAGTCGCCGTTATTCGGCACTTTGATAATCAACTTCTGAACTAGAATCATCATCATCTTGAACAAATTCATTCGCAGGTTGACGGTCATATTCCTCGTATATTCAATCTTCACCACCTGTTTCAGTTCGAATGAAATTATGTAGAACGCAACATAAAATAACATTTTTTTTTATCGTATTGTCGTAAGAGTGATGAGATGCATTCTTTAAAATCGAAAATTGATTTTTCACTACACCAAAAATTCTCTCAATCGCACTCAGTAATGATGAAGGCTGAAGGTTAAAAAGTTCTTTAGCATTGAGAGAGACTATTTCCATGTGCAAATTCTATCAGATGATATCGTACTCCTCAAAATGGTGCAATGTAACTTGGAGGATTTGCATACCCTGCATCGACGAGATAAGATCTTCCTGCATAAAATTAAAAATGACAATAAGACAAATGGTTCGATAAAATCTATGTAAGTTTTTCTGGTAAGATTTATCACTATTTACCTCTTACGATATGAAATCCAGATCTTTCTACAGCCTGTAAAACAATGGAATCGGCTGCAGAACCCTCCCAACTAGCTTGTACCTGTACAAATTTCATATCAAAAGAGCATGCTGCCATCTGACAACGATCCTTTTCGATTTCGATAAGGATCTTGATGGTCAGCATCAATAACAATTGGCGTGTGCGTGCCATCAAATGTTCAGTTATAAGAGCTTTTCTGCATTATTCTCTTCATAGAGAAGAAGCAGATGAAGAAGTTATATTTTAAGAAAACTTAGATGGAAGGAGAATAATGAAAATCAAAATACAGAATTTGGTTTAGTTATATTTTAAGAAAACTTAGATGGAAGGAGAATAATGAAAATCAAAATACAGAATTTGGTTTAGAACTTATATTGCTTTTGGAAGGTCAACCCCTTCTATCATTCGGTCTTTACAAATAAATGCATGACATAAGAAACAGTTATCTTTAATCTAACTATCAAACACATAAAAGTGTGCATTTGGAAAACTACTGCTTCAATCAAACACACAAAGTGTGTGCTCTGTGGAAAGTACCACTTATACTCATGATTCTGAACAACTGTTGTGTACACAATGTGTAATGTGTGATAGATGGAATGGCTACACTCATATTCTCATTTCTTTCCTCCCATCTCACCATGATATCATTTTAGTCAAATAAGCCTGACCATTTGCCTCCATCGTACTGAATTCCCTGTAATTCATAGTAAAGGGGTTCTTTATTCTTTTCTTTTTTTTATCAAATGAGTACTAAAAGGCAAGGAGAGAAGATGAATGTTTCCGAATTCGATACCCATCTTCTTATCAATAAGGAAATAATAAGAAACCATTGCTTAGAAATCCTAAGAACTCAAAGCCCATTTAAACAAAGACCCAAATAATTAAATTCATCACCAACTTAATCCAACAACCATCATTTTCATAATTATGTATCTCAGTATCATCTCCATAAAAATTCCGAAGTGTGGAAAATGAAAACAGTGTCCTTTCATTGTCAAAACTTAATCACATGCAATTAACATCTACCAACAAAATAGAATCACACCACACCTTCAAGTGTGATGCATCTCCATACCCATTTAAAAAAGGAAAACACCAATATTATGCTATTCGCCATCAGATCCTCTGAAAGAGTAAAACCTGAGTCATAAAAAATCCAATTCAAGTATCTTTGAAGAAACCCCAAATACCTATATGGCCATATCAACACGACGCGATGCTAAACAAACTCAAAACATCATCAACTTAAGTTCGACGTAAAAAAAACATTAGTCAGCCAAACACACCTCAATTGGTCTCTAATAAGAATGCAGCCGATCCTGCCAAAACCCAGAACTCTAGGGAACTTACCAATATACTATATCTTAAAACCCCCCTTTTGAGAGAAGGGTTTCATGAATCCCCTAACAGTACCCTCGTTTCTCATTCCTACATAGCATTATAGCACCCCTTTCTTAAATTTACTGCAAGTCACAATCTTTCAATTTAGGATTTCATAACCAGTGCTAGTTCTGTCAATTTCAACTCCAGAATATTTTCAACACAATGCAAAACTATGAACAAAACAAGAACTCAGCTTCAAAAGGGTTTGAAGATTCAAAATATTTGTTTACGCACGAAAGATCTGGTGAGGATGATGACTTCACTGTAAAAGTAGCCCTTGAGTCATTCAACTCCTCACAAAATCCGGCTGGTTAGTGACCGATCTGACCCATGCCCACTTGTGATCTCTCGTGTCAACCACATTCCTAGCCTCTGCAATCTCTACCACTGGAATATATGCGTAGATGCCATTAATGGGACCAGAGACAAACCCTGTATACCCCGCCATGACGCCATGTATAGCCGAGTGCGCCAGAAGTGTGCAATATAAGTTATCTGTAGCATTTGCTGGCACTGCCCGAATCATATATGTGGGATCAATGTACTTCACTGTAAACAATTCGCCAGCATGATCTCTCTCCCACCAATGCTTCAGTTCTGACTTCAACCAAACTCCAACATCTAAGAAAACAGGGTTGCCTGACTCATCCTTCTCTTCCTTCTGGGAGTTACTCCTTGGTATCAAATCTTGACCAGCTCCCTCAGCAACTACGATCACTGCATGCTTATTATCCCTTATGCGCTGCTCGAGGAATTCAAATAGGCCGCCTTTTCCCTCTAGGTAGAAATCATTTTCGGGAATTAGGCAGCAATCTACATCTCGGCTGCTCAAGGTTGCATGGAGAGCTATGTGGCCTGTGCTCCGACCCATCAGTTTAACCAAGCCAATGCCGTTCACTGCACTCTCAGCTTCCACATGAGCTGCACTAATGGCTTGCTGTGCGGTCTCCACAGCAGTCTGGAAGCCGAATGACCTGTCAATGATTCCAACATCATTGTCGACGGTTTTAGGGATCCCAGTGACTGATATGTTTAGATTCCGACAACGGATTTCATTGAAGATCTTGACAGCTCCCCTCATGGTTCCATCTCCACCAATGATGTAAACCTGTTGGTTTGAAAGATATTAAAGATGACATCTAAACTGCCATTTTATTCCCCTAGCTAGGGCCCTACCCTCATCGCCAATAAGGAGGATAATAATGCAGCTTTCAACTTTTAAAATTAACACCCAAATCATTAGTGTTTTGATTAGAGATGAAAATTAGGTCCCAAAATACTACCCGGACATGAGATCAGAAAACCGCGCATTCATATCAAACTTCAATACCCAAACGTTAATGAAGGGGACTTCGATTTTTCAAATCAAACTCAGAATAAAATTGACATAAAAATCGAGATAATAATCGAGTTACTATTAAACAACTAGTAAACAAGATCACTAGAGAAATATAAAATGAAGAGAGAAGAGTTAGCAAGGAGAAAAATCAAGAAACAAGAAACTGAAAAGTTGAAACCACAGGTTTACAAAACCTGGAGATCGCATTTTTCTTTTTTAATTTTTGGCTGACGAATAAACCACCCATGAACCAAAGCAAGAGATTAAAGAAGATGAGTATTATATTTTGTAATTAGGCTACATGACTCATTTAAACCTGAACCTTCCTTCAAGCTGCTTATAACTTTTAGCAACTAACAAACTTTAAAGCATTCAACTGTACCATCAGCTTTGAACTTGGTCTTGAAAGCTCATCTAGATCAAATTAGATTTATGTCAGAAATATGAGGAACTAGATCCCAAGTATCATAATGAATTAAAGCAACAAGCTCTTCTTTCATAGCGTGAGTACTCGAGACATCCTTGAAGTTGTTCGGACTTTACTTGTTTTCTTATTCAAAGAAAATCTTATGTTAAAACTAACTCTACTGCTGTTCATTAGATTAAGCAGCAATTCTCTTCCAAGTTTTCTTATTAATCTCCCTATTCTTGTATTTTTAAAGATCATCCAAATTCTAATCTATTTCATAAATTTGGATGCGCTGTCTTTCTTCTTCCAAATGAACGAAAAAATATTTTATGACTCAAATCTGTTAAATACATCTTCCTGGGCTATGGGCATCTAGATCAAATTAGATTTATGTCAGAAATATGAGGAACTAGATCCCAAGTATCATAATGAATTAAAGCAACGAGCTCTTCTTTCATAGCCTGAGTACTCGAGACATCCTTGAAGTTGTTCGGACTTTACTTGTTTTCTTATTCAAAGAAAATCTTATGTTAAAACTAACTCCACTGCTGTTCATTAGATTAAGCAGCAATTCTCTTCCAAGTTTTCTTATTAATCTCCCTATTCTTGCATATTTTTAAAGATCATCCAAATTCTAATCTATTCCATAAATTTGGATGCGGTGTCTTTCTTCTTCCAAATGAATGAAAAAATATTTTTTGACTCAAATCAGTTAAATACATCTTCCTGGGCTATGGGAATCATCAAAAGGGTTTTATTAATAAAAACATTGGCATTTCTCAAAATATTCAATTTCTTGTCATTTTTTCATTTGTCACCATTCTTAGTCTTCTCCTAAGCTTGACTCTGATTTTCCTTCTACTAGTTTTTAAGAGTATTTACTTAAGAGCTGCAATATGCATGTGTTCACTTCTCCTAATGCTAACTCAATTACAGCTCCAATCACACCAGCATCATTTAGCCTCTTCCACTTCCTCCACAGGGAGGAGGATCTACTCGAACTTTTAACCCACCATATGGTTATGGCTTTTCTTTTATTTATTTGCTTGCTTCTTTAGACTCGGTTACTATTTTACATGTTCTCATAAGTAGGCTGTGTTTCATGACTGTTAAGAGGTAGGCCATGAATGAAGAGCTGCAGACTCTTGCATTTAATCACACCTCCAATTTCCTTGTCCATTTGGAGATAATACACTTCGCTGTAAATGGGCATATAATATCAGTATACATTATGAGGGCACATTTGATCATTCCAAAGCGCAAGTGGTTACTTTGAGAACTTGTGAAACTCATGACAGAGACTGCAAGGAACTTTTGTGACTATGGCCAAAATTACAGCCGATGCGCACTCTTATTATTATCGCTGCCTCGAGATATTGGCTGTTGTTTCAGATGTTTGTAAAAAAACGCTTTCGTGGGGATCTTAAGAAGACCATTTATATCCTCCTTGAACACCTATCGGTTATTCTTAGGGACTTATATTATATATGCTAGAGCACAAGCTGTAAACTTTCAAAAGAAAGAAAAGATTTCATAAATTCACCATAAGTTTTATTGACATAAATTTCTTTAATAATGGAGAAAAGAAAACACTTCAAAATCCAATTCCTTTATCTCTCTCCTCACTTATCTCAACAATCCCTCTAATGGCTTAACCCCTCTACTACTCTTATTTATCTCGGTCCTAATATCTTAACACCCTCCCTTACAATCACGTCCTTTCCAAACAAAGGATTGTGTGATTTGTAATCAATGCTTTGGTAGTGATCACCGCCTGTCTGTAAATTCTATCATTATCGCATCATGCTCTTTTTGAGTTTGTAGATGTCGGTGGTCCACTAGAATAGATCTACCATGATATTTTCCAGAAGCTTTCGATTGGCAATATGATGAAAACAATGAGATCTTTAGACTTGATGAATGCGTGACAAGGGAGGACGCTTGATTTTATTGAAAAGAAGAAAACAAAAACATATGACAATTGAGTTCGATGACCATGGCTGCATAACATAAGATCACTACATGGCCCCCTCTAATACCATGAAGAAATTCAAGAGGCACTATCTTTGGACAAACTCACCAAAAAATTTATTGACACAAGCTTCTTCTCTATAAACAGGGAGAAGATAACAATTCAGATTCTAATTTCCTCATGTCTCTCCTTTTCTCTCAACAATCTCTCTAAGAGTAGTGGTGTGTTGCAACTTGCAATCGGCGGTGGTTCAAGTTGCAAAATGGGCCTCCTTCAAGAAGGAATTTGACACTTTAAGAGTAGATGGTGTATTGCATAACTAGAAGGCTTCCTTATATTGTGGGATAAGAGGGTGAAAGAGGTGGTGCATTGGGTTCCTCCCATTGTAGGGGTGTTGAAGTTTAATGTGGATGGGCAGCTAAAAGAAAGCCTAGACCGGTAGGTATTGGCGGGGTGCTTCGCGATAGTAGAGGTACTGTGTTGGTAATGTTCACCGGGGCTGTGGAGTCTAATGAGGCGGAGGTGTTGGCTATCCGAGAAGCTATTCGAATTTTTGCCTCTTCCTCATTTCATTCAAGGTTAGAGGTAGAAAGCGACTCTCTCAATGCTATTTTGTGGGTGTCATCTTTGGCGGCTATTCGTTGGAGACTTCAATTTTACTTTAATGAGATTAGAGCTTTAGCGTCCTCAATTCAAGTGAACTTTCAATATGTTGGGAGGTCGGCAAATGGTTTTGCTGATTCGTTAGCTAAGCAAGGGGTGGATAGATCTTCTAACTTGGTAGTTGTCACCGTGTGATGTTTCTTTGTTTTTTGTTTATCCTTTGTGGTATAGTTCTTTTATACCATAATGCCCTTTTTGGTTTGTTTGGTAGGCTTCTTGTATCTAGCTCTCTTTTAATATAATTTGTCGTTACTGGTAAAAAAAATAAAAATCTCTCTAATCTCTTAACCTCTTCACTCCTCTTATCTATCTCAGTCCTAATATCCTAACACAAGATTGAGTCCTTGAATAGGGATGTTAATGGCCCATCTACTATGGGCTTGTTAAGTTGCTTCCTTTATCACTCCCACTTAAGCTATAGGGAGGTTACGACACTGCAAGCTTGAATGAAAGAGAGAGAAATGTCTCTTAAGGAAGAAGCTTTGATCAAAATAAAAAATGGAAAAAACTAACTAATAAAAAGACGACAGAAACCGAGTAATAAGATGCCCAAATGCTATGTTCTCATGAACAAAATAATAGTAGAGCTTATACATAAATGACTAGATTGAGTAATAAATTATGTACTGGTCCTCACAAAATAAGGTAGGCGAGTGAGGAAGATGATGAAGGCCAATGGTACTAAGCATGTAGGTGACCAATGTTGATTCAGTTGTAGGAATAGCTCTCAGAAGATACTCAGCTTCAATGCTATAGCGATATAGTACGTTGTTTCTTTGAACTCCATGAAATGCAATACTAAGTGCCAATTCGTGTGTAAAACCCGGCAGTAGAATGAGGAGTAACACAATAATTGTCCTAATTAGCATTCAAAACCCATACAAATCAAAAGGAGATGAAGAAAGAAACAATAATAAAAGATGAGGTACTCTTGCGGCGAGTCTTGCCGTAACAAAAATATACTAATTGCTTGAGAAAGAGAGATCATAGAAGAATGCATAAACCCTGGCCCCCTACCTCTACCACCTTGACCACCAACGTAGCCTTTCTACTGATGTGATTTCTATTGTTGTTGACTAATAAAGCCTCATTAGGGCCGATTTGTTGCAACCTCATAGCAAGCATTTGACAGTGTGAGAGACGAACATATAAATATGCTGAATGACCTCCCCTTTGAGGGACGATTGTATTTCATATATATAGGGGCTGAATGCCCTAATTACAGCAATTAGCAGTATCTAATCAAATCCCTAATTACAGCAATTAGCAATAACTAATCAAATCAAGATCCTAAAGATTAGCAAATAAATATGTACAGATCTTTGACTAAATTACAAAGACTGGGCCTATGATACAAAGAATGGGCCTAATGGGCCTGCAAGCTTGGGCCAACATTAACACCCCCCCTCAAATTGATGCCGAGGAATCAACAAGCATCAATTTGTCAGTCAAGAATTGATGACGCGGTCGAGGAAGTGCTTTGGTAAAAATATCAGCAGTCTGGAGGCTTGAGGAGATGAACGGAAGGGAAATAACATCGCGTAGATATTCATCCCTGATAAAATGACAAGCCACTTCAATGTATTTAGTTCTCTCATGAAATACTGGATTCTCAGTAATCCGAATGGCACTGGTGTTATCCGCATGTAATGGTGTGGGAGATTTCTGGGAGAAGCCAAGTTCCTCAAGAAGACCACGAAGCCATATAATTTCGGAGCAGGCGGCAGACATAGCCCGGTATTCTGCCTCAGTGGATGATTTTGAAACTTTGTCCTGTTTCTTCACTTTCCATGAAATAAGAGCATCACCTAGGAACATGCACCAGCCCGTAGTGGACCGGCGAGTATCTGGACAACCTGCCCAATCAGCATCAGAATAGGCAGACAAATGCATCTGCGAGCCAACAGGGAAAAACAAGCCTCTGTGAGAAGTGCCAAGAAGATAACGAATAATACGTCGAACAGCGGCTAAATGAAGATGATGAGGCTTGGTCATATACTGACTCATCAAGTTGACTGCATAACTGATGTCAGGCCGAGTAGTAGTCAAATATATAAGACTGCCAACAAGTTGACGATAATATGTTGGATCAGAAAGAAGATCACCACTGTCACTATGGAGTTTAAGATTCAGTTCAAGAGGAGTATCCACTGGTGTGGATTTAGACAAACCCGCCGATTCAATTAAATCCATAGTATACTTATGTTGATGTAAAATCAACCCCTTCTCAGAGTGATGAACTTCCAATCCCAAAAAATATTGCAGAGGGCCCAGATCCTTCAGATGAAAAGATTGATGTAGAGAAAATTGGAGATCTTGAATCGTGGTTGTATCTGTGCCAGTGATGATGATATCGTCTACATAGACGAGAAGAATGGTGATTCCTTTTGATGTGTGATGCAAAAACAAAGATGGATCATAAGGACTCTGCTGAAACTGTAGCTTGAGTAAAGCATCTTTGAATTTGTCGAACCATGCACGTGGTGCTTGTTTTAGCCCATATAATGATCGTTTCAGAAGAGCAACTTGATCTGCCGATGGTTTCGGGAAACCTTGAGGCAATCGCATGTAAACTTCCTCTTTAAGATCACCATGAAGAAAGGCGTTTTTCACATCAAATTGAAAAAGAGGCCAGGATTGAGATGCAGCTATGGCAAGGATAGTGCGAACAGTGGTCATCTTTGCAACAGGCGCAAAAGTTTCTGCGTAGTCAATGCCATATTCCTGGCGGTTGCCAAGGGCCACAAGCCTAGCCTTGTATCGATCCAAAGTACCATCGGCCTTTAATTTGATAGAGTAAACCCATTTACTCCCAATAGGTTTAACCGAAGCTGGGCAAGGAACAGTAACCCAGGTTTGGTTCTGCTGTAGAGCACTAAGTTCTTCTTCCATAGCCTGTCTCCAGCACTCATGTTTTGCTGCTTGTGAATAAGAAGTAGGAATGGATACAGATGATAAAGTAGCAAAATATGAAGAATGAGAGAAACCGTATCTATCCGGTGGACGAGATATACGAGAAGAACGGCGAATAGCAAGTTGAGGGGAAGTTGATGCTGGAGCAGGATTCGGGACCGGTTCTTGCAAAAGAGGCAAAGTAGTGGCATTTGTTCCTTGTCGACGAATATACACCTTGTCCGGATGAAATCGCAAAGGTGAAGGAAGACATTCATCATCAAAGGATGGTACTTTAAAAAAGGAGATTTCTGGAGAAGAATCAGAATAAGACTGAAAAAGGTACTGATGTTCAAAAAAAACAACATTCCGAGAAATACGAATACGCTTGGAGGTGGGATCATAACAAACAAAACCTTTTTGGTGGGAAGCATAACCAAGGAAGGCACATTTTACAGATTGTACGGATAACTTGGAACGTTCATGTGTGGGAAGATGAACAAAACAAACACAACCAAAAGTGTGGAAATTTGTGTATTGTGGGTCAGTTTTGAAAAGACGAAAATGTGGAGATGTGTTTTGAAGTTTTGGAGAAGGAAGGCGGTTGATGATATGAGTAGCAGTGGTTAAAGCTTCTGGCCAAAATCTAGGTGGAACGGAGGATTCTAATAAGAGACACCTGACCATGTCTAGAAGATGACGATTTTTCCGTTCTGCAACACCATTCTGTTGGGGAGTATAGGGACAAGTCCGTTGGGATATAATCCCTTTGTTTTGTAAAAATTCCTGAAATTGGTTGGACACATATTCCCCCCCTGAGTCGGTTCGAAGAACCTTAATACATGTGGAAAATTGATTTTGAACATAATTCAAAATTTTTTGAAACACATCAAAGACTTCAGATTTGGCATGTAGAAAATAAAGCCATGTAAAACGGCTATAGTCATCAATGAAAGTTACGAAATACTTATACTGTGAATGATAAATAATTGGTGCAACACCCCAAACATCACTATGTATTAAATCAAAACTTTTGGTAGCAGAAGAAACATGTAATGAAAAAGGCAAAGTTTTACTCTTTCCTAGCTTACAAGTGGTGCAATCAAGAGCAACATCAAATGATAAAAACTTCATTTTATTAATATGACCAGAATTTAACAAGGATAACAAAATAGTTGAATTGGGATGGCCTAATCTATTGTGCCACAACTGCACATTATTCCTAGAGACAACTGATAAAGCAAACAAAGACATATCTGGATTTGGTGTTACTATGTGAAGAGGAAACAAAAGCCCATACTTAGGCCCCTTCACTATTACCTTCCCCGTCTCCTGATCCTGCACCACACAACCAGAGGAGGAAAAAGAAACATTGCAGTTATTATCAACCAATTGACCAACAGAGATTAAATTGGTAGAAAGATTGTTGGAACAAAACACATCATGTAAAGATAGAGAATGAGCAATATCACCAACAGAGGTAATTGGTATGGTGGTACCATTAGCAGCATGGACCTGAATCTGCCCATCATATGGTTTAATTTTGGAGAAATTTTTGGAGGATGATGTCATATGATTGGAGGCACCAGAATCAAAATACCAGTGAGAGGGAGATTGAATTTTACCAGATATACCAAGAGTGGAAAAAGCCTGGAGAATCATCTGTTGGATCATTTCAGGGGAGACTGGAGCAGCAGTAACAGGTGCCGAAGAAGATGTGGAAGAAGAATCAATAGTGCCAGTAGCAGTAATCGCCTGGTAAACTTTCGGATTTCTGTTTTGAGGACGTTTGCGGCATTCATTGATTGAATGTCCAGAAGCTTTGCAATAATTGCAGATCCTCTGCTTGCACTGATTTGCATAATGGCCGAAAGTTTGACACTTGAAGCACTGCACTTTACTCATATCTCTGGTTGGTTGCTTCCCCTTGGAAGAATAAGCAACATTTTCTGACGAGTTTGGTGAGTGAAAGGCAGTGGGTACAGTATAGGCAACATCCATAGCACCCGGACTAGCTTGGTGGAGCATACCAGATTGCGTCAATTGTCTCTGTTCCTCTCGCAGTAATTCATTAAGACAAACATCCAGTGATGGAGAAGGGACCCTACTCATGAGATTAGATCTGACTGATTAGATCTGACTGATTCATACTGAGGCCTTAATTTCATAAGAAATTGGTCCCGATGAGTAGTTGCTAAAATTACTTGCAATTCGGGAAGAGCGTGTGTAGAAATATTGGAATATTTGATGTCATTTAATTCTGTCCACAAAGTCTGAAAACCAGAATAATATTCCTGAATGGAAGAAGTCCCTTGCATATAATTCGCAATTTCAAATTCTAACTGATACTGTCGAGCAGAATTTCCCTGATGATACACTGTTTTAAGATATTCCCACATATCTTTGGCAGATTTGTAAGGTCTCAAATTCATGAAGAATTGTGGTTCCATGGAACCTAGAATCCAAGTTTTGACCTGAGCATCTTTTGTGTTCCATGACAGAATTTTTTTTTCATCTTCTGTTGGTTTTGGATCAGTGCCAGAGATATGGCCCCATAACTCTTTACCCTCTAGATAAAGTTCAAATTGAAAAGCCCAAGAGGGATAATTTTTTCCATTAAACTTATTAAGGTGATTTCAGATTTCTCCATTATAACAACAGATGAATCAGCAGTAGAAAAATCCAGACAGCAACAGTAGTCACAGCAAAAACACAGCAGAGATCCACAAAGAACAACAGAACATGCAGAATAAACCAGCAGAAGAAACAAGAAGAATAAAGAACCACTGCATACACTAGCAGAAGAGGCCGTCAGCAAAAACTTCCGGAAAGGTGCTCCCAGCAGTAGGAGTCGCTCATTTCGTCAGGGAGGAGAACATGAGCTGGGCCCCACCTGATGATCTCTTGAGAGATCAGAGAGTGGGGATGGCTGAGCAGGATAAATACGCAATTAATGGAAGTGGATGCTAACAAATCAAATCCAGATCCAGGATTTTGTACGGCCGAGATGAAAACAGACCAAAAAAAAAGAATTTCCACAAGAGTGGGTAGAAGGCCTACCTCGGATGACCAATAATTGTTGCAAAAATCTTCATAAATCAGAGAATATGCAGACGACCAATATGGAGGAGTCCGCTGAGATGGGTCACGTCTGATCACAGGTGGGCCACACCTGATCTGAGATGATCAGGGAAGATCAAGGAGGATCCGACTGAAGAAAATGATCACAGATGATCACTGATAGGCTTCCAATGCTTGGAAGATGACTGAGACAATCACAGATGTTCGATTGACTGAAAAGAGAAAATTTTACTCAGCTCTGATACCATGACAGTGTGAGAGACGAACATATAAATATGCTAAATGACCTCCCCTTTGAGGGAAGATTGTATTTCATATATATAGGGGCTGAATGCCCTAATTACAGCAATTAGCAGTATCTAATCAAATCCCTAATTACAGCAATTAGCAATAACTAATCAAATCAAGATCCTAAAGATTAGCAAATAAATATGTACAGATCTTTGACTAAATTACAAAGACTGGGCCTATGATACAAAGAATGGGCCTAATGGGCCTGCAAGCTTGGGCCAACATTAACAGCATTGACTTTACAATTCATGACTTTAGAGAGCAGTCTAAACTGAGGTGGTGGGTATGGAGGTTAGGAAATCAGTGATATTACAAGACTAATATTTGAAGCCATGCTAGTGGACCATATAAAAAACCTTATCATTGTCACTTATGGACATTGAATAGCTACCAAGTGATTGCATAACCTCTTAATTTCTTGCACATATTCTGATATTGTACGAGTTCCTTTCTTGTGCATCCAAAGTTGTCCATGCTGTATTACTTCCTCATCTTGGACGCATCAAGTTTAACAACTAAAAACAAGGCTTCTTCAGTCAATTTTTGTCAAGCATGTCTTGAGGAACTGATCATTCTTCTCCTATAATATATATTTGGGATTAACGATTTCCTCATTTGACTCATTCTTGACTACACTTGAAGGGCATCATCCTTGTTGAGATATAAATCAGAAAATCCAAAGCCTTTGACCAACAAAAATATCTGGATTCTCTAAAAAAAATAGTTTGTTGAGTTAAGCTTCATATAGGTGAGAGTTATAAGTTGATTCAGGAGGCTATGACCACTCTAGATAATTAAAACTTCATCAACAGAATTGAAATTGTAGAATGGGATTGCTTTGATGCAAAACCTGAAAGCTTCGAAATGATGCATTACTTTGTCCAATGGACATGTTGTTGCATCAAGTGTGATGGTGCACTACTTTGTCCTATGGACAACTCACTACTTTAGTTCTCAGAGCGCATTGCTTCTCCTAATGGACAAGACACTGCTTCAGGTTCAATGATGCACTATTTTACCTATTGGACAAAACGATGTGATTGGTTCGATGGTGAACTATTTTGATAGGTGGATGAAATGCTTCTTGAAGTTTGATTGTACAATGTTTCACCCGGTGGAGAAATGATGCTTCAAGTTCATACCAGCTCTCTCACCATGACAAGATCTCCAAAAAAAAGAAAAAAGAAAAGAAAAGGACGAGAACAAAGGTTGAGTCGAGAAAAGTC
This sequence comes from Umbellularia californica, assembly GCA_028538565.1. NCBI lineage: Eukaryota > Viridiplantae > Streptophyta > Magnoliopsida > Laurales > Lauraceae > Umbellularia > Umbellularia californica. The sequence goes on from JAPQWN010000002.1 coordinate 28,846,572, forward strand.
AGTCGTAAAAATTATTTGTTATTCTTATTGAAGTATATTGTATATGCCAGAAATTTTATATATAAAACAAAGAAAAAAAGAATTGAAAACCATAGGAGGAATCCTTGGCCCAGTGGGTCATGCTACAGTGCATGCTTGAGACCGTGAACAGGCCATTGGTTGTCAAGATTACATGGAGCTTGACGTTCAGAAGGAATTTGAAGGAGCGCGAGGAGAATCAAATTCTCTCTCTTCTATGCTTGTTAAGGGATGCTCAAATTCCCGGTGAAGGGGAAGATACTAGAATTTGGAAAGCATCAAGATGTGGGGTTTCTCTGTTCTCTGTTTCTTCTTTTTATTCAACTATAGCTGAGGGGAGCAGAAGTGGATTGGCAAGTCTATGGAGGTTCAAGCTTGATAGTACTCACCTCTTGTACTGCTTGTTTTATTACTGAAAGTGGCCATTAAAAAAACAGTTTATAGAGGTTCAAGGCTCCACCCAAGGTAGTGGCTTTTGGCTGGATTGCCCTCCGTAGAAGAATCCTAACCCTAGATAATCTCAGGAAAAGAGGGAAGATCGTGGTAAACGCTTGCCCAATGTGTTTGGAGGATGAGGAAAATGTAGACCATCTTCTATTAAGATGCAGATGTGCTGTGAGAATTTGGGACTCTTATCATCAGCTGGTTCGGATGCAAATGGACTTTGCCGAAGTTATTTCAACACCATTTTGAGGAATGGAAACTTCCCATTGGGTCTCCGAAAGGAAGGGAGTTGTAGAAGTTGTCGTTTCTATCAATCATTTGGCATATCTGGAAGGAAAGGAATGCTAGGTGCTTTGAAGGAACAAAAACTAATGAAGAGGCCTTATGTGACAAGATAAAATTCTCTATCGCTCAATGGGTGAAGATCAATCCTATATTCAAATCCTATATTCAAAGACTACCCTAGTGACCAAATCGTGTATAATTGGAAGGAAATAGATTTCTCTTAATCTAGGGATCAGGGTGTTAGTAAGAGCTTTTGTTTCTAGTTTCTATTCCTTTAGCCCTCGGGTAGTTTCTACTGTATGACGTTCTTATGCTTTGTATCCGTGTTTGTTTCTGTGCGTTTTCTAAGCCTTTTGTACTGATTTGTTGTTTTGTTTTAATGAAAGTTATCATTCACTATATATGTATATATTCCATCCAGCCAATTTCTTTCCGAGACATCTACCATAGAATAGAAATAGCTCCTCCAAGGCATATTCTTGGATGAATACCCATTTCACCATGAATGGTTGTCTCTTTTCCAAGTTAAAGAATTGCCCACCTCATGTCAGTAACTATGGAGTAAGGAGTTGATCTGTTGATGGCCACAATGTCGTCATTTGATGCTCTAGAGAGGAGAATGATGTCAGCAGTGAAGAAAGATGACAAATGATGGGGCTTTGGGAAGTTCTATAAAGAGTTTGAATGATCCCTTCATTTGCAAGGAACTAAAAGTTATGACTGAGAATTTCTTGGGCTGGTTTTATACCAATTGAAATTTGCAGAAATTCACCGACACAAATTTCACAGAAAATGGACAAGCAGAACTTAATTTTGCCAAACAACTTCTCTTTTAACTCTCCAAACTCTACATATACTTCCGAGCAACATTTGTCCAAAATAATCATAATAATAACCGTAGCAATAGTAACATGCAAAACAACAAACAATAATTAACATTAAGAGGAGCATTTGTTGAAGATATTAACTACTTGATTGTCAGGAAATTCAAAAGCATAATCCCATACAAAGCATGAAGTCCCAAAGGGGGAAAATAAAAATATGGATTTACAACAGACGAATGAAAGTCATTAGAATAAAATTAACTCACAAGATCATCTTCTCCTACAGTCCTATTTGAATGACTGTGCAAATGGTCATAAATACTTAGAGATTCGTTTAGATAAAGAGAAAAAAAAAATGTATTTTGAAACATTTACCCTTTCAATTAGAGTGGTGGCGCAATCCATATTGGTGGCCAGAAGGTAGGCTGAAATCCATCTTCAAAGAGAGGTTGGACAGTCTTATCCTCCATGTTGAAAATACCCAAATCTCTGCATCTAATAGGTAATTTAGTAAAATAAAGAGTGGTATTATCTTCTGTGAAATATATGCAATTTCCTTTTAGTCCTGGAAATTGGCTGGCCGTGACAAGCATAGAGGAATTCTGGCCGAGGAAAATCACACGGTCACCTAAGGTTTTTACCTCAACAGGATTCTCCTTCTCCTCAGACTCTCCTGTTTCGTCCTTTAATCCTAACTCATAAACCTTAAAACCTATTGTACTGCCTCTTCCCCTCAGCATCCTGATAGGATCGAGTGGGTGCTCAACTGAAAGAGAATGCCTCATGAAAATAAAAAGGCTCTCACTTGTGGAGTCCCCAAGCAAATACGTTCGGTTATATTGGCCAACTTCAATCACTTCATCTTCCATTACAGTTTCTACCCATTGATTGGGGGTGTTGATGTGGAGCACTCCAACGCCTCCCATGAAACTCATGGCATAGAACTGCCCCTTGTGATATATGAGGTCAAGGTAGCTTTGACCACTTCTCACAAGGGTCCATAGCTTTTCGCCATCTATTACTCTGCAAAACGCCAAATTCCCATTATAGAGGATGACTACAAGTACTGCTCTATCATCAGATAATGATGCCTTGATTATTTTCACCGAATGGAGAAGGAATTGTTTGTAAGCTATTGGGGGAGGAATGGAGATGGGGAAATCAGGAAGTTGCAATTGGATTCTTTGCCAGGGATGAAAGAGTCTGATATCGAGATTCTCATCATCTATCATCAACAACCACCCATTAGTGAAAGATCCGCAGCAGCGCTTGCCGCACATCTCTGGGAACTTGATGCCGAACATGGTTTTGTCGGAGAGGCTGAAGAGGCATCGAACTCCCTCATCTTCGTCTTTTTCAAGAGAATCCAAACTGTGATTGTAAAGCATCATCAGCCATGGTAGTTGAGGAGCCCGGCTTCTTATGCTCCACTTCGAAACTGATAACCATGTTTTGCATACGGCTCCCATACGGATACAGTCACGCAGGTCACAGTGATTGAAGATTAAATACCATACATCTCCATCTCCAGCTCCAGGGGCAAACTCTTCCATCAACTTTTTTTAGGTGAAATCAATTGGAATTACTAGGGCAGATGTTGCGTATTCTTTATAAAAATTTTCACACATGTCACGGTGGCTGATTTGTAGGGTATTGGGTTGAAATGAAAAAAAAAAAAGAGGAAAAGAGGGAAAAGTCTTCCAAGAAAATTCATTTTTCATCCCCCTATCGGAAATCCATTTTCAGGATAAGCAAGGAAAATGCTGACGGGGCAGAAAAGCATTTTCGTGGAATTATTTTTCTCCCCACCAAACGCCTGAAAAATGAGTTTTCCATGGAAAACCGTCTATTTTAAAATGCCAACACAAAAGGTATTAAAATGAAAAGGCAAGTATGTATCACCATGAACTCAAAGCAAAGAGACTTATTTACAAAAAAAATTATATGTATATTTTTTTGTGAATTAAAATCTATGTATATTTTTTTGTGAATTAAAATCTATGTTTTTCTTGGAAAGGATAGGATTTATTCATTTAGGAAACCCCATCAATCATCTTATGTTATTTGGATCCTCTAATTGAAAAATAACCCGGTTTGTAATTTGACAAAGGTTTCACTCCTGAGATGAAACTCATCCATGTGGCGCTATATAATTATATGGGTTGGCAAGTAAATTAATTTATATAATGGGTCCAGCATAGCATAGGTGGATGAGTTTGATAAAAGAAATTTGGAAACATGTAGATAGGCACGGTGTTGGTGACATTCGAATTCTTAAAAAAAAAAAGAAGTTTAAATGCTTTTGAATTTCTTTTGATAAATATTTACACAAAAAGGGTTAAAGGGTGCAGTGGTTGGAGTGATTTTCTTTAAAAGTTATAAGCAGTGAGATATGGAATGCAGACTGCAAGTAGAGTTGGCCTGGGAAATCAATCAGATTTAATTAACCTGATTCTAAGGAGTCCGGATCACCTACGGTACCTTATGCATACTCATCGCGAGTGAACCAATCACGGTGAGCCACATCAAGTGCAAATCATGGATTATCACATGCTGTTTGAAATTGATTATCAAGTCCCACTTCAACTAGAAGAGGATTTGGAGCAGCTGCGAGTGGCTCACCGTGATCATTACACTCGCTACTGTGTGATCCAGACTCGATTCTATGTAATGTAATATCCTGAAATATCAACATGGGATGAATAGACAGCAGAAAGAGGCAAGCACATTGACAGCTTCAACGCCCAACTTGACCTCATTATCCTCTCATTTCTTTATTTCTTTCTTACTTACCTTCACAGTCTTCCCTTTATATTATCCGCTTATTTTATAAGCGGTTAGCAAATCAAGCACAGATGTAAAGTAGTAATTGACCCTATTAAAGCGACAATTTTTATTTTTATTTTTTGTCAATCCTCCAATTGCATATGATTAATCACAGTCCTCGCATCTAGTAGATACTAAGGAAGAAATCAATGAAGGGTGACAAAATAATGATAAACCAAAAACACTCAATCAATTATTTGTTTAATATATGGTGGATGGTGGAATAAACAAGGCATAAAGAAAGGATTTCCATGTTACCTATGTAAGAAGAACCAACTCTATATAGTGCTTTGTCAGTCCTTCAATTTCAAAGCCTTAGATATGATAGTTACAATGCCTTATAGAACAGTTTTGGCAACTAACGAAGCAGCATACCCCCTTAGATTTTTCTGAGCTAGTGAGGCCCATCAACACCCAAAGTGTAGTATTTCATTCGTACACTCTTTCAACCATTATATAATGGGAACAAATCAGATTTATATATAAGTAGCACTGCATGTCTAGACCAGAGATGAAAAATGTAAACACGTCCTGCTTTACAAATAACCACCAGCCATTTCAGTTTTACAAATACCGAGCATTCTCAATTCGACTTTAACTCATGACCAATCTGCCTTTTGAAGTACCTAACTTAACCACTGCACCACACAACACTTTTAAATAAAAATTTATTTAAATTTTTTTTCAAAAGTAGTTCCATGGAGCGGGGACCCTAGCCACATGGGTTCTTATAACTTTCTTTCTGAACATTGACACCAATTAAACTTGCAGGATGTATTTGGATGCGTTGGAGAGGGCTTGGCCCTGTTTTGATTATTGCAGGAATGTAAGAGGAGTTTTGATTGTACAGGAACAAGAGCTCAAACAGAGCTCCGGCTTTCAATTTGTGGGACTTGGCGGTTAACCGAAAGTCCATTTTTGGCTTACCGCAAGATCCCAGGTGAGGTGCTGGAAATGGAACTTCTTGAATTCGATGACCTCGCAATTACCCTAGGTCACCCCACGGTTAATCATGTGCTAACCACGAAATTGAGTTGAGCTTCTGAGAAGCTCAATGGCTGACGGACTCTATTTTTATGTTCTACTCTTGATCCACGGTGACCTTTCGATCACCTTACGGTTAGCCGAGAACGTGCTATGGTTAGTCGTAAGCTAACCGTAGTGCAACTTGTTTCAATTGAAATGAGGTTCTTTCCTTAAGGATTTTCTGACTTATATTGGTACATTTGGGAGCCTCAATCATGGACTAAATATGTGGACTATAGTGAGGGATGTTTTGAGCCACATACCCTCACTTGTTGCCGGACAATGGACTATGTACGAACTACATCGGACCTAGAACGAAATGAGACTCTACAGTACCTAATAATGATGATGCCCCAAGGTGATGAAGCGGTATCAAGGACCACACCTCCGAGATCTCCGAAGCGATGACCCGTACAAATAAGGCAATGATTGACTTATGTTTGGATTGCTTTCTTCCCTTTGACTCTCGATGACTGAAATACTTTGTACCATACATCCTTTGATGTCCACATGCCTTAAGCATGATCATTATGTCTTTAATGCTTTATGATGAATGAGATTACATTGATAACATAGATTGTTTATACCTAGGATCCCCCATTCGATTGTTAATGTAATGAGGGTAAGCGACCCCGATTGTAAGGACTTAGAGATGACTACATTGACTTACTTGAATGGAACGCTTGACGACTGATGAGTGAATGAGTCTTGATGATTGAACGATTGATGAAAGTAGTCCCCTCGGTAATTGTGCAAATCCTGTTCACGCAAGATAAGCCCTGCCCTCACTATAATAGGACTCGCGTGTGCGTGTCCGGCCCACTCCGTCGTATTGTCTATAACACAAGAGAATACTTCTGTGAGAGGATTTATGTATCGATCTATGATGAGTGATTGCATATCATACGTCTATGTCTCGGGAAGTACACCTGATATATTGATTGTCCCAGGTAGCATTACCTGATGTCTTGTCCCGGACTGACCATCCAATGAACTTGTCTCGATGTCCCATCCAACGAGTTGTTGATGATATTGAACGGGATATTACCCATACCATTCTCTACCACCCTAGGTACGAATTGGGAGGGAAGTAACAATTTGATGCCATCATGGGAAAGTAAGTACCCGGGAATACTCGGCTAATAACAAACTTGTCCTTTTGTGGAACCATTGTAGTCGTAAAAATTCTTTAAAGTTAGTATCTGTAACTAGGGCCTATATGTGCTGCCTCATTTGATTTGTCAAGCAACACTAATAGTGAGGAAACCTTTCCGATGGAAAAAACCTCCATTAAAACAGATTTATAGCCCTTGCACCATCAATTATTTGAATTGGTCTACTTGTCCGACTGAAAATTTTATGCTTATTGTTACAAGCAAACTCCATATACTTTTACCATGCCTTTCCAATAGGAGTGTACACGGATCGGATTGGTGTGGATTAGGCTAAATCCGTAACCAATCTGTTACCTATGGATGGATAGATTTGGAATCCGTCACCAACTGTTAAAAACCGATCCGATCTGATCCGCAGAGGACCATATATGATCGGATTAATCCGTGCAATCCGTTGATGAATCTAATGTTAGAGAAAGAGATCTAACAATCCACAAAATATACAAATTACAAATATATTTAGATCCCTTAACTTATATTTAGACCCCTTAAGTTTTTTTATTTATATTTATTGTCAATAGATCGGATTGGATTGAATCCGCAGATTGATGGTGAAATCTGTTACCGATCCGTTGCTAACGGATTACAAGATTTTTAATCCGTTACCAATCCGTTTACCTTTGATTTAGTTAAAAATCCGCGGATCAGATCGGATCGGTTTTACGGATCGACGGATTTTTTGTGCACCCCTACTTTCCAGTTTCCCGGACATAATAACGTGGTGACGTGGCCGAGATTAGTTATGGGTTACAAGACAAGGAAAGAAAGATTTGAATAGTTGAGCACGTATGTGGACCCAACAAAACATTCATATCATTTTTCTAAAATCAATATAGGCATCATTTAGGGCAATTCAATGAATCCAAATCCATACACAATGAAGAATGGGAAAAAAAGTAAAAATCGAAGGCATACAAATAATACTAGGTAGTATTTATATCATATGCATTCTTACATATATATTAACCGAATTTTTAATTGGCCCCTAATCTCACACATAATCCCCGTGCCCAGGATCGTGATAGCCATCATCCAATGGCTGTCATTAATCAACTAATAGAACATTTAACAATCGAAGTAGGATGAAAATTCACTTTATATCACCTAATGATCACATTAAACAAAAGACATTAGTCCTGATAAATTAAAGTGACTTTGGTCCAATGATCTCTTCACATGAACACCCCAAATGTCACCCAAAACAAGATCGTTCTAATAAAACTTTTATCATTCTAAAGTGGACTCGGTCAAATGAAGTTACAGTTAAAGGACCTAACCTGATTAAATCCACGAGCTTCAATCGCATCAACTATCTTCCCGAGATCGAACCCGCCACGCGAAGTCTTCAGCACCGTCCCTCCTTGCCTGTGCCAATTGTGCACAAGCTTCGGATTCAACTGCACCGGCTCGGACGAGTAAAATCCCCGGTAACCCGACAAGACGCCCGATATGCGGCGCACCCCATACAGCTCCCACAGCCCCACCACCAGCTCCCTTATCACTGTGTTCATCCCCGGGCACAACCCACCACAGGTGACAATCGCTGCATGCACCTGCGCCGGGTCGAAGAAGATCTTCTTCCGCGGGCCGGCACGGTGATAGGCCTGGTGGTGCCCGGAGATGGAGAAGACGCCGGAGAGGTCGTAGAGGATCTGACGTAGAACGACCTCAGATGGAGAGATGTAGAAACCATCAAAAGGGTGGTAGAAGGGGCTGTGGTCTAACGGATTGGTGTGAGTTGGGAGGTCTGGGATGTAGTCTGTGAGGTGGGGGAGTGTTTGGAGAGTTATGGAGGGGAGAGAGAGGTTTGGATGGTGGTTTTGTTGGGATTCAATACCGGAGGTGGGGGTGGTGGTTTTGGTGTCGTCCATGGCTGGTTTAGGAGAGCTAAGGGTACTGGAAAGGAGAGATATTTATATAATGCACTTGATTTTGGGGGGCAGATGAAAGGAGTGTTTGTGAAGGTGACGATACTGCCTGTGGCCTGTGGGGGTCTAAAGCAGATGGCACGTTGATATTGTGCATGGTGGGGTATGTACATTTGGTAGGTTTTCTTGACGTGAGAAGAGGAAAGTGCGACACTTAGAAGAAGCTTGACCACGGCGAGTCTTTTCGGTTATTGGACCAATTGCGACCGTACTAGGTAGGCTGTAGGACCTACCTCTCACTGATCAAATGCATAATATTTCTCTAGGAATGTCACCTTTATATAGGGGTTGCATGAAAAATCTGACTATCCATAATATCAATCCAGGGCGGGTTCTGAATTTTTCAGGCACAGGCCAAGAGTAAAAATTAGGCCTATATATATATCATATATATATAAGCACTCAGTGATTGCCTTACATTCATTTTTTAACCAATATCTAACCTGTCAAAATTAACTAAAAATTTAACATTCAAAGCATATAAATTCAAACTTCAATATATAAACATTCAAAATAAAATGTTATAATGTATAAACAAGACAAATACTTGTAAGTTGTAACAATTCAATAGTTCTTTTTCATATAGCAATAAGCAACCAACAAAATAAAAATTTCTTTGCATCCTCAATAGCCAAAGCAAACAACAGCATCCTACTTGAAATCCCCTTACATCTTCAGCAACTAGCAAAACAAAAATGTCTTTGCATCCTCAATAGCCAAAGCAAAGAACATCAACTTACTTGAAATCTCTTTGCATCATGAATGGTCAAAGCAAAACAGCAGCATCACCATCTACAAGATAAGGTGAAAAACAAAATCACAACTAAAAAAGTATTATTGAAATGATTTTCTTCTTGCATTTTGAGAAGCAAAATCCTCAATTATGCTTTCAAATTCAAGATTTTCTAACATCTCCTTTTCAATGGATAAGATTGCTAGCCCATTTAGCCTTTCTTGTGACATGGTAGATCTCAAGTAAGATTTCAATAATTTTAATTTAGAAAAGTTTCTTTTTACAAATGTTACAGTCACAGGTACAGTCAATAGTATTCTATAGGCAATCAAAACATTTGGAAAACAGTCCATATCTTTTACAAACTCTACAATTTCAAGTGTTGTGTTTACCTCTGCTGGTAAAAGAAATTGCAGCACCTGTAATTCTGAAAATAAATCACTTGCATCAACATCAGAAGACTCACCATTTCTTAAAGTAGTTTCAAGCTTCACACAATAATTTTTCAATTCATCATCACTCAATGAAGTTAACTTCTTTGAATTAAACAAGAACCCCAAAATACCTGCATATGTTTGCATTTGTTCAAATCTACTTCTTAATGAAGAAAGAGCCATATCCACTACACATATGAAATAATTGACTCTAAATGATTCTTCAACTGATTGTACTGTCTCTTCTTTAGCATTCTCATCAAATTTTTTCTTTCTATGACTTTGACGTTTTTTAGGAAATTCGGTTTAATCCCCATATCACAAGCAATAGTTTTAGTTTCAATCATAGCAGATGCAAATCCATTTTCCCTATAATTCTCAAAAAAAGAAATGAGCCCGTCCAAATTTTTTAAAGAAACATCAATACACATATCTTTAGATTGTAATTTTTTACTGACTAAGTTAATTTTCAACAAAATATCATGCCAAATAACCATGCCTAATAAAAGCTCAAAATCTTCCAGTTCATGTGTTGCTAAACTTTCTGCTTCACTTTTTGCTTTAGCATCTTCACTAGTTTCTGCTACTTTAAATAAAGCTTCTTTTATTTGAGCAGATTGGTATCTTATTGCTTTAACACTCTCTATACAACTTTCCCAACGTGTAGTTGATAATGTTTTAAGAGTTAAACCATCTATATGATCCTGCAAAATCTTCCAACGCTTTGTAGAATTAGCAAAAACACAATAAATGCGTTGAACCACCCCAAAAAAGGATTTCGCTTTCACACAACAGTTTGCCATATCACATAGTGTTAAATTAAGAGAATGACAACCACATGGCATGAACAAAGCTCTAGGATTTATTTCAAGTAATCTTTTTTGTACACCTTGATTTTTCCCTTTCATATTAGAGCCATTATCATAACCCTGTCCTCTCACATCATCAATTTTAAGACCAAGGGACTCTAGGACAAATTACAATTTAGTGAAAAGTCCTAATCCTGATGTATTTTTCACAATTAAAAACTCTAAAAAGTACTCTTCTATTTTCACTGGACTCCTTGACACATCCACACACCGTATTATCAAAGTCATTTGTTCCTTGTGACTTGAATCAGGAGTGCAATCAAGTATCACTAAAAAATATTTTGCTTGTTTGATTTTCTCAATGATTGCACTTCTGACTTTTGATGCCAGCAAAGATATCAGCTTATTTTGAATCTTATGACTAAGATAGTGATAATGAATCTCGTCATTTTGAATTCGTTGAAAATGTTCACGCATCATTGGATCAAATTCTGCAACCATTTCCAATATACCCAAAAAATTACCACTATTTTCTTCATAAATTTTCTCTTTTGTTCTACGGAATGCAATATTATTTTTTAACAAGACATTTGACAACATAAATTATTCTTACCAAAACATGTTTCTAGTGTTCCTTTTCTCTCCTAATTTGTTCCTATATGCCTTTATCAATTATTTCATTTTTTTTTTCAATCTGTTATGTAATTCAACCAAGAACTCATGTTAGTTATGTGTTCAGTGCTATTTTCATGTTGTTTAAGCCTCTCACTAAGATGTTTCCAATCTCTAAGTCCTTTATTTGCTAATTGGCTTCTACTACACATTGTGTTAAACAACTTACAGCAGAAACAAAATATCTTATCCAATTCCTTTGAATATACTAGCCATTTTCTATCCCGAGTATCTCCATTTGGTAACTTTCTCATGTAATACGTTGAGGAAAAATGTCTAAAGTTTTCATCCCTAGGAAATTTGATATTATTATCTTTTGCAGGACCTTTTTCCACAAGTAAAGCTCTCATTTTTTCATCAAGATTATCTGAAATTCTAGGATCACAAAAGTTTAAAGGAAAACTTGGTTCTACAGCCTCAGGTTCAATGTCTTCATTATTACAAAGATGATCAATATCTTCATTCTCAACATGTTCATCTTCACCTAAGTCACCTACATGTTCATTAAAATGATTCTCAGTTCCTACTAATTCTTCCACATGATTTTGTTGTTCAGATTCATTGAGTAAATCATTATCAATTCCTACAAATTCTTCAACATGAATTTGTTGTTCAGATTCATTGATTAAATCTTCAGTAAAGTTATCAAGTGAACTATTTGTTTTATTAAGAAAAAAATTATCTAAAGCTCCAGTTTGAGATTTAGTTAATTCTTCTCCATCTCTTTTTCTTTTTCTTTTTTGACTTTCAGATGGTTGTTTCTTAGGGAACATTGCTACTTGAAAACAGAAACAGTACAAGTAAAACCAATGCAATTTTAATACTTAAAAGAATAAACAAAGAACAACATAACCTGGAATTTGAGAAATCCCCCTCCACAACAACAAACTTGATATTTCCAAATTTGCAGTCAAATAGAGCTTAAAAGAATTCCTGGAAAGGGAATGTTTAACTCACAGATCTACAAACAAACAAACAAAAATCATATTTTCCTTTTCATTTGATATCAAATCATGAAAAATTACCTTCAATACAAGTAATTTTTCAAGGATTAGAAAGAAATTTTACAAGGATTAGAAAGAAAGAAAAAAAATCAATACTAGTAAAATCTGGCCGTCTATGATCAATCCAAATCCTCACCCATGTCTCCAAGGATTAAGTTTTAATGCCCTCAAATCAAGGGTTAGATAATCTGGCTAGGGTGAGATTTGGTCAACCCCTAGTGCACATCACAATAGTCTTACCCCACTTTTCCAGTGATTAATTAGGTAATGATATTAGGCATGCCTATAGGTAGACTGGGACACAAATTGGCAAACCTTTTCCCAGCACCCTTCACAACTCACAAGCCATTTCTTCAAAGTAAACCTGAATAGATATTAAGTTCTTTTCAGTGTAGATGATTTTATCTTATTTTCCATACGATTATGCACTTCTATTTGAAATGACCATTCTCAGAGTACTAATTAGGTGGGTACCATAATTGATCAAAACTATTTCGAGCCAAATCTTTTAAATTTTATTAGTACACACAAGGAATTTTTTTTTATACTGATGCATAATATATTCAAGAAATAATGCACCCCATATCAATCAAACCCCAATATATTTAGACATTCACCCTCTGAGAATCAATTGCTATATACAACTGATGAAATCTCAATCCAAACAACATCAAATCAGAGATCGAGAGGTCTTTTTTCAGATCGGGCATTTCCACAAACACATATAATACAAATAAGAACAGAAAGACTGATGCATTTCTTTCATTTTGACATCGATAACCTGTTTGGATGGATCGGTTTAAGAGACAGAAGGAATTGCCGCCATCTTTCTCCGTAACTATTCCACTTCTTCAAAAATCAAAGCAGAGGCTTTAGCCTTTACCCAAATACTTGAGCTTTGTTTGTTTGAGAGAGAGAGAGAGAGAGAGAGAGAGTCAATAGTAGATAAGATGAGATGAGATGAGATGAAGAAGAGGAAGAAGAAGAAAGATTTATAACAAAAAAAATCTAACGTTACTAACCGAGGAGTGGAAACGTTTTCTACTTTCTTGAGGAGCGGAGGAGTCGGAGGAAGAAGCAAAAATCACCAAGAGTGGAAGAGTTACCAAATAATGTCTAAAATCGCCAAGATCGGAAGAGTAGGAGAAAATTTTTGGGCCCCTTTGAAAAATGGGCCAGGGGCAAGTGCACGTACAACCCCTCTTCAGGGCCGGGCCTGATAATATCGTAACATCGTATTTGGCTTTATTTGTTGATTATATCTCTTTTGGTTGTCATGTAGATAAAAACAACTATTTGTATTGATCAATTGGGTACATAGCTTCTGAGATAAATATATGTATGTATATTTATAATTTGTATTTTTTTTTAAGATTGTTAGCTTGTATGCCGAAACTCTTACAATATGTTTGATTTTTTTTTCTTGAACATTAAATTCAACGGATTGAACGGATTAAACAGATTCGATCCGGTCCTCCATGAATTGGATTGAATCGGTTTTTAACAACTACGGATTGGTGATGGATTCTAAATCCATCAATCCATAGGTAACAGATTGGTGACGGATTTGACATAATCCGCACCAATCTGATCCGTGTACACCCCTAACCTTATCCCATGGCTTTGCACAAATCAAAATAGACTCGACTGTTGTGTCGAGAGCCAATTTTTTTACTATAAACTTGTTAAATTTGCAGGTCCTATGTCAAGAGGTTAGGCGCATGTGGGCCATATACACGTATCTTTCCATCCCCCATTTTGCAGGGAATTTTCCAAAATGTCCTTGTTTTATTGTAAAATAAAAAAAAAAAAAAAAAAAAAAAAAAAAAAAAAAAACCCACTTTTTTGCCCTTGCTTCTTTTTTTTTTTTTTTATCATGGGGCCTATCTTGAGCTTATTTAGTCTTTTTACACACCACCTCATAAATAGTCACAGGTCCAAATTTGACACTCGTCCAACTTTTTTTCACCATTGGATTGAAATTATAATAAAATGATTCCTCTAAACCAGCCATGGATCAAAAGGTTAGGACGATCTCATGGAGCCAAAATCTTGCATATAAGTTGGTTACATATAGATCTTTTCATCCAATGGACTTTCATAATCATCATGACCTAGGAGGACTAATAGTGGACCCACACGATAACTTTTAGACCCAGCTAATCTATCCATCTGTAAATCCCATTGGTGAAATATGTGAACAGTGAATTCATTGAATGTGTGTAGGTGGGATGTGATACGTTCTAGTTTATGGAGACAAAGAATGGGTTGGGAAAAAGTTCCATTTATATAGATATAGAGAATGGAATGGAAAAGAGTGTCCTCTAAGCAAGTCCCATTTAAGTAAAAGCAAGATGCGTAATATATTTTTATCATTAGGTCCTAGACTTTTAGAGGATGTTTGCATGGCAGTAATTTGCATATGTAAATGATTCCCATGTATAGTGATTGTACATTATTACGCTTGGTTGTGATGTTCGTAAATGAGGTGCGAAAATATTGTAAATAAGGCCATTTATACACCAATGTTCCTACACTTGAATCGCCGTAAAAATCACTTTGACACCTCTCTTGCAAAAGGCACCAACACTTCTAACATGGTGATTGCATCCCTTTAGTTTTTTTTTTTCATTTCCATGGGGCCCCATATTTGTAATAAAAACTGGTCAATTTGTTTACTGGAGGATTGATAAACCCCATCACCTTGAAGCTTATTATTTCAAATCCTCATAGATTTAGAGTAATTTGTGAAAAAAGCCCCAATCTATGGATCGAATTTTCTACACTTCTCTGGCCCCAATTCATGATTGAAATTGTTCAATATTCTTGTATTACTGGTGAATATTTAGGATGTTTAGCTTCATATCTTAATTCTTCATGGATTTTGAGAAATTGTGAAAATTTTAAAAAAAATCCAAATAAATATAAAACTATTGAATATACGCATTTACTCATGAAAATGGTATGCAACATTTGCATGTGTATCATTTACATATATAAATCCATTTTCCTATCACGTGAAATTGGTAAATGGCCCTATAAGTTGAGATTGCAAATATTAACTTTACATGTTGAGATAGCTTAAGGAAACAGTTGGCCTTTTTCTCCAAGAGTACAACTTTAGGTGCATTTGTGTGATGGGTGAAATCTGCAAGAGAGAAAATTGTTTTGATCCTCCGAACAACTTTTTTTTTAAAATTCGGTACAACACATTTTCCATCTCCAAACAACTTTTTTTTTAAAATTCGGTACAACACATTTTCCATCTGGAAAATGAAAAAAATGAACCAATATTCATCATTGTGAAGGATTTCGTTTTTATATGTGAGTAGTAGGACCGCAAGATTCTCTCTCTCTCTCTGAAATGGAATTTAAGAATGAGATGGCATTTAGAAGGAGAAAATAACAATATTAAAAAAATTAATATAGACGCTAGCCAATTGGATTTGAGCTATGAATTCTCATGCCCATTGATCGAGCAAAATTTCGCACCCATTGGACTTTATCTAATGGTAAGGATTTGAGCACTTTGAGGCCTTAGAAAACAGTACCTCTCTCGGTTACACAGTTACTATTATTTGCGAAGAGTCGGTCATAGATGGTACAGGGTCACGGGTAGAGACATTTTAAGCCCTCCCGCTCTTCTCAGATGGGTTAAAAACTGTCTGGCTGTTCCTAAAATAACTGTGATAAGAGAACCATGCCGACCAAAGTTGATGGAATGAGGTGGACATGACGATGATGGATGCACATGTCAGCTGACATAAATCTTGTGCAGAGGAGCCAACAGTTGCATTTTTCTAGAGCATCCGTACGGATGATGTTCACAAGAATTAAAAGGAAAATGGCGTTTAACAAAGGGAGAACGGACACTTATCTCATTGGTAAGCGGCAGTAATTCTCATTTGGATGTCCAGGGTTCAAATCTTTGGTACGTCAACTCTTCCCACTTGTTTGAGCTTTTTTCCTGTATGTGCAAACGTGGCATGTTTGTGGGGCTCACTAACCCCATCAAATATGAGATACTTTGGATTAGTTACATCTATCCGAAATCAGATAGACTGGACAGTTGTCTGCTCTAAAACAATAAAAAGGGCTATCAATAGATAAGGGAAGGCATGTCAACTTTAACCATTAATTTGATAGCTTTAGGTCATATGCTTAACAATGTCAATTAGTCTGTTTAAAATCTTATGCTCTGTTTATACTATATCGTTAGCAATAAGTGTTTTGAGGATGATTTTATGTGATCTAAATTGATTTTTAACTGATCTTTGTTGCTACAAATTTTATTAGTAAATATGCCCGTGCTTAGCAAGGGTTATTGTGCTCGATAATCACTAAGACAACAGATTATAGACTATAAATTGAGGCAGAAAACTCCAGAAAAATAACACCCCAGATATAATTTTCAATTACCATTTACTACACCTCAGGCACACTACAAAACAAACAAACATACATTCTGAAACAAGATTCCAACAAATTCCGATGTATGACTGCACTTAAACAATGTCCTTCAAGATTAAAAAGGAAAGAGAAAGAGAAAAAAAGAGGAAAAAAAACGAAGGACACCATTCCCAATTTTTCACACCCTAATAAAATAAAGACATAGGAGTTTGACCATTCTCTATATAAAGAAAAACAATTATAATATAAGCAAGTGTTGGAAAAAATGGTGAGGCACCTCCCTTCCAATAGAAACAACTAGGGACCAATCCCTGGATGTAGCGCTAATAGTGAGGGACGTGTGTGTGTGTGTGTGATTGCCTTAATCCCCCACCCAGCACCCAACCACACACAAAAAAAATAAAATTAAAAAAAAAGAACATTAGAAAAAATGTCCATCTCTAATTGTCATAGAAAGAGCACAGCATTCAGAATATAAAGCAGTAAAATGAGATCACAAATTCACAATACGCACAAAGATGAAGATAAGAATCATCTCCAGCTAAATCTTAGATATGAAAATTGAATACAAGCACAGACCTTCCAAAGAACAGCAGCAACAATGAAAGAGAACAGAAGCCAATAGTTCAAAAATATGGGTGACTTCTGTCATGATAGAAAATATACTAGTATTACAATAAACATTTGCTCCATTGAGAAGGCAGGGGAAGAAAGGAAAAAACTTACATCCATTTTCTAGAAGTGATAATTAAATATCACTGGTTGCAAGTTCTTTGACACATTACTGCTCATGACAGACTTGCATAAGCTCCACTCATGTGCATGTAAGGGAGATAGTGGTCAGGGAATGAGGTTAGCCCAAGGCCAGCCTTCTTTTAGAGCCTGAAATATGAGAGAGAGAGAGAGAGAGAGAGAGAGAGAGAGAGAGAGAGAGAGAGAGAGAGATAGAAAATATACTAGTATTACAATAAACATTTGCTCCATTGAGAAGGCAGGGGAAAAAAGGAAAAAACTTACATCCATTTTCTAGAAGTGATAATTAAATATCACTGGCTGCAAGTTCTTTGACACATTACTGCTCATGACAGACTTGCATAAGCTCCACTCATGTGCATGTAAGGGAGATAGTGGTCAGGGAATGAGGTTAGCCCAAGGCCAGCCTTCTTTTAGAGCCTGAAATATGAGAGAGAGAGAGAGAGAGAGAGAGAGAGAGAGAGAGAGAGAGAGACAGAGAGAGAGAGAGAGAGAGAGAGAGAGAGAGAATAAATTGTGATAATTTTATTTTCTATGAACAAAAAATTGCAATCATTTCTCCCTTTCCTAAGATCTAACTTTTAACAAAAGGCCATGTCACTTTTCTCCTTGTTATTCCAGTTTTGGAGACATAATTATAAATACTATCTATCACCATCCACTAAACTCCATCCTGGTATTTTCTTCAACCCCTCATCTCTCATTACCTTCCTCAACCTCACAACATCCTCCCATCTAGCAGCCTCGGCATACATATTAGACAAAACAACATAAACACCATGATTATTAGGTTCCAACTCAAGCATTGCCTTCACCACTCTTTCAGCAATCTCCACATTCCCATGATTCTTACAGCCCGCCAACAGAGCTCCCAAAACCACCACATCTGCCTTCCACTTCATGCCCCTTATCAGCTCTTCAGCTTCCATCACTCTCCCCACTCTGCCAAGTAGATCTACAATGCAACCATAGTGTTCGATCTTAGGTTCAATCCCATATACCCTCCTCATTGAATAGAAGATTTCGCAGCCAACTTCAACCAAACCAGCATGGCAGCAGGCAGATAACACTCCCACAAAAGTGATGTCGTTGGGTGCAATTTCATCCCTCTCCAACTCGCGGAAAAGCTCGAGAGCATCTTTGCCATATCCATGCATGGCCAACCCACAGATCATGGCATTCCAAGTAACAATGTTTTTTTCAGGCATTCCATCAAACAGCTTTCTTGCCATCGAAATCACCCCATTTTTCGCATACATATCCACTAAAGCTGTTCCAAGAATTACTTCCACCTCAATCCCTTTTTCTTGTATGAAAACATGGATCCTTTCCCCCAACTCCAAACCCCCAGATCGAGCGCAGGCAGACAACACAGAAGCTAAAGTCGGGCCATTGGGTTCCGCTCCCTCCACAATCATTTCATCAAAGAGCATCAAAGCCTCATTCGAGCAGAAATTCTGCGCGTACCCACTCACCATAGTGGTCCAAATTATCAAATTCCTCACAGGACTTTCATCAAACGCCCGGCGGGCATCCAAAATACTCCCGCAACTGCCATAAAACCGGATCAACCCATTGACAACATATATATCTAGATCAAACCCATGTTTTATAACATGCCCATGGACTTGAATTCCAGACGAAAGTGAATGATACTTAGTACATGCCTTGAGGAGGAAAGGGAAGGTATGATTACCCAGTGGAGCGCCTTCCTTTCGCATCCTCGCATAGAGAAAGATGGCATTGGATGGATTGGGGCTGCCGGAGTAGGCTCTTATGATGGTGTTCCACATGAAGGAATTGGGTTCTTGGGTGTTTTCGAAGAGCTTTCGAGCGTAAGCGATATCGCCCGAATCAGAGAGGGCGCAGAAGGACATGATTCGGCTGGCGGCGAAGTTGTCGGAGATGCGACCGGAGATTATCATTTGGGCGTGGATTTGTTTGAGGTGGTCCATGGAGGTGCATTGATCAGCAAGGAGGGATAAAGAGAGGCGTCTTGTGGGGAGAGGGGGAGGGGAGCTTGGAAGGTGAAGGTGGGTGGTGTGGAATTCGGAGGAGAAAAAAGACAGGGAGTTTTTGAAAAAAGGAGGGTTTTGTTTGAGCATTTGGTAGCCGTTACGGTGATTACAGATTTGAAAGTAGCCATCGTGAAGTTGTCTGGGTTATCACTGTTATTTGTATTGTAAGGGAGTCCGGAACTTTTAAATGGGCTACTTATTAGAAATCTAAAATAAATACCACTGTTCATCTAAATTTCAATCTCCTAGGGATGTAAATGGGTCGGTTCCGTTCCATTCATGAGAAGATCGGTTCGGAACCAATTTCTTATTTCCATATATGGGACATAGTCTGGGTCCAGGTAGAGAATGATATGGAAAAAGGCCTAATTTTTTAAGAGGGCTTCTCAAAATATTAAGGTAATATGTCGGGTCTCAGATCCAGAAGTCGAAACTAAGGTAGAACCGGACCCAGACCTATTTACTTATCGGGACTTAAATAAGGACTCAAACTCGATTTTTAACGGGTTGGAACCTCCGAATAATCAGAGAATCGGGACCCATTTACATCCCTATAATCTCAAAAGGGATAAGACACACTCAAATTGATAAATGGATAAATCACAATTACTTTTATAATATTTTATCTAATAATACATTGATTAATCTTTAGGCAGGTTAAGAAGGAGTTACATCTTGTTGCATCCAACTCTAGAAGGGTTATTTATTTAGCCAACTATGGAGCATAATGATTATTGTATGTGTCACTTAGCCATAAAATATAAGAGCCTTTAAATGGGCTGGATTCCAAACAATCATCAAAACACCTACTTCATCAACGTGTGGATAAAATTTCTTCATTCATCAAATTATCTACATAAAATGTTTAAATAGCAATAAATGGCATACAAATGATATTTGATAAAATGGCATCCACAACATTGCGTCTACACAAGCTGAGACTCATCAATCCATATAATGTATTATTCATTCATCCATTCTTCACCCACAACCATACATCTATCAATTATTTATTCACCCATTTAATGCATTCTTCATACACAACCATATCCTATAATTGGGGGAAAAAAATGAAGCATCAACCATATTCAACCACTATATAGAAAAGCACCTCAATATTCATCCATCCAAACTATTGCATTCAATCAATAGATTTTGTCCATAATTAAAGTTCAAAAGTTCATAGGTCTAAGTTAGAAGTTCAGAAATCCAAGGGCTAAAACATTTTAATATCCTACAAAAGCAACTAAAATATTTTAATATCCCACAAAAGAAAAAGTTTACCACCAATTCCACATCCCATTTAGAAATTTAACGACCACCACTCGATGAATCAAGATTAGTAAAATGCATCTCAACCCATTGGTATTTCATTTCATCATTGTAGGTGAGAAATAAGTTGGCCTTTCGCTCATCCTGAGCAAGATATGTAGTTACTGCAACATAAGTTTGCGGAGGTATAAATGAACATGAAGTTACACCATTAATAATAGACTCTAGCGTGTTTATCCCCTTCACAAGATTATTAACTGCTACTGCAATATTAGCCAACGTATTATTTATATCTTCACGTACTTGTATCCTGAGCATTTTACTTGTGCTTTTATTGCTATTGTGGGTTGGTGTAGCTAGACCTACCTGCCTCGGGTGTTTGTACGTATGTTTTAGGCAAGTTACCACCATCCATATCATCTAACCATGTATAAGGTGTCCCAAAGGTAATATCAATAAATTCATCATCCATCATCATAGCCTCAACATCTATAGTGCTAGGTTTGCCACCGGTCATGGCAATATTACCATCACCAACATCATAAGCAACAAGTTCATGAATCTCATCAAAGAATGAAACCCGAAAAGTCTTATACTTGCTCACATTGTTTTTTTTTTTTTTTAATCATAAAAAGATAATTATGTTAGAAAAATAAGTCATTTTATCCATAAAACAGTGAATCAATGTACTATTATGACACACTTATATCAAAGCTTTCCACATATTAATTAGGGTCGTTACCATCTTCCGGGTATCATCTCAACCGAATCCAGACATATTTAAAAGTTCCTTCACTTCTTTATATCGGGCACTCCAATTCTTCAACTTCTTTTTGGCATTAACTATGTCTGGCTCTCGTCCAGTCTCTTCCTTGATCTTAGCAAGAACCTCATCCCAATAAGCTTTTGTGATTTTTTTCCCAATCTTTCTACCTCTTGGCTTCATCACTAAAAGCATGTCGATTAGGACACTTTCCTCTCTTGGGTCCCGATGGTAGATTTCTCTCCTTACCCGTCCTATTTAATTTTGAGTGCATAAATTTTTTACCACAACAACTTATTATATAAATACTATATAAAAAATCACAACATCAGCAGACAAAAAACCATAACATACTTCAATTGAAATTGCAGTAAATTCTAATAAATAAATGTCATGTGCCAAAAAATCCCATACACTGAATAACACCAATTTTCTTCAGAAAAGCAATTCATGTTTGCAATATAAAAGAATATACCAAAAACTTCTCTTGAAAAAGATAGTCTCATAAAATAAAACACAATGATTTGTACATGCAAAAAATTGCATGCATGTTTTTATGCCATTTCCTCCTCCAGTTGTAACTCATAATCTACCCACATGTGCTTAGTTATGGTGTTTCGAAATGCAGTCCATGTATCTCCAGTCCACCTTGGAACTGTCACCCAATCTATTGTAACTCTTAATTGATGATCAATTTTCGGGGCGTTTGTGGGCGCCGTCCTTATTTTTTGCAATAATTTATCTCTAGCACCATACATAATATGGTTGTCTACGACACAACATGCAATTACAATATCTCTGTGTAGTCAATGAATACTCACATGGCAACCTCAAGATGGGAAATCAATTTTTTAACACGGCAAATACCATTTCTATTGTGGCACGCAACGAGGAGTGACATAAATTAAAAACTCTTGTGCATTCATCAGAGGGCAATTGATGTCTATATATGGTGTCAAGAACTCCGATTGATTACTATAACCAGCATCAACTAGATAAAATTTACCAACACTTACAAATCAAATAGTCGTGATTAAGTAAAAGCCAGACTTACGTAAGTGAACAATAATATATTTAGATTACCATCTGGCACTTTCAACCAATTTCCCCTATTCAATGCAGACCAAAGCACAGTAGCATTTGTCGCAAAACCTTCCCGACCCCGAAGCACATCAGGGGCGGCGACTAAAATCTGAAAAAATATTATTTTTTTTCACCCCACTCAATTTAAGAGTTCGGCCCCACTATTGCACTTGGTTTATTTTGAAAAAAAAAATTCATTTTTTGATGGTGCGTATGTTACACTCAATACCCCACACCCCCCCTCAAAAATAAGTTGTCACCCCAAATAAAACCCTAATTACTCTAGCCAACCGACTGTATCTCGGCTATTTAGCCCTTGGAAAGAAAAAAAGAAGAAGCAGAAGAGGAAGAAGATCCCAGTTGTTGATACCGATTGTTGAACCATAAAGAAAAAGAAAAAGGAAGGAGTCTCAGGCGGAAGAAGTAAGTGCATCATTGCGTCAAATTTTTTTTTTCTGTGCATCTCCCTCTCCATTCTCTCTCCCTTCTCTCTCATTTCTCTGTTATTTCTTTCTTATTATGGTAGGTTCCCCCTCTCTGCCCTCTTTATTGTTTTAGTCCATCTGTCTCTATTTTTTTTTTACTACTTTTTTTTGTCTTTTGTTTAATGCTTCTCTCTCCCTCTTCAAGCCCTCCAACAGCCACACCTTTTGTTGTTTTTTCTCAACGATGTTATGTCTCTGCCAAAGTCGTCTCCATATTTTTGCTAATTTTTTATCACTTTTTTTTGTCCTTTTGTTAATTACTTGTATCTAACCTTTTTAAGCATTTCTTTCTTTTGTGCTGTGACTAAAGTCGTGCCTTGTTGGGTCTATGAGACTAAGACTACTACTTTATCTTGTCCTAGATACAGTATTTCAAACAGATCTCAACCATTGGCTTGTGTTTTTTATTTTAATGCTTATGGATGAGACATGGGGTATTTTTCCTCCTAAAAACTTCATTGCAACCGCACATGGGCTGATGGGCAAGTATTAGTGCCAATCAATAACATCCATATTTCTGCCCATTTTCTCTAGTGGTATGGCCAAATTATTAAATTATTGTTCAAGTTTCTCATTTATAGCCAATGTTCATATAAAGAGGCTTGTAATTGTCCCAAATATAATGGAGGCAAACTGCTCCTGTGTCAATTTGATAAGAACTGTAGCCTTGATTACTGAAAACTCATATTAGAAATCTCAAAGATTTGATTTTTTTTATTTTCAAATTTAAGTGTTTATATATGTTCGGATTGTAGCAACTCATTCTCTCAACTAATTATTTAATTTATATATTTAATATTTCTTTTGTCCTTAGGTTTGTTCGTCCATAGCTATTAGTTTATATATGCCTATGCTTATTTAAGTATTCAAGAAATATTTTAATTGACTATGTTATTATTTTTTCTATAGTTATGCAATTATGGAAAGATAATCTAAAATGAAATCACGTATGGCGGAAGGCTCATCTCCAGCCCAAGAATCTTGTGGTGATAATCCCACACAAGATTTTGTTAAGCAAAGTCGTTTAGACATGACCAATCTTCCTACAAATCTTGGGATACGACAAAAAATCTCATATTATCATCTTAATTATCAAGATGAGATTAAAAGAGCATACATACAAAAGAGTCCTTGTCAACCTATTAGCCACAAATTCCCTCAGAGAGAAATTGGTGGAATGTTGCATCGATTTAATCCTGCTTGGTTCAAGAAGAATGGGAGTTGGTTTGAGCATAGTATTTAATCCTCCTTGTCAACCTAAAAATCACATTGATATTGGTTCACTTATGTGGTTGATTACTAGTTTGGTGAATGTTGTTGGAGGCTCTTGTAAACGAAGGGATATTTTTCGAAATGCACTAGTTGCTAAAGTTAGTGAAGAATTAAATGCTGGTGAACTTTCAAGTGGACGAGGTTTGAATCAAGAAACTAGTCTTAAACAAGATAGTGATGAACGGTGGGGGATCACATTATGGAGCTATATTGAACTTGATTGTGATGTATTTTTCTATAATTGATGTACTTGAGTTTGTTCAAGAGGATAGCACACTCTCCGAGCAAAGAGCTGAAGCTTGTTTTCTACACAGTCATCAAAATGCAAATTCAAAAGCTCAACAATCATTTCATAGAGGTTAATACTGAGTTGCTTCTTTGTGTGGCTTATTTGAATCCCACAAATTCATTTTCTGCTTTTGACAAAGAAAGGTTCGTCCATCTTGCTCAGTTTTATGCCCCTGATTTTTCTGTAATAGACCTCGTGGCACTTTACCATCAACTTCAAAACTACATTGCCGATATGCGCTTTAGCAATGAGTTTTTAGAACTTAAAGGAATTTGTGACATTGCTAGAAAATTAGTAGAGACAAAGAAGGATATCGTAAAATTGGCGTTGATATTACCAGTAGTGACTGCAACTGTAGAAATAGCTTTTTCAGCAATGAAGTACGTAAAAAACAGGTTGCGTAACCGAATGGGAGATCAATGGATGACTGTTTGGTCATATATATTGAAAATGATGTGTTTGTTAGTGTTAATCATGAAGCTATTATGCAACGATTTTAACACATGAAAACCCGTTGAGGGCAGCGGTAAGAGTTTATGTATTTGAATTTTCTTTTTGGATTAAGAACCATTAGAAATAATGTATTAAAAAAAATTTTCTTTTGAGAATTCAATATTATCTTTGTTTGATTCTAAGAAATAGATTATTTGATAATTTTATATTATGTTTTTCGAAATATTGAAAAGCAGATGACATATGTTGATAAAGGGAAAAAAAGATTTATTCGATTTGCCGAAGATAAGTCTTTTGTTGAACCCACTGACTCAAATTCCTGGAGCCACCACGTGGCTATTCACTGACTCCACAAAGAGATAATGAAAATTTATGTCAAATCCACATGCCATTAGGCAATTTTGATGTATAAATTCTTTCATCTTTCGATACATTACTTGCATTTAAAATGAGACATGAGTAGGTAAATGAGTTCCATCAATTGTTCCTATGCAATCCCAATGAGCTAATGGAATGTTTGAGTAAAGTGCGAACATTTTAATGAAAATAATAGTTATTGAGATTAGAAAAGTTAAAATAAGGAGTTAACCTTAAAATATGGATAGAATCTGTTATTCACCATAACTTGATGCGTAATGCGAGCAATGCAACTTGGTGGGACCACTACATAAAAAATTTCTTTAGGAGAGGCTTCAGTGTAAAACAGAAGAACAATTTTTCCAAAATTTCTTAGAGAGAGCCATGCGCCCCCACCATTCTCCTTAGTTTCACCTCTAAATTCAATACAAACTATACTAGTTTTAAAGAGTCCCACTTTTCTTTTTGCTTAATTTTTTGTTTGCTTTTCTTTTTTTTAAATTGATAGTAAAGGAGTGCTTCTTTCAATGTGAGGACCAGAAAGATCGATCTCTAGTTGGCCCTGCTAGACCAAGGTGCCTTGCCACTAAGCTATTAATGATTTGGCTAAAGTGCTCCACTTGAGTTCTACTGTTTTGGATGCGAGTTATATACAAAATTGAACTTAACAAAGCGGAACAAGTTTTTATAGTTGCATTATTGATTTGATGCAACCTTTTGGTTTTATATATAAAAATAACTAAAATAATCCCACATGTTGAGAAAATGACATTTATATGTAAAAAATGTAGTTGATGGTGCTACATGCATGGTCAGTTGCTTTAAATAATATAATGTATTAAATTTGTTTGGTACCCTAGCCAAGGGGGCTGTGACCCAAGAGAGAACCCACACACATGAGGTAAGACAACCCACTCATGCGGGAAAGGAGCCTGGACATGCAGGAATAAATGGTGCACCCAGTATTTCAACCTTGGGTACCCAGGTGGGAACTGCCGCTCCTTACCACTCAGGTGCTTTATTCTTTATGCATTTGGTTCGGTCACTGGTATTTATTATTAAAAAGTGAAGGGTGATCTTTAGAGCCGACAAGAGCTGCTGTCGTTTGCATCAAATGTATTGTATAGGTGCCAGAGTATATATATGAACTTGAAACACTCATCAAGTGGCCCCCAGCATAGACAACCCTCGCCATTGATAAGGGATGATCCTAGCATCTAATCCAAGGACTTGTTAGGTGTGAACTGCAACATCTATGGTTCTTGTATGTACACTAGATTTCTTTCCCATGAATGGTGGGGTTAGATTTGAGTTACACAAAAGGCACCTTAAATTCAACACTTTGTCATTTGAAGCTGGCATTTATGTTTTCTGAAAATGAGTTACTTAAGAGTTATCTAATATATAAATGTCATATGCCAAAAAATCCAATACACAGAAGAACACCAATTTTCTCCAGAAAAGCAATTCCTGTTTGATAATATAAAAGGATATGCCCAAAATTGCTCTTGAAAAAGATAGTCTCATTAAATAAAACACCATGATTGGTACATGCAAAAAATTGCATGCATGTTTTTATGCCATTTCCTCCTCTAATTGTAACTCATAATCTGCTCACATATGCTTAGTTATGGTGTCTCGAAATGCAATCCATGTATCTCCAGTCCACTTTGGAACTATCACCCAATCTCTTGCAACTCTTAATTGATGATCAATCTTTGAGGCGTTTGTGGGCGCCGTCCTTATTTTTTGAAATAACTCATCTCTAGCATCATACATAACAATATGGTTCTCCACGACACAATATGCAATTACAATATCTCTTTGTATAGTCAATGAATACTCATGTGGCAACCTTAAGATGGGAAATCGGTTTTTTAACACGGCAAATACCATTTCTATTGTGGCACGCAACGAGGAGTGACATAAATTGAAAACTCTTGTGCATTCATCGGAGGGCAAATATTGATGTTAAACTCTTTAAGAAGATAATGGATGCCTCTATATGGTGTCAAGAACCCTGGTTGATTACTATAACTAGCGTCAACTAGATAAGATTTACCAATATTTACAAATCAAATAGTCATGATTAAATAAAAGCCAGACTTACGTAAGTGAACAATAGTATATATATTTAGATTACCATCTTGGACTTTCAACCAATCTCCCCTATTCAACGTAGACCAAAGCATAGTAGCATCCGTTCCAAAACCTTCCCGACCGGCAAACACATAATGAAAATTTATGTCAAATTCGCATGCCATTAGGTAATTTTGAGATTTAAATTATTTCCTTTTTCTATACATGACTTGCATTTAAAATGAGACATAAGTAGGTATATGAGTTCCATTAATGGCTCCTATGCAATCCTAATGAGCCAATGAAATCTTTGAGCAAAGTGAGAATATGTTGATGTAAATAATAGTTATTGGGATTAGAAAACTGAAAAATGGAGTTAATCTTAAAATTCTGATGGAATCTGTTATTCGGCATAATTTGATGCGAAATGAAAGCATTTTCCGAAATGAAAATATAGTCTGGATAGATCTTGCAAAACGCATTTGGCACTTCATGAAAATAGTGACTAATTGTTTCTCCTGAATGGTTAAATCGATTTGAAGTCACTTGATTAGTAACATTATGAGCTAATGTATGTAAAACCATTGTTGTTTGCTTATCAATTGATAAAATGGGTTTTGATTGAAGGAGACTACGGTGCCTAAATGTGTCACACAATATATCAAAGAATTCATGATTTATTAAGAGATTCTCATGGCATTGAGGACCTGTTCTAGACAAGAGCTCTTTAACCCATACATCAACTGACAATGATAAAATGCGAGGCTTTTTTCTTGGTCTTTCATCTTCTAAGATCAACCATAATACATCCAAGGGGTCGTTTGTCTTTTAAGCATGGGATATGCAAATGCAATTTACACGTGTAAATGATGCATGTGTAAATGTTAAGTATGTAACATTTACACATGCGTTTATTTTTACAACGTTTGTCTAATAACACACGTGAATATGATTGCATCTACCGATTTACACGTCTTTAACAAATTTTGAAAAATTCATGATGAATTGAGTGATAAGATTAGATCCATTAAGCATTGTTGGCCTTCTAAAGAGGATTAGTACGATTTGGATTGGAAAAAAGAGGGCCACAAAAATAATAATTGAAGATCAAACGAACTATAATTTTTTTTTTTTTTTGCAAATAGCTCACACTCCATGAAGAATAAACGGTTGAAATTTGGTCTAGTGGCCGTTATTGACTGTGTGAAGAGGATAGATGGTTCAGATTAGGATTTCAGGACACACATGAGTATCAAATTGAAAAAAGGACTGAATTGTAAGAAGTTTGATTATCATCCAACGGTTGTGAGTTTTTTTTTTTTTTTTTTTTTTAATATCTCAACATCCATGATGAATCATCAGCTGCAAATGGGATTCCTGGCCGTGTTTGACCTTCTAAACATTACTAACGGTCCGGATTATCAATATAGGTCCCATAAAAATCAGAAAAGCACAAAAGATAGACACACCAAAATCACATGGGATTTAACACCTGGGTGTGTAAATGTGGTAAACAAACATGAATGTGTGAATCCACTTCCCAAGTGGGACGATTACATACGTAAAAGTTCAAAAAACAAACGACCCCTAACTCACAACATACAACCACCATAGTGACTACGACAGATACTATAACAATGGTGTCCAATTATGTCATTTATCAAGTAAAATGTTCTTTATGTAAACATGATGTGATGATGCATTATATTAAGAAATGAAATTGATAATTAAGGTTCTTTGTGTAAAAAGCAACAATTCTATGCATTTTGTAATCAATAGAACAATATATAAATTCACTATATAAGTAGGAGTCTAAACCTATTAAAACCATGAAATGAGTTGGCACTTATTTTGTGATAGAATAAATATTGCAGAAGCTCAACTTATAGATTATTGAAAGCTATAGTGAACATAACTCAATTGACATGCATTAGGTTCATGCCTCAGTGACGCTAATATACATTTCCTCTTGCATTAGATTCACATGACAGTGAGGGTAAGACCCTAAATTTCCACTTCGAACTGTGGGTCACTGTAGGCATGGCACCAAGCCCATGTTGGAACCATGACTTGAATTTATGCAATGAACATAGAATTCTTCATAGAATTCAAAAGAAATTATGAAAAAAAGTAACTACAAATAGTAGATTGGATCATGATAACTAAATATGATGGTCATCCAAACACTGAATGGTGGACATGCATGATTTGGTGGATTTCACAATAACAACCAGCCAACTGTGCCCAAGCCATGGGGCTTTTTACTGGCAGAACCCACAACCACGAGGTTGGACTTACAATAAGTTGAACAACCCTTCATACACATATGGGTACTCCTCCAGATGCCCGACTCTGTTTCACTTTTTTTTTTAAGTTGTAACTTTGATTCACTCATTCTTCTCATCCTAAACCACCCAAAGCCATTCATTGCATTCACCCACATCCAATTACATCATCATCTCCATGAATCACCCAACCAAACAACCACCAAACTAAGTAGACGGTGAATGAATGTCTCTTCTAATTGGTTTGGTTGCTAGAACTTTGATGATTTCAAGAATAAGCATCACAAAAGTTGTTTGGCAATAGTCTAAGAGTATTGTTCGAAAGAGCAAAATCACCATAATCATGCTGGGTAATGTTCTTGAACTTAAATCTTTGTGAATACTTACACATCAATGTTATGCATTAGAAAATAAAAAATATCATTAAGAATAGTTATACATTGTTGTCATATATTTTATATAAAATAACTAAAAATTGATCCTAACAGTAAAAACACATAAATCTTTGTACACATAAACTACATTATAGGGAGCACAAGCAATATGAAAACACATAGACCTGTTTGTTTGCGTGAAATTTGATTTCTAGGAATTCTAAGGAATTTATTCCTGGAGGAACAATAATTAATTTCAATAGCTTTGTTGGATATCTTTTTGGGTTGTTTACTACCAACTCCTCAACCTGTAATTCAGACAATGGTATTCACTCTTTTGCTCTGATCACTTCTATATGATAATACTTTGTCACATCTTCATAAGCCAACAGTTCTATGCTGAATTTAAAATACTATACATCTACCCATTGTTTATACATGCTGCTTATCCAAACTCAATTTGATGATTTAATTGATTCTTTTATGTTTTTGCTCATGCTCATTCATTCCCTAAAATTAGTGAACAGATTATGTACCGTTCCAATTTACATTGATTCCTAAAAATGAAAATTCTGTCTTTATCATTCTCAAACTTTTCAATTTTATCTCTGATCTCAACCTCAAAGTAGAGCTATTAACCCCAGAAAAATGGTTGGAATCACAAAATTCCTTTAAAAACCTTCTAACAGAAAAAAAAAAAAAAAAAAAAAAAAAAGAACAAAGAACAAAGAACACACAAAAGTGCTTTTAGAATAACAACCTTCTTAGTGCTAATGCTCTAAAAAATCAATGATAAAGTAGATTTGAGTCATTCATTGCCTTTCCCAGAATATTGATTCTGACGCGAACTCTGGACTTCCTTATTCTTTGAAAACTTAGATTATGAAGGAGGGTTTGGAGGTTTTCAAATAGATTTTCCAGGTTGCCAATTTTTCCTACAATAGAGGGGACATCTTCTGTTTACATTTTCAAATGCTTTGAGAAAAAGAAGAGGAAGAAGAAGGCCCATTTCTGCTATGTTCAACACCAAACCTTAACATGAGAAAACATGGATTTTCTGCCCAAGTTCATGATCAAACCTAAACATCCAAGAAACCATTGAAAAATCATCTCAAATAATTGAGAAATCATCTCTACCCATCTGAGATCTCATCATCCTTCCTTGCAAACAATGAGGGAAAAAAAAAGAAGAAGAGAGAGAACAGAGGATGAAGGAGAAAGGGGAATCAGGTTTGGATTTGAATATGCAGTTGATCGTTGGAAAATCTTGCTTCTCGCCGGAATGAATACCCAAATTGGAATTCTCAAATGCTCCACCCCATCAAAGCATTTAAAAATCCTATCAAAAGCTGCTTCAGGAATACTAGGATACCAAATATCCTGACTTGAAACCCAACCAAACAGGGCATTCACCGACGGGAATTAGAGATCCCAAGCAACCTGTATTCTTATCAGTCATGCTTATAAACAATTAGGCTCTAAGCCTCAAGAGATACGGTTGTGGACATATGAAAGTTTTGCCAATAAGTCTATATGGACCGACTACATAGCTCGATTTGTGGACCGATCCCACGTGGAAGTCCATGTGGCGGTAAGGTGGACCAAGTGAATGAAAAAAAGAGAGAAGAAATCGTGCCCCGAAGACAGAAATGCCCTAAAACAGCTGGTTCTTCTTCTCCCTCCCAAACGCTCTGGTTATTTTCCCCTCCAAACGCTCCTCGCCTCCCTGGATCTCATCTTTCTTGCTCGGCAAAATTGCGCATCTCTCTCACATCAGCAGTCTCTCTCTCTGCAACAGCGCGCAACACCGCTTGCTCGACAGCGCGCCCCCATGCAGCAGCAATGCTCGCTCGACAGTGGGCCTCCACGCAGCAGCACCTCTCGTTGGTGGGGCTGTGATGTGGTGGTATAGTCTATTTACATACCTAGAAAAGGCATACCTCTCTCTGTAAATAGTTATTCTCTGTCTTCCTCAAGCACCATCATATCTAGGGTTTCATTGGCATTTCCACCTTTCTTTTCCCTCTCAAATTTTCCAAAAAACTGATTTTGCTTCTCTTAAATGCTATATCTTCAAATTGCAATCCCCAAATCAAAATATTCAAATCTCTTCCGAAATTTAGAATCCTTGCCCTCATGATCATGGGGAGAATGAGGGTTTGGGGTAGGGATTTGAGGGTTTTGCTCATTGGCTTATAGCCATTCACTAGCCTTAGGCCCAGCCCATTCTCTCTCTTGGCCATAGCCATTGCTATTTTTTTTTTAATTTTTGTTGGCATTTCAGAGTGTTATGGGGTTTTAGGGTTTTCAATTTAAGGGTTTCAGGGATTCTATGATGATGGACTTGAAATTATGGATTTTGGGGTTTTTTTTTTAATGGTGTTTGGGAAACAATTTATATGGTACTGTCCCCACCATCCAACCCTCTTCTTCTGTTAAACACTGTATACAATGTATACAGTAGTGGTATTTTCTTCACTTGTAGTTCTCTTGTAAATCTGTTTTGATGATAGTTTTTTTTATGTGCAGGTTAAGCAATGTTAGTAGGTGTTGACATAATGTGCTTTGAGTGATTGTTCAAGAAGGGAAAATGTTATAATGTCATGATTTGAGTGACTGTTTAAGACATTGTATTGATGGAAAATGTGAATGATTTCATGTGTACATGCTGAACAATTTATCATTAAATGTCATTGCATTGTTAATGTTGAAAAAGATTGTGGGCTGTTTGATCGTGTTGTGGTTGTGTTGGGCGTAATCCATATTAATGAAATAGAAAGATCAATTGATACTAAAGATCCAGGCGATGCTAAAATTGGATGATGCTAAAGAAAGTGCAATGAGTTTGTAAGCATTACATTGCTATCAATTTGTAATCAGAATTGATTTGGGACAGGATAGTTAGAGAAGTAGTTTGTAATACTGAATTATTATCAATTTATTTGTCAGGAAGCAGTGGATTGTTATTATATCTCAAGTGAAACCACCTATTCAAATTGAACTTCATTGGGTTAATTATAGATCACCACTCATTCAAGTTTAAAGCCAAAAATAATTGAGTGCTGATTTGTGTTGATCTAATGACAAAAAAGGTTTGATGATCAATATTGGTAGTGGTCCTGTAAATGATGTATAAGGACCTTATAATTCAATTATTCAGTGATGATAGATACTTTGGGTTCTATATACAAAACATGAGCTCAATACCTTGGATGAAAGATAATTTTTATTGGTTGGATTAGATATTTAGATCATGGATGACCATAGTATTTGAGTGATGTGCTAGCATGAGGAATATGCCATGGATTCACCCAAAATAAAAATGAGATCCTAGTGAAGAAGATGCCACCAGTCCAGCTGGAAACATGAATCTTGCAAAATGATTGGTCTACCTCAAGCAGAAATGGGTCATATCGCTTAGATTATGTATAATATCAAAATCTAACAAATAACCAGCTGAAAACAATAGAAATTGGATATCTCAGTGAAAATGCAATTTTATTCAAAAGATTTACAGCAGTAAATTAGACTTTGGCAATGGCCAAGGTAGAAAAAACGATACAAAAAGATCCATCTATTAAATCCATTAATTCCTACTCCATAGCCTCTTCCAATCGTCTCTTGAATAAATCTCCATCTTAATCATGCACCCATTTGCATCTAAATCCTCCTCTCTCAGCGCACTCCAAGGCTCATCATCTTTCAGACCTTTGCAATTCAAAGACAAAAAGAATCAAAGAGCATAAATTTATTTTTGATAACATAAGGCCCACATCAAAGATTTAATATTTGCAATCATTAAACCCAAAAATCCCCTGTCCGAATTCCATTATCATAAAATCGTAAAACCCCTAATTTGAAAGCCCTAATCCTAAAATTCAGACCTCTCCTCATTAAAGGTTTGTTCCCATCTACCTTTGTATGGAATCTTAGGCCATTTCCTTTTTCTTCTTAGATAATTGTTGTTCATACAAACACCAATGGAGGATGTCATCTTGAACTCATAGATTGAAAACTTTCAATTGAATGTGTTCTCACCTGCACCCAAACTCATTCTCCCCACAATCATGAGGACAAGGATTCCAAATTCCAGAAGCGATTTGAATATTTTGATTTAGGGATTGCAATTTGAAGATATAGCATTTGAGAGAAGCAAAATCAGGTTTTTGGAAAATTTGAGAGGAAAAAGAAAGGTGGAAATGCCAATGAAACCCTAGATATGATGGTGCATGAGGAAGACAGAGAATAACTATTTACAGAGAGAGGTATGCCTTTTGTAGGTATGTAAATAGACCATACCACCACATCACAGCCCCACCAACTAGACCCTCAAACCCATCAAACCCCATGAAAGAGGGAGGGAGGGAGGGAATACTCGAATCTCCATCACTAACCCTAAAATCCCAAATCAAATAAACCCCAATCTGTGAGTAGATATTTGAGTTTAGGGTATGTAGGGAAGGAAAAGAAACAATTGAATGAGAAAGAGAGGGAGAGAGAGAACGAGAGGGAAGGAGAGAGTCACCTGTTGTTCGGTCGGGCAGAGAGAGAGATGTGTGAGACAGATCGCAGTTGGGAGAGAGAAAGGGGATGACGTCGAGGTTTGCAGATCGGAGATAGTGTTGAGGCTCTTGTTTGCTCTCTGGTATGGGTTTTGTCTTGCTGAAATGGAGACATGAAATGATGTTGAAATGGTATGGGTTTCATTCACATAACAACATACCTGGGCGTCGAAGGCCCAGCGCTGCTCCTCTTCCTTCTCTCCCTTCCTTTCTCCTCCTCTTTCCCCATTCTCTATTACTTTCCCGCTCGCACCTCACCAGAAACAACAAAGAAGATGCAATCCTAGCCAGTCTATGCACTGCTATGAGGGAGGGAGTCGCTGCGATGGTAAGAGGGAAAGAGAGGTGCTGCTACATGGAGGCGCGCTGTCAAGTGAGCATTGCTGCTGCGTGGAGGCACGTTATCGAGCGAGCGGTGCTGCTATGTGGAGGCACGCTATCGAGCGAGCGGTGCTGCTTGCAATTGCAGAGAGAGACTGCTAATGTGAGAGAGAGATGCGCGATTTCGCCAAGCAAGAGAGATGAGATCCAAGGATGCGAGGAGCGTTTGGGAGGGAGAAGAAGAACCAGCTGTTTTAGGGCATTTCTGTCTTAGGGCACGATTTCTTCTCTCTTTTTTTCATTCCGGCGGGCTTTGTGAATTTTTCATTCACTTGGTCCACCTCAGCACCACGTGGACTTCCAAGTGGGATCGGTCCACAAATCGGGCTATGTAGTCGGTCCATATAGACTTATTGAAGTTTTGCTTCGACACACGTGCCAAAAGCAGGGCCCTTAATTTCATTGGGTTCCACGCGTCAAACATCATCAATGCACAATGCATAGGGGAAAATCGTCCCGCAGACATATATTATATAGGATGAAATTGTTAGGATTTAGTAGATTATCCTTATCTTTGGGATAATGTTATCTTTAGGATAAGTTTAGTTAAATATTTGATTATAACTATATTTTTAGGATAAGGTTAGTTTAATATTTGATTATAAATGTAGCAATTTCATTTAATTTCATTTAATGAGAAATAAGTGATTCTCGAAAATCTTTATGGTATCAAGACCATGGATTAAAAAATCGGCCGATACCGATATGAACCGGTATTGGCCGGTTCCGAATCGATATCTCACTGAGATATTGGTCTCGGTAAATATCACCAAAATCTCGGCCTATCTCGGCCAAGATGAAATACATATCGGGAGAATAAATATCTCGGCCGATATTTTCAAAATATCAGCCGAGATGTGATAAAAATGGTAAAAACCCTAATTTTTTCATCATTTTCCCCATCTTCATCTTCTTCTCTTATCTTCTCATCTCCTTACTACTCATAGCAGCAGCCATACTCTATCACACATCCCTCTTGCATATTTTCAAATCCCACATTTAATTTTTGAAGAAAATATTATCTAAGGTAAGAGAAAATCAACTTAAAGCATTTTATTATGTGTTTTTTTTTAATTTTTAGATGAAGCATAGAAATCATTGGGTTTGTCACTTGTGTTGTGTTTTTCATTTAGAAGTTAGATCTACATACTTTCATGCTAGATCTACTCATACACATGATTTTGAACTTTTTTTTTCAATTTTTTTTATTTTCGGATTTTTTAATATTTGAATTAAATATATCATTTTTTGGGGATTTCATCATAAATATGTTCTTTTAATGATTGATGATCATTGTATGGTGTGTAAATGATCGAACTACATACTTTTATGCTAGATCTATATATTTACGATTTTGAAAATGATTTTATTAAATCTTTTTTTTTTCTAAAAATAATTGTTGTTACTTGTTAGAATATTTGTGATACCTAAGGCTTATTAATAGTGTGTAGATGATAGATCTACATGTACTCATAGTCATAAACGTGATTTCTATTTTTATTTTAATTATTTTATTTTTGGATTTTTTAATATTTGAATTATAATATATCATTTTTTGGGGATGTCATCATAAATATGTTCTTTTAATGGTTCATGATCATTGTATGGTGTGTAAATGATTGATCTACATACTTTTATGCTAGATCTATATATTTAGGATTTTGAAAATAATTTTATTAAATCTTTTTTTTCCTAAAAATAATTGTTGTTAGAGTATTACATGAATATCTTATTTTATAGGAACAAGATTGAGCGTGGCATAGATCCGTTATGGAGCCACGGTGAAGCAGTCGAAAGCAAAAGTAAAGTAAAATGTAATTATTGTGGACGAGTGCTCAATGACAGGATTACTCGATTGAAACAACATTTGGCACATGTATTAGGACAGGTGACAAAATGTCATAAATTGCCACCAAATGTGAGAGTTGAAATGCAGGAGCTCCTTAATCCATCTGCAAAAAAAAAAAAAAAAAAAAAAAAAAAGTTGTACAAAAAAGAAGAATAACCGAGGAACTTGATGCATGCAGAGAAGAAGTATTTAGTTCCTCTGATGATGACGATGAAGACCCGGAAATGAGGAGGGCTATAAGAGAAAGTGTGAGGTCACTTCAAGAGGAGGAAGAGAGG
The DNA here is from genome assembly GCA_028538565.1 of Umbellularia californica. Lineage (NCBI taxonomy): Eukaryota > Viridiplantae > Streptophyta > Magnoliopsida > Laurales > Lauraceae > Umbellularia > Umbellularia californica. The sequence goes on from JAPQWN010000002.1 coordinate 28,883,713, forward strand.
AGAAGAATGGAATATGAAGCAGCCGCTAAAGGTAACCAATATGAGCAAGGTGGGTCATCCGGACCGGGGGGAGCGAGTTTTCGTCTGGCATTTAGTCAAAAACGATCACGTAAAGATCCAAACAGTGAGGAGATTGAAAGACCTCCTACACATACACCTCGTAGGCCGGATACGGTGGGGCCAACTGACCCATTTGCTTATAGAAAACCAACATCAAAGTATCCCAGCATTATGAAAGCATTAAAGGGCAAGTTTGGTAAAGCAAGAGAATAACTAGTGAGAGCAACTGGGAAGTTTTTTTTTTTTATGAGGCATTCCACCCAACAAGTCATCTTCTCCTTATTTCACCACCATATTAGATGCAGCTGCAGAACATGGTCGATGTATAAAGGCACCCACCCCTTATGAGATTGGGTATATATGTGTTGAGAAAGAGTATGAAGAGTTGCAGGCTTGGGTGTAAACTTTCAAATGGGCATGGAAGGAAAGAAGTTGCACACTAATGTGTGATGGGTGGACGACCATCACACATCGTCATCTCTTGAATTTTCTAGTCTACTCGTCTATGGGCACGTTGTTTATCAAATCAGTTGATGCAACTGATTCCATCCAAGATGCAAAATATATTAATAAGTTATAGAACATGGTCGATGTATAAAGGCACCCACCCCTTATGAGATTGGGTATATATGTGTTGAGAAAGAGTATGAAGAGTTGCAGGCTTGGGTGTAAACTTTCAAATGGGCATGGAAGGAAAGAAGTTGCACACTAATGTGTGATGGGTGGACGACCATCACACATCGTCATCTCTTGAATTTTCTAGTCTACTCGTCTATGGGCACGTTGTTTATCAAATCAGTTGATGCAACTGATTCCATCCAAGATGCAAAATATATTAATAAGTTATTGAATGAGGTGATTGAAGAAGTTGGGGCAGATTATGTAGTTCAGGTTGTTACCGACAATGCTGCAAACATGAAGGCTGCAAGAATGATGCTTATGAAACAAAAGCCAAGGATTTTCTGGTCTCCATGTGTAGCACATTGCCTGGATTTAATGCTTGAAGATATTGCAAAAGGAAAAGCCACACAACAAGTTACTGGTAAGATAAAGAAGATCACCAATTTTTTTTATCAGTCATATAGACTCATTTCCATGATGAAAACGCATACAGACAACCATAAATTACTACGGCCTGGCATCACTAGATTTCCCACCCACTTCATTGCTATTGAAAGTGTTTACAGGTATAGAGAAGGACTTCTTCGATTGATAAAATCACATGAGTTCATGAATTCAAAATGGGGAAAGAGGCCAAGTCCCATTACTCTTGAAGTATGTAAAATAATTGAGTCCAACAAATTTTGGCCTCATGTGAAGGGTGTTTTGAATGTTTTTGATCCCCTGATAAAGGTTCTTCAATTGGTTGATGGCGATGATAAGCCAACAATGGGCTTCTTACATGAGGCCATGGAGAGATCAAATTAAGCTGGCTATTCAAGCAGATTGTAAATATTACAAAATATTTTGAAAGATCATCGACGATCGGTGGGGATGACAATTGAAACATGATTTACACACTGCTGGTAAGTGAAAGCTATTTCCTTTAATACTTAAATTGTTGTATTCAACTCTCCAGTCTCTCCTCACTATATTAATTTATCAATGACTAAAATTCATTGGTTTTACAGGATACTTCTTTAATCCCCAATTTACGGATGGACACATATCTGATGAAATCCGTTTGGGACTAAAAAATGTAATTGAAAGACTGGCAGAAAGTACAGATGAAGCCATTTGGGCTACTAATCAGGTAGGATAATTAAGGCAAAAAGTATATAACATTGTAATTTCTCTAATTTATTTTTCTACGTTAATGTCTTCATATTGACATATATAATGTACATTCTGGAAGCTTTGGAATGACGACTGCACGGAGAGCTATTACACAGACCTATCCTAGTATTGATTGTAATGTCATCTCTATATTATTCAAGGACTTATTATTATTTTATTGACTCTAATATCATTTCTATTTTTTTTTCAGCTGAATGGTGGTTGAATTATGGAGAGAGTGCTTCTGCACTAAGGACGATTGCTATTAAAGTCCTTAGTCAAATTACATCGTCTTCCAATTGTGAAAGAAATTGGAGCACCTTCTCGTTTATCCACACAAGACCAAGAAATAGATTGACAATACAGAAGCTAAATAAATTGGTCTACATCCACTACAACCTCAAGCTCCGGAGTAGAAATAGAAGGAGAAGACAGTTTGAGGATCAACGGGATTATTTCTGTCTAATTAATTTGGACTATATCTTTTCAGAAGAGGATACTATGTTAGGTCAATGGCTAGAGGAACAAGAAGAACCAGTGTTAGACCAAGACCCAGAGTTTGAGGAGTTGATGGAGGAATTGACTGGGGCCTGATCCAGTGAAGACTACAGAAAGGATAGAAGAAATAAACTTGACAATACAGCAGGGGTGCACACCTGATACGAGTGAGCCAATGGGAAAGGAGGTGGACAAGGAAAGTGAGTCAAGTATTTCTACTTCTTTATCATCGGTAGGAATTCCACCCGACTCTCCCGGGGATGAGGATCATTATAGAGATGATGAGCCTGTCACTTATGAGACAATTGGGCATTTTCCTGGTGCTACCGAGTTAGATCCTCGCTGTGGCTATGGCAGACATGTTGGACAGACCGAGGCAGGGGGTAGTAGTGGCGCCGCTAGGCAAGGAGTGGGGGAAGGTACTCATGGTTATCATGGGAGTTATGTTGTCCAAGGTGCCATGTATGGACAGCATGAGGGTTATGTTGGCCAACAAGGTGCCATGTATGGACAACATGAGGGTTATTCATATGACCTTAATTGCGTACCCCCTTCACCAACACCGATACTTTCTATCGAACAGATGTTAATTGAGCAAGGGAGGCCTCCCCCACTAGTAGGGGTGTACAAAAAATCCGTCGATCCGTCAATCCGATCCGATCCACGGATTTTGATCCAATCCGAAGGCCAATGGATTGGTGACGGATTGTAAATTGTGTAATCCGTTAGCGACAGATTGGTGGCAGATTTCACCCTTAATCCGCGGATTTGATTGGATCCGATCCGCTGTCATTAATTATAAATAAAAATATATATATAAAATAAGAAAAAAAAATGTAAGGGGTCAATATGTAACCTTATGAATAGAAGAGGATAGGATAGGTAGACAACTCTCAACTCATGCCCTTTTAATTCAGTGGCTTCAGAATTTATGGGGTTTTTCTTCTTTTTTTCTCTCCATGTAATGTACAGGGACGGATTAAACAGATTAATCTGATCCGATCCTCGACGGATTGGATCGGATCGGATTTTAACAGCCACGGATTGTTGACGGATTCCAAATCCGTCAATCCGTAGGTAACAGATTGGTGACGGATTTGGCCCAATCCTTACCATTCAATCTGTTTACACCCCTACCCACTAGTTTCCCAACGACCTTTTTATGCCCCTCATGCCTATTTCATACCATTTGAGTACAACCAGCCATCTCAATCTACAGGGGATCGAGATAGTTTATCATTTTATCAAGAACAATTTGAATATGGTCATGAGTATGGTAGTGCTGCGCAACAGTATGGAGCATATCTTTTTAACTAATATCGAAGAAATGATGATGATGATGATATCGAACCGGGGCGACACTCCATTTGGAATTAGGCTGTTAATCTGTCATACACTCATACTCATCAATCTCTCTCTAGTCTCTACTCTCTACTAGTCCCCTCTAATTTCAGGTAAATCATGAACTTTTTGATGCCCAAGTGCTTTGTGATTTATCTATCTCACTATCATGTTTCTGATTTTAATATGTCATCTTCAGGGTCTTGAGTTTCACAAATTATTTGATGATTGAGAAAGTATTAAATGATGATTGATATGTTATCTTTATTTTCTTATATTTTACACTAATAAATTGATCATGAGCATCAATAATGGTTGCATTATATGAAATACTGGAGAAGACAGCAAACCACGACACAGACATGACTCATAACTTAAGGTGACCGAGATTTTGATTATTGTTGTTACTAATGGAAAAAAATATTGTTTTCCAGCATTTTCTAATATTCTGGATTTTTTGGATATTTTTGCGAATTTTTTTGGATTAAAAAAAATTCACACCACGACGACTGCGACGGACCGATATCCGCGACCGATACCGATATCATATCGGTTTTTCGGCCAGGCCGATAGCGCAAACGAAATTGAGATTTAAAACCATGATCAAGACTAGGCCCAGTGATGATCTTACGATCAAGCTGAGGGACGGTACTATCTTCCGCAAAGTTAATGGAAATTATCATCTTCTCATACGCACCCATTCATCTTTCATCTAATAAGCCCTACGATCTCACCATCTTTAACAATGAAGCTTCTTCTGGAAGAAATCACGACAGATCTAATCCAGTGAGTCACCAGCACTGTCAGACTAAAAAAGGAGCAATGGATTCACGGAAAGACGAAGATCACTAAGAAGACATGATGATTTGAAAGGAGCGGGTTGCAACAGTGATGGATTCACGGAAAGATGATGATCACCAAGAAGACATGATGATTTGTTTTGCCAGATATTTACCATTTTTTTCTTATTTTAGGGATCAATTTATTTTCATGTTACCAATCTCACAGATCTTTTCTCTAAAAAGATCATGTGATTGAGGGGGTGTTGGAGAAAAGAGACTTTTGTTAGGATTTAGTAGATTATCCTTATTCTTGCGATAAAGTCATCTTTAGGATAAGGTTAGTTGAATATTTGATTATAAATGTAGTCATTTCATTTAATGGAGAAATCGAACTTAGGTAGCCGAACCAACATAGTTGGGACACGGATTTAATGATGAATGATGATGATGATGATGATGATGCCCCCAATGTTTCATTCCACTGCGCGGAGAGAGAGGGATATGAACAATTTTTTCCTGCTGTTGTGTGAGACTTTTTATCGGCAATTAATACAGGGGTTCTGCTTTTATGGACGCAGGAGATTGAAAATCTAGTACTATCATTGTATAGGGCTCCCATAGGTGAAATTTTCGTTTATATTGACAATTTACAACATCTAATAGAGCTAAACTTCTTGAAAATGGTGAGACTTGCCAACTATCTTTTTATATAGTGAGAGTGGGACTAGTGGACCTCTCGTTTATGCTATTTCCGATATAACCATTGTTGTTGGATGTTATTTAATGTTTATAAATGTTGGGAACAAATGTTTTATATATGCAAGATAGAGCGTACGTAGGCCAGGCTAAATATTTCTACATGGTTTGTTTGGAATGTCTAAATATTCACATAGGTGGCTGAAATAGATCTATTAAAAATAAAGTTGTTTTAATTAGACCTTGCAAATAGGATGATATAATTAGCAAAAGCAAACCCGTCTTATATGTCAAAGTATGGGCAAAGCCGTCTTATAATAAAAGTAGTTCATACAAAAGTGTTACAAATAAAAATAGTAAGGCAATCTTAACATATTATAGAAGTTATATTAACGAACTTGCCAAGAAAAAAGCAAAAAATGTCTAATTGCTTTGGACATTTATATCTACCTAAAAATGTGACATTTGGTTACTTTTCGAACAAGGGGCAAAAGGTCTAAAAGCTGGTTGAATAAAAAATCGATAAGAACTATGCCAAATGGTCTACAGCAATCAAAACATCAATCTTAATCAGTTTTAAGTCAAATAGAAATGAAAACTAGACTTGATAAAAGGATATCATTAGACTACCATCGAACCTCTCTAATTGTCTCATCCAATGGAGGGATGCAAATGATGAGCTGAGCCAGGTCCATGGTGAACCTAGGTTCGATTAATGTTTTCCCATCCAAAGCTGGACTGGAGGTGATAATATACAAGAGCTGGCCCAACTCAACAAGTTTTTTTTTTTTTTTTTTGCATTGCATTATACTTTATATAAAATGCATAAACATGAATCGGGCTGCAACCAGTGTCTTTGATTAGTGGGTTGCTTTATTATATAACTGGTCCATCAAGATCTCTTTTTTACGGTATGGGTGTTGAGTTCACGTATATAGCATGAGCTTTTCTGGAATAGTCAGATTACTCTTAAACATCTATCAATCTACCTATGGGGCCTCCCAACGCTCATCTCTGATTTAACCAAAGTTCTCACACAAACTACGTCCTATGAATCAGCAATCATCCAAGTTTCTCACACCAATCTTACATCAATCGGGCACTAATTATGCAAAACAGACATTTCATCAATGGCTAGAACATGTTCATGTGTGAAGCCCTTTTTTTTTTTTTTTTTTTTTTTGGCTAACGGAAGGTTTCCAACCCTTTGGGCTGGACTATTCCCTCCGGGCCCAGAGGGAAGCCCGGTAAAACCCCTATGGCCCATAGGTGGTAGCACAAGTGGATTCAACCTTCGGTTCCTAAAGAGGGGGGAACCTGGGGTCGATATCAAGACCTCTAGCTCCGGAAGAAATGTGTGAAGCCCTTTACTATATAAAAAAGTGACAAATAGTGCCGAAGAAATGGCTTTAGCGCGGGTGTTTTTTTTTTTTTTTTCAGCAGCTAAAACCCAAAAATAGAGGGAAAAACCTTTTTTCTTTTTTTTTTTTTTTTTTTTTGCCGCAAATCCTATGTACCTTGTTAGCTGAGACGGGCCATTACAATGCTAACATGGCAGGTTTAACGGCGGGAACCGTTATTTGTTACTTTTTTTTTGTAATGCTTGAATTAAGAATTAATGCATTTTATAAAAAGCATATTTTAAGAAGGGAGATGCTCCTAAGAGAGATATCTCTCACCTTATATGAGAGATAAGGGTGGGAGCCTTCGCATTTAGATTGTTGGCATTGGATATGGATGTGAGGGCCCTTATCTTATCTCTCATGGTAAGGTGAGAGATGCTCTTATACGAGCATCTTCCATTAAAGAAAAATAAGGACTAGAATATCATTGGGCCCATTTTCTGTACAGCGTTTAAATGATTTGGCATGCAAGCAAATGGACTCCAAATGGGAGTTAATTGCTCTTCATCTAGTTTCAAATAGTTTAATTCCTTGTTCACTATCTAGGGCATTTTTAGGGGTGAGAGTGAGTGGGGTTGGGCCGAGCTGAGGCATATTCAAGCTCAGACCAACTTTAAAAACACAGGCCCAGCCCGGACCAAGCCCATAAACACTCCCAACACCCTCGAAAAAAATTCATCAAATCAACCGGGCTGTGCTAAACCGGGCTTTTGATCGATTTTGTGGGCTTTCTAGCAAGGTCTAGCCCGGCACATGAACACCCCTAGGCATTTTGGCATGATATAGAAAGGTTGAAATAAAAAAAAAAGAGGGCAATTTGATCTTCTTAGTTATATTTGATGAGTACATCCACATTTCTACCCCTTAACGGTCTGGCCACATGACATGAAACCATTTTTGTCTTTTAATTTTGTTAACCTCATGATTGCGACAATGGGCCCATTTTCTTCTGCCGCTATTTGTCAGTTTTTTGTTTTGGTAAAATTTCGGTTAAATCAAGGATTAGATGCATTTTATAAAAATAATAAAAAAAAAAAAATCAAGGACTAGATAATCACTGGGCCCATTTTCTGTACAGCCCTAGAATGAATTGGCATGCAAGCAAATGGATTCCAAATGGGCGTGAACTGCTCTATGTGCGGTGATATCATCTAGTTTCTACAAATTGATCCCAAGGGGTTGGCATCTAGTAGTAGTTTTAACCCTGAGGGGTTCGCAGAGAGGTCAGGACCATGGTTCCTCTCTCTTCCGGAGCTAGAGATTTTGATATCAACCCCGATTCCCCCTTCTTCAGGAATCAAAGATTGGGTCAACTAGTGCTACCACCTTGGGGTCACAGGGGTGTTTACCCGGCTTCCCTCTGAGCCCCGGAAGGATTAGTCTAACCTTGGGGCCACAAGGGTGTTTAATCATCTAGTTTCGCATGGATTATTTCCGTGATCGCAAAAGGTTGAAAGAAAATAAATGGGGCAATTTGGTCTTCTTAACTATATATTTGATTAGTGCATCCACATTACTACCCTGTAACGGTCTGGCCACATGAAACCATTTTTATCTTTTAATTTTATTAACCCCTTGATTGCGACAACAAAAGCCTGTAATGCGAACTGGTTACTTAATTAACAGATTGGTAGATCTATAGTAAGGCATCTCCATTACCACAAGAATGATCGGTGATCTCCGATTGTTGCTTTGTTGGTTAGAGATCTGTGCAGCATGCGTGAATGCATCTGCTGAGTATAACCAGAGGGGATAATAATAATTTACCACACTCTCTTTTACATGTGAGAAACTAGGGTCTAGAGCTTTCATATCTTTGCTTTCTAGGGTTTCTTGGCAAAGCTCTTGGTTTGTCTTGTCTTTCATTGCTTTCTTAGATTTGATTTAGCATGAATGGCGTTCGCCCCAGAGAAGTAGATGCAACAAAGAACACAAGGGAACTGAAACTTGACCAAACCAAGAAGATAATGTGACTAATTTCCAAAATACTTGGTCAATGACATTCAAAGTTTGATCAGTTTGAGACCTATTGACCCAAATCTGCCATGCCAATATAATTCACCACCTTCATTGTACTTTCGTAACGCCGAATGATCAAACACAATAGTTGCACCTAGATGGCAATGATCACATACAAAAAAAAAAATGAGAAAGAAAATATCATTAACCATAATCATCTAAATCATTAAAACCTTATATCATCTTTCTGGAAAAAGTTTTAGGAATTACTATCATTAAATCTTGTGCGATAAGTTTAGTCTCATGCAAATTCGGTAACAAGTTACAAATAATATTCAATTTAAAAATTACATGAATTGTAAATCTACTTGTGTATTCATCAAAAAAGAAAAAGAAAAATACAAAATCCATTTTTTTTTTTTTGGTAATATTCAAAATTCACAATATAACATAAGAATGTTCACTTATAGACTTGGTGCAATCGCCTTACATGAGAAAATGACTTGTGAATTATCAAAATGCCCTTTGACAACAAAATATCATTATCATTGTGGGATCACGTAAATCAAGTAACGATAGTGGGCCACACTAAATAATACTGGACCCACATGATAATCTTTAGATCCAACTAATCTATCCATCTGTAGGACCCATTGGTGAAATATGTGAACAGTGAGTTTATAGAAGGTTACTAGGTTGGTTGTCATAAGTTCCATGCATATGGAGACACAGAACAGGTTGGAAAAGAGTGTCCTCTATGGTGGGTCTCATTTAAGTAAAAGCAAGATGCGCAAGATATTCGTTCAGTAGGTCGTAGACTTTTAGAGGACGTTTGCCTGTAATTGTTTACATATGTAAATGATTCCCATGCATAACGATTGTGTATCATCACATTTGGTTGCAATATGCATAAATGAGGTTCGAAAATGGTGTAAATAAGGCTATTTACACACCAAACTCTTCACTGTAAAAATCATTATCACACCTCTTGCAAAAGGCACCAATACAATTCTTAAATGGTGATTGCATGCTTGTGGACCCATCAAATTCCTTTAATTTTTTTTTCATTTCCATGGGGCCCCATATTTGTAATCAAAACTATTCAATTTGTTTATTAAAGGACTAATAAACCCCAACATCTTGAAGCTTATTATTTTAAATCTTCATAGATTTTGAGTAAATTGTGAAAAAGTTCCAATCTATAGATCTAATTTTCTACACTTCTTTGGCCCCAATTTATTATCAAGATTGTTCAATATTATTGCATTAATGGTAAATAAAACAACGTTTAATTTCATATCTTAATTCTTCATGTATTTTGAGAAATTTATGAAAAATTCCAAAAGAAAAGTCAAAATAAATATAAATTCATTGGACATTTACTCATGAAAATGGTTTGCAACATTTGCATGTATACCATTTACATATATAAAATCCATTTTCTTAACATGTGAAAAAGGCAAACGACCCCTTAAGTTGAGATCGTGAATATTAACTTTTCATGTTGAGGTAACTCAAGGAAATCATTGGCCTTCAACTCCAAGAGTATAGCTTTAGGTGCGTTTGTGCAACGAATAAATCCACAAGAGAGAAACTAGTTCTAAATTTCCGTACAACCTCTCTCTCTCTCTTTAAATTGTTTGGTGCAACACATTTTTCATGTGGAAAAGGAAAGAAATGAACTAATTTTCCTCATTTGGAGGATTTTGTTTTCCTCTCTCTCTCTGTGAAATGGAAATCCAGTTGAGAGTGAAATCCTCTCATGACACAAATGCACTCTTAGGGCATGTTTGGAAAAAATCCTCTCAAAGGAATCCATGCCGGTTTTCTATGCTATCGTGTAAAACCCATGTCTGGGTTCAATATGGAGAGAGGATTTCCAAAATTCAAAATCTTCGGTTCAACCCCCCTTGGAAATCCTTTTTTTTTTTTTTTTGAATGGCTACTTGTATTAATGAAAGCAATCAGTTCAAGAGATGAGTACTCACAAGCAAACAAGAACACACAAAACAAAAAGGCCCAAAAGGCCTAAGGTCTAGCACATGAAGAGGCTATTATCTCCTTCCGGTGGAAGATTATCTGATCTATGGAGTAATCTCTAAAAAAAGCCAGGCTAACAGACACCCAGGGGGCAACTAAGATACTGAGCCCGGCCTAACAGACAAAAGGCCTATGGTCTAGCACATGAAATTGTGGTCTCTTTCAGAGTCATTTGACCATCTGACTCACTGACCTATTGAACTGAGTTGGGGCAATTCGACCATTACCTAGATATATATACGTGGACCATAAATCAACGGAAAATGCTGCCTTTTATAGGTTATATTGCACAGGCTTTGCTGATAGTAAGATTTTAATGAAACTGTATTCTTATTCTTATCTATCATTAATAACCATCCATTTTTCAATATAAAACAAATTAGTTCTTAGCCATTCATTATGTAGGGCAGTGATGATGGTCTTGATATATAGACCAACCATTGTATTGAGATTTCATAAAACACTCTAGTACCTTACATTGCACTGGTTTGCCATTGAACATGTCCTAATTAAGAAGTCATTTGGCGGGTACTGTGATTCTTCTATTACCCTTATAGTTGTCAATTCAATAGAACCCCAAAAGTGTTCTCTCTTGTTTATTGCTAGTTTCTAGAACTAGGCATTTCTATTGAAAGATAGCATGACTTGCTCAAAGGTTTTCCATACCAAGGAGGAGTTCTCATTGAGAAATTTAAAAAGAAAGATCAGTTAGAAATTGACCATCTTTTCTTTACAAGCCATGGAACTTAAAAAGGGAAACCTCCTTGAAGTTTCTTTGCTATCTCATAAGAAATGTGTCTGAGAGGTCGGACAATGCAAACCAAAGTAATTTGATCTCCTACCAGATTCTACCTTGTTATGGGGCCCACATGAAATGCATCTATTTTAAGAGAGTAGTCAATTTTTTTAAGGGAATTAAGGAAGGGGTGGAATTATATATCACTTCGATAAGATAATCCTCACTCTCTATTTTAAGTCCCAAAATTTAAGGGGAGAATGAATGAATGAATGGTGTTGATGGCTGCCAACTGTTAAAACCAAAATCTTAAATTTTACAAAATTTAAGAGTTTGGTTTTAATAGTTGACAGCATAAACAGCATTCATTCATTCTCCCATTGTCCACAGCCTCTGCAATGATTCCTTTTTAACAGTGGGCATCCATCAACACCATTCATTCATTCCCCCCTTAAATTTTGGGACTCCAAAATAGAGGGTGAGGATTATCTTATCAAAGTAATATATAATTCATCCCTTACTCAATTCCCGAAAAAAACTGCCTACTCTCTTGAAATAGAAGCATTTCATGTGGGCCCATAACAAGGTAAAATCTGACAGAAGGCCAAATTACTTTGGTTTGCATTGTTAAACCTCTCGAACACATTTCTTATGCAATGAAATGGCAAAGAACCTTCAAGGAGGTTTCCCTTTTTAAGGTCCAATGGCTTATAAAGAAAAGATGGTCAATTTCTCACCCATCTTTCTTTTTAAATTTGTTCAATGGATGGTCTACATCTCAAGACCATCATCACTGCCCTACACAATGAATGGCTAAGAACTAATTTGTTTTATATTGAAAAATGGATGGTTATTAACGATAGATAAGAATAAGAATACAGTTTCATTCAAATCTTACTAAAGAATAAGAATACAATTTCATTCAAATCTTACTAACGGCAAAGCCTGTGCAATATAACCTATAAAAAGGCAGCTTTCCGTTGATTCATGGTCCAGGTATATATCTAGGTAATGGTCGAATTGTCCTGACTCAGTGAAGCAACTCAGTTCAATAGGTCAGTGAGTCAGAGGGTCAAATGACTCTGAAAGAGATGGCAACAGATCAAAATCATGACGAAACTCCATTTTTCCCATCTTCAAAAAGTTCCTTTTTCATTAAATTTCTTACTTCTCCACTGAATCCCACTAGAATCAACAAGAGCAAGAAAATTATAATGTTTTTATATTAGTGAAATCACAAAAGGGCAGATATGGTTCTCAAGAACTTGTGTAGAAAGTAAAAAAGCAGAACAAAAATCAAGAAAAATCACAGTACAGAAATAACAAAGCATAAATAGATCACATTCCCACAAAAGAAAAGAGGCAAGAAATATGCAAAATGGGAAAAAAAATGAAAATACAACAAAAACGCTAACCTGATTTGCAATGAATGACTCGACAAGAGAGAGAGAGGAACGGTGGAGCGGGATGGTACAGCCTGACGGTGGGAAGATGGCTGAGGTCTACCGGTGCTGCAGGAGGGCTGGAGATGACCTTTGGGTCTCTGATCCTTGCTGAGAGAGGGAGATGAGTGAGACTACAGTTGCAGCAAAGCGGAGCCCGGCACCTCTGGTTGGGTTGGAGCAGGTCCGATCACCTCTGATCATAATAGGTCCGGTAGCCTCCCCTGATAGCAACAGTAACAAAGACAATTGGAGACAAGAGGGTTTCGTAATCGGGAAAGGTCGGGGGCTTTTGATTCTGCGCAGAAAATGGGGCTTACATACCCCTTTTAAAAACCAATGATTTATGGGGTTCGAAGGGGGTGGTCAAACCGAAGATATCGTCTCTACCATAGATTTTGGATTTTGGAAATCCTCTCTCCATGTTCCACCCAAACATGGGTTTTCCACGATAGCACAGAAAACCGGCATTGATTCCTCTCAGAGGATTTTTTTTTCCAAACATGCCCTTAAAGTCTTTCCCCCTCTTCCCAGATGGGTTAGAAACTGTCCAGCCATTCCTGATATAACTGTGATAAAAGAACCATGCCAACCCAAATTGATCAATAAAGTGGAGATGGAGATGATGCATGCGCAAATTAGCTGACATAAATCTTGTGCTGAGGAGCCAAATGCTGCACTTTTATAGAGCAACTGCTTGTTAAATCTGTATGGATGATGTTCTCAAGAATTCGAAGGAAAAGGGCTTTTAACAAAGGAGAGTACAAAAGGTTCAGGTTCTCTAAGCTTTTTCCAGCCAAAATAATGGACATGTGGGATGTTTGTGGGGCTCACTAACCGCATCAAATATGAGATGCATCAGATTAGTTATATCCATCCAAAATCAAATAGATTGGACAGTTTTCTGATCTAAAACAATAAAATGAGCTATCAATAGATAAGGGAAGGGAGGTCAACTTTAATCATCCATTTGATGGCCTTAGATCATATGCTTAGCAATGTCCATTGAATGAGTTTTGATAAATAGCTGATCAAGTCCTCTTCTTATATGTTGAGCCATGCCCCATTTCCTCAAATGAAAAAATTGTAAAGAACTTAACAGGGAAGCTTTGAGGTGTGGAGCGAAAGCTCAAGGACGAAAACATAGAGAAGACCATAAATTTTTACTGTATTGAGTAAACATGACTTGAAACCACACTTTGTGGTCGCAAGAATGAGCATCTTCCAATTAAGCTACAGGCTCTTGCACAAAGGGACCACAAATTTCCTATAATAAAGGGTGTGCAAACAAATGATCCTTCCTGTGTCCACCTTTCCACCTTTCATACTTCACTCATACCTCCTTCGACTGAAGCACACTGCCTATGAATTCCAAGGATTTCAATACTCTTTATACAAAAAGGCCCTAAAGTATTTTCATGCATTTAGGACCAAAAGCAAGCAAAGCAAATCACTTTTTAATGTACACAACTGTAACGATTAAATGGCCAGACACATTTATACTTTTACCTGCATAATTTTACATAAACCAAAGCTAATGTAGCCCTTTTGCTGCTGCCTCAGATTTTTAGCATTGAAGTAGGATAAAGAACCTTGTAGAAGCTGTCGCATTTGATAACATGGTCGCACTTGCATCCAAAAGAAGCAACTTTCTTGTGTTTATGTCAACAACTCTAGATGGTTTTTAAGAGGTCAGTGATGTTCTAACTTCCTTAATTGCACATGGTGTTGTTAAATGTTGTTGAGTGCTTCAGTACTTACAATTCCTTGCTCCCGTTCCCTGGTAAAATTCATTGAGCCGGACTGAATGATGCCTCATTATATCTGCTTTCACTGCAAAAGAATAGAGTGAAGATTTAGATCAAGATGACCCACATTAAACAGGTTTTTCCATGTAAAAACAGCAGGAAGATCAACCAGCCACTAATTTCTAAGAATAGAGCGAAGATTTGGAGGGAAAGAAACCGCTCATTTATTTTGCTAAAAAGTGGATTAATGGATGATAAATATATTATCCTCCACTGTGTCCCAGCGTACGCTGCCACACATAAGAGGAAAAGATGACTGCAGAATGAGAGATAATTGATTCGATGGTATGCATCTTTGCAAGAATTTCTCATACTTCTTTATCCTGTGCTTCCCCACTTCCTTCAAGGCCCGTTTGGTAATTTTCATGTAAAATAAAGTGTAGTAATTAGTAAAGCATCAAATCAGGAGAGAATAAAATAAAATATGGTTATGATGATATTTTGTTTTTAGTTGTTTGGTATGGACTCGTTTTGACTTACTGTATAGAAAAGTGGAGCTTTTTTGCCTTTTAGTATGGAGGGAATTTTGAATTAAAGTGCTATTGATGTGACCCCTTGTTTGAAAAATGGAGGCTTTACTTGACTTTTACTAATCTAGTAAAGTGACAAACAGGCCCTTAGGTCCATGAAGCCCAAATGATCAAACCTTATCTAACACTTCTATTTTAAGGGTGTGCAGAAGGTAACAGAATTACAAATAGTTAAGAAATTTGTGCAGAAAGTATGGTCACCTGCAATGCTTCTAATGTGTGTCACAAACATGGAAGCAAAGGTATTGGAATTTCCCATTTTTCTGTATTCTTCAACCATGAATCATTATGAGCACTAATTATACATATTGAAAAAATTCAGAAAACATGTCCCAGACAATGTAATTTTGCATTACCACCCCTCAAGCACACATCAAAACAAACTACCATCCATTCTGCCACAGAATTCTGATAATTTGTGATATATGTCGCATACACCAACCTAATTCCAAGGAGTATGTATTCTTGAAAAGTGATGGTGAAACAACTCAAAATCCCATGTTTGGCTTGAACAGATAGTTAACTGTTCTGCTATATGCTTCCAATGGGTATCATGGAACAGAAATTGAAAAGCATGGTTCGTGGGATAAAATTTTTATGTCTTCACCAACCATTACACTATCTATATTAAAGCCGACAATTTTGAAGTTAATTTTGACCATAAATTCTGATTTTGACTGGTAGCTATATCCACTCTTTATAACTGAAGGACATTCTCCCCCACTTCCAATATGCAACCACTCAAGTCCTCTTCCCACTTTTCACTCTTCTCAACAAGTTCATTTCCATCCCAAATCTCATTTACTCTCCACATATTCTCCTATTTCCTTTCCACCCCACTTCACTTACCCAATTTTTACTCCACAGATTTTTGGTTTAAAAAAAGAGGTACCATCATAATCTTCTCTTCCTTTATTCCCTGTTTAAAATCTCGTGCTCTATTTACACTAAATCATTGCCAATAAGTGTTTGAGGATGATTTTACGTGATCTGAATTTCTTTTTAATTGATCTTTGTTGCTACAAACTTTATTGGTAAACATGCCCATCCTTATCAAGGGTTTTTGTGCTAGATAATCATTATGACAACAGATTATAGACTATAAATTGGGACAGAAAATTCCAGAAGCATAACACCCCAGATGTAATTTTGAATTACCATTTACTACACCTCAGGCACACTACAAAACAAACTAACATACATTCTGAAACAAGATTCCAACAAATTCCAATATATGACTGCACTTAAACAATGTCCTTCAAGATGAAAAAGAAAAGATATAGGGCAAAAAAAGATGACAAAAAACTTAGGACACCATTCCCAAATTTTCACACACTAATAAAATCAAGACATAGGAGTTCAACCATTGAGGGACTTTGTGCGTGTGTGTCCACCATCCAGCCACACACAAAAAAGGAAAAAAAAAAAAAAGGGTCCATCTTTATTTTTGTCATAGAAAGTGAGATCACAGCATTCAGAAAATAAAGCCGTAAAATGGAGATCACAAATTCACAATACGCGCAAAGTTGAAGATGAGAATCATATACAAATATATGTTACATAGAAAAATTGCATGCAAACAAAACAACAACAGCAACAATGAAAGAGGAGAACAGAAGCCAATAGATCAGTAATATGGGTGACTTCTGTCATGATAGAAAATATATTAGTATTATACTAAAGATTTGTGCCATTAAGAATGCACGGGAAAAAAGGGAAAAAACTTACATCTATTTTCTAGAAGTGATAATTAAATGTCACTGGTTGCAAGTTCTTGCCACCAAAGTTAACCTCGCCCTACAAAATATTTCAGGAAAACAGTTACTTCAGATCGTAAAATACTACAAGAAAACAAAATCTAAAAAGAGTATGAGTTTCAAACCATTAATTGCAAGCTCTCTTCTATATCATCTTGCTCGAGTTGGGTTGACTGTACACTTTTAACTTGATTCTATAATAAACAAACAAATACACTGTAAGCAGGTATGAACTATGAACCCAAAGTAGTACGAAAGTGTGGAACTAACTTAAAATAGAAGTAAACCAACCAAGAAGCTTATACTAATTTTTGTTAATTACCTCCTCGCATGTAACTCTAGTATGCCCTGGCTTTTTGCATATGCTACAATTTTTAGCCCTTGTCTTGCCTCTTAGCGTTTCCAAATGAGATTTAAATCTTTTTGTCTTCAGAGGGCCTCCTTCTGCTTCTAGTTCAAGATCAAGAATTTTGCTCATGCAATTCGTTTCATTACTTTCACCAGCCTTGCAAGTGTTAACAAATGTAGAAATCTGTGGACTGCGCTCGCTGAGAAGATTAGGACTTGCACTGGCACTCAAATCAATGTTAGGACAACCTCCCATGTGACGAAGCTTATTTGTTGCTTCAGAAAGTGCTTGAACTGCAAAAAGGTACCTTTCTGTAGTTGTTGCTGCTTCATCTGCAAATTGAATGAATCGATGCCATAGATCATTAAAGCGATCCACCGCATTATTAACTTGAGCTTGTTCGCGATCACCATGTAAAGCATGAACACGCTTAAAATCCTTTCTCCAACGTTGCAACATGTAACATGATGGAATTTGAGTGACCTCAACGGCGTAGAGAACGGATAAAGCATGATTACAAAGAATGCCTTGAAATTCAAACATACAACATATACAAGAAACTTTTATCTCCAATGCATCAAATGTTACTTCATATTCTTTTCTCTCAACAACACCATTTTCTTTAGTTATCATGTCCTTCACCGCATATGTCGTTATTGCACCATCCACATCTTTAATTGTAATAACACAATTACCAATGCACAATACCTCACTTTGGAACTTTTGAAATATTTCTCTCGTATAGAAAGATGCACCTTGAACTTCAAAACAATGGTTTATTCTCAAAATAGGATTTGAGTGAACATCGGCAAAGTCTGCTTCAATTTCCTTTTGGTAGTGATCCTGTAATGCTCTATCATGTTGTTCAAGGAACTCCGACAATGTGCTTTTCTGATGCACATACCCATCAAAATAATGATCAACATCATCACTTCGGTAGGTAGTTTGCATCCCTGCAAAAAAGGTGCCTTTTAAATATGCTGGGACCCATAGCTCACGTACTTCATATAATGATTTTAACCATTCATTTTTCTCTAAACTATACTTCTTGATCATGTCATTCCAGTCCCTTACAAAATCTTCAACTTTGAAGGAATCGTAAACACATTTGCTCATCACTGACATCACCTCTGCTTTGTTCAGCATCCCACTAAACATTTCATTTCTTCTCTTCATTATATGTGAAAGACAAAGACGATAACGGATTTCTGGGAACACCATTTTAACTGCTGCTTGTATGGAAGGGCTCTGATCGGTAATTATTGAAATTGGAGGCCATCCCATTGCTTTCAGCCAGGTTTGGAACAGCCAAGTAAATGTCTCAGTTGCCTCATTTGCGAGCAATCCACAACCCAACAACACAGATTGACCATGATGATTCACACCAACAAACAAAGCCAATGGCATATTATACTTATTAGTTAGGTATGTAGTATCGAACGTTATTACATCACCAAAGTAATTGTAAGATGCTCTACACCTGCCATCGACCCAAAAAACATTCAAGTGTCCATCCTTATTAACTTCCATTTGATAGAATAGAGAAGGATTCTCACTACTTCTTTCAGCAAAATGTTTTTGAATTGCATTCACATCTCCATCGATGAAGTTTTTAACTTCCTTTTGCCTATCATTTAATTTGTCCATGCCCTCAGTTTCGACAGACAACTGTTTCACTTTGGACCTTTGTATCATTGTCTTGTGAGCTCTAGCAATCTTTCGTTGATCCGATATTCTTTTTGCACGGATCAAATCAGGTAACAATGGACCAACATCATGGTTGTGCTCTGTTGCAACAAAATAACAAATCCACATGCAGTCATTACGCCCTTTTCGCTTGATCCTCATCTCAGCTTTGCAACCTACTCGACAATTGGGCCTTGGATTTTCAACATGTTGCATTTCCCTCTTAAACCCTTCTCTTTCACATGCAAATGTGATATACCATAGTTGTCTTTTACCACCAATAACTCTACAATGAGAGTTGTGTACTTTAGTGCCAAATCCAACACTCTTTGCATATAGACGGTAGAACTTTTGAGCTTCTTCATGCGATTGGAACTCCATTCCCACGTAAGGAGCTAGACTCTTATTATCTTCAGAAGCCATAAGGTGAGCAACATTTCCTTCATCCTCTCCAGTTGAGCTAATGGCACCACAATTTGATATGGTGGCCTCGTCCATCATGAAAAAGCATTTGTTCACTTTCTCAAGATTATAGCAGGGTCTTTCACCGTGAATTCTGCAGAGTCCATAAACAATGCCTTGTTTCAGCCACACAAGCAAGAGCATAAATGTCATTGAAGATATTAGGAGTTGAAATCAAATATAAGATACGAAATTGATTCATATAGGTGTTGCTTTTAGATTATGATGCACGGATACTTCAAAATGGGCAATGTATCATGTCGTATCATATCCGATACTTCACTTTGTATGTGTAAAATCCGTGTCACTGGCATGTCCTTGCCGTATCTGTGCATCATAGCTTTTAGACATTCATTCACTTGCATCCTTCAAAGCATACTCATAACCATTGCTATTAAAATCCCACAATTAATAATTCAATCCTGATTTGTATCAAATCCCAGGGAAAAAGATTTGTATCCAAACAACTAATCTCATTTAGAAGTAAATCTTAGGGTGCATGAATGAAATTTTCAATCTGATACTTGCGTCATCGATTCTTATGGTTCAGACGATTTGTATGGGTGGAAATAACCACAGCCAAATGGCTAATATTACTAATTTTTTTTACTTTTCTATTTTTTAGTATTTATGTTTCTAAAAGGTTACCAAGTGACTAAACGGAACCTCTTAAGATTTTTTATTTTTTCTAGTTTTCTTTAACTATTTCTTCTTTATGAATCACTTCTTTACCTTAAGGAGTCATCTTAATCATATAATGTTGATGATTTGGATTTTATTTTTATTTCTAATAAAAAGATAACAAAAAAATCCAATTTGTTATTTTCCTAATAACACTGATATCTTGAACATATTTAACTATCCACAATATACCATTTATGATATATCAGTATTTGTCAATGAAGTCTTCATGTAATTGTATCATATTATTATCATGAATAACTATTTTTTTCTTTTAAATTTTCATTTTTTAAAAATCAAAATCCTACAATTTGCGATATGATTCATGATAGGATTCAACCCCATGAACGATTTGCGTTTTGAATTTCAGAGCAATGCTCATAATAATTGAATCTGCATCATGAATATGTAACTATTGTTCTTTTAACACCTAATGTTTCAAGCATTTAATGTCTAGTTAAAATGCATGGAGAAATTACAGTTATTTAGGTTTTGAGTGCCACAGGGTTGCATGATACGTAATTACTAAACTTTTGAGCCCTTAAGATCAAGGGTTAGTATCTTCTACTAGTGCTGATTTTTACCCAACGCTACTCCAATATGAGACCTTCTCATCCTCTCTACTACTGCGTGTTGGCATGCATCGAGGTGATCCCCATTTACACTTTGATATTTGCAATTGGTTTGTGCACGAAAATTCCTCTGTACATACATATATTACATATGATTAAGCTATGTCATGTGCTCATTACATCTAAATGTCATTACAATCTGAGTCATACAGTGAGCATAATAATTTACAAATTGTTGGACTTCATCATACAAAAGGAAGGTAACTACTTACAAGTAATTTATAGCAAGCAAGGATCACATCTCCAACATTGCCACATTACTGCTGATGACAGACTTGCATAAGTTCCACTCATGTGTATGTAAGGGAGATAGTGGCCAGTGATGAGGTTAGCGCTAGGCCAGCCTTATTTTAAAGCCTGAAATATAAGCAACTAGGGCCATCAATCAAACTGGTGTTTTGGGCTTCACTTATATACAATCTGGTGCACAGAGAAGGTTAGATCATTAAAGCATATAAGAAAGCCTAGCTGCTATGAGATTTATACAAATTTAAATACAGATCAGTATAGAGGGCCTAACTTGACTTAGCTTACAAGTTTTAAAATAAAAACTAGGCCAGGACTTCTTTCTAGATGGGTTTTTTTAAAGGCTCAGTCCTGACCCATGGCCCTAAAAATTCAGGAGGGTCATCCCTGTCCATTAGCAGCCATGTATCCCATGGTAATAAGATGCTCCAGAAGTCAAATCACACAGCCATACTACTGATTTTCAGAGAAGCAGTTAAAAAAAATAAAAATCATCAAATCATCATTAAAGCCTTGCCCCAACTGTTGGTGATGCAGGCCCTAGGGTTAGGGCTTCCGGGGAAGTGTCGAAGCACAATATAAGAAAACCCAATTCTATTAATCAACTCTGAGAAATTCTTCTCTACAATGCCATATAAATAGGAAAAAGAAAACTTAGGCCCTGAGAAAACTAAATAAATTAGGACACTAAAGAAATTAGAAACCTATCCTAATTAAAGCTCTTAAATAAAATTAGAAAGCTAATGACTGGTAATTAGAGAAATAAAAATCCTAAATCAACGTGGGCCCGACATGTGGCTTAAGGTCTTTCCTGCATCAGTGAGGTCGGAAACATGAATTCTATTTCTAAGAATCCATGTTTGGGTTGCGACAAAATTTTACACTGGGTATCAACCTACCTAACGCAACCCTCCTTTATCCGGGCTTGGGAAAAACTTAACAACAAGCATGCTAATATTTCCTTGAGACATGAGTGATATCGATGCAAAACACAACAGGGTCGTAGGTCGATGCCTAAATCATAAAAAAACACTTTCTAGAAGATTCCAAATTAACTTTAAGTATTACAAAATGCAAGATTTGCTTACGATAGAGCTGTGTATGGAACTAGTTGTACAGAAAATTGAACATTTGAGTAAACAGGAAAATGAGAAAAAAAGGAACGAAAGAATTATTTCCGAGAACAAAATTTGTAGCAGTAGTTCCACAAGCAGCAATATCATGCCAAGATTTTCTACATAAATAAGAACAAGAGGCATCATGTGCAAGTTGTGTATTTAACTTTGAGAGAGAGAGAGCGGCAGAAGACCTCTATTCTATGATATCATGGGAATAAACTGACATTCCATGATATCATGGAATTATCTGGCATACAAATTTCATTAGAAAAAGGGAGGTGGGGGTGTTGGGTTGGGTTGGGTTGGGTTGGGTTGGGTTGGGGGGGGGGGCGGGGGGGGGCGGGGGCATCATGTGCAAGTTGTGTATTTAACTTTGAGAGAGAGAGAGAGAGCGGCAAAAGACCTCTATTCTGTGATATCATGGGAATAAACTGACATTCCATGATATCATGGAATTATCTGGCATACAAATTTCATTAAAAAAGGGAGGTGGGGGTGTTGGGTTGGGGAGTTTGAGGGGGGCGGGGGCGGGGGATGGGGGTGTGGCATTCCATTATAATGTGATTCCATGATATCATGAATGCCGGGTTATTCAATGATATCATAGAATAAAGGTCTTCTGTCGTCACTATGAAGTGTTTGGGCCCTCTGTTGTTTTTCTCAATTTTAAGGGTTTTTTTTCATAAAAATCCCTATTAAAAATGCTGTTCAAATTTATTTTTTATTTTTTATTTTTTATTTTTTGGCTCATTTGAGCTTCTAAGAGAACTAAGACAGTTAGCTCCATTTACGTAATTTCTATCTGAAACGTACAACTAGGTTTATCAATTACATCTACTTCACAGCAGTAAATTTCTCTGCCTTTTTCCAAATTAATACAATGTATTACAAAAAAATAAAAAAAATAAATCAAGCGCAATAAGAGAAAATATCAATGAAACTCAACATCCATTATTTATCATAAATGATAAATAAATTGTTCTAAGTTGCTGAGTTTTGAGTGTTTAGTGTTAACCATTATCACACAGCAAATCCAAATCTGGTATTTTCCATCCAATGAATAGATGTGATGTTCTGAAAAAAAAATATTGTTAAAGATTTACTGTATCAACAGCTAGATTAGATACTAATTAATTACATATCTTGTTTACCAAAAAAAAATTAATTACATATCTTCATAATGAAATGACCGAACAGAGATCCAAAGAGCCTCAGAAAAGCCAACATCACAACCATGTTTTAATATTTAATTCCGAATGGCTTAGGGAAGGCAATCAAAATCTCCCCACTACTATTTCGAAGAAACCACCAATACTAGCCGGCCATGGCTTCCCGCACAGTCCACATCATATTTCAAAAATTGATTCAAGGGAGAAGTTAAAGACACGTTTATTCTTTTCCTTGATTGAAAAATCCCCAAGTAAACCTCCCAATTATGAAGAATATTATCTAGCCAATTTACCAGTTTTCAAATTGACTAATAACAATATCCTCTAAACACAACATTGAACTTTTAAAGATCCTCTAGTTCCTCTTATCAAATATCCCAAAGAATGGCAAAATGAACAAACCTCAACCACAACCATCAAAAGAAGCCATTGTACAAACCTCGGCCATACTCCCATGGAAACAGGAAAACTCGAAGAGATACCGCACCACTTTGTAAGAAAATGACTCCAAATAGCAAATGTAAACCCACAATGAATAAATAGATGACTGATTGTATCCCTCCACTCTCCACAAAAAGAGTATGTCTTGGAGATCACCTCTAAAGTGAGCCCCTTCCTTCTAAGATTATCCACTACAACACCTTACCAACCATAGACAAACAACAAAACGCCTCCACTCTAGGAGACAAGCCCAGCCATAAGGGAGAGCAAGGAGAGGCAACATAACATCACTAATCAAAGACAATGTTGAATTGCAAGACTTTAAAAAGAACTTCCTAGAAGTACATGGCTTCCATATACAAACATCATCATCTTCCCAACAAATAAATTCGTCAGAAAGCAAACTAAACAATGACACATACTTGAACTCCTAAGGTAGAACTCTTCGTACAGACACATCTGAAGAAACATTAAGACCCTCCGACATAGCATTCTTTGATATAGGACTGTTTATTAGACACTATCCTAAACAAACTAAAAGAAACACAAAAGAAACAAACAAGGTCGCATCCCCGCCCAATTATCTGACAAAAAAGACTTTATTTCCAAACCCAACTTCAAAACCTACCCTTTTATTATGGACTTCCTCAGCACCCCCTTCCCACTTTTCCTCACAAATAAAGACATCAGAAAGCAAACTAAACAATGACATGTAATCAGACTCCTCTGACAGACACATTAATACCCTAACACAGCAATCTTGGATGGAAGACTCTTTCTTAGACACCATCGTAAACAACCCAAGGAAAGGCACACACAAAAAAGAAAAATGGTTCCAACCCCACCCAATCATTAGACAAAGAACAAACATTATTTCCCTACCCAACTTGAAAACCCACCCATTTATTGAATGCTTACTCTCACCCAGCCAATCCCCTGATCCCCCGCACCCAGCTTACTCTCATCCAGCCAATACCCTGATCCCCCACACCCAGCTTACTCTCACCCAGCCAATCCCCTGATCCCTGGCGCCCACAACCCACCCCCCATCCCCACCCCTACCCCTTTCCCCCTTCCTCTTCTCTTCTTCCTTAAAAATAAAGACGTTAGAAAGCAGACTAAATAATGGCACATACTCGAACACCTCTGACATAGGACTCTTCATTCAGATACATTGCAAGACACATTAAGACCCTCACCAACATAGCAATCTTTGATGGAAGACTATTAGACACCATCCTATAAAACCCAGTGGAAAAAAAGGATTCCACTCCAACCCAATCCTCAAACAAAAAACAAAAAACAAAATTTATTTTCAAACTTGAAGAATTCCTCTGACCTTGTTATCAAAAAATATAATAATAATAAAAAATCCTCTGACGCTGACCCACCTCCTCCCCCTTTAAGACGTCACAGAGTAAACTAAATAACACATACTCAGAAGCTTCCTACAGACACATTGATGATAATTCCGGTCAAACAAATTGAGCAAAATTTCGGTATCCTTGGTGATACCTATTGTTCTTCTTATATAGAGTAATATCCTATCTAATGAGGTTGCAGGTGTTATTACAATGCTATAGACTAGGTAATAGTGATGTATAATGGGAAAGTTACAACAAACAATACAAGCTCTCTTTGGACTAGTCCATGAATCTCTTAGGCCCAAAGCTCAGGCCCATGGCCCATTTAGTTTATACGTGTCTCCTCACACCCCTCCCCCTATGCCCACAACATGCTGTCGAAAGCATCAAGAGCTTGGAAAGGAGTTTAGCAAGCCTTTATGCTGATTGTGACTTGGTAAAGTAGACAGCTTAATCAGAATGTTGCAAAGCCAAACATGTTGTCAAATAAAAAGGAAATCAATTTCAATGTGTTTGGTGCGCTCATGGAAAACATCATTGTGGGCAATATCGATCGAACTTTTGTTGTCACAGTAGAGAGGTTGGGCTGTGAGGGGTGGATGCTCATGTCAGGTAAACAACATCGAAACCAAACAATTTCAAATGTGGTATGAGTGAGCATGGCATTCAACTTCAACAGAGAAGCGAGAGAGAACAGACTGTTTCTTACTTTTCTAAGAGAGAAGAGAGTTGCCAGTGAAGATACAATTTCTAGTAGTGGTAGTGGATCTATGATCATTAATGTCACCGGCCATATCAAAGTCAGAGTAAATAATGAGTATGAGAGAACTTGAAGAGGAGAGGATCACACCTTGCGTCATTATGCGATGAAGCTAGCAAAGGATACGCAACATGGCTGCCTAATGAATTGTGGTAGGACAACAAATTGACTGACCACATAAACTACAAATGCAATGTCCGGGTGAGTAATAGTGGGGTAGACCAGACTTCCAACAACTTGACGATAAAGAGTCGGGAAAGGGAGGAAAGTTCCATCATGATGCAGCATAGACCTCATGGCCACATGTGTCGGGCCTACGTAGACTTAAGAATTTATTTTTATGTCATTAGTTTCTTCAAATATTGTAATAACGATTAGGTTTCCATTTTATTTAGTTTCCTCAATTACTTAGATTTCGTAGGCCCTAAGTTATCTTTCTTATTTACATGGCATTGTAGTAAAGAATTATTCAGAGTTTATTAATGAAATTGGGTTTTCCCATTGAGGCGCGTCCTCATTTATCGTCTCTCCAATTGATGCAGGCCCTAGGGGTTAGGGCTTGCATGAAGTGCTCAAAGCACAATGGGTGCCGAAGCGCATGTCAGGAAGTGTTCAAAGCACAATGGGTGCTGAAGCACGTGTCCAAAGACACAATAAATCTCAGTAGAGACGATAAACAAGGACGCACCTCAATGGGAAAACCCAATTTCATTATTCAACTCTGAATAATTCTTTACTATAATGCCATATAAATAAGAAAGATAACTTAGGGCCTAAGACATCTAATTAATCTAGGAAACTAAATAAAATGGAACCTAATCCTAAGTACAATATTTGAATAAACTAATGATAAAAATAAATAATTAAATCTACGTAGGCCCTACACATGTGGCCATGAGGTCTATGCTGCATCACATCAGTATGCCTAACTTCAAATTTATCTCAAAGGTGCTGCAACTGATTTCGTGCCAATGAGGTAGCCCGAGAGAAAATATCTCGGATATACTTTTGTTGGGAAGATATGTAAGGACTCGAACCCAGATTATATATATTTGTAGGGATTCCTTGAAATCCAGCTGCAATTTGGTAAATTAGGAAAATGAGGATCAATAATTAGAGTTTCCTTAAATTTTCATCCCAAATTTATAAGTTGGGGCGCTTAGGTTAGTTAATGCAGTATAATATATTACATGCATTGAACATTTATAATTGATTTGGAAATAATGGCTCTATTGAGGGCTTAATTGTAATTTTACATAGTAGGTTTATGATGGTAATTTCCAAAAAATGTACATTGGTAGATTCCACTTGTAAAAGAATTATCTAATCAAATTAATACATATAAGAAGACATATATTAATGAAAATAATACGAGTACAACTAATATTGTGTGGTAGACCATATGAAGGAGACTCGTCATGAAGTGGGCCCATGCATAATTAAGAGGTGGGACCACTGTGTAGCAATTAGGATAGAAGTCGACCAAGTAAATTGTAGTAGTGGGTGTAGCACTCGATTGAGGCATAATTTCCAAATCAATTGTAAATATTCAATGCATGGCATATATTATAATGCATGACCTGACCTAAGTACCCTAACTTATTAATTTGGGATTGAAATTCAAGGAAACTCTAATTATTGATCCTTATAGCCTTAATTTATCAAATTGGGTCTGGATTTCATGGAATCCCTACAAATTTATATAATTTGGGTTTAGGTCCTTTTAAGAAGCTCATTTGGTGAGTATGCAACTTTAATGTTGAGGAAGTAGTGAAACAGGCCCAAATCTTTCATGTCAAATTGAGTATGAAGGAATTGCTTTACCCTTTGAATACCACAATGAGCACTGCCAGTAATGATCATGTCATCAACATATAGAGCAGTAAGAAACACCCAGACATTGTATTGTGATAGAATAAGAGGAATCAGAATTGCCTTGAGTGTAGTCAATGCTACAAATGGCTTCACAAAATCTAGTAACCCAACCCCAAGGGGCTTGTTTTAAGCCATAAAGGGCCCAACAAACATATCCAGAGGGATGATGTAGGTCAAAAGGAGGTTTCATATCAATTTCTTCTAATATAAACCATTCGAAGAAAGCATTTGTGACATCCATTTGAGTGGGCTGCCAATTCATAATAGCAGATGTAATAGGGAAAGCGCAAACCGTAGTCATCTTGGCAACAAGTGCGAAGGTTTTTTCTTAGTTGAAGAAATTAATTTGGGATTGAAATGCAAGGAAACTCTAATTATTGATCCTTATAGCCTTAATTTATCAAATTGGGTCTGGATTTCATGGAATCCCTACAAATTTATATAATTTGGGTTTAGGTCCTTTTAAGAAGCTCATTTGGTGAGTATGCAACTTTAATGTTGAGGAAGTAGTGAAAAAGGCCCAAATCTTTCATGTCAAATTGAGTATGAAGGAATTGCTTTACCCTTTGAATACCACAATGAGCACTGCCGGTAATGATCATGTCATCAACATATAGAGCAGTAAGAAACACCCAGACATTGTATTGCGATAGAATAAGAGGAATCCGAATTGCCTTGAGTGTAGCCAATGCTACAAATGGCTTCACAAAATCTAGTAACCCAACCCCAAGGGGCTTGTTTTAAGCCATAAAGGGCCCAACAAACATACCCAGAGGGATGATGTAGGTCAAAAGGAGGCTTCATATAAATTTCTTCTAATATAAACCATTCGAAGAAAGCATTTGTGACATCCATTTGAGTGGGCTGCCAATTCATAATAGCAGATGCAATAGGGAAAGTGATTGCTTTGATCATCATTCGAATGAATCCAATCATTTGATTGGTGAGGATTGAGGAAAGAACTGTGTTATGATAGAAGTAGCATTTAAAGAGATCCGTGATTGCCTCATTCTGAAGAAGGAGCATGCAAATAAACTTTGTGACATCTGAAGGAGACAGCTAAATGCCCATACAATGATTCTCTAACAAGACGATCCTATTGCAGACAGGTGGAAGAAAATTCTAGGGCATATATTCTGCAGTAAAGATCACTGAATAGTGATGGATGAACTAATAGAAGCAGACAATCCAGAAGATGAAGATGAAGCAGATCATAGTTACCGGATTCGCTGATATGGTTGTCGAATCACAAACAGTTCGATTCGAACAATTTGTGATTCAGTTCGCTGCAGTCCAGAAGTCTGAGATTATGCAATTAGTTTCAGTTTGGCAGAGGAAGACAATGTGCTTTGGTAAAAGTGAATGGGAATGAAATAGCAAATATGAGAGGCTACTTGTGTTGACCATGTAATGATGGAGAACATTTCACCTATACTAGAGAAAGGCACAGTGGTCCCATCACAATAATGAGGGTATGTCAGACTAACAATCAGTAAAAGATGAACCGATGTAAACATTACCAGCCATCCGATCAAAAGAAATGAAAATGAATGGTAAATGCCAAAGCATGAATGGTTGAAAATTGTTGCCTTTAATTGAATGGTCAAAAATGTGTGATGAGGCCTGTCTTTTATGTATTGCTAATCCATCATGGATTTTTTGGTACGATGAGACCACTGAGACACTTGTCAGTGCCACATGCCCCCCATCTCACTACACAAGTAACTTTCTATTAGCAAGGGATGTATGGAAGAAGTTTTCACTACTTCGATGGTGGTGGAATACTTCAATACTGCAGACAGCTGACTGGGATAAGTTTATCAGTTTGGGCCCCATCCAAAATCTAAATTACCCAATTGGGCCCCATCCAACCTCATTAGATCATACTAACCCCTTCATCTATGGCCGTCAAGCTTAATGATTTTTGAAGGTGTCTTTTTTTTTATTTCAATCCAACGGTGAATAATGGTTGGATAAGTGTTAAATTTGTGCTTGTGGCAATTCAAGGTGGGGCTAGTGTGCGAAGGTGGCAACTTGATCATAGGTGGGCCGGGTGAACAATAAATCATAGTTTTGATCCAAATATCTCTATGTATGTAGAATCAGATCTATGAATTCGCCAATTGCATCAAATTACATATTTGAATTATTGTAATGAATTCATCGAATTCAAATTTCAAATTAAGCAAATTGAAAAACAAATTAAATGGGGCTACCCCATTGAATTTTTGAATTGAGTCAAGTGTCGAACTAAAAACTATGAACTTGAATTCGAATAGACTGAACTGCGAATTGGGTAATTATGAAGCAGATCTATAATTATAGGTATATCACGATATCAAGCTTCAGCGAAACATATTAGATTGATTTAGCACAACTAATTTCATTATCGGAGACTATGAGCAGACACATGTCAGTCAACCAACAATTAGGTCATCACTTCATGCAAATTTAGTTAAAAAGAAGGAAGCAAATTTCAGATTGGATGGACATGTTGGGTGTATAGAAAGATCTGATTATTCAGTAATGGGTACAAACTAATTCAACCAAAGAAAAGAAGATCCAACCATCATTTGTACTCAGAATAAAAGATCCAACGAATTGAAATTGCAAATGTTTGTCAGTCTGTTTCACGATCAATCCAGAAGGAAAATGGCACCACCTAAAAACTCAAGGGCCAGTTCCCTCCAATGAGGAAATGATGCAGCCCTTGGATGTGAGGCCTACATAGGGTCCACGAAATCATAAATCAATTAGAAGTTTTAAGATTCTAAAATTCCATAAGTTAAAATTGAAAGGTTCTCTCCTAAAATTAAAATAAATAGAATTCCTTAATAAGGAGTTGTGATAAGACTTGCCAAAGTTTTGAAATCACAATACAAACTTAAGCTTCTAGGTTAGATCAAATTAGGAGTTTTAGTTCCACTTTTAGATAAGAAATCTATAGCTAGCGGGATTTGAGTTTTTTGAACTTTATATTACATCCTCAGTAAGAATTTCAGTTCGTAGAAATGGAAAATGTTTAATGCTTGTTTTATTTTTTATTTTGCATGTGAGCCTAGCAAAGTTGGTGGAAGAAACTAAATCTTGCTACAGAGATTGGCAAGGACCTTGATCGAGCTTGCATCAGTTCAAAATGTGGCTCCTTTCAATATCACCCAATCACCACTTTCAATGCCAGATCAATTTGGTAACACACTGTAGCAACCAATATTCACCGCACCAATAATCCACCATCATAATTAGAGTTTTAGAACTGAATAATCGCCCCCATGGTAAACAAAAAGGACAAGAGTCACGTACAACAAATAAGATAAAACATATATGATGTAAATAATAAGCAACCACCAACAACAAGAACAAGAGTCACGTACAACAAATAAGATAAAACATATATGATGTAAATAATAAGCAACCACCAACAACAAGAACAAGAGTCACGTACAACAAATAAGATAAAACATATATGATGTAAATAATAAGCAACCACCAACAACAAGAACAAGAGAAACTACGTGATTTACCACTATGGGCTACGTCCACAAGAAATTTTGCAATGCGAAATCCACTATATTAAGGGGACTTACAATCTATAGAAATACCTCATGAAAACCCAAAGAAATCCCATCTGCTCACCTTCTTTTCATACAACCACAACAGGCTACAAAACCCTCTCCCACTTCATGACCAAGACACACATAATATATTGGCGTAATCACCACTTGGCAATCTAATAGTTACAGCCCAGGAAAGAAAAAAAAAAAAAAAAAAAAAACTGTTTCCTCCACCTCTGTTCATTCTCACCTCTTCCCTTATACAGACCATTTAATCAAGCCTGAAAGTTTAGGTTGAACTCCACAGGGAGAGCACAAATGAGAGCTCCAGTATCATTAAACAATTCTTACCATCTTCTTATTCTCCACTCGAGATTCAATAACCCATCAATAAACCTAGAAAGACATGCCTTCGAAGGAAGAAGCCGAAATCCCTTTTCCCAAGAGAACCTTCACTTGATAGCATAAATCCCCTTTAAAGTTCCAAAAAGCGGGGAAGAATATACACGGGCTAGCTCAAAGCCCAACCCGCACCATAGAAACACCATGCTCGTTGTTCAACAAGGGTAAGAAACATTTAAAAACTAAGAAAACTAGACCAAAAGCAAGAACAACTACAGGCTTGAAATCAAGCTAGGCCTAGGAAAAATAACTTTAAATTTGTAAAACCAAAAGAATGTCTTAAATCTGTAAACCAAAAGAATGTCTTAAATCTGTATTGAAGCATGCCACTTTCATCTTCTTGGAAAGCAGAGTGCAACCCCTGGGGAAGAAGAGGAAAAGGTTTTAAAATACTTTCTAATGCAGAATGATGACCCAAGTGTGAGGCCAGCAAAGTAGTTTAGGAATTACTTTTAAAATTGCTTGTTATTTAGGATAGTTTCTAATTTAATCTCCTTCCTAGTTGATTAGGTTTCTTAGACATTAAGTTTGTTTTTCCTATTTATATTACATTATAGAGATGAAAATCTTAGACTTTGATTATTGAATAGAATTATTGTGGGTTTCTATCCCCGAGGTGCGTCCTTGTGTTGAAGTGTCTGTGGAGACGTGTTGAAGTGTCTCCGGACACGTGCTTCGGCACCCACACAAACTCTAACCATAGGGCCTGCATCACTTTCACCACCGAGGTCGAGACCATGAGCAGCAAACTTGTTGGCTAAAAGATTGCCTTCTGGAGGGATGTAGGAGATGCAACTATTAGGGAATTATGATAGTATGGAAAGTGTGCACTAAACAAGGCCCTTGATTTGATCATCGCAGTTACATCAACCAATAGGGGTCGTTTGTTTGCAACCATTTAGGTATGTAGATGATGCGTATGCGTGAATGTTACATACCATCACGTTTGTTTGCACTATTTTACACATCACGTATGTAAATCTCATGTGAAAATGTTGTGAAAATGTCCTCATTTTCGCACCTAATTTTTCACACCTTCATGGATGGTAAAAGGAATCCCATATGGAAATGGCGTGTAATGAAACCCCACTAAAAAGGTGCTCGGTACGGAGATCATTCGTTCCGTCATAGCTATCCTGGGTTCGAAACACATAAATCCCACTTGCTATCAATATTCCCTCTCTAACACAAAAACAAGACGTCTCCTCTTCCTTTTTATTCCGGAACGTCTCCTCTCTTTGGTGCTCCAAACCCTACTCGTGCCAAAGTATGTGTCACCTCTATCTTGCTCACCCCCATCTCTTTCTCCCCTTTCATGTCTCTCCCCCATTCTCTAATCTCTCTCTCATTATCTCTTTCTATGTAATCTTTAATGCATCTCTCTATCTCTATCTCTCTGATATTTTCTTTCTTAATGCATCTCTCTGTCTCAATCTCTCTGATATTTTCTTTCTCAAACTAGTTTTCGGTTTTAAATTAAGGCGAGCACAACCACACCCTTTCCATGTCCAAGGGTGGTGCAGCCCTTCCACTCAAGTCTTCTTAGGCGAAGAAGAAAGGATGAACTGTCATTGTGCCCTAGGGCTCTAAAATAAATCAAAATGACTAAACTGCCATTGGCAGGAAGAAACGGCAGGTAAAAAAATGGACGGTTTGGACCCTAGTCATAGTCCAATTTGGGGATAAAATAGAGTGCACGAACCTTGTGATCAAGTGCAGATGGAATGACAGAAGTCGAGGTTGGGGTTCGCCTTCTTCTCTTCTTCTCCCTCTTCCTAAATACTTTTCTCTCCTCCTCCAAGCAACAAAAAAATCAGGGATTGATAGTGTGATTGTGTTTGATATAATTATCAGCGGTAATTATCATTGGAAGGAGAAGAAATCATTCGTCCTTTTCTTTCCTCTATTCCTCTGTTTCAATGTGGTTGGTTTTTTATCCTCTTTTTTTTTTTTCTTTATGTCCAATGTAAGACTTCAAATAGTTGATCAATGAGAGATAGAAAACAGGTGGGGTTTTGCCTTTTCTTTGTTGTGGGTGGGGTGTTTTAGCCTGGAAATATGAGGAAATGATGGGAAACGTAGAGTTTTCCTGATTCTCTTTGGACCACTCTTGTGGATATAAATAAAAATGTTGCTTGAATTGAAGCAAAAAAAAAAAAATTATACTATGTTATGTTTCCATCGTTCATTATTTTTGTTGTTGTTGGTTCCATTCATTGCACTAAAATGGCTTTGAAATGGGCTTAGTTGTTTCTATAGAATTGATGTACATAGAATATTGGAATGTACGAGATTCTATCATATGATTTTTATAGTTAAAATTTTCAATCATATATTATTAATATCATGGATTTTGTATCTAATCAGCTTTTTTAATAACTCTTTATGCTATATAGAAATGGATAATGAAATATGCGGCGAAGATGTTGAATGCATTAATGTCAGTACATCTTCTGGAAAAAAAGTGGTGGGAGGGAAAAGAAGAATACCACATGGATGGAGTCTGCAGATGAATACTTAGATGATATATTGATAGAACAAATCAATCTCGGGCGAAAGGATAGAACTGGATGGACTACGGAAGGGTGGAGGGAAATTGAACGAAAGATGTAAGAAAAATATGGCAGGGAATGTGTTAAAGATAAAATCAGAAATCGCCTAAGAACATTAAAACATCATTACAATCATATCAAGACTCTCATGAGATTAAGTGGCTTTGGTCAGGATGACGTTACAAAAAGGGTTACTGCAAATGACCAAGTGTGGGATGATTATGTCACGGAGAGTAATTATAAATATATCTTAATATTATATTAAATATTGTTAACTCAATAATTGTTATATTATTTTGATCACATTTGTCTAATTCAGGCACACCCTGACTATGATTACTATCGAGGAAGAAGCGTGGTCGACTATGAAAAGTTTGTTGTTATATATGGAGATTCAATCGCTGATGGAACAGATGTGATGTTGACTAACCAACGTCCACCACATCCGATGGAAGCCCCCCCAGGGCATCCATCCATGATGTGGCGGCAGAATCAAGTAGCTCTGATAAGATGGATGAAGGTGTCTCTGAAGCACCACGCGTCAAAAAACGCTCAACTGGTAGTTCTCAATGCAATGTGCAGGATGAAACTAAAAGCGATTATGAACTTGCACATGCAATTAAGGATATAAACACTACTTTGATCTACCTTGCTGACAAGATGGCTCAATCAGGGCCAAGCCAAGCTGATACTATTGCTGCCATCGAAGAGTTGGATTTAGACCTTACTTTTGAAGTAACGGCTCTCAAGCTATTGAAGGATCCGCAAGTGGCTAGTCAATTTCTTGCATTTTCAACAAAGGATCGACGCCGTGCACAGCTCATGGCAGAGCTAAGTCGTTCTATTTAGGATCGTTGGTTTGCTAAGCTTGCCTTTTTTGTGGCATTGAGTTTACTTTTTATCATGGGACTCAATTTGCTTTTTTGTCATATTATAATTTGAAATGACTCTATGTTATTAGTGTCATTTCCTTTATGATGAATGTTATAATGTACTCATGTTGCCATTTTTCTTATTGTGATCCATGGATTATGTAGATTAATCATGTTGATATATAGTGTGGATTATTATGCTATGTTAGTTTTTCTATTCTAATATTTATCAATCAATTTTCTCGCAGTGCAAAAGTAATGGATATAAAGAAGAAGATTGTATTTTTACACACAGTAGCAATGACAGTGATTACAGTTTTACTTTGATGGGACCATCACTGTAAACAAAAGAGGATAAAAAAGAGGAAGCGAGTACATGAGTCGTCTCTGTCTGGCCACGAGTTTACTCAGTACCTCATTAGGAGTAATCCCCATAATTCCTATGATTTACTATGCATGCGGACTGATGTGTTTTTAGAATTATGTGATTTACTAAAGAGAGAAAGGCTACTACATGCGATTGAAAGAGTTTCTGTAGAAGAACAGGTTGCCATCTTTCTAGCTACTGTAGGTCATAGTCAAAGAAATCGAGTAATGCAAATTCAATTTCAACACTCGGGCCAAACAATTAGCAAGTATTTCAATGATGTTTAAGATGCGCTTTTATATATCTGCCCTGATTATGTAAAGCTTCCTAGACCAGAAGTGTCTACTCCACCTCAAATTGCACTCAATCCAGTATTTTACCCTTTTTTCAAGGTACATAAATAATTTATATTGTAGTATCTTTTACTCCCTATGATGAATGTTTAAATTGTTATTGATGAAAAATATTTTTGCTATATTGGGATAGGACTGCATTGGTGCCATTGATGGAACTTATGTTCCAGCATGGGTATCAATTAAAGATCAACAACGATATCAATATAGAAAAGCTTTTATTGCACAGAATGTAATGGCAATAGTTGGTTTTGACATTATGTTCCAATTTGTATGTACTAGTTTTGAAGGATCAGCCAACAATCAAAAAGTTTTATCTGATGTTCTACAAAATAGGGGACTCTACAATCTTCAAGTTCCCAAAGGTAAATATTTATTTCAAGATGTAAATTTGAAAGTTGTTATAATTTTTGAAAACTAGTTAAGCATGTTGCAATCTTCTGATAATTGTCATATTGAATCTTTATAGGAAAGTATTTTCTTGTTGATGCTGGATATGGTACTACGCGAGGTTTTATTGGACCATATTGTGGGACCCGATATCATCTAAAGGAATTTGGGGCTCAAGCATTGGTTCCCAGGACAGCTAGTGAGCTTTTTAATCTTCGACATGCAACGCTAAGAAATGCTATTGAAAGGACATTTGCCTGTGGAAGGAACGGTTTCCAATTTTGACACATATACCTCGTAATTATCCTATCAAGACACAGGTAAATATTGTAAATGCACGTACTGTATTACACAACTTTATCATGAAGAGAAGTCCTAGTGCGGATGCATTATATGAACGTCATCGTCATGAAAGAATATTCATTGATGATGAAGATAATGATGATCATCAGGATGAAGCGAACAATGAAGAATCCGATAGTCAATACGCTTATCGCTTATGAGATGCAATGGCATTAGAGATGTGGGATGCTAATGCTAATAGAAGAGCTCGATGAACTGACATGTAGGAATTCTCTCCTTTTTTGCACATGGAGGGATATTCATTTTGAAAATGTAACGTCTGTTTATTTTGTAAAGGGCACTTGGTAAATTCTTTTTTGAAACACCATGACTTCATTGATGGAAAAGATGGGTTACTTTATTTATATGAGATTGAAACACCATGAAACTTTTTATGGTTTGGGATTTTTTGTTTATATGGATTTAAAAAGTATATATAGAAATGATTGAAAAGTTACTATGTTTGGTATAGAGTGGAGATGCATTAGAATATTTTAATTGCATATCTTGTGTAGGCGGTCCCACTTTATCCACTAATCATGGAGGGATTTAACTGGGGACATGTGTTTTTCTCATTTTTTTTAAATTATAGCGACACTTTATTTTTGCTTTTCCATGTTTTCATGGTTTGACAATCATCCAAACATTTACACTAACAAAAGGTGGTGACCATTTTTAGTGCTTCTAACAATTGCTGCTATCAAGATAAAAACACCTAAATATAATTTACAAAAATAAAAATTTATCATTTTCACATGTAGTTCAAACAAACATGGTAAAATGATTCACATGCGTAAATGATATGAAAATGACAACGGTAGACAAACGTTGTAAACTGAAACGCATGTGTAAAGCTTACATATGTGAAATTTACATATGGAACATTTCCATATGTAAACTGCATTTACGCATCTAATATGTAAAAGTCAAACGCCCCCTAAGATAGTCCAAGGCAAATTTAGAGTCTATTTCATCCAATAAATGAGGGGGAAGAGATATTGTAAGTTAAAGCCCTTGATAGACAGCATATTTGATGGAATGATGTCCAAGATTGGTGATGAAGAAAAGGATCACGTGATCAAAGCATGATTTGAAAATGCAATCCATTCTAGATGTGACATGATTAGCTGCTCCACTTAATCAAATTTTAGTCATCCTACTTCAGGTTTGTTTCAATCACAACCAAGAGTGGGAGGCCTCGTCTAGGTCTAGGTTTCTATAGAGAGAAACCTAAACAAACCTTCCACCACTTTGCCAAAAGAAGAATGATTAACTTGGATATTGCTTCAAGTGCAGGGGAGAGAATGAGAAACTTCACAGTTAATGGGATAACCAATCCTATTAATGGAGTTTGAAGCCAATAAAACATGATAAAAATGCCCTCATTCAGTGACCAAGTGTTCAAAATGACCCAAGTATATATATAAAGCCCATTTCCCTTATTTAAGACATTAAGAAATGGTTTATAATAGTGATTTTACAATCATTACTCTAAACATTTAGGATGTAAACAGGTCAGGTTTGGGTTAGCCATGGCCTGTCTCTTTCGTGGAAAATGATCTTAAGAGGCATGTTATCATCTATAAAGGTGCCCTGTCGAAATCCTCCAGATTGCGGGAACCAATGTACATAAACAGGAATTAGTGCTGGAAAAATCGTTTAAGTCCAAGTATAATGGGGTCGATAGATACATGGTCTTACTCCATTCTTTTTTATTATATTCGTTTCCTTTTCTTTCTTTTTTTTTTTTTAATCTTGTTTGCTGTATATTACATCCTTTCTACTTCTAATAACGTCATTTTCTACATCTCTATACTCCCTGTCCAGCCAAGAAGGAAGGAAGTCTATATCCTATTAAGAGAAATGCAATAATTTCCTGATTTCATCAAAAATATCAGAAGACTCCACAGTTTCTTACAAACAGAAATGCAAAATAACATATTGCCTAGGAGAAATTTGGGTCAATGAAAAAAGAAAAAAAAAACACACACACACACACACACACACACTCGCAGGGAACAATTTCAAGCACATCTGAGCTAATGGAAGAGTTTTTCCCAAATTCAATCAAATTACTTGGTCCAACCCAAAACCCACAGTCAGAAATCAAAAATCAAGAAAACCCCACAAAGGCCCCTTAAAACTTCCATAATCAACCAAAATCAGAGAACCCCACAACAAAATACAAAAGACCAAGTTCTCCAAACACCCCAAAATGGCGATTGCAATATCTCCATCCTTGGGTTGCTTTAAAAAAAAGCCTCAAATCGGCTTCTAAAAGCAGAGGAAAAAATGATTCTTGATGGGAAAAACAAGGTGCTTATATGGAAGTGGTGGAGAGAGGATTACCTGGAATCTGGGGTCGTCGGAGGGGTACCCGTTAACGTGATCGTACGGCCGGTAGAGGAGGAGGGGGGTTGATGGGGGGAGAGAGAGAGAGAGAGTCGTGGACGAAACTTTCTGCGTGACGAAAAGCGTGTTGATGGTATCACGACCATTTGTCCATAACGAGTTGACGACTCTGCCGAAAAGGACACATGGCAGATAGTGGGTGTAACAACGGTCTTGGCTGACCTACAGCATGAGCCAAGTTCTTAGGGTGTGTTTGGAGGTGTGCTGAAGTGAGATAAGGTGAGGTAAAATCTTTATTATTTAAATAAAAAAAGATAATCGGCCACATCAAAAGTACATAATTTCAAAATTCTTTCCATCTTTTTAAAAAAAAGTGAAAAAAGCAACCTCATTTTTCCACTAAAAGACAAAAAATCTCCACTTTTTTATACAAAAAGTCAAAAAGATCCCATACCAAACAACTAAAAATAAAACACCATCATAACACCTTATATTTTATTTTATCTTAATTTGATGCTTCACCTCACCATACTTCAATTGCTTTGAACTCAAGTCGAGTTGAACTGAACCGGGGCTAACTTTGAAGTGATGAGCTAATCGAGTCAAGCTGAGTTGCCTTGACTCGTTCACAACCTAGGGTTGAGTAGGTATGCTCTTGGTCTGAACCAACCCATTATGCCCTGTCTTTGGCCAATGTTGGGCTGTGTTTGAGGCCCATTGGCTAGATTGGGACCGGCCGAATTGTTAAATGGGTCGGGTTTGGGCTTTTATATATATATATTCTTAAGCAACCCAACATGTCTAGGGTAAAGGGTAAATGGATCAGGCCTTGGTGGTTTTAGGTCCTTGGGCTAGATCTCGACCTAAACGGTAGACTATATAACTAAATGGGCAGGTTTTAGATCTCCTTTGGGCTGGCTTGCTAAGTTGGAGAATACATATTGCTTAGAGCTCGTTTGGATGTTTACAAAATACAATATTTACAGATTTAAATAATAACAGAGTAAAATATTACGTAATATAATATTATATTATTATAATATTGCTATTTGGCCATTTTTGAAGAACTTTACAAGTTTTGAACCAAGATGTTTGGTAGTTTCTAAAGAATATAATATGTTGAAACTAAAAGTTATCATAGATTTAAAATCAAACAACCATGCAAATTTATAATATGGATTCAAAATTTATAAAATTATCTCAAAGTTCTTAAAAACAGGTGAACAAGATGGCCACTATAATTGATGATAAATAGTTTATTAATGGTCATGTCGATCTCTTAGCGTTCTAGTGCGAATGCTATATTCAACATACATAGAATTCGCAATCGCATCACGTATTCTATTACCCCTCCCGACGTTGCCCATCTGTGCTAAAATCATCATCTAGTTTATCAATGTCCTCTCTCATTCATAGGATTGACTTTCACATTGAAGGTCATATTCTTCATATACCCAATCGTCACCGTTAAAGTGGATGTGAATGAAGTTGTGCAAACTACAACAAGCAAGTATCACATTTGTAACTGTGTCAATCAAATGAGAAGACACATTCTTCAATATTAGAAATCGATTCTTTATAACACCAAAGACATGCTCGATAGCATTCCATAAGGAAGAATTACAGAGGTTGAAGAGTTCTTCAGCATCTTGTGGGCGCATATTTTCACGAAAAAGTTCTTCAAATGATATTGCACTCCTCGGTATAGAGCAATTTAACTAGGAGTGTTTCCATATCCCACGTCAACAAGATAATATTTACTTGAAAAATAAATAAAATTACGTGTATTTTCAAACTAAAATAAGACTATCCACCTCTTGATACTTTAAAGTCATATTCCTTTGCCGCTCTTAAATCAGTTGCATATGATGGAAGACCCTCCCATCCAACTTGCATATGAATGAATTCCAAATCAAAAGTTTAAGCAACCAAAACATTTTATGATAAAAAAAAAACCCATGTAGATTTTGATAGGGTGCTTGATTATGGGACTCAATGGAGATAGGAATATATATGTCATCAATCGCTCCCATACAATCCAATATTATATAACATGAAAACTTATTAATTTAATAATAATTGTGCTATTTATAATAAGAAGTTATTATTTACCTTGAAAAAAAGGAATCAAAACGTGAAATTCTAATAGAATGTTACTTGATGAATCACGTATGTTTTGTGTCAAAAGAGATATGATAGTTTGAATAACTCCATTAAAATTATGGCTAATTGTTTCACTGGAATGTTGAAAATGTTCTTGAACTAGATGGTTGACAGGATTATTTCCGATTGTGAACAAGAACATGATAAGTTCTTCTTTAAGTGTTACGTCTCTTGTATCACACAAAAGAGTTTTACTATGAATAACATCACACAACTTCATAAAAATAGGCTTTTCCATATGACAAACTTGTCGAAAACGCTCTATGTGACCACTTAATAAATTATTTGCATAAGCATTACCGAATAGTGTTGAGTCACGATATGAATTTTTATCTAGATAAGTGTCAATGTACCAACCAACCGCAGATCCTATAGTAAGCATATTAAGCCTAATTAGCTCCCTTCACTGAGCATTGATGTCATCATCAGCCATTATATTTTTATTTGAAAGTTCTACATCAAAAGATATTTAGTTTTAAGAAATGAGATTGCAGTAAAACAAGAGAAATAACATAAATGAAGATTTATTAAGATTGCTAAAAGCTGACTATCATTTAGTCGTCAATAAATTATTATCTTAAAGCACATGTTGATGCAATATTAAGAGTGAAGAATAAGTTGATCAATATCCTCAAACTTACAATAAACCAAGAAAAATATTGAACTAAAACTAGTTATAAGACTATGGAGATTCCTGTCTTTGGCTACCTCCTACAATATTAGCAACGCCATCGTAGTCGCAATGGTCCTTTGAGAGTGATAAATGCAATAGCGTTTTGTCAATCTCAAAGAAATTTAACTGCTTCCATGATAGTGTCTTCATTGAATTCTTCTATTTTTTGAAGCTCTTCTAGACATATTTCATATAGATATTTTGTCGGTGGAGTCACGACACATAAGCGATCAAATGATGTCACCATTCTTTAAGTTTCATCAGCTATTCTATTGCCAACACTTGTTCAACCTCTTTTTTGACAAGTAGGTGATTTTAGTGCAGTAAAACAACGATTGCTTCTATTGATTTTTTGCGTTGTTATCATGATGTTGTCTGAGCTTGAACTAGACTCATCTACTTGCTCATTAGACAATGGTTGAGTAATAGGTGTAACATAAACCAAACCAAACCAAACCATGCCTTTTCCCACTAGGTGTGGTCAACTATATGAATTTGATGATGCCAATCAAATCTATTTAGGGCCATGTCATCCGTTAGATTCATATAGGTAAGGTTATGTTTAATAGTTTCTTTCCAACTTCTCTTGGGTCTCCCTCTCCCTCTCATTCTCCTGGCAATCTCCATGCTTTCACACCTTGTAACAGGTGCCTCCGTTGGACGCCTTCTAACATGGCCGAACCATCTTAGTCGATTTTCTCTCATTTTATCTTCAATCGGTGCTATTCCTACTTTCTCCTAATCTCTTCATTCCTAATCCTATCTCTCCTTGTGATCCCGCACATCCATCTTACCATTCGCATCTCCGCAACTTCTATCTTCTTAACATGATTATGCTTTACTTCCCAACACTCTGATCCGTATAACAACGCTGGTCTTACCGCCACCTTATAATACTTTCCTTTAACCTTGAGGGGGACTTTCCGATCACACAAAACCCCCAAAGCACTCCTCAATTTGGTCCACCCGGCTTGAATTATGTGACTTACATCAATATCAATCCCTCCATCCTGTTGCACCATCGATCCAAGGTACCTAAAGTTTTCTTTTTCTACATCTTTTGTGTGCCCAAACTTACTTCTATGTTACCAAGTGTCCTATTTTGACTAAACTTGCATTCCATATATTCCGTCTTGCATCGACTTAGCCTAAACCCTTTTG
Source organism: Umbellularia californica (assembly GCA_028538565.1). Taxonomy (NCBI): domain Eukaryota; kingdom Viridiplantae; phylum Streptophyta; class Magnoliopsida; order Laurales; family Lauraceae; genus Umbellularia; species Umbellularia californica. The sequence goes on from JAPQWN010000002.1 coordinate 28,926,505, forward strand.
TCTCTAACGTTTCCCGCCACACTTCTAGCTTAACATTCAATCCTTCTCTCGTCTCATCCACTAAAACAATGTCATCTGCAAATAGCATACACCACGGCACCTCATCCTGAATATGTCTTGTAATCTCATGAATAACTAGGGCAAACAAGTACGGGCTTAACGCTGAGCCTTGGTGTAGACCAATCGTGATAGGAAACTCCTTAATCTCTCCGCCAGTCGTCTTTATAGATATCACGACTCTATCATACATATCCTTTATCGCCTCAATATATGCAACACACACTCTTTTCTTTTCCAGTACTCCCCATAGAATCTCTCTAGGAACCCGGTCATAAGCCTTCTCCAAGTCAATGAACACCATATGTAAATCTCTCTGACCTTTTCTATATTGTTCCATTAACCTCCTCAGGAGAAAGATAGCTTCCATGGTTGATCTCCCAGGCATGAAACCAAATTGATTCTCTGAAACATTGTTGTTCTTCTTAGTCTTCTCTCAATAACTCTCTCCCATAATTTCATCGTATGAATCATCAATTTAATCCAGCGGTAGTTCGCACAGTTCTGCATATCTCATTTGTTCTTGTACATGGGTATAAGAATACTTTTCCTCCATGCATCAGACATCTTCTTGCTCTTTAGCACTACATTAAAAAGCTTTGTCAACCAACTTATGCCATTCTCCCCCAAGCATCTCCAGACCTCAATAGGGATACCATCTGGCCCAACCGCTTTTTCATTCTTTATCATTTTCAATACTTCTATAACTTCTTCCCTACTGATTCTCCTATAGAATATATGATTCGATTCTTCCCTAGAAATGGTAAGCTGCCCCAATTGTATGTCACTACTACTGCTTTCGTTAAATAACTTGTAGAAGTAGCTCTTCCAACGCTCCTTTATCTTCTCTTCCTTTATTAATACCTTTTCATCATCATCCTTAATGCATTTAACTTGGTTTAAGTCCTTGGTCTGCCTATCTCTGGCTTTAGCAAGCTTGAATATCTCTCTTTCGCCTTCCTCAGTGTCAAGTCGCTTATATAGCTCCTCAAATGCCTTTGCCTTGGCCTTACTAACTGCCTTTTTGGTTTCTCTTTTTGCTTCTTTATACCTCTCCAAGTTCACTGCATTTCGATCATTTTGCCAAGTTTTAAAGCACTCTCTTTTGCCAAGTTTTCGATCATTTCGCTGCATTATGTTACACCCAATAGGTGTAACATAATTGGGAACAAATCTTTGCTCTTCCACTTTAGATTCTATGATTAATATACGACTTAACTTTTGTCGTTTACCATCTTCTATACAAGCTATAACAATAATTTTACAATCCAAATTATGTATCATTAAAATATATAATTAATCTTATTTATTATTAGTTTAAAATTTAATTACTATACCATCCTATATGATGCAAAGATGATCGTATAGAGGAAAGGAGGTCCTTCTATAGGGTTTTGCTTCAAGGTGTGCCTGTGAGAGGAAAATGTACTAGTAATTATTAATGAACTTACTTCAATAGGAATGTTCAATTTAATAAAATTTATATTTGTATGAAAATATACCTAGATATAACGATTGCACACATCTTCATCTACCGTACAAATGTGTATTAACTCATTTTGACACGCCCCCGATCATGAAACCGGGGATTATGCGTTAGTTAGGGCCAATTAAAAACTTTCAATATTAATAAAAAACACTTGGCCCCAATCATGTCCTATATGGATCGAAGATTGCTGTGAGGTACAAACATTTCCTCGAATACATAAAATGTATAGCGAAAGCTACACAAATACAATTAATATCTTAAGATGTATAGTTAAGAGCAAATACTGAATTATATTAACTAGAGTTCAAATTTTAGAACAATTAACCAAAAGTATTATTTACAATGAAAGGCCACACTAAAACTTGGGCCTAACCAAAAGATAAACAAAAGAAGCCAAAAGATGAATATTCTAGTCAAGTATATCATGAAGGCTCTCGAGTACGGGGTCGATACGGCTAAACAACGCCGTTCGTACAACAGTCTAAGAGGTCATCAGGCTGATTCGCTTGAACTTCCTTCATCGCCTCCTCCTCGATATAGAAGGGCTTAGTACCTATGCACCAAGAGTAACATCATCAAACACTACGATCGGCAAGCTATATATATATATATAACATCGAGATATGCAGTACGAATAAGAGTAGACGATAGACAAAATCATATGAAATGCATAGCATTCGGATCATAAACAAACTAACATAAACATCTAGCAAATAAGCAGTCCACATATGCTAATCACCACGGGATAGCTCAACATTGCCCTTCCTTACTCGCATAGAGTTATGGTAGAGATATTCAAGACATGGGATAAAAACCCGGCAAGCAAGCAAAATGAATACCATTCAAAACCAAACTTCAGTGCTTCTTTTCAAAGGGGTATCCGATGGTGTACATCCATCTAAAATATAAAAATTCGTACTACAGATGTCAAAATCCCAAAGCCTTCACACAAGGTGGCGCCCCAGCTGTGTTGGACATTAACAACTGAGTGGTGTCTGATACAAGAGTCCTAAACATACAATAGTGAGGGACTAAGCTTTCTTGCGTGAACAAGATTCCTCAAACGAAAGAGAGCTTACTTTGCATCGTCAAATCAAACTAATCAATCAAACTAACTTCAAACATCAGTATCATAAGTAGTCCTCATTAAGCCTTGGCAATCAAAGCCACCTAGTCTCAGTACTTTAATCAAACTTTAGAATGAACGAAACATCAAAAGGGATCCTAAATTCATCATCTAAGTTCTTCATTCGATCCTAAAGCAAAACAAAGCTAAGGAACATGGATATTGCATGTAGACAGGTACCAGACAGTACGATTCTGAATCAGAAGCGATAAACAATCCAATCCTAAGTCCAATATTATTCCCGAAGTCTCGTACAACCATACTCGGTCAACGAAAGGAATTAGGGTTCGTAATACCCAAACAAACAATCTTCGTGCATAGATATAAATGGGGGTATCCCGTTGTCCCATACCGTTCAAGATTGAGCTATGTTGAGAGCCACTACAACTGGAATAACTACGAGAAATCATCGGCTCAAAACATTCCTCGCACATAGTCAAATGAGTCTAAAAGGGGTAATCAAGGTTCCACCTAAGTCCTCAAACCAAGGAGACAATCCCTTTCAAAAAAGGGAGAATTCGGTCAAGATAAACATCAAAGTCGGTTAACCGATCAATTCCATTAACAGAGGGGTTGACCGACAAGGTGATCGACAGCACAACTCTTCCGGAAATGTCGCTATTTGGAATTGGGACGATAGGTGGCCGAGTTGCAGTTCGGTCAACCGAAGGGTTGACCGACATTATGACCGATAGTCCAACTCCTCCAAGATGTTGCCTTCTGGAATTGGAACCGACAGGTCGGCGAGGGTCATCGAACTGCAGTTCTGTTAATCGACACCTAGGTTCGGTTCGCTGACTGCTCCCAGAATTCGATGAGATTAGTTCAAAAATGGGGAGTTTCACTCCTCTCCTTCATTCACATATGCAAACAAAGAAAATAGGGCCTAGCCCTCTTCCAACAACAACATTCAACCTCCTCAAGTCCATATATACAAATCCCTTCCAACAAAATCCAATCCATTCAATTCAATCCATAACCTAATTATCATGTTTTCATCAAAATCAAACTAATTAAAATAGAGAATATGGTCATCTAGCATCATCAATCATCAAATGAAGGGAGAAACAAACATATCAAACCATAAACATATATATTAACTTGCCATGATGAAGAGCTTGACTAAAATAAGGAATTTTGGGGGAAAATCCCTCTTTTGAGCTCAACTTTGGAGGAAATACTCTCAGCCCAAAATCACTCCTACAAATGTATGCAATGGGTTGGGGTGAGTCTCTCTAATCCATTTCTAACCTAAAGGAAGAAAAAGAGCTAAACCTAAAAGTTCAGGGAGCCTACCTTGAAGTGGGTTGTGAATGGAAAACTTAGAAAAGTAGATGGTTGGTCTCTTGGAGGCTTGGGGAAGATGAAGTGAAGCTTGGCCAGCGACGTCAGAGTGCCGGCGACTAGATTTGGTAAGGAGGCAGTAGGGGAGATGAGAGAATGGGGTTTGAGAGAGTGGAGTGAGAAAGAGATAAAGGGAGGGATGGTTGTAGCTTATATTAGGTTAGGTTAGTTAGGAATTTCAGTTTAGTCCTTGGCTTGTTATAAGTGATTATTTAGGCCCCTTTGACACGTCGAATTGAAACGCAACCGAAGAATAAAGTTTATGAAATGCCGAGACATATCCGATGCACCCAAACTCAATCTCATAAAAACCCCTGAAAACTTCCCGAAATTGCAAAGAAACCCCTACTCTGCCCAAATGCCCTCAGAATCACGTGAGACTTCGCACACGTGATCCACACGTCAAACCCAACTCGCTAAGACTCTATACACACTTAATTAACTAACAAGCAATTGATTATAATTAATATAGAATTCAGGGCCGGGATGTTACACATTCCATCCAAATCCACTTTGTTCTCTCAACGTCTTGACAATCCGGTATCGTGTTTTCAAATCAGCCATTTGACTTTTTAATCTCATTGGTACTATAATACGGTGCCAGCATCTATCCTTATCTCAAAACACAATATGCATTTTTTAAAATTCAAATCAATAAACAATATGCACTCTTTCAAATCTAAGAAGGAAACCTTTTTTATTACCATTGTCTTTTCTAGCTCCCTCTCACTCGATAGGATCATTAAAATTTAAACCTCCTAATCTAAGAATAGTTCTTTCCTAAAGTAAGCAAGAAAATAGGAGCTGGATTTTGATTTATTTTAGTTTCTAAACTTTAATCCCTACCAATTTGATTCCTAAAATCATGATTCAAAGAACGTATATCTCAAACGTCGACGATTCCTTCATGTCCACATGTCCCCAACCGATCTATGTGGGACCCACTATAATGAAAGATTCATCAAACTTTTTAATTTCTATATAAGAGGTTACAACTCCAATCCTAGATTTTTTACCCATGATGTCCACATATGTGAGCCAATCTATATGGGACCCATTATAATGAATATGAACACAAGCGAACTACCTCCCAAACATGGGTTGGACTTTTTTATATTTTCATTATATTCCCTTAATTTTAAACAGAATTTATGTGGCTTTGATGATATGACTTTAAGGCCACATACGTCCAGCCCAAATCCAACTTGTATACAACCATCTGAAAATGGGTCCAATTCAGGTCTAGTCTATTTCCAAGAGCCATGTCCAACTCAGGTGCAAGTGGGTATCCAGGTCCTTGATGCTTGGGCACGAAACCATGGATAAACACCCATATAAAAATTGGAAAATGGTCCCCATATTGGGCCATCCTCACCTTCTCAATTTGGGATGCTTCGAGCTCATAAGCATTAGAGGACCCCATTTTCATCCCAAGCTGTTGGAAGTGCCTACACTTTTTTATCTTCAGTTAACTAGTCCTTGATGAGGTGGGCTGTGAGGGGTGCCACCTCATCCCTAAAAAGTCTCTCTGGGCTGTGAGAGGTGCCACATCATCCCTAAAAAGTCTATCTTTTTATAGAGGGCTACTATTTCTCTCCTAAAACCTCTCTCATAAGATATTTTTATGAACGTTTGAATTTGAATCCTATTTCTTGCCATTATCTAAATTATAAGCAAATCTTTACAGTCTGTTTGTTTTCTTTTCCTCAGATCTTCAATCATCAATGAGTCCCATGTTAAATATGTATTGTGGGCCCTACCGATGATTGAAATCCAAATTGTTGCTCCTTTACTCTCCTTTCAGTTTTTTTTTCCTAAATGGATGAATCCAGTAGTGGGCACCAGTTCGTATTAAATATATTTCAAGATTGGACTCCAGTATTGGATGAAATCCTAATGGCCTTCTCTTAATCCCTTTTTTTCTAAGAGTGGGCCCCCACTGATGGAGGGAGGCAAGCCTATTGGCCGTTGTCTGTTTCTTAATGGATGCAAATCAATTAGTGGGCCCCGCACATTTTTATGCAGTAGGACCCACTCATGGATTATGCATAGATATTAGTTTTCTAGGTCAATATGGATTATGGATTATTCTCTCTCTCTCAACACCATCTATCTTCCATCCTCTCAAGATTGTCATCTTTTTATTTTAATATTTGGAGCCCACCTTTTAACAATTCACACTGATAAATTTTTCATTAAAAATATCATTTTCTTTTAGTTTCCAAATAGAGCTCTACTCTTTGTCACACGTGAAAGAAAATTAGACCCGACCTTCTGGTAGACCACCTTATAGATGGGCTTGTGATAAAAACATAGTTGTTAATATCGTTTTGGACGTTATTTCGTTCTAGCCTGCAAAATGAAAAGTTCCGGCCGATTCGGGATTTCGGAGAAACTTTTCAAAATTATATTTCGGAAAAAATATAACATAATATATATACATATATAAGTAAAAAAATAGAAAAAGTAATAAATATAGATTTAATCCATTATATTAATTTTTTTGGAATTATATTTTGTAAAAATATAAGAAATACAAAGTATATGTGTAAAAAAGTTAAAAAAATTAATTCTGTAAAATTCCATTTCGGCTGGAATTTCGGCCGAGATTGACCAAAATTTAAACCGAAAAGTTGAAATTTCGGCCACTTGACCGAAACGAAAAATTTTGGGCATTTCGGCCGAAACGAAACGAAATTAATAACTATGGATAAAAATGTTTTGAGGTTGGATTTTTTTTTATTGAATCTTATAGGCATCATTTTCTGATTTGATTATATAGACAAATGACTCTATGTTTGCCCCACCATGGGACCCACATGGACCTAAAATTAAGAGATATATACATTGATTCATGGTGGGCCAATTATTACTGGAATCAAATAACACTAGCCTGTGGTTTTAAAGTCTCATAATTTATGCCTTTTAAAGTTAAGATGTTTATACATTTTTTTAACAATCTAGAGTTAAGAAACGGTTTGATCGATTCTCAAATGGTATTGGTGCTACTTCAAAGGGGTAGTTTAGAAATTTGTGCGGAGGGATTGAAATGACCATTGGCCTATGTGAAGATATGTTGACTGTTATTATATAAATATGTATGAATATATTCTTATATGTTTATAATTAATTTTGATATCTCATAAATTAAAAATGTAATATCTTACTTTAGCACGGGGTGTTGTTGCTAGTTCAAATTCAAAATAAAATCATACCAACTATAATTCAAACAAAATCATACCAATTATCTTATCTCGATATATCAGAATATCTCATCACACATTCAAATTCAAATAAAATCATACCAAGTATCTCATCTCAATATATCTGAATTTGAGGTTTGGCTTCAATGGTCCTTTAAAAAGAAATTCTGTAGTGGTTGTTTACAAAAAGAAAATAAATAAATAAATAAAACTTTAATGTTCCATTAAAGAATCTATATATCATGCTTGGGTTTGACCTTCCAAAAATCAAATTAGATCTTGGTTAGATCAAGCCAAGCTTCTGACCCAAGTAAGATATGAGTTAGATCAATACTTATTGGACAAATTGAAGATGAAATAAATAAGTTCTTATTATTTTTATAGGTTTCTTATTTTATTACCTTATATTCTTATATATATATATATAAAAGAAGAAAATCTTCTATTGCCTTTTAAGATCTTTATATTCTGTTTTTCTTATTCATTTTTATATAGATTCCAATTATACTTTTAAAGGCTTTCTTCTTCATTGTATCTTACTTTTTATTTAGTTTCTTTCTTAACTTCTTAGTTACCTTTTATTTTTATTTCATTTAATTTTTTATTCAATTTAACTTTTATTTTCATATGATTATATTTTTATTTTTTGAAATATATTTTCATCTTGTCAAATTGTATCTTTTTGTAAGGTCCCGTCCCGAATTAATCGAGGTTAACTCTAATTGATTGAAGTTAATGCTAGTTAATCATGTTTAACTAGATTAATGGTAGATAATGACTAAGCTCAATGAGACTAGTCACAAATGAATGTAATGAACTGATAATGAGAAGATTAAATGAATTGAATGAGTTTGAACTTGGATTTAGGGAACAAGGACTTTTTCGTAAATACGGATTTATACGTATTTTGTCGAATATGGAAACTCTTGATACCAGCACGTGTATCTTGACGAGTACGTCAACTTTCATAATAAGCTCGAAGTCGTTTGACGAGAATCCGGTCAAATGACCCTTCATTTGACTTGAATTGTAATTTAGTGAGATTAATGGACTTAGATGCAATTAACTAGCTTATATAAGCTAAATTAACCCCAATGAGATCATTCATCTCATTTCCAAATCATTCCAAACCCTAGGCACCTTTCTTGTTCATTTCTTCTTCCTTTTCTTCATCAAGAGGAGAGTTTAGTGAGATTCAAGGGGATTTTGTGAAGAGGCTTCATCTTCTTCATCTTCTTCCTCAACTTGTCTTCCTTCCTTAGAGTGTTGGAGCTTGAAAGAAAAGGGCTCAATAATTCCTTCTTGGAGCTACAAGGCTTGGAATTGGGGGTTTCTCATCACAAGCCCAAGCTAACCAAGGAATTGTCAATCAACCTTCACTAGAGGCAAGTACATAAATATTCTTATGAATTTTAGTGTTTTAGGAAGCTTAAAGTCCATTTGGCCAAATTCTAGGCCTTTTGTTTTAGAAAATCCGAAGTTCAAAAACTGAACTTCTGGGAACTTGTCGGTCGATCGACGAGTGAGCCGACAGCTCTGGGAGCTGTCTCAGAGAGTTTTCAGTCTCTGGAATTCTGACCGACATTGCGTCGGTTAGTCGACATGAAGGTGTCGGTCGACCGACGGTGACCGACGTACTGACCGACAGATCTGGATTCTGTTCTAGTGAATTCCAACTCTATGGAATTCGAACCGACAGGTGTCGGTTAACCGACGTGGTATCGTCGGTCAACCGAGACTCGACCAACATACTGACCGACAGATATGTCAGAAGATGGATGGAAAAATCCAGTCTCTGGAATTAGAACCGATGGTGTGTCGGTTAATCGAAGTGTTATTGTTGGTCAGCCGACAGCTGAGCTGAGCTCAGAGAGAATTGTTAGGTCGAAGCCTAATTTCTACAGGTTATTTCTTATTGATGTCTAAGCCTACATAAGTGATAGCTAAGGCCGTCGTCCTAATGTACAAATCAATTATACAACGTGATATTCATCGAAAATAACACGTACATTGGATAACAAATGCTTCATTCAATTGTTTGGCTTAGAAGTGTATATAGTATTGAGTAGAAGTGAATAGAATCCTTCGAATAACACAAAAATGAACTTCACTGACATAATTTATGAACTGACATAATGCACGAACTGAATTAATGAAATGAAGTGAATAGTCACTAAAGGTGACAATAAAGTAAATAAATGAATAATTCCTACTGCAATAGAGGTTGGGGCGTTCCAGACCCTCGTGGAATGCTAGTGCTCTCTGATCAAGACACTGGTAAATTTCCACCATATATGATAAGCCATATAATGGAAACTGAAATAATATTGAAGCCTCGGCCATGAATGGTTTGCCCTTCCGCCTTGTGCTTAATTAAAGTGATTAAAGAAAAATGAAACAATCTTGAAGCCTAGGCCATGAATGGTTTGCCCTTCCGCCTTGTGCTTAAGTAATTGATTGAAATTGAATGTGTATATTGAACTACTTCAGTTGGGAAGACGCGAAATAAATTGAAATAAATGTCTGTTATCGAATTGAATTAAGTTGTATAGAACTGTTAAATTCTTGCATAGAATTGATAGATAGCATGGAAATTCATGAAAATGCATGTGTCTTGTTGAACCGTCGTGTTCACGTGTTATTGATGATGTCACAGGCCCAAATGCCCGTGCCGGTCTTGCAGAGGCCGCGCCGCCTGCAGAGAAGGCCTATCCGATACCTCCAGGAGGTTTAGTGGAGTGGGCGTAGTTCAGAGGGCGAGTGTAAATGAATACTTTTGTAATATTTAGTTTTGAGATGTAATTAGATACCAACTGCATTGTATTTTAAATGAGCAATGTTGGTTTTAGTGGACTGTGATTTTGTGTATATGAACTTTACTTCTGATGTAAAGTTAATTGTTTGTCAATCTCTATATATATATATATATTCCGCAATTTGTACATTGGCAGGTTTTTGTGTTTTGATATCCCTTGTGAGTCTTGTCTTAACTTCGGTTAATTCAGGATTTACGGGAGTAAGTATGATCTCGCGACTCGGGGTTTGTCCATAGTAATCAGATCTCGGGCCCGGGTCGTGACACTTTTCCTTTTATCAGTATAATATTCTATGCCTTCAAAAGTTAATAACAACTGGTTCTTATCAATTTACAAATTATTTTTTAGTAAATTCTAATATATATTTTAGTCAAGTTTACAATAATTTTTAAATAGTTTTCATTCCTTTCCTAAACCAATTAAAGGAGATCACAATTTGAAGTTAACTACTTATATGTTTTTTTTTTTTTTATTAGTGCACGTCCGAGCTTATGTGTATTTTTTTATGGCCCGGGCTAAGCATGGCCCGTTGTTGCTAGTGTAAAATAAAACCACACCATGGAAAAAAAAAAAAAAACATGCTGTGCAAATTGTCATAAAACTATAGTTATTTGTGTTTCCTGGACGGTGTGATCACAAACATCTAGGACTGTCAATGGATCAGGTTACACCGTAGCCCGCCACGACCCGGACCCATAATAGGGTCCTTCAGTCCCAACCTGCCTCGGTAGACCCCTCAACAAATAGTAGCAACTTTGACTAGTTCTGGCCCAATTTACTGGTAATTAAAAGAAATTTTCCAAGTAAAACATGTTAATCATTTCTCCCCGGCTGTCAAGGTTCTAATATTAGAGAGTATAATTGTCAGCTAAGAAGATCCAAGCAAAATATCTTTGTGAATGATTTTCTTCTATATAAAGAATGATTTTGGTCTATATAAGTGTTGTGGTTTTGTAGATAAGCACTCACAATTAAGGATCATAAGAAAACGCCAGAGAGGAAAATGGCTCGTTTCTCATTGCTTGTGTCTGCTTTTCTCCTCCTTGGATTGTTTTTTGTTGTGGAAGTCTGTCAAGTAACTCTCTCTCTCTCTCTCTCTCTCTCTCTCTCTCTCTCTTTTATATGTATATATATACGGTAACTAACTGTTTATTCCAAAACCTGCAGGCTGGAGGAGAAGGATCTCTTAAACCAGAACGTACTTGTCTCATGATCTCATCCCTTATTTTCCTTATATTGTTGTTTGGTTCAACCATTCAAACTTAGCCCATTTTTGAGAACTGGCCAATGAGTAAAAATGGTTTGGATGCATCTATTCAATATATAATTATCATGATTCAATTGGAATGAACCACCAGTTGAAACAGGTTTGATTGAATTGTGGCCTTCAATGGTTCGATGTGGGTCAATATATAATTTTGTGATTTTTGTTATTACAGAATGCGCTGCGGCGTGCAATTACAGATGCTCGGCAACGTCCCACCGGAAGCCATGCTTGTTATACTGCAATAAATGCTGCGCGAAGTGTCTGTGTGTGCCGTCCGGCACATATGGGAACAAGGAGCAGTGCCCATGCTACAACAACTGGAAGACCAAGGAAGGAGGACCCAAGTGCCCTTGAATAATTTCTATTTTTGAAGTTATGATAGGTGTGAGATGATAGTATTGGCTTTGTTTAGCAAGGCACATATAAGTGCCTTTGAATAAGAAGAAACAATAACAATAATCTGATGGATCTGCATCCCTTTGGTTGCTAGTCACCCTTTCTATTGCCTGTTACTAGTTGTGCTTTCTCTTTCGGATGAAAACTAATAACTGATTTTTTTTGTAAAAAAAAACTCAATGCATGGCCCAGATTATTTGTTGCCCCACCATGATAAATCTATGATAAGAATGGTGAGAGTTGAGTACGAGATCTCTAGATTGGTCAACTCAATGAATCAGCCCAATAATGTGCAAATAACCCTAACCGTGTGAAAAATCATAAGGATGAGAAACCGTGGATCCAAAATATATTAACAATCAAATACTATGATTCTTACCTTGTGTCTCTTCACGCTTCGATATATTAATTCTGAACTTTAGGTTGTGAGAAACACCCAATATATAGCCCCAAATCCGTGCTTAAAGACTCATAATAATAATCATATCAGGCTCTTTTCGCCATGCCATAGCGAGCAAGAGTTTCTGAAATTTAACCTTACAATTGGTAGTGTGTGGATTTTGGGGTTGGCCAAATTTATTATACCTTAAAACTAGCAACAATGACATGCGCTTACTACGGGCCTAGAAATGAGAGTATATTTAAAAAAAGATATTATTTAATAGAAATTGTAGGTGCACGAAAATTCACGGACCCGGAGGTGGTGAACTCTGGACCCACTAGATGAGAGGATGTGATGCCTTCAATGGAACCTGAAAGGAGAAAGACGAAGAAAACAATCAAAGACCCTGGCTGTAGGCAGTGCAAGGCTCTCCGATGCCTAATTCAGTGTAAGAAAGTGACAGTAGGGTAGAGATTTGAGAGAAAAAGTACTGGGTTGTCTATAGCGTACCCTTGGAGGAGACTAAGTCTTCTGTTTTTATACTGTTGTGAAGTTCCAATATCGTGGATAAGCATCAGGGCGCAATTGATGCGATTCCCTCAATCAGGGCAACCGTTTCAGTCGATCCCGCTCATTTAATTCAGATAACCGCTCAGTCAATGATTATCCCTTAATTACAGCTGTAACGTCGCCCATTCTCCTTGGTGTTCGCTGCATCATAAACCATTCCACCATGTTCTTCGGCCGTTACGCCACGTCTCTATCGGGGATGATGGGCGATGCCCTTTGTCCGAAATAGGTGGTCGAGACCGGGGTGAGGATGTCCAAGGTTTGATACACCCGAACTGGAGTATGATCGAGCTGAAGAGGGATGCGGGTAAGTCTACCGAGCTGCATGGCAAGGACGAGCCTTCTGCCGAACTGTAACAAATCAAGCCCGGTTCCGAAGTGCACCTCCACCCCTGGCGGAGTGGGCCCAATCTCGGTGTTCAAGGAACGACCCCACACAATTGCCCCCTAGCTTTCGTCCTTCGGGAGTTAATAAACTCTTCAAGGTCGGGAGCTATAAGAAAGATGTGCAAGACCGATCGACTTGTCTTCTTTGGAGTTCGTCTTTCCATGACGCTGTGCTGACATCATCCTGCCCTTTCCCTATACCTTCGCGTCATTCTGAGATGTTATAATGATATTAAATACAGCAGTATGGTCGTGGAGGAATATGAGACGATGACGCCACGTGTCAATGCTCGGATGGTGGCTCGTCAATAGAGGGATCCGTTCACCGTATTTAGCGTGCTGAACGATGCTTCATAAATGGGAGGGCGCTGAATTGTAAGTGCTTGGGCAAGAGGGCCCAGGTCTATAAATAGGGCCTTTCTTCTTCTGAACGCCTTACTCCTAAACGTAGAAGTTTAGAATTTTCGACTGAGGAAGATAGGGTTGGCCTCTATGGAGCTAACATTCGCTGGCGGGGAGAGTAACGTCCGTCTTTAAAAACTAACTGAGCCTGAAGCTTCGTCCGGTGTGATGACGGTGGCCGGTTCCTCTTCGGCGGAAGGAAACTACCCCTGGTCGTCTCCGACTGTGCTATCTCTCCTGAGGCTTTTGGCTAACTGTGCTATCTCTCCTGAGATAGATCTTGATCTCTTGATGATAGGAGATAAGACATCTATATCAGAAAATAACGCCAGATTTATTCTGGGCAAGAGATCTTGTACCTCGTCTCGTGGTGCCGATCTTCCGTGAAGAACGAGCCTTTCAGGAGAAGAAGAACACATATTTCAGAGACAAATTTTGGGAGGAAAGAGAGAAATTGAGTGATTCACTGTATCAGACTTCATGTAATGAAAACGAATTAATAAAAATCAAATTTTCTTTGTCTTCTATTCTCTTTCTCTATGTGCTTGCTTTGAATGTATGATGTGGAAGGTATTTTTAGAATTAACCTTGACAAGAACTGGAATCTTGCGGAACTGAGCTGTGACTCCAGCCGAGCTGTTACCGAACTTGAGACCTCTGCTGGGAATTGCAGTGTGAGATTAAACCCGAACTTTGAATTTACTTGGATTCAAGGTTTTTGAAGCGGACTTCGGATCAGATCGCTGTCCCTTCATGTTCATCTGATGTCGCTTCGCTATCTGTGATATTAAATGCCTCGCCTTGACTGCGCGCGGGAAATAGGCTGACGGTACCACGTGTCGTTTCTCCACGGGATGCGTAGTCTTTTCGAAACGGAGAGTAAGGCGGCTAATCAATCACAAACACGGTCTTTTTTTAAATTCAAAACGACGCTGTGCTTTTCGAGATGATGCTATGATAGGTCGCCTTTATTGAATGTACCTTCTCCTTACTATAAATAAGGGGATGCCTCTTATCGTTTCTTCTTCTTCCTTACTCTGCATTCTGTTGTGAAAGAGAAGGGTTTCTTCAAAAGATTTTTTCATGGGAAAGACTGTCGGTCGACAAAGAGTGCTGTAGGAATCGAGTCTCATCCTTGCCCTTTGTCTTTGTAAGTCTTCTTTTCCCTGTCTTGTTTTTTTCTGCAACTAGGGTTCCATTCCCCCCTCTGTTATTCGCCTCTACCCCTTCTTTTTCTAGAAAAAATGGGCATCTATAGCTACTGGTTAGAATCGGAGGGTGCGCTAAGAGACCTTAGGATTAGGTATCAGATTTCTGACGACGTCCTCCTCAAGGTTCCCGACCCCAAATCCTATATTGACAGTAGTTTCTACGATGGCTGGTTGCCATTCCCTTTAGTGGTCATTATAGAGGGTGGGGTCCGGTTTCCCCTAAATCCCTTGCTCAGGGAATGCCTCCGAGCTTGGCGTCTCTGTCCGTGTCAACAGCTTCAAAATCATAATGGGCACTGCCGTGCTCAATAATATCTTAAATATCAATCTAGGCGTTCATGATATTGAGGACGCCTATGAACTGTGTAAATCGAGAGGTAGCTTTTACCTCCGAGTCAAGTCGCGCCGAACGGGATTCGTTCGTGCCTTAGAGGATTCGAACAAATACGCCGAGGACGATCGCCTGCTCGTCTCGGGTAACTGGGAGTTCGGTGATGACGAGCCGATGTCGAAGAGGTTCAACCGGATCCCTCGCCGTCTCGGCACACCACCAAGTAAATATAGCTGTTTTTGAATTCGGTTTCGATTTCCGTTGCATCTTGTTCTCTGTGCAGCCGAACTGATGTCCTTCTATTTCACAGGTGCTCATGAAAGGAGAAAGGAGGCCAGACGAGTCGGTTGGGTGAAGAACGAAGCCTGGTTTCGGTCTGTCGAGAGTTACCACGGCCACAAGGATAGGGCGGCTTTCGCCCTTTTAGACTACGCGCCGAGATACCGCTCTTACAAGAAGAGCCTTGCCCATCGCCAAGCTATCGAAGCCGAGGTTGAGGGAACCGAAAACGAGGAGGAAGATCAACAGCAGGCTGTAGACGATACTGAGGACCGAGCTTCATCAAGGGCTGAAGCATCCACATCAGGTTCCGATCCCGCGGAAGAAAGTTCTTCAACCAGCAGTTCGGGAGAAGACGCGCCAATGGATAAAAACAAACGTTTGAAGCCTCCTGTGAAGAATCTTCAGTCTGCGGCCTTCGGGGGTGTGACTCAAGGCGCTGCGACTCAAGGCGCGGCTGCCTCTTCCTCCAGGCTTCCTTCTTCCACGCCCTCTTTTTCCAGGCCCCAATCTTCCACGCCTGGCACTGGTGTTCCTCCATCTTCTTCAGCCCGAACTTTCGGGGTTGGTACCAACGAGACTGCGATGGAAGAGGTTCGCCGGGAAAAGAGGGCCAGAACTGAGGGTCAGTCAGCCCTAACGACTGTGCAAAGAGGAGCTGACCCGAGAGCGGCGAGCCAACGGTCTTCTGTGGTGCCCTGGAAGCCGAGCCTCCTGCTTCAGCCAGGAAGGCCGTTGACCGTAGAAGATCGCCTTGGCGGAAATCCATTAGTGGTGGCCACGCTAGGTGATGCTAGCACTTTGCCCCGGGACATGGAGAAGCATGATGAACTTGACGACGTCATGCTACTAGTGTCACAGATGGAATCCGCTCTGAGCGTAAGTTTAATCTTTTTCGTTATCCTTCTGTGCTTGACTTCGGTAGTAACCACCTAAAACCTTGTTTTCTTTGCAGATTGTACAAAAATGCCATCTCTCTGTACGGAGGGTCCAGCGAGCCGGGAAAAACCAGGCTAACGCTGAGGCTAAGGATGAAGAGTACAAGAAGTCCTTGCAGGCTAATAGAGAAAGAATAAAAAAGTACGAGGAAACGTCTCGTGCCATTCTCTCTGAGCTCGACTATGCAAAGGCCGAGATCGAAGTAGGGAAGTTGAGGGAGGTAGAGCTTCAAAAGAAAATCACCAAGCTTGAGAAGGAGAGGGCCGAGACCGAATCCAGAATTCGGGCCGATGCCAACAATGCATATCTCGAAGGATTCCAGGAAGCTGAAGCCGAGTACGCGGCTCAAGTGGCTGGCGTCAGGGATGATTCTTTGGAGATGGGCTGGAAGGCCGCCCTTCTAAAAGTTGGAATCCCCAACGACCATCCGGCTCTCCTAAATCCTGACAAGTTTTCAAGCTCGGTACCTACGATCGATTTGCCCCCTACTCTCGAAGTACCTCCTGTGGCGACCAAAGCTCCAGATGTCGAGCCCCTTCAATCTGAGACCGAGGTTATCCAAATTAAAGGCGATGTAGCTGGTGCCCCTGTTTCCTGATCATCTTCTTGTATTTCGTTGTAGTTTCCTTCTTTTGTTTGCGAGCCATGCTCGTTTGATGTATTTGGACAAATACTTGAAGAGTAATGAAAACCCACTTTGCATCAAGTTTTCACCATTTCATTTTTAAACTTGAATATTTTTAGCAACTTTTTTGCCGAAATGTGTATGGTTACCAAATATGCCCTCAAGGTAGCTTTAGCTTATGAACCAAGAACCTAAGAGAGCAAATTCGGAAATGAACCTGTCCGAACCCCGTGCTGCTTTTGCTAGTCTCAGCACGAGTTCCGACCTTGTTAGAACATGACTAGCCAGTTCTTACCGGTAGTGTAGTCCGTATCTGCCAGTGATCCGGTATAAGTACCGAGATCTTCTGTGGCCAAATTTTTACTGACATGACCAACTGGTTCTTCACCAATGGTGTAGTCATTGCCTTGCCAGTGATCTGGTATATGTACCGAGATCTTCTGTGGCTAAGGTATGGAATCCTGCCTGTGATCTGGTAGGCGTACCGAGATCTTCCGTGGCTGACTCGTGGCGCGTCTAGTTGGTGTATAAACCGAAAGTAGGATACCACGTCGGCACTTCTGCCGAACTGTAAGAGTATTTTGCCGAGCTCTATGACTTGTGAAAAATCGAAACGTCAAGGAACAAAAGAATGGCTTTATTGACACTTGAAAAGTCGATTACAAGTCAAAAATAGAACTTTTTGAGGTGAGTGGCATTCCATGGCCGTGGCAACTGGTTACCATCCATGTCCTCTAGTCTATATGCTGATTGACCCGCAGAGGAGACCACTTTGAAAGGTCCGAGCCAGGTCGGTGCAAGTTTGCCCTCGTTCGGATCTTTGTCTGCTGGCAGTGCCTTTTTCAAGACTAATTCCCCAATGGTGAACTTTCTTTCCCGGACCTTTTGATTATAGCCTTTTGCCAACTGCTGCTGGTAGGCTGCTAGGCAAACGGCTGCAGCTTCTCTACGCTCTTCAGCCAAATCGAGTTCTCGTCTAAGATTGATCTCATTTCGGCCTTGGTCGAAGAGTTCCGACCTCATTGTCGGAAGTCCTACTTCAAGGGGTATCACTGCTTCGGTCCCATAGGCCAAGGAGAAAGGAGACACCGAAGTGGAACGCCTTGGAGTCGTCCGATATGCCCATAGAACATTCGGAAGTTCTTCCACCCATCTCCCTTTAGCTCGGTCGAGTCTTTTCTTTAGGCCATCAAGGATCACCTTGTTAGAAATTTCGACTTGACCATTGCTCTGAGGGTAGGTTGGCGTGGAGTAATGATTTCTGATGCCGAGCTCTTCGCAGAAGTCCTTGAAGAGTTTGGAGCCGAACTGTGTCCCGTTGTCCGAGATCAAAATTCGAGGAATGCCGAACCTGGTGATGATGTTCTTCCATACGAATTTTTTGGTATCTCGTTCAGTGATCGAGGAGAGCGGTTCTGCTTCTATCCACTTTGTAAAATAATCAGTAGCTACAATTAGCCACTTCTTATTTCCCCAAGCTCGGTGTAGAGGTCCCACGATGTCCAAACCCCATTGGGCGAAGGGCCAAGGGCTAGAGAGCGGGCTTAAATCCTGTGCTGGTTGATGAAGGGAATGTGAAAATTTCTGACACTTCTCGCACTTCCTTGCATACACCTGAGCATCTTTCTGCATGTACGGCCACCAGTATCTTTGGCTGATAGCCCGGTATGCCAGTGACCGACCTCCAATGTGGTTATCGCAAATCCCTTCGTGGATCTCGTAGAGAAAGTCCTCAACTTTGCTTGGGTGTACGCATTGAAGGTAGGGGCCTGTGAAAGACTTCCGGTATAGTTTGCCTTCTGGAGATAGCCAAAACCTAGCAGATTTCAGCCTCATTTTGTGAGCTGCAATTTTGTCTTCCGGAAGATGATTGTCCTTGAGGTACGAGATGATTGGATCCATCCAACTCGGGCCGAGGTCAACACAGAGTATATGCCGAGGTGGATGAAGCTGAATGCTGGGTTTTTCTAAAGATTCTACCTCGATGGTTCTTTTTCTTCCGGCTTCGACAGCGGATGCCAGATTGGCCAAGGCGTCAGCATGAGAATTCAATTCTCTACCGACCTGCTTGACTTCTACTCTTTCAAACTGAGAGAGGTGTTGTTTTGCAAGAGTAAGGTAGGCCGCCATCCTCTCATCACGGGCTTGATATTCTCCGCTCAACTGGCTCGTCACCAGCTGTGAGTCGCAGAAGATAATTAGATGACGTGCCCCAAGAGTTTTAGCGCTACAAAGTCCTGCAATCAATGCCTCGTACTCTGCTTCATTGTTGGTAGCCTTTAAGTTAAGAGTGAGGGCCTGCTCGATGACTAATCCTTCTGGAGACTGGAGGACCAGGCCAGCGCCGGCCCTTTTAAACGTTGAAGATCCATCAACGAAAACCTTCCATGCCGAATCGAGGAACTGCTTACAAGATTGTTGTTTTTTAGAGTCGGTTTAGGTGATCTCCTCGGGACTCTTGCTGATCTTTTCGGTACTGCCCCTTAGTTCGGTTTCGAGCTGGCTCGCGCCAAACTAAGAGAGATGAACTCCATAATGAAGTCAGCTAGTACTTGGGCTTTGATCGCCGTTCTGGTTGATATTGGATATCATACTGACCCAGTTCGACAGCCCACTTAGACACCCTTCCAAAAAAATCCGATTTGTGGAGAAGTTGCTGGAGAGGATATTCTGTTACGATCGTAATTGTATGAGCCTGGAAGTAGTGAGAGAGTTTGCGGGAAGCACTGACAAGAGCTAACGCAAGCTTTTCCATTTGCAGGTACCTGGTCTCGGCATCAAGAAGGATTTTGCTGGTATAGTAAATGGGCTTTTGCTGCGAGCCCTCTTCTCTAACCAGCACCGAACTGACCGCGTGATCCGAGACCGCAAGGTATAGGTAAAGTATTTCTCCCTGTTTCGCAATCGAAAGCAGGGGTGGTGAGGAGAGGTAGACTTTGAGCTCCTGCAGAGCTTGGTTGCATTTCTCAGTCCATTGGAATGAGGCCTTCTTCTTGAGGAGCTGAAAGAACGGCCTGCATTTGTCTGAAGATCGGCTGATGAAGCGGTTGAGGGCGGCCGTCATACCCGTCAATCTTTGGACTTGTTTTGTAGTGGTGGGACCCTGCACTGCTTGGATAGCCGTGATTTGGTCTGGATTGGCCTCAATGCCTCGCCTGGTGACGAGACTCCCTAGAAACTTGCCGGAGCCTGCCCCAAACGCGCACTTTGCCGCGTTCAACTTGAGCCGATATCTTTTCAAGATGCCAAACACCTGGCGTAGGTCGACTAGGTGATCCTGAGATTGTTTGGATTTGACGACCATATCGTCGATGTAGACCTCCACAGTTTTGCCGAGAAGGGCTTTAAACATTGTGGTGACTAGTCTCTGGTAGGTCGCCCCCGCGTTCTTCAACCCAAAAGGCATTACTTTATAACAGTAAATTCCTCTTGGGGTTATAAATGCGGTTTTCTCCTCGTCGGGGCCATACATCGGGATCTGGTGGTATCCCCGATAAGCATCGAGAAAACTCATTCTCTCATGGCCCGTGGTGGCGTCGATCATCTGGTCGATCTTGGTCAGAGGGAAGCAGTCCTTTGGGCAAGCTTTATTGAGGTCGGTGAAGTCTACACAGACTAGCCAGCTGCCGTTTTTCTTCTTGACCACCACGGTGTTGGCAACCCACCTCGGATAGTGGACTGCTCTGATCGCCCTGGCTTGCAGCAATTTATCGACTTCTTCGGCCACAGCTTCTGTCTGTGGGATCCCCGTCCTTCAAGCTTTCTGGATTACCGGCTTCTGTTTGGGATCCACATTCAAATGATGGCACAAGACTTCGGGGTCGATGCCGGGCATTTCGCTCGGGGTCCAAGCAAAAACTTCTTTATTTTCAATTAAGAAGTTCAAGAGTTCAGACTTCTCAGGCTCAACAAGCTCGCTGCCGAGCAAGAAGTATCTCTCAGGATCGCTGGGATCGAGGTTGACCGAGGTCAGATCCTCAACGCTTTTATGCTCGGGAGCACGGCCGACCTTTTCCAGCTCTTCTTCAAGTTCAGCCATGTTAACCTGCTGCGGCTCTGTCTCTCCTAGGACCACGGCCATCAAACATTGCTTAGCCATTTGCTGGTCACCTCTGACCGTCACTGCCTCAATTTTGCCATCCTTATTTTCAAAGGGAAATTTCATTTTTTGGTGGTACGAAGAGGGTACAGCCTCTAATTGATGCAGCCATGTCCTCCCTACGATGGCATTGTAAGGAGATGGCGCATCCACCACAATGAAGTCTGCCATGACGATGGCTCCTTCGACTTGGACTTTCAGGGGAATCTTCCCCTTCGGGTACACTGGTTTTGCGCTGAACCCCACCAGGGGAATTCGCGCTTCCAGCAGATCTTCCTCTTTGAGACCCATTCTTTTGAAGCAGTCGTAATAGAGGATCTCAGATGAACTGCCGGGGTCGACGAGAATCCTTTGTACTCTGCAATTCTTCACCTTCAGGGTCACAATAAGGGGGTCATTGTGAGGGAGTTGGACGTCTTCCAGGTCATTTTCTCCGAACCAGATTTTTGGCCTGTCCCTCCGAGCTCTTTTCTTAGTTGGCTCGAGCTCAGCTGACAGAACCTGCTTGCCATGGGAAGCCTTCCTCGCCTCAGTGCGAGCTTGGTCATTTCCTTTCGGAACGCTCCCCTTCTGTGTAGACGCCAAATGAATGACGTTGATTATTCTTTCCGACTCATCGCTGTCCTGCCATCATTTCGGTGAGGAGCACGCTCTTCGCGCTGAGTCCGGTTAACTCCATGATCACCTTTAACGTACTCTTGAAGGTGACCGTCTTTTACGAGCCTCTCCAAATGTGACTTGAGGCTCAAACAATCTTCCATCATGTGACCGTTCTGCTTATGATAGGAACAGAACTTGTTTTGATCTCGGGTGGACAGGTCACCCCTCATCGGTTGCGGCCACTGGAAGTATGGTCGCTCTTTTATTTTACCAAGGATCCTATAGATTGGTTCCTTGAAAATTGTGTTGACAGCAGTGAACGCCGTGATGGGCTGCTGTCCTTCTCTGGCTCTCGGAGCCTTCTTATATTTCTTACTACCCCCGGAGGGTGTATACGAAGGTGTCGCTGAACTGGAAGGTTTCTGGCCGCGACCGACATCCTCCCTCCGAGGCGATTTCTCCCTTTTGGAGAGTTTTGCTTCTCTGGTGAAGCCGAAGCTTTCTCGAGCTCGGGCGTCGTCTTCTTCTTGCTCTATGAAGCGATTTACCCTGGCCATGAGAGCTTTCATGGAGGTTACAGGGTTCCAGATCAGGTACTTACAGAGCTCATTGCCGGGAAGTAGAGATTGCTGGAACGATTTGATAGCCACCTCTTCAGTGGCATTTTCGACCTGACTGTAAATCGTCCGGAATCTCTTGGCAATTTGAGTAAGAGACTCGTTTTGCCTCATCCGGAGCGCCATAATGTCAGCGTCGGTCTTGGGGATGATTCTGTGTGCTTGGAATTTTTTCAAGAAAGAGCCTTGGAGCTGTCGCCAGCTTGTGATCGACTCTTCTGGAAGTGCACAGAACTATCTTAAGGGGAGGTCCCCGAGACTGGAAGAGAAGACTCTGCAGTTAAGGTAATCAAGGTCACCCCAGAGCGACATTCTTTGAGTGAAATGCCGAAGATGCGCTCCTGGATTCGAGGTTCCGTCATACAAGACGAACCGTGGGACGACGAACTTCTCCGGGATAGTAAACTCCCTTATCTCCATAGAGAAAGGAGACGTTCCAAGGTTTTCTGCGTCACCAACATCCAGCTGGTCGCGAGCGAATCCGACCGCCTCCATGTTACGCCGGACCGTCTGCTTGACCTCCCGGGCAAGCCATTCCTTCATGTCATCCTTGTCGTCTAAAGTGGGCCCTTGCTTTCTCTGGGTACAGCTATCGCCGGAGCCCTCGACATGATCTCGGGAACGCCTTTTACGGTTGAGGTGTTGCCGCAGATCATTGTGGACGATAGGCCGTGAGACATTGTTCGTAGAAGCCTTTTCCATTTCCTGGAGTTGCTGCTGGAGCTGATGGATCAGCCTATCCTTTTCTTGGATGATCAGGTTTTGGGTCCTGATATCCACGAGTGAGGGGGAATCGTCATTGTGGGCCTGGTGCTCCATCAAGCTTTTACCCTTCCGAAGCTGCCGTGGTGAAGGGTTGTTCGCTGTAGGAGGCCTTGTTTCCTCCATTAGAGGTGAGTCAGTGTCACTGTGGTAGCTCTCCACCACCGCTGGACGCTCGGCAATGTTCTCTTGTCGAGATACTGCCCGGGATGGGCCAGGACGTTCCCTTCCTTCTACAGATTTCGTCTTGCCGCCTCTCTTGCTCCTCGTAGGCATGGTGTAAGGAAAGATGAGTAATGTAAAGATTACTGTACTCTTTTCCCACAGACGGCGCCAATTGTAGGTGCACGAAAATTCACGGACCCGGAGGTGGTGAACTCTGGACCCACTAGATGAGAGGATGTAATGCCTTCAATGGAACCTGAAAGGAGAGAGACGAAGAAAGCAATCAAAGACCCTGGCTATAGGCAACGCAAGGCTCTCCGATGCCTAAGTCAGTGTAAGAAAGTGACAGTAGGGTAGAGATTTGAGAGAAAAAGTACTGGGTTGTCCATAGCGTACCTTTGGAGGAGACTAAGTCCTCTGTTTTTATACTGTTGTGAAGTTCCAATATCGTGGATAAGCATCAGGGCGTAACTGATGCGATTCCCTCAATCAGGGCAACCGTTTCAGTCGATCCCGCTCATTTAATTCAGATAACCGCTCAGTCAATGATTATCCCTTAATTACAGCTGTAACGTCGCCCATTCTCCTTGGTTTCGCTGCATCATAAACCATTCCACCATGTTCTTCGGCCGTTACGCCACGTCTCTATCGGGGATGATGGGCGATGCCCTTTGTCCGAAATAGGTGGTCGAGACCGGGGTGAGGATGTCCGAGGTTTGATACACCCGAACTGGAGTATGACCGAGCTGAAGAGGGATGCGGGTAAGTCTACCGAGCTGCATGGCAAGGACGAGCCGTCTGCCGAACTGTAACAAATCAAGCCCGGTTCCGAAGTGCACCTCCACCCCTGGCGGAGTGGGCCCAATCTCGGTGTTCAAGGAACGACCCCACACAGAAATAAAGAGTAGTATCATATAGACACGGTAGCAAAACTATAGTTGCACGTAACTTTATGCGAAATATTAATTAATGAATTTAGTTTCAAATACAAAGTTGAATAATGATATTTTAAGAATCACACAGAAGTTCCCCGTCTTCCATATTGTACACTTGATCCTTCAACATCATCAATGATCGTGCAGAAAATTAAAATGCACAAACAAATCTAAAGCCGGATATTTCATCCACATTGTGATGATGGACCAGGTTTGTTGCTGAATATTGCCTTACACATGGTATTACCGTAGGTTCCATTAAATGAAATGGCTACCTTATCCCAAGGATAAGGACAATCTACTTGTTTCTCCAACATAAGTAACTTAATTTATATGTTTCTCCAACATAATAAACACAATATTTGATTATAAATGTAGCCATTTCGAGCGGCAATTTTTTTCTTATTTTAGAGATCAGTTTATTTTTTCTCTAAAAAGATCATGTGATTGAGGGGGAATGTTGGAGAAATAGAATTTTGTTAGGATTTAGTATATTATATATCCTTATCTTTAAGATAAAGTTAGTTCAATATTTGATTATAAATGTAGCCATTTCATTTGATGGAACCTACGGTGAAATTTATGGAAAGAAGTGAGTTTTGAAATTCTTTACTATTCAGTTGAGTTTATTTTTAGAAAAAGGAAAAATATCCATTATCAGTGCACATCCTATAAATGAGTCTGAGAAAGGATTGAGGACTTCTCATTCAGAATCCAAGTCCAAAAAAATAGGAATTAAATGGATTGTAAAAAAAAATTACATTAACAAAGTAAATTGTCTAGCCCAACACGGGCAAAAAAAAAAAAAAAAAAAAAGGAGAGAAAATTGCATGCATTTGTAGAAACAACCTCATTTCTATACTATACTCAAGGTGAACACAACATTTCCAACAGCTCATGGTAAACAATGCCCATTAATAAAATAAAGAACTCATCTGGTGCCCATTAGCCTTGTCTCTTAATTTGAACCTTCACATCACTTAGTCATTCATTCTTCCATAAAAGATGTATGCATATGATTTACAAGAAAAATATTTGGTTTTGTAATGTGTCCTCAACTGTGATCTGAACCATGGATGCATTTCCACCCCATCATAAAATTAAAGAGGGGGGTCCGGTGAGTTAATTATTAATAATAAAAAGATCATCTTATTAAATGTCCTGGATTGCTATTATAAGTGAGGTGGTTTGTCTAAAGTGTGGTTTATATCTGCACATGCTATTGTGTTGTGATCTGTTTCAATAAACTGAGAGATTAGATGAAGATGGGATGAAGAAAATCCAGTAGAGAGGACACTAAACAATCTGTTCAGCACACTTACAGTGCAGGTGGCTTCATCTGAGCACTTGTAGGTGCATGAGTCACAGCTTCAGCGAGCAGTGTCCTATTGTTTGCATTGGTCGCATGATGTGAATAGACCCATCTCCCATTTCCTTGTACACACGCCAATGATAATACTGCCTTGGTTGTTGGTTCCGATCCTCGTGCGAGGCACTGCTTACAATATTCTTCTAAGAACACTACTTAAAAACCAAGATCAAGATTACTCTCTCTCTCTCTCTCTCTCTCTCAAATTTAACTTTAATCGGGGTTATGCCTAGTCATTGCCCACCGCAAATTGTATACTTTCAAATTTACCCAAAAAAAAATGCTCATTGATTAAAATAAGAGAAACAATGATATGAAGTGTTTGGATGTTATAGGTAAAGCATCACTAATAAACTTGTAGCAATGACCCTGAGAGAAGTCATTAATACTACTAACGGCATGGATATGAGTGCAAACAACGGAGATGGCAAGGGCAAAATTAATTAAAGCCCTCTCTTACCAAGACGGAAACACAAGGATTTTCAAACTTCAATGAAACAATTGTTGCAGATAATCGCTACTACAGTGATCTCAGGGCTAAGAATTCCGCACCAGTTCACTTCATTAATTGTCCAAAGCAACTGTCCACTACCTCCAAAAGCATTTACAGCATATTTGGTAACAGACGAGGAATCCATAGATATGATGATTCTTCACTACCATGGGAACAAGGATTCCTCGCTGAGGATTTGTATGGTTGAGGATTTCACATTGATATTGGTGTGTATTGATGCATATAGTTGAGAAAAATAGGGTTGGTTGATACCACATTGATGCACATTGATACTGGTTGATTGCTCACTGCAAGTCAGTAAATTGTTATAAGATATGGATCTTAGGTGGATGCCTACTTGAGATGAGTTAGGGTTAGATTTTGGTTTCCTCTTTTGTGGGGTTACTTTGCCTATATATATGTATATCTACCTTTGTATTACACACACATATGAGATAATAAAAAACTCTCTTTATTCTCCCTCTAATATTCTCTCTTGGTTTCTCTTCTTTCCACAACACGTTATTAGCACGAGTACATCTTCTGCATGCATCTTCAAAGGACCAAGGAGGAGTTGTCACCTGTTGCATGAGTTGAAAAGAAACAAACCCATCTAGCATTGATTTGCGTGCATCTTCAAAGGAGTAAGCACGTTTATTATTAATTTTTTTCTCTCCTCTTGATTTGCGTGCATCTGGACCCATTCATAATGCTTGTATTTTGGAGTTGTCCTCTGCCACACTTCTGGGTCACGCACAAGCAGGTTGTGTCAGCAAGAGAAAAGATGGGAGATGATAGATTCCAATGTCTTGCAACAAATGCATCATCTCGTAGAGATTCTATTTTAACACCACTGCTGTCATGAACAAGCATAATGATGATGATGATTATGCATGTTGTCAGTGACGGAATTCTTAAATGGCTCATAAAATGGATGTGACCTCATCTTCATCAATGGGACTTATTCATAATGCTTGTTCATAATATTCATAATATTTTAGTTATTGCTCATTCATTTTTATTTTATTTTTTTTATTTATCAATATTATGAATGGATTACAAAATAGAACCAGAAGTTCTAAAAACTGAACCTGAAGTTCACTGATATTTGGAGCAGAAGTCCTAGAAGTTGGAATATTGATATGAACCTATAGATTCATATCCATAAAATTATAAAGTCATAAAATTAAACCTGAAGTTTTGACAGAACCTGAAGTTCTGATCATTTGTTAGAACCAGAAGTTCTATTTCAAACCTGAAGATTTGTCAGAACCTGCAGTTCTTATGAACCTGAAGTTCTAAATCAAGTCTGAAGTTTTGACAGAACCAGCAGTTCTGATTCTCAAAGTTGTGAACTTGATGTTCTAACTTTTCTTTAGCCAATTTCTTTTAAATTCGTTCCTTAATTACTTTTGATGTTAATATTTCATTTTTTACTCTCTTTTCCTTTATTATCAGCACACGGTTAACTTAATATATATTTCTTATTACAGCTCTTGCATAATGTCAAATCTGGCTAAACTTGACTTTAAAGCCCTTAACATAAATGGGGACAATTACTTATCCTGGCAACTGGATGCTAAAATCCACTTGCAATCTAAGAAATTAGGAGAGACCATAAAGGAAGGTAACAAGATGTCCCTTGAGGAAAAGGCGTTAGCACTTATCTTTCTGCGCCACCACATACATGACAACCTCAAACATGAATACCTTACTGAGGAAGACCCAGCAGGCCTATGGAAATCCCTAAAGGATAGATATGATCACCAGAAGATGGTCATACTGCCAGCTGCCAGGAATGAATGGTTAAACCTGAGGTTACAGGACTATAAAACAGTATCTGAATACAACTCTACTCTATTTAATATTGTTTCCAGATTAAGATTATGTGGTGAAAAGGTTTCGAAGGAGTAGATGTTGGAGAAAACGTTATCTACTTTTCATGCCTTGAATGTGCTCCTGCAGCAGCAGTATCGAGAGCGACGTTTCTTCAAATATTCAGAACTTATCTCATACCTCCTAGTTGCTGAACAGAATTCCATAGTATTGATGAAAAATCATAACTCCAGACCAACTGGATCTTTGGCAGTTCCTGAAGCAAATGCCAGTCTTAGCTCAAACAAAGGCAGAGGTAGGGGGAATGGCAGACATAAATCCTCCAGTAGAGGTGGACGACATAACTCCTCCAAGCGAGGTGGTTTTAAAGGTCATCCACTAAAATTCAAAAATCACCAGAAGTGGTCTGACCCTCAGCATAAGAACAACCAGGATCCACCGGCAAATCCTTCCCACCGTCCTGATGACACGTGCATAGATGTGGAAGAAGTGGGCATTGGTCACGCACTTGTCTTGCACCGAAGGAAGTGGTGGAACGATACAAAACATACAATGCCTCTGTCCATTCAGCGAAGACAAATGATCTAGAAAGCTGGAATTGGGATATAATGACATCAGAGAGTCTTCCAATTGACATTACAAACTTGGAGACTCGTGACTTTTTTGAGGATGAAGATAACCAACATCTGGAAAATAAGGCATTTAATAATTTTTTTGGAGCACCCCCTGGCATGGTCTAGAAGATCCATGATTCTTTGAACATTAAAAACTTAATTTTCTTTTAGTTCATTTGAAATGCATGTTTCATAGATTTTTTTTTGTTTTGATAGAAAACTTCATTTATGTCCTAATTTATGGTGTTTTTTTAATTATTTTAATCATATGATTGCATAGTTATGATGTTTTTATTATTTTTATTCAAGGTATGGATCATGGAACCGAAGACAATCTATGTTTGGTAGATAGTGTCACAACGCACACCATTCTGAAAAATCAGAAACTTTTTTCAGAATTGATGTTCATTCCACGAAAGGTATCCACCATAGCTGGACCTGTACAGATAATTGAAGGCTCCGGAAGAGCCCATATGATGTTACCTAATGGTACTCATCTATTCATTAAAGATGCTTTGTCCTCAAAAAGTTCCCGAAGAAACTTGATTAGTTTCAAAGACATCAGAATGAATGGGTACCACATTGAGACTGTAAGTGAAGGTAACAAGGAATACTTATGCATCGTTACTAGTATTGGAAGCCAGAAGCAAATACTAGAAAAACTAAGTGCACTCTCTTCAGGGTTATATTACACGACAATCTCCAATGTTGAATCCCATTCTGTTATAAGCAAAACAATAAAGTCGAGCCCGAAGCTAAGTGATCCTAAGGCTTTACAGCTTTGGCATGATAGGTTAGGTCACCCTGGGGCTACTATGTTAAGAAAAATCATAGATAACTCTTCTGGGCATTCCTTAGAGAACCATCAATTGACCATACCTAGTGGATACTTATGTATCCCATGTTCACAAGGGAAATTGATCACCCAACCCTCTCTTACTAAAGTTGCATACGAATTCTCATCATTTTTACAAAGGATACAGGGTGATATTTGTGGACCCATCAATCCCCCCAGTGGACCTTTTAAGTATTTTATGGTTTTGATCGATGCTTCCACCTATTGGTCGGATGTTTGCCTACTTTCAACTAGGAACGTAGCATTTGCCCGCCTATTAACTCAAATTATTAAACTAAGGGCTCACTTCCATGATTATCCCATTAAGTCTATAAGACTTGATAATGCAGGCGAATTTACATCACAAGTTTTTGATGATTTATGTTCGTCTATAAGAATTGTAGTCGAACATTCTGTCCCCCATGTCCACACCCAGAATGGCTTAGCTGAATCCATGATCAAGCGCATCCAACTTATTTCTAGGACTCTGCTGATGCAGTCCAACTTACCGGTTAGTGCTTGGGGACATGCTGTGTTGCATGCAGCAACATTAATTCGACTTCGGCCCACGGCCTATCATCAATATTCTCCTGCACAACTTATATCAGAACATCAACCCAATATTTTTCACTTGCGCAAGTTTGGTTGTGCAGTTCAAGTCCCAATACCACCCCCTAAACGTACTAAAATGGGAAACAAATGGATTGTGTTTAATTAAACCAACTACATATTACTAACCTTGAAAAGCACCGGATTACATGTCCCAAGTGAATAAATAGCAGGGTCTACAGAAGCCAAATAAGAGGATCCAAAGTTTTATTCAGGTAGGAAGGATGAGCTTTTAGCATGCGAAGGTTCTGATAATGCTGGGGTGAGATTTGGATATTTTATCACTCTTGATAGTAAAGTATATTAGGAATGATATATATGAATTCAAATATGAAAAGAAAGGATGGAAAGATTTTCTCAGCCTACTAACCGTTGGAGATAAGGAATGAAAAGATTTAGAGTTTTTTGTATATACCCCCTAAGGTTTATAGGATTCAGCCCCTATGGTTTCAATATTTGTATATACCCACCATGCCTTCTCATTTTAACACCTTTCACGTCCCAAAATTAGTAGCCTTACAATCACCATAAGTTCTTTAGAGTAAAATGACATTTTTGCTCGCCTCTTTATTTTATATAAGCATATTTTCAAAAGCTTGAATTTTTTTTTCTTTAAGTCTTTTAATATTAACAATTACTATGGTACATTCAGTGAGAGAGAGAGTAACCCTACATAAATCCATTTTTATCAATACGGGGCCCATTTCATCAAATCTAAATCGATCACAAAGAAAAACAACACTTTTACTTATAATTGGTTATAGTTGACCCAATCCGTGCACAGCCCCCAATTAGATTAATGAAAGTCTAAAATATACATGATTAGGTGTCATGCGCATTGGAGAATTTGAGAGAGACTATTGGGACTTGGGATATAATAATGGTTTTTTTTTATAAATAATGACATACTTATTTTTTTTTTAATTGAACCTTGATCATCAGCCCCAAGTGCAAGGCCGCGATTGTAGTAATAACCGGTAAAACTGGATCGATCCACAAGGAGTAATTAATCGCGTAAAACCTGTCCTATTGGAAAACTAGTACTAACCTAATAAAGTCTATATAAATAAATATTTGCGAAACTGAAATTGAAACTTTATTAAAAATCCAAATTAAAAGTTACAATCCCAAATAAAAATCCTAATCTAAGAATCCTAATCTAAAGACTGCAAAAACATAAAAGACATCAAACCACCAATTGCATAAAAGTAAATAAATCATGCATTAAAATAAAAATCCATAAATAATATCATTCAAAAATAAGGATAAAAAGAATTCTAAATATTCTTATAATGGAAAATAAAAATATTATATTGGCAAATTAATAAAAGACTGCAAAAACACCGCACCAAGTGCGTATTGTCACTACCCACAAACACGCGATGTTGATCCAAGGTGGAACACCTTGACCTCATTAATTCCGTCTTTTAGATTAAAATGGACCAATAAACTAGTAATTCCACAACATTAATCAAAACTAAAAAAAAAATCTTTCCTTGCCCTAGATCGAACACATCAAGAAAATAGGATTTACGCATAATCCCATCTTCAAATCTTCAATCCTTCACCAAGGGAGAAGTAGATGGCTGGTTGATGATGAAGCGACGGTAGCAACGGCGGCGGTGCAGTGGCGTAGAAATCGAAGTGGTGGTGGTGTGCCTTAGGAAAGGCCTTAGATGAAGTAGTGATGGAAGAAGGAAGATGGAGACAAATTAATGGAAACAGGGGATTTTGTTGCTGATTGTCCAAGAGGGGTGGGGAAAAAAGTATTTTCGTATAACCCTTGTTATGGTCTATTTATATATATATATTTTTTTTTTGATATCTTAGGTTGCAAGGTTTTTGGTTTGGGAAGGATAAGTTATGTGGGGTCCAAGTTGGATTAGGATTAGGAGGGTTTTGAGAGATTTTCTAGGGATTGGCCCACAATCCTAGTGAAAATAGGATTCTTATTATCTCGTGCAACTTCTTCTCTTGGGCCCACTTTGGCTATATATAAATTCAAATATGAAATTTCAGATTTGAAATAAATCTTTGAACTCATGTGGAAAACTCCGTTTTTTTGGACGTGTGATAACATGGGATGGAGGCTGGACGTGTGAGATTTCTTTGGAAGAATCTTAGATTGCAAACATTCAAATCTTGAAGCCTATCTTTTAGGAGTTAGTTTCTCTCATCAAATCTCTTTTGCGTGCCCTTCCTTAAAAAGTTGAAACTCCTTTGGTAGCTTCCAATTCCTCCACTTGGCCCCACTTCTCTTCCAAATAAATTTCAAATCTGAAAATCAGATTTGATGTGCAATTTTTGAATGCATGTGGACCCCACTTGGGTGTATGTGAATCTTGAAACAATTATATGTATGGACGTCCTCTCCTTGGCTTAAAAATTTTCAAATCTAAAATTCAGATTTTTATGTCAATCTTGTAATAGATGATGGGCCCCACTTTGATGTGTGATTATTGAATGGAAGATCTTGGACGTACGTCTCTCCCTTGGCCTCTTTTATTCTTCTTTTGTTTGGCTTCATTTGAATCTTCAAACAAGGGTAGTGTGGACCCCATGTGGAGCTTCAATACCTTGGTTTTCCTTCTTTAATTTGTTTCTTCCGGGTGCCCCAAGAAATTTATTTTCCCTACAAAAAATAAAAACAAATGTCAAAGAATAATCTATTCATATAGGGAAGGAATGATGCAAGATGCGGGCCCAATTCACATTAGATAAATGCATAAAATGTCACCATTTTATCAAATTTTCTTTAATTACATCAATGGTGCAAAGAAAATTCATCATTTCATGTGGGAATCAAAAGTTATGAGAAATTTATGACTTTCAATGCTAAGATATAGAAATACATGATTTTATATGAAAATATGATTTTTCAATGAATTTTGACTCGAATTCAAACTTTGATGCCCACAAACATAGAATCATGATTTTTTTTTTTACTAAAATGGTCCATGATTTGATGATTAAGTCCTTAATTACTCTAAAATGATAAGGAAATTATGCATTTTTAAGGACTTATCAAACCTATGGGCAAAGTTGTCATTTTTATAAAAATTCAACACAAATCTTTTGGTGGTCACTATGACTAGTAAATTTGGGCATATATATGGAAGGCATTAAATTGAAAAGGTAGAGGGGGTATATGCAAATACTAAAACCACAGTGGACATAGGGGCCTATTTACAAACCACAGGGGCTTATTTACAAAAAACTCAAAGATTTAAGATTAGATTTGGAATGTAAACTTACAGTAACCATAATGGAGAGATATAGGGAGGAGAGATTAGATTGGAGATGAGGAAACATTAAAATTAGATTTGATTAACAAGAGATTTACATGGTTCGACAGAGTGTCTATGTCCACGTTACTATTCACCACCCTGAAACCAAATGTTGATGCAACCGAGAACCCTTCTTCAGTTCCTTGATCAAAGAAAGTGGCCCACCGAGGATTAATCCGATCCTCTGTCTCTCTCTCCTCTACGTCTGAATTGTGCGGCAAAACAGAAGAGACCCAAAAGATCTCTTCCCTGAGATCCAACCCGATGGACCTTCGTAGATCGAGACCGCGACACAACCCAAGCTCTGTGACAAATTTGTATGCTAAAAATCGAAGGAGATGAAATAACAACGATATTGACATCTATCATTGAATGATGATTGTAACTAAGGGAGGAGATTTGTTTGGGATGAGTGTAGTAGCCCACGCTGTGCAATTTTTTCTTTTATATTTCTTTGAAATGAGAGCTTCTGACTGCTGACGTGTCTCTCTATATGATCTCCCTCCCTATTATCTTAATATATAAAACTAGTGCAGCAGGCCTGCGCCCAACGCAAGCCATGATAAAAAAATAATTAAAGTTTTAATTAATTAAAAATAGGGAATAGCTAAGGTGACAGACAAGTATGCTGTTCCAGCAAAAAGTGAAATTTCCATTGGCACTGCAAGAAAAGTGACGATTAGCGACAGTTTATAGCGGCGGTTTATTTATCCGTCACTACATCTAAGTATGAGTTTACATACATCGGCCGAAAATATATTTTGCTGCTATAAACGTATTTATACATACGTATAGTAGCGGAAAATGTATTATGCCACTATAAATACTTAGGTATAGCAGTGAAAAATGTATTATGCCACTATAAACACTCATACATACTACATATTAACGTATAGCAGCGGAAAATATGGTCCGTCGCGACATCTATGTATATAATACTAATACATATAGCAGTAGAAAATGTATTATGCCAGTAATAAGGTATAGGAAATACATAATACATATAGCATCAGAAAATATAGTATGCCACTATACATATTAGGACACTACATGTAGCAACAAAAAATGTAGTATGCCACTATACATATTTTTTTATTACATATACATATAGAAGCATAAAATGTAGTGTGCCACTATACTTATACATTTAGCAACAGAAAATTTATTGTGCCACCATACATAATATAGCAACAGAAAATTTATTATGCCACTACAGAAGCTATACATAATGCATATAGCAACAGAAAATGTATTATGTCACTATAAGTGACCATTATACATTAAAAAATATACATTTAGCAGCAGAAAATTTATTATGCCACTATACATAATATAGCAATAGAAAATTTATTATGCCACTATAGAAGAAATGTATTAGCTCTCTATAAATGTCAAATAAATATGTCACTAGCAGCAGAAAATATATTATGTCACTATAAATGGTAAATAAATATTAGAACGTATAGCAGCAGAAAGTATATTCCGCTGCTATACGTTCTCTTTTTTTTTCTTCCCCCCAAACCATCCCCCCAAAACCGAAACCCAAAACCTATTTTCGTCTTCCCCTCAAAACCAAAACCTCTTTTCGTCTTCCCCAAAACCCTAAACCCACATCCAGCTCCAAAACCTAACCCAAAACCCATATCTCATCGTCGTCCAGTCCCAAAACCCTAGTCTTTGAGATCTCTCTTCCCCAAAACCCTAATCTACACATTAGCTGATTTGTTTACAGCTTCCAGCAGCTTTGAGGTTTCAGACCTGATCGACATCGGGGAAGAAGAAGCAGAAGCCAGAGCAACAAGCAGCTTTGAGGTTTTAGACCCGATTGACTTCGCTGCATTTTTCGATTTTCGCTCTTCGATCTTCAATCTGTGAGATCTCTCTTCCCCAAAACCCTAATCTTTGTTTAGAGCTTCCAACAGCTTTGAGGTTTCAGATCTGGTCGACGTCGGAGAAGAAGAAGAGGGAGGTAAGACCTACTTCCCTGCATTTTTCGATCTTTGACGATCTGCTTACGTTAGGGCTTTTGCTGTTTTGAATAATGATTTGAAGTTAAGACTGCTGAAATTTGATTTGATTTGGATGTTTTGTGCGTCTGTGGAAAACTCGACTATTCTGAGAAATCTGCTTCGGTTTGTTTTCCTTGTGCGTCTTTTGGAACAACTCGTCCATTGCATGGCATGAATTTCCATGTTTTTTAACAATGATTCTAGGCTAAGACATCTATGAAATCTGCATCGATTTGTTGTTTGCCTGTTTCTATGAAACTCGCCTTTCCTGCGGATTTTAGCATTTAGAACAGCGATTTGAAGCTGAGATCGCTAAAATTTGTTGGGATTTTGTTTCCCGTGTGCGTTTTTGAAAATCTCACTACATTTTTGCCTTTTTGCATAACGATTTTGAGCTGAGATAGATGAAATCCGCTTCTATTTGTATGCCTTTTGCTATCTTTTTTTTTAATGAAACTTGCATTTTTGCTCCTTGTTTTCCGCTCTTGGCAGAGTGCTTTGAAGTTAAAATTGTTGAAATCTGCTTCGATTTGAATGCCTTTTGTGTTTTTTCATTTCGAATATGCAGCGGTTTGTATGTGTCGTGTGTTTTTGGCATTTCTATCCCTCATCTCTGATACAGCTGAGACCTAGGTTGAATTCGACTTGTTCTTTCTTTTTTTTCCTTTTTTTTTTGGTTTTTTCTTTGCTTTGTGTTTTTGAGCATATTGGAATTGCAATCTGCTACAGTTTGGTTTTTGTGCCTATTTTCTCTGGTTTAGTCTTCTAAATCTGTTTATTTTGAAGTTTATTATGGGTTTAGGGCTAATAGTTTTTTTTTTTACTGGGCAGTTAAAATATTGCTGAAAACGTGTTCT
This sequence comes from Umbellularia californica, assembly GCA_028538565.1. Classification (NCBI taxonomy): domain Eukaryota; kingdom Viridiplantae; phylum Streptophyta; class Magnoliopsida; order Laurales; family Lauraceae; genus Umbellularia; species Umbellularia californica. Next base: position 28,962,416 of record JAPQWN010000002.1, read on the forward strand.
TTTTTTTATAAAGTAAAATATTGCTACAAGTTACAATAATTACTGGCAGTTTACAATAGCCGTTATTGATAATTTTTTTGCAACAGCCCCTCTTCCGTCGCAAATACATTCAATGACAGGAGTATCAACGACAAAAGTGGCGGCGGACATTTTTCTGCCGCAAAAGGTATTAGCGGCAGTTTTCATACATATAGCGGCATTTTTTATCCGCCACTAAATGTAATTTTTCTTGTAGTGTGGTAAAAAAAAACCATGTCACATTTTGATATTCAATTAGCAACTTCAATCCTATTTACAAATAAGGTGCTAAATTCCTATTTTTGCCATAAGAAGATAAGGAAGAAGCTACTTGAAAGACTTCTATTGGATCCACTTTTCTTGATCCAACCCTCTCATAATTAAGAATGTCCTTCATTCAAATTCCTCTCAGATTGAAATATATTTACCCTTTTTTTAAATCAAATGTCAGTTATCATGTAGCTCTACATTATTTTTACAAATTGCAATCAAAGCATGGACAAAATTACCAGAGAAGATTACTTGAACACTTGGGAGATACATCTTTGCTTGATTGGAATCCCACGTAATCATGTTAGACACCTAACTACATATAGGCACTAATATAGGCACCAAAGCCTAACTTCACATTTTCCACCAAAAAGAAAAGGCCTAACTTCACAAACAAAATTATACCCATGGAGAGGTCTTGTGCACGATAGAATATGTTTTTTCTGCATGTCGATCTAACAATTTATGTTAGCCAATCTTTTCTTAATTCAATCTACTCATATTGCACGCGAAGGTTGACGGTTTGAAATTGCACTGCCACATTGGGGCCACAGGGGATTTACCCAACCCCTACTAGGCCCGTAGGGATTATTCTAGCCCAAAGGGCTAGGACACCCTGCGTTATAAAAAAAAAAAAATTTCTACTCATATTACACACTTTCTTTTGTATAGCAATATGATGACTATTATCTTTGGTTATAAATAGTTCATAAAAATATTAATTTCTTGTTTGATCCATACACACTGCTCTTTATATAAAAACTTTTCTCTTTGATTCCAAAAATCTCCTAACAATATATACATTTATTTTAATTTCTTCTCTTAAATTACATACTAGAAAATGTTATATCTGATTTTTTGACATTCTAGGACTCTAAACAATTTATAAGAAAAAAAACTTTGGGATTATCTTTTATTGTTTTCGAATTAATAAAGAATTTCTATATCAGAAACCTAATCTTCCTCAATTAATACCTCATCTTTTGTCTTCCACCGTTGTACACCGAACGTATAATATCAAAAATAAACTCTCCATCATAGTGGAATATGACTAAAATCCCGTTTGTCTCTGTTTTCCAATGCCCATTTTTCCAATCCTTAAAAAAAGATGTACTCAACAAAGAACTTAATACCATATAATTTCCTTTAGGGTTTAGGACAATAGTGCAATGAAAACAAATCCACATATTTTGTGGATGCTTTAAGTTTTCATGAAATAATTCACAAAACAAAGATAACGAAACAAATGTATGGGCATATGACAAAAAGATATGGAAGTGTCTTTGTCACGACCCGGACCCGAGGCCGGACTAATCGGGGGCCTGACCGGGATCGCGATTCCACATACTTACTCCCGTAAATCCTGAATTAACCGAAGTTAAGACAAAACTCACCAGGGATCTAGCCTGCATACCTGTCAAATGTACATTTTTGCGGAAATACATACATACATTTACAATAAAAGTAAAGTTCACATATACAAAATTATGGTCCAATAAAGTCCACCGCTGCATATTCAAAATACAATGCATGAGACATTTAATTACATCTCAAAATGATTCACAAAAACATCTATCAAAAATAATTCCCAAAATATTCCAAATATTCAAAACCAACGTCCTCCGACTATGCCCACTCCGCTAATCCTCCTGGATGAATCAGATGGGCCTCCTCCGCAGGCGGCTCGGCCTCTGCAAGGCCGGCACGGCAACTGGGCCTGTAATGCCATCAATAACACTATGAACACGACGATTCAGCAATGTATAAACAATATATGATAAATCATGCTAAATCTGTTCATTTCTCAATGTAATAACTCTAGAACAGTATAAAATCATGTACCGTGCAGCTAATCAATAATCAATGACTAATTTCAACTACAATAGTAATATTAGCATCGTTGAATTCAGTTCCTTCCCAAGGGAAGTGTTAGTCAGTTCATTTCATTCAGTATTCATTCATTTCGTTCATTTCGTTCAATTCATTCATTTCATTGAGTATTCATTAAGTGGCTTATGAGACTCTTCAGTCCAATGTATTTCACTTTTCATTACATGGCTTATCAATTCATTGACTTTGCAGTCTAATATGTGGGATCTACCAGTCTCTTAATCAGAGATCACTGGCATCACCACGGAGCTCCGGAACACCCCAATCATCTGCTGCAGCAGGATTATTCATTAGTTCATTGCATTTATTCATTACATTGTTACCTTTAGTAACTGTTTATTAATTCATTGTATCATTAATCATTACGTTGTATTTAGTCAATGTGGTTCCATACGAGTTAGAACTCACTATCTATTTCCGTCTCTATTCAACTTTCTTTCACATTTAGACAACAAATTAGATGTGAATATTGGTTACCAAATGCACGTGCTATTCTCGATGGACATCACATTTATATGCTTAATGTGTGCATTTGGTTCCCAAAATTTTCACCCACGATTTCAAAATCCACTAACGGTCCGATCGATCGGCCAGATTTTTACTCACAATTAATATTTGGCCAGTATCAAGTTCACTGGCGGTTAGCCGGAACTTGGCCGGCGGTTAGCCGAAATGCAGTCGGCGGCTAGCCGGAATGTGGCTGGCGGCTAGCCGAAATTTCAATTTCGGTTAACCGCCATTTCGCGGTTAGCTTACGGTCAGCATTCCAGAAGATGGCATTTTTGACAGAAATTTTGACTCAATTTCGGTCACCTTACGGTTACCTTGCGGCTAGCCGAAATTCAAATTTCGGCTAACCGAAAATTGGTGGTTAGCTTTCCAGAAGCTCGCCCATTTCACAGATTTCGACGGTTGGCTCCATGGTTAGCTTTGCGGCTAGCCGAAATTCGCCCAGTGTGTCATTTTCAAGCTTCAGAATATCTGAAGCAAATCTTTGGATTTGAGTTCCTGGAACTCAAACCTCTCTAATACCTTATGGAATCCAAGAAAACACATACATTGGGACAATCATTGACTCATTTCCATTCTATAACAAGGAAAGGGTTGAGAACCCATTTCCTACAACTCAAGAAAACTTGTAATCTAGCATTTCAATCATAAATAGACATTTATACTTTCCTCTATTAAAGATTGATGAAGAAAACCCCTTGTTTAGCTTGGGCTTGAGAAGGAACTTCTCAACTTGAATGTCTCTCTCCAAGAAAGTCCAAGAAGAAGGTGAAGAAGGTGGAGAAGATGAAGTGCTCGTCACTTGAATCACTTCAAATCCCGTTTTCGTGCTTGATGGAGTTGAAACGGAATAAAGAAGAAGAAAAAGGAATGAAGAGATGAGCCTAGGGTTTAGAATGAGCTGGAGATGAGTTGAATGAACTCGTCTCACTCTTATAAGCCCATTTTTGCATCAAAGCCCCTAACCTCTCTCTCATTTACAATTCAAGTCAAATGAAGGCCCACTTGGCCAATTCATTGTCAAATGACTTCGAGCCTATTACGATAGTTGATGTACTCGTCGAGATACACGTGTTGGTATCAAGAGTTTCCGTATTCGACAAAATTCGTATAAATCCGTAGTCACGAAAAAGTCCTTGTTTCCTTTGTCTAAGGCTAACTCTCATTCAATTTGTCTAATCTCTTTATTATCACTTCATTAAGTTCATTTAGGACTAATCTCATTGAGTTTAGTCATTGACCATCATTAGTCTAGTTAAACATGATTAATTAGTATTAATTCCAATTAATTAGAGTTAATCTTGATTAACTCGGGACAGGGCCTTACAGTCTTCAAATGAGACATGAAACTCTAGGGTGTCAAACAACACTAACATAGAAATGCTTATATTGACTACTATATGTGTATGTTTTACAATGCATATTGCATAAAAAGGATGCTCAACAAAGAACTTAAAACCATATGATTTTCTCTAAGGGTTTAGGACAAGAGAGCATTGAAAAAGAACCCACATGTTATGTGGATTCTTTAACTTTCATGGAATAATTAATAAAACGAAGAAAATGAAACAAATCTGGGGTATATGACAAAAAGAACTGAAAATGTCTTCAAACGGAACATGGAACTCATACTCTACTGTCTATAGCCTTGAAAGGAGGGTAATGTATGCCATGCCCACCTCTTTAATGAAGTTTAACCATGTTTATTGAAGGTTATTCAATGTTGAAGAAGAAGATTCAATAAAAACGCACAACAGCCCAGCAAATCATAGACGAAAATGGTAGAACAAAAAACAGATTCAATGGGTTTATACAGAGCATTAGCGATGATATTGTCACTCGTTATAAAAGCAAGGGACGATATCGTCACTCTTTACAAAAGAGAAAAAATTAAAATTTTTGAGGGAAGGCCGATTCTGTTTCATAGAAATTATGAGGGCCTTTTTGGTGCACAGGTCATCTAACATGATTTTCAGGTAATTTCCTCCTGTTATTATCTAGAGGGACTCAGAATTAGAGATATATTATACTCTGATGGTGTACTGAAATTGGTACTCTCTTCGTATGTCTCCTCAAATTGATGTAATCATCAACAAGAATTAAACGCACAACTGGTGTTCTGTATTAAATGTAAGGAGAATATCAGACGATGTACCTCTATTATATGTGATCCATCAATTTCCAAGAAAGCAGCTCTTTCTCTGAAAACCTTGAAGCTTTCAGATCCATTTATGAATCTTTACCTCAATAATAGTTTCACTAGAGAGATGTACGCAGTTCTTCTTCCATTGCAGAAGAAAATTTACCAACATGAACTTTTCTAAAGATTTCAATAGTAGTATGAGAGAAAAAATGTTGTCTTGGGAAGATATCCTTGCGAAAATATCAGTATGTTTATCATCCCTGAAGGTTTAGGGTACAAGATCTCTAGATTGGTCCGCTCAATAATTAGCCCACAAGTGGGCAAAAAACAATAATCTACGCAGTGGAAATTAAATCACAATCACACACCACTAGGACACCAAATTTAAGGTGGAAAACCCTAACCAGGTGAAAAACCACCGATCCGAACTAGATCAATAATCAAGCACTATGAATTTCGCAATTACAAGAAACTCAAATTTCCTCCTCAGATATCTCATACCTAAGGATTGAAGTTACTTTGTGTCGCTTTATGCTTCAACGACTTCACACCGCAAATTACAACAGATTCAATCCTGCGCTTGACTCCTCAAATCTTCTACACAAGAAGACAATCTTCTACAAATGATGCAAAAAAAATAAAAAAAGAAAAAAAAACTAGCACTAGAGAACTTGTCAGCACAATTCCTTACTAAATCTCTAGAGAAGATTTCTCTTAATGATAATCTCTAACTCAGAACTTTGAGAGGTGAGGTGTGTGTCTTTGGATTGTGAGAAAAACCCAATTTATAGCCCCAAAATCTTTCATAAGACTCCTAATAATAATACACTTAGAATAGTGAGTCCATCTCAAACTTTTACTTAGAGTCCGGATCAGACTGGGCAACCTGCGCCATTCTCGCTATAGCGAGACCACTTTCTGTCTCTATTTTGGCCTTACAATCCCACCTATGATTGATGCATTAAATAAATATGAGACAAAAATGTACTTGCTCTCTAGTTATTACATACAGTGATTATACAAATAGTGGAATTATCCAAGGCAGTCTAGCCTCTCTTAAGCTGAAAAGAGTCCAGTGTCTAGTCTATAGGAGTATGATGAAAGGAGGGTGATTAGATCATCATTACCATTTATTTAAGGGCCACAAAGAGGCCAGACTGCTTTAAACTTAAATGAGGTCCAAAATCTCTTGATAGTTTTTATTAGTAATAACATGATATACTAATGGTTTAAAAAAACAATGCACTAATAAAAAAGAAGGGTGATTAGATCATCATTAACATTTATTTAAGGGCCACAAAGGGACTTGCATTTGAGTTTGCATCCGAGCTTGCACTTGTAGCATAGCATTAATTTGAGCTTGCATATTTAACTGTGCCTCATGGCTTTTAGCCATCTGCTCTAAGATAGCAGTGAATTTACCATCACTATTTGGAGTAGGAGGTGTGGGTACAGGACCTTCATTTCCACTAACCACAAAATCAGAGTTATCATTCTCATTTCCTCCGCTTTCTGATCCAGATGCCATTCTGAAAATAACACAGGAATATATCTTATCTTCCATCACATATAATGAGAACAAATCACATTTAGTGAAAGCAATAAATCACAAATCTAAAAATAGGATTTGATTTGCAATCCAACGTTTCCTCACCGTGTCCTTACATTTTCTAAGGATTTTAAACTGTTTTTAATTCTTTCACTTTGCTCTGATACCATACAATAAATATGACACAACCCGAACCCGAGATTCAGACTAATCCGAGTTAACCCCGAGTTGCGTCGCATACTTACTCCCGTGAACTTCAATCACATAAAAACTCATAAGGGATATCATTTACACATTATGCGGAATATAAACAAATATACATTGCTTATGTATAAAATAAAAATTCATGCACATTATGTACAAACTAATCACTTGCATATTTAAATACAATGCAAGGATCAAAAGTGTGAAACATTTCCAAACTCATTTTTCATAACAAAAGTTTTCCTTTCCAACTTTTCGTTTCAATATCATAGACATATGATATTGCTTTATTTCTACTCAACTAGCCCTCCTAGAGGAACCGGATTGGTAATCTCCGCTAGTACTGTGGCCTCTAAAGGACCGGCATAGGCAGCTGTGCCTGTAATGCCATCAATAACACTATGAATTTGACAATCCAGCAATGTATAAACAGATACATGATTTAACATGCTAATTACACATTTAATCTGTCTAATCCAATGTTAGACTAATATAATTACCATTTAATTCAAATCAACGAGAGTCTTTAGTATTTAGCAATCTACAATAGCATCTCATTTCAAATCACATCTTTCTGAAAAGGAAGGAATCACATCTTCCATACGGAAGGAATCACATATTGTGAGATTTATCATTGCCCAGGCCAGGGACATCTGACATCACCACAAAGCTCCGGAAAATCTGCTGCAGCAATGATAGCTCCAATGAGCTTAAAGAAATCATTATGTAGTGCCAGACTCAAGAAACAATACAAATTCAATTAATAATATCAACAAATTGGGTGTAATTCTCAACTTTTTAATGTACATGTTATTCTCGGTGGACATTACAATTTATGTGTATTTTGTACATAAAAATCACCTTAATTCACACCCATAATGGTAAAACAATGTTAACAGCCTTGATTAAATCAATGGGCTCATTATCCATAAATTCAAAAATTAAACTTGAAAATTATTATTTTCGGTTAGCTGTTCGGTTACCTGTCGGTTAACCGAACTCTGGAAGTCGGTTAGCCGAATTGCACTCGGCTACCTACGGTTAGCTTTCTAGAAGCTAATTACTCACTGTCAATTTCTGTATTCGGTCACCATCTTGGCTAACCGAACTTTGAACAGCGGCTAACCGAAGTCAATTTGGTTACCTGCGGTCACAATTCCAGAACCTTTCAGTTACTGTTCTGTTTTGGGCTACCTATTCGGCTAGCTGAACTTGGAATTTCGGCTAACTGACACACGTCGATTACCTCATGTTCAGCTTTACTGAAGCTGACATTTTCGTGAACTTGAAACAGGTGAATTCGGTCACCTGTCGGTTAGCTACTCGGCTAACCAAACAATACCCAGAACTTCAGAATCTCTGAAGCAAAGTTTTGAATTTAAATTCCCAATGACACTTCTATAAATCCAAATTCATGCACAACCTGCAATTAACATTGGAACCTCCTGTTCCCACTTCAACATCACTTTTATTTCATTCATACTCCATTCAATCAATTCAATCAGCCCATACATGATATTCAATCTCATTCAATTCTTAACAAAATAGGGTTGAAATTATAATTGCAACAAGATCAAAAGAAATCACATAAACTAGCATTTAAACATTAGTAATCTATTTATACTTGCCTTATAATCAAGTTTGATTCAAAAACCCCTTTCTTTTCCAAGCTTCACTTGACACAAAATCACCCAAACCAAACCCTAACATCATTAAATCATTCAAATCTGGATTCAATGAGCTTTTGAGATGAAAAAGGGTTTAAAGAACTCATTTACAACTGAAATTACTTTTAACACTTACTTGACAGCTTGCAGAAAGGAAATCTGATATTTTCCCTAAACTTTAACTCCAAAGGTGAAGAAGATGAAACAAACAACTATCTTTTTCCCAAAACTCCTTGCACAACACCTTTCTTTGATGATTAACCAGCCAGAAACAAAGAAGAATGAAGAAAGGAAGAAACCGAAGTTGTCTCAAGACTTCTGGAATGTTTCACCGACTGAAAATGGGTTTTGGGTTCTTCTCCAACCTTCATATTAACAAAATTTTGCATTTCAACCACATTTTCTATATTTATTTCTAGTTTGAGGTTATTAAATCAAATATATTATGAAAGTTGACGTACTCATTGAGATACATATACCAATTTTAACCGTATCCGACGAAATACACCTAAACCCGTATTTATGAAAAAGTCCTTCATTCCACTAACTTGGGTCTAAAATCAACTTTATTAAGTCAATCTCTCTCAAACTTACTCATTATGCTTAATTTAATATTTCATGCATAATTTAATCCATTTTTATCACTAATTACATTTATCTTGATTAATCATGCTTAATTCGCATTAATCTCGCTTAATTAGAGTTAATGTTGATTAGCTCAGGATAGGGTGTAACATTCTCCTAATATTTTAGAATCATTCGGTCCTCTGAATGAAACATAAATAAAAATAAACACAATAAGTAAAAACTTACCTGAACGAATAGCTCTGGATATTTTCTTTCATTTGTTCTTTCAATTCCCATGTAGCTTCATTGGGTTCATGATGAGCCTAAAGGACTTTAACCCATTTAATCGTTCTAGTGCGTAGAACTTGCTCCTTGGTATCAATAATTCGAACTGGCTTCTCAACATATGTGGTGTTCGGTTGAACTTGAATCTTATCATAATTGATGATGTGCGTAGGATCCGCCACATATTTTCGAAGCATCGATACATGGAATACATTATGGATATCGGAGAGTTACGATGGAAGATCCAAACGATAAGCTACATCTCCGATTTTGCTCTTTATCTTGAAAGGTCTGATATATCTTGATGAAAGCTTCTATTTCTGCCCAAATCGGATTGTACCTTTTATTGGAGAAGTTTTCAAAAAGACCCAATCATTAATGGCAAATTCCAGATCACGCCAATGATTATCAGCATAAGGGCTACTCTCGATCTATCCCGCACCTTCTGAACTCTTTCAGTTGTCTCTGCAATAATTGTAAGACCATGGAAACTTCTTGTTCCAACTTCTTCCCAGCTAACTGGAGTCTTACATCTGCGACCATATAATGCTTCAAACGGTGCCATTTTACTGTTGGAGTGATAACTATTGTTTTATGCAAATTCAGACAACGCAAGATGTTCATCCCAATCACTACCAAAATCCATAATACTAGCACAAAGCAAATCTTCCAATGTCTGAATTGTTCTCTCAGATTGCCCATCTGTCTGTGGATGATAAGCAGTACTAAATCGAAGTCTAGTACTCATTTAACTCTGAAATGACTGCCAAAATGTGGAAACAAACCTACTATCTCGATCTAATACAATCGAAACCGGTGTTCCATGTAATTTAGTCACTTCCCTCATAAATAACTTGGACATTTCATTGAATCCCATATCTTTTCTAAATGGAAGGAAATGTGCCGACTTCGTGAGACGATCCATAATTACCCATATGGTATCTATCATATTGTCTTCTGGTCATTGGTAAACTAGATACAAAGTCCATAGTCAAGTGTTCCCACTTCCATCTAGGAATATGCAAAGGATGAAGTAATTCGGGCGGTTTTCGGCGCTCAAACTTCACACGCTGACAGGTCAGTCATGAAGATACATATCCTGCAATCTCTCTTTTCATGTTATTCCAACAAAACTTGTTCTTGAGATTTCTATACATTTTTGTACTTCCTGGATGCATAGAATATCGGGTGTGATGAACTTCAAACATCACTGCCTGTTTTAAATCTTCTTGTGCTGGTATACACAATCTGTACACAATCTGTCTCTAAAATAAAGAACTCATTCAACCAACACAAAGTCTAACTTAGCTGTAATGTTATCCCTGATTTTCACCAATTCAGGATCTTCAAATTGTCTTTCCTTGATTTGCTTGATGAGAAGAGGCTCAAATACAAACATTGCTGCGACCAGAACTCTATTGTTCATCACTTTAATGGACACATCCAGATCTCTAAACTCTTCAATCAAATGCCATCCACCCACCAGCGATGCTAAGTTAGCAGATTTGCGACTCAAAGCATCAGCTACTACATTACCTTTTCCACGTACATAGGTGAACGGAAATCATAATCTTTGATCAATTCTAGCTAACGGAGTTGTCTCAAATTAATGTCCTTTTGAGTAAACAAATACTGAAGGCTTTTGTGATCACAGTGAACTTTAAAAGTTTCTCCATATAAATAATGCTTCCATTGCTTCAAAGCAAACATAACTGCCGCGAGCTCTAAATCATGAGTAGCATAATTCTTCTCATGTTCTCTCAACTGATGTGATCCATAAGCAATGACCTTGCCATTTTGCATCAGTACACATCCAAATCCTATACCAGAAGCATCAGAATAGATTATAAATCATCCTCTGCCATCAGGTAATGACAAGATTGGGGCTGAGATTAATCTCTATTTCAATATTTGAAAACTAGACTCACACTCATCATCCCATACAAATGGAATATTCTTCTGAGTCAATTTCGTTAACGGCGCTGTAATCTTCGAAAAAGTCTTTCACAAATCTTCTGTGATATCCAGCTAATCCCAAGAAACTTCGAATCTCTGGAACATTCTTCGGACTTTACCACTTAGTAATGGCTTCAACTTTTGCTGGATCGACAGCTAGTCCTTTGCTAGTAATTATATGACCCAAGAATGCCACTTGCTGCAACCAAAAATCACACTTCTCTAGCTTTGCAAACAATTGATTATCTCTTAACAATTGCAATGTTGTTTTCGGTTAGTGTGAATGTTCTTTCTCTGACTTTGAATATACTAAGATGTCATCAATGAAGATCACAACAAACTAGTCTAAATAAGCAGCAAAAATTCTATTCATCAAAGCCATAAACACTGCAGGTGCATGAGTTAATCCAAAAGGCATAACCAAAAATTCATAATGTCCATATCGGATCCTAAATGTTGTTTTTTGCACATCCCAATCTCTAACACGAATCTAGTGATATCCATATCAGAGATCAATCTTAGAAAAATATGCTACACCCTTAAGTTGATCAAACAACTCATCAATTCTAGGCAACGGATACTTATTCTTGATTATTACCTGATTTAGTTGCCTATAATCAATACACATACGTAAGGTGTCTTCCTTCTTTTTCACAAATAGTACAGGTGCTCCCCATGGTGAGACACCAGGTTTAATAAAATCTTTATCGAGCAAATCATGTATTTGCTTCTTCAACTCATGCAATTCTGACGGTGCCATTCTATATGGTGCCCGAGATATAGGTGCAATACCCGGCAAAAGCTCTATAGTAAAGTCTACTTCCCTTGCTGGAGGTAGACTTGATACTTCTTTTGAAAACACATCTGGAAATTCACAGACTACAGGAATACTTTCTAATTCCTTCTTTGGCTTTTTCTCAGTGATGAATGCGATGTAGCCTTCACAACCATCACGCATCATTCTTTCAGCCTTCATTGCTAAAATAAGCCTTGTATCAAACTCTCTCTGGGTTCCTTCAAACAATACACTGGCATTGGCTTCATTTACTTTAAAAGTAATGATTTTGCGGAAACAGTTCAGACAGGCTCTGTATTTTGCAAGCCAATACATGCCAAAAATTACATCAAAATCATTCATAGCCAACACTACTAAATTTGCTGGCATTGACACCTCTCCAATCTTAACACTACATTGGGGTACATATAATTCACATACTACTTTTCTTCCCAATAGAGTAATTACAATAAAATCATATGACAACTGTCTAATTTGCTTTTACATATCACAAACAAATGGAGGTGCAACAAATGAATGAGTAGATCCAGGGTCAAATAATGCAATTGCTGGTCTATTATCGACATAAATTATACCTTCCACCACATTAGCTGCAGCTTCAGCTTGTTCCCTATTCGCAGCATATATTTGTCCTGCAACCTGAGGCCTATTTTGCTGTTGCTGTTGCCGTGGTTGCTACTGCCTCTGACGTTGCTGCCATTGACGTTGCTGTGGAAGGGCGGGAATTGCTGCCTGTCCCCGAGGAGGTTGTTGCTGAGGAACTAAATTATCTCTTTTAATTTTGGCACACTGAGCCATCTTATGCTCTATTGAACCATAAGCCAAATCCATTGAACCACAAGCCAAACATGCCCCAGTATTTCTCCAACAAACTTCGGTTTTGTGAGCTTTTCCACATGTTTCACAAACTGGTTTAACTTCAGCTCTAGCAACATATTTTTGTTTCTTATTCTTGAATTTGCCTCCCTTCTTAAACCAAGAGCTACCACTCCTCTTAGGACAAGCACTTGTCTCTAGTTCTTCTCGATGAACTTCGTCAACAAAGTATGCTTTGTCTACTACATCATCAAAATGCACAGGCTTCTGACCTGCTAGGACCATCTTTTTGTAAGCTGGGTTCAAACCATTTATGAATCTCTTTATATTCTTTTCTTCTGTATCTATTAAGTCCTTGGCATATTTTGACAGCTTTATGAATGTGTGCACATATACTGTCACAGTCATTTGTCCCTACTTCAAGTTCAAGAATTCTGATTCTTTCCTCTACCTCACATGCTCTGGAACAAAGTTCCTCTCAAACTGTTTTATGAAACTCTCCCATATAGTGGCTACAGGTGTTTCAATTACTGTATTTTTAATACCCTTCCACCAATCCTTCGCTACATCACGTAGCATGGAAGAGGCAAGTAACACCCGTTGTTTCGAAGTAAATACAATAGTATCAAACACAACTTCGATGTGTTGTATCCATTCATCTGCTACCAATACATCTTCCTTACCATGAAACTCAATAGCTCCCCTCTTCCTAAACTGTTCATAAAGAACATTACGATCTTTCTCTTTAGACTGCACTACTACCTGAGTACCAACACTAGGCAATGGTTGCACTGGTGGTACTTAAGGGACTTGCATTTGGGTTTGCATTTGAGTTTGCATCCGAGCTTGCACTTGTAGCATAGCTTTGATTTGAGCTTGCATATTTAATTGTGCCTCATGGCTTTTAGCCATCTGCTCTAAGATAGCAGTGAATTTAGCATCACTATTTGGAGTAAGAGGTGTGGGTATAGGACCTTCATTTTCACTAACTACAAAATCAGGGTTATCATTCTCATTTCCTCCGCTTCCTAATCCAGATGCCATTCTGAAAATAACACAAAAATATATCTTAACTTCCATCACAGATAATGAGAATAAATCACATTTAGTGAAAGCAATAAATCACAAATCCAAACATAGGATTTGATTCGCAATCCAACGTTTCCTCACCGTGTCCTTACATTTTCTAAGGATTTTTACTGCTTTTAATTTTTTCACTTTGCTCTAATACCATACAATAAGTATGACACAACCCGAACTCGAGATTCAGACTAATCTGAGTTAACCTCGAGTCACGTCGCATACTTACTCCCGTGAACTTCAATCATATAAAAATTCACAAGGGATATCATTTACACATTATGCGAAATATAAACAAATATACATTGCTTATGTATAAAATAAAAATGCATTCACATTATGTACAAACTAATCACTTGCATATTTAAATATAATGCAAGGATCAAAAGTGTGAAGCATTTCCAAACTCATTTTTCATAACAAGAGTTTTCCTTTCCAACTTTTCGTTTCAATATCGTAGACATGATATTGCTTTATTTCTACTTAACTAGCCCTCCTGGAGGAACCGGATTGGTAATCTCCACCGACTTTGTGGCCTCTGAATGACCAGCATGGGCAACTGTAACTGTAATGCTATCAATAATACTATGAATTTGACAATCCAGCAATGTATAAACAGATACATGATTTAACATGCTAATTACACATTTAATCTGTCTAATCCAATGTTAGACTAATACAATTACCATTTAATTCAAATCAATGAGAGTACTTAGTATTTGGCAATCTACAATAGCATTTCATTTCAAATCACATCTTCCTGAAAAGGAAGGAATCACATCTTCCATACGGAAGGAATCACATATTATAGAATTTATTAGTGCCCGGGTCAGGGACATCTGACATCACCAAGGAGCTCTGGAACACTCCCATATAATCTGCTACAGCAGTAATAACTCCAATGAGCTTAAAGAAATCACTATGTAGTGCCAGACACAAGAAACAATACAAATTCAATTAATAATATCAACCAATTGGATGTAATTCTTAACTATTTAATGTACATGTTATTCTCGGTGGACATTACAATTTATGTGTATTTTGTACATAAAAATCACCTTAATTAACACCCACAACGGTAAAACAATGTTAACAGCCTTGATTAAATCAATGGGCTCATTATCCATAAATTCAAAAATTAAACCTGAAAATTATTACTTTCGGTTAGCTGTTCGATTACCTGTCGGTTAACCGAACTCTGGAAGTCGGCTAGCCGAATTGCACTCGGCTACCTACGGTTAGCTTTCTAGAAGCTAATTTCTCACTGTCAATTTCTGTATTTGGTCACTAATTCGGTCACCATCTCAGCTAACCAAACTCTGAACGGCGGCTAACCGAAGTAAATTCGATAACCTGCGGTCACAATTCCAGAACCTTACATTTACTGTTTTTTTTTCGGCTACCTATTCGGCTAGCCGAACTTGGAATTTCAGCTAACCGACACACGTCGGTTACCTCACGGTCAGCTTTACGGAAGCTGACATTTTCGTGAACTTGAAACAGGTGAATTCGGTTACCTGTCGGTTAGCTACTCGGCTAACCGAACAATACCCAAAACTTTAGAATCTCTGAAGCAAAGTTCTGAATTTGAATTCCCAATGACACTTCTATAAATCCAAATTCATGCACAACCTGCAATTAACATTGGAACCTCCTGTTCCCACTTCAACATCACTTTCATTTCATTCATACTCCATTCAATCAATTCAATCAACCCATACATGATATTCAATCTCATTCAATTCTTAACAAAATAGCGTTGAAATTATAATTGCAACAAGATCAAAAGAAATCACATAAACTAGCATTTAAACATCAGTAATCTATTTATACTTGCCTTATAATCAAGTTTGATTCAAAAACCCCTTTCTTTTCCAAGCTTCACTTGACACAAAATCACCCAAACCAAACCCTAACATCATTAAATCATTCAAATCCTGATGCAATGAGCTTTTGAGATGAAAAAGGGTTTAAAGAACTCATTTACAACTGAAATTACTTTTAACACGTACTTGACAGCTTGTGGAAAGGAAATCTGATAGTTTCCCTAAACTTTAACTCCAAAGGTGAAGAAGATGAAACAAACAACTATCTTTTTCCCAAAACTCCTTGCACAATACCTTTCTTTGATGATTAACCAGCCAGAAACAAAGAAGAATGAAGAAAGGAAGAAACCAAAGTTGTCACAGGACTTCTGGAACATTTCACCGAATGGAAATGGGTTTTGGGTTCTTCTCCAATCTTTATATTAACAAAATTTAGCATTTCAACCCCACTTTCTATATTTATTTCTAGTTTGAGTCAAAACAAAGCTCATTTGACTCAATTGAGGTTAAATTAAATCAAGTATATTATGAAAATAGCCGTACTCATTGAGATACACATGTTGGTATCAATTTTAACCGTATCCGATGAAATACACTTAAACCCTTATTTACGAAAAAGTCCTTCATTCCACTAACTTGGGTCTAAAATCAACTCTTTTAAGTCAATCTCTCTCAAACTTACTCATTATGCTTAATTTAATCCTTCATGCATAATTTAATCCATTTTGATCACTAATTACATTTATCTTGATTAACCATGCTTAATTCGCATTAATCTCGATTAATTAGAGTTAATGTCAATTAGCTCGGGATAGGGTGTAACAGAGCCCAACTAGATCTGTCCAAATTACTCAATTCTTTTGAGGTACATTTGCAGGAAAAAAAATGTTTTAAAGAATCAAGGATCATGATCAAATGAAGAAGCAAGCTCTTGAGTGCCCAAAAAAGAGACAGGTGCATCCTTGTAAATTAAATACGGATACCACCCCATAAGAAGGCTTCATTAATAATGAAGGATCAATAGATCCCATTGGGTAGAGTTTCAAGATCCCTAAGTTAACAGTCTCATAAGATAAGTAGACAAATCAAGTGACAACATAAGAATGTACCACTCTTGAAGGCTCTCTTAAAGTATGATTCAGAGGTTGAGAATCACTTCCACAAGCCTCTTTTAGTCCCTAAAGAAGAACTCAAGCTGAAGAGAAGGATCTCGAAGCCGGGAACACACTGCAACTTCGTGCACCAGTAACTCTGTGAGAAGCCATTAAATGAGATCGATTCATAAAAATGAAGATTCAGAAGGTCTCAAAGAAATTTAAACCTCCAAGCCAAGGGCCTTGTGGCACAAAACCATAAAAGTTAAACTGAATAATATGTTATTAATGGAATGAGCACATCCCTAACATGGATTTTGGGAAATGGAAGCATTGTAGCTTTTGTGCTCCAACTACACTGGTAATGCAGATGCATAAACAGAAAGCAAACTCTGCACATGAAAACGAATCGATAAAAGCATAAGTAGAACTCACTGAAATAATAAATGGGAGCATATTCCATATTAATAACCTCACACTGGTCATAAAGTGTATTATAAACATGAGCTGTAAATAATTTACAAAACCACCCAGGGAACAAAATAACGGACAAAAGAACTTGAAGAGTAATAAGTATCTACAACCAAACATTTTATGAAGATCCAAGACAACAAAACAGAAGTTCAATACCAGCCAGCCACAGCATGCCATGGAAAACCTTAAAATGCCCCCAAAAGATTATACACGAGATAGTATGACAGCTACTTTGCTCAGCCTTTGGTTCTCATGATTGTAATGCTTCCCTTTCCCCCTTCAGTGCGAATTCTAGTTTTAACAACTACAGGCTTCCCTGAAAAAGCAGAAGTAGGATAAGAAGATGAAGCTCCCTCTTCCTCCTTGTGCTTTAATCTTACTGGTGGAGTGCGGATGCGCTGATTTATGTCCTTCAGAGTTACATCTTCTACACCACAGGGCTTGATGAGGGCAAATGGGTAGGCAACAGAAGTCGTCGTAGGAGTTTGCATGTAGGATTCCCTGCCTGACATGACTGGAATACAAGTGAAACAATCAGAATAGAACACAGATTGAGAACATATTTAAACATGAATCGACCCACAACCTGTTGGCTGCTACAATGAGCACCTTCCAAATGTGTTACAGGCTCTCATCAACACATACAAAACAATCTTGGAGAAAGAAATTTTAAGGCAATGCAGAAATTGGATCCTGCAGTAGTTCAGATATGATGTTTCCTACTTTTCCATCCCAAGTCTATATCAATAGTCAATGTCATGCAAGCCATTGACCACCTGGACCTATTGTCTATAAAGGAAAATGGGGCTCGTACCAATCAACAAGTCCCATGTGTGGCAAACTCATACAATATTATCTCATTTATTTTTTAGTTAGATTTTGCTTTTAATACATGGCCATGTTTCATATGTAAAAGTGTCTAATTGACACAAAATTAGGTGCCTTTGATGGGTTAATTGATTAACTATCCAATGAGACAAGGTTGTACAATTCAAACTAGTATTAAAGAAGTAATCGCCCATTTAGTAACAAGTAATAGTTTAATTTCAGATGTTAGATTCCAAGTTAGTTTAATGTATTTAGGAGCCTTTATAGTTGCAAGCAATTGAACCATATGTGACAAGGATTTTATCCTTTTTTCATGCATCAACTCAAAGGAGTATGTGTGCACATGATCTACAAAAAAATTCACTTTTATTAGTGTGAAAAAATGTGGTTTGGTCTCTATCTTGTATGCTGTGATTTCAACCCCTTCATAGTGTGAAGTTATAGAGAATCTCTTAAAGATCAGAGTGTGATTCCAAGGCCTCATGCATTAGTTTGGCATTAGCATGGCTAAGGTTTGTTTAGGTCTTTCCTTTAGTTTGATTATCACCCAAAAACTTAAAGTTCCAGCATCCTTTATTTTCCTTCTACCTCTTTCTTTATCTTTTTACCCTTTTTCTTATGAATGTAATCCTTACTCCCTAACATTCCTCAACTCTTAGTCTCATACTCGAACTAATTCCAATAGCCATTACCATTAAGAAATCCTAATTCCTAAGGGCCTGTTTCTTTACTAGAATTTCTGATAGGAATTTTCCATGTTATGGTTTCTTAGACATGATGTGACATCTTGTTTCTTGGCATTTGCAAATGCCACGTTTCTTCACAAGCATTTCAAAATTCCAACCGCCTGAAAGGTCTCATATGACCTTTGAGAATTTAGGAATTCTAGTTCCCTTTGCTTTTGGTTGAATTTCTAGATGCTCAGGTACAAGGGAACATTCAGGAATTCCACCATGTCTAAGAATTACAAAATTCTCCAAACAACAATTCCATGAATTCCAATAAAGAAACAGAATCTAAGAAACCTTGAGGAACCCCACCCGGAGAATTTCACAATCAAGAAACCTCACCACCCTCAACTTATGCATTCAAGAAACCTAAGTTACCCTAATTCCAACAGTCATCGATACTCTCTTCACAGAGCCTAGTGCTTAACCCTAGGTCTTCATGGTGGCTTTCTCTTGGGCTGGCTCATTCATTGATCTAGGACCCTATCCCAACTTGAGGACAAGTCCCTCCAAAGCCAAGGAGAACTGCAACGGGCCACATGCCACATGGGCCTATTGTCCGTAACAAAATGGGGGCCCATATGCTCTGTGTGTGTGTGTGTGTGTGTGTGTGTGAGAGTTGTGTTTTCATGTTTCAAGAGAGCAGTTATTTGATTTCCAAAACAATGACATCAAGGTTACGCAATCCTTACAAGTATCAAAGAAGTTACTGCCTAGTTTGTGATAAGGTATAGTTTAATTACGAAATTTAGTCATCCTAGTTGATTTAATGTACTTAGGATTTAGGGATCCTAATAGTAGCAAGTTGTCTAATTTATGTAACCGATGTCGTAATTCTTTCATGCAGCAAGCCAAAAGCCTATATGTGTACACAGATGACTAAAAAGATCAATTTTATTTGTGTGTGAAAAAATTGGATTTTCCCTATTTATCTTGGATGATGTTTGCCATTCCCTATGTGAAATCATGGAGCAGTTTCTGCAGCAGAAGAGTAGAGTGAGATTTTGAGGCCACATACTGCAATGCCAGGCAACAGATTGGGGCAAAAAATGAGAAAAACATTAAGCCTCCTAATAGTTTTCTGATCTATTCTACGCTCAATTATTTTATATAAATATCTCTGCCTAAGTACCAATTGCAGTCTCGAGAATCCAACAGTCAACTGAAATATTAAAAGCCACACAAATATTGAATGGAACATCACATGTACCTGTCAAAATACTGCGAGAAGCAAGCCTCGAAGGCTCTTCTTGTATCATATAAGTTTGCTCTACTGGTTGTATGTTGGAGATATCTAGAAAATTATTGAACATTGAATCAGACTATGGAACTAAGAGAGGAAGAATAGAATCCAGGAGCAATTTATCTGTACACACCTGAAATTTCAACTTTGTCATACGATGGCCCAGAAGCATTCCTGTGGGTTCAGATACAAATACAACCTCAAAAAGGATAAAAATTAAAAATTGAAAAAATAAGGGTGGATGTGGATGTACCCTTCATCACTAAGTGGATCAAATATTTTGGTGAAACAGATGATTCTCCATTCCTCCATGCATTCGGGGCTGTTTAAGAAATCAAAGACCACAATACGTGGGGCAATTTCTTTGCTTTTTCAACCCAAATTACTAACAGCACCTGTTGCAGTCACTCATTTGGGAATAAAATTTGGAATAGTAGCATCATACCTAATTTGCTTTCTGATATCTGCCCCACCCAAATGCACAGTGAAAAGGATGACCATCTATTCTCCAGAAGTAGTTTTAACGCTTTGTGATTTGGGGTACATCTAGAAGCAACCGAATGTGGCAAATTGAAATACATACATTTCACCATAGTTGTAATGCATCTCATTGTCATTAAAGCATGTTGCAAGAAATCTCTCTTGTGACTGATCCAAGCCCTCATCAACAGAAGTACGTCTATCATCTTCTAATAAAGACTGTTAGTTAGACTTGTTATTTTGAGGATAAATACATCTGGGAGGATTTTCAAGAGAGAACCGGTCCCTTAATTTTGAAAAACAAACTTCTAATATTGGACACCTATAACAAATCCAAAACTTTACATACAAGTGCAACCTCGTTGCATTGCAATGCAATGCAAGCAACCCTGAGCCCACTTGGGCTTACCTACATCTGTGCCATATAGTTGGAAAGAGAGGGCTCCATATTGATGGTTGGCTCATGAATGGCCATACCAGTGGATGCACTTGATCATTTCCTTTATACCTAAATTGGAAGAAAAACAATATGAAGAATGACAAGAGACCAACCAGGAAATCCTGTGACATACTGCATTTTTTCAGGTACTGTGTCTTCCAACGGGTCCTCCCAATCCTAAACATGGATGCAGCAAATAAAAAAGATTTAAGTAAGACAGATTGCTATTTCCCAGCAGAGAACTGAGTGGTACTTAACTCAGGAGGAAAGATTTCCTAAACAGAGTGATGCTTCACCAACCTTTGATTCCACACATGCAGATAGGGTCTGCTCATTGCAAATGTAGGGATCAGTTATATTAGAACTGAACTGAAGCATGCGTCGTCTTTTCAACAGTAAAGACTCTCGACATTCTTCTGATCCTTTGCTCATGTTTCCTAAATACCATTTTTCCAAATAAAAAATTCATCATTTGACATAGTTTCACTGAAGAAATAGAAAGCCAAAATAACGGAAGACAGTCACAAAAACCATACCACTAATATCAGGAACATGGTAATTGAAATCACCACAAGCCTTCACTGGAGTCATTTCATCAAACATACACAACAGACCATCTTCCTTCTCGTTTATTTCATCCCGTAGTAAAGTAGTGATGTCTGTTCACATAAAGAGACTAGCTTCAGAAAAATGAACCATGCAGGAGTCTACCATAGAAAAAGTTGCATTTGAGTATATACATTAAATTGTAAGTGCTCCAAACATTTTAGCAGAATGGATGATTATACATTTTCCTGTGCATTTGTAACGCATAAAAGGGAATGCCAATTTTCTGCCCTTTCCACCTCCAATCATTATCAGTTTTCATTGTTAATATTCTTCTTTTGGAGAGAGAAAACCCAGGAAAACAGTGATGTTATTCTCATTTCTGCTTCATCACAACCACATGGCGAAGAGTATATCTGTTTTTTCAAGACATTCAACATGATAGCACTATGGAGTACACATATATGAACCCAGAGGAAATAAAGAGAAGATATACCAAGATGGGGATCGCTCTGCAGGTAATCATCTTCTTTCCATTTCGCTTCCCATGGATTAAAACTGTCCATTTCAAAGGGACACAACAACCAAAGAGTGAGTTAGTTTGCATTCCAAATGGTAAAAAATCTGTAAAAACAAATAAAAATAACATTCAATAATAGCGGAAGATGCTTATTAATTTTTCATTAATAAAGAATGTCGCTTATTAATCTTTCATTAATATAGAATATCAAAATGAACCAGTCAACTTGGTCCTCTGTGTGTGTGTCTTTTGTCTTATCACCGCCACCGCTGCCACCATCATCTAATCCTTGGCCAATCAAGTTGGGATCCACTAATAGCCTAAAAATAATTATGACATCATCAATCCAAACTACTAGCCAGAGTCTATGATACCCATATAAAGATATGGATGCAAGGACTAGGGATTCAACTACACTTTTGGTAACATGAAATTTCATATTGTATATTGAGTATTTTGTAAATTTTATCAATTTTCTTCTCTACAATGTACATAAGTAACGAAATTATCGATAATTACATTCTTTGCTACCATTTTTAATGTTGAAAAGTATGATGCCAGGAAATATATGAATAATGAACACAGTACAGTAGAATATTTTAAACTAGTGCCCTACAAGTATCCGAGCAGTATTGAGTACAATATGAGTGAGGGTGAGCAACACAGAAGGATATGCTGAATGAATACCATACAAGTATTGGTGCAGTATCAACTACTAGTGTCAGTATCAAATCACTCGGATACAGGCTCAGGAGACAGATAGAAGTATCTGGGTATCATAGGCTGGGGTGGGAAGAAGTGATCACTCTCTCTCTCTCTCTCTCTCTCTCTCTCTCTCTCTCTCTCTCTCTCTCTCTCAGTCTGCTAATCTGTTCATGGGTGTGTAATGGTCCAGTTAGAGGGAAAGGTGGAAAGTAAGGAAGTCCTAAAAGAAGGCAATGTCTTCTCCATTCCCTAAATCCTAATCATTGCATAATGATTTATTTCTGTTTGCAAGTAAGTACATCCTATTCACCGTGTATCCATTAGGGGGCAGATAAGTTGGAAAACAGTAACCCACCTCAAATATACTCTGCTATAAGCACTGCCCAAAAACATCCATTTTGCCAAAGTACCAATTGAAATTGGGGATAAAACCAAATGCACTCTAATTAGCACAATTCATTTGCATGTGATTACAGACAGACAACTGAAAAAAAATCAACATGCAAGATACTTGTACAAAGAGATGGAAAGAACATATAACTAGATCTGTTTTTCATGGACAAAAGAAAAACAGTTATAAAACATCTATTTTCTAACTAAGCATTCAAAACAAACCTGCAGAAACCAACAAAGAAAAGCAAAAATTTACCATCTAAATTTAACCCATCAAACATGTCATGAAAGCCAGGAAACCATGCATTTTTCTACACAAAATACACACAGATTTTCTATTAGAGACTGAAAGAAAAGAACCCATCCCACAGAATCTACATCAAAATCCATCATTTCTCCCAAACACCCAAAAGATGCATTTTCAAGAATTCTAGAATCCAAAAAAGGGAGAATGTAAAACACCCACATATCCTTTTTCAACTTACTTAGCAGTGTTTGTGTAGTCCATGAAGTAATCTCCAACTCTAAGAAGAAGAAGATGAAAAAAGAGGAAGGACGTCTGAGTCAAAGATGATGTTTTTCTACACCACATATAAATATAGCAATCCGGGAGACTTTTTTGTTATGTCTACCGTTTCCTTTCTTTGTTCTTTTCTCGAAGTGTCAGATGCGGGTGTTCCAGTACTTATGGAATTATAATCTATAGTCTCTTATTTTAAACAGAATTTAAGTGGAGGACCTTACTGGATGTGATCAGAATCCCACTGTGGGACCAACCAATTTATGTCCCTGCTTCCCCTTGTGCAGGTCTTTTTGGCAATTGGCAACAAACAGATTTGCTGATCAAAGCCCTCCACTGCGTTCTAACACAAGCAAGTGGGAAATTTAGTGGGACTAGGACCCATTCTGCACTACCAATGGGAGGAGGGTAGATGGAGTAGGATTTAAAAAATTAACCGCCTCAAAGAATCCTTGTCCTTGATTTAACATCAATGAAGTTAAATGCCATCTTAATCATAGATTTTTTTTTTTTTTTAGATTCAATCCATGGAGTGAAGATTTAATGGGGTGACAAGATCATGAAATGACAAGGTTGACAAAAGGGTCGCACTGATTAAAAGTGGGTCCTTTAAAAATACCTTGAGAATTTTTCTTATTTTTATCAATATAGGGTCCATTTCATCAAATCTGAATCGATCATAATGACACTCAAAACTTGTACTTAGTTTTGATAATAATTGACCTAATCCATGTACATGAGAGATTTATGGAAAGACCACTATGACTTAGATAAAATAATGGTATTTTTATAAATATTGATAATGGTATTTTTATAAATATTGATACATTTTACTTTTGTTTAATGGATGTAAGTTAGGGTCTGATTTTTCATTTTATGAAAAGTCAGCACAAACCTCAGGCCAGTTGCCCATTTTCATTAGGACTACTGCTTTTTGGGACATGAAAGGTATCTATTATACTAAGGGAATGTACCCTCCCTTAGTATGCCGACACCTGTCTGCCTACATGCAAAGACATGTCAACCCCAATCTCCAGTCATCTGTACATCATCCCCACTCCCCACTCTTCATAACTGAACCAAACTGATGTAAGAAAAAGTAGCGTTTTTCTGCGGTAGGCTATTACTTTCTATCTCTTCTCTACCATTTCATCGAAAGAACGGAAGCGCTGAAATGTCAATGGCGGTCTCCTTATTTTCACGTCCACGACTCGGAACAGCTTGCAACTGCGATTGAGTTCAAATAGAAACTTGTCTCTCTCATGAAAGATATTTCAATCAATACCAGCAATAAGCTTTCATCGACTTCTCTGTCATAGGTAAGGTTTTCTATATATGATAATAGATTGTTTGTCTCTTTCTGTGTTTTACTGAATCATTTGTGTTGAATTCTTTTCTCTATGTACCTTAGCTATCCAAACGTACTGGGTGTTTCTGGATCTTTCAATTTGATCTTTGTTGGACTGTTTGAAAGAGAGAGATTAACACAGAGATTGATTTCATTAATGGGATGTGTGTTTTGGGTTATGTGTGACGTCCCAGAGTCCCACATCGACTATAGAGAGGAAAGTGAATAGGGTTATGTGTAGAGCTTACACCCTTACCTTGCATGAGGCCTTTTGATGGGTTAAAGCCCATCAGAAGCAAAACCGTGAGGCCCATGGGCCAAAGCGGACAATATCATGCATGGGTATAGGGTGGGGCGTTACAAATGGTATCAGAGTCGACTCTCGACTAGTTCGAGTGTGGGTTCCTTGCCGTGGCCTGGTGCAAGTGGGTGGGTCTCCATGTGGGCGGGCCAAGAGGGCTGGCAGGCTACTGCACAAGGACGTGCCCCCTTAAGGGGGGGTGGATTGTGACGCCCTGGAGTCCCATATCGACTATAGAGAGGAAAGTGAATGGGGTTATGTGTAGAACTTACACCCTTACCTTACATGAGGCCTTTTGATGGGTTGAAGCCCATCAGAAGCAAAACCGTGAGGCCCGTGGACCAAAGCGGACAATATCATGCATGGGTATAGGGTGGGACGTTACACTATGCATCCATGGGTTGCGGGTGAGAGAGAAAGATGCAGAGGGGGCTTAGATTGGTGGGGTGGGCTTGGGTAGAGGAAATGGGTGCGTAGGGAGGGAGGAAGAGAGAGGAGAGGGAATGCGGGCTGAGAGAGAGAGGAGAGGCAGAGAGAGAGAATGGCAGGGAGAGAGGAGGAAGCCCAGCAGTGAGAGAGAGTCGGGCGGTGTGAGGAGAGGGAGTGAGAGAGAAAGAGGCTGAGAGAGAGAGTGGGCAGAGAGAGGGAGTGGGGCGGAGTGAGGGGGAGAACAGCAGTGGAGAGAGAGAGGGGGACCGATGCAGGGAGGGAGGGAAATGGAGAGGGTGTAGTGGCAGGGAGAGGGAGAGCAGGGAGATGGAGAGCGTGGAGATAGAGAGGGAGAATCAGCAGAGAGTGGGGCGGAGTGGGATGTAACAGGGAGAATGAGAGCTAGGAGACGGAGGAGCGGGAAGATGGAGAGGGTTCATGGAGATGAAGTGTGGGCTGAGAGAGAAAGAAAGAGAAAGAGAGAGAACAAGCAAAGAGAGAGAGCCGTGGGCAGGGCTCGGGTGGAGGAGATGGGTGCGTAGGGAGAGGGAGATGAAGAGCAGGCTGAGAGAGAAAGAGAGAGAATGGGCAGAGAGAGAGAGTCGGTGGGCTAGGCTCGGGTAGAGAGAGTGGGGCGGAGTGAGGAGAGGGAGTGAGAGAGAGAAACAGGATGAGAGAGAGTGGCAGGGAGAGGGAGAGGGAGAGAGAGAGTGGGCAGAGAGGGACTGGGGCAGAGTGAGGGGGAGAGCAGCAGTGGAGAGACAAAGAGGGAATGATGCAAGGAGGGAGGGAAATGGAGAGGGAGAGCAGGGAGATGGAGAGCGTGGAGATAGAAAGGGAAAGAGAGAGAGAATCAGTATAGAGTGGGGCGGAGTGGGATGTAATAGGGAGAATGAGAGCAGGGAGATGGGGGATCAAGAAGATGGAGAGGGTTCAGGGAGATGAAGAGAAAGCTGAGAGAGAAAGAAAGTGAGAAAGAGAGAGAGAACGAGCAGAGAGAGGGAGAGTCGGTGGGCTGGGCTCGGGTAAAGGAGAGGCAGTGCAGAGGGGTTCCGAGAGAGAGAGAGAGAGAGGGGGGGAAGAGGGGGGAAGAGAGAAAATGAGGGAAGAGAGGAAACGGAAAGAAACAAAGAATAAAAGAAGAAAGAAAATGGTTTGGATGTGCAGGTGGGCAGCGGTGCTATGCATGTGTGCAGTGAAGAGAAGGAGGGAAGAGAGTGGGAAGAGAGAAGATGAAGGGGTGCAGGGGTGGGTTTGGGTCTGGTCTAGGCTAGATTGGGGCTTGGAACCAGGGTCATACTCTGTAATGCAGGAGGAGATTTATCGGTTATAAGCTCGTGAGGTTGGTTTATAACATTACGGTGACCCAGTTGGATTAAACACACAGTCCACAGAAAATGAATATAAATAGGGAAGGGTCTCTTCCTATAAACAACAACGGTTAAAAACCATTAGTGGTGCTCATGGGCCAGGACAGCCCGAGACCTAACCAAGCCCAGATGATACTGGGGTGGGCTTGATTGTATAATCTAGGCCCTTTAATGTTTGGGCTGGGCTTTTATTAAATGATAGAAAGGCCAAAGCCTGTCCTTGCTCAGTTGTAATTTAGTGGTACATTTGTCGAAAGAACTACTAAAAAGGGCAAATGACAAATAAAAGCCCAGTTCGGCCGGGCCTGATTTAAGGGTGTTTATGGAACGGTTTGAGCTGGGCTAATGCATATCCAAGCCCATCTCATCTTTAGAAACACTGTCCCGGGCCGGGGCCAAGCCCAACGCGGGCCATAAAAGCTAGGCCTGAGCCCGCCCATTTAATCAATTGGGCCAAGCTGAATCATCCTATACATCACTTTTGTGGTCATTATAGCACTGACTAAATTAAATTACATGCATTTTTTACACAAGTTGGGCCAGTGTGGGCTATAGGCTTTCCATCAATTAACCAAAGCCCAGCCCAATCATTAATCGGGCCCTAATTACATCTAGCCCGCCCCAAAGCAAGCTGGCCCGGCCCATGAGCTTCCCCTAGCCTGATTGAATGCATGGGCGCGCTTGGGACTGAAATTCATAACCTAGGTTGGGCTTGGGCAGGATGTGGGCCTATGCTTCTAAAATCAGGCTGGGCCTGTATATGCCTTGGCATGGCTCAAAATATGCATACATGGACAATTCAGGCCTCGTAACTAAGTTAGAAAGTAAGTTTTTTAGAGAACTTAGCTTCTACAGTAATATTAAATACTTTACTTCTACAGTGAAATAATATTAAATTTCAATATTATTTATAACATTAAATTATTTAATATTAGTTTAGAAACTAAAATAATTTAATTTTAATACTAAATTAGTAAACTGTCCAGGAATTCATAGTAAACTGTTTATTCATTTTAATATAGTAAAATTCTTTAAGCAGATCCAAAATTGTTGGGATAAGGCTAACATGATGGTGATTGTGGTTAATGATACTTGAAGTAAAAATCAATTATGTGATATTTTGTTTGATGGGATGATTCTTATCATCTTCCATTCTTTATAGTACTTAAAACATGTAAAATAATATGGATAATATTCATATTCTATCTTGTAGACACTACCTACTCATAATGGAAGGTGTCTCCTGTCATTGAAACAACCTCAACTTTTTTTTTTCTTTTTTGGTTTCTATTTTTTAATGATAGAAACTTACTGTTGCATACAAGATTAATACAACAACAACAAGACAGGGAAAACTTGGTTTGAAACATAGGACGAGCCTCAATTCAAAGCCCCCGGAAATAAGTAAAATACCTCCCCCTAGCAATACAATAGATTAAGGGAAAAGAAAGAAAGAAAGAAAGAAATGGAACGCAATATCTCCCCATAGCAATACAATAGATTAAGGGAAAAAAAAGAAAGAAAGAAACGGAACGCAACCCTAAAATAGAATCATGAGTGCCAAGAAAAACATAGTGGAAGGTGTCTCCTGTCATTGAAACAACCTCACAATTTCTTTTTTTGGTTTTCCTTTATGAATATTAGAAACTTACTGCTATATACATTCATCAGGTCCCCTAATCTACGTTAGGAGTTTCTTTAAATATTAACCTCAACAAGTTTTTCAAATTTATAAATGTATCTAGGCAATGAGAATATTGAAATTCAAAGAATTAGAAAGATTAAACTTGACATTTCAGAATGTTTAACGTCAAACATCTGAAACTACTTACACCTAAAATGTTTAGAGAGGCCGATGGATAACCCTATATTTAGTGATGACAAAATGCTTTCCAAGTCAGAATATATGGTGAAGCTCCGTGGATCAAACAAATCACGAAACTTTCACATGTAACACATCTCCGGTTCTCTTTTACCCATTTTTGTTTTGATAGATTTGATCCAGTTAATAATAGAGTCCGATGGGTTAGGCAAATTAAGGCCCATACCAATTACGAACCGGATCGAGCACATCTCCACGGGTAAAGCACCTGACACAAATCGGAATGCTTTGAGTTACACTTTGCGTGGTGATCGATACTGCCGCATCACCGCAGGGCACAGTTTGTATTAAAACTTTTAAACAAATGTTCTGAAATTCCCAAGCTTCTTATCTGATTTTAGAAATGAGTTGGCCACAGATTTGTTCCTTAAGCTGACCATGAGTGTACCTCTTCAATGCTCTTGTAGACCACTGAAGTCCGGCCCCGTCGCATAAACTACAACTGTCGACGAGCTCCAAACTTTCATCGAACGAAAAAAGGGCACGATCATTATTTTAAAAAACTTGCGTACTTTTGACAACTTGCTTCGTCTATATTTTCTTACTGAAATTTCTTTAAATTTTCATTCCATGCTTATGTTTAAAAAATAGACAATTTTATTTTGTGAAATCCAACTTCGAACAAATCAATTATTGCCGGTGGAAAAATAATATCATGTTAGTATCTTTCTCTCTTTTTGTTTTGCATGAATTCTATCATGTTAGCATCTCTCTCTCTCTCTCTCTCTCAAGTTCATCTTTGTTTCAGTAATCCCGATTGTGTTTAATTAATATGCTTTTTTATATTATGAAATTCTTGGATTTAGTGCCTTTACAAATAATTTGGTACTTGGTGTAACTGCAAGCCTGTGATTAATTACAAACTCAACCATGATATTATACACACTAATTT
Source organism: Umbellularia californica (assembly GCA_028538565.1). Taxonomy (NCBI): domain Eukaryota; kingdom Viridiplantae; phylum Streptophyta; class Magnoliopsida; order Laurales; family Lauraceae; genus Umbellularia; species Umbellularia californica. Next base: position 28,992,185 of record JAPQWN010000002.1, read on the forward strand.
ATATTTTGAATTTCTTCGATTTATTGTCGATAAAAATTAAGAAAAATCAATGAATTGGGTACTGGGTGTAGCTACAAGCCTGTGATTATTTATAGACCCAACCATGACATTAGGCCCATTAAAATGATATAAAGATTGTGTTTAAATTTTTGTATATTTCTTAGTGTGCATTATTTAAAACTTCATTCCAAGCTTAAGTTTATCAAATATACAATCTAATTCTATGGACTCTAAAAAATTGGCTCACGATCTCATCCCAATTCGAAGTTTAGATTGCTAAATGTTTACTGTTGATAGACCAAAAATGACATAGATTTAGTGCCTTTCCAGATAAAACAACTTAAGGGATTGGGTACTGGGTCTAGCTAGAAGCCTGTGATTAATTAGATACCCATGCATAAAAATTTAGAAAAATTAATAAATTGGTAATTGGGTCTAACTATAAGCCTGTGATTATTTAGTGACCCAACCATAACATTAGGCCCACTAAATAATGTAAAGCTTATGTTTAAATTTTTTTTATATTTCTTACTATGCATTATTTAAAACTTCATTCAAGCTTAAGTTTATGAAATATAAAATTTAATTTATGGACTCTAAAAATTTAGCTCACGATCTCATCCCAGTTCGAAGTTTAGGTTGCTAAATATTTACTGTTGATAGACCAAGAATGACATAGGATTTAGTGCCTTTCCAGACAAAACAACTTAAAGGATTGGATACTGTGTCTAGCTACGAGCCTGTGATTAATTAGATACCCAGGCATGATATTAGGCCCCCTAATTTATAGTATGAGATTCTTGGATTTAGTGCCTATCCAAATAAAACAACTTAAGGAATTCAGTACTGGGTCTAAATGCAGCCCTGTGATTAATTAGAGACCTGAGCATGATATTAAGACCGCTCATTTAATTATGGGTTTTAGTAAAAAAAATTGATAAATACAATGTAGTAATAGTATTAAGTTATGAATGCTAAAATATCATAACATGAACGAAATTAATGACCTTAAATTTCTATATATGAACTGAATAAAACAACTTAATGAATTAGGTACAGGGTCTAACTGCAAGCCTGTGATGAATTAGGGACCCAAGCATGATATTAGGCCCTAAAATAACATATATTTTGTAATTCTTTATTTAATATATTTTTCCATCGAAAAATATACAAATTTTATTGACTTATAACCAAAAAATAAACTTCACTCGAGAAAAATATCTAAAAATATGTATCGAGGGCAAAAGTAAACAAATTACAACTGTAGTTACGGGTTTAGGTAGTTAATGACGCGTTATTTAATTCTAAATTATTTAAGGGATGTTATATGGCCTTCTAATTGTGGTATGCAACAAGCCACCAATTCTCGGGATGGCTACCATTTCATTCATACAATATTCGGTAAATATATACGTCTTCAACATCTACATACCTCGATATCATATCTAATCTTTATCTACAAGAATAATAAACAATTGCGACCACTCAATTCTAGGTTCAAACACACGTATTGTGAGTCACATCAGTCACTCGATGCAAAACGAACAAGATCAACCGGGGAATATGAAAAGAGTCATGCAAATGGAGGCAAGACATATAAGATCCACAATCTTGTGTTCAAAGCGACGACATCATTCTCATTCCATTGAGACGTTGGGGAACAGAATGGCTTCACATCTAATTCCTATGTGATGTCGGGCAACAGAATAGCTTCAACATCAAGTACTGAATATTATTTTTAACTACTAACTGCTATTACCCGACAATACTAAGTTTTCTAAGGCTGATAAAAAAATTAATTACAGAAAATAATTTTGTATTCTGCTCGAGGAGAAAAAATATCTCCACACGTTGGATCTTCGGTTCCAAAGTTGCAATATGCTCTCACTGAAGAGCTATTATGTGGCTTGATGAAAGAATCAGAAACAGTTCAATTTCAAGACCAAAGTTTAATCTGTGCTGTCATGGAGGAAAGGTGATGCTACCACTACTACCAAACATGCCTGAATTTCTACAGTCTCAATTCCTTCAATCTAGATTCATGGAGAAAATAAGAATATACAATTCAATGTTGTCCTTCACGTCAATGGGTGGAAAAATTGATCGCACTGTGCTTGATGGAAGAGGACCATATCTTTTTCGGATAAGTGGATCAAATTATCAAAGGATCGGTTCATTACCACGTGCAACTGGAGATATGCCTAAGTTTTCTCAGCTGTATATATATGACACGGAACATGAAACGTCCAGTAGATTAAGGGTTGTTCAAGGAAGCGGGGATGCAAATGATGCAAATGAGATTGTCTTGACTGTATTGGAAGGCTTGCAGAAATCCTAAATGCTACTAATCCTTATGTAAGATTATTCCGTAATGCAAGAGATAAGTTGTATGAAAATGGTAATCAAAATCTGCACGTCCGGATTCTGAATTCACGGGAAGGAAGACAGTATGCAAGACCAACCACAAATGAGGTTGCGGCAATCATTGTTGGAGATGAGTTTGAAATTACAGGAAATCGAGACATCATAGTTAGAAACTTAGATGGAAATCTCCAGAGGATTAACGAAACACACCCTTCGTACATGCAGCTCCAATACCCATTGCTCTTTTCATATGGAACTGATGGATGGACAAAGTTCATAAAGTTTGCACATGGGTCAAACTATATGCGTGAGGGTGTATCGATTAGAGAGTTTTATGCATTTAGAATGGTGTCTCGGGATGGCGAGGGGACGTCGTTGCTTCAGGGTGACCGACTGTTCCAGCAATTTGTGGTTGATTGCTATGCTGCAATAGAGCAGGAAAAGCTTAGTTTCATCAGGAACAATCAGAATGCTTTGCGTGCAGATTTGTATCGGGGTTTACAGGATGTGATCAACGCTTGTGATATGAATGCAAGTGCAGTTAGTATGCGCTATATTATTCCTTCGTCATTCACTGGTGGTCCAAGGAACATACAACATTATCAGAATGCAATGGCTATTTGTCGTACGATGGTTTCCCCAATCTATTTATAACATTCACATGTAACCCAAGTTGGCCAAAGATTCAACAACAACTATCATGATTCCTTGGTCAACGCACTGAAGACAAGCCAGATATAGTTGCAAGGGTATTTCACATTAGGCTGAAACAACTGATGGAGGACCTCAAAAAAAATAAGTTTTTCAACAGAGTAATTGCAGGTATACAAACTCAATTATTAACATATTTTAACTTCAACATCTACTCTTAATTTTTGAAATTGTATTAACTGTGTCCGAATGATTTTGAAACATTCTATTAATTACGAAAATCACCCCACTCTGAACAGATATTCATGTCATCGAGTTTAAAAAACGAAGATTACCGCATTCTCACATCATCCTCACTCTGACTGGTAAGGACAAACCAATATTACCGGAAGAGATTGATGATATTATTTCGGCGAAAATACCAAATAAGGTTGAAGATCCATTGGCATTCGCGACTATGACGAGATGCATGTTACACAGGCTATGTGGTTATCAAAATATGAATGCTCCATGTATGGTAAATGGAAAGTGCTCAAAAGGTTATCCAAAACCATTTTTCAGTGCAACGAAAATAGCGGAGAATGGATTCGTGATCTACAGACGTGAAATAATAACATAACGTATAAAATCAACGGTTGATAACCGATGGGTTATTCCATATAATCGTGATCTCATTGTAAGATATGATTCGCACATAAATGTTGAGCGGTGTGCCCACAGCAAGGTCATCAAATACTTATACAAGTACATTCATAAGGGTCCAAATCGTGCAACAATAGTAATCGAGGACAATATTGTACAGCCTAATAACCATGGAGAACGTATGTACAAATGTGTGAATGAGATCAAGCAATTTCAAGACGGTCGATACATATCTTCGATTGAAGCATACAGGAGAATATTCGAGTTTTACTTACAAAAACAATATCCCTCAGTGCAAAGGTTACAATATCATCTACCAAGAGAACAATTTGTTGTGTTTAGAGACACGGATGATGTTGAGTCCGTAATTAATCTGGATGGCATTCATGACACGATGTTAACCAAATGGTTCGAAGCGAATATGAACCACCCGGATGCTAATGAATTCATGTACGTTGAGTTCCCAACAAAGTGGGGGGTCTGGAACGCAAGGCAAAAACAGTAGACAAGGCGAAAACAACGTACGTGTATTGGTAGACTTGCTTATGCACATCCAAACTCAGGAGAACGTCATTATCTGGGTATGCTACTTAACAAGGTCCGGGGGGCAAAATGCTACGAGGATATTAAAACCGCCGACAGAGTGGTGCACCCAACATACAAATCAGCATGCTTGGCACTTGGCCTACTTGAACATGATGGTGAATGGCATGAAGCACTAACTGAAGCCTCAATATGGGCCACAGGTTCCCAACTCAAAAACATGTTTTGTTTAATGCTAATGTTCTCGGCAATTACAAATCCCACGGAATTGTGGGAAAAACACTGGGTGGACCTAACAGATGATTTACAAAGTTGAATGAGGAGACAACTTGGAGACAGAGATAAATATCTTGATGAAAATGAATTGAGGAATTTAGGGCTCCTGCATATCGAGCATGTACTGAATAGGAATGGCAGATCATTGACAGAATTCCCCCCCCCCCCCCCCTGTCGCTGCCATCTAACCGGTTGGGCCACATTATGACGAACAAGCTTATGATGGAAGAACTCGAATATGATAGCACAGCTGAAAGCCTTCTCTTCGAGTCGTTACATGTCGGATTAAATGATGATCAGAATAGAGTCTTCGACACGATAATGGATGCGTACACGAGACGGACGGGGGGTCTCTTCTTTGTTTATGGCAGTGGAGGAACAGGCAAGACGTATCTATGGAGGACTTTAATATCAAACATCCGGTCACAGAAAAAAATTGTTCTCTAGGTGGCATCATCAGGAATTGCTGCTTTGCTTTTGCCAAATGGAAAAATTGCGCACTCCCATTTCAAAATACCGCTAAACTTCCACCAATCGTCATGTTGTTACATCGCCCATCGGACTGATTTGGCAATGTTAAATATTAACGAAGCAGATTTAATCGTATGGGATGAAGCTCCAATGCTGAGTTGCTACGCCTTTGACGCTGTTGATCGAACATTCAGAGACATTCTGCAAAATACGAGTAACTGTACCTCGAAGAAGGTGTTTGAAGGAAAATTATTTATATTGGGGGAGATTTTAGATAGATACTACCGGTTATAACAAAGGTTGAATGTGAACAAATAGTTGGAGCTTCGTTGCCGATGTCGAGTATTTGGAAATATTGTCAGATTTTACATTTGAATATAAATATGCATGTTAGGACAAACAGTGTTTCTGATACTTTACGATCTCGGTTACATGATTTCACGGAGTGGATTAAGATGGTTGGTGAGGGAAAGGTATCCGGGACATCTTTTGGAAATGAATATGATCCAAACTGGATCAAAATCCCAGATGAGTTTCTCATACAAAATGATGAAAGATGAGTACATCGGTTGATTGAATCAACTTATCCGGAACTAATTGATAGGTATGGTGATTTGTCCTACTTAAGTGAGCGTGGAATACTCGCTCCCAAAAACATCGATGTCAACCAACTGAACTCGATGATGTTATCAATGATACTAGTAGAAAGGCGGGTATTTTATAGTGCAGACAAGCTAAGCCCAACATCAGAAGAATCTATGGATCATGTTTTGCACCCTCCAGAGTTTCTGAATTCTCTTGGCTTGCTAGGATTACCAAGTTATGCTCTGGAGTTAAAAGATGGAGCTCCGATAATGTTGTTGCGAAGCTTAAATCAGTCTTTGGGATTGTGCAACGGTACCCGATTAGTTGTTCACAAGATGGGGGACAAAGTCATACAAGCTAAAGTCATGACAAGTTCCCGCGTTGGAGAAATTGTATTGATAAGTCGTATTGACCTAACATCGGCGTCTGGTGATTAGACATTCGAACTGAAAAGGAGACAATTTCCTATCAAGCTGGCATTTGCAATGACAATAAATAAGAGTCAAGGACAGACTCTAAAGAATGTGGGTGTATACCTACCGAATCCTGTGTTTTCACATAGCCAACTATATGTAGCTTTGTCGCGTGTTTTATCACCGTCAGGTTTGAAGATACTGCTAATCAATAAACAAGGGATGCCAAATAATATTGTGTACAGGGAAGTCTTCAACGATATCCCACATTAATACATGTTATGAGATTTGATATCTGGTAAATTTAATGTAAAGATACAAAGGGATAGAGATTGGTTGAATTGTTCTTAAATTGTCAATAATTATATTTTCTCGCATGGTTGCTTAATTGTCGTTATGTTCATTTTACAGGTATTTTATAATTTGTGTCAAGTTTATAACTTGCTTACTACGTTGTTGCTAATTTGAATGAACTGTTGTTGCTTTCATTTAAATGACAATTAATAAAATAATTTTTCAAAACTAAACCAGAAAAGATGGGTGCACCTCTCAAATATTGTCGTGGCAATGACTCTCTACGTGTTAGGGAGTGGACAGATGAGTTCGAACATTAACCGTTTAAGCATGATCCCCCAATATCAAAGCATGGCTCATGCAAAATATAACTAGCTCAGTGGTTGAGAGAGTGTGGAAACTTCATCCTAGAAAGATATATAATGATAAAAATTGCAGAGACATTGCCACCAGCTTGGGATGCTGCAAAAAGAAGGATATTTGAAATTTTGTGACCATGGCATGCGGTGGAGTTTGTCGACCTATTACAATCATTTAAAAAATATATTCAGCCCTCATAGATACAGTTCAAGAAAGAGAAAATGGTTGAAGGAACATGTGTTAGGGATCATTTGCTGAAGAATGAACAATTGTTCTACGATCTCAAAAGAAGAGGATTTGAACCTAATATTGTAGATCTGTTACATTCCATAGTAAGCACTCTACCTCCTCCTTGGCCGGTGCAAGACATCCACGCTAAGCTGAAGACTAATTTCGTAGACATGAGGGAATTAGGGGAAATGTTGGAAGAAATTGAGTTAGACCTTACAACGGTGAAGGCTTTAGAAAATTTAGAGGATGGACTGAACATCAACAACACCGTATGAAAGGAAATCTCCATATTCCAGGTAAAAATGTCCTCTTATAATGACTATTGAGATAGTTTCAGTTGAAATTTTCCATTAACATAATATGTAATTAATTATAAAATTATTAAATAGGTTTTCATATGCCTACAGGTCCACCACGAAGTACTTGAAAGATGGAGTTACAATTACTTGGCATGAATTTACCGTTTGTTTGGTATTGTTTGTGTTATAAATTGTAAATATTTTAGATTTCTAAAGGTTAATGTAAACAATTCGAAATTTGAATTCAATGCCTTCTCATTTGTAAAATTCATTCGAATGTTCATATTGTGAATCCTGTGTTATTAAATTTACATTTACTCCCATTTACTATGCTATTCTATTTTTAATGTGTCTATCATTTAATTTTTTTACACATGCCCGAGCTTCAGCAAGCTCCATTTATACCTCACGTAAATAATAAAACATCTGGAAAAAATCATAAAAATCAAATTAACAACAAAGAAATGACAAAACAATTTACTAAATAAATTATTTAATAAAAATAATACATGTTAGTATGTGCAAAAAATGGTTGTGTGGTCTGTGCATGGCACGGGGTGTTGCTAGTTAATCACAGGGGCATATTTACAAATTATATAAAACTTAGGGGCGTATATACAAAATACTCTTAATATTTTGAGAATTCAAAGTTAGTCAAATCTTAGCCATTAGGTAAATTGGATGGATATCACATTACCGGTGGCAAATAGGTTCGATCGAGTAAACACAAATCAAGTTGATCGAGGGAATTGAACCCCATCCCATATTTGAGTTGATTATAAATGGATCACATAATCCCAATCTGCACTTGATATGGGTCAAACTCACCAAACCAGCATAACCCACATCTGATGTGAGTCAACCTATTTAACCCAAGGTGGGAAGAACTCTATGAGTTGACTCTTGACTCTTTCAAGTTATCTCGTTTTAATGAAGAACCAAGTCAAATGTAGGGGAGGTTTGGTCAAAAGTAGCCTAATTTCAATAAGTTGTTTGCATTTTGAGCCATTTGATAGGTAGATCTGATTTTAAATAATTATAATTTATTTTTAAGTAAATATGCAAGAGTTTAAAGTAAGTAATTTAAAAATGATGATTGGAATGTAATTTGAAACTTATATTTGATCCTTTATATTCGATATTTGGACTAACAAATTATTAGTATTTTTATTTTATTTCCCTTATTAGAGTATTTTTCTTACATGTATATTTTGTTAATTTGAATTGATTATCATGAGTGCATGTAAATAAATGTATATTTATATTTTTATAAGCATTTGATTCATTTTAAAATATTGTTAGAATTATTTATAAAAAAAGCCATGACTCTCTGGAGACGCCGTGTTGACTCTTTCTATTTTTTCATTGGACGAGTTGAGTTCGAGTCATGAGTTTTCCAACCTTGATTTAACGGACATAACCCCAGTTATATAATCTTGGGCCAAGTCCAATCCATTTCAAACAAAAATGCTATAGTTGAGTTGGGTTCCTAGCCAAAAAGGAAAACCCTAACACAAGCCCAAGTCATTAAAAAAAAGGGATTTGACCGTACAGGTTATAAAATATCATGTATTCCTCAAAATGGTGTTGAATGAGAATTTATCCCAAATGTGGGTATTGTACAGTGGGGCTCCATTTTTTGTTCCAATTTTGCCCCTAGTAAAATATAAAAGATAAAACCCTAATCTTTACCCTTGTGAAAACTTCTTTGATTCCCTTTTGCTGGTATGGGCGAAAATATAGTCTTCATCTTCCTTCATCGATCAACTATGAGACCCATCATCTTCTGGATAGATTCCATCTCGATATCGCGTAAGGGGAGTTCGTCTTCAACCTTTCGCCAGTGTTTATCTCTCTCTTTGGTGACTGTGCGATATCACACAAAAAATCACTCAATTAGACTCCAGATTAGCTGTAGATTTTGAGTTGTTTCGTTTTAGCTCTCACTCCATATTTTTCCATTCGATAAGAGAAAGTTGGGCTGTGTAAAAAACTGATTAAAGTCCCAACTATTGTGACCAAGAATACAGTTGAGCTTTCTGTAATTTAACCACCTAGATAGATGGCCAAGTGATTGTGCGATATCGCATAAAAAGCACTGAATTAGACTCCTAGATTTGTTGGGGTTTTGTTTGTTATTTCATTTGCGTCTAACTCCATATTTCCAACTCGATGAGAGAAATTTTGGGCTTGTAAAAAATTAGTTAAGATCCCAATTGCTGTGCCCAAAAATGCAAAGAAGCTTTGTGGGAATTCATTCCCTAAGTAACAAAATATGAACAATTTGTGTGATATTGCACAAAACGCACTGAATTAGACTCCCAGATTATCTATTTTTTTGAGTTGTTTCATCTTAGGTCTTACTCCATATTTTGCTACTCAATAAGAGAAAGTTTGGGTTGTGTAAAAATCGAGTAAAGTCCCAGCTGTTGTGACAAAGAATATGATGAAGCTTTCTGGAATTTCATTTTTTGAGTAGCTGGCTAAGTGACTGTACGATATCGCACAAAAAACACTGAATTAGACTCCCAGATTTGTTGTGGCTTTTTACTTGTTTTATCTGACGTGTAACTCCATGATTTCATACTCGATAAGAGAAAGTTTGGGCTATGGAAATAATTGATTAATGCTCGTGTGTACAAAGAATCATTTGAATGCTCCTAGAAGTTACAACACAAAGACGTAAAACAACTCAATGAAGCATACCAAGCCAAAAGAACTATGTGAACAAAAGATGGAAAAAACCTTTGGAGAAATGAATGAGCAATAGCTTAATCCTCTTGAGAACCTCGTCTAACTATGGAGACAGTCACACAAAAAAAAAAGAGGAAAAATGACCTCCTTTAACAAATGCGAACGGAGGGAAAAAGCGAGCTGATGTTGACTTTCTAGTTTGTTCGATATTGCATAGATTTGCAATATCGAACAAAAGGGGTAGTATTAGGAAAAAAAAAAGGGGGGGGGGGGGGGGGGGGTGGTTGTTCCGTGTACGATTCCCACATTTAGGATATATTTTTTGTCAACACCACCACAAGGTATATAGATTATTATATAACCTGTACAGTCAAATCCCCTAAGAAAACCTCCAGTCTATATAGACGAGATTCTTATGAATACCAAAATATCAAGCCACTAAATGGCTTGAGTGGGTTTAGAGATATGCATATTAACTCTATCCCTTCCCTAACCCAGTAAATTTGGTCATGCGGGTCAACTAATCCGGCCCATTTAAATGCATATCATAATCACAAAGTTCAACTGATCCTAACAAATGAGCAGGGAGACAGTTATAACTGTTTGGTTCAATCGTCCATGATGTGCAAGGAATATCATACAATTAGAGTCCTTGTGAACGGGCACACAAAGCCAGAGGTGGGCCACCTATTCATCTAGCTTACTCCATCCATTTATCATCAACATGGAAATGCCACCCAATATCTAATTTACAAACTCCTCTACAACCTACTTTTTATTTTTATCTTTTTCCAATGAGAGGTCTATTTAAGATCAACCCAATTCCTTCACAAACACCTAACCTCGTTGCATCCAGAACTATGTTGAAATATGGTAATTCACCCAATTGTTTGATTCTTAGAAAGTCTAAACTAAGAGAGAAAAGAAGATGGATGGGTTAGAACATGAGTTAACCCCAATTATAGTATCAAATAGTCCTAATCAACCTTAATTTTAGGTCCTATATTTTACATATTATGCAAATTCATTATGATAAAATTAGTGAACAATGTCTAAGATTATATCAAACCAACATGGCAGCATCAATGTCAATTCGTGAGGTTACATGTTTGCATGTGAAGGAATTGGATTGATCACTCATATACTTCTAATATAGAAAATAAAATAAAATAAAACTAGAAAACTAAAAATGGGGCAGTGGGTATTGTGAAGATGGATAGATTGTGAGGATATATTGAAATGTGGTTATCATAATCATCTGTTGGAAGTAGATGGGCCTCGTGGATAGGTTTTCAAAACTTTTTAACCCGCTTGACTAAAGGATCAAGTACCCATAAGGCCATAAACCACATCTAGGATCCAAGTCCTCAATCTCATCAACCATGTATAGCAATAAACTCTATTTAGAAGATGGAAACTAGCACCAACTAAGCAACCACAAGATCTACAACATACAAGGAAGTAGATTATACCTTTGGAGCCCGGTAGTACTCTAATGGAGAAGAAGACAATTAGCTTGAACAAGAACTCTTCTTGTAGCGAATTAGGATCTCCAAGACCTCTTAGCCTTCCACGCTATGTTCCGTATCAAATCTCTCTCTAAAGAAGATGAGTGGGATCTCCTAAAGAAAAACAACTAGAAGCTCTAAAGGAACTACAAGAAAACGAGAAGAAAGAGAGGAGATATGCAACTCTTGCACTAGAGGGTGCTGGGTGTGAATTCCAAGGTGGACGTCGAGCCCCCTTTGCTCTCCTATTTATAGTTTGGCAATCCTCTTCTTTACTAATTGAAATAGAAGTCTCACTTCTACAATAATTAGTAACCTACTATTACCACTATTAAAAATCTCACTTCAAATATAAATAGTAACTTTCTAATTCCTTCTTTTTAGAGTTCAAGTAGAATTAGTAACTTTCTAATAACTTGGGCGAGCGTGGAGACCACTAGGGATTCCATAGAAAGCTGGCTCCAACTGAGACACCGCGACCCCACATTTCATGTGCAACCTGGGCCCACAGTTAATTGCAAATAACTCCACTATATAAATGCAATTGCACTCCAGTCTTAGGAATAAATTACAAAGAAGACTATAAACTTCCTTATGACCACAAATAGGGCCCTCTATCAATATCCATGGATCAATTGGATAAAGCATGTCCCTTCCAATCTTAGATCCATGTCTTATTATCCTTGAGACTCAATTAATCACAGTGATCATCAGTACCATCTAATTAGCTCTTAATTAAGATGGGTGCGCACTTACTAATGATAAATCCACAAATTAGGACAAGGTGATAATATAGATAGATTCCATCTTGACTATTGAATGTTCCCATAGTCCTACTACCACGTACCAAAGACATCGAGGTGTTGACCTATAGTTAGCATCACTCATTGGTGACTCAAAACAAATGAATAAACAGAAACTTGAGTTCATCAATGTCTCAGGATTGAAAGCCTATTGCTAGGGAATTATGAGAGCAGACCTTAAAATAAAGACAGTATTTCATAAGGTGCTTCTCATGGTCCTTCAATACATCTAATGTACTGACACCATGATCCAGAATCTTGTGTTCTAATGATCGAGACAAATCACACTATCTCATAGTGATCAAAACGCTGCAATCTTATAAGATGAGATGCCCAGTCTCATCACTGGTTGTGAAGATATTTAAGTATAAGATTTGTGACACATGTCTCCCATATATGGATCCCATCCATACACATATATCACATCTAATATATTAATGGGACCTTGTTCATCTCATGAACCATCATGTCATATGTATCGATTATGTACATTAAGTAATAAAACACCATTCATCTCATGAAAGGAAAGCATGATTTTATTGATAAATAAAGAAATTAATCAATTTATTACATCATCTGATGGATTGAGACCATACAAACTAACATCATCATCATCATCATCATCATCATCATCATCATCAATGAGTATGGAGAAGTAGTTCCAAAATGGAACGAAGAAACATAAGGAATATTAGGGATGCAAATGGGTATCCGATATTTTCCCAATTATCTGGAGGATCCACCCGTAAAAAACCGACTTGAGAACTTGTTTTAGGTTCCTATTCATAAATGGGTCTGGGTTGAGAATCCAATTTAGGTTCTGATTGATAAACGGGTCACGTTCTGGGTCTATAAAAGTTCTGACCCGTGGAGCCGGCATACGAGTCTTTATTGTTGTAAATTGTAGCTTAAAATCAACTTTAGTTGGACATTTTATGTTTAAACCTGGAGGTAACAGACTTCATGCCCTGTTATAAGTTGAATAATATCCTTATTTTTAAAAAAAAGTAAAAAAAAAAAATGAAATGAAGTCACATAACTAATTTTATAATTAGATCTCAGTTCTTTAGTTAGAATCGGTTCTTGAACCAAATCAAGGTCCTCCTATCAGAACCGGTTTTGGAAGCAACGAAGCAGATTCCAAGTTGGAGCTGGACCCGAAATAGGAACCGTTATTTAAAAACGGGTGTAAGTCCGGGCCCAGTTGATAAGTCCACAAAATTGTAGTATTCATCATCATATTATGTTACTTTGTGGACTTAATTAGGGTAATTTGCACTCACTTTCATAATTCCATGCATTGGAGCATTAAAGTTGGAATTTTACTTAAAATCATTCAAAATCATCAATCTTGCATGAATTTTATGAAATCATTGGTTTACATCATCTTAGTGTCACACCAATTAGCTTTTTGATTCTTACATCATCAATTAGTTCATGGAAAATCATCCAGTGGTGCATTCATGTGCTTGATCTCATTCGGGTCCCATGCATGACATTTATGAATTTTATACATATTATGGCTGAATTATTCTTTTTATTCTTGTAGGGAATCTTCAATTTTTATTTTGGGATCTACTTGAAGAGAAATTAGAGAAAAAGAAGAAGAAGAAGAAAAAGAAAAATAAACAAGTGCTTAATTTGATAATATATACTTAGGTTTTCATGCCTTTGATATTTTATGCTTAATTTGTTAACTGACACTCAAAGTAATTTATATTTTTATGAGGTGATGGAGATCTTGGGTTCTTCTGCTTAAGAATTGAATTTAAATATATATATATATATATATATATATTCTGGATCAAAAACATTGAGTTGTTTATGATCTGAATTATTTGCAAGACAAAAGACTAAATTAAAGTATATGGATTGAGAATTGAAATTAATTAATAGACTTTTTATTGCTCTGATCTACATTTATCATTATTGTTATCCGTTCATTTTGCATTGTAACTTTATCTCTCATTCAAATCTTGATTTATTTTCATTTTCATTATAAAAAAATCAGATTTTAATAAAAAAATATTTCAGTAGTGCTCCCAGTGGGATTCGACCTGTACTTGCCACTGTCTCAAAAAAACAGCTTTGCTCTTTTAGTATTAAAATATTGGATTTAAATTCACATCAAGTTTTTGGTGCCGTTGCCGGGGACCCAAATCTGAAATTTTTTTTAAAAAAATTACGAGTTTTTTTAGATTCATATGCATGCTCATATTTAGGTTGCATTAGTTGTTTAGTCATCTAATTTTCCTTAGTAATTTTCTTTGAAATTAGTATTAGTTAGTATTTCACTTTGCTAATTTTTCTGACTTTTCTAATTTTTCGGATTTTTTAGATATTTTTTTATAATTAATTGAATTTTCGAAATATAAAAAAAAATTCCTTTTTTGAAAGATTTATTTTAATTCCAAATTTCAGTAAATAAAAACACAATTTTTTTTTTGAGATTGGTTTAACTAATGTTTTGATTAAATTAGGATAAGATAGAATTTTGACTTAATTTGTTAACTTAGGATTTACTAACAAGAGTCTCTTTTGGATAGGTCATCTTGCTAAGAGGAGAGTTGCACAAAAATAGAAAACTACATGGACTTGCTTTAAGCAAACAAGTTGCTCTCTAAACTGCAAAATCTGCCAAAAGAGGTTAAGCTTACACAATTTAAGGATTAGTGTGGGCCTGCTGTAAGAGTTTCTAAACTGTGCCCCACGAGCCTTTTACTTGCAAGTGGGGCTAGGGTGATTTAAATTTTTGCAAAGTGTGAATGCTTGATTAACACACCATCTAATTGGACACACACTTAGTTAAGGGCAATCCACCCCTAAAAGATAAGGTCTGGATTTCATCACCAGATCCTTACCCATTTAGGTTAACCATCTCTCACATTAGGATCCTAACTTTAATTAAAATCAAGTAGCAACGAGACCATAGGACTCAAGCTCATTAGGACGAAAACCACAAAAGGTTGCACCAATTGCACTCTTTGGTCAAGTTAATGTCTAGGTAAGTCTTGTCCCTCCAAAGGGTGGCAGTCTTTGTTTTAGGAGTTTGGTTCTTAAGCGGGACCCTTGACAAGTGCATTGTGACCCCACCACTCATCCTGGAGATTTACCTGGTCGATTTGGCTTCATAAGATCGGATTGGAGGCCTTAGTGCACTCTTCAAACCAGTTAGGAGCTGTTTAGTAAGTTAGGCTAACACTAGGATAATTTCTTGTGATTGACTGCTTGTGCATCATCTAGTAAGACCATTGGGGCCCCACATATAGATTAGGCTTGCATTTCTTTAAGATTGAACCCGATGCATGCTCTTTAGACCTGAGAAAGAGAAATTGTGGGTACGCAAAAGTAAAAGGTTAGTCAAGATAGATCCCGAATTAGCCTTAACTATCGTCGGAAAGTCTTTAATCTTTGAAGAAATTGTTAGAATGGCTGATCAAATGGACTCACCCATGACTTTAAAGGACTACATGTACCCCACCAGAACAACTCAACCGTCCTGCATCACCTTGCCTCAAACCAATGCCACATTAGAGCTGAAATCTGGCATGATCCATATGCTTCCAGTATTCCGTGGGCTAGACCAAGAAAACCCATATCAACATGTTAGGGAATTTGAGGACATCTGCGGGACCATGAGAATCAATCACATGAAGATGGTTACATCAATGAGGTTTTCATGGATGATTTTTCGGTCTTTAGCTATTCTTTTGAGGAGTGCTTACATCATTTGTACCTGGTACTTGAAAGATGCAAAGAAAAGAATCTATTATTAAATTAGGAGAAATGTTATTTTATGGTAAAAAGGGACATAGTTCTAGGATACATCATTTCTGATAATGGAATTGAGGTGGACAAAGAAAAAATTGATTTGATCTCCAAATTGCCAGCACTAAAAGCAGTTAAGCAGATTCGGTCATTCCTGGGCCATGCTGGTTTTTATCGTAGATTCATCAAGGATTTTAGTAAAATTGCTAAACCTTTATACCAATTGCGGACAAAAGAGGCCCCGTTTGAATTTGATGAGAAGTATCTAAAGGCTTTTGAGGGACTGAAAAGGGAACTAACTTCAGCCTCTATAATTCAGCCACTTGACTAGACCATTCCATTTGAGCCAATGTATGATGCATCCGATATTGCTATTGGAGTTGTTTTGGCTCAACGGGTTGGTAAGCTACCTCATGTGATTTACTATGCTAGTAGGACCCTCAATGATGCACAGCTAAATTACACAACCACTGAAAAAGAATTGCTAGCTGTGATTTTTGCTTTGGAGAAATTTCGGTCCTATTTGATAGGGTCCAAAGTCATCATCTATATGAATCATGCAGCTATAAGATACCTTCTATCAAAAAAGGATGCAAAAGCCAGATTGATCAAATAGATCCTTTTGCTACAAGAGTTTGATTTGGAAATAAGAGATAAAAAGGGATGTGAGAAAGTTGCAGCAGACCATCTTTCGAGGATACCTTTAGAGCCATCGGATGAGGTCCCACTGAATGAAAAATTTTCTAATGAACAATTGCTCAGCATTTCTCAAATCCCCTGGTTTGCAGATATAATCAGTTACCTTATTACAGGGGAGATGCCCACCCATTGGTTAAAACAGGATCGATCAAAATTTCTATCTGAGGTCAAGTCCTTTTTCTGGGATGACCCGTATCTTTTTAAGTACTGCCTGAACCAGATCATCAGGATATGCATTCCTAATCATGACCATTACTCGGTCATTTCCTTCTGCCATGATCATGCTTGTAGGGGCCACTTTAGTTTGAACAAGGCAGCTGCAAAAGTTTTACAGTGTGGATTTTACTGGCCCACTATCTTTAAAGATTGCCACACTTTTTATTTGAACTGTGAGAGGTGTCAAAAGCTTGGCAAGCTCAATCGAAGGAACATGATGCCATTGAATCCCATACTTATGGTGGAAATTTTTGATGTGTGGGGAATTGACTTCATGGGGCCATTTCCAAATTCCTTTGGAAATTTTTACATTTTGCTGGCAGTAGACCATGTTTCCAATTGGGTAGAAGCCATACCAATAAAGAAGAATGGCCACCATGTGGTGATTAAGTTCGTGAGAGATCATATCTTTTTTCACTTTGGTACCCCTAGAACGATCATTAGTGACAGAGGCATTCACTTTTGCAATCGTCCCTTTGTGCATTTATTGAAAAAATATTATGTCACCCATAAGGTTGCTACACCTTATCACCCACAAACAAGTAGCCAAGCGGAAATTTTAACTAGGCAAATTAAACAAATTCTGGAAAAGACTGTCAATCCCACTCGGAAAGACTGGTCTTTGCAATTGATTGACGCACTGTGGGCCTATCGAACCGCTTACAAGACACCTATTGAGATGTCCCCATATAGGTTGGTCTATGGGAATGCATGCCACTTGCCTGTTGAATTGGAGCATAGAGCTTATTAGGCCATTAAGAAGTTTAATTTTGACTTACCCACTACGAGTGCTCTGCGCAAATTGTAACTCAATGAGTTGGAAGAACTTTGAAATGATGCCTATGAGAATGCCAAGATCTACAAGGAAAGAATGAAGTTGAACCACGATAAGTCAATTTTAAAAATATCCTTTGAACCGGGTATGAATTTGTATAACTCCCGGTTACACCTGTTTCTAGGGAAGTTACGAACCTGGTGGACTGGTCAACAGTTGAAACCGTCTCTGGAACTGAAGGATAAAAACGTTAAGGATATCCTTCTGGAAGACCCAATTTACTAGGACTAATCATTTTTTGTCAGGTCGGACTGACAACATTAAACTTAGTGCTCTTTTAGAGGCAACCCAATTTTAGAAGGTAATTAAGCTGGTTGATCACATTCTTTTGCAATCACCCCACATGGTAAGATGTTCTAATTTTCTTTATTGTTCATTTTCACATTACACATGCATTCATAACATTGAGGACAATGTTGAATTTAGGTTTGGGAGTGTGAGTTAGAACTTGACATGTGATCATTTGCTCAATTTTCATTATACATTTTCTTTTTCGCTTTGCTTTGATTTTTACGAGATTTAAAAAAACAAAAATAAAAAAAAACAAAAAATATATATATTTTTTGCTATTGTTAGGTTAGAGAGAAACTTTCAAGAGAACTTTTTTATTGGCTGAAGATATTTATTTTGGACAAAAGAAAACAATGGTTCACTGTTTTATTTATGGAAAGGGTTTTTGAGAAAGTGCGAAATTTTGATCCCTCACTTTTACACAGATTGTATACGTTTTCGAAGTTTTAAATGTGAAGCTATGATTTCCGTTTTTCTTTGATGATTGAAAAAAAATGAAAAATTGACCCTTAGTATACAAAGCTTCCTAGTTCAACAGGTGGATACATGGAAAGGACTGCCTATTGTTGGGGACCGCAAAAAAAAAAAAAAAAAAAAAAAAAAAAAGAGCAAAAAAAAAAAAAATTTTGAAATCTTGAAAAGAATAAAAAGTTTTGTGACTAGTTTGGGTTCATAGCCTTTTTAACCCGAGCTAGTAAGCCCTTAGGGGTATTTACATACCTAGTGCCCTAAAGCTATCTGGTTTGGGAGTCATTGGCCTAATGATCGTTACATGGGTTAATTAGAAAGCTTAAGGGACCTAGGCATTGCACAGTCACATGTGTGTGTTTGAAAAGAAAAAAAAACAAAAAAACAAAAAAAAATGTACCATTTGAAAAAAAAAAAAAACGGTAGTGCAAAAGCCATCATTATCGCCTTGAGAGGAAGACTATTTTTCTTTGCTACGTTTAGGCGGCCCAGAATTTAAAAAAAAAATTATTTTCACGGAAACTCTTGGTGGATCATTTGATGCTTATTTCGTATACATACTCTTCACTGTGCACGATCAATTAGCATGATTCCGAGAATTTATGACCAAAAGATGGGATTGGTGAACTGAATTTAAGATTTGTCTTTCAAAATTCCGAGAACCGAGAATAGTTAGTGTCAATAGCTTTTCTCTTGGAAGAAGTTTCCTTGGATTTTGATTGGTTTTAATCATTCTTTTGATAAAAAGAAAGAATTTTGTGGGTAAATTCACTGCAAACCCTCACGAGGCACAACTCGTCCACTAGGGGGAACCTAGGGGTTTAAGGGCTTGTTGCATACACTAAATGCAATTGAGAGAGCTAGCGAAAGTGGCATTTTTCTTTTTATTTTTCTGCCTTTGTTAGGATAGTAAACTTCTCCTTTTTCACTTATTTTGCTCGAGGACTAGCAAAAAGATGATTTGTGGGTGTGATAAGTCCACAAAGTTGTAGTTTTCATCATCATTTTATGTTACTTTGTAGACTTAATTAGGGTAATTTGCACTCAATTTCATAATTCCATGCATTTGAGCATTAAAGTTGAAATTTTAGTCAAAATCAATCAAAATCATCAATCTTGCATGAATTTTATGAAATAATTGGTTTACATCATCTTAATGTCACACCAATTAGCTTTCTGATTCTTGCATCATCAATTAGTTCATGGAAAATCATCCAGTGGTGCATTCATGTGCTTGATCTCATTCGGATCCCATGCATGACAGTTATGAATTTTATACATATTATGGTTGAATTATTCTTTTTATTCTTGTAGGGAATCTTCAATTTTTTTTTGGGATCCACTTGAAGAGAAATTAGAGAAGAAGAAGAAGAAGAAGGAAAAAAAAAAAAAAAAAGGAAGTGCCCAAGCACTTTGGAAGTCTAACCAAAGGGGTCCCCACCATGCATGGACGTTCCATACTTATAGACTCTCTTATGTGCACAACTTTTATTTTCTCATCCACATCAACAAGCAATCTTGGGAGATATTTTTGGAATTATACAAGGAATGTGTGTGTACCAACTACCAAGGACATCTAAATTAAAAAAAGAGAATCATCTCAAAGCCAAAAGTCTTTTTAAAGAAAAAGTTAGCTTGGAGAACAAGAAAGAATCCCTACAAATAAGGAAAAAAGAGACCTAAAAGGATGGTACTTCTTTACTAAAATGAACTTTACAAAAAGCATAAAAGGGGAGTGGGGGAGGCATGATGGAGACACCCCATAGGAGACTACATTCCCACACGTCCAAACAACTCCACCCATCTTTCTTTATTGGTTTATTCTCTCCTAGCCACACCTTCTCTAGTTCTCTTCCTTGCCTCTTTTCTCTATTAATTTATTTTGATAGCCTTGGGCCATGTCCAAGGATTTATTTTGAAGGAGAATCTTTGTACAGGAGAAGTTGTAAAAATGAAGTTCTCAATGAAAATCATATCTTTTGCAATGGAGGAGTAGATTTTTTGGATCGGAGCACAAAGTGGAGTTAAGTGATTTTATTTTCGTTCTATATCTTTAATTTAATTCTTTTGTCCCTATGATGCATGTTTAATAGAATAATAGATCTGCCTTCGCGCCACAGGTAAACATCCACTTTATATTTTTAATAAATTTCTTTTTGATCAGTTAATCTTCTTTTGATAAAATATACTTAGGTTTTTATGCCTTTGATATTTTATGCTTAATTTGTTGACTGACACTCAAAGTAATTTATATTTTTATGAGGAGATGGAGATCTTTGGTTATCTGCTTAAGAATTGAATTTAAAATATATATATATATATATATCTTCTGGATTAGAAACATTGCGTTGTTTGTGATCTGAGTTATTTACAAGACAAAAGACTAAATTAAAGTATATGGATTGAGAATTGAAATTAATTAATGGACTCTTTGTTGCTCTGATCTACCTTTATCATTATTGTTATCCGTTCATCTCGCATAGTAGCTTTATCTCTCATTCAAATCTTGATTTATTTTTATTTTCATTATAAAAAAATTCTAATTTTAATATAAAAAAAATATTTCAGTAGTGCTCCATGTGGGATTCGACATGTACTTATCACTATCTTAAAAGGACAGCTGTGCACTTGCAGTATTAAAAGATTGGATTTAAATTCACATCACCAGTATAATTACAACCTGGAACCATTCCTTTTACATTCCCAATATGGATGCATCTTTCATGGGCCCGACATAATGATAATCCAAATGATAAAAAATGAACGTCAACCCCTCCAATAACATATACTAAAACTTCATTTCAATCAACCCAGATCCCACTCTCCATGCCTCCTTTCATTCCTTGTCATCAGTCTCTTTTAAACTATTCCTAGCCTAATTCAAAAATAAACCTTACTTTATCTAGTTGGAGTCCAATATTATAACCAACACACTTGCAATAATGTTCGACCCTTGTGGTATCCTACTTTTGGCCCAAATAGTTCTTTCCTCGATTCTAGAGTTAGGCCTAGGCTTGGTCTATTAAAATTATGGCCAATATTAAACTCTACATTCAGGCTTGATATTAGGCATGTTAAATTCGTGTGTGTTTAGGTGGATGGTGAATTGAAATAAAATGAGGTAAAGCCTCGACCAGGGGTCATATCAAAAGCACATAAATTCAAAATTCCTTCTTTCTTTTTAAAAAAAAAAAAAAGGTCAAAAAGCAACTTCCTTTCTCCGCTAAATGATAAAAAAAAAATCCCCTTTTAATACAAAAGGTCAAAAAGATTCTTTGTCAAGCCACTAAATATAAAAGAATATTATAACCCCTTTATTTTTTTATTCTCTATTAATTTGATGCTTCACTTCAGTTTACCTCAATTCACCGTTCATCAAAACAGGCACACGATCAATTGTAGGGGAGGCAATGGGTTGGAGAAAATGAGTTCAAGTTGGATTGAGAACTAAATGTAATGTGCATAGAATATAAACTGACATATAGTAAATTGATTGAAAGTCACAGCATGAAAGTCTAATTAAAAGGTTGAACTCAACTCAGATTGGATTGGTAGGCCCTTTTGCGCTCTTTTTCCAAATAGGAGTTCTTCTTCTATTCGTTCTTAAATACTTTTAATTATATCATTCTAACATTATTCTTATATATGATTTTTTTTTCTTATTTTGTTTATTATTTATTTGCTTTTTTCAATATTGAATTTGGATACTTATATTTTCTCTCTTGAGATTTATATTTATTTATTTAACTATATTTTAACAAATCATTTCTTTTCTAAATTTGAAAATAACAGGTATGTTTTTTATTTATTAAATTAAATGATGATCATGGACTGGAAAATCTATGAGGATTTGATTTATGAAAATGGAATTTTATGAAAATATTCTAATTCATACTTCCATTTCGAGCACCAAAGTCTCATATAATGTGGTCTATCCATTTATAATAAGAAAATTTCTTATATTATATATAATGTTGTTTTACTACTTTTAGTTTTTCTCCTTTCTAAAATTCCACATAATCTTTCTATCCATGGCATTTGGCATATTTTTTATATCTGTTTTTATTGTTTAATTTATTTTAGTAAGCCTCTATATAACAATTTATTTTACTATTGTATGATCTAAAATTTTAAATCTTTTTAAGTTTTTCTTCTTTTCTCTGAAATTGGGATTAGATTTTTATTTATCATATTATTTTTTTAGAATCTCTAAAATCTTATAGATTTCTAAATAGGGATTTCAGACTTGTGGTTGGGCATTTCTAGATTTTTGGTTAGAGATTTCAATTTGGGGTTAGATATTTTTAGAATTGGAAATATTTTGATTTTGGAGTTAGAAATTTCTAGGTTTCTGATTAGGACAGGAATTTCTGGATTTCTTATTAGGATTTCAAAATTAGGGTTAGTGATTTCTCGAAATTGGGAATATGATTTTTTCCCAATTATATTTAGGGATTTTAATTTGGGGTTAGGGATTTCTGGAATTAGGAATATTCTGGCTTGGGGTTAGGGATTTTTAAAACTTGGATTGGGGATTTCAAAATTTGGGTCAATGTTTTTTGAGATTGCAAATGGGGTTTTTCAATTGGCGATGTTGGGTTTATTTTGAGGATGATATAATTTAGCACATTCTTATCTCTTTTCTATCTAAAAATTAATGGGATGTAGAAAATATGTGATTTTTTTATATTTATTGATTGTTAATTTTGATTTAAGATCTTGTTTTAAGAATGATACTATTTAGCACATTTTAAAGAGATAATTAGCGAAAGGTCCCTAGAATTGAATCTATCCAGCCTCCAATCCAGGCAAATTCTTTTTAAGGGCTGTGGTCCAAGCAGCTAGACTATTTGCAGCCAGAGGTCCCTAAATCCATACAATCACATGTTTCAGGACTAATTTGCCCTTTCAACTGTTTTAGGCAAAAAATTTTGAATTTTAAATTTTCAAATCTTGTATTCTTCCTCCTTGGGCTTGGGAAATCCTAGTGCATGGTTATTTCTTGCAGGAAAGAGAGATCGGAGAAGAAGGATTCTGGAATCAGTTCGTTGCAGTGAACTAATCCAGTATCGCAGAAGATCAGTCTCTTGGTGGGCCACACAGATCGAAGAACCAGAACGAGGAAGAAGAGATGACAAGGCACTGTTTTCCGGACATCACCGAAGAAAATCTGGTGATCTGGTCTCGTTGAAGCCATAGGTAGTCCAGCAGAGAGGATAGATCTATTGGTGGGCCACGGTTATCGTCAAGAGAAAGAAGATCCTCGTGTTGCAGAGAAACGGCGGCTCTGTTTGGGTCCTGATGCAGCGTCCAAACGCAGCAAGAAGAAGGAAGAATCGCCTGGTGATCGCCGCCATCCGCTGCCATCGCCTGGGAAGAAGAATCAGGAGGTGCCATCGCGGTGCCATCGCCGGAGTTTTCTTCTGTCACAGAGAAAAGGTTGCATAATAAGAAGCAGACAGCAGTTTCGGATTTGTGTCTGGCTAGGCCCCACATCGCCGTGAACAACCTTGAACAAAAAACAGATCGCCGGAGAAACCGATGCGCGTCTCCGGAGAAGGAAGTTCGCCGCCGCTACTACCACGCCGCGTCGTTGCCATGGAAGAAGAAGCAAACCGAGAGAGGTTTATAGTTCTGGTTCCAGAACATCGCAGAGAATGTGAAGAGGAAGCCCAGGTTCTATCTGGGGAAGAAGACAGCGATTTGGGCTAGGTTTAGTTCCGGGTTGGTCCAGTTCAGGTCAGGCCTGACCCGTTCCAGAAGCCCGTCCCTATTCCAGTCAAAGTCAAATTTTATCTGAGTTCTGTATTTTTTGTCAAATTTATTTAAGTTTTGGACCTATCTATCTGAGTTTTTTGGCTATTTATCTGACTTTTGGAACAAATTTATTTAAGTTTTGGACAAATTTATCTGAGTTCTGTACAAACCTATTTGAGTTTCTGGCTATTTATCTAACTTCTTGAAAAAATTTATTTGATTTCTGGACAAATTTATCTGAATTCTGGACAAATCTATCTGAGTTTTTGACAAAAAAATACTTGAGTGTTTTGCCACATTGTTCGCTAATTTGGAAAATTGGGTTATCTTAGTTTTGGCAAATGTATTTGTGTTTTTTAATTTTATTTGTATTTTTTAATTTTATTTGCGTCTTTTGAGATTTATTTATGTTTTTTGAAATAAATTTAACTTAGTTTTGGCAAAAATACTTGAGTTTTTGGCAAATTTTTCAAAAATTTGGAAAATGATTTATCTTAGTTTTGGCAAATGTGTCTGCGTTTTTTAATTTTATTTGCGTCTTTTGAAATTCATTTGCGTCTTTTGAAATTTACTTGCATTTCTTGAATTTTCTTTGGATCTTTTGAGATTTATTTGAGTCTTTTGGAATTTATTTATATTTTTTGAAATTTATTTCGATCTTTTTAAACTTATTTGCATCTTTTTGAATTTATTTTAGTTCTTTTGAAATTTATTGCTTTTTTTGAAATTATTGCGTTTTTTAAAATTTATTTGTGTTATTTTGAAATGTGCTTGTGTTTTTTTAGAATTTATTTGAAAATATCATTAATGGGATTCCTTTAATCGTGGGCAAATAAGTGATAGGATATGATTCCTTTAATCTAGGGCAATTAATGGGATTTCCCACTAATCATGGGATATGATTTAAAGAAAGGGTAAATTGGACATTTAGGTATGAGAAAGTGTGTGAGGGACCTTTGGCTACATGACTTTTTTTTGTGAATTGTTTGCATTAAAGTCACACTTTGAGGGACCTCTCGCCGAATCCCCCCATTTTAAAATCTATTTTTTATCCAAAATTTAATAGAAACTCTATTTTGTGGTTGAAGCACATGGTGATACCATCCTAACTATTGGTGACAATATTTAAGCCTATAGAGTTTTTTTTTTTTTAAGAAATAATATTGTATTTTAGATCCTGGATAGTCTACACATATGAAATCAAATCAAATTTTTATTTTTATTATAAAAACTATATGATACTTTTAATTTAGATCCTATTGACCTTGCTAAGCAAGGGCGTATTGATTGATCCAGATAAGGTGCTCATGGACCGGGCTAGCCATGGGCAGGGCTTTAGTATTAGGTTTTGAGCCACGGGCGAAACTTGGAATTAAAATCTATATAGATTCATGATATGGTACGGGCATGGATTCAGTGGCAAAGAACCCAAAGCCCGGCCTGACCCAAATAAGATATACAATTTAATCAAAAACATCTTTATTAATGGGATGGATAGGTGTGTTCATGGGCCGGGCTAGGCCAGGCTGAGGAATATCCTGGCACGTCTAAAAACTTGGCCTAGGCCCGACCCAAGCCCGACTCTGGCCATAGCTAGCTGGCCCAAGCCCGGCCCGCCTAAAGAACAGTAAATCTGAGCCCAGCCCGAGATAACATTATAAAAAGAAAAATTAGGCCACTTGTAAATGCCAAAAGCCTTATCTCAATTGGTTTGGTTAGCTGTGCCTCAATGAGATGTCATGTGTTCAAATCCTATGGTCCGGTATGGCTGGGCTTGGGCTCCCCACTAATTAATCCAAGCCCAGTCCGTTTATCAAATGGTCCCAAATAGATCATCCGAGCCCGACCCAAGTAGTAAGATTTAAGGTCCAAGCCCGGGCCAGAGTGGGTTGGGCCTGATTCGGGCTCGGGTCGGCCTAGTCCATGAACACCCCTAGAGATGCAGACACTTTCTCACACGCATACATGTCTTAACCAGCTGAGTTACTGCTTAGAGCTCATAATGGAAGCCTTTTTACTTTGAGGATTTTAACATTAATTGCCTACAAGAATTTCTAAGTACTACATATTGGTGTTGTTTGTAATCCGGAACCCAGTAAGATCTAGAGAGCTCCAACCTTTGGTATTGCCTTTTCTTTTGATTTTGATAACTTTCACCTTAAATTTAGATTAAATTCTCAGATAAAATCTTACATTGTTCAATTATTTTTTTATTAGTTTGATTTTTAAATATTTGAAGCTAATAAAAACTCAATTAATATCAATTAATAGAAATATCTTTTTTTAATCTAACCCCCTATCAATATTATTACACCTAATTTTTATTTTTTGTTTTTTATGTGGAAAAAAACTGTGCTTAGTACGAGATATGAAGCTCCGACGATTTGATTTGGGAATTGGGGCTCAACTTAGCAATTTTATGCTCAAATGAAATCATAGTTTTGAATCAATTTTGATTTTATCTTTTCAAATAAGACGTGTCTTATATGACCTAGATTTCTTAATTCTTTTGAAGGAGGGGTGATTATGGATCAGACCAACCTTAGTTCGACTAGGGCTAGCCTACATTGGGTTGAGCTTGAGCGTTAGATTTTGGTACATAGGCCGGCCGGGCTACGAGATTTTTAGAATTGGAAATATTTTGATTTTGATGTTAGGGATTTTTGGATTTCTTATTATGGATTTTAGATTTGGGTCAATAATTTCTGAAATTGGAAATACGGTTTTTCTTTTTAATTCTAATTAGGAAATTCAATTTGGGATTAGAGCTTTTTGGATTTCTTATATATTAGGGATTTTAAATTTTGGTCAGTAATTTCTGAAATTGGAAATAGGGTTTTCTTTTGAATTCTAATTAGGAATTTCAATTTGGGATTAGGGATTTCTAGAATTGGGAATATTTTGATCTTGGGTGCAGGGATTTCTGAAACTTGAATTAGGGATTTCAAATATATGGTTAGTGTTTTCTGGAATTTGGAAGCTTTTCAATTCACATTGTTGGGTTTATTTTAAAAATGCTATATCTTAAAATATCTTTTTAATCTCTTTTCAATCTAAAAATTAATGAAAAGCAGAAAATATGTGAAATCTTTTTGTATTTTTTATTGGTAATTTTGGTAAAGAATTTTATTTAAAAAATGATAAATTTAGAATTTTTAAATCTATTTCTATCAAAAAATTAGTAGAAACTCTATTCTGTAATTATTGCACATGGTGATGCATCTCTTTATCGGCGACTATATATATATTTAAGCTGCAGAGTTTTTTTTTTTTTTTTTTTTTTTTCTGAGAAATAATGTTGGACTTTAGGTCTCGGATAGTCTACATGAATGAAACCAAATCGATTTTTTATTTTATTAAAAAATAAATAATGTTTTTTGAGTGAATTCTATTGACCACGCTAAGAATGAGCATATTGATTGATCTAGATAGGGGTGCTCATGGACTGGCTGACCCAAGCCCAACTAACCATCTACTTGCTTTGGGCCGGGCTTTAACCTTTGGTTTTGGTATACAGGCTAAACTTAGACCTATAATCTATGTTGGGTTGGGCTTGTAAAAGAGAGTTTGAAGCTATGTGGATTTCTATAGTGTTGCACAAACATGCTCCAAAGATGTCTCCAATGAGACATATAGAAGATCCAGATTCAAGACTCAAAAGTCTACAGCACACATATGGAAATAGTTTATAAATGATGTAAATCATGTAGAGTCCACCTTTTCTTGATCAAAGCTCCTCATGGCCATCTAGGATTGTCAATCAAGCATTCCTACGAGGTAATCATCCTGACCTGGCCCTAAAAAGAAACCATAAAATGAGGGCCTTTTTTTTTTTCTCTAAAACAGACTAATGATATGATGCAATAAGTTTTTTTACAAGCCCGCCAATTTGAGGATCAGGCTAGGGCAGTACCAAGCCCGGCCTGGCCCTCTCACATTATTATGAACGGGGCAGTACCTCGCCGTTTGTGTAAAAAAGAATTATCATTTTTTTTTTTTTGCTATCGGAGGGTTCCCAACCCTTTGGGTTGGACTAAACCCTCTGGGCCCAAATGAAAGCCGAGTAAACTCCCTTATAGCCCCACTGTAGTAAACATCTTTATATGTAGAAATCATTTCGCAATTAGATTTTCCTTTAAATCTGTGTAACCTGTGTACAGCTACAGAGGGATTAAATTTAAGATATTACAGCAAGGGGACTCTTTCCAAATTCTTTTTTTTTCTTTTTATACGAGTCTATCATGAAATGTAGTTATCATTTCGCAAAATCATTGGATATCACATTATTCATTTCACACTCAATCTAATGGAGAGGCCAATTCTTATCATTGATTGCAATTTTATGACCTCACATGTGATATAGCTTTCATTTTGAGTGGCTCAAATTTTCACAGGTTGTGTGTGGTTTTTGGGCCCATTTCATGTAAACCATAGGCTAGTGACATCTATAAATCAGTTAGACATTAATTTTTTAGGGCACCTGTTCATGTTCATAAATTGTTTTGGTTATAGATTGAGAACTGTTACACAATTGGGCTTCACATTCACTTCGTGACTTGTCTAAGAAAGCCCATTTCATATGGCATGATATAACATTAGGCCATAGCTGGAGATCCAATGATTAGCCAAGGCCCAATTTCTATACTAACTTCTTGTTAAAGACATATAGTATACTATTCAGTTTATTGAAGACGACCTTAACCGGTGGACAAAAAATGAAATCCTATCCTGGGCTTTGGCAGCATCAGATACTCATAAGTTTCACTTGCTTACTTGGGCTACTACATGGTCAATTTTCACAACCTGGATTTTCTCTTCAATCTAATACTTTTCTAAAGTGATCTTATCTACTAGGTCAGTGAAGGTTGAAAAGCACACCTAAAAATGTTGTTTCAAGCCAATCATAGAATTCTAGGGTTATTTCAATTCAATCAAGCACAAACAAGTATATACGATTGGATTTTAGCCTAAATCTTTAAGTTTTGTGAATATCAGCTAATGCTTACTCCGGTCATATATCAATTGCAGTTGATAAGTACACAAAACTCAATTTCCAGAGCTATAGGTCCAGCTAGTGGTAGGGACAAGTTCAGGTTCTAAATAATTAAGTTGGGCAAAATCTTCAATTTCTGGGAGTTAATCTCTAACTCTTTCACATGCATTTTGTTTTCTCTTTATTAGGTTCCTTCTCCTTATTCTTCTGGGCTCCTTTGAGCTTGATCTGCTGCTTCTCTCAAGCTTTTGGGGCTTTGGCCTTTGTATTCTTTTCTCCTTTCAATGTTATACTTTGCCTTTAAGCAAGAATAAAAAAGTTTAGCTTCCATGTTCAAGTCTCAAGCTTTGGGGGCTTTGGCCTTTGTATTCTTTTCTCCTTTTAATGTTATACTTTGCCTTTAAGCAGGAAAAAAGGGGCTAAATCATTTAGCTTCCATGTTCAAGTCTAACAAAATAATGGTTCAAATATAGTGAACTACTTACCCAGGCCCAGTGGAATTACATAACTAGGCCAAGTTGATTTCTGTTAGGCCAATTTTACTTTGGTCCTATCCTTTACATGTCATCGTTTAAGTTGAGGCCTAAAAATTGCGCATGCTGAAACCCATCGGATGGAGTCACATAGTTAAATATTCTCGCACAAACTATTATAGGGTATCTATCACCTTGGCCTTTTTTTTTTTTTTCAGTTGTGGCTTGTGTTTGGATAAGTTTAAAGAATCAAATTACAAAAGTAATTAGTTTGGAACAAATTACAAAAGTAATTAGTAAACATTTAATCTCATAAAATTACACAAAACAAAGGCGAGGGAGACAACATGCTATAAATTTCATTGTATCTGCATATGGGAATCCATTTTTACCAGGCAACTTTCTTATTCACAAGCACAGCCCAATAAATGGCCAGGTATGAACTACCCAAATCGCGGTTTACCCAAGCACATATATATATATATATATATATATATATATATATATATGGGAAGTGCTCCTATGAGAGACTCTCACCAACTTGGTGAGAGATGGGTGGGGATATATATATGGGAAGTGCTCTTATGAGAGACACTCTCACCAACTTGGTGAAAGGTGGGTGGGGGGCCTCACTTCCATATCCACTCTCACCAACTTAAATGTAAGGACCCCCAACTTAAATGTGAGGGCAAGAGGTTGGTGGGGGCCCTCACTTCCATATCCACTCTCACCAACTTAAATGTAAGGACCCCCAACTTAAATGTGAGGGCCCCCACCCATCTCTCACCAAGTTGGTGAGAGTGTCTCTCATAGGAGCACTTCCATATATATATATATATATATATATATATATATATATATATATATAGGGGGGGTCTTCATATGCATCTATCCCTCACCATTCTTGTACTTGAAACACCCCCAAAAGGGGTGTCCCTCACCAAAAATGGTGAGGGATAGATGCATATGAATATTCCCCATATATATATATATATGGAAAATTCTCAAAAACAAACCACCACCACCCCCCCCCCCCGATTTGTCATGGGGCCCACATTGAGCCAATCTAACTAGTCAGGCACATCCTAACTTGTCTGACTGCAGACTCATGATTTGGAAGACCATACCACATATCTGATTTTAGAGCCTGATCAAGGTCAAATAGCATGCCAACCAGATCATCATAACTATTGACTCCAGAACCTAAAAGTAGACTAATTTTGCAAGTTTTCCCATGCAGGCTTATGGCCCCTCAAGGGAAAGGGGTAGGCTGAAAGAGGACATAGATGCAAGTAGAAAGGACAGATTTGAAGAAGTGCAGTATATCCCATTGGCCCAATATAAACTAGAATTGAGAAACAGAATTCACGTAGCTGAATCCAACATAGCTGGGAGAAGGTTTTATTAATGACGATGATGAATAATTTAGTAAGTGTTCTTTTTTTCCTCACTTTTGAGATTTTACCAAAAAAATAACTTTATGTGGCCAATGGACCGAATAGGGAACTTTAGCCTAACTCAAACCAATGACAAGTTAGGATGTGCCAATTCACAGGAATAAAGAAGGGCTTTTGTTTTTCAAAAGCAAATTAAGCTATTTAGCAGTTTTATAGTCATGTCTTTTTGTACTGATTCTCATCAAAACTACCTAATCATTGACCCTGGGGTTTATAATAACTTTTTAAAAAGAATTATTCTCATAGATGGGACCAGTGCAGGAGGTTCATCCAAAAAACCCTTTTGCCTTCTAATCTTCATGAATAACACATGCAATCGTGCAAAAAGTAGATAACCCTGTGTAATGAGCGGTCATGTGTAGTGCTTTAAACAGTAATCCGCTACCATTTGCAACAACCCCAAAAAAACGGTTGTGAACCAATGTGTCAGAGGTAAATGGTCCCGGCCTCCTTCCAATTAGGTCCAGCATATAAACCAATTAATTATCAAGTCTAAATGTTCCTGGTACCCATGGACCCAATCTGGACCTGGACAGTTTACAACATTGTTCATGTGGATAACTGCAAACATATTTACGTTCTGTGTGCACCTACTGGATGAATGCAGTAACAATACCTATTTATCATAGATATGATTTCATCAGAAGGGAAGTACTTTACATTCAGTTATAAGTAAAATGTAACATGCTCTCAAGTTGAGCAAATGTCACATGAACTTCTATAACTCTTTAAGGCCGATAAATATAAAAACAAAAAAATCTGAATTCTCTCTTTTAATCATTCTCTTTGGTTTTCTAACATGTTTAAAATATTAGAGAAAGCTAGAGGACCCTAAGAGCAAATCAAACATGTTATCAGGAGTTAAAAGAGTCGTACCACCAAGAATCAACTCAACATCTGGTCTGCGGCTTTCTGAAACTGCTTCCCAAGCTTCATGAACCTAGAAATAAATAATATTCAAATCTCAGCTGGAAGAATGATTCTAAGCCAACACGTGTCAATTTCTAACCCAAAAATAAGGGGGGAAAAGAATGAAAAACAGAAAAAAAAAAAATTCCCAGAAATTTTGTTGCTCATAGTAGTCTTGTCCAGAGGATATACTAGGAATTGAGAACCATATCAAGAGAATTGCACCCAAAAGTACAGTCCATTCAAAAAGTCACTCAGTCTAGTCAACTTGATACGACAACTGAATTTGGTCGAGTTGTGTGAATCTGTGAATTAAATGAAAACTCAATATAAACATATATAAATAAGAATGAATGAGGAGCAAGTCTCGCAAAATCTTCCATGGGTTTAACAAGCTTAAAAGACAGTGGTAAAGCCGGGATTTTTTCTTAGGAGGAGCAAAAAATCTCAAGGAGTTTGAGAAATAATTAAGAAAATTATTTTTTCTCATTAAAAAAATTATATAAAATTCTAACATAAATTAAATAGTTAACATAATGTCAAAGTTTCAAAACCATGCACTTAAACCAATTTGGTTATTAAATTATACCCCAAAATGATAAAAATGATGAACTAGTGTTGCTCTCCACATCCAACAACATTCAATAATGGGCCTAGAAGACTACAGAAGATTTGCAAATTGCATGATTAGAACAAATTTACTTGTGAACACATTATTAATCAAATCAAATAATTTTCTTGAACATCATGATATGGGTTTGATAATCACATCATTTTAATGTAATTTACTTTTTTACTATCAATCCTTTGTATGGGTGACATTTATAATGGATGAGATTGTGTTAATTAAAATTTGAGGAAATCCCATTGCTATGGGAAATCCATTTGGGCGGTCTGGATTTTCATTAAGTGGGCTGCATTTTGGGTTCCACTCCCTGCACTCATGTAAAGTGTATCGGAGATCACTTATTGAGAAGTAAATAGATAGAGAAATAGAAAGAGAAACGATTGAAACCATATAATTCAAATGGAAATGATAATTGGATAGCCTTGCTGAGTTATATTTTGGTTAAAAGTAAATGATGCAATTGCACTTATGTATTGTGAAAGTTCTATTCTTTACTAGGAGTCTAGGAAGACGAACAATCATACAAACAATTATTGAGGTGCAAACAAGGAAAAAAAAAACAAAGTCGAGGAGGTGCAAACAAGATAAGATCAAAATAGCCATGACAGCTTTCATATCTTATCCACATACATTAGAGAAAACTGAAAATTTGAGGAGCTCGACACTATGTGGCTCCGTCACTGTTTAGAGAGCCTAGGATTAGTCACCTGAATCCGAGTCCGACTCAAAATTTTTGGTTTTCGAAACAAGTTCTAGTAATCAGGTCCAGTCAACTCTACCAAATCAAATTGAGTTTGTTCAAGCCAACATTTAAAACACTGAGGCATGAGACAAGGCATTCCAATTGCCCAAAGCATGAGGTGTAAGCCATGGTACATTGAGAATAAAGCCTCAAAAGCATGTCTTTTTCTAATAAATAAATAATTAGTTAAAAGATTAGAGTAGATTAACATAACTAGGAAAAAAATGATATCTGGTTGTTTTAAGAACCTATTAATCAATCAACCAGGGTTTTTAAATTGCAACCTGTCTCATTTTTATTATTTTTTTTTTCTCAATATGTATTAATGGGGCGTATATGAAGTATGTGTGACTAAAGCACAACGCTTCATTTTTGCCGTATTCTCATATATGCCTTGTCATGTAATGCATATGCCTCAAATGCAAGCCATGCCTCAAACTTGACCCTAAAGATGTCATCGAGAAGCCTCAACCCAAGTAACCTTGAAGCATAACTCCTGTGAAAGCCCAATCCACCTGGGTAATCCCTTGAGGCAAAATCAAGTCAAGTGATCCTATGAGCCAAGAAAGGGGAATCCGCAGGGGTAAGGGTGGAATGCTTCGGTTTGCATGATGGGGCTTTTGTCCATGTCCCACATCGAAAATATCCAAGTCCTGACCCTAAGCTTATAAGTCAAACCCCATCTTAACTCGACATGACACGTTCTAAAGTCGTGCGGCCCCGAATCTCATAAGAACTCTGAAGTTAGGCGTGCTTAGGTGGGAGCAGTACCAGCATGGGTGACCGCCTATGATGCACGGATACTTCAAAATGGGCAATGTATCGTGTCATATCGTACCGATACTTCAGTTTTTATGTGCAAAATCCATGTCCCACGGTCTCTATGGCGTGTCCTTTCCGTATCCATGTCGTATCTGAGCATCATAGGTGACCGCCTAAGAAGTCCCCGCACGTATGCGTGGGCCAAAGAGGGCAATAACATGCTAAGTTGGGCGGGGCTGTGATAAGTCCCCAAACGTTTCAAAAAACATCTATTCAAGTTCTAAAAGTGATCAAAATTCTATGAAACTTGGTTAATTCTTCCACCAACCTAAGATACTCTCTTTTTTTTTCTTTTTATTATTGCATTACATATGGCTAATTCAAGATAGCAGGGATACAATTTTTTTTTTTTTTTTTTAATTGTGTCCTATAGGCCTCTGCTCAATAAATAGTGTGGAAATGGAAGCATCGTGGATAGCCTTCAAAAGCCGTTCGCCCTAATTTTCGATGTACCTAGGTGGAAAGAGATTTGACATGTGCTACCAGGCGGGCTTCAAGTCTATGCAATGCTCCATACGCTATTGCAAATGTTGTGGAGGAGTTTATGGATTTATCAAAGGATGTGATTGTCTCCCATGCTCGTGCCAAGAGAAGTGCAAATTCGGTTGTGGATCTCTTGGCTAAAGACAGTATAACTCATCTTATTGGTTGTTCAAGCGAGTAGTCTTAATCATGAGTACGTGCTCTCTCTCTCTCTCTCTCTCTCTCTCTCTCTCTCTCTCTCTCTCTGTGATTGTCTCCCATGCTCGTGCCAAGAGAAGTGCAAATTCGGTCTCTCTCTGATTGTCTCCCATGCTCGTGCCAAGAAAAGTGCAAATTCGGTTGTGGATCTCTTGGCTAAAGACAGTATAACTCGTCTAATTTCCCATGCTCGTGCCAAGAAAAGTGCAAATTCGGTTGTGGATCTCTTGGCTAAAGACAGTATAACTCGTCTAATTGGTTGTTCAAGAGAGTAGTCTTAATCATGAGTACGTGCTCTCTCTCTCTCTCTCTCTCTCTCTCTCTCTCTCTCTCTCTCTCTCTCTCTCTCTCTCACACATTGATGCACCGCTTCTATCAAAATTTAGTAACGATTCAAAAAATAAAATAAAAAAAAAATATGTATCATTTGGATGATTCAACTAACATATAGCAACAAAACTGATTTAGTGGATATCAAGAGTTCAAGACCTCTTGCACTACGTTTTCCTTCTTTGATTTAGAATTTCATTCACTTTTCCATTTGTCTTTTGTTTCTTTTATGAATCAGGTTCTAACCCATAACCAAGTTGAGGGAAAAGATAGCCGAAGAATTATCTTTAAGAAAATGAAGGACTAACCAATTTGTCTCGAGAAAACAACAACAATAGGCTGAAGATTTTTAAAACCGTCTTAACTAATCTTTGGCATCACTTCAGACACCAAGACAAAGGATCTGATTGGTATCTTTAGAACCAAGGTCAAATATGTCTCATCCCAAAGAAATTTAGTATAAAAAAAAGTTGTGGATTCACATTGGCCCAGTTCCAACACATTAAGAGGCAACCAAATCAAAATTAGAGGATTAGATGGTAGAATGGACTTCAAAAGGATCATCAAGGTTAAGCTTGCAAAGCATACGTAGGAAAAGTGGCCAGCGTCTTTGGCTTGGGGGAAAAACTCAACCTTGAATTATGATGTCTACTTGGATTCAAGATTAATATCACCCTCGCACGATCAGCCAGTTGATTTTCTTGCATCCATTATATGGAAAATGAGTGGAACTCCATGATTAGGGAGCAAGTACAACTAAATGGCCTAATTTTGCATCCATTAGGGTGTTGGCTATTAAGTTCAGTTGCGTTAGGGGGGATTTCATGGATTGGTGCAAATGTCTATGGACCTAATGATGATTTAAAGACAATGGACCTAATGATGATTCAAAGAGGGAAGATTTTTGGGCTTTGAGCTCAGATATGATAAATCAATGGCATGAACCGTGGTATATCAGAGGGGACTTCAATGTTGTCAAGTTTCCTCATGAAAAGCAAGGAGGGAAGCCAAGTGCAACTTACGGAAGATTAATCCATGGAGGAAATATCATGAAGGCAGAAATCTAGAGCTTTGTGGTTAAAGGAGGGGGACAAGAACACCAAGTTCTTTCATCGGATAGCTAACATGAGAAGAAAGTTCAATCACATTGGAAAGATTAGAAGGGGTAACACCATGCTTCATAAACCAGCAGAAATCAAGGAGGAAATTGCTTGCTTTTTCGAAAGCTTATATTCTAAGGATGATTTTGTTAGACCAACATTGGTGGTATTGACTTTCCAGTGATTCAAGATGACCTAAAGAGTTGGCTGGAAAGTAATTTTGAAGATTATGAAATTAGCACAGCTCTATCAAACTGTGTGGGTGACAAAGCTGCAGGGCCCAATGGATTCAACTTTAATTTTATTAAATTTGCTTGGGATGTCCTTAAAAGGGATTTTTGTCGCATGTTGTCAGAATTTCATTCAAGGAGTAAATTGAATAAGGAGATTAATGCTACTTTCATTTGTCTCATTCCAAAAGTTTCAAATCCAGCAGCTTTGCAAGACTTCAGAGTACAGACCCATTAGTTTGGCAGGGTGCATTTATGAGTTGTTGTCAAAGATTTTGGCTAACAGGTTAAAAAGGGTTCTTCCTTCTCATCATTAGTCCACATCAAGGGGCATTTATTCATAAAAGACAAATTCTAGACAGTATTCTTATTGCTAATGAACTCATAGATTCAAGGAAGAGGGATAATAAAGAGGGTGCTATTATCAAAATTGATTTGGAAAAGGCCTACGATCACGTGGATTGGGATTTTTGTAGATTATATGCTGGGCATCTTTGGCTTTGGTGCTACATGGAGAGGGTGGATGAGAGAGTGCATTTCTTCCACTTCATTCTCCGTTTATGCGAATGGTTCCCCATCTCTTTTTCGGGCCTCTTGAGGCTAAAGATAGGGCAATATCCTTTATCACTTTTTTATTCACCTTAGTGGCAGAAGCATTGGTGGTCTCCTTTCAAAGGCAAAAGATTTGGGTTTAATCACAGGTTTTGAAGCTGGGGTGGGGGTGGGCGGGGGGCCGAAAAATTGGGCGTAGTGGCCATGCACCGATATGTTGCGTATCGGCCGTTACAAACTATGAACAGTAAGAGAAAAAAAAAAACCTCATACCCTCCTCCCTCCAATCGTTTCTTTGACTGGTGGAAAAAGAAGAAGGAAAGGGGAAAAAAAGAAAAAGAGGAAGAAAGGAAAGGAAAGAGAGAGAGCAGTTGCAAAACAAACCTGGATGCAGCAGCAGGAGGCAGCAGCGGCAGGAGGACCACAATGGCACAGGTGCTCCTCCTTTTCCTCCTCCTTTTTCTTCTTCTTTTCCTATCCTTGTTTTCCTTTTCCCTCTTTTTCCTTTCCCTCTTCTCCCGCCGTCTCTCGATCGATCCTTCCATTCACACAAAAATAGGGCAGCAAATGGCCCTTTCATCCCTTTTATTTAAGGTAATTTATGGGCCCCACAGTGGCCCACCCTATAAAAGGTTTAAATAAAACTAAAATGGGCCCTCAAAAGTTGTTGTCTTCTTAACCATTGATGGGCTCCACATTGATGCCCAAGTAATAAATAAAAAGAGCATGTCTTCACCAAATATTAGTTAATTGAAATTGGAGCCTTAGCCAAATTTCGCACTAATTAAAAATACAACCCAATCAAATTTCACTCTAATTGAAAATAGGGCCATAGTAAACTTTGACACTAACTAGAAATGGGCTCCAGCCCATAGTTACCCAGTTCGTAGTTCGATCAATTCGAATTCGCAGTTCGCAATTCGATTATTATCCAAATTCGAAAATTCGTAAGGGCAGGTTCATTCAATTCGCTATTTGAGTCGCCCGATTCGTAGTTTGAGTTCGATGAATTCGATCAACTAATTCGAACATATGTAATTAAACATAATTTGTACTGATTATTGTAGAACGATTCACTTGATTGATTAGACCCACCTAATATTTTTTATTTATCATAAATTTATTAGAATCTTCTAGATTTTCACATGTGGAAAACCTAATGTCAATCCAATGGCTTCGCGCTCCTTGCCACCCATCCTGTTAGCATAATTCCTAACTTATTTTTTCTTTATATTGTTATAGTTTGATTCTAGGAAGCACGGACACATAAAATAGGGTTCCGTATCCGTATCCCAGACGTATCGGACACGGATACGCCTCCAATACGTCCGGGATACGTTAAATACGTATCCAGTTTTTTTTCTTTTTTTTAATGTCGGACACGTGCGGGACACGCACGTATCCCACACGGGACACGTTTTTAAGTGTTTTAAAACACTGGGTCGAGGGAAAGAAAGGAAGAAGAAAAAGAAGAAGAAGAAGAAGAAGAAGAAGAAGAGAGGGAAGGGGAAGCCGTCGCCTGCGCCTCGCCTCGTCGTCGCCCTGCTGCTACTGTCGTCGTGCTGTTGTTGCCGTGACTGTTGTGGCTGGGAGAGAAAGGAAAAAAAAAAGAAGAAGAAGAAGAGAGGGGAAGGGAAAGTCGTCGCCTCCGCCTCGCCTGGTCGTCGCCGTCTCCCTGCTGCTGCCGTCGACCTACTGCTGCCGTTGCACTGCTGCTGCTGCTACCCAAATCGCCTCACCTTCAGGTTCTTTTCTCTTCTTTCTTTCCTTTTATTTCTTTCTTTCTCTTCATCTGTTTTGTTGATTTTTGTTGGGGTTGATGGTATTCTGCTACCCAAATGTAGGGTTTTTTTTTCCTTCCCCCTTCAATCATTTGGATTTTTGGGTTTTTTTTTTTTTTTTTTTTTTTTGCTGATCTCTGTCTTTCTTTGGATTGGATGTGTCTACTGCAATTTTTTTTTTTCTTTTTTTTTGTTTGCTGCTTCTGCTGTGGCTTTGTCTTTGCTCTGTTTTTTTTTTTTTTTTTTGTTGGCTGTGGCTGTGATTAAAATCTCTTATTTATTTAGAATGGCTGTGTATTGTATGCTAGCTCCAAGACTATTATATGTTGCTGCTGTTGCTTCTTTTTTGGATATATGCTTCTCCCTTAAATCATTTGGATTTTAGGTTTTATTTTTTTATTTTTTGGTTGATCTTCTGTCTTTGCTTTCATTGGCTATGGTTGCTGGTTTTTTTTTTTTTTTTTTGTATGCTGCTTCTGCTGTGGTTGTGGCTGTCTTTGCTATTTTTTTTTTTTGTTGGCTGTGGTTGTGGCTGTGTATTGTATCCTAGGTCCAAGACTAATATATGCTGCTTTTGCTGTTGCTTCCCCCTTAAATCATTTGGATATATGCTGCTACTGCTGCTTCTTTTCTTCCATTTTTTCTTGATGCTGCTGCTGTTTTTTTTTTTTTTTTTTTTTTTTTTTTAAGCTATATTGTTGCTGTTGTTTCTTTTTTTTTTTTTTTTTTTTTCTTAATGCCATGATTTTAGATGGCCTAATGGGGCCAATTTTTTGGTGTTTCCAAAAGTTTACTGTAATGGCTTCTAGTACTGGTGGTAGTGCTAGTGCATCTTCTCCAGCTATTGAATTAGAAGACGCTCACAACCCTCTTTGGAGGTATGTGACAAAACATCAAAAACTTGGTGAAGGAGGGGGAAATGTGTCATGGCAATGCAATTTTTGCCATCAAACCAAAAAAAGCTCATACACAAGGGTGAGGGCTCATTTGATACATGAGCCCGGTCATGCTGTTGCATTCTGTCCAAAAGTTAAGAGCAGTGATATTGCGGAGATGAAAAAGTTAGAGGACGAATGCAATGAGAGATTGAGGAAAAATGCACCCAAGAATGTCCAAAAGTTAAGAGCAGTGATATTGCGGAGATGAAAAAGTTAGAGGACGAATGCAATGAGAGATTGAGGAAAAATGCACCCAAGAAAGTACCATTGCCAACTTCTAGTGTGGATTATGAATCCAAAAAAAGGAAGCTGAGTGGAAGTGGAAGTTGGAGTACAAGTGACACTAATACGGCTATTGGGGAGTCATTTAACTTGAAGTTGCGTGACCAAATGGATGCGGAGATTGCTAGGATGTTTTATGCATCGGGCTTACCATTTCATCTAGCAAGGAGCCCTTATTATGTGAGTTGTATCCAATTTGCCGCAAACAATGCTCTTGCGGGCTATGTGCCACCGGGGTATAATAAGCTAAGGACAAGTCTACTCCAACAAGAAAGGGCTCATGTTGATAGATTGCTACAACCAATTAAAGGCACATGGAAAGAAAAGGGTGTAAGCATTGTGAGTGATGGATGGAGTGACTCACAAAGGAGGCCCTTGATTAATTTTATGGCGGTGACGGAAAGTGGGCCTATGTTCCTTAAAGCAGTGGATTGTACCGGTGAAATTAAAGATAAGTACTTCATTTATGGGCTGTTGAAAGAAGTGATAGAAGAGGTTGGTCCCCAAAATATGATTCAAGTGAT
The DNA here is from genome assembly GCA_028538565.1 of Umbellularia californica. Taxonomy (NCBI): domain Eukaryota; kingdom Viridiplantae; phylum Streptophyta; class Magnoliopsida; order Laurales; family Lauraceae; genus Umbellularia; species Umbellularia californica. Next base: position 29,032,795 of record JAPQWN010000002.1, read on the forward strand.
AACTGATAATGCTAAGAATTGTGCGGGTGCAGGGCATCTCATTGAAGCACAATTTGAAAATATTGTTTGGACACCATGTATGGTTCATACACTCAACCTTGCCTTGCAAAACATTTGTATGGCAAAGACTATTGAAAACAATGTACTAACATATGAAGAGTGTCGTTGGATCACGGACTTGGCCGAGGATGTTGTTTTTGTTAAGAACTTTATCATGAATCACTCCATGAGATTGGCTATTTTTAATGAATTTGTCCCTTTGAAGTTGCTTTCGGTTGCAAGTACACGTTTTGCTTCAGTCCTTATTATGCTTAAGAGATTCAAGCTCATAAAAGGTAGTCTTCAAGCTATGGTTATTAGTGAAAGGTGGAATTCCTACAGAGAGGATGATAAGGAGAGAGCCAAGGCTGTGAAAGCGTTTGTGTTAGATGACCTTTGGTGGGACAAAATGACTTACATACTTTCTTTTACGGCTCCTATATATGATATGCTAAGGGTTTGTGACACGGATAGGCCTTGTCTTCACTTGGTGTATGACATGTGGGATACCATGATAGAAAAAGTGAAGGGTGCAATATATAGGCATGAAGGAAAGAGACTTGATGAGGCATCTACCTTTTATGAAGTGGTGCATAAAATTCTTGTGGATCGTTGGAACAAGAACAACACTCCTCTCCATTGCTTAGCTCATTCACTAAATCCAAGGTGACTTCTAGTCTTGAACTTTTTTTTCTCCCTCTTAGTCTTAAACTCTTTTTTTTCTCCCTCTTAGTCTTGACTTCTAGTCTTGAACTTATCCTTAATTCTTTTTTTTTCCTATTCAAGGTACTATAGCGAGCATTGGCTTTATGAGGATCCTAGTCGAGTTGCTCCACATAGAGATATGGAGGTTGCTAGAGAAAGAATGAAAATCCTTAAAAAAATATTTTCCTAATTTGGAGGAGCGCAAAATGGTAATCACACAATTTGCTGATTTCTCTAGCAAGTCAGGAGATTTTGCGGATATTGATTCCATTCATGACTGCTATGACATGGATCATAAAAGGTGGTGGGTCACCTATGGTGCATGTGCACCTTTGCTTCAAACTCTAGCTTTCAAGCTACTTGTGCAACCTTCCTCGTCGTCATGTGCAGAGAGGAATTGGAGTACTTATTCCTTTGTGCACTCGGTGAGAAGGAATAAGAAGACACCAAAACGTGCTGAAGACTTGGTTTTCATTCATAGCAATCTTCGCCTTCTTTCAAGAAGAACTCCACAATATATGAAAGGAGAAACAAAGATGTGGGATATTGCTGGAGATGCTTTTGATTCATTTGAGGATGCTGGAGAGCTTGAGATTGCACAACTCTCCCTTGATGAACCAGAATTGGAGGCCGTGTTCTTTCGTGAAGATGGTGATGGTGGTGGAGGTGATGGTGGTGGACCTGGTGGTCAAGCAATTGAAGTTTAAGTAGATTTACTGTCTATTTGTTTGGGTTGTATGTATATGTTTCTGTAGTAATTGGTGAAACTTGGCTTTTGAACTTGGAAGTATTGAATGTAATGTTTGATGATGATTGACGATGATGAAATCAATGAAAGTGCATATTTTATGGCTATTTTGATTGAAATAATGTTAGTTTTTTTATTACAATGTCATATAAAAAATATTTAAAAAAAATAAAAATTAAACGTATCCCCGGCGTATCGTATCCTACTTTTTTGAGAAATGACGTATCGGCGTATCCTGTAGAAGATAGCAGGCCCAGAAGCCCGCAGGCCCAGTTCATGTACAAAGCCCATACGTGGGATATACAGATAGGATAGGATTTAGTTCCTAACTTTTCTCTCCTTCTATGTATAGGATATGATTGATTCTTTCCTTTCTTTGTGATTCTAATTTGTAACTCATTTGCAATCTTTACTAAATTAGAGCCTTGATTAAGGCATTACATTAATATAAATATGACAGTCGATGCTCTGTAATTGGACGACCTTCTCTCCAACTCTCTTCTTCTTCTTCTTTCTCTTCTTCCATATATTATAACATGGTATCAGAGCCGCGGAAAATCTTCTCTCATTGATCCAATCATTAATCCTGGCTTGGATCTTCTTCCCGCAGTGAAAATCTTCTCTCTAATAGAGCCTGATCATCTCAGAAAAAAAGTGGCCCACCAGCGATCATCATCATCATAGCAGCGGAAGCAGCCCATGTTGATCGACTGGTTCTCCTCTTATTTATGAATATTTTTTTCAAGATTTTTGGATCATCAGAGGTAGGATATCCACCTGATTTTGTGATATTTCAGTTTTGTTCAACAATTTTCATCACAACAGTTCAAATTTGTGGATTTTGATCCGTTTTGAGTAAGACTTTGGCCTGGAGTTGCGAAAATACTTTGTCCTTTCATCCCCAACCTCAGATCTGGTCACTGATCCTCTAATGGACCCCACGTGGAATTCGATCCACTGACGACATTGTCGTCTGACGTCTGCTTCATGCTTTGCAACTGTGGACTACTGACGATCATCAAGAAGCCTCCATCCCTCCATACAGGAATGGTCGACTGGATTTTCTGGGAATTATGGTGATTTTTCTGGATTTTTTCCATCACCTTTGAGGTAGTTTCCAACCTCTTCATCATCTGACAGTTTTCTCCGAAGGTTTTCATCACCACCATCCAGATTTGTGGATCTTTTTCCAAATCTCATCAGATTTGGACTGCAGGAAGTGAATTTGATCCACTTTACAGAGATCAAACCTGATCTGTGATTAGACAACCCCGTGGGGCCCACGCACAAATCCAGGTCCATTTTTCCAGTTCGTCTGGCTCTGTTTGAAACAAAAATTACACTGTTGTGCTGTCCTCTGTTGTCTTCTTCTCTTTTCTTCTATTGATCATTCTGATTGCTGGTATATGCTGTGGAAGCTACTTGTTACGGATTAATTACTGATTAGTGCCGGTTGCTATTATGGACAAATATGATTTTATTCCTGTTAAATTTAATGGAAATAATTATATGGCTTGGTCTTTTCATCTGAGGAATTTTGTCGAAGGCCAAGGACTGTTTGGTTATCTTGATGGTTCGATAGCTAAACCTACTGCAACTACTGACACAAAAGCATTAGCCAACTGGTCTAAAGAAAATGCTAAGGTCATCACTTGGATTCTTAACTCCATCGACCCTTCTCTTGCCATTGCTCTTCAAGCATATACTACTGCATCTGATATGTGGGGTCATCTCAAAAATGTTTATCATCAAACAAATAAAGCCAGCAAATTCCAACTCGATAGTGAGATTGCAAAATTCAGTCAAGGTGATAAATCTGTACAGGCATACTTCAATGGATTTCTCACCTTATGGACTGAGAGGGATGCTATGATTATTCAGTCTGTGTCCGCTGGGTTTCTATCTGAGGCTCTTAAATTACAAGAGGAAACCCACATCAGCCAGTTCCTTATGAATCTCAGACCCGAATTCGAATCTGTTCGGTCGGCACTCATGAATAGAGAAGTCACAGCGAACCTGGATACATGCTTCCAAGAAGTCCTTCGAGAAGAACTTCGCCTCAATTCTCAGCGTAGCATTCTTGAAGAACCAAAGGCCTATCTCGCTCCTCTTCAGACTGAGTCTGTTCTTCTGGCAGCCCCCAATCCCAAGCCTACTCAATGCTATGAGTGCAAAGGCTTCGGTCATCTAGCCAAGAATTGTCGGAAGAAATTGGTTTGCAAATATTGCAAACGCTCTGGTCATATTATTGATGACTGTCGTAGCTTACAGCAAAAGAATGGACCTCAGCAGAAGCAACATTCCTCCACCATGCCCAGACAAAATACTCCAGCTGCGTTCCAAGTTCAGGCCCATCTCCCCGATACGGAAAGCACTTCTTTTGGAGTTGTCTCCATGACTCCAGCCCAGATTCAAGAACTGATTCAGAACACAGTGACCTCCGCATATGCTTCCATGGGTTTCAATGGTGGTCGGTATCAAACTCATTCTCCTCTAGCATTTCCTGCTTTTCATTCTTCAGTCTCTCTGTCTTCCTTCATCACCCCATCTACCTGGTTTTTAGATTCCGGAGCATCAAACCACATGACTTCTGTGGAAACCAGCTTTACAGCCTCACACCCTTACCTTGGTAAAGATAAAATCACCACTGCTAATGGAGACCAATTAATCATCTCTGGAGTTGGTGCCATTACTCTCTCTAGTGTTTCGGGCCAGTCCCTCCACCTATCCAATGTCTACTTTGTTCCCAAATTATCAGCCAATTTACTTTCTGTCGGCCAACTTATTGATGATGGGTATCATATTAACTTTTTTTCCACTGGCTGTGTCATACAGGAGCGGCAAACTGGGAAGGTGATCGCGAAGGGGAGTAAACATGGTCGACTGTTCCTGCTGGACATTGGACATCATTCCCTATTTTCTTCTTCTTCTAGTTTCAATAAATTGTGGACTATTTGGCATAGTCGTCTTGGTCATGTGAACAATGCTTCTTACTTTCTCTGTTTAAAATTGGTTGTTTAGAACCCACTGTTGATAATAAAATGATGTCCTCTTTACTTCAATCAAAGTGTGAAACATGTTGTTTGAGTAAGAGTCATATTTTGCCATTTCCTATACACCGTTCTCGTGCATTATCATCTTTTGATATCATTCACACTGATGTTTGGGGAATTGCACCCACTTTGAGTAGGACAGGATTTAAATATTATGTGACTTTTATTGATGATCATTCTCGATTCACTTGGATTTATTTCATGCGCTTCAAATCTGAAGTCTTTTCTCATTTCCAAAAGTTTTACAATATGGTTCACACACAATTTCAGAAGGATATAAAAATTCTTAGGTCTGACTCCGGCGGAGAATACATGTCCCATGATTTTTCTGCCCTCCTGTCTGATAAAGGCATTCTACACCAAAAATCCTGCCCACATACTCCACAGCAAAATGGTGTTGCGGAGAGGAAAAACAGGCATCTCCTTGAAACTGTTCGTACTCTCCTACTTGCATCCTTAGTCCCTCCAAATTTTTGGTGCGATGCTGCACAGACGGCTGTACATCTTCTCAATCGTCATCCTAGCTCCATTCTAGGAAAGACTACTCCATATGAAGCTCTCTTTGGTCATACCCCTTCCTATTCTCACTTGCGTGTTTTTGGTTGTTTATGCTTTGTCCATCTTCTACCTACAGAGCGCACTAAGTTGTCACCTCAGGCTGCCAAATGTCTTTTCCTCGGTTACAGTACTGAACACAAGGGATTTCTGTGTTATGCCCCATCCGAGAAACGCATGCGAATATCTCGCAATGTGATCTTCCTGGAACACATTCCGTTTTTTTCCTTGCGTTTAGACACTCATCCTGTTGCTGTGTCTTATCTGCCACAATTCCCTCCCACTACTTCTCCCCCACCACCTATTACTAATGTCTATGTCCGGCGTACTACGGTTCCACCTGTGGGGCCTCCTTCTCCTCATCCTATCCATATGCTGCCTCCTGCTCCCTCAGGTATTACTCCTTCCTCTACTGATAATGTCATACCCCTGCGACGCTCTAGTCGCCCTTCTGTTGCTCCTGACAGATATGGCTTTCCTGCTCTTTTCACTTCTTTGGATAGTGCTCCTATACCCACCTCTTATTCACAGGCTTCGAAGATTGCCTACTGGCAGGATGCTATGACTGAGGAGTTGCTTGCTCTTGAAGCAAACGACACATGGGAATTGGTACCGACCCCAGCTGATGCATCTGTTATTGGCAGTAAATGGGTCTATTCCATAAAAGTTCACTCTGATGGGAGTCTTGACCGTTATAAAGCCAAATTAGTCGCACAGGGTTATAAGCAGGAGTATGGGATTGACTATGAGGAGACCTTCGCACCTGTGGCTAAAATGACCACTGTTCGCACTCTCCTTTGTGTCGCTGCAGCTCGCAACTGGCCTCTATGGCAAATGGACGTCAAAAATGCTTTTCTACATGGGGACTTGCGCGAGACTGTTTATTTAAAACCTCCACCAGGATATGCTTGTCCTCCAAAGCATGTGTGCAAATTGAGGAAAGCTCTTTATGGGCTTAAACAAGCTCCCCGGGCTTAGTTTGATAAATTCCGGGCAACAATCCTTCAAGCAGGGTTTCGTCAGAGTCACTCTGATAGTTCCCTCTTCCTCAGATGGACATCGAAGGGCTACACATTCCTCTTGGTCTATGTTGATGATATGATTATCAGTGGAAATGATACTGCCGGCATTACGGATCTCAAACACCACCTTACTCGCCACTTCCGGATGAAGGATCTTGGTCCTCTCACAGTCTCACCTATTTTCTGGAGCTGGAGTTTGTGCGTAACAAATCCGGCATTCGGGTCCCTCAGCTCAAATATGCGACAGACTTGATCACGTCAGCCAGGCTTGATGATGCTCCCACTTTTGATACGCCTCTGGAATTGAACATCAAAATTAGTTGCGATGATGGCACTCCCCTGGATGATCCCTCTGTTTTCCGGCGGATAGTTGGTAGTTTGCTCTACTTAACTATGACTCGGCCGGATATTTCACATGCCGTTCATACGGTCAGTCAATTTGTTAGCAATCCTCACAAACCACACCTTGCTGCTGCGTTACGCATCCTCCGCTATGTTAAAGGAACACTACATCATGGTCTCTTCTTCCCTTCTGATACTTCTCTGCAATTATCAGCTTATGCGGATGCTGACTGGGCTGGCTGTCCGGACTCTCGGCGGTCTACCACTCAAGGATCAAAATAGCGGTTGCGGCAAGCGTAGCGGTCAGTGGCTAAAACACTACGTAGCGGGCGATACGTAGCGGTTGCGGTGATACGTAGCGGTGTAGCGGTGTGAATTTTTTAAATGGTCAAATTTTTTTGAATCTTGTATAGCAAACAATATTGTATTTCTTTAGTGATTTGAAACCATATAAGGCTAGAAATAACTTTAGGAAAGATTATTAAGGAGAAGAAATAGGAAAAACAATGTTTAAAAATAAAATTACTTGGCTCTATGAGGTTTTAGACCGTAGCGCCGCTATTTTCAAAATAGCGTAGCGGCCTTGACCGCTACGGCCGATAATGCGGCCGCTACGCTACGTAGCGGCTGCTATTTTGAACCATGCTACCACTAGCTGGTGTATGTTTCTTGGAAAATCTCTCATTTCATGGAAGTGCAAGAAACAGACCACTGTCTCAAAGTCTTCTGCTGAGGCAGAATATCGGGCGATGTCCTCTGCTAGTGCTGAAATTATCTGGCTCCGCCGCCTTCTGTGTGAATTGGGTGTTCTTATTGGTAGCTCTACACCTCTCCATGGGGACAATACCAGTGCTACTAGAATTGCCAACAACCCGATCTTCCATGAAAGAACAAAACACATTGAGATTGACTGTAACTTCATCCGTCAACATATCGTTACTGAGAAGATAACTCTACCTCATGTCTCTTCTTTTAACCAGTTAGCGGATATCTTCACCAAAGCCCTTCCCCGACAGCGTCATCATGATCTCACTCGCAAATTGATGTTTTCAATCTTACCTCATCAATTTGAGGGGGAGTGTAGAAGATAGCAGGCCCAGTTCATGTACAAAGCCCATACGTGGGATATACAGATAGGATAGGATTTAGTTCCTAACTTTTCTCTCCTTCTATGTATAGGATATGATTGATTCTTTCCTTTCTTTGTGATTCTAATTTGTAACTCATTTGTAATCTTTACTAAATTAGAGCCTTGATTAAGGCATTACATTAATATAAATATGACAGTCGATGCTCTGTAATTGGACGACCTTCTCTCCAACTCTCTTCTTCTTCTTCTTTCTCTTCTTCCATATATTATAACATATCCGACACGTATCGTATCCGTGTCCCGTATCCGTGTCCGTGCTTCATAGGTTTGATTGCATCACAATGTATTTGTACAATTGATTTCGTATGCCTCATATTGATGGTTAGGATCATTTGGTCATACTAATATGGGGTCATTCCAATCAAATCCATCCATTATACTTTTGGTTCCCCAAAAATTAGGTGGCCCCCACTTGGGCTTGGCCTCCTTTTTGAGTTAAAAATAGCACAGAATTTTCTAGGGGCCTTGGGATTTTGTATCATCTTAAATCCTTTGTAGTCCTTTAGCATCTATCGCGCTACAAAATTTATAAGTGGGGCCCACCTTTGAATCAAAGCCACTAAAATAATTGTCTTACCTTTATTAGACATGAGCCTGAATTTTGCTCCAATCAAGTTACCAAATGTTGATTAGTGACATTTAGATCATGTGGTTTGACTTTTGTTATTTTGTCATAATCTTTTATTTGTGATCATTCTAAATTGGGTATAATTCTCATAGGAGTTAAATTTGGCCTAAAGATATTTAAGGGGCACAATGACTGTTGTTTAGATTAATAGAGGACACTAATGGATTTTTAACATTGATCCCACGTGGAACCCTTGTAATTCTGATTTTACTTCTCATTTCCCACCTGAATCGCCCCATCTATCCTCCTGAGGAGAAGTTTGGTTTCAAACTCCGGTTAGAACAGGAGGAGTACACCATGCTAATGTGCCTTGGATGATCCACATCCCCGGGTCAGGCATTGATATCATACATTATTTATTACGGTTAAAGATGAAAGCATTTTTAATAAAAGAAAACGAGAGAACATTAAAAGGAAACATCTAAAAAAGAAAGCTTCTGTAATGTTTATTACTCACTGGGTATAATCCTCAAAAGAGGACGATGGAAAGCTACTACTTGTCACATCGATGGTACAATTGACACCAGCAAGAGTAAAAGAGAAAAAGTGAATAAAATAATATATTATTTTAATTTTTTATAAAGAGGGAAAGCTTGTCTTGTCAAATCGATTAGATTGGAGCAAGAGAAAAAGAGTAAACTATTAATTTCCTTGGTTTTCTTCAACCAAAGAAAGAGGAAAACAATCAAATGGAATGACCTGCAACCCCGCTCCTGAAAACTCCAGCGAACTCTCTAACTTCTGAAGTCCGAATTCAACAAATTCGAACTGTGAATTATTCGTTCGAACTAATTTGCAGTTCGAGACCTCCCCAAGCGAATTAGGTAACTATGCTCCAGCCAAGTTTCACATTAATTGGAAATAGGTTTTAGCCAAATTTCAATCTAATAGGAAATACTGAAATAAGGCCTTAACCAAAGTACACCTCAAATAGAAAATGAGCCCTTTTTCATTTTAATAGGAAATAGGCTCTAATGAAATTTAATTTTTAGCAAAAAAATATTTATGAGCCTTTTATTAGTTTCCCAGTCAGCATAACTAAGCCACATGACTACATGAGAAAAATAATGATCATTTCTAATATTTTATATTCATACAGCGGTACATGACTTCATATAATGTGGAGACCGCTACGCCCCCTTATCTTAGTTAATTTTTCTAAAAAAGAAAAAAAACACATTTTCAATCATTTTTCAATATTCTGAATTTTATGGATTTTTTTCAGAATTTTTTGACGATTTTTTCAAAACGCACAGCTACGCCACTACGTAATGCCCGCTTCGTAGCGTTTTGACAGCGAGCCACTACGCCCACCGCTACTGCTATTTTCATCTTTGGTCACACCTTCAATTTGCAAATGACACGATTTTGCTCTCTTCTACAAGGTGGTATGAAATTGTGACATTGAAATGAGTTTTATGATGCTTTCAGTCAGTTTCGGGTTTAAAGGCCATTCTATCAAAAAGCTTACTGGTGGGGGTAGGTTGTTCGGAGGTGGATATACAGATACTAGCGGACATATTGCATTGTTGAAAGGGGACTTTTCGGTATCTTGGTTTGCCTATTGGGGCGAGCCCTAGGTCGGTGGCATTTTGGGATCTGGCTGTGGAAAAGTTTGAAAAGAAATTATCTACTTGGAAGAGACAAATATCTCTCATATGGTGGGAGAATTACTCTTATTAAATCTTCTTTATCCAACTTACAGTATATCATATGTTGCTCTATAGGATGCCAAAGGCGGTTATCAAGAAGTTGGTTCAGATTCGTAGAAATTTTTTATGGGATGGAAATTGGAAAAAAAGTAAAAAAAAAGAAGAAACGCTTAATGAAGTGGAGTGACGTGGTTATGCCCAAAGCAGCACAGGGTTGGGCTAGGGAAATTTGGATTTAAAAAATTGGTCTCTATTAGCAAAATGGTGGTGGAGATATAAAGAAAATGACACATTGTGGAGGAGAGCAATAATAGTGTCTAAGTATAGGGAGGATGTATGGGGGTGGGTTCCTAAAAGAGTCCCTAAGTATAGACTGTCATGTTTTTGGGCTGTTTCTAGTTTTTGGGATGAATCAAATGTCAGGGAGGAGGCCTTTTGTAATACCTTGAGTTACCTGGGCCCAGGATTAGTTTGGCCTAGGCAGGACCCTTACTTGTTTAATTTATTTTTGAATTAGAAAGAAATTCATGAGAGGAGTTTTAGAAAGAGTAGGAGTTGTATGACAACTCTAATTAGAAAGAGGAAAGAAGAAGTATAAGTACAAGAATAGGACTCTGTTATATATGTATATATAAGCACTATAAGCAAACCAACGACCATTACTTGTTGGAAAAATTCTGAAAGAAAGCTTGGTGGGCTGCAATCCAGGAGAAGGAGAGGAAGGCTGACTGATGTCCTATTCGCGCCCGCACATTGCAAACGCACGATCACGTACCAGAGGTGAGTGGATCTTCCTAGTTATTTCAATCAATGTACGAAACGATTGATGGGGCTGGATTTTCTTAACTATGTTGTATTGCAGCTGTGTTTTTTTTTTGAAATGGTAACTTGTATTAATAGTATTAAAAGCTTTACAGTATAAAAGGACTATACTGAGAAGCAGCTGGGGAGGCAACCGCCCAAAAAGAGAGAAGCTAAAACAAAAGGGAGGCAAACTGCCTCGGACGAAGAAAGAAATAACCACATCAAAATGAGATGACTTCCCTCCAATTGAAACATAGAGCATCGAAGGAGAAGTCCCTAAAGTTTGGGAGAATAGACACCCAGGAGGCTACATTGAATTTCATTTTGGAGATTAAGTCTTCTTGGGAGGATGAAGTTCCTTCAAAACATCTGTTGTTTCTCTCTTTCCAGATCGTCCAAATGAAGGCGAGGAGAGACAAGCGCCACATGGTTTTCCCTTTGGAGGAGGAAAGCGGACAGGCCCACTGTTGGAACATCTCAGGGAAAGATTGAGGAATAGCCCAGCTGCAGTTAAACTCCTTGAGGATTGCTAACCAGATAGATCTGGTCTGCTTGCAATGAAGGAATAAGTGATCAACCGTTTCCTCGTCTGCTTAGCAGAGGGGGCAGGCATTGACAATGATCAAGTTCCTTCGTCGAAGATTATCCATAGTCATAATTTTATTCTGGAGAGCAAGCCAAAGAAAAGCTAGGACTCTTGGAGGGGCCTTAGTTTTCCAGAGGGATGGCCATCCTTGATGAGAGGTCCTAGACCCTTCAAGTAGGGCTGAGAAGAAGGAGGAAACAGAGAAAGATCCACAGCTGGAGGGGGCCCAACATCTCGAATCTCGCGCTTCACCGGTGATGACCAAACCGCTTAGAAGCTCAAAAAGATTGAAGAGGTTTGTTTCCTCTGCCTCAGTAAGATTCCTTCTGAAGATAGGGGCCCAAAGATGCTGGCTGCAGTTCATGTCAAGATAATCTCTGACCCTGGCCTTGTAATTTGTTGCACATCTATAAAGATCAGGGAATTGAACCGCTAAAGGGTTGTATTGCTGCTGTGTTGACAACCTGAATCATTGATCGGATGAAATTTTGATGTTTGAATCAAAGAAAGCATGTTAATCTTAATGGTGAGATTTATACAAATAATAAGGTGTTTGTTCACTAGTAATTCCTCAAAGTTTGGCTGATATACAGAGAGATCATGACATGCCAGAACCTGGGCGTGTATGTAAAGAATTGTCGATTGGGGATTATGGGACCCCATGGCCACTGGATGATAGATCAGATCCACAGATCCTGTAGCAGACCTATGGGCGACCATGGACGTGCTGAATCCACAAGGATTGAATTCTGTTTAGGCCATGATCCAATTGATTTTCATGTTCTGACGTGAATTGGATGGAACTAGAATGAAGATCGACATTGATTATGGGGTCCACTGTTTGACCTGATCTGAGATCAGGACCCCACATCCTGTAGGGGACCGCTGGTCGACCCTAGGAGACTTGGACCCATGAGGAGTGGGCCCCATCTAGGCCCTTATCCAATGGGTATGATGAAACAGAGCGACTGATACAAGATTTTTACAGTCGCTTGTCGCCAGGCTTTCTGGGTCCCACCTATACACTCGATTGAAAATCAACTCCGACCATCAAGTGTGGGACCCTTGGGCAACCTTTGTGTAGTTGGACATCTGGGTTTTAAACCATTGGGTCCCACTGTTCAAGAGGTGTAATGAATTCCAGGCGTAAATTTGATAAAGATAGGGCTGAAGGTCGACATCCATGGTGGGACCCACTACCTAAGTTGACCAGAGATTAGGACCCCACATCTTGAAGGGGGCCCAGGACGACCTGGATGGTGGTGGTCCCATGTGGCCTGGGCCCCATCTGCCCAGATATTCGAAAGCTTCAATTTTGTTAACTGTGAGGTTTATTCATGGATTATGTTCGTGTTTGTTGAGACTGTGGGGCCCAGTAAGGATGTTTGATGGTGAATCCAATCCACTAGAATGAAAGCTTAGCCCTGGGCAACCATGTATATCAGGGCTGATCTTAGACTAGACTAGTGAGACCCACTAGATTTTACAACAGAGTGTTGCATGTGTGAAACACTTGTATATTTTTAGGTTATATATATGCGTACAGGTAAACTGGGTGGACTATAGGGAAGAGGATAACACAGGATTTTGAGTGTGATTGATATCTAATCTTCTCAATTAAATTAATCAAGGTTGTGATTATATCTAATTTATGTGGATAGATGTATTGAAATCTAATGTAATGATGTGTAATTTTTTATTTGTGATGTAGAGGGGGTCACCCCTACGTATAATAAAATTAGTCATGATCGGAAGTAGGGCCATTAATTTAATAAGGATTGTATGGGCTTGATTTCACACTATTGGATGTAAATACTGTGATTTGTATTTAATATAATATGTATGAAATGCTTACTGTTGTACCTGGAATTATTAGTACACATGAAAAGATGACGGGTGTACGGATTTATTGTGTTAGGCATTGTGTTCAGACCATTGGGGCCATGGAGGCTGTTGTCCTTAGTGGACGTAAGTGGCCATTATGATGGCTGGTCCTTAATGGACGTGTCTAATGAGACAGGGTCATCGTGACCGGTATACATGTATACGATGGGCCTTCAAGGCATGGTAATGTGCATGGGCACGAATTTGGATGTGAATGTACTTTTAATGATATTTGATTCATTGATTCAGACTTGTTAATTATGTGAGGTTATGTTATATGTGACTTGTGTAATTAGGAATATTCATTCACCAGTAATACTGATATTGTGTTACCCCCTTTAGGTAATCATAATGTGGGTGGGCCGGAGCGGAATGATGATCAGCACGTAAATTTCAACATGCGTGGTTGAAAGGAGAGAACGAGAAAAACTTAAATATTTGATAGAATTATTTGTCCTTGTATAGGAGAAGTTATTTAATGTTTTAGCACATTATTGATTTGAGACAAGACATAATAAGTTTGATTATTCAGAGATTATTGATATTCATAATAAGAAATATATTTTGAACTAAATGCCTGATTCTTTGTGGAAATTATTTGATGTATGCATGGTAAATATTGCTATATAATCACGATCCGGATATCTGACAGGGCCCCGAAATTTGGGTCGTGACACCTTTGTTAAAGGTTTGGGCTTCTGTGTGGGGGTGGGGGGATAGTGTTCATTTTTTTGTATGATGAATGGGTGGGAGATGTCCCTTACGCCTTTTGTTTCCTAGACTGTTTAGATTATGTCAAACAAAGAGACTTCAGTCAAAAAGTGTTTTGTTTGGGATGGAAATGTGGTGTCTTGAAAAATTAGTATCAGGAAGACCCTCCTCCGTCAGTCAAAGTTGGTGATGAGTTAGGCTTTGTCCAGTCTTCTTTCTATTGTTCTTTTATGCAGGAACATAGCTGACTTTCATATTTGGAAACCTCATTCTACGGGATTGTTTTCCTTAAGTTCAATCTATAGGGCAATTGATCATTTTAGTGTAGTTTTGTCTCCTTGTGCAACTATATGGACGGGCTTGTTCCACCTATAATAGAGGGTTTTTGTGGGTTGGCAGTGGCAGGCAAAGTTTTGAGAACAGATGTTTTGAGGAGGGGGTTGGTGTCAGATTCCATTTCAGATATTAGTTGCATATTAGGAGGGAGATGGAGACAATGGATCACTTGTTCTTGCATTGCGCTGTAGCTTCGTCCATTTGGGGTTTCTTCCTCAAAGAATGCGGAGTGAGTTGACGTTTTCCAAGTTCATTGGCAACGGTATTTGAAGCTTGGAGGGGAACTCCGATGGTTGGAAATGGTTTGATCTTTTTTATAATGGGAAATGGTTTGATCTTATGGAGGATTACTCTTTCCATTCTTTGGTCAATATGGAAAGAAAGGAATGATAGAATTTTTAAAAGGAAAGAATCATCTTGAGAGGATTTAATTTCAGCTACTCTTTTGAGGATCGCTAAATGGGCGTGTGCTAGAAAAGAATTTTCGAATCTAAAGATAGATCACATTATGCAAAATTGGGGAGTGTGTTTGAAGACGGGTGTTATGAAGAAGAAAAAAGTTCTATCTTGGTGTTCTCCACCATGTGAAGTTCTAAAACTCAACGTGAATGGAGCGGCAAAAGGAAAACCGGGGTTGACCGGCATTGGAGGTGTTCAAAGAAATCATAAGGGGAAAGTTTTGTATATGTTCTCCAAACATGTAGGGATCAAAGGCTCTAATGAAGTAGAAGTTATGACAACTTTGGCACCTATATGCATTTATCACACCTTATTTCACCATTATCTTATTGTGGAGAGTGACTCTACTAATAACTATATCTTGGGTGAAATCGCTGAGGGGGCCATGGAAAATGCAATTCCTTTTCAATGAAATTTGCCATCTTATTTCTGACATGCAGGTCACGTTTCAATACACTCGTAGATCTGCAAAGGGGATGGCAGATTGTTTAGCTAAGCAAGGGGTAGATTTGAGTGCCTCTATTTTGTAGTTCGTGGCTGGTACATTTCTCTTGTACCAGTAATACTTTGAAAGTCGTTCTTCTTGTTGTTTTAGCTGTGTTGTAATTGTTTCTCTTTAATAAAACTCCCTTGTTACCGATAAAAAAAATGGCCTTATCCTTCTTCAAGAGCATTTAGTTGTCATATCAACAAAATCATCTAGCTATCAAACATGCATCAGGTTGCCAGCATGACCTTTGATGATAAACACGCAACAGGATTAAAATATGAGGTCGTTGGATGGATACAAGTTTAAGGTCCCATTTGCTCTGAATCAATGTAAATTGTGCATGGAAGAAACGTCCTTATCATATTCCTCCAAAAGATTGCTTTCCAATTCATCTTCCACCATTGAATCAATCATGAATTCTTCTTAAGAAACTCTACTTTTCTCCATAGTTGTCAATTCCGTTCTGGTCGCCGTTCCAATTTGACCCCGGAGTGGAACGTTTCGGTGTTCCGGTGAATTCCGGCGTTTCGTTCCGAAAAGGGCGCTCTTTAAAAATGAAAAAATATAAAAACATATCTGAATTGAAACACATTAAAACTCATTACAAGATATGGAAAAGTCAAAATAAAACATATAAAACATTAAAATTACTCAACAAATTGTTAAATGTTAAATGCAAAACAATTAAAAATTGTGAAACACAAGGACACAAGCGGCTTAAGTGGCCAAAAGGACACTGGACAGTTGAATGCTCGGAGCTATACATATATATATTTAGAGAGAGAGAGAGAGAAACAGTGTTTTACTGGAGAAACAAGGCAGCATAGAAAAAAATATAATAAAATAAGTTACCGGAGGCCAGCTAGAGCTCTTGGTAGAGAGAAAGCAAGCAGCAGGATAGAAAATAAAATAATAAAGAAAAGACAACTGTTGGTGAAGACAGATTCACTGGAGCTCTTGGCAGAGGGATAGAAAGGCAGCAGCAGCAGGAAAGAAAAGAAATAGTAGAAAAGTCTGCTGTGTTAGGACAGCTGTAGGACAGAGAACCACTAGAAAGTAAAAACATAGTCAACAACATGTCACATATAACAGAAAAGTTTCTGCATTTTGGCAGTCAGCATTAATGAAAAGAAAAAAAAAAGGCGGGAGATGAGCTCTCGACTGGTTTCTGTTCCAGCAGAAAGCTCTGTTTCTGTCTCTTGGAGACGCAAGAAAAAAATGGCCCATGCCTTTTCGGCAGTCAGCAGAGACAGAAAGGGAAGGCAAGACCATGAGAGATGGAGCTCTCGACTGTGCTGGTGCGCTCCATCTATGTTGGCTGCTACTTCTCTTCTTCATCTTCTATTTTCTTTTTCATTTTATTTTCTTCCATGTACCATTTTCGGCCGGAACAACGGAATGCATTAGTTCCAGCTGGAACTGGCCGGAACTGGATGGAACGGCTGGAATCGGCCGGAATTTTGACCGGAGTTTTTATGACTTGTTCCGTTCCTCCCAGAGCTAAATCCGGCACATTCCGGCAGGAACGGGCCTGAACAAAAGGGAATTAACTACTATGCTTTTCTCTCCCACGGTTGCAGACACCTTTGTGGTCAATGCCTAAAAATAATACAAGAAGTCGTCACATCGCAGTTCGCAGCCCGTCACCACATAAATTTTTATTCAAACTCCAAAAAATATGAAAAATATATATATCTAAAAAATTCAGAATATTGAATAATGCTACAAAAAAAAAATTTATTAGTACACACTATAAACCAAAATATCAGTCCCCCTAGGTGATAACATCTCGTAACATTGTTTGACCTTAATTGTTAAATATGTTAGGTTTTAGTGTTTAATCTTTGAGCCTGTCCTTATAATATATAAATCCATCAGTGTAGCTAGCCCGTATCTAAAATCCGTACCAATAAAAAAACTATCATTCTTTCTATTACCTTCATGAAAGATTTCGCTCCAATTAGAGAGTTGGGCCCATTGTCAAATTGACCATGCCACACGATTAGAATCATTGGCCTACTAGAAATAAGAATGCAGGATCTAGCCTTTTACAAGAAATTAGGTTGATCAAATGTAGCTATCAGAATTTGCAGCATAGCCATTATTTATATGGTGGGTTTCCATGAAAAAGAGGGTGAAGGATTTCATGAACTCCTTAAGAAACAGATAAATCAAGAGTATTAGTCACTTAAAAATACCTTTTAATAGCTCCATTTGGCATTTATATTTAATCAATAATGCAACATATATTTTTCATCCTTTTCTTTGATGTCATCCTTTTTTGCCCTTGATTAATAACATATTTATGTTCAAAACCTTGAGCAATTATAAGTGGCAGTCTAGTCTTAAAAGTTAGGTCAGACAAACAAGAAAAAATCACAGAAAAAATAAAAACATGCACGTCTGGAAGTACAGATTTCAACTCAAGAAGTTTAAAATCCAAACCTCACGACCATTGATGCCTCCCACAAAAAAAACCAAAAGAACGCTTTGATCACCCAACTTTGGTTTTGCCTGAAAGCATTCAGAATTTCATTGATTAGCATGTAGAAGCGGGCCTTGTTAATTTCACATGTTCACATATGATAGGCCTGGCTTGCCCTTTGGTTGAATAGGCAATTAGATTTGGATCCAATGGGGTTATGTTGCCCTTTATCTACTCGGATTGACAACCTATGTGGGTAATCATGAGGCATGTAACACATTTCCTACATGCACACATAAGAACATCATCTTTCTACATAGGGATGGGTTACAGTTAGAGACTGTCTTTTACAAACCAAAACGTCGTGGCAACTTGTCCAACACAGATGTTGCATACATGCATGCTAAGTCAAGGTCTCCAAATTGTGGGCCCCAACAAGGATGGATTACATCTCCAAAAAAAGAAAAAATAAAAATTCCAAAGCAATCAATTAATGACCATCAAATAGGCAAGATCAGGAGTCCAACTTTAGTAAGAAAAATCAGATGATAATGGTCTTCAATAAGCATGATTTTAAACTATAAACAATCCAAGGTAAGACCCACATTTTTTTCCTTTTAAGAATAGGCCCAGAACTTCAATTATCTCAATTTGCATACATGTATGCCTCATGCAAATGGATAAGTCAACGCAATGTTTTGGTTTCAATAATACATAAATGGAAGTTAACAGGAAAAATCAAAGGAGAATATTACCTGGCCAAGGCCAAATCTTCCAAACCCACTTTTGAGAAACCGTCCGACAGCAGAGGAATGATACTCTAATCCAGGTATATCATAGTTTGCCAGTGCCATTGTCAAAAGCTTATAAAGCAGTCCTCTGCTAGTGTAAGCATCACTGCTGAAATTACTTTCTAAGGTTAGCAAACCTTCTCTGAAACTTTGGTTCCTCCTCTTCAAACTTGATAATTTGTGAAAGATTTTGAAAACATGATCTACCCTATCACGCAACTCCAACCTCAACTGCATGTCACTGTATACTTGTTCATTGTCATGGTTTGTCTCTTCGTCATCCCAGCCACCCCACTGATCATCAAAATCATCAATTTTCGATTGAGTAGAGGAAACTTTGTTGAGCTTCTCAGACTTGTCCTTTTTCAAATTGGCTTCCAATTCTTCCTCCAGACCATGAAGGAACTGAAAATTCGCCGCAGTTGGGTTTTCAAGGATCGCATCAACTATGGCCTCCTTCAATGAATGCTCTTCTTCCCAAGAAAACGGGCCACCAGAACCAGATGTTGCAAAGTTTTCACCAGCCAAGATATATCCTGTAATTGCAAGAATCAAAGCATCCTGAAAAGAAAGAAGACTCTGCTGATTGGCTCCCACTAAAACACTCTTATGGATCAGATCCCGTATTTGTCCAGAGAGGCTCTGGCTCGTGTCTCCAGCGCTTAGGCTCAATACTCTCTCAGCACTGACAAATGCATCCCATCGGGAACTATGAGGTTCACTAAGGGTGAAATCTGCAGCTGCAGCCAGCTGAATGATACCCCGGTTTCTTATTAAAGACAGCTGGTCCGAAGCAAGCATTTGGGCCATAGAACGCAATTCCAATGGAGTAGCAAAACCAGGACGGATTCTCATGTTTACAGTCATTTTCTCTCTACGCAGAGTATCCTGAAGCCACTTCCTTATCAGTAAGGTTGCTTCTTTTGTCTTTCTATCAAGTATGGCCTCCAAGTAGTGTGCTCCATGATAGTTCTCGATAGCAACAAAGGATCCACTCATCAAACCAGAAACAGACTGAACTGAATTGGAATCAGTGACTTGAAATCCAGAATCGCTAGAATTCCATCCAGATGCAAAAGCCTCAATGTTTTTCAATAGCTGAGCAACTCCTATTGTCGGTTTTTCTTCGCTGAGAATTCTCCCAAGTGGTATTTGAACATCAACGCGGGGCCGCAGTAAATGAGCAGCAGTCTGTCTCCTTTGGATTTGAAAGCCTTTCCCATGCGGAGCAGGTGTTGTTCTTTCCCGACGAGTTAAAGATGATAGCATCCGGTCAACAAGTGAATCTCCATGGCAACATGGAGTCATGAGATCAAGTGTGCGGTCAACAAGCAATAAACCAGCTGATCTTTTATTACGCCGACCTACATCATAAAGGCTTGACATGTCTGTCAACATCTTCCCAATTGTTTTCGATAAATCGCCCAAAGAAAATATTTCCATCTTAAGATCCATCTACATGATTTAAAAAATGGATTTGGTTACTATATGACAGAAGGAAACAAGTGCTTAGATTGACAATGACATAAAGTGACAAACAAGTCTTCAGCGTGAATTTGCATGTAACACACATCACAATCAGTAGAACACTTGGCAGAATGGACGGTTTCTGTCCCACTAAGTGCTTAGGGCAGCAGCAAACCAGAAAACACATCATGGGATACTGATCGTCTTAACATTACTATCAGTATGGATCGCTGTAATTTATTAGGTGGTTGGGTTGGTTGAGGCACACCCACCCAACTCTCTTGAGTTCCTCGTAGAACCAAACAAACAGTAGACTGAATAACCATTAGTTCTGCGAGCCAAAGTAATCCAACTGATGGTGATTAAGGATACATCCAAACGCACAATTAGCCACACTGGCATAGCATACCTTGGCTGCCAGATGGTAAATAAAATGTGCTGTTAGTGTTGCACCAGGAGTGTCATCACCATCAGAAGACAATCCTGTGCTCATAGGAGGCAAGCCGGGGCTAAGGGAATCTTCATGGTCATTTGATAAACATGCTTCAGCAATTGTACCCTCTGATGGTAGAACAAAAACTCTTGGTGAAAGAGGACACAAAATCATAGGAAAATGATGGACAGACACAATCAATTTTGGCCATCCAGTACTGGTGCTATTAGGAGAGTTAGCTTCCTTGCATTCTTTCCCAGCTAAACTAGCCTCAGAATAAGGAACACCCTCTTCACTTGAAGCAAAAGGCAACCAACCCACATCCTCCGAAACTGGTCTTTCCTGGTATCTGCTTTCTGCCAATCCCTTGGATTCATCGAGTGAATTATCCTTTGTGTTGGATTTCCTGACAAGCTCTTCAAAATCTTGGACAAGCAATAGTTCATATTCCCGAAAAGCATCCGGTCCAAGAGGTGAATCAACATATGCAGAGTGGGCTATCTGTAACTTGCAGAAGGAAATAATATGAGTATAACTCCGAATACAGAAGGGATGACAGTAGAAGCAAGAGAATGATTTTGGTCACCCAAAAAATGCATAATATAGTAACATCTAAAAGGTCAAATGTCATTGCTAGTCACTTGACTTTTACTCATCAATAAAACTATTTGCATAAAGACCAGAGCCAAAGGCAGAAAATGGTCAGCTAGACATTCCATCATCATATTATGGTTAATTTTCATTTAAAAAAAAGTACAAAACTTTTATCTCAGTATAAAACTTTTATCTCTTTTTCAAAAAAAGCACTTGATAAATTGGATATTTCAAAAAAGTATAAAAGCTTTCCATGGTTTTTTCAATCAAGTCCTTTCCAATGGTTTCTCTCCATCAAAGGCAACTTTCCTTTAAAAATGACAGAAATACCCTTATGAAAGCATAAAAAGAGGGTTCTTGTCTCTTGAAGAAATTTCAAAAAAGTATTAAATTTTTGGTTCATTATCATAAAAGCATATGAAAATTTGAATATCTCAAAATAGTATAAAAGTTTTCCATAGGTCTTTCAATCAAGTCCTCTCTAGTAGTTTCTCTCCAGTCACCGGGCAAATAAAATGTCATGCTACATAATTTTATCATTAAAGAAGTTTCCTCTTCAATGGGATTTATGCCCACTGTCAAGATTCTAAGATCCAAAAGCACATGATTTGAAACATATTATTTTCTTATTTTAATTACATTAACATGCTTATGGTGGACATAATTCTTGTTAGAAAAAAAATATTTCTTCAATAATAGAACAAGGTGGGACATTAGTTTTTAAGTGGTTTGGATTCCAAACATGAGCCCAACTGATGGATTTATAGTGATGGCTCAAATATTAACGACAATCAACTCGCTACAACTTGGCCACTCCACTAACAACTATCGTTACTGCCATCAATTCTTTCAAGTCACAAGTTGCCCGGAGATTAAAGAAAAGCTACTGGAGAGGACTTGATTGAAAGAACTATGGAAAACTTTCATATTATTTTGAAATATTCAATTTTCACATACTTTTTTTAAAATCAGCTAAAAGTTTATACTTTTTTGAAAAAAATTCAAGAGACAAGAACCAGTGGCGGAGCCACATGTGGTTGAGGGGAATTGCCCTTCCTCAACTTTTCATTCCCTTTAAAATAGGAAAAATCTCTTAGTCGGGAATTTAAGTGCTATTCTCTTTGCCCCCTCTTAAATTTTTTGATTTCCTTTAAAATAGAAGAAAATCTCTCGTGTATTTTAGTGATGTTCTCATTGACCCTCCCTCCCTTATCATTTTTTTTTAACATTTGGCCAAAAATAGAGGTGCTTAAGGGTTTTCTACACTAATTAGTTATATGCCCCAAAAGTTTCATCAACTTTAGCATTTTTGTTTAAGTAGTAAAAAGATTTGAGCTCTAAATAATGGGCAAAGGATCATATAATGACGTAGAAGAAAATTATTTAATTTATTTTTTTTCAACTATGATCACAAGCTATTTGGATTGCGCGTCACACATGATACATGAAATATAGAGGTCAATCCCACCTCTAGGATGGTTCGGATGTGCAATGCGCAAGTGAATATTTCCCATAAGTAAATGTGCTAAAATCATGCGATTTACAATTCTTCTCTACTCTTATGGACCAAATGTTGTTGGATGTATAGAGCAATACAATTCATCATTTTTATCTTTTTTTGGAATAAATCTAAAAACTAATTATTGAATTCATGATTTCAAAATTTTAATATATCATGTTCACATGTGGTTTTTTTAATTCTTTCTTAAATATCTCACTAAAAGAGATTTCTGTTGTTATGTTTTTATAATAGTAGTAGTAGCAGCAGCAGGAGGAGGAGGAGGAGGAGTAGTGATGGAAAGGTAAAGTGTTCTCTTTTTTTTTTTTTTTTTTTTTTGACCATCAGTAAAGATAATTTTGTTGAGAACATAAAGGAACAACAAGATAAAAAAGAGGATGTTCCCCAAGGCAGGAAACAATCCCGATAAAGATCAAAGAAACACAAAGCTGCAATAATCACATTACAAATCAAACAACAGGCCTATCTTATTATACCGCCCTTAGATACTAGATCAGGGTAGCCATTGGCAGCTTTTACAATACAGTACACATCACGCCCAACTGGAGCCCACTCACTTAAGCACGCAACTTGGCACATATCAAATCTGTAACTTAAGTGAGATGACACAGACATGTGTGACCCACCTAAGATCTAAGAGGAAAGAATCATAACAGATTTAGATTTATTTTAATTTCTCTTGTTAGTATTTCATTAGATTTGGAGTCTTGTTATTTTTAGAAGGTTTAGAAGTAGATAGTATCATCTTCATGTACTAAGGTGTCAATCCCTAAAGTTAAGGAGAAGAGAATCTACACAGATAAGTGATTAGCTTGGAATGCAAGCTTAAGGATTATCCACTAGCGCATATATTCATGTATATCCTCTATTTGTAGAGACAATGAACGATATTGAAATGATGATTTGAGTATTTTCTTTCATCTAGCGTTGCAAGGCCAGTGGTGCTGATTCCATGGCTATAATTATGTGATCTTGACCTTATTAAAAAAAAATGTGCGACCTTGAGGCTTTCAACTTCAGCGGTTGACCTGTTGGTCAAGCATCCATTTTCTTGGTTGCGTCATTTAGGCTCCAATCTTGCTTTTGGTGGCATGAAAAAATGACCATCTTCATGCAAATACTTGTCAATCAATACCAACTTCATATTTCCATGTTAATAAAGGAGGTCATAAGAATTGTTTCAAACACCCTTCTATGTTGTACTACAATATTAGAGAAATGCCTTTAAAGCTTTTCCTTTATATGGCGTACTCGATTTTGAACTGTTGTATTATTCGACTCAAAGTAGTCTTCAACTGCATTATCCAATTCAAGGTGGTGTCTAGATCCATCTTTTCATTAAAATTTGATGGTTCTTGCATGTGGAGAATGAAGTGGCATAACTAAAGGTGAGATGGGCCTATTTTGGTTATGGAAAAGGCAAAACTGAGGCTCTTGGAAATCACAAGAAATAGAGACAACACAAGCAATGGTGAAATTTTATAAAAAAAAGTAACAACAAATAAATGGAGCTGAAAGTAAATTAAAAGAAACAAAAAAAAAAAAAAAAAATGAAGGAAAGCAACCTAGATTGTAGGAAACAAAATCTAACCACTATTTTTTTTTCCAATTTTCTAACTTTTTAGGATTTTTCTAAAAAAAAGTTAATATGAATCAAAGGGAAAACTTAATCTAAGGGAAGTCAGATGATAACAAAATCAGAGGATCTTACTTTCCCCGGTACCAAATATAATGGGACAATGATGGTGGAGTCTTCGGTCCTCACCTTTCGGCTTTCACCCATTCACTAGGGATGAGGAGTGTTGGAGTCATCACTGCTGGCAACCCTTAAGAATCTTCATACAAGGAGAAACACTTGCTCAATGCAAGCCGAAGAATGAGAGGGAAAGAATAAATTTTCATTGAATTCCAAAAGGGAGATTACAAGAAATTTATAAAGGATGGGATGACAATCCTGCCAATTCAGCTGAACTGAACCCAATTTGACAACTATGCAATGACGACTAAAAATTGTAGCTTTCCTTCAACCTTCGGACGTCTTATCATATGCACTATCTAGGCCTAATATTCAACCAATCTAATGTTGAATTTAAGTTACATTTCTGGAGCCCACCTAAGTTGAATTCAACCAATCTATGTTAATTCTTGACTGTTGCTAAAGATAAGGTTGGATTTGGCACCAAAACCCTCTGAGCATCATAGAGCTGAAGATTAGAAGTTACGCTGTGGTTGAATTTCCCTCTACATTCTTGATTGTCTGACAAGGAAGGGGATTTTCATTTTTCACCTAGAGCCTATACTTTAACTCAAAATACAAATTGTCCATGCTATGGCTTGCTTTAGAACCGTAATTTCCCATCAAATCAGGCTACTTATCCAAAATTAGGTTATTTGGTAGCTGCACGAGCTAAGGCTTGACTGGGCTTAATCTAAATCCAAAATTTAATTCATAATTAAATCTTATTGCAAGAAATTAGGTTTACTACAACTACCAAGAAATTAGGTTTATTACGACAACGAACGTGCATTGAACCGTAGTTTTCAATTATCGTGAAATTTTGGTTATTCTCTTAAATTGAGTTCAAGGTGTCCTTTTTTTTTGTGTGCACGCGCGCGCATTAGGAAAAGGAAGGGGGTGCTTTGAAACCTAGTACTGTCTGATCTAAATTTAGTGATACCACATATTCGAGGAAAGCAACCATGTCTTCGAAAAGTAAAGTAACTTGCTTTGAAGTTTGAGAAAAATAATTAAATTTAGATATTATCTCAAATTATGGGAGGAAATTTGCTGATGACTTGAAAAATATAACCAAAATATAGAAAAGCATTAGTCAATTTTCAGCTAAGAGATAATTCATTCACATAAGCAGATAGCAAGCAACTTTTTCACATGTGTAGCTGATGTGTATCAACAGTGGAAGAACTTTAACAGACGAGTTACTTAGCCATAATCAATCACATGCAGCACTGAAGAAGCACCTCTGACAAAGATGTAAATATAGCACAACTGAGAATAGTTTGATGCGCGCTCAGGCAACGTAGTATATACCGATGTGCATCACTTAAAAGGCGTGATGTAATGACAACCATCTTCTTCGCAGGATCCATTGAAGTTGAATTCCAATCAACTACCTACATCAGGCAAGGGAAAAAAGGTAAGATTAATAGCGTCTATTTTTGACAGGCTAATACCAAAATATGAAAGAAACCTATTAACATTGAGAACTCTTTAAAAAAACAGTATCCTTTTCACTAAAAGAAACATATTTCGTATGCCCGCCATCTTCCAGGCAGCATGTTTTTCTGCTGATATTTCATAACAAGCATTGAAACTTGCACATCCACCGAGAATTGAAGACGGAAGGGGCTGGTTGGTTGTCCATGCTAGACCCATGTATGCTATATATGAGATAAAGATGCTGTTAAGGTTGCATCATGCAGAGATTCTATAGATAGTCTAATCTGCCTTTTACTAATTGCATATATGATTATAACAAGCAGCTGGGTGAAACAGCAATAACTGCACAGTGTCTTATTCAAGTTTTTTTCTTTCCCACAGGAATGGAGAACTTATCTTTGATTAGAGAAGATGGACCAGAAAGTTATGATGATTGAACCTACCTTCCTCCTTATGAATGATAATGAGGATTACTTTAAGTAATAATGCCATCTAATCTCATGATGAAGTCTTCATCCGCTAAAACCCTGTAAAGTTCGTAATTACCAAATATTAATCATGAACAAATAATGTCTGATGAAATTTGGGCCAGTGCGGGGCTTGCACAGTGGTTTGACAGTTGATTATTATTCATCTTAAAATTTGGCTATCAGAATCGTGAAGTCATTGTATTGTATGCATGACCAATTTTTCAATAATTACATTATCTATGCAAGCAAGTGCATCTAGCAGAACAACTGGTCTGCCCAACTAAAATATCAAGCCAATGGCGAACTATATCATAACATAAAATGCATATAAATTGTCATGGATTGACACAACCTGTGGGCTAATACAGCCAGGAATGTGGACCACAAGTGGGACCCAAAAAAGTCTAGGAGGCCCTTTGGAAATTCTAGTCTAATCTAATAGAGTTAATTATATGAAGGACTAACAAAAGCTCTAATTTTTAAGCTATAATTTACAATTAGTCTGTTCAGTAAAATTTATATATATATATATATATAAAAACTCTTAGTTTACAATGGATTCGTTGGTAAACATACAAATTAGAGCTTATTAGGGGGGTGCTTACTCCAAACACCTTTAAAGCCACTTAATTCAAATCATTACATTTCTTTTTCCTAAAATCAGTTCCCATAAAATTCTTTTTATTTCTAATTGCTATATCACAAATCGTTTCTTAATTTAGTCCCAAAACCCAACATCTTCATCTTCTAATGAAAAAAGAAATAAAAAGGAGAGAGAGAGAGAGAGAGAGAGAGAGAGAGAGAGGAGGACGAGGAGGAGAAGAAGAAACATCAAGTGAAGATGACCCTTTTGACCCCGGAACAAATGAGTGAGTCGGTTACTGAACTGACATAACAAATGGATGAATTGATATGACCAGTTGACTGCCGAGCTCACGACAAGTCATGCCCAATTAGTAGCTGAGATCAATCAAATTAAAAATAACATTGCATGTCTCCCACAAATCAACAACCAACAACCCAATGGACACTCAGCTTACAAACCTTAAGCGCATTACATGGACAACAACTATTGCAAAGAAAACATTCAAGAAGAAAATCCAAATTTCCGAAATCAACTTAACCAGTAGGGCTGTCAATCTGGCCCTCCTATGAGGATACCCATCCCAGCTAGGCCCTCAAGAAGCCTGCAAAATGAGGCCTTTTCTTTTTTTTCTTAAAGTCCCCAAGGGTCAAGCTTCAACAAAGATTTTGCAGGTCCACCAATTTGAAGGTCAAGCTCAGACATACCCCAGCCTTTTTTAACAGCAATATTATGGGGATAAGAATGTAATTTTGTAACGCCACCCCCCAACCTCCCACCCATCTCTTTAAAAAAGCCCTAACCATAACGTACACTACCCTCCCCCAACCCACCCACCCATCTCTTTAAAAAAGCCCTAACCATAACGTACACTACCCTCCCTCCCTCCCACCCACCCGTCTCTTTAAAATATCCCTAACCATAATCCCTCCCTCCCTCCCTCAATTTAAATCTGTCTCATGTTTCATTTTGCATGATAATGATTTGACTTATGATTTATTTTTGTGAATTTGATCAACCTCGTACTCTGATTTTAAAAACAGGGCATCTTGATTCTTCTTTTATTGAAAAAAAAAAAAAAAAAAACACTTTTTTTGCTTGATCACGTATGCAATTTGATCGCTTGGGTAGTGTTGCTACTTTTTAGCTGCTTGCCTGCTTCTATTATTTATTTCTTGGTTTCCTTTTTCAACTTTGTCTGATGATGATCTTGAAGTAACCCGCCTCCATCCCATTGTCACCTTCAAGTTCAAGGGTACAGAAGAGCAAGGGCAATGAAATGCAAATTCCACAAAGCTAGGGGGTCAAGTATGGGTAAAGGCTTCATCATTCCAACATGAGAAAGGGGTGAGATCTTCATTAGTCAGCACCAGAACATGTAAGGGGTGGGGGGCCCTCATCACACAGAGAGGTGTCAACACAACCTACAAGGTGCCTCTAGTACATACGTTTGTAAAACTAAGACAAGGCTAAAGGGCACCCTTCAAAATACAAGTGATTGATGAAAGGTGCCAAGAATACTTAGCGCTTACTCCCACATGGAGAGGAAAAGAAAGAACCTAGCAAATCCTCAAGCATGTAGTCATCAAGTAGCAAGACAAAGACCTGCTATGGATCCACATAGGTGATGATTAGCCTTTCAGGGTGGTGGACATATGATGATAATGTTCAAGTCTATGACCCATTGAAGATGGTCATATGGCACTCACTAATGGTGGCTGGGGTAGATATGAAAGAGGGAATGAGGCAACAGACGCATTTCCTTCTCATCCGAATAATAAGCGTCTGCCACTAGGGTCGAAACTGCAGATTCAAATTAAGAGTCTGCAGATTCAAATTGAGAGTTATATTGCCAATATCAACCATATGATCAGTCATATGGGTACAACAAATATGGGTAGAATTAGTATGGCCAACGGCCATGGATACTGAAAGAACACCAATTTATCATGATTCATGACTAGGCAAGAACAGAAATTGCCATCTTATAATCATCCATCAAAATCATAGATATCAATTCCGTTTTGTTTCAGCCAAAACAGCCAAAAAGGCTGCCTGAAACACAACACAGTCTATAACTTTTCATTTCAAAAATCCAAAGTTTCAGTTGAAAATGATTGATTTCGATAGAAATGCCTGAAACGAACGAAACTGTTGGTTTGCAAAATCAGTTTTTTTATAATTAAAAAAAATAAAGAAAGAACAGATAGGGTTGGTTGCAACCTCTCGCGCGCACACAGAGAGAGAGGGGGGGTACCTGCCATCGTCACCACTCACCATCGTCACCTCCTACTGTCATCCAATCTCCTCCCTCGCTTTTCTTCTCCAATTGCAAATGGGCAAGCGCAAGAGCCAGCCCCCTCTCTTCTTCTCCAATAAACAAGAAGGGTAAGAGCCCTTTCTCGATTTCTCTATTTCATTGTAAGGAAAGAAATGAAAAATGGCAAAAATTCCCTTTAAAAGATTTTTGCCCTTTTGCAATTTGCACCTGGCCCCCTCTTATATTTCACATTTTTTTTATATTTTCCAAAAAGTTACACCGGAAAGTTTCACCGAAATTCCAAAACACCGAAATATCTCATTCTGGAGGAAAGTCCAAAATGGGGACCGAAATGAATTTGACAACTACGATTAGAATGGAACAATGTAGGAGGGGGTTTCTTTAACTTCTCACTTCAACACGAAGATAGGAACAGAGGTCAAAATGATTACAATGATGGAATGTCAGCCGAGCAGATTTTCAATATAGTATATTCAGATATGGCGATCGGATACGAAATAGTCCGGGTCAGTCACTCAGGTAATATTTGATTTCATAGTCAATGAATTGGCTATGGAATTTTTTTTTTTTTTTTTTTTTTGGAAGGATAATAGGACTTATCAATTTAATATTTCATTATCTGCAATGTATCAAGTTATGCAATGTTTGTGTTTGTTACTCCGTTTCTATCCCACTCAGGATTTTAGCAGGTTATATTCTAAGACTTCAATGTTTGATTGCTTAACTATCTCTATTTCTCACAAATTCAAATTATTGAACCCTAACTTTTTACGAAAACATTAAAATGAAAGAAAAATGGAATTATGGGATCTTTTAGGAAAGTCCAATACATAAGCATACTTTAATTCTTAATTAAACATTGAAAACGAAGGATTTAGAAAAAATCCAGACTTGGGAGAGTCATTTTCTATGTTTTCCTATCTTTCACTATTATTCATGAATTTTGTGCGTTCCACAACCAAAAACAAAGAAAAACCAACCTCATGACCAGGTTTTAAAACCTTCTATATTTGCTGATACAGGCATAAATGCAGTCACATAAGTGAATATGACAAAGAAACATGAAAGGTAATATGCTCTGCCTATAAATATTAAATTTCCATTTATTTTATTTTGTTATTGGGAATATGAAAGGTAATATGCTCTGCCTATAAACATCAAAGCCACAACCTTGTGGTTACAAAAATGAGCACCACTTTGCTATGCGCTCTTGACATAGGTATCAAAATCTTTAAAATAAAACATACAAGAACTACTCATATTGGTACATTAGTGTCACAACTTCAAAAATACAAATAATCAAAGGAATGCAGGTTCTCTTCTTTTTCTTTTTCTTTTTTTTTTTCCTCTGACAAGCAGCATAGCTTCTAATTTGAAGCTCTAAATCAAGTCATGAACCCACATTTAGAAAACAACATAAAACATCTCCTAGACCAACATAGCTTCTACTTTTAAACTCTAAATCAAGTCATGAACTAACCTTTAATAGCCAACATAAAACATATACTAAATTTGTCCTCTTTAGCAGAGGACAACTTGTTCTGAAAACTCATTTCCATGAGATTTAATTTCCTCAAGTCATTTTACTAATCTATTTCCATTATACGGGAGAACAACTCTTATAGGCTCTACATATTTAATGGTTTTTTTTTTAGCAGACTGCAGCACCTATGAGTATCAGATGGAATGGAAACAACATACAAGGAGATTGTGGAAAAATGACATCAAGAAGAAACAAAATTCCATGGAACTCTCTAACTGGAAGATCCGATACAAAAGGAAACCACCATAAGAGACAATTCTACCAACTAGCTACTAAATGGCATGAAATAATAGAATGAATACTTACTATATCAAGCGAAGACATGTTCTCTAAGCTGCAAACGGCACGCACTCCAAGTTCCAACAACAGAGAGAATGCGCCAAGAAATTGGAAAGCCTCTGAACAACCAGCATCAAGATAAAGAATGGCATCTGAAAGCTGATCCGATATCTAACAAAGAACAAATAAGAGATTAATATGACAACAAATCCTACACATATGGCTTATAACGGAGTTGTTTTTGCAAGGGTAACCATCACATATTGCATGATAAACTATTTGGAGGTGATTAAGAAAAAGAGAACATTTAGCATCCCTAACTAATGCCTGTATCAGATCAATAATCGTAGGCATTTCAAAATAGCAAAACGAAAAGAAAAATCACTAGAACAACATATAATACAATCAGAAGTTTGACATCAGCCAAATGACAAGTAAAAAAAAAAAATTACTTGATCCCAAGTTTAATACTCAAGGCATATCATAAAGATTGCATACAATATGCAAGCTGTATTTTGAAATATGGAAACCAAAGATAAGGTGTCTCATGAGTCATAACTTCACAAAATCTTGATATCAAAATATACGAAGGTTACATTAAGATATACAAAGAGTGGATTAAAGAAATGGGGGATATATACTCCATCTAAAAGATTGAAGAATGGGCCGAACATAATTAAAGGAGAACATAATTAAAGGATAAAAAAATTAAACTTCTCACTACCCATTTTCCATATTCATATCACACTCCCATGTAAATATTATTAAATCATAAAATGAGAAATTCTTGAATGTGTGTCTTGCATATTTCCCACGTTTTTCTGCTTCACAGTATTGATCCATACATTGTATTACACAGAGAAGGAGAATAAAAATCTGGACGACTGGAACTACTGGTTAAGGCTACACATTAAGAATGCAACTACAATGAAAAACAGGGTTCAACGTGACAAATTTATAGCCTTAATGCAACCAATTAAGCAACTACAGCAGTCTCACACTTAGAAGGAAAACCAGGTTAGTCCAACATGGAATGTGAAACATGGAAAAAATCCAAGTAGAAGCTCACACCGAATGGATCAAGGATTAAAATATCGGTTGCAGGGGGCATATGGGCTGGCCCCCCAAAACAATATGCATTGAGTTACAAATATCAGTTGTAGCGATACAAATCAGGCATCGGAGCAAATTGTATCTGGGAATAAAAATCAAATCTGAACAAAAAAAATAAAATAAAATAAAATAAAAAACCTAACTTTCAACATCAAAAATAGTTAAATTTTAATGTTTATTTTAGTTAGCAACTACACTAAATGTATGAGATAAATCTATTTTCAAATATTCCAAATTAAAACCACTAAATTCCTTTTTTTGGCTTTATTAACCATTCTACTTGATTAGACAAATAACAAACAGCAAAAGAGAGAGGGCATCATCTTGAAAAATACCCCTTAAGCTTTTAAAGAATCTTTAGGAGCTCTGTAAGGTCCCAGAATTTTCTTAGTCTTATTTATGTTAATTTGATGTGTTTGTGTGATTTTGTGGGTTACTAGAGGGATTGGATACTTGATTATGGGTGTAGTGGTTTTAGGCCTAACTTTGGGAGTCTAGGGATTATTTGTAATTTTAGAATGGTGTAGGGGGTTGTTTTGTAATTTTAGAAAGTGTGGAGTAGGGCCATATGCAACGACATTTCCCTCCCATTTCATTTCCTCTCTCTCTTCTCCCTCTCTCTCCCTCCTTCACAAGCTAAGGCAAAGGATATCAAACCCTAGGAAAATTGCATTGAGGATCATCAAGATTCCATGGATTCCATCCCTCTTCACTTGATTCTACAAGGATTTCTAGCTAGATCTCACTCTCTTCTCTCTCTTTCAAGATGAGTTTCAAACCCTAATTCCATCTCTAGGCTACGTTGGGGTTTCTCTTCTTGAATTCCAGCCCTAATGCATGTTTCCCCTAGGATTTGGGTGGAGTTGTAGATCTTGGAGTCTTGGGGTTTTTGCGGAGTTTTGGGTTTTCTAGGCTTAGAGGGCTTGGATTGAGTGGTTTCCCAATAGCTTGGATCTAAGACGGGTGCAATATATGTGATTCATAGCATGCATGCATGGTTCAAAATAGCTACGTAGCAGCTGCATTATCTGCCGTAGCGGTAGAGGCCGCTACGCTATTTTGAAAATAGCGGAGCTACAATCTAAAACCTAATAAAGCCAAGTAGTTTTAATTTAAAACATTGTTTTTCCTTTCCAATTTCTTCTCCTTAATAGCCTTTCCTAAAGTTTGCTCTACCCTTATATGGTTTCAAACACTAAAAAAACATAAGATTGATTGCTGCACAAGATTCGAATTCTTTCAACAACTTAAAAAAATTCACACCGCTGCATATCACCGCAACTGCTGCGTATCACCCGCTCCGTAGCGTTTTGGCCACTAGCCGCTACACCCATGCAACCACTATTTTGATACTTGCATGCATGTGTTCTTGTTGATTCTCATGATGATTGGCATTGAATTCCATCGATTTCTATAGAAATCCCATGATCTAAGCTCTTTTCTATGTTTAAAACCCTATAACACGTTTGGAAACCCAAATGATGATGAAAAGCCCTAATTACATGTAATTTGATGCTGAAATATGGTGTAATATATGAGGACAAATGTATCCCAAGTGTTTGGATTGAATTGGAGTAGAATTGGAATGATTGGAATGGGATTTCAAAATATTAAGTGTGAATTCTAGGAAGCCACGGTCAACCGTGGGATTCCAGAAAGCTAACCGTGAATGTACTTCGGCAAGCTTTTCTAGAACCGCGAAATTGCCCAAAATGAACATCGGTGACCTTACGGCTAGTCATGGGTCATCCCATGGTGAGCAGAGAAGCTCACCATAGTACATCCTAGGTCGACAATGATAGGGCCGCGGTTAACCGTGGGCCTGGGTTCCTCAATGTGTGAAATTTGTATGTTTTACCCCTTGTTCCTAATTTAGCCTATCTAATGGCTTGCAAATAGATCACTTGGGATGGGTGGATGGTGGAGTGAAGCAGCCTGGATCCACAAGCGGTGATGAAACAGGTGTAGACAAGTCTTGCGAGAGAGTTTGCCGAATCCGAGATGGATTCAAGTGAGGACCAACTCCGCATATGGGAATTAGCCGAATTCCTCTCAAAACTCAATAGCATTCTTCCATTTAAGATAAATAACAAACCAACCAAAACCAATCGTTGTTATTTAATAATCTTGAACTACTCTCCTAATAGAGGGATTACATATATATAGGAAGGGTTGAGCATCCCCTTTCTTAATAGGACTTTGCTTTCCTAAACAATAAAGAAAATAACTTGCTTAACAATCCAAATAAAATAAAACTCCTAATTTTAATAACTTCTAAATAAATAACAACTCTCTAAATAAAACTCTTAACTAATTAAAACTCTAACTAAATGGATGTCCTATTAGGCTTGTGGACTAGGCCCAATTAGTTGGCAAACCATGGGTCTAGCCTGCATCAGTTTCTCCCCACTTTGGAGAGAACTCGGCCTTGAGTTCTGTAAATGTCCACCTGGGTCAAAAATCAAGCGTACAAACTACTGAAGTTCTTGATCTTCATATTCTTCACATACCTTAGGAACTCAAATTGATTTCTTCCTCCAGTTAGAAGCAGATTGGAGGTATTGATTCTTTTGATGTTTGCATTTTTCCTGGATCTGTGATCGAACCATTAGATGCTTCAATTGTTGCATATGTACCAATAGATCTTGATCTTTGAATATCCATCAATGATTCCCAAAGATGAAGTCAATGTGTGGGACTTCAACGATTTGTTCTACTATTGATGTCTCCTGAAAAACCATTAGATCCACTGAATGATTAGGCTTATTGCTCATTAGATCTACGTCTCCGAGATGCGCTTGACCTTCTTCATTTGCCTCTTGCGTCTTTTGATCAGCACTATCCATAGCAATGATTTTAGTCCTTGTGTTGTCTGGCTCTTCTGAAATATGCTCCATAGCAAAAGTTTTGCATGCTATTTCATCTGACAGTGTCATGACATCTTCAGTTTCTTGATCTTGCGGTTTAATCTCATCCTGTTGTCTTTTATCATGGTTGTAGCGCTTGTGGTACAATTGTGACTTCCGTTTCTTCTTTATGCTCAATGTTTGATATTTTGATTGGAAGTGATGATGTAGACGGAGAAGGCATTGTCGATGGCAATGGAATGAGCTCGATCCGTTGTCCTTTCCAAAAAAAAGAATGTATGTTCTTTTCTTCGTCAGTATGCACATTCATATCTAGAAGCCATGGTCTTCCAAGAAGAATATGAGTGACATTCATATTGATAACATCACACCAAATATTGTCTTCATAATTGCCAATCTTGAAAGATACCAAACATCGATGAGTTACTGGAATGATTACATCATTGCCCATGTAACTCTATAAGGCTTCAGGAGCTTCTTGGTTGGCCAGTGAAGCTTGTCAATTACTTCTTGTGCAACGAAGTTTATCGCACTGCCACAATCAATAACCAGATTAGCTAACTTGCCTTCACACCTCACTCATGTTTGGAATTTTGTATGTTGCCTCTATTATTCTTCTTTGTTCTCATTTGTGGTGAGAAGTCAGCGTATGACAAGCTTGAGATTTTGCTCTCCTGAAAAATGTGTTTCAACAATTTGAGCTCCTCTTATTTGTTGAGAGCCTGAGACCTTCTTTCTTGAGATTTAAAGCATATGCTCAACATGGATAGCTTCTTTGTATGCTTTTTGAACAATTTGATAAAACTTCATTTTCTCCTCTCTATCCGGGTTTAAAACTCTCATAAAACGAGTGACATCATGTGACTCACTTTCATTCAATGCACATAGATGTTGCAGTTTTCGAAATCGGCAAGTATATTCATCACATGATAACACCTTTTGCTTCAAATTGAGGAATTCATGAAAGTAGGCCTCATTCTCAAAATAAAAATTTCCATACTTGCATCGATATAAATAACTTTGTACTTCATCCGAGGGACCAATGTTTCTCATACTGATTTTGATGCAAGATGAACATAAAATTTTAATGCTTTGAAAGAATAGGCTTACCTGCTGTAGTGACTTTATTTTCAGAAGTATACAGGTTGAAATGGATTGTGGATCAGATTCCAAATGGCCTAGATATTTTCAATCGGAAGTCCATGGCTGAAATTGCGCTCTGCTGATGTTAGGACTTTGTCAGCACTTGGGCTGGGCTTTGGAGACTTTGTGTGGGTCAGGACTAAGTAACCTGATTTGGTTCTTCACAAGAGTTAGAATCTAAAGAAGGCTCTGAGATACCAGATCACCTTTGTGGCTTGGACCGTTGATGTCACTGCTGAAAATTGAACAGCTCTGGATCAGGCCTGGACTAGTACTGTGTCTGCTTGACTGTTGCTTGATTGCTGCAGTGTGGGCCACTAACACAAGAAAAAAATGCGCTCAATAATTGGCTCTGCTCAACTGGGCTTGAAACCTCCTTTTTTTTTTTTTTTTTTTTTACAATCAGGCCTAACCCACACTCAGGCCTAACACTCAAGCCCAACACATGTCACACATGGAAACAAATGCAAGTCCCTCTCTACTTCCCCTCAATTTTCGTGAACGGAGAGAAAGAAAAAGGAGTTTTGCCCTTTTGTGTTGCTGGACTTCGACGAAAAGAAAGGAGGCTCTGGCAACTTTGGTGAAGTGAGGGCTGACGGCCGACGATGCAAGTGGTGGTGACAACGAAGAAAATGGCGATGGTGATGCAGTTGCTCGGAGAGGGCGGAGTGGCGGGCAACGAGTTGTCACTGCACCCAGTGCCAAGTATGAAGGTTTTTTTTTCTCACTTCTCCGGGATTGAAGGGTATCGATGAGGTGAGGAAAGGGGTCGTGAGGAGTGGGATCGGTTTCAGTGAGGATGGATGGTGGGTCGGCGGTGGTGGATGGTGGGGTTTGGTGTTCTCCGATGGTTTCGGTGACGGTGGATGGTGGATGGTGGGGTTTGGTGTTCTGTGATTGTTGGAATGTGATGGGTTTTGGTGATGTGGGTGTCTAGCTGATTTGGGTGTTCGATGGTGACGAGGTGGATGGGCTCAAAAAGGGAACAGTGGTGTGGTTTGGGTTTCAATTGGTGTTACGGGGGTTCTAGGTTCGATTTTGGTTCAGAAAGGGAACAGTGGTGCAGTTTGGGTTTCAGTTGGTGTTTTGGGGTTCGGGTTTCGATTTTGGGTCTTGGAGAATTGGGGAAGTTTTTGGGGAATTTGGGATTTAAGTGGAGGGGTGGTTTTTTTGTGGGTTCGGGTAGGGCTGGATTAGGGTTCGGTGATTTGGTGTCGGGGTTGAAGTTGGCTAGGGTTATAATGGGTTTGGCTAGCTTGAGTTTTGGGGATTTGAGTGTTGCAAGGGATTTATTGGATGAAAAGCGGGGGAGTTGAGTTTGTCAAAGGTGCGGGAATGGTTTCGAACTATTTGGAGTTTGGGGAATTGGGTATATGGTTTGATAGTGGAAAAGAGGGATGGGTGCGGTTTGGCTGGGGTTTGGGTTTAGGGGTGGGGATGATTCTGTGACGGTGTAGAGGTTTAGATGAGGGACTGACGGATACCCGAAAGGACAAACGTCTCCCCGGCGACCGCTCTTCGGCTTTGCTACCAATTGATGCAGCTTGGATTCGCAAGCGGTGATGAAACGGGTGTAGACAAGCCTTGCGAGAGAGTTCGCTAAATCCGAGACGGATTCAAGTGAGGACCAACTCCGCATATGGGAATTAGCCGAATTCCTCTCGGAACTCAATAACATTCTTCCATTGAAGAGAAAGAACAAACCAAACAAAACCAATCTTTATTATTGAATAATCTTGAACTACTCTCCTAATAGTGAGATTACATATATATAGGAAGGGTTGGACATCCCCTTTCCTAATAGGACTTTGCTTTCCTAAACAATAAAGGAAATAACTTGCTTAACAATCTAAATAAAATAAAACTCCTAATTTTAATAACTTCTAAATAAATAACAACTCTCTCAATAAAACTCTTAACTAATTAAAACTCTAACTAAATGGATGTCCTTTTCGGCTTATGGACTGGGCCCAATTAGCATGGTCTGGCCTGCATCATGGAGCATAACATTCACTCATCAGATGTCGAAAGTAGGGTATGGGGGAGTGAAGTTAGGTCAAGAGGATAGTGATTTGAGGAGTTTTGGATGTATTGACCTTTGAAGCACCAAGGGTAACCTATATCACATCCGATGCCCTAATTCAACCATTGTGTTGATTAACCTGCTGCCTATACCTGAAGGACAGCCCATTACCTGGGATGTTTTGCTTCTCTGTATCTGTACATTGATTGTAAGATCTATACATTGTCTCATTATTGTTAACCTCTTAGCTCTCTATAATTATGGATGTGCTCGATACCTTTATTATAATTAAATGATGATGAACCTAAGGTTACCTAGAAGTGGTTTGGATGGAGATTATGGATATAGTCATGTCTTGGGCTAGGTTGGCTATTCAATGGCCTTGAAGTGAAGGAACTATCTCTCGAACTAGATTGTGTATTGAGCATCACTTCGAAAGGACTCGGTAACTTGGAGTATCTTGGATGTTTCTTAATATATTTGAATGGAAACCTTGAAGTAGTTCCCTCAGCATGATTGGGATTCTTGTTCACGCAATAGAGGCCTAGCCGGACGCTATCCTTGTGATTCCGTGAGTCTAGGCAATACACCACTCGGCTGATTAAGCTTAGCCATAGACTGATCACCTGTGGTAGGAGCTGTTTCTCTTGCCATGTTTAGATTGGACTCTTGCTTGAGGTGGACGTATGCCACTGGGTACCTCTTGATGCTTGGTACCATTCTTGGCTGGCTATTCCGATAATTCTTGTTCTTGGCCGGGCTTGTCATCCCATGTGTTCACCTACGAAACTCGAAGGTAGTACGGGAGGGCTACATCATAATTTCCCACTATCCTAGCCTATGTGGATGTACATTTTGCTAGATGGATGGACTGACTGTAAGATCCCTATTTATATTGATTCATGATGGATTTTATATTATTGCACTACTTGCCTAGTTTTCCTATCATTGTTACTCTATTGATCATGTTTATTGTCTCTCGCCTAGTTTGCCTATCATTGTTACTCTCTTGATCATGTTTATTGTCTCCATTCTATTTTGATGCATCCATTTTATGTTCTGTAGATATTGTCTTGGCAGATCCTTTGGATCTGACCTATCTTCTAACCTTGGTGTTGTCCCCTTCCGATGCCCAAGAGGGTAAGGTGTTCTATGAGACGCCGACAACGGCAGACTTCAAGTGGGGAACCGAGGATGTAGCCTAGTTACTTGGCTGGCAGAGAGCGTCATATATCTTGAGGATGAGAGTTCAGTTCGTTAGTTGTTGAGATGTTTTGCATATAAGACACATTATTACTATACTTGAACATGGTAGATGGCCTGGCCTTGCACTTTTATACTTGACCTATATGGATTGATACCTATGTATGGGATTATGTTTCATTTGCTTCCACTGATTATTCTATAAATGCTTCCACTTAGATATCCTATATTCAAATTGTTGTAAAAAGTTCTAAACTATGATACGGCATGGATACGGCAAGGACACGCCATAGACACGGCAGGGACATGGATTTTACACATAAAAAGTGAAGTATCGGATACGATACGACACGATACGTTGCCCATTTTGAAGTATCCGTGCATCATAGGTTCTAAATCGGAACCTCACAAGGGACTATGATCCTGGACTTCCGCGGCCCCAAATTCGGTGTTCTGTGTGGTTTTGGGATTCCGGATTTAGGAGCGTGACAAGCTCCATTAATAATAATAGAAAAGTAAGCAGATTAGACACATACCTACGCACAATCCCCATTTTTCACTAAACCATTTTTCACAAAACAATTCAACAAAATAAAAATCAACCATGTGATAAGCTTTTCAAAGTCAAGCTTGCAGAAGACTCCTGGTTTCTTTGACTTATGGCACAAATCCAGACACACATGTGCAATCAACAACATATTGTCAAAATCTACAGGCCTCAAAAAAAAAAAAAAAAAAACCTCCATGCATCTCAAATATAATAACAGGGAGAATTTATGTGATTAATTCTCCTTCAAGCATTTGCAAAACCATAAAAGAACCATGTCCCCTTCTTTAACTAATTTATATAAATGATCACTGCCACCATCTAATTTCTTCTCAATGTTGTTCATCATAAATTCTTCATGAAGATGAGAGCACCTTTGTTTATCTTCAATTGATAAGGCCCTATTTCCTCTATGACATCTAGCTCTCAGATCCTCTCAGTGAGGGAAGCCCTAACTTCCTCTACATTGCCAACAGATATCTTCTTTCACTCTTCTACTTTTCCCAATAAAAACCATTGCCGACAGCCATGGCTTTGGCATAACTGTAATCTAATCCATTATGAAACACCAGAACTTCTCACCAACTACTCACCACAGTTATGAACCCTTCATCTTTCAACCACATCAGCTCAAATTGAACTGGGGGACAAGACTCCATGGCCACCTCAAGAAGAATAGGGCAATGATCTGACATTAGCCTCGGCAAAACTCTTTGAGATGTAGACTAAAACTATCCATCCATTCTGCTCTGAAATAAAGAATCGACTTAGACAAAGAAGGTTGCTTTTGATTATTTGTCCACATGTAGCTTGTGTTAAAAGTGACAAGTGAGGGCTTCACATGTGATTATTGGGGTTCTATGGATCGCTTTGTAAATATAACAAAAGTTAGGGGTTTTATGTAAATTCTGAAAATATAATAAATTAACTATTGGAGGTGTCACCCAACCCCAGGCAAGGCCCCAATACCTTTCGTTTGAATTATTTCCCCCCTCCTTGAAGTTTTATGTCTTCTTCATGTGCTTAGGGTTTTGGTGACCTCTAAGGAAAGAGAAAAAA
This sequence comes from Umbellularia californica, assembly GCA_028538565.1. NCBI lineage: Eukaryota > Viridiplantae > Streptophyta > Magnoliopsida > Laurales > Lauraceae > Umbellularia > Umbellularia californica. Next base: position 29,073,477 of record JAPQWN010000002.1, read on the forward strand.
AAAAAAAAACCTAGATATCTTTAGATTGTTTTGTTTAACAGCATGAACCTGCCACATGCAGATCAATCAAGTGACTTTGTCTAACGAAGTCCGAAAAAGTTCTCATCAGGAGTTGTCCTAAGTCCTAACAACATAATGCCTTTCATTTGGAAAGTAAATGGCATTAAAATCACCCCGTACACACCAAGTATAGGCACCATGTGGCTACTGATTTAATTCCTGGAAAAAAAAATGCATCTAAGGGTTGTTTGGCTCTTTCAGATCAATCAAGTGACTTTGTCTAACGAAGTCCGAAAAAGTTCTCATCAGGAGTTGTCCTAAGTCCTAACAACATAATGCCTTTCATTTGGAAAGTAAATGGCATTAAAATCACCCCGTACACACCAAGTATAGGCACCATGTAGCTACTGATTTAATTCCTGGAAAAAAAAATGCATCTAAGGGTTGTTTGGCCCATAAAGAGGCAATTGTTCTCAAGCTTTATTTCCATTATCTTTTAAAACAAGAGAGATCATGTAAAGTCAGCTACCCCCTCATCTAATTTGCTCCACTTCAAAACATCCCATGCTATAACCATCCCACCTAAAGCACACATCCTTAACCCCCACCCCCCCCCCCCCCCCCCCCCCCCCACAAAAAAAAAGCATATCTTTGAGGAAATACGAATGTAATTGGAATTTCCATTACCTCCACAATCTTAGATTCCTGAATCAAAACAATCACTGCCTTAAAAGTTTAAAAGCACCTCAACAGTTCTTTTTTTTTTTAATGGCACACCTCAACAGTTGTACATGGGTTGCAGCTATTAGACCTCTGATATTCCAAGTCACAATCCTTGCAAACCCCCAAATTTGCATGCCCATTTCCATGTTTTTTTTCATAATTAATTCATCATCATCATCAAAGTCTCGTCCCAACTCTGTTGGGGTCAGCTACATGAATTCTATTATTCCATTCCAATCTATCCTCAGTGAAATCCTCATATAGGTTACACTTATCCAGGTTTATTGTTACTACTTTCCATCTACGTCCTCTTTGGCCTATCCCTTCCCCTTGGTGGTCCATCAACCTACATAAAAGAAACTTTTCCTTCCCCTTAGTGGTCCATCAACCTACATAATAAAAAAAAAAAAAAAAAAATTCCTCACTGACACTGTTGTTAGCTTGCATTGAACATGTCCAAACCATCTCAAACGAGTTTCTCTTATTTTATCAAATATTGATGATACTCCTTGCTGATATGCATTGTTGCACTATTCACTAACTCGAGCTTTGGGTGTTACTGGTTATTAACATGGTATCAAAGCTAGAGGTCACGAGTTCGAAACTCCTGGGAGGCATGTTATCTCCATCTGTCTATCTGGTCTACTCCATTTCGTTTCGTCTGTCTGCTGGGTTTCGACTTCGAACGGCCTCCCGTTCGAGTGGGTGTTGATATGCATTGTTGTGCTGTTCACTAACAGCTTGAGCTTTTGGTGTTAGTGGTTATTAACACTCCTAAATGCTCCCGAAAGCACTCATTTTTCATTCCATCTTTCTTAGTTTTACAGCACATCCACCTCAACATTCTCATCTCTGTTATACTCATTTCGTGCATGTGTTGATTCTTGATTAGCCAACATTCTGCTCCATAGGTTATAACTAGTTCAATCATTGTCTTGTAAAATTTCCCTTTCAATCTTGTTGGTATGCATCAATCGAAAGCACTCCAAACGCAAGTATCCACTTCAACCATCTTGCTCTTATCCTATCTTCGATATCGTCCTCAATCTCTCCACCTTACTAATTATCGAGCCAGTGTATCTAAATAAATCTCTTCATGGTATCTCTTTGGCTTCAATTCTCACAATAGTTTCAACTCTGTACCTCTCCACTAAGGTTGCAATTTATATATCATATTTTGTACAATTTATTTTAAAGCCCTTAGATTTTAAAGCTTCCGGCAATCTCTCAAGTTTCATATTCACACCATCTCTAGATTCATCTACCAACACCATGTCATATGCAAACAACAAACACCAAGGCACCTCCTTTTGAATATGAATAGCCAACTCGTACATAGTCATTGTAAAGATCTCAAGGCTTTTAAAGCTGACCCCAAATGCAAACCTATGGTTGCCGGAAACTAACATGTCCCTCCAAAGGTAGTTCACACACTCATTACCGCTCCATCATACATGCCTTTAATGATTTCAATATAACCTCTTGGGACACTCTTCTTATTTAAAACCTACCAAATTAAATTTCTAGGGACCCTCTCATAGGCTTTCTTTAGATCGATATAAACCATTGTTGATTTTTCCTCTTCTCTTAGTATTTCCATTAATTGCCTAAGTTAAAAGATAGCTTTTATAGTTGACCTCCCTAGCTTGAAATCAAACTAACTTTTAAATATCTTGGTATTCAATCCAAGTCTTTGCTCCATTACTCTCTCCCATAGTTTCATAATGTGATTCAATAGTTTGATCACATTATAGTTGGTACAACTTTGCACATCCCCTTTGTTCTTGTCTATAGGTACTACAACAGTATTCTCCATTTTACCAAAAAAAAAAATTTTTACTTCTTCACCATTCATCTGGCATTTTCTCTGTCATAAATATCTTATTGAAGAGCCTAGTTGACCAAATCCATCAAATTTCTCCAAAGCATTTTCAAGCCTCCATCAAAATGTCGTATGGCCCCGTAGCATTTCTTGTCTTCATTTATGTCAATGCTTTCTTCACTTCTACTACCCAAATTCTACGGTAAAGGGTATGTCCCGCTAACGAAGTATCCTCTCTCATTCTAATGCTTCTTATAGAATCTTCATTTAAAAGTTTATTAAAATATTCTCCCCACCTTTCAATCACCACCACCACCTCTCTCATTCAAATGCTTCTTATAGAATCTTCATTTAAAAGTTTATTAAAATATTCTCCCCACCTTTCAATCACCAACACCCCGCCCCCCCCCCCCCCCCCCCCCACCACAAATCACTTTATCCTTAACTATTGTTTTGTTTTCTCCATTCAAATCCCCCCACCTTGTTTCGGGGCAAGTTTTATTTACTAGCATTCTCTTTCTACTTACTTTTAATGCAAATATCTAAAACTGTCATCCTACGTTGTGTGATCAAATTGTCTCCTGGAATAACCTTATAGTCCTTAAAAGCTAGTCGATCATGATTTCTAACTAGATAAAAGTCTACATGGCTCCTGTTAGTTCCACTCTTAAAGGTAATTAAATGCTCCTCACTCTTTTTAAAGTAGGTATTTGCTATTACAAGGTCAAATTCTAATGCAAATTCCAAGACAATTTCTCCCAATTCATTCCTTCCTCCAAATCATTGTCCTCCATGCACTCTCATATCCTCTATTATCCTTTCCTACATGCCCAATTAAGTCCTCTCCTACAAAAATCTTTTCGCTAGTTAGAATTTCTCATCTTAAACCGTCCATCTCCCCCTAAAACTGTCTATTAACAATTTCATCTCATCCTGCTTGAGTTGCATAGGCACTAATGATATGCATTATATCTTCCTCTAACAATAGTTTCATTGTTATAATTCTATCACCCAACATCTTTTCTTTCAAATCCTTATCTTCTGTTATATACCTACTCCATTTCTGGTATTGTTCTTTCCTGCATTGTAAAGTTATAACCGTCAATAAACTCCTTAGTTTTATCCCCTTTCCACTTTGTCTCATGTAGACAAGCTACAATAACTCTTTTTCTTTTCATTGCATTGACCAACTTCATGCTCTTGCCTATCAAAGTTCATATATACCTAGTAGAAAGTTGAATCTTCCTCTGCTTCTAGCCTAACTTACTTGCCCGTGCTCATTTAGATTGGTGCAAGAACCCTTGCCTACTTTCCACTACAATTGGGTGTCGCTGCATTGTGTCGCATAACGCGGGAGACGCCCTAGCATGTAACCTTCGCCTACTTTTCACTACAATCAGGTGCCATTGCAATGCATTGCTTAAAGCAGAGAACACCCCATCATGATTACGGAATGTTGTTACGTCAAAATTCATGTTTGGGTTATAACAAAATTTTATGTTGCCTGTCAACCTACCTAATTATTTTATTTTTCCTTTCACTAACTTCTCCTCCAACATTCAATTGACAATTATGATTTTCCCTAACCAATTGTTCACCATTATTTTGATGATATCCTCCTTATCCTCCGTTAATAGGCCCAATATCACACCAATCTCAATCAGGTTTTCTTTGATTTTGATAAGTCCCCCTCCCTCATTAACTTCTGGCTCTTATAAGGAAATCACAATTGAAGCATCCAATATAAAATTGTTAAAAGAATCTTCCACTTCCTGCACCACTTGATCCACCTAACTGGTTTCAAGATTCACAAGAGCTACAGTGTAACAGGAGTTGAGTTCATTTACAAAACAATTGCAGTTAAGGATCAGTTGTGTCCAACAGTTTGCTCAAAGAAGAGGACTTCCAATGTCTAATCAACATGCTTGGGTAACTGGTCTTTCTCATTTTGATTTAATATATTATAGGCTTTAGATTGTCCGCAAGTAAGATTGGGTCTTGTTGAACCTTCTGGGCCTGGTACAAATACATAGGGAGTCTCTCAAGCACGTGAGACACTGTCATGACACAATCAGCAGACATACCTGTTTCTTTCACCTTTGGACATGAGGAAGGCCCATGCTAGCAGTTAAAACTATCTTGTTGTATGGACCAAAGAAAGGGGAAAAATGAAAGTACATGTTGCTAACAAATGACCATTAAAAAAAAAATGCTAAGATATGCATGTTAGGACGGAGAGGTGGAGTTACAAGAAAGGGTAGAACTGGAAATGAATGCGTAAGGAGACTTACATTACAGCTAACTCCAATAGAAAAATAAAACTAAAGAATATAGCTTGAGATGGTTTGGGAACATACAAGAAGATCAGAAATAACCCATATATAATGTGTTGAAGGATTACATGTTCAGGTTCAAGGAACTAAGATAAAAACGAGAGATCAACATCAAAATCAAATGAAGTAGTCAGGAAAAACATGATGGCTTTTGGAGTTGCTGAGAACATGGCTTCAAATAGAGTAAATCAAATAAGTAGAACTTACAAAGATGACACTAGATAAATGGGATAAGGGTTCAAATTCAATAATGGCAATCATGTCCATAAACAAATAAAAATAATCAGCATTCAATTTCTCATGAGGATCGACTCAGATGAAGGTAGATACTAACGAGGCTGAAGCACATGCTTTTAGTTTTTAGTTAGTAAAAAGTTCTTGGAATTCTTTACAATGCCCCTTATTTTAGAGGGAGTCCAGAGAAATAATATCCAGGATGGTCCTCCACCAATCTTCAAACCCTTAAAGAGGTCAAGGACTTTATCAGAAACCTAGATTAGCCTTCCTCGCGCTTGTTCAGAAAAGGGCAAGGGCAACTCTGGTTTGATTCTGTACTCATGGATCTCTCAACTAAGTTTAAATTATGTCCTCTAACAATATTTCTATCATCCAAATATCATCACAAATCCAATAACAAAAATTCACCACTGCATCAACAACAAAGTTTATCCTTCCAAAGAAACATGATTTCACAAGGGAATAAAGAGACCAAACAAACAAACATATATATATTAATGCAAAAGCTTAGATGTCAGAAAACTTACTTGATGAATGGAATCCAAGCAAGACCTGATCACATCAGCAGAAGCCATGTCCAGATCCACCTATCTGCAATATTCCATCTGAGTGAGCAAACTACCATGAATGACGCACAACGCATATGGTGTGTGTTAATGCATGCCCATGGATATACTTTGAGCTTATAATAATTTACACATGCAAATAATATGACATATTCCTATGAGTAAGACAGACAGGGTAGCTGTTGGGCCAAATCCCAAGTGGATAGTGATTGAATCCGCTTCTCACAGCACTCCATAGATTTTTTTTCAAATGGCCCTATGCCCAATTCCACAAATCTTGACTGGAAAGGCCGAGAGAAGAAGAGGAGAGAAGAGGAGAGAAGGTTTTTAGAAGTACCTTGGGATGGTTTGATAGGTTATAGAGAGAGAGTAAAATTTTGATTGGTAGATAGGGTCATGCATTCTGGATTTCTGATCAAGACGTGAGGATTTCGAGAGGTACGAGATGGAGGGAGTAGCTCTCTTTGGATGAGAGTGCCAGAAATTCAATAGCTGCAAAACCCTAGATCTGGCCGATTCGATCAGCCAGTGGCGGACCCAGGGGTGGGGATAGAGGAGAGAATCAACAGGGTGGGGAGTCGGGGCCCCAGTGGCGGACCCAGGATTTTTGTTTGGGTGCGGCAACTGATATGAAAAAAATCCACAAAAAACTGAAAAAAAAAAAATGAAAAATTACCGACATCAACTCTTTAACTGAATACAGGAATAACTCGTCAAAGAATATCTAAGGTCAATCAAACGTCCAAAAAAAAGATAGAGGGGTAAAAAATAATTGCTATGAGCCCCAAAATAGAAGTGCCCATCAAATGCCAATATATAAGTGCATTCTTTTAAATTTAAGGATTTTAGATAGACACAAACCAGGGAAAAAAAAGAAGAAGAAGAAGCTTCACAGCTTATTAGATTGCAAAGGCCCAACCACAGAACAAAGAGCCATCCTTCACAAAAGTCCCATTGGTTAGGTACAACCACCATTGGAGGATTTGATCTCTCTAGATCTATCACCATCGGTGATCCCAAACATTTGTCCTCTTTTTAAGGGTTCATGTTAGAGCTTGGACAAATATAAATTTTTAATGTTTGAAAGCCCAAACATTGGCAATGGCTGATATGGATCATATCACCTGGCTTTCATAACCATGGCCTGAGATCACCCTAGATAAAAGATTTGCAGTGTATAATTGAAAATCATAAAAGGCTAGCTTGTTGTCTATAATTGAAATTTACATGTCCTATGCCCATATGCCCTAAAAATATAATGAATTAGTTGAAGGGAAGTCTGTTGTTGAAAGGATTGGATCGGCTGAAGATGGAAATCATGCTTTGAAATAATGGGGGTGGAAAATGAGGCAAGGGCAGTTTTTTCCATTAACTTGTGGCTCGTGTCACGATGTCATGCGGTCTGGAATTGATCTTGAATTAGTAAAATCAGGTTTAAATCCTCTAATACCAACTCTGAATCGGTTTCCATTATTCCTCCTAGTATTATTTATTCCTTCAGTTATGAGCATTATTCCTCTAAGAACTTTCAGTTTCATGCAAACCGAAATGCCACTGAGCGGTCCACTATTCAGGCCGCTGATGAAGAGATCGAGAGAGAAAGAGAGAGATTGAGAGAAGAGAGAACAAAGCGAGAGAAAGAGAGAGATTGAGAGAAGAGAGAACAAAGCGAGAGAGAGAGAGAGGGGAATACTTGCGCTGCTGGAGAGAGCAAGGGAGATAGCCAAACCCAGAGGGGGAGATCAGACGAGCAAGGTAGTTTTGCTTTTGGGGTTTTCGGAGGGAGTGTTTCTATGATATGGGTGGTTGTCGAAAGGAGAGGGTTATGCAGTATTCAAGGGAGGGCACTATCGGCTCTGAATGGGTGCATGCGCCTTATGGCCCATACCGCTTACGGTACTCTTTTCTAATCCACCTGGGGCGGCTGCACCCACATGCCACTAGGTGGTTCCGCCCCAAGGAGTCGCCCTGTTTGGAATCATTTCTAAGCAGTGGAAATTCGCCCTGGGATGAGAATGGGTTATTAACAAAATATTCTTTTGAAATAAGGTCTAGATTTTGCTTTAAAAAAAATAAATAAATAAAAGGTCTTCTTTAACCAAAAGAAATAAAGATCTAAATTTTGAGAGTTGTTATTGCCACATCTCCACTTGCTCATTCCACTTTTTTTTTTTTTTGAGGAATTTACAGCAGGACCACATATCATGTTGGACACGGGAGTGGTCCTCATGTGACCCTTTTATTTATTTTTTTGTCATTTTGTGATATGGTCGATATCGACCATTCTGTAAGTTAAATTTTTTTTCACCTTGTAACTGTCTTATTTGTTGAACACATATCGACCATTCTGTCAATCTGATTTTCTTCAATATATAACTGTTTTATTTGCTAAACACAACAAAATGGTCGATATCGACCATATCGCGAAAAAAAAAAAAAAAAAAAAAAAAAAAAAAAAAAAAAACGAATCTGCAGGTCCACGTGCAAATCCTCCACCCCCGCCTCTTCTCACTCCCCTTGGGCGAGCAGGTCCTTGGCTCCCACCCCTCCCTCCTCCACTACCTCCAAGCCCAGTCCTCTTCCTCATCTCTGCTTACAACCTCGCCTCCATCTACCCTCCCCTCTTCTCCCTCCTCTCCCTCCATGGCGATCATTCCTCCTCCAACGAAGACGACCCCATGCTCGCCACCCTCCATTCCTTCGTATCCCCTGCCTCCCCCGGCCCCATCCATTGCATCCACCTCTCTAGAGCAGCACCAGCAACCCAGAAAGAAAAACCCAATTTCTATTTGGGTTCTGCAAATCGAGAGCGACAACCACAGAGTGGTCGATATCGACCATATTGCTAAATAACTAAAGAAGGGATAAAAAACACACCAAGAGGACCCCTCCCGTCTATACGATGCTACTGGGACCTCATCAATGGTATGGGGTCCTATGGGGCTTTTACCTATAAAATCCTCTTTTTTTTTCAAAACCTGGGCACCCTTATATTAAATCCCCAAACTACCCTTCTCCCTCTCCTTCCATCTCCCTACTTTCACCCAGCTCCACCCGCGCCCTCTCCATCTCCCTCTCTCATTATTACTGACTCTCCTTCTCCCTATCTCTATCCCTTTCCCTCTCCTTCTCCTTACTCGCTGCCTACCTCCGCCCGCGCCCTCCCCTCTCCCTCTCCCTCTCCATGCTCGCCGCACACATCCAACCGCCTCCTGACCCCACCCACCTCCACAGGTAGCCCGACCCCTCTCCTTCTCCCTCTCCCTCTCCCTCTCCCTCTCATTCTCTTTCTCCTTGTCTCTCTCCCTCCCTGCCATTCGGCCACTCAGTGCCAAACAATATAAGCATTTAGTCAATCTTTGAGTAGTTGAACGGCAGGGGGGAGAGAGAGGGGGGGAGAGGGACGGGCGCAGGCAGAGGTGGACGGCGAGTAGGGAGAAAGAGAGAGACAAGGAGAAGGATAGGGAAAGGGAGAGAGACAGGGAGAAGGAGAGGGCATGGATAATGAGAAGGAGATGGAGAGGCTGCGGGTGGAGCTGGGCGAGAGCAAGGAAAGGGAAGGAGAGGGAGGGGTAGTATGGGGAATTCCTACAGGGGTGTGAAGCTTTTGAAAAAAAAAAAGGGTTGTGGAATGAGCAAGTGGAGGTGCGGCAATAGCAGCTCCCTAAATTTTTGGGAAATTCTCAAAAAAGGCCTTAAGTTTCTGCCATATTTCAAAAAAGGACATAAGTTTTAAAACTTTTCAACTTAGTCCCTAAGCTTTCCAGGAAGTTTTCAATTAAGGTCATCAGTCTATTTACAGTTACTTTTCGGCAACTTTTTTTTTTCATTTTTTAAATACCCAAATTACCTTTCATTGAAATTAAACTCTTCTTCACTTCCTCTATATTCTCCTCATTTCCTTCACCAGTATCCCCACGGTGATCAAGGACAATCGGTGTTCCCACAACGATTGGTTGCATGCAGTGGTTGTCGACACCATGTCATGGTTAGGGTTGTAAACGGGTTAATTCCGGTGCAGATCCATGGTGGACCCGGAACCGTTATTGAGGAGGTGGAACTGAACTTGGAACTGTTACTGAGGAGGTGGACCTAGACCTAAGCCCGGTTCGGAACCAAGAAACTCGCTCCAAAACCAAAATCATATCTAGAGTGGGTTTGGGTCCGGTTCTGAGTATAGTCTGAAGAAATGCAACTACAAAGACACTAGGAACAAACCCATTTATTAGCTTAACACCAAATGATCTGAATAGCAAAATAAGCATAACCCCGATTGAAATCTCTATAAAAACATACTCCTCTGATTTTGGGAGCCTTGAATACAAAAACCTATTTTGGGTTTTACTAGAACAGTATAAAGAAATTGAAAACCAATAATAAAAAAAAAAAAAACACCCTCTAGCTAAACCCATATGAGAAATGGATTTTGAAATGCTTATACTGAAATTTCTCTTTAGAAAACCGTTGCGACCCCAGACCGTGCCCCACGCCTAATCCAAGATCGGGACGGTTAAAGTGATGAATAATTAAATATGCCAAATATGCCAATGATGATTTCCATACCAATTGTATTGTTTATTTTGGCATGTGCGTACACGGATTAACCAGAATACTATACCATCCGTGTACGCGATTTCCCAAGGTGTCCGCGGTGAGGATATCACATCAACATAACATTCTTCTCTTAAGTGTGGAAGCGTGTAGCAAAGCGAACATACAATTTCATTTTTAGTAATAAAACTGATATCACATGTATAGACAAAGTACCAGAGTGAGCAATATTCATGAGCAGTTATCCCAAAGTAAAGTTAAATGTTTATACAAAAAGGTTGGTTAATTATAATTCCCCAAAAATAAAGGCCAACAAAGGCCAGTACAACCAAAATAAAAATCCCAAAATATAGTATCCACAATCCCAAAAGGTGTCTCTCAAGGCTCGATTAAACATCTAAACAACATCATTAGCCCACCATCCACCTACTTGTTGCTGCTCTCTGGTCGCCTCCTAATGCTCCTCCTCGGGGTAAACGGCGTCTGGACCTGAGTACCAAAGAATGGGTCAAACACGACGGTCTGGCAGGTGGGTGTAAGGATATCACACATAACAAGAATTGAATTTACCTTGGAAATCATAAAAAAAACCTGTTTAAGCAATAATTTTCATGAAAGAAGTATAACACTGATTAGAAAACACAAATGCAATATAAAAGCATGCAAGTGTACAAAGGAATAGGAAACTAGCAAAATGGCAACCACACAAAGCTAAATCCTCTATCACCGAAGTGATAAGAGCACATCGGGACGTTGATCTCTAACACACGAGGTGATGAGATTCAACAAAAAAATATATATATAATTATACGGGACGGGACCACGGTAGCGAGCCAAGTATCGGGACGGGACGGGATCCATACTGCAGCTAGCAGGATGGGAGGGAGACCTCCAAGTCGGTGGATCAGGCCGACAAGGTAGTCCAAGCTTAGTGGTGCCGACTTATTTGTCATATGCATTCAATTGGGACATATATAAAGATACATATGATGCACATACATAAATGGGTGGGACGATGGGTGCCCATAGGCACAAATATCTTTTCATCATCAGGCAATGCACAACGGGGTTTGCAAAATGCTAAAATACAATCTCAGTGTTTTTGGGCATGACAAATCATATAGCATCAATTTTCGGGAAGCATAAATACAAAAGTTCGGGTAAAATAGAACACAACTCTATTTCCAAAATTTCTGGGCCAAGTATTCGGGATTTGAGATTACATCAATGTGAATAGGGGTCCCGCATGTCAATTCCGATATAAACTTGGTACTCATTGAGTTTTGAGGACATTCCGAGCTCCATATGTACATTGGTAATTCCGAAACTTCCACGAACCATTATGATGGAGTTTCTCTCTTAATTGGGTCTCATACGTCGCCTCTTAGGTCTCCCATAACAATGGGGCTCCAAACAAAACCATCCAAAACATTTAAACATCACAACCATGCCCCCAACACAGCCCTAGGTGAACAGTGCTCATTGCTCAAGCGGACCTGAAGTTCACTCGCACGATGAACTCTCTAGGAGGGTTTGCTCGAGCGAGCTAAGGTTCGCTCGAGCGAACTGTCCATAAACCTACAGAAATGCAGTTCGAACTCCCTCCTTTTTCCTTCTTGTAAATCTCCTTGAGCCTCATTTCTACACCTAAATGAGAGGCTTGAATCCTCCATTAAACCCCACACAAACCACCATCAAAACCCACAACCATCCATCCAATTACCCCCTTTTTAACCACATTAAAGAATAAGAGAGAGAGAGAGAGAGAGAGAGAGAGAGAGAGAGAGAGAGAGAGAGAGAGAAGAAACCCATCATTCAAGAACATCTACAAGTAATATATCAAGTTTTTAATATAAATCAATGCAACATATACTAAGAGGTTAGTAAGATTTGAAAAACACCTTAATATGCACCTTTGAAATCAATAGAAACCATATCCGAAATCAAGAGCTAAGCCAAACAATACCATTAATGAAAGAAATCAAGTTTTCTCATAATAAATATTCTAAAACCAAAGAAATCCATTCATCCACCTACCATAGGTCTCTAACAAGTCAAGGAGGCTTTGAATCTCTCTTTCTCAAGGCCAACCTACATACAGATCCAAAAACCTCAAATACAAACCCTAAACGGTCAAAACCAAAGAACAAGAAGAAGAAAGCCCTTAATAATGAAGATAGGGACTTCCTAAGGCTAGGAAAACACACATTTAAGAGATGGAGAGGATTGCTTAATTGGGAGTTCCTCAATGATAAGATTAAGCTCAAAGGAAAGCTCAATGTGGCTAATTTTAACTTCCAATGGCATCCAAGGAAAGTTCTCAAAGAGAGGAAGAAGATGAAGGCCTCCATTCCTCAAATGATGCAAGGTTGGTAGTGGATTGAGATGGAGAAGCTAGTAGAAGAAGAAGAGAAAAATCCTAGCTTGGTGGCTGGATTTGAGCTAGAAAAAGGGATAAAGGAACGGGTTCTCTTATTTATATCAAGTGAAAATGGGCTCCACCGCTAGCAAATCTTATCAGGCTGAAATCGTAGCTCTCGGGACTTTGGATGAGTTCAACGAAGAAGGGAAAAATGATCGTTGAAAAATCTAGTTTTTAAAAAGTATATATTTCAAGGGTTTCGGGAATATCAAATTTTGTGTCCAGATTTAGTGTAAAAAGACTATTTTGCCCTCGATGATGAGAAAGTCAGGTTTCGGGATTTCGGATGGAAACGGAACCGACACGAAAGTTGTAGAAATTAGCGAGATGAATCAAATAAAGTAAAAATTCAAATTATCGGAATCTCGAACGGTCATCCATGTACACGCAAGGTCATAAAAAGAACCCCCAAGGGTCCCCCTAATTAAAAAGACACTCAAAACTCCCCAAAGCTATTATATTCCCCACTAACCAATATCCACTAATCTCTCTTAGAAATAACACACGACTTAATTAGAGCTAATCGAGGACCCTTGGGTCGGGGTCTTACAAAAACCATCAAAACTAGTACTAAAAGCCTCGAGACTACAAAACCAACTTCCCTCTGCTTTCTTGAAAACAAGGAAAAACAAAGTCTTTCAAAAGTAAGATAAAAATCTCATTTCTCTAAAGACATGCTACTATTTTTAGAGCTTAGTATCCTAAAAGGAGAATACCCTTACTAAAACTTAAACCTTACAAAATAAAACTAGAAAAGCGAGAGGAAAGAGTCTATTCAAACAAGATGGGGTTGCAACATTCTTCTCTAAACTCTAAGAGATGATGTGGTAAGTTTGGGAATAAACCCTAACCTAGTGAATGGAGAATGGAGGATTGGAGGGGTTATTGAAAAAATATAAAGTATTAATGTTATCTTATGGGGCGAGTCCCGGGTCCATGGGTCTGAACCAATGTGGATCCAGAACCTGGCCCGTTTAGGTCCTGCGTCCAAAAAAAAAGGTTCTAGAACAAGAACCATTTACTTATGGGGACCCAAATACGGATCCAGACCCAGTTTTTAATGGGTCGGAACCTCTGGGTAATCGGAGAATCAAAGACCCATTTACATCCCTATTCATGGTTTTAAATGAAAGGTAATTTGGGAATTTTTAAAAAGTTAATGGAAAAAGTCACCAAAAAATACCTTTAAATGGCGAGATGTCTTTAATTGAAAACTTACTGGAAAACTTAGGGACTAATTTGAAAAGTTTTGAAACTTATATCCTCTTTTTAAATAAAGCAAAAACTAAAGGCCTTATTTGAAATTTTCCCTAAATTTTTAGGACTCTTAAAAAAAAGGGAAATTTCCAAAAAAGGCCTTAAGTTTCTACCTTATTTCAAAAAAGACACAAGTTTCAAAAGTTCTCAATCAGTCCATCAGTTTGATAGGAAGTTTTTAATTAAGGACATTCGTCCATTTAAAGCTATTTTTCAGGAACTTTTTTTCAAAATTTTTTAAATGCCAGCTTGATGGAACGCGCTCCTGCCGAGGGTGCTACCGGGGTCGGCGGACGTGGGAGTCCGTCGGGTCAGGCCCTTTCGCGCCCGGGGGGCTGAAGCGTGCATCAACATTTCTTTGTGTGGGTGTGCCAGATTTTCTATTTTACTTGGAATTGCAAGTGGTAATCCGGAGATCAACCTTCGCTAGTAAAAAGGAAATCAACTTCTTTCAAGTTTTCCATTGCACAAATATTTAAGAAAAGAGACATTTTCTTAGTTTGCCGTGAAAGGCGATTTTGTTTGGCATTTATAGCCGATTTTGGCGTTTATAGCCGATTTACAATTCTCATCAATAATGAAAGACAAGAGTTGTGATTTTTGTCTCTTTTAGAAAAATACAAACTACAATGAAAAGCAAGAAAAGGAGGATCTAACTTTTCAGGAGATTGTGGGGGACTCGTTCAGATTGACGGTCGCAAGCCATGTATGGGCTTCGCCATCATCCATGCAGATGAGAACAGAGGATGCTCTTGATTCGCTTGGCTTGGCTATAACCTCAGGTTTTTAGAGGACAAAGACCAAGAGAAGGTCCTATGTCCAATAAAAAGCTAAGTAGACGGGCTGAAAAGCCACGTCTAAGCCATTTGAAAGCAGCGGGAGAAGGCAAGGACCTTGGGGGGGAGTACCCCCCAAGGGACTTTTTGTCACCTTGTAGTGGTGCTCGGTGCAGAACTTCAGCAGAGTTTTCTCTCTTTCTCTAGACTCTGTCTGTCTGGAATTCAGGATTCTCTGGATACGAGCTCTGGATTCTTTTTTCTCCGATCCCTTTCTTCTTGGAAAGCTCTCCTATTTATCGGCTCTTGGTAGCCATTAGGAGAGTTTATGGGCTTTAATGGCTTTAATGGGAGGAGTTACAAGATTTATTTCTTGATTTTGTAACTCCTTTTTCCTTGAATCTGATTGGCCGATGGAGATTAAGGGCTTTTAATCACCTTAATTACCATAATGGGAGGAGTTTCATGGCTTGAATGCCATGACTTAATTGATTTGTAACTCCTGGATGCTTGCTTCTGATTGGGCCGTCCAAAGAAATGAATTAATGACTGCAATAAAGCTAGTCAATTAACTGCATTAAATGGTCGCCGAGCAGTTGAAGAGTCGCGGGCCGCACCGCGTCTTTTGGGATTCTTTTGGAGATGATCACCGATGGATCTACATGCTGATCGACATCGGATGACCGTGTAATTTTAGACATTGATAGCCAGCAGCGGGCCGGTGACATATGTCTTGTCGATTTCTCGATCGGTCGGACAGAAAGAGCACTTTTTAGGTCAACCGGTCGGCGATCTTGGAGCGATCAATGATGATTTTATGCTTTCGACGGTGGATCTGAGATGTCGTCGGATATGAGTCAATTTCAAGTACTAAAAATCACATTTTCAGGAAACCACAGGGGAAAAAGTGCGCGAAACGTGAAAAGAGACGGAAAAACGGGTCACCGGCGAAAAATCCAGTGACCCGGACTTCCATGGTCGCCGGCGACCCTGGGCCAGGGTCGCGGGCTGCGACCCTGGGGGTTTTTCTCCCCTTTTTGGTCCGTTTTGCGGTCTTTTTCGTCGCCGTTTTCTTCTGTATTTTTCCTGACATTTCTTCTCATTTATTGGCTTGATTTCCCTGTAGAAAACCTGATGAGAATCCTTGCATTTTTAGAGTGCAAAGTTTCCAATTTTCCGGGAAAGCCGAAGACTTTGTCGCGTAGAGCTGCTGATTTTCTGCCAGAAGCTGAAACTTGGTCAAACGATGTCGGAATGACCTGAAATTTGAGGTGAAGCCTCCTGAGCAATAAATAAGACCAACCATAGGCTTTTGTTTGAGTTTTGAAGCCGTTTGGGGTCCCGTCGCCAGTAGACTTGATTTTGCCGCGAGGGAGATGCCGCGCGTTGATGTGCGGTCAAACGATGTCCGATTGACCTGAAATTTGACAGGGAACCTATTGGAGTCATTTTGAGATGATCCACAGGCTCTGTCTTGGAAACCATGGTCCCGGGGAGCTCCGCCGCCGGTAGGCTTGATTTTCTTTCGGAGCGTCGAAACCTGGTCAAACGTTGTCGGAATGACTTGAAATTCGACGTGCAGCCTTTTGGAAGCATGTTGAAGCCACTCATGCACTTGGTTTGATGAGCGAAGGCTTCGGTGGTTCCCGCCGCCGGGAGGCTTGATTTTGCTGCTCGAGCATTGATGGAGGGTCAAACGTTGTCGGTTTGACTTGAAATTTGGCATGGAGCCCTTTTGAGACATGCTGGAGTCATCCGTAGGCTCTGATCGAAGTTTTGACGTCTTCGATGATGTCGCCGCCGGGAGCGCCAATTTAGCTGTCGGAGAAGCGAAGTTAGGCCAAATGATTCTGAAATGGCCCGAAACTCCTTGTGTACTCCTCCCTTGGCTATCTTGAAGGATCTTGCAGTTTTTGTTTGATTCTGACAAGATTTGATTTTTTGGAGAAGTTGCATTGCCTATTTATGGCAGGTTGCGACTTCATGTAGCTTTCTTGATGTTGAAGAGGCAAAGTGACATTTTTGGTGTCAACAATGCCCAAATCACCTTTCATTGAAATAAAACTTTCCTTCACTTCCTTCATATTCTCCCCATTTCCTTCACGGCGTCCTCAAGGTGATCAGGGACAACCAATGTTTCCACAATGATTGGCTAGTGGCTGTCGAAACCATGTCATGGCTTTAAATGAAGGGTAATTTGGGTATTTTAAAGATATTGAGGGAAAAACTCATCAGAAAAAAAACCTTTAAATGGGTGGATGTCTAAATGGAAACTCACTGAAAAACTTAGGGGCTAATTTGAAAAGTCTTAAAACTTGCGTCCTTTTTTTAAATAAGACAAAAACTTAAGCCCTTATTTGTTTACTTAAAAAAAGTATCCTTTTTACTTAAAAAACATATTTTGAATGCTCGTCATCTTCCATGCTACATGTTTTTCTACTGAAATTTCATAATAAGCATTGAAACTTGAGAATTGATGACAAAAGGGGCTGGTTGGTTGCAAATGTAAACCCATGTATGCTATATATGAGATAAAGATGTCGTTATGGTTGTTTCATGCTGAGATTCTATTTCTATAGATAGTCAAATCTACCTTTTACCAATTGAATATATGATTATAACAAGCATTTGGGTGAAACAGCAGTAACTTCATATTGTTTTATTCAAGTTTGAGCCTTTGTATATTCCCTAAGGTTTGTAGGATTTGTAAATAGGCCCTTGAGGTTTGGTAGTTGCAAATATGTCCCTGTTTTTTATTTTAATACCTTATGTCCCCAAAATTAATAGTCTTCTAACTACCAGACATTTTTAGTGTGAAATGACACTTTTGTCCATTTCTTTTATCTTTATATGCATAATTTCAAAAGCTTGGACTCAAATTTTTTTTTATAAAGCATGTAACCTTAACAATTGCACTTAGTGGGAGAAAACAACCCTACATAAATTCATTTTTTATCAATACAGGGCTCATTTCACTAAATCCAAATTCATTATTACGACAATCAACACCGGTACTTATAATCGGTTATGATTTATCCAATCCATACATCACCCACCATTGGATTGATGAAAGTTTCAAAATACATGATTATGTCATGTGTAAGGGGTGTAAAAGAAATTTTGGGGGAACGTAAGAATGTAAAAGAAAATTAATTTTTACAATTTGTGAAGGGGTGGTTTATTGTTTTATGTAAAATAAATATTGGGGGAAGGGGCAAATTTTAAGAAAATATATTAGTTTTTGGAATTCGAGGGGGGGCGGATTTTAAAATTTCCTCGGATATGGGTGGGAGCTTCAGTCCCCAGGCTCTTGTACCTGGGTCCACCCCTGTTCATGTGCAAGAGAGAGTTTTTGAGAGGAATCATTGGGACTTGAGATAAAATAATGGTATTTTTGCAAATAATAATATATTTATTTTGTTTAATTGATGTAAGGGCAAAGCTGTCATTTATATAAAAATTCAGGACAAATCTCATGGTGGTTGTCCATTCTTGTTAAGAATTTTGATTTTGGGGAATGAAAGGTATTAAAAAGAAAAGGCCAAGGCTTGTTTTCAAATACGAAAACCTCAGGGGGCCTATTTACAAATCCTACAAACCTCAGCGGGGTATATACAGAAAACTCTTCAAGTTTTTTTCTTTCCCACGAGAATGGAGAACTTATCTTTGATTAGGGAAAATGGACCAAAAAGTTACGATGAATAAACCTACATGCCCCTTTATTAACAATAACGAGGCTTACTTTAAGCAATAATGCCATCTAATCTCATGATAAAGTCTTCATCCACTAAAACCCTGTAAAGTTCATTACTACGAGATATTAATCATGAACAAATCGTGTCTGATGAAGTTTTCTCCAGCGTGGCGCTTGCACAGTGGTTTGACGGTTGATTTTTATTCACTTAAAATCTGGCCCTCAGATTGTGAAGTCATTGTATTGTATGCATGACCAAAATTTCAATGATTACATTATCTATGCAAGCGGGGTGCATCTTGATCTAAGCAGAACAACTGGTCTTCCCAAGTAAAATATCTAGACAATGGCGAACTATATCATAATATAAAATGCGTATAACTTGTCATGGATTGATACAGCCAGGAATGTGGCCTACGAGTGGGATCCAAAAAAGTATAGGAGGCCCTTTGGAAACTCTAGGCTAATCTAATAAGAACTAATTATAATAAGGACTAGAGAGAGGGGTACCTGCCGTCGTCGCCACTCACCATCGTCACCGTCGTCCAATCTCCTCCCTCTCTTCTTCTCCAAAGGTATGATGTTTTCTTTTGATTATTGATGAAGATAAGATAATTATTTTCAATACAATTATCAATCTAATCCTATCTTCTTTGTTATGACTTTCTCCCTTTTCCTAGATTGCCCTGTGCCTCAATGAAAAGTCTACCGGAATTTTCGAATCTTAATTTGCAATGATCATAAATTATTAATTTTTCATTATTTCTATTTTTATAATGTATAAATGTTTAATTGGCAATGTATGGACATATGTGTACTAGTTCAATACTTAAGCAAGTGAACAGGCCTAAAAGGGACATTATCAATTTATGGATGTTGATTTTTTTCTAATCGTATAAACCTTTTTTCCATTCTTATATTTAAACAGAAGAAACTCCAACTTCTTCGTTAATCTTTTTTTTTTCACTCGGAAGTTGGTCATTTTTGTGCCATATAAATCGACACTCTTTGTTCGCATATAACTGAGTGCGTGCGAGTTTATATGTATATATACATATATTCACTCAATTGGGGAAAGAAATGCTAGTGTGCTTCATTTAAAAATATTTTTGAACTACCGCTTAGTTAGTGTCACGGACATCCCGAATTTTTAACAGCATCGTGATATCATTTTGACCTTGAGACATAATGATAGTTTTTATTTTTCCGATTACATACCAGTATTTTCAAATTTTAGAAAAATAAAAATACCACAATAAAATTGCAATTTCAAAAAAATAAAGAATGTGAAAAGAGAAAACTTTGTATACAAACTAAGTTGTACATCAATATATTGTTCATTTTGCGTTCTTACTTATTTATTTAAAATCATTTATTTTATATAAAATCTTTTTGATGACTTACTTGTTTACATGAGTGGGAGAGCAAAAGGAAAGAGAAAGGAGGTTAAAACATTAAAAAAGAAAGACATAATTCTACTTAACCCAAATTATTACACACTAGGAGAGTTAAAAAGATGTGGAAAACTAGGGTAAAAGGCTTGCTTTATGTCACATAGAAGTTTACTCTTATCTTTTTTTTTTCCCCAACCGAACAGTATTAAAGTATAATAATAATATCACCTTTTTACCATCCCTAACTTTTCGACATAAACATCATGAAAAAATATTTTATATCATATCGTCCTCCTTTTACTCTCCTTCTCGCTAGGCAAATAGGCTAGTTTAAAAATAGTTAAGAACCGTCTTTAGACGATAAATTTTCCACAATAATATTTGTTAACCTCCACTCAATTTTGAGTCGAAACGTACAATTGATTGAATAGGAAATCATAAGCCCACCAAACATTATTGTTTTATCTCTTTAAAAGAATGCAATGACAATAAAGGGGATAGGATTCATTTGTTTCCCTTAACAACAGAAGCTAGTAGAAAATATTTTGTACTTCATGAAGATAGGCACCATGTATTACATTTTCTAAAGGTGGGCCCCGTATTATAATTCTAAAGGTGGTCCCCACATACCAAAATGCATGTTGTAATTTCACTTAAGAATTTTAGTATCCATGAGATAGGGATCTTATATGATTCAAGATGCATGAAATTCTAGAGAAAAAGAATTTCTTCCATGAGTGAAAAAAAAAAAGGAACTGATGGATTTTCATTAGAATTCAACAATATTCCAAAACTCCACCATTCCAGTTTTATATATAGGAAATCGTGTGGCCCGCATGCCACGGGTCCCATCACAGATCAAGCAGGGTAGATGCCAACAGAGAATACAATCCCACTTAATGTAAGACTTAATCCGGTCCCACTAATAAGACTCCCAATAGGATTAGTGGATGTGGGTTTCTTGACGAAGAAGTCTCTAGTAAGTGTGACTCTTTGAGACTTGTCTATATAAGATTAGGGAGGCCTAGGGTTGGAATTATTCCATCTCATAGGAAAGACAAGAGGCGAAGAGATCTGCAGAGCTTCCCAATCGCCGGAACGCACATAGATCTCTAGCTGGGCGTCGGAGTCTCCGCATCTAAATCCATCAATTGGTATCAGAGCAAGGTGTCGTGCATTCTGATGGTTTAGATTACAAAGTTAAAGTTTATATAGGAGTAGATCTAAGGTTCCTATCAGACCCAGCATTCTTTGTTTCTTTGCAAATCTAAGTCGAGAGGAAAAAGACGAGAGTCACCTCGGGTTTCGCACTTCATCAAGGAAAGCGTGCAAGTATAGGACGGCATTAGGAAAATAGAAGCACTTATATATCTTGTCGTCATAAGGTTATCACTTTTCCTCATCGGGTTCGGTGCGTCATTGAAGAAACGAACTTAGAATGATCCATCGACCAGCATATTGTGTTGCCTCGGTTTTCGTGCATCATCTAGCAAAGAGAAGCCCAGAAATTTATTTTTTTTTTCCATTCGTCATTGTCTTGTCTCACCTCGGGTTTCGTGCCGCTCCATATGCTTTTTTTCTTTATAGGAAAGAGAAGAGAAGCACGTGCAGGTTGAGTCAGATCAAGACTAGACCTGAACTGACCCAGATTTAGTGCGGTCCATCCACCAACAAACAAAATCATTATGGCTGACGCAGGGAGGGTGATTTTTAACCTTCAAAACTTCGCACTGCGATATCTTGAGCATCCGAACTCCGATCGACGAAAGGTTAGGTTCGCGGAATCCTTGTGAGCAAATCTATGCAGTGGCAATAAAAGGAAGACGATCCGACGGTTCAGAAAAAAGAGTGATTTTTCTCCTTTAACGGTTAGTGGTATCTGAACATCTTTTTCAATTCAATAATTATGTCTTCCAAATCAGCGTTGCATGATCTTGCTAAGGCTGATATTTTTAACGCAAGAACTTAACCATATGGATTGCTGCACTTTGACGGATTAATATATGTGATTGAATTTGATCCGATATCCAAACCAGCTGATGATGCCCCTAAGGAAGATCATGATGTGTATGAACAATGGGTATTTGATAACAAATCAGTGATGCATCTTTTGGTCGGATTCATATCCAGCGATTTGGTAAAGCAGTTTGAGCACTTTAACACTACTAAAGAAATCTATGACTATGCTATGGACAAATATAATGAAACCTCCAAATCTCACTTGATGGAGGCATTCAACGCATATGTTAACTATAAGATGCCATAAAGATCATCTATAAAAGGGATCGCATTGATCAAATGACGGTCCAATATAGTAACCTCACAGCCTTGGGAAAGGAAATGGACGAAGATTTTCAAATCATGTACTTGCTAACTAGTCTTCCACCTTCGTGGGAGAATGTGTCTCAGACCCTTAGCCGCTAAAAGGGTGTAACCCTCAGTGGGGCTGAAGCTAGATTGCTTGCTAAAGGTCAAAGGCAGGCCGCCCGCGGTGTAACACCTACAAACTACTCCATGATTGCTAAAACTAAGAATAATAACGATGCGTTCACCGTCAATATGAAAAATAAAAGGAAATTCAAAAGCAATAAAAAATGGAAAGGGCCTAAGAATGGTGTTTGCTTTAACTGCGGGAAGCCTAGACACTTTAGTTCTCAATGCAGAAAGAAAACGGGTGAGAGTAGCGAACAAGGTAAAGTAACCAAAGAACATGGTGATTATGTTAAGATGGTCATAGAGTCCATGATGGTGGATACCAATGATAAGAATTGGTGGATTGATTTAGGAGCTACCAGGCACATATCAAGAACCAAGATTGGATTTGTCGAATTCAAAGAGATGAAACCGGGAGATCAGAGTATTTACATGGGAATGAAACATTCTGTGGTGTGTTGGGTGTAGGGAAAGTCAAAATTCCCTTACCAACTGGAAAATCCCTATATCTCTCCGTTGTTTTCTTTGCTCCAGCTATGAGGAGGAGCGTCATCTATGTGAGCCAATTGGCTATGAACGGATTCGAAATCATATTTAAAGATAAAGAGGTTACAATTGGCATGCGTGGTCAAGTTTTAGTCAATCATTTTCTTTTTGATAAATTGTATTTGCTGGACACTCTTAATGATAAAATAAAATCTATTTCTCATTATTCTGTGTGTGTGAATGTGTGTATGGATGGTTTGGCAATGTTATGGCATATGAGATTATGACACATTAACAAAAATGATATAAGTAGAATGGTTAGGGATCGACTCTTACCAAATTTAGGTAAAGTAGAGTACCCAATATGTGAACCATGTCTGAGTGGATAAATAGTCAAGAAACCATTTCCAAAAGGAACTAGAAATTCAGAAACATTGATCATAACTCATTCTAATATTTGTGGACCATTGAATGTCCAAAATAGAATGGGGGAGGACTATTTTATCACATTTATTGATGACTATAGCAGATATTGTTATATGTACCTGATTGGACACAAACATGAGGCCTTAAAAATATTTCAAATATACGCTGCTGAGGTCCAAAATAAAAAAGGCAAGAAAATAAAACGGATTAGATCCGATAGGGGGGTGGATATACCTCAAAACTGTTTAAAGGATACTGTGCACGTGAGGGAATCATTCGTGGATATTCGATTCCATATACCCCACAACAAAATGGTGTAGCTGAGAGGAGGAATAGAACCTTAATGGATATGGTAAGGTCAATGATCAGCCACGTGAGACTTTTGCTGTATTTGTGGGGAGAAGCATTAAACATGGCACAATATATCTTGAAATTAATGGATTCAGATGCGGAGACTCCGACACGCGGCTAGAGATCTATGTGCGTTTCGGCGATTGGGAAGCTCTGCAGATCTCTTCGCCTCTTGTCTTTCCTATGAGATGGTATAATTCCAACCATAGGGCTCCCTTATTTTATATAGACAAGTCCTAAAGAGTCACACTTACTAGAGACTTCTTCGCCGAGAAACCACATCCACTAATCCTATTGCGAGTCTTATTAGTGGGACCAGATCAAGTCTTACATGAAGTGGGATTGTTTTCTCTGTTGGAATCTACCCTGCTTGATCTGAAGTGGGACCCGTGGCATGCGGGCCACACGATTTCCTTCATTATAGACATCCACGGTAAATCTTGATAAATAAATGAAGCCTTAGTGCCACAAAGTCGGTTCATTAGTTAGGGTTGTTTTGTTTTATATTGTTGAATTCATTTGCAAGATGACATAATACATAGAAATTTATGGTCAAATGAGCTCTAATAATAGGTTACTAAAGAGATGAGGGTAAATAATGTAAAATGGAGATATAGATAAGACCTTTGACTTTTGATTTGGATTAGTGGGATATAAACGAGACAAAGTCAACCATCACCTAGTGAAGAGATGTTCACATAATGTAAAATAGAGCCCATTAGATGAGATGTGTGGCCTTGTTTGGGTATTTCTACTCTCATTCCAATAGAGTCATACAAATAGACTCTAAGAAAAAAAGAGGCTAATGCTTTTATTTTCATAAGTCCAAAAATGGGGCCTTTCATTTTAAGAGAAGCGAATAGAGGATAGAATTGTGTGCCAAACACTCTCATTTTTCAAACCGTACGTTATACATTTAAACAAATAGAGCTTGAATACTAGGGCCTCATGTAGCATCATTCTCTTGTTATTCCCAAATTTTTGCTCAAATCAGGTTGTGCTTAGATTGGGTCATGTTGAGACTATACTCTGCAGAACTTGTTCGGCAATATTATATTAAATTATTCTATTGAGAATATATTATACGGAACTTATTTGGTAACATTATAAAAGTTTTGTCCCAAAGAATAAAAGCAAGAGAATCATAAGATTTACAATGTGGGGCCTACCTTCTATTGTTTTAGCACTCTATTATTATCCTGCATGGGACCCACCCGTGAAAATTACAACGTGATACTTGCATTTAAAAATTAAAACATGTGGGCCATGTTCATAGGATTTGCAATGTGTGCACACCTTTATAGAAATTATAATGTGCGGCCGCCTTTTTGTGAAGTAAACATGGGACCCACCTTTAGAAATTACAATGCTCACCTTTAGAAATTAGAATATGGGGGTTACATTTATAGGATTTATAATGTGGGGTCCACCTTTTGTGATTGTGACCATATGACCCACATTTAGGAATAACAAATTGGAACCTCATTTTTTTGTGATTGTGAACACATGACCTACCTTTAAAAATTATAATGTGGTGACCACCTTTAGAAATTAGAACACGATGGCACATTCATAGGATTTATAATGTAGGCTCACATTTGAAAGAATTATAATGTGGGGCCATCTTTTTGTTGATTGTGAACACATAACCTACTTTAAAAATCACAATGTGGTGCCTGGCTTTAGACATTGGAACATGAGGTTACATTCATAGAATTCACAAGTGGCTCCACTTTTTGAGATTGTGACCATATGACCCACTTTTAAGAATTATAAAGTGGGGCCACCTTTTTCTGTGATTGTGGACATGGGGCTCACGTTTAGAAATTGCAATGTGATGCCCACCTTTAAAATTCGGAACATGGGGCCCACATCCATAGGATTTATAATGTGATCCCACTATCATATGAATTATAATATGGGCCCACCTTTAGAAATTACAACGTGTTGCCCACCTTTAGAAATCGGAAGATAGGCCCACTTCCATAGGATTTATAATGTTGTTCCACCATTATAGGAATTATAATATGGGCCCCATCTTTTGTGATTGAAGCAGGTGACTCACCTTAATTAATTACCAACTGGTGCAACTTTATTTGAGATTGTGAACATGTGGCCTACCTATAAGATAAAATAAGATAAGTGAGAGGATTTGAAAATTTTAAATGACATTCTTTAAAAGTCAAGAGATAAGCATGAAAGTATGTGCTAGCGGGTTATTTTTTTTAAAAAGCAACAAAATCTCGTTCCAACCTTTTGATGCCAACGGGTTAAGATTTTGAGATTCATTCTAGTGAGACCAAACTTCGGAACAATGATTTACACATACCAAACATGTTTTCCACAACCTAATCTCGTGGGAACGTGGGAACATCTGAATGGCACGATGCCAAATGCATCTTAGGATTGTCAATTCGGCACTTTGACGAGGGGGATGGGCTTGACTCAACCCTTAAAAGACCGCAAAAGAAAGGGCTTATCTCTTCTTTTTTTTTTTCTCTAAAACCCAAAGGTAGGGTAGAGCCCAATCTTGAAAAGCCTGCAACCTTGAGGGCCGAGCCCGGCCTGAGGGGGCCTGACCCAAGCCTTTGTATATAAATATATAAAATAAATAATATTTATAGTACAATATATATTTACACACACACACCCCAAAAGATTATAAAGAACCACTCTAATTAGCAATTAATGATAGAACCTTAATATTTTGTCAAAAAATATTAACCAAATCTTAGGCAAAATTTTATGGATATTCCCTTAGATTCTAATATTGACAACTTATGTTTGATTCTATATTTGCCCAACACCAACGTATTTTTCAACGAAAAGGGAATTCGAGTTGTCATTGATTAGATTGAATTTCACCATTATAATGTAAACTACCGACATTTGAGAATTTAGATGGATGGCCATCAACATCATCATTGGGTGGGGTTGAACTGTAGCCACTAGCCACTGATCGATGCCAATTTCTTTATATCCCCTCAATTTCATTATTATTATTTCATTCAAGTGGACCCCACATATGGAGTTACAGTTTATGACTTTGACGCATGCTCAAATGCTCAAATCATCCGTCATTCGTCTTAGGGAGTCAAAGACTAATTGTTTTGTTATAAAATTCAATGGTGATGTCGCAAAGAATTTCAAATTAGGGTTAATGCTAATTCAAAAGTGACCTAATGTCTATCTGAACCACACATACTAAATATTTTATTTAGAAAAGTTCTATTGCTTTTTTTTAATAAATAAATCTAATTGAGTCATATGGGACTTGTCAAATAGGTTTTCATGGTCCATATTATTGCTTTATAAGAAAAATTGTAGTATATGAACTAGTTAAAAGGACTACAACTAGTTGAACTTAAATTGCAACGATCTTACTAATGTCCTAATAACAAACTAAGTTGGGCACTACTTAAACTATGTAACAATGGCCAATCTGCTAATGTCTTTAATAGTGTCATCCATATCCTAATTTCATATCACAATACTATCAAATTAGCTTATTTCATTTACTTCTAAATAATATCTTTATATAAGGACAAAGTAACTTTTTTTTTTTAGCATTTTTTTAAGAAATAACAAAGAGATTGACTTTTGCATTGCACTTGTCCTTAGCTCAAACAAAATTATAATATAAAAAAGTTATTATATATAATAATATAAAAAACTACCATTTATTGGGCCTTGGCTCGCCCTAGTTCGGCCTTGGCCTTGAGGGTAGGGTAAGGGTTTCAATTTGTAGGCCCACCAAGGGTTCCGAGGGATTTGGCTCAGCCTACATATATGAGGGTAGGATAAGGGCTTACCTCGAGGGTTGACCCTTGACAACCCTATTGGAAATAGAAATGCTAGAAACGGCATAGAAATCTTTCAATTTCATATTGACTTATTTTATACTAAAAATGAGGTTATTTAATGTTTATTCTTAAATATTTTCCTTTTTCTTTCAAAGTTGGGCTTGGTGAGAAGTGATGCTTTGAACGGGAAGACTAATGGATTGATCCAAGGCATGTGTATGATACTAAGGTGCCAACTACCAAGTGCCACTCAACTATGGGGGTTTAAAAATAAATAAATAAATATTCACTTTTGCTTCATAGGAATCCAATTACATGAAAATGGGCCCCATAACAAGGTATAATGCAAAACAAAAAAAAAAAAACTTCCCCCCAAATACATGGGTCCCACTAACGTCGGAGCAACACTAGGGACTGATTTTTATTAAAATTAATGACAGGAATTTGTCTTGTTTGGTTTTTCTTGTTTTCTTTTTATGATATGACATCTTACCTCTTGCAATTTACAAATATCAAGTTTATTTTTAAATATTTTAAAATTTCAGTCACTTATGATGGGCTCTGTTTTTTTCTTGGGTTTTGCTGGCTTTGTCAAGATGGGTGGGAGCTCAATCTCTGAAACTGAATTGAACCTGTTGAATTTCTGCGGGAGAGTGCTCTTTCCGTCGACGTCGATGATTATATCTGTGTTTAATATCATATAATAGCCATTTGTAAGCATCTAACATTGCCACGGGTGTATAACATGCTGTGAGATTTCAAGTGCATTCTACTCATGGCTAGTTGAGGTTCAATTAGAAGAGGAAAAATAAATGAAAAATGATATCTTAAGCATAAACATTACCAAGATCAATGAACAAAAGGAACACACATCACTCAATTAGAAAACCTTACATGTGTTCAATTAAAAGGACTTGGATAACAACACAATCAGATTTTACTAAAACAAAACAGCACAATAAACAAGTCAAGGATAGAAATGAGTCGATAGATAGAAATTACAGAACATTATAACAGTATGAACATGAATAAAAGCAAGGGAATGTTGCCCCAGTGAAATCCATTAATGTCATTTGACATGTGGCATAGAGCAACAAAGCCCACAAGATCACACCATACTCACATCTTCACAAGCAAAAAAGCAGAACAAAAACTAAAGTAAATGGATCATTAAAAAATGGGACAAACAGTAAATTGAGAACAAGCAAGATGTCTTGTGCATTGAATTAAGTCATGGAACCAGGACATACAGACTTTGACTGTGACCATGTAAATATGAATTAGTCTATCAATTGCACATATCAAATTAGGTAATGCATAATATGCATTTGTCCCACCAATAGCCCAAACGGTCCACAAAAATGGACTGGCCCACTCACAGTTGAATGTGCAACCCACCATCCCACTGAATGAGTCGTTCATCAATTCCAGCAAACAACCCATTTGAGAAATTGGCAACTTTCAGTTCTTAATATCAATAACTGCAAAGAAGATAGATGGTACAGTTGAAGATCCTAAAAAAATAAGAAACAACAACAAAGAAGAATCAAGGGGGGTTCACTTTAATCAAAATCTTCAAAATCCTGGATTGTAATATGTTCAATAAACTCCCAACCACAATCAACTGACAAAAATGCTTATTCCATAGTGATACAAATAACTATTTTTTTATTTGTGTCTAACCCATCTTTCGTTATAAATTTGACAATGAGGAGAACTCCTTGGTCTAAGAAGATCTTTGAGCAAGTCACTGAAATGCCTGGTTCTAGAAACAGAATAGAAATCACAAAACAAAAACAGATCACATTCCCACACAAGAAAAAGAGGTAAGAAATATGAAAATGGGAAAAAAAGAAAAAAACAACGAAAACCCTAACCTGATTTGTAGTGAATGACTCCACAGGAGAGAGAGAGGGGGGAATGGTGGAGCAAGATGGTACAACTAGACGGTGGCAAGATGGTCGAGGGCGGCAGGTGCTGCAGTAGGGCTGGAGACAACCTTGGGTCTCTGTTCCTTATTGAGAGAGGAAAATGAGTGAGACTATAGTTGGAGCAATGCGGAGTCCAGCCACTTCTGGGTGTGTCGGAGCAGGTCTGATCACCTCCGTGCTGTAGTAGCTCTCATCGTCGATCTCGTCGTCGCCTCCCTGGTAGCAGCGGTAAGAAAAAAGGATGGATATGAGAGATGGCTCGGGTGACCTAGGCGTTTTGATTCAGCGCAGAAAATGGGGCTTATATACCCCTTCTTAAAAAGCAACGATTTATGGGGGGGGACTGTAGATTTCCTCTCAACTGTAGATTTTGGATTTTGAAAATCTGCTCAGCAAGGTTTCACCCAAACATGGGTTTTCCACGTTAGCACGGATTTCCGATGTAATTCCTCTTAGATGATTTTTGCCAAACGTGCCCTTAGAGAATTCCAATCTCTTTGCCTTTTAGTGGAATTTCTGTGCAAGGAAACATCCAAGAAATTCAAAAATTCCCCGAATTCCTTGAATTCCTTTGAAAGAAGCGGGCCCATTCAAACTTCCAAACTTGCCAAAGCTACAACGAAACAGTCAGCTTTTTTATATCTGTTCTACTTTATTCTTCGAAGCTCCGTATTTGCAAACA
This sequence comes from Umbellularia californica, assembly GCA_028538565.1. Lineage (NCBI taxonomy): Eukaryota > Viridiplantae > Streptophyta > Magnoliopsida > Laurales > Lauraceae > Umbellularia > Umbellularia californica. The sequence goes on from JAPQWN010000002.1 coordinate 29,103,364, forward strand.
GCTCCATCTTCTTCCATCTCTCAAACAAAGGTCTCTGAAATCTGATCTGCACTTTGATCATCAATGACGATTGGGTCGGGAGGATCGAGTGTCGTCGGTAACTCTCTCTCTTCACACCCCACCCCTCTTTCTTTCCATTTATTAACTTTCATGCCCATGTGATTTGGCGTTTGCCTGATCATATGAGCATATGGTCAGTCATTGATGATCGTTTCTCTTAGATTATCCGTGGATTTTAAGATTTACGCCATCTTTTACAATTTCGGCATATGGGGTGATGCAATTTCGGTTTCCTTCAATATCTTTATGTATATATATTTATGGATTTTGATGATAAAGCTCCTATTTTATTTTGTGGGTGTTTAGTATTTTTGCGGAATTCACCCCACCAGCCATGGATTGTGTTTCGGATGATCTGATGCTTGAATCTGTGGGGGTTTTCATTGACCAAAGATTGTGGGTTTGGAGAAATTGCAGGTTTTGTGGTGGGTTTTCTTCATTTTTGTTTTGGTTATTAGAAATATTGCGGATGCATGAGTCTTATTGAGAGATGGGTCCATTTCTATTTGTTTTTGTGTTATTGGTGAAACTAGAATGGGATCACTGCATTTCATTATTGAGTTTTGTCTAACGTAGTTTTGTCTAATTGATGGGTACAACTTGTTACTAACAATAAGATGGATTTTGTGTTGCTGACTAATAGCTTTTGGTATCCATTAGAGAATGAGAGGGAAACATTAGGTGTGGCAGGAGGGAAAAATTATTAAATGAAAAGGGTATTAATGACTTGTATTCTGGGTGGATCCTTCATTTAATTACCATCACAATGTTGCAGGAAAATGGATAGAATGTTCTTCTCAAGAAGTATTACTGAGCTGAATGTCTTACACACTAAAACAGTTAGAAGAAAATATTGAAATATCTCTAGAAGTCAAAAGTGATTAACTATGATGATTCCTTATTGACAAATATACTCTGCATATGATTAAAACTATGAATCTTGAAATCAATACTCTTCTGCAATGACAACATTGGCATTGTGGTACACAAAACTTGGCTGAAGAGCTGTACTTGAAACTTGACCATGTCGCAACTAATCAACCTGGGTCAAGAGTCGTCTACGTGTGAGAAGACTGCGAGTGGAGGAGACCTGAAATGTTTACAGGCCAACACGCGCAGTTGGTTTCTTATTGCTTTCTTTTTCCCTTTGGCATTAGCACATGGTATGAGATACGACTGCCCATGGTAAATGACATCAGTAAAAGAGGAGTATCAAGTTTCTTTTTAGTGCATCCATGGAAAATTTTTGTTTGTTTAGGTGCAAGTTATGTGTCTACTTCCATTCAAAACAAAAGGTTATTGTCTACCATTTCTTACACTTGTCAGGCTATGGCAAGTGGGATGGGCTGTGTTACTAATAGGTAGTTATAAAGAGTGAATTTTGATGGAACATGTTTCCATTTAAAATTTGAGTATTAGAATTATGATATTAACATTATGTAAATTGTGAGTGCAGTCACTAGTTGAATATTCAAAAGGGCCTTTTGTTAAGATTACATTTTATTGTAGGACGACATGCTTCCCTCTCTTGGCAAAATTTCCGTCATTTAGTATTTTAATATATATACATATAAATATAAATATATTTAGATATACAATACAGTAATAAATATAAGATAGAGAGCAAGAGAAACATATAAACCTCTTGAAAATTTCGGCGTGGTATGAGAGTAATACAACAACCATTCAAAAATAAAAAGTAATAACAGAAAATTTTATTTACATTTATACATTTCTCCTTAGGGACTGATTCTCATTGTTTTAGTTTTTACACAACAAATATACAGAAATAAATAGATACAGATTAATATAACTGTGGTAATCAATGCAGGAGAGAGAGAGAGAGAGAGAGAGAGAGAGAGAGAGAGAGAGAGAGAGAGAGGAAAATTTATAAACATCTTTTGAAACAGTATTTAAGAGTAACAAAAAAAGTATTTTATTTAGATTTCTACCCACATGAAGACAGGCATCACCTTCTAAGCAACTCTCTCATTGAGTTTATATATGAATTCTGTTGCACAGAAGCACAACTGGTTCTTTTGATATGTGTTCTTAATTTATACTTTCCTTGTTGATATTGCATCAATGACGGTGGGGAAGGTGTAAGGAAAAAAAAGTGATGTAAGTTTATGTGGGCGTTAAAAAATGTGACATGTTGAAGTTGAAGAAAGGCACATTTAGGTGAAAATTGGCTTTGCTGCAACCAGGTTGCGTTTGTAATTAGGAGTAGTATTGATGGTGTTGGCCAACCCTGACTAGTCTGTTGTGTCTTTAGGCTCGGCCCTTCATTGGTCAGACTTGTGGCTAGATACCTCTCTCCAATAGGTCAGTTGTAAGTAAAAGTTCAGGCATGATTACTAATCGGTCTAACTTGGGTCATGATCATTGATCCAGAAGAGCTGAATCTAGTTTGAAAATTGATTACTTGTCTTCTATTCATATCTTCCCATCTAATGGTCCAGATTGTGTATAACAAATTCATGTACAATTACTAATTTGTCTCCCTTGGTCATCTGTCATTGATCCTTGGGAGCTGAATCTAGCTTTAGAAAGAATTGATTACTTGTCTATTATATTTATATCTGTCTTCTCTATCCATAATTACACTAAAACAATTGGAAAAAAATTGAGAGCGTGAGAGTCTTCCTTGTGCAGAAACTGTATTTCTTCTTTCCGCATGACTTGCATGGCAGCCATAATAATTTTTACTTGCAAGAGATTTGCTATCACAATTATAACTAGCAAGAATGCTTTTCAAACTAAATACTATGCAACAACACTGAGATGAGTGATTAAAGGTGGATCAAATCACCAACATTCCATGTAAGTAGTGTGACATTCAAAAAGCTAGACTCTTCGTCTTCCATTTGTGCAACTGGGATCAAGATACAGGTGGTCTAAGGTGCGCCTCCATGAGCAGCTTTAAGATCAATTCCAACCATCTCTATGTAATGCTAGGATCCTCAATCATTGCGCCTCTTGAGAGGTTGTGGTGCATTATGATTTATGAATGCTCATAAGGGGTTGATTACTGGGACGATGAATAATTAAAATGGATGGGTGGACAGTTGGATGTCATGATGGAAGTTTTATCTGGTAGATCTTATCGGGTTGATCATTTGATGGCATTGTTTTAGTTGATTTTTTTATTTTCTTTTTTGTGTATACGTTATTTTTCATGGTATCTATTTTTTTTTTTTTGTTAGCCTTTCTTACGGATAGAACTTCTATTCTTTTTCCACTTCTTTTGAAGATAATTTATGAAAACTTCATATATCATATTTAAGATTATTTTTGTTGTATTTTTTTAATCTTAGTTAACTATTATCGTTGACTTTCATTTATTTGAACTTTACTTTTAGATATTAATAGAAATTTTATTTTCTAAAAAAAAAATGTTTTTTAATAATATAGTTCAATTCATATTGAAGAAATGGTTTTTTTTTTTGGAGCTGCTATTGGCACACAGAGTTTTCTCTCTTCCCACACATTTAAAAAAAAAAATACCCTTTGAAATTACCTTTTTACCCATCCTCTCCCTTTCTCTCTACCCACCTCCCCCTTCACCTCCGGCCGGCGGCAGATCGGACAGCCGGGCGGTCGTAATGATCGCCAAGCTGCTCGATTTGCCGTCGGCCAGGGAAAGGAAGGGAGTGGGAGAAATGGAGAGAAGGGAGAGAAAGAAGGAGAGGGAGAGAGATGAGGAGGGCGAGATAGGGAGAAGAGAAGGGGGAGAGAAAACAGTGGGGGAGGGAGAGACAGGGAGAAGAGAAGGGGGAGAGAAAATAGTGGGGGAGGGAGAGACAGGGAGAAGAGAAGGGGGAGAGAAAACAGTGGGGGAGGGAGAGAGTGGGAGAAATGAGAGAAAATGGTGGGGGAGGGGGAGGGCGGCTGGTGCTTGCCGGTCCAGGCCGGATCTGGAGGTGAAGGAGAAGGCCGGGGGAGAGAAAGGGAGGAGAGAGAGAAAATAGGGGGGAGGAGGGAGGGGAGGGGTCGGCCGTCGCCGTCGCCGTTGGTGAAGGGGGAAGGGGGGGGGAGAGAAAGGGAGGAGGAGAGAGAGAAACAGTGGGGAGGGAGGAAGAATGGGAGAGAAAACAGTGGGAGAAGGAAGAGAGGGAGAGAACAGTGGGGAGGGAGGGAGGGAGAAGGGGAGGAGAGGGAGAGAAACTTGCCGTCGGTGAAAGGGGAGGTGGTGGGGAGAGAAAGGGAGGAGAGAGAAACAGTGGGGAGGAAGAATGGGAGAGAAAACAATGGGAGGAGGGAGGAAGAGAGGGAGGGAGAGGGAGGGAGAGGGAGAGAAAACAGTGGGGAGGGAGGGAGGGAGAGAAAGTTGCCGTTGGTGAAGGGGGAGGTGGGGGGAGAGAAAGGGAGGAGAGAGAAACAGTGGGAAGGGAGAGGAGAGGGGGAGGAGGAGAGAGAGAAACAGTGGGGAGGGAGGGAGGAGAGGGGGAGGAGGAGAGAGAAACATTGGGGAGGGAGGGAGGGAGGAGAGGGGGAGGAGGAGAGAGAAACATTGGGGAGGGAGGGAGGGAGGAGAGGGGGAGGAGGAGAGAGAAAAACAATGGAGAGGGAGGAAGAGGGTGGGGAGGGAGGGAGGGAGAAGGGGAGGAGAGGGGACGGTGGCGGATTTGTCGCCGGCTGGAGGTGAATGGGGAGGGGGGAGAGAGAAATGGATGGGGGTGGGCAAAAAAGTAATTTTATAGGTTTTTTTTATTTAAAAAAAATGTGTCTTGGAAGGGAGAAAATCTGTGTGCCAATAGCAGCTCCCTTTTTTTTTTTTTTAAATTTTATTTTAGTTTTCTTCCCATCCTTTACCCTTTTTTATTTTGAGAATCCAATCCTTTTTTTTTTTTTTTTTTCTATCCTTTGATGTGCTACCCCACCGGTAATGAGGACTTCTTAAGGGAGCCCGAAAGTGACCTAACATAGGTCTGATCCTACATGTCCACACCTTAAGGGGGAAGTTTTTTTTTTTTTTTTTTACCAATGCACCAATGCAAGAAGCTTACTTGTATGGCCTTTTACCTTTACAATATTGACTGCAACCGTGTTTGGTTAAATATTGTATTTGGTTTGAAACAACCTTTATTTGTGTTTTCTTATCTCTTATGCTACAAGTCCAGTTATTTTCTTCTAATATATATTTTGTTTTCGTTTCTCCTTACAAATTGGATTGTTATTCTCTTAGAAACTTTACAAATGTTCAAATTTGAATTTTGTCCTTTCATGTTATTTAAGCCTTCTGCCTTATTTTACTTTTCATTTTATCAACATGATTGTTTTTACATTTTTTTTTCAAATCTCATTTTTAATTAACGTTTTATCTTTGTTTTACTACTACCTACTTTTACCTTTATCATTACACTTCACATTTCCCTTTTTATTACTTATATTTTTAATCTTTTTCTCTTTCTTGGTTTAAAAAACTATTATAAAAATCAATAATTAAGTTTAACTTTTTAATATTTATTGTAGTTGTTTCTTCTCTTACTCGAATTTTATATTATTTTCTAATTCTCTTTTAATTTTTTTTTAAATTCCTTTTTCATTGCCATATTTTTTAATGTTTTAATTGTCTTTTAGTTTTTTTATTATCCACTTAATTTATTAGCTTGTCGTTTTTCTCTCTAAAACTGTGAAAAATAAAATGTTTCATTTTATAATTTATTTGAATTTTTTTGTATCTACATATGTGGCCCCCTACATGACCTTGCCTACATGGATCTAACGGAGAACATGGCCCTAAACAGATTTGATTGGCGTCGTCAAATCCATATAGCCGACCCCACCTAGTGGGAAAAGGCTTGGTTTGGTTTGGTTTACATATGTGGCCCCCTCTTAAGAAATTTGCCTACTATTTCTTTATTTGAAGCCCATGCATTGCAACCTTTGTTTTTGGTTTTTTTTTTTTTTTTTGCCAAACTATTTGACTAAAACAATTTTAAATGATATTCAACCAATATAAGAAAATATACTATTTGCAATTAAGCATGGGACTTGGCCTTGGGCCCTGGGCTGGGCCCATTCTGACGGGCATGAGCACGACTAGCTTCAATAAGATACATGCTGCATGATTGAATTTGTATAACGTTAGACAATGACATTCTTGCACTGTCAGTCCAAAGAATAGCTTCTATCTAACCGTTGAACACAAGTGATTTCCGCCTTACATTCCTAATAATGAGTGGGGAGGTTAGGATCCAATGATACAAATTGGACTTCGATTGCAATTGCACGATCTGAAGAAGAGTATACATCCATGGATTTTGCAACCATGGAATCAACAGTCTTCTACTTGGAATTATGATCTGGTTATTCATCTTCTGCATCTTCACTCGCAAGTTCCCTCCCATCATCTTCTCCTTTGTCTTCAATCAAAGATTTAGAAGCGTCGATGGTTGTTGACCCCTTGTCCCTTCACCTTGAGTTTGTATCGATGGTTCCAAAGGGCATGGGGTCACCGTACCGTTCTTTTTACTACTAAGATGAGTTGTTAACCTTTCCAACCTTTTTGGCACGTGTGCTTGACTCTTGTTGAAAACAGGCCATTCAGTCACTCATCTCGTCTGCTTGAGCCACTTGAGTCACCCTTTCTTGGACATGGGGAATGGACGGATTTGTATCTGTACCAATCTCCCATCCATGTCTAGTTTTGGTCTCAAGTCTTTGGTTGCGCTCTAGTTTTGTGACCCTTCACGTGAGTTGATTCATGGTCTAGTCAATGTAATGTTGGTAGTTTTTCGTTATTCTTTCCAAAATTTGCATTAATAAGGCCTTGTTATTCTGCACTTGTCCCATATTATTTAACATATCGAGAATTTTTTTCGACAAAGAACACATTATCTCTTGCCGCTAATCCATTCCATTGGTTTAAGAGGTCTTCGGAGACGGGATTCAAGATAAATTTGGTAATTTTCGGATTAGGAATTATGGATTGAGTAAAGACTAAAGTGGGAATCTAATTAACTGAAGAACTTTTAATGGTTAAGTGTAGGTGTTTTCTTGGTAATGGGTTCGGGCCAATTTGGGACATAACATTTAATGATAAGATGGGTTATGGGTGATCTAAATTGGATAATTCTAGAGCTACTTTTTTTTATCCCCAAAACCCAATGAGCGGTTTCTTGACAATCGTAGGGGTTCCTTCATTGTTTTTGGGGCTTTTTTATAATAATGGAGATTGAGTTTGAGTTTTGAGGGTGAGATGTTTGGGAGTTAATAATATTGGTTGAATATGAGAATTTGGATCTTAAATTTCTGCCTTGGGAATAAAAAATTGCTTTGATATCATCATTTAAGTAACTTGAAGAGTTTTGATGGCAAAGCTAATGCCAACTTGACTCACAAGAAGCTTTATTCCCAACCCTTTCTTTTTTTCCCAATTCCTCGAGAGAATGAGAGCAAATGATTCTCAAGTAAGGGGAGAAAAGAGGCTTTCAGGGAGAAGAGGCTAGAAATAACAAAATTAAAGAAAGCAGCAAAAGTAACAATCTAGATACCTCAGAATGATCAAATCTGTTGGTATCAAATGGATGGAAGAGAACCTCGAACAGTTCTATAATCAAGAACCTTTAGCCAAATGGCAATTTTTTCCTTCACATATAGAGATAAATGGGGAAACCCTTGACAATTTTCAACAACTAGCAATTTTGCCTTCCACATGGGGGAGATAAAAATGGAAAAATCCTTAAGAATCTATATTAGTATAAGTTTTCTTGGAATGAATTACAAGGATGGCTGATTGGTCCTCTTTTATAACTTATGATCATACATACTGGAATCCTACTTAGCGACAACTAAAGTAACAAAAAAAATACTTATAATTACAATTTGCTAAACTTAATAAAATAAAATCCTAAGAGACAATTAAAAACTTAAGCTCTATATGTTGGGGCTTGGGGACCCAAGTCTTTGTCTTATTGGACCCTGCCCAGGTTGTTAGGTCTATTGGGCTTGGCTGCGCTCTGCCGGGCTTGGATGGCCTTGTGCACATCTAGCTATGTCTGGTTAGGCTTGTCATGAGTCTGAAGGGTCTGCCCACTAGAGCTGCCTTCTGAAGGCCCGTCGACCCTAATGGACCTAGGTTCATTAAAAGCACACTATGCCATAACTAGTAGAAAAATTCAAACCATTCATTACAAGAAAAGGACCAATCTTGGATGTTACCTGAATGTGCTGGTTATTAGTCCGTGTGAAAAATTCTTCCGCCATTGTCTAACCCCATTAAAAAAAAAAAATGCATTGGAGTAATTGTACCTTCTTTTTCAAATTTCAATGGATCATGATCATGATTCATCGTAGTGATTTCCATAGCCATATCCCATCTACGGGGTCATCTTAATGAGTTCCATCAAACAATAAAATAAGTTATGTCAATATCTTATATCTGTGTGCATGCGCACTTGTATGCGTGTCCGTGTGGCACTGCAAACTTGTTCGGTAACAATGAAGGAGGGAGCCAGTGCAAGAGAAAGACATAAAGATAGTACTCCATGCAGAACTTTAAGTCCCTTAAAAAGCACATCAAGATTCAAGATATGAGGTATCCTTTGTAATTACAACTTTTAGCATTAGTTGTGTCACCTCTAAACTAGTCAATTTACATTGAGTGGTCATCACTCATCAACACCACTGTCATCATAATTCCATCTATTTAGGGTTGCCATTTGAGTTTTGTTTTCCACTTCTTTGTGAACCTATGATCATTAAAATTCAACATTCCAACATAGCATTCCCCACTACTTCACTAGAGGTCTTCATTAGTCTCCCCCTTCTAGTTTCTTGATTTTGTAACCCTCTTACAAGAGCTGTTTTTGTCTTTCCACGAACATACCCAAACCATCTCAAATGACATTTCATTGTTTTCTGTTCTATCGAAGCTACCTATGGGCTTCATATTATGTACTACTTCATAATTCTATCATTATCATTCTACAAATCTATCTTAGCATGCACATCAGAGCCACATGTACTTCAGCTTCTCACTTCTTTGTTGCCCACTATTTAACTCCATACGACAAAGCAGCAGAGCAACCGAGGGCATCATTTCTTCTCCGATGGCTATCATGTAATATTAAAATGAACCTTGATGCACCAAGGGACCATTTGGTAGCCACCTGATTTAACCTGTTTGAGAACTCAGATTATGTTGAGGAGTGTTTTTTTTATAACAGTAACATTATTTTAATTAAATGAAGATGTAAATGTATTGTAGAAAAAACTATAATGCAAGGCAAGCATATTGTACTCACAAAATATGCGACCCCAATCATCATCATCAAAGTTGTGTCCCAACTCCCAACTATTTTGGGTCAACTACATCAATTCCGTTTTGCCATTCCAAATCTACAACCGCCTATATGAAATCAAAAGTAAAGCTCTCCCAAAACAACTAATGGTCCTCAAAATAGATTGAAAAGAGGCTAAACAAATAATTATCGGCTCCTTTTTATTAGCACCTGCTTTCCCAAGTCATCAATGATCAACTACTTCATTTGTCTCTATAAATGTGCAAAAATTCACATTGTCATCATTGAGCATAGTTCCCCCATTTCCTATAAGACGATGGCCATCCTCGATCACTTCCTCCCTTCTTTCCTACTTGTTTGCATTTTTATATCTCCCTTGATTGCTAGATTTGCTAATTGCCTTCGAAAATCTCCAACACTTCTCAATGCAAGAATCTCCAGTCACTGGATAAGAAGAGCTCGATTTCTCCCTTCTCTCTCTCTCTCTCTCTCTCTCTCTCTCCATACATTCACACATACACATCCCATAAAAAGAACATGAATCTTCCAAATTGTTCTTAAATATTCGACGAACGAAAGCCTGAAAGTTATTTTTGTTCTCCTTCTCATTGCCCAACGTACTCTTCTTACTTCAGTAAACTAGAAAATATATTTTGTTAAGCTTTCTTTACAATTGAATATGCTATCATTCCCCCTCCCATTTTTTCCATGTCAACTGTAAAATCATGTGTAGTCATCGTGCAATCTAAACCCACCACACCCTCCAGTCACCACCAAAACCATAGTGGTAGACCCAAGATTTTTTATTGATGGGGGCTAACGATGGTTAATTGAAAATCAATCATTATTTCACTGTACGTTCTTCACATTAGCAATGGCAAATGAGAAAATGTATTGCATTTACCGAAAACCTAATTACATCAAATAACATTCTCTCATCAAAAGTCGTACTTACAATTGCCCTCGACGGTTCTTCTTGTTTTGAAAGCGTTGCATGATTGTTTCATTGTCAATATGATTAAATTTTTTTTCAATATATATAAGTAAACAATCATTCATCCACTCATCTTTCATTCGATTGCGCAGGTGATTCTTCACGATTTCCATAGCGGAAAATACCCTCTCAATAGTAGCAGTGACAATTGGTAGTGTTAGCGCCAATTTCAAAAGCAGATAAACCAAAGGTTATTGAATGTCCTTTTTTGTTTCAACCATCTTTTGAGCAAGGCCGCCCATTCCTTTTTACTTCTAAGAACTTGCTATGGGTGTGCATATTATTAATGTAAGTCTCAAGTTGATTATCAAGCATCACCCGGTCTGAGTTTGAAAAGTCATCTGGATAAAATTGAGAAAACGCAGATTAATTTTTCCTTGTTGAAAGAAGAGAATGAATCTCTTAGATCTAGGCATGCCACATAAAGAAGCAACTCAGTTTTCACCTTATTAAAGCGGGAGTTGAGCTCTTGAAGTTACATGTCAATAGTTGTGTAGAATATTTCAACGTGGAAATAATGTAGGTTTCTCAATTCCTCTTTGCGTTGTGATCGCTTTCGCTCAACAAACAAATCATCCATATTTTTTTCCTATTTATTACAAAATGAGTTAACTTGAGAGAGGAGAGAATCCCGCCCATTGTCTCTCATCATTTGCAATTGTTGTTTCGCTATTTTTGCCATTTTCATGGCATTGGCAATATCTTGATCTTTTCGCTACAATGCCTTTGATAATTCGTTTGTGATTGCCTATATGTTTATCAAATGCATTTTAACTGCAATATAAAAAGATTCCAGTTGAAGCAATAAGTTACCCACAAAACCCCTGTGTTCACTCGTATGATCTTTTAAAATAATTTTAAGCACATCAACCACAGAAGAAAACATGAGAATCAAGTTAACCGATGTACCATAATGCGAGCCCCAACATGTATCCCCTGGCTGATTGAGGCTAGTCTCATGATTCAAACCCTGTCCACTTTAAAGTTCACTAGTATTGAGTGCATCAACTACTTCAGTAGCTTGTATATTTTGGGGTATGTTGTGGCGTTTGCAAGAGGATCCAACGACATTCAACATATTAGAAGTCGAGTTGAAGAATATACAGATTGGTTCGTGTTTTTTAGCAACAATGAGTGTCATTTGAAGTTGATGTGCGGAGCAATGAACATAAAAGCATTGGATTCTCATTCTGAATGAGTGTTTTGAGGCCATTAAGCCCACCTCTCATGTTACTAGCCCCATCATAACCTTGCTCTTGCAAACTTGTTATGCTCCATCCATTCTTAGAAAAATGGCCACCATAATGATTGAGCAATACTGCTTGTGACATGTTCTATGCTAAAAAACGCTCAATCACATATCCTCGCTTATCCACATAGCGTAAAACAATGGCCGTTTGCTCTTTCATAGAGATATCACAAGATTCATCCACTAAAAGGGCAAATGGTGCATCTCCAAGCTCATAAATGATAGCTTGGGCGGTTTCTATAGCAGCCGCATTCACAATGTCTTTCTGAATCTTAGGTGATGTCAATTTTAGATTTTCAGGGGCATTTTCCAATACAACTCTTTAATAGCTTCATTATGGTCGGCAAGTAATTTCAAACGCTCAAGAAAGTTTCCCATGTTATTTGTATCATCATGTTCACCATGACTACGAAAAGGCAACCCTTGACGTAAAAGAAGGCAAATGGAAGCAAGTGTTGCCTTCAAGCGGATTCGATACTCTTTTCGAGCTTGATTTGATTGCTTCTCAATAACATTCTCAATATGTTGCTTCTGATTTAATAAATTCCGACACTTCTCATATGCTTGATTGTGAGCATAAGTATCACTTCGTACTTGCTTTCCAACTGTTCTCCAAATCTTTCTTTTTTCTTCCAATTTTTAGATCTTTCAGTTACATAAGTATCACTTCGTACTTGCTCTTCAAAAGGGTAACAACATAGGCAACATAGAACATCTTTTTCTATGCTGTACTCCATCCAACTTTCATAACTCTTAAAGCAAGCAGCAGTAAACCGCCTCTTCTGTTGTCCAAACTGTGTATAAGGGAATTTATGACCATGAGGTTGACAAGGGCCCTTTTGCAGATACATTCTTAGGATTTCATCCTGGTCTTTAGGATGATAACTTGATATTGGACTCTGTAACTTGGGTCCTCGGGAAGATCTGCAATGTTCACAACTGCATGACTTTTCTTCGAGGTTGATAGTATTTGCTCACTATTATCACTCTCTAGCGGCTGAGGCGGTTGGTCAACAGTTGATTTTCTTTTATAATATTTTTCCACATCTGGTTCAAATGGATAAAGAGAATAACTAATCAAGACCTTACGTGAAATAACGTGCAAATAAGTCCTTGTGTTCCATTTCTAGATGATGAGATTTGTCAATCTCGTCGAGTGGAACCAAACACAGCCAATTTATCTCACTCAAAATGACCATAAACAGATCATCATATAAGAAAAGAAAGCATTGCTTTTATATCTAATCTAATAAAGAAACTCACATATGACATATTTAAGGAATTGCACCAACTTAACATAGCAATTAGCACACACCTCAACCAGATATTTAACTTGTTTTCCTCTGATCTAAACTAGAACAGGAATTTGAAGGGAATAGAAGCACACACCTTAACCAAATATAATTTGAGAAATAAAGCTCTCCAATGTTATCTTGCCAATGCCAAACAACAAAGAGAAGGAAATAACCCACCTGAGAAACACGTGATTGAGAGTCATTTAAAGCAGAGAAAACCCATAAAGAGACGTCAACATTGAGAAAACAAAAATGAAAGGATGCATTTTACAAAGAAAACCCACAAAATGTGTCAAAAGTTAATCTAAGCTAAATGGGCAGTATATGGAAACCATATCCCAACTAATGGATTTGTTTGCATTATTTTGATCAGTATGTCTATATGGACGAACTCATGGATAGAATTTGGGACAAACTGTCCACGTGGCGCAACGTGATTGGGACAATGCATTTCAACTTTTGAGAGAGCCCAATCACGTTGCGCCACGTGGACAGTTTGTCCCAAATTCTGTCCATAGAGTTTGTCCAAATAGATTTTTTGTATTTTGATTAGTTGGATATGATTATCACATGGTAGATTTTGAGTAATTTGTGAAAAATATTTATAAAAAAGATACAACCTTTCAAATTGTGGGTCACAATTTTATGATTCAAATCATCTAACACTCTCATACTAATGATAATCATCAATACGCCCAATTTCATATCTTTTAAGATTTAATGGATTTTGAGTATTTTGCGAAATACATCCAAATAATCTAAATTCAAGAATTCAGTAAACAACTCCTATGGTATCTAATTGATTTGGAAATCAAGGTCCGCTAATTGGTGCGGTAGATTACATCTTGGAGATGTATTTTTAATCTTTGTCATGAACAAAAATTAATGGAGAATCTTAATTCCATGATTGCAAGATTGAGTTCTTAGTGTTCATATCTTGACTGTACAGTTCCTCGGAATTTTAGATTGCTGGAAGAGCTTGAGCGCGGAGAGAAAGGCATAGGAGATGGTACCGTTAGCTATGGAATGGATGATGGAGATGACATTTACATGCGTTCATGGACCGGTACCATAATTGGTCCTCACAATGTATGTCTTCATTCCTTTGCATTCATTGCATTCTTTGAATTGTTTCTAATTTGATCTGTTTAAATTTAAATTGTTAGCACTTAGAAGATATGTTTGCTACCACTAAAAGAAACTCCATGTATGAAGTGTTGGGCACATGTCCATTTTATTCTGGCAGAGACCCTAAAGTGCACTTATTATATTGCTGTTGAAGTGCCCCGTGATTAGTTTTTTTTTTTTCCCATAGGGACTTTGTTTACTTATGTAATCTGGGCCCTAATATTTGCATGTCCTAGGACTGGATGCGTTATGTTAGATATGGTGTCTCTTTAATACATGACATACGGTCATGTCTGAAGTCAGCTAAATAATGATATGGAAAACATGTTAAAATGTTAACACGTATTTATTTCAAGTTTTTTTGTTTTATTTTATTTTTTTATTAGTAATTGTGTTCTGCATATGTGACCAGCATGATGGCAGAGCCAACAAATTAGGGTGTTGCTTGCTTTTAGATGTAGCTGAGCCTGAAAATAATCAATCTTAACCAGCCTACCCCTTGCTTCCCCTCTCCCAATAAACAAAGGAACACAGTGTTGGTTGCCTTTTTTAATTTTCCTGAAAAAGGTCTTACAGTTTAAGTGTTAAGATTGTCCAATCAACTTGAGCTTTTGGAATGTGGTTCAGCTATAGCTGATGCAGGCCAAACCATGGGTTGGCCAACCCATTGGGTCCAGTCCATAGGCCCAACGGGACATCCATTTAATTAGAAATATTATTTAGAGAGTTGATTTATTTAGAAGTAATTAAAATTAGGAATGTTATTTAATTTGATATTAGGCAAGTTTAGTGATTTAGTTTTCTTTATTGTTTAGGAAAGTCTTGGTGTCCAAGTTACAAAAGGTTGATCCTACTCCTATATAAAGATTATCACCATTGTAATTCATGCTATTATCAATTAATCAACGAATTCTGAGTTTCTCTTTAGTTATGGGGTGTTTCATCTTTCATGATTTTGAGTGTGCCCTAGTGCTAGAATTCTTCATTGTATTTGATCAATCCTATTGGAGGTTGATCTATTTTCAGTCAAGGATATGGGGCTGCTCCAATAGCATGTCCCACAAGATGAGCAGGTTGGATCCATGTTTAAGCACAGAATGGCGGATACCTTGAGCAATAGAATTGTAAAATGTGATCCTTCTCTAGCCACACTTATTTTTAAAGGTTCTCTAGCCATCCATGCGACCAACATAAGCAAGATCCTTACAACGCGATTGTCAATGTTCATGATTATTAATTGTTAACGTCTAATTTGAAAAGGAGATATTGCGTCGGATATTTTGTATCTTGCCTTTCCTTTTACTTTCTGATTCATGTCTCACTGGCTTCATTATTCAATCACAGTCTGTGCATGAAGGCCGCATTTATCAGTTGAAGCTCTTCTGTGACAAAGATTATCCGGAGAAGCCTCCAAGTGTTCGTTTCCATTCCCGGATCAATATGACCTGTGTGAACCACGATACAGGAGTGGTAACATCTTATTCCTATATTTTGATGACCAAGGGTGTATGCATGTACTTTATTTGCATTTAAATCCTAAAGAATAATTGCAAAAATGAATTCACAAATTATTTGCTATTTATTCAGAGTCAACGAATTGTTCCTGAATTATTTTGTTATTAAGGCTGCATTTAGGTACTCGTCATTTTGGAGCAGAGAAATTTTCCATGTTTTAGGATTTTTGTTGAATATCAAAAGATTCTCTACATTTCTATACCAGAGCCAAACATGTCACAGATCTTGACTGCAGCTGCTTTTTGGTGCACTGGAGTCATGCCTTGACCATTCATGGTTAGATCTCACTCTCACATGGATCAGCCAGTGAGGAAAATTCTTAGGTCAAATGATCGTAATTGTCTGATCAGTGACCTGCAAATGGATTTTAAGAAACAATGTTATGCAACCACAGAAGGACAAAAAGTTCATCGTAGGATGTCCAAACCCACACGTACTGTTGTCAGTGTTTTATCTGTTGTGGGATCTGGCTGATGCACAATCTAGAGTCTCTGGATCAGACAGGCCACAGAGTCTTTTGTCTAGTTTGAGTAGGACCTCGCAGGTAACAACTTTGCCAGAAAATTGAGTGACGATCATTGTGATCGACCCCTCCTCTTATAGCCTTTGTGTTTCCTCATTACAGAAAGTTTACAATTGTAAAATCCCATGAAATCTGGGATTCACCTAATCTACAAGATTACAATGAATCATGGGGTCTGATGTGAGTCCCACAAATTACATATGTTGATACCCCCCCTCAAATTGATGAAGGTGAATCAACCGTCATCAATTTGCCCACAAAGAACTGATGCTTGACACGCGGAACAGCTTTAATGAGGATGTCTGCAACTTGAAGATCTGTAGTGACATGAGGAAGAGTAATGAGCTTGTCATCATAGGCTTCACGAATGTAACGACAATCAATTTCAATGTGCTTTGTTCTTTCGTGAAACACGGGATTTGCAGCGATTTGAATGGCGCTTGTATTATCATCATGCAGAGGAGTAGTAGTGTGTTGCGGAAAGCCAAGTTCCTCCAATAAGCATCGTAGCCAAACCACCTTTGAACAAGCAGAGGACATAGAGTGGTATTCAACTTCCGTAGAGGATTTTGAAACTATATCCTGCTTTTTGCACTTAATGAGATGAGAGCATTTCCAAGATATGCACACCATCCTATTGTAGAACAACGAGTTTCGGGACATCCAGCCCAATCCGCATCACAGTAGGCAGTCAATATTAAATTTGAATTAGCTGGATAGAAAATGCCGTGCTCTGGTGTCCCAAGAAGATAACGAAGGATACGTTTGATAGCTGACATGTGAATATGAGTGGGCTGATTCATGAACTGACTAACAAGATTGATTGCATGAGAAATATCAGGGCGAGTAATTGTTAGATAGATAAGACTACCAACAAGCTTCCGGTAGATTTTAGGATCTTCAAGAAGAGTGCCATCATCTTTCCTATACTTCACATTTATTTCTAATGGAGTATCAACTGGAGTGGAATTTTGCAGCCGAGCTTTAGCAATGAGATCTTTGGTATACTTATGTTGATTAATAAATAGCCCACCTTTGATAATATGCACTTCTAGGCCCAGGAAATATGTGAGAGGACCTAAATCTTTCATATGAAAGGAAGCATGAAGAACATTTTGCAGTTGAAGGATACCACCAGGATCTGTCCCAAAGATGATGTCATCGACATACACAAGTAGTAAGGTTAGGCCAAGTGACGTCCGTCGAAGGAAAAGAGAAGGATCATACTTGCTTTGCTGGAAACCGGCATCAAGAAGAGTGTGCCGGAATTTTTGAAACTAGGCTCTTGGAGCTTGCTTCAATCCATAAATGGATCGGTGTAAATGGCAGACACTATTTTTTGGGAAATCAGTGATGCCAGGAGGTCTCATGTACACTTCTTCGATCACCATGGAGAAATGCATTCTTGACGTCCATTTGAAACAAAGGCCATGATTGGGATGCAGCAAGAGCTAATAGAATTCAAACGGTTGTCATTTTAGCAACAAGAGCAAAAGTTTCATCATAGTCGACCCCATATTCTTGACGATTACCTAGTGCAACTAGACGAGCCTTATATCTATCCATAGACCCTTTTGATTTTAATTTAACAGAGTAGACCCATTTGCAACCGATGGGCTTAACATTAGAAGGGCATGGAACGATGTCCCATGTATGATTCTGCTGGATAGCTGTGAGTTCTTCCATCATAGTCTGCTGCCAACAAGGATGCTTTACAGCCTGCTAATAAGTGTCAGGGATAGAGACAGTTGATAAAGTGGCATACAATGATAAATGATCCAGGGGACGAGTGGGACGAGTGGACCTTCGAAGTACGGGGGGGTCAGGAACGAGTGCCGGATTAGGTTCAGGGAGAGGCTGCCTAGCTGCAGTAGAATCTTGTGCTTGATGTCTCACATACACCAGTCCGTGTTTAAACCGTGTCGGAGTGGGATTAGAGAAAATTGGTTAAAAAGAAATGTTTTTAGTGGAATTTGTATCTACATAAGTTTGAAAGAAATATTGATTTAAAAAAAAAAAAATTACATTGCGAGAGGTGCGAATGCGACAGACATTTGGATCATAACAAAGATAACCCTTTTGATGTGGAGCATACCCCAGGAATGCACATTTTACTGATTGAGCGAAGAGTTTATCTCGCTCATGAAGGGCAAATGAACAAAACACACAACCAAAAGTGCGAAGGTGGCCATAGGATGGTTGGGTAGCAAAAAGGTGGAAGTATGGGGATTGATTTTGAAGTTGAGGTGATGGAAGGCGAAAAATGAGATGCACAACGGAAGAAAGTGCCTCAACCCAGAAGGTAGATGGCACCAAAGAATCAAGAAGTAATGTCCTAACAACATCAAGGAGATGTCGATTTTTACGCTATGCTATCCCATTTTGCTGTGGGGTGTAAGGACATGTGCGTTGGGAAATAATGCCTTTGGATTGAAGAAATTCTTGAAAATGAGAAGAGACGTCCCCTCCGAATCTGAATGTAAGATTTTTATAGTTTTTGAGAATTGGTTTTCAATGAGGGCAAGAAATTTTTAAAAGACATTTAGGACCTCAGATTTTGGATGCAAAAAATATATCCATGTGAACCAACTGTAATCATCAATGAATGTTACAAAATACTTATGATGAGTGTGTGCAATAGTTGGTGCAATACCCCATACATCTGAGTGAATTAAATGAAAACAATTTGTATTAATTTCCATATGAGTGGGAAAAGGAAGTGTTTTACTTTTGCCAAGTTTACAAGTAGAGCAATCAAAAAAGACTTCTTTAGGAGAATACAAGGCTTTATTCATAAGCATACCATTGTTCAACATAAACTAATTTATGTGCGTTTGAATGTCCCAGACACTTATGCCAAAGTTGACAATCATTATTCAAAGAAGAACTAAATAAAGAAAAGAAAGGAACATCCCTAACTGGTGCAATGATTTGAAGAGGAAACATTCTTCCACATATAGGACCCTTCCTTATCACCTTCCCCGATTCTTGATCCTATACAAGACAACCGGAGGAGGAAACTGAGACTGTATTTATTTTCAATGAGCTGACCAATAGAGATAAGATTTGAAGATAAATCTGGTGAGCAGAAAACATTATTCAAAGGTGAAGAATGATCAATATGTCCAATCGCAGTAAGGGGAAGTTTGTCACCATTAGCAATTTGAATGTGCATGTTGTAATCATATTTTTGAACATCTTTCAGATTATCAGTGGAATAGGTCCTGTGTTTTGATACACCAGAATCCATATACCAAACAGAATTTTTAGATGACTTACCAGACATACCAAGTGCACAAAAAGCAGATTGGATCATTTGTTGTACCATTTCAGGAGTTAATGTAGATCCAGTCTGAGATGGCACACTTGAGGCATAGTGATGCAGCGGAAGCGTCTACGAGAAAGATTCACACGGAAGATTGGAAAGCAACCTTCTATTAGCCTGTTGATTCGATTAGGAATACCAGGTAATAGGCATCAAAGTTCATTGATTCAATAGAATATCGAAAATTGGAAGAAACAAAGGGAAAAATTCCCTGCAATTTTCATTCAAGATCTGTTCTGACGGCCATCTGGCTTACAAGGGGTATAAATATAACCCTAAAACGAAAAAAAGTAACAAATAACACGAAAATGCTTAAGATATTCAATTTTTCTAAAAAAGGAAAAAAATTGAGACGATGACACCACTGGAAAGTATTAATCACAACTAATTCAATGCAAAAAAGGCAACTTATTTTGACTTTCCTACTAAAAGTTATTACCGAAACAATTCTTACCAAAAATAGAAACAATGCACTTTTTTGGGCCTAAACAATGGAATTTGCCCGAAAAAGGCCGCACGTCAGCGGTGAAGCCGGTGAGTTGTGTTCATTGGCTCGTTTCCACCCAAGATACCATGTAATTTCACCAAAAACAGACACTTTGAAAAGTAGCCCCAAAACCGCAAATTTAGCTTATTTGAACTTACGTCGGTCCCACCTTTCCATGAAATCAAAACCTTTCTGCACTGCATCATTCTCCCTAGGGTGGAGAAAATTCGCCCTCGAATTGCCGGTAGCATTGTCTTCCGAAGAATCTCCAAAATAAGGAATCAAATGCTTCACGTTGAACACATCAGCAGTCCGAATATGATTAGGCAAGTTCAAACGATATGCATTGGGATTAATCTTCTCAATGATCTCAACAAGCCCAATTTTCTTAGCAGAAAGTTTGCTGTAGTCACCCACAAAAAATCGATCCTTTGTTAGGACCGCCCAAACAAAGTCACCCACCTCAAACTCCACATGGCGACGTTTCTTATCAGCAAGCATCTTATATGTAGCGGCTGCCTGAACTAAATTATCATGAACCTTCTTATGAATTCCCTGTAAATCATTAACAAATTCCGCAGCCTTGCCATGAACTCTAATCTTGCTAGGCAATGGAATCAAATCAAGAGGACCACGAGGAATCATGGAGTAGACTACCTGGAAAGGACTGAATCCGGAACTCCAGTTAACTGCATGATTATGAGCAAATTCTGCTTGACAAAGCTTTTGATCCCAAGATCTAACATGGCCACCTGTCAAGCACCGCAACAAATCACCAAGAGAACGATTCACTACCTCTGTTTGCCTGTCAGTTTGAGGATGATAGAGTTTGGTGTTAACCATCTTCCAAAGACTTCGCCAGAAATGGCTAAGGAAGCACGTGTCTCTATTAGAAACAATAGAAGAAGGCAAACCATGGATACGATAAATTTCTCGAAAGAACAGCTGAGCAACGTGTACTGCGTTAGTGGTCTTCTTGCAAGGAATAAAGTGCACCATCTTTGAAAACCGATCAACCACCACATAAATAGAATCATTTCCTAGCTGCGTTCTTGGCAAACCCAATACAAAATCCATACTCACATCAGTCCAAGGTTGGGTAGGAATAGGCAAAGGCATATACAACCCTGCATTAGTGGCTTTTCCTTTGGACACTTGACAAGTTCTACACCGCTCCACAAAACGCTCCACCTCTTTGCGAATAGTAGGCCAAAAGTAAGACTCTCGTACTAGTTGCAAAGTGCGATCCCGACCCACATGACCTTCACCATGAAGCTCCTTAATAATCTGTAGGCGCTAACTGCAATAGAGAACACATAATTGATTTCCCTTAAAAAGAAACCCATCATGCAAAAGAAAATCTGTCTGCTCGCCTGCCCGTACAACAGCTATAATAACAGAGAAGTAGGGGTCTGTGTCTAATAAATCATAAAAAGAATCAAACCCAGGTACCTCTACTCTCATAATGGTCAGAAAACTGCTTTGTCGGCTAAGAGCATCTGCAACTCGATTGGAAATTCTTGCCTTGTGCTTTAAAATGAACGTAAACTGTTGTAAATAAGCGGACCAAGAAGCATGTCAGGCTGAAACTTTATCCTGACTATGGTGATGCTTTAAAGCATCATGGTCTGTATAGAGGATGAACTCCCGATGGAAGAGATAGTGTCGCCAATGCCGAACTGCCTGGACCACCGCATAAAATTCAACATCATAGGTACTGTATCGCACTCGAGAACCCGAAAGCTTCTCACTAAAATAGGTCACTGGTCTACCATGCTGACTCAAGACTGCTCCAATGCCAACTTTTGAAGCATCACAATGCAACTTAGAAGGTTGGAAAAAATCAGGCGACACCAAAATAGGTGCAGTAGTTAGGTGCGTTTTGATAAGCTGAAATGCCTCTTCTGCTGCTGCTGTCCAGTGAAATCTACCCCCCTTCATACAATCAGTCACAGGTGCCATAATACTACTGAAGTGTGGTATGAAACGCCGATAAAAGCCTGCAAGCCCATGAGAACTTCGAACCTCAGTAATGCCGCGTGGTCGGGGCCAGTGTGTTATGGCCTCAATTTTGGACTCATCCACTTACAACCCATCACCATAAATCACGTAACCAAGAAATAATACCTTGGATGTCAGGAAAACACACTTCTTCAATGCTGCATAAAACTTGTCCCTGGGAAGTATGCTTAACACCTCGCAAATATGCTGTATATGCAACTCAATATTGGCACTGTAGATTAGAATATCATCAAAGTATACTACTACGAACTTACCAATAAAAGGGCGCAAAGCTTGATTCATCACATGCATAAATGTACTTGGTGCATTAGACAAGCCGAATGGCATGACCATCCACTCATAAAGGCCTTCTCGTGTCTTAAATGCTGTCTTCCACTTGTCCCCCGGCTGTACCCAAATATGGTGGTAGCCACTCTTCAAGTCCAGCTTTGTGAACATTGTAGCACCACTAAGCTGGTCTAGCAAGTCATCCAAACGGGGAATAGGAAATCTGTAATGGACTGTGATCTTATTAATTGCTCGACTATCCGCACACATATGCCAAGACCCATCTTTCTTGGGCGTCGATAGTGCAGGTACTGCACACGGACTAAGGCTCTCCCGTATATGCCCTTTATTAAGCAGCTCCTCCACCTGTCGCCGTAACTCTTCATGCTCACTGGGACTCATCCTATAGTTAGGCCTATTTGGAAGCACCGCTCCTGGTTCCAAATCAATTTGGTGCTGGATGTCACGGAAGGGTGGCAACCCATCTGGTAAATCATCTAGGAACACATCACAAAACTCCTCAACCAGGGATACCCGCTGCTTCAGGAACTGCATCCTCTTCTCTAGCGTCCTTACCAATCAGCACATATACAGTACCAGTATCTTGCATCTCCTCTTCAAATCTCGCCAGTGATAAGAGATTGATACTGTTTCTTGTAGGCTTGGATGTGTGCGGTTCCTTACTGGGTAGTAGCACAATCTTGGTGTTGTTGAAATAAAAACTGTAACTATTGGTGAACCCATCATGAGTCACCCTACGATCATACTGCTATGGTCTTCCCAAAAGTAAATGGCAAGCATCCATTGCCACCACATCACACAACACTTGATCCTTATATCTAGAACCAATAGAAAATGAAATCAAAGCTCGCTGTGAAATTGTTACCTCCACCTTTTTTCAACCACGCAAGCTTATATGGTTTGGGATGTGCCTCAGTCTTCACCCCCAATTTCTATACTGCCTCTACCGACACAATATTCTCACAACTGCCAGCATCTATGATGAAGCGACAAACCTTTCCCAGGATAGTGAATGTGGACTGTAAAATATTATTTCGGAGCCATTCATCTCCACTGGTTCGGGGTGTTAGACACATTCGTCGCACAACAAACAAAGGACCTATGTCACCCTTTAAAATCTCCTCATCCGGAGTATCATAAAAAACTGGCTCTTCACCCACGTAAGCAACATCCTCTTCGCAATCATCAATGTCTGCGAATAGTGCCTTCTTGCATTCAGACTGTCTGTGGCCAGCCTCACCGCACCCAAAGCACTTAATTCCACTATTAACGGTTCTGTTCATCTGTGTTGGGTTGGAGGGAGCCCACTGCCCAGGATTATTGCTGTTGGAAGAACGATTGACTCCTCTTGAACTGCTGCCATCGGGATTGCTTGCTACACTACTATTAGGTCTTCGTGTCAACTGCTTCTCCACCTGTAGTGCTTTTTGGTGAGCCGTTGAAACTGAAACTGGATCAAGCAGATTCATAGTATCCTGAATTTGCACTCGTAACCCACCAATATATCACGCCACCAACTGATCCTCCAACTCTTGAACCTCATTCTGCGCAAGGAGTTGATAGAATTCTATCGTATAATCCTCCACAGTTCGTGTTCCTGGCCTTAAATTTTGCAAACGTTGATACAGAGTACGTTGATAATTATAAGGCAAAAATGTTGAGTGTAAATGTTTCTTCATCTTCTCCTAAGTAGCAATTTTTTACTTCCCTAATTTGGTCCTGGAAAGCTTAAATTGCTGCCACCATGCCGCTTCCCTTCCTCGAAGCCTTGTTGCCACCAGTGGAACCTTTATATTGTCAGGAACTCTTTTAAAATTCAGGACCTCCTCAGTGGTACAGATCCAGTCAAGAAATTCCTCTGGTTGAAGGCTACCATGAAACTCAGGAACTTTTGTATGCATCCCCGCCTCCCACCGTCTCCTATCTTCATTAGGAGGAACAAGATTTCTGCGCGTTGCCTAGGCACCTCCTATGAATCATTGCTTTCCTCAAAATCATCACCAACATCATGGGGAATATGATTTGGATGATTCTGATTGGCCATAAATGCCTGAAACTGCTGTGTTAACATTTCCATCTGTTGCTCCAACCGCGTCATGCGATCACGTTCATAGACCTCTTCTAATGGAATCTCGTTGGCGTGGCGTCTCCTTGGAGGCGTCTCCTCACGAACGAACGCGGCTCTGATACCAACTGATGTAGCGAAAGCATCTACGAGAAAGATTCACACGGAAGATTGGAAAGCAACCTTCTATTAGCCTGTTGATTCGATTAGGAATACCAGGTAATAGGCATCAAAGTTCGTTGATTCAATAGAATACCGAAAATTAAAAGAAACAAAGGGAAAACTTCCCTGCAATTTTCATTCAAGATCTGTTCTGACGGCCATCAAGCTTACAAGGGGTATAAATATAACCCTAAAATGAAAAGAAGTAACAAATAACATGAAAATGCTTAAGATATTCAATTTTTCCAAAAAAGGAAAAAATTGAGATAATGACACCACTGGAAAGTATTAATCACAACTAATTCAACGCAAAAAACGGCAACTTATTCTGACCTTCCTACTAAAAGTTATTATCGAAACAATTATTACCAAAAATAAAAAAAAACGCACTTTTTTGGGCCTAAACAATGGAATTTGCCCGAAAAAGGCCGCACGTCAGCGGCAAAGCCACTGAGTTGCGTTCATTGGCTCATTTCCACCCAAAATACCATGTAATTTCACCAAAAACAAACACTTCGACAAGTAGCCCCAAAACTGCAACTTTACCTTATTTGACCTTACGTCGGTCCCACTCCCACCTTTCCATGAAATCAAAACCTTTCTGCACTGCATCACATAGGCTGTACTAGAAGAACCCCCAACTTCAGCAGTATAAGCTCTGTTTTTTCTATTATCTGGTCGCTTCTGGCATTTTGATGTCACATGCCCTTCTTCTTGCATTGAGTAGCTATGTGCTCATATTCTTTACAGCCGTAGCACTGAACTCTACTCATATCACGAGGCTTTGTTTGAGTAGCAAATGCAACCTTATGTGTATTAAAAGAAGTTCCCTTTTGTTCCAAGATTGCTTGAGTTAATAAACGTTGTTCTTCTCGACGCAGTTGTCATTAAGAGAGAAATGAAACACAGAACATAAAGAGAGAGATGCTGAATGTCGTCTCCCTTTAGGGTCGACTGGGTCTCCTTTATATAGAGGTTGAATGCCCTAATTACAACACTAATTACAGTATCGAATCATGCCTTATTAAAGCAATACAATCTTAGATCCAAAATTGTAGCTAACGAATGAGGTATGTACACATGTGCTTTGACTAATGGTAAAATACATTGAATGAACCTAAATGGGAATCCATTAATTAGTCCTAAATGGGCCTTCACGATTGGGCCTGGATTGACACCCCCCCTCAAATTGATGTTGGGGAATCATATAGTAGCAATTTGGAAATCAGAAACTGATGTCGAGGCCGAGGAAGTCCTTTGGTGAAGATATCAGCAAACTGAAGCTTGGTAGGGACATGAGGTAAAGCAATGATATCACGCTTATATTCATCCCGAATAAAGTGGCAGTCCACTTCAATATGTTTGGTGCGTTTATGGAATATAGGATTTTCAGTGATTCTGATAGCCCCAGTATTATCTGCATGCAATGTTGTAGGAGATGATTGAGCAAATCCAAGGTCCGATAGAAGTCCTCGTAGCCATAAGATTTCATAACAGGCAGAAGACATAGCCCTATATTTAGCCTCTGTGGAAGATCTTGGAACATGCTCTTGTTTCTTGCATTTTCAAGAAATGAGAGAGTTTCCAAGGTACGTGCACTAACCAGTAGTAGACCGACGTGTATCCTGACAGCCCTCCCAGTTAGCATCTGCATAAGTGGTCAGACGAAGATAATTATCCTTGGGATAATATAAACCACGAGTGACAGTTCCTAATAGATACCAGATAATGCGCTTGACAGCGGTTAGATGAAGGTGTCTAGGAGATGTCATGAATTGGCTCACAAGATTGACAACATAGGATTTGTCCGGTCAAGTGATGGTGAGATAGACAAGACTTCCCACTGGGTGCCTGTAGGTATGCGGATAAGGAAAAACATCATCTTTACTCAACTTTAGATTGACCTTTACAGGTGTATCAACGGGCGGATATTCATGGAGATCAACAAGCTCGATAAGATTTAATGTGTATTTGTGTTGATTAAGAAACAGGCCTTTGGGAGATTGATGCACTTCTAAGCCTAAAAAATAATGCAAGGGGATTTGCCTTTGGGAGATTGATGCACTTCTAAGCCCAAAAAATAATGCAAGGGGCCCAAATCCTTCATATGGAAAGAATCCCTGAGAGAAGCTTGGATAGATTTGATCATACCATCATTAGTGGCGGTGATAATAATATCATCAATATGCACGAGGAGAATAGTAACACCAGTAGATGTGTTTTGCAGGAAAGGAGATGGATTGTAAGGGCTTTGAGTAAAGCCACTTGTGCATAAGCGACTCCTAAAGTTTCGAACCATGCTAGAGGAGCTTGCTTTAGACCATAAAGAGATTTTAGTAGGCGACAGACAGATTTCTTAGATGGAGAGGTGACGCCTTGTAGTATCCGCATATAGACCTCTTCTTTCAGATCTCCATGGAGAAAGGCATTTTTGACATCCATTTGGTATAATGGCCAAGATTTAGAGGCAGCAGTGGTGAGAAGTAACCGAACTGTGGTCATTTTTGCGACAGGTGCAAACGTCTCCTCGTAGTCAATGCCATATTCTTGTCGGTTTCCGAGTGCCACAAGTCTAGCTTTGTGTCTATCCAAGGAGCCCCCAAATTTAAGCTTGATCGAGTAGATCCATTTGCAACCGATGGGTTTAACTACTGAAGGACAATCCACAATATTCCAAGTGTGATTCTGATCCAATGCATCCAATTCCTTCTTCATGGTCTGGTTCCAACAATCATGTTGCACAACCTTCAAATAAGAACTTGGGATAGAGATAGAAGATAGGGTTGTCATCAAGGAAGCATGAGTAAATCCATACTGCTCAGGCGGTCTAGAGCATTTGGAGAAGCGACGTAAGGTATGAGCAGGTTGGAACCATTTGCCTGCGGAGGATCGGGATGACGGTCATCTACAGTGGTAGGTTTTTCCCGTCGGTGATACACAAACTCAGGATGAAACCTAGTAACAATTATTTTATCTGAAAAACTAGGTAAGATAGCTGGGGAAGATGGATGAGGACAATCCAAGTGAGTTTGGAAAAAAATACTGATTTTCAAAGAAAATAACATTGCGAGAAACCCTGATGCGACGACCAATGGGATCATAACAAACAAAATCTTTTTGATTGGTGGCATAACCCAGAAATGCACACCTGCAAGATTGCGGGGTTGATTTCGTTAGTTCTGTGGGAGGTAGATGAACGAAGCAAACGCAGTCAAGGTATGTAGATGATCAAACACAGGATGATGACTCAACAGTTTAAAATGTGGTGTTAATTGATCAATGGTAGGTGATTGAAGACACTTTATGAGATGTACTGTAGTGGTGAGAGCTTCAGTCCAAAAACGAGGAAGAACTGATGATTCAATCAGAAGTATTCTAGTTATATCAAGGAGATGTCTGTTTTTCCATTCCACGATTCCATTTTGTTATGG
The DNA here is from genome assembly GCA_028538565.1 of Umbellularia californica. Lineage (NCBI taxonomy): Eukaryota > Viridiplantae > Streptophyta > Magnoliopsida > Laurales > Lauraceae > Umbellularia > Umbellularia californica. Next base: position 29,131,156 of record JAPQWN010000002.1, read on the forward strand.
AGTATACGGATAGGTATGTTGAGAGATGATTCCTTTGGTTTTTAGAAAAGATTAAAACTCATTGGAAACATACTCCCCCCTGTATTTAAATCTGAGCGCAAAGTTTTAATGCAGTTGGAAAATTGGGTTTCAACATAGCTAACGAAAAATTTAAATGCATTAAGACCATCAGATTTCGAATGCAATAAATAAACCCAAGTAAATCTGCTGTAGTCATCAATGAACGTAACAAAGTGCTTGAAATGACCATGGGAAAGGTTAAGAGCAATGCCCTAAACATCACTGTGAATTAAGTCAAAACATACAGTGCTCCATGTTGTGGAGTGAGGAAAAGATAAAATTTTACTTTTTCCTAATTTACAAGCATCACATTCAAAAGAAACAGAATCAATAGGTTTATTTGATAATCCAGATTTAAATAAAGTAGACATCGTAAAAGCATTCGGATGACCAAGTCTATTATGCCACAACCGAGAATTATTCTGAATGAAAAAACAAAACAACCGATGTAAAGATTTATTTTGATTAAATGTAGACACTGGTAGGGAAGAGTCTTTCACGCTTTGGCCCCCTCGCGATCACTTCCACTGACTCCTGGTCCTGCACAACACAACTAGAAGAAGAAAATGAGACATTGTAATTATTCTCAACAAGTTGACCCACAGACACCAAATTGGTAGCAATGAGGAGACAATAAAACATTGGTTAATGGTAAGGGGCCAATGGTATCACCAACAAAGGTGATGGGAAGATGGTCTCCATTGGCAGCTTGAATAGTAAGATTACCGGTATAAGGAACAACATTTTGTAATTTTGTGGGTGAACAGGTTATATGGTTACTTGCACCAGAATTTAAGTACCACGTATTAGAAACAAACAAATCAGTACATGAGATGTTTATAGATGCCAAGGCATTGATAATCATTTGATTTACCATATCGGGAGTGAGAGGAGTCAGGGACATAGATTGTGATGAGGAACCAGGCTGTGAGGAAGAATCATACTACAGGGAACCACTGAAGTCACATGGTGCATATTGTGGAGGGGTCATTGTGTAAGCACTAGGAGCTGATTGCACTGTGGAAGTACCAGGGGCTGACTACGTATAGTTGCGGGAAGTAGAATTGCAAGCCTTCTTCCGACATTCTTCAATAACGTGACCAATGGCTTTACAATATCTGCAGATTTTTGCTTTGCATTGTTATGCATAATGACTATATTTTTTACAGTTATAGAACTGGACTTTATTGATGTCCAGAGGAGGTGGTTTGGTTGTAGCAATATAGGTAAGAGGAGCCTCAGCAGAGCTCTGTGGTTCCAGAGCATTTTTGGTAACCAAACATTCTTCTCGCAGAAGTTCCTGAAGACGGTCATCTAATCTAGGAAGAGAAACCCGGCTCATCAAGTTTGATCTAACTGTCTCAAACTCCGGACGAAGTTTCATGAGAAACTGGTCAAGATGGCTATTTTGCTGTAAGGGAGGTAGTTGAGGTAGAAGTGCCTCAAACACAGTGGCAAACTTGATCTCATCATATTCATACCACAGTCTTCGAAACCCATTGTAATATTCTTGTATAGACAGAGTGCCTTGAGTAAATTGAGAGATGTATAGCTCCAATTGAAATTGGCGAGCAGCATTACCTTGTTGATAAATCTTTTTAAGATAACCTCACATTTCACGGGTAGTTTTGCAAGGTTTCAGGTTGAAAATAAAATGTGGTTCAACAGAGCCTAGTAACCAAGTTTTGATTTTAGCATCTTTAGTTTTCCGGGCTAAAATATTTTTGTCATCTTCCTCAGGTTTAGTTTTAGACCCATCAATGTATCCCCAGAGTTCTTTGCCCTTTAAGTAAATTTGAAATTGGGAGGCCCACGAGGTGTAATTTTTGCCATCAAAGCGAACCAGGGCGATTTCAGATTTTTCCATTACTAACAGATGAAGTAAAATTGTAGATAACTGTGATGAGAAGCAGCAGCAGAGATGAACTATTGAAGATCCAACACAGAATATGAACTGTTCCTGGAAATTTCCACAATCTCATATGTTTTTAAGTGCCAAAACAGAATATATAATGTTCCCAGAACAGTCCCAGATGGACAGTGCACGAAATAGTGCACAGCACACTTAAAAAAGAGCACAGACGACCGTGTCGTCACTGTTAAGTACTGCAGTGGACCCCACCAAGTGATCTATTGACAGATCTGAGAATGGGGATGAATGAACAGCAGTTTTATGCAACTAAGGGAAGCAGTCCCAGTCAAAACTAATCCAGATCCAAGATTTTCGACGGCAGTGATGGAAACAAGTGGACAAAACTGAATTTTCACAAAAGTGGTAGAAGGCCTACCTCTGATGATCCATAAATGTTGAAAAAATCACCATAAACAAACAGAGAGCCAGGCGACTAATATGGGCTGATTCCGCTAATATGGTGATGACGATCTCAGGTGGGCCACGTCTGATCTGAGATGATCAGGCTGAAGAAGTTGTCTCTGAAGGCTTCCAGAACTTGGAAGATGACTAGGAGGATCCACAAATCCTTGGATTTTGAAAAAACTGAAGCACTAGGAGTTGTCGACCATGCTTTGATACCATGTCATTAAGAGAGAGATGAAACACAGAACATGAAAAGAGAGATGTTGAATGTCGTCTCCCTTAAGGGTCGACTGGGTCTCCTTTATATAGGGGCTGAATGCCCTAATTACAGCACTAATTACAGTATGTAATCATGCCTTATTAAGGCAATACAATCTCATATCCAAAATTGTAGCTAACAAATTAGGTATGTACACATGTGCTTTGACTAATGGTAAAATACATCGAATGAACCTAAATGGGAATACATTAATTAGTCCTAAATAGGCCTGTACGATTGGGCCTGGATTGACAGTAGTTCCCCAAGGCAAACTTCTAGAGATGGGATTTTATCTTGACTCATTAAATTAGAGTGAATAGGTTCAAAGCCTCGTCGTAGCTTCATCAAGAATTGATCTCGCTGACTATTTTCATTGTATTTTTGAAGAGTCAACAGTGCATCATCAGAAAAAGTTGCATAGGCCAGCTCCGTAAATTCAGTCCACAAAATCATAAAACCAGAGTAGTACTCTTGAATGGATTTGTTTCATTGTGACTATTCTGACAAGGCAAGTTCCAATTGAAGTTTACGTGCAGCATTGTCTTTATTGTATATCATTTTCAAATAATCCCACATCCCTTTCTTAGTCTTATAGGGCCTTAAATTTAATATAAATAGTTGGTTGACATAGTTCAAAAACCATGTCATTATTTTTGCATCTTCCATTTCTCATTCTGTCAACTTGGTCACATCCGAGGAATCCTTTGATGCAATGGGTTTTGGAGTGGTACAATCAATGTGGCCCCAAAGATTCTTTCCTCTCAAAAAACTTTTTCCATCAAATTTAACTGACAAATTCTGATTTCTCCGCCACCGAAATTTAATCACAACAAAAATGCTTTCAGAGAGATAAGCAAAAACACTGACCTGACAATGTGCAACCAAAAAAGATGCCAGAAGAGATACTAATCAAACGAAGAGGGATCCTCAGTATTTGAGATGGATGCCAAGACCTTGAAGTCGAGAGCCTAAAAATAGATCCCTGATACCGAGATGTCGAGATGCTGGGAGCAACTAAAATTCCAGAACCAACACGACAGAACTCATGATCCAAAGAGGGCCCTGCTGTTGCCTTGATTTTGATGAGGTTTGATGTTGGCCTGAGAGATGGATAACGATGCCAAGACGAGAGACGATTCCAAGCCAAAGCCAAAGTCGATGTTCGCCATAACAAGATGCTGAGTTCTACGCAGCAACCACTAAATCGATGCTGGGATGAGATCAAGTGGTTATCTTTTCACCAAACCCTTTGGCTCTGATACCATAACTTTGCCAGAAAATTGAGTGACGATCATTGTGATCAACCCCTCCTCTTATTGCTTTTGTGTTTCCTCATTACAGAAAGTTTACGAGTGTAAAATCCCATGAAATCAGGGATTCTCCTAATCTACAAGATTACAATGAATGATGGGGTCTGATGTGAGTCCCACAAATTACATATGTTGATAACAGGGTGGCTTAACTGGTGCACTTGTGCAACTTGGAACAGAATTAACCCAATGGTTAATACTTTTTATTTTTTATTTAGTATATGAACCATATAAACTAGGGGGCTGCTCTGAGAGGAGAAACTGATATGTTTGGAATCCCACTAAGTGGAGTAAACAAGAAGAAACCTGGAGATGATGAACCCATAATCATTATGAAATTAATTTCCCAAAAAGTTCCCTACGTTTCTCTCCAATTTCTCCTTTTCATTTCATGCATTCTTTTTTAACTTCACTTCCGATATCTGTTTCTCACTTTGCTTTCTGAGAAACATCATAGTGGAGAACCCTCACCTTTTCCTATTTGAAGTAGCTGTAGCATTTGAAGAGGTACTGACTTTATAAAATGGAGAAAAGGAGGACAAGTGGGTTGAGAAGAAAACATTAGTCCCTTCTGGAAGGTGAGAAGTTGGCCCAATTTTCTCCCAAAAAGGAGATGCACCTTTTCTCTAGAGAAAGAAATTTCTCTTCTGCATTCTCATTGTCCAAGCTCAATGGAACAGTTTCAGTATATTAAAAATATATCTGAAGTTATCAAGCACTCTCCAACTTTGCATTTCAGTCTTCCCATCTCTGCCTGGTCCTACCATAAATGGGATGCATACCAAAAGACACAGGTTGGATGACTCTAGATACAAATCAGAGGACTTTTCATTTACTTGAAAAAAGAAAAAGCAATTGTTAGTTGCCATTATGTGTAAGCATAGTTAGAAATTCTGTGAGTTGACTCTCGACTCCCCCGGCTCATCTCATTTTGATGAAGTATAGAGTCAAATACAGGGGAGACTCGGCCGAGTCATCTCTTCTTAGTAAGTTATTTGCATTTTGAACCATTTGATCGGTAGATCTAATTTTGAACACTTAATATTTATTTTTAAGTAATTATGCAGGAGAGTTGGAGTCGGCAATTTAAAAATGATGCCTGAAATGTAATTTGAAACATATTTGTTCTTTTACATTCGATATTTGGACTAACAAATTATGTATTATGCAATATTTTTTCTTTTCTTTTCGTTATTATAGTACTTTTCTTGCATATATACATTTATTAATATGCATTGATTGTCATGAATGCATGTAACTAACTGTATATTTTTATTTTATAAGTAATGGATTCATTTTAAATATTTTTGAAATTATTTTAAAAGAAACATGACTCTCCCAAGTCTCCTTGTTGAGTTTATCCGTGTCAATTTTTTTGCATTGGACGAGTCAAGTCTGATACGATCCCAATATCGTATCAGTTGACATGGAACAAAATAAAGTAAAAATTAAGAAGAGATGAGAAGATAATCCTTTTGACTCCTTTCTAAATTTGTTTCTAAATAATTCTTGGGATAATCACAAACATATTCTGAGCCTTTAAATAACCCACAATCTCTTAATTCAAGCCTAAAACAAAGCTAATCATTAATAGCCTTTTTATTTAAATATGCAGACTAGTAAATGGTAAATGGTTAGCATTGTCTAAATGCATGGCTAGGCAGTAAATGCATATTTGAATACATGGATGATTGATAAGCGCTGAGTAATGAATCTAGTAAATGTGTGCATGTTTCTGCATTGGGTATCTATTATTCCCCATACCTTAAACGAACCCTTGTCCTTAAGGGTTCACATGCGGAAATCTTTGATGGGGTCATAGTGTAGAAGATAACAGGCCTTAAGAAGGCCCAGCCAATTAAGGCTCATGTATAAATCCCACACGTGGGATATAGGCTAGATTTACATCTAATGTGTACAACTTATTTCTCTCTTCTTGTTTCCTTATATAGTCTAGGATATATTCTTTCCATTCTTTCATTTATTCTAATTTGTATTCTTTCCTTTCTTTATTATTCTGATTGTAATCTTGACATATTTAGTGCCTTGATTAAGACCTAATATGAATATAAATAGAACTGTCGATCATCATGTGATGCATGACCTTCTCCCACTGTTCTTCTTCTTCTTCCTCTCCTTTCTCCACACAATATTACATGGTATCAGAGCTCTGTGGGATCTCATCTCATTTGTCTCTTAGTTGAAATCCCTTCTCAAGGCTTTAGACAGAGAACCCTTTCATTATGCAGAGAGGAACTCAAAGGTGGGCCATCATCCAATCATCTAGATATCACAAACAAACAACTCCACAAGGGTCGCCCATATTCTATAGGAATTCTTGTTATTTTTTTAGAATTTTTGGCACATCAAACGTAGGCCATATACTACTTCTTATGATTTCCTAGTTTTTCAAGATAGTTTTCATCAGATCCTTCCCATCTTGCGGATTTTCATCAGATTGGTATGCAACCCGATCTGAAAGGTAGTCAGAAGTATCACACAGAGGACTATGTTCACTGATCAGAGTCTTGATCTCATTGTGGGCCCACGTGCCCAGTCCATCACCAAAAAGATTAGAAAAAGACGCAAAGAAAGAATGATGTCGAATGTCCAGCAAGAACGTGCGCTCATGTTTACTCCCCGTCGCGATTACCTACCTAGTTTGTCGCCCTTGTATAACACGACTAGAGGAAGAAAAGTGAAAAGATAGCCATCATCAATAAGTTGTCTGACAGAAAGTAGATTGGTTGATAATTTTGGAACAAAGTAAACATTGGGAAGGGTGATGGACTGGCCAGAGGCATTAGATAAAGTAATGGTACCAACTCTAGAAATGAGTAGTTGATCGCCATTAGCAGTGGTTATTGACTTATTGTCTCTTTTCCAAGGTAAGGGTGGGAATCTGTAAAGCTATGTTCTACTTATGTCATGTGATTTGAGGCTCTTGAATCTAAAAACCTTGTGGATGAGGTAATAGGAGAAGAAAGAGATGCAGAAGAATGAAAGGCAGGAAAAGCTTTATGAGAATGAGTTTGATACCGACCACCAGAAAAGCCCATAGATGCATATGCTGAGGTGACTGTGCTTTGGATTAGCTCTTGAATCTGAGTAGGAGTCATGGATATAGCCCCAGATGAAGCGCTTCCTGTATCAGATAATGGTACTTGAGCCTGAAATGCAATTGGAATATTCTGTCTTGGCAGATTGGAGGGAGGCTTCTTCAGTTTGTTTTATTCCGGCATTGTAAGCTGCAGCAGTCATAAATAAAATGACCAAAAAGAGGGTCGTTAGCCCTGTTTTCTTCCTCTTTTGGGTCTGTTTTTTGCTCCCGCAACAGATCTGAACCAAATTTCAGACCTTTTAGGCTATTGCTTTCTGTCTGATTGCTGTTTCATCCTCCCACTTGGCGTGATTAGTGGAGAACAACATTGCTGATTTGCTGAGTGTCTGTTTTATCTCTCTCTGACACTTTCTCCTGTTTGTTTGATCATGGAAAAATATGATGTTATCCCCGTTAAGTTTAATGGGCAGAATTGTATGGCCTGGTACTTCCATTTGAAGAACTTCGTAGAAGGACAAGGGCTATTTGGTTATCTTGATGGAACAATAACTAAACCTCCTACTCCAAGTACTACGGACTCCAAAGCCTTAGCCAAATGCCAAAGTGATTACTTGGATACTTAACTCTATTGACGACTCCCTTGCCGTGGCTCTTCAAGCCTATACTACAGCAGCAAATATGTGGGCTCACCTCAAGAAGATCTACCATCAAACCAACAAAGCCAGGAAGTTTCACTTGGATAGTGAAAGTGCTAAATTTTCTCAAGGGGATAAATCTGTGCAGGAATATTTTAATGGCTTCCTCACCTTATGGACCGAAAGGGATTCCATGTTGATCCAGACAGTCTCTCCTGGATTTCTATTTGAGGTCCTTAAATTACAAGAAGAAACTCACATTAGCCAGTTTCTTATAAATCTACGACCAGACTTTGAATCGGTTCGATCTGCCCTCATGACAGAGAACTTTCTGCTAATCTTGATACCTGCTTTCAAGAAGTCCTTCGCGAAGAACTTCATCTTGTCAAATTATGTGATGAGATAAGGGGAAGAAGAAGACTACAATATTGGCGAGAAGCTCAATGATCAATGGATCATTGACAATTCTGTTTTATAATGAATTGTTACCTTAATCAAGGCACTAAGTATGTTAAGATTACAAATTAGAATAAATGAAAGAATGGAAAGAATCAATCCTAATCAATCCTAGTCTATACAAGGAAATCATAAAGAGAAAACAACTAATTAATGAGAGAAATTAGCTTTACAGGGATTGACTAAATCCAACGTGAGAGAGGCTGTAATGGGCCTCTGTTGGGCTGGACTTAGGGCTTGTAAGCAAACAACCTTTTTATCTCTTACACTCCCCCTCAAATTGATGTGGTAAGGCAGAAAACATCAATTTACTAGTGAGATCATGATGACGCGTTTTGGGAAGAGCTTTTGTTAAGATATTCGCCAACTGGTTAAGAGTAGAGACATGAGGCAGAGTGATCTTCTCAGTAACAACATGCTGATAAATGAAGTGACAATCGATCTCAATGTGCTTCGTTCTTTCATGAAAGACTGGATTGTTGGCAATTCTGGTAGCACTTGTGTTGTCCTTATGAAGAGGTGTAGAACTACCAACAATGACACCAAATTCACATTGAAGACGGCGTAGCCAGATGATTTCAGCACTCGCAGACGACATCGCCTGATATTCAGCCTCAGCAGAAGACTTTGAAACAGTGGTTTGTTTCTTGCACTTCCACGATATCAGAGAGTCATTAAGAAACATACACCAGCCAGTGGTTGATCGCCCAGAATCTGGGCAACTGGCCCAGTCAGTATCCGCATAAGCTGATAAGTGCAGAGAAGCGCCTGAAGAGTAGAAGAGACCATGAGTAAGGGTGCCTTTGACATAGCGGAGTATACGCAAGGTAGCAACAAGGTGAGGTTTGTGAGGATTGCTACAAACTGACTAACCGTATGAACGGCATGAGAAATATTCGGCCGAGTCATAGTTAAGTAGAGCAAACTACCAACTATCCGCCGGAAAACAGAGGGATCATCCAGGGGAGGGCCATCATCCGTACTGATCTTGTTGTTCAACTCCATAGGTGTATCAAAAGTGAGCATCATCGAGTCTTGCCGAAGTGATTAAATCTGTAGCATATTTCCGCTGATGAACCCGAATGCCAGATTTGCTACGCAAGAACTCCAGGCCCAGAAAGTAGGTGAGAGGACCATGATCCTTCATTCTGAAGTGACGAGTGAGATGATGTTTGAGATCCGTAATGCTAGCACTATCATTGCCATTGATAATCATATCATCAACATAGACTAAAAGGAAAGTGTAGCCTTTCGATGTCCATCTAAGAAATAGTGACCTATTCGAATGACTCTGACGAAATCCAGCTTGAAGAATCGCAGCCTGAAACTTATCGAACCAAGCCCTGGGAGCCTGCTTAAGTCCATACAAAGATTTCCGCAACTTACAAACATGCTTAGGAGGACAGGCATATCCTGGAGGAGGCTTTAAGTAAACAGTTTCTCGCAAATCCCTATGAAGAAATGCATTTTTGACATCCATTTGCCACAAAGGCCAGTTGTGGGCTGCAACAACACAGAGGAGAGTACGGACGGTGGTTATTTTAGCCACTGGTGCAAATGTCTCTTCATAGTCAATTCCATACTCCTGTTTATATCCCTGCGCAACCAATCGGGCTTTGTAGCGATCAAGACTCCCATCGGAGTAAACTTTTATGGAGTAGATCCATTTACTGTCAATCACAGAGGCTCTTTCAGGAGCCGGTACCAAGTCCCATGTTTGATTAGCTTCGAGAGCGAGTAATTCCTCATTCATAGCATCCTGCTAGTAAGCAATCTTCGAGGCCTGTGAATATGAGGTGGGTATAAGAGCACTATCTAAATATGAAAAGAGAGCAGGAAATCCATAGCGGTTAGGGGCAATGGAAACACGATTAGATCGTCGTAGAGAGATGGTATTATTAGAAGAAGCATCTTTGCCTGTAGGAGCAGTAGGCGGCACTGGGAGATGATCCGGAGAGGGAGACACCATAGGAGGAATTGTGTTACGCCGGACATAGACCTTGAGAGCAGGTGATGGAGGAGCAGACTCCGGGAATTGTGGCAAATAGGACATAGCAAGAGGATGATGATCTAAACGTAATGAAAAGAAGGGAATTTGTTCTAGGAAGATCACATTACGAGAGATTCGCATGCGTTTTTCAAACCGATCATAACACAAGAACCCTTTGTGTTCAGTACTGTAGCCAAGAAAGATGCATTTGGCAGCCTGTGGAGATAGCTTAGTGCGTTCAGTTGGTGGAAGATGAACAAAACACAAGCAACCAAACACACGTAAGTGAGAGTATGAAGGAGGATGTTCAAAGAGAACTCCGTAAGGAGTAGTCTTGCCTAGAACAGTACTAGGAAGACGATTGATCAAATATACCGCAGTCTGTGCATCATCACACCAAAATTCTGGAGGAACTACGGATCCAAGTAAAAAAGTGCGAACAGTTTCAAGAATATGTCTGTTCTTTCTTTCCGCAATTCCATTCTGCTAAGTAGTGTGCGGACAAGATTTGTGATGAAGAATTCCTTTATCAGAAAGAAAAGCAGAGAATTCATGAGACATATATTCTTCGCCGGAATCGGATCAAAGGATCCTGATATCTTTCTTAAATTGGGTGTGGACCATGTTATAGAGTCTTTGAAAAATAGAAGATACTTTAGATTTTAAACGCATGAAATAAATCCAAGTATAACGGGAATGATCATCAATAAATGTCACATAGTAATTGAATCCTACCCAACTCAAGGTAGGAGCAATGCCCTAAAACATCAATGTGAATGATGTCAAAGGATTCTAATGCACGAGAATTATGAACAGAAAATGACAAAATGTGGCTCTTACTTAAACAACACGCTTCGCATTTTGATTGAGATAAAGAAGACATCATTTTATTATCAATCGTAGATTCCAAACAACCAAGTTTAAATAAAGAAATTAAATAGGCATTGTTCACATGACCAAGATGTTTATGCCAAACCGTCCACAAGTTTTGGAAATTATTAGAAGAAGAAGCAAAGAAGGAATGATGTCCAATGTCCAGCAAAAATAGGCGCCCATGTTTTCTCCCCGTTGCGATCACCATCCCAGTTTGTCGCCCCTGTATGACACAACCAGAGGAAGAAAAATGAACAAGATAGCCTTCATTAATAAGTTGTCCTACAGAAAGTAAATTGGCTGATAATTTTGGAACAAAGTAGACATTGGAAAGGGTGATGGACTGGCCAGTGACACTAGATAAAGTAATGGTACCAACTCCAGAAATGAGTAGTTGATCACCATTAGCAGTGGTAATTTTTTCTTTTCCAAGGTAAGGGTTGGAATCTGTAAAGCTATGTTCTACAGATGTCATGTGATTTGAGGCTCCTGAATCTGAAAACCATGTGGAAGAGGTGATAGAAAAAGAAAGAGATGTAGAAGAATGAAAGGCAGAAGATGCTATATGAGAATGAGGATGATACCGACCACCAGAGCAGCCCATAGATGCATATGCAGAGGTGACTGTGCTCTGGATTAGTTCTTGAATCCGAGCATGAGTCATGGATATAGCCCCGGAGGAAGTATTGCCAGTATCTGATACAGGGGCTTGAGCCTGAAATGCGGATGGAACATTCTGTCTTGGCATATTGGAGGAGGCTTCTTAGGCTGTCTCATTTCGGCGCTGTAGGCTTCGACAGTCATCAATCACATGACCGGTCCGTTTGCACTATCTGTAAACCAATTTCTTGCGACAATTTTTGGCAATATGTCCGAAGCCTTTGCATTCATAATATTGAGTCGGCTTTGGAGTGGCCAGAAGAGCCGAGTCAGCAGGAAGAGGCGCAAGGAAGGCTTTGGGTGCTTCCAGAATAGTGCGCTGTGAAGTAAGATGAAGTTATTCGCGAAGTACTTCTTGGAAGCAAGTATCAAGATTAGCAGTATTCTCTCTATTCATGAGGGCATACCGAACAGATTCAAATTCAGGTCATAGATTCATAAGAAACTGGCTGATATGAGTTTCTTCTTGTAACTGGAGAGCCTCAGACAGAAATCCAGAAGAGACCGTTTGGATTAACATGGAATCCCTTTCAGTCCACAAGGTAAGGAAACCATTAAAGTATTCATGCACTATTTTATCCCATTGACTATATTTGGCAATTTCACTATCCAAATGAAAATTTTCGGGCTTTATTGGTTTGATGGTAGACTTTCTTCAAATGAGTCCACATATCAGCTGCAGTAGTGTAGGCTTGAAGAGCCACCGCAAGAGAAGGATCAATAGAGTTAAGGATCCAAGTTACGACTTTAGCATTTTCTTTGGACCAAAAGGCTAGGCCTTTGGAGTCGGTAGTACTTGTAATTTGAGGCATAGGTATTGATCTATCAAGATAACCAAAAAGGCCCTGTCCTTCTACAAAGTTCTTTAAGTGGAAGGACTAGGACATATAGTTTTGCCCATTGAATTTAATTGGGATGACGTCGTACTTGTCCATTAGCAAGAATGTAGTAGATAAGAGACAACAGAGCAAAACAGTAGAAGAAGAAAGAGAGCAGCACACAAATCAACCAAAAAGGTGTTCTGATCTGCTATAAAAAGGCGAATATGGTAGTATTTATACCAACAGTGCACTAACAGAGCAGTAACCTGCACTGATTAGTATTTAATCAGCCTTAATTAGTCATAAACAGCAACAACAGCATACAACAACAATATTAGAAGAGATCAGAGAAGTAGCAGAGGCTTCCAAGCAGAAACAGAACATACAGAGTCAAAAAAATCCACTAAAACAGTCCAGACGACCTGAAAAAATGAGGTGGGATCCTTGCGTGGGGCCCACAGAGGGATCTGATTGGTGATCAGATCAGTAGCTAGAGACCAGTATCCAATTTCCTTTCCAGCAGTTCAAGTTTCATCCAGATCGGATCAGAATCGAGGATTTTGTGCGGTTGTGATGAAAACTATTTAAAGAAAGTCAGTTATCACAAGATGGGTCAAATCACCTACCTCTGATCTCTGAAAAATGTTGAAAAAATCTCCAAAATAACAAGGAGAAATGGACGACCAATGCTGGAAGGAAACTTGTGGATTTCGAGATGATCGCAAGTGGGCCACTATGATCGCAATGAAGAAACAGTAGGTTAGCACCTACGTTTTGCTTCTAGTAGACACAGATCCTTGATCTGTGTTGCTTTGACGATGTAGATGAGATCTCCAAGGTATTATGGCTTTGATACCATGTCAAATTCTGTGATGAGATGAGAGGAAGAAGAAGACAACAATATTGGCGAGAAACTCAATGATCAATGGATCATCGACAAAACTGTTTTATAATGAATTGTGACCTTAATCAAGGCACTAAGTATGTTAAGATTACAAATTAGAATAAATGAAAGAATGGAAAGAATCAATCATAATCAATCCTAGTCTATACGAGGAAATCATAAAGAGAGAAAACAACTAATTAATGAGAGAAATTAGCTTTACAGGGATTGACTAAATCCAACGTGAGAGAGGCTGTAATGGGTTTTTGTTGGGCTGGACTTAGGGCTTGTAAGCAAACAGCCTTGTTATCTCTTACACATCTCACCTCCGAGCGTGCTATTCTTGAAGAACCAAAGGCCTTCCTTGCACCCCTTCCGGCTAACCATGCTCTTCTAGCAACCCCCAATCCGAAGCTCACTCAATGCTATGAATGCAAAGGCTTCGGTCATATTACCAAGAATTGCCACAAGAAGTTGGTTTGCCGATACTACAAACGATCTGGTCATCTTATTGATGACTGCCGCAGCTTACAGCGCTGGAATAAGACACAACCGAAGAAGCTTCCCTCTAATCTACCAAGACAGAATATTCCAGCTGCATTCCAGGCTCAAGCACCATTATCTGATACAGGAAGCGCTTCATCTGGGGCTGTATCCATGATTCTTGCTTAGATTCAAGAGCTGATCCAAAGCACAGTCACCTCAGCATATGCATCTATGGGCTTTTCTAGTGGTCGGTATCAAACTCATTCTCATAAAGCTTTTCTTGCCTTTCATTCTTCTGCATCTCTTTCTTCTCTTATTACCTCATCCACATGGTTTTTAGATTCAGGAGCGTCAAATCACATGACATCTGTAGAACATAGCTTTACAGATTCCCACCCTTACCTTAGAAAAGAGACAATAACCACTGCTAATGGCGATCAACCACTCATTTTTGGAGTTGGCACCATTACTTTATCTAGTGCCTCTGGCCAGTCCATCACCCTTCCCAATGTTTACTTTGTTCCAAAATTATCAGTCAATCTACTTTCTGTCGAACAACTTATTGATGATGGCTATCTTGTTCACTTTTCCTCCTCTGGTTGTGTTATATAGGGGCGACGAACTGAGAAAGTGATCGCGACGGGGAGTAAACTTGGGTGCTTGTTCTTGCTGGACATTGGATATCATTCTTTCTTTGAGTTGTCTTCTAATTTCAATAAATTGTGGATTGTTTGGCATAAATGTCTTGGTCATGTGAACAATGCACGTATGATTTCCTTGTTTAAAATTGGTTGTTTGGATTCTACTATTGATAATAAAATGATGTCTTCTTATCTCAATCAAAGTGTGAAACTTGTTGCTTGAGTAGAAGTCTCATTTTGCATTTTTCTGTTCACAAGTCGTGCTTTGGCATCATTTGACATTATTTATTCAGATGTTTGGGGAATTGCTCCTACCTTGAGTAGGACAGGATTTAATTACTATGTGACATTTGTCGATGACCATTCTCGTCATACTTGGATTTACTTTATGCACTTAAAATCTGCAATCTTCTCCATTTTTCAAAAAAATTATAACATGGTCCAAACCCAATTTCAAAAGCTATTAAGTTTCTTAGATCAGATTCTGGTGGAGAATACATGTCTCATGATTTCTCTACCTTTCTGATAAAGGCATTCTTCACCAAAAATCTTGTCAGCATACTTAGCAAAATGGGATTGTGGAAAGAAAGAACATACATATTCTTGAAATTGTTCATACTCTGTTAATTGCATCCTTAGTGCCTCCCAAATTTTGGTGTGATGCTGCACTGACTGCTGTGTATCTTATCAACTGTCTTCATAGCACTGTTCTAAGAAAGGCTACTTACTCCTTACGGAGTTCTCTTAGGTCATACCCCTTCATACTCTCACTTGTGTGTTTTTGGTTGCTTGTGTTTTGTTCATCTTCCTCCTACTGAGCGCACTAAGTTATCACCACAGGCTGCCAAATGCATTTTTTTGGGTTACAGTAATGAACACAAAGGGTTTTTGTGTTATGATCAATTCGGAAAACGCATGTGAATCTCTCGTAATGTGATTTTCTTGGAACAGATTCCCTTTTTTTCTTTACGTTTGGATAGTCATCCTATTGCTGTGTCCTATCTGCCACAATTCTCAGAGTATGCTTCTCCATCAACTATTCCCAAAGTCTATGTCCGGCGTAACACGGTCCTGCCTCCGGTGACTTCCTCTTCTGATCCTCTCCCAGTGCCGCCTACTGGATCTTCAGGTAATAATACTTCTTCTGATAGCACAATCTCTCTGCGACGCTCTAGTTGTCATTCTGTTGCCCCTAACCGCTATGGATTTCCTGCTTTTTTTACTTCCTTGGATAGTACTCCTATACCCACCTCATATTCACAGGCCTTAAAGATTGCTTACTGGCAGCATGCTATGACTGAGGAATTGCTTGCTCTTGAAGCAAACCAAACATGGGAATTGGTACCGGCCCCTGATGGAGCCTCTGTGACTGGCAGCAAATGGATATACTCCGTCAAATTACACTGATGGGAGTCTTGATCACTACAGAGCCAGATCAGTCGCACAGGGTTATAAGTAGGAATATGGAATTGACTATGAGGAAACATTTGCACCAGTGGCTAAAATGACCACTGTTCGTACTTTTCTTTGTGTCGCGGCAGCCCGCAACTGGCTTCAATGACAAATGGATGTCAAAAATGCTTTTCTACATGGGGACTTGCAAGAGACTGTTTACTTAAAACCTCCTCCAGGATATGCTTGTCCTCTAAAGCATGTTTGTAAATTGCGGAAAGCTCTTTATGAACTTAAACAACGATAAATTCCGGGCAGCAATTCATCAAGCTGGATTTCGTCAAAGTCACTCTAATAGTTCCCTCTTTTTGCGATGGACATCGAAGGGCTACACATCCCTCTTACTATATGTGGATGGTATGATTATCAGTGGCAATGATAGTGCCATCATTACGGATTTCAAACATCACCTTACTGGCCACTTCAGGATGTAGGATCTTGGTCCTCTCACCTACTTTCTGGGGCTTTAGTTTGTACGCAACAAATCATGCATTAGGTTCCTTCGGCGCAAATATAGGATGGATTTGATCACTTCGGTCAGGCGTGATGATGCTCACACTTTTGATACGCTTATGGAATAAAACAGCAAAATCAATTCAGATGATGGCACTCCCCTGGATGATCCCTCTGTTTTCCGGTGGATAGTTGGTAGTTTGCTCTACTTAGTTATGACTCGACCGGATATTTCTCATGTGGTTCATACGGTTAGCTAGTTTGTTAGCAATTCCCACAAACCTTACGCTGCTGCGTCGCGTATACTCCGCAATGTTAAAGGAACTCTTCATCATGGTCTCTTCTACCCTTCTGGTACTTCTCTACAATTATTAGTTTATGCGGACGCTGATTGGGTTGGCTGTCCGAACTCTCGGAGGTCTACCACTGGCTGGTGTATGTTTCTTGGGAAATCTCTGATTTCATGGAAGTGCAAGAAGTAAACTACTGTATCGAAGTCTTCTGCTACGACAGAATATCGGGTGATGTCATCTGCCAGTGCTGAAATTATCTAGCTACACCGCCTTATCTATGAATTAGGTGTTCTTATTGGTAGTTCCACACCTTTCCATGGGGACAATACCAGTGCTATCAGAATTGCCAACAATCCGGTCTTCCGTGAAAGAACAAAGCACATTGAGATTAATTGTCACTTCATCCGTCAATATGTTGTTACTAATAAGATAACTCTGCCTCATGTCTCTTCTTTTAACCAGTCGGCGGATATCTTCACCAAAGCCCTTCCCAAAACGCATCATTATGATGTAACTAGCAAATTGATATTTTATACCTTACCACATCAATTTGACGGGGAGTGTAGAAGATAATAGGCCTTAAGAAGGCCCAGCCAATCAAGGCCCATGTATAAATCCCACACGTGGGATATAGGGTAGATTTACATCTAATGTGTACATCTTATTTCTCTCTTCCCTTATATAGTCTAGGATATATTCTTTCCATTCTTTCATTTATTCTAGTTTGCATTCTTTCCTTTCTTTATTATTCTGATTGTAATCTTGACATATTTAGTGCCTTGATTAAGGCCTAATATGAATATAAATAGAATTTTCGATCATCATGTGATGCACGACCTTCTCCCACTGTTCTTCTTCTTCCTCTCCTTTCTCCACACAATATTACACATAGACCATTATCTGTGGTTCTTGATCATTCTTTTCCTTTTCAAGTTCAGGTTTATCTAGATCGTCTATTAAGCCTTCAATGATTGCTAATTGTGCTTGGCAATGGTGGCCTGGGCTGAACTTCTCGTCGCAATTGTAGCAAAGACCCCCTTTTCGGCGGTCGATGAGCTCATCTGTAGTGAGCCTTTTTCTTGGCTTAGGCCGATCTTGAATCGCTAATGGAGCTTCTTGTGGATTGTCTTGGATGGCCAAGGAAACTTCACGAGGAGGGAGTCATGCATTGCCCGTTTGGTAAGAGCGATGATGAACTAAGGCTTTGTCTTCTTCAAGGAGAGCCAAACTGAATGCATGCGTTAGATTAGTAGGTTGCAACGCACGCACACATACACGAATGTCATCTCGTAAACCTGAAACAACACAACTAATTAGATATATCTTGGGTAGCCATGCGACCTTATTAGAGAGTTGCTCTAATTGTGCTTGATATTTTGCAATCATGCTAGTCTGTCGGAGTTTTGAGAGTGCTCCTCCGGGGTCGTCATAGTCCAAAGAACCAAAGTGGAGGGAAAGGGCTCGAGTAAATTGCCCCCACGTCAAATCACCAAGTGTCTTCTCCATCCCTTGATGCCATTCTATGGTGTCACTGTTGAGATAGAGAGGAGCCATCTTGACCATTTGATCATCGGAGAGATTATTGAACATGCTCGGCTTGATGAACCCAGCTAGCTGGGTCCTGACCTTCAAATTGTGGAAAATACAGTTATATAGTGCGAGGATAAATGACGGCCATTTCTTCTGAATGACCACTGTGGTCTTGATGGGACTTGAGATCGTTTATCTCCTTTTGCCAATGCTTATTAGAAGATTTGATGGTGTTTGAGAAATCATCAGTTTTTTCATCTAATCTTGCCAAGAAGGCTCTAATTTCACCAACAGTTGCTTTAAGCCCATTCACCTCTATTTCTAAATCTTGTACTGTAGGTGCCATAGAAACAAGTAGGATGGCTCTGATACCAATTGGTACGATCCCAATATCGTATCAGTTGATATTGAACAAAATGAAGTAGAAGTTCAGAGATGAGAAGATAATCCTTTCAAGTAGGATCGGACTCCTTTCTAAATTTATTTCTAAATAATTCCTGAGATAAATGATAATTACAAACATATTCTCAGCCTTTAAATAACCCACAATCTCTTAAGTCAAGCCTAAAACAAAGCTAATCATGTATAGCCTTTTTATTTAAATATGGAGACTATTAAATGCTAAATGGTTGGTATTGTCTAAATGCATGGCTGGGAAGTAAATGCATATTTGAATACATGGATGGTTAATAAGTGCTGAGTAATGAATGTAGTAAATGTGTGCATGATTTCTGCATTGGGTATCTATCAGAGTCCGAGTCACGAGTTTTCCAACCTTGTATGTAAGTATGCTCCAACTGGCTGGTAGGATGATTCGATCAATGTGCTATTTTTGAGACATAGCACAGATATCCATAGCACAGATATCCAGTGTGGTCCAGCTTCAACAAATGAACTGCTAAGAGACATATCATCAGTGCAGTGCTTCATGCTGGAGCTGTCGCGACCCCGGACCGGGTTTGGGGACCAATCCGGGATTGGGACTAATTGTGAAGTAAGTGACATAAAAGAGATCATAGGTATGTTTGATGCCCAAGCGTACACGGGTAGATAAAGAACACACATCACCCGTGCACGAGATTTCCCACAGGTGTCCGCGGTGAGGATTTACCAACACACATAAACGTTTTGTATAATTGCGGAAGCGTATGGCAAATCAAGCATGTAATCATTTCCATATAACATGAGACTGATTGCATTTAAATAACAAGTATCAGAATGAGCAATGTCCTATAGCGTAACCCAAAAGTACATATTAAAGTTTAATCAAAAGATAATTTAATTACAATTCCCAAAAATAGAGGCCAATAAAAGCCAATACTAACAAAATAATATCCACCAAAATATCAATCCAACCACCCCCAAAATGTTTCGCATCTCGACAACCGGATGTTTACATAACATCGTCGGCACGCCACTCAACTAGCGGTTGCGGTTCTCCGACCGCCTCCTCTGGCTCCTCCTCGGGATAACCGACAACGGGACCTGAGTACCAAAGCAAAGGGTTAGACACGACGGTCTGGCAGGTGGGTGAAAAGATATAAACATTTGATAATAAAAACCTTTAGCTGGGAAAACATATAAACCTGTTTAAACAATGACTTTCAAGAAGTAAATGAATCATTTAATTAAAACGCATATGCAGTCACAGAACATGTAAGGTAATCAAGGAAATCGGAAACAGTCAAGATGGCATCCACAAGAAGCTAAATCCTCTATCACCGAAGTGACAAGAGTATCTGGTGTTGACCTCAGTCACCGAAGTGAGGAGGTGCAACCAATTTAAATATACATATACAATAATATGGGATGGGACCACGGTAGCAAACTGGGTGTCGGGAATCAGGGTAGCGAACCGGATATCGGGAACCACGGGAGCGAGCCGGGTATCGGGACGGGACCACGGTTAATAAACCGGGTATCGGGATCCATGTTGCAGCTGGCGGGACGGGAAGGGATCTCCAAGTCGGCAGATCAGACCGACAAGGTCATCCAAGCTTAGTGGTGCCGACTCATAGGTTGAATCACATAAATCGAGACATGTATAAAACAAATCCAGTGCAAGACTATAAGCGGGCAAGACGGGGTGCTCAAGGGTGCATCTATCATATCATGTCGGGCATGCATTTCGGGACTAATAAAAAGGGTGCAAGTACAAATACAATGCTTTCGGAATTGATAAATCATAATTCATAAATTTCTGGAATAAACAATTGAAATAGACTTTGAAAATATCGGGGTTTAAAACTAATTCAAGGTGAATGGGGATTTCAAAGTGAATAGGGATCCCGAATGCCTATTTAATAAGAAACTTGGTACTCCTTGAATTTGAAGACATTCCGGTTCCTTATGCACTTTGAGATTCCCCAAAACTTCAACGAATTCCTTGTGATTATGGTTTCTTCCTCAGATGGATTTCAAACAATGGTTATAAGTACTCTCTTCACAATAGGGATGCCAACTAACCTCTCTCAACACTTAAGACCTTTCATTCTTTGCTTCCAAACAACCCTAGGAAAACAGTACACATCGCTCGAGCGGACATTACAGTTCGCTCGAGCGGAGGGGTCTCTGGAATGGTTTCTGGGAGGGTTCGCTCGAGCGGACCTGCCTAGTTCAGGATGGCACGAGCGAACGATTGGTGCGCTCGAGCCAACCATTGTCTGGAATGAGCTCTAAGAGGGTCCGCTCGAGCGAACTGTCCACTGAAATGGTTCGAAACCCTTTCTGGACACTTCACTCGAGCGACCTGCAAGTTCGCTCGAGCGAACTGTCCAGAAACTGGTTCCGGGACAGTTCTGCTCCTCCTCCTTTCCACTTCTTACCACTCTCTTGAGCTCCATTTCTTCTATCAAATTTGGGCATCCAAAACCTCTTTCAATCCCTATCAAAACTCCTCACAACATCCATACATTCATCTCCATTCTTTTCCACATTCAATAACAAAGAAAAGAGAAGAAAACCACATTCACAAGAACTCATTTAAAACAAAATAAGACATAAGGATGGGGAGATACAATTCACCTTTCCATAAGCAATAAATGAGTCAACCAACTTCTTTCTAATAGCATTTAAAATCACATTGAATGCAAGTAAAACAAGGCATTAATGAAGCAATAAATCAAACATATTTATCTTGGGAATCATTGGAAACTAAACCATCCATTCAATCCACTTGCCTCAAGGTCTCTAGACAAGAAATCAAGCTATTAGACAACTCTTCCAAGCCAAGGATGCAATCTACACAAAAACCCCAAATGCAAACCCTAGAATGGGTCAAACCAAGAAACAAGAAGAGATAACTCACAATAATGAAAAAAGAGCTCTCCCAAGACTTGAAGAACACAAATCTAAGAGATTAGGGAGGAAGCTTACTTGTAGGTTCTCCAAATAGACAAGGTGAGCTCAAAGAGGGTCTTGAGATGAGTAGATTCTTCTACAAATGGTATTAAAGAGAAGCTTGCAAGGAGGGGAAGAGGGTGGTGATCTCCATTTCTCAACAGATGCAATGTTGGTGGTGATTTGGCAATGGAGGAGCAAGGAGAGGAAGAAGAAAAGGGAAAACCCTAGGTTTGGCTCTTGTGCTGGAAAAAGAGAGAATGGGAGGATGGGTTCTCTATTTAAAGGCAATGGGTGTGGGCTCCATCACCTAGAAACTTCTTTGGGCTGAAATCACTACTTTCGGGATCTCGAATGAAATCGACGAAGAAAGAAGAAATGATCACCGAAATATCTAGTTTCCAAAAAGTATATGTTTCGCGGGTTTCGGGAATATCGAGTTTTGGGTACAGATTTCATGTAAAAAGACTGTTTTGCCCTCAATGCAAGAAAATCGGGTTTCGGGGTTCCGGACGGGTACGGGATCAACATGAAAGTTGTAGGGATTAGCAGGACAAGTAAAACGGGGTAGATATACAAGTCATCGGGATCTCGGGTAATTCCCAAAATAACGCAAAGCTATCAAAAGGGAACCCCCAAAGGGCCCCACTAAACACAAGCACTTAAAAATTCCCAAAGCTATAACAAGAACTATACTAATCCAACTTAGTCAAGTTCTACCAAACACGCTTAGCACTAACACGCGACTTAATTAACACTAATCGGGGTCACTCGGGTCGGGGTCTTACAGGAGCCTTCACCTTTGTGTGCATTGAAGCTGAGGAGTTTTGCCGACTGACGTGTGGATCCTCTGATCCATATTGCTATTGTTGAAGGGCCAACACAATCTCTACTAGATCCCCTGGTTCGCTTTTCTGCATGTTTACCCCGAACTATGGAAGTGAATTTTGTATATTTTAGCGACTATTACGAGGACATGCATTAGTGACGGGTTTGTTGTGTTGAGAACTACTAAGCTCATGCAATTCCTGCATTTGGCTGCTCACGTAGGCGTGGCGATGCAGGCATTCTGTAGATCCTCTGATCCATATTGCTATTGTTGAAGGGCCAACACAATCTCTACTAGATCCCCTGGTTCGCTTTTCTGCATGTTTACCCCGAACTATGGAAGTGAATTTTGTATATTTTAGCGACTATTACGAGGACATGCATTAGTGACGGGTTTGTTGTGTTGAGAACTACTAAGCTCATGCAATTCCTGCATTTGGCTGCTCACGTAGGCGTGGCGATGCAGGCATTCTGTAGACCAAAGAACATTCTGGCCACACAGCAAGTGGTGACCCGTTTGATGTGGGCCATTGTAGTTCTTGTAATCATCCTTCTAGCATACTCATGTAGCCCATCTCATGATTGGGTCTTTTTTTATTTTATTTTGAGGGACCAGCACAAAGATTGAACTGACCTGATGGAGAGATAGGATCTTGCACATATGCTGTCCTGGCACATATGGATGTGCATATACGCCAGAGTCTGGGTCTACATGCTTGGGCCTTACAGAATATGTATATTACATTTCTGCTTGATGTTTTGTACTTAACTAATCCTATGCTGATAGTCCATTGGAAACCCCTAGGCATCAACTTCTCTCTATCCATGTGGTCAAATGTTGAGTTATGCTCTCATTTTCACTTGTCGATGAAATCTATAGTGTATATTCACTTGGATTGGAGTGAAATTTGGGTGAGTGCATATTCACTAGAGGATGAATCATATCAATGGTTTGGATTATGCAAAGGTTGGCCCCATGGCTATGCGGATTTGCAGAAGTTGACCCCACGGAAACTCCTGCGCTGTCATCAGTGTAATGGTATTTCTCTATATTTGAATGCAAATACTGCAACCCATACAACAGCACTGACTGATCAAAAGGGGTTTTGATAGGTAAAAATATTAAAATATCATGGAGGCAATGAGGAAAAATCATCACAGTTTCTAATCATAAGGCTTTCATTACTTGTTTCAGGTTGAACCGAAGAAGTTTGGCATGTTGGCAAACTGGCAGCGGGAGTACACCATGGAAGACATACTGACACAATTGAAGAAGGAAATGGCAGCACCCAACAACCGGAAGCTGGTCCAATCACCAGAGGGTACTTACTTCTAGTTCCAAAATGGAAACTGGCTTAAACATATAGATTTGCATGTGTTACTGTTATGGCAACTGTATCGAGCTTACGGAAATCAAGGCCAAAGGATCACCTAAAACCTTCATTATTCATACAATTAATGCCACTGTTTTTCTTTGCTTCGAATGCCAGAACTGTGTTATAGTCATCCCGGCTTGACAATTTGGGTTTGCTTTGTGTTATATTGGAAAAACCATTTTCTAGGAAGGTGATCCTTCATCAAGAATTCTAAGATATTTGTGAGAACTTGTGTCTGTTGCTTTGCTTTGTTCTTTTTCCTTCAACATTTTAATCAGCTTTCTGGAGACTGGGGACCTGAGAGAAGTGATGGTAGAGGTGAACTACTACTGTGCTGATGGGGGCATCCCATACACCTCTGTGCTGACCATAAAATGATTCGAGTCACCAAAAGATCTCATTCTAATTTTTTTAAGGTAAATAACTTCATTCTAAGTTGATTCACCATTTCTGCATGGGCATTTTGTTTCTATGATGCTATGATGCATGGATACTTCAAAATGGACAACGTATCGTGTTGTATTGTATCCGATACTTCACTTTTTAAGTGAAAAACCCGTGTCCCTGCCGTGTCTATGGGTGTCCTTGCTGTATCCAAGCTGTATCTGTGCATCATAGCTATGGTGTTATAGTCCAAGGCTCCAATCCAAGCACAGCCATTTAGCTAGTACTAGTAGGCCTAATATAATTTGAGAATAGTGTCAATTGGTGAATTTTTATGTAAAGAAAGGAGAGGGTTTGAAAACGATGGCTTGTGTTTCGACATGAAATTTGGATAAAATGCTCTCTTTCTCAAATTTGTACATGGAAAACTTTCCTAATTGAAACCATATTTAATAACCATTTTTTCATTTTAGCTCCCCAAACAATTTCACACAGCGCGATCTCAAACCTTGTTCTAAGCACAAAATTAAGATTATAAACCATCCCAAACAAACCCTTAAAGCCCGGGTTTTGAATTTTGATCTTTTTCGGGCGTAGGTGCACATCGATAGGCCAGTGGTAGGCAAACCTTAGCCCATCCAGCACTGGGCTCGGTTTGCCAGATCTTTTATTGAGCTAACCTTAGCCCATCTGGCAAATGTTTTCTTGAGCGGTTGAGCCCTTGTGCTGAGAAAAAGGCCATATTTGTGGCCCAGTTGTTAAATGTGCCAAGCACAGACCTCTACATGCTAATGACCCTTCCCGGGGCCTGTCCCAACATAATTTGTCACAAATGAGCATATACTTTTTGTATATCTAGGACGGCGTTACATTTTAGTTTTAGGCATCTGCGCTGGTTTCTTCCCTGGATATATTAAGCCCAATAATAAGTCAACTATGAACCAGTTTATTCCGGCCCATGACCCTGTCCTAGACTCTTTTTTTTTTTTTTTTTTCCTGCTATCGGAGGGTTTCCAACCCTTTGGGCTGGACTAATCCCTCCGGGCCTAGAGGGAAGCCGGGGAGCCCCAATGTGGTAGTGTAGTTTTGAACCTATAACCTCCGGGTGCAAACTGTGGTCTTATGCCAACTAAGCTACCCCTTGGGGTTACCTTGTCCCGGACATAGTTTCTTTAAAGCATACTAAAATGGGAGATTTATAAAATAATATATAGAGAGTTTTACGGGGAAAAAGCCCTCAGATGACCCTTGCATAAAAAAAAAGGACCTCATAATTTCAACTGTACAGGAAAAGGTCTTCCCTCCAATTTTAACTTTTTCTGATTTTTGGCCTTTTTTGTTTGAATGAGCGACGATATCATCCAACCCGGCCACCACCCTCAAGAGGTACAAATGAAATCTAGAAAAATTCTACGACCAGCAGGATGATGCGGGATCTAACAGCCCATGACGAAGGGCAGTCCTGTTTTTTCTATTGTCCTCCGTCCCACAGGAGAGCATCTTCCCTTGAAATGCAGTTTCCAAAATTATATTATACTGTAAGGGTTCCCACTTTTAATAAAATTCTTACAGCAGAAAAAGAAGAAAAAGAAACAGGAGGTGTGGAGCTAGGTTTGCACGTTTCATGGAGATTTCTGTTAACCTCATGCGATAGATTGGTTAATTTCCTCGTATATTTACAGGAGGCCAAAATCATCTGCGTTGTTCTGAAAAGGTCATGAAGTTAATATTTCACAGATCTTAAGAATGATGTCAAGTTTACATTCAGCTTTTCGTTTTTTTTTATTTATTTTTTTCCGGAAAGATAATGGTAGTGGGGACCAAGGATTTTCATTTGAGGGGTGTGAACCTTAATAAGTAGCTTGGTTTTAGAGGCAAACTTGAGATTTTCATGTGGATTTGACGGTGGTTTTTTAAAACGCCCATTGGTTTAAAGGGTGTGGACGCACCCGGATGGTTGTTCTTGGGTTTGGGCGTGATC
Source organism: Umbellularia californica (assembly GCA_028538565.1). NCBI lineage: Eukaryota > Viridiplantae > Streptophyta > Magnoliopsida > Laurales > Lauraceae > Umbellularia > Umbellularia californica. Next base: position 29,157,244 of record JAPQWN010000002.1, read on the forward strand.
GTTCCGGCGTTCACCCTTGGGTAATCGTAAAATTATATTTAGATTAACATCCTAATAAGTTCACAAAGTAAATATTTCACAAATCTAAAGCATAATTTTCAATTTAACATTCTGTTTCTTTTTTTCTATTTTCTGTTTTCTTGAACCAACTTGCTGTAGCGGAGTTGGCCAGCCCACCCAGGTGAAGAGCAGGAACAGGTCGTGCAGACAAAGGTTTTTGAGGTCCTATTTTTCAAACCTCAAATTATACACAAGGAATTAGTTTGTGCATGCCAAAAGCGGGTCAAAGACCTGGGCCAATGGGATACCCTGGGTATTAAAAAAAAATGCTGTTTTCTTGATGCCTAGATGGAACGTGTCCACCACGAATGTGAATTGTATCATAGTTTTCTTGGGTTTTTTCTCAGGAGTTTTGGGATACAATGAGAATTTTGGAAACAGATACCTAGCCCATTCTCAACGTTCGAATGCCCAAATGCAGTTGGAAAGCAATACACTTCAAATTGTGGGTGGTGGGATGGAGTGGAGAAGATGGAAAAAGAAGGGGAAGAACAAGGCCATGGATTTGGACCGTCGGATCAACAAACAATAGCCAAGAAGAATGTAGGTTATATCTTCCCATTTAGGGTTGCAAACGGGATGGTTTCGGATTAGAACCATAATGGATCCGGACCTGTTTTTAAATAACAGTTCCGGTTTCGGAACCGATTTTGACTCGGAATTTGTTTTGTTGGTTCCAGACCCAGTTCCGATAGGAAAACCGGGATCCAGTTCCGGAACCGGGTCCACCTAGAGAATTACAATCTAATTCCAAAAATCAATTATAATTTCTCTATATTCTCATTTTTTCTTAAAATAAGCATATCATTCCAACTTATAATAGTGCATCAAGTCTACTACCTCCAGTATTATACATAAAAATATAAAAAAAAAAGTTTATTTTGAGGTACAAATTTGCAATATTAAAGATTCATATGCCGGGTCTCGGGTCCACAGGCCGAAACTTATATGGACTTGGAACCGGACCCATTTATCAATCAGATCCTAAATTGGGTTTTAGATTCGATCCGACCTGTTTATGAATCGGAACCTATTTTAGGATCCAGATCCGATTTTTTGCGGGTCAGAACTTTCGGGTAATTGAAGAATCGGATACCCGTTTGCAAACCTATTTCCATTGTCGTAAAAGAGGGGACGGTGGACCCAACATGGAACAAAATTTCGTAGTCCCTCGGGCTACCATACCCCATTTCATCGAAGCCAAAATCTACTCGGCTTCCCGGCAGGTTTTTCTTTTTTTGTAGAAACATCTAGTTGATGTTGTCTTCCCGGCAGCTGAATCTTTGAATAGGGAGGAGTGAAGAGGCCATGGAGGCTTCTGCTGCTGCACTCTCAGGAAACCTAGATGGGTTTCGTACGAAGATGGCAGTATCTATTGAGAAGAAGCATAAATTCACGCTCCAGAAGTCCGAAGAAATCTTCAATGCAGCCAAGGTCCCGAACCCATCAAACACTCTTTCTCCTTTCTCTTTGGCTAGTTTTTTTTTTGTACTGGGTCTTCCTTCTTTTGCGAATTACCGAAATGGGTTCTTCTATCATGATATGTGCATGGGCTTTATTGCCAGGTGCCAATAGCTCGTTGGTGTCAGTGTCTAAATGTCAAGTGTGAGTCATGTATTGTTTACCAAGTCCAAGTAGTTGGAGTTGGTGTAGTGGTTGGATAGTTTCCCTAGGAGTAGGAGTCTGTTATGAGAAATGGGTGATGTGATCTAATGTGGGTAGAGTAGTTGGTGTGTGTAATGTGTCAAGGAGTGGGAACGTGGTAGTATCAGTTGTAAGTGTCTTATTTAAATGTGATGTAAAGAAAGGAAGAGGAATAGAAAAATATGATTCTTCTTCATCTTCTTCTTGAGGAGGTTGGCTGCCTCGAACAAGACATTTCTCACATCATTCCGCGCCGCCGGAAATCGCACGCAACATCTTTGGTATCAGAGCCTGACGGTTCTGGTATGGCCGAAGGAACTCGAATGGCCAAACTCGATGAGGCTATTCATCAGCTAAGGGAAACATCTGATTAACATAAACAAATGTTGAGTGCACTTCATGAAAACTTCAATCAACAAAAACAGATTTTGAATGAACTCCTTCACAAAGTCTCAGTAATGGATGTCAAGTATGATCAATTATCTCACAAGGCAGAGTCCTCATTCAATCATTCGCATCCAGGACAAGGTGGGACGATCCAAACCAGAGCCCTCCATTTGGATTTCCCTTGATTGGAAGGTTAGGATCTATCTGGGTGGATCTATCGAGCAGAGCAATTTTTTGCTTATCATCAAACTCCAATTACTCAGAGAATGGTGATAGCATCTTTTCACCTTGAAGGCAAGGCCTTGCAATGGTACCGTTGGATGGAGAAGTTAGGTGCATTATCGGAATGGAGTGAATTATTTCGAGCTTTGGAGGTGTGGTTTGGTCCCACTAAATATGAAGATCCGACAACCGCCTTAACAAAGCTACGACAAATCTCAAGCGTCCAAGAGAACCAGGTTGGATTTGAAGCTTTAGCTAATCGTACCAACGGCCTCAATGAAGCTTTCATGATTAGTTGCTTCGTGGGCGGGCTTAAGGAAGACATTCGGCTGGATGTGCAGATGTTCAAGCCCACTTCTTTATCAGCCGCCATTGGACTCGCACGGCTGCAAGAAGAAAAATGAGCAAACAGACGTCGTCAGCCTTGTACAGATGCAACCAGAATAATGAATACAGTGGGCACCAACTCAGAAAAGACATCCAATCTTACGATTAAGAGGCTTACACCAGCGGAAATGCAGGCGCGACGCGACAAAGGCCTCTGCTACAATTCTGATGAGAAGTTCTCGCCTGGCCACTGTTGTAAGGTACCACAGCTCTACCTTATGGAAGGAACCTGGTTAGAAGAAGAAGTGAGTGAACCTCGTCATGATGAAGCGCCTAAAGCAGATTCAACTGAGTGTCCAGATCCTACCCCTCAGATTTCACTTCACGCGATTGCTGGTGCTACGGCTCCTCAAACGATGCGTGTCCGAGGTACTGTAAGTCGACATCCCCGGGTGATTCTTGTAGATTCCGGCAGCACGCATAACTTTTTGGACCCAAGGGTAGCTCGGAAGGCTGGATTGGTCATCAATGGTAATGCAAACTTGGAGGTCATGGTGGCAAATGGAGAAAAGCTCTCAAGTGAGGGTAGATGTGTAAACATCAACCTCACTATTCAAGGACTTCTTATCACCACCGATTTCTACCTTACCTCTGGGTGGGTGTGATGCTGTACTTGGAGCCCACTGGCTATGTAAGTTGGGCCCCATCTTATGGGATTTTTCAAATCTTTGGATGAAGTTCACTCTTAATGGGACTTCATATTGCTTCAAAGGAGAAAAGGTCCAGGAGCTCTCATTCATGACAGGGCATGACATCAAAAGGGCTGTCAAAGGCCACACACATGGACTATTTACTCCCAACTCTTTTCTGTGGTTGGAAACCCTCCTAGTCCACAACCTGGTTCTCAGCTCCAAAGATTATTAGGAGAATTTTGTAATGTGTTTCAAAAGCCTAGTGGCCTTCCTCCTCTGGTCGCACATGATCATCAAATTCCTCTGATGGAGGGTACTCGGCCCATAATTAGTGTTCGCCCATATTGTTATCTATATTATCAAAAAACAATGAAATTGAAAAACTAGTTAAGGAAATGCTACAGGCTGGGATTATACGACCAAGTCAAAGTCCCTTATCTTCACCGGTGCTACTAGTCCGCAGAAGTGATGGCAGCTGGTGGGGGTTTTGTGTCGATTATCAGGCATTGAATCGTGAAACTATCAAAGCTAAGTTTCCAATTCCCGTCGTGGAAGAATTATTAGATGAGTTACATGGCTCCACTGTTTTTTCCAAACTCGATCTACATTCTGGGTATCACCAAATTCGTGTCCGGCCAGAAGATGTTCAAAAAACGGCGTTCCGAACTCATGAGGGTCATTATGAGTTCTTGGTGATGCCTTTTGGACTCACTAATGCACCATCAACTTTTCAAGGACTGATGAATGAGGTATTTAAACCATACCTTTGTCAATTTATACTTGTTTTCTTTGATGATATTTTAGTCTATAGTAAGACTTGGGAAGATCACATAGCGCATCTCCGGCTCACATTGGAATTATTGCGGGCACACACGATATTTGCCAAAGAATCTAAATGTAAATCTGGGTGTGATCAAGTGGACTATTTGGGCCACATCATTTCAAAACAGGGAGTTGCCACTGATCCGAACAAAATTGCTTGCATGTTGAGTTGGCCCTTGCCAACTACCCTCAAGGCTCTCCGTGGGTTCCTAGGGTTAACAGGGTGTTACTGCAAATTCATCAAAGACTACGGCAAAATCGCCACTCCTCTCACCTCAATGCTTAAAAAGAATTCCTTCCACTGGTCATAAGAAGGCCGAACCGGATTTCACAGTCTCAAAAATGCCATGGCTAACCTACCCGTGCTTGTCATTCTTGATTTCTCAAGAAAATTTACTATTGAATGTGATGCCTCAGGGCTAGGAATAGGTGCTGTGTTGATGCAGGAGGGGAGACCCTTAGCTTTCTTCAGTCAAGCCCTTACAGGTAAGAATCTTTTTCTCTCCACTTACGAGAAAGGGTCGCTCGCATTGGTCATGGCAATTTAGAAATGGAGACCGTATCTCCTTGGCTGCCGTTTCTCAATCTGCACCGATCAGCAGAGTTTGAAATACTTGTTGGAACAACGGGTTGGAACGTTGGCGCAACAAAAGTGGCTAACTAAACTGATGGGCTATGATTTTGTGATTGAATATAAGAGTGGGTAGGAAAACAGGGCAGCCGATGCACTTTTACGAAGGGATGAAACAGGTCAATTACTAGTTGTTGCCCATCCTGTACCCTCGTGGTTAGCCTTGGTCCACAGAGAATACTCTATAGATCCTGAGTTACAAAGCAAGATGCAGCAATTCACAACTGGGCATCTAGACCTCACATGCTACACTAGCCATGATGGGTTGTTGTTCTACAAAGACCGCCTGTATATTGGTTCTCAGTCACCTATCCGTCACCAGATACTTCAGTAACTACATGCAAGTCCCACGGCAAGCCATTCTGGTTATCACAAAACAGTTCAGTGGGTCAAAGCCGACTTCTTTTGGCATGGCCTACGGTCTTTTGTTCGTCGCTACGTCCAGGAATGCGACATATGCCAGCGCAATAAAGCTGAAAATGTGTCACCGGCAGGGTTGCTACAGCCGCTACCAATCCCTAGCAAAGTTTGGTCAGAAATCACCATGGATTTCATTCATGGGCTTCCCTCATCACAGGGCAAAAATGTGATTATGGTGGTGGTGGGCAGGTTATCCAAATACGCTCACTTCATTCCCTTATCTCATCCTTACACTGCAGCTATAGTTGCCCGTCTTTTTCTTGACCATGTGTTCAAGTTGCATGGGATGCCCATCTCTATTGTAAGTGACAGAGATCCTGCATTTACCAGTTCCTTTTTGGAAAGAGTTATTTCGCTTACAAGGAACCCGTTTGAGCCTAAGCTCCGCCTATCATCCTCAGTTAGATGGACAATCTGAGGTTGTCAATCGTACCCTTGAGCAATACTTACGTTGTTTTGTAGGTGCCAAACCCATGGAGTGGACCAAGTGGCTCTCACTGGCTGAATGGTGGTACAACACCTGTACCCATGCCGCTACCACAATGACTCCTTACGAAGCAGTTTATGGTGTTCCCCCACCTCGGCTTTTGTCTTACACGGCTAGAACCGCTAGTGTACAGGATGTGGAGGATTTGTTGCGAAGTCGCGATCAAATTCTATCAATTCTGAAAGAAAATTTGCAGGTTGCTCATGATTGGATGAAACACTTAGCTGACTGTAATCGCATTGACAGGGAGTTTGCAGTTGGTGACTGGGTGTACCTTCGCCTTTAACCATATCGCTAACACTCCGTTGCAATACGGAAGATGCTAAAACTCAGTCCGTACGTGGTATTATTGTCCATACCAAGTGGTACAACGGATTGGACCTATTGCATACAAACTAGACCTGCCTGCCACCTCACGCATCCACCTAGTTTTCCACGTCTCTAACCTCACGAAGAAATTCGGCGATGTTGTTGAGCCTCAGGTTGTGTTACCGCCAGTCACTGCTGATGGGGTTTTGAAACCTCTTCCTGAAGCAATTCTAAATAGGCGTATGGTAAAAAAACAGAATTGAGCTGTCACGGAGGTTCTCGTCAAGTGGTAGGGAGCAACTGAAGAAGATGCAACGTGGGAACTTTATCACCGCCTTGTTGATTGTTTCCTAGGCATTAAGCTTGAGGATAAGGTTGCTGTAAGTGAGGGGGAATGATATGTGCATGGGCTTTATTGCCAGGTGCCAATAGCTCGTAGGTATTAGTGGTCTACATGTCAAGTGTGAGTCATGTATTGTTTACCAAGTCCAAGTAGTTGGAGTTGGTGTAGTGGCTGGGTAGTTTCCCTAGGAGTAGGAGTCTGTTATGAGAAATGGGTGATGTGGTCTAATGTGGGTAGAGTAGTTGGTGTGTGTAATGTGTCAAGGAGTGGGAACGTGGTAGTGTCAGTTGTATGTAAGTGTCTTATTTAAATGTGATGTAAAGAAAGGAAGAGGAATAGAAAAATATGATGATTCTTCATCTTCTTCTTGAGGAGGTTGGCTGCCTCGAACAAGCCATTTCTCACATCATTCCGCGCCGCCAGAAATCGCACGCAACATATCATAAGATAGAAATGCAGTTTTGGTTTCTCTTTTTCTACTTAGACTTCAGTTGTGGGTGTTCTTTTGAAACAAGTTTAGAGAAATGAGATTGCATCTTGGGATTTACCAGGCTCTAATCAAGAAGCTGTAACTTTAAAAAAAAATTTCAAAAGCCTATTTTTTTGTATTTTCTAAAACTCCATGAAGATTTTCTCCCCTCTCAGAAGAGGAAAAGGCAGTTAGGGTCTCTCTTAGATTTCCAGTCCTTGGTGTACTTTTGAGAGAAAGTTAGAGATATGAGATTGCATTTTTGGAATCATTTGTCTTTGATCAAGAAGTTGTGATTTCTTTTTTCTTAAAAATATCCTTAGAGCCCATTTTTACTCTCAAAGACTTCCTGAGGTTTGTTTTTTGCATTGTTTGCTATGAAAATTGTCTTCCCTGTCTAAGAATGGAATGAATACATGCAATTTAATTTTCTCTTATGCCAGTATTTACCTTTAGTTTAGTTCATTATCTTGATTATTTATTAGTGAAACTAATAGCCTGTTTGGATGGTGGAGACAATGATAAGTGGAGAATCTTCACTAGGTGTGAATATTAGAAGAAATTTAGAGGTGGAGAATCTTCTTGTGGAGATTCACCCTTATCTCTATTAATGATTCTCCACACTATGTTTGAATTTTGATGGATAAAGCTTATATGAAAACCGTTTTAAAAAATTTATTTGAACGAAAAGAAGAAAAGGTAGAATCATTAAATGGTTAAATGTTACCTTAATAATAATAAAAAAAACGAATGTCACTAGTGAAAAGTGTGTTTTCTCTCCTTCTTTGAAGAGAAAACTCTCTCTCATATATATATATATATATATATATATATATATGGAGTAAAATGTTGGCCAATCAAGAAGTAGCATATGCACAAAATGGATGTAGCAGAAATGAGAATGTTGACGTGACTGTGTGGTAAAACGAGAAATGATAGAATTAGAAATCGAGAGCATTTAGAGGTAGCAACAATAGGGGATAAAATTAAAGAAACTTATGTGAGATGGTTTGGGCATGTCCAACGTAGGCCAGTAACGGCGCACCAAGAGGAAGGGGTAGGCCTAAGAGGATGTGGATGGAGGTAGTAAAGATAGATATGAAGCAGTATAATTTATCTGAGGATTTGGCTCATTATAGATCGGAATGGAGAAACATAATTTGTGTAGCCGACCCCAACATAGTTGGGACAAGGCTTTGATGATGATGATATTTATAAAAGAGTAACTCTCACCCTTATTCATGAGAGTAAGTCATCTCAACCATTCTTTTAAAGTGTAGATCCAATGGCCAGAAAGAAAGTCAAAAAGCAACAAAAAGGTTTAAAAAAAGCCTCCATTATTTTTCCTTTCCACAACCCCACTATCTATTTCTCTGGCCATAATCTTCTCTCCTGAACCCCACTGTCTCTTGGAACTTTAAACAGCCCAACACAACACAACCTCTCTCTCTCTCTCTCTCTCTCTCTCTCTCTCTCTCTCTCTCTCTCTCTCCCAGTATCTCTTAGCTGAACCCAAAACGCTAACCTCCCATCCTCAAATCCCTAAGCCTAAATCCTAATCTCCTTTCTCCAAACCCTAAGTCCTACTCCGCCAAATTTCTAAATCTCTAACTGCTTAAATCCCTAATATCTAATTGAATTTATGTTTGATGTACGCTTGATGACCGTATTTTGATTGAACTAACCCATTAGGGATCCCATTTCCCTAATTGATTTTGGATTGATTAACTGATTTTCTGAGATTTCATGTGATTAAGTGATGCTGGATGTTGTAATAACACAAATAATCAAGCTATTAAACTTGGTCAATGATTGTGGATGTATGTGAAGATGATTTCACTCAATAGAAGAAAGAATGTTACCATTTTAGAGCATAAGTTATGTCCCTAAGGTAATTTGATCTGTACTGGATGTTGTAATTGGGAATTGGGTTTTGTATTGTATTGGATGTTGTAATTGTTTTCATTTGGGAATTTTGTAACTTATATGATTTACATATTGTAATTGAATGAGGGATATTTTAGTTGAATGTTGGAGTGAAGAGTGATACCATTTGCTGAATCTTGGAATAATTTCAGATTTTGAATTTACCATGGGACCAATGATTTCTTGTATGAGAGAATGAGAGCTGAGCTCTTGAGTAATTCTACAGGATTTTGATTTTGAATTAGATACCGTAATAGTGAATGTTGCATGTTCGAGTCATACCATATTCTGAATATTGGAATAAAAGGAAATGTTACTAGATCTTGAGTGTACTACTAGATGTGCTTGCCACAAACAATCGAACATGAACCTAACGGAGAAGAATTATATGACATCAAGCCAGCCATTGGTGACTGAGCTATTGGTAACCTGTTCCTGCATTGTATTTAGTACTAGGAAATAACTTTTGCGGTTTCCCATTAAAATTTTTTATGACAACTATAAACCATGTGATATTTGTTAGTACCATCCACAATTCACAATTCACAACCACCAATACTTGTGAACATCTACCACCTGCAGTATAGACGGAACTGGTTGTAGTTCTAATTCCAATTGTTGGGCTCATACATGTCACTGAGTGAAGTCCTTACAACAAAAGTTACCAAATCATTTGATTAGGCTTTGATGCAGTCATATGCTCCAATGATCTTGGATATAAGAATACTGGATTTGAAGTGTTTTTGTAATTGGCAATGAATTTATTGTTGGAAGTGTATTGGAATGGATTTGTTGCTGCAGATTGATTGCTTAAATGCTTGCAATTGAATGATACTCAATAGAGTTTTGGGTTGATGTTTGCTGTTTAATGCTACTGGTTGAATTCTACTTGAGAACTTGATGATTGGATTTTGATGTTGAATGTTATAGGTTTTGATGTTTAGCTATGTATATTAAATGCTTTATGACGATGTGAAATCAGAAATTAAACCCTGGTCGTATGTCACCAAAATTTTTATGAGGATGTGAAATCAGAAATTAAACCCAGGTCTTGTGTCACCAAAATTTTCACACACTCCACCTGCAAGAAAATGCATGTTTCAGACATAAGCAACTTCTTCAATGCAAGATTACAGGTATTGAAGATAACAAAGAAATTAGGTGTCAGCTGAGACTTTTTAACACGAGAGACATCATTGGAAAGGGATGTTTCCAATTTCGCACCATCATAGATCATTTAAAACACATAACTAAAGATCAACACCTGTAAAACACCAAACACTCCATTTAAGGAATCAATACCCAATGAAAATACTCAATATTTCTTACCAATCAGCCACCCTCTCTTCCATCTCATAGAACTCAGCCCATCACAACCACCTTCCGTTTTCATCATCTTCATTAACCAGCCTCTCATCATCATCCTTCTTTCTCAATCACCATTCTCCCTTCTCCAATTTTTTTTTTCTCTTTTTACCTTCTATTCACTCATCTCTAACCCAACATACCAACTGAACCCATACTCCCCATTCCATCATCTTTCTATCTTTCTCAAGTCTCTCTCTCTCTCCCACCCTCACCTTATATCCTTTCTTCTCTAACCCAAACCATACCAACCAAACCCTGACTCCCACTTCTATCACCTTTCCATCTTCTTCACATCTCTACCCAACTAATCATCATCCTAACCAAACGGCATCCAACCCACCTGCCTTGCATAAACCAAACCCTCTTCATCACATCAGAGGCCCACCATATCGACTCATTCACTGTCAAACGGCAGCCAACTCACTTCATATCATCATCACCAACCCTCGCTATCACCATCAGAGGCCCACCATACGTGATCGTCCCACTCTTTTTTCTTAGTTTCCCACCCAGATGCAAATTAGAAAACTCTCTCTTCTCCCAAATACCGAAACCGAACTTCATCTCACCCCATCTCTCATCTCTTCAGGGCTCCTCTGTGACTGTTCCTCTGCTTCTCTGTGACTCCGTTGGCAGCTCTCTCCCTCGCGTTTTTCTCTCTCCTCTCTCCCTCATCTTCTGTGCTTCTCCTTCTACTTCTAACTACAATCTCACAGTTGGGTTATCTGGTGGAGAGGGTTGGTTATGACGGAGGAAGAGTTGTGAAGTGGGTTGACTGTGGTTTGATGATGAATGAGTTGAGATGGTGGGTTTGTGTAGGGCAGGTGGGTTGGGCGTTGTTTGATTGGGTTGATAGTTAGTTGGGTAGAGATGTGAGGGAGATGGAAAGGTGATGGAAGTGAGGGTCTGCCGGTCTGGGTTTGGTTGGTATAGATAGGTTCGAGAAGAGAGGATATAAGGTGAGGGTGAAAAGATGGCAGAACTGGGGGCTTGGGTTCGGTTGGTATGATGGGTTAGAGATGAGAGGATAGTAGGTAAAAAGAGGGGAAAAAAACAGAGAAGGGAGAATGGTGATGGAGAAAAAGGATGATAATGAGAGGTTGGTTGATGAAGATGATGAAAATGGAATTTTCATGTGCCTGTGATGTGCTGAGTTCATTGAGATGGAAGAGAGGATGGCTCGGGTTGGTAGGATGATGGTTGGAGATGAGAAAGCAGGCATGGGAGAGATAATGATGGGAGAGACTTGTTTGGTTAGGGGTATAAGAGGAAGAGATGGTGAGAGGAGGAGGATGAAGGATACCCAATCCTCGATTTCTTGTTCACGAGAGTTCCAGTGCTCTGTAACGGTGAAGTCGTTTCTACATCAAAACTTCCAATTTAAGTCCCACCTTGAACTCAATTCAGGATGAAAAATGAAGATGTGAGGCTATTTTTTCTACATTTTTTTCATTCAATGTATTTGAATGATGAAATGGTGGAATGGATATTCAATAAATGATTAAATATGATTTGCTTTCATTGTAGGTTGGCGGAATGGATATTGTATGTTGAAATGGTGGAATGGATGTTGCATTTGTTTTCATTGGAATGGATATATATTGATTATTTTCATTGGGTATTGATTCTTTAAATGGAGTGTTTGGTGATAAATGTAACAGGTGTTGATGTTTACTTATGTGTTTTAAATAATCTATGATGGTGTGAAATTGGAAGCATCCCTTTCCGATGATGCCTATTGTGTTAAAAAGCCTCAGCGGACACCTAATTTCTTTGATGGAGTTTTTGCTCATTTGGCATTCTTTCAATGAGCTTAAAGTAATGTGGAGAGTATTGGTCACAGATCTTCAGTACCTGTAATCTTGCTTTGAAGAAGTTGCTCATCTCTAGAACTTGCCTTTTCGTGTAGGTGGGGAGTGTGAAAACTTTGGAGACAAGTGACTGGGGTTTTAATTTCCAATTTCACATCCTTAGAAAGCATTTAAAACACATGGCTAAACATCAAAACTTGCAACATTCAACATCAAGATCCAATCAGTCAAGACAACACACAAATCTTGTACCTTTCAAACCCATCCAATATCACACAAATAAATACGGGTCAAACCAATTGCAAAGCAACCTTGGATTTCATAGTCACTCATAGTCCGGTTCCATAATCCACTCTCGAATTTCAACTTGTACATGCATTTTAGCAAGAATCCATGTAATATCCTGATTTACTGGGCCCGGGATTAGTTTGGCCCAGGTAGGACCTTTGTTAATTACTATGAAGGAATTAGAAGTTGCCTCGCGTAAATGATTTTTAGAAAGGAAAGGAAAGGAGTTGTATGATAACTCTAATTAGGAAGAGGAAGTTTAGGAGAAGGATTAGAATTAGGAAGTATACCTCATCCTTTTGTGTGTGTGTGTGTGTCTATATATATATATATATATATATATATAAAACAAACCAACGACCCTTAGGATGGTATTCTATTCTTCTTCCTTTGGGGAAATTCTGAGAGAGAGAGTCTCGTGGGCTACAATTTAGGAGAAGAAGAAGAAGGCTAACGAATGTCCTTTTCGCGTCCACACATTGCAAAAGCAACGATCGCGTATCAAAGGTGAGTGAATCTTTCTTAATTATTTTAATCCATGATTTGAATGATGGTTTATGAAGGCCATATGATGAATCTCTGCAAATTATGTACTATCGTTGAGGAGAATTTCTCACGACAGGGGATGTAGGACCCCCTGGCCCACTGTATGATAGATCTGAACCATGGAGTGGGGAGCCTATATCTAGTCGATCAATAAGGTCATGGACGCAAGGGGCATGGAGCCCCGGTGGGCTACCATACATGTGATTCTAGCAGCAGAGGCGTGTTTATGAAAGAAATAGAGCAGGTGGTCGACACTTGTTGTGGGACCACTTGGCCCACTTGATCAAGGATCTGGTCCATGGATCCTGATGGGGACCCATGGGCGACCAAGATGGTATTGGTCCCATAGGGATTGGGCCCCGCTATAGCCACCATCTATTTGATTCTTATAGCAGATATGGTAACTTAATGAAAACTAGACAGAAGGTCGACATGAGTTATAGGACTCATCAGGGGGCCTGATCACAGATCAGAACCTCACATCTTGTAAGGAACCCCTGGGCAAACACTGGGATCTTAATCATCTAAGTTATGGACCAGTAAGACCCACTGTTCCATGTGCAAAAACATTCCCACGCGTGAGTGAATACAAGACAGTTGCCAGAAACTGTTTCAAATCTGTGGGCCATAGTGTATGGTTTGATGGTGTATCTAGTCCATCAGTTTGAAGGTCCTCCCTTGGGTGACCGTGAGCTTGAGGTCTAATCTTGAATTGGCCATGTGGGACCCACTGGATTTTACATCAGGGTGTTACATGTGTGAAACACTTGTACTTCTAAGTTCTGTGGGTGTACAGGTAGTTTGGGTGGATTGTATGAAGGGGGATAACCCTAGACTCCTATATGTGATTGACATCTATTCTTCCTAACTAGATTAATCAAGGCATTAGGTGGATTATAGTCAATTATGTGGACTGTTGTATTGAAATATGATGTGATGCTATGTAATATTTGATTTGTGATGAAGAGTGGGCCACCCCTACATCTAATAACATCAGTTATGATTAGAAGTGAGGCAGTGAAAAGAAAGTTGTGTAAGGGGGACTGGGCCGACACTGCTAATTATGGAGACTATTAATAATGCTAAGATATGGTTGTTATGTGATTGTAAGATATTATGCACTGAGTCCCAGATGTGGGATGTTGGACTTAGTGTCCGGGCCGTTATAGTAGCTGGTCCTTGTGGACGTGTCTGATGAGACAAGATCATGGTGACCGGTATACATGTATACGATAAGCATTGGAGGCGTGGTAATGTGTATGGGCACGTATATGTATATGGATGTACTTTTAATGGTAATTAATCAATTGATTAGATTTATTGGTTATGTGATATTATGTTGTATGCTTTTGTGTAATTAGGAAAAATTCATTCACCAATAATACTGATGTTGTGTTGCCTCCTTTAGGTAATCATGTTGCGGGTGAGACAAAGTAGAATGACGTTCAGCACGTAGATTTTGGTATGCGTAGCTGACATGAGAGAATGAGAAGAGTTCAATTAGTTGATGAGGGGATTAACCATTGTTTAGGGAATTTTATTAAAAGTTTTAGCTTATCTTTGAATTGAGTTAGGGTTTGGAACTTGACTACTCAGAGATTATTAAGATTGTTTGACATTTATAATTTAATTAGAATTATATTTTGAACCAAAAGCTTGATTCCTTGCAAAAATTATTTAATGAATGCATAGTGAATATTGCTAACTAATCACGATCTGGATATCTGACAGGGGCCTCGGAATTTGGGTCGTGACAATCCAAGTAACCTGTAGATGCATTTTAGCAACTTGTACATTGAGTCCAAGTAACAATTGGTACATACATTCCAAACATGTACATGCATTTTAACAACCTGTACATGAATTTTCAATTTGAACATCCATTCCAAACTCCTGAAGGTCACAACAATCCAAGTACAGACCCCAAAATCCATGTCCATTCCATGATTCAATTAAGACTAAATTAAAAAATGTGTACAAATTCAAAATTCAATCAAAATTACCAACTGCAAACTCATGTATAGTTACAAATCATTACACATCCAACTTCCATTTCCATTACAAAAACCATTTTCATTCCAGAACATTACAAAATCATTTTTGCAAGGAAGAAGGATGTTTGCAGGATTTCGGAATCACCGGAGTTAGACTCTAGTTAGAGGAAGAGAAGAAGTGTGCTTCTCGTCTGTTCAGAGAGCATAGATGAGGAGAGAGTTGCCAGGAGAACTATTGAGTTTTTTTCATGTGAGAGAGAGGAAAAGATGAAGATGGTTTGCACAGGAGAGAGTCTGCAGGAGATAGAAGATGGTCTGCAAGGAAGAGGAATCAGTGCAGAGATGATATCCGGGAAGATGAGAGTGGCAGGCAAGGGAGTTCTTCTTCTGGTCTTTGGTAGGAATTGAAATTAGAAAAAGGTTTGGGCGGATTCTTTTTATCATTTTCATTTCTCAAAGCCTCTGAGCCGTTAGATCTAGCTTTAAAAGGATGGCTGGGGTCTTTCTCTCTCATATAAGTTGAGAGCAACTCTCATGGGAGCATTTCCCCTATATATATTGCAATTTGCAACAGCTAGTTATGAGCAAAATTTCATTTTCTCCTTTCGAAAGAATCCAAACAAGAGAAAATAGGTTTTTCTAGGGAAAAAATTTCCCCTCCACTTTTCTCATCCAAACGGGAAGAGAAATGAGATTGAATGTTTTCTTGATCTAAGAAACATTTGTTCCCAACACACCCATGGTTGAATCATGCTGGCATGCTAGTTTCACACACATGCCCGGAGATATGTCCCCGGCTTCTCAAGTTAAAAGTATCACTTTGGATTAGTAGCCCAATGTAGCAAAAAAAAAAAAAAAAAAAAAAAAAAAAAAAAAAAAACCAAAAAGAAAAAAAATTTGTTGCTTTTGTTATGTTGTTTCCTTTTCCTATAATGCTTTTGACAAAAGTCTAAATTTTTTAAAAACTAGTTTGGGCTTATGCCCGGTAGATCCACAATGAAACAAATTTTCTAGTGGAGCAACTTATCGAAAACTTTAGAAAAAAAAAGATGAAAATTTACTTATGGTTTTTGATTGACAACAGAAGGCCTACAATATCGCTTCAAAGTTTTTTTTGAAAAATGATCTTTATGTCTGATAGAAAATTGTTTTTAGGTTTATTGGATGATAAATTTGGAGGCATTGTAAGTTACATAGCTACATCATGTGTACGATATGGTTTGTCATATGTACATTATTTTCACCTGTGATATAGTTGAATTTAGTCCGAGTCTTTCTGTCACTTGCTGCATATCTAGATTAGCCCTTATATCATACGGATGTACAAAATGCATTTCTTAATGGAGAACTTCAAGGCGTATATGAAATTATCTTCATGGATTTCCTTAAAAGAATCATAATGGTAAGGTGTGTCGATTGAAAAAGGCATTATATGGGCTAAAGAAATCTCCACGAGCTTGGTTCAGACAAATTTATCAAGTCATGATAAAAACAGGTTACAGAAAGTGTCATGCTAATCACACGTTTGTGAAGAGGAGTGAACTATGGATAACTATTTTAATTGTGCACGTGGATGACCTTGTTATTACTTGAAATGATATGAAAGAGGTGGAGAGGTGAAACATTTACACTGAATTCGAAATCAAAGACCTTGGTGAGTTAAGAAATTTTCTTGGGACTGAATTCAAAAGGTCAAAGAAAGGTATTGTGATATATCAGCAGATTTATACTCTATCGAGTGGAAGAAATAGGAATGTTAATCGCAAAGCTTGTATATACTCTACTTGAGCAGAATCATTTTATTAGTGCTTAGTATGGAGAGTTACTTCATAATATCAGATCCTATCCAAGACTGGTTGAATGGTTATTGTACTTAACCATAACTTGTTTGGATATAGTTTATGCTGTGAGTGTCATGAGTCCGTTCATGCATGCTCCAAGAACATGACATTTAAATATTGTATACATGATTTTAAAGTATTTCAATGTATCTTGAGACGTCATCAAGCCAATAGATTCTTTACTCTAAAATGGTCATTTATATATAGTTAGTGGTGGAGGTCTACACTGATGCAGATTGGTTGGGTTCAAAGATATGCAAAAGATCTACAACTTGCTATTATACAATGGTAGGCGGGAACCTAGTGTTTTGGAAAATCATGAAATAGCTTGTAGTGTCTATCTCCAGCTTTGAAGCTGGGTATCGAGCAATGACGCTTGGAACTTGTGTGAATTGTTGTGGTTGCAGATTTTACTATATGACTTGGCCTTTATATATAAAGGCCCTGCAGTGCTACAGTCTAATAGCACTTCAGCACAACAGATTGCAACAAATCCAGTCTTCCATGAATACATAAAGTGTTAGCATGATGGCTCAATAGGTGCTATCATTACTGACTTGACCATACCATGGACCATGAGCTATCATTGTTGATATGACCTTACCATAGACCAGCAGCATGGGCCAGCTGACAGCAGGCATGGTGCAAAGCTGGGAAACCATGGGCAACAGTAAGCCCTCTGGTTCTTGGCTGATGCTATAAATAGAGGCATTCCTCTATGTGTTGAGTAGAGAGTGAATAACACAGAAAGCTAATACAGCTTAAGAGAGACTGTCTGTGGGTGTACCTGGGATTGGGTTGCGTGTGAAAAACTCTATTGTAATCTTTACTCATAGTGATACTCTTGCCGTCTTCTCCCGTGGATGTAGGCTCAAGCGGAACCACGTAAAACCTTTTGTTATCTCTCTGTGTGTGATATCTGTGCTGTGTGTTTTGATTGATGCTCTAAGCACAACAAACTAGTATCAGAGCTTTGAGTGATCGGAGGAGATCCGTTGAATCGGATTTCAAGAGGGCCATGAATCTTGCAGATTGATTGCAGAAGATCAGACGATCTCGAAGTAGGCCACGAACCTACCTGCTTGATCGCAGCACCCAGGTTCGCCAAAATTGACACCGCTGCAACCGCTACTGCCTCACCGGGATTGGGGGTTCGTCGCCACCACACCGTTGTCGTGGAACAAGAAGAAGACCGGAAGAAGGGGCAGGGGCTGTCCCTGTTGAGAAACAAGGCAGAACCAGAAGAAGAAGGGGAAGAACCGGAGAAAGGACATCCACTGCCGCCACTGTAGCCCTGTCGTTGCCGAAGCACCCATTGTTGTTGCCGCGTCGTGCCGTAGCCAAAGGAGAAGCAACAGTGCTGCTCTCTGGTTCCAGAACAGGAGTGAGGAAGAAGACCCTGTTTGGGTTTTGTTTCAGATTTCAAACCCATATTCTATTATGTTTCAGAAGTTGACTTGGTAGTCTGAAGTACCAAGGGAATTTATGGTCCCTGAAGCACCATATAAATTGGTGATCCCTCAGTCCTGGTTGTAGGCCAGGCCAGTTTCGGGTCAGGTTGACCTGGTCCATGCAGGAAGCCCAGAAGCAAAGCATAAAGGTATTGACGTCATTGCTGATGTCAGCAGATCCGTACGGTCAAAGCTTAATTTAACAGCATCAAAGGCTGAAAATTAATTTCGCGATATCTTGAAGATTCGGAGTCTGATCAGAGATTCGTTTGAACCTACAGACTCATTATGAGCAGATCTACACGGTTGTGGAAGAAGATTGGCTATCAAATGGTAAAAAAAAAAGGTTGACTGATCGGAACGTAGAAATTTTTTTCTGCGATATCTTAGCCATCCGGAGCCGGATTTCATATCCTTTTCTTCCAGCGTGCTCGTGGTAACCACTACGCAGGTGCGGTAAAAGATTTGCGAAATGGCTGCAAAATTTGAAATTGAAAAATTCAATGGTAACAATGACTGTAGTCTATGGCTTTTGAGGATGCATGCTTTGCTGGTTCAAAATGGTTTGCATAAAGCTTTGAAGGAAAGAATGCTTTGTCTGACAAACTGTCAGATGATGAGAAGGATGAATTATTGGAAAAGGCATACGGTCAGATTCTACTATTTTTGAGTGATGGTGTACTGCGAAAGGTTGCTCAGGAGGAAACTGCTGCTGGCATATGGCAGAAGTTGGAGAACTTGTACATCACGAAGTCTCTCACGAATCGTTTGTATCTGAAGAAGCGGTTGTTCGCCTTACAAATGCAGGAGGGTATGTCTATTTCAAACCACCTTGATTCTTTCACAAAAGCTATTATGGATCTTGACAATATAGATGTTAAAATTGATGATGAGGACCAAGCCATTATGCTGTTATATTCATTACCACCCTCGTATGAGAACTTTGTTGATACCATGATGTATGGTAGAGAAACTCTATCCAAGGAGGATGTTGAGTCAGCCTTAAACTCCGAGTTAAAGAAAAAGGTTGCTATAGAAAACAATGACAATTCTGGTGAGGGTTTGGTAGTGCGTGGCAGAACAGAGAAGAAATGGCAAAACAGAAGAGGCCGCTCTAGGTCAAAATAAAAACTAGAAAATTAAAGTGCTTCCAATGTCATAAGGAATGCCACTTTAAAAAGGATTGTCTAGAGCATAAAGGAAAGGAGGAAACACATGATTCTAGAAATGTAGCCGGTGTTGCAGAAGACAGTTCTGATGGTGCAAATGTTCTCTCTGTTACCATTAGTAGCTCAGGTGATAAGTGGATTCTTGATTCGGGTTGTTCCTACCATATGTGTCCTAATAAGGACTGGTTTGCACTTATCATTCTATAGATGGTGGTAAAGTTCTAATGGGGAACAATGTAGCCTGTAAGGTTGTTGGGATAGGATCAATCCGAATTAAGATGTATGACGGTATTGTAAGAACTTTGTCTGATGTCAGGCACATTCCAGAGTTGAAGAAAAATCTGGTTTCCTTGGGTACGCTTGACTCCAACGGCTGTATCTATAAAGCTGGAGGTAGAGTTATGAGAATCTCAAAGGGTGCACTTGTAGAGATGAAGGGATAGAAGTAGAATGACCTCTACCTTCTTCAAGGTAGCACAGTTATAGGTACTGCTGCTGTTGTCAGACTCAGATTTGGAAATTACCAAGTTATGGCATATGCGACTTAGGCATATAAGTGAGAGAGGTATGGATGAGCTGAGTAAACAAGGTTTACTCTGCGGCTAGAAGACAGGAAAGCTGAACTTCTTTGAGCATTGTGTCTTCGGAAAGCAATGTAGAGTCAAGTTTAGCACAGCAGTTCATCGGACCAAGGGCACTTTCGATTATATCCATTCTGACCTTCGGGGTCCCTCTCGTGTTCCATCTCTGGGAGGTGGCAGATATATGTTAACATTCATTGATGATTATTCTCGAAAGGTTTGGGTATATATCTTAAAGCACAAGAATGAAGTCTTTGAACAGTTCAAGCAATGGAAGGCTATGATCAAGAAGTAGACAGGTAAACAGATCAAGCGCTTGAGGACTGACAATGGCTTGGAATTCTGCGAAGGTGCTTTTAATAAGTTCTGCAAGAATGAAGGTATTGTGAGACATCACATAGTTAGAAATACACCACAGCAGAATGGAGTTGCAGAACGGATGAACAGAACTATCCTAGAAAGGACCAGCTGCATGCTCTCAAATGCAAGGTTACCTAGGAAGTTCTGGGCGGAAACTGTTAACACAGCTTGTTATTTGATCAACTGGTCTCCATCAACAGCTATTGAGTGTAAAACTCCCAAAGAGCTATGGTCTGGATGTCCTGCTTATTACACCAATTTGAAAATATTTTGTTGTCCTGTTTATGCTCATGTGAATGATGGTAAGCTTTAACCAAGGGCAAGAAAGTGCATATTTCTAGGGTATGCACATGGGGTGAAGGGATATAGGCTTTGGTGCCTAGATGGAAAATCACCCAAATGCATTATCAGCAGAGACGTAACCTTTGATGAGTCTTCTATGTTGAAACCGAATGAGTACATTGATGCTGCAAATGACAATGGTGTCAGTAAACAGGTAGAGGAGCAAAACGGTGTTAGTAAATAGGTGGAGCTTGAGAAGGAAGCTTCAGAAAGCTTGCAAGAGAATTTGCAAGAAAATGTCCTAGATCAGCAGGATGCAGGCCCAAATGTGGAGAATGAAATTCCACAAGAATACATGCTCACTAGGGACAGGGAGAGGAGACAGATTAAGCAACCTCAAAGATATGGATATGAAGATACCGTTGCCTATGCTCTTAATATAGCAGAGAGTATTGAGTCAAAGCCAGTTATATATCGAGATGCCGTCACTAGCACAGAATCAGCAAGATGGGCCGTTGCCATGAGTGAGGAGGTTGAGTCTATTCATAAGAATTATACTTGGGAGTTGGTGAAACCGCCGAAAGGCCAGAAGATTGTTGGTTGCAAATAGGTCTTCAAGAAAAAGGAAGGAACTCCAAGGGATGCTAGGTTCAAAGCACGACTGGTTGCAAAAGGCTATACTTAGAGAGAGGGTGTTGACTTCAATGAAGTGTTCTCTCTTGTGGTGAAACATAGTAGTGCTACTTGCTATAGTTGCTCTATTGGACTTAGAGCTTGAGCAGCTTGATGTCAAGACTGTGTTTTTACATGGTGAGCTAGAAGAATAAATTTATATGCATCAACCAGAGGGGTTTGAAATCCAAGGTAAGGAGGATCATGTTTGCTTACTAAAGAAATCATTGTATGGCCTAAAACAATCACCTAGACAGTGGTATAAGTGTTTCGATACCTTTATGGTTGAAAATGGTTATTGCAGGAGTGGGTATGACAACTGTGTCTACCACAAGAAGCTTCTAAATGGTTCTTTTATTTATTTGTTGTTATATGTTGATGACATGTTAATTGCTGCTAAGGACATGTTTGAGATCAACATGCTGAAAGCTCAGCTCAGTGGTGAATTTGAAATGAAAGACTTAGGTACTGCGAAGAAAATTCTTAGGATGGAGATTCGAAGGGACCGGAAAGCAGGCAAATTGTCATTGTCACAAAAGGGGTACCTTGAGAAGGTTCTGGCGCGCTTTGGTATGCAAAGTTCAAAACCTGTGAATACTCCATTGGCAGCCCATTTTAAACTTTCTGCTGCTTTATCACCACAAACTGAGGAAGAGGTGGAGCACATGTCACGTATTCCTTACGCTAGTGCAGTTGGGAGTATCATGTATGCCATGGTTTGTACAAGGCCAAACATTTCACATGCGGTTAGTGTAGTTAGCAGATACATGGATAACCCAGGAAAGGCTCATGGGCAGGCAGTGAAATGGATACTCCGCTACCTGAAAGGTACTATTGATGTTAGGATAGTGTATGATAGAAACAACAAAACTTTTGGAAGTGTTATTGGATATGTTGATTCAGATTTTACTGGAGATTTGGACAGAAGAAGATCCTTGACTAGTTATGTCTTCACTTTTGTTAGCGGTGCCATTAGTTGGAAGGCAGCATTGCAATCTAAAGCTGTCTTGTCTACCACTGAAGCAGAATACATGGCAGCTACGGAGGCAGTGAAGGAAGCTTGGCTGACAGGCTTGGTTGGAGATCTTGGATTGGAACAGAAGCTGACAACTGTTTTCTGTGACAGTCAGAGTGCGATCGATCTGACACACAATCTTAAGTATCATGGAAAGACCGAACACATTGATATTAGGGCACACTTTATTCGAGATGTCATCGCCGAGGGTGCTATTGCAATGATTAAGATTGCTACGGCAGATAATCCAGCAGATATGATGACAAAGACTATTCCAGCTGTCAAGTTCAAGCATTGCTTGGACTTATCAATGTGATCAGTACCGAGTGCCCTAAGGGACAGATGGAGACGGTGAGACGTATTCTGTGCTAAGAGGATCAACTCCTATGTTCGCCAAGGTGGAGATTTGTTAGCATGATGGCTCAATAGGAGCTATCATTACTGACTTGACCATACCATGAACCATGAGCTATCATTGTTGATATGACCTTACCATGGACCAGCAGCATGGGCCAGCTGACAACAGGCATGGTGCAAAGCTGGGAAACCATGGGCAACAGTAAGCCCTCTGGTTCTTGGCCGAGGCTATAAATAGAGGCATTCCTCTGTGTGTTGAGTAGAGAGTGAAAAACACAGAAAGCTAATACAGGTTGAGAGAGAGTGTCTATGGGCGTACCTGGGATTAGGGTTGTGTGTGAAAAACTCCATTGTAATATTTACTCATAGTGATACTCTTGCCGTCTTCTCTCGTGGATGTAGGCTTAAGTGGAACCACGTAAAACCTTGTGTTATCTCTCTGTGTGTGATCTCTATGCTGTGTGGCTTGATTGATGCTCTAAGCACAACACAAAGCATTTTGGAGTTGATGTCTACTTTGTCAAAGAAAAGATTGAAAACAAAGTGAATTATGCATACACAGATGAATAACTGGCAGATTTCCTTAGTTTCAAGAAGAAATTTATCATATGCATTGTCCAAGCTAGGCATAATAGACATTTATGCACCAGCTTGGAGGGAGTGTTAAGACTCACATGGAAGAGTTATTTGTAATTATTGAGATAATGCGGGCTATTTTCTAAATGCTCAAAACATTTATTATTATCTTTTGTAAATACTAGAAAATATAGAAATCTATATATTTGGTAGTCTGCCCAACCCTAAGCAACACTTTTGTATGATTTGTTTGAATCAATTCACTCTCCTTGCTTTGTTTCTTTTTCTTTTATAATTCTAGGGCTTTTTAGACCTTGAGCCTGTTTGTTTACATGTGTGGAGGAGTAAAGATGAGGTAGGTTTCAAATCATGAAAAAGGTAAAGTTAAGTTGTGTGAAAGTAAAAAGTAGATGTGTGGTAAAATTCTTTTAGATAGTATGAACTAAAGTATAGGTGAGAGAGGAAGCGTAGATTGAAAAGTACTTTTTGTTGCAAAATTTTACCACCACACTTTATCACACTTTTTTATGGTAAAAAGAAAGGCTTGTAGAGGAGTAAAAGGTTAATGGTGTCACATCATATCTTACACTCCACTTTTTTCACCCAAAAAATGGTCTAGTGAACAATGGCACATCACATGCCTACCTTAACTCCTCCTTTACTACTATTTGTGCTAAACAAACACTGAGAAAACCCTATAAATCACAAGTTTAACTTGTTTAACAGAATTTTCAAATTGGTTAGGTGTCAATCTACAAACTGCAAACTCAAATGCTAAATCAGTCAGAAAGCGAACCAGTTAATGTTGCTCAGTCAAAAAGTGAACTAGTTAACTATGGGAAGTATGCATATTGTTGTAACTCACCAAAAGCTACACCCTGACCCTAGTTGATGTAATGCTTTTTCTAAAGTTTAATCGACCTGAACCTTGTAAATTTATCTTCATTCAGGTTCAAGATCTTTGCATCTATTTTATTTTATTGCCATTTTCAAACATGGTTAACTGTTTCTTTTTCTTATTTTAAATACTGAGAAATTTCTTTTTATACTCATGGGTGGTTTTATGATTATAGGAATTAATGCCTGGAGGTGTGAATTTGCCTGTCCGTGCTTTTGAATCTGTTGGAGGACAACCCATTTTGTTTGACTCAGTTAGGGTTCTCATGTATGGGATGTAGATGGAAATGAATACGTCGACTATGTTGGTTCGTGGGGGCCAGTAATCATTGGTCATGCAGATGATGAGGTGCTATATATTCTCTTATCATCTCTAATTATTCAGTTGCATTTCCCCCCTTACTGGTAGTTTTTCATCCATGTTGGCATCCTTGTGTTTCTATTTTGATAATTTGGATTTTAATCTGATGAATGGGATTGTTATTAACATCACCTTATTCTTCTATTGAGATTTGTAAGGCTATGTTTCATAATTTTGTAGTCAACACTGCTAATTAGAAGCATAAATAACAAAAATCTCCCTTCTGTTGGCTAACATCCAAAGTACTTTTTTCATGGTTACTTTGACCAAAGATGTAAACTGTTTAATGCCCTTTCACTCTCCTTTTTCCCACCCTTAACCTTTTTTTTTCAACATACGCTCATATAATTTTTTAATCTTTTACTTCATGGAAATAATGTAAAATGGAAAAAAACCTATGATGGTCCCATCTCATACCTCGTCAAAATACTTTATGAGGCATGTGCGAGCTTTTCTAAAGATGGAAAAAATTGAAATATCATTCATAAAAAAGCCATTTGAAGCAATACGAAAATGATTTTCGTTTTGGTGAAATATAATGGCCATTATCCTACTTTGAGATAGATTTTAACCCTGATTTTTATGAGATTTAAATTGACATATAGGAATGGTGACAACAAATGGGGCAGAACTACCATGCAGCGACATGGGGTAGAACTACCATGCAGCGTCGCTGAATGGTAGTATGATGCAGCGCCTAAGTTAAAATCATGGGGTGGGGGCCACATTTGGAAAATCCAAACCTCTTGTTAGTCCTAGTACCATTATGGTGATCAAATGTTAGATTATTATTCAAATTATTGAGAGGGCCACCGTTGGATCAACTAAACTTGGAATCTGTGATTAACTTTCTTTACTTTCCTCTTTTTAAAAAGCAAAAATGGAAGGAGCCTCTTTGTGTGAAATCTGGTGGCCAATCCATCAGTAGGCCCACTGAAATAGATTTTGAATATTCAAATGCAGAGTACACAATGGGCCTTTGGATAGTGGAACGGTTTGGATTTTCCAAATGTGGCCCCCACCCATGATTTTAACCTGGGCACTGCATCATACTACCATGCAGTGACGCTGCATGGTTGTTCTGCCCCTACAAATGATGAGAGGGTGGCTGGTTTCTTGCGAATGTCAAAAGAAATAGGGGCCATTTATGGATCACTTCTCTCTAAAAGGATGTCCCATATTACTCAAGCCACCACCATTTTTCAATTAGTGTGCATTTATTTTCTTATTGTTTCAATACTGAAATTCTTCCTTTGATTTTTGGTCCTCACCCCAATTATTGAGGTCAAATTTGTGGCTTTACGGCTCTTTCTTCATTGAGAAACTACATTTTTAGTGTTGATGCTTGTGTGCTATTGTGATTGAAAAGCAAAAAATGTAAAAATCTCCAAAGAAAAGAACAAAATTATCAGTAGTTATGGAGCAGAATTACAAGATCTTTTTATTTTTATTTTTATTTTTGATTGCTCAAAGATAAAGATTATTCTCTCAATGTTGGGGAGGAACATCTCCTACCCTTTATTAGTGTTACAGACTTAACAGTGAGGACCTGTTTGTAAATACATGAAAATAGTGGATTGTTGATGCAGGACAGGAAGGGAATAGCCTACATGATGCGCTTTGAGATCATTGAAGCAAATTAACAATTATAATAGAATTATAAAATGTAAGCATAGCACACCATTCCTTGTAAATTAAACTAAGCAATTAATAGACGATTTAAAGGCTTATCACAATCCTGTAGTTAGGCCTCTCAAATAATTGACAGATGGACTAAATGGAAGTTATGACTTACACTTGCCAAGGGATGAGTCCATTTCAAGTCTGTTATCACGATCCTTTGGGGGACCGTTTGGTAATTTTACATATAAAATAAAGTGTAGTAAAGCATCAAATCAAGAGATAATAAAATACAATGGGGTTATTAATCGCGGCTCCAAGTGCAAAGCTTTGATTGCAGTAATAAAACTGGTGAGACTAGGTCGATCCACAGGGAGCTTTAGAAATAAGGCTTTACAACTTTGTCACCGATACTGAATAAATCTAATTTTAGCCTAAAATCCAGAAAAGTACATTCATTATTCCTACTTTAAATTAAAATTAAATACATTTCCAAAAATAAAAATTCCTAAATAAAAAAACCTAATCTAAAATGAATCACGAGTTGCTACAAAAGAACACACAAATTAGAAACAATCCAAAAATAAAAATTACCAAAAATAAAACTAAGAAGCTAAATTAGAAACAAAATAAACCTAAGTTATGCACCAAATCAATCAGAACATGCTCAACAAAAATTAGTAACAAATCAAATCAATAAAAAAATAGACCAACTTACTTTCTAAAATTAGCATGAAAACCTTACTAAATTAGTTTCCTAAATTAGAAACTAGGTTAGGCAATTAGGGTTAGTATATTTCCTAAGTTAGTGAACTAAGTTAATCAACTCCCTGAAGTTAAGGACTTTCCAAATAAATAAAGATTTTTTAATCATAACAAATTTAGAAAGCATTAAGTCAATCATACCTTATGTTTGAGTTTCCAAAACTTCCTAAGTTAAAATCTTCAATTAACAAAAAATAGAAAGATTTTTTATTTCTGGAAATTATCTAAATAATTTAAAATACAAAATTAGAAAGTTAGTAATGCAATGTATTCCATGAGATGTTAGAAGATTCTAAGTCTAGAAAACTAATATGCAGGGCTGTTTTTATGCATGATTTTTCCTAATCTAATACAACCTAAAACTGAGTTTAATTGCTGAGTTTTGAATTACAATGATGCATGAATCAAATGAAAAAAGGGAAGTGGAAAACGATTTAAAACGAATGAGATATGAGTGTATGAACATGACCTACAAAAAAAACTGTGCAGAAATTCTGCACACAGGTGGGTCTGACCAGCTATGTTTGAACCACTGGTTCACCATCTTTCCAAAATTATTTTTGCTTGAAATTATGGGGTTTGAAATTACACTGATCAAACTTTAATTTCCCCAAGTTTCATCGAAAAATAATGTGTTTTGATCAGAATTCTAATCGCAAACTTTTCACACAGAATATGTCCTGAAGTTCTTGTAACAATGTGTTGGATTGTGCACTTTATGTTGGGATCCGAATTTCCAAAAAATATTTGGCTGAGGTTATTGACTAAAATCTCTAATTTTTATTGCTTATTCAATTTAAAACTCCGATTCCAATTTTGATTCAGTTTTGAATACTCAAATAACCAGCAACTTAAACATATCTAAACTCCACCAATATGAATATCCATGCAATGCTAATTAGTTCCAACTATAAACTTTGTATAAAAATTCACATAAACGTATAAGAAGCATAAGAAGAAAAGATTACAACAAGTGCTTGAATTTAAATGTGTAGTGCAAAGAATTTAAATGTGTGGATTGAATAAAATTAAATGTGTGGCATTAACAAGAAACTAAATGTGTGGATTATTCAATAAATGTAAATGTGTCGAATTACAATAAAAATAAATGTGTGATAAGTGTGCTCTTTCTTTTTTTGTTCTCAAACCGGGTTCATAATTACTTATTTCATGCCCTTAGGATCTTGGATTGTCAATCCAAGAACAACAACAAAGACAATTCAAGTATTCATCATATAGGAAAAAGAATAATTGAAAAGAATCACACTTTTACTAAAATGCAATGGTTTTACATAAAAGATGGAGAATTAAAATTCCAAAAAAAAAAATTAGATACTACGATAAAAGGAACCTCTTTAGTTGAAGCATCAAGTTGGGGCAAGCCTTTGTAAAGAGAGATCGGCTATGGTAGAGAAAGGAGATGGGTAGAATGGTGGAGGAATTACACTATTGAGGGGGCTTTTTCCTTCATGAAAGGTAGTGTACGTCCAAGGCCTTCTTTAAATAGGGTATGGGCTGCCCTATGATCTCTCCCTAGTCCCTACTTTGTTGTAAGAATATTCTTCACTTAGTAAGTCTATCTTCATGCACTTGTTATATTTTATTCTTTAGCAAATCTTCCTTTGACTTGACATTTATGAGAGATACATGAGGTGGCAAACTCCAAGTTGGAATCAAGAAAAGATTGAATGCCCAATATGTGTAGATTCTTTTCACTTTTGTCTATTTGGAAATCTTCTTTCTTGATTTGGTCCTTCATGGATTTTCTTTGATTATCTTGAATTATCTTCAATATGAACTTGGGATTTTGTGCAAAGAAAGTGGACCCCCCTCTTGGACGCCCCACATGTGTGACCTACACATGTGCATGTGTGGGACCCTTTTTTCTCATTTCCTGCAAGCTAAAAAAAATGAATTTTATGTGAAAAGACAAATTTACCCTTAATTCACAATTGCATGATTGCGGGCCCATCTCTCATGAAATGATGAATGAATGCACCTGATGATTAATTAATTTCATGAAAAAAAGCACATTTAAAAAAATCTTTCCAAAAATAAAATTTAAAAAAATGGCAGGTTTCATGATTTGATCAAAAAATGATGGTTTTTTTAGCAAATTATGCAAGAATGTACTACAATGGATAAAAAATGCATAAAAACATGATACGACACTAAATGAGGCTCTCTTGGCTTGATAAGTCCTTAAACTTATAAAAAATAACAATGAAAATGTGCATTTTTAAGGACTTATCAGTTATGATGGTATTTATTTTTAGATGTTTGGTATGTAATCTTTTTACTTTGTGTACAGAAAAGTAGAGCTTTTTTTATCTTTTAGTGGAGAAAGGAGGTTGTTTTTTTGCTTTTTTTTTTTTTTTGTAAAAAATGGAGGGAATTTGAATTAAAGTGCATTGATGTGACCCTTTGTCTGAAAAAATGTAGGCAAACGGGCTATTGAGGATTTGATTAAGGGCTTGGCTCAAATTGTCAAACAATGGCTATTGGGACCTTAATTGGCAACAAGATATGTAATTAGGTGCATGAATTTAAATCCCCACAACTAACTAAGGCTCAATTAAATATTCAGAAATGAAATCGGGATTTAAATAGGCTAAAAATTAGATAAAAGGGACTGCTTTGGGTCCCAAAGTGGTTCGGCCAACTTGGAAATGGGCTGGACCAGGTTCGACTGGGCCTGGTTCGACCAAGAGGATTTGGGCCTAGATCAGGTTTGGCCACCTGGGTTTGGATCAGGTTTGGCCAACTTGGTTTGGGCTTGGGAATGAGTTTTGGCAGCTTGATGAGGCTGATTTAGGGTTTGGATGGAGAATTTGGGGTTCTAGTAATGATTTGGGGCTAGATCTAGTATTGTATGAACTATATCTAGGGCTAATGTGGGTAGATCTGGGGTTCAGTAATGATGATGGGTGATCGGCCAATGGTAGAGGGGCTGGTTATGGGATTAAAGAAGGTTAGATGGTCTGGATTTGGGTTCGGGTTGGGATTTGGGGCTAGATCTAGGATTCCAATTGCGAGATGAATCTAGATCTAGATTTGGTGGAATCTGACATGAAAACGAAATACAAAGAGATGGAGATGGTTTACTTTGGAGATTGATGGATTAAGCTCATGAAAGGCTGATCCATCCACAAATAGGGTTTGTCCACCCTATTTTTCTAATGATGCTGCCTCTTGTGGACCTTGGAAATTGGAATATTTGGGATTGAGGGTTTTGGGGCAGATTTACTAGTTTTGGAGATCAAATTAGGTTATGCAGAACTGTCATGCGAATAGGGTAAGGTCAATAGTAAGGATGTGGTTTGAAAGGCTACCTTGCTGTGGTTTCTGGTGTTTTTCTCTGTATCCTTTGTCCTGGTGGAAGACTACTTGCTAGAGAGGACTTATGGGTCCAATTTGCCCAAAAAAGGCAAGCAAAAAGGATTTTGTCCCTAGCTGAATACATCTGAAAGTCGAATGGGTACTGTAAGTGAATATTTTCGGCATCTTCTCAATTCCCAGCTCTTTTTTAATCCTACTAAAGGACCGTTAAGGGTTTGTGAACAGTCCCTAATCTCTATTTTCATTAGTTTTGGTGTTTGAAAGGGTAGAATTGAAGAAAATTTTCAATCTGTTACTGCCGAACCCGGTTTGAAGGGACTTGACAGTGCATCGTGCACTTATTTTGTCTCTTTTGGGGCGCGGTTGAGAAGAAATTGCATAGTTATTGTAGTATTGAATATCTGGACTCAGATTTGTGATTTAGGGTTAAGATAGAATTGAAGCAAAGGGGAGAAAGCTCAATCCTTAATTGAGATTTTAGTGCTTTGTGAAAGTCTAAATATGCTTGAAAGTGATTATGGTGCATCCATGATGCTTACGGTCTCCAGTAGTTCTACTTGGGCAATTGATTCAGAAGCAACTAACTACATGACAAGTATGAATGAGGTCAGAATTTACGGCATACAAACATTCTACTCACAGAAGTATTTGTGTTACAGATGGAAATTATATAATATTTAGGTCTTGGGTGAAGGATCAGTTAATAATTCATCATCTTTGTCATTATCTTCAATGCTACATGTACCACTATTACCGCAATCTGGTTTTGGTCTGCTGAGTAATCAGATCTCATAACTGCAACATTACATGTTATCTATCGCATGGTGTATTTCGAGACCTGAAGACAAGAGCGACTATTGGAGGAGGCAAAGAGTGTAATGGCCTCTTTTATTTTGATATAGAGTTGCATCCTAAGTTAGCTTTTCAGTCATCAGTCAATGTAGGTGAATATAAAAAAAAATGGCATGCATAGACATTTAGGGCACGTACCAGTTCAAACCATGAATAATCTCTATCTGGTTCTTAATATCAGAAAATGATATAAAGTGAGACTTTAAATGGGACTTTAGTTTCTTGGAGTTCGACTTTCAGGAGGAAGCTTTCATAGGTGGAGGAATCTCATTTCTTAGAAATGCTGACTCTATTGGACAGTGTGTTTATTCCAAAATCAGGAGAGGATATAAGGGTTTGGGAGGGGTCTCTAGATGGTTCCTTTTTGGTGTGGCTTCTTTCTTTGAGGTGTTATGAGATGGTCATGTTTCTCCTTCTCCTGTTTCAGGCCTCTGGAAGCAGATAGTTTTAGCTTTTGGTTGGTTAGGTGTCTTGGGCCAAATTCTCATGGTTGATAATTTTTGGAAAAAAAGATGATTATTGTTAATGGTTGTCCAATGTTCCTCAAAGATGCCGAGTCAGTGGATAATCTGTTTGTCTCTTGTAGTATGGGTGTTAGAAGAAGTTGAGCCTTGTGGATAATTATTCAAAACTTTTGACCCACTTGAAGCCGAGATCAAATATATATAAGGTCAAGAACCAAATCCCAAGATCTAAAACCCGAATCTCATGCATTAAGATCAAATAATCCATCAAGAAGATACATCAAGAAACAAACAACACAAGCATACAACGTCTACTAAAACCAACTAAAAGTAGATCTATACCCGAGGAGCTTGGTTGTGCTCTAATCGAGAACTTGAAAACCTTGATCTCTACGAAAACTGTTTTCGCAAACTTTGATCTCCCTTGCCTTTGTGTTCTTCCACGCTATGACCCTCTTAGAGAACTTCTGAAAGAGAATGGTAGGATCTCCAAGTAGAAGAAAACCCTAGCACTCTAGTAGGAAACTAGAAGAGAGAGAGGAGGAAAAGAGAAGAACTTGAGAGATTATTGCGTGTTTAGAGATCTCTAACCTTCACCTCTTATTTATAGTTTATGGAACACCTCCTTTCAGACCAAGGTTAGAAGTCTCATTTCTATTCTTAGTATGTGTCCTATTCATTTCCTTAAGAGTTCCAAATAGTATTAGTAACCTTCTCTTATTAGGGCTAGCATGGGGACTACAAGGGATTCCTTAGAATCTGGCTTCAACTAGGAATCTGGACCCCACATATCATGTGAACTCCGGACCCCCAGTTAATTGCAAATAAGTCTACTAATTAAATGTAATTGCACTTCAGTCCTAGGAATAATTACTAGATGACCCTAAACTTCCCAATTACTACAAGTAGGCCCCTTTATCAATTATATTCATGGATCAACTGGATTAAATCTGTCCAACCAAATTAGATCCATCTTTTATTATCCTGGTGACACAATTAATCACAATAATCATCAGTACCATCCAATAAACTCTTAATCGAGATGGGTGCGCACTTACTAATGATAAAATCCATTAATTGGCACAAAGGATATTTAAGGGGATAGATTCCATCTTGAGAATTATATGTTCCCATAGCCCCACTACCACGTACCCAAGACATCGAAGTGCCAACCTACAATTAGCCTCACTCATTGATGACTCAAAAGTTAATGTATAAT
This sequence comes from Umbellularia californica, assembly GCA_028538565.1. Classification (NCBI taxonomy): domain Eukaryota; kingdom Viridiplantae; phylum Streptophyta; class Magnoliopsida; order Laurales; family Lauraceae; genus Umbellularia; species Umbellularia californica. The sequence continues at coordinate 29,189,811 of JAPQWN010000002.1, forward strand.
AGAAACTTGAGTCCATTAATCTCTCAGGATTAAGAGCCTATTGTTTGGGAATTATGAGAGCAGTCCTTTAATCAAAGACAGATTTGCATAAGTTGCTACTCATGATCCTTCGGTACATCCAATGTACCAGCACAATGATCCAGAATCCTACACTCTGATGATCGAGACATATCACACTATCTCATAGTGATCACAGTGCTGCAACCTTATTAGATGAGAAGCCCAATCTCATCACTGGTTGTGAATCAGTTTATGTGTAAGATTTGTGATCTATGTCTCATGTACGTGGGTCCCATCCACACACATGGATCACATCTAATGTACTTGTGGGCTTCGGTTCATCTCATGAACCATCATGTCACTTTGTGTTGGTCATGTGCAATCATAGAATAAAATACCATTCATCTCATAAATAAAGCATGAAAATATAAATTAATTAATGAAATAAATCAATTTATTCTTGGAATTCCATTCTTAAAGATGCCAAGTCAGTGGATAATCTAATTGTCTCTGGTAGTTTAGCTTTGGCGCTTTGGAACTCTGTTCTTAGCTGGTTTGGATACAGCTGGTAATGGCAGACTCCATTAGCAGATTGTTTCTTGCTTGGAGATAGGGGGTCGGTTTTGCTAAGAGAAGGGTTATGTGGAAAGTGTCCTTTCTAGCTGTAATTTGGGTGATTTGGAAAGAGTGTAATAAGAAGTGTTTCGATGGAGTTTGCTCTAGGGAGATTTCTCTTTAGAACTCAGTCAAGTTTTGTGTGGCTTCTTGGAATTCCATCCTTCCTGAGTTTAGGGGCATCTCCCCTTGATGAGGTGTTGGTTCGAGATGACATTTTCTTCTCATGTTAGGGGTCTTCTGCTTCCTTCTTGATCTCCCCAACTGCTGGCCTTTTCAAGCTTAATGTTGATGATAGTGTCATCGGCAATCAGGCTCCTGGTATCGAGGGATTATTACGGATTCTTCGTTAGTTTGTGTTCACAGCTTCTCAGGCCCATTGGCTGTTAAGTGAAAGAGGCTGAATTAGTGGCCCTTAGGATGGGTCTGTGGGAGCTTGACAGATTGGGTTTCACCAACATTATTGTGGATGGCGATTCTTGGTGCGCCATTCGTTGGGTGTTGGGTTCAATTAGGACGCCTTAGTGATTCGCAGGTGTGATCGAGAGGTGGCCGAGCTAGCTTTAAGGCTTAAAGCTTCTTTTAACCACGTTCTTCGGAGTACTAACAAGGATGCTGATTTGCTAGTGAAGGAAGGTGTTGGGAGATCATCTTTATTTGTTGTTTTATCTCCATAGCTTTTGTTATGTTTCTCTGGTTTAGGTTTTGGGAGTTATCCTTTTCATTTTTTGAATGGTTCTCTCTTTGTACTTTTCAATAAAGCCTCTAATGCTGGTTTCTTTTAATAAAATCTTAGTTACCATTAAAAAATAAAAAAAAAAATGGAAATGATATAGAACAAATCTACTGCGAAGTTTATCAATTAGCAAAATAAGCATAGGAGCTCTTATCTAGTAAGTGTTGGTGAAAAAATGTTCTTTTTTTTTTTCTTGATACATTCTGATGTTTGGCTTGCTCTCCTAATTTCAATAATTGGCTATAGATATTTTTTGAGGATTTTACGGAAAAATTCCCCATATATAGACGTTGCACGAAAAGGTGCCCCCTAGTTTTGGAGCACAAACGGGTTCCGTTAGCCCATTTTTCATTTTTTTTAGAATCTTAAGAGAAGCGACGCTAGCACCACTTGTCTCTGACGGGGGTGACGCTAGCGTCACTCATCACGACATTTTCTACAATTCGTCGGCCTTTGCCATGGTGCCTGCATGAGCTTTACAAAATGGTTCAACTAGTTATATTGATGGTTGATAAATGGCTGTCTGCAAGTCAGAGATCCTCTATTGCACAACGAAAAATGAAGCAGCTGTTTGGGTTTTGCCTATTCTCATTCGAAGAGTTTGGGGAAATTGGAAGAATATCCTTAAGGAAGGAGGGTAGCCATCACTCTCCATCAGGATCACCTTAGCTACACCTGATAAGGTATCTGTCGCGAGGCTGTGGGGATTACATTGAACGGAAGCGGTGGGTGGGAGAATCCAAACCGGATTCTTTGTTTCGTCTTCTTGGCCACAATGAACCCAAGGCAAATCAGACCTTTGTTTACTGAAACTTCCTGCAGAAACCGATCACCGAGGAAGAGATGGATGAACTACAGGGAAATGTTACCAACAATACTTTGTTGCTTGCAAAGATTATCCATTCTTAAAACATTGCCCTGGAGGTCCACCTAGTAAGTCACCAAAGGAAGAGAGCCACTCTCAGGTTGCCTCCCTCACCATACAATATTTTAATGAAAATCTTATAAATGAAGTTCTGTCACTATGAATTATCCAAATCCCCTTACCCTGCCCACCATTTGGGATGTAGATCGGATGGACAGATTTTAACAAAGCTTCCAACTGATATGCGTCAATATCAATAAGGTTCTGATGGAAAGAGAGGTTCCAACCACACTTTCCATCTTTCTAGACACTGCAACACACACACATACACACACACACACTTGGTTTTCAGCACACGTAAAAGAGACAAGGGAAAGAAGCCTGCAGATGATGACTTTTCAACCAGCCCTTAAAGCTCATGAGCAATAGAGATTCCCCCACTTGGCACATCTGCTTTAACAGGTATGATGAGGTCAACTTGAGAACTTGGTTTGTAGGAACGACGCTAGCGTCGCTCCTCTTAAAGTTCATAAAAAAATGAAAATGGGATGATGGAACCTTTTCGTAAAGCCCCAACTATGGGGAACCTTTTTGTGCGATGGCCATTTACAGGGATTTTTCTCGTAAAATCCTCATATTTTTCTCATTGATGATGCAACAAGGTGCACGTGGGAATATTTAATGAAGTCTCTTTATGAGCTGTTTACAATATTTGAAAACTTCCATAAAATGGTTGGCAAAAGCTTTGAAGTAATAATCCGAGTATTTCTGTCACATCCCGGTCCCGAATCACCCTGGCCTAGGGTAATCTCCGAGGTGTGTCACACGTACTCCCGTGTGATGTACCTGTCTCGAGCCAAATACAACACACGAAGGAGAAAACACAACTTCCCACACTCGTGAGTTAAAACTCACTAAACACATCAAGAGCAATTAAACATAACGGAACTTGTAATTCATTTGTGTGAGGTATCAAATTCCCATTCAGTCTATATCATGGTTCAAGTTTCAATACAAAAGAATTATACAAGTATTTACAGTGATCTCCAAAAGAGGGTGTAATAAAGAACCCTATACAATCAATACCAAAAGTATAAACAAAAGAATCACTAACCCTAGGTGTGGCCCACACAAAAAGGGGCAAGCCACACAACAAAAGAGTTTTCCAAAAGATGATTCCGCTCTCTGTGGAAGGCAATTTCATTTGGCCTCGGGCTCAGGCCACTCCACTAACCCTGAAGGTACATCTTGGGTAACCTTCGCTCTCTCCTCGGCCTCGTTAGGGTCGGAGGTTGCACCTGTGACTGTGACACCAATAGTAGTACCATTAATACGACGATTAAGCAAGTATAGGCAATAATAAGGAATACATAATGTATCGAATTGAATTTAAGACAGGTAAATTAACAGAAGTCAATAATAGGTATCAACTAGGCAAATTGTGCTAAAATGAATAATTTATGCATGACGAATCAAACAAAATGAAACACTCGGATTGGCTACTACCTTAAGCTCATCCTATCAAAAGAGAGCAAATCTAGTTGGGATGTCACCAACGACCCGACCAAAGGCTAGCTGGCTACTCGGGTCTGGAGTTCCGGAGCTCCATATGACTTACTGCAGTAGTCTCAAATAAGTAAACCAAGTGTAACCCCTTCGGGTATCACAAGGTCGAAGCTAAGTAGTGCCGACTCGATAGAATCAAATAATACTCAGAATAAAATCGGATTTGAGTAAGTTTAAATTCATCTAATTGTAACCAAATCGAATGGTAACCACATATATTCAATTCCTTACTCAATCCTCATTTCTAACGATTTCAACTCAAATATACCATACGAAGTTACAACTAAATATAAAGATCGAACCTCTAAGGATAATGTCAATGCTGCTAGTCTATTTAGTGAGATTTGAGATCCAATAAATTGTATTCCAATATGAAATGTAATAGTGTAAGGGAATCGAGATATTTTACTATCCAACTCTAGATTATTATATTTTTAGTCCTCCACCGTCCATTACAAAATAAGCTGTAAAGCAGCGAATTACTACTTTATTTGGTGTCACTAGTTACAAGGAATACGTTGAATTTCCCAACGAATCATGGCATAGTTTGAGACTAAGGAATATCCATTGGTCTAATTATAAGGTTGAAGATCCCATTCTATAGTCATAAGGTCTCAAGATTTCCTAATTTCCTATGGAGTTAAGGGTGAACACCAAAATCTACTAAACAAGGAATTAAGGAGGGTTAAGGTACGCTAGGAGTGTCAACACACCTTTTATTTGGGCCCAAAAAGGCCCAACAAACTGGGTCAAGTCCGCTCGAGCGGCCCTATGTGCGCTCGAGCGGAGGGTTCCAGAGGGGGTGAACGCTCGAACGCACATTGGCGTGCTCGAGCGCCCAGCATAAATTTCCATTCCGGAAATTCCAAAGAGTGGGTCCGCTCGAGCGGCCATATGCGCGCTCAAGCGCCCACTCCAAAATTCCGTTTTCGGAATTCTAATGGGTTCTCCCTTACAATTTTCCCTCATCCATTTCTATCTTCCTTTCCACTGTAGCACCTGCACATTAGAGCCTTCTTGCTCCCATTTACAAGATATATAATCTCCTCTTTCTAATCCATCCATTAAATCATAAAACACACTAATTCATTCATTTATTAAGAGATAAACCATAAAAGGAATTTCATTGGAATCAATGGTAAATAACCACCATGTAAATCCACATTAAAGCTTACACTTGCCTCAACTAAGTGCTTTCCAAAGCTTCTCACAAACTTGATTCAAAGAAAATCCCAAAAGCCCCAAATGAGCAAACCCTAATCACATCAATACACATGGAGACTATATGAATACGCACATATGAGTGACCGTGAGTCCCTTGACTCATTTCTAACTCAAAATCATAACAAAAGGTCCTTGGCTCATACCTTGACAAGGAAATCTAGGTTTGGAAGAAATGGAAGTGATGGAGATGGCTCTAGTCAACAAGAAGTGGAGAAGGTTGAAGGAGATAAAGTTGATGAAGATGAAGTTAAGTCCCCTTTTAGCCCTCCAAAGTCCAAGCCCTCACTCTAGTAGTTGAGGAAGAAGGGAAGAAAAGGAGTAGAGATGAAGAAGTGTAGAGGAGGAAAAAGATAAGAGGAAGAGGGAAAGAAGGAGGGGGTTCATATATATATAAAGGGTAAAGTAACAGTTTTTGCAAGAAGGTCCAACAAATAGCATTATTATTAGTTTAAGTCAAATGAGGGTCCAATTATACAACGGTTGGTCAGATGAAGAAGAGTCTGACATGAAAATCAATGCACTCGTCAAAATACACGCGATGATGTCAAAATGACGGACAAATCATGAAAAACACGAAAATCCATATTTACGAAAAGCCCTTGACTCTACTCAATTGAGTCAATGAGATTCCCACTCACCTGAACAAGGTTCAAAACTCTCCTAATTTAGTCTAAAAGGGCTAATAAACACTAATCACCATAATTAGCAATTAAACATATTTAATGTAGCTAAAACACAATTAATTAATACTAATCAGAGTTAAATCGGGTCGGGGTGTAACAACTTCCATCAGGTAATGGAAGAGAGTAAGATTATTCCAGTCATGTTTAGCAGAAAATGTAATAGAGTCTCAAACTTTATGTGCATATACACCTAAATAAAATGGAGTTGCAGAACGAGAAAACTAGCATTTACTTAGAAGTTGTAAGGGGACTCTTACTAAAACTGAATATTCCTAAGACGTTTTGGTCAGATGCTCCTTTATTATAAATTGGATACCACTAGAAGTGTTGAAAAGAAAATCTCCATTATAGGTCTTGCGACCTTCTACTCCATTGTTTTTGGTTCCACCTGAAATATTTGGTTGTGTTTGCTTTATTCTTATTCCAAATTATCAGTGAGTTAAGTTGAATGAAAAGCAATTTGTTAGCATGGACCAAACATTCTTTGAGGATATTCCTTTCTATTCTCCTGATAGTAAAGAGTTAATTGAGCCAAGTAGACATATACATCTCTTTTGGAGTATGTATATCACTATCGACTTGTTCAGAAGCATTTGAGACAACTGATAATCACATAGAGGGAACTCCAGAAAGGATTCCAAAAATAGAAGCATCTGGAATAAATGAAAAAAAGTCAATTATCACAAATCAATTCAGTTTTGCTTCCAGACGTCCCAAGACATTAAAATCAATTTCATATAATACCTGGCTGAATGTATATGGGCTAACAATTCAATATCTAGCAGACCAACCTTGGGTCAAGTATGAACAATTATCATGAAGATAGTCTAGGGGTGAAAATCAGGGCGGGCGGCCCAAGCCCAGCATGGCCCGGCACGAAAAAATCGTGCCTGGGCCCGTTGACTTGGTCAACGGACCGGCCCGGCCCGGCCCGGAAGTCCCACTGGGCCGTGGATGGCCATGGGCTGCCAGGCCCGAGGCACGGCACGGCCCGGCACTGTTTAAATCCGTGCCGTGCTGGGCCAGGTCCCTAGGGCCCACGGGTGTCCCGGCTCGGCACGAGGAACAGACAGGCCCGTCCAGGCACGGCCCAGCCAGAGCCCTTAAGATATTATAATACTGTTTGGAAGCACTGAAAAAATGATGTCTTTCATCAGGTAGTTTGATTTGGGAATATGATAGGCTTCGATTATGATTTGTTTGGATCGAAATATTCTCAATCCTTTCTTCTCTCTTTGTATTGATGGCTGAGTACCATTCTTGTGAAATTGTTATCCTCATTTCGATCTCAAGAGTGAGAGTGCAAGGTGAACTGCCTGAAATGCCAGGTTAAGGTGCTTGTGATTTAAAAAGGAATTTCCAATGGCCATTGTAAGACCTGTGTGTCTTTGAAGCTGCTTCCTGACAAAAAAAGAATTTAGGAGTTGTGACTATGAACATGTGAAAATCAATGTTGGGAATCAACAACTGATGGCGAACTGAACTGAATTCAGTAGGTACACTATGCATAAAAAATAGTGAGCAAGGCTGATGTAATTTATGGTTGGGAATTGCTAGTTTTCATGTATGGATATTAGCTGATGAGTCATATAAGGAGCTTTTTTTTTTTTTTTGAAAGATAAGATAGTCTTTCTATTATCAGAAAAATATGGATAATGTTCAAAAGGAGTCTCTTATAGCGGAAGAGATCCTATGAGGCATACCCCATCAGAACAGAATCATCAAAATAGGAACCCACAGCCCGGGTACAAGCAAAAAGCAATATAGAATAATTTCTTTATTTTAATGAAATTGGTCCAAGACCAAGAGTGAAGAGTCTAAATGTCTTAGTCTCTAAGGCTTAGAACAACTTTAAAAAAAATTAAAAAAAAAAAAAGAAGGGAGGGGCATATGTGGGCCACCCACGGGCTGCATGGCCCAGGCCGGACTAGGGCCCGGCCCAGCACGGCACAACCAGAGCCGTGCCCTGGGCTGTGCTGGGCTGACCCCAGAGGCCCTGGGCCAGGCACGACACGGCCCGAATTTATCATGGGCCGTGAGTAGGTGAATGAGGCCTTGATTGAGAGCCTGAAGAAAGGGACGAGCTTTGGTGCCCCATGTGTGCTAGAGAATGTGCTGGTTGAAATGGTGATCTCAGCTGTACCAAGCATTGAGATGGTTTGTCAATTCAGGCATAGAAGCATGCATGGGTGTACTTCGCCTCGCGCGTGCCTTCACTGGCCAACCAAAGATCATCAAATTTGAAGGCTGTTACCATGGGCATGCAGACCCCCTCCTCGTAAAAGTTGGCAGTGGACTCTCTGACTCTCCTGGTGTCCCCAAATTTGCTACAGTTGACACCCTAACCTCTCCCTATAATGATCTTGCAACGGTTGAAAATCTCTTCAAGAACCATAAGGGTGAGATTGCTGCAGTGTTCCTCGAACCAGTTGTCGGAAATGCTGGCTTCATGAGCCTGTATTTGGCTTCCTAAATGGCCTCTGTCAGATCACAAAAGAAAATGGTGCCTTCCTTGTATTTGATGAGGTGATGACTGGGTTCCGTTTAGCATATGTCGGGGCCCAGGAATATTTTGGTGCAACTCCTGATCTGACAACACTTGGTAAGATCGTTGGTGGTGGCCTGCCAGTTGGTGCTTATGGTGGGAGGAGAGAGATTATGAAGATGGTGGCGCCGGCAGGGCCAATGTACCAGGCAGGAACCTTTAGTGGGAATCCATTGGCAATGACCGCTGGCATTCACACACTGAAGCGGTTGAAGGAGCCAGGGACTTACGAATACTTGGACAAGATCACCCGACAACTACTTCTTGGGATTCTGGATGCTGGAAAGAGGGCAGGTCATGAGATATCAGGTGGATGTATCAATGGAATGTTTGGGTTCTTCTTCACAAGAGGGCTTGTTAATTTGTAGTTTCTCGAATGCAAAAAAGAGAGACACCGAGAAATTTGGGAGGTTCCATAGGCGTATGTTGGAGGAAGGGGTGTACTTGGCACCATCTCAGTTTGAGGCTGGATTGACTAGCGTGGCCCATACTTCAGAAGATATTGAGCGGACAATTGCTGCTGCTGAGAAATTCTTTCAACAAATTTAGACTGTTCAGTTCTGTCAGTTTTTTCTCTCTTGATCTTGTTCATTGTATGTTGGGTTTTCAGCTGATCTCTTTGTGGGTGAGAATTATCTTGTATTATGGCCACTCTTACTGGAACTGTACGCGGCATTGCATGTTTCATTTTTGTAAATTAAATGAAAAGCTTGATAACTATAGTGTGTGAGCCCTTATAGCTTGTTAGGATATTTCAGTAATGGTTCCAAGCCTTGCACCTTGCAGGGTAAAAAAAAACTTTTAAGTCCTGCAATCTTGTTGCCTCAAACATCAAACAGAATCTGCCAAACGTTGATGCAGCTAGTATACATGGTACCTATTTTAGCATTAGTCTCAGTTAAGTAATGATGCTGCCTTCAATTCGTCCGATGGCAATTCTGCGTTTGGTTTATTATGATTTTCAATGGCTTTTTAATTGACGCAAGTCTTATAAGGGACCAAAGATGCTCCTGTTGAAAGAAATAGAAACGATAGTGGTCTTTCTTGCAGTAAAGAAGGTAAAAGGAAAATGGTACTTTTTTGAAATTCATGTCTTTTCAGCCACCTTAGAAGTGATCAAAGCTCTAAATGAGGGGGAGGAATGGTCATTGATTCTGTTATTTTGGATTATTTTTTTGGGAATTGCTAATTTTTTATCGAGCTTACACTAATTTTGTTCCTAAAACTTTTAATGTGGATGTGCATATTATCTAGTTAAAATGTACTGTTCTCATGATGATATTGAGTGTATGGGTACCTTTCCGGACTTCAAAGTCTTTATTTTAACCCACAACTTGTATGCGTGGTTGGGATTTTGTAGATTGTGCAAGACTGAATATATGCCTGTATTTGTCATTCATAACCATCTTATGAAAGAAATCTACAATGAATTTGGCTAGAATAAATTGATTTAAATGCTCATCTTGCATGCTCCTATTTCAGTGGCTATGATCATCTAGGTCATATGTAGTCAACATTGTATAAGCCCTATCTGGCCATCCAACATGACTATCTGTGGCTTTAGTGGCCCCACATGGTGGGTTGGACTGTTGGGACTTGATATTTTTCTTTTATTTTAATATTTGTTTGCAAATATAAAATCAATTTAGACAAAGCCTTTTGAGTTATTAGAGGATTAAAGCATCTTCTGAGTCAAACTGACCTGGCGTGTAGAGTTAACTTAGGGCTAGGTCTGGCAGGGCCGGCCAATGACAACCATTATCTAAGCCCAGTTTATTCAGTTATTGGGCCTAATTTTCAGGCCTGGATTCAGCTGTAAAGTTGAGTTCAAACATAGCCCAGTTGAATAATAGGAAAAACCTCTACAGAGCACCAATGCTCACAACCGCACCTAGTGCATATACCTTATCATCCATCCAAGTAGGACTTAAATTAGGAGCCCATTCGTCATTAATCCCAAGCTCGATATCCATCAAAACGAATTGGAACGTTGGATTAACTGTGCACTTGTTTGAACAATATAAACTTGCGAACCATTCATCAAGAGGAATGCTGATCATACATGTACGGTGTGCCCCACCATTAGAGCGCTCTCTCTCTCTCTCTCTCTCTCTCTATCTCTCTCTCTATCATAAGAATGCATGTGAGACCCACGTGCCTCCACATACTATAGATGCCGTCTAAGAGAGAGAGAGAGATTCCAATCATTCTGCAAATCCAAAGGTGAGGCGGCACCACCAACGCGACATCCTTGTCTCCAAGGATGTGGAGAGAAGGTCAAGGGGGCTGTGGCCTCCCTGTTTCCCAACTCTATTCTCAGCAGCCCCGTTCCCATTCCGCCCAATTAAACACAATCAGATCACCAGATTCACCACACCTTGGGGCGGCGCAAAGAGAATAGGCCCCACCCTCCTCCAAGAAGGCTGGGTCCCATCGTAGCATTGCCTTGTCTCTTTCTACAATGAGAGAGAGAGAGAGAATGTAGGGGTTGTAAAAGAGCTAAGGTGAGCCAAGCTTGAGCTCAACTGCCGAATTCATTAGCTCTAGTGGGGATGACCATGGCAGGGTGAAGTAGGTGATCCAAACTGATCTATTTATATTAGGGGCGGGTGATTTTTTTTTTTTTTTTGGATCGAGGATAGGTATGCATGTGTAGATTTTGACCAGGTTCATCTAAATCAATGATTGTGATAATATGATTGAGATTTTGCTTAAAATTAAATATTCCACATTAAGACTTCTCCATTCGCAATTAACATGCCTGCAGTGGTTAGATGACATTTGAGAGGAGAAAAGCCAAAGGGTTGTGAGTACAAAACATTCTGCATACTATAACCCCTACTTGTTACCATCCCTACTCTAGCAAGGCTCGAGCTTGAGAAGCCAAAATTGAGCTTGGCTTGTCCTCCCATATTAGCTTTACGCATATTAATGTGCCTAGGCATCGCTTGAACTTGGGCCCTCACATCTACATTTATATATAATAATTGAGCCAAAATCAAACTTGAGCCAAGCCATTAATCAAGCTAAAGTCAAGTCTCTTTTAGCCGAACAGCCCTAGCTTCTGCTCATCTTGTCAGTTAATTGAGCCGAGCCGAGCTAGCTCAGTTAGCTTGGAACCGAGCTCGAACTCGAGCCCAACCAACCCAAGTTCAGCTGGCTTAGCTCTTGGACAGACCTTGATACAAGCACCCGACATGACAAAAAGGGCCTTTGTAGGACAACTATGCATGGAGATCATGTCAGAGAAACATCCAAATACTACAGCTTAAAATTGCTTCTTGGGGACTTTTGTCACTAAATCCCGTTCATCCCCAAAAACAAGACGTACAAAAGACGAGACAAACCACTAAGGAGGAGGAAAAATGAGGTTTCAAACTGAGGATCTCTTGAGAATTTGATGACATGAGCTAACAAGCTTTGTCTGTTTGCTTTCTTTTGAGGGTTGGGGATTTTGTTTCTTTCAAAGGAGACTGTGTTTTGAGCTGCTGGGGTGATTTGGGTATTGAGATCTTTTGCAGTTCAAAGTGTGGGAATGATGATAAACTCTCTCTGTGAAAGCATGGGGCCTGTGAACACTGAAAACTCATGCTCAAAGCCCCAGTCACCTTTGCTAACTGCTTCCATTTCGGAGTCGAACAACATTTCAACCTCAGAATTCAATCACAAATATCATAGAAACCCATTGGGAGAGTTTGAGGACCTCAAATTCGAGGTTGATGTTGAGGCGCAGTCACCTGACATCTCGGAATTGGAGTCCCTGTTCTTCGATCAGCTTGACTTTGGCACGGCCAACTTCATGATCTCTTCGCCTAGAAGAGACTTCATGATTTTTTCACCAAGAAGAGATTTCATGGTCTATTCACCAAAAAGAGATTTCATGAATTCTTCACCTAACAGAGACTTCATGGTCTCTTCACCAGAAAGAGATTTCATGAGCTCTTCACCTAAAAGAGATTTCATGGTCACTTCGCCTAAAAGAGATCTCATGGTCTCTTCACCAAAAAGAAATTCCATGAACTCCACCCATAAGAGATTTCATGGCCTCTCCACCAAAAAGAGATTTCTTTATTTCTTCGCCCAACCAGGAGTTCATGGTGTCTTCACCTAAGAGGACACTGCTGCCGCATTCGAGCTACACCTCCGCCGAAGCAGGAGTTCATGGGCCAAGATGCAACCAATCCCTACTTGGGTGCTGTTCTCAGTATTGGAGTAATTCAGTTCAGATGGGAGCATGCAGCACTAGCCACAAAGGGAAGCCACAAAGCCCACTTCATAAGGTGTTGTTCAACTCAACCCAATTTGTGCAGACAGAGAGTCTTCCATTGCCAACAATGGATGGATTCTTGGATGAGCATCTTGGAGGTGATTTTGGAATGTATCCAAATCCAACCATGAAGATGCCTGATGCTGGCCTGTGTGGGCCAGAGGGCTTGGACACAGCGGCGGCAGCGCTTCCAGGGATGTTTGAATATTGCTTGCCACTGAGGAATTTGAGTTCTTTTGGATTGATGAGTGATGAAGGCTGTTTGACACAGGAGACGGATGTTTATCAGATGAGTTCCTTTGCAGCTTCACCAAAACTTTTACGTCAGCAGAAACATCTACAAAAGAACCTTGAACAGGTGCTTATGGGGGCCTCTCTCTCTCTCTCTCTCTCTCTCTCTCTCTCATGCATGTTAAAAAACTATCTGTGGAGGGAAAACTACGAATTTTTAGCAGAGAGAAAATTCCTTGCATTGTTCAGTTGGAACTTCCAAATCGTTTATTTAAGGGGATTTGACAATTCAATGCCTTTTAGATACTCAATTTCCAAATTCATGACTCAAAGATACTAAATGTCACCATAGTCGTTTGACCTTAGATCCCATGATATCATGGGTTTTTAAAAACCCATGATATCATGGGATCCAAGTAGCTTTTCAACTTTTAACATGTAGATCCCATGATATCATGTTAAACCCATGATATCATGGGATCCAAGGCAAAAAAAAAAAAAAAAAAAAGGGAAGACCGGAGTCAAAGGACTCTAGTGACATTAGCTTACTTTGAGTCATGAATTTGGGAATTAGGTATCTAAGAGGTACTGAATTGTCAAATCCCCTTTATTTAATTTTATTTATGGGCTAGGCTCCATGCATTCATGTAGGAGGATGGTAGATAATATTCTATGTTAGGAAGGTTGTGGGTGGTTATGTATCAAGATATTGATTTTCTGATAAAAGTAGAAGAGATCTATCATATATTAGATGATAGGCTTGCACGATTTACCTTCAAAAATTTTCTCAATTATATCTTGCTCTTACTCTACATATAGTTCAATGGAATAACATGTTAATAGAAAATGTAGTCTTTAATAAGGGCCTAGCTGTTTGTTTGCATAATAGAATATATAGGAATTGAATACATGAGAATTCTTGGTTAGATGAGCTCCACCGACAGATTATTGAAGAGGTGAAGTGTACGTGAATAATATGAGATGAGGGGTGAAGAATATGAGACAATGATGTAGATGGGACCTTGACTTCCCTAGATTTCAATAACTAGGGTGATGGGAGGGTAATCATTTTCCATCTTTCCTTTCTTCACTTTCCGTTAAAGGAGAGTTTATTTGATTGTCATTTTCGGATGTTCAATTTGGATCTCCATTCTTAACCAGTACTTATTACTTAAGGCATGGACTCCCATGTATTTAGTTCCATGTATTCTATGCAAACAAACCGGCCCTAAAATCCTACAAGAAAATTCTGCACATGAATCCCGGTTTCCAACTTTGATTTCCTCTTGCTTTGTAAAAGCACCCTCAAGCTGGTGCCATTCTTTGTGCATGCATGGATGTAACACCAAAGAGTACTGGAAAATCATGGGCTATGGAAAAGACTCTGGCTGCACAAAGTAAGGCACCCCAAATAGGGGTGTTCATGGGCCGGGTTGAAGAACATTAGGGCCTGGCCTGCCTTTTGAACACCAGCCCCAAGCCCGGCACAAACCCAACTCGGGCCCTAACTAGCTGGCCCGAGACTGGCCCACCTGAAGCAAGTTTAGCCTGGGCCCAGCCCAGTTTCCATTATAAGGGAAAAAAAAGAGCTTTTCATGTGTCTGTCTCTGTAGCTTGGCCGGTTTGGATATACTTGTGCCTACGAAGTGTTAAGTGTTTGAATCCTGTGTGTTAACTTTTCTTACCATTTTTTCCCTTACAACCGGGCCAGGCCAGGCTTGGGCTCTCCTCCATTGAATTCAAGCCAAGCCCATTTAAGAAACTGGTTCAAATAAATAGCCCGAGCCCAGCCCCAGTAGTAAGACTTTAGGGCCAAGCCCGTGCTAAACCAGGCTGGCCCAATCCACGAACACTCCTAACCCAAAGGGCATTCGAATTCCAAATCTTATGACCTAACAATAAAGAATGATCTTCACTTATCCATTTAATTGACATTTTCCATGCAGGAACAAGACTCTGGCTTCCAACTAGTCCACCTTCTCTTGGTTTGTGCAGAGGCTGTGGCAAAAAATGACTACATGTCCGCGAAACGGTTCCTTCAGCAGCTCAACCAAGTCGTCACACCTTTGGGAGACTCCATGCTACGAGTTGCCTCCTACTTCACCGACGGCCTCGCCACAAGACTCACCGCAAGCCTTAACAGCAACCCAAACAACTACACCCCAAAAAGCTTGGTACCCTTCCCTCAAAACTGTGTAGAAATCCTTAAAATCTATCAAATCCTTTACCAAGGCTGCCCCTATGCAAAGTTTGCCCACTTCACTGCCAATCAAGCCATCTATGAGGCCTTCCAGGGTGAAGATCGTGTTCATGTGATAGACCTTGACATCATCCAAGGCTACCAATGGCCAGCTTTCATGCAGGCGCTCGCCGCCCGTCCAGGTGGGCCCCCATTTCTTCGCATCACCGGAGTTGGGACCTCCTTAGAGCTCGTCCGAGAGACAGGTCGCCACCTAACTGATCTTGCCCGCTCCCTCCATGTACCCTTCAAATTCCATCCTGTAGGGGAGCATCTGGGGGACCTCCAGCCACACATGTTTCACCGTCGAGTGGGCGAGGCGCTGGCAGTGAACTGCTTCAACCGCCTCAATCAAGTCTCGGGCAACCGTCTGGGGAACTTAGTTTCAATGATCAGGAACCAGGCGCCAAAGATCCTTACCCTCGTTGAGCAGGATGCAAGCCACAACGGACACCACTTCCTCGGCCGGTTCTTGGAGGCATTGCACTACTACTCGGCCATCTTTGACTCCTTGGAAGCAACATTCCCAGCTGACTCACCAGAGCGCGCCAGGGTAGAAGAGCACATCATTGGGGTGAAGATAAGGAATATTGTGGCATGCGAGGGGGTGTATAGATTGGAGAGGCACGAGCGGTTGGAAACATGGAGGAAGATCATGGAAGGGAAGGGGTTCAAGGGGGTGACCTTGAGTGAAAATGCAGTGGTCCAGTCTAAGATGTTGTTGGGGCTGTATCCATGTGATGGTTACAGGATAATTGAGGACAGGGGTTGCTTGATATTGGGGTGGCAAGATAGAGCTCTATTTGCTGCTTCTGCTTGGCGTTGCTGATTGTGTGTTTTTTTTTCCTCCATGTTTTCCTTTTCTTTCTTCTCCTTTGTTGTTTAGGGACTTGTTATTAGTTCCACACATTAGAAAAGAACCAATCAAAAGAAATTGGAAATGGAGGAGGGAGAATTTGTTTTCTTTAATGAACTCTGTTGTAGAAAATGAACTCGGAGTGATATTTTCTAAATTCATGCATGGTTTGTTTTGTTATAGGGATTTGACTTAGGTAAAGGCTTGTTGACTTTTTAGTATTGTATAAGATAGGAAGTTGTGGACTTTCTGTCACTCCCCCAAGATTTGGCCGGGCCCAACCCAATCCCAAGGTGTGAGAATTGGGGCCAACTAAAAATTTTCCCACCATTCATGCTTGAGACCCCGATTCCAGGTGGATCGAAGTCCATGGTGAGGTTATGTATGATGATTAGTCACCATAATCAAATCGTGGAAGCATCAAGACACAAACAACTTGTGCAAATGATAAAAAATATATATATAACAATAAAGATAATAGAGCGGAAGTAGTACAAAAGTGCATAAGTTCACGTAAGTTTACAATGTCTTAAATTATGTTAAGGCCTAACACAACCATGACATCAAAATAAAAGGGCTATAGGCCCAAATGTAACAGTCTCAAGAGTCTACCGATATGTATGGCTCTACAGTGCCAGGCTCGACGAGTCAAACTACGTCGTCGGTGCTCCACTCAGTAAGTCCATCATCCGGCAGAACCTCCTTCCCCACCTAGCCCTCCGACTCGACAGGGGCAACGATACCTAAGCACCAAATGTAGGACCATCAATAAATGGCAAGTAAATAGATATGAATAACAGTGTAACATGTGCCAATCGAGACTAATATGTTAGAAAGTACATAAACACTAAATAAATGAAACATAACTTATAACCCACAAATAATCAAACCATCATATGTCATCAGAATGAATGCACCCAGGCGAACTTGGAACCCAAACGAGCTGGGCGAATGAATGCAACCCAGGCGAACCCATTGTATTGATGGGTGAGGTCCAACGCTAGAGGGCCCAGATCATATATGACCGTGATAAAGCCAAAGCAGAGGTAAAGAAGATGGAGTAATCAATTTTTCCATGCATCACCTGGGCCAACACGTGTAAAGTAACCTATAAAAGGGGACGTTGATCCCAAGATAATGGCAACAAGAGGAAAAATGGGAAGCTTCCCGAAAAGGGAAAGGTCCCATCTAGGGAGGGAAGGGAAGAAACGAGGAGTACCTCGATCTCCTCTTCGGGTCCTAGGAAAAGTCTATCATCATCTGTAAACTCTTTATACAAGGGGTACTGGCAGTCGCAATAGTGGATAGACTAGAAGCCTAGTGTGAAGCCTGATGTCTTTTGTTGTTGAAATAGAATTGTCATCTGTACACACATTTTTTTACTTCTATCTAATTGCACCCGCTTCCTTTCATTTTTCACCTATATTTCTCTACACCAGGTACTCACCAGGCAAACTCGGAATGGTGGGGTACGTCCACCCTCAATCTGCAGATGGTAATTACAAATCATATACACACAAGCTACACATAGGGAGGGGCGGGGGGAGGGGGCGTCCTCACCGCCGTGAGCATAGAGTAGAGACAATGGTGATGAACCAACAAAGGAAATGGGTGAATAAATTTTTATGTCACCAATTATTATAACTATCATATTTTTAAGTTTTCTTTCGACATAGTTGTAATTTTAAGAATGAAAAATGTAGTATGATTAAAGACTAAAATTTACATGAATATTAAAACCAGTATCTATTCAGCGTTAACAAAATATAAGCAAAGAAAAGTTGTAAAATAATTATTTCTTAGTACATTTTAACTCAGTCATCTATCAAAATCGAACTCGACATTCTTTCAAATCTCAGAAATCATCTATGATTGATTCTGTGCTAAGCTTCTCAGCAATTTCTTTTTCAATGTACACATTCAAAGAGTCAGAGAGAAAATCATCCTCCATTTTGCTGTGAAGCCTAGTTTTGACAATATTCATGGCTGAAAATGATCGTTCAGTAGTTGCAGTAGAAACTGGAAGAGTAAGCACAAGTTCAATCACTCTAAAAATAAGTTGGTATACTGTTGATCTTCTAGTCTTTACCAACCATTGACACAGATCAGAAATAGTTGCCAATTTTTGAAAGTCTGAATGTCGAACTACATTATACTCATGATGGTGAAGTTGCATTCTCAATTGCATTTTTCATTTTCTGTGAAGTCTTGAGGATAAAAATTGTCTACCAACTTGCAAATATCATCGCCTCTAAAAGATTTATATGCATTTCGAGAATCCAAAATTGAGCTAAGAATAAGCAACTCTACTGCATGCTTACTAAATTGACAATTTAATTCTTGTAATTGAGAATCAATTGCAGCATAAAAAATTCTATTCGATAATGATGCTCAATTGTAAACTCATCTTGTTAATGGCAGTCTTGACCTCGTCTTGCAACATAACGAGCAGTCATATCTGGGATATCTATATTGCATGCCTCACAAAATGATTTCACCTCGGTAAATAAAGCATCCCACCCAATATCTCTCAATTTTTGGGTAAGTGCTTTAGTAGATGAAATAAGATGCATGGCATTTAAAGTGTCTTAAGATTGACATTGCAAAGCTTGATAAAGTAATTCAGTGATCTCCATGATTTCTTTCATGAGATGCAAGATGAAGACACATTCAAATAAAGTCATTGCCTCGTAAGCTAAGTTCGCATCTCCTAGTTGAGAAAGCATAGTTCTGTCCTCAATGATGTTAATTAGAACTACACGTGTTGGACTAAACATCTTTATCAAGCTAGAAATTGATTTCAAGTGAGAACTCCTGCCTGTTGTAAAGAACCAATCTGATTAAGTCCTCTCCCACTCTCAAGCTCATCAATGGCAATCAAACGTGCAATTTCAATAGCTTGAGTAACTTTTAACTCATCATTATGCTTTTATAAAGTTCCTACAATATTGACAATAGAAGTCAATTTAGTAAAAAATTGATAAATTAGAATAACTTCTTTTGATGCTGCAACTAATGCCAATTGCAAGCGATGTCCTAAACAATTTTCATAGTAAGCATATAGACAATCATTTAAAATCAAAACTTGTAATCCATTCGACTCACCCAACATATTGGTTGCACCATCATATCTTTTCCCTCAAATATTCTGAATACCTAGATTATGATAAGACAATACAGCATATATCTCATTTTTTAAGGTCAATGCTGCAGTGTTGGAGACGTAAACAAGTCCAAAAAAAGGTTCTCTCGCGCAAAGCCATCTTTGTTGACGAATCTCAAAACTATAGCTATTTTCTCCTTCTTTGACTCATCACGAGCTTCGTCAACAATTATACAAAATTTTGCATCACCAATTTCTTCACGACTTATCTTCTTCACTTTGGTTGAAAAAGCATGTAGAATTTCTTTTTAGATCTTTGGTGATATATAAGAAGCATTTTTTGAAGCTTTATCTAATATAACTTCTGCAACTTTCTCATCATAAGAACTCAACAAATTCAACATTTCAATATAATTTCCACGATTGATTAAACCTTAGTGTTTGGAACCTTCTCTCGGCCCTCTCGGTCCCGCTCCGAAAACGTGGATCGGCGCTTTTGGAGCAGATCCATCTTCGGAGCGCGGTTCAACCATCCTCGAATCACAGTTCAACCGAATATGGAGCGAACCGTACAGAATTTTGATTTTTTGTGCATTTTCTTTTTCTATAAGTTAGATATTTATCTTTTAAATGAAGAAAACTCTTTTGACTTATTAATTATTGTTTATTTTATGTGATCAAATCACAAAGTTAATTTTTTTCTCTATTCTTAATACTTGAATATATGGATAAGATATATTTGTTCCCATTAGTTAATTGTTTATAAACATATAAGCACTATATTGTATAAGCGTTCTGGAGGCGCTCCGGATATATAATTATTTTAAAACTTAGCGTTTCATCGCTCCCGCTCCCGCTCCCACCCCGCTCCCGCTCCGCGCTCTAGGCACTTAGGATTGAACTATGACTTTCATCGTGGCCTCTAAAAGCACAACCTTGAAACATAAGCGATCGGACTGTATTAATTGAAGTCGTAAGCCGTAGTCGATTGTTTGCAATTTCTTCCGAAATGAATTTGTCAAGCACTTTCTGTATGTGTTGAGATTGATTTATCAAGTCTTCACATGATCTCTCGAAAACTTTGTGAGGAGAGTTAGGATCCTTCCCCGCATGACTCAATAAAGCACAATTTTTGTCATCTTTAACTTTCTTTCAATTCTTTAATCCAATACGAGTGAATGCATTTTGCGAAGCAAGTCTAGTTTGCTTATTAAAAAGATAGCATGGTAGACAAAAAAAAAAAAAAAAAAAGCATCTTTCTCTAGGGAATATTCCAACCATGAAGGAAATAGCTTGAACCATGAATGTTGAAAGCTACGAAGATGAGTTGTTGATCCAGATTTCGAATACTTTAAAAGCATATGTTGGTATGGACCAACCTTAATGTACTTCCGTCGAATTTCATCACACTGATTAATATCATAATCCCATATCTGTGGACGTAATCGTGGATCACGCTTTAAAGAACTAATATCAACTTCATTGATTTCAGTTATTTGTGATTTTGTAGGATGATCTTCAAAAATTGGAGTCTCAACGTTAAAGGTCAGCAATGATGCATCGGCTTCTAAGTTTTGAGGATTTTTTCTTTTAAAAAATCCATCAATTGTTGATGACTTTCCCATCTACAAATCAAATAAAAATCATATTTATTATATGTTCAAAATCAAATAAAAAATATTCCTTGTCTCGAAATATGAACCATTCATCAAACAACCTTGTATTGAGATAGATTGATTAATAATCATCTTAAAAATCCATAGAAGTCAATTTCATCATTCATGACTTAAGTGATCCAAACAATTACATCCCTTCATCATTCATTTCATCATTCATCTAACATACATGAGACCAAGTTGAAATGATGAGCTCTTCAAAAAGCAGCGATAAAAATGAACAGTTGTGTGTATCTTTGTTTACAAGGCTAGAATTATAGATAGGAAGAACAACTCAGATTGATCAACAAAACTAAGGTCTGAAAGGGCTTTAACAAATAATTAATATAGGACTCGATCATGTTGAAATGACCTAACATAAAAACTAGAATTTCAATGCAATAAGAAGGATATAGTTTTCAATTTTCATCAATCAGTTGCAAGGAAAGACAGAAAAAGAGGGGCAATTAAAGGAGAAAAATATACCCTGAGAGAGAGCACGGCAATTGCGACTTGCGACACATCTTATGGTGGGACCGGAAGTCCCCTTCTTTCTTCTCTCTCTCTCTCTCTCTCTCTCTCTCTAACTCTCTGGAAATCTGGAATGAAATGAAATGGGCAAATTCGAATGAGAATATTTAGGACAAAGGATTCTTTATATTTCAAAAATTACGATCTGCCCCTTCCTTTTATTTTAATTTTCTTTTTACTTCAAAAACCTAGGGGGGAGCATTTTGGACCTATAAGAGGATTTTCCAAAGCCCAGGGGGACCCATTTTGGACCTATAAGAGGATTTTCCAAAGCTCGAGGGGACCCTGTGGTTCTACCCCTGCTCTTAAGGACTAGGTATGCAATGGCGCACGAGTCCCACATTGGAATCACGCTAGTTCAGATCTTGGGTATATATGTGTGACCTAATCCTTAACTCCACATGAGGCCTTTTGGTTGGTTGAGGCCTACCAAAAATAAAATCTTAAGGCATGGGGGCCAAAGCGTACAATATCATGTGGAGAGCGGGTTAGGTCGTTACATAAAGATATCATATGCTTCCACACAATCATTAAGAGGAGAAAATAATTCATTAAATAATTCCAAGTGGATTTTTGTGTAAAATCATTATATAATTCAACGGGGATTATTGTGTTTAGTATAAAGTAAGGGGGCTGGGTTGGAAATTCAAAAGGTACCACATGTTCCCAAAACTCATATCTCCTTACCTGGGTTTAGTATAAAGTATGGACATAACTCGTGTCTTCTTACCTAGGACTATTTCACACCTCATCCTTGAGCTACATGGATGGTGGGCCATGGGGAAAATCTCATATGATACTTAGAAACACTAAATAATCAAATGAGGGTTTGTTGTAGTTATTTCAAGAAGGGAGGGCTGTTATGAGATTTATAAGGTTGTCACGTGACACAACCAAGGGTGAGGAACGACTATTCATAGGTTTAATGAAATGGGGACTCAAGCCTCCCATGTGGTTGGCTGGATGGTGGACCCAGATAGGCCTCACCCACAAAGGGACCTGACCATTAGGGTCGTCCACGTGCCCTCTTCATATGATCGGATCAGATTACCTATCCAGTGGGAACAAGTGGGCACCAAATCAATTTTTGGAAATCAATCTATTCCAGCAAAATAATCCTTTCCAACTTAGATTTGTGCATCAGTTAGCCAGAATTCTAAATGCCAAAAGGAAGGTTTGGATCCATAGGATGGTGTCCGGCTTTATGCGAATTTCACTCTTCTTCCTACATTGCTTATACCTTGATATAACAATGATGAAATGAAATCCAAACTTATGCAACTACATATCTATCAACTAGTTATAAATAAATGAGTTAGTCTACAATAGTATAAATTAAATATTTCTATCAATTTTGTTTTATGTAACTGTCCACCATTAATGCATTTTAAATTCACACCCACCAATCCAAATATCATAAATGCACATGATAGAGAAGGTTAGCACATTCAAAGCATTAGTATCAACCAAATAAACATGCCTATACACCATTAATCATGTCTATATGCTTGCTTTTGACTTAGTTGAGCAAAAACCCCTTTGTTAGAGCCTACGGTTACCACAATCTTGGCTTTCACACCTCTCCAATCCAAACCATGTAAAGAACCCACCTCCTACATGCCAAAATGAAAGGGAAACCCACTAAATCACCAATGCATGCTCTTAGTGTGGAAAGAAGAAAACTACATGAGTTTAGAGAGAGGGTATGCTTACCTATTGATGAGAATAAGAAAGGAGGAAAATGAAGGAGATGATGGGGAGACTCCTTGAAACCATAGTTTAGGGAGAGGGGGGTTGGGGGGTGTTGTTGAAATGGGGACATGGGGCCTTAGGATTTAAAAGGGGATTTCTCTTTTATGAATTTTACAAATAAGGCTAAGTTGTTAGGGAGTTTACAATAAAGCCCTTGGCAAATGGGTATGGGCTCATAATGGGAGTGCCTTGGGCCACTGGGCCAAGGTGGGTCTAGTTACTTTCATTTGTCTGGACATTTTTCCTAATAAAGATCTAGAAGGGAATATTATAGGCTGTTTGGATAAATGCATAACGTAATATTAATAAAATTTAATATTATAAGACTTCATTATCATAGAACAAAATAGTCTCATATTATTATATTGTGTTACTTTTAGTGTTTGTCAATTTCCATAAATTTCAATATACCTTTGAAGTATTTGGCAATTTATAAAAAGACTCACAAGATGATATACTGAATAAGAAATGGAGAGAAAGTAATTAATTGACCTTATTCAGGACCCGCTAATTAGTTCCCTTTTTTTTTTTAAGTATGGAACATTGTGATGTTATTCTTACATGATTTCCTATTTTAGAATTAGTTCCCAAAAGGTACATTTTTACATGTGATTCTAATCATTTCTGGCATCATGTTGATCATGTGATTTACTTTGTAAGTGTGTGTTCTATTAATCAATTTTGAGTCCTAATGATTATGACTAGTTACTTGCTGAGCTGTCGAGCTCACTTTTCTATTATTTATTTATTTATTTTACTTAAAGCCAATTGTATTGATAAGGAGGAGAGAAAACAAGGACTTCAAAAGTCCCCCAAAACAGATAGTAGGAGGCAACTAAACAAACAGAATGATACAAAAAGAGCCCAATGAGAGGAACAAAAACCTGTTAGTATTTGTTGATTAGTGGAGCTTGAGCTACCAAAAAATTGTGGATATGTTCAAGGTGTTCTCCTCTAAATGTCCTTGTGATATTACTAAAAGAGAAGAGAA
This sequence comes from Umbellularia californica, assembly GCA_028538565.1. Classification (NCBI taxonomy): domain Eukaryota; kingdom Viridiplantae; phylum Streptophyta; class Magnoliopsida; order Laurales; family Lauraceae; genus Umbellularia; species Umbellularia californica. The sequence goes on from JAPQWN010000002.1 coordinate 29,213,670, forward strand.
GCGCATCAATGTTCCATTCCTTGATTCTTGTTACAAAAGGGCAGGATGGAGTGGAAAGTATATTCATTTCATGCCTTCCAGAGAAAATATGTTGTTGACATGAAGATTGAAGCCATAGCTTGCCTGGCTATGTTGTCACAGTTGCTTGATATGGCATTCCAAAGACAAGTAGGAGACAAAGAAAGAGAAAACTGAGCTCAGGCTATTTGAAGGATCCAACTCCATATATCCTCGGCAAAAGAGCACAGGAAGAAAACATGCTTGTGGATTCCTCTGCCTTATTACACAAGGAGCATTTCGAGGCAAGTGAAAACCCTACAGATCGGGCCCAAGCATGAGTAAGGGTTTTCCCATGCATCAAACGCCAACTGAAACAATATATCCTAGGGGCAAGAATTTGTTCCAAATCAGCGGTGCTCAACTAACAGTAGAGTCTCTAGTTCTTAGATATTGCCATGTTGTTTTGATGGAGAGATTGTTGTCTGAAGAGCCTTCCCAAAGTAGAGTGTCCTCTGAATTTATCTCTAGAAGGAGGAACTAGGACACCTGGAAAATGATGTCTAGAATGGCTCAGGAAGATTGTTTGGGATGTTCCAGCTGTTATCGTTGAGCATTGAAGAAAGCCTGACATCAAGTGGGAAATGATGGTGTTTTTCCACCATTCATCATACCATATGTCAATCATGTTCCCATTTTCAAGTTGTCATCTACAGATCTACTCTCAAATTTAATGAAAGAGGACAACCGCCTTATCTTTTTTCAAATATAAGAGATAGCAATGGGGTTTTGGTAGCTCCAAATTGAATTTGATTTGAAATATCTTCGTCTAAACTAGAAAGCCCAAAGGGAGCATCCAAGTTTTAGGAAACTTACTTCATTCATTTCAGCAACTTTCCTTAACCTAAGACCTCCTTCATCCTTTGGAAGACAGATTGGGGCCCATTTGACATAATTTTTCCTCTTTGGAGACTCATCACTTGACCAAAGGAAGTTTCTCATCAACTTCTCGATTTAAGCACAAATAGAGTTTGGAAGAGGCAGCACTATTGTTGTGTGAATTATAAGGCTTGAAAAGACATGGTTAACTAAAATAAGGCGACCTGCAAAAGATAGGGCTTTGGTTTTCAATTCAATTAGCACAGCACGAAACATATCAAGGAGAGTTGCAAAGTGGCATTTTTCGGGCTACCAAAGAACAGGGGTACGCCTAAATAAGTTGTTTTGTTTCTTGTAACTTGAATATTCATATCATCCTTCTTTTCATGTGGTTATATTTTCCTATATGCATCTGAATTTTATACATGTTGAAGACCTGACCCACAATGTTCAAGGATTTTACCAGAAAATGATGGCTAGAAGGCTAGATTTTTTTTTTTTTTTTTTGCTCTAGTAAATAGAAGGATATCATCTGCCTAAAGCATGTAACAGGGAGTAATTGTTGGAAGTAGGTGGATCTCGTGGATAGATTTTCAAAACTTTTGACCCACTTGACTCAGGAATCAAGTATCCATAAGGCCAAAAACCCAATCCAGGATGCAAAACCCTCAATCTCTGGATCATGTACAGTAAATAAAACTATCTAAAAGATAGAACAGAAGCGAACAAGCATCCATAAAAATCTACAACATACAAGGAAGTAGATTATACCTTTGGAGCTCGGTTGTGCTCTAATGGAGAAGTTGATAACTTTCGTTGATGTAGAACTTTTCTACAAACTAAGATCAGAATCTCCAACACCTCTTGGCCTTCCACGCTATGACCAGAATTAGATCTCTCTTCTCAAGAAGATTGGTGGAATCTTCAAGAGAAAACCCAACTCGAAACTCTAAGAAACTAGAAGAGGAAGAGAGGAGAGAGCAGTGCAACTATTGCACAAAAGGAACTACACATTTTTTACTCCAATAATGATGGACGTCCAAGAGGGATTAATCCCCTTTTATAATCTCTCAAGTATCCTCTTTTCTTAATTGAAATAGAAGTCTTACTTCCACAACAATTAGTAAGTATAATATTACTACTATTAGAAGTCCTACTTTAAATAGAAATAGTAACTTTCTAATTCTTTCCTTTTAGAGTTCAAATAGGATTAGTATCTTTCTAATAACTTGGGCTAGCGTGGGGACCACTATGGATTCCATAGAAAGCTGGCTCCAACTGGGACACCGCGACCCCACATCTCATGTGCAATCCGGGCCCACAGTTAATTGCAAATAACACCACTATATAAATACAATTGCACTCCAGTCTTAGAAATAAATTACAATGAAGACCCTAAACTTCCAATTACCACAAGTAGGCCCCTCTATCAATATCCATGGATCAATTGGAATAAAACTGTCTCTTCCAATCTTAGTTCCACATCTTATTATCCTTGAGCCCCAATTAATCACTATGATCATCAAACCATCCAATTAACTCTTAATCGAGATGGGTGCGCACTTACTAATGACAAATCCATTAATTGGCACAAAGGGATAATAGAGATAGATTCCATCTTGATCATTCAATGTTACCACAGTCCTACTACCACATACCCAAGACACCGAGGTGTTGACCTACAGTTGGCCTCACTCATTGGTGACTCAAAGCAAATGAATAGATAGAAACATGAGTTCATCAATGTCTCAGGATTGAGAGCCTATTGCTAGGGAATTATGAGAGCATACCTTATTATAGAGACGGAAATTCCATAAGGTGCTTCTCATGGTCCTTCAATACATCTAATGTACCAGCACATTGATCCAGAATCTTCCATTCTGATGATCGAGACAATTCACACTATCTCATAGTGATCAAAGTGCTGCAACCTTATCGGATGAGATACCCAGTCTCATCACTGGTTGTGAAGATATTTTAAGTATAAGATTTGTGACATATATCTCTCGTGTGTGGATCTCATCCATACACATACATCATATCTAATATACTAATGGGACCCGATTCAACTCATGAACCATTATGTCATATGTATTGGTCATGTGCATAAAGTAATAAAATAACATTCATCTCATGAAAGTAAAGCATGATTTTATTGATAAATAAAGAAATTAATCAATTTATCACATCAACTGATGGATTGAGTCCATACAATCTAACAATATTGGTAACTGTAGATACAGAATCGATGGTTCTCATTGATTGGAGTTTCTGTAAGTGCAAGCTCAAGAGTTCCTCTGCCAAGATAAAGAAGTAATGAGACGGGGGTCTCCTTGTCTTAGATCACAGGAAGAAGCAAACAACCCATTAAGGGATTCCGTTGACAAGCATTAAACCACGACTAGTACATACGCATTCCTTGATAAGAGAGATGAAGGAATCATCAAATTTGAAGAATGTTAAGGTGTTAAATAGAAAGTCCCAATTCATTTTATCAAAGGCCTTGGTAATGCCTAACTTCAAACATAATGACTCATCTTGATTTTTGAATTTAGCTTTTGGATCAGTTTATGGCCTGAAGCAATGTGATGGTGGATGGAGCTTCCTTTGATAAAGGCCGATTGACGGGAGGAAATGAGAGGGGAGGATTTGAGATAGTCTATTGGCTTGGATTTTGGAGAGGATTTTGTAAGTGAAGTTTAGGAGACTAATTCGCCTAAAGTAAAAAAAGGTGGATGGAGATGGGATTTTGGGAAAGAGTACAATGAAATAGGAATTGAAGGGTCTATGAAGTTTATCAAACTTGAAAAAATGTTGGATTGCTTGGGCAATAGAGTTACTTGTGATATCCTAAGTGGCTGAGAAAAAAGCACCGGTAAACCCATCTGGGCCGGGAAAGCTGCTTCGCTTTAGGGAGAGGGCTGCCTCTTTAATCTCTCGAGTGTTCGGGATTTTTACTAGAAATAGGTTTTGGTCGTTGCTCACAGATGGGCCTTCAATGTTGAAGAAATCAAGATCTAGTTTGCAAGGGTGAGACTGGAATAGGCTAGAGAAAAGTCAACATCATAAGAGTTGATGAGATTCAGGTCCTTTGTGATGTCATTAACTGAGATTTTGTCAATGTGCTTGTAGGAGTGTGACGCTCCAGAGTCCCACATGGGCCAAAGCGGACAATATCATGCATGGGTATAGGGTGGGGCGTGACAAGGAGCTTCTTGCCTTTGCAGAGATGTGAAAAAACCGAGTGTTCCTATCCCCATAATTCAACCAATTTAACATGGATATTTGGTGCCAATGGTCTTCTTCAAATTTTGCCCATGTATGCAAAGCAACCTTGGCCGAATTTAGATTAAAGAGGAGATCTTCATTAGGATCCTCGTCATAGGCAGATTGGAATTACTGGACAAGTTGTTCAGCTGAAGCTATCCTCTGGTAGAGGTTACCAAAAGTATTTTTATTCCACCTTTTGAGGTTTTGTTTGAGAGTTTGTGAGCTAGCACGAATTAGGGATTACCTTCAAAAGGAGTGTCCCAAGAGGATTTCACGGCATCCATGAAATTTGGGTGATGCAGCAATATTTCCTTGAATTTGAATGGGGCAGCTTGGTATGGGATAAAATTCCTGTGAGAAAGGAGGATGGGACTATGGTCTGGAGATAATCTTGGCAATTGAGTAACCTTAGGATCCTTGAAATTCACCAACGGTATAGAGTTTGCAAAAGCTCTATTCTATTGTTTGCCCAAGTAAATTTATTGCCATTGAAGCCAGGTCCTTTAAACGAGCTGCCACCACCATGTCATTGAACTCATTGACCAAGGGAATTGAAGGGGTTCTAGACTTAGTTTTTCATGAGACATTAGGATCGCATTGAAGTCTCCTATCACACACCAAGGGTTTAAGGAGGTTGAGGTGTGGACTAGTAGCTCCCAAAGCTCCCTTCTAATCCTATAGTTAGTGGACCCATAAATAATAGTGATTAGGTTAGAAGAATTAGTGGAAGAATCGAAACACTTAATAGAAATGTGTAGAGAGAATCTAGCATAGAAATGTTGAAGTTAGAGCAACTTTTCGAGAAGCACCAGAAAGAGCTGACTTTAGAGGGAGGAGAGTAGGAGAAGAAAGAGTCAAAACCTAAGGAGCCTAAGGAGGTTGTGTGGAAAGACTGAAACGGAGTCATTGGCCTCAGAGAGGAAGATGATATCAAGAGAGCGGGCGTGCTAAATGATGCAATATTCTTTGGGTAGGGGTGTTGCCAATACCTCTACAGTTCAAATACATAATATTGGTTATTAATGGGTCGGTGGTGGGGTTGGTGGGTGTCATTAAACCTTCTGGTTTTAGTACTGAGGATTTAGTTGGACCTTTGCTTTTAGATTTCCTTCTCTGCATTTTAGAAATGGCAGAGAAGTGTACTTCCAAGGAGACCTCTTGCAAATTAGTTTCTTGTTGATTTGGTACCGCTGGCTGGACAACTTCTTGAGCTTGGGGGCTTTGAGAAACAATAGTGTTATGAGGCTCTAGCAAGTTTGGAGGCCGGAGAAGGAGGTGTTAGTAATTGGATCAGCCATACCATAGTGTTCAAGTATAGAAAAGGGATTGGAGTAGTCCACTTAAGGGGCTGAGATTTTTCCATAATTTCAAACATGATATCATTTGGGAGAATCTAAACCTCGATAGGGATCTTACAATTACCATCGGGGTGGCCTTTTGAGAGCCAATTGGGGCATGGCACATTCTCATAAAGAATTGAAACTAGAATCGCTGATTCTCCTTCTAGATCTACCAAAATTTGGTGGGGCTTTGGCTTAGAGAGGTCTAGATTATTGACCAAGATTCTGGCACATGTGAGGATTTTCTGAGAGGCAGATATGTCATCCAGTTTAATGGGGGAAACCCCAGAGCTAGCAATAGAGAGGAGGATGTTGCTACTCCAACAATGATAAGGAATGCCTTTGGGTCTAATCCAAACCGGAGATAGAGAGGGCCATTCAAAGGAATCTTGACCAGGGTAAAAGATGCAATCTTTTATTGCTCACTGAGATGGGGGAATGAGATAGGAGGTGATCTCTGACTTCACCTGAGTTGAATCTGAAGAGAGAAGAGGTCTGGGTAGTTTCCAATGGGATATGACATGCTGGATACTGTCATGTGGGGAAGAATCTTCATGGCTAGTGTGCCCTGTTTCCAGGAGAGGGTAGCGTAGGATGCAGGGGTCGTGGGCAGGTAGGCTGAAAATAGGTCTTTCCATGTTTTCTCTGATGGTGGGAGATGTGGTAGAAAAAAAAGAGAAGCTGCTGCAGCTGAGAGTGGAGACAGTTCCGGCGAGCCATGAGCTCACTCTTCTTTTAAATTTAATAATATTGCAGTGTGTTTGATAATAGCTTGGTTACACTTTAGGTGTGCATGATATACCATAAATGGTTGAGACAAAGCATTTTTTATGATGATGATGATGAATGAATTGATGACCTAAAGTTTTTACCTTGCAATCTTGAATATAGGGCCATAGAGGGATCCGGTTTTCACAAGATTCCATCAGAAATGAATAATGGACATTATCAAATTATATTTAATTGGTATTGAATTAAAGTTCACTGCCAAGTCCGGTCACAATCCTAGAATCCATATCAAGACCCAACGGGTCATATTGTAAGATTCATAATATAATCTAAATTAGGTAGGAATATTACTTAAAAAAGACTAGAAGAACATGTTTTAGTTAACATATTCAGATGCCAGTCGGGCCCTTTTTTTTTAATGCATTCAATTCATTGGGTTTAGGCCCCCTGGATTGGGTTCAAACTTGGACCCAAACTTGGAATTTCCAAATTGGATGCAGTTCGGAAGCAAGCCTGCCAAGGCCTATTTACACTCCAGCATATCAATAAGCCAACTTTCAGGGATGTTTTCTTCCCACGAATAAATGTGGCCAGGGTGTATAATCCCAGGAATAATATGCATCACTTATAATCATCTGAGCTATTAGTACCTCTACAATACTTGAAACATTCACCTCTTGTAGAAAAACCAGGTTGTGCTGATAGGGTCCAGTAGTACTTTGGGTCATGGGAATTACAAATTGGGATCCAGAGAGCATCCTTTATACTATAACAATCATTTCACCCATGAGAGGAAAAATATGACTTCAGATTTGGAATGAAATTTGGGCCACTGCATATGCTGGGAAGGGCACATTATTGTAAATGGATTGGATCAAACAAAGGGTGGGTCTCTGTACCTCAAAAAAAATGCAGTGTTAAGCCGTGACCAAGAACACCACCTGCTCATTTGTATAAACATGTTTAGATTTATTCATAAATGGAAAATATATAAAGGGGTCACAACAAACGCTAATTCAAAACAGAATGAGGCATGAACGGGTTACAACCAATGCCGCACACTCATCCATGATAGAAAATATGGATGGGGTGCCTTCTTATTAGGGTTTCGAAAGATCTGACCCTTCAACAAATGCTGCCACATAGGATCATTCAGTCGCGGAACTCATCCATGAATGATTGGTGGAAGGCTGTGAGGCGGGAGACAATAGCTGGAATCTTGTCCTCCTGTGGTAGGATTGTGCATCTTACATGCCAAGTTCCTGGAACCTTTTCCAATCAAACACATAGTAATGTCAATCGAAACAATTCAACCGAACAATTAAGAATCGGTAACTAAAAAGAAGTTAATGATTAACTGGTGATCAAATTACAATTTCATGACAACAGAAATCATTGATATCTAAAAGTACACTCAATCATATATACGATATATGCATATACAGGTCCCATCGCCAAGTGAGGTCCCAGGTGGGCACTACATTGAGGTGTGTATTTAAACTAAAATGCACACTGTTTGATTTGGATAAAGAATGAATTTAATTTGAAAGAAACATTTGATGAGCAAAATTTAAGATCATCCACTCTAACTATGGGTCATGTCACATCTGAGATGGGACCAACATTTGGATATCATCGATCTCTTTAAGATATGGTGACCAAAAAATTGCGATCATGTGGGAATAGAAGGTTCGAGAATGTAGGAAATCAGCTTTCGTATTAAGAGATAGATTGGACTTGAGCTTGTGATGTTAGTCACTTTTTAACTTTTATATATTTTGTGCATCTTCATATCATAGGGTTGCTAATGAAAGAACCACATAAATTTCAAAACAAGGAGTTGAGAGGAGTCTATGATCATTGGTTAACATACTGTGATTATACATTTTGGGGAAAGATTCTCTTTTGGGACACCCATCAGGAAAGATATTTTGATGTTTCTTTCAAATGGCATCTTTGATGTTTCGTGGGAGAACTTTTCTTTTCATGCACATAAAATGGCACCTCCGTATGTCAGGCTAATCTTTCGATGTTTCTTTTAAATAATATTTTCTATGTTTTCTGGAGAGCACTTATTGTTTGATGCACACATGCAACACGCATCTTTTATGTCAGGAAAGATATTTTGACAATCCTTTTAAATAATATATTTGATGTCTTTAGGGGAGAATTTCTCTTTATGCACAAATACACTAGACATCATTAAGAAGAGGTTCCCAAGAAGTTAAACTGAAATCATTTAAGACATCTACAAGGGAGCGGTAACAAGCAAGACAACTACCCATGGAGAGATGGGTGACTTTCATACAACCATAGGTTTGCATCAAGGGTTACCCTTAAGCCCTTGTCTCTTTACATTGATGATGGTCAAGTTAATTGTTCATATTCAAGAGGAGGTACCTTGTGTATGTTGTTTGCAGATGATATAGGGTTGGTGGAATAATCAAGAGATGGTGTGAATGCAAAAAACTGAGAGACTTAGGGAGGCTTTAGAATCCAAAGTCTTTAAAAAAAGTCATACAAAATCAGAGTATATGGATTGCAACTTCAAACTACCATGAGAATTGAAGCACAAGAGATACCACAAAGAGATTCATTACAATATCTTTGCTCGATAATTACTAAGGATGGAGAGATTGAGGAAAATGTCAAAAATAAAATTAAGAGGGGGATGGTTGAAGTAGAGACTTGCTTCTAGAGCGCTTTATGAACGGCACATACCAACAAAAATTGAAGGGAAAATTTTATAGGACCACGATTATAGTAGTGATGAGATATGGAGTATAATGTTGGCCAATCAAGAAGCGACACATGCACAAAATGATTGTAGAAGAGATGAGAATGTTGAGGTGGATAACAAGGAAAGCGCTTTTGGGAGCATTTAGGTTAGCATCAATAGGTGCAAAATAAGATAAACTCCTTTGAGATGGTTTGTACATGTCCAACACAAGTCAACAATGGTGCCAGTAAGGAAAAGTTTTTCTATGCAGGTTGATCGCCCACCAAGGAGAAGGGGTAGGCCTTAGAGGACATGAATGGAAGCAGTAGCAATAGATATGAAAAAGTGTAACATATCCAAGGATTTGACTCAAGATAGATCGAAAAGGAGACATAATTCATGTAGCCAACCCAACCCCAACATAGTTGGGACAAGGCTTTGATGATGATGACGACAACAGACATCTCTTATTTCGGAAAATATCTTTTAATGTTTCTTTCATTTGGAAGAACTAATCCATCCATGTACACATACAATACAAATCTCTTATACAATATAGTTATATGAAGGAATCTTTTCCTCATTAACCAAAAGAAAGGCACTATATCTCACAAGATAAACATATAATTATATCACATTTCTACAACTACGTTCTACAACAATGTTATCTATGAGTGTTCATGGGCCAGGTCGGGCTCAGCTGAGGCATATCAAGGCCCGGTCTGACTTTAGAAACACAGGCTGTGTCCATCCCAAGCCTGTCAAGGGCCATAAGTGTCCGGCCCGATCCTGGCCCATCTCTAACATGTCAGGCCCAAGCCCACCTGTTTAGCCAACAAGCCGGGCCGTCTGGGCTTTCTATCACTTGTTCGGGGTTCCTAACACTAGTTTGCAAAAATCAATCCCTAAACTACAAGCATCGCTTATTCAGGACTAGTCAGCCCGGGCTTCGGGCTTCCCATCACTTGATCCAAGCCCCAAAAAATATTATACAGGACCAAAATTTAGACCTAGGCCCAGTCTTAGATATAATACCCAAGGCCCAAACCCAGCCCAAAGCAGGCTGGGCCCTTGGTCAGGCCCAAGCTGGCCCGCCATGAGCACCCCTGATGTTATCAAAGGTCCAAGATTATCGGCCAAGGAAGGGTTTTGAGATATAGTGCACCCCCTGGTTCACAATATCAATGATCTGTAATTGTTTCTATCACCGAACTGCTGACCCCATATTCACAAAGTTGAAACTTAACGATGCTATGCAACACCTTGCGTCAAAGATCATATAATACCCTCATCAACGTAAAGTGAAATAGAAGAAGTTTAGCTAGTTAATCGTGACATGAATGTAAGTACCAAAGTTACAAAACTTGGTTACGCTTAAGAATTCTAAAATGATATCATAATATTGTAAGTGTGCATTGGGAATGTCTCAAGATATAACTAAAGAAAACCCTATTGTACAAAAAAGTAAGGGAAGCACAGTAGCATATACAGTACAATATGTTGATGCTTAAGTGTACTCTTTAAAAAAAAAAAAAAAAAAACAATACATATCAAAAATTATATACTCAAAAAATGACGGTTGTAAGTGAAATGATGAGAAATTCATGTACAGGAATAACAAAGAAAAACATTTTAGATATTATCTAAAACAATAGATCAACGAGTTACAAGAAAATGTTACCATTTTCTTAAAACAGAAGAAGAAGCAGCAGCTTAGTAACAGAACCTCTTGTAACTCATAGAACATCCTTACTTTTACTTCAGCCAAGGCGAACATCAGCACGTGTGTTATTAGAAGGCTTACCATATTTACTAATTGGTTATGGACGACTTCGAAAACTAAAAGGCTATGTTATTTACTTCCAGAAAAGACTTCTTAAAGCTTCTATAATTGAACGAAGGTAGTAAATACCTGCCCAAAGCCTGAGCCAGGAACAACTAAAATTCCAGTAGTCTCGAGGAGGCGGCGGGCATAGAATGCATCTGGGGCTGTTTTAACAGCTTCTGCAGCTTTAATTGCTTTCTGGGGCAGGTGAAGACGTGGAAAGAGATACATTGCTCCCTCTGCTTTGTTGCATGTAATGCCTTCTAAACTGTTGAATGCATCTTCTAATGTCTGTTGATGTAGTTTAGTTCAAATGAGTAAAATTGATAGTGTTTGCATCCTACCCAAAACTGCAATCAGTTCAGACATTTTGCTACAATGTATGATTTAAGTCCCACTGAGTATTTTGATCAACAAAATTTCAAGTCACGTTAGCAGGTTACTATCTCCGTCTTTCTAAACTGCAATCAATATCGGGGATTAGCACTGGGTGGGAAGGTCAAGATGCAAAATCCACACACACATAACATGATGTAAATTCCAGAGTCTCAAATTCATAATGGACTGGATAACCATGTTCTGTACCGAAAAGTTCGAACTCAATGAAATTTGGGTTATGCCCAAATGAGTCCTAAAGCACTCAAAAAATCATAAGAAAAATATGGCCACTGCTATATGTTAAATATTAGTAGCAACTCAACGAGTGTTTTCATTCGAGGAAGTATATAGTCATCTCTCTGTTGGGAAGTCCCACATCCCACATCGCCTAAGTAATAGGTTTGATATGTCTTAATATACCTGTATGGGCCTTCCACCTATCAGCTTAAGCTTTTGGGTTGGTACATGGTTTATTACATGGTATCAGAGCGGGTTCCGACCCCATTATTCTTGTGTAGCCCACGTGACAAGCCCGTCCATGAAATCTGTTGGGCTTGCATGTGAGGGGGAGTGTTGGGAAGTCCCACATCCCACATCGCCTAAGTAATAGGTTTGATATGTCTTAATATACATGTATGGGCCTTCCACCTATCAGCTTAAGTTTTTGGGTTGGTACATGGTTTATTACACTATCTTCTCTCTCCCTCCCTCCAGCACTATAGCCTATAATGTATTAACTTGCGGAACTATGGGTAAAACAAGTAGTGTATTCCACAATGCTGTCCACATTAGAAACTGTGGCACCAATATTTTGTACAGCTTGGTCCCACTGTGAGACTAGCATCAAAAGTGCGACCCCATGTTGTCAAAATCCTAATAATATGTCCCACATCCTATGATTCATATCGACTTCTCAAGAAAAAAGATTCATATCCGTAAAACGAATCCCGTTTACAAGTGCATCTTAGGATTCAGGTGTGGAATCTTATGACTCAATACTTGTTTTTTCGTATCTTACAGTTAAATCGATTCATATCGGTGGGAATAGTCAGATTCAAGTGGCTAATATCAATATTTTTTTTAATTCTCTTAGTATTTCTACTTTTAAGTGGTTATCTAGTGATTAACGGAACCTCTTAAGAATTTCTGGGATGTTTGGGAGGTTTCAGAGAAATGAGGAATAGGTATATGACTGGAGAGTTTGACTGGAGAGTTGGACTGTCTTATGAGGTCCGTATAACATTCATCCTCTTCTATTTTTTTAATGCATAAAATGATTATTTAACTTCAGGAGTACGTTGATCATTTAGATGCTACTCCTATTTTTTTATTTAAAGGGAAAGAAACTTTTACTAGTTTATTTTTTCCCCTGGTAACATTGATATCCTGAAATATTTAAATATTCACACATATATCATTTATAATATGGATATCCTCAAGTGAGCACCCTTATATGAGCACCTCCTTTTTTTTAGCACATGGGACATGATCAATCGAAACCCCACACTCGCTAACCACACCCCCATGAATTGTAACAGACCCAAGTTTGACATTTGACACTCATCCAACTGTTGTTGGATTGAAATCATAAGAAAATGAAGCCTTATAAAACCAATTAACTTTTGGGTCATGGAACGAGGGGTTAGGATGATCTAACGGACTTGGGATTTTGCAAAGATGAAGGTTCCATCCAAATCTTTAGATCCCCACCTTCCCCTGAATTGATATGGCCCCAGGTGGCCCCACAAGGGGGTGCAAACAATAAGTGTCTTCATAGTATATTAATATTTGTCTTTTTAGTCCCGGAATTGATGTTGTTGTGGATGGAAGATGGACAGTTATGAAAAACTATGTTTTTCTCATTTAAAAAAAAAAAAGAAAAGTAAGAAACCCTTCTATTTGTGATACAATTTGATTCAACCTATTAAACAATTTGCAATACGATTTTAGAACAATGGGTGACACTACCATCTATTGGTGATGGACCAAAAAAAATCCACTAACAAACTTTCCCAGTCTCTGATTCTTGTTCAATTTTAGCTCTTATACAAGTCAATAGCCATATTTTCTTATTGTATAATTTCCAAGGCAACAAACTGAAGCATGACTGGGATGTTTTGAAAGAGGATTTCTTGCACCATAACCCATTATCATTTGTCACAACTGACGAATGAATATCCCAGTTTCTGAAAGGTGAGTCATATTGTTAGATATTTCTGGGAAGAAAGAATCACTAGTCCAAACTAAGCACTGTGTATTTCCTCAGATGATCAAGAACCTGTTTCATTTTGTCTAACCTTGGCACGTCTTGCTAGAGATTTAAGGATGCCATCTTTCTCTGCAGAAAAAGAGTCAAACGATTCATCCCCAACCTGCAACATTATTCCAATTAAATAAAGAAACCACAAAATAAAGGAATGATAAGTGGACTGAAAAGACATCCAACTCAACACGGTAGCAAATCTAGCATCTCCTTGTATATAGAATGTTAATGGTTACTGCCTACTGACTGACAAGTGTCAGCCCCATCCTCCAATAAGCTCAAACCAAAAGAAAGTTTATATCGTAAGCAAGATCCCCCTTACTGAAATAGAACCAACAAAAACTGAAAATGGACCCAGCCAATTCACTTGAGGCACTTAAGTGCCCAGCTCCAACCACCAACAGGCTAATAGCCCATTGTAAGCACTAACAATTAGCAGAAAGTAAAGATAAACACTGGAGGATCTTACCTTTGGTGGATTCATGATTAGACTTGCAAGAATCTGACCGGTGATGTTCGAACAAAGATTTACAGATGCTACCTTGTAAATCTGTTCCCTGACTTCTGGACAGAAGCCTGTAACCTCCATATAACCTCCTCTTTTACCGCATTCTCCATAATACCCTAGATATCAGTAACAACAATTCATGGATCATTAAATTAAGATCAGGCATTCTCTGAACTCAGTCATCCAAATGGTGGGATATGCATTACCTTTAGAAACTGACTGGAATGATACTAAAGCAATATCATCCTCGCCATATCCAATTGACCTGGAAATCTTCTTGAATGAATTGAACTTCTTGTCATCGACATAAACATTTTCTTGATAAACCTGTGAATTTCCAAGTTTGGTTGCTACACATTATAAATAACTATAGTAGAATACCAGTACATAAAGTGCTGAACACATAAATATGCTTTAGTCCAAGACAATGTCATGATGTTGGGAAGAAAGGAGCAACAAGAAACATATAGACCATGATGCCATGCTGGGCATTTGAATATTCTTGGAAAATGGCTGGTAGCCCATTCAATTTGAACATTCTTGGACAGATGAAAAGACACATGATGGGTATTATTTTTCTCCATTCCGCATCGAACCAACATCATTGATTGTGCCAGTTCTGATTTGAGGTGGAAAGCCAGACAAAAACCATGTACCTAATATGGATTCTAATTTCCAATACCACTCGAAACATCTAGGTTCAGAAAAACTCAATCAGTCATCAACCAGCTTGGAACTCAGCCAAAAGAGTTCAGTACAAAAGGTTCATCAACACCAAGTCTAAATTCTGTTTTTATCAAAAGAGAACTCATGAATAACTATCCGACCACATATTTTACTATCAAGGAGTCTTTCATCGACTCGGCTGTCATACCCTAAAATTGAAAGCGTGCTATTCCAAGCTGTTAAATAATGTATGAATCTCTCAAAATCACAGAATGGGTCTTGGTAACTTTCTGTTCCAGTTCTATCAAACAACAGATGGACCAACCAAAACAAGTAGCTACTAACCTCGTCTGCAAGAAGAACTAGGCCTTCTTCCTTGCAGAATTCAACAATTTCCCGCTGGTTACCCTCTGCAAGAACCTGCAGCATTAATTGCACGCAAAGGAACACTTTACATATCAGAGAAAAAAAATATACATTTTCAGGTTTCAATCAAATCATTAAACCTTCACAAAATATTATGTTGCAATGGCTTTATGCTGGAAGGTGGCCCTGCTTTTAATGCAGCACAAGTCATTAAATAGGAAGGGCCCATCAGAGTTTCCCTAGCTGAGCATCATCACGTTGTATGGATAATACCAACTATCAAAAGCCTTCAAAACGGTTAGATGGACCAAATTTGGTAGAACCATTTATACTTTGTACAGTTTTTAACTTTTAATCGATTACTATGTCATTTGAAAAATGTAGTATAGGGGAACCTATAAATCCAAATTGTCCTTCCCATCCAAGGTAACCCCAGTTCAGAGGTCGACCCCAAGGTCCAGTGTAAAGGTGCTCAGAACAGGTTTTGCATTGAATCATTACTCAGCTATCAAAGACTTGTAAGCCTGTTTGATTGAGGATTCAGGAACCCCCTTTTCCAAGTCAATCATAAACAGCACTTGATCTCCATTTCGACCATCATAGCCCAGAATTAGCATTAAAAATACCTCCAGTATATTAAATACAGATATCCTTTCAGCAAGGAAATAAAATAACATAAAATAAAACAGATATACAGTGAGTGGAAAAGCTTCCCATCCATCCCCTTTCATGGGAAGATCCAAAAACACTTGAAAACTCTATCTTCATTTCTCATTCATAACCAACATGCAAAAGCTCTATTACTAACCTGCCCAGTTGGGTTGCCAGGATTTATGACTACAAGGGCCCTGACTGCTATACCCTTTGATCGAGCTCCCTCCAGTTGCTTTTTAAGCTCAGAAATCTCTAATCCCCAGCCAGTAGCTTCATTGAGATAATATGGGACCTGAAAAAAAAAAAAGATATTTATGTACTGCACAATTCGTATTTTGAAAGCTCAAACATGGTCAGGAAGTCAAGAGATTTGCTATTTTTCATATGCTTAGTTAGTCATTTGAAATTTACAACTTTTCTTGTAGTGCTTTTAATGGTCAACTTTGAAACTTAAAGCTCATATTCAGATTGTCCGCAGTGGATTTTAGGTTAAAGCTTCTTTTCTTTTTTTATTGGTAACATGAACCCACGACCTTATGGTTGCAATAGTGTGGACCTTCCACTGTGCCATGGGCTCTTGTCAGCTGAAGCTAATTTTATTTTTTTTAAGGAAAATTAATCGGGGTCAGGGTCGTGATGTTAGAAGGCTAACAGAACTCATGGAAATACTAAGATGGAATACTAGAAATCTTCGTTCAAATTATTTGTTCTTCCTTTGTGCAGTGGAACAACATTAAATGTTAAATGAGATCCTACAGTGAAAAAGAATAGGTAAAAATAGTCTACGCGGGAATGCCGATGTTTGAGGAAGGATTCCTCTTATTAAAGTCGCTTTATCTCTCCTTGCAGTTAAATTCATGTTTACTCAGCTACCAAGTCTCTGTTATTAAAAGAACAGAGAGGTTTCAAAATCAAATGGACTCCTTAAGGAATGGAGGAAAAGAATTACCATCTTGCTGGTGGGGAAGTGATTTGCCAACTGAAAGGACGGGTCAGGTTGGGTATATTAGACCAGTAAAACAAATGATTGCAGGATTGTCAGGTAAGTGGCTTCCAAAATTCCAAAATATATTGGATGCATTATGGCAGTCAGTGCTTTTAGCAAATATAATATTCAAAGAGATGGTCTGTTGAGGACTCAGGTGCGACTCGATCCAATCAGAAGTGTTGGTGAGCCAATTCAAGCAAATATGGGGTATGGAGCAGGAAATGCACTTCTGGACAGACTGTTGGATGTACTATCAATTTCTGATCCTATCTCTTCAGTGTTGGCATTAGGAAAGATGCACTTGCGTGCAAATCTTTGGGTAGAACAGCTAGCTGACACTTGGACTCTGATATCTAATAAAGGAGATATTCTGGATGTGGATCCCCTTGCACCTTCTCCAATGTGGATACTGCACAGGAACTAGTGGGGGGTTTCTCCAGTACAGTCCTCTTTTTTATAATTTCTTGTCAAGCGTTTGTCATCCTGTGTAAGTAAACTTGCATTGCTTTGGTCAATTCCTGAACCTCCAAAAGTTATTTATTTTTCTTTGGTAATCCTGGAAGCATACTTGCATTTCCTACAAGTGGCACACTGTGCCAAATGCAATACATGCATCAAGCTGGGCCCAGTTGATCACCTGAATTGATAGAATAGGCAGATACAGTCAACAGGTGATCCCTATAGAGCTCTAGGGGGCATTTCTCTTTCACAAATGGGATAAGAACACGGTACTTGCATAAGTAAAATTTCCATACGTGAATTTCACATATGTAAAATTTACGCATGTAAAACACATACCATGTTATTTGAAGACTAATTTCACATGGGTAAATGTTGAAAATGAATGTGAAACACATACCATGTTGTTTGAAGCGCCATTTTCACATGAATAAACATTGAAATTGCATATGAAAAATCTTCAATTTAACTCAAAATCTATGAACGTTTAAGGCATGAACTAAACATTTTGGGGTTTAATGGAAAAATTCAGATGATCGGATTAGAATTTTTGGGCCTACAGGAGAAGCAAGAAAATACGAGGTGGTGAAGAGATTTCATACCGCGACCAGTCCCAGGCATCCTTTGTACTGGCACCTTCTTAACCAAGGAGGGGTGTAATCATTTCACACCTTTCTAGGTGTGAAAATTTTTAAATGAATATGGCATCAGCGACACATTACTTTCATACCTCAGTTTTTCATGTGATGCTTAAAGTTGTAAACAAATGCAAACAAACATGACCATGAGTAAATGTTGTGTGCGCAACATTTACATATGTACATTAGTACAAACACATGAACCCTTAGTTTCACTAATTTACTATCAGTTCACATACAGCATGCACATGGCGTCTGCCTGATGAGTGGAATCACCCTTTTTTGGGGCTAGGCGACCTACTCAGTGACTCCCACATGGCAGCCAGCTCAGACAAAATATAGCCAAACCTCTAGAAGTCAGGATTTAGCATCCATGTTTAGCTCAGCCAACCAACTCAATGCACTACTTTCACATCTCAGTGAAAATTGGCCAATATGACCGATGACTTGGAGGTACGACTGTACGCAGTACAACAAAATTAAGACACTTCTTGAATCAATCAGAAACTTTTTGAAATGTCATAGTCAAATTGAAATCCAACACAAGAATCCACATAAGAAACATACAAGAGAGCCTCCGTGGAGGGCAATTGAGGCGGAATACAAAGGGTACTGAGGGATGGGGCAGAGAATGCCATCCTCCTCAGATCTTAATAGTAACTGCAGCATCATGTGTACCTGACAAGAAAAAAAGAAGCCAAGATATTAGACAATTCCAATGAAGCTAGCCCCCTCAACCCCCAGAAAATAATAATAATAAACAGTGATGGCCATCTGAATGTATCATAGTTCAGCCATAAC
Source organism: Umbellularia californica (assembly GCA_028538565.1). NCBI lineage: Eukaryota > Viridiplantae > Streptophyta > Magnoliopsida > Laurales > Lauraceae > Umbellularia > Umbellularia californica. The sequence continues at coordinate 29,232,150 of JAPQWN010000002.1, forward strand.
CTTTGCCAGCAATGCAGGGTAGGTCAAGTACTAGTCTGACTTAGTAGTAAAATTATTTGGTTCGCTCAGTTTTTTTTATGGCTAACTGTCCATCTGATGTTAACCCTCCTGTTTCCAGGCGTGGTAACAGAACATGCCAACTGCTGGTGCACAAGATATGGTGGAGGAATCTTTTGAAGTAAGCACTAGAACAAGGCAATAAAATCAGGCATATGAGGGTCAAGTGCATTGCTCTCGTGATGTTCAAATAAAAAAAAAGGAGGCAAAACCAACCCATTTATGCGTCATACTAATTAAACAATAGGTAATTGTCATTTGTGAATCAACAGGATAGATAGAGTCATCCAATCCAAACCATTTGCAGTAACCGCCATTGTGAGCCATCAGCTGGATTTTTAACAAGCCAACCATGGGAGCTATTAGGACAGAGACGAAGCTAAGGTTACCATACTATGACATCACTGCTATCAAACATCACTACACTCTCTCTCTCTCTCTAGCACATGCACAGTAGTTGGAGGATATGCTTCCCTGATCAAGCATTATATCATGCCATCACCAAAAATAAGTAAAAAAATTTACCCCCGGACTTGCTCCATCTGTTATAAAAATGTCATCTGCATTAGCAGGGAAGCCATCACGTGCGGTAATTCCAGCTGCAATTGCGTCCCGTAAACCCTTGATACCCTGGCAGCAAAGGAAAGGAAATAGACCTTTTCACATAAGAGAATAATTCAAATAAATTTATCAGCCTGAAAGAAGTGGATGCTGTTAGTTCAAACCTGGCTGTGACTGTATGCACCAGTCGCTCTACCAGGAATCAGGTCCAGAATCTGCCAAGCTCTTGCTATGGCGTCTGAACTGCAACAACCAATGACGATTTCTAAATGTAAAAAACACAGAACAAAGAAACTATCGTTCTATTAAGACTGGGAAAGAGAGGGATTCATATGCTTAAAATTCTCTGTGCTTATTAGATATTGCTGTGATAGATGAAAGTTTCCACTAATCTCAGTGAATACAGAAAGTGGCAAGCATAATGTTATTTATCCCCTAAATGAACAGCCAAGTCAACATTTTATTCCAAGATTTGCAATAAAAAAGTTGCCATCATTATAACTGAACAAAAAATTGCTTTAATCCTTGGGAGTGGGCAAATGCCAACTATTTTACAAAAAAACAAGATATTAATTTTTGTACCGTACAAAACATGTGAATGGATGCAATGATGAATGGAGTCTTCACACATTCACCACAAATGCCCCGCCTTTGTGACAAATTGATGATTACAGAACTTGGAGGAAAATAACTCTTAGTTTGTATTATTTTTGTGTCTGCCTTTGGAGATCGAGCCCCAATATATAGAGTATTACATGCCTCAATGAAGGCTCTAAGTTAGGAAACTAGCTAATTACATCAATTGCTATTCTAACTTTAGGAAACTAACTAATTACAAGAGGAAATCTAATTAAGAGAATATGTACAGCTGTTGCAAGTTGATCCAATCAACATCCACATGAGATATGATATTCTGGACAAGATCCTTTCATGGGTCTTGGGCCTGCCTGTTTAACACCCCCCCTCAAATTGATGCGGAAGAATCAATAAGCATTAATTTGCCAACCAAGAACTGATGGTGAGGATGTAGAAGACCTTTAGTAAGGTACGCTTAAATTCATCACGAATGAAGTGGCAATCAACCTCGATATGTTTAGTACGTTCATGAAAAATCGGATTTTCAGTAATCCGTATTGCACTGGTATTATCCGTATAAAGGGGGGTAGCATCTTTTGCTGGGAATCCAATGTCAGAAAGTAGACCGCGAAGCCAAAGAATTTTGGAGCACGCAGTAGACATGGCTCTATACTCGGCCTCTGTAGATGATCGCGAGACGTTTTCAAGTTTCTTGAATTTCCAGGAAATTAGGCCGTTACACAAAAACATGCACCATCCAGTGGTAGATCTGCGAGTATCCGGTCAATCGGCCCAATCAGCATTGGAATAAGCGGTGAGAGATATAGGATTGTTTGATGGAAAAAACAACCCGCGAGCCGGTGTGCGAATAAGGTACCGAATGATGGGGCGAACAGTGGCCAAATGAAGATGATGAGGAGCAGTCATGAACCAACTCATGAGGTTGAAGGCATAGAAGATATCAGGACGAGTGATTGCGAGGTAGATAAAGCTACCAACTAATTGGCGATATGCGGTAGGATCTGAAAGAAGGTCACCATCTTCTTGACTGAGTTTGACATTTAGTTCAACCGGCTTATCTATGGAAGCGCAAGTAGTAAGGCCAGCCAAGTCAATGAGGTCAACAATGTATTTGTGCTGATTTAGAACAATTCCTATTGGCAATTGATGAATTTCAAGACCAAGGAAATAGTTTAACGGGCCTAGATCCTTCATGTGAAATGTCTCACTAAGAGAAGCTTAGAGTGCCTGAATCATTGTTGCATTAGGACCCATAATGACTATGTCATCAACATAGACAAGAAGCACAGTAATCCTGGACGGAGCATGATGTAAGAACATAGAATGATCATACGGGCTTGGATTTGAAGAGCATCTTGAAATTTCTTAAACCATGCGTGAGGAGCTTGTTTCAGACCATATAGGGAGCGATGCAGTTTGGAAACCATACCCTTCTCGGATGAGTGCCCCTGAGGCAGACGCATATAAACGTTTTCTTTGAGATCATCATGAAGAAACGCGTTTTTGACATCCATTTGACATAGAGGCCAAGACTTAGAAATATGACCCGAGGTCGTAATGCGTTGTTCCTTGCATAAGAGTTCATTCAAGCAAACATCCAATGAAGGTAAGGGCATCCGATTCATCAAGGCAGATCGGACACTTTCATATTCATTCCGCGGTTTCATTAAAAACTGATCTCTTTGACTAGAGGCCTGAAGATCTTGGATCACTGTCAAAACATTGTCAACCACATCTGCATACTTAATACTATCGTATTCCGACCATAGTGTACGAAATCCTGAATAGTAGTCTTGTACCGACAAGGTCCCTTGTGTATATCCAGCAATCGCACGTTCAAGATGAAATTGACATGCAGAGTTGTCTTGATGGTATACTTTCTTCGAATACCCCCACATGGCTTTAAAGGTTGAGTAAAGCTTGAGATTCATTATCAGATATGGCTCGACAGATCCCAGAATCCATGATTTGATTTTGGCATCTTTAGTATGCCAAGATGATATCTTCTTTTCAGCCTCGGTTTAGCGTCAGCACCAGAAACAAAACCCCACAATTCCTTAGCTTCTAGGTAGATTTGGATTTGGAAAGAGCAAGTAGGGTAATTTTTTCCAATGAACTTGATCAAAGTAACCTCAGATTTTTCCATCTCGATGTTATATTGGAAAAAATTGGATTGAAACAGTGAAAAAAGTAATCAAATCAAGTAACAGTTGTATGAAAAACTATTTGTGAGTGCAAAAGGCAAGATCCAACCAGCAGAGAAGTAAAAAAAAAGGAACCCAATAACAGTAACAAAACCACACTGACGACCTTGAATGGTGCTGCAGGTCCTGTACGTGGGCCCCACAAATGCATCTGACCACTAATCAGATGTTTGATTTGAGAAGCCACAGTATTTTCGCACCTACTGGAACAGGTGTGAACCGATTCTGCTGCAAATCCAAGATTCTGTACGGTCTTGATTGAAACTGGTGTAATCTTTTGAAAAAGCACGAGAAAGATCAGACGGACTACCTGGAGGTGCTGAAAAATCCTGAAAAATCGCCAATAATCCTAGAAATATCAGGCGACCATGTCTGTGTGTTTTTTGGAAATTGATTTGATGATCAGGGGTGGGCCACCTTCAAGATGGAACTGTCGTAGATGGTGGATGACGCTGGAATTCCTTGAACATATGCCTAGATCTGTTTTCTGCACGAGAAAGATTTATTCCTCTCTATCCTATTGCCTAGATGCTTTGGAAGAGAAGAGACTAGATGTTCTTGAGCCCTTGTTCTGATACCATGACAAATTGATGATTACAAAACTTGGAGGAAAATAACTCTTAGTTTGTATTATTTATGTGTGTCTCCCTTTGGAGATCGAGCCCTAATAAATAGAATATTACATGCCTCAATGAAGGCTCTAAGTTAGGAAACTAGCTAATTACATCAATTGCTATTCTAACTTTAGGAAACTAACTAATTACAAGAGGAAATCTAATTAAGAGAATGTGTACAGCTCTTGCAAGTTGACCCAATCAACATCCACGTGAGATATGATATTCTGGACAGGATCCTTTCATGGGCCTTGGGCCTGCCTGTTTAACACTTTGGAGTCATCACCACTGGTGACCCGAGGAGTCTTTACACAAGAGGGAAACACTTGCTCGATGCAACCATGATAATGAGAAGGAAAGAAATAGTAAAATTTAATTTGGATAAATGATAAATTAATGGGAAGACAGTCTTGCCTATTACAAATCCAAGAGAGAATTTCATTTCCTCTCCATAAAATGACTACATGCCAATCTCTTCCCACTAAATAGGATTTTCTTTCCTCATTCCTCTTGATTATATTTCAATCAATTATCTTGCTAAATCTTATGATTTTCTACAATAAGAATGTTCGGAAAAATTTGATAAAGCAAGGATATAGATTGAGGAAATTTTGTTGGAATATTCTATAATAAGAAAGTGGACAGTTGACCAATGGGCTGGCTGACAATGGGCGGTCATCTATGTGCTTGACCCAAAGTGTAGCCCATTATGGGTTAAGCCTTATGGGCTGGCTAACTGTGGGCCAATTCTAGAGCCTCCTTTTTGTAGACTTTGAGGCTCATGAGGCACTTGGACTGCATCGACATGGAAGCCTCCTGTTATCTCTGTTCCCAGATAATTGGATCAGGAATTACATGATAATCAACCAAAGGATGCATTTAGTATCAAGCTTCAGTATATTCAAGTAACGCCCTTGCTTTGTTACCCAAAATCACTGACAAGATGTGATGCAATCATGCAAGAAGGGCCCACATGGGAAACAGGCAATAGCTTGACCACTGCAAGGCTGGTGACTACAAGTCATGGGAATTTAAAGCAGATCTTCTTATTTCTTAATCACTTTCCATGTTTGTCTACAACTCCTTTTTTTTTTTAATTCTTATTTGTCAAGCAATAGGATCTAAACAATGCCCAAATGAGATTTAGGGTTATGTGATAGGAGAAACACTAAATATGCTGGTAGGGCTGCATGCCTGACCTAGTACTACGGAATTTATGCATATTCAAATAGAGTGATTTCAGTGTGGAAGTCTTTATGGAATGTCTTTGTGAAAATTACCATCTTCTGGTCGTCATGTGGGAGAGGCTTAGCTTTGAACTCTTTCTCTCCTTCGGAACCCATGAAAAGGAGGGAATGCAGCCTGTTCTTTTACTGTCTCTTTTGCTATTTTCTGCCATTATTTTTAGGGAAAATCTCAAAAAGATATAAAACTTTTGGCTTATTTTCAAAAAAGTACATGAGGATTTGAATACTTTAAAAAAGTAGAAAAGATTTCCACAATTCTTTCAATCAAGCCTTTCCATTAAAAAGAAATCTAAGAATTGACAAAAATACCCTTTCCTTATGCTAGGTATTTTTCTTTTCTTAACCTCTTTCCCCTCCAAAACTGGCCATTTTGATTTTGATGATCATAACCATTTAATGAAGCTAGTTTTTTAGTAATTTGGAATTCCCTTTTTTAACCATTCATGCATACAGGTAGTTGAAGTGGGCCCCACCAGCCACTAGGTCATTTTGGTTGGACTTGATCATTTGTCTTAAATGATTTATCAAAGGGAAATTTTGAAAATGGTATAATGGTATTTTTTTAATTTATCAGAATTTTTTTATGGAGAGAAGTTGATTGAAAGAACCGTGGAAAACTACTATACTTTTTCTGAAGTACTCAAATCTTTATGTACTTTTTTGAAAATAAGCCAAAAACTTTATACCTTTTTGAAATTTTCCCTTATTTTAATATTTCGGCGAACACGCAAGAATCAAACATCAACCTTTGATTTAAATAATTGAAGCCTCAAAAGGCCGAAACAGCCCTCTTATAAAACAAGATCAGTCCCTTGAAACACTTCTAACAACCAAGGCAGCCACTTAAACCAACCTTAAAGAATTGTTCCATACAGCAGCATACTAAATGATTTGGAGTATGGACTGTTAACACCCACTTACTCTAAAAGCTTAAGCTAATAGAGAACGTTGTAACAGTGGATATCAAAGTTATAACCCCGCAGCGCACATGCGGGCTCCCTTCACGGGAATTACACCTTCCATGGGTAAATACAGGGGGCTCCGCACGGAAATCACACCCTCCACGGGAGAATACACGGCACAATAGCCCTAGGGATTCAAACACTCAACCTCCCATTCTTATAACATGTTGAATTTCCTCAACTAACAATTCTTATCAAAACCTCAAGGCGTTATTAGAGGCAGCATCAATACTTTTCAATATGGATGACTACACTTATCCAAACAAATACATTCAACTATTTCAATATCAATACATACCTAAATAAAGAAGACTGTTTTTCTCCACACACCACAGTCAAAAAAATTGAGTAAACCTTACTTAAAAACTAATAAAAAAAGCCTGCATATACTACCTTACAAGTGACTCGGACTCTTCAAACTTTCCCCAAACTGTCAAATGTCTCAAATGAATATCCATGGGCAGAGATCGAAAGGGGTTTTCAAGGAGAAAGAGCCATACAAATGAGGACCTTTCGACTAAGGCTAGAAACCCTAAATCTTCATTCTTTCTCTAATCCGCTCCAATAAATCCTCTTTGACTACTGTATTATCGCTATAGTGTCGCTACTATAATGTCACTACCATGGTATATGGTTCCACTGCTACAGTAAACCTCTGTTATTCTCAAACAAGTCTTCCATAGAGATTCAGAGGCTCTTTTCCCGTGTTAACACTTCTGATAGGGTTTTCTCCTAAAGGATTGAAAGACCCTAGAATAAGAAAGACGAGAATAGAGTGATGGAGGTTGAATTGAGAGGAAACTCTCATCAGGTTGTCGTGCCTACGACTGGGCAACCACACCTATATATATATATATATATATATATATATATATAGGAGAATATTTATGTGCATCCATCCCTCACCATTGTGGTGAGGGACACCCCCTTTTTGGGAAGTTTTAAGTACAAAAGAGAAGTGTACTCTTTTGTACTTCTCTTTTGTACTTGAAACTTCCCAAAAAGGGGGTGTCCCTCACCACAATGGTGAGGGATGGATGCACTTGAATATCCCCCATATATATATATATATATATACTTAATTATGTTTCTGTAAAAAATAAAAATAAAATAAATAAAATAAAAATAAACCCACTTTTCTGATACCAACTGTCACGGGCTACAAACTTTAGTGCACACCATGCAGCCTTAGGCTTGAGACTTCACTCTTGTATGCCTAAGTCAGCTTTGAACCTTGCTCACCAAGGTTTTGGGACACTACTAGCAAGACTAGAACACTTAAGGGCACAAAAAAAGCAAAAGAGTTTAAGAGAATGCTAAGAATGCTCTTGTATTGCTCAAACTTGGCTTGTGTGTACAAATGAGGGGTGATGGCCCCTTTATACAGGGCAAGGCCCCTTTAACATGTGGTTACAATTATGTACAAGTGTGTGGCTAGTATTAGCCTTCAAGAAATACAAGGGTCTAGAGACTTCCTAAGTGATCTACACACACTAAGTCTCTAGAAAGTTCTAGTGCATGCTCAAGGGTTCTTTAGTCTTCCGGAAATTTCTAGAATGTTCTGGTCCCGAAGGACTTCTCAATGCTTCCGGAACCTTTCTGAATATTCCCTAGGCATTCTAGCATGTCCACGCGCTATTTTCTCATCTGGAGACACGGAGTGTCATGCTGCTGGCTGGGGAACTGTGACACTCTCCCGCACTTAATCTTGCGACGTCCCCGTCGCGTCCTTATCGTGGAATCGGCCAATCTTGTCTTGGAATTGCCATAGTGCTTCAGTCGGTTCCCAACTTCTTTCGCTCTTGGGTAGCCCCTTCCAATGCACCAAGTATTCATGCCTTGGTCTGTAGTTCTTTCGCCTAACCACCCGATCAGCAAAGATGCTCTCGACCTCCTTGTCATAAGAGGTCTTAACTCCCACGAGAGCTCGTGTGGAATCGCCTCGGGCTGGACAATCATGGTCTTCATGAAAAGGCTTTAACATACTCACGTGGAAAACCGGATGAACCTTGAGCTTGGGCGGTAGTTCAAGCTTGTAGGCCACCTTGCCTACTCGTCTAAGAACTCTGAAAGGGCCGTCATATATGCGCACCAGCCCTTGATGGATCCCCTTGTTGCACGGCACCAAGTGCAGCTTCACCATCACCAAGTCCCCGACCTGGAACTGCACGTCTCACCTTTTTCGGTCTACCCACCTCTTGTTGTGCTTAGCTGCTTTGTGTAGACAAGCTCGGGCTAAGTCCGCCTGCTCCCGCCATCCCTTGGCGAACTTGTATGCTGCAGGGGTTGGTCCCGTATATCCTGCAGCAATGGTACTGGGTGTGAGCAGTTGTTGCCCCATCACCATCTCAAAGGGGCTCTGGTTCGTAGCTTCGCTCTTGTGCAGATTGTATGAGAATTGAGCCACATCCAACAGTTTTGGCCAGTCCTTTTGTGAGGTGCACACATAATGCCTTAGATAAGTCTCCAACAAGGCATTTACCCTCTCGGTTTGCCCATCAATCTGCGGGTGGAGACTCGTAGAAAACCTCAAATCTGACCCGAGCAGCTTGAAGAGCTCCATCCAAAACCGCCCCGTGAATCGTCCATCCCGATCACTAATGATGGACTGTGGTATGCCCCAAAACTTCACTACATGCTTGAGGAACAACCGCGCTGCTTCCTCTGGTAGGCATTCCTTAGTTGCCGGAATGAAGGTGGCGTATTTTGAGAATCTGTCCACCACAACCATGATGCTCCTGTAACCTTCTGACTTGGGTAACCCCATCATGAAGTCTAAGGAGACGCTTTCCCACGGGCGTTCCGGGATTGGTAGTGGTTCCAAGAGACCCACCAGCACCTTCTGCTCGACCTTGTCCTACTGGCACAGGAGACAAGTTTTAACATAAGCTTCAATATCATCCCTCATATGTGGCCAATAGTAGCATTCCTCCATAAGCGCAAGGGAGCGTTGCACACCCGGGTGCCCAGCCCACTTGGAGTCGTGGCACTCCTACATGACCTCCTTGCGTAGCTTCCCATATTGTGGCACATAGAGCTGGTTCCCCTTGGTGTATAGCAGATTGTCCTCAAACCAAAACCTCCTTGTCTTGCCTTCCTTGGCATACTCGATCAAGCTGTTCGCGGTCTGGTCATGAGGCAGCCCCTCCTTGATGCGTGTTACCAAGAGGCCTTGTGGTCGGCTGATCGCAGCAAGTTCAGTCTTCAGACTTAGTGCGTTAGCCACAAGATTTACCTTCCCCGGCTTGCACTCCATGATATAGTTGAACTCCGTAAGAAAGTCTTGCCACCGAGCTTGCTTGGGAGAGAGCTTTTTTTTGGACTGGAAGTAGCTTGTGGCCACGTTATCGGTTTTCACCACAAATCTGGAGCCTAATAAATAGTGCCTCCATGTGCGCAGGCAATGAACTATGGCGGTCATCTCTTTTTCTTGCACCGTGTACCGCCTCTCGATATCATTGAGCTTCCAACTTTCAAATGCTATAGGGTGACCATCTTGCATTAGAACCCCACCAATGGCAAAGTCAGATGCATCCGTATGCACCTCATACGGCTTGGAGAAATCGGGTAAGGCTAAGATGGGCTCTTCCGTGATGGCACGCTTTAGTCGATCAAAGGCTTGTTGGAACCCTGGACTCCACTCCCATACTCTTCCCTTCTTGAGCATGTCTGTCAATGGTGTGGTGATGTTGGAGTAGCCTTTGATAAAGCGTCAGTAACAGTTCACCAACCCAAGAAATGATCGCAACTCGGTGACCTTGGTTGGTGGCTCTCAATCGACAATGGCCTGCACCTTGCTCCCATCCATTCGGATCTGGCCACCTCCCACAATGTGGCCTAGGAATGGTATCTCATGCAGGGCAAAGGAGCACTTCTCCTTCTTGACATAAAGTTGATTCTCCCTTAAGACCTGGAACACTTGTCTCAAGTGTTCCACATGCTCATCAAGCGATCGGCTATAAACTACAATATCATCAAGGTAAACAACCACAAAACGATCAAGGAAAGGTTGTAGTACCTTGTTCATAAGAGTGCAGAATGTGGCTGGCGCGTTGGTGAGTCCGAAGGGCATCACTAAGAACTCATACGACCCATAGCATGACACAAGCTGTCTTAGGCTGGTCCCTTTCTGTTATGCGCACCTGGTAATATCCCGACCTTAAGTCTAGCTTGGTAAACCATCTAGCACCACCAAGCTGATCGAACAAGTCGGCAATGAGCGGGATCGGGTATTTGTTCTTGACCGTCAGCTTGTTGAGCGCCAAGTAGTCGATGCACAGTCGCAATGACCCGTCATGCTTGCGTTGGAATAGCACCAGTGCACTGTAGGGCGCCTTTAATGGTCGGATGAACCCTGCATCTATTAGCTCCTTGAGCTGTTTTCGTAACTCTTCTAGCTCCGGGGGTGACATCCAAGATGGGGTTCTTGCTGGCAGTTGAGCATTAGGCACCAGCTCTATTTTGTGATCCACCTCCCTCTTTAGTGGTAATCGCTTGGGCAGTTCTGGGGGCATCACGTCCTTGAAGGACTCCAGCACATCTAGCACCTATGGTGGAGTCTCGTCTCTGGACTCCGAGGCCTCGTCAAACTTTAACGCTGCCAAGTAGGTGTCTACGTTCTTTTTCATGCCCTTGGCTAGCTGAATTGCTGACGGCAGCTTAGCGGGTTGGCCGGCTTCCCGTCGTACCGGCACAATACATTGGCAGCGGGGGTCGAGAATGCACAAGCAATTGGCAAAAGGTACAAGAAGAGCATTTATATGGTCAAGGAAATCTAAACCAACAACAAGCTCATAGTCGTCAAGTGGGATTACCTCGAGTGCTTCCTTGCCCATCCATTGTCCAAGCTGTATTTCCACCCCTTGTACCCTGCCCATGGTCGAGTTAACGGTTTTGATCCACCCGTTGCCTTTCTCTATCTGAGAGCAAAAGAAGTTGGGAACCGGTTGAAGCACTATGGCAATTCCAAGACAAGATTGGCCAGTTCCACGATGAGGACGCTACAAGGACGTCGCGAGATCAGGTGGGGGAGAGTGTCACAGTTCCCCAGCCAGCAGGTTGACAGTCTATGTCTCCAGATGAGAAAATAGCGCACGGACATGCTAAAAGTCTCAGGGAATATTCAGGAAGGTTTCAGAAGCATTTGGAAGTCCTTCGGGACCAGAACATTCTAGAGAACCCCGGAAGACTAAAGAACCCTTGAGAATGCACTAGAACTTTCTAGAGACTTAGTGTGTGTAGATCACTTAGGAAATCTCTAGACCCTTGTATTTCTAGAAGGCTAATACTAGCCACACACTTGTACATAATTGTAACCACATGTTGTAGGGGCCTTACCCTATATAAAGGGGTCATCACCCCTCATTTGTACACACAAGCTAAGCTTGAGCAATACAAGAGCATTCTTAGCATTCTCTCAAACTCTCTTACTTTCTTTGTGCCCTTAAGTGTTCTAGTCTTGTTAGTAGTGTCCCAAACCCCTGGTGAGTAAGGTTCAAGGCTGACTTAGGCATACAAGAGTGAAGAATCAAGCCTAAGGCCGCACAGTGTGCACTAAAGCTTGCAACCCATGACAGTTCCCGTGTTTAACACTTCTGATAGGGTTTTCTCCCAAAGGATTGAAAGACCCTAGGATAAGAAAGACGAGAATAGAGTGATGGAGGTTGAATTGAGAGGAAACTTTCATCAGGTTGTGGTGCCTACGACTCGGCAACAACACCTATACACACACAATTATGTTGCTAGAAAAAAAAAAAAAAAAAAAACCCACTTTTCCTATGTGCATACCAGTCCATATTTTCTCAGAATTACATATAAGTTCAACTCTTCTCTTAATAGATCCGTTCCCTCAACTGGACCCACAACCCAGTTTCACCAAGCATGAGGTGTATTTGGCGAGTGAAGGAGAGATCTGGGAGAGCATTTCAAGTTTTTGACGAGTAGGGCCGAGTGGCTGAGTCACCGTCATCCTTTCACTCCCTTCTTCTCTACACCAGCAGTCAGGAGGCTTATCCATAGTAGTCAATTTCGATTTGAACCCATTCCAATTTGACTCCACACACAAAGGTTTTGGCCAATTCAGAGTTTTGGAGTTTCTATGTTGAAAAATATTAAAAACTAAAAATTCTATATTATTTGAAAAATACTAAAAAACTGAATAAACTATATATATTCTGTTTGAGAGACAGTTGGGGTATATTTGTAACTTTGAGTTAATTTGTAATATTAGAATAAGCCTGTCCTAGATTGGGATTAGATTAAATTTACAGTATATCAAGGGCTTTACATTATTATATGACTGAAGTATCCTATAATTACCTATTTTAAGTAGGTATCTTTGGTTGTACTCTAACATAGCATAGGCATTTATGAATAAAACAGATCAGAGACAAGATGCGGTCCCTATATTTCAACTTACTGTAGGTGACGCAGTCTAATAATGAATTTTCTTAATCCTTGCCGATTTATGAAAACGGATCCGCATCATTCTCCCCCTCTTGAAAAGAATCAGTTCTCGAATTCGGATTCCATCGACCATGAAGAAGAACCAATTGCTGTTCTGCAAATCCTTTGTGAGATCTCTGTCATTGATGTTGACGTTGGATGGTATACTTGCACCATCATGTGTCACATCCATCGAGTATGCCCAAAGTGTTTTAATCCAGTAACGCACGGTCAAATCAAGAAGGAATGTAGATTGAGATCTGCTTGCATAAACTTCCATGAATGGATCTTCATTATAGTGCATCTCGATGTCTACATCTTCCTCAAATGAAAGATCTAGGAATTCTTTCATGCTTTTGGTGCTTGATTCAAGATCATTGCAGTAAGGCATTGACCTGCAGTGCACATCAAATGTTCCGTCACCGAGGTACACGTCTAAGGTCAGTGTATCCTCAACATCAACATCTTCATGACCCTTCACATCTTTGTTCCATGCAGGTGGGTCACATTCGTCATCCAGGTAATCATCAAACACTGGAGGCTTAGATCAATCAGTTTCCTCAAATGTCATTGATAGGTCACCATCTCCGTAGAACTCATCATCACTATCAACATCAAAGTTGTCATCATAAACTGAATGAACTTCATCACCATCATACATGGCTTCATCATTATTATATTCATCATCCTCTGATTCATCATTAAAATCATCACGACGATGAGGATGAACCATATGTTGTAAGCGTTGGGCCAACTGTTAGACTTGCATTCTTCTATTATGAACTTCTACTTCCATTGAATCTGGTTCGCAACCTGTGTCACTCTTGAATTCTGGCCTATGACCTTGTCCTCTTCATGGTCGCAAGATTAGGGAGACGGTGTCACAACAAATCCAATCAAAAGGATCGTTGTCCTCTTATACCAACTAGCGCAGTCTGCTAATGAATTTTCTTAATCCTTGCCAATTTATGCGAACGGATCAGCATTAGTAGGTTTAGATTTAGAGATAGGGTTTTTTTCTCTCTCTTTGAGTTGTTACATTTTGATTGTGAGTTTAGAATCAGAGTTTTGTTCCTCATTCATTTTCATGCAACTTGTTCGTTCGCCCAAAGGGCCAACACTCCTCTTCCTTGTCATTGTACATTGCCCGCTTCAACGACGATCAAACCTGAGGTCATACCAATCAATCACTTCATTAAGTTGTTTCTAAGTTAAGACCGTGACAAACAATGCCCAGAAAATAAGGGTTGTGTGGATTTAATTGCCAACGTCTCTTATAAGTATCTTGAAATTTCTTTGATTGATTGAATCCACTCCCCCACCCCCACCAAAAAAAAAAAGGGGAAGAAGGACGAAGACTCTCTCTCTCTCTCTCTCTCTCTCTCTCTAAAAGGAGGAAGATCAACAACATTCTTCGAACCAACATCCCAATCCGTCAAAATCTGAAGCGCTTTTTTGTCTATTTATCCATAGAAGACATTTGCTTTCTCTTCTCTACTATCCAAAGATGGGAAGAGCTGAGATTTTTGCAATTGCGTACGGATTCAAAGCAACTATCATGTGGGTTCAAAGTGGCTATCGCTATAGGAGGTTTTGCATTGAGCCCTAGACAATAAGGGGCTTTTAAAGAGAAATAACAAAAAGAGAAGGGAAAGGATTTTCTTTACTTTTTCTTCTACGCATAAGATGTAAGAGCAGGGTCGAGTTAAATAAATGTAGGAGCTACGAGACTGAAACATGAAAATGTTGTTGAGCTGGTTGGTTATTGTGTTGATGGAAGTCTCTGAGTCCTTGCATGAGTTTGCTACTATGGGATCCCATCATGATATTTTTCACAAACGTAAAGGTGTCAAAGCATGGTCAGGTCCAACTAAAGTTAAGGTCGGTTTATCCCAATCATTGTTTTAAAAAATTGCTGTTACAATATTTTAAATACAACAGTCATAACGGCTTTATCATAAAATAAAAAAATAATAATAAGTGAGAAAATCAGCCCATATTGCCGATAATTTCAATATAAAGGATATATCAGACGATATTATTAAAATATCGGTTATCAGCCGGCGATGGTTTTTATTAAAAAAAATCACTTCTTTCTTTCACTTCCCCAAACCATCTGTGAAGCTTCTTCAGACTATGCTAGAGTTTCCCAAGCCTCTCTTTTCACCAAAACTCAAGTGATTTGCAAGATTTTGGTGGATTCTCATATAACCACAATACCCCTACGGGCACTACAGGAGTGTGGCACAGGAGTTTGATTCTTAATATTACCCTCCAAGAAATGATGATGATGATTATATCGAGCCAGACTGCCACTCAACCTGAAATTAAGCTTGGCCTATGGTCTTGTCTTAAGGTTTGAAGTCTCCTCCAAGAAATCCAGGTAAATATACATACTTCAGTACTTTAATTGATTCATTCATCTTGATGTAGTAATAAATATTAATTGAAAGTTGAGATTCACTATCAACTTACTTGATGATTGAGTAATTGAATACTGCACTACTAGTACTGGTTTCCTGACTTTAAGTGTTCAACACTAATGGTTACTTCAAACTTATGGTTGCATTCTGTAAATTTGTAATATTTCAACTTATTTGAGTATATGCATGTAACTCTATTTAATTCAAAACAAACTTTACAAGTTTCAAATAAGAATACAGGATGTTATGACTTGGGGGGCCGATATTTTGCTTTAAAGTGTTCACTAATGGTAAAAAAGACACTGTTTTCTAGCATTTATAATATCCTGAATGTTTTGGATATTTTTTTGGATTCTTTTGAGGTAAAAAACATCGCATTGCAATGGCGATGGGAACTGCTACCTCGATTTTGAAGCACGATCCTGACCCATGAGCGTTCTAGCAACTTTTAGGGTTTCTCAGGTGAGATGTTTGTTGGTCTAGTTTGGGTTGGCTTGATCCATCGGCTCATCCAGAAGTGCCACATGTCAACAGCCATGTTCATCCATTCATTTAGGTGACATGCACAAGGTTTAAAAAATCGGACCCAGGACCCGACTTGACCATGGGAGTCGGGCCGAGTCCCAATTTCAAATAAAACGTTTAGAGGGCCGAGTTGGCCGAGTCACATGGCTGAGTCTCATGCGACTCAAATGAGTCCCATGATTTCGAGTCCGAGTCCCATAGGACCTTACTCGCTATGTGTCGAGTCGACTCGGACTCGGCCGATTTTTTAACCATGGCCACGCATCATGCCACATCATTAGCACCATCAGCCGAAAGTCAAATCTAAGATTTCTGAAGTTGTTCAAGTCTGAGGGAGAAAACTGTGTACCCAGAGGACCCCATAGTTACTTGGCACTGTGAATCTAAGTAACTGGGAAGTTATGGATAAGTGTTTGTCCTTAGTTTCTTATAAGAATGCTGTGTAGCACTCTAGCCTCTTGGGATATGCTATGTAGCATACCAAGGTGCTGTGCAAATCACCAAGTGTTGCAGATTGTTTAGTTCATGTTCTGGAACAAATAAAGATTTTTGCTGTAGTGAGTACAAAGAAAGATTGGTACATTTCTGGTTAAAGCACAAGCTGCTTGTGGCAAAGTGAAGCAAGTTGTCCACATCTTCTTTGTCAGCTTAGATGCAAGACATTGAAGATCCATCAAAAGCTATTGATATTGAAGAACAAGGCAGTTATTTGATGTTTATTCCAAACTGGTCATAGTATCTATGTACCATCTTCAGAGGGTGTGTTGAGACACAGTAGGGTTAATGGGTTAACTTGTGTATGATAATAAGATTGTCCTAGATTAGGATTAGATTAAATTCGTGTTTATTAATCTAGCATTATTATGTGATTAGAGTTTTCTATTTATTATGGGATTAAGTTTCCTATTATGGTTGTCATTAGGTTTCCTAGGTTGAGTTCATATCTTTGGTTGTACTCTATAAATAGCAATTGGCTATTTTGAATAATACATATCAAAACCAGATGTAGGGCAATTAACCTAGCAAATTAAATTCTTGTAAATATACTGTATATATATATTAGGAATTTGACGAAGCGCAAAAGAATCTTGATTTTTCGAAGCCATTTTCCATAATGAATTTAAAAACTGAAATGGAGAATTTGGCCAAAAGATCATGATTACCAACTGAATATCTTATGGAGGTTGTTCAATTTGGTACGCTAACCGAACTAAAAAGTATCAGCCAATTCGGTCGAAACAAATTGAATTTAACTATCATGATTCATGGGTTAACCACTCCCCCATCTCCTTTTCTATTGCATGTTTCTCCACTCCAATGGCAGGTTTCAGAACCTTGACCAAAAGCTCCAAACAGTCAGAAAGGGAACTTGTCTAAATTGCAACTCCTCCCCGGCAGTCATCCTATGGATCACCACCACAGATCCAATATAAGAGGCCAAAAGACTAAAGTTCCTTCTCTCCAAACGTGTAATGGGATCTTAGCCATTCATTTTGGATTTGGCTATTTTGAAGAGGCCTCTTATTTTGGATTCCTCTCCAAACGTGTAATGGACAATAAGGGTCTCCCGATCAAAGCCATTCATCTCTCCTCCCTGAGGGAGTTCTCATGCCTTGATGAGAAGCCATCTGAATCACCTATGCTTCCTTCTCCTATATCAGACTAATCCACAACAAATCCTTTTCCAGCAGTTTGACATCCACCAGCATCTTACCCCACCTTTCTTCCAACGACCATTCGATCTCCATCACCTGTCTTCGATTCCATGATCACACTAGCCTAGACGGAGTTACCTTTTATCCTCTTCAACCATCCAATCAGCAACCCAAACCACTGCCCTACCCTATCTAGCTTTCTGCCCGTGCTTCTTACCCGCCTGTAGGGCAGAACTCTTGGCACGCATCTGGCTTTGGGAAACTACTGCAATTGTTAGCGAGTTTCAGCCAACCTAACCCAGTCACACTTGGATTCTTTTGCCACCCCACGACTTACCCACAACCATTTCCATTGCACATTCTACCTCCAACATCATGGCAAGTCTGATAAAGACAGAGCCTTTGTTGCCACTGTCTACCTTCTTTGGTATGAAAGCGTCTATCATACAACCAGCCTGGCAGCCTGCAGAACATCCCTTCCAGCTGTAACTTCAAAAACTAACATTGGTATATGCATAGGGCTGAAAGAATGAGAAACACTAATAGAAATGATACCATGTCAGTCATGTTCGGTGATACACATCAGCCATATAGCTGATACAGAAGGCACACGTGTCACCAATATTCAGTGGGTTCGTCCAAAATCTGGTAAGTGCTGACCGATACACTATGTATCAGCCAATTTTTTTATCCATGAATTAGGATCTAGTATCTTTTATAAACTGGATGAAATCATAAAAGTGAACATGTTAAGAATATGTCATTACGTGGGGTAGCATTAGTAAGACTCCGACCCACCTTAATTGTGATTAGTATCTAATTAATCATGATTAGTGCTAAATGTGTTTTTTTGTATGCTTATAATTGTGGTTAGGTAGATTAGAGGGGTTTTGAACCAAACTAGGTAGATGAGGACCTTTTCGTAATTTTGGGTTTCATGTGAAGGGTAATTTGTGATTTCAGAAATGGGGCGATTTGGGTCCATGGGGAAAATAATTCAGTAACAAACAACTTTCATGTTTTGACCCAGCCCATTTGAACCCATTAAACCCATTTCCAACCCAAAAGATCTAAAATAACATTCTCATTAAAGTTGGACTTTCCTGCAATTTCCAGAAAACCCCCACTAAAACCCAACTCTACTCTAATCGACCCTCATTTCCATCTTCTTACTTGCTCCCATTTGAAACTTCTTCTTTTTAACCTCTTTCTTCACTTTTTTGCCTCCAACCAAGCCAGAGAAGCCTTGCATGTTGGATTTCTAAGCTCCAAGGTCACCATCTTCCTCAACATCACCTTTGTTTCATCCCTTCTTTTTTTTTTGAAAAAGTGACACTATTAATAAAAATTGTACAGTATATAGGATAGGTATACTGAAACAAAAAGGCAAAAGGCAAGCCCCAATAAAGAAAGGCCCGCAACCCCAATCCAGAATCAAGACAAAACTAAAAGGGGAACATGTTTACAGAAAGAAAATCATGAGAGGCGCCCTCCTTAGCAAGCCCATCAGCTTCCAAGTTAGCATTTAGAAGAATGTGGGCAAAGGTAACTTGGAGGTTTCTAGCAAGATCCAAAATCTCATCCACCACACCTGCCAGCTTCCAAGGAGGTTTAGAACAGGCTTTGGCCCATTGGATTGCACAGAAAGAGTCCCCTTCCACAATAAGGTAAGGGAGATTCAGACGAAGCACTTCTCTAAGACCTGTTCTTATTGCCAGCAGTTCTGCCTCATTGGCGGAACAAACCCCAGCAGGCCCTGAGAAAGAGAGAACGGGCGACCCCAAACTATTACGGACGATTCCCCCCACTCCAGCTAGGCCCGGATTACCTAAGGCATTACCATCAAAGTTTAGCTTGATCCCCTAAGGGGGAGGAGGAATCCATCTTTGAACGCTAGGAGGAGAGGCTGGCAAGGAGAAAGCCACTTCCTTCCAATTCCTCAACACCACATCGACCAAGATCCCTTTGAATGAAGGAAGAGGAGATACCCAAGAAGCAGTATGGTATTAAAAATTGTCTTCAAGATGATCCTTAGCTAATGATTTATCTTTAAAGCATCTATTGTTCATCTCTTTCCAAATTACCCAAATAGTAGAAGCCAAGAAAGAAGTCCTCCACTTGATGCGGTCCCTAGCAAAACCCACACCTAACATCCAAACCTGAACGAGCTGAGAGAAATGGGCTGGTAGAACTCCCCTCGTGTCAAACCAGCTATAGACAGCATTCCAAAGACCTTGGGCCACCGTGCAATTCAGAAACAAATGGTCCACGGATTCTGCATTCTTCAAACACATGGGACAGGCATTCACAATAACCATGTTCCAACGCCTAAGATTATCCATAGTCAAGGTCCCACCTTGCAAAGCTATCCAAGCAAAGGCAAGAACCTTAGGAGGAGCCTTAGGGCACGTTTGACAAACCGATAGGAACTCTTTATTTAGAGGATTCATTTGTTCTGTTGGAACCAAGCCATTCTCAAAGAGGATTTCTAGAAGAAATTTTCAAGTTTGGTAGAAAAGAGGAATCCTAGAGTCTATACACTGTGTGATCCAACAATCATAGGTTTTTTTGTCAATTTCTCATAATCCATGAACAATCAAGGTCTCATCTTTCAACTCATAGCCATTTTTGGCTCTTCGGATAATCTGAACGGTTCAGATCGTGCAAAGGTGGCCAACATAAATAAATAAATAAAAATTTAATATTTTAGAGAGTGGACTTTTTGCAAATATCTCAAAATTCATGATGGATCTACGGTTGAAATTTGGGCCCCTAGTTGTGTTTGGACTCCTTTAAATTATCAACGGTTTAGATCATGATTTCAAGGCCCAAAAAATAAAAATAAAAATAAAATATGAAAACAACGTACTGCCAAATAATCCCTTTTTTACACGATGCTATATCAACAGTCATAATTTATTTGCCATTTTCTAAAGATCCATGATGAATAATGTTCCCAAATTTGTTGACCCCATAGCCATTTGGGGTCTGATTGAAAGAATGAATAGTTCGGATATCGCAAATGGGCCCCGCAAAATTCCAGATTTAATGATCTAACGTCCCGCAATTTTTTACAAATATCTCAAATTATAGGTGGAATCAACGACTGATATTTGACGTGGTAGCCGTTTTGGACCTTCTTAACACTATTATTGGTTCAGATCTTGATTATGGGGCCCATAGAAACCGAAAAAGGCAAAAAACCAGTCTCCCCTAAATTAGCACCAAAATCACTGTACCTCTGCTTTTCCACGCATGCGCGGATTCTGGTGATCCAAACGGGCGGGGGGGGGGGTTTGGAGGATTGGTTGGTTGGTTCCAATTCTAAAAATATTTACAAACAAAGAATCCTGGCTTCCTCCATGCCCTTTTCCATGCTGATCCAAACGTGGGTTTTCCACGGGATCGCGGAAAGTTGCAAGGAATCCTCTCAGAGGACATTTACCATACATGACCTTAACCTTCCACAACTGCGAAATATGAGAGGCATTGGAGTCAACCCTATTAAAAGCATGAAAGAAAGAAGCAACAGAGAAGGGTCCATCTATAGAGTGAGACCAAATCCTAGAGTCTCTACCATCCATCGGAAAATAAACCCCTTCAATGAGGTCATCAGGGAACGAAATTGCCTTTCTTCCTCCTTCGAGAGATTCCTTCTAAAAATTGGGCCCCACCAAGGCCTACTTGCAAAACGATCTATATAATCGCTGACTAGAGCACTCTCGTTTTGGGCACAATGAAAAAAATTCGGAAACTGAGTTGCTAGTGGAGAGTCCCCAATCCGAATACCCAACCAAAATCGAACCCTATCACCCTTACCGACATGGAAACGAATGAAATGAGTGAAAGGCTCCAGGACTGATAAAAGTCCTTTTCAAATTCCAGAACGGTGACCTCAACCACCGTGAGCCTCCCAACCCCCTCTTAAGACTTTATATTAGATCTGATAATCACCTTCCAAAGACCAGCAGTATCGTCTGCAAGGCGCCATAACCATTTAGCTAGGAGAGCTTGATTCATAACTTTAATAGGTCGAATGCCCAATCCACCCTGATTTTTTAGGTTTGCAAACTAGAGACCACCTCACCAAATGAGATTTTTTCTTATAGCCTCAAACCCTTGCCACAGAAAATCCATCACCAAATGGGGTGTGGTTGGTTCCGATTCTAAAAATATTTGCAAACAAAGAATCCCGGCTTCCTCCATGCTCTTTTCCACGCTGATCCAAACGTGGGTTTTCCACGGGATCGCAGAAAGTTGCGAGAAATCCTCTCAGAGGACATTTACCATACATGACCTTAATCTCCCACAACCGTGAAATATGAGAGGCATTGGAGTCAACCCTATTAAAAGCATCAAAGAAAGAAGCAATAGAGAAGGATCCATCTATAAAGCGAGACCAAATCCTAGAGTCTCTACCATCCATCGGAAAATAAACCCCTTCAATGAGGGTCATCAGGGAACAAAATTGCCTTTCTTCCTCCTCCGAGAGATTCCTTCTAAAAATTGGGCCTTGCCAAGGCCTGCTTGCAAAACGATCTATATAATCGCTGACTAGAGCACTCTCGTTTTGGGCACAGTGAAAAAAATTCGGAAACTGAGTAGCTAGTGGAGAGTCCCCAATCCGAGTATCCAACCAAAATCGAACCCTATCACCCTTACCGACATGGAAACGAATGAAATGTGTGAAAGGCTCCAGGACTGATAAAAATCCTTTTCAAATTCCAGAACGGTGACCTCAACCACCGTGAGCCTCCCAACCCCCTCTTAAGACTTTATATTAGATCTGATAATCTCCTTCCAAAGACCAGCAGTATCGTCTGCAAGGTGCCATAACCATTTAGCTAGGAGAGCTTGATTCATAACTTTAATAGGTCGAATGCCCAATCCACCCTGATTTTTTAGGTTTGCAAACTAGAGACCACCTCACCAAATGGGATTTTTTCTTATAGCCTCAGACCCTTGCCACAGAAAATCCCTCACCAATTTATCGATCCGCCTTATAATCTCCGTAGGGCACTTGAATAGAGATAAGAAGTAGATTGGCAGACTTGATAGAACTACTTTGATGAGAGTGATTCTCCCTCCAAGAGAGAGGTAATTAGCCTTCCAGGAAGCTAATCTCCTCTGATCTTTCCATCACTGGAGACCACAATGAGGTAGATGGAGTACCAATACAAAGGGATAACCTAGGATAGGTAGCTGGAAGCACACCGACCTTGCATCCCAGAATCTCTGCAAACTAACAAAGACGATCTTCAGGCACTCTAACACCAATCACTTTGCTTTTAACGAAATTGATCTTGAGACCTGATACAGCTTCAAAGCATAACATAATGGCTTCGACATTCTGAACTTCTTCCATCTCTGCATCACAAAAGATAAGCGTGTCGTCAACAAACTGAAGATGAGTGACAGATGGACCTATAGGGCCTGTCTTAAATCCCTTAATAAGATTCTCATTGGCAGCTGTTTCGATCATACAACTCAAAGCCTCACCTATGATGACAAACAGGAAAGGCAAGTGACATCTATAATATCATTCATGCAAGCTTATTTGTGTTGATCTTCCAACTATTCTTCTCCAGCTAAGCTCCATTCCCTCTATTGGTAAGCTACTCACTCCAAAGCACTCCCTTATGCTTAGATTCAGCTAGAGGAAGCTATATTCATTGCATGCAAGCTCACCCAACCCCATTCCATCTATTTTGATTTGTAGGATCCCTTTGGAAAGGTCGAAATTGGGGGGTATTGATTTTGAGCTTTATTTGACTGTAGAGAGCTTGGATTTCGTGGGTTGTCAGTCAAGCACCATTAGAAGGCAAGTGAACATCTATAATATCATTCATGCAAGCTTATTTGTGTTGGCTTTCTATGATAATCATGTTTAGAATACCCATTGCAAGGTCGATGTATGTTTTAGGTTAATTTTGTGGAATAGAATTGGATTTCTAAATGCCTAGGTAATGGTGGTTTTGAATGAACTTGGACGCTCTATTTTTGTGCAAGAAACAGGTACGTGAGGCTTGATTGTAATGGAGAAACCATCCCACCTGGAAAACACCATTTCAAGTTCGAGCTTCAGAATTTCTAAAGCCCAAGGTTAACAGTGAGCTCCTCACGGCTAACCGTGGAGCTCATTTGAGTCCCACGGTTACAAATCCAAAACTATGCTTTTTCAGTGTTTTGAATTGTGGTTAGCCATGTAGCCCTCCACGGCTAACCGTGGGTTCACCGTAGAGCTCATCTATGTCTCACAGATATAAAAGACAGTTGGTGGTTAACCCACAGCTAACCATGGACCCCTCTATGGCTAACCGTGAGGTAACCATGAGGTCACCATAGAACCTAGGATTTTTAAGGACTTTCATACCTAGAATTAGAACCCACAGACCCTAAAGTCCTAATTGTTTACTAGACCTATGTGGAAAATGTTTGAGATGACATACACCCACATGGATGCCTGGAATTTGGTAATCAATTGTACTAAGACAAAAGTGTTGACCCAAGTAATGCCAGGGTTAAGGTAGCCCAGAGACATCAGAGGCCTTAGCACTACTAATGGTTGGATAATGATGCCAACGAGCAATCCAAACCATAGGTTGGAATGTAATTTACTTACGACTCAACACTCATCTGCCTACACATGCATTTGTATACATTTCGGATTATTCGGATGGTCTGATCATGCATCTTATATTGCTCCTGTTTCACTTTATGATTCCCGATTATGCATCATATCTAGAGCCTTGTTTGCTTAAGTTTGCCCTGATTATATTAATTAATTAAGAATTGGAATTACTCTTTACACTTAAGATCTGTTTACGTTCTGCTGAAGTATTTCAAATGTTTATGTTTCATGATTACATTACCTGATCCAATTATGTCACTCCAAGTCGGCACTACTCAGCTTCGATCATATCGCATTCAAACTTGGCTGAGTGTGGATTTAGATTTATCTGTTACGCTAGCTGCAATCTAGTTGCTATTATGGGGGCGTATATGTGCTCCGGTGCCATATTGTAGATTTGTGGCCTTATGGTACCATCTTTACCAGACTATCTGTTATGTTCATGCTCTCACCCAAGGATCAAAATAGCGGTTACGGCAAGTGTAGCGGTCAGTGGCCAAAACGCTACATAACGGGCAATACATAGCGGTTGCGGTGATACATAGCGGTGTGAACTTCTTAAATGGTCTAAGTTTTTTTAATCTTGTATAGCAACCAAAATTGTGTATTTTTAGTGATTTGAAACCATATAAGGGCAGAGACAACTTTAAGAAAGGCTATTGAGGAGAAGAAATAGCAAAAATAGTATTTAAAACTAAAATTACTTGGCTCTACTAGGTTTTAGACCGTAGCGTCGCTATTTTCAAAATAGCGTAGCGGCCTCAACCGCTACGGCTGATAATGCGGGCACTACGCTACGTAGCGGCCGCTATTTTGAACCATGCTCTCACCTTTGGTCATGCATAGCAACCGATGTGAGATAATATAGCACATAGAATGCCATTTCGCTAGGACATAGTTAGATTCTGTCACACAAGATTCATTATGTTATATGCTTATTCATGCATGATTATGCCTAGTTTATCCTTTATTGACATCATATGATCATTTATCATTATATTCATTTGATTCACAACGTATATGCTTATCATATCTGTTTAACTTGCTAGATTGTCCAGTCTAACGGTGCTACGCTTGGCGTTACAGGTGACAACGCCGAGGCCCTTGAGCCAAGCGTAGACCGAGGAGGTCGATGAGACACCTCAGGGGGTAGTTAAGTAGACTTCTAACGATGTCGTCTAGACATCATCTATGCCGCACGAGTGTTCGCATATGGACTATTGTTTTGTTGTGGACCTTTATGCCTGGCCTAGGTAGCCATTGAAAATATTGAAACTTACTTCTATGTTTTGTAAAACTTAACTATTGCTTTTGCTACTTTCTTATTCTAACTATAACTTAAACTTAATTATGATCTATGGACATGTTTTATGTTCTATGCTCTTTTCTTTAAATATGCCATGGATGTTATAGATACCTTGTCTATTGCTGTTAAGTTGAGAAGTATGAGTTACACAAGCTTCCGCGAAAAAGGTTATCCTTGCTGGGACAGTTTATTTATGATGCCTCGCACATGAAATCCTGTGGGAACTCGCGCTTGGGGAATAAACACACACTAGAGTCACATGACTTGAATCCCCATGCGGGTGACGCCTCGGTGCCCATGCATGATTATGGGGGCCCGGGCCGGGGCGTTAACGCATTTACTCAAAAACAATCACACAAGGACTCATTTCATGTTCCTATGTATAGTAACTGTTGCAGCAAGTCCTATCTGAAAATCATGCTAGTTAGAAGTATGATTACAGCTGTAAATCACAAATGTTTTAGATATTTGAGAAGCAAGGGTGACTACATGTTCTGTTGTGAACTAGGTATTTCAAGTGCATTTGGACACACCCTGAATTCCAAATTTACCAAATGTTTTTAAAACCATGATCCATCAGCAACATAAATCTAGCACCATTGCCCACGTACCTGAACAAGGCATGTGTTTGATCACTGTCTAAGATGGCTGGATGGTCACATAATGCAAGAACCTGTTTTAAAAAAAATAGGGAAAAGATTCAAGATAACTCAAGGCTGCTACTTGAACAAGTTTATCTTTCTATTTAAGAGTTATGACATGCAAACCTCCCGGAAAAAGGTAATTGGCTGCTGACCAAGGGACTGAGGATTTCCAATATTGCAATAAAGAACCTGTGTTTAAAAGTGCAAACAGAGAGAGCTTAGGATAAATATGAAAAGAGCGTCTCAAAAGAAAACAGTACACACGCATTCACCATGGTTCGTGCATGTATAAATAGAGGGGCCAGGGCATATATACTGCATGCATAGGGAAAAATCACATCGCTCACTAGATCACTATCAAATGAAGAAGCGAGCAGAGCATGAATACACACACAGAGGCACATAAACACATTTTTGTGGTTCATCAGGCAAAGTGACCACAGTCACAGGTGAAATTTGCACGATCTACATTATGCAGGAATATTGCTGAGTCGTCAAGTCACTAAACATTATATAGGCTAACCCTACAGGGACATAAGCTAATTTTCACTCACCAAAAAATTCTCTCTTTCCCTCCGTTTCAGGAGAGCTGCCTTCAAGCCAGTATACAAAGGAGCTCATGCCAATGGCCCAGACTGCCAATCCAATGGATTGAAAGTAACTGTGAAAAGTGCCTTAAGTCCAGACCTGGGATTTCTCTGATCCACTAATATTGAATTTTAAGCTTCCAACAGTTGCTGGACTCTTGACTCTTGCTGGATTTTAATTAAAAGCAAGAACTTGGAAGAGGAGAAGTTACCGGGTTTGACCCAAATTGGTCTGAGTCAAGCAGGACCAACCTGAAACTAGTGCAGACTGATCCAGCATTCATTAACAAGCATTAAAAAACTCAGCCAAGTCCAAGTCAACTTGGCCAGCAATTAGAAATTGTACCTTATCTAACAGAGAAGCCACAAAAGAGAAGGTGCCTTCAAAACATCGAGAGTTTCTTTCCTTCCACGGAACCTAGATGCTAGCAGAAAAAGAAAACCTACAAAACACTCTCCCCTTGTTGATCCGACAGCCATACTCCAAGACTTAAATAGAGGGTGTATCCTATTGGGCAGGGCCTAGCTGCAGTCAAACCACTCCAACACAGAAGTCCAAAGACGATCAGCTACCTTACATCAAGCAGTAAATGATCAAATGATTCCGCATTGGGCAGGAAAATAGGGCAACCATTGACCATGATCTTCTTACAGTGCTGTAAGTTGTCCATGGTCAGAATCTTGCCCTTGAGAGATAGCCAGCCAAAATAACCATGCTAGGAGGAATCTTGAGGAACCAAAGGTGAGCAAAAAGAAAGAAGCAACTAAGCCTCCCACCCAAAGTCTCCATCCAATTCTATCCAAAAAACCCAATGGATATGTAAACTTCATTTAATACGTGAGCATCTCAAAGAAATGATTTTTTTTTCAGACTCCGTCATATTTCTTCTATAGATTAGGTCTCCACGCACCTGATTTCCAGCCCTAGACATATAGCAGCTCAATTAAGCCAAGTGTTCTTTGGCACACAACACTGGAAACTTAGCAAGAGGAAAGTCACTCAACTAAGTATCCAAACCAAATGGGATACTATATCTTAATATGACTTAGTAGCTGATGCTGCTCATGGATTTTTCCTTGGTAGTCAGGCATCCTCTTTAAATAGCCAAGTTTCAAGTATTTGCGGGCAAAATCACCCACCCATTCCTCTGCACACCATACTTAGTTGCAATGATCTGCTTCCAAAGACCCTTTGACGCATCACCAATTCTCCAAAGCCATTTTCCCACCAAAGCCTGATTCATGAGCTCCATTTAGATTATAAAACTGAGGACCAATCTACAAGACAATATTTCATTCCCTCTTCCCAACTTGCCATAAGAGGTTGTGTTGGAGCTTTTCAATGCAATTCAACACAGATGCGGGACATTTGAAGAAAAACATTAAGTAGATAGAGAGGTTTGAGGGAGTTGACTATATTGAAGTTATTCTGCAAGCCAAAAATAAATACTTGGCCTTCCAAGAAGCCAGTCAATTCAAGCAATTTGTCTAGGTGGGAATAACCATAGTGGAATAGCTAATATCAATAATTGTTTACTTTTTTGTTAGTATTTCTCATTTTAGGTTATGGATTAAAGAAACCCCTTAAGAACTTTTGAGGAGATTTTAAAGATAAATAAGAAATAGGCATGCGACTAGAACATTCGCTCGCAGTTATATATATATATATATATATATATAACAGTAAAAAATTTATTTCACCGCAAGAACAAAAAGAACAAACAACCAAATACAAGGAAGAACTAATAAAAATTATACATCAAATAAGATTGAAAATTTAAAAACTCCTCTCCTGGCAAGACCATCCGCCATTGAATTAGCCTCTCGTAGAATATGAAGAACAGAAGCACCCATTTTTTTTTTTAAATCCTGCACTTCCTCCACCCAATCCACAATCCTCCAAGGATAAATAGACTTCCCTGAGGCCCATTGAATAGCTGAAAAAAAAATCTCCCTCAATAATAAGAGAAGATCCTCCTATCTTTTCCAACTTGCGGCAACCAATCAAAAGAGCATACACTTCAGCTTCATTAGCATCCATGGAGACCACAGGCCCAGAGTAGTTTCGAATAACATCTTCGTTCCAATTTCTGATGACACCAATACCTCCTTGATTAGTACTCCTTAGGAAACTGCCATCAAAGTTCAACTTTAAGATTCCAAGAGGAGGACAAATCCACTCAACTCTAGTCACCACTTTTGAACACCCATGACCTTCAAAAACAGAAGCCCAGGATCGATTAAGATCTATCAAAGAGATCCCTCCAAACTCCCTTTGGTTACACTCCCACTCCAACACATTCCAAACAATGGATTGTAGATCTTCTCAACAAGTTTATTGATACTTCTAAACACTCTTTTATTTCTTTCCAACCAAATCTTCCAAATTGGAGTATATAAAACTAACTTCAAAAAAATTTACCCCTTAAACCATTTCTACCCTAACGCCATTGCAGAAAGAGTTCTTCCTCAGTCCTTGGTATCACCCAATTCATATCAAAGCATTGAAACACAAAATACCAAACTTTACATGCAAACTGACAATGTATAAACAAATGATGTAAAGTTTCCTCGTCTTTTAAGCACATCGGACAACCATTAACTATAACATGATTTCTTCTCCTCAACTTATCAATTGTCAAAATTTTATGTTTATTTGCCACCCAATAAAAGCTAACACTCTAGGGGGAACTGATGGATCCCAAAAAGACTTCCAAATGGCAATAAGTCCACTTCTGTCACTTAAAACATTATAGAAAGATTTAATTGAAAATTGCCCTTTTAACATCTGGTCTCCAGACTCTTACATCAGATTTATCAATTGACAAGTAGACGTTATTGAGAAAACCCAACAAGGAAGCAAAATCAGATATTTCACCATCTGTCAATTTCTTCGGAAAGAAAATTCCCAAACTACATGTCCACCTACAATAGAAAATTGTCTGCCACATAACCATGTTGTCAAGTATCCAACAAAAAAAGATTTGGGAATTAATTAGATAACACCGATTGCCCACATCATTCATCCTACCAGAATTTGACCCAACGACCATCATGGACCCTATACCAAACCTATTGAGCAAACTCCACCTAGACAGTACAGACCACCACATACCAGAAATCCTATTAGCTTGCATCAGAACACACCAGCCATCATTACTCACCTTATATTTACAAAAAATAAGGTGCTGCCACATTCCTTGCCATGGCTCTCCCACGCTTCAAAGTCACTTCCCCAATAAGGTTTTATTTACTTTTTCAATAGAACGGATACCCAACCTTCCTTGAGACAGAGGTTTACATACCTGCTCCCATTGGACCAAATGGTACTTGCTCTTTACAATAGAATCATTCCAAAGAAAATTCCACTGAAGTCTTTCTATCCGCCTTAAAACATTTTTAGGGAAACGAAAGCAAGAAAGATGGTAAATTGGAATACTAGAAAGAACTGCTTCGATTAGAGTGACATGACCACCCATGGACAATTATCTACTCTTCCAAGTACTCAATTTTTTATCTATCCGCTCTACAAATGGATCCCAAAGATGTTTCTTTGGCAATCCCAAAAATAAAAAGGATGCCCCAAATACTTAGAAGGAAGACTACTGACGTTACATCCGAAAAACCATGCCAATAGAGCAACATTACTAGCCTCCATACAAACACCAATCAACTCACACTTGTCAAAATTAATCTTCAAACCCGACAATAGTTCGAACCATTTCAAATTACTCTTCAGATTTTCCACCTGGTCCAAAAAAGCATCACAAAACATAATTGTATCATCCGCAAACTGTAAATGTGTTACCTCAAAATTGGCATTTTCCAATGCAAAGCCTTTGATTAAGTTATTGTGCTTAGCTTTCTCCAGTAATGCATGCAAAGCTTCCGCCACTATAACTAAAAGCATAAGTGAAAGAGGATCTCCTTGTCAAAGACCTTTCGACCTCTTGAAGTATTCTTTTGGTGAACCATTCACGAGAATAGAAAAACGGGCTGAGAAAAATACAGCAGTGAATCCACTATCCACTTCCTCCATTTTGCTCCAAAACCCTTTCTTGTCATCATATATTAAAGAAAACCCAAGTCCACCTTATCATAAGCTTTTTCAAAGTCTATCTTGCAAATTAAACTGGGACGTCTCTGCCGATTTCCGGAGTCAATACACTCATGGGCAACAAGAGCAGTATCAAGAATCTGGCGACCTTCTACAAAAGCACCTTGGAAATCTGAAATAATCTTAGGAAGAACCAACCTTAATTGATTAGCAAGAACTTTAGCTAAAATCTTATATAAGCTTCTGATGAGACTAATGGGTCTATAGTCTTTAATTGAAATAGCTCCCTCCTTTTTAGGGATCAAAGCTACAAAAGAAGCCCCCAATTCTCATGTGATATTTCCAATGGCATGAAATTCATTGCAGAAGACTAGCAAATCATCTTCTAATATATCTCAAAATTCCTGAAAAAAAGAGAATTGGGAATCCATCAAGCCCCGAAGCACGATCTCCACCAAGACTGAACACTGCTTCCCTAATCTCCTCTTTCTTAAATAGATGCTTAAGAGAAGAAGCACTAGGAGGAGAAAGACTTATTAATGAAATGCCATCCATTCGAGGTCTTGATCTACCACTGCCAGTATATAAATGCTGGAAAAAAATGAACAAACTCTCTTTCTATATCCTCCCTTTTGCCCCATGTTCTTCGTCTAGCTTCAATAACATTAATTCGATTAACACTACGACGAGCTGTAGCCATAGCATGAAAAAATTGTGTCCCGATCTCCTGCTTCCAACCACTTAATTCTAGAGCGCTGCTTCCATTTGATCTCCTCCTGAAAGATCAATCTATGAAATTGTTCTTGAAGGAATTGCCTATTTGCCCGATCTTCCTCTTTAATTAATCCTTTTTCCTCTTTCACATCTATCATCTACATATCAACTAACAACTGATTCTTTCTTTCCAAGATGCTACCAAAAACATCTTTTCTCCGGCCTTTCTTTTTTTTATTAAGAAATTTTAGCTTCTAAGCTAACTGATAAGCCATCCAACCATTAAAAGTTATAGAGTTCCACCATTCTCTGACAACATCAGGGAATCCTTTTTCTAACAGCCAAGCAATTTCAAATTTAAAAGGAGGACCCCAATCTTCTATAACCGTTTTCAATAAGAAAGGGCTATGATCTGAACTCAATCAGGTGGCTGGAAGGTGGTACCGTCCATGGCCGTTAGGAGGAGATTTTAATGTTATCAGGTTTCCAAATGAAATGAAACTGAAACAGTAAATCTCCCCACAAATTCATCCAATTTTCGCCAAAAAACTGCATTCCATACTAATCAAATACCTCTAGAAGCACCAATAGAAGGACAACGTGATGCGGAGCAAGGAACCAGGGGGGCGGGTGGAGATGGAGGGATCAGAGATGGAGGGTGGGAAGGGATATGTCTGACTTTCACTTGAAAATTGGCCTCATGCCAAACTCCCCATCGCAGGCGAGGAAGAAAAGAAAACTTGGGAAGACCCAAAATCATTCATGAGAAATTTCATTTATCAATAACTAAGCAAGCCAAGAGGCTTTACATCACTTACATAAAAAAATAATAAAACCTAAAACTAATTTGAACCATCCAAACACATTGATAGCTAGGATTAAAACATCCAACTAAATACAACTTAAAACATAAAAGAGTAAATAAGACTCTAAATAAACTAAGATAAGTGGACTGGGCCCAAAGAACTGGCCGAGATGGATGGGCTAAGCCCATTGGCGAGTCGACCCATGGGGACCATGGGTTTGTCCTCTAGAATCGAAAGTCAAGCGAATAAAGCCTCGATGTTCTTCTTGATATTCTTTCTCTTTGCATTACTTGGAGGCATGACTCAATGCTTTTGATTTCAATATGATCTTCCAGTTAGAGGTAGAAGTGTGGTAATGTTGCTTCGGAAAATGAAAATTTGCTTGGATGTGAGATCCATCTATTGGATGCTTCAAATTTTGGAGTATCATTTGCTTTGAATCTTCAAGTAGTAATGGTCGATCTACGAAGACGAAATCAGTATGTGGAACTTCAATGAAGTGATCTTCTTTGACAATCTCTTGATCAATGGTCTTTTCATCTTATGATTTAATTTGATTTTCTAGAGGTGGACTAGCAATGGGATCCATTAGATGATTAGACTCCTTGATGTTTTCTTCATTGTTTGTTTCTTCTTGTTCCACGTGCACTCCCTGAACAACACTGTCAGAATGATGAGACTCGGGTTCCTTTTCTTCAAATTCACCTAAGGCATTCTCCATGAGTGGTTCCACTGCTGAGACTTCGACGGTTTGCGAGGACTTCTCTTCTTGCATCTTAGCTTTTCGGAGGCAATAACGCTTTATCAAGCGCTCAACACAAATCGCTTCCCAAAATGCTTCATACATATCTGTGCATTCCTTCTCCATGTTCTTGAATGTACTTGGTCTTAAACCTGTGAGAAAGTGATTGAAATCAAGTGTATCTCCCACTCCACATAAATGATGTAGCCTTTCAAATTCATCAGCATATTCCTCGACAGACAATTTTCCTTGTGTCAAATTAATATACTGCTCAAAGCAATCTCTATTTGCATAATATCATTTCCCATATCCGATTGCATATGTCATCCTTTTAGCCCTTTTGTTGATTTCTTTAAGCTCTTTGCTGGTTTCTTTAAGCCTTCTATTCATTTCAAGAAGTTGCAATTCCATCTTGGCTGACAATTCCATATTCACTTGATGCAAAGACTAAAAATTTTAATGCTCTTCAAAATTAAAATCAAACTGACCAGATGTGTAGATCTCATTGATTGGAGTTCACAGGTGAAGACGGATCGTCGATTGGAGTCCGCATGGAGAAGATCTTGCTATTTGAAGATGGATGGCTAAAGATTTATGGAATATGAAGAATCTAGGCCCACTTGCTGATGAAAATAAATTTCTGCACTCGTTTTTTTTTTTTTAATTTTCATTATTGAGTTGGGTTTGGGCGTCTCGAGCTCAAGGCCCATAAACTGGGCTCAGCTGAAATGCTGAAAAGGTCAAAGTGTGGACTCAGGTCGGGTTCAGCTGACCCAAATTTTCAACCTTCTCTCATTCTTCATGTAGAAGAGGAAGAAAAGAAAGGGCGATGGGTTTTGACCCTTTTTCTGCTACCGCACCTCAACGAGAGAGAAGGGAGGCGCGATGGAGATGAAGAGGTGGAGACGGCGACGGACTTCGGAGCTTGCAACGACTACGACGATGATGCAAGACGAAGATGGCGAGGATGATGACCTACGACGGCGAGGCTCAGTGTTGCTGATGACAAAGTGAGGTGACGATGGTGCTGGGAGACAAGCTTTGCCTGTGGAGCTCGAGGCAATTGAATATGCTGGCGATGTAGTCGACAACAATGGTGCCAGGTATGCTTCCCGGAACTCTGTCTCCTCTACTTCTCCTTTGTTCTTTTTTTCTCTTTGCTCTCTCTCTTTTTCTATCCTTTTTTTTTCTGGTTCTGGAAGCAAGGGATGGGGTCGATTAGGGGGATTTGGTGGCCGACAGTGGTAATTTGGTTATAGGATGGATGACGAGGTCGACTAGGATCATTCGATCATATGGTCTAGGTTGTTATGATGAGTGTTCAGCCATGGGTAATTGGTATTATGGGTTAGTCAAACATGGGCGCTAAGTTTATGGAGTTCATCTGCTGGTTTTGGCGCTCGGACTATGGGATTTAGGCAATTTTAGGGTTTTGGAGAAATTGGGGAAATTTTTGGGGATTTAGATTAGGGCTTCAGAGGTGTTGGTTTGGGGTTGGGCAATATGGTATGGCTTTAGATGATGGACGGTTGGGTGGGACGGCAATGTGGTTTTAGGGTTTTTGTTTGCGTAGGAAGATTGTCGGCAGTGGTGATGGGCGATAGCAAATTCAAACAAAGGGAATGTTGGATTTGGTGACAATTAGAGTTTTGAATATGGAAGGTGGAGACTGTTTTGATGGATGGTGGGGTTTGGGAGATGCGTCAGATCTAGATGTAATTCGATCAGAGATTGGATTTGGGTGATGACAGGGTACGATAAATGGTGATGGTGATGTTCGGTGGGGATGATGATTATCGATGATCGAAACTGTGTTGGATCGATCTTCGTCTTTGATACCAATTGATGTGGAGTGGGGTACCAGGTGCGGGGCGGGTGGAGATGGAGGGATTAGAGATGGAGTGTGGAAGAGATATGTCAGGCTTTCAGGCTTGGCCTCACGCCAAACTCACCATCGCGGGCAAGGAAGAAAAGACAACTTGGGAAGACCCAAAATCACTCGTGAGAAATTTCATTAATCAATAACTAACTGAGCCAAAAGGCTTTATAAGAAAATAATAAAACCTAAAACTAATCTGAACCATCCAAACACATTAATTGCCAGGATTAAAACATCCAACTAAATACAACTTAAAACACAAAAGAGTAAATAAGACTCCAAATAAACTAAGTAGGCTGGGCCCAAAGAACTGGCCGAGATGGATGGGCTGGGCCAATTGGCGGGTCGACCCATGGGGACCATGGGTTTGTCCTGCATCACAATGCATATTTACAATTCCTCCAAGGACAAAGCGACCGCATAATCTGATTGATCCTCTCCATTTTAGTTTCTTGAATAAAAATACACTCACTCCTATAGCACTTAAAAAGCCCTTTCATCACTACTCTCTTAGAAGCTGAGTTCATTCCACGGACATTCCAGCAGAGAAGTTTCATAATTTCAATAACTTCACACCATTTTAACTATACCCTTGGCTGGCCGATCATAATTCACTGAGAAAGCCAATTTTTCCAATTCCCTTTGTGCTTTTTATTTTTTTCCTACTGTGATTAGCCCCTGTGCATTTATCTTTCTCCTCTGCCAACATCTCATGAACAAACCTCCTCAGTTCCGTTATACTGCCTTCCATTGATATTCCCAAAATATCAGCAATTTCAGTCAATTTTTCCTCTATCAGCATATTTTTGTCACCATGAACATTATCATCTCGATCCTCATCCAGAACCTTCATTTGGTCAAATTGATCCTCCACAACCAAAGCTCTCTCTTCAACAGAAAATTCTTCCCCGTCATCATCCTTGGACGATTGATAGTTATCATATGAGTCCCCCCATCGCCAATCCCCTGATGCTGGACCACTGTTGGTAAGTTCATAGGCGGATCTACTAACACATTCGGAAGCCCATTTCAAACAGCCCGACTATCTAACAACACATTCATAGTCGCAATAGTTTCCTCACATGTGGCAGGGGGAGTTTTTCGTTCTTTAAAATTAATGCCATTTCTGGGATTTTGATAGGACAAGGGGGAAAAAGAAAGGTCAATCTAAAGCATGTTGAAAACTCCTTTAATAGTAGGACAACTCAAAAAAATCCCTCTCTTCCAGGTGTTTGTCGAAACAA
Organism: Umbellularia californica; assembly: GCA_028538565.1. NCBI lineage: Eukaryota > Viridiplantae > Streptophyta > Magnoliopsida > Laurales > Lauraceae > Umbellularia > Umbellularia californica. The sequence continues at coordinate 29,268,049 of JAPQWN010000002.1, forward strand.
AACTTCCATAACAATCGGCCTTTGTCTCTGTTTGGGGTTCTTCAACGAGAAATCATCTGGCATCTTTGACCATCGGATTTGCTTCCTTTATTGCAACTTCAAGATCATTGGTGATTTGATTTTGAATTTGAAAACCCAAATTTGCTAGAATTTCGCACGGAGGCTTTGGATCCACCTCCGCACCCAAAGGTTCGAGATTTTCCATCAGTCCAGACTCCCTTATACTTGCTGCCAGCCAACTAATCTTCCCCGATCACCGGTGTAATCATCGTCTACAGCCACAAATACAAAAAACCAAACATCCTCAACCTCTAAAGCAATTTTCTGAATGATAGATCGCTGAGGATCTCTTAAGATGAGTACTCTAACCCTATCTACTCTTTGTTGACATATAGCTTCTTTGTCTATCTCCATTTTTATCCCAGACACTCATCGAGATGATGGAAGACCTTCTCATCCCAAGCATGAAGAGGGATTCCTTCTAGGCAAACCCAAACCGGGTGCAAAGCAGGTCCTAGTACTTCAGTCCACCAATCCAATCGTCTAACTAGACAATCATTCACCAATGATTCCATCTTAGAGAGCTTGGAGAAATCTTCCAAAGAAATAGGTTTGATCCAGAGCAAATAGCAACTCAGCCTCTTCACCTCTACTTGAATCTCCCCTTTCGAGAAGAACCAATCTTGAATATTACTGACAGAAGCGTAAAGGTTAGACACAGTGACCACATACGATTCACATACAACTTGTTTCAAAGAGACAGCCAATGAATCTGCTATCTTGACAACCTTAAGACCTCCCATTCCTTCTATCCAAACATGTTCGTTTTCCTTCTTATCCCCACCTTTAACATTCCGATGAAGAACTGAGTAGTCTCTTCCATTTCCTGGATTGACAGCCACCGATGTGCACCTCCTACGTGCTTCTGAAGGCCCTCGAATACTTAATGTCTCTGTTAATCACTTTAGCAATCTGAACTCCAATCTTCCTTCCACACAGGATCCCACCATTCAATCTTTGGATAGCCCTATTTGCATCCCATTCTATCTTGAACCAAACAAAACTAAATTCTCTTTCTTTTCCTGAACTCCTGTTTTTTTGGCTAAAAAACATCAAAAACCGGACCTGCCTTGAAAACTTCAAAGAGATCCTTTGTTGTCATCATCGGAGCAAGATTAGTTACGAACAGGAGGAACAGCGACCAGCAATCTCTTATCCACCCTAGCCTGGTACCCATCTTCAATCTCTAGATCTCATCACATCTCTGAAATGTCAAATCTTTTCAAAATATCATTAATTTTGGATTTTATTGCGATAATATTGTATAATATCACAAATGATACATTCGCCCGCAGTAAAAAGGGATCTGTGATATACTTGTCTTTAACTACAAGAATAATGTTGATGAATTGGATTTTATTTTTTATTTTTTGTTTAAAGATAATCATCAACCTCATTAAAGCCTCATCCCAACTCTCAACTATGTTGAAGTAGCCTACATGAAATCAGTTTCTCCATTATATTCTACCATGGACCAAATCCTCAAATAGGTTGCAATTCTTCAGATATAACCTTGATATTTCCATCCATGTCCTCTTCGACCTTACCCCTTTTATTAAAGAATAAAAGAAAAAAATTGCAACTTGTTTATTTTTCCTAGTAACATTAATGTGAAGCATAATGATAAATATACGCTTATTGGGCCATGGCCCATTACTCATGTAAACTGCCCAAACCAAGTCATATGTAGGACCTATTCTCCAAGCTATTCATTGTAACAAATGTAAGAACCCATTTTCAGCATTATATAAAAAGATCAAGAGATTATCTCATCGATACTCTAAGATTTCATCATTTCTATTTGTCTCTTCTCAAATAATATGGCATCAAAGCCCTCGTGCTCCAGGTGATCCTGTCTGATTAGCATATAAACCCAACGCCAGTTTTGAAGTCTGCAGCATCTCAGGATGGAAAGTATGCAATGGGACCCACTAGATTTGATAGACTTGTAGGTTCTTAGTTGGTAAATTCATTAAGGTTTCAAACAAAACTCATGTCCAAATCAAGTTGTAATTTTTCTATTCTTAGATATCAACTGTGATGGGACTTCTCATTGAAGACTGAAGGATACAGAAGCAAGACAATCGAAGTATACAATGCATAGAGCAACCCTGACCCAAAGGGCTGGCTCGCTCGAACGAGCAGAACCCTCACTCGAGCGAGCCCTGTTGGCCTGATGACCTGCGAGACAATGGAAGGTCTCACTCAAGTGAGCCCCCTGCTCCCTCGAGCGACCCTCAGGAATTTTCTCTTGCGCGAACTGAAACTCTTATTTCCGAGTTTTAGCTCCAACTTCTATTCTTAGTTCCATTCAAACTGAAATACCATTACACAACCCTTGACCTATAAATAGACACTCTTGCAACCCTAAACTCTAACTCTCTCCCATTCTAAAGTGAGAATTTCTCTGAGAGATACTTGGCTATTGTTGTGAAAGAAGTGTTGTGCAAGAGGAGAAAGTCATCTTGTTCTCTGAAGTACCTTGAAGAGGCATTGAAGGTGGTGATCACAAGCACGGTGAAGGTGAACGGTGAGTCGGCGGCAAGTCCATCACGGTCCTTAGGTTGAGTTCCAACTGGGGAAAGGTTCTGTGAGTGTTCTTGTAACCTTTTTTTTATTATAGTGCTTGGTTTGTCTGTGGTCTAGACGAAAAGACCCGTGGTTTTTCCCGAATAGGGTTTTCCACATAAAAAATCTCGTGCCTCCTGTCTCTGCTATGGAATCATCTAGATTAATTAATAGGAGTTGAGATCCATAACGGAATCTGATTTAAGACCTTAAGCCTGTGTTAAGGTTTAAACGCAACCTTCACGACTTCACCAGTTTTTCTTCTGATTATGGTCATGCATCCCTCGCGAACACTTTTGGTGTTCTTTGAAGGTTTCTGGCTCTGTTTCGACACTGTTCCCATCTCAGGCAGTACTCAGATTTTTGGAATCAACTGTGGGACCCATTTTCTCTGATTGTTTTCATCAGAAGTCAACTCCTCACTGGTCGCCTATTTCTTCTAGGATTTCTGGGTGTTTTTTCCTTATTTTTTGGAACTTTTCACAGGTCTGAAATTCTGCCTCGAGATACTGTTTTGAGGCGTCTTTCATCAGATACTCTTGGATCCAGATACCAGGACTAATTTACTGCCTTTTTCTCCCATACTAGTTCCATAGCACTTGCTCGCCTACAATCAATTATTTTTTTCGAGCACTATAACACCTTCAGTTTCTTATAAATGGAGAAACCACAGGGACTGACAGTCCATTTGGATCGGACTAACTATGCCTATTGGTCTCATGTGATGCACAATCACTTGAAAGGCCTCAAATTATGGAAATACATCACTGGAAAAGTCAAAATCCTTGTGGAGACTGATTCAAAATTTGAAGAATATGATGATGAAATTGGTAAAATTAATTCATGGACATCAAATATTGTGTATCCTGCTAAATGTAAACAATTAACCAAATACAAAGAACTTAAAGAAGCTGGGATTATGTGTCTCGGTTATACACCAAAGCAACTCTACTAAGCGGTATCAACTAGTGTGAAATAAAGAATGCTTAAAAAGGAACCGATAATGACATGACTTTTATTTCTGTATGACTGGTTTATGTTATCAACTCGCCCTTATGGATCCTCACTTCATTTGTAAAGCTGATTCTACCACATTTCACACTTTAGAAAAGAAACTCACCTGGTTCAGTGTCTCTTAGCTCTCCAATCAGATTTTGAACAAGTTCGAAGGTTGCTACGGATGTGCATTGACCATCGACAAGTCAACCAGGTCACTATTAAGAACAAGTGTCCATTGCACGGATTGATGACCTATTTGACCAGCTACAAGGAACAAGATATTTTTCAAAGATAGACTTAAGGTCCAGGCATCACCAACTGTGGGTCAGAGTAACTGATATTCCCAAGAAAGCCTTTAGGACTCGCTATGGCCATTACGAGTTCTTGGTCATGACATTCAGATTGACTAATGCTTCAGCAGCATTTATGATTTTCAAGACTTATCTGGATCGGTTTGTTGTAGTATCTATCGATGACAACTCATCTACTCTAAGGCTAAGGAGAAGCATGGTGAGAACTTATGCACTTCACTTGAATTACTAAGGGCCCGTTTGGCACTTTACTAGATTAGTAAAAGTTAAGTAAAGCCTAAACATCAATACCACTTTAATTCAAAATTCCCTCCATCTTTGTCAAAAAAAGTCAAAAAACAACCTCCTTTCTCCACTAAAAGGCAAAAAAGCTCCACTTTTCTATACAAAAGGTCAAAAAGATTCCATACCAAACAACTAAAAATAAAATACCATCATAACCCCATTATATTTTATTCCCTTTTGATTTGATGCTTTACTACACTTCATTTTACATGTAAAATTACCAAACGGACCCGACAACCAGCTTTATGCCAAGTTAAGCAAGTGAGACTTTTGGTTAGAGCAGGTGGCTTTCTTGGGCCACATTATTTCAGGATATTGAGATTGGCTTGCCAATATCTGTACAACTATCCAACTGTGGTACAAACTCCCTCCATGCCGCTCTTGAGAAAGCCTAAGATGTCAGTGGCGTAGAGTTCCTTTGCCTCCACCGCCATGAGGGAGCAAGGTGAACAAAGGCGATGGTCGCCATGCAAACTCCAGCCCTCCAGTGGTTCCAAGAAGAAATCTAAGCAAAAAATCCTCGAACCTGACTCCTGAAACCTTGAGGACTAAAGGTTTCTGAATCCCTGAAAGAGATTGCCACTCGGCCATTGCTGTTGCAATTCTTTGACAGTAGTGCAAGAAATTGATGGTTGGGCTGTTGAATTAAATTGTGTAATTGTGTGATTTAATTGATGGCTATTGATGCGGTGCAGGATCTGCAACACATGCCTGTTGTATAAGCATAAAACCTTGAATATCAGAAGTTTTGGTTACACGCTAGAGATTGATTATAGTCCACACAATATTCAAACTTGTCGGGCCAACAAACTATCAGGTTGTGTTTGGAAAGTCTTATTTTTACCTTTCTTTTTTTAATGATTCTTATTTTTACCTCCTACTCTCTTAAAACAGATTCAAAACACATTTAGAGCATTTGGAAACCAAATGTGGAACCTCTGCTTAAATCCTCATAAAGAGGAATTCTCTCTGTTGCAAACAGCAGCAAATCTGGGGAGAATCGGAATAGACTACCCACCTGTTCTGCCTATTAAGCGGACAGAGGTGTGCATGAGACGGTCGTTTTAGCATGACTGTTTTTCTCTTTTTTTTATAAATCCGGGACCCTAAACAATGATCCGAACCGTTGGAAGTATGAAGAAGGCCAAACACGGTTAGATGTTCAAATTTCAGCCATTGATCTACCACGGATCTCAAGATATTTGCAAAAAATGTGAGCCATTTGATCTAAATTTCTGGACATTGAGGGGCCCATAATCACGATCTGAACCGTTGATCCTATTTCAAAGGCCAAAAACGGCTACGGGTCCAAAAATCAGCCTCTGATTCCAAGTGGATCTTGAGAAATGTCCCAAAAAAATTTTGACCGTTGATGTACCATGCATGACTGATTGGGTTTTGAAAGTGTCCACAGGCAGTCTAGTTTTTTTGTTTTTTTATAAATTTTGGGAATAAACCATGAACCAAACCATTCGATATATTCAGAAGATCATGCACGACTATGGGTCCAAATTTTAGCCGTTAGATCATCATAGATTAAAAAAATAAAAGGAAAAAAAAAAAAAAACAACAGACATTTATATCTTTTTTGTACATCCATGGCCCCCAAAAGTAAGATCCAAACCGGTAATACTCTTTGTAAGGCTAAACATAGCTATGACGTTCAATTTCAATACTTGATTCCACATGGATCTCAAGATATTTATGAAAAACTTTCAACCATTGCTTTAAAAATGTCCATTTCAATCAATTCTTCTGTGTTAACAAACAGACAATTTCTAAAACATCTATTTTAAATGAGACCATTTGAAACAGATCTATTTCATATAGATAAGATTTGTCAAACAGGGCCTTAGTCTATTAAACAAGCTGCTAAGTAGGTATTCAGATGACGCTCCCAAAATTTAAATTGATATATACCAGCCAGCTCAATCTTGTATCAGGATAGTAGAAGTCAGTCCCAATTTAATCAGGTTTAACCTGGACCATCCCATCAATTTAAGTTGATTGACTAAACCATGTTTCTAAAACTCACAGATAAATGTTATACTAACACCAAAACATAGTCCTTACAATTGCGAATTGAAAAATATAAAGATTAAATCCAGGTTCAAAGCAGACCAACACAATCAACTCATTATTTTTTTATTTACATCAAGAAGTTTCGGAATCAACTTACAAATAAACATTTTATAACACCAAAAAATAGTCTTTACAGTTGCCAATAGTAAAATATATAGAAGAATACGCACCTCATCAAAGGGATGTGTGCCTGGCTTTGCTTGTAACTCTTGTTGCAAACGCTGCAAAGAAATATGATACATAAAGTCTTTGTAACATAAATTGGATTTTAAAATGTCATGTGATGTTTTAAATTCATTACATGTAATGCTTTAACTACTTAATAAAAGTAGTGCTCCCTACGAGAACCAATTTTTAACCCCACACAACAATAATTGTTGTGAAGCAAATTAACCATGACCCTCTCCAGCAATGCTACTGAACCCACTGTAGCAAAGAAAATGCTATAGAATCCAACTAAGATTTGAAGCCACTGGTTCCTAAGTTTCAGATAATTAACTCCACAGTCCACCTAAAACACAAAGATTTTAATTCAGTGCATGACTGCATGTGGAAGGCTAAATCAACAAAATAGAGGTTAAGCTAAGGTAGATTCAAACCCAGCCATATTCCAACAGCACTAGGTACAAGAGCCAGGCCAAATCAAGTCATCTTCATAAAGTTACAAATTGTAAAGCAAGTTTTTTACTTTCTCCAGAAACTGGTAGTTTACTATTTATTGAAGTATCAATATCATAATCCTATGAAATACGCTGTTTCTGCTAAAATCCCCAATCACTCACATGAAAATATGATTTACATGATGTCGGAGGTAATCTAGAGCTGCAATAAACACATTGTGCAACATTAAAGTCGTTGTGGCTGAATTCTAGAGTGAGTGTTATGGCTCTCTTTAGATTATACTTTCATTGGGCATTTTGCAAACGATCTCGTACCTGGGCATACATTACAATCTCCCCACGAACAGCGTATTCACATTGTATAACCTGACAAGGAATGGTAAAACAAAAAATAAAAGAGATCAACAAAAATGGTACCCATACTATAAGTAGTGATTACTAAAAAAAATACTATTAAGTAGTGGTTAGAAGAGCAGTCTCACAGTTGGGAGGTGTTCATTGTCACACCCACAAGGATGTGGATTCAAGTCATGTTACAAGAAGGAAAAAAAATTTTAAAGGAGTGATATTTAAGATATATTAGCACAGACTAGAGGTGGCAAGATATAACCGAACCCACATCTGACCCAAAATTTGACCTGCATAACCTGACCCAGATAGGTGACACAGTCTGGGTTAGGGTTGACCCATCTAACCTGCTGACACGATTTCTCTGTTCCTTTTTTTCTTTTGAGAGATAGAAATGGACTCTTGAGGTCTTCTTTCTGTTTCTTTTTTTCTTTTGAGAGATAGAACTCTCTCTCTCTCTCTCTCTCTCTCTCTCTCTCTCTCTCTCTCTCTCAAAAGAAAGAAATAGTTTTACTTTTTGATTGAGCTTCCCTCTTGGTTTCCTCTTTCATTTGAGAGAGAGAGGGTTTCCTTTTTCATTTGGACTTCTCCTTGATTTCTTTTTCGTTGGAGAGTGAGAGGAGGCCCACCAAGTGGGTAACAACCTCAGAAGCACATCTTGATTGTCAGACATTGTTCCAGGTGGGCCACAGCAGCCTCATCATATGCCCACCTGACATTGGAGGGCAGGGATGGAGCAAGTACAAGCCTAAAGAGATCTGACAAGAAAACCTCAGCCACTCTAAAAAGACCAATGTTCATATCATTAACCCTAGAAAACCAGATTAGGTTTGTTTTTGCAGATTCAGAAGTTCAATTTAGCCACATCCCTAAAATGAAAATTGCTTCTTCTTGTTTTTTCTATTATTATTCTTCCTCCTCGTCCTCCTTTCCTTCCTTCCTCCTTGCAAGTTTCTAGGTCAAGTTGGGTCAGTTTGACCCGCATTAGACGCATGTTGAGGATGAGTGGCCCATTTTTAAAATGGGTAGGATGCGAGTTAGACTTCAAGCTATAAAGACCCATAGTCAGTCCGACCCTTTTTTCCCGACCTGATCCGTTTGCCACCCCTAGTCCTCTAGTATAGCCTATGTCACTTTCCATCAGTGAACAATGCACATCACAGGGGTCTTTTTTCTTTTTTTTCCTCCCTTTTTTTTTTCTTTTTTGTTTTTTTTTTTTTTTGTGAATGGAAACTTTGGATTTGCATCATACTAAAACAGATACTCTTATATCATTTCTTCTTGTTCTTCCTATTATTCTTCTTCTTCCTTCTCCTCCTTTTCTTCCTTCGTTGCAAGTTTCTCAGTCAAGTTGGGTCAGTTTGACCCGCATTAGACACATGCTGAGGATGGCTGACCCGTTTTAAAAATGGGAAGGATGTGACTTCAAGCTATATAGTCCCATAGTCAATCCAACCTGTTTTTTCCCCAACCCGTTTGCCACCCCTAGTCCCCCGGCATAGCCTATGTCGCTTTCCATTAGTGAAGAATGCACATCATAGGTTTTTTTTTTTTTAATGGCAACTTTGGATTTGTGTCATACTTAAACGGATACTCTTATAATGTACTGCCCATTGAATGTACATCAGAATTAAATGTATATTCCACAAATAGTTAAAATAAAAGGAACTGTGGCAAATATAAACATATATACAGAGAGTGAAAATATATTAATGTGTTAGCTCAAATTTTGAAAAATCCAACACCTTTTGTCCAGGAAATTTCAAATTTCACTTTTTTCCTTTTTCCTTTTTGCATGACGGAAACAAATTTCACATGAACTACAGTTCAAAAAATCAAGATTTAGAAAACAGATTTACAAAAGCTTCCAGCCTGAACTTCACCTAGGTTGAATCTCATATCGAATACGGGAAGCTTAGACCGCACCCATCTAATCTATGTACATCAAAAGCTCAGACTAGACTTTGAGTCAAGTCTTTCTAATTCAGTTTAACTCAGCTCAGCAAACGAAAATGTTTGAGTTTAACAACACTGTAAAATCCAAAACTTGAAAGATCATTCCTTTTTTACCTTATTCGCCAAACCAGTGTTAAGATTTGGCAATCCCATGGGACGCAAAGCCAAACACACCCATCTTAGCAAATTGCCCCTAAAAATAAAATTGAAGAGAAAAGAAACAAACATAACCAGACATCCAGTTTCACCTAACCAATGAAATAAAGTACAGAAGAGACCCAAGATGCAGAAGCACGAAATCAAATCCACTCATCTCAGAAAATGAGAAAACAATATTTAAAAAATAAAAAACCCGCGAAGGCAGAAAAACAATGATAATGCATCCAATCTCCTAGAACTTAAAAAAAAAAAAAAAAAAAAAAAAAAAAAAAGAACCAAAGATGCAGAATAAAACAGGGAAAACTAAAAAAGAACCAAAATCATAAACACAAAACAAATGAATCTCCATGCATCCAATCTCCTACAACAGACTGACAAAAGTAGAGGAAAAAAAGGGATAGAAATAGAATATCCAAGAATATAAAGAAGAGAAACGACAAAACATTATTAAATAAAAAGAACCCATATTCAAAAACATTAACAAAAGTATCACAATCCGGCTCTAGCTTTACCTCAGATTATTGGGGACATGGGTGAGTAGATAAGTGCATGAGTACGGGTCCCTAATATAGCAAAAAAGAGATTGGAAAAAAAAAGAATATCACGATCCATCCAATCTACAATAATAGATATAAAATTAGAAACCAAAAAAAAAAAAAATCACAATCCAAACAATCACAATACATCCAATCCACTACACTCACAAAAATAAGAACTACAAAAGAGGCAGATACACAAAACCAAAGCCCACCATGTAAGCAAACCAGATAAAAACAAAAACAGACAAAAGAAAGGCATAAAAACACATCCAAACACAATCCCATGAATCCATTCTCTTAACTCCGACGCCCATTGGATCAAAAGTCAAAGGAAAGGGCGAAATATAAAGATGATACCTTTGGATTGATGTTTTCAAGAGTGACAGGAGAAGATTTCCTCGAAGACATAGCTGAAGATGAAGAAAACGAAAACGAAGAGGATAGCGATCGATGATAGGAGCCGACGATGTTTTTTGCTCTTTCAACTGCGAATCTCCGCATCTCCACGGGTCGAATATATAAAGCCGGGGGGTTTCGAAGCAGCCCACCGAAAACGACCAGAAAAAGGAGACAGAGGGAGAGACTTTCTTTCCGCCACGGAAATAGTGCCAACGGCGTTCAGATTCGTCTGTAACGTGTATACATGACGTGGGTTCCTCTTAGTTTATAGCTTTTACTATTTATTTTATATATATATATATATATATATATATATCCCGCCTCTCCTAATCTCAAATTTAGGATAAAGTAAGTTTAAGTATGTAGTGGGATCCATTTGAAGACCCACATGAGGATGGAGATAGGGAGATTTCTAGGAGTCCCTGAGATCCTCATATCTACAAAAAAATCAGCCCATTTCTATCATCTCCATATGGGCCCAATAATTTAATGATCAATAGTCTATTCGAATCGATACATAGTCGATCCAATGGTCTAATAAATTTGGATTTGACCGAAAGTTTGTGGACATGTGCAATTTAGGGGGTCATGTGTCTTGTTCATTTGGATGGACTAAAGATGGGCCCCACAAGCATAAGCTTATGAAATTTTCTCCTAAATTTGAGAGCCTTGCTTTTATATATATATATATATATATATATATATATATATATATATTACTATTGAGTCCTTATTCCGACTTGCCAAAATTGGCTCATCGATATAACACCTGCTTGCAGGATCCCTCCTTTTACAAGATTGGATTGAAGATATAAAATAAAATTAGAACTTTTTATATATTCCTTCTAAGGTTTGTAGGATATATAAATAGGCCCTTGAGATTTTTTAGTATGTGCAAGTAGGCTCCTATATTTTTCTTCTAATACTTTCTGTGTCCTCAAAATCAATAGTCTTCGGACCATATTTTTAGAGCGAAATAACAATTTTCTCCATCTCTTTTATCCTTGTATGCATAATTTCAAAAGCTTCTGCTCATTTTTTTATAAAACACATAACATTAACAATTGCACTTAGTAGGAGAGAATAACCCTGCACAAATTCATTTTTTTTCTTATCAATACATAGCTCATTTCATTAAATTCAAATTGATTATGATGATAATCAACACCTGTACTTATAACCAGTTATGATTTACCAAGCATAAATAATCACTCACTGGAATCATTCCAATCACTGCAGATTGGATGTTTTTTTTTGTCTGCCATGTTCCTTTATTTTACCATGTAGGATAACAGTAATAACACGTACATTTGGTTGTGTAAGTTTTTTTATTGTGTAATTTTTTTTCTTGCATTTTCTAATTCCAATACCCATGTTAAAACACAAATTTCTCACTCTTAACAGAGGATGCAATCTGTTGTCATATCGTAGATACTCACTATGTACATTGATTTTAAATTACACATTGATATACCTTTATTAAAATATTATTGTACATTTGTGTTCTCAAGGTTTCAAGTTACATGTTAATAATGGGATTCGTATAGAGAGAGTTGGTTTGATGATCCATCGGACTATGCATCATATTCATGGGTTGGTTTGTTTCTTTTTGCTTCTATTTTATATATTTTTTATGTTTAATTTTTATTTTTTGTTTTGCATTTTATTATAAGCACATTTTATTATTATTTTATAATTTTACTGGGCTCTTTTAATTCTTTTGGTGATGAGTTTTTATGGACTTCTTTTTTCTTTATTTCCTTCTCTTTTTTGGGTAATGGGTGCTTTTTATTATTGCATAGTCCCTACATGATTTTATAGCCTTTTACTACTGGTTATTTTATATTTCTCAGTTATGGTGGGTTCTTTTACTTTTCTTGATGATTGGTTTCCATAGGTTGTGGGTTTCCTTTCCTTTCCCTTTAGGCTTTTAATTTTTCATTTTTGGGTGTAAGGTTCTCATGTATTTTAAAATGGTTTTATTACGCATTTTTTATATATTTTCATTTTTATGTTGTATTTTTTAATGTTTTTATGGATTTTGTTGCTTATCATTATAAGTTAATTATTTCTTTTACTTTCGTGGGGCTCATTTAATTCTCTTCATGATGGCTTTTGATAGATTTTTAATTTCTTTTCTTTTGTGGCTTCAATTTTTCATTTTTAGGTATTAGGTTCTCATATATTAGTTTGTTTCTTCTAAAATTATTAAGTATTTTCATTTCTATATGTTTTTGTAGTTTTTTGGCAATTTTAATTTTAATTTTATTTTATTATCATTTCTCAATTGCTTCTACTGGGATATTTTAGTTTTCTTCATGATGGATTTTCATGGATTTGTATTTTTCTCTTTTGATGCGACTTCAATTTTTAGTTTTAGTTATTAGATTCTCATAGATTTATTTGATTATTCTAAACGTCTTTTTATCATTGTATTGTCTATGGATCTTCATTTCTATATGTTTTTATAAATTTTTTTGTTTCCCTTTTATTTTGAGTACATCTTATTATTATTTCTAAGTTGATGAGTTCTTTTAGGGCACAGCATGTCTGTATAGAAGCAACTTCCATGAAAAGATGAAATTGTCACATCAGTAAATTCTATGGTTTTTAAATACATAAGAAAATATTTTATGAGGAAAATAGAAATTCATGTTTGGTGCAAAAAGGTTTTCCTCGATGAATTGGTGCTAATGTTATTTGGTGCAGTTATGGATTTCTTTAGTGAAAACTACTGTTTAGTGAAAACTAATAGGTGCGTGGGTCGATGTGTGTGTGGGGTGGGTGGGTATGGGAGGAGAGGGGGGAGAAAGAGAGTGGTTGAGTGGTCTGAGGAAATGGGATGTTAGTTTTCGTGGAAATGGACTTCTTATACCCCACCATAGGAAGTCTATTTCCATACCTAGGAAGGAAAAAGATGACGTGGCGAAAAAGCAGTTCTGCGGAAAACTGTCGCACCAAACATATGAAAAAGAAGTTTTTCATAGAAAACCACTTTCTTTTCTGTGGAAACAGGCTACACAAATGTGCCCTTAGTTTTCCTTATAATGGATTTCTAAGAATTCGTTGGTTCTTATTTTGTCTTTTCCCTCATGTTTTTAATTTTTTATTTTTTTTTCTTGTGGTTTGTTTGTTTCTTTTAAATTTCTTATATTCTTGGATTATTAATGGATTTTCAATTCTATGATTTATTTCCTAGTCTTCCAAATTTTATTTCATTTTTTATGAGTTTATTTTTTTTCCATCTTCATTTTTTCTTTAGTTTTTCATGGATTTATTGTTCTTCTTTTTTTCCAAATTTTGGGATTGGGTATTGAATTCTCACAGATTTCTTTTTTGTTTGCTCCTCGGATTGTAACTGACTTCATTACACATCTTTTCCTCTCTTTCTCTCTCCCTATACAAAATATGCGATTCATTTTGAAAAAAGTCTAAAGTGCTCTCATTTGTAAAATTCATTCTAAATACTATAGCATTTGGTTGTCATTTCAATTTTTATCAGCTCAATATAGTTAAATTCTCATCGTTTTAAAAAAAATTATAAAATTTTAATATTATAATTATATTGCATGTGCTAAGCATGGGAATATTTTGCTAGTTTCTTATAAGAATGCCTTGGACATTGCAAGATAACTCTTTTGAGATTTATAAGATGATTGTTTGTACAAAGAAATTTCTAAAAACACTTCATGTGTTGTGAATTCTTGACTGCAATATTGACTCTGAAAATTAGTTGGGGAGTGCTATGAAATCTTCAAAAACTGAGACTAACAAAATTGGAATTTGGAGAGTTCTAAAGGTCGAAATTGACATTTTGGAAAAATGAATTTTTGGAATTCCAATAATCAAATAAGAAATTCTAAGCATGCCGAACACAAAAATTATATTGTTGCTGGAGAATATCAAACATGTAATTCTCATGAGAAGCTCCTCCAAACAAAAGGGTTGTTGTATGATTATGTCACAAGTATCCCCCATCTTTCTTTTCTTTAGAGCACCTTAGTAATGCAAACATCTAAAATGGTAGGAAAAAAAAAAAGAAAGTAAAAGCAGTGGGGTTTCTATAAGTAATTCAATATTTTGGGTGACGGCTTACTATGCAAATATCTCACCTAGTGAACTGCTACTAAAACAGTTGCCTTATATGGTTATTATTTCAATTCCTTTTGTAACATTCAATTCATGTACCTTAAAAGCGAAGCACTTTTGTAAAAAAGTTCAACTTAGTCTTTTGTTGAGCTATATCAGCACAAGTCGATCTTTCTTTCATTGACTGAGTCCCCTTTCCATCCTATTCTTCAATCCTCTTCTCATCTCATATCGACAAACCTTTCTTCAGTTTAAAATACAGTAAAATTAATGTAATTTCCTCTTTTCTCAAAAATTATATTGCTGCTCAAGATTTCCAACATATGGAATTCTCATAAGAAACTCCTCTGAAAAATATGGCTCTTAAGGGGTTGCTAGATGATTCTATCACAAAAAAAAAAAAAAAGGCTTTGAAAAAGAAGCATGAGCGGCAGCTAAGGTAACTGGGATTGCTTCAGTTAATTTAGCTAATTCTTACTCCGAGTAGATCTCTGATATTTTGTTTCATTCCAAAGAGTTGTTTAAAGGTACACCTGTATTTGCATTACTAAATCTCCTTAAAATTTAAAGAACATATAGACAACACCTGAGATTTCTTGATGTATCATGTTGCATGCGGTTCCAATGTCCTCATTTTTTTTTAATTAAGGCAGCATGAATCTATTGAAAATAGGTGGGCCTCATGGATATGTTTAAAAAACATTTGACCAACTTGACTTAGGGATCAAGTACCCATAAAGCCATAAAACCCAATCCAAGATCCAAGAACCTCAAACTCATGATTAAGATCAGTAAACACTATATCTAGGATAGTAAATAGCAACACCATGCAACCAAAATAAATCCATAACATATAAGGAAATAGATTATACATTTGGAGCTTGGTAGCACTATAATAGAGAAGAAGACAATTATCTTGAACAAGAACTCTTCTTATAGTGAATTAAGGATCTCCAATACCTTGTTGTCTTCCATGCTATGACCCGTTTCAGATCTCTTTTCTCAAAAAGAAAGGTGAAATCTCCAAGAGAAAATCAACTAAAAGCTCTAAGGAAACTAGAAGAAGAAGAGAAAGGAGGGAGTGCAACTCTTGCACCATTGGGCGTGAATTCCAAGGTAGTTATCCAAGGGTTTTGTTTCCCCTATTTATAGCCCTATATAACCTCCTCTTTCTAATTAAAATAGAAGTCTCACTTCTATAAGAATCAATTACTATATTCTTTCTAATTATTATTAGAATTCTCACTTCCATAACAATTAGTAACTTACTATTACCACTATTAGAAGTCTCACTTCAAATAGAAATAGTAACTTTCTAATTCCTTTCCTTTTAAGTTCAAGTAGAATTAGCAATGATCTAATAATTAAGCTAGCGTGGGGACCACTAAGGATTCCATAGAAAGTTGGCTCCAACCTGGACACCCCGACCCCACATCTCATGTGCAATCCGGACCCACAGTTAATTGCAAATAACTCTACTATATAAATGCAATTGCACTCCAGTCTGAAGAATAAATTACAAAGAAGACCATAAACTTCCTTATTACTACAAGTAGGCTCCTCCATCTATATCCATAGATCAATTGGACCTATCCACCAAATTAGATCCATATCTTATTATCCTTGAGACCCAATTAATTACAGCAATCATCAGTACCATCCAATTAACTCTTAATTGAGATGGGTGCGCACTTACTAATGATAAATCCATTAATTGGCACAAGAGGATAATGTAGATAGATTCCATCTTGACCATTGAATGTTTCCACAGTCCTACTACCATCTACCCAAGACACCGAGGTGTTGATCTACAGTTGGCCTCACTTATTGGTGGCTCAAAGCAAATGAATAGACAGAACTTGAGTTCATTAATGTCTCATAATTGCGAGCCTATTGTTAGGGAATTATGAGAGCAAACCTTAAAGTAGAAATAGTATTTCATAAGGTGCTTTTCATGGTCATTCAATACATCTAATGTACCAGCACCATGATCCAGAATCTTACATTCTAATGATCGAGACAAACCACACTATCTCATAGTGATCAAAGTACTGCAACCTTATCAGATGAGATACCCAATCTCATCACCGGGTGTGAATTAATTTAAGTATATGATTTATGACATATGTCTCCTGTATGTAGATCTCATCAACACACATGTGTCACATCTAGTGTACTTGTGGGATCCGGTCCATCTCATGAACCATCATGTCATTCGTATTGGTTATGTACAAGAAATTAATAAAACACCATTCATCTGATGAAAGTAAAGCATGATTATATTGATAAATAATGAAATAAATCAATTCATTACATCATCCACTAGATCGAGACCATATAATCTAACAAAATCATGTACTTGTGAAAATAATCACATTCCACCTCTAGTATGGGCTCAAAGATTGATATCAGTTTCAATTAAAAACAATGAAATCATATGTTATATCACCATTATTCCTTGTTGGGTTAATTGCATGTGTTCTTAGTTAGAGCATGTTACTACAAGGAATCTTATACACTCTTCAATGACTCAAAAAGGTGTCATAATCATTCACTGCAAATAAGATAAATGCAATTGATGCAGAGAACTATTGGGCAATCAGATTAAAAATAGAATGGCAAAGCAGCAATTAGAATAGGAGCAATAAACATACCCAAATTGAACAACCTCATGAAGATTACACCATTACATGTATAAATGATCCAAAGACGAAAATCTCAGCACCCTTTCAATCATACCTCAAACTTTTGTCAAATCAAATAACACAAAATCTAAGAAAAATGCCAAATTGCTGGAAGATCAACATATATTTGGACTTTTGGAATGTGTTAACCCAACATATGAACAAATTCGCACACAAGTAATAAGTAAGGATCCATTACCCCACATTGGTAAATTAATTTTCTTACTTTAAGGAGAGGAGAGTTTTTGGTTGGGTATGACTTTCAAACTTTACATTACACCCGAGAGATTTGTTCTTGCAAATAATAATGTCAACAATATAATGCAAACAATGGTAGATATGGTGCAAATTGTGGAGGCAAAGAACGTGACAGTGGCAACGGTGCAAAATAATAATGGGGGAGGACATTCAGGTGGCTATGGTGGGAAAGGTAGTCGTGGTCGAGGCTAATGCTGGACAGGGTTAGAGTGGACAATCTAACTCCAATCGTATTTAACCTTTTTCCAAAAAATTAAGGCATGTTTGGTAACGAGATCATAAAGGAAATGAAAGGTTTATCCATGGTATCTACTAATATATATGTTTGGTGCTGGCAAATCCCCAATAATTTTGGCCAAATCAAATTGTCACTTCTGATGATTCCGAGATTTGACCTCCCCCCTTCTGAATTGCAAAATGCCGAGTCAAAGGAGAGACGTATAAAGGGCAAAATGCTCACCCCTTGATTTCTCACTCACACTCAATTGCAGTCTCGTGTATCCTGTGAAAGAGTTTCTGCACCTTTGTAGTCCTTTTCTCTCAATCTCTACAATTTCTTCCTTATCCTTCGAGGTAACTCACTCTCTCTCTCTTCTCTCTTTCTCTTTCTTCCCTCTGTGAGGCCCCACCCTTGTGGACCCTCTCTTCTATTAAATTTGTGTAAATTAAAGTATATGATATCTAATTATACTAATTAATAGGGGTTAGCAAGGGTAGTTTAGTATTTTCATAGGATTTTAGCCTATTTTCTAGGAATTAGTCTCTTTTTTGTATTTTATAAGTTTTATAGAGTGTTAGATGGACTTGAATAGGCTTGCTAGTTAGTTAAAGGCCCTTGCTAGTAATTAAATTCATTAGGAGGTGATCTAATCGTTGTTCCACAAGTGGAAGGCCATCAATTTTGTAGTTTTATCCGGTGATCGGGATCGTATCCATAGGGAGTTGTTAGCCATACCTATCCTAATAAAAGCTAGAACTAGCCTAAATAAAAGCTATACATCCATTGAGCTACTAAAATAAAGTGTCTCATAAATAAAATAAAATTAATTACATCCCATCAAATAATTACGTTTTAAATAAAAAGTCCTAATCTAAAAATAACCTAGACTATACTAATACTAAAGACTGCAAAAGAATAGATTGATTAGACCATCAATATCATAAAAGAGAAAAAAAATCAGAATTAATAAGAATGAAAAAAAATATATAAAAGATAGATCAAGATTTCTAATCTCCAACAATCAAACTCCATGCTTAGGGACATAAAATTAAATGAAAACCACAACATCAAGCACAACCTTTCACTTTATGCAAACACGTTGTGTTTATCCATTAATAATCACTAATGAGACTCATAAATTTTATTTATTTTATGAGCATCTCTAAGAACATGAACAAGAGCTTGATAAATCAGAAAATCTGAATAAATAACTCACCTATTACTCTAGCTACGTGAAACATCAAGTCAATGGAGCATCCGGCATGGAATACATCATCTCTTGCAGTCTTGACCAACACTAACTAGACCTAGGTGGTGGATGAGAGAGAGAAGAGGTGATGAGAGAAGTGGCTTTTTTTCCAAGGGGGTTGCTCATCCTGAAATAGTTTTTCAGCTCTCTTTTAATAAGCCTTCTACTTGGACTCTCTTTCCTTTGCTTGATCCATAAGCAACAAGTTTAAATTTCAAAGAGATTTGATCACTTCATCTTCTCATATCAAATGATAGGTCTCCTAGAAGCTTCACATAGAAAGAGAGAGCACTCTCTTTTTGCATCCAAGAGTGTGAGTCCAATTGTATTCCCGAGTAGAAAATGCCAGCAGTGATTCCGGAGGTCAGATCTCCCTAATTTCAGCTCCAATTTAAAGCGATCTTAGGTCTACAAATATTTACTCTGAATAAGCTATACATCGGTGGGTAGATTGTGCCGATCCGACGGCTAGACCGAGAGTTATGGCCATAACAAGTTCCTGCCCCTATAGAAATCCAGGAATAATCTCGCCTTATCTTCATCTCCTAGTTGGTTTAGGTCTCTTCTTCTCATAATTCAAATTATCTTCAAACTCTTCTTGATCATTCTCTCTAATTCACACACATCTCCTTCTTTAATTTGAATTTGAATAATGACAGAGGAGAGAGTCTAAAAACTTTATCACACGAGGAGATAGAGAATTTTCTTCAAATAAGCAACACAAGTGGGAAGTGGGGCCCTTCTTAGGTGGTAGTCTCCTACAAAATAATGAAAGTAATGTAATTAATTAATTTATGTGAGACTTACTTAAAATCATGCATGGGACCCGACTAGGTTTTCAATGTGCCCAATTAAGTTATGATGCAAGAGATTAATGCACTTTTGAAAATAAAAAAAAATTAATTGGTGGGATGATCTAGTGGCCCAAAACCTAAATTTCATGAAATGCATGCAATCGAACCAATTTGCACTCATTTTGAACTAATTTCAAATTTAATGCACAAATACATGAAATCATGAATTTTATGCAATTGAATGTGAATTGATTTAAGTCCACTAATGTACATGAAATGATGAATTTATGTGCTAATTTTGTGGACTCATTGCACCCCGCAACTAGCTTTTTGCTAATCCCTTAGCAAAATATGCGATCTAGAGTAGAAGGTAAAACTAACCTAACTAATGCAAATGCAATTACAATGACTAAAATGACGCCACTTTCGCCAACACTCTCGACTGCATTTAGCATATGCAACAAGCCCTTAACGCCCCAGGTTCCCCCTAGTGGATGAGTTGTGCCTCGTGAGGGTTTGCAGCGAACATACCCACAAAATTCATTTACCTTAAAAACAAAACAAAATTCAAAGGAAAGTTTTTCAAAAGACAATTGAGTCAAATTGGATACTTCGAATCTTCGAATAATCAAGATTTCAGACTTTTCAAAATCCAGTTCACGTTTATGTTTTCAAATCTTTTCAAAAATTATACCAAAACTTTGCGTGCCTTATGCGAGTGTATAGATCAAATCAAACTTTTAAATGTTCTATGATAACGCCGTGAATACAGAATTCTCTTTTAGAATTTTCGACTCTCTTAAATACGGGGAAATATAAGTCTCCTCTAAAGACTACTATGACAGCTTTCACACTAATGTTTTTTCAAAGGCTGCGAGATGCATCTCTCCTCTCTTTTTTTTTCTCTTTTCTCTTTTTTCTTTCTTTTTTTTTAAAAAAAAATAGTGTTCCTTTGAGGTGATTTTTCTTTACACATAATATATGGGGATAAACCCACATTGTATATATTTCACCTATTTCAAGTTTATGCATCCCTTATCATTAATTTTTTTTAAACGGTCTCAACAATAGGCAGCACTTTTCAATTCACCCGAATTAATTCATTGGTTTTGGCATGGCAGGTCGTGGCCGTAGATTTGATGATGGGCTTGGATTATGGATTGGACTTGGATACCGGACCTTGTATGGATATGTTATGACCTTACTCACGCAAGGATAGCCTAAACAGACACGGACCTTTATTTATTTCCTCGAGTCGGCATTAAACATTCACTCGGTTGTTATAAGCTTAGCCTTTGATTGATTATCCTTGGTGGGAGCTATTTATTGTGGATCCTGCTATCATAATAAGCTATGGTTTGACGGCCGGTGGACTCTATTATTGGTTTATATACTTCTTAGCGTTGTTATGCCATTATTATTATTGGCAACGCATGTCATCCATTGCATTGTACTTATTTTCCTTGCCACGACTGATTTACAGTATGGGAGGGCCGCGGTATAATATCATGCAGTGATTAGCTCGTGTGAATGTGCCATATTGATAGATGGTGAGATTAGATGTTTTGCTTTCATACTGATTCCATATGCTATACTTTGCATGATTGCCTAGTAATGTACTGTTGTCACTCTTATGCTATTTATCATCGTCTCTATTCTCTTTTCATGCGTACATCCTATATTACTTGTATACTGTGACTTGACAGATCCTTGGATCTAACACATTATTTGACGCTTAGCTATAATCCCCGACCCAGAGGGTGACAGGCTCCTTGAGGCACCTGTAACGCATGAGTACGGGTGGGGACCGACCAATTAGGAGTTTGAGCCAGAGATTGGAATGCCTTTACAGGGGTTGAGTGACACCTTATTTGGGTTTTTGGTGACCTTTGTGGTGAGCAGGGTGTGATTACTCATCTGATATATACTCTTATTTCATACTTTGAGATTAGCATAGACTGATGCTCTGCTATATTTGACCCATGGAGTTTAATACCTTAACAACTTCCATATTATATGTTATTGCTTCCGCTATCTTTTATATGCTTTCGCACTTAACCATTACTTACAGATGTCGTTAAAAAAATTTTAAAACCGACCTCACTGCGGACCTATGATCTTGGACGTTCCCGGATTATTCTGGAAGTAGCATGACAAATTCAGGGTACCTTGGCAGTAAATTTAGTATTCGGAATTGGGGCGTTACACCCTCTCTCTTATATTTCCTATGACCAAGCCCAACAATACCTTACCATCACATCCAGTCACACCCCTCCCAATACCGAGCCCACTCTCTCCCCTATCGAGCCCAACCCCCATTTATTCTTTCTCTTTGTATCTCAAAGTGTCTTCCCCCCACCCACTCTTCATCTCTCCAGCCAATACTCTTCCGAGTGATACCCATTCCTCTCTCTCTATATCCTGTTGCACCACCCTTTTTTTGTCCCCATGCTGTCCACTTTGAATTTTTTTATTTGAATTTGTTCATATATATATATATGTTTTTAATGATGAATTAATTATTTTTAATGATTTTATAATATGAAATTTCTACATGTCCTTTTTTATAATTAAATTTCTACGTGTTCTTTTATTGGCCTATTGGAAACAAGGGCGTAGCAATCGTCTTTGCATTCTACTAGAATTTATGTTCTTCCGAATGGCTGGTTAGATGAATCAAATATTTCTTGTTCTTTTTATGCTCGTATCTGGATCATGTGAAATCCAAGAGAAGCTTCGGTTTAGGTTCTTGAATGGGGATCTCAATTTATGCATTGCTATGTATCCCTTAAAAATGCGTCATATTTTTTTAACAATTTGTTATGCTTCAAATAACTATCTTCAGAGACATGATTTTTGGAAGGATGTTGTGGACCTTTCTTGTCAAAATTTAAAATCCCCTTGATGGCAGTGGTAGACTTCAATCAAATTAGATGGTGGTCTGAAAGATTGGGAGGGACTCTTCCTACAGTTTCAAACATGTCTAATCTAAATCAATATATTAGACATATCGGTTGGAAGATCTTCATTTTGGTGGCTTAAGGTATTCTTGGTCTAATTCTGGGACTGGTAGCTCTCGGATAGAATGTAAATTGGATAGAGCTCTGTGAATGGGGCATTTAGTCAGGCTTATTACTAAAAAGGGGAAATTGCGGTACCAAGCCTATAGGTAATTCTCCCCTTATCTTCATACAGATAAATATGTCATCGTGTTGAAACCCATTCAGGTATTTTAATTTTTGGGCAAAATGTTTGGGGTTTTTTCAAATATTAATGATGCTTGAACTCCAAATGTTAGTGGTTCTCCAATGTTTCGTGTGGTTATAAAGCTGAAGAGGGTAAAATCTGCTTTGAAAGAATGGAGACAATCTCATGTTCCTCTTCATGCAAAAATTCAGGTTGCTTGTTTTCATTTGGACGAATTACAGTGTAGGGTATGTGGTGATCCTAGAAATTTAAATCTTATTCTTTTGGAAAAATCAACAAGGACTACCTTGGCAAAGTATCTAAGAGCTAAAGAAAGTACCTTTATGCAAAAGTCTAGAGACTTGGCTATTAATTTGGGATATTGAATACTTGGTATTTCTATGGTTTAATGAAGTCTAGGCGCAATGCTTCATATATATCTCAAATTATTGATGACGAGGTATCATCTATTATGGTAGTCATGGTATTGAGCAAGTGTTTATCTCTCATTTTCAAAAGACTCTTGCCCCTATCTTAAATGATCATCCCAACATTGACTTTGTGGAGCCTTTTGCGTATCTCTCTACAGAGGATGTAAATACTCTTTCTAAGCCAATTACTCGGGAGGAGATTGAATTTGCAGTTTTAAATGTGAACCCGAATAAAGACCCTGAACCGGATGGGTTCAATGCATATTGTTATAAGGTGTGTTGGCTGATTATTGGTGCTGATATTTGTGATGTTGTTCGCTGCTTCTTCCAATCAGGGTTGATGCTAAATCAATTGAATGCAACTTTTATAGTTACTGTACATAAAGGAGATAATAATATTTCTCCGGATAAGTACATGCCAATTTCTCTTACAAATGAATTGTACAAGATTATTACTCGAGCTTTGGTGGCCTATCCCAAGCATTTAATGGGGAAGTTGATTGGCCCTATGCAATCGACGTTTATTCCTAGGAGGACAATTTCAAACAATATTCTCCATGTTAAAATCTCCTTCATAAATTTCATTTGAATTCTAGAGTTCCAAGGATGTGTCTTAAGTTGGATCATACAAAGGCATATGATAGCATTCGATAGGAATTTTTGAAAGTTGCTGTCTATGCTTTGCAGTTTCCTCATCTTCTTATTTCCTTGATCATGATATATGTATTTGACCCTCATTTTTCAATTTTGATCAATGGGCAAACTGCTGGATATTTTTTAAGAACTCATGGTCTCTGACAAGAATGTCCTTTATCCCCTTCTCTTTTTACTATCGTTACGAATATTTTTCTATTATGACTTATGATGTCCAAGTATGCATCATCCATGTTAATCCCCACCCCTTTTGTTAGAGCTGGTTTATTTATCTCTCATATCATGTTTGTGGGGGATTTGATTATTCTAAGGAAGAGTACTTCTCTTGCAGCTGCTAATCTCTATGCATTTCTAAGCCAGTTTTTCATTGCACATAGATTTTAATTTTTACGCGCAAGCAAATAAAAATGGAAAATCCATTTCCGGAGGGTTTATTGCCAAATGATGGATTTGTAAGACCCCGACCCTTTAATTGTATGTGTTAGCACTAATTAATGGTAATTTATAATAATTATTTGTATTTAATAGTTTTTCTAAGAGGTTTAGAAGTGAGCCAACTTAGTTTGAGGGTTAGAACATATTTTGTATACCTTTGAGAAGTCTTGAGGGCATTTTTTCCAAGTGTTAGGACTTTATGGGCTTAAGTGTAGAGTTCTTGAAAGTTCGGGGGGATAATTTTTAATTTCTAAAAATTCATGCTTTGGCCCCATTTGATAGATAAATTTATCCCTTACAACTTTCATGTTTTGTCTAAACTCATCCAACACCTAGAAACCCCTCATTTAATGATTTTTCGGTCTAGGGGGGATTGTCATTTTGAAAAATCTGAGTCAAATTCCAACTTTCTCAAAACACGTTATATTTAGGCTCATTGGAAAGAGGATTTAATTTCGTGAACATTTGTCTTACTTTGCATCCATCTGAGGCCCCCATCGATCGTTATTGAACCCTAAAAATCTTTTAGCAGTCGGCCCCACTACCTCTTTATATATATACACACATGTATATATATGGTAAGGCTCTCTTAAGCTAAAGCTTAGGATAAAATTCAATAAGCTAATGCTTTTGAGGCCCATCTTTGGTTCATCCAAATGGACCAAACACACGACCCCCCTGAGTTGCACACGTCCACCAACTTTCGGTCTGATTCAAATTTCCAAGACCATTGGATCGACTATGTACTGATTAGAATGGACTATTGACCATTAAAATTTTGGAGCCCGGATGGAGATGATAGAAACCACGGTTTGGGCTAACTTTTTTGCAAAGAGGAGGATACCATGGAGACCTTGAAATTCCCCCATCCCCATCCCCATGTGGGTCCCCAGGTGGGTCTCACCACACACTTGAGCTTACCCGAGCTTACCTTATCCTAAGTTAGCTTAGGAGTGCTGCCCTCATATATATATATATATATATATATATATAATTCCCACCTCCTATTTCTCCTCATTTCCTCTCCTCTCCCACTCCAGCCACGACCTGAACCTCAGCAACACCATTTTCCTTCTTCTTCTTCTTCATTTCTTCCTCCTCAAAACAAGCCCCAACCTCTACTATTTGGAAAGCGAAGGCTGCTACCATCTTCCGCTCCTTCCATGTATCTGGTAGGTACCATTTTCACCCCGATCCATGTCCGGAAGCTCACTTCCTTGCAGCATTTCTTCATCGTCAGCCATTGTAGAGGTAAGGGATTGCTTCCATCTTCTAGTATTAGGTAGGATAGGCCCTTAAGGCTCTCTATGCCCACATGCAAGCCTTGAATCCAATGATTTCTTGGCTTTCCCATTTAGTGGGTTCTAAGGTTAGAAATTTAGGGGTTTTGTGCATAGGTAGTTTCCACCGAATTTGGCTAGTTTAGAAGTTTCATTTGGATCTTGTGAGGCCAAGGCAACTGTTTAATTTCATAAATTTGATTTATTTGCTTGTCTTCCTATTGAATGTATGTTCTACTCCTGTCATTCTAAGAATTTACTCATGTTTTAATTCGTTGGTCTACTAGTTATTTGTCGCATGATTAAGTGTTAAAAGAATGGTTAATCGACCTCTAATAATGGTGCAAAGATCTCCAAAAACTGCCCAAAGAAAAGGGGGAGAAAGACTGCTGAAAATAGTCTAAGCATCAGGCCATTGGACGTGGAATGATATTGGCTGAATGGAGCCCCATGTCATGGTTGGACATAGCTTTTTGTAGGGTTATTTGAGCGCATTGTCTCCGCCATTGCTTCCCCTTGTCCTTGGTTGGTTCTTGGGTTTTGTGCACCTCCAGTTAGGACCATTGTTGCCCCCTCTAATGGACCAATTAGAGGAAAATTGAATATGATTCTCCAAGGTAGAACCTCGAATCTTAGGCTCGGAACTTTGGGACTTTGACCCAGACTCTTTCGAATTTAATCCTCTTGACTACGGACCTGAGTAGTTTGAGTGTTCTAACACCCTTGGAATTACCTAGAGGCAAATGTGGGACATTGGTGAACCGAATGTAGGCATATTTAAGGGCTAAGGCTGTCACTACATCACAAAGCACTAAGGTAACATATACTTGACATCCGGACTTTAAACACGCGTAAGAGCGTTTCGTAAATATATAGCATGTCAACAGCAGTTCCATGACCTATATTGAATTTGTAGGGGGTATCCCATACTTTTTTGGTCAATTGACCACAATCTGCACTTTGCTTTTACTTATATGTTTGCATGCACTGTGCATGCTCATCTATCTTGCACAAGTTAGCTTCCTACCGTACCCGAACTTAGAATGGATTGTTAGGTTTGGAAAGTCATGCTTTGGGGTGAGTGAGCATTCATTGCCATTTCTGAACCACCCGGGTGACAGGGTCCTAGCTTTATAGTGTCATGAGCTATGTAGATGTGCAATTACATGCCGTGTCTGCCCTTGTGCACCGGATTCGAAATATACTCTTTATATACTTTTGGACACCACATTCCTTGCCAGAATGTTGCTCGATGGTTTCCAAAACCCTAGGTTTGATTTTAAAAGTATTCTCAACTTAACTAAACTGTTTTACTTTTTTTTCCTGAAAATACCTGATTTGCTATATTTTGTTTGTACAACGTTGTTGGCATGCAAAAAATCACATATGTACCCAACAAGTCAAAATTAGTCAAAAGTAAGGACTCAAAGTTGCTTCACTCAGCCAGAGGAAACTCAGAAGAAGCTCCAGAAGTCATTAGGAGCTCAAGAAGAAGCTCAAAATTGAAAATCAACTCTACGTTTGAATGCTTCACAAATGCTCGGACATAGAACCCAATGGCAGTAGTTGAACTAGTTCAGGTGGGGTCAAATCAAGGTGAATCTCACTCTAGGATATGAGAATGCACATTCAAGGTATTCTTGAAGTTTTAGAGGAATCCAAGATAATTGGGGACTCCAAACCCTAACTTTCAGACATAGGCCGAAATTCTATCCTCGGCCAATTCCCTAGGGCCAAATCACTTTGAAAAAGTCAAACATAAGCTTCCAAATCAACCAAGAGCTAATTGGTCTCAAAGCCCAAGCACAGAACAACTAAAGTCAACCTTAAGTCAAACTGCTCAGGCATAAAAGGTTGAGACCTATTCTAGCTAACTCCCAAGACAAAATCCACTCCAAAGACCAAGGATAAGTTATAGAGGTGTTTTTCCAGGATTTTGAGGCAATTTGTGGTCATTTAGATCCATTTCTTATACACCGACCCTCTATGTCCGGCAACTGTTGGACATAAGCTACAGTGATCCCAATTGGCCCACTTCTAAAGGTCATATCATGATTGTGAGGCCTCGTCCCATAACTTACCTTAGTGGGGCCCAATTATAGGTAGTTCTCCTTAATTGTCCTATTAAATAGGTGACTAGTGAGGTTAGTTGAGTAATTTTCCAATTAGGCCTAGTTAAGTAGTTAGGGGTCTTTTGTATTTTATAGGATAAATAGGGGGTTAGTTGTATTTATTAGAATTAGTTAAATAGGCCTAGTTTAGTTGTATTTATTAGACTTAGTTAGTGAGGCCCTTGGTTGTAATTCTAAGATAGGACAGGGGCTTCTCTTGGAAAATTGTGTAACTAAACCTAAGATACCAATAATAGCCTTAGTAACCTTGATTAGCTAATCCTTTAAATAAGGGCATCTTAGTCTTTTGGCAAAAACCCATTTCTATAAATAAAAACCCATCCCCATCCCACGTCAATCTCATCTCTCACTTCATCCCTTCCATTTCCCATTTCTTATCCAATTCCAAACTCCCTCCAATTCTCTCTTCTCCCTCCTCTAACCTAGGGTTCCCTTAATAGATCTAGGTATTCCATCTTCAAAGAAAGCAAGGACTTCATCAAGATCCGTCCGCCTCCAAGCTAGAGAATTCATCTCAACTCCTAGATCTCTCACCCTACTCTATTTCAAGGTTAAATTCATAACCAAGCCTCAATTCATTGTAGCTCTAGTTTCTCTTCTTGAATTCCCTCTTTTTAGAACATTTTTCTCCTTGGGAATGGGTGTAGGAGTTGTAGATCTGGCAATTGGAAGGATCTTAGAAGGTTTGGAGTGAAGCTTAGCTATTTGAGGAGCTTCTTCCCCAATTAAGCAAGTAGACATGTCTGGATTTACTTTAATTGCTTGTTATTATGCGTGGATTGGTGATTGATAGCATGCATGCTTCTCTTTAATGGAAATCTGTAAATTGGTGATGATTAAATGAAATAATGTGTAGAATTTCTTCTTTCTATGCCCTTTTCTATGTTTTTGGCCATTGATGGATGAGAATTCCCCATTTGGAAAATCAATGGCCCTTTTGTGATGGGTTGATGATGTATGATGTGAATTTGATGTATGGAGATGTCTTTGTATTGGTCTAGGATAGAATTGGTGGAGATAAATGAGAATTTGATGAAGGAATGAAAGGGGTAGAAATTTAAAAAATCAGGAATTCGTGTGTACCCAGTGACTGAAGACACTATGAACTCCAAATAACCTGGAGCAGGCCTGTCAATCTCGTTTACATAACTCGGTGTAGCCGGTCGACTGACCAAGACGACCGGGTCCATGGTGGACTCGGAACCGGAACCATAAGGAGAAGGTGGAACCAGATCCGGACCCGGAACCGTTTCGAAACTGGTTTCTTAGCTACGGAATTGGAACCAGAACCATATATGGGACGGGTCTGGCTCCGGGTCCAGGTCTAGGTAGAGAATGATATTAAAAAAATATGGTTTTTATGAGAGATTTTTAAAAATTGAAGTAATATATCGGGTCTCGGGTCCACGAGTCCGAACCATGGTGGAATTGGACCCGGACAATTTACTTATCGAGGCCTAAATAAGGACCTAGACCCTGTTTTTAACTGGTCAGAACCTTCGGGTAATCGGAGAATCGGGGACCCATTTACATCCGTAGGTATATTGTGTAACTTAGAGCTGGTGACAGACAGGCCCTCAGGTTCCTTCATGTAGTTGGTCGATTGGCCATGTAGCAGGTTAACCGGCCATACTAAAAAACATAAGACAAAGACCTAACTATCAGGTTTATGATGGTCGACCTGTAGTGTACCCTGGTCGACCGGGCACACTGACATCTGAGATAGACCTGACGGCTTGATCCTTAACTTCCAAATGTATCTGGTTGACCCGCCCCTCACGTGGTCGATCGCATATACTGCGAACAATGTTTTTCCAATATTCTATTTCATTTATGATTTGATCATATGTGGGGCCCATTGAACTTTCATTTGGACTACTATGGATACGATAAACATGAGTCAATGGCTTGGCTTAACCTTGACCCATGTAGCCACCTAAAGTAGGGTCTAGAGTTATGAAATGAAAACTAATTCAATGTTGATGGATTGCCATGGATGCCCTTTACCTGCAGGCTGCAGAAGCACCAAAGATTCTTAATTAGGCATCTAAGGCCTCCTTGGCTACTGTCTTGGGTGAAATGGGACCCTAGACCTAAAGAGGGGGTAAGGATTAGGATGGATAGTGGCATATGGTTGCCTAAATTGTTTAATATGGATGAACACCATGGTCGGGTGGTACGGTTTGAACTGAGACAATAAGGCCTCAGAGAGATATCTAAATAAGAGCATTGCACTTAAAGCTCTGATTAACAATCACGGTCCGTATTGGGGTAGTAAGGTCGGGGCATGGCATGGGAAGTTCTGATCATTGGATTTTGAAATACAAAGATTGATGGACTGTAGGACGAGATAATATTAATTAAGCCTATTGAGAAGTGGAGTACATGTGTCATTAACTGTTGGGAGCTACAAGGGAGGAATAGCGGAGCCCCGAACTCCATGGATCATGTTTTTGACTAACATTATCCCACATGAGCACAATAAGGCGATCATGTTCGGAATAACCCCACTTGCTGCATTATAAATGGTATATGATGATGATGCAGGTACCGTTGGTATCTTCGGATACTGAGAAAGCCAACGCTTGGACTGGGTACACTATGAAGATTACGATGGATAGTATGACAAGCACGGTGGGTATCTTTAGATACTGATGTAGCCAGACGCAGGAGCTGGATGCAGTAGGTGTCTTGGGGCACTGAGATGGATATGGATTGAGGGATATGGTTAAGGATAGTGATGGATGAGATGGATATGGTCGTATGATCATATTCGGTGGTATACGACAGCGATGGGTTGCCATGACCCCTATTGTTGATGTCCATCGACAATTGGTGGTACAGGGACGATGGGGTGGCACTGACCTCCCATGGTTGCTGTCCATCTACTGTTGGACATATAGTGATGGAATTGATGTATGTATATCAGATGGTATGGTTATAATGATATTGCAGATATCATATTAGCTATATATACGAGGTGCATTATTCCTATTTTACAAATGTTGGTATTGCTAGATAGTGGTACATTGGATATGGACGTGGTAGGATCACTCCTACGTTATCATCATTGATGTGTTAGTTATATTCTTGATTAGGTTATTGCTGATCTACTAATGACGATACTCTTAGGTAGTGTACATTGTAGATATATTCTAACTATAATTATGGAATGATGTTAATAATAAAGACTTTATTTACTCTTGATAATATGTTGTACTTTAGAATCTGTTATATTTCGTTATATGCATCTATTACATTGTCAATGCTTTATTCGTATAGTTGGGATCAGGTATGGTTACACTCTGAGTCTCTTATTTTTATTATTGAGATATTAACCATGCAGATACAACAGGGATCATGTATGGTTTCATTCATTATCTTGTTATTTAATATAATGTAATATAAACATGCCTATTTGCTTAGCTCAACGAGCTTAACCCAATTTTTGGTGCTTTCAGGTGCCTAACCTCTTCCTTTGCTTATTTGTGGGCTTGGCGGCTGTCCCGATGCCGTAGGGTTGTGGAGAGGTGTGCAGAAGATGCATTGAGAGGCCTTCGCATTATTGAGAGGCCTTAACATTAAAGTTTATTATTTTCTTTTGTTATCTTTTAGTGAGCCTATTGGGCCAGAATTGTATTAGTTTAACAAAAACATTTCAATAATTCTTTAAAGTGGAACAAAATTGTAGGACATTGCCATTATTTTATGAGATCTTTTTTTACTCATCGATTGGATTTATGACATTATTTTGGTACTTTCCCAATAGTGTCCCGGGATCCAAGGCGCCCGGATCCTAAGACGTTACAATGATGGAATCTTCACTAATGGTCAATAACAATTTCCAAAGAGGTTTTCCACTATTACAAAAGTCATTAGAGATCATTTAGACCAAGATCCAGTTCAAGGCAAAAGTGCACAGACATAAAGGCTAAAGGCCACTTCCTAAGGCCAAATGATGATGAAACATTTTTTAAAGTCCAAGAATCATCTCAAAGAGGATTCCCCAAAGTTTCAAGCTAGTCAGAGATCATTTAAACTATTTTTTCACATATTGGTGCCCTTCGACAAAAACACTGTTTGTCAGACATAGCCTCACAGAGTGTCTTGGCACACTTTTTGAATTGTAACTCCTTGGAACCGCTGTAACTTCCTTTCATGTCTATAAATAGGCCTCCTGGTCGTCCATTCAAGGGGTTCCACACTTCCCAGAGTTCCATTTCTTCCAGACTTAGAGTTTTCAAGCAAGTCATCTTCCCCTTTAAGATCTCTCTTAAAGAAGGTGAGATTCTGTTTGAAAGGGCTTCCACACATACACTTAGCCTTTCAAATTTCATCCTCAACCCCTGGAAGTGCTCCTCCAGGGGAAAAGATTGAATTACCATGGCCTTACCACCCCCGGTCCACACAAAAATTCATGATTGTTCAGTCCTCCTTATTTGTCCTTCTCACTCAAAGGAATAAGGGTGTCCTTGTTTATGGCTCATTGTGCAAGCCCTTTCTTGGCTTCATTCTGGTTCTCCTATTGGTATGGTCCAGAATGACACAACCTTGAACACCTACTGGCATATATACCAATGACTTCCTTGGACTGCACATATACAGTCCTTGATAAATGAACGATGATCTTCAAATATTAATGTAAGTCCAAATCAATTTCTAACCATCCCAATACTCAATAAGGTTGTCCTAAACCCATGATACATGCATCTCAATCACTAAGGGAAGAAAATAGGAAGATAGGAGACTCTGTCTGACCAAGTTCTATCTGATCAGACATAGGCTCAAAATTCTTTATTTTTTTACTGTTTTTGTTTCTGTCATGTGCAATTTCTGTAAATTTATTCATTTTGTTTAGTTTCATATGACCTGAAGTCAGATGGAGGGGCTGTAGAAATGGATTTATAAACAACCAGCATCACAAGCTTGGAATGCGAATCTTTATAATATAAATTAGAGGAATGAATACAAAATTTCTCTTATTTTCTATGTTAGAATTTTGTGGACATTTAAAAATTATTTTCACAATATTATGGCAACATGTTAGCCAATTTTGGATTCTCGACGGACTAGTATTTTTAGTTGGATTTGATGAACTTGATCTGCTCTGAGAGTAGTCTCCTCTACCTTAGCTACCGCCTCTAAGGTAGTGCTCGGTTAGTCTGTTTGTCTAGGATTCTCGAGTCAGCACCACTAGGCTTCGACCCTTACTTAGTTAGGCCGACCTAAGTCTGGGTTTTGTATTATTATTTGTTATGTCGCTGTAGTTGGTTTCTCTTTTGGCTCTCCGGTCATGCCGCACACAACCGCGAGTTAGCTGCCCCCATGCCCATGCCACACACAGCTGTGTGTGTGCCTTGCTCTGTTTTGTATCTATAATTTGCTCTATCACGGTCATGTCGCATGCAACCGTGACGGAGAACATAACTTATGTGGATTGCCATTTGGTTTTCTTAGGTCCGTTTGATAGTATACATGTACATGTATCTTGATTCATCTACATATTTTTCAATATTTGGTTATACATGACTTGCCTAGTATTCATCGATCGTGACTAAACGAGTCATGGATGACTTCGATATCAACGCTTGACTCGCTCTCCGAGCATTGATTGAAGGGTTTTGACATATTAGTCCATGCTAAATCCATTTTCAATTTCAATTTCAAGATTGAAACTTCAATAATGTCACTTAACTCCTCGACTCTTGTTAAGACCGTCCCACGATATCATGTGGTATAAATAATGTTGATATGAGTCAAAAAAATTTGGTTACATAAATATTTCTGTCATGAAACTGAGAATATCGAATTGAAGGATAACTACAATACCAAAAACCCCCTTGAACAATAAACAAAAGTTGGTTTGAAAATTGCCCTTAACAGGCGTATCACTCGAGACAAACTCGCTTGAGCCAAGTGATTCGGCTCGGTTGGCTTGTGCGTGTTGATATGTAAATCTATAACTCATACTTTTGGATTAGTTTAATACAATTGGATAGTTGTCCCACATTGAGTGTCCAGGTCCTTGAGGTGGGCTCCTATATGCATCTTTAACTCTCCTAGAATGGAAGAGGTTCATCAAGGCCGAAAAAATCTTTGTCTCCCCGTACGTGGGATAATTAGATATTTGGGTGAACAAAACGATCGATTATGTGCCACGTGTGTGGTGATTGGTTTACCACAAGCTTTTGTTTGTTAATGGACGCACATAAGAACCATGAATGAATAGACACTAGAAAGACCCCTTTGAAGGAAAAAAAGATTAGTGGGACCCATCCACTTTTGTCGGTCTGTCTCATGGGCGATAACATATAAAGACAAGTGACTAACAGTCGTACACATGTATGGTTGGATAGGCTACGAGAGGTTCTTTGACGAATTAAAATTTTAGGATAATCCTTATTAGACTAATATCCATTTAAATTATCCGTTGATTTTGCATTTAGGTCTGATGTGGGTCACATTTAGTGGTAACGATCAGCCAATGGTTGGATGGTGTCATATTCTGTTATCTATTAGCACTTTTATATTTTTTTTTACTGCAAGCATATTAAATTTCGTCATCTATCACCTGCCATGCCGTTGTGTTTGATATACTGTTTTTGGTTCTCTAGGTAGTAGGACCCTTGCTTTGAGCTGGAGTGCGAGGAGATGGCTGTGGACCCGCAGGTATCTGAGGTTTGTAGTGCTGACAATGTCATTTCGATGTCAATTTGGCATCGGAGTTACGTCACACTTTGGCAGTAGTAATTGGTAACTTGAATATATTTGGAAAATAACTATCTTTATACTATCAGCTCTATATTATTCTCATTTGTAATTTGCACCGGCCTAATGATAGGCCATGAGATGACAACTTTATGCTAAGTGGTTGAGTGTGACACAGAATCCAATGGCCGCAAACTTTGGGTCGCAACGCCACGTAAGTTTCTATGAAAATATTCATATTTGTGATGACAATTAAATATCCTCACATGCGCAAATCCTAGGGAGAGAACAAATATATTACTTAATTCCCACTCACGCCTTGAGATCGGATAGCTACAATATTCTAGGTTTGGGGACATGACAGGAATGAAATTGTGAAAGAGATAAAAAAATACTTCGACATTAAGTTCGATAAGAGTAAGCTAAAAATTATTTTAAAAGTGGTATAGCGGGATGCCACCATTGCTTAATTTGAGTGGTTTGGGTTTGGAAGAAGAAAATAAGATGGTCATTGCTGAAACCAAAGTATGGGATGACTACTTGGCGGTGAGATTTATTCGAATAAAATATGTTTTATTACATTATAACATTTAAGTGCAAAATCTTCATTTTGATTGCATTTGTTGTAAGCACACCCTGATGCTGACTAATATCGGTTCATGCACATGCCAGACTATTTTCACCTAGTTAGGTTTTTGGCGACTTAGTAGTTGATGGTATTATGGGATATGCTATGAACGATTCCCCGACACATGAGTCTCCTCCACTAAACACCCTTACGGGGGAGGGGGGATGAAATTGATAATAATGTCATATACAATGAAGTCTGAGAAGACCACATCTCCACGAGAAAAAAATGTAATGTAGACCTAGGAAGATCATCCCGCAAGACAACAAAAAAATAAAGCGTGGGGGGAGGCAATGACAAATAGCGTAGGATGTATGGTAGATGCATTGGATAGATTGGCTAGTAATCAATATACAAATGCGACTATGAGAATGATGATGTATTGGGAGGTAATTGATCTTCTAGATATTGAAGAGATGTCACATCCCAAATTTGGATTAACAAAAATGCCCACAATCAAAAGACATGACTAGTGTGGGGATTTAAGTCATTTGACTTTTATAATAATTTTTCCTACATTTCTACCCACAGGACATCATAAATGAAGTTAACTAATGTCATAATCTCACCAATTTAAAGAGCAAAACAATGCACATATAGATCTATTTTATTCACAATAATAAGTGTTGAAGTTGATAACATAAGAAAAGGTATTCTTAATTTACAATCCAACATAAAAGACTAACAGAGGTCAATATAACTGGTCAAAATAAAAACCCATCCCAAGGTGTCGAAGCTCACGCATCCCTATGATTTCTTGGTCTTATCACCTGAAACGCCAGAGGTCACATCAGATAACCGACAAGTAGTTGGTATAATAAACATAAACATGATTTAAAACTGAAATTGATAATCATAAATAATTGAATAAATAAACATGCATGAATGCAAAACATGAGAATAAAGATTGTCATGCCCCGAACCCGAGATTTAACTCATCTCAAAGCATGATGTACGCCCGCGTTGAAATTCGAACCAACTTGATGTATAATTGAATTCCACGAACGGGTTTTCCCACAGGATATCATGCGTGAGATTAAAAGTTCCTTAAACTGTATAGTTCAGCCATAAATACCCATCCATATCCATAAATCTATCACATAAAACTTGATAGAAGAGCATAAATCAATCAATGAGTATAGTTAAGAGTTTAAATTTCAAAATTAGAAAGTAAGAAAGAAATAGTGTAAGAAAGAAATAGTGGAAGCAAAGTATTAATTAGGTTTACAATCCCAAATAAAAATTTTAAATCAAGTCTAAGTTTATGACAATCCATGCCATGATCAAGGGATATGGTGATGTGTGTCCACTCAACGCATAGATGCCTAAAAGACATCCTATGGGGCTCATTCTCCTAGCTGCTGAGGAGTCTCCTCCCCAATCTCCTTGATCTCTGAGGCAATGGCGTCGGCATAGTCATCACCTGTAACGCCAAGTGTAGCCACATTAGACTACGCTAAGCAAGGTTAACAAGTATAAAATATAACGTGCATATTAAATGAGTAAATTTGACAACATAGATCATATAAGGTCAAAGGAAGTAATATATGCATAAGTAATACATGAGTAGGCATGATATATAGGAATAAAAAATGACAAGTATATAAAACATAACATAACTAGGTGGCACAACCACATGAGATATAGTCTTTCACATAAGCATGCAAATATGAAATCGCACGAGAGCATGAGTATGGCATAACATAATATGAGGTACTACTAGGAGGCATAGGGCCCGAAAACTCTATCGTGGACCTGAGGTACTGATTTACACCCATAAATCTACTCTACAGATGTCAGTGAAAATAACTAAATTCACACCCACGCCGGATCAAACTGAGCTAAGGTCGAAGTTAAGTAGCGCCAACTCAAGGAATAGAGCGTACATCAAATATCATGGTGTGACATAGCGTGGGCGTGAGTATAATCATATACAAATGTAAACATAGACAAGTACATGATCCTAATCATAAGTATGTAACAGGGCATAGATACATAATGGATAAAGAAGCATATGATGTAAGACAACAAGGCACATAAGCTCAGCAAATAGATATGAGATAGCATGTACATATCATGCAAGAGTACTAAAAACAAAAATAAAATGCATGTATAAGGATCACTTATGGAATCGATGATGCATGAAAAGCCAATCCTATGGTTTCAAAAATACTTGTGGGCTTCACTGTCCAACAATGTGTATTCCTAGGACTTTTGACATCATTGGACTACAAGTGAACCCGTGGCGTTATATAAATTTGGGATGCCAAATGCCTCAAGATAACATCTTTGGTTCGGGGTAAAAGAAATCCAAGAAATGAGTTTCCATGAGTGTGTGTGTACTCAAACGACACCCTTTAATATTAGAAATCCATTGGGCTTAAATTCAGGTTCAAAGATCTAATACTGAGTCTAAAACCAGGTCCATAACTACCCAAGAACTCTATTAAGTTGGTTCACCTAGGCACAATGTGGGTAGCATGAGTTATTGGGCTAAATTCATTGATTCAAATATCTAATTTCTTTTCAAACCATTGATCATAAAAATGTATGGACCAATGAATTCTACACTTCAAGAGATTTCCAACGGTATGTAGACCTCTAAAATCGGATGTATAGATCAAAAGCTATGGTCGTTCGAAATGTGGTTGTTCGAAACTTATCTCCTGTTGTTTTCCTCTGTTTTAGATTTTGAAACTTATCTCCTTGAATTCCTTTTCTTTTATATAATCGAAATACCATATCTATTATTTAAAAACACTTCTAAAACATCACTTAATCAATGAAAACTTTAAATTTATAATTTTTATAGAAAACCATAATATAAGGTGAAACCTGAAATTCAACATGAATAAAATGAGATTTAGAAAATTAATCAAATGAATATATGTTTATTGCACTAGTTTACTTACCTTATAACCGAGGTCAACTAATTCCTTTCAAAACCTACATCTTTGAACTTCCAGGCTCTAACAAGGAAACAATTAAGAAGAATATGGAATAGGTAATGAAGATGATAATGAAGATTCCTTCCAGAGCTGATGAGTTGAGCAGAGGGGAAGAAATGGAAGAGTTGGTGGTCTGGTCGTTTGAGAGAGATGGAGTTATTGGAACGAAAGAGAGAAGAGAAGAGAAATGAAGAAGAATGAAGAAGTCACTGGAGTTTTGTAAATCGGTGGATTTTTTTTTAAAATTGCAAATAAGTCCATTGTTATAAAAATACATCATTTATGGTCAAATGGTGCACCTGAACATCGGGGGTCCAAGAATAAAAGATTCTTAGAATAATTTCATCTATCCAACGAAACGAAGAAAATGAAAATCTTATATTTATAAATAACCCCTAACCTTCTCTCAACTTACAAATTGGTCCTTTCCAAGGTCTAAATCCCACTAAATCAAGAAATAAATACTAAAAAAATGATTAAAACCAAGCACATTGCTAAAAATGAAGATCTCACAAAAGCACTTTTTAATATAAGGCTCTTGAGATTCTTGAGGTAGAGATGAAGGCTACTACCTTCTTAGCATTGCCTATGGAAAGTCCCAACCGTTGGTTATTAACACAAATGATCGTGATATTGTTTAGCTTTTGTTTCATGCATATATTTTTTTAGCAGGATTAACTCTTTTCTTTTATATTATTTATATTGATCATTTAGATGTACATATGTGGATTCGCTTGCATTGATGATTAATTCTTATTTAAATTTATAGTTATGTTGATTTAATGGTTTATTCAAATGGATAAATATAATCTACATTTTTTGTTTTCTATTGTCATTGAAATTATTATTGTGGTTGTTATACCATGTTACATACTCATTTTACTTGTACAAATAACATTTCATAATTTATACGCAGAATGGATAGAAGACATCTTTTAAGGATTTTTTCAATTGCAATTACTACAGCTTTTTTGTTATGGTACCATTATGAGTACTTTCTTAAAGATGCCAGTACTTGCATGAGTCCTCCCTTAGTGGTCATAATTATATCAGGCAGAGCCCAAAATTGTTTTAACTTGTTCAGAATAAACACTAGATGTTTTATGCTCTTTCCGAATGAATAGAAGACAAAAGTTTTTGAAAGATTCACGTTTTATAAATGTGGAAGAACAACTTGCAATCTTTTAATTCACTATTGAATATAGCGATAGGAATTGAGTGATGCAGGGTCGATTTCAACATTTAGGAGAAATCATTAGTAGATACTTTAATGAAATACTAGCTGCAATATTAAAGTTGTGTAAGTATTATATATGTAAACCTATCAAATGGAGAGACTTCACCAAAGATTGAGAATAACCCTTCATTCTACTTATATTTCAAGGTAAATTCTTAAAAAAATTATAATTAATAAAAATTCTTAAGTGGTTGATGTATGAATAATTTAATACAAGTCTGATTCGGTTATAGGATTGCATTGGAACAATAGGCGGAACATATATTCTTACATGGGTGCTGCTTGAGGATCAAGTTTGGTATCGTAATTGAAAAGGTTGGTTGCCATAGAATGTCACGGATGTGGTTTCATTTGATATGCGATCTCAATATCTTAATTTTTGTAGGGTGAGAAGGTAGGTATCGGATTCTATGATTTCTCAGTACTTAATATGGAGGCGGCTTCACAATAAATTCCTTATTTCGACTGGTATTGTATTTTATTTTTAGTTGAAAATGCATATGCGTTATTTTAAGTATAATATTTACTAGAGGTTTTGTGTTTGTAGGCAAATATTATCTTGTTGGTGCTGAAAATGCGAATACATATGGATTTTTAGCTCCCTTCGTGGCGTTTGTTACCATCTTAAAGAATGGTCGACTACACACGCACTGAGAATAGGACCAAAGTTAATTAACTTAGGGCATTCGAAACTACGAAATGTAGTTAAGTGAACATTTGCGGTATTAAACCAACTTCCTTATTTCTTCATGTTACCCTATTTAACTTAGATGATGAGATATTTGCAGTGGCAATGAATAAGTGTGTTTAGAAAATGAGAATGTGGGCGACGAACTAAATGACAACCAACCCAGGGATGTTGTTTTTGGACCCAGTGATGTAACTGTGAATTATATGACTCAATCGCGAGAAAGCATAGTAGAAGACATGTGAGCAGCAAGGGATGGATCTTAATTTGGTTTTTGCTTAATAAGACCTTAAA
Source organism: Umbellularia californica (assembly GCA_028538565.1). Lineage (NCBI taxonomy): Eukaryota > Viridiplantae > Streptophyta > Magnoliopsida > Laurales > Lauraceae > Umbellularia > Umbellularia californica. The sequence continues at coordinate 29,308,290 of JAPQWN010000002.1, forward strand.
CAACGGTCTTGTGAAGCTATCAACTTTTTAACGGTCAAACTTAGTTATTATATTTTATACTTAATATTGACTTATATGAAAATTTGTTTATGTTATTATTGAATTTAAATTATTGTTCAGCCATGCTTATGTATGATCATGAGATTCAAAGATATCCATATTTAGTTAATATATGATTGTGGTTTAATATTGACTTGCATGAAGATATGTTTTATATTCTTATTGATATTGAATTACTAAAACGTTATGGTTGTGTATGAATTGGGTTTCATAGTTCAAAGAGGTATTGTGGTTGTTTATGAAATTATTTGTATATAATAGGTACTTATACATGTTGAAGAAAATTTAGAATGTCTTTTTGTTAAAGGGAGATTGTTGTATATTTTTCAAAATAAGATTGAATTAGTTAGTTTAAAAATTATTTACAATGTAGCCTTTTGAAATTCAGTTATTGGACTGTTGATTTACTTAATTTTAGCCTTGGTCAATTCAATTTGTTTAATAAAGGGGAAAGACGTGGGTTCCATTTCTTCAATCAAGAAGATAAAAGTGGGCCCATTGCTTCAAAAAATTTAGTTAATTTAAATAGAGTCACTATGTGGCCTTTTTTTTTAGTTAGTTTAAATTGAGTTACTATGTGGCCCTTTAAATCTCATCCATGGAATGTAGTTTGATTAGTGGAAAACAAGTGGGTCTCATCAATCCAATCATAGTCGAATTTGTGATAAGGAGTCTTAATTCGTTAGATATCTTGACGTGGGTCCTACTTTTTTTTGAAAGCTAAGATGTGGGCCGTACTTGTTAGCTAAAATATTTTGGACATGGCTAATCATCAAAGGCCTCATATTAGGAGGGATGTTTCCTTTCTACGGAATTTTATTGTTCAGCATCAAACATGGATTAAGGAAATCTTCAGTCATTTCATAGTTCTAACTAAACACGGAGCATGAGAAATCCTCAGCTATAAAATCCTAAGTGAGGGTTTTTCTTTTCTAAGGTCACATTTGGCAACCAAATTTTTAGGGAAAAGATTTTCGGTTCCCTAAGTTGTTGTAAATCCATGTTTGGCAATTGTAAATCCCTGATGATTTGGACGAATGAAAATCTTCATTTGCTAGAATTTTCATATTCGATTACCCCCTCTAAGATTTCAAAATCCTCAATTAAGTGTATTTCCACACCAAACTCTATTTTTCTCAGCTATATGCATCGATAGACACCAATATCAATGTGAGATCCTCAACTTAATAAATTTTCAGTGAGGAATCTTTATTCCAGTGGTGGTGAAGAATCATTAGATCTATGGATTCCTTGCCTGTTACCAAACTTGCCCAAGAGTAGTGAGGAATTCGTATCCTTGTATTTCTATAGCTAAGAAGGCTTTTGCCTTTTGCCTTTTGTTGTTGTTGTTGTTTGCATTTATTTCTTTATTTATTTTTAACACTAAAGCTTTTGCCTTTAAAATGATCCAATCTCTAAAATGTTATTTTTGAAACCATGATTTTCATTCTAACCATAAGTGTGGAATAACAATTTTTTTTCCCGCTATTAATCATATGGCTGGAGTCTGATCCATGGTTTTAAGCTGAATATATCATATAAAGCATATAATATTCTAGTCCGTTAAAAACACCAATAATGTCTTTGATTTAAGATGGTGTGTGTAGGCCTTATAATCACTGGTAGGAAAGCAATTAAAAAATGGGAGGGAGGATGGCATTAACCTTCACCAATCACCAGTAGAGCCGGCCCCACCTTGTCCATCGTGAAATGGTAAAAATTTTTTCCATTATTTTCTTTCTCCCTTTCTGCCTCTCCTCTTTCTGCCTCTCTCTGCCACACTTCACATGTTTTATAATTATCGAACTGGTTGTTGCCAACCTCGCGGGCGGTGAGAATGATGGCGACGACGAGAACAACAAGCACTTCGACTCTGCCCAGATCCGGAGCTGTTTCCAGAGGCTATAACTTCGCATCTACGTGGGAACAGGTAATTCCAATCTATTTTCTTCAATCTCTCCCTGTCTCCCTCTCTAACACACATCTCTAAAACCCTAATTTCACATTTGTAGAGACTCAACTTGACTCATATTTCTCAATTCCAAATGAATGCGCGGATCTGTTCCCTAGATCTGGATTTTGGGATCTTTCTTTCTGCTGTAAAACCCCTAAGTTTTTGCATCGGCTGATGCCGGATCTGAGTCCAAGACGAATGTTCTGTTCAGGTTCAGAACTTAAAAGCTATTTTTACGTGTCTTTTCTACGTGGGTGGAGCAGGATTGAAATTATATAAAAATAAATGTGTTGTAGATTTTTAACGATGAATTTGCGAGTGCCACCGCCTTCCGTTCTCGTCGTCCTGCTTTCTTTCCTGAGCACGCACGTGTTTGGCGCACTAAGAGAGGGGAGGAGAGCTTTCTTTCAACCTAGTTAGTAGTTAGTAGTCAGGACTTAGGATTCTTGGCATCACCCTTTATTTTCAGCATTTTAGTACAACTCTGCAAACCAACAAGGGTGACATGATGAATTGCAATTTCAATTTTAGCTTTCATTTAAATATACTTTAACTTGTATCGTTTTAATAATGTAATTTTTATATGATTTAAGCTTTTTTCTTTTAATATGTTAGAATAAAGTGCCTTAGAACAACCTGGTCTTCCCAGCCAAACAAGGATTTGTAAAGTCGAGTCTTGAGTCGACCTGGCAGGTCAACCGGGTTTCATGTTTTTACCAGATCTCGTCTAGATTGAATTTAGCACATCCCATTCTCCCAATATGTGGTCGACTTGAGTTGAACTGTAGTGTGGAGTGCAAATCCTCGGGATTTGTATGGATGAAAATCAAGTGGCACCTTTGGAAAACTCTTTGGTGGTAGGATTAGTTGCTCTCCTTCAAAGAATGGTCTTTATTTTTCGTATTGGTAATCCACAAAAATGGTGTGGTGCCCTATTTCTGAATGATTTGAAATGATTCTTTTATGTTGAAGGGTTGATATTTATCCTATGGCAGTTGGATGGCTCTTACTAATTTAGCAATGGCTAGGCTTTGTGTTTTTTGTCTTTCCCCTTTTAAGTACCCAAGGAGGCTAACTGCTAAGGTGCATAGAAAAGATTCAACATGGTTTTAATGGAATGCTGTGGAGGTTAAAAAAGGAGGTATCATTTAGTTCAGGAGCCCAAGCCTGAAAGCCAATTGGGGATGGTGGATTGGATATTCGTTGTAGTAGTCAATGTTGTTTCAGACTACATCTCAGTTTCACTCTGGACTGAAACGTTTTAGCTCGTTTGACATTTAGATGTTTCATTTTATAGTCTCATTTTGGTAAAATTCGAAAAAAATGCATATAATTACAAATATGAAAATAGTAGTGAAATTATCAAATATACTATATATCGTAATTCATTCTACTAAATCAACAATGCACTGCTATCTCTACATCCCAGTTAAATAATTTATAGGCCACATTTGTGTCTGACAATATGAAACTGTGACATCCCTTTCAACTCTACTCTAATTATCCATGCAATAGCCAACAATAATATAAAATAAACACATTCACATGATCGCTATACTTTAGTGGTGTCACAGCCTTGGACCGGATTACCGTGATAACCCAGCCTTGGAGCGTGTGCAGTTGGGAAAAATGCGTACAATTTAAAAATTTCCCTGTAGCCATGTGTTTTCCCATAGGATTCCGCAATGTGAGATTTTGTTGAGTTGTAAGGAACTGACAAACTGTCAAATGGAAGAAGCTTGTGCAAACAAATCAACAGACATATATACATAAGATGTGACAATTATCATAGTAAGGCACAATCATTTCCCAAATTGTGATATACAAAATAAGCATTAAAGTTAATTACATTCCAAATCCAAAAGGCCAGCAAACATATGCCAAATAAATCCAAAATCCAAAATATGCTATAACCCAAAATCTAACGTCCACTACGGGCCAGTGTAATGCCTAGATAACATTGTCTATGCTCCATTCAATGTGGCACTGCGGTTCCTCTTGGACCGTCTCAATTTCCGGTTTCGTGGCAACGAGGTCATTACCTACAGCACCAAAGTGTAGCGTTAGACTACGAATAGTCCGGCAAATGATCGATGTGAATAATAATATGTTGCATTGATGCAGCCAAAGATCCGTGATCGGTTGATAGATCAGTCTCCCTAAGGATTCCAGCCATTAGGGCACAAACGAAATCATGAAATAATCCATAACTCACGTGAGTAATCTCAGAGAAATCAGTTGATTAAAAATAAGCATGCCTATTACAATAGAGGGCTTCTCTATTTATGATGTATTAAGACTACTAAAACAATAAACTATAATGAAAATAGAAACTACTAATTCTCATCAAAATAAGCAACAATTCCTAATCAATCCTAAGATAAAATTAGAATAATTCCACAGTAGCATTCTTAGCCAATTGGGGCCTGTGGGCTACACCCAAAGGGCTAGGTTGGATGGTAGGGCCCATCATGTGGGCCCAGGGCCTCTTTTGGACTTCCGTACTGCATCATGCATCTAGATGGAATATAAATGATGAAATATTAAATGAAAGCAATAAAGGCTAAACTACGCAAGAATATGTTAGAAGTTATGAAAAAAGCAAGATCATGCTAGAATAGTAAAGACCATAAAGAATCAAATCAAAATGGAAATAACAATTAACAAATACTACTAAACAAAATGTCAGATTGGCAATTGTTGGCAAACCATGTCGCTAGATTCTCTCAACATCATGGTCGTCAAAACCAATGGAAGAGAGCTAGAGTATTCAAAGGTTACCAACTATCGAGGTGGCACCTCCTAACGAATACTACACTGCTGAGTGGTGCGGACTCAAAATTCCAAGGACTATGTGTGAGAACTCGGTTTGGGCGTCACCCTTGATCATATGGCATAGTGTGTCAATCAGGGCTTCCAATGGAGAGTCTCGGCAAGTCCCACATCGGAAATATCCAAGTCTCGACCTCGGGCTTATGAATCAAATCCCATATTAACTCAACATGTCGCATTTTAAAGCCCTGCGGCCCCGGATCCTATAAGAACTATGGAGTTAAGCGTGCTCGGGCATGAGTAGTACCAGTACGGGTGACCGCCCGGGAAGTCCTCGTGCGTGCATGTGGGCCAAAATAAACAATATCATGCTGAGTTGGGCAGGGCTGTGACAATTGGTATCAGAGTCGAGGACGACTATTTCTGGTGGGGGAGAGTGTGAAAACTCGGTTCGGATGGCACCTTTAAGCATGGGGTGTAGCGTATCAACCATGAGCTTCCAACAGAGAGTCTCCGCAAGTCCCACATCGGAAATATCCAAGTCCCGACCCTGAGCTTTTAAGTTGAGTCCCGTGTTAACTCACCATGACGTGTTTTAAAGCCGTGCTACCCCGGATCCCATAAGAATTTCGGATTTAAGCGTTCTGAAGGTGGGAGCAGTATCGGGGTGGGTGACCACCCTAGAAGTCCTCGCGTGCGCACGTGGGCTAAAGTGGACAATATCATGTTGAGTTGGGCAGGGCTGTGACACAATGGGGTTGGGCAGACTATAACTCAAGACTAGGGTCCAATTAAGGAAACTGATCAAATCACCAAACAAATCCTTCAAACCCAAAACTCCAAATAACAGTCCTTACAGAACTCCAAAATCACTAACTCTAATGAATACAGACAAATGATAGATCAAAAGTACGAAAAGATCAAAACTAGTCAAAACAAGCCTATATATGGTGCCCGACTCTAAGCATATTAACTTAGTCATACAAAGTCCTAACCCGATTTGGGAAGCACTTCGGTATGGATAAGTTAGCCCCAAATGGGTGAAAAAGGTTAGGTTGGATCCGGATAACTTGGGAGGCAACAATGAACTTTATGTACACTTAGAGTCCGAATATCATGGACTTCAAGTCCTTTGGTGCTCTGATGGTGTTTGACATTCCAAATTTCCAATACCCTAAGTTAATATACTCTCAACTTAATATGACACTATACATGTCTCTGAACAATCTTGGAGTTGAATGTTAGCTGAAACATTGCCCCTCCATACTCCCAAGTGTAAAGTGATATCGTGTTACGAGTCCAATTCTAAGTCCTAAAATCTAAGGCTCTAACCCAAAAACCAAGGTTAATCATCATTTAATTGACCACTTAGGGCTTGTTCGGTAAATTCACTTCACTAGTGAAGTTGGGTGAATGGTCATTTCAAGAGACAATAAAAGAAAAAAGGGGTGAAATAAGAAACACCATATTCCAAAAAACACCTCTAAGAAAAGTCAAAAAAGTTACTTTTCCATGCAGCTAAATGACAAAAAACCATATTCTTTTTTAAAAAAAGTAAAAAAGGTACATTCTCATTTCACTAAATGACAAAAAGCCTTCGCTTTTTGATTTGACCCCTCTACTTTTTCTTGTCTTTTAATTTGACCCTTCGGCTCACTTCATTTTAATAATGACGTTGCCAAACTGGCTCTTTAGGGTGTCAAACAATAGCCCAAAATATGCTACACAAGTCCCAAAAACATCTAAAAAAGGAGTGGAAGAAAAGGGCTTCAAATAGTCTCCAAATAGGGCCCTAAATGGGGCAAGCACTATGCAGTCGGACATAATGGCACATGCTGGTCCGACGTGGCCCTATGCTGGTCGGACATGGGCCTGGGCCTGACAAGATCCATGTCCAATCATCACTGCAATCAGCCACATAACTGGCTGCGTCTTGGTACTTTTTTCTCCCATCTTTTGGGGACTTTTTGGCACAGTTTTGGGGGTCTATTTGGCATCAATTTAAGCTCTTAAAAACCCCATTAAACCTATAACAAAAATAGCAAAAGACTCATGAGCTTTTATTGGTTTCTAAGAAAAATACATTGGGTAGAATTTGTGGAATCATCAAAACTTGCATGCATGCTTATGAAATTCAAATTGATCACTTGCCTTGGGTTTTCTAGGCTCTAAATTAACTAATGAAAGTGCTCAAACCAGTTGGGATCAGTCCCAAGCACTAACCAAACCAAACCAAACCAAGCCTTTTCCCACTAGGTGGGGTCGGCTATATGGATTTGACGACGCCAATCAAATTTGTTTAGGGCCATGTTCTCCGTTAGATCCATGTAGGCAAGGTCATGTTTAATAGTTTCTTTCCAACTTCTCTTGGGTCTCCCTCTCCCTCTCCTACTCCTGGCAATCTCTATGCCTTCACACCTTTTAACAGGTGCTTCCATTGGACGCCTTCTAACATGGCCAAACCATCTTAGTTGATCAGTCTCAAGCACTAAAATCCCCAAATATCCAACTCTAAACTTCTAGAAATTGAAAACAAAGAAATAGTTGCAATTAGCCTTTGCATGTATGGATCTATGGCTAGTTTGGGGTCCTAAACATCACACTAGAAGATGAGAAGAGTCTCTTACCTCTAGAGGCTCCAACTGAAACTGAAATTGAAGGAGAGAGGGGCAGCCAACCCTGAAATTGTAGAGAAATGGTGTCTATATATATATATATATATATATATATAGAGAGAGAGAGAGAGAGAGAGAGAGAGAGAGAGAGAGAGATTATGGCAGTGCAATGGTGACCTTGTCTTAGCAATTGGAAGCTCCAATCTTCATAAATGATGGAAAGAAGGAAGAAGGGCTGTGAGGGAAGTTTGCTGGTTGTAGAGAAATGAAGGAAGAATGTACTAAATTTTATAGTGTCAACTATTTTGGAGCTTCTATGTCCCACTTAAGTGAAAAGCAAATAGGCTAAACGAAGGGTTTCGGGATCTCGGATGGGTTCGAGCCAAGAACAAACTTCTCCATAATTATTTTATCTTTGCTAAGAACCCAAAATGACAAATTTTTGAGGTTATGAGCGAAAATTCGACTTTTACTGAAATTATGACTAGCCATGACTTAAGAGAGATGTTGTGAAACGAAGGGTCTCCAGACATCGAATGACCATCGAATGGTCTACGACATCTAGTCAGTCAAATTAAAATTGCGGTGTCTACATTCATGGAGAAAAATTCTGAAACCATTGTGAAATTGACTGGAGCCGTTGCTTAGTTATCCATTGCGGGCAATCAACACTAAGCAACTCTTGCAATGATGACAATCAAACCTCTTCATTTAGAAAATGATCACTATGGGGATAATTATTGAGGTGAAGGTCAATAAATAGAAGACTTCAAGGCAGATTTTGATGCATCCGCCTTAAAACAAACAGACAACACCGATCAAAAGATGGAAGATGCAAAGGATGAGGAAGAATGCTTGGACATTGTAGACATGGATCTAAGACACCATATGCTTTTTCATTCACTGAATCTAATGATTGTTCCAAAAGGGACATGCAGATTAACAAAAGAAAATTGCATTGTTCCGAAGGGGGGAGAACAAATCATTGATGTACCCCATATTGACTTTGTCTTTGGGGGATCAACGATGGAAGCTTGAAGACTGTGAATTGATCATGCACATTTGACATATGAAGTATCCAACAATTCAATCGCACATCCAAACAAAATCTGGACATCAAAGGAAACGATGCAACAGGCCTGTTACAAATTGGAGCAAATAATCAAATACAATTTTCAAGGCATACACAGAAGCTGCGGATCAACCAACGGATTGCAAGTTCGTCCGATTGATCTTTGACCTAGGCGAACATTTACCGAACTTGAGGTCGAGTTCTCTCCAAGCCGGAGCGAATGCTGCAGGAGGGACCTGCTGGCCATGCATGGGGCCAGGATAATTTAGGGATTATTTTATTTCCCTAATTATTTGTCATTAGATTTCTAATTTTATCAAAAGAATTGTAATTACAATTAGGTTACAATTTTATTAGGATTCTTATTTTTATTTCCTAAGTTAGATGATTAGGTTTCTTATCTATCAAGATTTCTTTTCCTATTTATATCTCGTTGTAGGGAAGAAATTCTCAGAGAGAGTTGATTAATAAAATTTGGGCTTTATCCCTGAGGTGCGTCCTCGTTATTGTCTCTGGGGAGACGTGTTGAAGTGTCCTCGAACATGATGCCATTTCTGCTTTTCTAGGTAAGTGGCTATGGATTGGAGGAGGACAGATCATGGTTGCAGGTCATTGCCTCTACTTATAATTTACATGCATGGGGATGGTCCACAATTACCTAGTTCACTCCAATGTGGCCTGCACTGTGAACGGTTTCAATTGAACAATTTCCAGTTCAGTTCACAAATTGTTGATATGATTTAATATTGTCGGGTGGTTTTGTTTGAGACAGTTTGTTGTTTACATCTTAATACGATTTACTTCCAAAAGGAAATTAGTAAGAAATCATGTTGGCTGATTTGAAGAAGAGAGGTGGATTTGAAGTAAAGAACAGAGGTTGATTACACGTGGATATCTTCATAAATCCAAAGGGCTTAGGTCTGAACCACTTTTGCTTTATTAATTTTGGCCGTGAGAAATTTCACCTGCAAACCACCTATTATCCCACTGCAATTTCCTTTTGATCCCAAAACTTTTGATGTTGATCAGTTTCTTAAAGAGGAAATCCACACAATTGGACTGCTGTACCACCAGGTTGCAGCATTCTAGTCAACAAACCTTGCAAAATAAGTTTCCAAACACAGCGAAATCAGAGGGGAAAAAACTCAAGTTAACTAACAATTTTTGTTTCATTAGAAGATTGCATTACCCTGTCAAGAAAATTTTTAGCAGTGCTGAAACCATCACTCAGCTATAAAAAAGATAGATAGAAACAATTTCATAATGCAGTTTACGAACTATTTAAAATGCTTAAATCCTAATTACTACAACTAGAGTAAAATGTGATGGACTATGGGATGTTAGCGGGGGAATGTGTGGTTACATGCATGGAGAGATGGAGGGACATGGGTTACAGGTCGTTATTGGAGGGATGGAGGGACATGGGCCAACAACCTCTGCTAGTCCCTTAATATGAGCCTTCGGATCCTCGTCTTAATCATCTTTCCAAGCATTTTGCTGCTGAATCTCTCAGATTGCTGTGGACGGCTGGACGCTGAGAATATGAAAGATAAATGGTAGGATAGAGGGAAACTGCATGAGGGAAAGTGCCCTTTCTTTCTATATGTGTTGAATAGTACATGAGTATGATGGCATATGTGATGGGAATTCTGAATCTGGATCATCTTACTCCAATTGTCATGGAATTCTCAGACTTGGAACCTACAAATCCATCAGTAGGGACACCTGAGACATTGAAGCTAGCCACTCATAATCACCTTCTTCCTATTGCTAACGCTGGATTAATTTTTCACTCCAATCACATATGGAACCACTGCCAGATTGGTTACTGTAAGACGTGAATTCACTTCGGTTTTTGTACTTTAATGAATGCAATTAATCTGCTGGTGGTCTTGACTTTGATTGTAGTAAAATTATATAGTGTTCATATATAGGGATATGCTGCTTTTGAGCAACTTGGGTGGACCCCATTGGTGTGATCCATAAGAATTACCTCGGAGAAATCTCTAGGACGATTTGGATTGATGACTACAGCGTAGCATATCCCTGTAATTTTGACTTTGACTTTTCTTTTTCCAAGTTCTCCCTCTCATTCAAACTTTTAAAATCTTTCTTCCTTCTGTTTTTTGAGAAGAGAAAAGGATCTCTTCTGTACAAGGACATGGAATGAATGTCATTAAAACAAATAGTAGAACAATAAAGAGACTAATTTCGTGGCACTAGTGAGAGCCACCATCTATAGGGACAATCTGTCAAATATCTGCCAAAATAATCTCTTTCAACTGTAGTGGCAATGCAATCAAAAGTAATAATCAATATGAGTTGTTCACCAATTTTATATTGATTTTAAGTTGGTTATGTACTTACAATGTAGCTGATCAAATGATTGCGGCTTATACCACATAACCTTTTTTTTTTTGTTTACCTGCCTTCCTTACTAACATACCAGCGTGATGATTTGTTTAGTTTTCTGTGTATCATAAATAATCTTTAACCGTTAGATTGATGGAAGAGACATATCCTATAAGTGAATTAGAGGAACCTACCCCATTGAAATCTTAGTAAAATCAATTACCTGCATGCCAGATCTCTGGATCATTTGAATCATTGTGTACTGCATCAAACTATATATTAGGACTAGGTCATCGAATTTGTTGAACAACAATGGGGTGAATGGAAAAGCAAATTCAAATGAACCTACTCCATCGAATTTTCGAATAATGGCAAATCTCAAATTTTGAACGGCGAATTTCGATGAAAGATGATTGAACTGCAAACTAGGTAACTATTGATTTGTCCATTATTCCATCAATCAGCTTCCAAGCTTCAGATTTTGGAGAGCAGCCTTGAGTGTTCAAGATGAGTTTTCAATCGCATGTGTTACAGGGTCCATCAAGGGAATAGATTTCACTATAGAAGAATATTTGATGTGCTTTTCAGCCATTGTCTATTCAGATCTTGATAGTTTGTTTGTTGGTTTCTTATCTGGATTCTTGGTATGTCATATATTTGAATATATTGGAGGTATCATAATCTTGTCTCTAGTGTGCTTAATAGGGGAGAGGAGGAATTAGTGTCTTTTCAATTTGCTTCTTTAACATCTTGACAAAGTTTGCATACCTCTTTGTGGATTCTCAGATTTGGTGGCCAAGTTCTTATTGCATCTTTAGTCAAAACCTTTTTCCAGTGTCTGACGTCACAATCCGAGTAATAGTATCGTCTTGCTTATATTTTGGTGAATGGAGGTCCCTCCTTGGTGCTTGCATTTTGTTTGGGAGCTGGACTGGATGTCCGTTCTTGCTTTTGTTCCCTGAAGTGAGCATCATCTTATTGTAAGTGTCTATTATGTGTTTGGCAGATTCTGAGGAAATAAAACATTGGTTGCTCCATCTGCCTTCTCCTGTGGTTTGGCCATCCATTTTCCGCTTTTTTGTTGTGCTATGGGTGATGGCCTTCTTCATTGGGTCCTGTTCTTTTTCAATGTTCCTTCAGGTTACATTCAAAACATGAGAATATTCTTTGGATAGGTATTGTCCGCTCTTTTGTTCACTATTGAAGGATCTAAATGATGACTTTTTTTAGAATAAGGCAGTCGGTGAAAGTGGTGGTACATAATGATATCCAGAAATTTTATCTTGGGTTCTTGCATTAAGGACTTATTAATGTTCCTGTATGTTATGATCAACAGTGTTCTCATGTTGTGAAACATAATTTTGACGGTAGTGCCAGTAGATCATCTCTTCAAGTGGGCATTGAGGATGTATCCGTAATCATGAGGGAGTGATTTGGAGAGGTATTCATGTTCCATGCTTATGTCACTTGGGGATTCTAGCAATAGTTTATACTCTGTTAACTTCTTGCTGCCAGACCATTTCGGAATAAAAAGGTAGCTGAGAATTATCTCATTTCAGTGCTAGAGGGGCTCTTATTGAGGTGATTCTCTATAACCTATCCAGTGGGCCTTTTCGACTTTGACTTACCATGGAGATGGCGTGGTGCGTGGGGAGGGGAATTAGATCGGGGAGACCAGAAACACCCCGATATATATATTCTTTGGGATTTACCTTCCATCATATTGTGCTTTGAAATAATTTTGCAGCTGTTTGCCGCTGTAAAGAAGGTGTGACTTGTGATTTGTTATCTTTTGCTATTTGATCTTTGAGTTTTGTTTGTTCTTTGGTGCCTTTTGATGAATAAAATTTTGTTGCCATTTCAAAGAAAGAAAAGTAAAAAAAAATGGAGATACTGTACCACTTCATGCGACAGGTCTTAATTGATGATTGTATATAGAACTTTAAAAATCTTACTCATGATTCTGTGCATAGAACTTTAAAAATCTTAAGCTTTAAGATTTGAGGTTCATGATTTCACTTGTGCTACAATTTTTCTGTTCAATTTGATTTCAGAACATTGGTTTGCTTCAATCTTTAGAACTTTAAAAAATCTTAAGCTTTAACATTTAAGGTTCATGATTTCACTTGTGCTACAATTTTTCTGTTCAATTTAATTTTCAGATCATTGGTTTGCTTCAGTCTTTGTTATAATGAGGACATTATTTTACTCTCTTTTTCTCTGTCATCATTTAGTCTCGCCTGTTATGATACCCAGATACTTCAAAATAGGCAACTTATAATGTCGTACAGTGTAAGATACTTTACTTTTTATATGTAAAATCCGTGCTCCTGCCATATCCATGGCTTGTCCTTGCTGTATCCATGCAGTTTCTTGGGCATTATAGCTTGCACGTCCTTATCTTTGTTATAATGAAATTCCCATATTTGTATTCTCTTTTCCTCTTTGATATTATGCAATATGTTTATGCGATGCTGGAATTATGTGGTGTTGTGGAAAAACAATTCCTACCCTTCCATTGTAAATGGTTTTTGGCAGAATAGAGGAAAAAATTGTTCTAGTTTTTCATCTTTTGCTTGGAAAAGCACCGCACCAATTAATGTAAAAATTGCAAGCACGGAAAATCAGAGGCTTTTTCTTGCTACCTAGTAGTCCTGGCATTGCACAAACAAGTCCTTATTTTCATCTTTCCTTACCTTTTCGTTTCATTTTAACCATGTTGTCTCTCCTGTGACCTTGTTCTTTGTTTTACAGAATGCTCCCTTGACAGAGCAACAACAAGCGGCAATAGTAGCACTGTCTCATGCAGTTGCAGAACGTTCCTTTCCACCGAATCTGGTGCGCAATTGCATATTCTCTTCTGATTTCCTGAGCCACATCAATTCCTATTATAAGTACATGTAATGCATGATTTTCTTACGACCTGGTCAAGTTCATTATTTCAAGTGTTTAACCTTCTCTACTATTTTCTTTTTTTCTCTCCTTTTGATAACTTTATTTGGAAAAGTGAAAGAGTGCAAATTCTCTTGCAACAATGGATTACCTTCCCAACACAAGAAGCTCTAGGGCCTCTTAGTTTACTTGGGACTAACTCCCTTAGAATGTTGGGAACAAAGTTTGTGTACAACACTACAAAAGTCCTAATGTCCTTTATGTTAGTGAATCGCCAAGAATTACATGGAGCAGTAAAGACCCAAATCATGGCCATATGTAATTGCCCTTAACAGTAATTCAAACTCCAGATTCCTAAATTCCAATTGGACCGATGATTAAGAACATCTTGCCTGAATTGTCTGTGTGGGAATAGCCACATTGGAATGGCTAATATTAGTAATCTTTTAGTTTTTAGTGCTAGTAATTTTAAGAGGTTGTCGAGTGATTAACAAAGCCTCTCAAGAGTCTGTGGGATTTTGGGTTGATTTTGCAAACAAATTAGGCGTATGTGTGCAACTGTTCTATGTGATTGTACTTATGGGTTTCATCCTACATTCTTTTTTCTTTTTAATTATTTTCTTTTTTTTTTTCCATGTATCTTTTCTTTAACTTAAGGTATACATCCTAATCGTGTCATTTTGATGATTTAGATTTGTATTTGTATATATTTTTTTTGAATGTTAACTTACTTTAAAGACATGCTTCGTCGTAAAAGAGATATATACTGACAAGCAAAAACACCCAAGGAAAGGACACTAAAAACCAAGAACACCATCAAGACGAAAAGGAGCTATCATAGGAAATAAACAAACTTTTGCATGAAACTCCCACCTTTTCTAAACTATCATCCACCTTATTAGCTGAATGCTTGGCCTGAATGGATGGAGATGTTCAAATTTTGGCTAAATCCAACACCTTCTCCACCACATTCACAAATCTGAAGATGCCTTGCAACTGTTGGACGTCCAACGAATGACACATGACGAATCACCCTCTACCAACGATGGTTATGAAGTGAAAATCTTCGAGGAGACCTCTTGTCAAAGTTAGTAACTCCGCCTTGTTTACTGAGAAAAAAACCCGTCAGGACAGAAAAGGAAAGAGCGTGCCGTGCATATCCATCCTGAATAACTCCTATACCCGGGTTGACAATTGCACTCCCATAAAATTTAATTCAAAGCAACCTAAAGGAGGAGGGGACCAGCTAGGTCTACATTTAACTCGGCATTAGAAGAGAAGACCATCTGCTTCCATTCATTAAAATAATATTAATGGATCCACCTTGAAATTGAAGCAGAGTGGAGGTCCATGAAGGAAAACTATGTTCCATCCTGTCAGTTATAGATGCAATGGGAGAGTGGCAATGGTTTCATTTTCCCCATAAAACCCAAAGAGAAGCAAAGGACAGTTTCCACATAAATCTACCTCTAAGTGAACCTACCGTCAACTTCCAAGCCTCTAAGAGGTCAAAAATAATCCAGCGAGAGACTCAATTGCACTCAAACCGGTCTAGTATCGAAGTTCACAAAACTTGAGTGGCCCTGCAATTAAGAAATAAATGATCCATCTTTCCTTGGCTGCAAGGCACGTAGGAAAGAGTTCAAAATGACTCCTTTTCACTGATGAAGATTATCCATAGTGAGGACTGCACCCAGAAGAGCTAGCAAACCAAATGTAATGACTCGAGGGGGCACCTTGACTTTCCATATGCAATATAGATGGCTAGGAGCTGAGGAACTTGTTGTTAACCCCGAGAAAAATGATGCCACTTAGAAAGAGCCATCAGTAGTGCCTGTCCCTACCCTCTGTCTACACTCTCCATAATGTAGACCTGCCCAAGAAGATTGAGAAGAGAGGCGTTTCTTGGATTCGAGAAGATTTGTTCTCAACATGAGGCCTCATAACACTTGTCTATGGACCCTATCCGTGTAGTACTTTGGCATGACGGTCCTAAGCACATCTGAAAAAATCTGGAAACTGGACTGTCAAGGGTAAGGGTCTCTCTCCAGCCGAAGTTTCTAGCCAAAACAAAATCTTCTCCCCTGGGCCGTTTCAGTGTCAGTATTGTTAGCAAAAGTACCCCTCCATATAGACGAATGACGATAACTAGCATCCTTAATCTCCCACCCATCCATGGAAACACCATACTTAGCCTCTAGAATATTTTTCCAAAGACTTAGGCCTTGTTTGGCATCTCTACTCTTTTTCTGGCAGACCATTCAAAATAGAGCCATTAAAAAAAGAGCTATAAAAAAAAGAGGCTAGAACAAAAAAGCGTGTTTGGTTATGAATGGATCTATTTCAAATAGACCGTTTGGTATGCCCTTTATTTACCTCTTTTTAGAGGGGTTTGCCTTTTTTAGAGGGGTATCTTCTGTCATTATGTAAAAAATGGACTTATGCACATTTTCATCAAAATATACCCTCTACACACTTACCATAACATCATAATTACTTATCATTTGAAAACTACAATAATTTCCATCAAAATAGCCTATAACTCGTAGACAATTTAAAAATTACAACATCAAACACAATTATATATTATCTCCATCATTTCATCATCACACACCATCACTCCATGCCGCATGATATAAGATAAACCATGACATAAGATGATAAACAGAAAAAAAAAAAAAAAAAAAAAAGAAGAAGAAGAAGAAGAACCATGACATAAGATGATAAAAATCAAACACGAGAAAAAGCATCTCGCCAAATGGCATCTGCAATTGAATTCCTTTTAGCATCCATCTCTGTCCTATCTGTGATATCAAATGTATAAGCGTTTTCTCCATGTGATTCCTCAACGTCAATGTCACGCTCTACTTGGGCATCATCCTTTGAAAATTGTGAAAATAATCGATCCTCCATATCCTCTTTCCTAATGTAATTATGCATTGCCATTGCAGCAACTACAATGCTCCATTGTACAGGAAATGGGTAAGGAGCCATCCGCTTGAGGATAGGGAATCGAGCTTTCAATACTCCAAAGCTTCTCTCAATCACATTCCTTAAGGATGAATGCAATCTATTAAAATGCTCCTCTCTAGTACGAGGAATGGCAACACCTTGAAAAACTGGAAGCCAGTATCGGACATTTCGAAATGGAGAAAGAAACCCCCTCATGTTTGTATAACCAGCATCAACCAAGTAGTATTTACCTAAAGACCATTCAAGACAAATGTTAAAGGGCATGTCAAACTATGTTATAACAATCATTTGTTGATATTGAAAGCACTACAAATACTGTTTTTTACTAGGCGGGGCATGTGGAAACTTTAGCCTTTCATCAGAAATGGTATCCAAGAGAATCCGTTGATCATGAGCTGTACCTTCCCATCCACATACCACATAGGTAAAGAGCATGTCAAATGACTAAGAACCACGATCTATGTCATCTGTCTCTTTTGACTTTCCTTTCTCCGACATGATAATTACACCTAACAAAGATTGAGCATTTTTTTTTTAAGTTCTTGTTCACTTTTATGCCATTTACCAAATACGAAAGTTACACCAAATACAAAAGATATTCACAGCATGATAAGAAGCATTAGAAAGAGTTGTAATAAAAAACCTATTGCTTATCCAAAGTGTGTTCATGAATATGTTGAAGTATTTAAACCAAAAGACAAAAATGAGGGAATACTGGTCTGTAGCTTTTGGGTGCAGGAGGGGGCCTATGTGGGTGAGCCCACAGTCACTCTGTATGGTTTATAAATGAGACCCTGGTTTTTGAAAAGTAGATTGTGTAGCTTTTAATAAGAAGGACCATTATGCAGATCCTCCACATGTATATAAAATGATGACCCAATAACAGTTGCATCACAAGTTCAGCAGAAATCACATCCTCTAAACATCATGACAACTAAAAACTAGAAGAAGAATCTCATTCATCACATGTTCAACCGAAAAATATTAATCAGAATCATCATTCAAGTTGAAAATAGAAGTATTTTAATCACTCCAAGCAGCACCTTCATCAAATAATCTGAGGAAAGAAAAAGAAAACCTTAAAACTCAAAGCCAATGGAAAAATAAAATTCCCAGTTACTTAACAAAAGTACTCAAAATAATCACAATACACCACAATTGAAAATCAAAGAACTTCAGTCATCCATGAAGCACCCTTCATCACAACATTAACAAAAGCCAAATACCCAGAGCACAAGCACAACTTACAAGTCAAAGGGTAATTTAATCAAAGAAGCAACTTTATCATGAATTCTCCAAACCCCAAATCATCAAAACACCACAACAACCAAGAGAATCAAAGAAAAACTCCTTCAATCAGCACATTTACAATTTAACACTTCCATCATAAACTCATATGGGAAAACAGAGAATAGGATGTAAAAGCAGTAGGAGATAGTGACAGTTCAATAGGAAATTCCATTATCCAGCTTAATCAGCTAGAAAGCCTTTGCAGAAGCTAAAGAAACAGCCATTCTTAGGACAGGAATTCATGATTATCAGATCCAATTTGGAAACCCATGAAAACAAAATCCACAAAAACAAGACCAGATCTCTCCAAACAGAGAAAAAACCATCAATCTTCAACCCCAAAAGACCAAACCCGCTATCCCATTTCAAAAAATTCTTCTTCTAATCTTCCACCACCGATAAAAAAAAAAAAAAATCTTCCCTGCTCTGTATCTTCCCGATTCCGAAACAGAACAAATGAAACCATCATTAAAACCCATATCACAAAAACATACCAGCTTTGTACAAACACCATCAAAACCCATCATCAGTTAAAACCAGAACCCAGATCACAAAAACAACCAAAAAGCCAAATGCAAATAAATCCACCAACCCAAACATACCAGCTTTGTACAAACACCATCAAAACCCATATTCCAATGTAGGATGACAAACCCATTGCTCTAAAATGGAAGTATCAAAAACATCTACCATCTTTTCAACAAACACCATCAAAACCAAAATAAACAAAACTACCCCAAATAGCAGAATGCATTATTTTAAACACCAGAAAAGCACATATGCATTTCCACTAGAAACCATCATTAAAAAAAAAAAAACCATAGAGAACGAAGAATTGCATATACAAAAACACATTACAATCAAACCAATGCTGGGTTTTGAATATACAAAAACGCATTTCCATCATCATTCAAACACAAAAAAAACCCTCATCGATTCAACATAGAGAGAGAAAGAGAGTAGAAAGCAACTGTTTTGAATAGTGAAAGAAACAAGAAGAAGAAGAAAACAGTACCTGTTCTCCGTTCTCTTGTTTGTGGTTTAGAGTTGCCGAAAGAACGAGCCTCTCTCTGTTCGTTTCTCTTTCGAGTTACAGAAAGAAGGAGAACTGACTAGGGTTTTATTCAAGGGACTTTCGTTGCCAATAAAATTCCGTCGGGGGCATTTGTGTCATAAAAAATGGGTTCCGCCTCTTCTTTTTCCAGAGCCATTGCCTCTAATTTCTACATGCCCATTTTTGGGGCATTTTCATTTTAGAGGCTTTGCCTCTTTTGCTCTATAGTGTGCAGAGGCAATAAAGCACTGCCAAACACCTCTAAATTTCAAAATGTCTGTCCATTTTAGAGAAATAGATGTTTAGAGGTAAAAAATAGACATGCCAAACATGGGCTTAGATGCTCTTCCTAATCCTCCACAACCATTTTTTTACCTGAAAACCCTCCACAATCATTTATCCATTTATTTTTTCTTTTCATTTAAAGAAAATTGTGTACAAAAACTTATTTATTTTTCCTGAAAGCATTATATATTTAAATATATTTAACTATCTACACTTATATAATTAAAGTTATACTGATATCATCCATTGTGTTCTTCATAAGATTTGATAATAAGTCTTATTTGCGATTTCATTTTATGCAGTTATGGATGGATTACAAGTAGCTCCTTTTTGTCTAAAGCTTTTTTTTTTTTTTTTCTATTAATTGTGAAAAAACTCCTACAAATCTGATGCATTTCACAATTTGATTCCAATCGACCCCTTGAATGAGGTGTATGATTTGGATTTTCAGAACAATTATCCGAGATGAAGATTTGGATTTACAAGAAACGATGCTGTTTTATCTTGGTCCTTTTGGGTCTATTTCTTTTGGACCTCTTTTTTGGTGCTCCACTAGCCTGTGTATTCTCTGATATCTCTCTTTCTTTTTCTCCACTATAACTGCATTTTAGGAAAAAAACAACAATGATCCGAGCTCCACAATAAGTGTCTCAAGCAAATAAAATAGTCTGAACTATATCTAGCCTTCAAGGAAACTAATGAAATAAAGAAGGGAATTGTGCAAGTTTGCACATAGTATGAATATGTCCAAGTGGGCTAGACCAGTGGACAACCCCAATCAGCTTGTGGACCAGGTCCAACACCTGTAACCTATAGGAACTGCAATGAGGCACACCAGGTCTGGTGCATGGACAGGATTGGATCTGGGTCAAATCAGGCCCTCTCTATGACCTAAAGTGTCAACAGTTGATGACAATATATTCAGGGACTATTTTAGGGCCCAACTGGATCCAAACCCTCCATATGCGTGATCGTCAGTCTCTTAAATACTTAAAAGCTTATGCCACAGTGTGATCTTCTTGTGTCAAATAGCATTGCAGCATCAACTCAAGATGATATCATTTTTGAGCTCCCTCTTAATGAGCCTCCCCTAAAGATGAATGGGAATGTCTCATCATGGGTTAACCCTCTCTTGAATTGGCATTTGGCAGTCCCCCTAATTTGACAATGATCTAACCTTTATCGATTGTTGGCTTAAATTACTATGATAATCTCACTTTAAAATCACTAAATCATGGGGTTATAAAATTAAGGCTAACCATTTCTAACCAGTTTTTTTGAGAAAATTAAAAAAAGGGAGAAAAGTAACCTACTTTATGAACCTCATTCAAGCTAAAGTTCACATAATACTTTTTTTTTTTTTTTTTTGATAGCAAAAATTTCCACTAAAGAAAGCAAAAACTACAAGCACCTAACCAAGATCGGAAGGGGGAGAAGAAGGTAAAGCATTACACACTTACTAAAAGAAACCAAAGCACAAACAAGAAACAAAATGTACATGGTAAAAGCAACAAAAGGAAGAGATCAGTCCACCCCTTACTTGGCCAATGAACCTGCAAAGCCATTAGCAGCACACTCAACATGATGAAAATCCACAAATATCAAGGATGACAACTCCTTGATCTCAATAAAATAAAATTGAAACATCCAAGGGGGCATAACATGAAGACACCTCAAAGATAGCTGTCAAAGAGTCACTTTCCACCAGTAGTTTGGAATGGAAAAAGTCAGCAAAAATCCATAGAGCTTCTAACATAGCCACCACCTCCGCTTCACTAGACTCCATGCAACCCAAATGCTTAGAGGAAAAAGCCATAAGCAAACCATCACTATTGCGAAGCACCCCACTTATGTGCAGAGGACCTGGTTTACCTATAGCCGGTGCATACACATTAAATTCAACAAACGTAGAATAGGACCCCAAGAAGCCAAATTACTCACCTTAATCGCTCCACTAAATTGAGAGGCCTCCTAATCGTGCAAAACTCCATCCATCTGAAGGCTATCAAATTCACTCCTGCATGAAATCCACTCGGTAATATGAACAAAAACCAAGTGCACAAATCCTCTACATTCGAAAAAACTCCCCGGAAGATCCTCTTATGCCTTTCTTTCCTTATAGACCAAAAATTAACAAATGGGATAATTCTCCATATAATTGCCCCATAGTTGAATAAGGAATCAACCTCCACGCCTCAAACGACCTTTCCAATGACCTCAAACAACACCAAGAAATGGCACCCTTTGCTGGAAAGCGACACATAGTAAGAGAAATCACATGAATAAATAAATGATCGATCACCTCATTTCCCTTTTTTTTTTTTTTTTTTTGAAAAAGTGAATGTATTAGAAGCAAATGAGAATAACAGTATAAGAGACCTATATTGAAACCAAAAAACCACCTCAAAAGTAGGGGAAAGCAAGAACCAAAATTAGAAGGACCAAATCCCTAAAAATGCTGGCACCAGCCCCAAAAGAGAGGAGACACAGATTAACCTAGAGAAACTATCAAAGAAGGCTTAGAAACTACTCCTTTAGCCAATTTGTATGCTTCTGTGTTCGCCGAACGTTTAATACTTTAATATGGGAGAAGGAAATATTCAACTCCCTTGCCATTTGAGCCATCTCTTTGATTATATTTGCCATGTACCAAGGAGCAGTAGCAGGGTTAAGAGCCCACTGAATGACGCAAGCCGAGTCACCTTCAACAAATACTCTTTGAGGATTCAGTTGTGGAGCTTCACGTAGGCTAATGTTCAAGGCCAACAATTCAGCTTTTTTTTTTTTTTTTTTGAATGGTAACAATTCAGCCTTGTTGATGGAGCAAAACCCCACTGGACCCAAATAAGAGAGAAGGATGATACCGTCTGCATTTTTGATAACACCCCTAACCCCTGCTCTACCTGGGTTGCCCAAGGCACTTCCATAAAAAAAATCGAGCTTCAACGAACTTGGAGAAGGGGGGCGGGCACCATCTAGGCGAGAAACACGCACAGTGAGGATGTGAAAAAGCGACCTCTTTCCAATTGTTAACAATGGAATTCACCGAGATACCCTTGAAAGGAAGCAGTGGGGTAACCTAGAGCGCCACTAGCAGCTTGACTTTCTCTCGTAGCACTAGGTCATTAGAAGATTTTCCTTCAAAGCATCTTGCATTCCTCTCTTTCCATATAGTCCAGATAGCTCCCAAAGATGCAAGTTTCCACATTGTCCTACCTCTCTTCGGACCAATTCCTAGCCTCCAAAACTCAAGCAAAGCATTAAGCGTATTAGGAAGGGGGATGCAGTAATGGAACCACCCCAAGATTGCTTTCCATTGGCATTGAGCCACTCTACTATTAAGCAACAAATGGTCAATCGACTCCTCATCTGCAAGGCACATGGGGCAAGCATTAACGATAATCACCCTTCGGCGTCTTAAGTTGTCCATCGTTAGAATGCCCCCCTCGAAGTGTAGACCCACCAAAAGCAAGGACCCAAGGAGGAGCTTTCATACTCCACAGTGTGACCCAATTTATGTGAGTGACCACCACATCTCTATGCATAGATGTAAAGAAAGAAGCCACCAAGAACATGCCATCGTTTGTAGCCATCCATATTCTTCTATCTTTCCCATTAATTGGAATAAAGACATTGGCAATAGATGTCAACTAAAACGGAATTGGCCGCCTTCCACTTCATTTAAGTTTCTTCTAAACATTGGCCCCCATACAATGGAATCACCTCTCCTTTCCACATAATCTATAACTTTGGAGTACTTGTTACTAGCACAATTGAAAAGCTCGGGAAAGGAGATCGCCATGGGAACATCTCCCACCCAAATATCAATCCAGAAAAAATTTTTGTCGCCTTTCCCAACTCGAAACCTCACTTGCTTCATAAATAAATCCTCGGCTGCAAGAATACCTTTCCAAATATTGGAGCAATGAGGGAAAGGACCATGGACTAACCAACCTTACCTAGAAATGTCAATACTTAAAGGAGAGAACCTGCTTCCATAAACCTTGTGCATCTTCACCAATCCTCCATAGCCATTTGCCCAATAGAGCCAAGTCCATCTCCTTCAAAGGTCTAATGCCCAGGCGGCCCTCGTGCTTTGGCTTGCAAACTTGAGACCATTTTATCAGGTGGAACTTCTTTTTGTTCTCCTTTCCATGCCATAGGAAATTCCGTTGTAATTTCTCAATGCGCTTAATCACCTTTGTCGGGCACTTAAATAAAGACATGGAACATATAGGAAGATTAGCCAACGCCACTTTGATTAGGTAATTCTACCGCCAAGGGACAAATAGTTGGCCTTCCATGAAGCAAGTTTTTTCTCCATTCTTTCTATTACCGGATGCCAAAGGGATCTGGAGGTAGCTCCAATACAAAGGGGAAGACCCAAATAGGAGGAAGGAAGAATGCCTGCTTTGCACCCGAGGAGTTCGGCAAGCATCGACAACCGATGTCATAGACATTTCAGAGACATTATCTAACAAAAAGCCTCTCTGTCTGAGAACATTTGTCATAGACACCTCCCCAAGGCTGTGAGCCAATAAAATGTCTCCACTCTGACAAATTGATGATTACAAAACTTGGAAGAAACTTGTTCTTAGTTTGTATTATTTTTGTGTATCTCCTTTGGAGATCGAGCCCCAATATATAGAATATTACATGCCTCAATCAAGGCTTCTAAGTTAGGAAACTAGCTAATTACATCAATTGCTATTCTAACTTTAGGAAACTAACTAATTACAAGAGAAAATCTAATTAAGAGAATATGTACAGCTGTTACAAGTTGACCCAATCAACATCCACGTGAGATATGATATTCTAGACATGATCTGTTCATGGGCCTTGGGCCTGTTTAACACCCCCCCCCCCCTCAGATTGATGCGGGAGAATCAACAAGCATTAATTTGCTAATCAAGAATTGATGGCGAGGACGCGGAAGACCTTTAGTAAGGATATCAGCAAGTTGAAGCTCAGTGGAGACATGTGGAAGGCTGATGACATCACGCTTAAGCTATCTCGTATGAAGTGACAATCAACCTCGATGTGTTTAGTGCGTTCATAAAAAATCAGATTTTCAGTAATCCGAATTGCACTAGTATTATCTGCATAGAGGGGGGTAGCTCATTCTGCTGGAAAACCAATGTCAGAGAGTAGACCCCGGAGCCAAAGAATTTCGGAGCATGTAGCAGACATGGCTTGGTACTCAGCCTCGGTAGAGGATCTAGAAACTTTTTCACGTTTCTTGCATTTCCAGGAAATCAGACTATCACCCAAAAACATGCACCATCCTGTCGCTGATCTGCGAGTATTTGGACAATCAGCCCAATCAGCATCTGAATAAGTTTTGAGAGATAGAGGATTGTTGGATGGAAAAAACAACCTGCGAGTCAGTGTGCGAATAAGGTACTGAATGATATGGCGAACAGCAACCATATGAAGATGACGAGGAGCAGTCATGAACTGACTCATTAGGTTGACCGCATAGGAGATATCAGGACGAGTGATCGTGAGATAGATCAAGCTTCCAACTAACTGGTGATATGCGGTAGGATTTGGAAGAAGGTTACTGAGTTTGACATTCAGTTTGACCGACGTATCTACTGGAGCTGAAGTAGTAAGGCCAGCCCAAGTCAATAAGGTCAACCGTGTATTTGTGCTGATTTAGAACTATACGTTTAGTCAATTGATGAATTTCAAGACCAAGGAAATAGTTTAAGGGGCTGAGATCCTTCATGTGAAATGTCTTATTAAGAGAAGCTTGGAGTTCCTGAATAATATGTGCATTGGGACCAGTAATGACAATGTCATCAACGTAGACCAGTAGCACAGTAATCCCGGACGGAGCATGATGTAAGAACATAGAAGGATTATATTGGCTCGGATGAAAATCCAAGCGGAGAAGAGCATCTTGAAATTTCTCAAACCATGCGTGAGGAGCTTGCTTTAGACCATAGAGGGAGCGACGAAGCTTAGCAACCATATCCTTCTCGGATGAGTACCCCTGAGGCGGACGCATATAAACGTTTTCTTTGAGATCACCATGTAGAAACACATTTTTGACATCCATTTGATATAGAGGCCAAGACTGAGATGCAGTAACAACAAGAATGGTGCATACGGTGGTCATCTTGGCGACAGGAGCAAAAGTTTCATCATAATCAATACCATATTCCTGCCGATTTCCAAGAGCAACAAGGCGCGCCTTATAACGATCTAATGTGCCATCAGATTTTAACTTGAGAGAAAAAATCCACTTACAGCCAATTGGTTTGACACCCACAAGAGGTGGGACAACATCCCACGTATGGTTTTGTTCTAAAGCCTCCAATTTATCTTGCATAGCCTGGGTCCAACATTGGTGCTGCACAGCCTGAGAATAGGATTGTGGAATGGAAGATGACGACAAAGTTGCCATTAAGGAAGTATGAGAGAACCCATAGCGGTTTGGGGGAATCGAAATGCGAGTGGAGCGGCGCAATGAAGGAGGTTTAGAAGGACCAAGGGCCAGAGTGGACCAGATGTTGGAGGAAGATCAGGAGAGGGATTGCTTGGAAGCGCATCTTTATTCCGTCTGTGATACACAAAGTTAGGGTTAAATCGAACAATAGATGTGTTGTCAGAAAAACCAGGTAAGGAAACTAATGTGGAGTCGTTCGGAGGATCAAGGTGTTTTTGAAAAAAATACTTGTTTCAAAAAACACAACATTCCTAGAGGTACGGATGCGACGAATGTGGGGATCATAGCAAAGGAACCCTTTTTGGAAGGGTGCATATCCTAAAAAAACACACTGAGCGGATTGAGCTATAAGTTTGGTCCGTTCAGAAGGAGGCAAATGCACAAAGCAAATTGAGCCAAAAACATGAAGATCATCATAGGATGGAGATGTCTTGTATAGTCGGTAATATGGGCTCTGATTTTCAATCGAAGGGGATGGCATACGATTAATAAGATGAACTGCAGTAGCCAATGCCTCAACCCAAAAAGGGGAAGGAACTGATGATTCAAGGAGAAAGGAACGAGTGACATCAAGGAGATGTCTATTTTTCCTTTCAGCGATTCCATTCTGCTGTGGAGTATAAGGACAAGTTCTCTGAGAAATAATACATTTGTTTTGCAAAAACTGTTGAAAATCAGAGGACATATATTCCCCGCCTGAATCAGATCGCAGGATTTTAATGCAGGTGGAAAATTGATTTTCAACATAAGCCAGAAAAATTTTAAAAACATGAAAAACATCAGATTTGGAATGCAGAAAGTAAACCCATGTGAACCGACTGAAATCATCAATAAAAGTCACAAAGTATTTATATTGAGCATGAGAAAGAGCTGCAGCAATTCCCCATACATCGCTATGAACCAAATCAAAACACCGAGTGCTGTGTGAAGTGGAAATAGGAAAAGGAAGAGTTTTGCTCTTTCCCATTTTGCAAGTAGCACAATCAAAAGGCACACAAGAAGAAAAACCAATAGTTTTATTTAATAAACCAGAATTGAACAGAAGGAACAAAGCTTTTGAATTCGGGTGTCCAAGTCTTTTATGCCACAATTGGCAGTTATCTCTAATGGAAAAACAAAACACATCATTGTCAAATTTATTCCTAGAAGTCTTAGAAAAATCTTGCGGAAACAAGCGTCCACACTTAGGCCCCCTCGCGATCTCCTTCCCGGACATCTGGTCCTGCACAACACAACTAGAAAAAGAAAAAGAGATGTTACAATTATTTTCAACAAGCTGCCCGACTGACAAAAGGTTGGAAGTTAAATTTGGACACAGATAAACATTATTTAATGGAATGGGACCAGGGATGTCACCGACAGCAGTAATGGGAACATGGCCCCCGTTAGCAGTTTGTATTTGAAGAGTGCCAGTGTATCTTTGCACATTGGAGAGTGGTGCACAGGAAGACGTCATATGATTAGATGCCTCGGAATCAAGGAACCAAGTAGAAGATGGAGGGGATGTACCTGAGAGACCAAAAGCAGAGAGGGCATTGACAATCATCTGTTGAACCAATTCAGGAGTGAGAGAGGATGAGGGCCCGGGCTGTGAGGGTGCAGATGTAGGAGCAGGCATAACCGAAGACGCAACATACGCATACGGAGGTTGATACTGGGGAGTTTGAGGCTGAGGTGATGGACGTTGTGGGCGGCGGCGACATTCAGAGATGATATGTCCCGACTTTTTACAGTAACTGCAGACCTTCTGTTTGCATTGAGTTGCAATGTGCCCAAATTTTTGACAACTGTAACATTGCGTTTTGCTCAAGTCGCGCGGCGGAGGCTGAGAAGTTTTATTAGCCGAGAACGCGACTAATAGGTCTCAGTCGTTTGTTGCACTATATGAGCCGAGGTCGCAATGCGTTGTTCTTCGCGTAGGAGTTCATTTAAGCGTACATCCAAGGAAGGTAATGGCGTCCGATTCATCAAGGCAGATCGGACACTTTCATATTCACTGCACAGTTTCATCAAAAACTGATCCCTTTGACTAGAGGCTTGAAGATCGTGAATAACGAGCAAAACATCCGCAGCCACATCCACATACTTTATGCCATCGTATTCCGACCACAGTGTATGAAATCTCGAATAGTAATCTTGTATGGACAAGGTTCCCTGTGTATATTCAGCAATCGCACATTCAAGATGAAATTGACATGCTGAATTATCTTGGTGGTATACTTTCTTCAGATACCCCCACATGTCTTTTGAAGTGGGTTAAGGTTTGAGATTCATGATTAGATGTGGCTCGACAGAGCCGAGGATCCATGATTTGATCTTCGCATCTTTAGTAAGCCAAAAGGAGATCTTGTTCTCATCTTTAGTGGGTTTAGGGTCAGATCCAGAAGTATATCCCCACAATTCCTTAGCCTCAAGGTATATTTGCAACTGAAACGACCAAGTAGGGTAATTCTTTCCAGTAAAACGGATCAAGGTAACTTCAGATTTTTCCATCTCAAAGTGATACCGGTCAAAGATTGATTGAACAATGAAAAAAACTAACAACAGATATGTAGGATGCCTTTCCCGTGTGTAGAAAACACAATCCAACCAAACAGGGAGGAAACAACTCAACACAGCACAAAAATTGTGCAAAAAAGAGCTCAGACGACCCTGTCAGTGGCTGAAAATCCACTACGTGGACCCCACTGATGGTCCTGGGTAAAAATGAGGACTGATCTAAGTCGGCCTTCTATTCTGTCTTCTAAGGAAACAAGATTTGTCTGAATCTTCTGAAGATCCAAGATTCTGGATGGTCTTGATGAAAACAATCTAATTTTCTGAAAAAGACTTGAGAAGGAGCAAAACACCAACTTGGATGTGCTGAAAAATCTGGAAAAAATCACCTATATTCTCAGAAATACCAGGCGACCAAGTCTCTATGGGTTTCGGAGGTTGACTTGATGATCAAGGGTGGGCCACCAAGAGGATGGCACTGTCGCAGGAAGACTATGTCGCCGGAACTTTGCAGGAAGAAGACGTCACTGGTAAATTCTTGAAAATAGATCCTGGATCTATTTTTTGCACGAGAGAGACTTGGAAGATGTCTAAGATCAAGACTGCTCTGATACCATGACAAATTGATGATCACAGAACTTGGAAGAAACTTGTTCTTAGTTTGTATTATTTATGTGTATCTCCTTTGGAGATCGAGCCCCAATATATAGAATATTACATGCCTCAATCGAGGTTCTAAGTTAGGAAACTAGCTAATTACATCAATTGCTATTCTAACTTTAGGAAACTAACTAATTACAAGAGAAAATCTAATTAAGAGAATATGTACAGCTAGTACAAGTTGACCTAATCAACATCCACGTGAGATATGATATTCTGGACATGATCTGTTCATGGGCCTTGGGCCTATTTAACACACTCTAGGTGTAGCGAAACGATCCCACACAAGACAACTAGAAGGCTTAGCTATTGGTATCACCTTTGAACCCCTTGAGAAAGACTTTGTAGAGAATTCACTAGATGGGCACGGCTTCCAGATGCGAAGATCTACCTCAGCCCTACAAATAACAATGTTAGAGAGAAGACTCAACAAAGACGCATGCTCCAACTCCTAAGACGGACGCATACCTTTCTTTAAGGGGACAACCTAGGACACAAAACCATCCTCACCCACATCAATCTCTTTTACTGAAGACAACAAACTGATGACACCCCTAAACAATCTAGGAAAGATAAGCAACGAAGGACCCCTACCCAACTAATCATCAATCCAATTGCCTCCCCCATTTTGAAAACCACTCTCCTACTAAACACCTCCCCCTTAGAAAAAGGACACTTCACGAACTCTCAGATTGTCACCCCAAATACACCCCTAAAGCTTATTGTAATACTTTCTATCTTATTGAAACAACACCAGTTTGGTGTTTCTAGCATAAAAATCAATTCAAATAATGTGGAAAGGAGACTAGAGCCAATCCATGGGTAGCTCAGTGGTGAGGCACCTCCCTTTCCAGAGAGATGGTTAAAGGGACTTGGGCTGGGTGTGTGGGTATTAACGCGCGTGCACACAAAAAAAAAAAAAGGAAAAAAGAAAAAAAGAAAAAAAGAAGAAAAAATATAAAGGAAAAAGAAAGAAAGAAAGAAAAAAAATACTCTCAGCTTAGAATTTGATTTCATAGGCTGATTATTTGAAATTCTTGGTTGTACTGGTTGATATTTAGAAATTGTGGGTTTTTTGGAAGATATTTGTGATACAGGCTGGTTTGGTACAAATAGTAGATATCAAACTAGTATCTATCAATATGTATCACAATCACATGGGCTAATATTTTAAACCATGAGTTATATGCGAGGGTTGTTTTTTGGATTTGTCTATTTGGTTTAGACACATTTTATTCATATATCCTCTTTATCTTTAGAGAAAAGTTATCTCATTCATCCATGTCCTACAGAAGAGAAGGACATATTTTTAGTGAATTGAGGGTTAGCCATTGCTGCCAGAAAGAAGAAAAAAACATAGAAAAAATGAAAAACGAAAAACTAGGTAGTTAGAATTCCTTCTCTCTGCTTTAAACTTAAAATGCTTTCTAGTTATGCTTTCTTGATCATCCTACTTATAGCCTCTGCTATTACTACTAATAAGAAAGGGGATATGCTTTTCTGTTTTTATTTTTTCTTTTTTATTTATCCATTGTCTTCCTTTTCTTTTGTAATTTTTTGACATACTCTTATATATTTATAAAAAATTGGTGTGCATTCAGTGGATTTCCCTTTCTTTCTTTCCTTTTTTGTTGTACTCTGGTCTTCCAATGGTAGGCAATCTTTAATTGCATAATAGTAGTTTTGTGTTCGATGTATTTTTTGGACAATTTGAGAGTGGGCAATTAGAACACCTGAAATTTTTTGGTATTACTTTGGAAGATTTGAATAGATCTTGGGCATCATATTTTAAAGGGGGCAGGCGTACTAAAAGGGTGCATTGAATTGGTTGGCATTCTCCGCTAGAAGGTATTCTAAAGCTGAATTTTGATGGTATGTTCAACAAATTTGTATGGGAGGAATTGGAGCTGTTATTTCTGATCAGGACAGGTTGTAAAGAGATTTTCAGTTCCCTTTAGTTTGTTGGACTCCGATGGTGATAAAGTGTTTGCTTTATTGGTGGGCTGCCATGAATTGTGGAAAAATTGGGTGGTTATAACTTATAATGCAATCATTAAATGAGACACCTTTTCTTCTACGAGGACGAGGAGGGAGGCGTGTGTGTGTGTGTGTGTTTTTTTTTTTTTTTGGGGTGGGGGGGGGGGGGGGGGGGGGGCGCGGCTGGTTAGTTTAAGGGAATCATCATTTCCTTGGAGATATGTGGATTGGGTTTTGCGTGCGGAGTGGGGGGAGGGGAGTGGGGGAGTAGTTTAAGGAAATCATCATTTCCTTGAATACTACAGGTCATATGTTGCAATAAACAAATGATATGGCAGAAGGTCTTGGTGGTGAAGGAGTATTTCGGTTAAACATTTCTTTTTTAAATTTTTTTAGCTGATTGTATTTTCATTTGGTTTTCTTTTTTATTAAGTTTTTTGTTGTTTGCTCTTCCACTTGTTCTTCTCTCTCTAATAAAGTTTACCATTATAAAAAAGATTAATAATAGTGGTTTTGTGATACGGATATATGCAGTCTCAGGAGCAAGTCACGGGGCAGGAAAATGGTTTATCAATTTCCCCAAAAGAAGATACCTTGGAAGACTCTGGGGCTATTGAAGCAGTTTTGGTGAACACTCATCAGGTTTGCCATTTTAATTTCTGTTAATATCTTTCATTCACCTATGTATGTAGTTGAGTAAACGTTTGTTTTGCTTTAACTTATCTTTCGTTTGTCACTGAAGGTTTTGAATTGGACTTGGCAGGCGACTTGGTGACCCTTGAGCCAATTGATTGCACCCTAGAGCACGAAAAACCTTAAAAAATGAAACATGATAAAAATCCTGCTCGGTAAAAAATGGTGTCCAAGAAAGTAGAATTTTAATATTTAAGGCTCATCATGCTTTAAAGTATAAAATGCATTTGAGCTTGCTTTTCACTGAATTGAACAAATAGTGTGTATTATCTTTGAATGCTTATATCTTCCACAAATTATGGTTTAAATCTTCCAAAATTAGTATGAAAGGTCGTAGAAGCTTCCCAAAGATTTTCTCAATAAGTAGGGAAGGGAGAAAAATGTACTTAGGCCTTCTCTAATAAGACTAGGTCAGGGTGGCAACTCAGGTGGCGACTCGACTTGTAGGTGCTGCATTGGTTTTGACTCAAACTTATCCTGATCTTTAAAAACATGTTGTTGTCTATATCCTTTTTCAGTGAAAATTTTTTCAATTTTTTTTTCTCAAAATAATATTCCCTTAATTTTTCCTACCCAAGTGAACAAGTCATTCCCGTCCACAACACCTGGGGACTCTTTCTCTGTATTGCTTTAACTATTGGTTGTGATTGCAAAAGGTTTGGCGTAAGGGGTTGTTTTACTTTTACACATGTGAAAGGAAAATGATTCATATGCGTAAATGGTTCACATGTGATTCATTTTCATATCGAAATGAGTCACATGTGGAACACATTCCATTGTCTGTCATTTTCACATCTCTTCACGAGTGAATCTGAGTACATCCAACGGTTCACCCTTTTTTTTTTTTTTTCAAATTTCTCAAAATCCATGATGTACCAAGACCTGAAATTTCTTCCCCTAGCTGTTTTTAGCATTCCAAAGACGAACTGTTTGGATTGTGAATTAGGGGTCCGCAAAAGTTTAAATGAGTAGATCTGAGGGTCGGGAGTTTTTTTTGGCTACTTAAAATCCATTATGTTATAAGATCTGAACTCTGATCCTTTAGCCTTTTTGGCCTTCTAAAGAGGATGAAGAGTTCAGAATTTTGGATCTTGTTTTATAGGCCCACATGGTTGAAATTTTTTAATAATCTGGACAGCCACAAATCACGTCCAGGCTACAGTAGTATGTGCATGTTAACAGTACCGTGAGTAACTGTTTACTAGGGTTTGAGATGCGTAAATTTTAGACTCAAAATCACGCCATTTTCACCCCATGATTTATGCATGTGATGTGGAAATTATGCAGACAGACATGATGATGCATAACAGTTACACATGAACTCCCATTTACATAAGTAAATGTTTGCAAATAAACTACCCCTAAATGCATAACCCTCCCCGATTAGGAGCAAGTTAGGTACTACTTGCAAATGGATATCTGATTATCCAGTGTCTTCAACATGAAAAAAATGGGTTTGGAACCTAATCTTGGTTGTGATGAAAAGCGGATCCGTATCTGGATATTGCTTTTGGATCCTATAAGAAACTGGTTCTGGTTTTGGATCCATTCATGTTCCGACATGAGGACCTAGAATCGGACCAGTATGCAACCCTTGTTTTAGGATCTCAGATTGGAGGGTCTCTTTTGTTGGATTGACACAGGGCTTGGATCTGGCACATTGTTTCTTCAATAGAACGACCTATTCCTTGATGTCGTCAGTAATATTGAGGGTGTGGAAAGCGAGGGTGTCAAGGATGATGGGGAGATTGAGGATGATTTTGTGGAAGAAGTTGGAGCACGGCTAGTTTTGGAAGAGGGGCCAGGTCCTACTGGAGGTAGCGCAGAACTCGAGGTGGGGTGTGGTTTTGTGAAGGAGATCTCTTAAGAGACGGAGGGAGATAGAGTGAGGATAGAGGTAGGGTTTTGGAGGTGGTCTTGGAAGGGGAGGAAGAGAAGGCAGGATTTGGGATGGAGGTGGTCTTGGAAGGGGAGGAAGAGAAGGCAGGATTTGGGAAGGATAGAGGAGGAATTTCATTTTTTTAGGAGAGAATTGGAAGGGTTTGGAGACAGAGAGGTTGCTAGTGATTAAAAGGAGGGATTAGAGGAGAGGGAGATGCTATGAAGAGGGACTTTCTAGTGTTGAGAAAAGATCGCCATATGAGAGAACTTTTAAATTATTCATAAGATGGGATTTGCTCTTGCCGTTTTCCCTCTTCCAGAAATGCCGAGATTGTCTTGGAAGGGGAGGAAGAGAAGGCAGGATTTGGGAAGGATAGAGGAGGAATTTCATTTTTTTAGGAGAGAATTGGAAGGGTTTGGAGACAGAGAGGTTGCTAGTGATTAAAAGGAGGGATTAGAGGAGAGGGAGATGCTATGAAGAGGGACTTTCTAGTGTTGAGAAAAGATCGCCATATGAGAGAACTTTTAAATTATTCATAAGATGGGATTTGCTCTTGCCGTTTTCCCTCTTCCAGAAATGCCGAGATTGCAGAGATGCAAGGCGTTTCATATTGTTGGTTGGTTATCTCGAAGACCATGAGAAGAAGAGCACCTTTTCCACAAACAGAGAAAATGGAGGAATTGGAACCAGACCCATCTAAGGTTGAGTTGGAACTGGACCATCTGAGGTTGAGTCAGAACTGGATAGAGATTCATTTGATAGCTTCCAGGATCCGGATACAACATGGTTTGGTTCCGGACCCAACCCATGTGCAACCCAAGCTAGTACAGGTTTGTTGATTTTGATCCAAGTTAGGTTTAAGGTGGATTTGAGTTTTGTCTGTCCCCCACTCCACCAGTTCTAGCCAACTTTCCTTACTTTTGATGAAAAATTATATATAAATGTATGATTAAATTGTTTGTTTTTTTCTTCTTACCAATAGTAGCATATAATAAATCATATCAAACCTGACCCAGCCCATTAAGCGTGGGTTGGTATCACATATCTTAAATCCGTATGATGGACAAATAACAAGGGTGGGTTGGATGTGGGGTTTACCTCAGCCCATATACACTCAAATCATTGCAATCCCTTGTTATTTGTCTATTTGGCAAGATGATTGTGCAGCAAAGGTTCATTGTCAGATATGGATGTACTTTGTCACAGAACATTTTTCTTTTTTCAAATGGTGTAACGTCATAGTTATTTAATCTAATAAGTCATTTTGTAGTATGTATCAGTTCATCACTTCTATTTATCCTTCTTCTTCAGTAATTTATATTTTTGTTTTTGTAAATGCTTTCTTGTTGTCAATGTAGCATAAAACAATTTACTTTTCCAATGCACTGACTGCTGTCATCTGTATTGCTTTTGCTTGTAGTTCTACAAATGGTTTACAGAACTTGAATCTGCTATGAAGTCTGAGGTTTGTGCTTGTAGTATACTTGCAGCAAGTGCAAGTGCACAAAACTTTGTTGTCATCACTGTTAATACTTGATTATCTTCTCTTGCCATAAACAGACAGAGGAGAAGTATCGCCACTATCTTAACACATTAACTGAACGCATACAGACATGTGATGATATTCTTCAGCAGGTAAACTTGCAAAATTTTCTTCTACTTTAGTTACCAAATTGCTGTTTTTAATGGCTTTACCTGATTGCTTCTGTGAATTTATTAAAGTAAACTATTTTGTGAGTTTCTTCATTTAGTTCCCCTCTTGAGGGTTCTACTTCCCTGAAGTACTTTCTT
Source organism: Umbellularia californica (assembly GCA_028538565.1). NCBI lineage: Eukaryota > Viridiplantae > Streptophyta > Magnoliopsida > Laurales > Lauraceae > Umbellularia > Umbellularia californica. Next base: position 29,343,562 of record JAPQWN010000002.1, read on the forward strand.
TTATGCAGGTTGATGACACCCTTGGTTTATTTAATGAACTCCAGCTACAACATCAGACAGTTGCGACAAAGACTAAAACATTGCATGATGCATGCGATCGTTTAGTATGTATTCCACACTTTGTTCTTGTACTATTATTTATTTGTGTAGGTCCTTAGTAATAGTTCATAGCGTAGAAACTTAGTTTATATAAAAAAAAAGATAACTTGTAAGTGTAGGGATGTAAAATGGCGGCCTGGCACGCCAGTCAACGTGCCGTGGCCCTGCCCAGGGCGCCCAGGCCCAGGCCTGTGACCGGTAGGCCCAGTATGGCTAGCCCATATAATGTCCTTTTTTTTTATATGTTGAATATTCCCCCTGCATGGAAGATAGAAATGCTCTTTCAAAGTTGGATATTATTTTTGTTTCATTCCCTATGTCTCCATTTCCATTTTGAAACTCAATCCCTAAAGGCTAGTTTGGTAACTCTACTAATATAGTCAAGTAAAGTTGATTTTGAAGAAAGAATAAAATATAAGTGGGTTATGTTGGTATTTTGTTTTTAGTTGTTTGTTATGAAATCTTTTGACTTTTTGTATGGAAAAGTGGAGTTTTTTTGTATTTTAGTGGATAAAGGTAGTTGCTTTTTGACTTTTTGTATGAAAAAGATGGGGGGAGTTTTGAATAAAGTGCATTTGATGTGACATCTTGTTTGGAAAATGGAGGCTTTACTTGACTTGTATTGTATTAGTAAAGTGCCAAACGGGCCCTAACTTTTCTCCTATTATCAAGTAATTCATCAATATCTCCTCTTTCATCGTTATGTTTCTTGCCACCTACCCAACATCTCAATTAATTTTCTCCTATTCTCAAGATTTTCACAGGCTGTGGTGGAGGTACACATTGCAAAATCCTACCTCTCTTTCCCAACTTTCTCTCAAGTTGAACATTTTTACCAAACGAAAAAAGAAAAAAAAAGTCAAACATTTATCATGAAGGGGCTCATAGGGTGGCCCGTGGATAGCACTTCCTAGCACAGCACGACCCTTGCAGTGCCTATGGGCTAAGGCCTTGCCAGCCTAGGCACGGCATGGCCCGGCACGGCTTGTGAAGTTTCCGGGCCGGCATGACACATGTAACGCCCCACCCTACACGCATGCATGATATTGTCCGCTTTGGCCCACCGGCCTCACGGTTTTGCTTCTGATGGGCCTCAACCTATCAAAAGGCCTCATGCAAGGTAAGGGTGTAAGCTCTACACATAACCCCATTCACTTTCCTCTCTATAGTTGATGTGGGACTTCGGGGCATCACAATCCACCCCCGTTAAGGCTGCACGTCCCTGTGCAGTAGCCTGCCAGTCTCTGTAGCTTGCCAGCCCTCTTGGCCTGCCCACATGGAGACCCTCCCACTTGTACCAGGCCACGGCAGGAGACCCACACTCGAACTAGTTGAGAGTCTGCTTTGATACCATTTGTAACGCCCCACCCTACACGCATGCATGATATTGTCCGCTTTGGCCCACCGGCCTCATGGTTTTGCTTCTGATGGGCCTCAACCCATCAAAAGGCCTCATGCAAGGTAAGGGTGTAAGCTCTACACATAACCCCATTCACTTTCCTCTCTATAGTCGATGTGGGACTCCGGGGCATCACAACACAGGCTAGGTATGGCTGGGCTGTGCTGTGCGTTTTACATCCCTAGGTAAGTGTAACCTGTACAATGTCAAGATTCCAGGATTTCTAGTTTCAAACTCAACCAGGATATGTTTGCAGTCGAACACCCAATATTTACATATGCATTCAGAAGAAGAAACGAAGGATTAGCTTGCCATTTGGGCATTTATAACACCTATCTAATCAATAAAGGGACTGTTGTTCACCTAAAGAGTAGACATCTGCACTGAAATCATGGAATCAGTTTTACATGTAGAACTTTTGTCGTTGTACTTATAGTTCATAACTATTTGCAAACTTTTGCAGTTTTTTTTTTTTTTTTTGGTTCTTGTTTTTAAGAATCTTGAGGAGATATGTTTAAAGTTCCAAGTACTCTCTAACTTGTTTTGAGCACATTTACTTTCTGTAATATACTTATTTCCATTATCTTTTTTCTTCCCTAGTTGACTTTTCTGTCTTTGGTGCATCTTTTTAAAAGTTCAAATTCTTGATTGGATCTGGACAGACAATGAATTTTTGGATGAAAGGATTAGATCCAACATTCTAAATTTCTAATATCCTTTACAATATTAATATGAAGAAAGCATGTGATGTGCTAGATTATAAGAATTTTTTTTTTTTTATTTATCGGAGGGTGATTATAGAAAATTTTCATTGTAACACTAGAGAATGGGATTTGGAAGAAAATGATGTAAGTGGATTATTTTGATTTAATATATTCTTATGAAGAGTTAAGGAAGCCTGGTGTCAACACATAACCTTCAACAAGGGTTTAAATCTTCAAAGTTTGCAATGAAGTGGTCCAATGGGTTCATCAGTGAAGGAGAAAGGATGGATTCATCACCAAACTAATGAGTGAAGAACACTGGATTTTATTGATAATGTGTTGAAATAACATGGACTACATGTGTGATGTCCTGAGATCTGGGGACCATTGGATTTTGGGCCGTGAGTAAGATGCATCCCATTAAAACCATAAGTTAAATGATTGGGCCAATTTAAAATTTCTAATAAAGATAACAGTGCAACATAATTATATTTCTATTTCGAAAGGTACAATTACATCATGTTGGCTGCTTTCTTGTGATTTTTCCCCTACTCTTGCCCATTTTTTGAGACATCCTTGGCACTTAATCAAGGAGTATTTTAACAGTAATTACCTCACTAAACCTACGCCAAACAGTTACAATTAAACTAAAAACAACATGAGCTTTAGGTCGGTTTCTAGCACTAGTGAATAGTAGAAACTATAGATCTACAAAACTAGCATAAATGATATATAAATTCTTATAAACCACTTGCCTTAGCTTCTTCCAGTCACAAATTAACCCAAGGACACCTCCAAATCAGTCACGAACAGCTCCCATACAGAAAACCCGAATTCCTTACACAAAACCCCAAAAATCTCATAACTAGAGGAGGAAGGGAGATGCCTTGTATGGCTGGAAAATGATGGGGAAGAAGGTCCTAATGCACATACTAAGAGCTTGGGAAAAGGGCTTACCTGTAAGCAGTCTTTCCAAGGAGAAATGGGCAGCAAGGGGTTCGGCCAAGCTCCAATTCGTTCACAAAGAGGGTCATTGGAGAGAGGAAGTCGAGAGGGTGGTGATGGTGGTCTTCTTCTAGCGAATGGAGATCCAAAGCTTCTCTAATGGTGTGGGCAGCAAGGGAGAAGAGAAGAGAGGGAGAGTTCTGCTGGAGAAGGGAGAAATGAAGACGAGAGTGGTGCAATCCTAGGGTTAGGATGCAAGTGCCGGAGCACAATTAGGGTTCCAAAGAACAATCACTCGAAGAAGAAATAGTCTCCAACGAAAAATCCACACAAGGAATTTAATTAACTCAATTCTAATATAAGATCATTGATCTCTACAATGTTCTATTTATAATAAAAAAAACTTAAGGGCTAAGAAAGCATTCCTAATCAAACGAGGAAACAAATAATATCCTACCCAAATTAGAAATTAACCCTAATAACAATCGTTGCTAAACTTAAACTAATACTAATTAAAAATAAGAGAATTTCATGCGTGGGTGGATCCCACATGTGGCCCACGAGTGTATGACAACCGTGTGCTGCTGCATCAATTCTCCCTAGGTGGGAAAAGAGTTCATCCTCGAACTCAGCTCTTTTTCGTAATGTTACTTCAGTAGATAGTGTGCACGTGAAGTGCTTCCTTGGTGAGATGAGAACTTGTCCCTTGCTTTGGTGGTGTCGGCTTCATAGGACGGAGTGTGACTTGCGTTTCACCATGCATGAATTTCTACTTCTGTAGATAGTGTGCACGTGAAGCGCTTCTTTGGTGAGATGAGAACTTGACCCTTGCTTTGGTGGTGTCGGCTTCATAGGACGGAGTATGACTTGCGTTTCACCATGCATGAATTTGTAGGCGCTGTCGCGCATGCCATTAGTTCCATTCTTGTCATACATCCACGGGCGACCCGCCAAGATATCACCAAGGATGAAAATAGCGGCTAGGCCCGCCGTCAAAACGCTACGTAGCGTAGCGGTACAATTTGGAAAAATCGTCAAAAAAATATAAAAAAATTTGTAGAAAATCTAGAATATTGGAAAATGAGAGAAAATGTATTTTTTTTTTGGCAAAAGTAACTAAGATAAGTGGGCGTAGTGGTCCTCTCATTGTATGAGGTCTTGTATCGTTGTATAAATAGAAAATAATAGTAATGATCATTTTTTTTTCACATGTGTTCATGTTGCTTAGTTGTGCTAACTTAGAAACTATTGAAAGGTTCCTAAAAGAAAAAAACTATGTCATGAGGTCAAGAATTCAGAGTACCTAGAGAAAAAAATACATGTACCAAAGGGGGTGTCTAATAGGATGTACTTAGAGAAGAATCCTTGAAAAGAATTCTCTGTATCGACTGTAATTCGGCGAGATCATGTGCTTTTTGATGTTTTTTTAAACATAAAAAGGTAGAAGAGTTATGTGGAAATGTTATTTGGAGAGAAGAAGAAAAAAAATAAGTTTTATTATGCATTTTAAAAAAATTTGGAAAGTAGGAATTTTTCTCATTACATAGCGGGCGTAGTAGCGGCCATTATAGGTGCGACGGGTGATAAATCGGCTGTAACGTGGCGGTGGCTACCGCTATAGCCGATACACGTAGCAGCCGATATTTTCATCCATGGATATCACAACTATCCATGGGTACCACATTATACCAAACTGTATCGGTATAATCTGCATCAATGGAAAAGGTAACTGGACATGCATATCCGACTTCCACTTCATCACCTGTCATTAACCATCTAGCAAAATAAGGACGATGATGCTTTTGAACTTTCAGCTTGAGCGATCCACAAAAGCTTGGGATATAATATTTTGACAACTGCCTCCATCAATGACTACCACGATTCCTGACCATTGACCGTTCCTTTTGAGCGGAAAATATTTTCTCGTAGCCATTTCTTTGTTGTAGTCGATGTAGTTTCTTGGAGGACCATGGGAGACTCAAGACCCTATTCGGGCATAATGTCCTCCACTTTCTCTGTGTCATTCTCTTTAGGATCATCTGAAGCATCCTTCGCATCACTTTCATTCTCAATGAGGTGGATACGTTTTAGACATTCCGCTGCACAATGCCCTTGTTGTTTACAATTAAAGCATGTAATCCTATTTTGACCTTCGGGCTTGGCGAAAACTTTCTCCGATGAATCACTCGGTTTAGAACCTATGATTGTGGAATTCTTTTTTTCCTTTGCAACTCATCCCACCATATCACAGCATAATTGCGAAATCTAGTTACCACTAGTGTAATCTTATGACCATCCGTCATTGGTTTGTGTGCAAAAATATTTTCAACACACTAACCAATCCATGAATTCATCTGGTTTCAATTTTCCATCATATTCGGGAATCACTAGTTTAATACCCAAATAACGATCAACATTGATGGCATGTGGATCTCGTTGATTCCGATTATGTCCTCCATCATGCAGATGATTATCCTCACGCCGATTAGTTTCCAAATTGGTTAATCGGATTTCAATCCTTGCAAGAGTCTATTGCATTTGAACCATCATTACCGATAACTGCGCAACGGTTCCCCTCAAATCATCATCATTATTGGAGGAAGACTCCACCTCTATATGCTTCTTGGGAGGCATTTTGTTAAATGCAAATTTAAAATTTTTGATTGACCTAATGTGTAGGTTTGCTCTCCACAAACACGATGGCGAAAACTGATTTGAAATCTGACGCGAGATGGCTGCAATAGTACTAAAAGAAAATTCAACCGTTGATCGGGTAAATTTGCTATTGATCAAATTCTATGATGCAGTGATGATGTCAGCAGAATCTTTTGGGTGACGTTCAAATTTGGATCGATTGTGGGTGATACCAATTGGTGCAATCATATGGTTAGGATGCAAGTGCCGGAGCACATTTAGGGTTCCGAAGAACAATCACTCGAAGAAGAAACAATTTCCAATGGAATATCCACACAGGGAATTTTATTAACTCAATTCTAATGTGAGATCATTGATCTCTACAATGTTCTATTTATAATAAAAAAACTTAAGGGCTAAGAAAGTATTCCTAATTAAATTAGGAAACAAATAATAATTCTACCAAAATTAGAAATTAACCCTAATTACAATCGTTGCTCAACTTAAACTAATATTAATTAAAAATAAGAGAATTTCATGGGTGGGTCCCACGAGTGTATGGCAACCGTGTGCTATGCATCAGAGAGAGGGTCGATACATCTTATGTAAGCTACATTAAGCTTTTTCAAAGTTGGCATCTACGTCCTGATTAACTGATGAGTTGATTCGACGAAATGACTTCAGGATCTCAGATTGGTTTGAGCCAAGAACAAAAGTTTCTAGGAATTAAATTATCTTTCCAATGAACCAAAAATGAGAATTTTTTGAGGCGCCGAGTGAAAACTTAACTTTTAAGGAAATGACGACTATATCCCTACTTAGGAGAAATATGACGAAATGAGTGGTTTCTAGGCATCATCTAATGGACATGAATTGAACACAAAAGTTGTTAATTTGGGCTAACTACTGAACCAAACTCCGAATTTTCTAAAATTTCCAAAATACCGCTGAATTTCCCCGAAACCTAAACTAGGCCTTTCCAAGTACCGAACTTGGTCCGAAACCTCTCAAAACTTCCCAAAACTACCCAAACACTATTGTAACCCATAAAACTAATCGCTTAATAACTAAACATTTGTATTGAACTATTAAGCATAACTAATTAATGCTAATCACAGTAATTAGAGATCAGGACCTTACAAAAATCTTCCATAATTTACCAACTACTAGGGAAATGTTTGGGTAGCTCCCTGATATTGTGATACATCGGTGTTGGGTAATGTTATCGTGCTGACTTTAATGAAGAGATTTTTGGTCAAATTTGAGTTGAGCATTTGAAGGATTTGGACTCAATCTGCATCAACTAGCATTACAGCCATTTCAGTATAGTCCTTGCAGTCAAGTACGTGACGATCTGCATCGTAGTCACTTTCTCCTTATGCATTAATTTTGTACATTTAAATTGTTTTTGAGTATATCCAAGTCTGCTTGTAAAGGAGGTATCCTTAGGAATGAGTTTGAAGATATGGTGTACACTGATTTGGACAACAAAGGTCTTCAGGGAAGTTATCGACTTGATAATCCCCTAGAGTCTAAATTCCCACGATCCACCATGAAAAATCCAACCAGAAGCAAGCAAGAGGCTTACGCAAACCTAGAAAGTATTACCTTAATCCTGGTTGGATTACCATTCCCTTACGCTTAACATCTCGATGCTCCATCCAATGGTTTAGATGTGAACACTAAAGGTCATCACATAGTGTGGTCCTAGTAAAAGTTTCGGGTGTCATGTGTGATAAGTCTCGAACCACTTTGTTCAAAATTGCCGAAGGTTAGGCCTGTGATGCAGGACAGACCCATGGTCCCCATGGGTCGACCCACCAATGGGCCCAGCCCATCCGTTTCGGCTAGTTCTTTGAGCCTAGCCCACCTATCTTAGCCTACTTAGAGTTTTATTTATTTATTTATGCCTTAAGTTGTATTTAGGTGGATGTTTTAATCCTGGCCATCATTGCATTTGAATGGTCTAGATTAGTTTTAGGGTTAGTCTTTTATCTATTTAAGCATTGTAATGCCTCATTTGGCTTTAGTTATTGATTAATGAAATATCTTATGAGTGATTTTGGGTTTTCCCAAGTTGTCTCTTCTTCCTTGCCCGTGATGGGGAGTTTGGCATGTGGCTAATTTTTAGACGAAAGTTTGACATATCCCTTCCACCGTCCATCTCTCGTCTCTCCGCCTCTACCTGCCCCGCACCTAGTACCCCGCTCCACATCAATTGGTTGATGCAGGACAGACCCATGGTCCCCATGGGTCGACCCTCCAATGGGCCTAGCCCATCCGTCTCGGCTAGTTCTTTGAGCCTAGCCCACCTATCTTAGCCTACTTAGAGTTTTATTTATTTATTTATGCCTTAAGTTGTATTTAGGTGGATGTTTTAATCCTAGCCATCATTGCATTTGAATGGTCCTGATTAGTTTTAGGGTTAGTCTTTTATCTATTTAAGCATTGTAATGCCTCATTTGGCTTTAGTTATTGATTAATGAAATTTCTTAAGAGTGATTTTGGGTTTTCCCAAGTTGTCTCTTCTCTGCCCGCGATGGGGAGTTTTGCGTGAGGCCAATTTTCAAACAAAAGTATGACATATCCCTTCCACCATCCTTCTCTCTTCTCTCCGCCTCTACCCACCCCGCACCTGGTGCCCCGCTCAGCATCAATTGGTGTCCGAGACGAAGATCGATCCACCCAGATTCGAGATTCGGCAACCAATCACCATCATGAGTCTCAGATCCACAGATCCTGCACTCTATCATCTTCAAGGTATTCATCTAGCTCCCTTTGGTTGATTACATCTCCCCATCCAACCTAGTCCCTGCTATCAGAGAAAGCCTGTCCAACCTCTATCAATTCCAAATCCCTACCCCAAATCCTTGAGCATCAACACCACAAATCCATACTTTTTTCCAAATCCCCAACCCATTTCCCTAAGCGTTAACACCACAAATCCATACTTTTTCCTAGATCCCCAACCCAAATCCCTGAGCATCAACACCCCAAATCCATACTTTTTCCCAAACCCCAAACCACACAAAAAAGCCCAAATCCGCAGCCTCCGTTCATCCCCATCGCTAGCACCGGCCACTGCTATCTTCATCGCCGGAGAGGAAGCAACAACGTCTTGCTCCAATCACCATCTCCTTGTCCAGTTACAGAAATGAAGAAGAAAGGGTCGAGACCTCTTTATATTTCTCTAGGGCATCGATCTTCAAACCGCTAGTAGCACAAGCCTAGTTGGGCTTGAGTTTTGAGTTTGGCCCAAATCCAAAACTATAGTCAACAGCAGCTTTAAAAAAAAAAGTTCTGACCCATTGCAACGAGCCCAGTCAGGGAGCACGTTTGGCTAACATCAGTAGGTTCAATCTCAACTGTTGATCTTCAATCTGGGATATCTTCTCCATCTGGACTTCGATCGTCGATCTGTCTTCACCTACGAACTTCAATCAGTAAGATCTACACATTTGGTCGGTCTAAATTTGTTTTTGAAGATCATTAAATTTGACTTATCTTGCATCACGTAAATATGGAATAAGAAGAAAGTTTGCTATTGAAATTCCACAATGATATCCAAAAAATCATCTATGCATGTAAATATGGACAATGATATTCTAACAATAAAGCCTACTTTGATCAATTTCTTAATTTGAGTCAAGGAAAGCTGACAGTTGATGAATATTTTGATGAATTTTTGAGCCTACAAGCACAATGTTCATTAGATGAAGATGATGAACATTATGTCACTATCTTTACTAGAGGTTTGAGTCCAAGTATACGGAATAATATGAAAAAGGTATGCAAAGATATGTATGAAGTATTTTGGGAAGCTATCCGTGTTGAGTGCTTGATAAAACACTATCGCTTTCGAAAAGCTAAGATGCAAGAAGAAAAATCTTTGCAAACCACAGAAGCTCATGTTATAGAAAATGTTAGGGTTGATATTGAGGTAAAGGATCAAGTAAAAGGGGAAGTTGTTCCATCTTCTAAAGAAAAGATTGAAGTTGAAATGGAAATACAAGAACCAGAAACTAGAGGATTTGACAGAGTTGATCAGCCATTGCAAGTGGAGAAAGAAGAGGCAAATAGTGAAGAAATCGAGGAGTTTGATCATATGCTGGACCTCATTTTTAGTCCACCTCTAGAAAATCAAATTAAACCATCAGATGAAAAGACCATTGATCAGGAGATTGTCAAAGAAGATCACATCATCGAAGTTCCTCATATTGACTTTGTTCTCGAAGACCGACCTATTCTACCCGGAGAATGTGTGCAAATGGTAGGTATTCAAGAATTAAAGCATCACTTCATTCAAGCCCGCACCATTGCAAAATCCAGTCACCAAAAGAAGAAGCGTGTCAAGCCTCATTTAAGTTGGAAGAAAAGTTCAAGTCAAGCCTCCAAGCCTTGTGAAGAGAATAACGATCAACTGGAAAATCGAGGATTCATGCGATGGATTTTTGATCCTGGAGGACACCTATAAAACTCGAGGTCGAGTTTTCTCCAAGAAGGGGAGAGTTAATGCAGGACAGACCCATGGTCCCCATGGGTCGACCCGCCAATGGGCCCAGCTCATTGGTCTTGACCAGTTCTTTGGGCCTAGCCCACCTATCTTAGCCTACTTAGAGTTTTATTTATTTATTTATGTCTTAAGTTGTATTTAGGTGGATGTTTTAATCCTGGCCATCATTGCTTTGAATGGTCTATATTAGTTTTAGGGTTAGTCTTTTATCTATTTAAGCATTGTAATGCCTCATTTGGCTTTAGTTATTGATTAATGAAATTTCTTACGAGTGATTTTGGGTTTTCCCAAGTTGTCTCTTCTTCCTTGCCTGCGATGGGGAGTTTTGCGTGAGGCCAATTTTCAGACGTAAGTCTGACATATCCCTTCCACCATCCATCTCTCATATCTCCGACCGGAACCTGGTACCCCGCTCCGCATCAGTCTGTCTCTAGTCCGAAGTTTGGACCCTCCCAGGACGTGAACACTCTCCATTAGATATCAATAATTTTTACATAGACCAACAACTATTTTTTTTCCAGCCCTATTGATATATGTTCTTTTATATGTAGAAAGCCCAAAACATAATCTCAACTATCAAATAACCTAGCTATGTGCTAATCCTGACCTTTAAATTGGTGGAACAAAAAATGACTAAAATTTTCTAAATTCATGGCTACCCAATATCCTATAAGAAATGGGTCATAGCTTTATCAAACAAAGTCAGAATCATGCAACCTTGGGTTCATTTGAAAGTCAGTAACCCATCCAACTGATCCAACTTCATGTTGTTCAACCATCATTTGATTCATCAAATCTGTCTAGTTGCAATAAACACAAAAATAAAGCCTGACTGAGTGGGAGATCCGGCAGGCCTGGGCCAAGGTGGCAGATCTGGTTGAAATCCGGTATCCCCGTCACATGCCAAAGAACACCTGGGATACAAGGGACTTCACAAGTCCCACATTAGAAACTTGACTTGGGCTTAAGTACCCATGGTTACCTCCACTTCAATAGCTGGCTTTTGCGGTGGGTAAGGCAAGTGGTGTTACAAATGGCATCTGAGCTGAGGACGACTCTATTTCTGGTGGGGGAGAGTGAGATCCGGCGGGCCTGGGCTAAGGTGACAAATCCGGTTGAAACCCGTTGGGCCCATTATTAGCCAAAGATCACCTGGGATACAAGGACTCCACAAGTCCTACATTGGAAACATCTAAGTCCAGAACATGGGCTTAAGTACCCATGGTTACCTCCACTTCAATAGCCAGCTTTTGCGGTGGGTGAGGCCCATGGCGTTACTCTGGTCCTAGCATTGGCCTGTGGACTATGCCCTTGTTCCTTCATAGCATCTTCCTCTTGGGCTGCATTGAGATAAACTTTTTTTATCCAATAAATTAAAAGAAAAAGAAAAAGAAAAAGAAAAAGAAAAGAGAGAAGGTAGACGTATGGAACTTCCAGTTTTATTGAGGAGAAACAGAAGTGAAGCTGCTAGAGCTCTTGTGGAATGATTGGGTTCATTGATAACCACTTCTTTGGACCTGTCATTCTTCAAGAGGATTCACGTAATGCCTTTGGTTGATGATGTTTACACAAAAATGGGAGCTTTGAACTTTTCTTCTAGTGTTAGAGAAGTTCGAAATGTGATGTCGAAATTAGATTTTCAGATATCTCTGGGTTGCTTTTAGTCTTTGTTTATTTGTCTCTCTCTCATTCTTGTTATGTTTGCCTTTATTAATCTTATGAAAATTTACTGTTTTCCATCAATATAAAAAGTCATAATAATTCCTATGAGAAAAAACTTGATAAAAATGAAGTTTCTCGAGAAAATGGCTTGTTTACTGTATTATATGTGTGTAACTAAGAGAAATTGTTTTGGATTGCAGTTGATAGAGAAGCAAAGACTAATAGAATTTGCAGATGCACTTCGAAGCAAGCTCAACTATTTTGATGAATTGGAGAATGTAAGGCTTGGATGTCATCCTTTGTTATTTTGGATTTGTCTAGATTATGAATATTCAGTTCTGGACTGAATTGATTTAATTGTTTACTATTTTGGCTCTATCATTTTGCTTTTGTTAATGTTCAGTGGCCTTGTTTTCTACGTTCTGTTTGGAGTTTAATACAGGATATGAGCAGTGTTCTTTTTTTTGTTTTGTTTTGTTTTCTGTTTTTTGTGGTTTTTTTTTAATATTTAAAATGGTTCCAAAAATTTATTAAATAGAAGCAAGGAATAGTCCTGTCAGACCAAGTGGAAAGCCTTTCCAAAGACATTAGACCTGAGAACTTTAGCTGAACGATCTGCCTTCATATTAGCAACTTCAAATACAGGAGTGAAGGGAACACGAGTCAACACCACACAAATTTCATGACTTTGTTATATTCAATACGCAACAGTCTATCAAGTGTCAAAATTTTTTTTTTTTTTTGAATGGTTATAAAGTGTCAATCTTTGAAGAAGCCTAGGAGAAAATTATCCAAGAATCTTCCTCCATAACTATCCTTGTCATATTTAAAGATTGAAGTCAATGCAATGGGAATTCTCTATTCTTGACTAGCCTTGCACATCCTCTTTACTCCTACTAGTTCTTCCTGATGAATAACAAGTAATCTCTCCAAAGCCATCGAGCTTCACATTTGCCAATGCGCTGATAGTCCAGTTGCATAGGCATACCGATGTAATAGGGGTGGCCTGTGGTTGATTTGCATTAGAAGTAGAAAGAGGGGTAGCAAATTAACGTGTCCTAAAACATGGTGGGGTGATTTGAAAGGGTTAATGTCAACAACATTTAAACATCCGCCAACTGCTGTCAAAGAATCATCATCCCAATTCTTGTTATTGGTTTCTTGTTTTGTAGTCTCATTAGAATGTTCCACTTCAGCTGGTGTTGCAGACACATTCCGAGGCTTACCGTTCAAATCCCAACAAATCTCTCTCATATGGCGATACCTTCCACAGAGGTACGATAGAGTCTGTCACAATCGTTGTTGGGTTGTCTGCCATAACCACGCCCAACAATAGGAGGCCCCTGACCACTGCCTTGACCGCCACCATACTCACCACGGTAACCTGTGAACAAATAGTTTGAAATTTTGGGTTAATACCCCCAGAAGTTCATTTATATATTGGTCTTCTATCAACTTCTCTTCCTTCTTGGCACAACATTGTTTTTTGGCACCGCAAAGTTCAGGACTCATATACAACTCCAGTTCTTTCCACGGAACCCTGAACTTAAAATAATAGTCACCAATTGATAAAAATCCTTTTTTAAATGCAACAATTTCCTTTTCTATTTCTAGAACCCTAGCATATTTCCTTTTTTTTGAGAATAAGCGGTCTCGATAGAATCCCATAGTAACATTGCAGTATTCAGATATTTAAAATTTTTGCATTTCCTCCTCCCATCGAATTCAGGATCCAATTCATCACCAATATATTCTCTGAAACCCAGTCTAAATATTTTGAATCATCCTTCTTTGGTTAATGCTCCCATCAATGTAACCAAGTCTCCTTGATCCTTCAATGGCCATTCTTGCTGAGTAAGCCCGATTTTTATAGTTTGTGCCATTTAAGAGATCAAGAGTTAGAGAACATTCAGATTTGCAATGTTTGGAAATTGTGGAGTAGGTGTAGTAGGATTATCACTTTTAGAATCCATCGAAAAAATTGGAGAAATCAATGACAGGTTGAATGTAAGAAGACAAACCGAAGGGAAAAAAAATATAAACCCCAAACCCTTTTTCCTCCAGCAGATCTGAAGAAGATTTGGTGTAACGGTAATTTACAGAGTCACTCTCTGATACCATAGATCACAAAACTATTCCAACTTCACTTTTCTTCACCAACGAATCAGCAACCAAGAAATCATTACTGAATACACGAACCAGACCTCCTGACTGCACGAAGCGTCACCAACGGACAACTGAATACACGAACCAGATCGATCAACACATGAGAAAACACCAAAAACACCACCAGAAATCACAGTCCCATTCTGTCATCACCAAAGCCTTACGCAACACTGTCGACACTTGAAAAAAATAAAACACACTACTGGAAATAAAAAAAAACTCCAATTATGTCATCGCCAAAGCTTTACACAAGGCTGTCTATACATGAAACACACCACCAAAACTCGTACGAACACATCAGAGGCCAAACTTAAAGCAGTTTCAACTTTCAAACAAATGAACTCATGTAGACTTCTAGCCGAACCTACACAGGTTTGGCTAGGGTTCAAATCACTTCAATGGATTACCTTTCGTGAAACTCCGCCTTAGGAGTTTTTGGTACAACAGTCTTTTACCACCAGGAAGTCTCTGATACCGAGTTTCAGCTCTGGATTCTCCTAGATCTAGGGTTTTTATCAAGTAGTGTCCAACAAATCTCGATGCCAAAGAAAGTGGACAAGAAGAAGAATAAGAAGAAATTGACAAGACCCCAGAACAGTCAAACAGCCTATTAGGTTAAATGACTCTTGTTTTATTATTATTTCACTATTTCCGAGAATTACAAAAAAGCCCCTCAAGTTTCTAGTATTTACATAAAATCCCTTGGCTCACCACAAATTATAAATAAGTCCTTTACTGAGACTCTCAACACAAAGCAGTCCCTACATGCTTGTTGGGGCCATGTGACCCCTTTTTAACAAGTGGGCCCCACCAGATTGTAGGAGATTCATGGGCGACGGAGGGGATGTGGTTCTTCCAATAGAATGAGGCCCAATAAAGGCCTGTTTGCTGGAATCTCCTCTTCAGAATTTCCCATAATTGCAGGAAATCCCTTGTTTTGTGCCTGTTTATCAAAATGGTCCCTGACAATTAATCTTTCTGTTGGGTTACCGTTATTAACTTTTTTTTTTTTTTATTTTTGGCGGCTCTTTCTTCTCACATCGTCCTTACTCATAGCATCCTTTACCCTTTTTTTAGTATTATTTTTGCTGGTGCATCCTTTACTGGTTGCTTTAAGATTAATCAAGTACCATAATTATCCTTAGTGAAAAGTTGCAGATTTTGCTCAAGATTGAAAAAACTTGCTGACTCAGATGCTCAGTGCAGACAACTGATCTGTGTATTTTCCTTGTATGTAGATTGCCACCAACTTCCATTCACCAAACATGAATGTTGGCAGTGGACAATTCCTTCCCCTGCTAAAACGACTAGATGAGTGCATTGCGTAAGTGGAGGCTGACAAATCCGTTGCTATAGTAATGCGTTTGTGATTCTAAGATATCATAATAAATTTTATGCTGTCTTGATTTAAATGTTGAAGTCACTAGATCTGTGTTTGTTGGAAACTTTTGGCTTTTGCCTTTGCAGTTTGAGCTAATTTGTTTTTGGTAATGAGATTAGGTATGTTGAGAGCAACCCGCAATATGCAGAATCCAGAGTTTACTTGGTTAAATTTCAACATCTTCAGGTACATGACTAACGTTGAAGCTGCTGCTGCTATTGTTAACACCATTTCTATCATCATCATCATCATCAGTTTCGGCATTAGTGTTTCATTGATTGATTAGTAAAGACAACTTTACTATATATTCAGTGTAACTTAAATCAATGTATTCATTCACCTAATTGGGCTTCTGATCCAAAAGTCCTTATCTTCAACTTTGTCTACCCACCCTTCCTAAGAAGAATAACTACGACAAACCTGCTAGTTTATTCTAGACTGGACAGGAATGATACACAAGAAAGATCTTATAGAAACTAGTTTTTTTTTTTTTTTTTTTTTTAAAAGAAAAGGACGATTAATGGATATAATGAAGGAGTAAAGAGATAACGATATGTAGTTTAAAAGACTAACATCTATTTTATGAATGAACTAAGGCACTGTATGGTGGCCCATGGTAGTTGCACTACTAGAATAGAATCATACTTGTACAAATTATTCCCAAAATACTCCCCTTATGCGGCCTAGATCAAGGTCCTTGCCAAACCTTTTTGGCAAGATAAAGGCTCTTGCAAAACCCCTACGGAGCTTGTAGCCTATAGCAAGATTCAGCCTCCCGCAAAGCTTTTGAAAGGCTTACACCCCTAGGACCTTCTGCAAGAACAAAGCTTCCCAAAGAGAAATTCTCCAAAAACCTTATTCCAATAACCTATCATGTTCAATTTCAATACATATTTAACTCTTTAACTAGTTGTCACGACCCAGAACCTGGGCACTTTGAATTCTGTGTTGAGACTTATAAGAGTATCACATCACAAACATAAGTTAAGCCTAAATACTTAAAGAAGATTCCAGACAATCCTATTAATTTAATTTTAATATAATTTAAAGCCTAAAATCAACATGAAACATTTAATCAATCCAACTGTCTTGACATAAAATGAACAACTACAACTTTTAAATGTCAAATAAATCAATTACTATAATTGAATGAATAAAATGGATTAGTTCTCTTCTTCTCTAGGTAACTCTCAAGTGCCCGTGCCAAAACCTACCTCCTGGTCATCACGGTATTACTCAGTCTCTAAATCCTGATTACTTGGAAGGGGCAATGTAGGAAGGATACTGAGTGATAAACATTCAAATCCATTTGCATAATGAATAGCACATTAAATTTTAGTAACACAAGAAAAAACTTAATAAATTATGACAGATAAGCAAGGTAGTAATTCACAATATTAACAATAACATAGTTCCACAGTCATTATCATTCCCACAAGGTAGCACCAGCCAACACGGGATCAAGTACCCCACAAGTACAAAGATCACACATGGGTGCCTCAAGATTCTCATGTGCACATATCACAGTGACCTACTGGCCAACAACATGGGTGTACCAGAGGATCAAGTCCTCCCACGGCTGACCCACAGCCAGACAATGTCTTATTACGGCTGGCATAAAACCAGACGATAATCCATTGCTGATGCGAAGTTTGCAACACATAAATACATGGTCTATTTGTACGGAGGATGTCATCTTCGCAGGGTGCTAGTGGTCTGGGGGTGTCCATGGTAAACTCCAGACATTCACTAAGGTCTTAACCATTACTCCATAATCCATGGTCTTTTAATAAAACTCCGGTTTCAACTTTGTTTTGCAGTTTGTCCCAATATCCACAATCAGGATGGTTCATACAATCAGCTCCCGCACAATTCTGGATTTGATATGCCCCTGTCTGATTCGGTATTGGTATCCAATGGGCATGAGCATAGTTGTATGGCCATTCTTTTTATAGGTGTGAGACTACTCACAATTTTCATAATGACATGAGTACATGACACATTCGTAAAATGAACATGTTTTCAATTGCAAGAATATAACATGGAATCAGCTGAGCACATTCTTATCATATATACACAATGAATTAAATATTCAGTTTTAAGAGTATCATACGTTTGCTTCATCGAAGCAGCTATGACATAAAAAAACATGCTATGCTAGACACAACCAATTCCTCATGAAAGTATATCACAAGTCTTTTTACTGCCATGTAGAAATCTACCAATGGGATCTAACGGAGGACATGGCCCTAAACAGATTTGATTGGCGTCGTCAAATCCATATAGCCGACCCCACCTAGTGGGAAAAGGCTTGGTTTGGTTTGGTTTGGTTTGGTTTGGTTTGGTTTGGTAGAAATCTACCAATGCACATGATTTTCCAGATTTGGAGGCATCATAGATCATAATATAAACTGTAAATCTGAAGAATAGCATAATCAGCACAAAGCCATAAACCTAGGAGAGTCTACATGCATTCGTCCCTTCCTCAAAAATCAGATTTGAGTTCAGCCAACCTGAACTACAAGTGAGAGGTCGGCCACATCACTTTCACCCTATCCCATGGTTCCACCAGCCTATGCTTTCTAAATTTGGTGATTGACCAAGGCATAGCATTATCCCCTCGCACAATCACTTCCATGTTAAAGATCACAATCATGCTCTATTCGAACTAATTAATCATTCATAGACTCTGATTTAACTTAAGTAATCTACACATCTAATGTCAATTGATAGCATCATACATTCAACATCTAAGCAATTTGATTGGTTCAATCAGCTGCATAGTCCTAAAACTCGGTTTTTTTTATAATAATTATTATTATTATTATTATTATTTTTAACCAGTCATTATCATTGGTTCATATCTGGATTCCTTTTGTTGAAATTTCATCACATGAATCTCACTCCATTCATCTCTAGTTCAATGGTCTTAAGTGCATATTAATATAAGTGGGAAGTTCAATGGACCAGCCCCTGATATGGGGTCATGCCCTAAGCTCTGCAGATGGAGTTCGGCTGTGGGGGAAGAGCCCATCCAATATGTTAGGACAACACGACTCCCTACGCTATTATGTATTCTCATCATGAGGCCATAGATCTAGCAATTTGGGGTTTTCCAAGAACTTCAAAACATCATGATATAACAAGTAGATTTGAATGTTACTCTCCTTATATAAGAATTGCTCATTTGACTGCGGGCATGCTATAGGTCATCCACGCACTTATTACTGATTTCCCCCTTTTTCTCTTTGCTTCTACTATGCTTCTCCTAGTTCTTTCTTCTTATGGCTAGGTTTAGGGTTCTAAGTGAAAGGATGCAAGAGAAGGAAAAGAGAAAGAACGAAAGAGATTGATTTGATGGAGAATGTGGCTGTTGAATATATGGATTTAGAGAAAAAGGAGAGCAAGAGTAAGGAGAGAAAGAAGGGACTGAAGGAGAGAGTTAGCTATGGAGTTTTCAACTAATGATGGGGCTTTCTCTCTTCTAATCATGTCGAGCACTTCAATTAGAGTTGAAGTAGGATTCGGTGGCCCACGACTATTTGGAACTTTTGCGCATAACCCATATTACACTAAGTCGACATCCTCTTTCTAAAATGTGTCCCATCTATCAAAAAGGCTATTGCTTATTAATTTAATGCCCAAGGGGGCCTACCAGAATCTTTTAAAATCCTATTTTAAGGCCCACAATTAAAAGTCAATTATTTTTCATGCAAGGGGTCCCACTCCCCTAATGTCTATGACTAAATCCCATTGGTTCCTAACTATGGGTCCGACCAATCCTTATAACCCCATATTTGAGGGTCCATAAAAATAACAAATATAGGTTCCAGATGATATCTAGTTATATTATTCATGCTATTTGAATAAAAGCACACAGTGAAATAAATGAAATCACCAAAGCAAATTATATATGTAATTAAATATTCTAGCCCCTACGGTGGGGTCTGGGGTATTACACTAATAGAAAACCCTAACTAAAGCTAATCTGGACCTTCTTTATAACAAATCTTTAAAACAGGAAATAAATCTAAAGAATAAAAGAAAAATCTATTCTAGTTGGAGTGTTAGACTATTATGACAATAAAGACCTTTGTAATTCGTCTTAAACTGAGCCCCTGGTTCTGGATATCATCCCATTGATCTGATTTGGATCTGGATCGTTGATTGCATCATCTGCTTAACCTGGATCATGAATATCATGCATGCCTAGCTTGCAAAGAGTAGGATGCAGTTAGTTCCTCCAACTTCTTAGTCAATGACTTGGTTCCTGAAATCTTCTCCTAGTGCCTCCGCACTTGCCATGAATTGGCACTCATTGGACTGATATCCATCGTTGGATTTTAGCACAAAAAGTTGATTTTGTTAAAAGGTTAAAAATCATCATCATCATCACCATCATCATCATCATCATTAATGTGACTTGAACTCACAACCTCAAGGTTGCAATAGTGAGCACCTTCCACTATATCATCGTCTCGTCTCAGAAGTAGTCAATTTGAGGCATTAAGGGTTAAAATGATACAGTGGGGACTTGGTCCACAACTATATGACACCTGGATCCCCCTTGCAACCAGTTTGCACACAAGCATTCCTCACTCTCTCTCTCTCTCTTTCTTTATGTATAGATCTAATTATCTATCTCATTTTCTCTCCACTCTCTCCATATATAATACAAACCATTTTCTCCAAGGGTAGATTGCATATTACTCATGCCGTACAGCTCTCTGAGTCCCACCGAAATCATGCCAATCATTAGGTGTAGGGGTTGGAATGGACCTGTCATGGATTATTGTTGTGTAAACATCTTCCCTATCAGAGGTTTCTATCCCTTGATTTCATGGACTCAATCTTTAAATTCATATCTATGTAATCTATTCTGAGATTCAATGACGAGTGTAGGTTGGATGAGAGTTGAATAAGTTCTGATGCCAGTTCATGTGGGGCAAAGGAGAGGGAAAGTGTTTTAATTTATATTTATTTATATATATATAAAATATATTTTGGGGTAGGGAAAGAAAAAGAAGGGGGTGGTGTGGGGGGGGGGGGGGGGGGGGTTGTTTGTGATGGGATGGTGTTTAGGGGTATGTTGTTTGAGTGACTATTGGATAGGGTAAGGGGATAGATTGATTAAAAGTGAGCCCGTGCGAATAGGTCCTGATTAGTGATTAAAAGTGGACTGCATATGAACAGAATGCTGACAGCTCTTTGGTGAACATTTTTCTGGTGTATCTGTGTACGATGGGATTCTGTTACCTTTATAACCACGTCAAATGGAGTCTTGTCATTCTGTTTCGTGGGCCGTACCTTAACTATGCATAGACTTTTCCACCCTCACCAAATGATAAGGCAGTTGGGTTCCCGCAGGGTTGTTGTGGCCATCCATTTGTGATCGTATGTGGGTAAAAACTGATCCAAATGTGGGACCCAGTGGGCCCCATAGTGCTGGACCCAGAGCAGTCAATTTCGTTCGGACCATATCAGTTTTGACTTTTGACTCCAGACTGAACTGTTTTCTGTTAGTGTTTCGGTCTTTAATGTCATTTTCATTTCGTCTGTTCAGTGTTTCAGTTCTGTTTGGCTCACCTGTGCAATATGTTAGTTATAAATGCCAATTGAGTAATTTACAGGTTCTGTGACAATGTGAAACTTTGACATATGTTCCAAGTTTTTATCTTCAATTATCAATGTCATATAGCGTAGAATAACATAAAATGAACACATTCATATAATTACTACACTACAATGGGGCAAACTAGTACCAAAATCAGTAAATTCAGATTAGAAAACCAACTTTAGATGTTCTTAAGAATCATTAGGCCCAGTCACTAATGCTACAGTGAAGCAAGTGGAATTCTACACTGGGGCCCACCTATCAAATATTTGTACCACTCAAAATGAAGGCCCTCCCTTTCAGTGTGATGTCCCTTAATCCAGTGAAAGTTTGGTCCATCATAAGCATGGATGTATGACATTATTAACATATGCTCAATTTTGTGATGGGACCAATTCCTAAGGGAAAGCCCACTAAAAGAAGGGAGTTTATTTTGAGTAGTTTGGATATTCAATAGGTGGGCCCTGCTGGAGAGTTTCACACCCCTCATAGGAACCATGAGTGAGACTGTGCTCCGAAAGTTGACAAATTATTTCTTGAATATGTTGCATATTTTTAAATTAGGAGTTTTCTTTGGATATTATTGGAAAATCTTAAAATTTAAAAATTTAAATGATTATAATAAATGAATACATAAAAATATTATTGACCAACCATCCACATGAAAATTCTTGCTCTGTCATTGATTAGACCACATCACATAATTGTCGCTCGCAAACCATAATGTTTGTAGAACATTTCTTTTAATTGCACTCCCCTTTCCGTCGTTTTGAGGGCCCAAAAACAGGCCTGTGGTTCTACCCTAATGAAGGATTTTTTTTCTCAAATTAAAAGAATTGAAAAAAAATCCAGTAGTTTTTTTTTTGGCCAAAATCTAGGCATAACATTATTATTTAATCACTCAGGTTATCTTGATGACGACTTTCAGCAGGAAGAAAATAAAGGTGGTATATATTATGGGGATAATTTTCACCTTCTGGAACCTCCAAGAGGATCACCTAATTTTCATGCCGTGTAGGTGATGTCGAGTTTGGATCACCTGTCACACTTGACGCACACTCACCTTGAGTGGACCAATCACGGTGAGCCACGTCATCCAAAACTGATGTGATTTTACCCCCATCCAGTTCAATCTTTTTTCAAAGAGAAAATCACTTTGTTTGTGAATGATGTGCCTCACCATGATTGGTCCGCTCGCGGTGAGCATGAGTCATATGCAATAGGCGATCCGGACTAGGTGACGTCTGCTCCTGATGCATGGTGAGTATGCCCACCATGCACAGGAGAATATTTTCATGGTTGAAGAACTTAAATATGAGGTTTTCAATTTAATTTTCTAATGTTTGGACCTATCAAATTCTTTTATCTTGTGAAATATCTTGATTGTCTTGAAATTTCATAAGATAAATCTAAGTGGTTGAACACTATCAATAAAAGACTCAAGAACCTTGTGTGGGCTAAATCGGTTGAGAGTGATAATCCCTTCTCTAGTGCTCTATTCCTGATGAAAGAGGCTGCTAAAAATGAAAATAGGCTAACTATTTAAGCTGACTGCATCAGTTTGAGAGGCTTTATCGGATCCTGCAAGTTCACCTTGGAAATTCAGATTCGATGCTAAGCGTTGCTAAACTTGTTACTGATCTAGGTTCCAATGCATGCGACTCCTTAAGCGATAACAGGTGGTCTTGGATTGCTACAAGCCTGAGACGCTTCAATCCTGTAAATGCCCCAGCTTGAAGTTTTTTAGTTATCTAGCTGCTGTAGAGGTTTTGTCTTTTTCTTTCTCTCTGCTGTGCCAATGCTGTGAGTCTTTGGTATTTTGAGTAAGCTGGCCTGGCTTGTGGGTGTATTATTTCGGGAAGCCTTTTGGCTGTTATGGTTGGCTCCGTCTCTGATGCTCCTCCCATTCTTGGGAGTGGGAACTGCAGGGTAGCCTTCCATCATACTTTTGTATGTCTTATTTTTGGAATACAATCTCTTAACATTCCAATTTTCTTTTTCTTTTATTTGTAAAATATCTTGATTGTCTTGAAATTTAATGAGATACATCTAAGTGGTTGAGTACTATCAATGAAATACTCAAGAAAATGACGAAGTTACATTTTACAAGGCATTTACTTATCGGAATAATTTAATGAATATAGAAGAACTATTCTTTTATTTATACTAATTGGATTATAGTTTCTACTACTTTTGCAAGTTGAAGTTTGCATGAATTTATTCATGTTCCCACATGAGTTTCTTTAACTTGCTCCAGGGGGAACCTTGTCCTTTATGATTTTTCTTTTCCGGTCATAATGGTTACTACTATAATAAAAGTACTGAGTATTATGTTACTTTTAGTTTGTTTGAAATACTGAAACCAATGATTTCTGATACACTTTTCCATGCAGTCTCGAGCATTGAATATGATTCGATCTCATGTAATCTCAGTTCTCAAAAGTGCTTCCTCTCAGGTTAGTCTTTCAAATGTAAAGACATTTGGTATCAGTCATATAGGGAAGAAAACAAATATTTCAATCAGCAAATTTTATTTTCTTTGTCAGGTTCAGGTCGCGATTCGAAATAGTGGTGGCAGTAAGACCTCTGTGTCTGAGGGGGTGGAAGCATCTGTCATTTATGTGCGCTTTAAGGCAGCAGCTGGTGAGGTAATAAATCCTATGTTTCTTGTGGGGCATTAGTAATCATCCCAAGTACTAGTTATATGCATGCATTTGATACTGTGGTTGTTAAAACCAAAAATCATGGTTATCATGAACCTTGGATTAGCATTTAGCTGGCGATCATATAACTTCTTGCAGGTAGTTAGTGATCATAGAACTTCTGGCAGGAACTTTATAGAGAACCAGTATGTTTTAAATCTAAATGTGGAGATTGGATTAAATTTAGCTGACTTCTTTTTGATTAGATAACTTTTTGATTTATAGTTGAAGTCTGTGTTTGAGGAAATTGAAAGTAGATCTTCAAGGAAAGAATACACTCAGGTGCTGTCAGAATACCATAGATTATACTGTGAGCAACGACTCTCCCTGGTGAGTTGATCAATTATAATGTAAGTTCTCATTATTTTCTTAATCAATCACTTTTATTCATAAAAGATCTTTGCATTGAGTTTATGCTATTTAGGTGAAAGGCATAGTGCAGCAACGGATCTCTGAATTTGCGAAGAAAGAAGCATTGCCATCATTAACTAGATCTGGATGTGCATACTTGATGCAGGTAAAACCAGCATTCTACTTCTAGGATCCTACGATGCACAGATACGGCAAGGACACGTCGTAGACACTGCAAGGACACAGATTTTACACATAAAAAGTGAAGTATCAGATATGATACAACACGATATGTCGGCCATTTTGAAGTATCTGTGCGTCATAGCTAGGATCTGTTACTTGTTCAGATTATCTACAGTAGTAGCTAAAGAGAATTTCAGACTTCCAGGCCTGTTGATAGGGAACTTCAAATTTGTTCCCTATAAGAGAAAGTTTGTCCCCATTGTGGTAATTTTTTTTATTTTTTTAATATTTTTTTCAGAGTTTAACTCACCATTTTTATTGAAAGAAGACTGTACATGTATGGGCACCCCTTCAAGTGATTGGAGAGACTATAATGAAGCTGAGTTTATGACTATTTTAGAAGCTATGAGGATCTATATGCTCTTTTTTCATTGTTTGTTGATTCTGGAAAATGATTTGGCCAGTTATCTCTTTGGTTTCAAGTGGCGGTGAAGGCCCATGGAAATTCCAATTTTGTCTTAACGAGGTCAAGTATTTGCCTCATCTATTCAATTGAGTTTTGGGCCTTTTGGCATATCGTTTGGTCAGGGGACCTGGTCATCTTTGCTAGGGCAAAAGAGGATTTAGCTGTCTCTCCCACCTTTGGCTCCACCTCCCAGACGACTTCCAACCTTGCTCCGGTCGCTGAAGTTAATCTAGGGTCTGCAAGAGAGTTCTCTTCCTCAGACTAATTGCCTTTTTCAGACCAAAGTCTTAGATTAAATCGAACTAGGGTTCGCAAACGGGCCACGGGTCATAGGCGCACCTGTTCAACCTCATCCCAACGAGATGCATGGACCTAGCCCATGGCCAACAGACTCTCTGTGGGCCACATGATATTCAATGGAGATAGCCTCTGTTCCTTCATTAACCATTTGGGTCGGCCCAAATCCTCGGCCCCTACCTCTAAAATTTCGTCTTATCGGAAAGCTGTGGAGTCCGTCTCTCCTAGGAGATCAAGATACTCCCCTTCCTTCACTGCCTCTACTTCGGACAGCTCCTCTAGGGCCACAACGAGCAGGAATCACTCTCCCAGGGCATCAACAACCTGCTCTGGCCGCTCGAACAGAACCACCCACCTCAACCGACGTGCGGAGACCGACACCATTCAACTTCTTGTTGGCTATTACGCCTCAGACACCGATCCCACCCCTTCTGTTAGCGCCTATTCCTCACCATCCACTTCTTGATATGTGCCGACCACATCTTAATCAAAACCTAACGGGTTTCAGCTGCGGTCCCTTCTCCTTGGCAGATTTCCACCAATGGCATCTTGACTTCCAGAAAGGCTATTTGCAGGGCTGAGATCATCTCCCCAAGGCCTTCTCCTCTTTCTGAGGACAGAGTCACCATGCCCTCACCTGCGGTAGGACCCAGCGCTGCATATTCCCACTCCCACCCGTCTTCTCCGATTTCTTAGCTATCTCAGAAAGTTAGAATGTGCAGACAGGCTATCGGCATATCAGTAGACAATGTCACAAGGTTGGGAATGTCTAATTGCATTTGCCACTGAAAGAGATATGTCTAACAATCCTGTCAGTCGCAAAAAGGGGTCCAAGAGGAAGGGAAGCAGAGAACTTCAAAGTTTATCGTGCTCCATTAACTATAACAACCACCCTTCCCAGAATTCTTCCTCTCTCAATGCTGTAAATTGAGTTAGAGACTTCGTCAATAGTCATCAATGAAACCTCTATCGAGGAATGTTAGCGGTTTAGGGAGTACTGTGAAGCGGTTAATCATCAAGGAGGTAATTCGTAGATATAAAGTTGACATTCTACTCCTCCAAGAAACAAAGCTTAGTTCAATGACTCAAGCAGCTATTAGAGAAATTTGGGGTAACAGTCATTGTAGTTGGATCTGTTTAGACGCCGAGGGATCTTATAGGGGTATTCTCCTTTGCTGGAACAATAGATTCTACATCATAAAAGATAATTTTAAAGGTGTTTTTTTAGTGTCGGCAATGCTTGAGGACAAGGATATCGGCTCAGCATGGATCATCTCATTTGTCTATGGCCCTACAGACTGCAGTCTTCGTAGTAGCTTTTGGTGTGATCTTGACTCCATTCATAGTAGATGGCGGGTCCTTGGTGTATTGGTGGTGACTGGAACATTACCAGATTCCCTTTTGAAAAATCTGGAGGTGGGACATTACAACAGACATGGCAGCCTTCTTTGATTGGATTAATACTCACTCTCTCACCGATCTCCACCTTGGGGGGGGGGGGGGGGGGCTACTTCACTTGGTCCAACCATCATCCACCTTCACTGTGATGCAATCCTAGAGTTAGGATGCAAGTGCCGGAGCACAATTAGGGTTCCCACGGGAACAATCACACGATGAAGACACTCTCCAACGATAAACCTACAAAAGGGAAAATTTATTAACTCCAAATCTCTGAGATCATTGATCTCTACAATGCTATATTTATAATAAATGAAACTTAGGGGCTAAGAAATCAATCCTAATCAAACAAGGAAACAAGAATAAAAATCCTATCCAAATTAGAAACCTAATTCTAATTACACTCTTTGCTAAAAATAAAACTAATAACAATTAACAATTAGAATTTCATGGGTCCCACATGTGGCCCACAAGCCTAGTTGTAATGATGTGGTATTGCTGCTGCATCATTCACCCCAGGTTGGAAAAGAGTTTGACTTTGAACTTGGCTTTTCTGGATGTTGCTTTTGCAGATAGTGTGCACTTGAAGC
The DNA here is from genome assembly GCA_028538565.1 of Umbellularia californica. Taxonomy (NCBI): domain Eukaryota; kingdom Viridiplantae; phylum Streptophyta; class Magnoliopsida; order Laurales; family Lauraceae; genus Umbellularia; species Umbellularia californica. The sequence continues at coordinate 29,370,666 of JAPQWN010000002.1, forward strand.
GCTTTGTTGGTGAGATGAGGCCTCATAGGACAGAGTGTTACTTGCTTTTCACCATGCATGAATGTGTATGTGTTGTCACGCATTCCATTAGTACCATTCTTGACATACATCCATGGACGACCCAACAAGATATCACAACTATCTATGGGTACCACATTGCACCACACCGTATCTGTATAATCTTCATCAATAGAAAATGTAACTAAGCATGCATACCTCACTTGCACTTCATCACCTGTCATTAACCATCTAGCAAAATAGGGACGATGATGCTTTCGAACTTTCAACTGCAATCGATCCACAAGTGCTTGAGATATAATGTTCTAATAACTTCCTCCATCAATGACTACCATGCATTATTGACCATTGACTATTTCTTTTGAGTGGAAAATATTTTCTCGCAACCACTTCTTCTCAGTAGTTAATGGAGTGTCAGTGATGACCATGAGAGACTCAAGACCCTCTTTGGGCATAATGTCCTCCACCTCCTCTGTTTCATTCTCTTTAGGATCTTCTGGAGTATCTTACACATCACTTTCATTCTCAATGAAGTGGACGCGTTTGGGACATTCTATTACACGGTGCCCTTGTTGTTTACAATTATAGCATGTGATCCTATTTTGACCTTCGGGCTTGGTGAAAACTCTCTGATGAATTACTCGGTTTAGAACCTGCAATTGAGGAATTCTTCTGCATAACCCACAAAAGGGAACAATCCTGGGATTCCCACGGGAACAATCACACTATGAAGACACTCTCCAACGATAAACCCACAAAAGGGAAAATTTATTAACTCCAAATCTCTGAGATCATTGATCTCTACAATGCTATAGTTATAATAAAAGAAACTTAGGGGCTAAGAATTCAATCCTAATCAAACTAGGAAACAAGAATAAAAATCCCATCCAAATTAGAAACCTAATTCTAATTACACTCTTTGCTAAAAATAAAACTAATAACAATTAACATCTTCAATTTCATGGGTCCTACAAGCTTGGTTGTAATGATGTGGTATTGTTGTTGCATCACACTGTCACCGTCTTGACAGATATTTGGTCACCAGTGATTGGATTGATCCATACCCAGAAGTGCCAAATTGCTCTCCCCAAGCCCACTTCCGACTACTGCCCCATCTTTCTTGACTCCAAAACCGTGAAGTGGGGACCCTCTCCCTTCCGCTTTTAACTTATGTGGTTGGAGGACAAACATTTTAGTGAATCAATTAAGATCTGGTGGAACAACTACGATGTTAGCAGTCGGGCTGGCTATTGGTTATCTTCGAAGTTGAAAAGATTGGAACTTAGCATCAAAGATTGGATCAAGATTAACCTTAGGCCCGTGGAATCTTAATAAGGCAATTCTCCTTGAAGAAATTCAAGCGCTCAACATTAAGGAAGAATATCAGATTTTGTCTAACATGGATGTCAAAATCTAACATGGATATCACCAAGCGACTTCACCGTAAAGATCTCTTTGAACACAAAGTCTGGGAAGACGAAATCAAATGGAAACAGAGATCGAGGTGTAGGTGGCTCAAAGAAGGGGACAAAAACACTAAGGGCCTGTTTGGATGTATGGTGAATTGAAATATGGTGAGGTGAAGCATCAAATCAAGAGAGAATAAAATATAAGGTGTTATGATGGTGTTTTGTTTTTAGTTGTTTGGTATGGAATCTTTTTGACTTTTTGTATAAAAAAGTGGAGTTTTTTTGTCTTTTAGTGGAGAAAGGAGGATTCTTTTTTGAAAAATTCGGAGGGAATTTTGAAATTGTGTACTTTTGATCTGACCCCTTGTCATTTCTTGTATGGATTCACTTTACTTCACTTTAACTAGTTAAGTACCAAACACGCCCTAAGTTATTCCATAGCATGGCTATGGCAAGAATGAGGGGAAACATAATCAATTTTTTGACTATCAATGGGAACAGATTAGAGGGCCGAGAAGGGATCACCAGCCACATAATTGACTTCGTCCTCAACATTTACAGCAAAAACAAAAGGGTTAAAGCATTCGTTGATAACCTACAATTTTTCACCATTACTAGGGTAGCTGTTATTTGGCTGGAAGGTGAATTCCAAGAGGAAGAAGTTAGAACCGAAGTCTTTAACCTTGCCATCGATAAAGCTCCAGGTCCAGATGGCTTTCCAATCTCCTTTTTGTCAAAAGCATTGGGATCTTCTAAGAGCTGATATAATGGCTTTCATGAAAGAATTCCACTCAAGAGGCAGACTGCCAAAATCCATAGGTGCTTCTTTCATCGCACTTATCCCAAAAAAGTTTGGGGCTGATTGTATGAAAGACTTCAGGCCCATTAGCCTTCTGGGCAGCATTTACAAAATCTTAGCCAAAGTGCTAGCAACCAGGCTTCAAAAGATTCCGCCATCCATCATTTCCCCCTAGATGGGGTCCTAGTAGTCAATGAATGCAGTCCACCCATAGGCACACAGAGAGGAATCTGGGCATTATTTGTAAACTTGATATGGAAAAAGCTTTTGACTAGTGGACTGGGAGTTTTTAATTTACCTTATGCGTAAGATGGGGTTTGGATCTAAATGGAGAGATTGGATCAAAGAATGCGTCTCATTTGCAACCTACTCTATAATTATTAATGGATCTTCGAAGGGATTCTTTAGGGTTGAGAGGGGCTTGCGTCAAGGCGACCGTTTATCTTCGTTCCTTTTTGCCAACGTTGGGGAAGCTCTTAGCCGAATGCTCTTTAAAGCAGAAGAATGCAATATGATCAGAGGTTTTAAGCCTTCTCTAGTTCCCAACCTTCAATATGCAGACGATACCCTGCTCTTTTGTGATGCCATAGATGAACAAGTAAAAAATATGGTCGCTATTCTCAGATGCTTTGAAGCTGTCTCCGGTCTCAACATCAACCTATCTAAGAGTGCAATTCTAGGGGTTTCTATCGACACCTCCTCTCTTCATCACTTGGCCGACATTTTGGGGTGCAAAGTACACTCATTCCCTTCCATTTATCTTGGTCTTCCTTTGTGCCTACGAAGGGTGCCAATTTTTGTTTGGAATACTGTCCTCGAAAGAATTGAGAAAAAGTTGTCGTCATGGAAAGCAAGGTACTTATCCTTGGGCGGTAGAATCACCTTGATCCAATCTGATCTTGCTAACCGTCCAATCTATTACATGTCCATCCTCAAATGCCCCGCTACTATCATTAATCGTATCGAGAAGCTTCCATGCAACTTCTTTTGGCATGGCCATGGGGATTCAAAGAAGATTCACATGGTCAATTGGAAAACGGTCTGTTCCCCCAAAGATTCCGGCGCCTAGGATAAAGACCTTTAAGGAACAGGAATCAAGCTTTGCTAGGAAAATGGCTTTGGAGACTAGAGGAAGGCTCAGATGGCCTGTCGAGAAGCATCTTGATAGCCAAATACAGAGTGAGGAAAAACGGATGGGACATCTCCCCTCCTTCCCAAGGGTACTCTACCTTATGGAAAGGGATTTGCTCCACTAAAGGTACCTTCGATCAATCCATTCGCCTCCGTGTCGGCAATGGGGAGAAAATCTCCATTTGGCACGATGTTTGGGTTGGGGACTCCCCTCTAGCGCTTTAGTTCCTTGAACTTTACAGATGCGCCAGAAACTGCGATGCTAAAGTCAAGGATTACCTTCACAAAAGTCCTAACAACAACCAGTGGTGGCCGATCTTTAGAAGGAATCTATATGAGGTAGACTAAGCTCATCTATTTAACCTTTTCGAGGTGCTTAATGGGACAAACAACCCCGGCGAAAGGCAAGACAGTAGGCTTTGGGCCCTTTCTCGTGATGGCATTTTCTCGGTTTCCTCCCTTTTCTCCACCTTATCAGTTGACACTGCCCCTACTGGATATTGGTCTTCCCTCTGGAAGATCAAGTCCCCACCAAGAGTCCTAGCTTTGGCAGGGCTCGCTCTTCGGAAAAAAATTCTTACGATGGATAATCTCCGTCATCGGAACATGATTGTGGTCAATGCTTGCCCCCTTTGCTTAGCTGATGAGGAAACGGTCGACAATGTTCTTCTTCATTGCAAGATGACTAAAAAGCTTCTCCAGTCTTCCATTCTAAAGGATTTCACTTGCTGTTGGGTTCTTCCGGAATCCTTACCCGAGTTGTTCCAAGAGTGGATCAGTCCGATTAATACCTTCAAAGGGAAGACCATGTGGCACCTATCTTTTTTGGCTTGCATCTGGAAAATTTGGAAAGAGGGAAACATGAGATGCTTTGAAGGGTCCACTTCCTCCCAAGAAGACATAATCCTCAAAATGAAGTTTTGTGTTGCCTCTTGGGTCTCCTTTCTTTCAGACTTTTGGGGTTGAGCCATCGATGCAATTACTTTTAACTGAAGGGAAGTCCTAGCTATTTGATCTCATTCTTTTCTTCTCTCTTTTGCTTTGAGGCCCTTGGCCTCTTGTATGGATGGCTCCCCTTCCTTTTGGGTGGTGGTTGTCTTTTCGGGATCTTTCCCATTTGCTTCTCAGTATAGTTCTTGTATACTATAAAGCTTTTTTTCAATACAAATTGCCATTTCAAAAAAAAAAAAGAAGATATGTTAGCCAAGCACGAGGTGGATAGGGAAGATATTGTTATTGATTTGATGTAACTCAGACTCTTCTTATCTGTTCCTCCATGTGCTTTCATATCCTATATTATCCTTTCCTACATGCCCATTTAAGTCCCCTCTTCAGGAAAATCTTTTCACCAGTTGGGATTTCTAATGGTAAGCCATTCATCTCCTCCCAAAACTGTCTCATGATAATTTCATTTGATGCTGCTTGGCGAGCATATGCACTAATGATATGTCTTTCTCTAACATGAGTTTAATTGCTATAATTCTATCACCCAACCCCTTCACTCCCACAATATAAAGTTTCGAATTCTTATCTACAACTATACCCACTCCATTTCTTGTTTTATTCTTTCTTGCATAATTTTTTTTTATAACCATTAGTGAGCTCCTTAGCTTTATCCCCTTTTCACTTTGTCTTTTGTAGACAGGCTACACTAACTCTTCTTCTTTTCAATACCTTGACCAATTCCATGCTCTTGTCTGTCAAAGTTCCTATATTCCAAGTAGCAGGACGAATCTTCCTTTTCTTTTGGACTTACTTCTTTAGTTGCACTCGTCTAGAATGGTGCGGTAGCCCTTGCCTACTTTCCATTGCAATAGAGAGGAGCTAAGGTGTGTCGCTTAAAGCGGGGAACGCCCTATTATGATCTCAAAATGTTTTTATTTCAGAATTTATGTTTGGGTGGTGAAAAAATTTTATGTTGGCTATCAACCTACTTACCAGCGCTTGGGACCATCAGTAAAAAACTGGCGGAGTTATACGTCAACCATTATATATATATACATATATATATGGGGGGTCTTCATATGTATCTATCCCTCACCATTTTTGGTGAGGGACACCCTTTTTGGGGGTGTTTCAAGTACAAAAGGGAGGTACAAAGTACCCCTCTTGTACCCCCTTTGTACTTAAAACACCCCCAAAAGGGGTGTCCCTCACCAAAAATGGTGAGAAATAGATGCATATGAATATTCCCCTATATATCTATATATATATATATATATATATATATATATATGAGCAGTGATCTCCTAAGCTGCAGCTTAGCTTATCCTAAGCTGAAACAGGCTGGTCCTACAAAATCAAAGTCGATTATGCTGTTTTTTGCATGATGGAACTGAAAAATCCAATTCTGATTGGATTTATCTTGATTTTGAAGATGATCATCATGCAAAAAACAGCACAATCGACTTTGATTTTATAGGACCAGCCCTGTTTCAGCTTAGGATAAGCTAAGCTGCAGCTTAGGAGAGCTAGCCTCTATATATATATATTGAGAATTTAAATAAAAGTTGGCATGCCCCTTAGTCACCAAGTTGACTTTAATCCTTGACCTGCAAAGTTGAGCCTAAGTCCTCCGTCATCAAGCAATGATATTGCAACAGGTAAAAAAGTTTTACTCCTTTTTGAGCCCAATCCCCATCCATCCATGAGGGACTTAGAGTGAGAAGATCCTTGATGGACCTAAGAATAAGGGAAAAAAGGGGGTTTTTAAAATTTTGGCTCCTGAAATGAATTTTATGATTTAAATTTTGTTTAACACAATAGTATAGTTTTCGTTTCTTGTAACTTGTTTGGCTATTTCAGTTGATGCATGCTGATCCTCTGCTGATGTTTGTAATTCGTTTAAATGTATGCTTTACATATGCGGGCATGTTCAAGTGTGTGGATATGTTATGTGGTGCATTCAAATCTTTCCATATTGATGAATGTTGATTCCTTTTCCCATCCAAATATTAATTTTATCTGTTTTCATTTGGGCCATAAATATGTATCCATGGGCACATTTCTATTAATTATTTTGTTGGGAGCTTGTTCTTCCCAATTTCATGCTTTTTTTTTTTTTTCATTATTCTCTGAAACTCCATGGAAATTATTTTTTATAATTTATATCATGATTTACTTTATAAATTTAGAAGATTGTTGGCCCTATTCTCCAATTCAGTTGTACCAAACCTGATTATCAAATTTTACCTTTTCTGATTCCACATAGTACTTTTTCTTAATTTACTTCATAGTGATAATTATGAACTGCAGGTTTGCCAGCTTGAGCATCAACTCTTTGATCATTTTTTCCCATCAACATCTGCTGATGTTTCGAGTTTGGCGCCTTTATTAGATCCTCTGTAAGTTTCCCATGGACAATTTTGCTTCCTTTTAGCCTAACATGGATGTTACTGTTTTTATAGTTATAGTTGTGTAAGATAAGTACATTTAGCCAAATTTAGATAAGGAAAAAAAAAAAAAAAAAACTGTGTGAAGTATGTGTGGGACCCCCAACAACCAAACTAAGCCACTTAAAAGGACTTTTCCGTTTTAGAAGTAAGAAAAATCACTCAAAAGTGTACGGAGTCTTTTGAGCCACAATTATTTGGTTTGGAGGAAAGAATCCTACATAGATATGCTACCGTTTCCTCTTTTTTTCATGAGCTTCCGTGGTACTCAGAAATGTATGTAATTATTTGTTAATAAAGTTACAGAGCATAAAATGCGTCGATGGTTTGCAGATTTAGCATATGTTTGCCAGACATTTGATGTTATTTAGTATATGGGCATTATAATCTAGAAAAATCATCTTCTTTTATTGTGTCAATTTTTTCATCTGTATTATTCATTAGCTATAATTTTATAATTTTATATAGTTTTCTATAGTTTTCTATGCATGCGTGTGCACACACACATCTAGGGAGGGAGGGAGCCCACTAGGTCATACTTAACCTCTTCATCTTTGGGCCTTTCATGGTTTTAAGAAGGCATCTTTTCTTTTTCTTTTTTCTTTTTCTTTTTTTCTTGGATTTCAGTCCAATGTTGAGTGATGTTTGGATGATTGTCAAATTTGGGCTTCTGGCAACTCATGGGGGTTCTAGTGTGTTTGAGGGGGTAACTTGATCATAGGCAGGCCTCGGTGAGTTAACCGCATCATCACACCATAAGTTCTTTGCCCCAAATCCTTAGTAGATAAATACATACCTCAACCCTTTGGCTATAATGCCGAAATAAATATACAAATACGTCAACTGTTAGGATATAATGCCAAGATTCATTTAAGAATAAGGACTCGACATCGACATGGGGATCGACGATATGACTCTCCACTCAATTTTATATTAAGATTTTTATTGAGGCATTAATTTCTTCTTCGGAACATTGCTAATTAATGAAATCGTCATTGTTTGAATTCCTTTTTAACATTTTTTCTTGCGTTCAAAACCACGGAAACTAATATAATTATTTGAAATAATGGATTGAGATCCATAGAAGTATTGGTGCTGTAATGAGTGCAAATATGAGTATCATATAAGCCTGACAAAGGTATCTTGGTATATACAAGTATCCGCATACCGTAGCCCTTCAACCTTACTAGAGTCTTGAGCCCTAATTTATCCTAAAACATCCCTTTTTTCTTTTATTAACTAGTGTGGTTTTATATTTAATAAATATTCTAACATTTATACAAATTTCCTCATTTTACAGGTGCAACTATTTATATGATACACTACGGCCAAAATTCATTCATGAAGTAAATCTTGATTGTCTCTGTGAGCTTGTTGACATTCTTAAAGTTGAAGTCCTAGGAGAACAACTGAGCAGGCGGGGTGATTCGTTAGCAGGATTACGTCCTACATTACTAAGGATTCTGGCAGATGTGCATGAGCGGCTGACTTTCCGTGCTCGAACTCATATACGTGATGAGGTATTTTTGCAATGGAAACTATTTATTCTGTCATGTTGATGCAAGCAGAGAACACCAAGAAGATTGCATACTGGAACAATCCTTGATTGGTTGGAGGTGTGCGATTCGTGCACATGGGACCTGTGCCATGAATAAAAGGTTTCATACCCATTTGGGAGCCAAATTGGCCATTAATTGCAAAGGACTATGGAATGATTTACTGTTGGTCTGAATAAATGGACTCTGAGGACTTATAAATGCTAACTGGAACAATCCACAGTTTGTTCCTGGCCCATTTGGGTCTGCATTTGAGCCAAAACATGATCTTCCCTGGTCCTAGAGCACAATTTGGCTCGAGGAACAGCCCACACGCCGTGCGCAGTTAGTGCATGTGCAAGATTGCACGAATTCCCTTTTTTCCTGTTGTTTGCAGGATGTCTTGCAATCCTTTGAATTTATTTTCTTACTTGTTCCTTGTTAATCTTAATGGGTGGGATGGATTGTTCTTAGGGTTTAAAAACTGTATTATAATTAGTGTTAATAATAAAGAATCGGCAACAGCTCCATATTCTTGTTCGTTCTGACATTTTTCCCCTATGGTGAATACTCATGCACCCATACCCCCACTCACCCAAGTCCCTCACCATCAGCGCTATAGATGGGATTGATCTTTGCTTTTACATTTTGAAGAAATTATTCCTCCTTGGAGTGTATTTATGTGAAGAGGACTAGGGTTTCCAAACTCTTTCTTTCATGATAGAACTGTGCTGAGCTACTCTCCCTACTCTCTATTTTTTCTTCCTGTTCCCTTGGAGTTTCCATGGCTAAGCTACTGTCGTAGTAGTTGAGTTATAGCCCAGTTTGAAGCATTCAGGACTACGTCATTATGTCTTATCTTTAATGATACTTCACTTTTTGTTTGCCATAAAATTAATTTCATTATTATTTGGATGAGGCTCATTGTCATCATCATCAAAGCTTTGGCCCAATTATTTTGGGGTCGGCTACACGAATTCTTTTTCTCCATTTTGACCTATCTTTAGCAAAATCCTTAAGTTGCACTTCTTCAGATCTAATTTTACTACCTCCATCCACGTCCTTTTTGTCCTACCCCTTCTCCTTGGTGTGCCATCAGCCTTCATAGCCAAACTTTTCCTTTACAGCGTCGTTACCGGCCTGCGTTGGACATACCCAATCCATTGATTAATGGGTTTTTTTCTAATTTTATCTCGTATTGATGCTGCCCCTAAATGCCCTTGAAAGCGCTTATTTCTAATTTTATCCTTCCTAGTTTTATCTCTGCTACATCCATTTTGTGCATATTTTGCTTCTTGAGTAGTCAACATTATGCTTCGTTGGTCATAGCTGGTCTAATCGCTGTCCTGTTAAAATTTTCCTTCAATCTTGTGGGCATTCTTTGGTCACAAAGCATTCCAAAAGCAAGTCTCCAATCATCCCGCTTTTATCCTACGTTTAAATTCTTCATCAATCTCCCCAACCTTACTAATTATAGAGCCATGGTAACGAAACGGATCTCTTTGTGGGACTATATGCCCACTAAAGTTACAATCCATATATTCCATCTTTATACAGATTATTTTAAAGCCTTTGGATTTTAAAGCCTCCCACCATCTCTCGAGTTTTGCATTCACACCATTTCTTGATTAATCCACCAACACTATATCATCTGCAAATAACATATAGTAAGGTACCTTTTCTTGAATATGAGCAGTTAACTCATCTATAATTAGTGCGAAGAGATAAAGAGCTTAGGCCTGACCCCTGATGCAAACATATGGTCACTTGGAACTCACCTGTCTTTTCATAGGTAGTTCTTACACTTGTTACCGACCCTTCATACATGTGTTTAATAATTATAATAGAATCTCTTGGAACATTCCTTTTATTTAATTAGGTCCAAAGACTCCTACTGAGACACTTGCCATTAACATCTTACTACAACTAAGACACTTGTACAATTGTTTTGAAAACAGGGCTCCCGATGATTGTCTTTGTGACGCCCCGGACACAAGAATACATTACTCCTGAGGGGTGGCACATATTCGCATGGGGATTTGAGTCACACAGTAGTTCCCATAAAATTTCACGTGAGGTCATACACGACATGACAATTGGGATATATTTCAATTTTCGCAGAGGCCTATGTGACACAGCCTGTATAATTTCTTCCATAAAGTATGGTATCAACATTACATCCATCCATATCATATTTGAAACAATAATATAAGAGCATAATCAGTCCATAAGATAATGGTAGTTCAAGTTTAAGAAAGATGGAGAAAGAAGTAGAAAGTAGCGGATGCATTAAGTTAAGGTTTACATCCCAAAGGTCAAAATAAAGTCTAAACTGTTGGGAAGTCCCACATCCCACATCGCTTGAGTAATAGGCTTGTCATGTCTTAATATACCTGTATGTGCCTTCCACCTATCAGCTTAAGCTTTTGGGCTGGTATATGGTTTATTACATAGTATCAGAGCGGATTCCGATCCCGTTGTTCTTGTGTAGCCCACGTGTCAAGCCCTTCCATGAAATTTGTTGGGCTTACACGTGAGGGGGAGTGTTGGGAAGTCCCACATCCCACATCTCCTAAGTAATAGGCTTGTCATGTCTTAATATACCTGTATGGGCCTTCCACCTATCATCTTAAGCTTTTGGGCTGGTATATGGTTTATTACATGGTATCAGAGCGGGTTCCGATCCCGTTGTTCTTGTGTAGCCCATGTGTCAAGCCCGTCCATGAAATCTGTTGGGCTTGCCCGTGAGGGGGAGTGTTGGGAAGTCCCACGTCCCACATCGCCTAAGTAATAGGCTTGTCATGTCCTAATATACCTGTATGGGCCTTCCACCTATCAGCTTAAGCTTTTGGGCTGGTATATGGTTTATTACATAAACAACATCTCGAAAATAATGGCCATTTGGGCCAAAGGTCAAGAGTAGCAGAACTTCCAAACACTTAACGTACCGATGTCTAAAAGACATCATTAGGGGTCCACTCCGCTAGTTGCTGAGGAGTCTCCTCGTTCCTCCTCAACCTCCGGGGCAGCGGCGTTTGGTACCTCACCTATAACGCCAAGTGTAGCATCATTAGACATAAAGTCAAGTAAGATAAACAGATATAATGCACAGCATGTGGAACAAATGAATAATAATAAAGGACAAGTGATCATATGAGGTCAAGTATGTAAACTAGACATAATTAATGCATGAATAAGCATGAACGATAAGAATCATGAATGACAAGAATAACATGATAACTTAGCAAATTGGCATGACCACATAAGCTATATTCTTTAAATTCAACCATTAAACATGGATAAATAAAGAACATGAAAACGTAACATAGCATGATGGTAACACTAGGAGGCATAGAGCCCATAAAACTCCATCGTGGACCTGGAGCACTGGTAAGCTCCCATAACATAACCTAGAGGCTATAGCCAGTCCGTAGGTTTTACTAAATCCACACTCAAAAGGGTCCGATCGAGATAGGATTGAAGCTAAGTGGTGCCGACTCAAGGACTCAAGGAATATAGTGTATGTGTTATAAGACGTGGAACATGTTACCATTCAATAAAAAGAGAAAAAGACGTGGGACATGTGCATGACATGAGCATAAACATGAACAATGGCCGTGGCATGACATGATAGACGTATATGAGCACAATGAACATAAAAGGGGACATGAAATGTAAAGCATATCAAGATACGTGATAATAAACGAAGTAAACATAGGATCATGAGGCAAATCATGCGTAATTGAAAATGCATGCATAAGGATCATATGATGAGTCAAGGATAATTAACGAGCCAATTGTAGGGTTTGGGAATGCCCGTCGGCTCCACCATCCAACTATGTGTAGTCTTAAGGCCTCCGACGTCTTCGGGCTACATAGCCCATGGCGTTACACTAATTTATGGACATCGAATGAATTAGGATAACACCTTTGGCTCAGGGTACATGAATACTAGATATGAGCTTCCTTGTAGGTGTATGTTAGCTCAAACATCACCTACATAGGTCTAGGAGTCCATTAGGCATTTATTATGGTCTAAGGGTTCCATTACTAAACCCAAGACTAAGTTTGAAAACCACCTAAAATTCCTAGTTTCCACATTTGCCTCGCGGTTGACTGTGAGTTCTCATGGTGGCTCCACGGTCAACCCTCGGTCGACCGCGGGGTCTTCACGGCTTGCCGTAGGCTGACCGCTCCACAAAATTGCAGGAAAAACAAGGCATTGCCAATGTAACCGCGGGGTTTACATGGCTGATCCACGGTTGACTTATGGTTAGCCGTAAGGGAATTTACGACTAGCCGTTGGCTAACTGCTGTGCAATTTTTCAAAAAAGTCATATAAGCTAACCGCCAGCTTTCCTCTGTGGTCACTGTTGGCCGTGAAAGGTTCTGTGGTCCACCGTGGACACAACTTTTGAAGCCGAATCCTGAAACTGTTCACTTCAGCCTTCAGAAACATAGCATACAGGTTATTTAGAGCTTCTCAAGCTCATTATAACTGATGCAAACCTATCATTTGGGAATTAACATGTACAATAGAGAATTTTATCCATAAAACATGAATTGAGCTTCAATGAGGTTACTAGACATGATAAACACATAAAAGTAGTGAATCAAGGCTTGCATGATTATAAGTGTTTACACTTGCCTTCTTGATGCTTGGACTCAAAACCCGCCAAAATCCTAGCCATTCGAGCTCCACCAAAGCTCTCAAGCCAAAATCCCCAAAACAAAGTCACCCAAGGTCTTACAATGGTGAAAGAGTGGAAATGGGTTCATAAGGAGTTGCTGGCATTGAATTTCACACCCATTAACAGACACCATGCAAGAGAAAGTGAATTGTGTGGAGGAAGCTTACCAATAGAGAGAGATGATGAAGGATTAGGAAGAGGATTGCTTGAAGATGAGGATGGTGATGAAGATGCTCCCTAGTTGAAGGGATCTCACATGCAAGAGCACTGGATGGGAGAATTTGAAGAAACGGAACAGAAGAGGATAGTAGACGAGAGAGTTCCAGTAGCATGCAGTAGAAGAAGTAGGTTGATGGGCTTGGGGGTTTTTAACTAGAATTTTCAGAAAATTGCAGGGAAGTCCAAGCTGTCTAGTGAAATCTTCTTTTCAGGTCACTTGGGCTGGGAATGGGCTCAAGTGGGCTCGAATGGGTTGGGTCAAAACAAAGAAATTGAAGACATCGATATGCACAATTCAATGCACCCAAAATCCATGTAGAACTGAAAACACACGCGACAATACCCATAAACCCAAAATTACAAAAAAGGTCCTCAAACTATCTACTACCTAGTCATGGTCAAAACCCTACTAATCTACCTATCCAACCACATTAACATCCAAAAACAATACATTACTCATCTAATTGGGATTAATTAGACACTAAACACGATTAGGAAGGTTCGGGGTGTTACAGTCTTCCCTGATGAGTTGTTCCATATTTTGGCGTGTCTTGCTTTGTTGGAGACCGATCATATAGAATGATTGACAAAATTCTCACTTTCCGATCTATTGTTAAAACTATCATGACAGTTCAAATGCGTCATAGGTTGTAAGCGTTGAGTCAATTGGTTAACTTACAATCTTAAACTCTGAATTTAAATATTGGTAAGATCCGGTTCACTGCCACATCACTCTCACCCAATTATTGCCTACGAGCACATCCTTATTGGGGTGGCATGGATGGAATCGACACAACAAATCATATGGTCTGATTTGCTCCGAAACCAACTGATGGAGACCCAATTAATGTAAATGAGTTTTTTGAGAGCCCAAGATTGATGAAATTGGGAAAATCCTGCACTTACCTGTAATTCACAACATTTCACTCAATCCGATTGGGAACCCCTTTGCTCAACCAATGGAGATTCTTCTCGATCCAAAATCGTAGCACATATGCAAATGGGAGAGGAAATTTAAAATGAAATTTGTTTATCACCTTTTTGTGCATTGTGAGTTTTCTTATTTCCTGCGGTGCCAGTTTATTGGTCAAAGTGGTTTACGTAGGTGTTTCCTATTTTCTTCGGCATGTCTATTTGGGGGTTGGAGATCATCCCTTCTTTTGGGGGCGGGAAACTTCTTTTGAGCCTTATCTCCTTTTCCATCTCATGTTCTGTTTGGGAAGAGCGGAATTTAGATTTTTCAATGGTAGTTCACACCTGGTGGAAGATGTGATGTTCTTGGTGCTTAGGAGGATTGCTAAGTGGGCTTCTAGAAACGAATGGTTTGATAACTTGGAAGTTTATGGTATCTTACATAATTGGGAGGCTTCTCTTTCCAACGGGTTTCCCAAGAAGTGTATTTTGCAGGTTTGGGTTCCTCCTTTGGTAGTTGAGTTGAAGTTCAATGTTCATCTAGGGGAAACCAGGGCCGGCCAGTGTTAGAGGAGTTCTTCATAATAGTCATGGGTTTCTTTTGGTTCTATTCTCTAAGCATGTGGGTTGTATGGGGTCTACGGAGGTGGAGGTGGAGTTTTTAGAAGCCCTTCTGATCTTTTTGCCTTCTTTTCATGCCAAGTTGGTGGTGAAGAGTTATTCCTTGAATGCTATCTTTTGGTATCGTCTCTTATGGACGAGTATCAAAATAGCGGTTGTGGTGGGTGAGCGGCTACTGGCTAGGACGCTATGTAGCGGGCGATATGTAATGGCGTAGCAGTGTATATATATAAGTGTTCAAAAAATTTAGATCTTGTGTAGCTGCCAATCTTGTGGGTTTTTAGTGATTTGGAACCATGCAGGGGTTGGGACACCTTAAGGAAAGGCTATCAAGGAGAAGAAATATGAAAAACAGTGTTTTAAATTAAAACGACTGGGCTCTAGTGGGTTTTAGACCGCAGCATCGTTATTTTCAAAATGGCGTCGTGGCCTCAACCGCTGCAATCGATAATGCAGTTGCTACGCTACTTAGCGGTTGCTATTTTGAACCATGCTTGTGGATACTTCTTGGAGATTTCAGTTCTATTTGAATGAGATTAAGTCCTTGTCTTCTTCGATTCAGGTGAATTTCTAGCATGTGAGGGGGGCAGCTAATGCCTTAGCGGACACTTTGGCTAAAAAAGGGGTGGATAGGTCTTCAGATTTTTTGGCCTTTACTATATGAGTTTTGTTTCTTTGTTTCTGGTATAATTCTGTTATACCATTGGTTTCTCTTTTTGCTGAGGTGGTGTTTCATGTTTTCTTGTAATTTTTCTTTATTATGATTTCCATTACCTTCTCAAAAAAATTTGTAAGGTGGCTTCATTTTGGAAACTAGTTAGAACTAATTGGTTGCTCACCAGATGATTTAACTCTACTTTTCTAATTGAGATGCTTTATATTCTACTTGAGAGTTTCTTGTGGTAGCTATTATGATATTGGATACTTGAAATGGCAATTTATCCTGTCGGATCGCATCCGAGTATGTGTGAAGTTCACGTCCCTTCCATATTCATAGTGTGTCCCTGCCAAATCCTTGTCGTATCTGGGCATCTTAGGTTATTCACTATTTTTAAACTATTTATAAGGTTGGCCACATCTTGTTTCATCCTTTTTCCTAATTTCAATGTATTCAAATGCAAACATGTAATTCTTTATTTGATCATTCCAAGAGTGAGATGTCAAGACAGAAGTTTGACAGCTCACTCTTTCTTTTTTTTTTCCCCTTTTTTGGAAGATTAATAATTGTATATCCCTTTTGAAATATACAATTATTTATCTTCCAAAAAAAAATAAAAAAAATCAAATAAAAGAAGAAGAGTGAGATGTCTAACTTCTGTCTCGATTAAGATGCAGGTAAGAGTTAAAAGAACGTCCATCTGTCTACCTATAATGTGTTCTTTGTTCTACTATAGTAACTTTTTATTATTTCTTTTGAAGATTGCAAATTACCATCCCTTTGATGAAGATCTGGATTACCCAGCAAAGCTGGAGCGATCAGCTGAGGGACTATCTGTTACTGTAAGTGATTATTGCTATTTTATGTTGGAATTAATTTTTTTTTCTGATATAAAAGATTATACTGTTTCCACGTTCTCTGTGGCATTCATACTAGATGTAGTCCAAAAACTTACTTTGTTCATTCAATGAGCTGATATTGAATAAAACACTTGCTACCCATTTTACTAGGAGCACAACTTGTGAATCTAACCTGATTATAATGGTCTGCTCTTTGGTTCTGCCCATCTTTCTCCATTACCAACTGACAACTTCATTATTGACACAATGTTGATTCCATCTGTGTGATGTGGATGGCACTTAACTGCAAGACAGTCAAGTAGTGGGCCAAGAACTTCAGTTTTCGGAAGCATATGATTGCTTGTATGGGGTCCGGATACATGTCTAGGAGATTCAGGATCAAATGGGCACAAAACAGCGCTAAAATGTGCCATTTGTGGACTGTTTTGATAGCAGTCCCATAGATGGACTCGTAATTCCTGCAATTATTGGGCCCAATCTACAATCTGATTTGGATCTAGACCACTCCAGCCCATCCAGCATGCCTTGACCAAGCACACAACAAACCCACCCCGCCCAGATGACCTCGCCCAGCAGCCAATATTAGACTGCCGACTGAGTGCTGTTAATAATTGGAAGCACCAAATGCTCCAGCTGTTAGTAAATGGCAGAATAATGTATATCAAAGGGTCCTGAAAGCCCCCCTCATGTGTGATACCATGTTAATAACTAGAAGCACCAAATGCTCAAGCTGTTAGTGAACGACAGAACAAAGTATATCAAAGGGTCCTGAAAGCCCCCCTCATGTGTGATACCATGTTAATAACTAGAAGCACCAAATGCTCAAGCTGTTAGTGAACGACAGAACAAAGTATATCAAAGGGTCCTTAAAAGTGCAACTTGTGCAATGTGCAAGTAATTTTCCTTTATATCTTTGAGTATTAATTTCCTTTCTATATTGGGGCTTCTTGATTTGTAGGAATGTGTTTAAGGAATGACTCCTACTTTACTGGTATTGGCCTTAGGTTTATTTAACCCCTCCATTACATGGAGGGCACTTGAACTCTTGCACTCTTGCGCTCACACCCATGTCTCTGACCAGTTGGGCTACATCCGTGTACTCGTAAGGTTTTGTTTTTATTGGATACAATATGTTGGTTTATGCAGTTGGTGTTATGAACCAATTTATTCATTCTCCTTGTGTTTCATATCTGGCTACTATTTACAAAATCTTTGTTATTTGATGTGTCGCCTTGGTAGGAGCCAGACTGATTGAAGGTCTTCTATAACTCTACTTCATGGTAACTTATTCACCTTGCAGAGCCAAAACTAGTCGGTAGTTTCTCATTCCAGTGCTGAATGAGAGTACAGGATGATGATAGCACATTAAACATGTGGTATTGTGGATGGAAAATTTACTTGAAGATCTTAAGATCGTTGTCAAGCTACTTGTGTGGAGTGTTTTACCGAAACCGAGGTTACTCCTGACTTCGGTAACTGTACCAATCAGGAAATGCCTTGACTTCATCTATCCAGCACGGCGGTGTGCCGACTGGCACCGAGAAGGAATTGGTCTTGGTAGGAGTACCGACCACCTCCCTCCGGACTCAGACTCGTGCGTCTCGACACCCGTGTCCGACCTCAGGCCCGACCGACCTCAGTGCCTTCTCCAGTTCGGTCTCTTGGCCGAGGTGAACACTGAGCGTTTAATCCCCATTATGAGATGGGACAGCCACATTGCAGAGAGCCCTGACAGGTAGAGTGGCCGCCGGCCATCGATAAGAGCTCTTTCCTATCAGCTAATCACATCCACATTTATGTGAGGGATTTGAGGAGAGATCCGATGGGACAGTACCCTCACCTACCCCCACTAAGGGTTCTAGGTATGGGCTGATGGGACAAGTATTCTCACCTACCTCCACTATGGAACCTTCCACTCTCTTCTATATATACCTGCATGGTAAGCCCATAACAGGTACGCAACACACTGTGCATTATACTATATCTTGCCTGAACCTTCTTTTTCCTCTCACTTCACCCTAGTTCAGTGATTGCACTAACTCAGGCGTCGGAGTGCCTTTGGCTGATAGCAGCCCGGGGCCCTGACTTTTGTTTACCTTTCAGGTTTAGGATATCCATTGACACTTCCAGCAACTCCCAGACTAGATAAGCAGCATCATTAAAAGCTTCATCATCGTCTAAACCAAGTCCATAATTTTCAGGCACTTACAATTGACGCCGTCTGTAGGAAACATCTGAAAAAACTACATTTTCACCTTGAAAAGCCATGCCTCCAAAGACTAGGAAGGGAAAGGGCGTTGGACCATCCAAGTCCATACCACCAAAATCATTTCAGCCCATCATGCCGCCTCCACTGGTGACAAACCAGGCGGAAGCAGCTAGGCAGACACCGTCGATCCCTCGACAAAGGATGGTCGGAGGAGAACCCGGTATGAGGAGCGTGGGATCGCCTGTCACCCAGACGCATTCCTCGTTGAGTGGTGCAACAGCATCTCCTCGTCACGGCCCCGTTTTGGAACGAGTTCGACCGAATACCTCCCAGGTGGAGCGTCCTCGTCAGGACGTCATCTTACTGGAGCAGCCCCGCAGGGATGCTCCTCCTCAAGAACGTTCCCGACAAGACAAGACCCCAGCACTGTCCAGATCACGCCAGCCTCGTCACCAGGACCACGTGGAGGAGGACCACGTGCACCTTGACGACGAGGGCGATGACGACATGGTCCTGGAGGAGGATGACGAGGCACACGTCGAAGCAATCAGGGCTCAAAACCTCATCATCGAAGAGCAGAAGGCCCAGATCCTCCACCTCCAGCGGCAGCTCAAAGGGAAAGAGAAGGCCCCGGCCAGGACTTCGCTCGTGCCTCCTGCACAGCAGCGAGCCCGGAAGGTTCCTAAAGCTCGTTCGGACTTGAGGCAAGTCCTGAACAATAAGAGGCGTGACCGAGCCCGTGACGAAGGCTCGAGTAGCACCCACGCCAGCGCTGACCATCAGCAGCAGCGCCAGAGGCCGAGGAGACAAGAATCCGACCCCGACATGACGGATTGGATCAATCGGCAGATCAAGCAGGCTGTACAGCAGAATATGGAGTTTGCTGGCCTCACCCGAGGTCGGCTAGCTACCAAAGACAGTGATAACCATGGTACGTCTCAGTTCTCTCGGGAGATCAGAGAACACGTCCTCCCTGAAAGGTTCAGCGTCCCGAGGTTTAACCTCTATGACGGGACCTCGGACCCTGAAGCACACCTCCGGCACTTCACCCAGAAAATGTCGGTGTATGGCGGCGACGGTAACCTGGACTGCAAGGTCTTCTCCTCTAGTCTAGGCGACCTCCCACTTCGGTGGTTCTTCGCGCTCTCCGAGGGATCGATTTCGAGCTGGCAGCAGCTCCGAAACTCTTTCGTCGAGAAGTTTCAAGCGCACCGGGTCATCCCGAAGACGAACTCCGACCTGATGGCTATCGGGATGAGGCCAGCCGAAAATATCACTCGGTTCGCCAAGAGATTCTGGACCATTTATAGCCAGATCGAAGACGCCAATGACGAAGTAGCCATCAAGTCCTTCCAACAAGCTTTGTTGCCAGACAACGAGCTTCGGAGGGACCGAGTGAGGTTCCCCGTGGTCTCGGTGAAAGCACTGATGGCCCG
Organism: Umbellularia californica; assembly: GCA_028538565.1. Lineage (NCBI taxonomy): Eukaryota > Viridiplantae > Streptophyta > Magnoliopsida > Laurales > Lauraceae > Umbellularia > Umbellularia californica. The sequence continues at coordinate 29,390,556 of JAPQWN010000002.1, forward strand.
GGTGAATCAGTTCATCGAGCATGAAGAAGACGAGGTTCGAGCTCGGGAGAGCCATAACTTCTGGCAGGAGGACCGACCCTCGAAGAAGGAAAAGAAGCTAGCCAAAAGGGAGGCGGACCGAAACAGAGAACCATCTGGCTCGGCACCACGCTCTGCTCCCACCTTGGGAGGCAGCGCGAAGCCGAAGTCAAGTGGTGCCTCTTACAAGGCCTGTCCAAAAGACAGCTTCCCGCTTCCGAAGATCGACCAGCTGATCGATTCCACTGCCGGGCACGATAGGATGAGTTTCCTCGACGCCTACCGAGGTTACCATCAGATCCCGATGCATGGGCCTAATGAGGAAAAGACCGCGTTCATAACACCTAGAGGCATCTACTGTTATAAAGTGATGCCCTTTGGGTTAAAAAATGCCGGTGCTACTTACCAGAGACTGGTAACAAAAATGTTCCAGGCCCAGCTCAGTAAGACAGTCGAAGTGTACATCGACGACATGGTCGTCAAGTCTAAAAGGTCATAGGACCACTTGGCGGACCTAAGTCAAACCTTCACCGTCCTCAAAGAATTCAAGCTCAAGCTAAACACTTCCAAATGTGCGCTTGGTGTCGACTCTGGCAAGTTCCTTGGCAGCCTGGTCACACGACGAGGGATAGAGGCCAATCCCGAGTAGATCTCGGCGATTCAGGCCATCCAAAGTCCGACCACGGCAAAACAAGTTCAGAGGCTAACAGGGATGGCAGTTGCACTGAATCGCTTCATCAGCAGAGCTTCAGATAAGTGCCGTCCCTTCTCCAACTCTTAAAGAAGAGCTCAAAGTTCCAATGGACTACGGAATGCGACAGAGCCCTTCAGGAACTCAAGGGATACTTGTCTTCACCTCCCCTTCTGTCCACCCTGACACAGGGGGAAACCCTCTACTTGTATCTCGCAGTCTCGAATCACGCAGTGAGCTCGGTGCTCATCAGAGACGAAGAGAGGCAGCAAAAGCCTATCTATTATGCGAGAAAAATCCTGCTAGATGCCGAGACAAGATACCTGCCATTAGAGAAGCTCGTGCTTGCACTCATCAGCTTCTCTCGTAAGCTCTCGCACTACTTCCAGACATACTCTATAGTGGTTGTTACAGAACATCCACTCAAGTCTCTCTTCAGAAAAGCAGACTTCTCTGGAAGAGTGTCCAAATGGGCTGTCGAACTGGGTAGTACGATATCCAATATCAACCCAGGATGGCAATCAAAGCCCAGGTGCTGGCAGACTTCATTGTAGAGTTCACCTCTCCTAGTTCGGCACCAAGCCACCTTGACACCGAATTGGGGGGCAAGGAGGTGGGGGCAATGACCGAGACCGAGACGGAACAGGATCGGTCCTGGAAACAGTTCCTCGACTTATCCTGGAAAGTCTTCGTTGATGGGTCCTCAACCTCCAAGAGGGCTGGCGCAGGCGTAGTTCTCTAATCTCCGGAGGGCCTTGTCATCGAGCAAGCCCTGACTCTTGACTTCAAAGCATCAAACAATGAAGCTGAGTACGAAGCGCTAATCGCAGGGTTGGGCAGCGCAAAAATTCTGGGGGCACGGCAACTGGTGGTCTTCAGTGATTCACAGCTGGCGACGAGCCAACTGAATGGAGACTACCAAGCCCATGACGATAGGATGACAGCCTACCTAGCCCACGCCAAGCAACTCCTCTCTCAGTTCCAAAAAGCTGAAGTCAGGCAAATCGGCAACTCCAACTCTCACGCCGACGCACTTGCCAACCTGGCCTCTGCTGTCGAGGCAGGAAGAAAAAGGACTGTTGAAATAGAAACACTAGACAGACCTAGCGTAGAGCTCCACCCACCTCGGCAGATCCTGTGTGCCGACCTCGGTCCGAGCTGGATGGACGAATTCATTTCCTACCTTAAGGACGACCAGCTCCCCGAGGACAAGAATCAGGTCCACAAAATCAGGCTGAAAGCAGCTCGGTTTTGGCTCTCTCTAGATGGCAAGCTCTATAAAAAGTCCTACAATGGCCCCTACCTCCAGTGCGTTCACCCGAGCAAAGTCGAAGACTTCTTTTATGAAATCCACGAAGGGATCTGCGGCAGTCACATTGGAGGTCGGTTACTGGCCTATCGAGCAATCAGCCAGGGATATTGGTGGCCATACATGCAAAAGGACGCCCATGTCTATGCCAGGAAATGTGAGAAGTGCCAGAAATTCTCACTTTCTCCATCAACCAGCACACGACCTAAGTCCTCTTTCCAGTCCATGGCCTTTCGCCCAATGGGGACTGGACTTGGTGGGACCTTTCCACCGAGCTCCGGGGAATAAGAGGTGGCTAATAGTAGCCACTGACTATTTCACTAAGTGGATAGAAGCTGAAGCGTTGTCCTCCATCACCGAGAAGGATACTAAAAATTTCATATGGAGGAACATTGTGACAAGATTTGGGGTGCCTCGAGCCTTGATCTCGGACAACGGGACTCAGTTCGACTCCAACTTCTTCAAAAACTTCTGTCAAGAGCTTGGCATTAGGAACTACTATTCCACTCCGGCATACCCTCAAAGCAATGGCCAGGCCGAAATCTCTAACAAGGTGGTGCTCGACGGACTCAAGAAAAGACTGGACCGAGCCAAAGGGAGATGGGTAGAGGAATTTCCGAGTGTCCTTTGGGCGTACAGAACTACCCCAAGGCGCTCGACCTCGGCTACACCCTTCTCCCTGGCCTATGAGATGGAAACTGTAATTCCACTTGAGGTCGGTCTCCCAACCCTCAGGTCGGAACTATTCGATCAAGGCCAGAACGATGTAAACCTCGCCAAAGAGCTCGACCTGGCTGAGGAACGAAGGGATGCAGCAGCCATCCGCCTCGCTTCCTACCAGCAGCAATTGGCCAGAGGGTACAATCAGAAGGTCAAAGAGAGGAAGTTCTCACCTGGAGAACTGGTCTTAAAGAAGACACTTCCAGCAGACAAGAATCCCAGCGAAGGAAAGCTTGCACCGAATTGGCATGGGCCATTCAAAGTAACCTCGGCAGCTGGGCAGTCTGCATACAGGCTTGAGGACATGGAGGGTAGAGAGCTACCACGCCCATGGAATGCTACGCACCTTAAGAAATACTACTTTTAGGTTGTACTTAATTCTGAAAGTCAAAAAAATAAGTTCTTATAGAAGAATGTGTTTTGCTACTTTCAAATTTCGCCAAGTTACGGAAATCGGCATATGCACACAGCTCGGTTGAGAAACCAGTTTGCATTCGGCGCGGTCATGGGACCGGCCACCCCTTAGCTCGGTTATGGAACTGGCTATCTTGACAGGACTAGCCACATCAGTTCGGTTACAAAATCAGCTACTTCGGCTCGGTCAAGAACCAGCCGGTGATTACGGAACCAAACTTCGCTACGGTTAGTCCTCTAGCTCTGGTCACAGGACCGAGCTCTTTTCGTCCTACCCAACTCATTGACTCGTGACGGTTGCGGAACCTAGCTTAGTCACTTGAACTTGGTAAAGGACCTATCTTACTATTGACTCCGGCTATAGAGCTGAGCTTAACTACTTGCCTTATTCCCTGTTATTTATTTCATCTTGGTTACAAAGCCAAACACAGAAAAAGAAGACAGGAAAAGAAGACATTCATCACACATTGTACAGAGATAGAACAAAAACTGATATCATTCATTCATTGCCAATGAGGGGTAATTACAAAGGTACAACAAAGTTCATCCCGAAAACAGAAAAAAGCAAATCCTCCCCCAGTACAGAAATAAAAAGAAAAAGAATTACATCAATAGTTAGATTATCTTCAAATGGCAGCATCTCCGGCGTCTCCCTCGGCAGCGTTGACCTCAGCATCTCCAGCAGGGGCCTCCGGAGGGGGGTTCGGCGCGGGCTGTGGAGGAGGGAACTGGGGGATCTCTGCATAGGCGGGGTGGTCCTCATAGACCCCTGCCGCTCTCAGCGCACTCGTCCACCCTAGTCTCCAGGCCTTTTGGTTGACCTCACGAACTTGGGCCACGCATAGCTCCGAGGCTGCCTCCACCCCTTCGTCGTTGGACCGGAGCTCGCAGCTCGGCCTCCACCTCCTCCCACCTCTTTTCGAGCTCGGCCACCTTCTTGATCTGATCTTCCACTTCAGCTCTAGCCTTTCCGAGCTCGGACCTGAGGCCCGCGACGACCACCTCCTGCTCGGTCGCCTTCTTTTTAGCCTCACCAAGCTCCACCTCGAGGGCCGTTTTTTTCTTCTCCACCCTCTCAGCCCGGGCAGCGCTCTGATGGGTCTTCTCCGCCAGCACCAGGCTCCTTTGCAGGACCTGCGAGGGCAAGTGTTAGGACAAATCGCAGAGGAAAAAAAGTTAAAAGAAACAAGCTGAGAAGAAGACTTACCCTGAGGGCATCACCCATCTGAGCCACCGACAGCTCCACGTCACTCAGCTCCCAGTACTCCGCCATGTCTTTTGGCAGAGCACAGGTGTGCGCAAGGGCACTGATGACCGAGGTGCCGTCGCCCACTCGACCATCCACCGACAATGGCTGGCCATCCTCCAGCAGGAAGCTAGGCCTCCAAGGGGCTGGGCCGAGGGGCAGCGGGAGCAAGGAGGTCGGGTCGGGTTCGCTCACAACCGGACCTTTGATCCTCGGCCTTTTTCCCGCCCGAACCTCATCTCGGCTGGACGCGGCCGAGCGCTCCTCGGTCGCCGAGGAAGCGGGCTGAGTGGGGGCGAAGGTCCCGACAGTAGCTGCATTCACCGGACTGAGTGGGATGGCAGCTCCCGAGGCGGGGGTAGGGGAGCCCCCGAAGACGACGACGTCGAGGTTTCGGAGGTTCGGACGGCGTCACCCCATAGTCTCCTCGTCTAAGCTTGACGACTGGAGGTCGATCGCGTCCTCAAGCCTGGCCACCTCGGAATCACCCTCGGAGTCGGCCTCCAAGTTGGTCTCGCGGACCTCTTCGTTGCCGACTTGGGAGGGCCCGGCCTCGGTTTGCGCTTGAGTAGGCCCCGCTCTTGGTGCCCCTTGCTGTTCAGCCTCGGCCACAGTCAGCACTGTCTCTCCCCTTAGATTCTCGTGTCGCCTCCTGACGAAGGAGCGGTACATGGGCTCGTACTCGAGGAGAGACCAGGCCGCTCGCCCCTGATGGCCTCGGTAACCGTGGATCCTCTTAAGCCAGGCGACGTTTCGCCGCCACCCGGAGCTCTTTGCCTGCTGCTTCCTCTTCTTGTGGCCTGCACACCAAGCTGTGAATGTCAGTTCGGCAGAACATGAAAATACACGTTAAAAGAAACTTGAGAGAAGATATTTACTCGGCGGCTCTCCGAGACGGCGAGGAACGCGGTCTGCCCTGGACTCGGCAGGGCCGAATTCCCAATTGCCCGAGACATAAAGGCGGTCGTCCCCAGCATACTTACTGGAGTCTTCAAGATCGTTGATTAAGGGGATCTCCTTCGACCGCGCTCGAAGGTAGTACGCGTCGTCCTTTGGAGACTTACAAAGATCATATACGTCCTCGATGTCTTCGACGCCGAGGTCAGTTCCCTAGATCCTATTCAGCTCGGCTATGCCCATAATGACTTTGAAACCGTTAGGCATGAGCTGACAGGGGGTGCGGTTCCACTTCCTGAGGCATGAGCGATTTGCAATATGATTCCGATTTTCAAAACTATGCAAGTAAGCATTATTGATATTAAGGCAATAGCTTGAGGGGTCATTTAGGAAGTTTCTACTTTCTATTATAACCGTAGTGTTAGAAGTTTCTTATGATATTACAATTCTTGTGTGGGTAATATCCAAATATGTTAAAGAGAATTATTTTTGATTTTGAGAATTGTGTTAAGGTCAGCTTAATTTTAAATAAAAAGAGATTAGTCATGTCACCCAAAAAACACATGATAATCACTTTTTATTCCTTCTGTTTCTCTAACACGTTTTCTCTCTTATTCCATCTCCAATTTGTCATTACCCCCCCCCCGTCTTCAATTTGGTGATCTTATCCATAAACCAGTAATGCCAATTCATCTAAAATCTCCATGAGCTAAAGCAAAGAATTGAATTGACTCCACCAAATAACGTGCTCCAATTCTCCGCAATTCAATACATTATCACTGACCCTCCAAGATTAGATATCATGTCCATAATACAAACGACATGTCTGACCTCAAGGTAGAGAACATCATGCAAAATTGGGGAGCTTGTTTGTTGATGAGAGACTTAAAAAGAGTAAGAAGGTGTCTTGGAGTTCTCCTCTAATGGGCTTCTTAAAGTTCAATCTGGATGGAGCAGCTCGTGGAAAACCGGGGCTGGCTGGTATTGGTGTTGTCCTTAGAAATCAAGGCGGGGTGTTGTATTTGTTTTTAAAGCATGTGGGGGGTCAAAGATTCCAATGGAGCAGAAGTTTTGGGTATATCGGAAGCTTTTTGCATTAGTAGCCATTTTTTCCAATGCACCCTTATAGTTGAAAGTGACTCTATCAATGCAATATGTTGGGCAAGAGTCTTCAAAGGACCTTAGAAGATGTAGTTTTACTTCGACGAGATAAAAGAGTTGGTCAGGGGATTTTCAGTTTTTTTTTAGCATGTTAGCAGATGCGCTAATGGGATGGCAGATAATCTAGCAAAACAAAGGGTATTGTAATAATCTCTTGTTTTAATATATCATTGTTACGTCTTTCATAAAAAAAAAAGTCCCATCCATAAGCCAGACATCCTCCCAAAAAATGGATATGGGATCTCTCTCTCAGAAGAATCTAGATATCTCCCAAATTTGTGGTTTTTTTTTTTCGAGGTTTCTCTGCTGCCTTGTTTAATTGAAGGTTCCCCAGTTTCATGATAACCTTCGACACCTTGGGTCCAACATGACCTCTCCTATCATCTCATATCCAGTAAAAAAGGATATAGTAGTACTAACTGACAAACTCACGATGGGAAAGAGTTTTTGGAATGCTCCTTTGATTGTATTATTTCTGTATCTCTTTTTATGGAGATTATACCTCAATATATAGGTATTACATGCCTTTAATCAAGGTCCTAAGATAGGAAAGCAACTAATTACATCAATTAGGATTCTAAGTTAAGAAGGAAACTGATTACATCAATTAGTATATCTAAGTTAGGAAAGCTACTAAAGAAAGGTATATGTACAACTGTCAAATATTGACCCAATGTGTTCCACGTGAGATGTCTGGGCCTTGGGCCTGTTTAACACCCCCCCTCAAATTGATGCGGGAGAATCAACCAGCATCAATTTGCTAACCAAGAATTGATGGCGTGGTCGTGGAAGACCTTTGGTGAGAAGATCAGCAAGTTGAAGTTCAGTAGAGACATGCGGAAGACTGATGACATCACGTTTAAACTCATCACGTATGAAGTGACAATCCACCTCGATGTGTTTAGTGCGTTCATGAAAAATCGGATTTTCAGTAATCCGAATTGCACTTGTATTATCTGCATAGAGTGGGGTAGCTCCTATTGCTGGAAAACCAATGTCAGAAAGCAAACCACGGAGCCAAAGAATTTCGGAGTAGGCAGCAGACATGGCACGGTACTCAGCCTCGGTAGAGGATTTTGAAACTTTGTCATGTTTCTTGCATTTCCAAGAAATGAGACTATCACCTAAAAACATGCACCAGCCAGTCGTCGATCTGCGAGTATCCGGACAACCCGCCCAATCAGCATCGGAATAAGCTTTGAGAGATAGAGGATTGTTGGATGGAAAAAGCAACCCACGAGTCGGTGTACGAATAAGGTACCGAATGATGCGGCGAACAGCAGCGAGATGAAGGTGACGAGGAGTAGTCATGAACTGACTCATCAGGTTTACCGCATACGAGATATCAGGGCGAGTGATCGTGAGGTAGATCAAGCTGCCAACTAACTGGCGATGAGTAGTAGGATCAGAGAGAAGATCACCTTCTTTGCGACTAAGTTTGACATTCAGTTCAACCGGTGTATCCACAGGAGCTGAAGCAGTAAGGCCAGCCAAGGCAATGAGATCAATAGTGCATTTGTGCTGATTGAGAACTATGCCTTGAGGCGATTGATGAACCTCCAGACCAAGGAAATAATGGAGGGGGCCGAGATCCTTCATGTGAAATGTTTCACGAAGAGACGCTTGGATCTTCTGAATCATGGTGGCATTCGGACCAGTAATGACTATGTCATCAACATAGACAAGGAGGACAGTGATCCCGGATGGATCATGATGTAAAAACATAGAAGGATCATATGGGCTTGAATGAAAATCCAAGCGGAGAAGAGCAGCCTGAAATTTCTCAAACCATGCGCGAGGAGCTTGTTTCAGACCATAGAGAGAGCGACGAAGTTTGGCAACCATACCGGTCCCGGATGAGCAGCCCTGAGGTAGTCGCATATAAACAGCTTCTTTGAGATCACCATGGAGAAACGCATTTTTGACATCCATTTGATAGAGAGGCCAAGATTGAGAGGCAGCAACAACAAGAATAGTGTGGACGGTGGTCATCTTGGCAACCGGAGCAAAAGTCTCATCATAATCAATGCCATATTCCTGCCGATTTCCAAGAGCGACAAGACGCGCCTTATATCGATCTAAAGATCCATCAGATTTTAACTTGAGAGAAAATACCCACTTACAGCCAATAGGTTTGACACTCACAGGAGATGGGACAATATCCCACGTATGATTTTGTGCTAACGCATCCAATTCCTCTTGCATAGCCTTGTTCCAACATGGGTCCTGCACAGCCTGAGAATAGGATTGGGGAATAGAAGAGGAAGATAAAGTGGCCATTAAGGAAGTATGGGAGAACCCATAACGGGTTGGTGGTACCGAAATCCGAGTGGAGCGACGCAATGAAGGATGTCCGGATGGATCAACTGCCGGTGTTGGAGCAGATGCTGGAGGAAGATCAGGAGGGGGATCCCTTGTAGGCGCTGTGCTGTTCCGTCTGTGATACATAAAGTTAGGATTAAAACGAACAACTGACGGGTCGTCAGAAAAACCAGGTAATGACACAAAAGAGGAGTCACGAGGATCAATGTGTTTTTGAAAAAAATACTGATGTTCAAAGAAAACGACATTCCTAGAGGTACGGACACGACGAATGTGAGGATCATAACAAAGGAATCCTTTCTGGAAGGGTGCATAACCTAAAAACACACACTGAGTTGATTGTGCCGTGAGTTTTGTCCTCTCAGAAGGAGGCAAGTGCACAAAACAAGTGGAGCCAAAAACATGAAGATCCGCATAGGATGGAGCGGTTTTGTACAAATGGTAATATGGGCTTTGATTCTCAATGGAGGGTGATGGCATGCGATTGATAAGATGAGCTGCTGTAGCCAGTGTCTCAACCCAAAAACGAGTAGGAACTGATGACTCCAGAAGAAGGGAACGAGTGACATCAAGGAGATGCCGATTTTTCCTTTCAGCGATTCCATTCTGCTGGGGAGTATAAGGACAAGATCTTTGAGAAATAATGCCTTTTTGTTGCAAAAACCGTTGAAAAGCAGAGGACATATATTCCCCGCCAGAATCAAATCGCAAGGTTTTAATGCAGGTGGAAAATTGATTTTCAACATAAGCCAAAAAGATTTGAAAAACATTGAAAACATCAGATTTTGAATGTAGAAAGTAGACCCATGTAAACCGACTGAAATCATCAATAAAAGTCACAAAATATTTATAATGAGCATGGGAAAGAGCTGGAGCAATTCCCCATACATCGCTATGAACTAAATCAAAACACTTAGAGGTGTGTGAAGTGGAATGAGGAAACGGAAGCGTTTTGCTCTTCCCCATTTTACAAGTAGCACAATCAAAAGGCACACAAGACGATAATCCAAGAGATTTATTTAATAAACCAGAATTTAACATAAGGGACAAGGCCTTTGAATTTGGATGTCTGAGTCTATTATGCCACAATCGGCAATTATCTCTAAGAGAAAAACAAAACACATTATTGTCAAGTTGATTCTTAGAAATTTTAGAAAAATCCAGCGGAAACAAGCGTCCACACTTAGGCCCCCTCGCGATCTCCTTCCCGGACATCTGGTCCTGCACAACACAACCAGAAGAAGAGAAAGAGATGTTACAATTATTTTCCACAAGTTGTCCTACTGATAATAGGTTGGAAGTTAAATTAGGACAAAGGTAAACATTTTTCAATGGGATGGGACCAGGGATATCACCGACAGCAGTAATGGGAACATGTCCACCGGCAGCAGTTTGTATTTGAAGATGGACATTGTAACTTGTCATAGTGGAGAAAGGGGTGGGGGAATTTGTCATATGATTAGATGCCCCGGAATCAATGAACCAAGTAGAAGATGAAGGTGACTTACCTGAGAGACCAAAGGCAGAGAGGGCATTGATAATCATTTGTTGAACTAATTCAGGAGTGAGAGATGATGAGGGCCCAGGCTGCAAGGCAGATGGAGGAGCAGGCATAACGGAGGAAGCCACATATGCGTGTGGGGTCTGAGACTGTGAAGTGTGATACTGCTGAGCCGGATATTGTGGAGTCTGAGACTGTGTTGATGGACGTGGTGGACGGCGGCGACATTCAGAGATGATATGTCCCGACTTTTTACAGTAACTGCAGACTTTCTGTTTTCATTGAGAGGCAAGGTGCCCAAATTTCTGACAACTGTAGCATTGGGTTTTGCTCAAGTCTCGAGGCGGAGGCTGCGAAGTTTTATTGGCCGAGAACGCAACTGAATAGGTATCAGTCTTCTGTTGAGCAATATGAGCTGAGGTCATAAGGCGCTGTTCTTCGCGTAAGAGCTCATTCAAGCAGACATCTAATGAAGGTAGAGGTGTCCGATTCATCAGAGCAGAGCGGACACTTTCAAACTCATTCCGCAGTTTTATCAAAAACTGATCTCGCTGACTAGAGGCCTGAAGGTCTTGAATAACTGTCAACACATTGTCAGCCACATCCGCATACTTAATACTATCGTATTCCGACCAGAGTGTATGGAAACCTGAATAGTAGTCTTGTACGGACAAATTCCCTTGTGTATATTCAGCAATCACATTCAAGATGGAATTGTCTGGTAGAGTTATCTTGATGATATATTTTCTTCAAATACCCCCGCATGGCTTTCGAAGTGGGGTAAGGCTTGAGATTCATTATCAGATGCGGCTCAACGGATTCCAGAATCCAGGATTTGATTTTTGCATCTTTAGTATACCAAGAGGAGATTTTCTTCTCATCCTTAGTGGGTTTAGGGTCCGTGCTAGAAACAAATCCCCATAATTCCTTTGCTTCTAGATATATTTGAAATTGGAAAGACCAGGCAGGGTAATTCTTTCCAGTAAATTTGATCAAAGTGACCTCAGATTTGTCCATCTCAACTGTATATTGTGAAACAGTGAAACAACAAGTGATAAACTCAGCAAAAGTATTTGAACTACAGTTCGTGAGTGCTGGAGAAGGAACTGGACAGATCCAAACACTAAAAGGGATCAATCAGGCCAAGCAGAGAACAAAAAGGAAAAAAAACAGCCCCTGACGTCCTTGATTGTTGCTCTAAAAACCTTACGTGGGCCCCACAGAAGATCGTGGACACTAATCAGGGTCCTGATCTTTGTAGACACACAATTTTCACTCAGACTGGAAGAGGTTTAAACTCAATCTGCTGAAGATCCAAAAATCTGTACGGTCTTGATCAAAACGTGTGCAGGTTTTTGAGAAATCATGACAATGATAAAAAACGTACCTGACAGTGTCGAAAAAATTCTGAAAAAATCACTAAAATACTTAGAAGTATTGGGCGACCATGAATGGGTGAGTTCTGAGGTTGATCTGGTCGATCAAGAGTGGGCCACCATTGGACGTTGCTGTTTGCAGGAAGAAGACACCGCTGGTACAGAATGCTGACGAAAAAAAACTTCTGGATCTATGTGATGCACAAGAGAGACTCTTTCTTTCTATCTCTATTCCCTTAATGCTTTGGAAGATGTCTGAGATCAAGACTGCCTTGATCCTTGCTCTGATACCATGACAAACTCACGATGGGAAAGAGTTTTTGGAATGCTCCTTTGATTGTATTATTTCTGTATCTCTTTTTATGGAGATTATACCTCAATATATAGGTATTACATGCCTTTAATCAAGGTCCTAAGATAGGAAAGCAACTAATTACATCAATTAGGATTCTAAGTTAAGAAGGAAACTAATTACATCAATTAGTATATCTAAGTTAGGAAAGCTACTAAAGAAAGGTATATGTACAACTGTCAAATATTGACCCAATGTGTTCCACGTGAGATGTCTGGGCCTTGGGCCTGTTTAACACTAACTAAACTAGATTATCATAATCCACCAAAACTCAATGACAGTCTGTAGATCTACTAGTGATTTTAGTGCATGATGTCACGTATGAGACACTACACTTGGTGTATGTAATGTGCTACTGATGCCTTTTTCTTAGGTATATACCTAAGCCACTCTTCTGAGTGTACCCAATTATCCTGTCCACTAACCTTTAATACTAACAACTAAAATCCAAAGCTCCTTCATGTGCAAGGCAATGGTCATAATGATCCTTTTTTGTCCTTCAAAACTCGAGGCACTTGGGTCTATCGAATTAGAAGGAAGCAGATGGAAATGAAGCGGTGGATTTTCATGAAAATCCAGGAGCTGTATTTCTGTAACTGTGCAACGGAATTTAAGAATCTGGAAATGGATTTTATGCCCAATAATGGTCCAAAAAAAAAAAAAAGAATTACCAATAAATGTAGTTCAACTTATCTCCATGTGGTTACAGCTAGTCTAACAAACCCTAAGAGTGAGGCTTGAAAATCTAAGTTCAATGTTTTCTTGAAAAATATGGAAACTTAATTGAACTGAAAACTCCAGTTGCATGTATAAAAACCTAGGAGTTTTTGGACTTGGCACTTTCTCACACTCAGTTTATCCTTCTATTTGAATAGAAAATCCCCCTCAGAGTGAGGCTTGAAAATCTAAGTCCAATTTTTTCTTCAAATATGTGGAAATTTACTTGTATTAAGAACTCCAGTTCCATGAATAAAAACCCGAGAGTTTTTGTACTTTCTCAGGATCTCAGGTTATCCTTTGACTTGAGTAGAAAGTCTCTGGCACTTCTCAACTTGAGAGACGAGTAGACTGGCCAATTTCAAGTCTCCACAAACCAAGCTATTGAATATTTCATCTACCATATTAGACAATCTTATCTGCCAATTTGTTTTTCAAACTGCAGGATGATGAAAATTCTGATATTTTTGAGACTTGGTATCCTCCATTGGAGAAAACAGTATCATGTCTATCAAAGCTGTATCGTTGCTTAGAACCTGCAGTATTTACTGGGTTAGCACAGGTATGTGGGAGGCTTACACTTCATTATGCTAGAGTTAGTTTGTTCTTTTTTCCTCATGCAGTTTGTAGGAATTTATTGTCCTGTGTTTTATTTATGCTCTTAACTTTTTTGCCTACGATCACTGTCAGGAAGCTGTTGAAGTCTGCTCTGCATCCATTGAGGTTTGCTTGGTGATTTAAATTGTTTTGGTCTGTGATACTTAAAAGGACTTTTTACATAATTGATGAAGTGATCTTATATAACATAGTTCTTGAATAAGCTGGGTTTGGACTGGTATCCCATGATTTTGTTTGTGATCTTCAACTATTTCCATTGTGGTTCCACCTACTGCCCAAAAAGATGCTACACTGACATATATGGCACTTCACATTGTAGCATATTTTCATTGATTCAAAGGAAAATTTCTATCAAGTGTGAATGCAGACCATTCCATGAATATACAATTAGAAAGAGATTCTTAGTCTTAGCCTATTGATAAGCTGTGAAATGTGGTTAGATGGCATTTTTCAATATGTTTTATACATGTATTCAACTTTCCTATTTGCCACAGAAAGCCAGCAAACTCATCAAGGAAAGATCATCCCAGACAGATGGACAACTTTTCCTCATCAAACATCTTCTAATTTTAAGAGAGCAGGTGAACTCTATTATTGAATTTTTTATTTACTGATAAAAATAGTCTTGTTGAGTTGTCATTATCATATTTCATGCTTCAAAACTATTTTCTGTTGAAGGTGGAAGAGCTTTACTGACATTAATCAGAACTGTTTTGGTATTCCAGATTGCACCTTTTGATATTGAATTTTCCGTCACTCACAAGGAGTTGGATTTCTCGCATTTGCTGGTTGGTACTATAGTTGAAGTTCTCTGACTCTAGATCATTCAACATCCTTCTCATTCATGTGGACATATATGTGGATTTGGTTTTATTTATGTTCCTTTTTGTACTTGGAATTACTTGCATTTGTATCTTGCTCTAAAGCACCTGATCTTTTTGCCATTAATCATCAGAGTCCAACATAAAGATCCTTTTACAGTCATTCACATAATAAGATACAAACCAAGAGTTAAGGATTTTTTAAGACTAACAAAAGAACTCATCATTTGATTATAAAACCAAGAGCTCATCAAGACAGAAAGGATGCCTGCGAAAATCAGGGGGCGACTATCCCACCAAGCTTACAAAGTGAACGAACAACAAAATTAAACTACTAAACCTCGGGCGTCCATGCCAAAATTCTCGTTAATAGAGCACACGACTCTTGAAGTGAGACCATTGAACTGAACTCTTTAAACCTGGACTAGTTTATAATAGAAGGAAAGGAGACGATACATAGGAGGTGGGTAGAGTTGCAAATGGGTTGGGTCTGGTATGAAATCATGTCGTATCTGACTGCGCTACTATTTTTTTTTTTTTTTAAAGGATGGATGTGGATCCGGCAAGAAACCTATTGGATGGATTTGGATCTATGGGGAACACAAAATGAAAGCTCTGGTTTTGGTTTTAGATCTGTGTCAAAATAGCATCCGGCTTTGATTTCGACTCCAGATAGAGTTTGGGAATTGGGGCTTAAAACATTCCTTACAAATGCTTTATTAATAGGTCTGGGTTTGGTTAAACAACTCAAGAAATGCAAAAGACTTGGAGTAGTTGTGACACAAATGCTAGGGTTAGGATTTGGATAGAGGTGCCGTAGCACAAAGATGGGTTTCCACAAAAACAATCACACGATCTCGATGAAGATGTCTCTCCAATGATAAATCCCATGAAGAAAATTCTATTAAGTCAAATTAGTTTATGAGATTATGATCTCTACAATGCGATATAAATAGTAAAAGAAACTTAGGAGCTAAGGAAAACCTAATCAACTAGGAAACTAATTAAAAAATAAGAAAATCTCTTAGGCTTCCATGGGTCCCGCTTGCTGCCCACGAGTGTCTCCCGTGGTGCTGCTGCATAATTCCCCCCCGGTTGGAAAAGAGTTTGACCTCGAACTCGGTATTTCTTGAAATTGCTTCTGTAGACATTGTGTCCTTGAAGTGCTTCTTTGGTGAGACGAGCTCTTGATCCCGTCTTCAGTGGTTCTGTTTCATTGGATGTAGTTGACCTGCTTTCCAACATGCATGAATGTGTGTGTTGTCATGCATACCATGAGCGCTATCTTTGTCATACTTTCATGGGGGACCCAATAAGATATCACCACTATTCATTGGTAGCACATCGCACCAAATTGTATTTTGGTAGCCCCCACCAATGCAAAAGTGACTGGACATGCATATCGCACTTGCACTTCATCACTTGTCATTAACCATCTAGCAAAATAGGGATGATAATGCTTTCGAACCTTTAGCTTCAAACGATCCAGAAGAGTTTGAGAGATGATGTTTTCACACCTGTCAACATCAATGAATACTGTGCATGCTTGTCCATTGACAGTACATTCTGAGGAAGAGAAGAAACAAGCAACGAATTACTGTACCGCTAAAAGAGAAGGTCAAGGTATAAAGGCGTTATGCCCTTTGCTAAAAACAACAAGACCAAAAATAAATTACAACAAAACCAAACGACAAAGAAAAAGGAAGCACTAATATGAGCATTGGATGTTGCTTGTCCTAACTGTCGGTCACTTCATTTGCAGATCATAGAACATGACAGTAAACTGCCTCTATGGAAGAAAATAATGATTTGATTTCTTTAAGATATAAATGAAAATTCCAAGGGCCCCTTACCAGACTCGAAGTCAAAGAAATAACATTAGACAAGTTGCCTTCAATAATCAATGGCTCTTGGAAAGAACCCACATATAGCATTTCTAGGGTTGCCACTGCCTCAATTTTATTTGTCTTTAATTCCGATGAATTTAGAAAATGAGAGCAATAAATGACTATTAAATCTGCACAGGACTCCATTATGCTAATCGACCTGGTTTTCCTCCCTGTCAATACTAATGTCCAATGACCCTAACAGAGGGTGAGACCACTGTTCCTGCTTACACTCCTTAAGGGAACCACAACCCAAATGTTATGAAATAGAGTAGGGGACTTATTTATATATGGGGACCTCAGGGACTTGTATGTAATTTTTGGAAGTATAGCAATTTTTCCAGCATGTACAGTTGTGGGTGCCCAACCCTAGCAACTACAACTGTGTGCTTCCTTTCTCCCAATTGCTTCTCTTCCTCTCTATTTCCCCTTTCTTTCATCCTGGGGTTTCGTAGGACTTTGATGTTGAAACCCTAGATTGCCATCATCCAAATTGTCCAACTCAGTATTATAGCATTCGAGCAAATAAGGACAACTGGTTGAAGCAGTGTAAGGGTCTAGATTAAAGAAGAAAATGTGGTCAATTAACCATCAGACAAGATAAGGTCAATGGTGTTGCGCACCCTTATCCTTGTGAAGTAATGTTATCTGAGTTTCCGTTGTCAATCACTACCATGCATTCCTATCCATTTATATGTCCTGTTGAACAAATGATGCTACTAACTTTTTTTCAATAGTTGGCGTAGGTTTGTCTAGCACCACTCTCACTCATCATAACTTAAGCATCAGAGTCACCATAGATACCAACTTGCTCTATCTTCTCTTCTTTTGTTTCTATGGTCAATTGCTCCATAGATTCTGGTTCATATTGCTTCTCATCTTCTTTCTATTCTGTCACATGATTCGAACCTTTCAGAGGTTATCTTGAGCAAGAATGATATTAGACCTCTTTCTTGACAATAATAACATTTGTGCGAGTTGTTCTTATCCTTTCTCTGTTCATTTTTCGATTGGAAACTTGATGTAGGATCTTAGCTCATTCGTCTTAGGTAACTGTTTCGAGGATAAAGACTTGTGACCGATCCTTTAAATGATTTGAACTTGCGAGCTTGATGGTTTGGTTCTCTCTTCTGCCTTTATTGCATATTGTGCCATTTCATTAATTGTTTCAAAGTTTTAAAAAGCTAAGAGACGTCGTATGTCCAATTTAAGGTCATGAATACCTGCAAGCTGTGAATCCTCTGGTTCGTCCAAGTTACACCTTGCTTGGACTAGGAAGAATTCCTCCTCATACTCTTGGCAATGGACTTGTTGCTCTGCTTCAAGTCTTTTAGCCTGGAGAACAAATTCCTTTGTTAATAAGTAACAACTGAAAGGAATTTCTGTTTCATTAGATTCCATATTTCTATCATGTTTCCTCTAGATCCATATTCTAGTGCCTCTGTTGTCATTGCAACTCTGTTGACCAAATAGCTGCTTACCCGCAGAATCTGGTAACCACTAACATCACATTTTGTCCATCTGTCATTAGTTTGTGAGCAAGCACATTCTCCATTCACCTTAACCAGTCCATAAATGTTTCTGGTTGTATCTTTCCATTGCATTCAGGAATACCAGTTTTGATAGCCAAATCCCTATCAATGTTTTGGGACTAAATTGGAATGATTTGGGATGTACAAATTAGGAAGAAAAGGAATTTGATGGAAACTGAATTTAGGAAAAAAAAATCTAACTGTTTGGGTTTAAGGGACTTAAAGATATTTAGACTCCAAGACTACAGCAAGGAGAGGTTTGGATTTAGAAATTGGGAAAAAAAAAAAAAAAAAAAAGATTGATTCGGGACTGATTTAATGAAAAATTCTAACAATTGAATTTCTACAGAGTTTCAGCTATAATTGAGACTGGGGGGATTGAAAGGGGAAAGGGTGATATATAACAAATAACTAAAAAACAAATGACACCAACCATTGTTTAGACACTTCGGACAAGATCGAACAATTGTTTGGAATCTGAGTTCTGCTTTCTCCTGCCCTCTCCACAAGATCTTTTTTTTTTTTTTTTTTTTTTTTTTTTTAAAAAAAAACCAATGTAGGGGTAAACCCTTCTCTCTCGTTAATCTGGGGAAGGTAGATTATAGTCTTTTCAATCAGTCAATCATGGGTCAGTGATGGCTATCGTCTTGCAGTACTTCCCTAGGTGAGTCCTTCTCGGTGTTCTGTGCCCAAGCAGAATTGAAAGAAGGCTTTCTTCCCTGCTACTTGTTTATGCGGTCATAGGAAAGGCTGTTGCTTTGAATCCTCTCCAACCTTACTCATTTTGCAATCAACAAAACAACAATGGAAAATGACTTGGTTCTTTCTTTTCTTTTTCTTTTTCTTTTTCTTTCTTATTTCTTTTTTTTTTTTAATTCCTTTTTTAATCGAAAGGCTCCTACAAAATTTGTTGATTGTTATTGACAAACGTACTCTGATAGAAAAACTGATTCAAACCGTAAAGGGTTTTGGACCCAAGCTTTGGAAACTTCTGAAGCACAAAAAATGTCTCTAAAAGACTCACGAAGAGGAAATGAAACTCAAATGGAAAACCCAATCTTTCTTCATCTTCAAAATTGATTATAATGTTCTACAATGCTCATATATATAGGAAAACAAACCCTAAAATCAAAGCTCCTAATGAAACTAGGAAACTAATTCTAGTGGCAACACATTAAAGAAATAAATAAAGAAACAAAATCCTAGACCTGTTTGGGTTGTACATATGGGCCATAGCCTGGCTGCCTCAGTCCACAGGCCTTGCATCACCCACTCAGATGCCTTTGTGGGGATATAAATAGTTAGTTTTGTAAGCAATATAGAGTGAGTTATGATGTCAATAATTCATCTTCTTGATTGATATCAAACATATCTTATCCTGACTAGGAAAAGTGAATTTGTATTCATTTGAACACTTCAGGAACATCTAAGACGGATACTTCGAGGCCAGGCCTCATTGTTTGAATGGTCAAGGCCATTGGCCAGAACATTAACTCCCCGGGTTTTGGAAAGCCAGATGGATGCTAAGAAGGTACATTTTCTCTATGCTGCTAGTGATTTTTTTTTTCCTCTTAATGTATTCAATTCCTTGTTGTTCACTTGTTCTTTTATACTTAGTTTTACAAATCCTCAGCGTTTTTGTAGTTGGTGTGTACCAGTTTCCTTTATTTGATAAATATATTTATTGTTAAAGGAAAGTAGCAGACCTACCAGCTTTTTTGGATTTTCTTCCCATTGTGACTACTTAAAATGTTTTCGGAGAAGCAGAATAGATGGTGTGGATGTACTTTTAAGTTGCCTCAGAATTTAATATCTGGATGTCTCTGGTGAAGCTGGAGGCTTTTTAACCCAAATCTACACCTACTGCAGACCAGGTCTGCATCTGAAACTAAGAAAATGTAGTTTTGGAAAATGAAGACAGAAAACAATTCATCGATTAATGCAGCTTATGTTTTTGTGCGACTCCAATTAGAAAGCGCTTATGGGTAAGCATTCATTCCTAAAAAATATCCAGTGGCTGACAGATTTGTGGTAATACAGCTAAATTTTTTCTAATTTCTTCATCTTCAAATCCCCAGATTTTTTTAACCAAGCAAAGTTTAATTTGTTGTGTTGGTAACTTAATATTGGGCAGCTTGTACCTTGAGTCTATGCTTTGTGTTGTTCCGCAAAACAGCTTGGGTTCTGATTAGCATTTTGAACTACAGGAACTAGAGAAAAGCCTCAAAACTACCTGTGAAGATTTCATTATGTCAGTTACGAAACTGATTGTGGATCCAATGCTTTCTTTCGTTACCAAGGTATGAAATCCAGGCTCAGGCCAAATCTGCTTAATAGTAGTAACAACATAATGTTGCTCATCCCGTAACCCAGACCCTTTCTTGGGTAAGTACTTTCAAGCAGGTGTCCAGGCTTAATAGGGAATTGATAAACCTAGGCCCATGGCCCAGGCCTGGCCTATTTATCTGGGGTGCTTTAACCTTTGACCTTGGCTAATTGACATTCTGTAATAATACAATCTCGATGGACCAACTTGGCTATTTGCCTCCCAGTTTTCAATTTGTTTTTCCTACTAGTTGATTTTATGGTAGTAAATTGCACTCCTATTGAGGTTCATATATGAATTCTCAAAATGAGAAAGACTAGTTAAATAATAAAAAAATTTCCTTCTTTAGGTAACTGCTGTGAAGGTTGCATTATCCTCAAGCAATCAAAATCAGAAAGTTGACCAACTTTTGGCAAAACCCCTCCGAAATCAAGCATTCGCCAGTCCAGATAAAGTGACCGAGCTTGTTCAGAAGGTATGTCTAATCAAGTGCATTACAATTACTTTCATTTACTGGTAAATGGTAATTATCTAAATGAGTAGGGACATGATTGCCAGTATCTGATATTGGTCTAGCATACATGGATTTGGAAGTACATCTATTTATTTAATGTATGATATTAACTATTTAAATGATAAACCACCAGAAAGAGTGGGGAAAAGAAAAGCTACTTGTATGTTGGATTATAAATTCTGAAGTTTTTACAGTTTATAGTGGTGACTACTGTCCCCAGATAGGTGGGAGATAAGTTTTCATTGTTGTTGCTCTTGCTGATGATGAATGGGGTTTCTTTTGCTACTTATTCCCCATCTACAAATTTGTCGTTAATCATTAAGGTCTACTTGCGACAGTTATCATGGGTCATGTGTATAGTTTACTATACTCTGCAAGAGTATCATGTAGATGGGAAATGTTCACCTATGAGCAGACTACATATAGCTCGTGGGGTCCACTTGGATGCAAGTATACCAATTGGAGGAGGGCAGATTGAAAGGCTATGATGCACGGATACTTCAAAATGGGCAACGTATCGTGTCGTATCGTATCCGATACTTCACTTTTTACATGTAAAATCCGTGTCCCTGCCATGCCTATGGTGTGTCCTTGCCGTATCCGGGCCGTATTTGGGCATCATAGTTGAAAGGTCTCCTCATGAACAAGGGGTTTCAAAAAATTAGCCTCACCAGATTTTCCTTGTCCTTGATTTAACAGCCTTAAAGTTTAATGGCATCTTAGCCATAGGTTTTCTTGGGATTCAATCCAATGGTGAGTGGTGTAAGGTTGGGCCTGAAACCAGATCATGTGATGAAAAGACTACCAAAGGGTCTGCGCTGATTAAAGGTTGGCCCAAATGGGCCCCACAGTGCTGGACTGCACTTGCAGTTGCCCGTAGGAGAACATTTCCCCCATGTAGGTATTGTGATTATTTTATTTTCCACTAAAAATGAAGAGATGTGAGTAGTTCTCTTTGTTTTAATTTAAAGAATGATTGTTTACCATAAACGTTAAATAATTTATAGTAATAAAACTGACCAGGACAGTAAACAACTAGCACGGTTTACATGTTTAACTAAATGGTGAGAAAGAAATCTGATAGATTTATCTTATATATGATAATTTTCTTTTCTTGAAAGAGTTGTTAAACTGCACCCTAGAGTCTACTTCAGAAGAAAATCTCTGAAAAAAAAAAAAAAAAAGAAAGGATTTTCTTTTACTTTGTATTCGAACTATTGTCAACTCACCATATTTTGATAGTTGCAATGAAATGGGAAGTCCGTACTCCCAAGTAGTGGTACACCAATGTGCATGTCACCATCTCTTTTTAAGATTTGTTTTGTAAAGAATAAAGTGGTCTGGTATTTGGAAATTGAAGAAATGAGGATTTTTTCCTATTATCTTTTTTAAAAACAAGGAATTTTTTTCAAGAGTTATTTTTATCCAAATGTCTATAGTGCTAGATTCAATAAGAATGAACATAAAAGGTCTGGGTTTTTGGGATGTGTCTGGAAGAAGAATCCTTCACATTCTTATTCCTTAAATTTGTACCAGTTGGACAAAAAAGTCAACTATCTCTTCTCATTAAGCCATGTCAACAGTAAGAGTCATTATTGACAGTCTCAACCTATTATTCACAAAGAACTATGTCCACCCACTAGATATATGTGCGCCCACCCACTAGATAGATGTGCGCCCACCCACTAGATATATGTGCGCCTGAATGAATAATTTTACCATCCAACCTTATATGGGGCCCACTACTGCTAAACATCCACCCAACAAACCACATATGGGAGCCCACTAGATGAAATATTAATCCACCTTCGTGCTATTCTTTGTGGACCTCACTTGCACCAACCCCACTTGCACCCATTTAGGTACTATGAACCATCTATATGGGACTCACTAGATGAGATATCAACCAACAACAAGTTGTATGAAACTACAAGTTGAAGGATGTCAGGGCCATCCACTCATATTCTTTTTCCTAGATAGAATTCACTATGAGCAGCCCACTTACCCAGCCTAGTCTCCGTATACATGGGACCCATCGCATGGAACCTGGGTACCCTTTTCTAGGACCCATTGTCCACATATTTCGCCAATGCAAGTGGGCCCACCTTAAGATTTGATTTAATTGTAAGTCAATGGACATTTTGATAATTCATGAGTCATTTTCTCATACAGGTAGACTGCTTATAATCCGTAAGGAATATTTAACTAAATACACTTAAAAAGGTTTAGGTTTATTTGAACATTTAAACAAATATACAGGCTGTTTCAGTGGGAGAATTGTAAATTAATTTACATATATTTTCTCAAATAGTGTTGAAGTGCTATAGATAGGCTTCCTTTTAATTAATTATATTATAATATGAATTTATATTATTATAAAAATGGGTTTATCATTCACGCAATCCATGTGCTTTTTTTTTATTAACCAGTAGTTAATTTGGATGAGTTTTAATTTATTATTCAATTTGCATAAGACTTATCCCATGCATCGCATGGGCTTTATGCTAGTTATTTGGAATTCCTCATATCAAATTCTTATGCGTGGTTCTCCTATGTTGATGTATACATTAGAATATCAGATAGGGTTGATACTTTCCAGTAAGAGAAACCGTAGTGTCATGAGGACATCCCATTCTGTATAAGTGGATCAACATCATATTGGTCAATTTTATTTTGGACCCCATTTTGGTTTCACTCATCCTCAAAGCCTTGTCCCAATTATGTTGGGGTCAGCTATATGAATTATGTTTCTCCATGCTATATAAGTGGCTCAACATCATAATGGTCAATTTTATTTTGGACCCCATTTTGGTTTCACTGCGGCCTAAAAATGTTTTGGCAAGTTTGGCATTCAGTGATTCATTTTGAAGTCCTGTTTCGGTAAAGTTTAAAAGTTTTAAAAATACATATAATTACAATAGGGGTTTTTACCCGAAAAAAACACTTTTAAGGGGCCAGTGCACCAAACAGGGAACATTAGGCAAACATGCACCTAATAGGGAATCCGTATAGAAAAACCATATATTTTTACCCTTTTCTTGGGTGGTTGCTATCGACCTTCATTTTATGTATTGAGGGTCGACGGTGACCCTCGCTATAACAAGTGAGGATCGCAGTCGAACCTGAGCAGGTATAAACTCATCTTCTTCGTCCTTCCTCTCTTCCCCAAACCCAATCCAATGATGGAGAGAGGGAAGACTCGCTTGTTCATTGTCCGCATTTATTCTTGTGAAGACATGCTTAAGTAGCTTGGCCGCATGTTTTTTTCTTGCCATGTCAACAGCATGTCATGATCCGGACCTTTGATCGAGTCTTGTGGGTGGGCCTCGAAGGAGGTTTGTTTTGTGCTTTTTGGTAAAGTAAAAGATGGCCATCACAAGAAAAAATAGTGTAGTAATAGATTATTCCAGTGAGGGTGGCGCAAATGACATGTAGTTGATCTATTTTAATATAATTTAGTATCAAGATTGATTTTGTGATGCTCAGGATACATTGATTTTGTCCAAATCATAGTTGTAAATAAGAAAATCTCTCAATACATCAAACAAATGAAATTCTCAATAAGACGATTATAGTCAATGCTTGTAAATAGCTTTTAAGTTACTTTTTGCATTGGATCACTTATAATGACTGGAACTGATATAGTGTTTTTTCCTACAAATGGCAAGGCCCCAACTTAAAACATTTGTCGTGGAAGGAGCATCGTTACAACTCTTCTATGGGAGAGCCTGCCTTGCATCATTGGTATGCAACTTGAGCAAATACTGATAATGATTTTGTGGGGCACATCGGGTCCACACAAGGGGAGGGGGTGGATGGGAATTGTAGATCAGTGTTTTGATAGGTACTAGATGAAGTTTTACTCCAATCCAGTCTTTGAACATAAGAGAAGATTAGCCATTATCTTGTCCATTTTAAAGATGTAAAAGTCTCAACAGCTTATATGAAGGGGCGATTGCGATTGGATACAGTAAAATTTATCCACATCCATGATCTCCCCTACATTTCACAACCCTTCATGAATTGGCACACATCCAAATGGGCCCCAAAAGTCATCTCAACATCAGAAGGACACACCTCTGAGTGTGTTTGTATATGCTCCATCATTGGATTGAGTTTGGGGAAGAGAGGAAGAAGGAAGAAGATGAGTTTATGCCTGCTTAGGGTCGACTGCGACCCTCACCACATAAAATGAAGGTCGATAGTGACCAACCAAAAAAAATGGTGGAAAATTTTGGTTTTTTGTACGGATTCCCTGTTAGGTGCATGTTTGCCTAATGTTCCCTGTTTGGTGCACTAGCCACATAAAGTGTTTTTTGGGGTAAAAACCCCATTAAAATATGAAAAATAGTAATGCATGTAATTAAACTTATGAAAAATCATAAAACAAGGGGTAATGGGATGGCAGGTAATTTAACAAATCAAGGGGTAGATTTTTTTTTTTTATGTAATTTCAGTGCTATAAATGCGTAACTCTAGTAGGGTGGTGCTTGGTATATATCTCTTCTATTGGCGCCTTTATGTCACGGTTACAAGCAATCTGTATTGGCGCTGTTATCCTATGTTTGACATCTTTATCTAACTCCTTATCCTTGTTAATTCTCGAGTCTAGGTAACATCATGAATCTCTTTGTGGTATCTCTTGAGCTTCAATTTTGACAGTAGTTTCATCTCTTTGTAACTGCCCGCCGAAGTTACAATCCATATATTTTGTCTTTGTATGACTTATTTTAAAGCCTTTGATTCTAAAGCCTCCTGCCATCTCTCAAGTTTTGCATTCACGCCATCTCTTAATTCATCCACCAACACTATATCATTTGTAAATAACTTACACCAAGGTACCTCCTTTTGAATATGAGTGGTTAACTCATCCATAATTAATGTAAGGAGACAAGGGCTTAGGGATGACACTTGATGCAAATATACGGTCTCCACAAGTAGTTTTCACACTCGTTACCGCTCCTTCATACGTGTCTAATAATTTCAATATAATTTCTTGGAACATTCCTTTTATTTAAAACCTACAAAATTAAACCTCTCGGTGCCCTGTCATATGCTTTTTCTAGATCAATTAAGACCATATGCAATTTTTTTCTTGTCGCTCAATATTTTTTCCATTAATTTCTTAAGTGAGAAGATAGCTTACATAGTTGACCTCCTTGGCATAAAACCAAATTGATTTTCAGATATCTTGGTCTTCTATCTAAGTCTTTGATCCATTACTCTCTCCCAGAGCTTCATAGTATGACTCATAAGTTTTATCCTACGATAGTTGATACAGTTTTGTACGACTCCCTTGTTTTTATATGTCCATTAATCCGGCATCTTTTTTTCATTAATATCTTATTGAAGAGCCTAGTTAACCAAATTCCCCCAACTTCTCCTAAGAATTTCCAAGCCTCTATTGGAATGTCATTGGGACCTGTTTCTTTCTTGTCTTCATTTGTTTGAATGCTTTCCTCACTTCCACCACCCTAATTTTGTGGGAAAAAAGTGTGTTCTATTAACAAAACATCCTCTCTTGTTCTTATATTTTAATTCATTCTAATAAATCAACAGTACAATATGTTATTTCTACATCCAAAATAAATAATTTACAAGTCCTGTGTGTGCATTGTGTGTGTATGTGTCTGAATTATGAAATTATACATTCATTCTCAACTATCATGTCCAATTGTCAATGATAAAGCCTAAATAACATAGAATGAGCACATTACATAGTCAGTGGGACAAATGAACTCCTAAATGACGAGCTTTGTTAATAATTGAAACATAAAAAACTGCACTGTTTTCCCTATTCAGCCGAAATCTAGCCAAATCTGGACTGAAACAGCCAAACAGGGCTGAAGAGGTCCAAAATCTGGACTAAGATTCTTTAGACTAGGCTGTTTGGTTCTATCAGTAACAGTTTTGGCTTATTCAACTGTAAGAAACACCGAAATTGATCACTAAGCTCAACATATTATTTCTTTTTAGTAACCAATAAGTAATAGAAGAAAAACATAGGGGCAGTTTCAAATCAAGTATAAAATTGAGGAATACCAACTATGATGATTTGTGCATGATGTATGCTGAAGGCAAGAACTAGCTCCCTGACAACATGTCAAAGGGTTGCAAGTTCAAGGAACTAACTTGAGGAACCAACTAATACCTTGGGGATGTAGTGAGAAAAGGTATGTTAGATGCAAAGAGAACATGGTTTCCTATAGGTTCAATTGAATGTATTTTCTGTCCATTGTTCTTGGTCACCATCAGTTTCTTGTGCACTCTTTTCAGTCCATTGCTCTTGGTCACTATCAGTCTCTTGCACTCTTTTCCTGAGAGAGGCTTGTGCTTATTGGCATGCATAGACAAACAATCACACAGATCACTTCCATGAACCAAAGTTGGAAAGATGGGATCTATGGTCATCGCTTGTTTGTTTTTCTTTTAGTAGAATGCGTTAAAGTCAACTCCAGATGGGTTAAGCTAATCAGGTGATGGTGGTGATGATGATGACGACACTGACGACGACGACGATGAAGACAACGACGATGATGAAAACCAAGAAATAGGTCTTGTAGAGTCTTGATAATTCCTGTTCCATATAAATGAGCCCCATGTTGAGTAAATGTTTGTATGAAGATCCACAGGGATAAAAGAACTGCCCAAAATCTTCATATTAGAAAATCAACCTACAGATAAAAGAAAATTAAGAAATAAAATAGTAAGAGGTCGTTCTGAAACTTTAGGGTATCTTAGACACATCAAATCAATGATTCGGATGACCAAGATATAGGCCCACATATGCAGAATTAAGGTCAGTATGACATCTAAGTCCTATACTTCCTCACTGTTTTGTATCCATTTTTTTGGTAATATCACTCCAACCTGCAACTATGTGGTTGCAACATATGTTCGCAAATTAAAATATTAAATTGCTATTGTATATCCATGATTATTGATGATTGCATAATTGCATCACTTTTTTTTTTTGTTTTTTTTTTTTTGTGTCTGTAACAAAATGATTGCATCACATCTTTATCTCAAATGAATGAGGGCATCATACATTGAATCATTATCATCATTATTTGTAGTAAGGGTGGCTAGTCGATTTCAACAGGAGCAATTAAAGCAAATCTTTGCCCCTGAATTTGAATTGAAATATGTTTTCCATATAGTTTCCATTTACTTCAATTTTAATCTTCTTCTTCTTCTTTTTTTTTTTTTTGTGTTCTTCATTTAATATTTTAACTACACTGATTCTCTCCCTTTTTGTTGGAAATTTCTTAATTTTTTGAAAAAATTTACTTTCTGAAAGGAAAAATAATGTATTGTTGGTTTTACACACTGAATTTCCTTGCATTGATAAGCAGGTAGCAGATGCATCATTTCTAACCAATATCTGATATTGTCTTGATTTGAAGTTTTAATTGCTTATATGCCTTTCTGGAGCAGGTTAGGAATGCTATTCAGCAAGAATTGCCTGGAGTGATGATAAAAATGAAGCTTTATTTGCAGAATCCATCTACCCGATCGATACTGTTCAAACCCATCAAGTAGGTTGCTCACTCAAGCTCCATCATGTTTTTAGAACCCTCAACATTTTGACATGCATAGATTAGCATTAACTCAAATTTGTTGAGACATATAACAACCGCACACCATATGGTCTGGTATGCTGCACAAAAGGTTTGATCACATGGCAATGTTCCTTGATTCCTATCAGTCTCTTCTAGTTGTTCCACTGTGAGTTGTCAGTGGTTTTCAGGCAATCTGAACCATAATCTGAACCATTCAACAGTTATCCTAGAAATAGAGGGTGTAAAATGACTTTGACAGTTGGCAAGTATTGTGTGAAAGTGTCCACCAACTGAACCTTAGAATGCCCAACCAGCTGGTGACAATCAGATACTGTGCCTCATGTCCAGTTTCAATGCTGCATATAATTGGTGTACTTACTACTCGAGAACAAATGTACCGCTTGAGAACAACTCCATAACTGTGTAAATTTTGTTGCCACCAAAGAGGTCCAGGGTTATAAAGAGGTCCAGGGTTCTGTGGCACATGTTTGTAGTTTGTCATGACGTGACGAGTGTGGGCTATATAGGCTATAGCCTGTGTTGCCAGCCTACCTGAAGGAAGGGCCACTAAACCAAAAGCTGTTCAAACTTGAGGAGACAAAATCACATACACGAGCCAGTGTTTATTATAAAGCAAGCACATATTCAAAAAAAAAAAAAAAAAGGCTGTTGGGTGAAACCAGAACTCTGGTACCCTTAGTCTTATTGGGGTATGCATAATATTTATTGATCATCTGCTCTTTGGCAGGACAAATATTGTGGAAGCACATGTGCAAGTACAGTCCTTGCTGAAATCTGAATATTCTCCAGAAGAAATGGAGAGCATTGGCATGATACCTATCCCAGATTTGCAAGCACAACTCGACAGCCTCCTTTAGCATGCCTCAAGACAATGAAGATGACCTGAAATCTGTTGCACTTGATTTTGCTAGTGATATAAAACGTGGAGGGTTTCTCCAATCTTCTAATTTTCTGTAGTTATAAAAAAAAAAAAAATAAATGGAAGTCTTCAAATTTTGTAAGAAAGTGAAATATTTTGTTAATAGATGATGTGGTGACCATATTGATGGCACATGAACAGAGTTTCTGTTGTCCTATGATATCATGGTATGTAGCGATTGGTTAGAAAATAAAAAGAAAGAATTGGGGATTTGTCGCATAGTTATCAATATCGTTTCTTTTCGGATGAAATGGCTGTTTCAGCCATGCAACCGAAATGAAACTGGTATCATAACTTTTTTGTCCTAATTTTGGACCATTTCAGCCAAAATCCACAATTTAATCTCAAAATCATGGATTTCTGCCCAAAATGGCTGAAATCTGGATTTTTTTTTTGGATCTAGCAGGCACGGCCAGCATTGAGGCCGGCCCAGCTCTGCCGTGACATGCCCAGGTTGGATGGGGTTCGGCCCAACACGGTTTAGGTCAGGCCGTGCTGGGCCTTGCTGC
The DNA here is from genome assembly GCA_028538565.1 of Umbellularia californica. NCBI lineage: Eukaryota > Viridiplantae > Streptophyta > Magnoliopsida > Laurales > Lauraceae > Umbellularia > Umbellularia californica. The sequence goes on from JAPQWN010000002.1 coordinate 29,419,988, forward strand.
CCATGGGCATGCCCACATGCCTCTCCTATGTTTTTGTAAATATCTTTTTATGTAAATTGAAAGAGATTTTATGGACTTTTAGAGTTCTCAGCTTGAAATAAAGTTGAAACTATTAAAACAAATTCACAAACATTAAGTTTTATTTATATAAATCATAATTATTTTAAAATTTACGCGTTATTTATATAAAAATAATCAGCTCTTTTTTATATAAATGTGGTGTTGGGCTGGGCCAGGCCGGGCCTCTTGCAGTGCCGAGGTCAACGCACCCTGCCCCAGCATGGAACAGCCCAGGTCCCCCCGGCCCACCACGTCCAATGCCGTTGGCTGTGCCAGCACGGTCAATGGGCGATGTCAGGCCGCAGCTGGAAAATTTTCGTGCTACACAATGCTATGCCTAGGCGGCCTGGCCCAATTTACACCCCTGGCCCTAACTAGCAGTAAGGGAAAGCAAAAAAGAAAAGAAAAAAAAAAAATTAAGAAAAAGAGGATTCAAAAAAAGAGGGAGATAGTACCTTCTTCTCAATTGCCAAGCGGTCACCATCCTGTTCTCAAGCCTCCTCGGAGAAGAAGGTCAGCAAACAAGATAGGCAAGCGTGCACATGTGAGGACTTCCCAGGTAAAGTTCTTATGTGATACGAGGCCAATATAACTTTAAAATGCGTCATGTTGAGTTAAAGATGGGGTTTGACTTGTAAGTCTAAGGTCATTATTTGGATATTTCCGATGACTTATAAGCCTAGGGTCTTTATTTGAATATTTCCAATATGAGATTTACTGTAGTCCAAATCCAAGACAAGCAAGCTATGCAAGACGGGCAACTCGAGACTGGTGGGATCTCATACTCTCTCCTCTCCCTCAATCTCCTCCTTTCCCTATTTTTTTTTTCTCTTTCCTTTTTTGACGTTTTTACTTCTCAAACCCCAAGAGAAGCATGGAAGAGAGGTACTGGATGACGAGACTCGAGTAGCGGAATTAATGGTGGAAAGGCAAGGCTCGATGCGTGGCACGTTTCACAAGCAGGGGTGTTCGCTTGGGGCTACTAGGTCCGGCTCTGGGCAAGTTTATGTGGCAGGGCTTGGCGCGAGTTTTAGAAAATAGCATTGGGCTTGGGGCAAGTTTTGGGAAATAAAATTAATTTGTGGAAAATTTTATAAAAGGGGCAGGTGTTTGGGCCTAATTATGGTGCCAGTTTATCTTTAAAATATTCCACCTATAAATTTATTATTCTATTGTTTTTATTTTTCTGAAAAGGTACTCTAAAAAATTTTGTTGAAATTTTAAAATGCCGAAATATTTCATTTTGAAGGCCTGATGAAAATAAAGACCAAAATGATATTGACAACTATGATGTGTCGTGCTCGCTTACTGCCAACAAGCCTCGACCATTGACAAGAGAGGAGTGGATCACACTTGCAGCATGAAAAATTGCAGTAGTGATCCATTCTCATTATTCTCATTTTTGTAAAGACAGAAAATCTTTAAGTTTTAGGACTTATAGGATCTTCTTGATTCGGTCCAGGGGGGACATCAAATAATGAAACTGGGTAACAGGGCCTCACAAAAATATTGAGTTGTGTTACAGAGTAGATGTCACAAAAAAAATTAAAAAAATTAAAATTGCTGGTATGAATATGAAAATTGTATTGATAATTCCTAAAACATGGCTATGTGAGAAGTCCACACAATATTTTCTTTATTCTACCTAAGTTTTAAATCATCAAGAGTGATTACTTGGTTTGTACCGCACCATAAGCTCCAGTTGCAGCCAATTTTGTAGGTAAGGCTCCCTGTCAAAGATCCAAACCATTCACATAAAGATTTGGCTTGTGTCAGTCCTTTGAAGCAATATTTACCTTCATTGAAATAAAGAAAGGGCCATTCCTCCAAGCCTCCGTTAATTCAATAAAATTCCTAGGCATACACCATGAAATTCCACATTTCTAGATTTTGAAAAAAAATGCCAAATAAAAGAAGCAAAGTGGTTGATAGGTTCTTCTTCATTCCCACATAAAACACAAATATCTGAAATGACTTTTGACATTATACCTCGTCTTCTTAAATTGTTCACTGTAGAAATCTTATCTGCAAGCACTAGCCATAGAAAAACTTCGACCTCGACCCTTGTGGGTACCTACCACACCATGCATGAGAAAGGTGAGACGGACACCCCCAAGACCAAGGAGGAAGTCGTATAGAATGATTTAGTAGGGAAACTTGCCAAAGGACATAGCTTCCAAATGCAAACATCTTCCTCACCCCTGCAAAGAAACGCGTTAGCAAGAATACAAGACAAGGACTCATACTCTAATGCCTCAGATTGACACAGCGCACTCCTACATGACACAAGCCATTACACATTTGAACCCTCCCAGAAATAACAATCTTTAACAGACGACTTCTTATTGGACGCAACTCTAAGTAACATATGGAAAACATACCACAATTGCCCGATTACCACCCACTCATCGAATAAAAAACAAACTTTTTTTCCCTCCCCAACTCTAAAACACACCCTCATTGAAGACTGCTCCCCAAAACAAGAAACGACTCCCCAATTCCGACACCCTATATCTAGGGACAGCTCTAGGCACCCACCCCCAGTTATCCTCTTTGCAGCTACTAAAAGGATTGGTGTGCAAGATTTATAGATAACCCTTGAGCAAAACAACACTAGAAGTTGAAGCAATTGGCTCTCATTTTATGGTCCCTTGGATGGCCATCAGATGAATGATGGAGATAGTCTGATCCTTATGACTTACTGTCGTGCTTCATCCATTATCAGACTGACCTGGACGGTCGAGATTGCTGTGGGTGCATGGTGAAGAATTAGAAAGCAGCTAACAACCATATCAGAGGATAATGAGAAATGCACCCCACCTAGTGGTGCCGATTATAGAGAAGGCGGGATTTTAACTATAGGAGTCAGTCAAATATCACTCAATTAGTAGGGAATCAAAGTTTGACAGCCTTTTTAAGTTTAAGTGATGGTCGCATCGGTGTCAAATTGTGCTGGAGTGCTAATTTATTCGGGTACAATTATGTGAAGGTTTCTGTTGATCATAGGTAAGCCCCATTGTACAAAATATGAAGTGGGTGTGTTTTTTTTTTTTCTTTCTTAGAGTGGCGTGCCTTTTAAAATGTACATTACAAAGGGATGTGTCTTTTGGTGTTCCTCTGCAACTTGCCGAACTTTTTTCATTTTTTCTTTGGGTTACGCCAGCCAAGGGGGTTGGGACCCAAAAGAGAGACCCACATGCACACGGCCATGCGAAAGGAGCCCATTCAAGTGGGAAGAAAGAGGAGCCCGGACAAGCGGGAAGATGTGACGTATCTGAGGTTCGGATCTCGGATATAGCTTGTGGCCCTTAAGAATCATTTTAACAAGAGGTTGCCCGATTGGTAAACCCACATGTCACCTCCCTACCCAAGGAATTGGGTATGTCACTGCTCTGACATGTGTGGGCTATCCTTCCCACTCTGTGGGTTTTCTCTTACTAGTTATGGGCTCTCCTTCCCACGGTGTGGGCTTCCTTGGGTTCCAACCCCCTAGTCTATGTAATCTAAAAAAACTATACTATCCTGTACAGCTGCACATGTAGGGGAAAATAATGAATGAGTTTGAATCTCTTGTCAAGGAAATAAAAAGGGAAACAAAATAAGAAAATGAAAACATCCTTTATTCTTTTTTGTTTATCAGTTGATGGAATCTTAAATATTTTGACTAGATTTGTATAAAGCTGAATTGCGGAATGAAAAATCACGCAAGTGATAGATGAAACTTGGAAGAGAGGTGTTTCAGAAAATTGCTTGCATTGCAACAATGAAAAGAGAGAATACAAAGTAAAATAGTTGTTAAACAAGTCGCGCATCAAAGAATTTCCCACCATCGACCTAAATGAGGGTAACAATATTAATTTTCCATCAGCAGCGAATGGTATGATAGAAGAGAATCAACCAATGTCTCATGCCTTAAACAATAATGAAAATAGGGATTGTGCTGAGAGTGTTCATAACTTTGGGGGTGTTTTCCCCATTTCTAGACACATGAAAGGAGGGGTTTCAAATGAGGAGCAACGAATAGATGGATGTGACGAGTGGATTACAAGTGGATTGAACGATGCAACCACCACGCCGAAGTTCACAACAGCGGACATGATGGTGCCTAAAGCAGTCATATCCAAAGGAGATAGTTCTATGAGGGAGATGTGGCTAGGTCGTGAGTTTCCTGATTGTGAGGCTTTCAGAAAAAGCTTAGCAAAGTATGCAATTTACAGTAACTTCACATTGAAACACATACGCACCAACATGATGCAAGTAATGGCGCGCTGTAAAGATGGAAATTGTCCTAAGCGTATACATGCGTCTATGGTTGAATCAGGGCTACAATTTAAACTCCGAAAGTACATTTCATTTCATTCTTAATCCAAGCCCATGATGGGGACGGCTCATCTGCAGGCATTTGCAAAGCTTATAGCAGAGTTCATTAAAGAGCCATGTTGCAATAATGATATAAGACCAAAAAAGATAATCAGTGAATATTAAATGGAGTTCGGTACCCGAATTAGCTACAGGAAGGCACACTTGGCTAGGCAACTGGCATTGCTTAAGGTGTGAGGATCTTACGAGGAGTCATTTTAAATTCTACCATTATATTGTAATGAGCTTGAAAAAACGAACCCAAGCACAGCGACAAGCATCGACATTACATCTGATGACCGGTTTCGAAAATTCTTTGGGGCTTTTGGTCTATTTATTCGATCATTCCAGAACTCTCTGATGCCATGAATAGCGGTTGATGGGTCACACCTTTGTGAAAAATATTCCGGAGTGATACTAGTAGTTGTCACATGATGCAAATCATCAGTTGTTTCTAATAGCTTTCACATTTGCCGAAGCAGAGCGTTGTGATAGTTGGAAATGATTTCTTACAAATTTGTCGATGTCATTGGGTGAACTGAATAACCTGACAATTGTTTTCAATTGTCAAAAGTGTCTCATTCTGACACTTCAATCCATAATTCCTAGCATATGCCACTGTTTTTATTGTCATCATATAGAGGAAAGTATCAAGGTATCAAGGTAGCTTTTAATGATCTGGTTATTTTGAGGAAATTTTGAAAAGTTGCACGGCCAGTAAGATGTCTATAGACCTTACGAGTAAGATGTCTATATGATTGACATCCGGTCTGTTGATGAGCATGCTTATGATTACATCAGAGTGATTGGGCTCAGAACTGGGCAACGACATTTGAACATAGACGCCGTTATGACATGCTTATTATTAATGTCACAGAGTGCTCTAATAGTCTTCTTCAGGACACGAGGGTTTTTCCAATTACAAAGTAGGTTGAAAAGATACATGCAAAATTAATAGAATTCTTCCAAATGCGTCATGCACAAATGCAAAAGATTACATCATGTCTTACTCCATATGAAGAGAAATATTTGAGCAACGAAATGGAAGAATCTCGTAGATTGCATGTTCATATCGCTAGTTTGGTCGAGTTTGAAGTGCAATCAGCCGAGTACATTGATGTAGTAAATCTTGAGTGCAAATCGTGTTCATGTCGAAAATGGAAAGTAAAGGGAATCCCATGCCCACATGTTGTGGCTGCAATGAAAGCTCGAAATATAGATCCGCATGGTTATTGCTAGCACATGTACCATACAAGCTTGTATGAGAGGACGTACAACGAGGCAATACATGCTACCCGTTATAGAAAGCAGTGGGAACAATGCTCGTGCAAACGGGTTCTACCACCGTTAGCAATTAAGCAGTTGGGCTGGCCAAAGAATAACAGGGTGCGGGTGGAAGATTAAAATAGCAAATGCATTGTAACCTGTAACAACTATAAAGAGAGGGGACACAATCAAGGGAGCTGTCGTAATCCTCCCGCTTCGCAATAGAGGCTTTTCATTCTGTTTTGGATGTCTTATGATGCATATTGGTTGATGGGATTTTGTTTATCTATATGGACATAGTGACATTCAGATATTTGAGTGACATTTTGTACTTGTAAATGAACACAAAAATTGAATGATATGTTAATGAGATTTTGGGTCTTTACATACACAAGTAAAATGTGTTATGAAATAATATTTTGGATATGAATATTGATTGAGAAATTCACATTATGTAGAAAATAGTTTGGATCTTTATTACATACACAAGTAAAATGTGTTATGAAAGAATATTTGATATGAATATTGATTGATAGTTTCACATTATACCAAAAATGAAAATGCAATACATTAGACAACAGTTTTTATATGTGTTATATTGTCAGGGTCGCCATCGACCTTGGACCCTATTGACTTGGGTCGATTAAGATGCAGGTTTTTTGTTTTTGTCTTGGCAGAATAACAATGCTTGCATGGGTCGCCATCGACCTTAGAGTCTATAGACTTGGGCCGATTGAGATGCGGGTTTTTGGTTTCTGTCTTAGCAGAATAAGACTTCCAGGATTGCCATCAACCTTGAAGTCTATAGACCTGGGTCGATTGAGACGCATGTTTTTTGTTTCTAGCTTGGCACAATAACACTATCAGGGTCGCCATCGACCTTGGACCCTATAGACTTGTGTCGATTAAGACGCAAGTTTTTGTTTCTATCTAGGCAGAATAACACTACCAAGGTTGCCATCAACCCTGACAACAATATCATTTGAACTTTTCAATTCCTCATCTCAACGCCAACGTTTACATCCACGTGTACCTATAACAAGATTCAACTTCTCAATCAAAACCAACAAACATGCACAGTCATGTACCTATGAATGTGCAATCATGAAAACTCCTCATGACAACCAACCAACTTCTCAATCAACTCCTCATCACAACCAAGCAAGATTTACATTCATATACATATAACCTGTTACAACTCCTCATCATAACCAACCAACATTGAATTGAATTACAAAAACAAGAACCAACATGAATAAACAGTGCACATTCAAAAAATAAAATAGGTCAAGCTTCTCATTAAGTCTTAAAAGCTTGCATTTGTACAACATGTCCATTCTACACAACCATGATAAATATCAATCATGAAAACTCCTCATGTACATTCCTCCAACACATCCAGCTACACATTTGGTCCTACAAATGTGATAGAACAAACAACAACTTCATCACACTGTCACTGTCAACACCTTTGCCAAACAAGAACTTCAGCCAGTCAATCACAACCTGGGAGGGAAGGAAGCTTGAGCCTGTTAGGATTGATTAACCAACTTCTTTTAAAGATCTCAATCCCTATCTTTCGTCGGTAGTAGGGGATGTCCTCTTGCGTGAACCTAATTGGGCAACGGTGTATACAATGCTTAGCAAACATAATTGCAAAAAGACCACAGTCGCTACCATTATGCTAATATGGGATATCGGTCTTTGTTAGATTCGTCTATAGCCAAGGTTCAACCCATCCATAATCATGAAATCACTGCCAACCACATTCTCTGTCCACAAATTAAAAAAGAAAAAAAAAAAGGTAGGGATAATGTAGATTAGTCACATGCCGAAATCTGCCATGAATAAACGGATTGAGAGGTTGAATACTTTAAAAAATCACAAACGGCCTATCCATATTTGTCGCTCTTTGAACTGTTGTAGAATTTCCTGTGATTTTCATCTATGTAACCAACTAGCATAGTGAAGTGATTGTGCTTGTGTAAGATGTAAACAAGTGTCCTACACTCCTTTGCATCCCACACTCTAGATCTTTTTGGGCCAAACACTGCATCATCCCTAGCCTTCTGTTTTCCCTACCACCAGCTCCGGAAAGTCAAAATGATAAACAAGTACACATTAATAATACAACACATAAACTTCGCAATTATACTAGTTCGGTGTGTATCTATGTGACTTACGCATATGTTGGGGTTAACCAAATATGCATTTGGGCACTTGCTTCTCAATACATCGAAGTAGTAGTAAATGACATTCATGTCCAACAGCGTATCATCCTCCAATAATGCATTGAGCGTATCACTATTGACCAGTGAGCAAATAGCATCCAACTCTGCCTTCCTGTATTCCACAACGCAATTGACATTACCGGACGATTAATGAAAATAATATTACTAACACTTGTTATACGTGCATATCTACCTTGAATTGAAGTAGTTATGGAAGCCCTCCAATATCTCCTTGTCCAACTCCAACAAAACATATTCAGACTGAGTTATGGAATGTTGGAAAAACAAAAACCTGTCCGGAACTCTCCGCGTCCTAGGTAAATGCTTAAGCCTCCACACGAGCAATTCGATAGTTGCAAGCAAAGGGGCAACCACAATGGCCCGTTCTTCATTCGGTGGTGGAGTTGTGTACATTTCAGGACATGACGAAGTTAAGAATAGTTCCTTGATTGGTAGAAGACTGACATCTTCATCAAGTGGGATACTGGGATCCAATGGAGCAGGCATCTTGGGTTCTTCAGCATGGTTCTTAGAGGAGGATGGTTTAATAGGAGAATCATCAATGATCAGTGGCTGTGGCATTCGTCCTTTCTTCTTCTTCATTGGGCACTTTGATGCAGGTGTTTTTGATATGGCTCACTTGGGCTTGATGTCCTGTGTAACATTATTAAGTAGATGGATATGAAGAGAAATTTAAGATTGATGAATACTAGTTCACTCCAAAAACTTGTTACAGAAAACCTGTTATGGTGCATACCATGTGCTTTTCCTCATCCAATTGGGAACTACTTCAAGTCTCCATATATTGATCGAACACATCCCCAAAAGTGGTCTTGAATTTATGCCTCTTTCCATGCAATGAAGCGATGAATCTCTCCCTCCCCGATGCCGGTTTCTTCTCCATTGCTCGATCGCATGACCTATCCATGTGATCAAATAATTCCAAAACCTGAGATTGACACGTAACACTTGACATCCATAATTTTGTACATGTTAAGCTTTTAAAAACGAAAGTTTCATACTCACTCATTTCTGTGAGACGCTGGGTTCATGTTCCGCTGTTTGTTCCCGAGGCTCTATCCTTGGGGTATCGTCTTGCCTACTTTTACCGATGTGCAATATAGTATTCAAAGAATACCATGCCATGTATTCGTCTGTGTGCTCCCCACTCGGCGACTTCTTTTCCTTCAATACACTACTATGCCTCGCATCCCATATCTATATCTCTACCAAGTTTTTTGAATTGTAAAATGTTATTACTCTTTCGATGCGCACCACCCATAGTAACGGCATAGCGAAGGGCGGAGGAACAACTTGCTTGAGACCGAATTGTTTCATGACTCGACCGGTGTTGTGCCCCTCTAGCACCCGAAAGAATATAAGAACCGCGGAATATGTGAATAGATCTCAGTTGACCTTGGACACTTTCTTTAAAATATGACTTCCCAAACTTTTTATAAGGCTGCCAATCAAACTGTGCAACATGACATGATAGGAGTAAGCACAAGTTATAACAAGTGTGTGTATAAAAAATGTAGGGATACTTGAACGGGGTCACCTGGCCCGCTGTGAGGATGTTCAGCTGTTTGCGGACAACTCTCAACCGTTTTAGGTGCCTTATTCCTTCCATCCTATTAAGATATGTGACCATCAAAGGGAACCGGATGTCTTGATTCCCATTCTGTGAAGTACTAACTGATAGACGGATTGCCATCCTTGAATAGGCCCACATTTGAGCATCAACAAAAATAATTTGTTGTTAGTGCAATCATGTGTAAAAAATTAAGGCATTTAACAAAGGGTGCCAATTATGGTGCACTTGGAGCAGCTGAAGAGGGCCTGACAATGTTTTGAACATATGTTCAAACGCATCACTCGTCTATTGGGTTGAGGCCAGCTAGTTTGGCTTCTTCACTAGCCTTGGTCTTCTTAAGTACAGCCCACTTCACTTATTTATTCAACATTCCATATAGATTGGCCAGAAAAGCGGGGGGCCAGGCATATGGTTTGAATTCCCTAAATAATTCAAGTAGATAAGCAGGCCCCGTAGATCCCAACGCGTTTGATAGAATCTGTCCCGAAACTAAAAAGAAGAGATATGCCCTTGTGTTGTAGACCTTCTTATCAGTTGTAAGTTGTTTCTTCTTCTTTCTTTCTTTCCTCTAAACTAGGCCGGAAAATGTTGCTCCAACCATGTAAGTTTAATGGATACGCCATCAAAATCTACACCCATCCGGGGTCGTCTCCCTAACAATTCTTCATATACTTAAGCAACGTTTGCATTAGCGAATGTTGTACCAATGACAGCAGGGCCATTGATTGGTAAACCATATATGCATGCTACATCCTGAAGTGTCATTATAGCCTCGCTGGTAGGGAAGTGAAATGTGTTGGTCTCTGGGTGCCACCTCTCTACCAACCCGGTAATCAAGGCTTAATATATTCTCATCCACTGCATCTTTGTAAGATGGTGTAGTCCTGGCTGCTTAACATATTTCAGCTGGTTCCCGTTTAGATCCCACATCCCGTAATCAGGGTTAGTTAGTATGCATCTGTAGGTACCAAGCTCCTGTAAAAATGTAGAATGAAACACATCAATGATAACTTCATTGTTATTTCAATATTGGCAATTTGTTTAGCAACGTACCATTCCATTCTGTATGGCTGAGGACATATGTTTTTTCTGGTCATATAGAAGCTGGATCGTGGCATTTTCATTGTTGTTACTGCTTGTTGTTTCAGACATCTGTAAATTACAATGTACACTTGTGCTGTGTATTTATCAACATTGTGCACAGTACAATTATAATCCCAGATTCATGGAACAATCCACAATAATGTATTGTTTAGATAATGGATATCAACATGCAAACTTGTAATCCCATATTCATGGAATAATCCACATCAATGTAATCATCCATCATTATTCACCATTTAAAGTTGAAGAGTACATTCTCAACAATATATCAATTCAACTTGTAAGAAAAGGACATTTAAAATAAGGTAGAACTTTATGTCAATCCAAGCCCAGGCCCATTTTGGGCCCAATCTTCATATCTTATTGTAAACCATATTTTTTAGGATCTAGATAAAGATACTACCATGTAACCAGGGCATTCAGCCCATTGAGATAAGAATAGTAGCATGTAATCAGGGATTCAGCCCCTTTATAATGAGAACAGTCGATCAAGACTGGAGATACATTACAAACAAACATTCTCAGTGTTTAAATTCCATCTCTCCAAAATGACATGGTATCAGAGCAGGGTCAATCATCTGTGATCTTCTGCTAAGTCATCTTCCAAGTATTGGAAGCCAGTCTATGATCATCTGTGATCACCCTCTTCAGCCGGATCATCTCCGATCATCTCTGATCATTGCAGATCCCTCATGGCCCACTGAAGATCATCATATCAGAAACTGACGGAATCAGTCTCCAAGGTCGCCTGTTATTCCTCTTTTTTATCACTATTTTTCCAGAAATTTTGTCTCATCAGAGGTAGGCCATCCAGCATATTTTGTGATATTTCAATTTTATCAAGAAGTTTTCATCACAGCCGTCCAAGATTGTGGATTCTGATCCGTTTCAAGTGGGACTTCTTCCCATAGTTGCAGAAAATCTTTGCCTTTTCATCCCCAAGCTCTGATCAGATCTCTGATCATCCACTGAGGGCCACGTGGATATTTTTCCACTAACGTCCAAGGACGTGTTCTGCTATTTTTTCCGTTGATGTTTTTCATCTCCTATTTCACTGCTGTTGCTGTGTTGCTGTGCTTCTTCTATTTGCTGTCTTACTGTGGTTTTTCCTAAAGTGATCTGAGAGGAATCCATATCTTCCGGAGTTATCATCCACGGAATTATCGTCCTGCTGATCCTAGCTGTTTAACAGTGGGCCACTTGTGATCATCCAGACACCTCTGGAATCCTACACAGTCTTGGTCACCCACTGCAGGAGGAATTTTTTGTGATTTTTTCACAATTTTTTGCCAATCAGAGGTGGGCCATTTTTCACATTTCTGGCAATAGATTTCATCTATACCGTCCCAAAGTTTGGATCCTAAGCCTTTGCCCACCAGATTTCATCTCGAGGAAGACAATAAAGAATGGCATTTAGATCCTACACCTGATCTGCATTCCAATCTATCTGTGGGCCCCACGTGCTTATCCAATCACAACTACGGATATCGTCTGGCTTGTTTTTTTGGTCTTTTTTGGTCTCTGTGACCATCTACTTCATATTGGATTGCTGGTGATGCGTACTGTTCGTTGTTACTCTCATTCTTCTTGGTGATTGTGGCATCTACTATTACATCTACTGTTTTCTGTTCATTGATCTGTTGCTGCTACTGCTTTGTGTGCTTCTTCTTCCTAGTCTTTCGTCATGGATAAACATGAGCTAGCCCTGGTTCGATTTGATGGCACAAATTATACATCATGGGCCTTTCAATTTCAAATTTACTAGGAAGGAAAAGAACTATGGACACACATTGATGGATCTAAACCTCAACCTGTGGAGGATGATAAGAAAATTTTAGCTTGGAAGACAAAGGATGCTAAAATCAAGACTTGGTTGCTGGGCTTTGTTGAGCCACATTTTATTCTCAACCTCAAACCCTGCAAAAATGCCCGTGAAATGTGGGACTATCTTAAGAAAATTTATCAACAGGGCAATGCTGCTCGCCAGTTTCAATTGAAACTTGAAATCTCTTAATTCACTCAAGGCACCCAGTCTATTCAGGAGTATTATAGTGGCTTCTGCAGACTGTGGTCCGAATATGATGAGATTAAGTTTTCCTCGGTATCTGCAGCACTTCTTCCGGAATTACTTCCATTACAGCAAAGTAGTCATCGGGATCAGCTTCTCATGAAACTTCGTCTGGAGTTTGAAACAGTCAGATCGAACTTGATGAGCAGGGCTCCTCTTCCCAGCTTGGATGTCTGTCTTCAGGAACTTCTGCGGGAAGAACAGCGTCTGGCTACTAAAACTACTATGGAACAACAGATATCTACTGAGGCTCCATTTGCCTATGTTGCTACAACTAGACAACCTCCTCGGGACATCAGTAATGTTCAGTGCCATAACTGTAAAAAATAAGGTCACTATGCGAATCAATGCAAGGCAAAAATTTGCAGATACTGTAAGGCCACTGGTCATGTTATTGATGAATGTCGGAAGAAGGCTCGCAATTCTACTTCCCGCAATTATGTGCAGTCAGGCCTTGGTACTTCCACCATGTCATCAGCTCCTACTGCTTACACAGTGACCACTCCACCATGTGCATCATCTGACTTCAGTGGTTCTCTGCAGTATGATTCCTCCTCACAGCCTGGTTCCTCATCATAGTCTGCGTCTCTAGCTCCTCTCACTCCTGAGATGGTTAACCAAATGATCATCAATGCCTTAGCATCCATGAACATCGCAGGTACTGGTTCCTCTCTTTCCAATACGTGGTACTTGGATTCTGGTGCAAGTAACCATATGACCTCTTCACCCATAACATTACAAAATGTCGTTCCTTACACTGGTCATCTTACGGTTCAAGCTGCCAACGGAGCTCATCTTCCCATCACCTCTGTTGGTAATACCCCTGGCCCCTTACCCTTAACCAATTTTTAGTTTCTCCTCATCTTGCTACCAATTTGGTTTCTATGGGTCAACTTGTTGAAAATAATTACAATGTCTCTTTTTCTTCTACTGGTTGTGTTGTGCAGGACCAGGAGTCGGGGGAAGTGATCGCGAGGGGGCCTAAGCGTGGAAGACTTTTTTCCTTACCAGTGTCTTCATTTATTCATGATAAAACTTTACATCAGTTATTTTGTTTTTTCCTTCAGAATAATTCTCGATTGTGGCATAATAGACTTGGTCATCCGAATGCTTCTACAATGTCTACTTTATTTCAATCTGGATTAATAAATAAACCTGTTGCTTCTGCTTCTTTTGAATGTGATGCTTGTAAATTAAGAAAGAGTAAAACTTTACCTTTTCCCAACTCTAACACACGGAGCACTACATGTTTTGACTTAATTCACAGTGATGTTTGGGGCATTGCTCCGACCCTTTCACATAGTCATTTCAAGTACTTTTTAACATTCATTGATGACTACAGCAGATTTACTTGGAGTTATTTATTACATTCGAAGTCTGATGTTCTTAATGCATTTAAATTTTTTGTTCAATATGTTGAAAACCAATTCTCTAAATGCATTAAAACTTTGCGCTCAGACTCAGGGGGGGAGTATGTTTCCAAGGATTTTCAATCCTTTTTAAACAATAAAGGAATCATTTCTCAACGTACCTGTCCGTATACTCCACAGCACAGCAAAATGGAGTCGCGGAACGGAAAAACAGACATCTTCTTGATGTCACTAGAACTCTTCTAATTGAAGCATCCATTCCCCCTCGTTTTTGGACTGAAGCTCTCACCACGGCTGTCTATCTTATAAACCGCCTTCCATCACCTACCATTGGTCATTTAACGCCTCATTTTAAATTGTTTGGTCATCATCCTATGTTTAATCACCTACATACCTTTGGTTGTGTTTGCTTTGTTCATCTACCTCCCACAGAAAGAACGAAACTAACAGCACAATCTCGCAGGTGTGCTTTTTTGGATTATGCCACTAATCAAAAAGGTTTTCTTTGTTATGATCCCATTGGTCGTCGTATCAGGGTTTCTCGAAATGTTATTTTCTTTGAAAATCAATATTTCTTCCAAACTCACATGGACTGTCCTCATCCCTCTTCACCAGCTCTCTTACCAGGTTTTTCGGATCCAACCTCTGTTACTAGGTTTAATCCTGCTTTTGTCTACCACCGTCGGGAGAAACCTCCCACTGCAGATGGCCCTCCCCCTGATCCTCCACCGACAAATGGTTCCACCGCTACTCCTACCTTACGTCGCTCCTCCAGAAATTCTAGACCGCCTGATCGGTATGGATTTACCCATACTTCTTTGATGACCACTCTATCTTCTATCTCTATCCCAAGTTCTTATTTGCAGGCTGTCCAACACGATTGCTGGAACCAGGTCATGAAGGAGGAATTTGATGCATTGGATCAGAATCACACCCAAATGGATCTACTCGATCAAGCTTAAATCTGATGGGACATTGGATAGACAAAGCTAGACTTGTGGCACTCGGAATCAGATAGGAGTATGGCATTCACTATGAGGAAATGTTCGCACCTGTGGCAAAAATGACATCTGTTCGGTTACTTCTCGCCATTGCTGCCTCAAAATCCTAGCCTTTATACCAAATGGATGTCAAAAATGCATTTCTCCATGGGGATCTGCAATAAGAAGTCTATATGCGGATACCACAAGGCGTCCCCTCTCCCTCAAAGAGGACTGTCTGTCGCCTGCGCAAATCGCTTTATGGTCTAAAGCAAGCTCCTCGGGCATGGTTCGAAACCTTCAAGGGTCGATTATGCGAGAGTGGCTTTACCCAGAGTCCTTATGATCCATTTCTCTTTTTATGCCACACATCTACTGGTGTTACTGTGCTTCTCGTATATGTTGACGATATTATTATCACTGGCACGGATGATAGTATGATCAAATCTCTCCAAGCTTCTCTCAAGAATTCCTTCCGTATGAAGGATTTGGGCCCATTGCATTATTTCTTGGGCTTAGAGGTGCATCAATCTCCCAAAGGTCTCTTTGTTAATCAACACAAATACACATCAGACCTTATCGAGTTGGCTGACCTCCATGATTCTTCGCCTGTTGATACACCTGTCAAGGTAAATCTCAAGCTGAGTAAAGATGACGGCGATCTTCTCCCTGATCCTCGTACATACCGGTGCCTGGTAGGAAGTCTTGTCTATCTCACCATCACTAGACCCGACATATCCTATGCTGTCAATCTTGTGAGTCAGTTCATGACTGCTCCTCGACACCTTCATTTGACAGCTGTCAAGCGCATTATCCGCTATCTGCTAAGAACTATCCCTCGTGGTTTATATTATCCCAAGGATAATCCACTGCATCTGACTGCTTATGCGGATGCTGACTGGGCTGGCTGTCAAGACACGCGTCGTTCTACCACTGGTTGGTGCATGTACCTTGGAAATTCGCTCATTTCTTGGAAATGCAAGAAACAAGAACGTGTGTCCAGATCTTCCACGGAAGCTGAATATCGGGCAATGTCTTCTGCTTGTTCTAAAATCTTATGGCTACGGGGCCTTCTTTCGGAACTTGGGTTCACTCAAACCTCTCCTACTCCATTGCATGCTGACAATACTGGGGCCATCTGAATCACTGAAAATCCCGTCTTCCATGAACGTACAAAACATATTGAAGTTGACTGTCACTTTATTCGGGATGAATATAAGCGGGATGTCATTAGTCTACCTCATGTCTCTACAGAGTTTCAGTTGGCAGATATCTTCACAAACAGACTCCCTCGGCCTCGACATCAATTTCTTGTTTCCAAATTGCTGCTTTATGACTCCCCATCATCAATTTGAGGGGGGGTGTCAATCCAAGCCCAGGCCCATTTTGGGCCCGGTCTTCATATCTTATTGTAAACCATATTTTTTAGGATCTAGATAAAGATACTACCATGTAATCAGGGCATTCAGCCCATTGAGATAAGAATAGTAGCATGTAATCAGGGATTCAGCCCCTTTATAATGAGAACAGTCGATCAAGACTGGAGATACATTACAAACAAACATTCTCAGTGTTTAAATTCCATCTCTCCAAAATGACACTTTAGAGCTTTAAAATGGCTGGTTGAATGAATTTTTTATTATAAATCTGTGTCTGCAATATCAATCCAACTTGAGGATTGCAGTATTTCTCCATTTATTGACTTGTTGGGTACTAAAAAGTTTGGATGCTTAGCTTAGTAGTTTAGACAAAAAAGACAAGCCACATATAGCAATGATCTCATTTTTCCAACTATGTGATGTATTGTGCCCTGATTTTCTCAACTAGATTGTGCAAAACAGATTATCAATCAATGTAACTTTGCATACAGTGTCGATTGAGCCAACCCTATGAAACATGTCAAACAGTAAGTAATGAACTAGTTTGCTAGCTACATTCAATTCAGAAAAATTAATGACCATGATTTAAGCAGCCTATAAACAAACTCTTTCTTCTGTCATTGAATTAGTTCAACAGCAAATTGTTTGCATAAGACCACATCAAACCCTGTCCAGCTCCATCTGGTGGACGACAACCATGACAAGTTGGATTGAATTAGTTCAACATTCAATACAGCGAAGTGAAAATCCTAGACCACTTCAACAAATGGTTTCCCTAAAATTCGATGCCCAAATTCATGGTGGATGACAACCATGACAAGAACATGCAATTGTGTTTGGGAACTATGTGAAAACCGTAACATATAGTATGGGCCCTGTTCAACTCGGAGCATATTGTCGTCCAAAATGGATTTTATCCATTTTTAGGGCTGTTTTGAAATTCTCATGTTTCTTCTATACAAATCCTACTTAGAATGCAATCAACGAAATGGAAAGTAGATGTTTAGCAGGAGGGATGCCAATATCGCATGAGGGATGGCAAGGGCACAAAGCACGCAGTCATAACAAGACAAAAGAATAGAAAAATTGTGGAGGGGACCATCCGGAAAAGCATACCTTTGACCGGTCGGTGACAAATAGGATCTTAGAGGATACCATAGAGGCTGGAGGAACAAGGGCTTGATGCTGGTAACGCACCTAGGCAATGGAGTGGAGTCGCAGTCGACGCTGGTGAAGAAGATGGAAAAAAGGTAAGAAAAGAGTCGGGGCTTTAAACCCTAATATGTATACTGCGCAAGGTCAAAGTCAACCAGGTTGTGCAACTGGTGTGTGCCAGTGCGTGCAGGGCAGGGTTGAATGGGTTGACGTCGACCTTATAAAAAATGGCTTAAAAAATACATTTTTCGGGCGGGATGACTTCTTTGTTGTAAGGTCACTTAAATTTACCTTTTAGGTATAATGGTCACGTAATCTGTTTTTTTCTAGTAAAATCCTCTCTATATATTGTAAGGACCTAATCTCAGATTACCCTCGAGTGGACCCCACCCTATATGCTCACTTTCACTCACTATCACTTAAATTAATTGTGTAACTTATTTAGATAAATCATTATGGATCATTATGTGCCTGCATCATCATATTGACCTGACCCGTAGACCTTAGCCCGTGGGACCCATTGCATGCATTTATGTCCAAGTGAAGGGTACCATGCATAAACTAGTAATACTTGGAAAAAAATAGGATTTTATGTATTAACTGACAGTTAAAATAATCTAATGAAGGCATAGTGTGGCCCCTTGTGGGGGCCATGGGACCCGATATATGTTGCATGACATTAGGGGCTGGAGTTGCTCTTTCTTGCAGTAGATAGACTCCTTGTTTGCATAAACGAGAAATAGGGAAATTAATTTAAGCATAGATGGTAAGGTAGCCTAAAATTAGAAAGTACTGATTCCTTGCTATATATATCAGGGTTTATTGTTAGCACCTTCACCCGTTTATCTCTTTATCATCATACTGTTCTTGACGCACTTCATTAGTTAAAAATAAATAAATAGTCCCATCTAAAGTGGTCTCAAATAGTTAACAATGAGGATCCCTATTTCGTTGAAATAGGAAATACCGTTTCATCCTATCAAGACGTAGTGTCCACTTAAGACGCTATGCATGTCAACTATTGGGCCTACCTGTTATAATATATGGAAGAAGAGAAAGAAGAAGAAGAAGAGAGTTGGAGAGAAGGTCGTGCTATTACAGAGCATCGACTGTGATATTTATATTAATGTAATGCCTTAATCAAGGCTCTAATTTAGTAAAGATTACAAATGAGTTACAAATTAGAATCACAAAGAAAGGAAAGAATCAATCATATCCTATACATAGAAGGAGAGAAAAGTTATGAACTAAATCCTATCCTATCTGTATATCCCACGTATGGGCTTTGTACACGAACTGGGCCTGCGGGCCTGCTGGGCCTGTTATCTTCTACACTCCCCCTCAAATTGATGAGGTAAGATTGAAAACATCAATTTGCGAGTGAGATCATGATGACGCTGTCGGGGAAGGGCTTTGGTGAAGATATCCGCTAACTGGTTAAAAGAAGAGACATGAGGCAGAGTTATCTTCTCAGTAACGAGATGTTGACGGATGAAGTGACAGTCAATCTCAATGTGTTTTGTTCTTTCATGGAAGACCGGGTTGTTGGCAATTCTAGTAGCACTGGTATTGTCCCCATGGAGAGGTGTAGAGCTACCAACAAGAACACCCAATTCACACAGAAGGCGGCGGAGCCAGATAATTTCAGCACTAGCAGAGGACATCGCCCGATATTCTGCCTCAGCAGAAGACTTTGAGACAGTGGTCTGTTTCTTGCACTTCCATGAAATGAGAGATTTTCCAAGAAACATACACCAGCCAGTGGTAGACCGCCGAGAGTCCGGACAGCCAGCCCAGTCAGCATCCGCATAAGCTGATAATTGCAGAGAAGTATCAGAAGGGAAGAAGAGACCATGATGTAGTGTTCCTTTAACATAGCGGAGGATGCGTAATGCAGCAGCAAGGTGTGGTTTGCGAGGATTGCTAACAAACTGACTGACCGTATGAACCGCATGTGAAATATCCGGCCGAGTCATAGTTAAGTAGAGCAAACTACCAACTATTCACCGGAAAACAGAGGGATCATCCAGGGGGTGCCATCATCGCAACTAATTTTGCTGTTCAATTCCAGAGGCGTATCAAAAGTGGGAGCATCATCAAGCCTGGCTGACGTGATCAAGTCTGTCGCATATTTGAGTTGAAGGACCCGAATGCCGGATTTGGTACGCACAAACTCCAGCCCCAGAAAATAGGTGAGAGGACCAAGATCCTTCATCCGGAAGTGGCGAGTAAGGTGGTGTTTGAGATCCGTAATGCCGGCAGTATCATTTCCACTGATAATCATATCATCAACATAGACCAAGAGGAATGTGTAGCCCTTCGATGTCCATCTGAGGAAGAGGGAACTATCAGAGTGACTCTGACGAAACCCTGCTTGAAGGATTGCGGCCCGGAATTTATCAAACCAAGCCCGGGGAGCTTGTTTAAGCCCATAAAGAGCTTTCCTCAATTTGCACACATGCTTTAGAGGACAAGCATATCCTGGTGGAGGTTTTAAATAAACAGTCTCGCGCAAGTCCCCATGTAGAAAAACATTTTTGACGTCCATTTGCCATAGAGGCCAGTTGCGAGCTGCAGCGACACAAAGGAGAGTGCGAACAGTGGTCATTTTAGCCATAGGTGCGAAGGTCTCCTCATAGTCAATCCCATACTCCTGCTTATAACCCTGTGCGACTA
The DNA here is from genome assembly GCA_028538565.1 of Umbellularia californica. Classification (NCBI taxonomy): domain Eukaryota; kingdom Viridiplantae; phylum Streptophyta; class Magnoliopsida; order Laurales; family Lauraceae; genus Umbellularia; species Umbellularia californica. Next base: position 29,440,230 of record JAPQWN010000002.1, read on the forward strand.
ATCTGGCTTTATAACGGTCAAGACTCCCATCAGAGTGAACTTTTATGGAATAGACCCATTTACTGCCAATAACAGATGCATCAGCTGGGGTCGGTACCAATTCCCATGTGTCGTTTGCTTCAAGAGCAAGCAACTCCTCAGTCATAGCATCCTGCCAGTAGGCAATCTTCGAAGCCTGTGAATAAGAGGTGGGTATAGGAGCACTATCCAAAGAAGTGAAAAGAGCAGGAAAGCCATATCTGTCAGGAGCAACAGAAGGGCGACTAGAGCGTCGCAGGGGTATGACATTATCAGTAGAGGAAGGAGTAATACCTGAGGGAGCAGGAGGCAGCATAGGGATATGATCAGGAGAAGGAGGCCCCACAGGTGGAACCGTAGTACGCCGGACATAGACATTAGTAATAGGTGGTGGGGGAGAAGTAGTGGGAGGGAATTGTGGCAGATAAGACACAGCAACAGGATGAGTGTCTAAACGCAAGGAAAAAAATGGAATGTGTTCCAGGAAGATCACATTGCGAGATATTCGCATGCGTTTCTCGGATGGGGCATAACACAGAAATCCCTTGTGTTCAGTACTGTAACCAAGGAAAAGACATTTGGCAGCCTGAGGTGACAACTTAGTGCGCTCTGTAGGTGGAAGATGGACAAAGCATAAACAACCAAAAACACGCAAGTGAGAATAGGAAGGGGTATGACCAAAGAGAGCTTCATATGGAGTAGTCTTTCCTAGAATGGAGCTAGATGACGATTGAGAAGATGTACAGCCGTCTGTGCAGCATCGCACCAAAAATTTGGAGGGACTAAGGATGCAAGTAGGAGAGTATGAACAGTTTCAAGGAGATGCCTGTTTTTCCTCTCCGCAACACCATTTTGCTGTGGAGTATGTGGGCAGGATTTTTGGTGTAGAATACCTTTATCAGATAGGAAGGCAGAAAAATCATGGGACATGTATTCTCCGCCGGAGTCAGACCTAAGAATTTTTATATCCTTCTGAAATTGTGTGTGAACCATATTGTAAAACTTTTGTAAATGAGAAAAGACTTCAGATTTGAAGCGCATGAAATAAATCCACGTGAATCGAGAATGATCATCAATAAAAGTCACATAATACTTAAACCCTGTCCTACTCAAAGTGGGTGCAATTCCCCAAACATCAGTGTGAATGATATCAAAAGATGATAATGCACGAGAACGGTGTATAGGAAATGGCAAAATATGACTCTTACTCAAACAACATGTTTCACACTTTGATTGAAGTAAGGAGGACATCATTTTATTATCAATAGTGGGTTCTAAACAACCAATTTTAAATAGAGAAAGTAAAGAAGCATTGTTCACATGACCAAGACGACTATGCCAAATGGTCCACAATTTATTGAAACTAGAAGAAGAAGAAAATAGGGAATGATGTCCAATGTCCAGCAGGAACAGTCGACCATGTTTACTCCCCTTCGCGATCACCTTCCCAGTTTGCCGCTCCTGTATGACACAGCCAGTGGAAGAAAAGTTAATATGATACCTATCATCAATAAGTTGGCCGACAGAAAGTAAATTGGCGGATAATTTGGGAACAAAGTAGACATTGGATAGGTGGAGGGACTGGCCCGAAACACTAGAGAGAGTAATGGCACCAACTCCAGAGATGAGTAATTGGTCTCCATTAGCAGTGGTGATTTTATCTTTACCAAGGTAAGGGTGTGAGGCTGTAAAGCTGGTTTCCACAGAAGTCATGTGGTTTGATGCTCCGGAATCTAAAAACCAGGTAGAGGAGGTGATGAAGGAAGACAGAGAGACTGAAGAATGAAAAAGCAGGAAATGCTAGAGGAGAATGAGTTTGGTACCGACCACCATTGAAACCCATGGAAGCATATGCGGAGGTCACCGTGTTCTGAATCAGTTCTTGAATCTGGGCTGGAGTCATGGAGACAACTCCAGAAGAAGTGCTTTCCGTATCGGGGAGATGGGCCTGAACTTGGAACGCAGCTGGAGCATTTTGTCTGGGCATGGTGGAGGAATGTTGCTTTTGCTGAGGTCCATTCTTTCGCTGTAAGCTACGACAGTCATCAATAATATGATCAGAGCGTTTGCAATATCTGCAAACCAATTTCTTCCGACAATTCTTGGCCAGATGACAGAAGCCTTTGCACTCATAGCATTGAGTAGGCTTGGGATTGGGGGCTGCCAGAAGAGCAGACTCAGTCTGAAGAGGAGCGAGATAGGCCTTTGGTTCTTCAAGAATGCTACGCTGAGAATTGAGGCGAAGTTCTTCTCGAAGGACTTCTTAGAAGCATGTATCCAGGTTCGCTGTGACTTCTCTATTCATGAGTGCCGACCGAACAGATTCGAATTCGGGTCTGAGATTCATAAGGAACTGGCTGATGTGGGTTTCCTCTTATAATTTAAGAGCCTCAGATAGAAACCCAGCAGACAAAGACTGAATAATCATAGCATCCCTCTCAGTCCATAAGGTGAGAAATCCATTGAAGTACGCCTGTACAGATTTATCACCTTGACTGAATTTTGCAATCTCACTATCGAGTTGGAATTTGCGGGCTTTATTTGTTTGATGATAAACATTTTTGAGATGACCCCACATATCAGATGCAGTAGTATATGCTTGAAGAGCAATGGCAAGAGAAGGGTCGATGGAGTTAAGAATCCAAGTGATGACCTTAGCATTTTCTTTAGACCAGTTGGCTAATGCTTTTGTGTCAGTAGTTGCAGTAGGTAAAGCTATCGAACCATCGAGATAACCAAACAGTCCTTGGCCCTCCACAAAATTCCTCAGATGAAAAGACCAAGCCATATAATTATTTCCATTAAATTTAACAGGAATAACATCATATTTGTCCATAATAGCAACCGGCGCTAATCAGTAATTAATCCGTAACAAGCAACTTCCACAGCATATACCAGCAATCAGAATGATCAATAGAAGAAGAAAAGAGAAGAAGACAGCAGAACAGTGTAATTTTTGTGTAAAACAAAGCCAGACGAACTGAAAAGTGGACCTGGATTTGTGCGTGGGCCCCACGGTGTTGGCTAATCACAGATCAAGTTTGATCTCTGTAAAGTGGATCAAATTCACTTCCTGCAGTCCAAATCTGATGAGATTTGGAGAAAGATCCACAAATCTGGACGGTGGTGATGAAAACCTTCTGAGAAAACTGTCAGATGATGAAGAGGTTGGAAACTACCTCAAAGGTGATGGAAAAAATCCAGAAAAATCACCATAATTCCCAGAAAATCCAGTCGACCATTCCTGTATGGAGGGATGGAGGCTTCTTGATGATCGTCAGTAGTCCACAGTTGCAAAGCATGAAACAGACGACGTCAGACGACAGTCGTCAGTGGATCGAATTCCACGTGGGGTCCTTTAGAGGATCAGTGACCAGATCTGAGGTTGGGGATGAAAGGACAAAGTATTTTCGCAACTCCAGGCCAAAGTCTTACTCAAAACGGATCAAAATCCACAAATTTGAATGGCTGTGATGAAAATTGTTGCACAAAACTGAAAAATCACAAAATCAGGTGGATATCCTACCTCTGATGATCCAAAAATCTTGAAAAAATATTCATAAATAAGAGGAGAACCAGTCGATCAACATGGGCTGCTTCCGCTGCTATGATGATGATGATCGCTGGCGGGCCACTTTTGTTCTGAGATGATCAGGCTCTATTAGAGAGAAGATTTTCACTCCGGGAAAGAAGATCCAAGCCAGGATTAATGATTGGATCAATGAGAGAAGATTTTCCGTGGCTCTGATACCATGTTATAATATATGGAAGAAGAGAAAGAAGAAGAAAAAGAGAGTTGGAGAGAAGGTCGTGCTATTACAGAGCATCGACTGTGATATTTATATTAATGTAATGCCTTAATCAAGGCTCTAATTTAGTAAAGATTACAAATGAGTTACAAATTAGAATCACAAAGAAAGGAAAGAATCAATCATATCCTATACATAGAAGGAGAGAAAAGTTATGAACTAAATCCTATCCTATCTGTATATCCCACGTATGGGCTTTGTACACGAACTGGGCCTGCGGGCCTGCTGGGCCTGCTATCTTCGACACTACCTAGTATTTAATCTCTTATTTTTATTTTTATTTTTTTATCATTAAGTGGATCCCAACGTGGAGTCCCAATGTACTCCATGCCTTGTAGAAGGGTTGAATTGTGATTGATAATGATCAATATTGAACTTAAATAAGAATAGGATGAGGACTCTTTGGAAGGCCCACTCGAAAGATCCAAGCGGGGCCAATCTAGATATCAAATTTGAAGTCAATCTAATAATCTTAACACATTCATCCATGGTCCAAAAGCTTAACAGCTTTACACAAAACAACAAAATTGACCATTGAAACAGTCCACTCCATTTGGATCAGTCAAAACTTGGGAAGACTTGTGTAAATAGGAGGTGGGTTTGGATGGTTCACTCAGATGTATCAGTAGGTGGCCCCACGTAGTTGCTTGTACAGTAAAATGGTAAGAGAAGCTTGTAAAGGAGCATTACACTTTTAAGTATTATTTGGATGGGCATAAATACAGCAATGCATAGAGCATGCATGGCGCACCTTTGCATCCTTGAGGGGGACCAATGGGGAGAGTTTATAATCTTGCATGGTCAAGGGTAGTCTGAGTTGCCCTTATCTCTTATAGGAGTCCTTGGTATGTTTGGATAGGTGGCAGTGAGAGTATAAACCAGCAAGTACATAGGAAGACAGGTAGGTGGATAAACTACTCATTGAATGCATGATCTCAATTTATTCGCGTTCCATGAACTCAGAATAAGGTGCAGGTCTATTTTTGTTGATCAAAATAATACTCAGTTATTTTTCTATTTTAGTTTAACATGTGTGGATTGGACTTATTAAATTAACCGGGATTTTAATATGTTTTCATGTGAGATGGCGATCCTAAGATGTTAGAGATGACGTCTAGATTGCGTGCCGGCGTATTGGGTGCATTCTGTATATGGTTGTGTGATCCCATCAGGTTCATGTAATGGCACTATAAGCAAATGATCAATGATGGCCAAGACTCTACTCGTACACACGTAAACAATGGTAGATCAAGGCAGCCACAGGGTTAAGTGCTTATGCTTGTGAATATAGCTACATAATGCATTTTACAGACAAATAAATTTTACAAGTTGAATAGAATTGTAAGACTCTGTGAGAGTCTGTGATGAGATGACAGGAGGAAGAAGACAACTATTTTGGAGAAACACTCAATGATCAATTGATCATCGACCCTTCTATTTTATAATCAATAGTTACCTTAATCAAGGCACTAAGTATGTTAAGATTACAATCTTAGAATAAATGAAAGAATGAAAGAATCAATCCTAATCAATCTTAGTCTATACAGGGAAATCACACAGAGAGAAATTAGCTAACTAATGAGAGAAATCAGCTATACAGAGATTTGATTAAACTGGGCCTGGGCCTTTGTTGGGTTGGGCCTATCTTTTACACTCCCCCTCAAATTGATGTGGTAAGGCAGAAAACATCAATTTGCAAGTGAGATCATGATGACGCATTTTTGGGAGAGCTTTTGTGAAAATATCTGCCAATTGGTTAAGAGTAGAGACATGAAGCAGAGTGATCTTCTCAGTAACAACATGCTGACGAATGAAGTGACAATCGATCTCAATGTGCTTCGTTCTTTCATGAAAGACCGGGTTGTTGGCAATTCTGGTAGCACTTGTGTTGTCCCCATGAAGAGGTGTAGAACTGCCAATAATGACACCAAATTCACAGAGAAGACGGCGTAGCCAGATGATTTCAGCACTAGCAGACGACATCGCCCGATATTCAACCTCAGCAGAAGACTTGGAAATAGTGGTTTGCTTATTGTATTTCCACGATATCAGAGAGTCCCTAAGAAACATACACCAGCCAGTGGTAGATCGCCTAGAATCTGGGCAACCAGCCCAATCAGCATCCGCATAAGCTGATAAGTGCAGAGAAGCGCCCGAAGAGTAGAAGAGACCATGATTAAGAGTGCCTTTGACATAGCGGAGTATGCACAAAGAAGCAGCAATGTGAGGTTTGTGAGGATTGCTCACAAACTGGCTAACCGTATGAATGGCATGAGAGATATCCGGCCGAGTCATAGTTAAGTAGAGCAAACTACCAACTATCCGCCGGAAAACAAAGGGATCATCCAGGGGAGGGCCATCATTCACACTGATCTTGTTGTTCAACTCCATAGGTGTATCAAAAGTGTGAGCATCATCGAGTCTTGCCGAAGTGATTAAATCTGTAGCATATTTCCGCTGATGAACCCGAATGCCAGATTTGCTACGCAAGACCTCTAGCCCCAAAAAAGTAGGTGAGAGGATCAAGATCCTTCATTCTGAAGTGGCGAGTGAGATGATGTTTGAGTTTCATAATGCTAGCACTATCATTGCCACTGATAATCATATCATCAACATAGACTAACAGGAAAGTGTAGCCCTTCGATGTCCATCTAAGAAATAGTGAGCTATCCGAATGACTCTGACGAAATCTTGCTTGAAGAATTGCTGCCCGAAACTTATCGAACCAAGCCCTGGGAGCCTGCTTAAGTCCATATAAAGATTTCCGCAACTTACAAACATGCTTAGGAGGACAGGCATATCTTGGAGGAGGTTTTAAGTAAATAGTTTCTCGTAAATCCCCATGGAGAAAGGCATTTTGGACATCCATTTGCCACAGAGGCCAGTTCGGGCTGCAGCGACACATAGGAGAGTTCGGACTGTGGTCATTTTAGCCACTGGTGCAAATGTCTCCTCATAGTCAATTCCATACTCCTGTTTATATCCCTGCGCAACCAATCGGGCTTTGTAGCGATCAAGACTCCCATCAGAGTGAACTTTGATGGAGTAGATCCATTTACTACCAATCACAGAGGCTCCTTCAGGAGCCGGTACCAAGTCCCATGTCTAATTTGCTTCAAGAGCGAGCAATTCCTCATTCATAGCATCCTACCAGTAAGCAATCTTCGAGGCCTGTGAATATAAAGTGGGTATGGGAGCACTATCTAAGGATGAAAAGAGAGCAGGAAAGCCATTGCGGTTAGGGGCAATGGAAAGACGATTAGATCGTCGCGGAGAGAGGATATTATCAGAAAAAGCATGATTACCTGTAAGAGCAGTAGGCTGCACTGAGAGATGATCAGGAGAGGGAGGCACCATAGGAGGAACCTTGTTACTCCGGACATAGACCTTGATAACAGGTGAGGCAGGAGCAGATTCCGGGAATTGTGGTAAGTAGGACACAACAATAGGATGATGATCTAAACGCAATGAAAAGAAAGGAATTTGTTCCAGGAAAATCACGTTTCGAGAGATTTGCATGTGTTTTTCAAATCGGTTATAACACAAGAACCCTTTGTGTTCAGAACTGTAGCCAAGAAAGATGCATTTAGTAGCCTGTGGAGATAGCTTAGTGCGTTCAGTCGGTGGAAGATGAACAAAACACAAACAACCAAACACACTTAAGTGAGAGTATGAAGGAGGATGTTCAAAGAGAACTCCGTAAGGAGTAATCTTGCCTAGAACAGTACTAGGAAGACGATTGAGCAGATATACCGCAGTCTGGGCAGCATCACACCAAAATTCAGGAGGAACTAAGGATGCCAATAAAAGGGTGTGAACAGTTTCAAGAATATGTCTGTTCTTTCTTTCCGCAACTCCATTCTGCTGCGGAGTGTGCGGACAAGATTTTTGATGAAGAATTCCTTTATCAAAGAGGAAAGCAGAGAATTCATGAGACATGTATTCTCCGCCAGAATCGGATCTAAGGATCTTGATATCTTTCTTAAATTGGGTGTAGACCATGTTATACAATCTTTGAAAAATAGAAAACACTTCAGATTTTAAATGCATGAAATAAATCCAAGTATATCGGGAATGATCATCAATAAATGTCACATAGTACTTGAATCCTGCCCTACTCAAGGTAGGAGTTATGCCCCAAACATCAGTGTGAATGATGTCAAATGATTCTAATGCACGAGAATTATGAACAGAGAATGGCAAAATATGACTTTTACTTAAACAACAAGTTTCACATTTTGATTGAGATAAAGAAGATATCATTTTATTATCAATTGCAGAGTCCAAACAACCAAGTTTAAACAAAGAAAATAGATAGGCATTGTTCACATGACCAAGACGTTTATGCCAAACCGTCCACAAGTTTTTAAAATTATTAGAAAAAGAATCAAAGAAGGAATGATGTCCAATGTCTAGCAAAAACAGGCGCCCATGTTTACTCCCTGTCGCGATCACCTTCCCAGTTTGCCGCCCCTGTATGACACAACCAGGAAGAAAAGTGAACTAGATAGCCATCATCAATAAGTTGTCCTACAGAAAGTAAATTGGCTGATAATTTTGGAACAAAGTAGACATTAGAAAGGGTGATAGATTGGCCAGTGACACTAGATAAAGTAATGGTACCAACTCCAGAAATGGGTAGTTGATCACCATTGGCAGTGGTAATTTTTTCTTTTCCAAGGTAAGGGTGGGAATCTGTAAAGCTATGTTCTACAGATGTCATGTGATTGGAGGCTCCTGAATCTAAAAACCATGTGGAAGAGGTGATAGAAGAAAAAAGAGATACAGAAGAATGAAAGGCAGGAGATGCTATATGAGAATGAGGTTGATACCGACCACCAGAGAAGCCCATAGACGCATATGCAGAGGTGACTGTGCTCTGTATCAGTTCTTGAATCTGAGCAGGAGTCATGGAGATAGCCCCTGATGAAGTGTTGCTTGTATCTGATACGGGGGCTTGAGCCTGAAATGCGGATGGAACATTCTGTTTTAGCATATTGGAGGGAGGCTTCTTAGGCTGTGTCTCATTCCGTCGCTGCAAGCTTCGACATTCATCAATCACATGACCGGTCCATTTGCAATATTTGCAAACCAATTTCTTGCGACAATTTTTGGCAATATATCCGAAGCCTTTGCATTCATAACATTGAGGCTGCTTTGGAGTTGCCAGAAGAGCTGAGGAATCAGGAAGAGGCGCAAGGAAGGCTTTGGGTGCTTCGGATGCTTCCAGAATAGTGTGTTGTGAAGTGAGACGAAGTTCTTCGCAAAGGACTTCTTGGAAGCAAGTATCAAGATTAGTAGTATTCTCCCTATTCATTAGCGCAGACCGAACAGATTCAAATTCCGGTCGTAGATTCATAAGAAACTGGCTAATATGAGTTTCTTCTTGTAACTGGAGAGCCTCAGACAGAAATCCTGAAGAGACCGTTTGGATCAGCATGGAATCCCTTTCAGTCCATAAGGTGAGGAAACCATTAAAGTATTCCTGCACAGTTTTATCCCCTTGACTGTATCTGGCAATTTCACTATCTAGATGAAATTTTCGGGCTTTATTGGTTTGATGGTAGACTTTCTTCAGATGAGCCCACATATCAACTGCTGTGGTGTAGGCTTGAAGAGCCACAGCAAGAGAAGGATCAATAGAGTTAAGGATCCAAGTGATGACTTTCACATACTCTTTGGACCAAGTGGCTAGGCCTTTTGAATAGGCAGTACTTGTAATCTGAGGCTTAGTTATCAATCCATCAAGATAACCAAAAAGGCCATGTCCTTCGACAAAGTTCCGTAGGTGGAAGGACCAAGACATATAATTTTGCTCATTAAACTTAACGGGAATAACATCATACTTTTCCATATTCTCAAAAGGCAGTAGAATGTATCACAGAGAAGATGTCCAACCAAAAACCCTTTGACAGAGAGGGATGAAGAGGACTAGCCAGCAATAATCAGCAAGAAAAGCTGAATGGCTGGTGCAGATGGCTAACTGGAGCACAAGGATGAACTCCCAACAAGAAAATAGCCCAACAGTGCAGAAAATAACCCAATCAGTGCAGAAAATAGTGCCAGGAGACCACTATTTTGGTCCTGGAGTGGTCACGTGGGGCCCACAATGGGATCAGACCTCTGATCAGAGAATATAGTCTTCTGTAGGAGACTTTTTACTAACTTCCAGATCAGGTTGCAAGGCAAACTGATGAAAATCCGCAAAATTGAACAGATCTGATGAAAACTATCCTGTAAAACTGTGAAAACACAAGTGGCAGTAGATGGCCTACCTCTGATGTGCTATAAATCCTGAAAAAATGCCTAGAAATCTTAGAGAAGAGGGGCGACCATTGTAGTAGTGGTGGTATGTGCTATCTTGATGATCTGATGATGGCCCACCTTGATCTCCACGCAGCAGAATGTCGACACAGTGAAGAATGACGACAAAGAGAGAGATGCTCTTTCTAGATCCGTGAGAAAGGATTGCAACTGAGAGATGGAGATATCCCACAGTGCTCTGATACCATGTAAGACTCTGTGAGAGTCTGTGATGAGATGAGAGGAGGAAGAAGACAACTGTTTTGGAGAAAAACTCAATGATCAATTGATCATCGACCCTTCTATTTTATAATCAATAGTTACCTTAATCAAGGCACTAAGTATGTTAAGATTACAATCTTAGAATAAATGAAAGAATGAAAGAATCAATCCTAATCAATCTTAGTCTATACAAGGAAATCACACAGAGAGAAATTAGCTAACTAATGAGAGAAATCAGCTATACAGAGATTTGATTAAACTGGGCCTGGGCCTTTGTTGGGATGGGCCTATCTTTTACAAGAATATGATGACACTTCAAGCTAGCTAGTCCAAGATCAACTAGATGTTGAATGGGACTTTAGGTATGATCTGATATTGCTATTCATATATTGAACAAATAACACTTGAATGATCTAGACCTAATTAAAGTAACATTTACAGAAATGATAAACACTGATGTGATGCAATGCAAAACCAATGCAAAACTGCTAAGAATTGGATCTTACTAAACCCAAGTTGTATAGTAACTTCTCAGATCTCGACCTGAAGAGATTACCTAGCGAGAACCTCTCAGTCTCCTGTGGTTGGGATTTTGAATGTGCATCGTCTTTCACACGAAGAATTGTCTGGCCAATCTCGTTGCGCTCTGCTTCTATTGTTTTACTGTTGACAGGATTACCCATTGCATCAGTGAAATAGAACACATTCACGGCTTGTGATCCCCAGGTAGTGACTTCAGCTTGAGTGATAGAGAGCCCATTTTCTCTAAATATGCGGGTTACGGCAGATAGGAGTCCGACTCAATCTTCACAACAGAGTTCAAGTCTAAGTCCCTGAATTGTGTGATACAATAAAATTAGCACAGCTCAAAATTTGAAGGGAAGGACCAAGGAAACTACAGACCAATATGTTCCTGTGTCTATACCTCGGAAGATCGTCTCTCAATAGCGGCCTCCAAGCAATGGATACTCCGCTTCCTCTCTTCTTCGAAACAAACAAGGAATCCATCGATATGTCTAATATAGTATTCCTATGTCATGAAGAATAGAAAAGAATGATCTAATAAATTAAGGTTCAAGTATTTTGAGGACATTAATTGATGGAAATGAAATAGAAATCCCATCGTCACATGCATATTTTAAGTGAATAATCTCTCCTGTTCAAGTTCACAACTGCCAAGAGTACAACATTTTGGAGTAATTTGAATGCTTGGGCACAATGGAGCGTAATTGGTTACTCTACGTACCGAATAAAATAGATATCAGAGATTATATTATGTGGGGTACTGATTTCCATGTTGATCACCAAACCAGTATCAACTAAGATATTGCTTTGAAGGAAAATTCAGAGAACCATTTTATGTGGAAAATTCGGAGAACGATCTTATGTGGCACAAAAAGTTTGTGCCTCAAATTCATTGTAGAATCAAAAGAAGTCCATCCCACCAAAACATTCAAATTGTTTATCATTCAGGGTGCATAGAAACACAACCATGGTTATTTATTTAAAATCGAGTGCAGTTCATAAGAACTCTAGATGTGAATTTGTCATTTTAGAGCAAAAATGCAACAATATGCCCAAATGGAATGAATTAAAAAAGATGAATGGTTATCAATTATCAGAGTGTGAATGAAGAAAACCTGATTTGCTTCTTGCCCTTCGGCATTGACAGTTGCATGGAAGACAACATACTGCATGTTGGTCAAAGAACAGACGGTGTCAAAGAATAGTTTAGGCCGGTCCTTACACCTAACATGCACAACAGAGTACCGTTTTTCCATGCAACTCTCAGTAGTCACAACAGGTCTGCTCCTCTCAGTTGTAGTTTCTCGCTCGCTACTATCACTTACATCCATAATCACGATCAGCATACAGTATTTGGTGCAGTTGCCTTTCTGTATGAGTCATACCCATGGAAATGGCTGTCTTAGCACCATTTTTATCTCTAGCTCCTTTAAGCACATACCGGAGGAGTTGTTTGATTTTAGCAAACTGATTTGGGATCATCGATTGGCAACCTGGTAGCCTTTTCAGTAATGTGAACTACTGATGCCATCCTTGAATTATGGGTCCAAACTGACGCAGGCTAGACTACTGGACCCTGCCTGAAAGCCTATTCTAAAAAACCCAAAGCCCACAAGGCCAAGCAGTGACCAAATTTCCAAGATCTCCAACGACATCTCATCTTCCTATTTTGGAGACTTTCTGATTTTGCTGGATTTGATTTCTTAATTTTAGTATTAGCTGATATTTAGAGCTACTTATTAGGAAGAGTCTATATTAGAGTTGTTTCCTAAATCAATTAGTTTGGAGTCTTTATAAGGACTGTTATGCTTGGTAATCATCATATAGAAATTGAATGAAATTGAAGTTTTCTCTCCATCGTGAGTTTTTCTTGTCTGTGGTGTGAGAGACCTAGATATCTTACCCTAAGCCTTTGGCTTGGAGATTAGCCCGCTGGCTATTCTCCCTCCCCGCTTTGCGACACAAATTTTCCAATGAATCAGATGAACACCTCTACTACTTCAAACAGGGTCTTTGGAACCCATGAATCAATCAATTCCAAAATATAGAACAATATGCACTTGCAAAAGAAGGGGTCACATAAATTTTCCTTGTGTTGCTTCTTAAAAAAATGGGTATGCAATAGGATATGGTATAAGTACACAATGACAGACTTTTTTAGATTATAAATCAGCTGATAAATTTTATATAGCATCTTCACATATACAATGTATGAACTTCCTTTTCCCGTAGAGCTTGTAGTATATTTATTAGCAGGTCACCACCAAACAACACTGATAATTTTTTTACACCTCTATATTGTAACATCCTGAATCATAACCACAAAAATTACTGAACTCCATTATAGAAGGTACTAAACATCGCCCTCAAAAAAAGTAAAAAAGAAAGAAAGAAAAGAAAGCTGGATTCTAATTCGGATTCAGTCGAGCTCCTCTCGTCGCTCGACTTGGATTCAGTCATTACTCGCTGTAGACAATTGTGGGCTTTCCGCAGATTCTTTGCTGGAATCCCTGTCCTACTCACTTCCTTGCTGCTTTATCGCTTGCAAAGTTGACTACACATAACTACTAAGAAACCTTTGCAAGCCCTGAACTTGAGCTCACATGCCAATACTTGCCGGAAAGAGAGAAAGAAGAAAATCCTTTATGACTCGCTTGGAAGCAAAGATAGTGAATTATATCCGCTGGCTCGCTTGCCAACGGAACGAGACTACACGGCTTTTTTCTTTCCTGGCTTGAAAGCGCTTTCAAGCTTGACTTGCTGTCTCGCTACGCTCGGACTATAGATGCGTAGCTCGGACGAATAGGCGTAGCTTGCTGAACGGCTTGCTTGTTTCAAATCCATTCTTGTGACCTTGAACCTCCTTGCTTTGAATTTTATATTTTCTATAGCTGTCAAAGTTCATTTTTAGTTTATTCCCGGGCCGACTCAATCGCCTGACGGAAGGTTTCCTGAAAGTTTCCAAGTCTCGCTCCTAATGGACTCTGTAGGCTTGTTCTCTTTCTTCTGCAAAAGGCGATTACCGATGAGAAAGCGCACCATGCTACAGTCGGAATCTGACTATCTGACGTTGGAAGGAAGGTATGTTTTGTTGATCAAGCCGGAGAGGGTTCTGCCTCGCCTGGTTCTGATCTCGCTTGCTTTTATCCGCTTTCCTTGCGTTATTGTCTCGCTTCGCTCGTATTATTTTTTGCTTTTATCTCCACTCGCAGCCTGCTTTAGTGCTTTCGAGCGGAATCAAGACTTTAAAATAAAGCCAAGTGCCATCAAGCTCGCCTACTGACTGATCAGGAGAATTTGAATCGCGGATTCTTGGTTTATGGCTCGTTCTCTCCACGATAAGGATTCAGCTCTCGCTCATATATGAGCTCGACTTGGCTCGTTCTCTCCACTCCCTTTTTCAGGCTTTCAGCGGTACCTTCGCTCACTTCCTTAAACTGGCTAGCGGTGCACTAAGACTCTTTTCTTGTTCGTAAGGGGAGGAATATGTTTTTTTCGTTCTATCCATTCTCAATTGGGTTGGTGTTCAGTGTACTGTACTATACGGAAGGAGTGTTGCTTGATATTGGAAAGAGCGCGAGAACAGGCGTATACTTTCGTGTTGAAAGAGGCGTATGCTTTCGTTTTTTAATTCGATTCGCGCTAAGAGTCTTTTAATAATTAATAAAGAGTTCTTCTTCGAACCAAGACCAGTACTCCGGAATAAAAGCCGTAGGTTTGGAAAAGGCATCTTGACTTCCAATACTGACATAGATAGACTGGTCTTTCTACTACACCGCGGTCTCGGCGGTCTTGATTCGTTCCGTGTCGATGACCGCGTGGAATATCATAGTTAGTATGAAGTTGGAAGAGCCAGCTTCACGTCAGCGGCACGCAATTGCTTAAGAAGGCAAGGATTGAGTGGTCGCGACGGCATGTATCTCACGAGGGTTAAGGGTGAACTTTGATGTTGGTTTTTTTTTCTTTCTTGAGGTTTCATTGATGTTGGTTTTCGCTTTCTTAGTAAAGCGGATTTCTCCCGTGACTCTATCAGTTTTCAAAGTATGGAATTCTCTCCCAGAGCTGCGGAACTCACGACTCTATTAGAAAGAAAAATGGAGTGTATACATCAATTGATGCAAGGAATTATTGACTTGCATCACGATATCCTGTTCTTCCTCATTCTTATTTTAGTTTTCGTATGCTTGTTGGCATTTATTTTTCGAGATCTTATTTATGGATCGACGAAAGCGAACACGTAGTACAAAGGTACCCTCTAGTTCTAGCCCGGCTCCACAAGGCGGGCAAGCCGACGCTGGCACTTCTTCCGACAAAAATGAGAAAAACAAAGGTAAAGAGCGTCCTCGACTTGAGGATTCTCTGGTTTCGTCTAATAAAGAGAAAGCCGACAGGCTAAGTAAGGTCGAGGAGGCAGCAGAACAATTTGTTTACTCCTTTGGAGAAAGGCCATTTAAGTCAAAAGAAAGCCTTTGCTATAGTCGATGGGCTCACTCAGGACGCGCACGATGTCATGTATCTTTCAAATGTTCTAAGAAGTCTTCAGGAGTTCGGGGAACATTCCCCGTATTTCGATAGATTTATAGAGCTGTTTGAGGGCTATCGAAAAATACGAGATCGTGATTTATGATTTCGGATAGTATTTATGGTTCTACCTTTTCCTCAGCAACTGGCTTTTATGGTTTTCATGTGATTATAGGTACTCTTTTCTCGATCATATTTTAGGGTCAAATCCATTTTTGGATCACTTCTTTTGGGGTTAATCCGACCCTCTTTCCCATGCCTTTCTTGGTTCTTCTTTGGCACCACTGGATCAAAAAGCAGACGAACTCTTAGAGAAAAATATTGAGGCACTTAAAACCTCTCTCGGGGAAGGAGAGATAATCTCCGAAGTACGTGAGACCGTCAAAGATAACTTTGATGTAAAAACACCCGGAGAGGAGTTCGAACTGATCCAAAATCTAGAAAAAGAAGTGAATTTAAATGCCAGGGTATCTCAAATATACCTATTAACATATTATGTTACAGGGATCCACTAGTTGGTTATTCGAAGATCTGAATAACTTTATCAATTTAATCAACTATGTTATGGCCCCCTAGTATGAAGTGGCTGAGATGGGTGGTATACTTTCTTTCCTTACTTAACTCTCATAACGGAGGGCCCACGTTAAACAGATTGGGCTCACAGAATAGAATACTTCAGGGCTGGAGTGAAGAGCCACAAAAGCACCTGTCAGGAACTATATAAAAAGGACCGAGAACTACATACGGTCTGAGACTCACTTCCTTGAAAAGAGAGAGACGGGTTATGTAGGCTGTGGCCGTTCAAGAAATGTAGCGGTTGCTCGACCAAAGCCGGTCAATCTATTATATGCCTGATATTGCCAGAAGACCGATGAGACTTACCAGAAGTGAAGTACAAAAGAGCAGGAAATTGCATATTTTTAATAAAAACCTTAAGATGTTCATCTCCAAGCCTAGCCTACTCTACATTATCATATGGTTTCGCGGGCACGTCCAACCGTACCTTGCCACTTGCCAGTTCAAAGTCTAAAAGCCGGTCAATAAGACAGATCCGGATCCTAGTGCTTTCGAGATGGTTCGATCGCTAACAAAGACAAGCATGGGAAACAGCAGACTCCCAACAAGCAAACAAGCAACTCCAAGAGCTCAAGCCTAAAGCCTTAGTAACGCGCATCCTCATTGCTCGCGTAAAGCAAGCGTAGGCTCGAAGGCCGAAGCGCGCTAGTGCTCGTTGCATTTCCCTCCTACTCGGGTAAAGTATTCCGCTCGTTTGCTGTCAGGAATTCAGTAGAGTGGCCGGTCGTTGAAAGAAGCAAGCCTATAGCCTTAGAAGGTGCGAAGGAAATCCCAGAAAAGTATCAATGCTATCTACAGGCCAAGGGGAAGGGGGTCAATTACAGGTATTCTCGGCTGTTGCTTCTTCAATGATTGGTTCCGGGCGTTAACCTATATATTCATTGGCTAATGGAGTTCTGTTCTCCAAAGAGCGGTAGTCTTCTTGCGCAGTGGAATCAATTCAATATCACTCGGAAACCTTCGAACTTACGTACGATAGGGGGGAGACAGCAGGATTAGACGAACAATGGTTGACAATGGGGCAGGAATCAACGTCTGCACCCTTCGAAGAAGCCCCCCTTCAGCCCCTTTCTTTAGCCGGGAGATGAAAGACGTTAGGACCAGCCAATCCTATTATAGAATATATAATTTCATATCTTAGACTCTGCCTAACCTAAAGGCGAGGCAATATTGAACGATTAACGGAGGAAACTCATGGATCACGGCTTTCTCTGGCATGCGAAACTTTGAAAATAGGGGTTGGAACCATAAAGAGTAGCATTCGAATTTATGAGTTGGCCGATGCAGTCATGACTGCTATGGGCACCTCTGTTTTAGGGGGGTAATATCTACCCCATCCAGCTCTTCACCTTTTCACCGGGCTCCTGCTCACACATGCTTTTGGCTGGAAATGCTTTCCCGCCGTCTCTCGTGAGTCACCCCGTGCTTCTACGTGCATCTTTCTCGGATATATCCTCATGCTCAAAAAGGAGATTTTATTATATTGTTGTGCAGATTTCCCCAGAGTATTGCTTTCTCTAAGAAGCTCAAAACGGGTGTTTCCCTTCCGTTGACGCATTCCATTCTTTCGGCGGGAATACTCACCGGCATGCAAGCAAAAAGCGCATTGAAGATGTTGGATCTCACTCTAGCGCGGGCAGGGCTATGAGTCCGTTCCTTAACTCCTTAACAACCAAAGCAATCCTGTAAGAGGTACTAGAAGAGAGGAGTTCCTGCGCTTTCAGTCTGGGAATTCTAGTGCTTAAACCTGTCCCATTTCATGTCATGATAGCGTCCTCCTTCAATCCCAAGCCCTTGGCTGCATGAGAACATGGCCTTTGTGAGAAATTCCCATACCGGACAGAATGCCTTCCTCTGATTCCTGGAATGAGAGTGGGCTCCTTAGGGTAAGAAACAAAAGGATAAGAAGCCAAAGAAAAAGAAAAAAAGAAAATAAGGCAAACCAGTCAGGCTATCGGGAGTTTGATTCCTAACAAGGGCTAACAACTCAAGCAATCTGCCTTTATCTGTGTTGAAGAAGCACGGGAAGCAGAGGCACCAATGGTAGCATCAGTGCCAGCATAAACAGTAGCAGTGGGTAGCAAGAATTCCTAATGAGGGGTAAACCCAACCCAATCTCAACATTCAAGGGCTTGAGTCAATCTCCTGAATCCGCTGGATCAACTACCACTTAACACTACTGGGACTTCATTTTTGCATATCCTTCAGAAAATAAGTAATGCATGCCTCAAGAAACACAAATACTGTTATGATTTGAGATTAGACGAAGAAACATGAGAGGTATTTTTGAGATTAACAAGAAATGATAAAGAGAGGTCTTACGAGCTGGACATATTCCAAAAGACCTTGTGGAGGATTTCTTCCCACAATCAGTTCAGAAAGCAATACTCCGAAGCTGCAAACATCTCTCTTCTTAGTGAATGTCCTGGTGGAAACATACTCAGGATCAAGATATCCGAAGGTTCCCTTGATATTCGATGCATGTGGGTTAACCATTTCTTCCCTTGAGAGCCCAAAATCAACATCCTGCAACATAAGTATATATTTTTTTCCTGATGAATTCAAAGAATAGGATGCATAAATAATCTCACACCAGCAGTCTATCAATAGAAATTTTGAATTCCAGGAACATAAGACCCAAATGAAACGGATAGTATAGATACTATACTGTTAACCATAAAATTTCATGAAAACTGACTCCACAGAGAGGGATCGATCATTTGTACAAGTGTAACCATCTGCTTTGTAATCCAGACTAGTGACCAGCCCTCGGTGAGAATGGACAATGCATGTAGAAGCTCCCAATTTATTAGATCAAAGAATGATCCGCTGTTAAATCTTTTCACGTTAACCTAGTGTAAATTTTTACGATGCCATAAAGCAATACTATAAATCCATTTGTGGACCCACCTATAAAATCTAACCATTTCAAAGTATAATTTTTATTTGAATTCGTATTGACCAAAGTTTCACTTAAATAAGACCAAGGCTCGCCACTAGATTTTATGAGAGGACCCCACCCATGGAGTCTTGGCCTGATTTTATAAGAGGGCCCACCTAGAGAGTCTTAATGTCCAAAAGTAGTAAAGATAGAAATGATGACCAATCACTCATTACTTAAAAAGGAGAAAAAATAGGGAGCTTGTCTTAACCATTTAACTTCTATTCCTTGAAATTAACACACTTAAATGCATCATTACCTTATTCTTTGGAGGAAAGTGGCGTTTTTGCTTTTGAAAATGCCCGGGTGTTTTCTAGTACTCCTCAAAAATATAAATATAAATAAATATATCTATTATCGTGAGGACCTGATCCTAGATTATCCACATGACTTGATTTTTGACCGTTTGATTGATCTCGAGTGGACCCCATCTTGCTAGCTCACTTTCACTATCATTTAAATTCGTTGTGTAATTTTATATGATTTACTTTTATCGCATTTAGATAATCATCATGGACCATTCTGTGCTTGTATCATCATCTTGATCTGACCCGTGGACCTTTGCCCGTGGGACCCATTGCATGCATTTATGTCCAAGTGAAGGGTACCATCCAGAAATTAGTAACAATTGGAAAAAAATAGGATTTTATGTATTAACTGATTGTTAGTTAAAATAATACAAAGGAGGCATAGCATGGCCCCTTGTGGGGCCCATGGGACCCTATATATGTTGCACGGCTTTAAGGGGAGTTGCTCTTTCTTGCAGTAGATAGACTCCTAGTTTGCCAAAACGAGAAATAGGAAAATTAATTTAAGCCTAGATGGTAACGTGGCCTAAAATTAGAAAGTATTGATTCCTTGAAATATCAGGATTTATTGTTAGCACCTACACCCATTTATCTCCTGATCATCAGGGTCATTCTTGATAAACTTTTTTTTTTAATATTAATTTCATTAAAAGAGCAAACAATATGAGAGACTTATGCTGGCATGAAAAACAATACCACCAAAACCCCAAGAAGCAGGGATCAAAAGAAACAGACCCTCCAAAATACATTAACTATAGCAAAAGTACTCACTGTATGACTACATAAAAGCCACATCCTTCCAATTGTACATGATATGGTCTATAGAATAATCTCTGAATATGGGATTTATTAGCACCCATTGAGCCAAGGAAAATTTAATCTTTCCACAAATCGAATCTCCATTCGTTACAACTCCTTCAAAACATCTAGCATTCCTCTCCTTCCATATATGCCAAATCACTACAAGAAATGATAGCTTCCACATCTCTTTCCCCTTTTGTGACCCGACGGCAGAATTCCAAGCCACGAACAAATCCTGAACATGCTTTGGGAAGACCCAACTACAACCAAACCAACTAACTACAGTATTCCAAATCCTTACAGCACTGTTGCACCTTAAGAGGAGGTGATCTATTGTCTCTTCATCTTCCAAACACATAGGACATGCATTGACCACTACCTTCCCTCTTCGTTTAAAGTTATCCATAGTAAGAATTTGTCTTCCGGAGAACTAGCCATCCAAAGCCCACTATTCTTGGTGTGGCCATGAACTTCCAAATATTCGTTGTCTAGGATCCTCTCATTGTTCTTATTGAAATGGCCAAATAGAATGATTAGACGGAAAATGAACCATCTTTTGACGCTTTCCATATCCTAGCATCCTCCCCTTCTTCAGGGATAATCACATCCCTAAGAGTGTTAATAAGGGAGAGAAATCGGCTTTCCTCAATGTCCCTCGGGTTTCTTCGGAAAATGGGGCACCATATCACCTCCCTATTTGTACCATTTCCAAAATAGCTTTTATCGTTTGTGTCCTTCACCAAAGCACACTTAAACAGATATGGGAGTTCTTTGCTAGCGGGCACTCACCTATCCATGTATCTTTCCAAAAGAGAATCTTCTCCCCCTTTCCAAAATAGCTTTTATCGTTTGTGTCCTTCACCAAAGCACACTTAAACAGATATGGGAGTTCTTTGCTAGCGGGCACTCACCTATCCATGTATCTTTCCAAAAGAGAATCTTCTCCCCCCAAAGACCCTGATACTTGATGTTTTCAATGAACTTTTCCTTAACAGATATTACGCATTTTCACATTCTTGATACATTTCATTAGTTATAAATAAATAAATAGTCATAGTCCCATCCAAAGTGGTCTCAAATAGTAAACAATTAACCTAGCCTCCACTCAAGACGTTATGGATAGCAACTATTGGACCTACCTAATATTTAATCTCTTATTTTGATGTTTTTTTCCATCATTAAGTGGGGCCCAACGTGGAGTCCCAATGGATTGCATGCCTTGTAAAAGGGCTGAAATGTGATTGATAATGATCAATTTTGAACTTATATAAGAATAGGATGAGGGCTCTTTGGAAGGCCCACTTGATGGATGATGCATTTAGTGAACCCCACATGTATTTCCACTAAAGTGTTTAACGTGCTGCATAGTGTGAATAACTGGCCTTTGCCCATTAGATTGGACTTTGGATTGCATGACATAAATCATTGGATTGTAACAGTCTAGTTTGATTTAAATCCTTCGATCCTTTGTGTGGCCCATCTTGATCATGCACGCCATGTATATGGCATGTACATGTGCAATGCAAGGAAAACCTATATAAGTAATGCTCCTGTACAAGCTTCCCATACCGTCTTATGGTACAAGCCACCTAATGGGGCCCACTTGGGACCCCAGAAGTCATAGAACGGGGACGGGGGGGGGGGGGGGGGGGGGGGGGGGGGTGGGATTGGTTTACCAACCTAGATATCAAGTTGGAGTCAATGTAATACCTTTGACCCATTCATCCATGGTGTACAAGTTTAACGGCTTTATATAAAACAACAAAATTGACCCTTGATCCAACGGTCCTCTCCCTTCAGATCTATTAAACCCGATGGAACCCGTGCAAATAGGGGGATGGGTTTGGATGGTCCGCTCGGATGGAACAGTAGGTGGCCCCACAGGGTGACTTGTACTGTAAGACGGTAAGGGAAGCTTATACAGAAGCATTACCTTTTAGTATTATTTGGATGGACATTAATACAACAAGGCATAGAGCATGCGTGGTGCACCTTTGCATCCTTGAGTGGGGCCCATGGGGAGAGTTTATAGCATGGTAAAGGGTAGTTTGAGTTAGTGATGCAGTACGGAAGGTTAAAAGGACCCACGCCCACATGATGGAACCAACCATCCAACCCAGCCTTTAGGGTTCAGTCCACAGGCCCTAATTGGCTAAGAAAGCTACTGTGGCATTCCAATTATATATTAATTCTAATTAGCGAATGATTTCTTGTTTTGTTATTTGATAAGAATTAGTAGTTTTCTATTTTTCTTATAGTTTACTTTTCTAGTAGCTTTATTACATGATAAATAGAGAAGCCTCTATTTTAATAGGCATGTTTACTTTCAATTAATCAAGAATTTCCTCTAAGTTACTGTGAGTTATGGGTTGTTTCCTGATTTTGTTTGTACCCTAGTGACTGGAATCCATCTTGGATTCGATCAATCCTTCGGATGATTGATCTATCATTCCGATTGCGGATCTTGGCTGCGACAGTTGGCCTTATCTATTATAGGTGTCCTTGTTTTATTTGGATAGGTTGGCAGTGGGAGTATTATAATGGCAAGTAATTAGTGTCTCTTTTGTATTGGGAACCTAATGCATTATTTAAACACTCCATCTACAACTCTATTGTATTCAATCAATTTATGAGAGAGAGAGAGAGAGAGAGAGAGAGAGAGAGGATTAGGATCGTCCGGGGCAAAGCATCATCTCCACCATCTCATCTTCATCAATTTTGCAAATAAGAACTCCACCATCTCATCTTCATCAATTTTGCAAATAAGAAATCAGATAGGTGGATACATTACGCTCATTGAATGCATTATCTCCTAATTTATTCATGTTACAGGGCTATTTTTGTTGATCAAAATAATACTATCAGTTATTTTTCTATTTTAGTTTAACATGTGTGGATTGGACTTGTTATTAACCGGGATTTTTATATTTTTTCTTGTGAGATGGCGATCCTAAGAGTTTAGATTGTGTGTAGGTGTATTGGGTGCATTCTGTATATGGTTGTGTGATCCCATCAGGTTCATGTAGTGGCACTATAAGCAAATGATCAATCATGGCCAAGACTCTACTCGTACATGCGTAAACAATGGTAGATCAAGACAGCCACAGGGTTGATATTTCTTGGAATCTGTACAAAGCATTTTAAGTGCACATGTTTGTGAATATGGCTACATTATGGATTTTATAGACAAATAAATTTTACAAGTTGAATAGAATATGATGACACTAAAAGCTAGCTAGTCCAAGATCAACCAGATGTTGAATGGGACTTTAGGTATGATCTGATATAGCTATTCATTTATTGAACAAATAACATTAGAATGATCTAGACCTAATTGAAGTAACATTTACAGATATGAGAAACACTGATGTGATGCAATGCAATGTCACTGAGAATTGGATCTTATTAAACCCAAGTTGTATAGTAACTTCTCAGATCTCGACCTGAAGAGATTACCTAACGAGAACCTCTCAGTCTCCTGTGGTTGGGATTTTGAGTATGCATCGTCTTTCACACGAAGAATTGTCTGGCCAATCTCCTTGCGTACTACTTCTATTGTATTCCTGTTGACAGGATTACCCATTGCATCAGTGACATAGATCACATTCACCGCTTGTAATCCATGGGTAGTGAATTCAGCTTGAGTGATAGAGAGCCCATTTTCTCTAAATATGCGGGTTACGGCAGATAGGAGTCCAACTCGATCTTTACAACAGAGTTCAAGTCTAAGCCCCTGAATTGTGTGACACAATAAAATTAGCACAGCTCAAAATTTGAAGGGAAAGACAAAGGGAACTACAGACCAATCTGTGCCTGTGTCCATACCTCAGAAGATCGTCTCTCAATAGCAGCCTCCAAGCAATGGATAATCCACTCCCTTTCTGCTTCGGAACAAACAGGGAACCCATCGATATGTCTAATATAGTATTCCTATGTCATGAAGAATAGAAAAGAATGATCTAATACATTAAGTTTCAAGTATTTTGAGGACATTAATTGATGGAAATGAAATAGAAATGCCATTGTCACATGCATATTTTAAGTGAATAATCTACCTGTTCAAGTTCACAACTGCCAAGAGTACAGCATTGCGGAATAATTTGAATGCTTGGGCACAATGGAGCGTAATTGGTATTCTATATTCCGAATAAAATAGATATCAGAGATTATATTATGTGGGGTACTGATTTCCATGTTGATCACCAAACCAGTATCACCTTAGATATTGCTTTGAAGAAAAATTCTGAGAACCATCTTATGTGGCACAAGGTTGTGCCTCAAATTCGCAGTAGAATCAGAGAGTGGTTCATTCTACCAAAACATTCAAATTGTTTGTCATTCAGGGTGCATACAAACATAACCATGGTTATTTATGCAGTTCATAAGAAGTTTGCATGTGAATTTTCATTTTAGAGGAAAAATGCCACAATTTGCCCAAATAGAATGAATAAAAAAGATGACTAGTTATCAATTATCAGAGTGTGAATGAAGAAAACCTGATTTGCTTCTTGCCCTTCAGCATTGACAGGTGCATGGAAGACAACATACTGCATGTCGGTCAAAGTACAGACGGTGTCAAAGAATAGTTTTGGCCGGTCCTTACACCTAACATACACAACAGAGTACCATATTTCCATGCAATTCTCAATAGTTACAACAGGTCTGCTCCTCTCAGTTGTAGTTTCTTGCTCGCTACTATCATTTATGTCATAATCATGATCAGCATAGAGCATTTGGTGCAGTCGCCTTTCTGTATGAGTCACACCCATGGAAATGGCTGTCTTAGCACCATTTTTATCTCTAGCTCCTTTAAGCACATACTGGAGGAGTAGTTTAATTTTAGAAAGCCAATCGGGATCATCGATTGGCAACCTGGTGGCCTCATCAGTAATGTAAACCACTGATGCCATCCTTGAATTATGGGTCCAAGCTTCAGAAGCTACAACATTGCACTTGAGGTCTGAAAGAACGGCAAAAATCTCAGAAAGTAAGCCTGGTCGATCTCTTCCAATCAATTCAACTGATGTATGTTCAGCAACTGCCTGCACATCTACGGATCTTCTCCATGACCGAAAAGTATAAGATCTCGATGCCAGTGACTGAAACAAGGTGCAAGTTGCAAATCAAAACTCATATTATGCATGGAATATCAAAAAACTTAAATATTTGGCAAGATATTTATTTGATGATTATTCAAGATAAACAAAACAAAAGTACTTTGAATTAATTTGGTAGTAAGATTTCTTCCTATATGAATTCAGGAATCCAAAAATAGAAAACGCATTATATGGGGTACTACTTTTCTGCTCATCTCCCCAATCAATGTTGATGGTCAAGGCAAGTAAGCTGGATAAAAACCACTTAGAATTCATTTGGGCACATCTTTGGAGAGTGGAGTCTGGATGTGCCACCTCTTTTTCCTTGGGGAGAGGAATCCTTATGTTCTGACCCCTTCCCTTGAAAGGGAGAGCTTCAGCCTCCAGCAATGGTGGAAAAGTTAAGCACCATGGCAGCAAGATAGCAAGATTCTTTGCACGTCCAGTTTTAACACGCCAAATGCCAGATAATATAAAATTTTCTGCCATTTCCATAGCATACACAAAGGAGCCCCTAATGTTGTTTCCGGTTGCAACTTTGTGCAAACCAACATAAAAATAAAATAAAATTATTTGTTCTTCCAAGAGATTGAAGTCATTGGTGATTGGGATACATTCAATTGTGTCAGTAACCAACAAAATGGCCACCAAACTTTAGACCTGTTCAAGCTCAAAGACAAACAATTTTTCTCTAACTTCAGGAATCCAAGAACAACTACAAAGGAAAGATTCATAATTTTAAAAAGAGGAAAACAGAAAAACACTCCAGACAGTGCTCAAAAGTTTTATTTGTGGCTGTTTTACTAAGATGATATTAATTCAACATAATCCAATGACCAATAGGTAAAAGCAAGAAGAATAACATTACTGACCCACTTATTATCATCACTCAATAACAAATTCAATTTCGAACTTTTGTGCAGTCATGTACGTCAAGGATAATCACTGTCTACTTAACCCGATATGTATGGATTACATAGCTTACCATGCTGGAAAACACAAGTTATCACACGACATTAAGAAAGACTCAAAATTAAAGATAAAATATCATGCTTTTAGCTACCAGAATCCACTAGATAAAGAAGTGCGCAATTGGATGTTTCACAAATGGAAGGCAGTTTGAATATCATGGTGGAGTTGATGGTTTCATTTTACTCGCATTGTTTTGGGGATTGCAAGAATTAGAAACCACATTAATTGGAACACTCTCCAATTCTTTATCCCACAAAAAGCAAGTCATTTACAGATATTATTAGGAGGCCTCCATAGATCCAATGGAGCACCTTTATCGTTCCACAAGGATCAAGATCAGATAAATGTTCATTCTGCTGAACAGAGATATATTTCTGAACTATCAATTGCTGATGATTGAGTGAGACAGAAATTCATTGGTTCGAATCCTTATGGTAAAAAAGTGTGGGGTATTCAAAGACCTGATCGAATCAAAACCAATGGTCATTGGAGTTAACATCACCAGTCATGGTATTTTGACTTGAAGGGATAAATGTGGATAAAACAGTAACCTACCTGATGAGGTTTGTGATTGACCATCACCCAAATGGGCACTCAACAAAAGAATTCAATCATTTCACTTTGCAGGCAAAACCAAACACATCCCATCAGGGACTGTGTAATCCAAGTCCACAGCTCTGCAATTGTAAATCCAACAGGAAAATTCAAACGGCTAAATTACAATAAGAACTTCTAAATTACAAACGGCTTAAAGTAAATTCAATCGGAAATTGATTTGAGCCTACCTTTTGAATGCGGTCGACAACTTTATCATCCCATAGTTTATTTCCATCTTGGTCAACAATATAAAACACTACACAAGAAACAGAGACGTCAACGAAAAGACACGGCCCATCCAATAAATAAAAGTTATTCTCAGAAATCAAAATCTTACCATCTATAAACCATTCTCCATCAGATGATATGTAAGCCTTGGTAATGGTAAGGTTCAAATCAGTCAAAATCTGTACAACTTCCAATAGACTCCCCTGCAAATTAGCACAGTCCACCTAAAAAAAGTAGAGAATAAAAAGGAAAGAATAATGTAAGGAAAGTTCCACTGAATTCAAAAACTCACACTCAAAGAAAAAGGAAAAACAACAGAAGATATCCAACAACCTTAACCAAAGTGTGTTTCTTGCTAGAAGTGTTATCTACAGAAACCCTGCTAGATCAAAGAAAAAAGGTAATGAGAAACAAAATCCATGTTATAAAGAAGCCACAAAATCAAATAACTTCCTAATAGCATCAACAGCATAGTTTCTATTCAAAATATTTTAATAGAAAGAAAAATAACTAAAAAAAAAAAAAAAAAAAAAACTCCATACAAATCAGACAGAACCCATGTATGAAAACCAGCCATCTATCATTTCAACTAAAAAAAGTTCTGAGAGGTGGGGAACCTGAAAAATAGCAACTAATGAAAAGATTGAATTATAAAGACTAGAAATTTGGGCCATAAAAAATTATTATTATCAATTTTTTTTTTGAAACCATCAAATTCTAAAAATCCTCTTCAATCAACACCAAAACTCTATGTTCAAAAAATAAATGAATAATGTAAAGGAAAAGCCAAGAAAGGACCAACAATGCCATAGAAGCCAACCAAATTCAAAAAATCCTCCAGAACCAGCATATGCCCACATTAATAAGAGGAGGGGAGAAAACAACCCATGTCACAAAAACTAATCACCACCCATTTCAATTCAACAGAAACACATAGAATCACAGAACGGAAGAAGAAAATAACAAAAATAAAGACGAAAATAAAATAAAAGAAACCCCATTTTACAAAAAACGTTCTAAACTAAAGAACTTTTAAAATCAGAACCCAACCCAGTAAGTCGACAAGAACCCAGAAAGTTCTGCAACAAAGGAAACAGAACAACCAAACCAAATTCAAATTACCTTGGTGGATGCATCCTAATAACAAACTTCTCATATTCATCATCCATATCCAAACAAGAAGAAGCCCAAGAATACATTGTATATTTCCTTTGATTATCTTCTCTTGTGCTCTCTTCTTCTTTTTCTTCTCCTCTCTCGGTGTTTTTCTCTTCTTAACAATGAAATGTTTTGGTGTTTGTTGTTGGCAAAACATATACTCTCACGGCTCACGTGGCTCTCGTGCAGAACCAAGGGTGGCGAAGTGGTGGGGGGACACAAGAATGGTACTTTACCGGCCTGTCTTTGCTGGAGTGGGACCCACTTGTGGTGGTTTCCATTTTTCCTGTGAGGATTGGGGCTTCTAATCTATGGTTAGACGTGGGTTTGTTGTTTCAATATGTGGATGGGGCCATGGTTGAGAGTGAGTATACCAATAACGATCTGTCATGTTATCATGGGCGGCTTTGCCCCGAGGCATGTCTGACTGCACGCGATGATGTTGGTGGACCTTGATTGGTCCACTGAAAGTCATGGTGGAGGAAATCCTCAAAGGGCTCCTTAAAATCTGGCCGAGTTATATACAACAACGATAAAAACGTTTATGGTCCATGGCTGGAGGTGGATTCATTGTTTAGTGACATATTATCACATCATAGTTCTAAATATCGGCTAATCTCGAGTTGTATCCTATAATAATAATAATAAACATTTATATTGTTATGCCTACAGTCATGTCAGTGCGCTTGGCTTGGGTTCATTGTTTCGTGATGTGGTTTGCGTTATGGTTTTAAAACGGTTGAAATCGAGCTGTATACAACGAGAATAAGCATTTATGGTCCATGGCTGGAGGCGGTTTCATTATTTCATGAAGTAAGGTTACGTCATAGCTCCAAATATCGGTTGATGAGTTGTATCCTGCAAAGATGATGAACCCTTATATTGTGATGCCAATGGTCTTGTAACCGCAATCTTAGATAAGCTCAGCTTGGATGGTGTAGGGCTCAAAGTTGGCTCATGAGCTAATCAAGAGGAGCTAGAATTGGCTAGATGAGCCTCATTCATATATTAGCAGAGTTGAAATTTTGAAATTCAAATCTAACTAGAGTTCAAAAAGGGTTCGCCTAAAGCTTTAATTAGCAGGTTAGATTCTGATTTGATAGATAGTTCATAGTGAGTTCTACTTAGGTTGCGTCTGATTAGGGTCTAATAATAAGAATAGACTCAACCAAGACAATGCCCACAAATTAATTGTATTAAATATCTATTAAACCCAACAAAGAGTCAACCTGAACCCTGAATGTTGGCACCAAGGAAAACAAAAGATTTGCCTCTTAGGTGCATCCATTATAATATATTAGGCTAGGAGGTTTCCAATCCAATTTTGACCGACGGTTATGATTTTGACCGGAAGTTACATCAACTACATTCTTTATCTTTTTATCATAACCACTCATAAGTGCTCTCCACTTTTCTTTATTTTATTTCTCATAGACTTTGTTTCAATCCAAATTTTATCATTCTCCTTCTACTCTAATTCTCATTTTTTTATTCTATGATACCAATTCTTCAATTATATATATACATACTTATAATTTTTTTCTTTTGCTTTCTTTCTAAAAAATTTATGAATTTTTTACATGAATATTCAAATTGCAACGTTGGCCATATCCGTGCTAAGCACGGGTAATTTTACTAGTTATATATTCATGTTGAACTAACCATATCGAACTAATTGTATGCTAAAGCCATTTGGACTTTGGAAGTTCATCGTGCACATTTGTAATGGGATGTAAGAAGAATGGCCTGCTTGAAGAGCCAGTGTGTTGTTTCCGATTTGATTTTTAGTTGAATGGTGTTCTAGGCGCCCGTGCATCAGATGTTGGCCACAACAATATTTCCTCCACTCGATCATGATGTCCTTGACCGATCGATTGAAGCAATCCAAATAGTGCTAATCTAAGGGATGAGCCACATCCTGGGTGAAGTCTAGCTATTACATCATATGAGATACCCATACAATGTTATTATAGGTTCTCTCAAAGAGTACCCTCTTCATCCCCATTTTAGTTCAAGTGATTTCCTTTTTGGTTGTTTCAAATATGGAGATACCATAGGAGGGGATCTCTCTCACTCTCATCTCTACTCATTTTCCACTGGAAAAGAATCCACATGTGGGATATACATGGAAATTTACAAATCTAAATTAGACATGTATAGGTAACTTTTTACTAGTCCTTTAGCAAAATAAGCGACATGTAATGAAACTAACCTATGTTAGGGATTTTGTGTGTTGCAATTTCATGGATGCATTTAAGCATCATTCAAATTTTCATATGAGCATTGATCTTGAATATCTTGAAATCATGAATTTTCTAGTGCATGGTTTTATAACTTTCAAAACTTATTTTTCATGCATGATTTGGAGTTTTTAATCTTGGATGCATAGGTTATTGAAAAAGTAGTTTAGTCATGCATGCCTATGAACTTAGAATTTCAAAACCATCTTGGGCATTGATAGGTTCATATTTTGAAAACCACTTTTTAGATTGATTTAAACATGAAACCAAAAATGACTTTTATTACCAAAAATCCATTTTTAGAAAGTCATTATCAAGTCAAAAACTAAAGGAGTTTTTGGTTACCTGACCCTCAATTCGGTCACCTCTCGGTGAAAATAACTGGATGCAAAAAATTTCAAAATATGCTCATCGGTCAGGTGTCGGTTGACCGACACATGGAGCTCGGTTAACTAACTTCAATTCTCTGACCATTGCAATATCACCGTTGGGAGTTTGGTTAACCGAACCGTAACTCAGTTAACCGACTAGATAGCCGTTGGACAACTTTTTCTATATAAACAAGCTCATTCTTATAAGGCCTGAATTGAGAAACCAAGAGGTACTCCTTGAGGAGTTTTGAGGCCAAATAAAGGGGAATGAGCTAAGGAAGGATAGAGGGTCAAAAGGAAAGCTAAAGCTTGGCATCATTAGTTAAATCATCTAAGGGCATGTTTGATAACAAAATCCGCGGTGAAAAGATTTTTACTTTCCATTGTTGTATGCTATATCCAAATTTGGCAGATCGCTAATTTTTTGGGCCTAAAGTCTGCGATTGATATGATCTTGGGATCCAATCTCCCCCCATAGGATATGCAAATCCTGCGTGCAAAAGGGGTGGGTATAAAAGCCAAAATCCCACCTAAAGAATTTCGAGAATCACTTGTTTCCCATAAATTTTACCGTAGGTTCCATTAAATGACATGGCTACATTTATAATCAAATATTGAACTAATCTTATCCTAAAGAAAAGGTTATTCCAAGGATAAGGATAATCTACTAAATCCTAACAACATTCTGTTTTCTCCAATACTTCCTACCGTCTCAACCTTTCCCGCAAACTCACGTATTGCTATGGTACATTGGATGTTGGGAGAGATAAAGTGATTAAAGTAAAAATGAAAAGTTAAGATGAAAATTCTCAAAATTTATTAAAATTTAATGTCAGGATTCCGGTTTGAAATGATTTTAAGCTACGTAAGTGATAATCAACACATTTTATAGCACTCAAAAATTCACAAGTTGAAAAAAATCGAGAAAGGAGAAAACCTATGAGTATAGACACCCTAAAGAAAGACATACTGCCGTTGCTATTAAAATAGAAAAGATTTACTATAAGTTTGAAATGAAGGTGGGTTGTTTATTATCCACGGATTTTGGTGTTCAACACCAAATATGGATTGACGAAATCCTTGGTTTCTCCACACTTATTGATGGAACGCGCTCCGAATGCCGTGGGTGCTACCGGGGTCGGTGGACGTGGGAGTCCGTCGGGTCCGGCCCTTTCGCGCCCGGGGGGGCATGAAGCGTGCATCAACATTTCTTTTGTGTGGGTGTGCCAGATTTTCTATTTTACTTGGAATTGCAAGTGGTAATCCGGAGATCAACCTTCGCAAGTAAAAAGGAAATCAACTTCTTTCAAGTTTTCCATTGCACAAATATTTAAGAAAAGAGACATTTTCTTGGTTTGCCGTGAAAGGCGATTTTGTTTGGCATTTATAGCCGATTTTGGCGTTTATAGCCGATTTACAATTCTCATCAATAATGAAAGACAAGAGTTGTGATTTTTGTCTCTTTTAGAAAAATACAAACTACAATGAAAAGCAAGAAAATGAGGATCTAACTTCTCAGGAGATTGTGGGGGACTCGTTCAGATTGACGGTCGTAAGCCATGTATGGGCTTCGCCATCATCCATGCAGATGAGAACAGAGGATGCTCTTGATTCGCTTGGCTTGGCTATAACCTCAGATTTTTAGAGGACAAAGACCAAGAGGAGGTCCTATGTCCGATAAAAAGCTAAGTAGACAGGCTGAAAAGCCACGTCTAAGCCATTGGAGGCAGCGGGAGAAGGCAAGGACCTTGGGGGGGGGTACCCCCCAAGGGACTTTTGTCACCTTGTAGTGGTGGCCGGTGCAGAACTTCAGCAGAGTTTTTCTCTCTTTTTCTTTCTCTCAGATTTCTGGATTTGTGGTGATTTGGAAGTGATCTCCGATTGATCGATCCGGATTTCAATGGAATGCTCTCCTATTTATAGGTTTTTGGTAGCCATTTAGGAGAGTTTATGGGCTTTAATGGCTTTAATGGGGGGAGTTAAAAGATTTATTTCTTGATTTTGTAACTCCTTTTTCCTTGAATCTGATTGGCCGATGGAGATTAAGGGCTTTTAATCACCTTAATTACCATAATGGGAGGAGTTTCATGGGTTAAATGCCATGAATCAATTGACTTGTAACTCCCAAATGCTTGCTTCTGATTGGGCCGTCCAAAGAAATGAATTAATGACTGCAATAAAGCTAGTCAATTAACCACATTAATTGGTCGCCGAGCAGTCGAAGAGTCGCGCGCCGTGCCGTGTCTTCTGGAATTCTTCTGGCGATGATCATCGATGGATCTTCATGCTGATCGACATCGGATGAACATGTAACTTCAGACAGTGATAGCTAAGAGCGGGCCGGTGACATCTGTCCTGTCGATTTTTCGATCGATTGGGCGGAAAGTACACTTTTTTGGTCGACCGGTTGGCGATCAATGTTGATTTTGATACTTTTGGAGGTTGACCCGTGATTTTGACGGATGTCGGAGGACATGAGTCAATTTCAAGCACTAAAAATCACATTTTCAGGAAACCACAGGGGCCAAAGTGCGCGAAACGCGAAAAAGGACGGAAAAAACGGGTCACCGGCGAAAAATCCGGTGACCCGGACTTCCATGGTCGCCGGCGACCATGGGCCAGGGTCGCCGGCGACCCTGGGCCATGGTCATGGGCTGCGACCCTGGGGGTTTTTCCCCTGTTTTTTGTCCGTTTTGTGGTATTTTTCGTCGCCGTTTTCTTCTGTATTTTTCCTGACATTTCTTCTCATTTATTGGCTTGATTTCCCTGTAGAAAACCTGATGAGAATCCTTGCATTTTTAGAGTGCAAAGTTTCCAATTTTCCGGGAAAGCCGAAGACTTTGTCGCGTAGAGCTGCTGATTTTCCGCCAGAAGCTGAAACTTGGTCAAACGATGTCGGAATGACCTGAAATTTGAGGTGGAGCCTCCTGAGCAATAAATAAGACCAACCATAGGCTTTTGTTTGAGTTTTGAATCCGTTTGGGGTCCCGTCGATGCTTCACTTGATTTTGCTGCGGGGAAAATGCCGAGCTTTGATATGTGGTCAAACGATGTCCGATTGACCTGAAATTTGACGGGGAGCCTATTGGAGTCATTTTGAGACGTTCCATGGGCTCCGTTTTGAATGTCATGGTCCCGGGTTGCTCCGCAGCCGGTAGGCTTGATTTTCTCTCGGAGCATCAAAACCTGGTCAAACGTTGTCGGAATGACCTGAAATTTGACGTGTAGCCTTTTGGAAGCATGTTGAAGCCACTCATGCACTTGGTTTGATAAGCGAAGGCTTCGGTGGTTCCCGCCGCCGGGAGGCTTGATTTTGCTGCTCGAGCATTGATGGAGGGTCAAACGTTGTCGGTTTGACTTGAAATTTGGCATGGAGCCCTTTTGAGACATGCTGGAGTCATCCGTAGGCTCTGATCGAAGTTTTAACGTCTCCGATGATGTCACCGCCGGGAGCGCCATTTTGGCTGTCGGAGAAGCGAAGTTAGGCCAAATGATTCTGAAATGGCCCGAAACTTCATGTGTACTCTTCTCTTGGCTATCTTGAAGGATCTTGCAGTTTTTGTTCGATTCTGACAAGATTTGATTTTTTGGAGAAATTGCATTGTCTATTTATGGCAGGTTGCGACTTCATGCAGCTTTCTTGATGTTGAAGAGGCAAAGTGACATTTTTGGTGTCAACAAATGCCCCCTCGAGGTACAGCGACGAGTTGCTTGACTTTTGTAGTCGATGTGCCTCGAAGAGATTTTTGAAGGAGAGCTTGTGTCTTGACCAAGAGTCTTTGAGCAATCTTTCCTTTGGTAGAGTAGCCTTTGAGCTTCCAGGGGAATTTTATGGTAAATGAAAGGAATCAAGTACCATCTCGAGGCAAAGTTTTGAAGATGACATCAGGGATGTGGATTTGGGCTTTTGTTTTTGACCTTGTGACCTAACAAGCTGTATGTGGCAGGTTAGGGGGGTCGGGTTTTGGTTTTGACCTTGTGACCCAACAAGCTGTATGTGGCAAGTTGGGGGATCATGATTTGGTTTTTGGTTTTGGTCTTGTGACCTAACAAGCTGTATGTGGCAAGTTAGGGGACCAGGATTTGGTTTTTGGTCACTCTTTGGGACTGTGTGGGTCCATTGGAGTGGTTTGGATTTTTTTGTGGAATGTCAATTTCAAGATTTTGGCTCAATTTGGTTTATGAGGCTGGATGGTTTGATTTTTGGAAGCTCATGGGGCTTGGAATTTTTTTTGTATAGTTCAATCAACTCAAAAGAGGCATGGAACCATTTTTGTATGCTCTTGGTAAGAGGGATTTTTTTTCTGACTAAAAGCCCATTTTTTTTTTTTTATAGTGCCTAGGTGGTCAAACCTGGCTCATATGGGCTAGCCCATGGGACCTTAAGCTTTTTAGGATGGCTTAGATCTCATGTGGGGCCATTTTTGTAAAGAATATCTAAAGATATCTCATTTGGATAGAGAATATCTAAAAATATCTTTATGGGAGAGAATCTCTCATATTCCCTTAATTTCGGAGAGAATATCTCAAGGTATCTTTCTTTTTGGGAAAGAATCTACAATCTCCTATTTTGTTGGAGAGAATCTCTCATTGATTGATTTTGGGAGAAAATCTCTCAAAGACATCTTTCTTTTTGGGAAAGAATCTTTCTAATTCCTTCTCTTTTGGTAAGGTTACTAATTAGTAACACTTTCTTCTTTGTTTACTTCTTTGATTTGCTCTCTCCTATAAAAGCAAAGGAAGGTAGGATCTCTTGCTCTTATTGCTTTCTTTTGCAACAATCTCAAGAGAGCTCCAAGACCAAGAGTTCTTCTTCTTCAAGGATCTTCAAGCTTTTTCCTTCTTCTTCTCCATCAATGGCTTCAAGTAAGTTTTCTCTCTTTTTCTTTCAAGAAAACTCCATGTAGAGAATAGGATGGAGAAAAAAAGCGTCTCTTCTCTTTTTTTTTCTTTTTTCTTTTCTTTCTATTCTTCTTCTCTTTTTTTTTCTTTTCCACGGATTTCTTTTTTTTTTTTTTTTTTTCACGTGTGTCTCTTTTCTCTTTTTTTTTTTTTTTTTTTTTTATTTTTTTTTTTTTTTTGTGGGCCGTATGGACAGATCCGTACGGATCTGGTCCGTACGGCCACGTGGCCTGTGGGCCACGGCCTGATGGGCCTGATATGTTTTTTTTTTTTTCTTTTCTTTTCTTTCTCCTTTTTTTTTTTTGAGAAAGTTTCTTTTTTTTTTTTTTTGTGCTCATCATGATAATGCGTTTTTTATGCAAATCTAGATGTTCATGCATGTACTTTTTGTAGATTGAGCATGATAGCATACCTGAAAATCTTTGCAAATTTAGGAATTTGGAGCTCGCAGCGATGTTGAGCCCTTCTTGATTTTGCGGAGATTTTGAGGTTTCGAAAGTTTGGAGTTTCGGAGCTCGCAGCGATGTTGAGCCCATCTTCAAAACTTTCTATTTCTTTCGGGGTATTTCCCTTTTCTTCGGAATTGCCCCGGAACCATGCCAAAATTTCGCCAGATTTGCTTTTAGAGAAATTCTGTCATTTTGATGATGATCTTTTTTTTTTTTTTTTTTTCAACCTTTGCAGGTGGTTCCTCCAGAACGAACAAGGGTAAAGAGCCTGCTACAAGCGTACCTCGTCGATCCGCCAGATCTTCTAATGTGGCCGTTCAGCAGGCCTGGGAGAAGGTCCAGTTTGTTGAGAAGAACTTGGAAGAGTGCGATTCCCTCAATCGCGATGAGATGAGACAGCGATTGATCGCTCTCAAGAATGAGGAATTCTATAAGATCATGGTAAGCAACCGTCCTTGGGTTATGGACGATCTGAGGGTTTTACCCAAGCCTACCTTCTTCTTTGGAGATGCAGTCCCTGACGACTTGACATACCAAAGGAGATGTTTTCAGTTTTCTTACACAGCAGATGGTGAGGAGAGAACTATTTCTACCCGGTCGTCTTTTGATCGGACCATCTCGATCCTGAGCCTTTCTTCCACGTGCCCTAAGAGGGAAGATCCTCCGAGCTGGGTGAAGAGGACCAGTGTGATCAAGACCGGGGTTTTTGTTAGCGGTCCCTCCGGATATGCGGAGAAGTCGCCTGCCCAAATGGACATGTTGATGCCAGCCAGCGGCTACCAGGGCTCTGATTATCCGTCGGTCGATTTGGGACCGGTAGGCCTTGGCGTTTTCAGCGGTGACGGCAGCAATTGGGTGAAGCCTTTTCGACTTCATGGCCGTTTCAGTGTTGACTCCGATTGGAAGTCGTGGACTGATCGCGTCCTGCTGATTGGTGGCACCATTTTGAAGGAAGCCGAGATTTTTGACGCGGTCCGTGCTTTTAGGGAGACCGTGGCTTTTTCCGACGAGGCCTTCATGGCCATGTTGGAATCATTTCTCCCACAAACCAATACCTTCGTTGTAACGAATGGTGAGATTGGTTTTTCCTTGAAGGAGTTGAGCGTCATCACCGAATTGCCCATCCTTGGCAAACTCTACGAGGAGTTCATGCCGATTGACAGCGTCCTTGAGGAGCAGTCAGAGGAGTTCAGGCTCCTATACTTTTAGCTCGTCACCTTCTATGATTTTTTGAAGGAGGGTTCGAAAGTCAGGTCCAGCAGTTGGAAGAGTTATGGCTCTTCATTCTTCAACTTCTTTGACAGCAAAAAGTCTTCTGATAGCATGACCCGGGAAGACAGGAAGAAGACTTCGGCCATGTAGGAAGAGTTGAAGGGTTTCTTCGCGAGCACAGATGCCATTTGTTCTGACATTGCACTGCGGAGAGATCTTGCTTTTTACCTCACTTATTGGCTAGGTGAGGCTGTGTTTACTGGTGGAGATGGGACGCACATCAGGCCGCATTGTATTTTTCCGGCTTGTCAGATGGCGTTTGGAGAGCGGCTGGCTTTGGTACCTGCTCTTTACTCCTACTTGTGTACCGAACTGCAGGCTGCTGCTTTTTTGGTTCGGCTTGGGCTCCCTATGAATAGGGTATTTTCAGCCCATATCTTTTATTCGTAGTTTGTATACCACTGTCCTGGCTTCCACCAGCTGGGTGCTGCACAGGATGATGATCCTCTGATGATTCGATTGGCTAAGGGAAAAGCCGTATCCGAATCACTTTTGTTTGCCCGCATGAGGATCCGACGGTTCAGGGACGTCGAGATGGGGCAGTCTTCAGTGAAGCTTTCTCCGGAGTTGCGGAAGAAGGCTTTTAATTTTGGTGCCTCCCGAGACTCTACCAGAGCAGGGTCGGGAAGGCATTACCCTTTGACCAATGCAGAGAAGGAGTGGCTTTTCAGCATACGAGTCGGCACGATGGTGTACCGCAGACATCTTTTCGTCAACATCCAGCCGTATGTACCTTCTCGCTTTGCGCTTCAGTTGGGCTTCTCTCAAGGCGTTGTTGGAGCGCCTTCGAGTATGGTGAAGCGTTTTGGGGGTTTGCAGGATGGCAAAAATGCATGGGCTTTTTATAGTGCTGAAGACACTACTGCCACGATCTCTTATCCTGAGCTGTCGACTTTCCGAACTGCCGGCTTCACGAAGTGGTTCGCGGAGAGCTTTTTGGCATATCGGGGGCTTTCCAAGAAGGAGCTTGATGTAAAGCTGTCTTCGGGGAAAGGTACTGGAAAGTCGGATGGCGTCCGGCGAGAGGAAGTTTGGGCCTTCCTTTCTGGAGAGAAGCACAAGATAGGCTTTCTCGGTGACCAGGGCGTCATTGGTTCTGAAGCTGTTCGGGAAGTACCTGATGAGGCTTTGGAGCAGCTAGAACAGGAGGAAGCTGAGCTCGACGCTTGGATGCAAGCGGCACAGAGGCGAGCTTCCGCGGAGTCTACTGGCGAGAGCAGACCATCCAGTGAGGAGCCAAGTGAGAATCCTGACTCTGATAGTGGGGCGGGTTCTTCTAAGAAGCGAACCCGTAGAGGTAAGAAGAGGAGGAGTCATCATCACAGCGAGGGGCCACATGAGGACTCTCCTGATATGGAAATCCCTCTTACCATCAATGAGGAGGTGCCAGAGGCTGTCGACGAGCCTCCAGAGAAGAGGAGTCGTGGGGAAGAGACCATTGGTGAAGGTATGATTCTTCATTTTTCTTTTTCTACTTCTTTCATGGGGCTTTCCATGTTCTGATTTGTTTTCTCACCCTGCTACTGCTTTTTTTTTTTTTTTTTTTTAGCAGAGGATGAAGACTTGCCGATGCCTAAGGTTCCGACCGATGAGGCGGTGATGGAGCCGGTTATGGCATCTGAAGAAGAACCGAGGGACTCTGGAATGATTCCAGAATCTCCAATTGGTATAACTTCTTTCGCTTTCTCTTTTTTTTTTTTTGCCTGCGACTTGATTTGCTAACATTTCTCTTGTCAGCTGACTTGCCACAGGATTCCGATGACTTTGAACCATCAATGGACGCAAATGTTGATGATGCTTCCGATGAGTTCGTGGAGGAAGAGAGTGTTCCGCCAGTCGTCGAAGAAGGTACTTTGTAGTGATGACCCTGATGATTTTTTTTTTAACAGGATCATATTCATACCTTTTTGTGTTTCATTTGCAGGTTTTGAAGTGACAGAAGAGAGTCCATCGCTTCCTTCAGAACCAGAGCAAGGGATGCCAGAGGTCGATCCGGAGGTAGAGACTCCTACAACCAGTTCTGACGCGATAGAGAAGATACCTCGTGCTGAGATTCCTTCTCCAGTGGCTCCAAGTGGAAAGAGTTCTTTTGTTATTCTTCCAATGGGACATGACATGAGCAGCCGATCAGCGGAGAAGGGTGAATCTTCATCCAGTTCGTCTCTTCAATTTGCGAAGAAGGTGCTGGCTCGGGTTTTGAGTTCTTGGGTCAAGACTCTCCTTTCTGGACACTTGGAGGCAGGATTTGGCATGATCCCACATGTACAGGAGATTCTCACAGATACCGAAGAGGTTGGTCTGGATGTCACAGGTGCCAGGGCGATTGTTGATAGGATCATTGCACTGGGTGACAAGTGGTTTGAGACCATGGATTTCCCTGACGACCAATTCTTCAAGGAGATGTTCTTGGACCCTGCTGATAAGGCTAAGTCTGACCTGAACGAGGCTACACAGAGCAGGAAGCAGGTAGTCCAAGAGAAGAATAAGGAAGAGCTAGTCATCCTTGGATTAAAGCGCGATCTTGACATCCTTGATGGAGAGGTCGAAATGGACAGGAAGCATCTCGAACATTTGAAGGCACAAGTTGATGCTAAGTGGACTGCTATAACAGAGGCTCGTGACAG
Source organism: Umbellularia californica (assembly GCA_028538565.1). Taxonomy (NCBI): domain Eukaryota; kingdom Viridiplantae; phylum Streptophyta; class Magnoliopsida; order Laurales; family Lauraceae; genus Umbellularia; species Umbellularia californica. The sequence continues at coordinate 29,480,163 of JAPQWN010000002.1, forward strand.
GGAGAGTACTCTGATTCGCAGGGTTGCAGATGCCGGTCAAGTTCTCGAGAGGAGGACTCTAGAAAACGAAAAATGGCAAACTGCTGGGGAAGAGCTTCCCGGTGTTAAAGAAGGGTTACGGCATTCGCCAGCATCTCATGGCAAGTTCCTGAAGAAGCGTGCCTTGGAAACTCTGACGGCTGATGCCAAAAGTTTGCTTGAGGAGCTGAAGCTTTGGCTGGAGACCATTTTTGGCTGAGCTCCTGATTTTTTGTAGCAGAAACTATTCTTCTTATTTATTTTTTTTTGGTACCACATGTATTTTTTGGTACTTCTTTTTTTGTAGTGCTTGTGAACACTTTCTTTTTTTTTTTTTTTTGGTACCACATGTATTTTTTTGGTACTTTTCTTTTTTTGTAGTGCTTGTGAACACTTTCCTTTTTTTTGCTTTGGTACCACATGTATTTTTTTGGTACCTTTTTTTTTTTTTTTTTTTTTTTTTGTGTTCCCTACGCTCACTCAAATCTTTTTGTGATGAAAGCAATTGCTAAATGGGATTTGATCAAAAGCTTTGTCATTTTGTGAAAATCTTTTGTCAAATAATTGTTTTGGCATGGGAGCCTGATTTTGGTTGTGGCGTGAAAGCCGATTTTGAGATGGCATGGAAGCCGAAATTTTATGGCGTAAAAGCCAAAATTTGGGTTGGCATGGAAGCCGAAATTTTATGGCGTAAAAGCCAAAATTTGGGTTGGCACGGAAGCCGGATTTTTGTGGCATTTACAGCCAGTTTGGTGGCATTGATAGCCAATTTGTGGCATTGATAGCCGGTTTGGTGGCATTGATAGCCAATTTGTGGCATTTATAGCCGGTTTGGTGGCATTGATAGCCAATTTGTGGCATTTATAGCCGGTTTTGACATGAGAGTCAGGTTTTTTTTTTTTTTTTTTTTTTTTTTTTTTTTTTTTTTTTTGTGGCATTTGTAGCCGAGTTTTTTGAAAACCAAGTTTTGTTTTGTTGGCATGAAAGCCGATTTTGGCGTTTATAGCCGGAAATTTTGTTTTGGCATTTATAGCCGGATTTTGGCATTTATAGCCGAGTTTTGGTTTTCAAAATGCAGGTATCGACTAAATGTCGCCTCCCCGCTGAATGGTCTTGCAAGTATCGATGGAATGTCACTTCCTTGCTCATTCGGTTTTGCGAGTATTGATGGAATGTCACTTCCTCGCGGGTTAGGTTTTGCAAGTATCGATGGAATGTCGCTTCCTCGCGAATTGGGGTGCAAATATCGACTAAGCGTCGCTTCCCTGCTTTTCCCAAAACTTTTGGTTTTGCGGGTACTGACTTGATGTCGTTTCTCCACGATTTTTGAAATTTGAGGTTTTCTCGAACCATTTGTAATTTTGGTTGTGGATAGCAACTAGTATGTTGCTTCTCTACGATTTTTGAAATTTGGTTTGTGGATATCAACTGAAATGTTGCTTCTCCACGATTTTTGAAATTTGGGTTGTGGATATCAACTGAAATGTTGCGTCTCCACGATTTTTGAAATTTGGGTTGTGAATATCAACTGAAATGTTGCGTCTCCACGATTTTTAGAGGTTTTGGAAGTATCGAATGGGGTTCGCATCCTTCCGATTTTTGAGTTTTGCGAGTATCGACTAAGTGTCACTTCACCGCGGTTTTTTGAAAAACCATTTTTTTTGTTTAAAGACACGAGGGTCGTAAATTTTGACCTAAAACCATTTGGCGGTAAAAGGTAAGGTGGACTAGGGTGGAAATCCCTGAATCCGGATTTTTGTTTCAAACCATGAATTTTGGTTCAAGGATTGAAAGTTTTGGTCAAGTCAGGGAGAGGCTCCTAAACTTGGATTTTTTTTTTTTGTTTTTGAACAATGAAACGATAAAAGTAAGCATTGTTTTTTAATCTCTAGAAATTTTGACATTTAATATGAAAATTCTAAAGAGAGTGGGTTTGACGAGCGAGTACCTGAGAACAGGTTTTGGCCATACAGGCATTGCTCTTACCCAGTTGGGTAAGTCTTCAAGGGTAGTACCGCTTCAAGAACTTGCCGTTGATAGGCAGCATACATCTGTCGCTTTCCATGTTTAGGAGGGCATATGCGCCGTTGGAGAAGACTTTGTCGATGACGTAGGGTCCCTCCCATTTTGGTTCAAATTTGCCTTTGGATTTGTGTGCGAAGACCATTGGTCTTTTTACCGCAAGAACCAAGTCACCCTTTTTGTAGGCGCGTTGCCGGACCCTTTTGTCAAAAGATCCTGCCATGCGTGCTTGGTAAAGTTCAATGCTTTGTCGAGCTTCGAGCCGTCTCTCGTCGAGATTGTCCAGCTCATGGAGTCGTAATTTGACATTGCTTTCTTGAGTCATGTCATTTTGTAGAGATACCCTCAGAGAAGGAATTTGTACCTCTAGGGGCATGACAGCTTCGCATCCATAGACCAAGGAGAATGGTGTGCTATGGGTTGGTCCTCGAACGATGGTTCGATAGGCCCACAAAGCTTCAGACAGTTTATCGCTCCAGTCTCTTTTGTGACTAGAGACCATTTTCTTGAGGATTTTGCAGAGTGTCTTGTTGAAGGCTTCTGCTAATCCGTTTGCTGCTGGATTGTATGGAGTCAAAGGACAGCTTTGAATTTTGTATTTGTCACAGAACCTGTAGAATCGATGATCCCGGAATTGTGGTCCGTTATCATGGACGAATCTTTTAGGTATGCCGAAACGACAAATGATGTTGGTGCGTAGGAATTGAAGGATTGATGATGTCTTCATTTCGTTGAACGCAAATGCTTCTGACCACTTGGAAAAATAATCCGTTGCGGCGAAGATGAAGCGATGACCTTTGCTTGAAGGGGGAGAGATAGGACCTATGATGTCCATGCCCCATGCTTCAAAAGGCCATGAGATTGCTGTAGGATGCAGCCATTCTGGAGGCATGTGAATGTAGTCTCCGTGAACTTGGCATAGCTGGCAACGTTTCGCAAATTGCATTGCGTCGGGTACCATGGTAGGCCAGTAGTAACCCAACCTTTTGATTTGGTCGTAGAGCTTGGGACCAGCCTGATGAGCTCCACAAAGACCAGCGTGAACTTCTTTGAGTGTTTCTTCGGCCTCTTGTTGTGACAAGCAGCGTAGGAGTACTCCATTGAAGGATTTCCTGTAGAGGATTTTTGAAGGAATATCCAAATGAAAGTTTGGGGCTCGCCTTTGAATGCTTACCCGTTCTTTTGGATCTTCAGGTAGGATTCCGAACATAGTGTAATCAATGAACGGATCCCTCCAGTCGCCGATTGAAGGTTGAAGGATAGAGATCCGACTTCCAACCACTCGGTGGCATTCAGCAACTGCTTGGTGTGTGTTAAGAGGAGGGAGGATCCTTCTCTCACACACTGTAATTTGCATGCTTTCCCCTTCCTGGATCGCCATTGATGCGGCAAGTCCGGCCAGGGCATCTGCACGGATGTTTTCACCTCTACGAATGTGGGTGATGTGACAGATGTCAAACTTTTGCAGAAGCGATTGCGCCTTGTTGTAATAAGGCAGCAGATCGGGCTTCCTGACTTCATATATCTGATTCATCTGGTTGACGATCAGTTGAGAGTCTCCAAAGACTTCCAGCATAGTGATACCGGATTCGATGGCGAGTTCCAATCCTAGGATCAGAGCTTGGTATTCAGCTGCATTGTTTGTGCATGGTTCCAGTAGCGAGAAAGCGTGTGGAATCATGTATTTGTCAGGGCTAACAAAGAGGATGCCAACTCCTGAGATCAGCTTTCTTTTTTCATTTGTCCTGGTTGCACCGTCAAAGTACATGTCCCAGGAGGCATTTAGTGAGGAAGTCTCCACGTTGTAGACAGGTTCGTCTGGGAGATCATCTCTGAGTGGAGAATCTTTAGGCAATGGATGCTCTGCAAGAAAGTCTGCTAGAGCTTGGCCTTTGATTGGTTTTTGTGGCACATACCTAATATCAAATTGTGATAGAAGGATGGACCATTTTGCCAGTCGGGCATTGAGAGAACCGGCCTTCGTGATAAGGACCTTCAAGAGGTTGATCCTCGAGACCAGGTAGACTGTGTTGGAAAGCAAGTAGTGACGTAGCTTTTGTACAGCGAACATCACTGCAAGGCATTCCTTTTCGACTGGAGAGTAGCGATGCTCTGCACCTACTAGCATGCGGCTGAGGTAATATAGAGCAGCTTCCTTTCCCTCACCATTTTCTTGTGCAAGCAGAGCGCCTACAGAATGATCAAGAGCTCTTGTGTACAAGATGAATGGTTTTCTAGTGGTAGGGGCAGCTAACACTGGAGGTTTGGTCAGGTATGACTTGATATCTTGAAATGCGGCTTCACAGTCGGCATCCCAGACAAAGTCTACACCCTTTTTCATCAATCGAGAGAATGGACGACATTTCCCCGAAAGATTGGAGATGAACCGTCTGATGTAGGCCAATCTCCCTTGGAGCCCCTTTAATTCTCTCAAGGTTCTTGGAGAGGGCATTTCTAGAATAGCTTTGACTTTTATGGGGTCAAGTTCTATTCCAGCTTTCCGAACAAAGAATCCGAGAAACTTACCCGACGAGACGCCGAAGAAGCATTTTAGAGGATTCATCCGCAGTTTGTGTTTGCGGAGTCGGAGGAAGACTTCCCGAAGATCTTTGAGATGGTCTTCTTTTCTTCTGCTTTTGACGGCGAGGTCATCAACGTAACATTCGACCGTCTTGTGCTGCATATCTTGGAATATTTTCATCATAGCCCTCTGATATGTGGCACCAGCATTTTTCAGACCAAATGGCATGACAGTGTAGCAATACATGCCAAATGGAGTCCGAAATGAAGTGTGTTTTTCATCTTCAGGATACATCTTTATCTGATTGTAGCCAGAGAAGCCATCCATGAATGTCATTCGCTCGAATCCACAGGTATTGTCAATCATCACCTCCGGTATGGGGAGCGGGAATTCATCTTTAGGGCAAGCGCCATTCAAGTCTCTATAGTCAATACAGACTCTGATCTGCCCATTTTTCTTTGTCACGGGGACAATGTTGGCCAACCATTCTGGATGTTGTTCCTCACGGATGAAGCCGACGCTTTTGAGCTTTTGAACTTCTTGTTCGATTTTATCCATCACATCTGGACGGAATCTTCTTTGGCCTTGTTTGACAGGCTTGATTTCTTCTTGAAGATTGAGTTTGTGGACTGCTACTTTGGGGTCTAAACCAGGCATTTCAGCATAGGACCATGCAAAGCAATCAACGAACTCACGAAGAAAAACGATATACTCGGGTAACTCATCATCCTTTATATTCTTGCTTATGAATACAGGACGTGGGTTATCTGGTGTTCCCAAGTCTATCTTTTCAACAGGATCTTCTGTTAGAAGGTTCGAAGGTGGCTCCTCCACAATATTTTCGGAGGCTTCCAGCTTAACAAAACCTTCTGGGATTCCAAGGGCATCTGTAGACCGAGGGTTTGTTCCTTTCCACGGGTCTTCTTGATTGGTGATCTTCTCAAGGCTTGCTATGAGATGGTCCCAATCGCCTGTTGAAACTAGGTCGAAGTAAGGTACTTCTTTTGGAGACGAGGGCTCTTCTGGGTCAGAATAACACAAATCTGTATTATCTGACGATTCCTCTTTATCATCAGAGAAATCGTACCAATTGGATGAGCTTCCTGGATCTCTGTCAGGTAACTCTTTAAAGAGATATCCAGGGAGATCGATGTCTTCATGGACTTGAGATGTTGAGGCTTGGTCGGTAAAACGACTTTTAAGCTTTTGTGTCAACTGTCTCAGGGGAGTGTCGGGATCATACCCTAACTCATATGAAGACTTTTCTACATGTCCGTAGAGTCTCCAATCTTCCAGCTGGCTTTTGGTCAAGCGGGCCCCAATGGCGTGAGAATACCGCGGCCTTCTCCCAAACCGACTGGGTTCTGAGCGTCAAAGCCCATTTTCTTCATGATAGCTTGTGCCACAGGACTATATAGAGATAGTTGAGGCATACCTTCGTTTTGGAAAGGTTCAAGCAAGGAATTTGATGAAGAAGCATCCGATCTATGGAAGAAGATCGGCTTTTGCTTTGGTGATGTTGTCGGAACAACAAAGGTAGCAGACGTAGGATCTTCTACATCAGCAGGTGTCTCCGTCGGAGTGAGAGCAGGCTGAACATGCTGAGCGTCAGCTTGGCTTGACGATGCATCGTCTTCTGGCTCTGAGTCCGAGTCTGTGTCTTGCATGATAGACACGAGAGAAACAACAAATTTTCCCTCAGACTTTTGTTTTGCCTTCTTCACTTTAGTCGTGATGACCAAAGGTTTTGAAGATTTGAGGGAGATGAGGAAGGGAGATCGACTACTCTCTTCTAATTTGCCGGAGGGTTTGTTTTCTTCCGGTGATTTTTGAGGAGCCTTGCCTTTATCTTTCTGGAGATTTTCAGCAGGGGGTGCTATTTCCTCTTCTTCGTTTTCTCCTTCATACATCTGGGAGTCTGCGAAGTGGACTTCTTTACCTTTGAAAGGTTTTCTGTCCGCAAAGACATGATGTACCATGCCGTCGTCGCCGACGAACTTGATGCATTGATGTAGAGTTGAAGGGACAACACCATTCTCGTGTATCCAGGGGCGTCCGAGAAGGATGTTGTAGCATCAAGGGGTTTTTATTGCATACACAGTGACTTCAGAGATAAGATCACCGATCTGCAATTTGAACCTGATTTTGCCGATAGGCCTTTGAGTACTCCCATCGTATCCAAAGATAGATACAGATGTGTGGCTTAGCTTGCTGGGTGGGATGCCCAACTCTTCGAGAGCCGAAGTGGAGATGAGGTTGAGTGCAGAACCTGGGTCAACCTGAACTCTGTGTATAGGCATTTCCTTGATGTACCCTGTCAAGTACAAGGGTCGGTTGTGCCTTGCTTCGCCAAGTAGGAGGTCGTCCTTTGTGAAGGCGATGGTTGCACTAGCTACTTTTTGCACCAAGAGGCATTCAATGCATGATCCCTCAGTTTTCTTTTCTCCCTTTGAGGAAGTTTCAGAGTTTTTGACCCGGTAGTCCATTTCAATTTGGAGGACTTGCGGGGCGTGTTTGTCGACATCCTCATTCAGTTTTTGTAATTCTGAGATGAGATTATCACGAGTGCGTGGAGACATTCGTAATAAATCCAGGATGTGCAGTCGTGCAGGTATGTGTTTGAAGTGCTCAACCAAGTCATACTTGAAAGCCTCCTTAGGGCCTGCATGTTCATCATTGTTGCCACTGGGGTGCTTACAACATCTTTTCCCGAAGGATTTACATAAGTAAAGGAAGATTGGTTGTAATTTTTGTGGTAGTCCCGGCCCGAGCGGGTGCCTTTACCAACTTCGAGAGCTTCTTGAGAAGGATCTTCGCTTGGAAGATTGTCTTCATGATCAAGAGGCTGTCGTTTTTCATCTACTGGGGATGCATCTGCAGCAGAGTTGGCATCCTCAGTGATTGTGTTGCACGGAGCATTTTCCGGGAGCGAGTCCTGAACAGCATCCAGCAGCTTTTCTTCTTCATTGACCCATCCATCATCCCAAGTTGGGTTTTCTTCATGATGATGAGTTGGGAAGAATGTGTATTCTGAAGTCACAGTCTCAGGAGAAGAAACTTGAGAGGGTGTCATCTCTGTGAAAGTCACGTGAGACGAGGTAGCTCCAGAAGATACATTGCTAGGCGTCGTCGGAGTATAGGTAATCTCATCAGACGACACTTCAGAAGAGCTATAGTCCTGATATATTACATTACAGGAAGCTCTGATAGGAGATGTTGCCTGCTCGGAGTCAGACTCATCCTCGGATGTAAGAGGATCGTCAATCCAGCAATGTTCTCCATTTTCAGGAGTTAAGGGTGGATGTACCTGATTATCTTCAGGGACTTCAGGCTCTGGGTTGCAAGGAGGCTCGTTAACACGATCTTGCTCTTGTTCTAGAGCGAGATGCTGCAAGATCCTTGCATATTCTTCAAGATCAAGCATGGGAGCCAGATCCTCTTCTTCGTCTTCTTCGTGTGGCTCAACATAGTTGATTTCCACTGGAGCAATGACAGGTGCTGGGTTAACAGCATCTTCTTGTGCAACCACTTGATCTTCTTCATCATCAGACCAGGATCCTTGTGGTTGCAAAGGGTTATACCAGATTACTGGCATACGGTGAGTTTCATGAACCCATTCTTCATCGGAGAGATATTCTCCTGTTTCAAGGGATTCTTCCCACTCATCGGTGTAGCCGGACTCGAATCCATCATCGGTGTCTCTGGACTCGTATCCATCAATGGAGAATCCAACTACCGAGTTGCAAGAGTATGATGCCCCCTACATGGCTTCTTTTTTGAATTGAGGTGGCATGAAATCACTGAGAGTGAAGTTTCTTACCGCCTTTGAAGTCTCTGGAAGGGACGTTTTTGTTGCCCCGAGTGAAGTGGTAGAGGAGGCCTCTGCCTTTTCATGGACTTCTTGTTTTGGCTGGGTCTTCTCTTGCCGTTTGAGCCTGAGGAGATGTTTCCTAGCCTGCCTTCGCTGTTGAGCTGTCGGCTTTGTTTTTACGATCTCTCAGTTTTCATCTTCCAGGAGATCGGGATGTACCCATATAGGTTGTCCATCTGGTGTTGGATAGGGAACCAGCTCCTCGGACGCTTGAATTTTGTTTATCACCATGAAGGAAGTAGTGATCTTCTTCTTCGGTTATTTTGATGTTTGTCCACATGACACCATGTTGACGGAGGCAGTCCCATAGTTTTTGTCAAAGGTGATGACTCCGTTTTTCCACATCTCGTTTATCTTCTCTCTCACAACAAAGCATTGATTGAGAGGATGCGAGACCATCTGGTGGTATGGACAGTACCGAGGATCGTTGGTTTTGCCAACATCGCCCGGTCTTTTGGGTTCAGGCAAGGTGAGCTTGCCGTTTGCCACGAGAACCCCGAAGATTTCGTCAACATCTTCATCGAACGGGTATTTCTTTTCTACTCGCTCTTTGAAGGCATCAGAGAGTTCAGGTCTCTTACCTGCAGCTCTGTTTTCAGCTTTCTTTGGTTACTGAGGAGCTGACTTGGTTTGCACATTGAGGACCTCTTTCTTCTTTGGTTTAGAGGTTACAACGGCGGTTGGCTCTTTTCTTGATGACTTCTGACTGTTGAGGTCTTTAATCACCGTTTCAGCTTCCATAGAAGCTTCCAGGAGTTCTCCCAGGTTTTTTGATTTGTTGCCGATGATCATGGAGCGTATTCTGGCTCTCATGTTGTTTCGGCAGATGTCGACTAGCGACGCCTGTGGCAATACATCTAAACATTTGTATGCCATTGCTTTCCACTTGTGAATGAAGTCATAAGTTGACTCATTCTCTCCCTGTTTTAGGCTGCAGAGCTGAGCCATAGTAACAGGATGATCCTCACCTTGGAAGTGGGTCAGGAAGCGTGTCTCTAGCATAGCCCAGTTCTGAATGGAGTTCTCCGGAAGAGTGGAGTACCAATCGAAGGCCGTACCTTTTAGGGTACTTGCAAAGAGGCGGATCTTGAGTGCATCTTGATCCGCGATAGCTCCCGTCAAAATCTTGAAGTGGATGACGTGCTGTCTGGCTGATCCTTTCCCCGTATATGTTTGGAGAGTAGGATGTTTGAATTTTGTGGGGAACGGGACCGAGTCCATCCATAAAGGATATGGTGGCTTGATCCCATGCTCCTTAAGTATATCCTCTTCTTTTGCTTTGGCGAGGATACTGTCTACGTCCTTTTTGGTAAGGGCGCGTGACTCATTTTCTTCTCCATTTCCATCGTTATTGCTATGATTCGGAGGAGGCTCATTGTTCACCTGATTTTGGACAACAAGGAGAAGGTTTTCCATCAGAGTTTCAATCCTCTGCTGGCCTTGTTCCAACTGTTGGATGCGTGTGAGCACATCATCTTGAGGTGGATTCTGAGGTGGTGGCTCAGAACTTGTAGCCAAGACGTTCATCCCTCGGGATTCGAACGAAGAAACCGTCCTGGTGACTGAGCTGAGGCTCATCCTTTTTGATGAAGAGCTTGATGAAGGATTACTCTCCCGTCCTTGGCTAGAAGGGGCAGGAGATTCTTCGGGATGTCCTTGTGTCCTGGTGACGCTACGGGTCACCGGACGTCGGACATGGATTTTTTATGCTGACTTTTGGCGTCTTCTGGTTTTTCCAACCATATGGACGGCAGCAACTTGGTCGGGTCTTTCTTTTTCGACCCATTTGTGGGAGACTTGAAGTGTAGGAGGCTGGGTCCGTTGCTTCTCTAGTCTCTTTTGTCGATATGACGCATGGCGGCGTGCTCGACGAGCGATTTGAGCTTCAGTCAGCTCTGGCTGGGCTCTGACGATGAAGGATGTGCTCCCTCGGGCGCAGCAGCCGAGCTTGTCTTCTTTGTAGCTAGGCAAGGACAGGATCCGGACCCGGTCCTTTGCCTGTTGCAGCGAAGCTTTGAACCTTTCGAGTTCGGCCCCTGTAGAGATGAAGGGTCGAACTGAAGGAGTGTAGGCCTTAGCAGGTGCTTGTAGAGGCCTGGTGATGCATGATCTGATTTTGGGCCTGTAGGAACAAGCCGGCTCATGCTGGGTTGACTTGGAAGTCAAGTTGGAGATGGGTCTCTCCTCTTTCATGTAGGTAAGAGGGTAGAACTGGTTCTCCTTGAGTGGGGCCAGGTATGCTGGCTTGGTGGAGGTTTGAGACCTTCTTTGTTTTGGGGAAGGTCTTAGAGACCAAGTCTTAGGGTAGACCTGGTTGTTTGTGGGTCGAGGCTTCGCGGGGGTGCCACGGGCTTCGGGCTTTTGGGCACTCGCCTTTGGTGTCACGAGAGTGACACGTTGAGAGGCGATCTTCTGCTTTTTGGCAGGAGCAGCTTGTTCTTCGGGAAGTGGGAATGGTCCCAGTGTCCCGAAGACGATGGTCCGGGGAGTCGAGGTTGACCCGGAGTTCGGAGAGTTGCCGAGGGAGTTGATGTTGCGGCAGCTGACAAGGCGCTTATGAGTGCGCGCGCTTTGCTTCTGTTGAAGCATGAGTTGGTGCTTGTTTTCATCGAAGGTGATGATCAGTGAAGCTGCCATTGTTAGTTTCAAAATTTTTCTGAAACAAGACCACATCCAATAGTAATCACAAGAATATAATGATCATAAATGGGGAATTCTATGATTTTGTCTTTTCAAATCGCTCAAGGGACATGTCCCAAGCAATATGAAGAAGGCAAAAAGCCATAGAGGGTACAATTGTTCTGGTTGCAAGCATGGTAGGCTCGAAATGAGCGTTCCAATGACTGCTAGAAGCAATTGTATACCTAAATTCAACTTATCGAGAAGCGGAGCTTGCTCGAGATAAGAAGAATATAAGGTAGGAGTTACAAATGTGCCGGTCACAAATACAGTAGACCCTGAAAGGGCGTACCAGTATTGCTAGGCACAAATGTTGGAAATCGCATCCATGAGATGGGATTCTCTTTTTGAAAGGTCAGAAATGGATTCGTCAAAGAGAGCAGGTGGCATTCCGATTCAAATACGGGCTCAACGATTTCCGCGAGCGCCAGTACTCAGAAGGAAAGAGACCACAATTTCTCGAATCTGAATCCAAAAGTGACGAGTTTTTTTTTTGAAATGTCAAGATTGGTTCCATCAAGGAGAGCAAATGGTATTCTGATCTGAACACGGTCTCGGCGATTTCCGCGAGCACCAGTGCTCAGAAAAGAAGAAACCAAAATTTCTCAGATCTGAAATCAAAAGTGACGAGTTTTTGAAGATTTTTTTCTGAAATGATTTTTTTATTATTTTTTATTATTATTTTTTTTTAAAAAAATGTTTTTTTTTTAAGATTATTTATTTTTATTTTTTTGAAGATTTTTTATTTTAAGATTTTTTTTTTGAAAATCTTTTTTTTTTATTTTTTTTTATTTTGATTTTTTTAATTTTTTTTTAAGATTTAAAGACGAGAGAGTACACATAGGCCACCTGACCCGGTCTTATGAAATCTCAATTGATAGAATTGCCCCCAGGTAAGGGTAGGATTACTTAATGAACCCGTTTGGAGGACCCTTGCCTAGAACAGTCAGGCTGTCTCTACACTCTGGACAAGGCTTTTCTTGAATCAATCGTGATCAAAGAACGCAATTGGTTTAACCTTAGTGGTCTATGTCTTTTTATTTTTTTAAATCCCAAATAGACTCATCGAAGAGAAACGATGGCCCAAAACCTTAGTCGAACGGGCTCAACATTTCTGCAAGCACCAAAGAATGATAGGATAGGATCAAAGTTTCTCAATTTTGAATTCAAACTAAGAAAACTGATTTTTTTTTTATTTTTTTTTGTTTAAGATTTTTTTTTGAAAATCTTTTTATTTTTATTTTTTTTTATTTTGATTTTTTTTTAATTTTTTTTAAGATTTAAAGACGAGAGAGTACACATAGGCCTCCTAACCCGGTCTTATGACATCTCAATTGATAGAATTGCCCCCAGGTAAGGGTAGGATTACTTAATGAACCTGTTTGGAGGACCCTTGCCTAGAACAGTCAGGCTGTCTCCACACTCTGGACAAGGCTTTTCTTGAATCAATCGTGATCAAAGAACGCAATTGGTTTAACCTTAGTGGTCTATGTCCTTTTTTTTTTTTAAATCCCAAATAGACTCATCGAAGAGAAACGATGGCCCAAAACCTTAGTCGAACGGGCTCAACATTTCTGCAAGCACCAAAGAACGATAGGATAGGATCAAAGTTTCTCAATTTTGAATCCAAACTAAGAAAACTGATTCTTTTTTATTTTTTTTTTTAATAATTTTTTTTTGAAATCTCTAATGAACTCATCGAAGAGAAACGATGGTCCAAAACCTTAGTCGAACGGGCTCAACATTTCTGCAAGCACCAAAGAACGATAGGATAGGATCAAAGTTTCTCAATTTTGAATCCAAACTAAGAAAACTGATTTTTTTTAATAATTTTTTTTTTTGAAATCTCTAATGAACTCATCGAAGAGAAACGATGGTCCAAAACCTTAGTCGAACGGGCTCAACATTTCTGCAAGCACCAAAGAACGATAGGATAGGATCAAAGTTTCTCAATTTTGAATTCAAACTAAGAAAACTGATTTTTTTTTTGAAAAGAGAAAGAATGGAAACAAACTCAAAGAAATAGAAATTTCCAAAAAATCCCATCTCATTTTTTTTTAGGATACGAAATCCAACATAGGCTACCAGCTAGAAAGTAGCCAAGGAATCCGGAAAAGAAGTATAAGCATAGAGCAAAAAGTATGATATGCAAATATTTCATTTCCGAGCATCGTGTTCTCAAATGAACGAGTCCCACCGGGTGTGCCAGCTTGATGGAACGCGCTCCGAATGCCGTGGGTGCTACCGGGGTCGGCAGACGTGGGAGTCCGTCGGGTCCGGCCCTTTCGCGCCCGGGGGGGCATGAAGCGTGCATCAACATTTCTTTTGTGTGGGTGTGCCAGATTTTCTATTTTACTTGGAATTGCAAGTGGTAATCCGGAGATCAACCTTCGCAAGTAAAAAGGAAATCAACTTCTTTCAAGTTTTCCATTGCACAAATATTTAAGAAAAGAGACATTTTCTTGGTTTGCCGTGAAAGGCGATTTTGTTTGGCATTTATAGCCGATTTTGGCGTTTATAGCCGATTTACAATTCTCATCAATAATGAAAGACAAGAGTTGTGATTTTTGTCTCTTTTAGAAAAATACAAACTACAATGAAAAGCAAGAAAAGGAGGATCTAACTTCTCAGGAGATTGTGGGGGACTCGTTCAGATTGACGGTCGCAAGCCATGTATGGGCTTCGCCATCATCCATGCAGATGAGAACAGAGGATGCTCTTGATTCGCTTGGCTTGGCTATAACCTCAGATTTTTAGAGGACAAAGACCAAGAGGAGGTCCTATGTCCGATAAAAAGCTAAGTAGACAGGCTGAAAAGCCACGTCTAAGCCATTGGAGGCAGCGGGAGAAGGCAAGGACCTTGGGGGGGGGGTACCCCCCAAGGGACTTTTGTCACCTTGTAGTGGTGGCCGGTGCAGAACTTCAGCAGAGTTTTTCTCTCTTTTTCTTTCTCTCAGATTTCTGGATCTGTGGTGCTTTGGAAGTGATCTCCGATTGATCGATCCTGATTTCAATGGAATGCTCTCCTATTTATAGGCTTTTGGTAGCCATTTAGGAGAGTTTATGGGCTTTAATGGCTTTAATGGGGGGAGTTAAAAGATTTATTTCTTGATTTTGTAACTCCTTTTTCCTTGAATCTGATTGGCCGATGGAGATTAAGGGCTTTTAATCACCTTAATTACCATAATGGGAGGAGTTTCATGGGTTAAATGCCATGAATCAATTGACTTGTAACTCCCAAATGCTTGCTTCTGATTGGGCCGTCCAAAGAAATGAATTAATGACTGCAATAAAGCTAATCAATTAACCACATTAATTGGTCGCCGAGCAGTCGAAGAGTCGCGGGCCGTGCCGTGTCTTCTGGAATTCTTCTGGCGATGATCATCGATGGATCTTCATGCTGATCGACATCGGATGAACATGTAACTTCAGACAGTGATAGCTAAGAGCGGGCCGGTGACATCTGTCCTGTCGATTTTTCGATCGATTGGGCGGAAAGTACACTTTTTTGGTCGACCGGTTGGCGATCAATGTTGATTTTGATACTTTTGGAGGTTGACCCGTGATTTTGACGGATGTCGGAGGACATGAGTCAATTTCAAGCACTAAAAATCACATTTTCAGGAAACCACAGGGACCAAAGTGCGCGAAACTCGAAAAAGGACGGAAAAACGGGTCACCGGCGAAAAATCTGGTGACCCGGACTTCCATGGTCGCCGGCGACCCTGGGCCATGGTCGCGGGCTGCGACCCTGGGGGTTTTTCCCCTGTTTTTGGTCCGTTTTGTGGTCTTTTTCGTCGCCGTTTTCTTCTGTATTTTTCCTGACATTTCTTCTCATTTATTGGCTTGATTTCCCTATAGAAAACCTGATGAGAATCTTTGCATTTTTAGAGTGCAAAGTTTCCAATTTTCCGGGAAAGCCGAAGACTTTGTCGCGTAGAGCTGCTGATTTTCCGCTAGAAGCTGAAACTTGGTCAAACGATGTCGAAATGACCTGAAATTTGAGGTGGAGCCTCCTGAGCAATAAATAAGACCAACCATAGGCTTTTGTTTGAGTTTTGAATCCGTTTGGGGTCCCGTCGATGGTTCACTTGATTTTGCTACGGGGAAAATGCCGAGCTTTGATATGTGGTCAAACGATGTCCGATTGACCTGAAATTTGACGGGGAGCCTATTGGAGTCATTTTGAGACGTTCCATGGGCTCCTTTTTGGATGTCATGGTCCCGGGTTGCTCCGCCGCCGGTTGGCTTGATTTTCTCTCGGAGCATCGAAACCTGGTCAAACGTTGTCGGAATGACCTGAAATTTGACGTGCAGCCTTTTGGAAGCATGTTGAAGCCACTCATGCACTTGGTTTGATGAGCGAAGGCTTCGGTGGTTCCCGCCGCCGGGAGGCTTGATTTTGCTGCTCGAGCATTGATGGAGGGTCAAACGTTGTCGGTTTGACTTGAAATTTGGCATGGAGCCCTTTTGAGACATGCTGGAGTCATCCGTAGGCTCTGATCGAAGTTTTGACGTCTCCGATGATGTCGCCGCCGGGAGCGCCATTTTAGCTGTCGGAGAAGCGAAGTTAGGCCAAATGATTCTGAAATGGCCCGAAACTTCATGTGTACTCTTCTCTTGGCTATCTTAAAGGATCTTGCAGTTTTTGTTTGATTCTGACAAGATTTGAATTTTTGGAGAAATTGCATTGTCTATTTATGGCAGGTTGCGACTTCATGCAGCTTTCTTGATGTTGAAGAGGCAAAGTGACATTTTTGGTGTCAACACTTATAACCAAACGTGAAATGCAAGGAATCATTAGCTATGTAAATCCTTGGCAAGAATTTTACTTCTCCCTATAGACACCTCATTTGGCCCCCTATGATAGCCTTAAACACCTGTCAATATATAGCGGTGCCCCCATTTCACCCATAATTGAATGATTAATGGTATAATTCAGATTAATTAACGACGATGAAGATGCTCGTTGATAATTCTAGACTTAGTTCGACGATTTCTAGAAATTCGTGAGAGGAAAGCCAAGTCGCGTCGAGACTCCGAGTCAAACTTACCACTCACACAAAGAGCGGACCGCGTCATTGTTCAAACCTTTTCTGGATCTCTTAGGACATACTTGAGTTGATCCTAGCAAAGATTACATATAGTTTGCCTAAGTACGATATGATTAGCATGAATTAGGAAGCTAGAATCTTCGATCCAAATATCCCTTACTTTTCTAACCTTTGACCATTAGGATGTATGGACCAACAGATTCCACAATTCGAGAGCTTTCTGACGATATGCAGAACATTCAAATCCGACAAACGGATCAAAAGATATGGCCCTCGAAAGACTGCCCTAGCGGGCTCGCCAGGAACACACTTGGGCGCCACCCTGCGCCCATGTCCCAGACTGAACTTGGGCGCACACACAGGTGCACCTAGGTCCCTGGTTACCCTAGAAACACACTTGAGTGCATACTTAGGTGTGTTCCGCTCTACCTTTTGCAGTACCGGCCTGACCTCAACCCAAAAAAAGTCTGAACCCGAACCCTAAATCCATTGGACCCCAAAAGAAGACTTGGGCGCACCTGTGTGTGCGCCCAAGTCACAAAATCTACTTGGGCGCCACCCCAGTTGTGCCCAAGTCACCCAAAACCCTAATTCTCCTTGGTTTGAGTGAAGCTTCTAGAAATTCGTGCAAACAACAACCCTAACCCCTTTTCCACGCCAAAAACCTCTATATAAGGATCTCTTATACCATTTGTAAAAGGAGGCTACTAGAAAGAGAGAACAAAAGAGAAGTAAAGGGGGAGAAAGAGAGTAGCCACCATAGAGAGATCTTTAGATCTAGAAGAAATGAGAAGAGAGAATACTTTTGTTTTCAAGATCAGTAATGGAGAAAGCTTCCCAAAGCCATGGATTTGTGCGAGAGCTTTGATCTAGGACATGAAAGCCGTAATCCAAACAAGTATTTCTAGAACTAGTTCTTTTTAATTAGTATTCAGCATCATTAGTAGTTAGAAACATGCTCATGCTTAGGATCATCCATACATTATAGATTTGCATTAATAGTAATACTTCTTAGTCGATATGATATTTAGTATTCATCCATCAATAGTAACATGCATAGGATCATTCATAGGTTGTAGAACTACATCATTTTCATCATCTTGAACTCATGATTAGAATAGATCTTGCATCCATATCATTTTTATTGGGAAAATCTGAATCTGAGAAAGAAAAGTGCAGAAAAGCACACTGCGGGTGCGCCCAAGTCCCTGGCTAGGGTTTCGGCCTCGATTTTCGTATTGCGTGCACTTCGTTTCTTAGATCCGAATTCATTCTCATACATATTAATATCAAGATCCTTGGATTTGTGACTTCGCGTTCTGAATCACGCGAAAAGCATTGAAAAAAAGAAACAAAAGAGGAAGAAAAGTGCAGAAAAGCACTTGAGCGCCACTGTGGGTGCGCCAAAGTCTCTGGGTAGCGGTTCGACCCCGTTTTCCGTTTTACGTGCATTTTGTTTCTTAGATCTAAATTCATCCTCATATAAGTTGATATCAAAGCCTTCGGATCTGTAAAAAGCATTGAAAGAATCGAAAGAAGACCAAATAAATTGCTAGAAAAGGAAGGAAAAGAAAAGAGGTATTTGGGCACCACGGTGGGTGCGCCCAAGTCCCTGCTAAAGGATCCATCCCTCGAATCTTGGTCCTCGTGCTATCGTTTTCAAATCTAGAAGTTCTGATATTAATAATTTGTATTAGGACCCTGCATTTAGTCGCGAAGTGTCGAAAATTCATCAGAATATCGCCGGAGATTAGAAATACATCAAAACCAGCAGGGAAGTGACTTGGGTGCCATTGTGTGTGCACCCAAGTAGTGCAGAGACACTTGGGCACCCCTGTAGGTGCGCCCAAGTCCCTGGCTTGCCTTCCGACCTACATTTTCTGCATTTCACATTGCATTTAGCTTGTTGTTGAATCTCTATGATGCCTATGATTGATTGTTGAACTTCTGGACTTCGAATTATCAAATCATCACTCCTTAGGTTAGGTTGCATTGCTATTGCATAAAAGACCCAAAAAAAAAAACACAATAGCATAAAACTCTCCCCCTTCTTATCTTACTCTTTAGTAATTAGAGAAGAGAACAAAAAAAAGATTAAAGAAGTAGAAAAATCCATAAGAAAAAAGGGGTAGACATTAGGTAGATGATCCTAGGTTATTCGATTCGTGCCTAAATACATTAATAAGCTTAACCAACCCTAATCTAAAAACCTCTGTTTAAGACACCTAATTAAAATATCTAATTCAACCTTAATGAATACCAATCATCAATCTAAACCCTAATTAAATAACCTTTAAGCAATCCCTAATTTATAGGACCCTAATTAACAAGACCTTAATCAAAACCCTAATTAATAAATCTTAATCACTCAAAGCTCCAATTAAAATCCCAATTAATAAATTTAAACAACAAACCTTTAATTCAAACCCTAATTAACAAAGTCTAATTAACAAAATCATTACTTGAACCTCAAACCCAAATCAAACTCTAATCAAATCCTAATCACCAATCCCCTATTAAGACCATAGTCAAAACCTAATTAAAATGATAGACAAGTCATAACCAGAGGATTAAAAACATCCCTCAATCAAGACACGAGTTAGAGTACCTGAAACCGACCTATAAATACCCTAGAAATCATAGAACCCGTAGCCACCTAGTAGACAGCCACTTGGGTGCCACTGTAAGTGCGCCCAAGCCACCTCAGACACTTAGGCACCACCACAGGTGCGCCCAACTCCCTGGTCCAACCCTGGGACGTGCTTCGGTTGTATTTCGTCTCCCAAACTCAACCACTGTCACATAGGGACCAGAGATTCAAAACCAATCCAGGATACAACATTTATTAACATAGATCACCTAAAACTCCAAATCTAAGCGAACAAATCCCGAAAATAACCAAAACCAGTGAGCCGAGCACTTGGGTGCCACCTTCACCAGGAGAGACTTAGGCGCCACTACAGGTGCGCCCAAGTCCCATTCTAGCCCCAGGACCACTGATCCCTATTCACTTTGAACATCGACCTCAATCAACATCTTAGAACCTTCACAGAACCAATAACAGTCCTAAAATTAAATTAAAGATTTAATCAACTTACACGAATCTGGAATCTCGAATCGAAGTCAGCCCAAGGATAGAATTACTTAGGTGCCCACACAGGTGCGCCCAAGTCCTTTGTCTTGCCCAAGTTGTAAATCTTGGTTGTGTTTCGAATTCTGGACTTAAATCATTAAGATAAAGTCAACCCAGGACCTAAAAACGACATCCGAACAGAGACTTACATTAAGTAGAAACCCCCATGAAATTCCAAAATCAACGTCGATCCTGTCACCTCTAGCGAAACCATATAGAATAGCCACTTGGGCGCCACTGTCTGTGCACTTAAGTCACCAGTGTGACCTAGGCGCCACTGTGTGCGTGCCCAAGTCCTCCGCCAACCCCATTTTGCCAATTTCGACACCATTTCACCGTTCGAATCAAAACCTTAAATTCCAGAACCTTCAACAACTTAAATAGAACTCTAAAACACCCCTAAATCACTCTTAATCAAAACCGCAACTTGAACAAATCGAATCATTTAAGACCTTATCCAACAAATTGCTCAGGCGCAGGAACTATCGAACTTAGGCTATTCGTACCCTAGGAATAAATTGGATTATCTCATTAGGTAACTTAGAGCATTAAGTTTCACCCCATAACTTTTCCTGTTCCGTTAGGGACTACGGAGAGATGATGTGGGCTGTCTAGGACCTTAGATCAGGGTTAATCCTATGATCAGTAATAAAGCATTAATCACGTAAATCCAAGTAAAATCCTATAGTTAGGCCCTTCTAGCCCAATACCAAAAATCCATAAAAACCATAAAACCAACAAAATAAACCCAAAAAGATTTTTTCTTTTATTTCTTCCTCCACCTCAGGTGCTAGATATTTAATCGGACTTAATGATAAAAGGGAATAAAAAATTGATTTCTAAAATTGAATAAATGAGAATGACTAGATGAGTTGAGTGATTTTGCACACACTTTTAAACAATCACGGCCCATCGGCCTTTCTAAAATAAATACTGGCCCATCGGCCACCTCCAATCAATTACGGCCCATCGGCCTTTCACTTTATTACTCATGTATCGCACACGAAAAACACAGAAATCACAAGTCAAAGTCTTATTTGCATCATCATTTTGGTTTAAAAAGTCAGCCTTTAAACCCTATTTTGCCAAGAGATTAGAAGGGGGTACCCGGGAACAGAGCCTATCCACTTCTTAAATATTTGGCACCTCCCCCTTTTATTTTCTTTATTTTAATTATTTTATTTAATTAATTGGATATACTATGATTTTGCTATGTGAGGATTAACCCTTATTTAAACTTTAACCCATGACCCTGAATTGACCCTATGTTAAAGAGACCCAAATCAATGTGACAGGACAACCGTTGTGTTGCCGGCAGCACATTAAACGAAAGGAAGAACCCATCTACTTATTTTCTCCCCACATTTCTTTGACTTTCGTCGAAGAACGGTGTTATAGCCGTTACAATAGCTGGCGATCGAGATCCGTCGATTTTGAGGGTAGTCGGAATCCTCATTTTCGATGTAAAATTTAAATAGCATATATAGAAGAATGGAGATTTCCCCAAGCCCAAAAATGCCCTTTTCCTATTTGCGCGAGGGTCGAAATTCACATCCGACAGCCTGGCGATCGTTGTGTGGGGATATTTTCTTCTCCCTTATCCACCCTTGCCAGGTGCATGGCTCACAATGGCCTGATGGGACTGGGCCCAGGAGTCAGGCTTGATGGGACTGCAGGGTGGGCTATGATGGGATCAGACTCTGATAGAGTCTCCCTCTTGTCCCCTCTCTTCCTCTATATGAGCACAGCAACAGCTCCAGAAGCAGGAGGGCCAACAAACACCACTCACTGGTATGCCATTTCTTCTCCCACTACATCTCCTACCTCTGTTCTAGTCCTGCACCTGCAGCTAACAAAGGCATCGGAGAGCCCTGCGCTGCCCAAGCCAGGGTCCTCTGACCTTCTCCTTTTTCCCATTTCAGGCTCGAGGCATCGGTTTTTCTATCATCATAACCACAACCAAGGAGCAGCAATCTCCATCTTCTCTAAAGTGAGACGCAAAATCACCCCCCCGGGTCTGTGAGTTTTTGTGCACTTACAATTGGCGCCGTCTGTGGGACTCTGGATAACAAGCCATCTTCCAAAACACCATGCCTCGAGGAGCCTGAGAGGAACGAGTTGGTTTGAACTTGGGTTTTCTGTTCTGTTAAAGTGCTGGAGCTGCCATTTTCAAAGACGGTCCCCGTTCCACCATCGTGACGGCCTGGGTGATGTGTTTAGCTATTCTCCGCCATCGCTTCTGTCAAAGCTTTTGGTGAGGGAGCTCACCGAATTAGAGCAGCAGCAGCATCTTGGCAAACACTCCAGCTGGCAGATCTCTCCAGCTTAGCAGACTTCCAGCTCGGCAAGTCTCCCAGTTCAGGAGCATTTCAGTTCGACAGATGTCACAGCTCCTAGCTCGGCAGACATGCCATTTCGGCAGAGGTCACCAGCTCGGCACGCCCTAGCTCGCTGACATCTCTGGTCCCAGCGCAGAAGTCTCCTATCCCAGGAGACCCCCTGTTCAGCAGACGTGACCGGCAGACGTCCCTCATCTCGGCAGTGGTCTCTAAGATGGCAGCAGACTCCGTTTCAGCGTACCCGTCTCGTCGGCACCGCATTTCGGAAGAGACCTTCTAGTTCGGCGATGTTCGAAGTCACTACGACGAGCTCGGCAATACCGTTTCAGCAGACCAGTCACCACCCCGGCTGGTCACCACCCCGGTCACCGCCCCAGCTCGGTCGCTGACCTGCAGCTCAGCTGATGCCGCTCGGTCCCAGTTGCAGCTCGGTCGCCCCAGTTAAGCAGACCCCTCCCAGGCACGATAATCTCGGCAGCGGTCTGCTGGCCGACGTCATCAGCAGGCCCCACCTTGGCAGAAAATTGCTGACAGACGTGGCAGAATGCATCTCAGCTCGGCAGAGGACGCGTCCAATCTCCCAGCTCGCTGACGTCTCCAGTTCAGCAGCAGATTCATTTCGGGAAGCCAGTTCAGCAGCAAAACCATCTCGGCGACGCCCTAAGTCGCTGATGTGCAGACATCTCCCAGTTCGGCCCTGCGTTCCAGCTCGGTCATGCCCACCTCGACGGATTTCTCTCCCAGCAGGCAGGACGATTTCAGCAGCCAGTGTGCCCAGCTCGGCAGCACACGGTCTCGGTAATGACGTCCTCGGTAGGTACTACATCAGCTCCATCTCGGCAGCTGGCGCATTTTCAGTTCGGTAGACATCCGAACTCCCCATTCAGCAGCAACAGCCAGCTCGGCAGGTACTACAGCAGGCATCCCTGCTCGATCTCCCTACCTCAGCAAAACTTGCAGCTCGGAAGATTCCCATTTCGGCAGCTTGAGATAGTTCAGCAGACCTTCGCTTCTGATGGGCTTCTGTGGGCACTTAGGAGCCAAGGAATCGAAGTGGGTGCGGATCTCCTCGGCCATCTTGGCTTGCTGGTCGGGGTCTGGAACCTCGTCGCTGTAACTCGGTTTTGGTGCGACCCATTCTCCGGCCATCACGAGTGGTCCCTTTTCGGTACTGGATCTGATGCTGCTACCAATAAACAACAACAACTAAAGAGGTGAGGACGTGAGGTTTTTGGCCGGAATCTGGAGGTGGGTCGGATCGGAATCTGACTCCTCCAAGTGTTCTTCATCGGGCGGTTGCATGAAAAAGCGTGGGATTTTCTCCACGCCGGCATCTACGGGGCCTTTCACTCGGGTTTCCGACTCATCGAACGCCCTCAGCCCCTTCATCCGGTCATGATTCAAAGATGTTCCGGCCAGAGGAGCTTCTTCATTACTCTTGTATGTCTCTGCAGGATGAGTGGGGTAGGCTTTGTCAGATGAGAAGAGAAGGAGCAGTGGAGTGTCATCCGGGCCATTCTCTTAATCTTACAATGGTGGGGTTTCAACTGTCACTGTCATTATCATGTATGAACAAATGGATCTTTGAGGATTCTCTCCATTTTTCGTTGGCCCACGTGGATCTCTAGAAGAGGATTTGGATGAGTATTAAAAACCATGTTTGAACTTAGAGATTGGTGCAGGAGGGGGGCGTTGGGATTTGGGTTATGTGTTTTCTCACATCACTTCATGGGTTTGGTGATCCTAGTGATCACCACAATTGGTGTTCTTATTTTCCACTCCCCTGCCATCATTCATAGCATTGGGTTCCAATGTTTTACTCCACTTACAACACATGCATCTAAAAAAGTCCACATGGGCCACCACCTTATACCACACGTATATGTAACGTGTCATGGGTATATCATGCACATATATCGAAAGAAAAAATCAGGCTCGGTGATGCCACCAGCCTCGATAAAAATATTACACTGGCCTCGGTAAAAGTACCAGCCAGTTGCGTCCCAGTTTCGGAAAATCAGGCTCGGTGATGCCACCAGCCTTGATAAAAATATTAAACTGGCCTCGGTAAAAGTACCAGCCAGTTCCGTCCCGATTTCGGAAAAATCACGCTCGGTGATGGCACTAGCGTCGAAATAAATCAAGCTCGGTGGTGGCACCAGCTTTCGGAAAAATCACGCTCGGTGATGGCACCAGCGTCGAAATAAATCAAGCTCGGTGGTGGCACCAGCTTTCGGAAAAAACACGCTCGGTAATGGCACCAGCGTCAGAAAAAAATCAGGCTCGGTGATGCCACCAGCCTCGATAAAAATATTACACTGGCTCCGGTAAAAGTACCAGCCAGTTACGTCCCTCATCTCAGCTACGCGCCAGATTCCGCCTACGCGGCGACAGACTACATTGGCTCCGGTAACAGTACCAGCCAGTTACGTCCCTTATCTCCGCTACACGCCAGTTTCCGCCTACACGGCGAAGGACTGCACCTCTGGTGACGAGCCAGCAGGTCGTGTTGCTCAAACTCGGATACGGATAAACCATCAGGCTATTTAGCTTTCAAACTTCTAACGGGTTGAATCACCCTAAAGAAGTTAAAAGCTGGGGGGCTTTGTGTGGGGATATTTTCTTCTCCCTTATCCACCCTTGCCAGGTGCATGGCTCACAATGGCCTGATGGGACTGGGCCCAGGAGTCAGGCCCGATGGGACTGCAGGGTGGGCTATGATGGGATCAGACTCTGATAGAGTCTCCCTCTTGTCCCCTCTCTTCCTCTATATGAGCACAGCAACAGCTCCAGAAGCAGGAGGGCCAACAAACACCACTCACTGGTATGCCATTTCTTCTCCCACTACATCTCCTACCTCTGTTCTAGTCCTGCACCTGCAGCTAATAAAGGCATCGGAGAGCCCTGCGCTGCCCAAGCCAGGGTCCTCTGACCTTCTCCTTTTTCCCATTTCAGGCTCGAGGCATCGATTTTTCTATCATCACAACCACAACCAAGGAGCAGCAATCTCCATCTTCTCTAAAGTGAGACGCAAAATCACCCCCCCGGGTCTGTGAGTTTTTGTGCACTTACAATCATGATGGGACATATTTTGTTTTCCTGTCACTGGGTCTTTCTGGAGTTCTATTATAGGACACGAACATCCAATCAATGATTAGATGTCCATGTCCCATTCAGTTTACTGTTGTTATGAGTGTAGTACGAAAATTAAACCTGAGGTCCGAATGCATCGTCTACTAAGCATTCCCAAATTATAACATAAGAAATAAACCATCATTAAAACTTTCCCCTTTCACCACTAAAAAAAAATTCCCAAAAAAAAAAAAAAAAAAAAAAATTCTCTCCTCTTCCCTCCCTTCTATTTTGAACCAAAAAATTCTCGTGGTGTTACATGATATTGTTTGATAATTTCTTTGAAAATCCACATCGAACAATTGCATCCCAAACATCAAACATGCTCGACTTAAGTTACCAATCTTACACGAACCACAAGACTCAAGATTTTTAGAACTTAAACAACTCATTCATGAATATAAACCAACACTAACACAACGAAACACAAAATTATCGATACCTTTCAAACCAAACTATAACAACTCAAGCTTCTTCCCTTATATCTACATGACATTTTTACGCAAACGAAGACTTAAACAATCACACCTCTTACGAACACGCGAGACCAAACCATGGCCCAATCCATAATCCCCAATCATATCAAACTACTTCCTAACCAACTCGACAATATTACACTCAATCAAATCAAAACACAATGCACACAAATATAAACAATCAAAACATAAATCATGACATAAGTCACAATTTAAACCTTAATGATCAACGAATCTACATCCAAAATACATAGTATATAACAACAAACCAAATCCTAATCCATCTTGATCTAGACTACCAATCCATCCAGATCATCCCATCCAATTAGACTCCTTTGCCCGTTCAAACCTACCAATCCATCCAGTTCATTCCTTCCAATCAGACTCCTTCACCCATTCCGACCAACCAGTCCATCCAAACCATCCCATCCAGTCAAATTCCTTCACCAATCCAAACCTTCCAACCTCCCATGACCATCTCACCCAATCAAACCCCCTCACCAATCCAAATCATTCAATCCAATCAACCTTACCAACCTATCCAACCTTCCGTAACCATGCATCCTTATCCGACCTATCAACCATTCCAATCCACGCCATCCAATGAAAGCCATCATCCCACCAAACCCTCGCCATTCAACCAAACAACACCACTTGTCATAATCACTGACCAATTCCAGCCACGCCCAACCATACCATCCAACTCAATCCATCCATCAACCAATCCAATCTCCAACGATCATATATTAACAATCCACTCACGCTCTGATGGACCAGCTTAGTCAAACATCCAATCAAAACCAAGATAGAAACTCACCTACAAATGCTAAAACCCAAAATCCATTTTTACCATGCAAAACAAAAATATCTCGAAAATAGACCTAGGAAGAGTTTGCTAGAATGGTGGACGTAAGTGAGCTAGAGTTGCCCAACCTCGACTGGTTTAAGAGCATCACTCTAAAAAATGATCCATATGCAAACACAGGGAAGCCCCTAGAAGAACAATTGATAGGTGGTGAATACCTAGAATGGAAACTTGGATTGATCTCAGAAACTCTAAGAAGACTTATGACCGAAGAGATCAAGATCCCAACATTATGAAAATGCTACGAGGTAGAAGACGGGATACGAATTCTTAGAACATATTTTGCTCCTTTCCATCAACTCGAAAATGAAGAAATCATAGACACGCCATATCCCATAATTAATTGCCTACCAGATCATGTTCTCAAGAATTGGACCTATGATCCTCCATATTTGACAAATTTAGCCCTTGAAGTAACCTATTATCCACCATATGACAAAACTTCAAAATCTTCCAATGAGATATACAATCCCATCTTTAAAGATGTGCCTCTTGAGGAATTTTATGATATGCTTGATGAAGATTACAAACAACATGAAACAACTTGGGATGGTAAAACCCAAAGCACTATGCATCAAATGAACGAACTAGATCAATCACAAACAATCATCCAATCAAAAACACCAAAACCACAAATGCTACCCAAAACACAACCAAATGAAGATCATTCGACAAAACAAATAAAAGACATAATGATTCAATCGAAGGCACACGAGAAAGTACAACCTAATCACCCACACGAAGAATCATAATTCATGACGACAATGAAGATACTTGACCATCAAATGGCAAGTGGGTAAATTAATTAAAGATTGTGATGTCATAAGTTCTGAAGCACACAAAACAATCAGATTTGATTCAAATGACTTAAGAATCGAGTATGGAGACTCGTGGATTAGTCAAACCATCTTCATTTGGAGTCAAGCACCAAACACAAATGAACAAAATCATATAAGATCCAAAACCTCATTCTAAGACAAATACCACTAAAAGACATAGACCACGTTACAAATGAAAGAACTACGATCCCAAGCCATCATGCAAAACCCAAATCATGATCCAAAGACAAATAAACATGCAACCAAACGATGAACAAGACTACCCTAGAATGAAACCATCACATCTTAGACTAATCCCAACACCGGTTGAGCTAAGAAAGAATGGAAAAGAATCTGGAGTTGAATTTTTCAGTCCCAGTATGTTTAGTGAATTGTAAATAGACATAGAGAAACTCAAATCCGAGATTAGGAAGAAGTCAATCTTGAAGAGTATGCCACTAGAACGAATAAAGCCATCCGAATCTATCATAGAAACCAAAGCGTTACCTGAGAATTAGCACCAAGAGACTGTTAGGCCTACCATTGAAATCCAATGAGGAAGCTCTCACATAGGTCCTACCATCTCATTAGAAAATACCGAAGAGAAGGAACCACAATCAAATGATGTCTTGACTAGTGAGTCAAATGGGACAAACCTCCTTAGAAGATCAAAGGATAATGATATAATTAAACCAATCTTAGAGGACAAGCTTAATTTCCACAATGAGATAGAGCCTAGTCCTGCATTTGCCTTGATTAAGGCCCATTTAAATGCGAGATTAAGACTTCAGAGTATTCTAAAAGGTTTACCATGCCCACCCTTGACCAATCCAATAATCATGAGTTGAGATTACATAGAATACTTTGAGAAGAGACAACTACCAAGAGTTTGTCCAACTCCGATCCTTCACTTAGAATGGTACCCTGCCTATAAAGAGAAAAATCTAATCACAACAATAGAGATCATTTCCAAACTAGAAAGCCAAATAGAGTTTGATCTAATTAGTTTCCACGAAAGAATTGAGACCACTCCCAGAGCACTAGGAAAGACCTTCAGAGACTAGACTGTACAAGAACTTTCAGGTACTAACTCAAATGTGCCAATTCCACATGACCATCCGGTAGTGACACAACCAAAACTTTAAGATTACACCCTTGCTCAAAGAATCTCACGATGTAAGTTTGCTAGGTTATAAAGAAATTTAGAGCACGCATTCCAAAACATGGGTGAACTACATTTAAGGAAGCTAGACGCACTACAACAAAACCAAGAGCCCGAAGAAAAGTGAAAATCATAGCGTTCACACAAAAGATGAGGGTCAAATGATTAGGAAAACAAAAGACCGGAGATCATCAAGTAAAAATAGGGAATCATCATTCAAAGATCACAAATCTCCTAATTGTTCAAACTCTTTAAGGCCAAGGCCCAAATGGCAGAGGTCTAAAACATTTCAATGCATTCGTTTTCGACAAGAGCAAACTAAAGGTCCCTAATATAAGAGCCTTATCTTAATGCATCAACGAGCAAAGTCATATCCACATTCTCAAAGAAATCAACATAAGGAGACACATATAAAACCTTTTAACATGAGACCAAGGCCCAAATGGCGAAGGTCTAAAATATTTCAACAGTCTCGTTTCCAAATGAACCAAAATAAAAACTTATGGACTAAATGCATCATTTTAGGACCTGAACTACAAATAACAAATCACAGCTATCAAAGAAGACACCATAATAAAATACAAGTGAGATATATTGTCATCAGACCAAGGCCCAAATGGCGGAGGTCGAAAGGTCTTAAACGTGCACGTTTTTGAATAGTCAAAATATTCAAAGTGCGCAACACATCACTAGTACACATAATGGAAAATCATAATCATGCTAGGTAGACGGCTTCATGCCAATAAAGGGCTGCAAATTCAAGTAGGCCCGAATGAATTAGCTATTACTTAGGATTATGCAAAAATAAAAAAAATAAAAACCCTAAAAACCCAAAAAAAATCACAAACCCAAAAGAAAGGGTATAAACAATATGAAAATACAATTGTCTGATCATCATAAAAGGCATAGGCGAGCCAAAGAGGTGGAAAATCCCTCTAGTAGAACAATCGCGACTAGAAGAGGTCACGAGTAGAATTAGTGAGATCGGTTGCAGATTTTACTTATTGCTTCAAAATCGAGACTATCCTAGTGTTAATTTGTATGGCTCAATTGAAATTAGTAAGTTTTGGATAACCAGGCCCCTGGATTGCCCAAGTTGTACTCTGATTAGAAGTAGGTCAATTATAGTAGGTCTACTGTGATTAGAAGTTGGGTTTGGGTGTAACAGGGTTTGGGGCTGATATTATAAATAAAGACCAAAGTCTCCAGGTTGTACACACCTTTGATTGCATAGTGATTTGTATTGTCTTCCCCGTGGACATAGGTCAAAAGCCGAATCACGTAAATTTGAGTTCTCCTTGTGCTTGATCGATCTCTTCTGGTAGGCCCTAAATCACAACAAACAGGTATCACAGTGATTTGGCGTGATCAGAGGAGATTCGACGGATCGGATCTAAGAGGATTTGATCGGAGAAGGGTTAATGTCAGATCAAAGAAGGATGGCAGAGAAATTGGATTTCAGAGAAAACGTCAAGACGTTTTGGTCGTTCTGATTGCAGAGAAGGGTTTGATCGTTCTGCTCTTCTCGTCGCCAGAGAAGAGAAATCGCAAAGGAGAAGAGAAATCTTCAGATCGCAGATCTTCGAAACCGGACAGCGATTGGATTGGTTTTTTTTTCTATTTTCGGCTGGGCTCCCACTTGCCGTGAAAGACAACCGGAATAGTTGCGGCGCCGTTGCGTGTCGCCGGAGTAGGATCTGCAGCGCCGCGCCGTGCCGTGGCCAAGGAAGAAGAACGGAAGTCGCTGCTGCGGTTTCTGGTTACTGAACCAGAATGAAGGAGGAAGAAGAAGTCCGACCTGGGCTAGGCCAAGCTTTGGGTCCAGTCCAGCTCGGCCCGACCTGTTTACAGAAGAAGCCTAGTAGCCAGGCAGTTCAGTTCGGGCCAGTCCAGGTCAACCCGACTAGTGTGCAGCAAAGCCCAGTAGCGGGGAAAAAGTGCTGGTACAACGCTAATGTCAGCATCCATATGGTCAAGCCTGATTTGACATGATCGACGGTTGAAGTTTATTTTCGCGATAGCTTGATGATCCGGAGTCCGATCTGAGATCCGTTTGAACCTGCAGACTCATCTTGAGGAGATCTATGCAAGTGTAGTGAAAGATTCGTTGAATGGCTGCTAAATTTTAGATTGAGAAATTCGACGAAAATAATGACTTCGGTCTATGGCGTTTGAAGATGCACACTTTGCTGGTTCAAAATGAGCTGCAGAAAGTTTTGAAATGAAATAATGCTTTGTCTAACAAATTGTCAGATGATGAGAAGGAAGAGTTGCTAGAGAATGCGTACGGCCAGATTCTACTATTTTTGAGCGATGGTGTATTGCGAAAAGTTGCTCAAGAGAGAATTGCTGCTAGCATATGGCAGAAGTTGGAGAACTTGTACATCACGAAGTCTCTCACGAATCGTTTGTATCTGAAGAAGCGATTGTTTACTGTACAAATGCAGGTACGTCTATTTCAACCCACCTTGATTCTTTTACAGAACTTGTTTTGGATCTTGAAAACATAGATGTTCACATTGATGATGAGAACCAAGCTATCATGTTGCTATGCTCTTTACCACCCTCGTATGAGAACTTTGTTGATACCATGATGTATGGTAGAGAAACTCTTTCTAAGGAAGATGTTGAGTCAGCCTTGAACTTTAAGGAGTTGAAGAAAATGGTTGCAACCGAAAACACTGACAGTTCTGGTGAGGGTTTGGTAGCGCGTGGCAGAATATAGAAGAAACAACAGAATAGAAGAGGCCGATCTAGGTCAAAATAAAAAACTAGAAAATAAAAGTGCTTCAAATGTCACAAGGAGGGGCACTTTAGAAAAGATTGTCCAGAGTGTAAAGGGAAACAGAAATCTGATTCTGGAGAAATTGTCGTAGTTGCAGAGAGTAATTCTGATGGTGCAGAAGTTCTTTCGGTTACTGTTGGTAGCTCAGCTACTGAGTGGATTCTTGATTCGGGGTGTTCCTATCATATGTGTCCTTATAGAGATTGGTTTATCAATTATCAATCTATTGATAGTGGTAAAGTGCTTATGGGAAATAATGTAGCCTGTAAGGTTGTTGGGATAGGTGTAATCAAAATCAAGATGTATGACGGTATTGTGAGAACTTTGTCAGATGTTAGGCATGTTCGGAAGTTGAAGAAAAATCTGATTTCCTTGGGTACGCTTGACTCCAACAAAGTTGGAGGTGGAGTTAAAAGAATTTCAAAGGGTGCTCTTGTAGTGATGAAGGGACTGAAACAGAATGGCCTTTACTTTCTTCAAGGTAGTACAATTACAGGTACTGCAGTTGTGTCGTCCTCAGATTCAGATTTAGAAACTACCAAGTTATGGCATATGCGGCCTGGGCATATGAGTGAGAGGGGTATGGATGAGTTGACTAAACAGGGTTTACTATGTGGTGAGAAAACATGAAAGCTGGACTTTTGTGAGTATTGTGTCTTCGGAAAGCAGTGTAGGGTCAAGTTAAGGACAACTGTTATCGAACCAAAGGTACTTTGGATTACATCCACTCTGATCTTTGGGGTCCCTCTCGTGTTCTGTCTATTGGTGGTGGTTTATATATGTTGACTTTCATTGATGACTATTATTGGAAGGTCTGAGTATATATCTTAAAGCACAAACATGAAGCTTTTATGCAGTTCAAGCAATGGAAGGCTATGATTGAGAAGCAGACATGTAAACAAATCAAGCGTTTGAGAACTGACAATGGCTTGGAATTATGTAATAGTGCTTTTAATGAGTTTTGCAAGAATGAAGGGATTGTGAGACATTGCATAGTAAAAAATACACAGCAACAGATTGGAGTTGCAGAACGGATGAACATGACTATTCTAGAGAAGAGCCGGTGCATTCTTTTTAATGCAGGGTTACCTAGGAAGGTCTGGGCCGAAGCTGTTTACACATCTTGTTATCTGATTAACCGGTCTCCATCAACAGCTATAGAATGTAAAACTCCTATAGAGGTATGGTCTGTATCTCCTACTGATTACACCAACTTGCAGATATTTGGTTTTCTTACCTATGCTCAAGTGGATGATGGAAAGCTTGAACCAAGGGTAAGAAAGTACATAATTCTAGGATATGTAGATGGTGTGAAAGGATATAGGCTGTGGTGCCTAGATGGAAAATCTCCCAAATGCATTATAAGTAGAGATGTGACCTTTAATGAGTCTGCTATGTTCAAACCGAAGGAGCGCCATGATGCTAGAAAGGAAAATGATGTCAGTAAAAAGGTGGAGGATAAAAACGGTGTCAGTAAACAAGTGGAGCTTGAGAAGGAAGCTTCAAAAAACTTACAGGATAAGGTGCAAGAAGATGTCCCAGTTTGATAAGATGTAGAGGAGATGCAAAGTTCAAACGAGGAAACTGCAGTTCTAAATGATTACATGCTTACCAGGGACAGAGAGAGGAGGCAGATTAAGCAACCTCAAAGATACGGGTATGAAGATATTATTGCCTACGCTATTAATCCAGCTGAGAGTATTGAGTCAGAGCTGGTTACATATCGGGATGCCGTCACTAGCAAAGAATCAGCAAGATGGGTTGTAGCCGGCCATGGGTGAGGAGATTGAATCTCTTCACAAGAATCAAATTTGGGAGCTGGTGAAACCTTTGAAAGGCTAGAAGATTGTTGGTTGGAAATGGGTCTTCAAGAAAAAGGAAGGAACTCCAGGGGTAGAAGATGCTAGGTTCAAAGTAGGACTGGTTGCAAAAGGCTATACTCAAAGGGAGGGTGTTGACTTTAATGAAGTGTTCTCTCTTGTGGTGAAGCATAGTTCTATCCGGATGCTACTTGATATGGTTGCTAAATTGAATTTAGAGCTGGAGGAGCTTGTTGTCAAGACAGTATTTTTACATGGCGAGCTAGATGTACAGATTTATATGCATCAACGAGAGGGGTTTGAAATTCATGGAAAGGGAGACCACATATGTTTGTTGAAGAAATCGTTGTATAGCCTAAAATAGTCTCCTAGGCAGTGGTACAAGCATTTCGATACATTTATGGTTGGAAACGGTTATTGTAGGAGTGCATACGATAGTTGTGTCTATCATAAGAAGCACTCAAATGGCTTGTATGTCTATTTGTTGTTATATGTTGATGACATGTTGATTGCTGCAAAAGACATGTCTGAGATCAACAGGTTAAAGGCTCAGTTATATGGTGAATTTGAGATGGACTTAGGTGCTGCGAAGAAAATTCTTGGAATGGAGATTCGAAGGGATTGGAAAGCGGGCAAATTGTCTTTGTCACAAAACGGGTACCTTGAGAAGGTTCTGGAGCGCTTTGGTATGCAAAGTTCGAAACCCGTGAACACTCCATTGGTAGCCTATTTTAAACTTTCTGCTGCTTTGTCACCACAAACTGAGGAAGAGGTGGAGCACATGTTTCATGTTCTGTATGCTAGTGCAGTTGGGAGTATCATGTATGCCATGATTTGCACGAGGCCAGATATTTCTCATGTGGTTAGTGTAGTTAGCAGATACATGGATAACCCCGGGAAGGCCATTGGCAGGCAGTGAAATGGATACTTTGTTACTTGAAAGGTACTACTGATGTTGGGATAGTGTATGACAGAAGCAACAACACTTCTGGAAGTGTTATTGGATATGTTGAATTAGATTTTGCTGGAGATTTAGACAGAAGAAGGTCCTTGACAGGTTATGTCTTCACTTTTGCTAGCGGTGCCATTAGTGGGAAGGCAGCATTGCAATCCAAAGTTGTCTTGTCAATCACTGAAGTAGAATATATGACAGCTATAGAGGCAGTGAAGGAAGCCATTTGGCTGAGAGGCTTGGTTGGAGATCTGGGATTGGAATAGAAGCTGACAACTGTTTTCTGTGATAGTCAGAGTGCGATCGATCTAACACACAATCGTAAGTATCATGAAAAGGCCAAACACATTGATGTTAGGGCACACTTCATTTGAGATGTCATCATCGAGGGTGCTATTGTAATGATTAAGATTGTTATGGCGAAGAATCCAGCAGACAAGATGACCAAGACTATTCCAGTAGATAAGTTCAAGCATTGCTTGGACTTGATCAATGTGGTCAGTACCTGAGTGCCCTCAGGGGCAGGTGGAGACAGCGAGACATGTTTTATGTGCATGAGGATCAGCTTCAATGTTAGCCAAGGTGGAGATTTGTTAATTTGTATGGCTCAATTGAAATTAGTAAGTCTTGGTTAACCGGGCCCCTGGATTGCCCAAGTTGTACTCTAATTAGAAGTAGGTCTATTATAGTAGGTCTACTGTGATTAGAAGTTGGGTTTGAGTGTAACAAGGTTTGGGGCTGATATTATAAATAGAGACCAAAGTCTCTAGGTTGTACACACCTCTGATTGCATAGTAATTTCTCCTGTTTTCCCCGTGGACGTAAGCTAAAAGCCAAACCACGTAAATCTGAGTTCTTCTTGTGCTTGATTGATCTCTTTTGGTAGGCCCTAGATCACAACACCTAGGAACCATTATTATTAATGATGGATGGATGTCTCTAAATTGGTGGGTACTGAAGAGGGTAGCTTGGTTGACCACATTAGGAGATTTAAGAACTTCCTGAGGCATTCATATTAACAACAACTAAGGCATATGTCAACATTGAAGCTACCTCCGTAGTCAAATTCATTAAAAAGAACATAATAGCTTGAGTTGGCATCCCCAAGGTATTCATAACAGACAATAGTCCACAATTCATATCCCAACTAATAAACTAGTTGTGCACAAATTATGACATAGAACTGCATCATTCAACCCCATATTACCCCCAAAGGTAGTAACTGGCCAGACCATTTGGTCAAAGCATTGTGAGTGTACCAAATTTCTATAAAAACTCCTATGGGAGAAACCCCCATACTCTTTGACCTACAGAATGGAAGTAATCCTTCACCTCGAAGTCCTTCACCCGTCACTGCGCATCCGGCTAAACAAAGATATGACAGAAGACCAGATGAGAGAATCATTGCCACTTCGGCTAGACCTACTTGATGAGAAAAGAATGAAAGCAGTAGAGCATGCACAAGTATACTGGAAGCAAATTGCCAGAGCCTATGACAAACATGTCAAAGAAAGAAAATTAAAGTTGACGACTTCGTGCTGAAGCGCATCACTCCATCCCAACTTCCGCATCCCATAGGTAAGTTACGACCCAATTGGGAAGGCCCTTATGTAATTAACGAAGCATATTCTGAAAATGCATATAGACTAGTAAATGCAAAAGGGGAAGAGCTCCTCGATCCATCGAATGCTATGTACCTGAAAAGGTACACAGTATACCCTTCCCTACTTCTTGCGAAGTATGACCCTTCTTGCTCCTTGGTGTAGTTGTAGAAATCTTGTAGGAAGACCGAAGAGATAAACTCCGATCAAACTTGGAAATCAAACACATACCAACACTTAAAAATACACAAAGTGGTGAGTCTGCCCCACACAAATTCCACATGGTTAAAGCCATCCAATGTGAAGGTTTATAGGTGAGTTCGCCCATGTCATGAAAGATTCTCGATTGTCTACTGAAAAAAAAAAAAAGAGAAGGAAAAATATTTAGTTAGAAGTCTTAAAAAGAATAAAAGTTTTGTGACTAGTCTGGGTTCGTAGCCTTTTTAACCCGAGCCAGTAAGCTCATAGAGGTATTTACATACCTAGTGCCCTAAAGCCATCTGGTTTAAGATTCATTGGCCTAATGCTCGTTACATAGGTTAATTAGAAAGCTTAAGGGACCTAGGCATTGCACAGTCACATGTTAGAGAGAGAGAGAGAAGAAAGAAGAGAATCCATGGTGGAGTTGCAGGAGGTATGGGTATGCTCCCCATGGTTAATGCTTCAGAAGCCATTACCCTAGGACCCCCTTTCCTTTTCAACCCCTTTTACCCAAAAAAAAAAATCTACTAGAATTAGTCTCAATGGAATGACATGGGTACTCATCAAGTGAACTAAGCAGAAGGTGGTCAAAAACCACAACATTAAGGAAGCACGGTGACTTACCACCTCTCACACAAACACTACTCACGAATGAGCCCCGGAGGCGGTCAAGTACTTTCTAAAGTCCAGCCGAAAGGATTAAGCAGCTACAAAAGGGGGCCTGTGAGGGTTCGACCTCCAAAGGATAGTAAGAGAAGATCACGTAGCCACCAAGGTGACAATCATGGATCGAGAGGCTAATCCACTTTCACATTCTCGCCCACGGCCAGGATGAACACTAGTCTTATGCTGGGGCATTTATATATATATATATATATACATATGCATATATGTTTATCTCACATGGCTTCCCAATATGGGTACTCATCTGATATATACACGGTTGCCACAAGCACTCACTAGCCTACACACACTCACCTCATGCATGCTTTCATTACTAATGACATTCGGTTGAATGCAGAAAAAGCACATATCCCTAAGGTCCCATTCCCGATCTTGTTTTTCTCAAAGCTTGAATGCTAAAAAAGGTCCCCCCTGACATTTTTACCGAGAAAGAAAGATGCTACCTTAGCCAGACTATGTAGGGGGCCTAAGAATATTAAACTAACAAGTTTGTTTCGAGACCTTCTAGGGAACCCAGCCCCGATCACATCCAAAACATCCCACAAGCTAGGGCATTTTTTTTATGGGTATTGTTTTGTGTAGAGCTCCCTGTGACTTGAAATATGATAATGATTGATGGAAATTATGGATCTTGTCTGTTTGACGCCGTTGATTGAATTTGACTACTATTATATACCATGGGTGAAATTTGCCATGGGATTTCATGATAAAATATTATGATCGTTAGCATATGCCTTCATATCTATAGCTAATAATATGAATGCCCCAAAACATAGAATTGCCTAGGTCACAAATGTCACACACTCAGGCACTCCTTGCTGTTTGAGAACCCAATTCTATGTTGCTTATTAAGTTTAGATTGATGTGAGAATGTACTTATTTTATCATATGAATCTCACTTCATTAACTCCAAACTACTGATGCTCCCTTCATGAGACTCCTACGCTTAGGCACAAACTTCAAGGCTCCAGAAAGATTTCGCAAGAGTCTCCCTTGTTTTTGGATCCCGAAAAATCATCGAGTACAAAACCTGTCACCTATATGGGAAAAACACATTCCATATATCCCCTGGTATTGCTCAGAAACTTCATTTCATCATCATGCACAACCATAGCGCTTCTAAGTCAACCAATATCAAGCTGCAAACCATGAACCCACATCGTAGATGCCACATACACCTATGCACATCATATACATCATCCTACATATATCAAAATAAAAAATGAGCCTAGAAACAACATCCCTCCATCATATATACAACACTAATGATCAATAACCAATAATCAACATTGATAGATAACAAACACCAATCATAACTAATGCAACAACAACATAGGGCCTCTATCGTCTCTACACAATTTCCAATAGAATAGGAGGCCTTGCATGAGTATGACTATGAGAGTATGTACCGATATGGAGAATCCCTCCAACATCTCACGTAATTCCTCGATGCTCCAAATTCGTTCTTAAATCTTTAAGGGATCCATCCCAAATACAATTGACTCATGATGGCCTCATTAACCGAAATGACCATATAACGCCCTAGTTTTCATGCGACCTTGTTAACGACATGCCTAATAGCAATTTGTGGTGCGTGGAGCCATATATCAATCTCAAATAAATCACACCCCTCCAGCACCGCAATCAATTCATCACCCAAGCCACCTTGATAAGGATGCCAAGTGACCTGCCAAATTAAATCCCATAAAAGAAACCAACCCACTAAATTTAAAATTAAAACCAAAATTGAACTTAAACTAAAAGAATTAAAACTAAAATTAAACTTAAACTTAAACATAAATAAAAGACTTAACCTAACAAAGCAGAGAAAAAGGATGCATACCTTGTAGTTCTTTAGCTCATTCAATATGAAATGGTAGCTTCGTTGCACTCCTCCTTGCCTCTCCATGCTGAAATCAATTGAGGTTGTTGTAGGACGTCCTCCACTCTTTTTTTACTCTGCAAAAATAACAGATTAACAATCAGTAAAATTCACCAACCGACCAGTAACAACGAACTTAGTTTAAAAACAAATAGACACAATAGAAAAAAAAAACATAATAAAAACAACCCACCAATGATAGACTAAAAACAAACCTGACTAAAAAAAAAACAGAGAGCAATGAATAAACAAACAGACAAACCAACCAACAAAAGCAAATTAAAACTAAACAAAAACAATTTTAAAATGCAATTAATCCACAACTAAGCTAAAAGAAAAGGTTAAAGCACACCTCATAAACACAATCAACAAGGAGATAATAATGAAACACACATATTTAATCGAACTCAACATAGCCACACAAAAGTCCAATTTTCAATGGTTTGCATGCATACATCATTCATAGGAAATAGAACTTTACCACTCCTCCACAAATCACTTTATTCCATACTCCTTTGCGTCTTTACCACTACACCTCACTCCATTTCACTTCACCTCATTACACCATGACCACATCTATAATACATCACTCATCCAGCACCACACATCACATATAAACACAAAAAAAAAAAAAAAAAAAAAAAGAATCAAAACTGCCCCCTTAAATTCACAAAAAATAATAAAACACATCAAAAATGCACCAAAAATTGATTCTAAATTAACTAAAACACTCAACAAACCCAATCACACCAACTAATTTCATTAATTTACACAAATTGCATAAAATCCCCTTTTTCCCCAAATTTCGGCCAAATCCAATTAGGTCTTGATCTCCCCATCCCCGAACTGTAACAAACATGCCCTACCATTTTTATGAAGATCCATCACCTCTATGGCCATCACGGTCAATAGACGAACCTCATTCCACATCTTAGAACTTCATTTAAGGAAAAAGAAGAGATGGAAAACTTGGATGTCTATGCCATAGAATTTGAACAAACATAATCCATGGCCCACTCCTAAAGCTATCTTTGATCAATAATTATCCTCTTTGCAAAATTAGGACTGGACCATTTGGTTTCAAGATTTTTGGGTAAAAATAATGAAAAGTGAAAGAAAGGGAACCATGTCCAATTCAAGAACAAAAACACAAACAGCCTAAAAATCATAAACCAATTCAAAACAACACTAAAATGAATAAAAAGTTTAAGGAACTAAAACCTGAACATTAAAAAAAATTATTATAAAACCCACCAACACACATGATAAAACAACATAATTAAAACAATTAATCTAAAAACAAACAAACTAATCTAACTTGAACAATTGACTTAAACAAAAGAAACAACACTCACTTGGAAAAAGGATGAGTTGAAGGCTTTGACATTTAGAGTCTGGAATTACTCAAAAGTGTGCAAAAGAGAATAGAGGGACTTCTTCTACATACAAAATGTGAAAAATCATTATTTCAAGAGATTGGGCGCCAACCATGCCTGCACTTATGTCTTCATTCATCCATGGAAGCGTAAAAAGAAAAAAATAGAAAAAATGATGATAAAAAAAAAAAACAAAACAAAGCCAAAAAGCAAAAGGAAACTAAAGAGGCACACGCACAAAAGCACGACGCATTGTCAAACCAAATATTGTCCCATCACAAGGGGTCCAGTCACGTCATATACACTTTAGTCCCATTAGCATACATTGTGCATTACATCCCATGTCATCTCCATCAATAAAATTAAAACTGTTACTTCTGCAAATTATAAAACTGAGTACTAATAAACAAAAACGCAAAATCTTTTAGTGTTTGTTCAATACAGGTTCCCAAAGAGAAATCAAAAACATTAAAGGTGAAAGACCTTTAAGCACGTTGATGGAGATTGATGACAAGTTCATGAGCTTCGGCAAACAAACAATGAAAGAAAGTGGCAATGATCCCCAACGTTGGGTGCTCTCGAGGTAAGTATCCCTAACTATGATTTTCATGATTTTACCTCATGTTTGGAAATTGAGTCGCCATAGGCCTCCCTTAAGCACTTATTATCAGTACGGCAACCATAATACCATGTTCTCACGAATTGTGGTGTTTGCCGACTCAAATCTTGGCATTGGAGGATGGAATCCATGTCACTTGAAACTCTCCACCCCTGAATAAGAATTGATCCTAGAAAAGTGAACCTCACCTTTAGAATGAGTTTGCAATTGCATACATCCGCAGGTGGCCACTCTCGCGACCTCAAAAGCTCCCGTGTGTCATGAGTGGTGTGTCTACTTTATTTGAGCACAACCCTCCACGTGCTGTTCGCCAAAGAGGGGCACTCTGTAGACATCTCATTTGGCCCCTTATCATTGCCGCAAACACTTGTCAATATATAGCGGTGCCCCCATTTCACTCGTAATTGAATGATTAATGG
Organism: Umbellularia californica; assembly: GCA_028538565.1. Taxonomy (NCBI): domain Eukaryota; kingdom Viridiplantae; phylum Streptophyta; class Magnoliopsida; order Laurales; family Lauraceae; genus Umbellularia; species Umbellularia californica. Next base: position 29,520,592 of record JAPQWN010000002.1, read on the forward strand.
TATAATTCAAATTAATTAACGATGATGAAGATGCTTGTTGATAATTTTAGACTTAGTTCGACGATTTCTAGAAATTTGTGAGAGGAAAGCGGATCGCGTCAAGACTCCGAGTTAAACCTACCATTTGCACAAAGAGCGGACCGCATCATTATTCAAACCGTGTCTGGATCTCTTAGGACATACTTGAGTTGATCCTAGCAACGTTTACACTTAGTTTGCCAAAGTACGATATGATTAGCACGAATTATGAGGCTAGAATCTTTGATCCAAATATCCCTTACTTTTTTTGACCTTTGAAGATTAGGATGTATGGACCAACAGATTCTACATTTTGAGAGCTTTCCACGACATGCAGAACATTCAAATCCGATAAACGGATCAAAAGATATGGCCTTCGGAAGATTGCCTTAGCGGCCTTGCTAGAAACACACTTGGCTCCACCCTAGGTGCGTCCATGCCCCAGACTGAACTTGGGCGCACACACAGGTGGGCCCAGGTCCCTGGTTGCCCTAGAAACACACTTGACTATGTACTTAGGTGTGTTCTGCTCTACCTTTCGCAGTTCCAGCCCGACTTCAGCTCAAAAACAGTCTGAACCCGAACCCTAAAACAATTAAACCCCAAAAGAAGACCTAGGCGCACCTATGTGTGCACCCAAGTCACAAAATCCACTTGGACGCCACCCTAGGTGCACCTAAGTCACCCAAAACCCTAATTCTCCATAATTTGCATGAAGCTTCTAGAAATTTGTGCAAACAGAAACCCTAACCCCTTTTCCAGCCAAAAACCTCTATATAAGGATCACTTATACCATTTGCAAAAAGAGGCTACCAAAAAGAGAGAAAAGAGAAGTAAAAGGAGAGAAAGAGAGCAGCCACTATAGAGAGAGCTTTAGATCTAGAAGAAAGGAGAAGAGGAAGCACTCTGGTTTTCAAGATTAGCAATGGAGAAAGCTTACAAAAGCCATGGATTTGCGTGAGAGCTTCAATCTAGGATGTGAAAGCCGTAATCCAAACCGTTATTTCTGGATCTAGTTCTTTTTAATTAGTATTCAGCATCATTAGTAGTTAGAAACATGCTCATCCTTATGATCATCCATACATTATAGATTTGCATTAATAGTTATACTCCTTAGTAGATTTGATATTTAGTATTCATCCATCAATAGTAACATGCATAAGATCATTCATAGGTTGTAGATCTACATCATTTTCGTCATCTTGAACTCGTGATTAGAATAGATCTTGTATCCATGTCATTTTTATTGAGAAAAATCTGAATCTGAGAAAGAAAAGTGCAGAAAAGCACTTGGGTGCCACTGTGGGTGTGCCCAAGTCCCTAGGTTGGGTTTCGGCCCCGATTTTTGTATTGCGTGCACTTCATTTCTTAGATCCGAATTCATTCTCATACATATTGATATCAGGACCCTCAGATCTGTGACTTTGTATTCTAAATCACGCGAAAAGCATTGAAAAAAAAAAGAAACAAAAGAGGAAGAAAAATGCAGAAAAGCACTTGAGTGCCACTGTGGGTGCGCCAAAGTCTCTGAGTAGGGCTTCAACCCTGATTTCCGTTTCGCGTGCATTTTGTTTCTTAGATCTAAATTCTTCCTCATACAAGTTGATATCAAAGCCTTCGGATCTGTAAAGAGCATTGAAAGAATCGAAAGAGGACCAAATATATTGGTAAAAAAGGAAGAAAAAGAAAAGAGGGAAGAACAGAGGTACTCGGGCACCACTGTGGGTGTGCCCAAGTCCCTGCAAAGGGATCCGTCTCTAGAATCTTGGTCCTTGCGCCATTGTTTTCAGATTTGGAAGTTATGATATTAATAATTCATATTAGGACCCTGTATTTAGTTGCGGAGTGTCCGAAATCACGTTGGAATATCGCCGGAGATCAGAAATACATCACAACCAGCAGAGAAGTGACTTGGGCGCCGCTGTGTGTACGCCCAAGTAGTGCAGAGACACTTAAGCACCCCTGTAGGTACGTCCAGGTCCCTAGCTTGCCTTCCGTTTGCATTTCACATTTCATTTAGCTCGTTGTTGAATCCCTGTGATGCCTATGATTAATTGTTGAACTTCTGGACTTCGAATTATCAAATCATCACTCCTTAGGTTAGGTTGCATTGATATTGCATAAAACACCAAAAAAAATTACAAAAGCATAAAACTCTCCCCTTCTTATGTTACCCTTTAGTAATTAGAGAAGAGAACAAAGAAAAGATTAAAAGAAGTAGAAAAATCCATAAAAAAGGGGTAGACATTAGGTAGATGATCCTAGGTTATTCTATTCGTGCCTAAGTAAATTAATAAGCTTAACCAACCCTAATCTAAAAACCTCTGTTTAAAACACCTAATTAAAATATCTAATTCAACCTTAATGAATACCAATCATCAATCTAAACTCTAATTAAAAAACCTTTAAGCAATCCCTAATTAATAGGACCCTAATTAACAAGACCTTAATTAAAACCCTAATTAATAAATCTTAATCACTCAAAGCTCCAATTAAAATCCCAATTAAGCCCATCGGCCACCAATAATCAATTACGGCCCATCGGTATTTCACTTTTATCACTCGTGTATCGCATACGAAAAACACAGAAATCACATGTCAAAGTCTCATTTGCATCATCATTCTGGTTTGAAAAGTCAGCCTTTAAACACTATTTTGCCAAGGGATTAGAAGGGGGTACTCGGGAACGGGGCCGCCTCTTCTTAAATATTTGGCACCTCCCCCTTTTATTTTCTTTATTTTAATTATTTTATTTTACTTGGATATACTATGATTTTGCTATGTGAGGATTAACCCTTATTTGGACTTTAATTCATGACCCCGAATTGACCATATATTAAAGAGACCCAAAGAGACCCAAATCAATGTGACAGGACAATGTCGTGTGTTGCCGGCATCACGTTAGACGAGAGGAAGAACCCACCTACATATTTTCTCCCCGCATTTCTTCGGCTTTCGTCGAAGAACGGTGTTACGGCCGTTACCGTCGCTGGCGATCGTGATCCGTTGATTTTGAGGGTGGTCGGAATCCTCATTTTCGATGTAAAATTTAAAGAGTATATATAGATGAATGAAGATTTCCCCAAGTAGAACGCCTTTTCCTATTCGCGCTGGGGGTCGAAATTCGCATCCGACACTCCCTTGGAAGAGAGGAATCCTAGATCCTGCAGATTCCTCTCCGGTTACCAAATGTGCCCTAAGTAACCTTAGTTTTCCTTATCATATATTTTCATGCTTTGCTTAAATTATTGGTAAATCTATTTTAGCATGTTAACTATAATTTGTTGTATCCTTAACATGAATATGAATATGAATTGATTTATTATTTTGGATGCATTAACTTGATTCACATCAAATCGGACTAAAATTGGTATAACTAAGTGAATCATGTTTGGGAATCACCTTTGAAATCACATGTAACATGATTCAAATACTTGGTTGAATTCTTGGTTGTTGATTCCCATTGCAAGAAAATCACCTTCAATCTATCTTATGTTTTGGATTCAACAACACTCACATAACATGTATTTGGTTTTAAAGTTTCACACAACTTGTTTAGCATTGATAGCCATATCATTTTCAAGTTGGTTTTTATATTACATGTGATTTGTCTTTTCACTTCAATCAAATATCTTTCTGTGATTTTCACTTTCAATTGCCTTAGGCATACATTCTTTAGCTTACGCTTTTAAATTTGATTGAAGATCACATGCATCACATGTTTTGGTTTTGAGAATTCACAACTTGCTTCGACTAGATACGTATATCTTTTACAAGTTGTTTTTAACATGTGATTAGCATTATTGCCTCAATCAAAGATGTTTTTATGAGCTAAAACTTTTAAAAGCCTTTGGCATACATTTATGATCTTTCGTTTTCAAATTGATTGAGGACATCATGCATATACATTAAGCATTCATCTTTGCATTCATATAGTGTATGTGTGAGTTAGTTTTTTAATTTCATATCCGCCTATTTTAGAAGCATTGTATTGAGCCTAGATTGTATCTCTTCAAGTGTATTGCAGACACATCTTAGAGAAACAAACCTTAGGGTAGTAAAGGCTATTGCTTAGCCTAGAAAAGCATATTGTAAACTTATTGAAAAGCATATTGCAGAGGTTACTACTAAGCCTCAAAAAGCATTTTGTAATGGTTATTACTTAGCCTATTGAAAATCATAGATAGTGGAAATCCAGTGGGGTGTTAGATCACGATCCGGTAGTGGATACGCATTGAGGCCGAACCTCTATACATCGTTGTGTTTAGGTGGATGCCTTGTGATTGATATTTATAGCTTCCACACTTAGTTTCCTAATCATCACTTGTGACTAATTGATTCAAATAAGTTAAAACTTGGCATAATTGGTCACTAAAGTAAGCTTACCCTATTCACCCCCCTAGGGTTCAGATCACAAACTTTCAATTGGTAACAGAGCGGGTTACTCCATTAAAGGGCTTAACAACCTGGAGTTGGTCCTTAGTCTAGGTTCCCCAAATTGAAAACCTATTGAATTAGGACTTTTAATATCAAAAACAACAAATCTTGATTAGGCGTGAAAAAACCTAGAGTTAGAACCCTAGTGTTGTGCCTTAATGAAATTCTTTTACATGTATTCCACTATAGTTGAATATGAGCTTTCCCTTCTAGCTCACTCTTTCCCTTGAGAAACATTCTCACCAATCTAAGCCTTTACTAGTTAAATCTTCTAGAGTTGGTGGGATGACAATAGTAAACCCTCAAGGACAACCCTATCAAGACCTTACGCGGATGTCCAAAGTCAAATTATCTAGAATACCCTTAAGGCCTTGAACCTTATTGGGCCAACCTTTTCTTTATAGTTATATCATATTGTTGGTCATGCTACATTTGCATTTTGTTTTTACATAGTTACATCTCTTAAAATTCAATATTTTTTGTAATTAATGGATTTTGTTTTAAAAAATTACTTAGTTATATCTCATTTTAGAGGATTGAGTTAATAGTCAGATCATTTATTTCAATTGATCCATGATTGCATATCCCCATTCCTTTACTCCAATTGTCAGTAATTTGATCATATTGAGCTCTATAGTTAAAGTTGACTAATTCTATCCTTGAAGTTTACCTTCAATTGGTAAAATCATCTACTCCTTGTGCCACATAGTTAAATCATTGTCAAATTGTTGACAAAAGGAGAGAAAGGATTGAGGGGGAGTGTAGATTTTCAAAGGAATCATTAGCTTTGATCAAATTCACCCTTGTATTGGCTTTGACTCCTAGTGATTACTAATCATATATAATAGCCTATTATGTATTTCATTTTCAATTTCTTTTGATTACAGATGCTACTAAAAGTATTTTCCTTTTTTCGTCCATGGGGTCCCTTTACAATTTGATGACAAAGGGGGAGAGAATGTTCACTTTGTCTAAGGAAAGATATTGCAAAATCTTCCAAAGGGGGAAATAATCATTACAACAAACTGCACGTCGCCAAAAGCCAGCAAAACGTCGGTAAAGATCTTTACCGACGAAAATCATTTCGTCGCCCAAACGTCGGTAAGGTGTCAGCAAAAGTATTTACTGACGAAATATGTTTTCGTCGGCAAAAATTTGCTCTTTACCGACGATTATTTGAATGTTACCGACGTTTTAAAAACGTTGGTAATATTATTTTAATTTTCTAAAAATTTAATAAATACTTTTACTGACGTTTATTTTCGTCGGGAAATTAAAAAATCAAAAATTGTGGAACTTTTACCGACGAAAATAAAACGTCGGTAACAAAAAGAAAAAATAAACAAAAAACAAAATGACTTTTACCGACGTTTATTTCGTCTGTAAAATAAAAAGGAAAAATAAAAAGAATTAAAAAAACTTTTAACGACGTTTTATTCTCGTCAGTAAAATAAAAACCACTTTTACTGACGTTTTATTGTCGTCGGTAAATTAAAAAGGAAAAATTAAAAAACCTTTACCGACGTTTTATTTTCGTCGGTAAAATAGAAATTAAAAAAAAAACCACTTTTACCGACGAAAATAAAACGTCGGTAAAAGTGATTTTATTTTTTATTTAAAATACCATATTCGTTTTTTTAATATTATTTTCCTGTAAAGCTGTTTCTACACCTGTATCAGAAGTAAACCTGTTCATCTACCTATATTCAATATAAAAAATTCATTAAAACAAAAGGTGCTAAATACCATATTCGTTTTCGTAATATAATTTTCCTGCAAAGCTGTTTATACACCTGTATCAGAAGTAAACCTAGTTATCTACCTCTATTCAATATAAAAAATGCATTAAAACAAAAGGTACTAAATTAACAAACAATCATCGCCATTTTCATCTAATCATTCATTTCATTAACCAAATATTATAATCAACGATGATACAGTCCAAAATACATATTCAATATACATATCAAATAAACAAACAAGAATAAAACACCCCCAAAAGTCTGCAACCGACCGCAAATCGTTTATCAATCTGTAAAGAAAAAAAAAACAATAACACAAAAAAAAAAAACAATAACATTAGAATCTTTTCAACGAATGAAATTATAAATCAAAGCTAAACATGTATATATATATAAATATCTTTTCCTAAGTTTTTCGGCGGCCTATTTTCCAGCCTAAGTATTGAGAATCGGGCAGTTTTTTTGTCTAATTCGATAAACAAAAGTCCGATTCACTAACCGTAAATTCCAACAAGTTACTTTGGCATTGAACAAGGTACCCATGCCGGTTTCGAGCCTAAGTGTTGGAAAATCCGATGTTTACGCATCTAATTCTCTAACCGGAAGTCATATCAGCGAACCGTCAGTTCCTACAAGTCATTCTACCCTCGAGTCAGGTGTTCGTACCGGTTTCTTATTTTTCCAGGGGCCGGTTCCTGTTCCGGACCCCCGGCAGGCCGTTTTCGAGCCTAAGTGTTGGAAAATCGTCGATTTTCGCTTCTAATTCTCTAACCGGGAGTCTTATTAGCGAACTATGAGTTCCTACAAGTCATTCTAACCCCCAGCGAGGTGCTTGTGCCGGTTCCCGATTTTTCCGGGGGCTGGTTCGCGTTCCGGACCCTCGGCGGGCCGTTTTCGAGCCTAAGTGTTGGAAAATCCGATGTTTACGCCTCTAATTCTCTAACCGAGAGTCATATCAACGAACCATCAGTTCCTCCAAGTCACTCTACCCTCCAGGCCACGTTCGCCACCATCATCATAGCGCTCTACTCGATCAGTCTGCCTTAAATACATTGAGCAAAAAGTGAGGCACTCTTTAGCAATGTAAGTGTCACGACCCCAAACCCGGGGTCCGTGAAGTAATAATTATGTTTCTCCTAAGATCCGCGTGAGTGAGGATTACAAATTCCAACACCTCTGAATATTTAGCGGAAGCTTTCGTGGTGTTGCGACTCAGAGTCCGTGGCCACTGGATTCCGCACCGCACTCAACCCAAGCATAATTCATCTTTTCAATGATCCATTTCAGACTGGAATAAACTATCACAATAAAAGTACAGAGCTGACAGTAACAGGGTATTACATTCCCATATATGTTCAAGTTACAATTAACAATGTGTATTAATTACAAATCCCAAGAAAAGGCTAATAGAAGCCATACAAGAAAACAAGCTAATGATCACTACCCATATGTGACGTAATACCGATGTCAAGCTCAATGTCTACATGACATAGCCGACAAACAACCTGAAAACTCATGGCTCCACAGCCAACACGTGCACTCGTCTCGGGTGAAGAAGTCTGGACCTGAGTACCAAAGTAGTGGGTCAGACACGACGGTCTGGCAAGTGGGTGAAAAGATATAACAATATACTGAACGATAAAACATGTAATAAATCATGCTGTCTGATCAAAATTGTACATCATAAAAATGCATCGGAAATCATGAATATCTGACAAAATCCTGTATTAAGATAAAACGGGTATGAAACATAAACATTTGACAAAACATATATTCCTTTAAAGCATGTATAAAACATGAACATTTCACAAATCGGGAACTCATTTAAAACATGTATAAATAATGAATATTTATTAAGAAAAGACATGATCAATATAAAGCAGTACGGGTATCAAGGATCAGGAACTATCAAGATGGCAACCACACAAAGCGAAATCCTCTATCACCGAAGTGACTAGAGTATCGGGCGTTGACCTCGGTCACCGAAGTGAGGAGGTGTAACAAAATTTACATATACATATACAATAATACGGGACGGGACCACGGTGGCAAACCGGGTATCGGGAATCACGGTAGCGAACCGGATATCGGGAACCACGGGAGCGAGCCGGGTATCGGAGCGGGACCACGGTTAATAAACCGGGTATCGGGATCCATGCTGCAGCTGGCGGGACAAGTGGGGAATCTCCAAGTCAGTGGATCAGACTGACAAGGTCATCCAAGCTTAGTGGTGCCGACTCATAGGTCATATGCAAGTAAACAAAACAAATACATGTATGCATGTTCTCTTTTTGGCTCATGGACTCGCACTACAAAGCTCTGGTCCCATATTGCCTCAAGGTTTTATTCTCAAAATAATAATCCTTTTGGTTCATGAGCTCGCACTACAAAGCTCTGGCCCCATCTTACCTCAAGGTTTTGGCTCATGGGTCATATACAAGAAATCAAATCAGATAAATACATATGACAGGACGGGGTGCTCATAAGCAGAAAAGCATATCTATATCGGTCGGGCATGTACGGGCTATCAACAATGCTAAAAACATGAATTTCAGTACTGTCGGGCAAGTCTAGTCATAAAACACGAGATTTAAAGTGTACGAGTGAAATTCAAGTCGAAATAAGGCATGAATGGATTTCTATACTTTTCCGGGCCAAACGCCGAGGGTCCTGGATTTAATCGATGTGAATAGGGTCCCGTATGTCTAGTTGACATATACTTGGTACTCCATGAGAATTAAGGACATCTCGGATCCCTATGCACATTGACAAGTCTAAGGATTCTCGACGAATCTTCATAATGGGGTTTCTCTTCGTCCGGACTCCATACATCACTTTACGGTTCTCCTGACACAACAGGACTCCCACCGAACCTCCCACAAACATATAAATGTTTTACTTCAGTTCCAAGCATGTCCTCAGTGAAATAGCACACATCGCTCGAGCGGACATCACAGTTCGCTCGAGCGGATGAGTCTCTGGAATGGTTACTGGGAGGGTTCGCTCGAGCGTACACAGGGTTCGCACGAGCGGACAGCTCTCTGGAATCACACGATCCCTCTTCTGGTCAGTTCGCTCGAGCGAAGTATCAGGTTCGCTCGAGCGAACTGTCCAGAACTGGGTTCAGGACAGCTCTGTTCTTCTTTTCTTCTCTTCTCATTTCAACTCCCTTGAGCCCCATTTCTTCACATCAATGGGAGATTCAAATCTCTACCCAACCTACTACAATCTCCATCAAATCTCCTCACAACCTCCACAAGTAATTCATCCATTCATCTCTATTCTCTTTCCCACATTCACTCACAAAAGAAGAGACAATGACCACAACCACTTGGATTCATTAAAGCCTTAGACAAGAGATAAAAACAAAGCTATAAATCACATTTTTAAGGCAATACATGGGCTAATCAGCCCTTTTCATGAGCATCTAATCATATTAAAAACAAGTAAGCAAAACATTGATGGAATGACAAAACCAATCATGTTCGTCTTGAAAATCATTCAAAACTTCCAAGAAGTCCTTTCACAAAATGAACCCAACCTCTTCATCCCATCCACATTCAACCATAAGAAATCCGTAATGTGAAATCGATTAGGACTTATACATTCAAGATGTCATTTTCAATCGTGGCGAACCACTCAAGTACATTTCAAATCGACTTACAAAAGAGCATATAACTTCTCTAACATGGAATGGAATAGTGTATGTGATTCAATGGCCTACCAAGGGGAGTCTCAATGCATACTTGATATCTAAAGGTTGATTTATAATAATGAGTTTGGCACCAATGAAAATCCACAACCCTTAAGATTATAAAGTATGCTTTAAGACTCATAAGAATTCTTGGGTAAAATCCCATGTCAAAACTTTCTTTCATGTTTCCATTCAATTGGTACAAATATTCACTTTCATTACCAATCCTTGATCACTAAGATAAGTATACCATTGGATTCCTCGCTTCAAGAGCTTTCCAACGGTATATAGAACGTCCAATTCCGACATGGGGATAAAAAGTTATGGGCGTTTCAAAGTGGCCCAAAAATCAGCCCAGAATTCAGCCCAGGTCCGCTCGAGCGGACCCAGGCCCGCTCGTGCGGTCAAGCTGCTGCCTGGCCCGTTTCAAGTGCAGAAATGTGCACTTTTTGTGCATTTTTGATTCTCTTCTCTCCCCTTTCCTTCCATTTGCATTCTTATACAATTTGGGCTTTCTCCTAGCCTTAACAAACTCCATTAAAACATCATACACTAAATCATTCCATTATTTCCATGGATTTTTAACAATGACAAAACATTAACCTTCACCAAAATCACTAAAATTCTGAAATACATATAACCAATCCAAAGACAACTCATTGCTAAATAAAATCCATATAGTTGAAACATCAACTTAGAGAAACAATAGACATACATCATCTCTTGAACATTTCAGTAAAAGAAATCAATAATAAAATCTAATCATTTGCATAAAAACATGATTAAGGAAAATAAATCATTTCATCCACTTGCCTTGGGTCTCTAATCAAGCAAATCAAGCTCTAAACACTCTTCCAAGCCAAGGCTCCAAGCTACACAAAAACCCCCAAAAAGCAACCCATCTTAGAACCCTAAAATGGTAACTCATCAAGGAGAAGGAATGGGCTCAAACAAGCTAAGAAATAGGACGTAGGGGAAAGCCATTGCTCAACAATAGAAGATGGAAAGAGATCCTTACCTCTAGGGCCATTAATCAACAAGAAGGAGCTTAAAATAGGGGTTGCCCAGCTGAGATTTGTACAAGGATGATGTCCATGGAGAGCTAGAAGGATGGAGTAGAAGAAGTTGAGCCCAAGTCTCCATTGTAGCAAGGTTTGGAGGTGGATTTTGTGAGAGGGAGCAAGAAGAAGAAGAGAAAAGGGCAAAAAGCCCTAAGGAGCTGGCGCTCTCTCTCCTAAGAGGGCTGGAATGAATGGGGAAGAAGGGAGAGGGGTGGTCCTTTTATAAAAGGGTGGGTGTGGGCTCCACCATCACTTAAACTTGTTGGGATTAAAACATCAATTTCTGGGCCTCGGATGCGATCGACGAAGAAGGGAAAAATGTTCCTCATAAAATCTACTTTTCAAAAAGTATAATTTTGGCATGGTTCTGAAATCTCGAAATTTGGGTCCAGATTTTGTGAAAAAGACCGATTTTGCCCCCATGGCTGGAAAAACTGATTTTAGGAGCTTCGGATGGGCACAGAGTGAACACGAAAGTTGTAGGGAATGGCGAGATTAGTCAAATGAGGCTGAGATGGGAATTTTTGGGAATCACCAAGAATCTCCCCACGCTGACCACGCAAAACAAATGGGACCCTACGGTCACTGTCTAGGTTTACTGGCTCTTAAAACTTCCCAAAGCTAATGAAAAGATCATTCTAGCTCAAAACTCAACCAAACAACCACTAAACCCAAAGAGAAAACCAAATCACGATTAAAACCACACTAAACCAAGAAATTAGGGGTCGAGTTCTCACAGTAAGCCTCAGCGATCGAACCTTCAGGCCGAGCTCGGTTGCGAACGTACCCTTTTAGGGTCTTCAGAAACCTTTAGATAGCCAATGATAACAATTACGATTTTCAATGCAAGGCAGTTAGTTGCACTAATACATAAATAATTAATCAATGGTCATCAACTATTACCTTTCTATCGGGTACATCCACTGATATTGCACCGGTCCACCAAGCATGACCTCGCGTGGCAAATGAACCGATAGATGAACCATCACATCAAAGAAAGCAGGAGGAAAAATCCTCTCCAACTTGCACAATATCAAAACTATCTGCTCCTCCAATTTTTTCAAATCATCGTGTCTCTGTGTTTTCGAGCAAAGGTCTTGGAAAAAGCTGCCTAGCTCAAACAATGTTGTACAGATATCCTTATTCAAAAAGCTACGCATGCCAATAGGAAGGATGCGTTGTATAAGGATGTGGCAATCATGGCTCTTTAAACCAGCTAATTTATCATTTTTCGAGGTTACACACCTCGAAAGGTTCGCCGCATAGCCGTCTGGGTATTTGATCGACTTCAAGAATTCATAAAATCCATCTCTATGTTTTGTTTCCAAAGTGTAAGAGGCATGCGGCTTTGCGCTGGATCCATTGCCCCTCTCCACTAGATGCAACTCTGGCCTGATGCCCATATTTTTCAAATCCTTACGTGCTTTCTCGGTGTCTTTGTTTTTGCCCTTTATGCCCAAAATTGTTCCAACCAAAACTACACAGATGTTCTTCTCAATATGCATAGGATCAAGGTTGTGTCGGAGTTTTTTGGACTTCCAGTAGGGCCATTCAAATAGGATGCTTTTCTTTGTCCAATTCAGTTCACCGGAGTCACGCGGTCTTTTGTTATTCTTGCCAAACTTGACCGGCACTAGTTCTTCTAGCTGGTCTAGTACCTTTTGCCCCGGTAAATCCAAAGAATTCTTTTCACGCTCAAGCTGACCGTTGAAGGCCTTGCTTCTACGCCATTGGTGGTTCAGTTCCAAGTATTTTTTATGGCCAATGTACCCAATCTTATCTTTCAACTTCACCCCTAACGAGCTATCGTTACACGAGGGGCAAGCATTATAACCTTTTGTGCTCCACCCAGACAAGTTACCATACGCAGGAAAGTCATTTATCGTCCACATTACAGCCGCATGCATTTGAAAGGTCTGTTTAGTGGAGGCATCATAAGTCGATACACCATGATCCCACAGCTCCTTCAACTCATCAACCAAGGGCCTAAGATATACATCGATATCGTTTCCCGGTGAGCTTGGTCCTGGAATAAGTAATGACATCATCAAAAATGGCTCCTTCATGCACATCCATGGTGGCAAATTATAGGGCATAAGTGTGACAGGCCACATGCTATAAGAGGTGCTCATGTTACCGAAAGGATTGAATCCATCGGTGGCTAACCCCAGCCTCACATTACGTGTCTCTTGGGCAAATTCTGGATATTTCTTATCAAATTCTTTCCATTCCACTGAATCAGCCGGATGCCGCGCTATCCCATCGTCAACGCGCTTATCACTGTGCCATCTCATCTCTATGGCTGTCTTCCTTGACATATACAATCTGCGTAACCTCGGTGTCAATGGGAAGTAACAGAGCACCTTATGAGGGATCTTCTTTCGCTTGCCATCATTGACCTTGTCCCTAGGCTCTTCACATTCTGGACATTTATCCAATTGAGCATTCTCCTTCCAGTACAACACACAATTGTGTTTACAGGCATCTATGTTCTTGTATCCCATGCCCAAGTCACGTAATAATTTCTTCGCCTCGTAAACTGAGGCCGGCACCACATGACCTTCAGGTAAGAAGTCCTTAAAAATCTGCAGAACCTTGTCAAACGACTTGTTGCTACACCCACTTTCTACCTTCACATGCAATATCTTGATGACAAACGATAACAGAGTATCTGAGCTTTTGCATCCTGGGTACAGGCCACGCTGTGAAGCCTTCAACAAATTTTCAAAATCATGCACGTCATCCCTCTCTTGAGTATCTTCCTCCAAATAAGTCCCCCTACGATGGTCCTCTAACAACTCATCATATTCATCTTGATTCTCTTCCGATTCATCATCACTCTCATCTGAATCATCGAGTTGAACTATAGGTTCCCCGTGAAATATCCACCGTAGGTATGAGACCATCATTCCATGAATGTGCAAATGACTTCTCACGGTTTCATAGTCCTGCTTTCGATAGTTACAGCAATTGTTACACGGACAGTTAATCTGCCCCGCCCCGCCCGAATTCGCCTTTGCAAAATCAATAAATGAGATCACCCCAGCTATGTACTCCGCACTAAATCGGTTCTGATAACGTAATATCCAACTCCTGTCCATATCTGACCTAATCACAAGTAATTAGAAATTAGAAATAGAATCTGCTCACCAAGTCACATCATGTAATGTAAGTAGAGAATTGCAGTCACCCATGATAGGCATCTATCTTGAAATATGAATCTGTTATTATCTGTTTTCAGCTTAATTCACATGTTTTCTTTCTCTATAAATATCTATTTGATTTTAGGATGTGGTAAAGTTCTGATTTCAACGTCTATTAAAATCTTTAAAATTGACAAATAACTCATCTTCATTGAGTAAAAGTGGACTCTACTCCAAACATTTACTTCACAATAAGCATCCAAATGTAGTGAAGTAGTCTACTTTAACTTCAACCTAGTTCTCCTCATGTGAATCCGCTTCATTTTACTCCACCTCTCGTTTATCCAAACAAGGCTAACTTTGGAACTTCACTAGTAAAGTGGAGTGAAGTAAAGCCTCTAATTTTAAGACAAATGGTGATATCAAAAGCAAATATTTTCAAAATTCCATCCTTTTAAAATAAAAAAGTCAAAAGACAACCTCCTTTCTCAATTAAAGGATAAAAAAACCCAGAAAATATCATCACAACTTACTTATATTTCATTCTTTCACCTTCTGAGGCTTTACTTCACTTCATTTTTTCACAAGCAAGCATTCGAGTCCCAACAGGGTCAAAAGCTTGGATCCTTTCTACAGCATGGAACTGTTACATCCATGTATAAGCCTGTATAGTTGTAAGGGTCACAAGCCTGTGGGGTTTTAGTTAGGCCCTTTTTTATTTTATTTTGTTAATACATTTATGTTATGTAAACCAATAAAACAATGTTAACATAATACACAACACACAATGTGATAAAGGATTTTAATTATTTTTGAGTCCTCTAAATTTAAGATCCGATACCAAATGTCCTAACGAGCATTGAATAACCAAATCAGCACGCCCCATTTAATAAGCAGGTAGGCTCCAAATTGGAGTTTTCTGTAGCAAGGCCATCCATCATTGTTCATAAAAGTGACAAAGACACCATTCTTCTTCTACTTCTACCTCCATGAAATAACAATGAGAAGTGATAATTCCTCACTTCCATCACAATTTATTACAAGGCATGGGTCAGAAATTGCAATGAACATAGTAGAATCTTCTCATCACAGTCCAAATATGCATGATAGATTCTGATCAAAACAAAAATGCACAATTCCAAGCCAATTGACACTCCACTAGCTTGAAATCACAATCTCCATAGTACTGAAACTTCAGCAATGGAAATGGATGGCACCACAAATAGAAGTTTGGTTGCTCCACTTCAATACCTTACTCTTACTCATTCAAGGTTATCACACGAAGTCAACTTGGATTTGGCATTTCATGGTTGCAACGAATTGAAGGACATTGTCAAGCTGTTAAAAGGATTCTATTGTATATCAAGGGTACTACATTATGGTCTTCGAATCACTTGGTCCATTTCAAACCTGTGCGGCTTCTCATATGTAGACTGGGCAGGTTGCCCACTAACAAGGCGTTTTACCACCAGGTATTGCATATATCATGGTGTGAATTGCATTTCCTGAGTCTCTAAGAAACAACCTATTGTGGCTAGGTATAACAATGAGGGCGAATACAGATCACTAGCATCCACAGCTGTTGAACTCACCTAGATCTCTTACATGCCATTTGATTGATATAGGATTTTTTCTTAAAAAAAAAAAAAAAACTCCCATACACTTCTGTGACATCATCAGTTCTCTTTAATCCCAAAGCCAACCTACCCATTCATGCCAAAACATATAAAATTAATTACCACTTGGTTTGTGAAAAAGTGGCACTAGGAGCTCTAGTCACTCATTTCATAAGTTCCTCAAAACAAGTGGCAATTAATTTTACAAAATCTCTCCCAATGCAAGTAGTTCACAACTTAAGAAACAAGCTAGGGATTGTGCTGTCACCACTCACTAGCTTGAGGGGAAGTGATGAAGAACAAGATCACTGGGTCCATGAATCCAATACTAGTGAAGGAATTGGATCATTCAAGCGTAGCAATAGCAGTGCAGAAAAAAAGGGTACAAACTCAGGATGTTAGCACAGTTGAGAGAATGGTGTGTTGTATCTCTTCAAGGCAAATTAGGAGAGTCAATAGGAACTAGATTTTTTGTGTAATTTACATGCATAATTTCTAATTTTTGAAATGGAATCAGCTAAGACATTGAAATGGAAACAAAAGATCCAGAAAAGGATATGGAAGAATAAGATTGCATAAAAATAAATAGCTTCTGTGACATTACCACATACTAAAGAACAAAAAAAATAAAAATATAATAAAAGTCAAGAACAAAGCAAACTGAAATACCTTTTTCGATTCTCTGTTACAGAAAAGGGCAAATGCTTCTGGAGAAGACAACCCCAAAAGGAGTCGACCCTGTGCTGCGTCTGGAGAAACGACCGAAAAAGGGGAACAAGTCGTGCTGGCTTTGGAGAAGACGACCGGAAAAGGGGGCACTTGAGCTCCTGATAACAGAGAGAGACTGAGAGACAGAGAGAGAGAGAGAGAGAGAGAGAGAGAGAGAGAGAGAGCAGAGAGACTGACAGCGAGAGAGAGAAGAGAGAGACTGAGAGACAGAGAGCAGAGGGAGACTGAGAGCGAGAGAGAGAGCAGAGAGAGAGCGAGAGAGAGAGAGGAGAGAGAGACCGAGTGAGGGAGAGAGAACAGAGAGATTGCGGAGAGAGAGCAGGAGAGACCGAGATCGAGAGCAGAGAGAGAGAGAGAGAGAGAGAGAGAGAGCAGGAGGACCGAGACTGAGAGCGAGAGAGAGAGACCGAGTGAGCGAGAGAGGGCAGAGAGATCGCACAGAGAGCGAGAGTGAAAGAGCAGAGTGAGAGAGCAGAGAGACGTTTTGGAGAAAGGGGGTTTTAGAAAAGAGGTGTTTTGGAGGCGGGAGAGGGAAAAGGAGTGGGATTTGGGAAAAGTTAAGAGGGATTTACCGACATTTTGAAAAACGTCGATAAAACATTATGATTTTTTAAATTAATTCTAAAATAATCTTTTACCGACGTTTAAAATAAAAAAACGTCGCTAAAATGCAATTTTACCGACGTTTTTGGGAAACGTCGGTAAAAAATCTGATTTTTTCCCTCCCACAGCCTGTAAGTCAATCCTCTAATAACCTTTTACCGACGCTTTTAATAAAATCGTCGGTGAAACCCTGGATTTTACCAACGTTTTCTATAAAACGTCGGTAAAAGTTCAATTTTTACCGACTAAATAATATACGTCGGTAAAATGTATTCTTTACCGACTAAATAATATACGTCGGTAAAATGTATTCTTTACTGACAAATTTATGAAAACGTCGCTAAAGGTGCAGTTTCTTGTAGTGAATGTATAACATGCCAAAGGGAGAGATTGCATGGTCAAAGGGTGAGAGAAGAAGGAAGAGAAAAGTGTGCGAGATAAAGAAGATGCTTGGCCAAAGAGACAAAGATGAAATGGAAGATTGAAGAATGATCAAGCTCTAAGGATCAAGAAGAATGAAGAAAAAGACCTAGACCCATAGCCAAGTCATAGGAGCTAACAAGAGATTTCAAGACATGTCCGGCTTAGGGGAAGCTAAAGTCTTAGAGTGAAAATTCTCTGTGTGTGTGTGTGTGTGTGTGTGTGTGTGTGTGTGTGTGTGTGTTTCCATCAAATTACAAAGGGGGAGATTGTTTGGGATTTTGTGTGTTCCAATTTGATGGATGTATTTAAGCATCATTCGAATTTTCACTTGAGCATTGATTTGGAATATCTTGAAATCATGAATTTTCTCATGCATGGTTTTATAACTCTCAAAACTTGTTTTCCATGCATGATTTGGATGCATAGGTTATTGAAAAAATAGTTTAGTCATGCATGCCTATGAACTTAGAATTTCAAAATCATCTTAGGCAATGATGGGTTCATGTTTTGGAAACCACTATTGGATTGATTTAAACAAGAAACCAAGCATGACTTCCATTACCAAAAATTTCCTTTTAGAAAATCATTTTCAAGTAAAAAAATCAAGGAGTTTTCAGTTAACCGATCCTCAGTTCGGTCACCTCTTGATCAAAATAACCGGGCGAAAAAATGTCAAAATATGTCTGTGGGTCAGGTGTTGGTTAACCGACACATGGAGTTCGGTTAACTGACATGTGGAGTTTGGTTAGCCGACTTTGATTTTCTGACCGTTGTAATATGCCTATTTGAAGTTCGGTTAACCGAACTATAAGTCGGTTAATCGACCAGATAGCTATTGAATAACTTTTTCTATATAAACAAGCTCATTCCAAGGCCAAAATTGAGGAACCAAGAGGTACTCCTTGAGGTTTTTTTACGCCAAACAAAGGGGAATGAGCTAAGGAAGGCTAGAGGGTCAAAAGGGAAGCTAAAGCTTGGAATCATGAGTTAAACCATTTAAGTAGGCTTTGTTTTCCTTATCATATGTTTTCATACTTTGCTTAAATTATTGGTAAATCTATTTTAGCATGTTAACTATGATTTTTTGTATCCTTAACATGCATATGAATATGAATTGATTTATTATTTTGGATGCATCACCTTGATTCACACCAAGTCGGACTAAAATTGGTATAACTAATTGAATCATGTTTTGAAATCACCTTTGTAATCACATGTAACATGATTCAAATACATTGCTGAATTCTTGGTTGTTGATTCCCATCGCAAAAAAATCACCTTCAATCTATCTTATGTTTTGGATTCGACAACACTCACAAATTACATGCATTTGGTTTTAAAGTTTCACACAACTTATTTAGCATTGATTGGCATATCATTTTCAAGTTGGTGTTGAAGGTTTGAATCCAACCTTCTATTTAAGCCTTAACATAGGCTAAGGTCCTTTCTCAGATTATTATATGCAATCAACAAGGAAATTAAGCTAATCAATCACCACACAAAGAGAGATACATAGATTTAAGTGGAAAACCCTTCTCAGGAAAAAAACCACAGGTAGCAAAAGCCACAGAAAGCAATGCACTATGAGAATGAAGATTACAAAGAACTCACAGAACCTGACCCAGTTGAAACTCAACCTAAAGGACTGTGAAGTACTCGCTGACGACCCGCCGTTCACCTTCCACGTGCTAGCTTGAAACCCTCCTTGAATGCCCCTTCAAGGAGATTGAGAGAAGAAGAATAAGAACCAGAACTTCAGCACAGACTCCCTTGCAAGACTTAAGAGAAAGAATATAACTTGATGCACACATGTTGATTGTTCTCCAGTCCCCTTTATAGAGGTTGCAAGGGGTTTTAGATTCGTGCAGGAGACTCATAGAAAGAAGGAAGAACTTCTAAAAGAAGTAGAGAACTTTAGCTTGAAGAGTCCTAAAGAAATCAGGATTCGACACCTCGCTATAGTGAGCAGGGACCTCGCTATAGCGAGGTCAGTCTCTGGATGACCCAGAATAGTGTCTCGCTATAGCGAGACCATGTTTTGGAAACAATCAGTATAATCCACAAAACATCTCCAGTAGAACTCTGCAGGGGATCTTCCAGTGCAAGAAGGAATCTTTAAAAGAGATCACACGAATCCAACAAGAGTCTTTGACCACAATGGAGTTCCTTCACAGTCCTCAACTAAAAGAAATAGAAAATACAACTCAAGTAGGACTTAAAGTATGAGTTTTGTTCAAACTAAAAGAAATTGACAACATAAAATATCTAACAATCTCCCCCTTTGACAATTTGTGAACAAAACTCCTAAAACAAAAACGAAACTGTTGATCTTCATCAGAAAGTTTATCATAACCTGCACAGAAAAACCAACCTTGGCAAAGATCCATAATCTCACAGAAATGATAGTAATTGAAAGCAATTGAAATTTAAAGTTCTAGTTCAAAGCAAATGAAATTTAAAGATCTAGTCAATGTTCAATAGTAAAGTGCTAAGGCTAATCAAAAGTTAGTCAGTTCAGCCTAAGAGATCAACTAAACTACTCCCCCTTTTTGTCACATAATTGACAAAGCAGGCAAACAAAAACAAGGGGCTAAAAGACAGATGAGCAATCAGAACGAAAGACCATAGCATGGGAATCAGAGACGCCATCATGGCTGACGCTGATGAGAGAACATGTCAGTAAAGAAATTCTTGAGAGCAGCAATTTCAGTCCTGAGAGTAGCAAACCCAGCATCCATTTTCTCCTCGAGATGTTCCATTTGAAGAGACTAATCATACACTGCATGTTCAACAGCAAGAAGACGATTTTCAATGGAGGTGTCATCATCTGCATCAATATCTGCATGACGAGCTGGCTCCCCTTGAATCCGATTTTGCACATGAGATTCAGACATGCTTCGGGTTCGGCCATCAATCTTTTGTCTCTTGGGGACTGCAACTTCATGAGTGTAAACTTCACATCCGGCTTGGATCAACATTTTACAGATCATTGCCCCAAAAGGCAGGGACAACTTTCTTACTTCAGCATAAATGTGCAACATAGAATTGAAGATAGTTTGTGCAACATCTACTGATGTACCGGTGCCCAAGTAGTAGAGTAGAGCCGCTTTGAGGAAACTGAAGATCCGAGGAGTGACCACGAGGCTTTAGATTATTGCAGACAAAGGTATTCAAGAGACGATAATCTGTCTTAAGACCTGTTATCTTCAACACAGAAGAGTGCCATTCAGTCGGCTCTCGACAGATAACAGCCGCCACATCATGGCATTGGAGTTCAACAGCATTCGGATTTGGGAAAGGATATGACGGATGAGCTGGTCTTCGTACATCTAGCAGCAAGGCAATCGAGTCGGGAGTCACAGTCACTTTCTTTCCTCTAACATAGGATACGAATTTTGATGGAGAGACCTTAGTCATATTGCAGTAGAATTCACGTACCCAATCTTCAAAACATTCATTCTCCAGATTCATCAACACCATGAGGCGGTTTGCACGAAACCAATTCAGGAAAGGGGTGGCAATCAACTCAGTAGTCACAACAAGCCTTTCAAAAATAACTGTTCTATCTTTGAAATCAGAGACAAAGCGGGCCGCATCATCGGCATTTTGAAAACGGTCATCATCAAAGGAAGAGGAAGAAGCAGCGGGACGCTTGCTTTTCTTTGCTTTTGGAGCCATACTGCACTAGAGTAGAACATAGAAAGCACTGCTTTAAATGTTTGAGAAAAAAATGTCCTTAACAAAACAAGATTTGACACCTCGCTATAGCGAGCAGGGACCTCGCTATAGCAAGGGTAGTCTCTGGATGACCCAGAATAGTGTCTCGCTATAGCGAGACCATGTTCTGGAAACAGTCAGTATAATCCGCAAAACATCTCCAGTAGAACTCTGCAGGGGATCTTCCAGTGCAAGAAGGAGTCTTTAAAAGAGATCACACGAATCCAACAAGAGTCTTTGACCACAATGGAGTTCCTTCACAGTCTTCAACTAAAAGAAATAGAAAACACAACTCAAGTAGGACTTAAAGTATGAGTTTCGTTCAAACTAAAAGAAATTGACAACATAAAATATCTAACAGGTGTTTATATTACATGTGATTTGTCTTTTCACTTCAATCAAATATATTTTTGTGATTTTCACTTTCAATTGCCGTAGGCATACATTCTTTAGCTTATGCTGTTAAATTTGATTGAAGATCACATGCATCTCATGTTTTGGTTTTGAGAGTTCACAACTTGCTTCGACTAAATAGGTATATCTTTTATAAGTTGTTTTTAACATGTGATAAGCATTCTTGCCTCAATCAAAAAATTTTTATGAGCTAATACTTTTAAAAGCCCTTGGCATATATTTATGAGCTTTCATTTTCAAATTAATTGAGGACATCATGCATATAAATTGAGCATTTATCTTTGCATTCATATAGTGTATGTGTGAGTTAGTTTTTCACTTTCATATCCACCTATTTTAGAGGCATTGTATTGAGCCCATATTGTATCTCTTCAAGTGTATTTTAGACACATCTTAGAGAAACATATCTTAGGGTTGTAAAGGTGATTGCTTAGTCTAGAAAAGCATATTGTAATGTTATTGCTTAGCTTATTGAAAACAATATTGTAGAGGTTATTGCTAAGCCTAAAAAAGCATGTTGTAAAGGTTATTGCTTAGACTGTAGGATCACAAGCCAATAGTGGATGTAGGCATTGAGGCCGAACTATTATACATCATTGTGTTATGGTGATTGGTGAATGCCTTGTGGTCACTGATCTTTATAGCTTCTGCATTTGGTTTCTAAATCATCACTTGTGACTAATTGATTTAAAGAAGTTAAAATTTTATCATAATTGGTCACTAAAGTAAGCTCACTCTATTGAACCCCCCCTCCTTATAGGGTTCAGATCCCTATAGTAGTAAATATATGCATAAAATTCTTTTTTTATCAAACAAACCTAAAAAAAATCAAGAGAAACTATTCAAAAGAATTTTTTATACTAATTGGTTAATCCCCATCTCCAGAATAGTCAAAATAAAAAAAGACAATGTAGAAATTGGTTCGCTAGTCCACCATGAGAGAAATTTTTGAAAATATGTTTGACGTGAGTGCGCAGGTGAAGTGTATGTATACATAACTATAGTATCAAATGATCAACCAAGATGTGTTTTTGAGAAGCTGCTAGAAATACTCAGATTAACCTAGACTTAGCCAATGATGGCTTTCGCACTGCTGTTTTTTAAAAGGCCACTAAGGTTTTTTATGAGATGTCTCTTTTGTTTTCCTTTCTTCAAAAATAGGGTTCCTTTGGGTGAATTCAGCTTTGGCATATAAGACATGGGAAGCAAACCTACATCTCATGTATTTTACCATTTTCAAGTTTGTACATTCTTAATTTTTTCTTTCTTTTTTTTTTTAATTCTTTTTTCATTTTTTTTCTTTTTCTACGGTCCCCAATAATAGGTAGGCATTTTCATGTGCCAGAATTAATTAATTAGTCTGTGACCTGCAAAGCCACCCAGGTGAACCAAGCAACGTAAGTCCAACTATGCATTCGGTATCTCATCATATTTTAAGTGATTCTTCAATAATAACTCCTAGAGTATCCCATTCAAAACTTCAAAAATGTATACTATCGGTGAAAAGTGAGAAATTCAAGATTTTAATAGTTTTCAAATTCAAAACTTTAGTGAACCAAACTTAGTTTTTGTCTATAATTTTGATTTTTACGAATTGAAATATCTTCAATTTATAAAAATCCTTTCAAAAATTTTCTATCTCTAACCTAAATCAGACAAAAAATAAAAAATTGAAAATTTTTCCTAAAAAATAGAAAATAAAGAAAAAAGTGTGAAATGTTTTATCTAAAGATAGACAAGTGTGCTTGTCCCTACCCCCAACCCAAGATGAACAGCGTCCTTGATGTTTAAATGAATGAAATGTGATGAAACATAAAACATGAGGAAAGAAAAATAAAGGAGGGACAGTGATAAAAGGCACCTGAAGATCATGAAGATTTTCCACACCTTGTCTATGGTTGCACAAAATCCACAAAAACAAACAAAAAGAAAAGAAAAATAAAAACAAAGAAGCTACGCTACTAGACACTCAACATGGGATCCACCCATATCCTAAATAAAATTCTCCTCCACACATTAGACAAAAATTAAATGAAAAGGCACAGTACGTTGGACCACATATTTATTGTCTAATTGTGGGAGGATGATCACCATTAAAGTCTCTTCCTTTCTTAACAATGTATCATGAGGGTCCGAAGGAAGAAATTGAATAGATCAGCAAAGCAGTTCAGGTGATGCTCGTGCTTGTATTTCCTCAAAATTGAATTGGTCAAGTTCCTCTAGCATGAGTGCGGAACATGAATGTATATCAACATCTGAATTTTTGGAGGGTGCCATGCATGATTCTAAGAATTCATACTTAAAGGTCTGAAAAAGGTCATTTTCTTCAAATTGCTCAATTGATTTATGATGAGGGGCTCACTGAATGCATTTGCTATTTCCCATAATGATGGATCATTAGGAGCTAAAAAATGAGCAATGCATGAATCCAATGATTCTAAATTGTCAGATACGGAAATCTGAAATATTGGATCATCCAAAAAAGTGTCAATCGGCTCGAGAGGCTCAAAATGTTTATTTTCTATTTCCTTCAGAATTGGAACATCAAATTCATGGAAACCAGCAATGCTTGACTCCATAAGCTCGGAAGAATCAGAATTGTAATAGGGACTCCTCATAACCTTCTTTTACCAAAATTTCCCGGTGGGACCGGCTCAATCGTTGGGGGAAAGGGGCCACAAGCTAGTATGATTAAGAGTCAAACTCTTCTTCTATCATGATCGCAATAAAGTATGAAAATAATTTTTGGGTGGTCACAAAATTCTAACATAGAAATTAGGAGAAATTTAATATTCATTCCTCTAATTTATATTACATGGGTTTGCATTTTCAAGCCTTGTGGATGCAGATTGTTTACAAATTTTTACAACCCCTCCATCCGACCTCATATGATTTCAAATTGAACAAAAAGAGCAAAAACATAAAAAATATTACACTTGGTACTGACAAAAAGACTGAAAAAACAATTTTGGGAGTCCATGTCCAAGAGGTTCTTGTCCGCTCGAACACGGGCTTTTGCCTATGCAAATTTCTCTTCTCCTCCTCTTTTTTCTTCCTCGGGCTCCTTCACAGCCTCTGTCATGGGTTTAGGGTGGCCTTACAGTATGCGGAAGGGTAAAAACTAGTTTTGACTGACAGTAATATTTGGCAATCATCTCTTATTCATCAAGGACTGTGTATGTGCCAGTCCAAGGGAGTTATTAGTTTATGTGCTAGTAAGTATTCAAGGCTATGTCATTCTAGGCCATACCGATACACAGAACCAGAATGAAGCCAAGAAGAGTGCTTGCATAACTGAGTCTCAAACAAAGACACCCTTACTCCTTTAAGTGAGAAAGACAAAGAAGAATGATTGAACAATCATAAAAGAGTTAATAAGGCCATAGGTAGTCAGTCTCTCCTCTTAGAAGGGCATTTCCAAAAGTTAGGGAGAGATGTTGCAGAACTTAGAGGTGGAATCTCACTTTCTTGAGGAGATATTTGAAGAAGGGAGGAGTGCTCCTTGAGATTCTAAGTTTGCAGAGGCTTTAATTTGTTGAAGGGGAGTTAGGAGACTTTGGGAGAATGTGGGGTGTGTTGGAGAGGATTGGAGAGGACAAGCATGCCTTGATGGTCATCCCTGAGCCCTATTCGTAGAGTAAAAAGGCAACTACAATGGTTCCAAGAAGTTATGATTTGAAAATGGGCGTCAAACACTTACTGTACGTTCATATATGAGAGATAGCGTTTCTTTCGGACATGGATAATTGGAAGTTCATGTTCGAGCGGCAGACATGGGGGTCATGTCCGAGAGACATACATGGAGTCCGTTCTATGGGATGTGGGTCCAAATGATGTTCAGTTGCTCCAAAATTTTGGGGAATCCCTTTTGGGATGACTTTTAGACTTTGAGGAGGATTTCATCACTGTTTGAGCTTTAGAAATGGGCATTGGACTTCATGTCTATATGCCCCTTCTACTTTGCACCTGACCTCAAATGATCTCCACTGATCTTGAAATTCTGAAAAACTCTATTGAGACTTGTTATGTATCATCATGGAAGAGCTCATCTTGATTTGAACTCTAGAAACGGGTCAAAGTGGGCCCCAATGGGTCATGTCTAAAAGCCATTCAGACATAGAAGGTCAATATGTGGGACATGGGTCTAAATGACCCCAACTACCCTCCAATCTTAGGAAAACCCCTTTAAAGCCCACCCTTAGTCTGTGGAATGGATTTTGTCTTGATGGAGTCTTTGAAAGTTGGTGAGAGTGAACTCTAGCCTTTCATGTCTGCACGAATTTTACTTAGATTGACTTTAACTATTTTTTTCTTGGATCCGAACCCAGATGGTCTTAATTTTTTTTTTTTAATTGTGTTTGACCATTTGAGTCGGCTTTTGAACTCTAAAAGTTAACTGAATGTGGAGTCCCCGTCCATATGTGAGAGCTATGTTTCGAAGTCCCTTTGGCTGGATTTCTATCCAAATGACCCTGGATTATTCTGAAATTTTGGAAACGCCTTGAATATGCACTCTCTGATCTTGGAGTGGGACTCATCTTGATTTGATCCTTCTGAGCTGTTATTCGAGTCCATGTGTGGGAAATCAATGAGGTCCATGTCTGAACTCCCAGACATGGAGTTGATTCGCAGTGTTGAGCTTCTCCTTGGACTTTCAATGACTACTGAAGGTTTTGTTAATTTTCATTCATCTGAGTAATGCATTTTTGAATCCTTGTCTGTGGTGCAGACCTTCACACTTGTGCTTGTCTGATCGGATCTATCTGGGTGCATGTGCTGATTTTCTACATGGCGACAAGTGCCCCCTCCATGTACAATGATGGAAAAGGTTGATTTTGGAATTCTTGTGCCTCGAAATAGCCAATCAGTGGGAAGATGTGATGTGAGGTTTTGATAAAGTAAGTTGTACGCCTAGACTTGAATTTTAAGGAATTAACCAAAAATTAGGTGTTGATGGTGGATTTCTTGTAAAATATGAGACATTGATTATCCCGTTACCTATTTTTCACGGATGTCATATGTGTGCATCTCCGTGGTGACCGTGGGGATCACCCAACAAGAAATTCCTGAGATTTTAAGAAAATCAAGAGGTCTATGTATTTTGGGATGAAATTGTTTTAAATTTTTGATGGATTTTTTTTCAAAATTAAAGTCATGGTTTAGACTTGATTTGGAAAAGATGTAATTTGGTGTGGGATTTTGAAAGAAACTGGCTAGTTGGGGTAGACCCTGAGTTTCACTTTATTGTACTAATGAGGGGTCAAACGGACCTGGAATTAGGCAAATGAGGGTTTGTTTGAAAGGCTTTTTTTTTTTTTTTTGAAAATAAAAACATCAAGGTAAGCTTGATTTTTGAATTGGAGTGGCATAGGGCATCAAATAGTGGGGCCTAATGCAGAGTAGGATTCTGTCAGACATGGACAACTTGTGGGCAGTGGCCGATGCAATTTTGGTTGTGCGGTAGCATTGATCTAGTGATCTTCGGAAGACCTTTGGAGCTTTATATTGATAAAGATATTTCTTTTATCTTCCATAATGATGTCGTGTTGCGACGTATGATGCTTTAAAATAACATCGCAATGATCTTGATGATTGCTTCGCAACTAGGAGAACTGAGCTGAATGATTTTGTTCATTCCATTGAGGCTTCTCTTGACATAAATGGTTGAATGAGGTGAGGGCCAAGGTTGCAGGTCCAACTTATGTCGCATACAGAGATCAGTTTCTCAAGGAGGGAATCAAGGAACCCATGGAGGCAAACGAGAGATTCTTGTATTGAGCGTTTTTCCTTCTTTCTTCACCTTTTGATGTAAAGAACCTTTTGATAGTATCAATGAAAATCTCTCTTCATTTTACTATTCCTCTATCATGGTGTATGGATAGGGATGAAAGTGGGCCGGGCCGAGCCGGGCTTTGAGATGCCCTAGGCTCGGCCCTAGTACTTTTCAGTAGGCCCTAGCTCGGCCCGAGCTTGAGAGGGCCTAAAAAACCCTGGCTCGGGCTCGGCTCTTATTAAGTTATGAGGCCCTAGGGCTGGTCCTTTGAGCCCGGCTCGATTGAGGCCCTAGGCACGGCTTGTGAGCGCAGCCTATTTTATAATGATATAGCACTAGCTGAAAGAAAATATTTTCAGGAAAAAAATCCTATCGGAATTCAAAGAAATATGCATATGCAAACCAAAACAAAAAATGGTCAAATGCATGCATTCATCCCATATTCTCATTCCCATAATTTGGATTGCAGCAATAAAATTAACTAAAATAAGAAAGACTCCATAAAAGCAAAGGGAGCCTAGTTCCAACACTCCATAATGGTTCAATGTTAATGTAGATGAGCATTATCAAACTCCAACAATAATACAAATCAAATTAAACTTCAATAGCATCATAAAATAAAATAAAGTATTCGGCTAGCATCATAAAATAAAGGTTTAGGGTTTAGGGTTTATGGATTATTTAGTGCTTAGATTTAGGGTTTAGGGTTCATGGATTATTTAGTGTTTAGGGTTTAAGGATTATTTATATTGGATTAAAATTAGGGTTTAAGGTTTAGTGCTTAGGTTTAGGGTTTATGGATTATTTAGTGCTTAGGGTTTAGTGTTTAGGGTTTAGGGATTATTTATATTGGATTAAAACTAAGGTTTAGGATTTATGGATTATGGTATATCATATATGTATTATATACTGTATAGTGTACATATATATATTATATGTATTAATATATGTAGGCCCTAGGGCTTACGAGCCGGGCCTCATCAAGCCCGAGCTCGGCCCTTTTAAGCAAACGGGCCTCCTATTAGGCCCTAGCTCGGCTCTTTTGTCTTTTGAGCCTAGCTCGGGTCGAGCCTATAACGGGCCGTCCGCAGGCCGCACTTTCACCCCTATGTATGGATGTCTGGTATGGTTTGCGTGGTTTTTTAGTATGTATGGTTTGCTTTATTTGTATGGTTTATATTTTCAGACTTGTATATTTGATTCATGATATTTGGAACAAAGATCACAAATCAAAGGACAAAAGGGTTCAAATGAATGGACATTGGTCGGTGTCGATGAATGACTTTCTCTGAGGTCCTTGGCTTGTTCCTTTAGATATGGTTTTGTTGTATATAGTTATAAGGGGTCCACAAAAAAACATTGGCCAAATAACTAGGTTTATTACAAGGGTTCTTGAAGGAACATTGGCCAATTAACAAGGATGTTTGACTAGAGGGGTCAACAGACATTGTCCTCATTGTCAAGGCTTTATAGATCTGAAAACTGCGTTAAAGCTTAGGGTATAAGACTTGGGGTAGGGTTTTGAGAGCATGGGGTGAATGAAAGACACCCATGACATCAAGAATAATATATTTTTAAGAGTTTTCCATTGATCGACATAATGCATCTGTCTCTTTCTTTTGTGAGAACTATATAGGCACCTTTGGAATAGACCTTGTCAATAACAAAAAGTTCTTCCCACTTGGGTTCGAATTTTCCTTTGGATTTGCTTATGAGGATCATAGGTCTTCTAACAGCGAGAACTATATCTCCTTTCTTGAAATCCTTGTGTCTGACCATTTTGTCAAAGGACCTAGCCATGCCGACTAGATAGAGTTTGATGTTTTGTCTGGCAGCAAGCCTCTTTTCATCCAGACTTTCCGACTCTTGAAGTCTCAATTCTACATTCTTCTCCTAGGTATACTTTTTTGCAATGGCCAACCGTAGAGAAGGAAGTTGAATTTCCAATGGCACCGCGGCTTCACAGTCATAGACCAGTGAATATGGAGTCGATTTTGTCGGGGCATGAATTGTAGTTCTATAGGCCCATAGAGATTCAAGAAGTTTCGTACTCCAATTCTTCTTTTTTCAAAGACCATTTCTTCAGAATTTTACAAATGGACTTATTGAAAGCCTTAGCTAGGCAATTAGCTGCAAGATTATGTGCCGTGGAAGGACAGCATTGGATTCCATATTTGTCACAGAATCTTTGTCACGGAATCTATAGAACTTGTCATTGTTGAAATGAGGTTCATTGTCGTGATACAAATGCTTAGGAACCCTGAACCGACAAAAAATATGTGATTTCAAGAAGTTAATCATTGTATTGGTCTTGACTTTTGCGGGAGAAACTACTTCAGCCTATTTTGATAAGTAGTATGTAGCAGTTAAGATTAAGCAATGACCCTTACTTGAAGTTGGATGAATTTTGTCAACAATGTCCATACCTTAGGCTTCAAGTGGCCAAGAGATGGATGTTTGGTGTCTCAGGTGGTTTATGAATGTAATCACCATGAATCTGACATTCTTTGCATTTCTTTGCATGATTGATGGCATCTGCAACAATGGTAGGCCAATAATAGCATAACCGCCGAATATGTCAAGTAGCTACAGCACCAAAATGTGACACAGCTCATGCATAGGACCGATATCTAGATTACATCATCCACACACCACTCGCCTACGGGTTATGGCTCCCCAACCGCCTCCGCAAGCTCCTCTGTAGGGGCAAAGTTGGTACCTATAGCACAAAGGTTGAAATAAAGATCAGGCACGACAACCTGGCAGGTGCTTTTTTTTTTTTGGCTTTGGGTCATTGGCCAGGAGGAAGGGGATGAGAGTGAGATTCCTTACCAACAGGCCATCTCTATATTCCCACCTGGCAGGTGTTTAAAATGACATGCCATACCTGTTTGCATAAATAAGAATAAAGACAGGAAATTAATTAAAGGATCTCAATAAGTGGTACAACTAGGCAGATAATCAGAGTGACATAATAAAAAATCATGTGAAGTAGTAACACTACCTTAAACACAACCTACCAAAATGGCATCCACATGTCGCTATACCCTCGCCACCACACATGGTGATAGGAGCACACCTCAATGTTGTATGGCAACAGAAGCATATATATATATATATATATATATATATATATATATATATATATGGGGAATTCTCAAAAACTCCCCATGCCAAAAAGGGGCGTTTACACCCCTCTAAAACATCCAATAAGAATAGTTTATATATTGTTGAGTATGATCTTTGATTGAATGCCCTGCTAAATCAGGAGACATAAAGAGAAAAACAAGGGCTCATTTAGCATCACCTGTGCAAGTTTTTAGGGACTCATTTATTTGTAACTTTCCCCCATGGGTTCTCCAAATGGATGAAACTAAATGGCTAGATTTTTATGAGCCCCCATTTACACAAATAAGTGTTTGGCCCACTGTTAGATTTTGAGATTTTAAGTTTTCTATAATAAGCATTCTGATGGTGGGCCAATCCTATTTGGAAAAAAATTATGCGGGCCCATAAAAGATGAGGGAATTCATTTTGATTGAATAAGAATTTTTATAAGCGGCCCGTAACAATTTGTACAAATCACCACCGGTTTTGATCATTAAGTTTTTTATAAGTGGGTCCATATCAACATGTGAAAATCACCGTTTGCTTTGATCATTTGTCATTTTTACAAGTGGCCCACACTGGAGAAAATGATTTACACACACGATGAATGGGTGTTGCTTCTACTTGTTTTGGTAAAACAAATTAGGTAACTTGAAACATATTTTTAGTCATTAAAGATCTACAAGTATTTAAATTTAAACAGCCTCCTAGGATAGGATTGATCATTATCTCCAATTTACCAAATTTTTAGGCATTCCAAATATGAAAGCATTTTGAAGTCGTAAAGTTAATAACAAAGAGAGAAAAAATATCACTTAACTCCATCTCATTCGTCAAACATGGGGCATTTTTGCTTCACAAAACGCCCAGGGCATTTTGTATATACATACATATATATATATATATATATATATATATATAACTAGATTGCCAAACTCACGAAGAGATGGCCCAACATACTCTAGTCATTAGGACCGGGCCAGCTTATAACCAATTTGCAGATGGTAAAACAGAGTTAAAGGACATCCAAACGGTTGATCATACCGAAAGGAACTCCAAGCCCAGTGGTGCCGACTCATGGAATTACAAAAACACACATATCAAAGTTATTCAGGAATCAATGATTAGGTGAGGGGTAATTTTCGAGCAACTTACATATTCATGATCATTCCTACAAATCATATACCCCTTCATGATCCACATAACTATAACACGTACCCAAGTTAGGAAATTGCAAAGTTGGCATAATGACGGGAAAGAGGGACAAATTGACATAACGACATAATAAGTTGGGAGGCATTCCGGCATGGAATGGCTTCACCAAAATGGGTAAGCAAAAAGCAGATATAAGTGTCCAGGAAGAATCATGCAATTGCAATGAAGGCATACACAATGTACGCGAACAATAACTTGTGGTCTAGACGAGGTAAATCAGAATATCGGTCAATGTGTCGTTACAAAATGCTAATCCTGATGTACGGGTACGGGTTGCCATTGACATATCAAGATAATGGGATTTGGCATTGCAGACACTTAGGACTTGGATGCCGGTTAATTAGTTTCTTAGTGTTGTAAAATTCTGTTTGACTTTTCAAAACCCTAATCATATGTATCTCCAATTCTTTAGTACACCTAAATGCCTCCGGACAACCCACCGGGGTGAGCATGAAGCTCAAATGACATCCCCGGAGTCAAACATTTCATTTTGGTCAAGTATGGTTCATGAGTACCACAACTAGCCTCCTAAAGTTCATGGTTCACACCAAGGAACGGGGTTTTGTGTGTTTTAAAAACCACCACCCAAAAAGATCCAAAAGGTTGGAAGGGGTTTGGAATTGATTGGGGGTCAATTTAGGGCAAAATAGGTGACAACCAGTGGCCAAATTCCCACAACCGGTGCCCAACCATTGTGCACCACATTAGTCTACGGTCGACCATAGGCCTTGCAGCACCACTTTCGATGAGCACTAGAAGTGCACTGCATGTGCACTACCGGGGGCTACTGTTGGGAAACTTCCGATAGGATTATTCTAGGGGTTTTCGATGGGACTTTTTAGGATTGTTTTGGCCCTCAAATGGGCATGGATTTGGCACTAGTTAACCACCATGATGGCTTGGATTTGGCACTAGTTTGCCGTGGAAGGCGATTTCTTTTGCTTTCCATGAAAGGTGATTTACAATTTTCTTCAAAATAAAAGACAAACTTGGATTTTTTTTTTCTATCTCTTTTAAAAATATAAATACAATAAGAAGAAAGAAAAGGAAATCCCACTTCATAGGAGACTACAGGGACTCGTTCAGATTGATGGTCGCAAGTCATGTTTGGACTTCGCCGTCATCCTTCAAATGATAACGGAAGATGCTTCTGATTCTCTTGGCTAGGCTTGAACCTTAGATTTTTATAGAATAAGGATCAAGAGAGGGTCCTATATCCAATAAAAATCTAAATAGACGAGCTGAAAAGCCGCGTCTAAGCCATAAATACAGAAGGTGGGGACCTTGGTGTGTGTGTGTGGGGGGGGGGGGGGGGGGGGGGGGGGGGGGGGGGTGGGTGTGTCTTTGGTTACCTTGTACTAGGGGGGGGGGGGGGGGGGGGGGGGGGGGGGGGGGGTGGGTGTGTCTTTGGTTACCTTGTACTAGTGGTCGCTACGGAGCTTCTTCAATAGAGGAAAGATCGTCGTTGGAGCATCATACCAATGATTTGGAGTTTTTTTTATTTTTTTAGGATTTGCACATCATTCCTTAGAATGGTGGAAATTGCCTCCTTTTATAAGCTTTTGGTGCCCATGGGGGGAGTTCATGGGCTTTAAATGCATTAATACTCCATAATGGGAGGAGTTACATGTTTTTAAATTTCGTTTTTTATAACTCCTTTTTCTTGGATTTTGATTGGTCATTGGAGAATAATGGGCCTTTATTTCCATTTAAACTCCATGCTGGGAGGAGTTACATGGTTTAATGCCATAATTGTGTTTGACTTGGAACTCCCACTCCTTGACTTTTGGTTGGGCCGTCCACAATAATGGGCAACTAACCACATTTATTTGTCAAAAAAAATGGGTCATTAACCGCATTAAGTGGCCGCCGAAGTATTTGAGGAGTCGCGGGCCGTGCCGTGTCTTTTGAATTCTACCCGCGACGTAGGGAGCCTTGATCACCGGTGAGTTCTTCATGTCAATTATTGTCGGATGATCATGCAATTTCATAAATTAATTGCTACCAGTGGGCCGGTACCATCTGTCCTATCGATTTCTCAATCGGTAGGGTAGAAAGTGTGCTGTCTTAGTCGGCCGTTGGCGATTTTGAAGTGTCCGATGACGAATCCATAATTTCGACAGCGAATCCGTGATATTCTCGAAGATCGACGAATTTTGTGCCCTGAAAATCAGATTTTTAAAAAATCAAAAAGACCAAATAGCTTGAAATGCAAAAAAGGACTCAAAATGGGTTTTTGGCGGAAATCTAGCAACCTAGATTTCCAGTGTCACTGAGGACATCCATGCGACAGTTTTGCCCCTTTTGGTTGCCTTTTCGGTTGTCTTCTAGTTTTTTCTAATTTTTTCTTCTTTGGCATTTTTGTACAATTTTTTGGCATGATTTTCCCACAGAAAACTTGACGAGAAGCCGTGCAACAGATGGCAAATTTTTTTATTTTCAGAGAAAGTCAAAGACTTTGTTGCGTAGAGGTGTCGATTTGTCGTCAATAGCCAAAAATGGGTCAAACAATGTCGGAATGACCTGAGATTTGAGGTAAAGCTTCATGGGAAAGAAATAAGATCAACCACAGGCTTATGTTAGAATTTTGAAGTTGTGTGGGGTCTTGTAGCCAGTAGAATTGATTTTGTCGCGAGGAAGAAGTCGCGCTTTGATGTATGGTCAAATGATGTCAGTTTAACCTGAAATTTGACAGAGAGCCTCTTGGAATCATTTTAAGATGATCCATTAGCTCCAATTTGGAGATTATGGTCTTGAGGGGCTCCGCCGTTGGGAGGCCTAATTTAGCTTCAAGGAGGTCAAAGTCTGGTCAAATGATGTCGAAATGACCTGAAACTTGACTTGTAGCCCCTTGAAAGTATTTTGACACCATCCACGTGCTTTGTTTGATGAGTGATGACCTTAGTAATTTCCACCGCGGAGAGGCTTGGTTTTGCTATTTTAGGGTTGATGTTGGGTCAAACGTTGTCAATTTGACTTGAAATTTAACATAAAGCCTCTTGGAAGTTTTTTAAGACCATCCATAGGCTATGGTTGAAAATCAAATGTCTCTGATGCTGTTGTCACTGAGAATGTTGACTTTCTTGCATGGAGAATGCGGCTCCTTTTTTTTTTTTTTTTTTTTTTTTTTGGGCCAAATAGTGTCGGAATGGCCTGTAATTTGATATAGAGCTTTCTAGTACCATTTTAAGGCCAACTGTGTGCTCTATTTTGTGAATTAAATAGCAAAAGCATACACTACAAGGGACACCAAATATAACATGGAAAACCCTAACCGGGTGAAAAATTACGGATCCGAACTGGATCAACAATCAAGTACTATGAATCTCGCAATTACAAGACACTTACATATACCTCCCTAGATAATCCATACCTAAGGGCTGCAATTACCTCTTATGTAGCTTCATGCCTCAATGACTTCACACCATTAATTGTAACAGATTCAATCCCGCCTGACTCCTTAAGTCTTCTACGAAAGAAGATGATCCGACTTGACACCATTAATTGCAACGGATTCAATCCCGCTTGACTCTTCAAGTCTTCTACGAAAGAAGATGATCTTTTACTACAAAAGTAGAAGAAGTTGTTCTCTAAATCAACTCTTTAACACAAGTCTTCAAATAACTCTCTAGAGAAGAATTCTCTCAATTAGATCCAACTCAGAATAATGAGAGATGTCTCCTTCAAGGTAGCCCATGAGTCCTTTAAAGAGGCTTAGGGACGTGCTTAATGTTGCCTAACTTGATTAGGACTAAAACCAGTAGTTTAAGTACAATTAGATATAGAAAATCTAATTTTCACGGGGCACTACTGCCTCATCCACTCAAGTGGATTTAATGCTTACTTGAGCGGGCATCATTCTGTCTGGCGTCTCGCATTGTTTTCTGACAGAGTTCACACATCCACTCAAGCGAGTGTGCTCGAGCATGCCCTGTATTTTAATCTGAAAATTCAGCACACTTCTAAATCTATCTGATTTCTTTTTCTTCCATCAGCATACTTCTATTCTACCCAAACTTCTATCTTTTAATCCTTTTATTTTTTTATGTTCAGAGTAGAAACATAGTCCTTTGCTAAAAATAAGAATTACAACTCAATAGACCCAGAGTTTTGTCCAACCTATAAACTAGCCAATACCCAAAAATCTAACATATCCTAACCACTTGAGTGCCTTGTTTGGGGCCAACCTTTCATTGACCAAGTCACCAAACCCATCACATCATACACCACTCCTTGTACAATGAAGGACAAAATTTAATTCTAATCTGACTTATTATAATAGCAGATTACCTACCTGAACTTTGCCTGTATTTTAAACTACCACCCTGTAGTTTGGTATTTTGTACTAAACCTCCTTGTAGTTTATATTAGCATGCAAAAGTGACGGATTCTGTTAGTATTGACGGCGTATATGTATAAATGGCTTGTAGGCCATACTTGCAACAGTTCACTGTTTCAAAATGGCTTTAGAACGATACTTTTTTGCCCCTGACCTAGCCTATAAAAACAGAATAGAAAGGATAAAAGTCTGGGTGCTTGGTTGCTTCAGCCATGAGCTTAGGAGTAGCTCTCGATCTTCTTCTTCAAGCCATCATTCTGTGAGCAGCTGTCAATCATCTTCTTCAGCCATAGCAAATGCCTTCCTCTTCAAACTCATATACCCAGTATTCTCGTGGTCAAAGCTCTCAATTTGATGGTGAAATTCGTTACTGTCACTATGGGCATAAGGCTACTTTGAGAACTTCCCGAACACAGCGAAACATGGGAATGAGGTTTCTTGGCTGCGCACTATATGGGGTTATGCTTTGACCCATCTGTTTGATCTTCTCCATGTTTGGTCAACCATGGTAGTATTAATGTATTTTTTTCATTTTGTTCTCAGATCCAGCCAGTATGTGGATTTTTTGAATGGGTTGATGGAGAAATAGAGCTTGTGCCAAAGCTATTGGATAAAATTGATGTGTTGGAGAAGGAACTGCAGTCAGCTTGTCGAAGGGAAAGATGCTATACGTGCGTTGCTGGGGACATGGGTTGGAATTGTGTTTGTGTTGGTCATATGTTATCTACTGATATCTTTGACTCCTGTAGATGGGTTGGAATTACCATGATCATATCATATGTATCAATTGGAACATAATAGAAAATGGGTTGGTGTTGTTTGTTTGTCAATGACTATTTTGGATGATTCAGTTGTAGCAAGAATTGTCATTCCACTGCAGAAGTAATGGACGACCAAGATAGCTGATGAAGAGAGGCAAGGATGGGATGTGCTTAATATGGTTTATGAATTGGGGACATGCAAATGTAGTTATAGAATTGAAGTATACTGATAAATCCATTTAGTTGTAGAGTAGAACAATTTCTTAGTTTGCATATTTCAGTTACAATAGTTTAGTTACTACTGTAGGTGTTAGTCTTGATACTAGTTGTAATAGGTAGCTAATATTTTGCTTTCTCTTGTTTTAATAAAGCCCAAGTTTAGCTGAAACTGAAGAACCGACATTTTAGGTATACACTAAAGCAGGAAGATCGAGATTGGATCTTCTTAAATAGATGTAACTGGACCTTTCACACTATATTTCATGAAGTTGCCTAGGTTGTGAACCAAAGGTGCCTGTATCCACAACCTTAAGCCTGCCTAGAAAAGTTTCAGAACCTTCTTTTCATCATCCAGATAGTAACAAAAAAAAAAATGGGAACATCATCCAGACAGTGACAAAAAAAAAATGGGAACATCATCCAAACAGTAACAAAAAAAATGGGAACATCATCATCCTTCCAATAAGAAAAAATCTAGAAACATCATCATCCAAACAGTAACAAAAAAAAAAAAAAAAAGCTGTCATCATCTAAACAGTAACAAAAAAATGGAAACATCATCTAAACAGTTAACTAAAAAACTGAATATATCATCATCCACACAGTAAACAAAAATCTAGAAACACATATGGCCATTGCAAGACTTGACATTATGGCCCAAATCCAAACAGTAAAAAGGATAATCCAATTCCAAACAGACATAATAAAAAAGTTGTTTTATACAGTCATCATCAGTGACACAACATCATCTATAAAAAAGTTCATTTTAAAATAGTGGCTATTATCATCAACAAGTTGAGCTCCGTTTTCCTGCTCCAGTCCGCCCTCTACCTGGTTGTAACTTCCCTCTACCACTGGCATTTCTTGCTGATGGATTTGGCTGAGAAGAAGATTGTCTGGCTCTCCCCTGACCAATCAAAATTTTCATACCATAGTGACTACATGCATATACTATAATTAGAAGTAGAAAATCAAAAGGGTGAAAAATAAGTGTACCATGTGTGCTGGTATAGGCTGAAAAGCAGGCAAGGGCTGAGAAGCAGTCTGAGAACCTGGCTGAGGCTGAAAACCTAGCTGAGGCTGAGAAGGTGGCTGAGAACCTGGCTGAGGCCG
The DNA here is from genome assembly GCA_028538565.1 of Umbellularia californica. NCBI lineage: Eukaryota > Viridiplantae > Streptophyta > Magnoliopsida > Laurales > Lauraceae > Umbellularia > Umbellularia californica. Next base: position 29,558,717 of record JAPQWN010000002.1, read on the forward strand.
AGAAGATGGCTGAGAACTTGGCTGAGGCTGAGAAGGTGGCTGAGGCTAAGAAGCTGGCTGAGAACCTGATCCAGAACTAAAGAGTCTTGAATTGGGATGTACTGGTCCCTTACAAGACCTAGCATTATGGCCTATTTTCAAGCATCTAGCACAAGTCATTTTTCTATTCACTCTAGAAACTCTACTGGTATTGGGTAACTCATCTGCTTCCCTCCTCCTCAACTTCCTTGGCCTACCTGCAGGTCTTCTATACAAAGGAGGACCAACTGCTTCCATTCCACTTTCTACCTAATCATGCATTCCAGGTACTGGGTGTATCATGCCACTATATGCTCTCAAATAATTCTCTTTGCTGTAGTATTCATGAATGTAATCTTCATGCCTTTCTTGATTCATGTATATACATGCTATGGCATGCTTGCAAGGTATCCCAGTCAAATCCCACATTCTGCATAAACATGTTCTACTTTCAATGTTAACAACAAATGTTTTGGCAAAACAATCAACCTCAAACTCACCTCTGCCTGACCAGTTGGCAAAACAGTGTCTGCTTTCATTCTTGTTCTTTTCCAACTCGTCCAATATCCCTGGACAAACTGTGCCATCATATTTAGTCATTCCTCTCAACTTTACTTGAATTTTGTTCATCAACTTCCTCCTCACATACTCAAGCAAACCAACTATTGGTTTCTCCCTTGCTTCAAGTATGTAACTATTGAAAGACTCACAGAGGTTGTTTGTTAATGCATCACATTTGGCCCTTGTGGAAAAATGAGACCTAGCCCATCTGTTTGGATTAGCAGCTATCAGCCAATTATACGCGGCCTGGTCCATCTCTTTGATCCTCTGCATATTACTATCAAATTCTCTTGATGATTCACATGATGTTGCATCCCACATAGCATCTTTCAACAATTTTCCTCTAAAAAGTTTCTTGAAGTTATCATACATGTGCTTCAAGCAATGTCTAATTTCAGCAGTAGGAACAACTATCTCAAATGCTGCATCAAGCCCTTTCTGTCTATCAGACATAAAAATCCAGCCAATGTCACCCCCATCTCCGATGTCATCAATCAATGATTTCAAAAACCAAGTCCATGAGTCTATATTTTCAGCCTCTACAACAGCCATTGCAATTGGAAACATATTTTCATTCCCATCTCTGCCTATTGCAGCCAGTACTTGTCCACCATAAATACCTTTGAGGAAGCACCCATCTACACCAATTATGGGTCTACATCCACTGACGAACCCGATCTTTTGTGTCTCGTAACAGACATACAATCTCTGAAAATATGAAATTCTATCCATGTGAGGTCTTTGTGTCACCACAAATAAACTTGTATTTGGATTGTACTTTTGGACAGTGACACAGTAGTCCCTCAATCTAGAGTACTGCAATCTAATATCTCCAGAGATGTTGTCTGCTGCCTTCCTCTTTGCTCTATACAATTTATCCTTCGACAAATCAACCTTCAAATCTCTTCTCAGCTCTTTCTGCATTGCAGGGATTGACCATTTCGGATCGTCACTCATTCTCTGCTGGTATTTATTAGCTATATAGCTGGAAGTGACCAAATGACTTTTAAACTTCATGCCACATGTTTGATTGGGCTTGAATGTCTTAATCTGAAATGTCTTCTCACCTTGCATGGGTGATGCATGAATCCTAAATCCACATTCATATTTACAAACAGCTGTGATTCTTTTGTTCTCATTTTTCAAATATTTAATATCGTAGCCTTGCTTTATAGTCCATTCAACAAGTGCTTGTCTGAAGACTTGAGGACTTGCAAATATCATACCCAACTTGAGTTTAGGATTCCCCATATCAATCAACTCATTAAAACTAGGGAATTTTTGCATGTTCTTCTCATCAGATGAACTGCAAAAGACTGAAGCTCATCTTCATCTTCAGCATCTGTAATCCAGTTCTCATCAACTGGTGCTTGTTGGTTTTAAGTCTGTTCTCCTTCCACACTATCAGCTTCATGTGGTTGTGATTCACTCTCACGAGATTCTCTAAAGATATCCTCATCATCAGCCATCTCAACATCCTCATATAACTCCGGAGGCTCATCAGGATCTAATCTGATGTGATCACTCTCAGCCTCACTGTCATCATCATTAGACTCTTCATGATGACCTTGTTGCTGATCTTGGTCATTATCACTGCCTTCTTCACTGCCTTCATACTCAACATCAGCAGCATAGTCCTCATCACTGTTAACTTTACTACTACCTGACGCAACTTCTGCTGCAGGTAACTGCTTCAATGGACCTTTGCTGTGAATATTTTGCATCAAGACCTTCCCCTTAGGTGACACGACCATCAAAGGTTTATGTCCCCTTTCTACATAGATAGTCAGCACCTCACTTCCCTTATAATGTTCTAATAGATCAATTACATCCTTGTCTGCATCAATCCGCCTCAGACCATCATGAAAACCCAAGTCTGGAACCTTAAAATACATTATACTGTTCGCTGGGTACCCTAATTCCATCACAATATCCCTAAACTCAAAAAATGATGCTTTATCAATATCGAAATCAGTAATTTCATCCACCACACCCCCAATGTATACACTATTTGGTGGCTCTATAAAATAACCACCATGGTGGAATCGTAGTGTCACTTTATCAAACGACATCTGCATGTAAAAGATATTTCTTTGAGGCAAATTCATGTACAATCACATAGAAAATTGGGTGTTTGACAAAAACATTTTTACTCAATCAATTTTTTATGTCACTGTGCAGACAGAAAGAGACAATTGGGTGCTGTCTGACTCTGATCTCCATTTTCACTATGCAGAAAGAAAGAGACAAAAAGAAATTTTTTTTCTGTCAATGTGGTCCCCTCTTGTGAAAAATGGGTGCTATCTGGCTGAGAACCAGCCGACACAGTGCAGACAGGTGGGGATAAGCATTCCACCAACATTCATAAACATACAGAAAGGGAAATCAATATATAGCACAACAGGGGACCATTTTCACACAACATCACTGTATCAGACAATGAAAGGTCCTACACCCACTAAAAGTAGTTGAAAAACACATCCCCATTCACTAAAATGAGACACAGAAAGAGACAATTTTCTAATGTAAATTTTACATAGAGATAGCACAAACATTACAATCCATGCACGTAGAGAAGATCTTTTTTTTATCAAAACCCTAACCCCAAAACCCTTGGCAGCAAACATTATTAAGGGTTGGAGATTATTATCAACATACCTCTGAAATCGTTGAAGCTTCTTGATGGATTCTCTACATTCAAGATCGCCTTTTGAATGAGGGTCGGTTTCTCCCAAAACCGCCACGCCAAAGAAAAACCCTAAGCGGTTTCTCCCAAAATCGCCTCTCCCACGAAGAACCCTAACTGAAAGCGAAAAAAGCTAAAATGATCGAAAAGGGCAAGACACGATTTATATGGAGGGGTAAATCCGTCATTCCATATTTTCCGTCACGGCCGTCTCTAGTTGCATTGTGATTTAAACTACAGGGAGGTTTAGTACAAAATACCAAAGTACAGGGGGGTACTCTGAAATACAGGCAAAGTACAAGTAGGTAATCTGTTATTATCCCTAAATTAATTAATATACCGTTTTTTATAACATTTGATTCATCCAATGATGTAAAATCATTGCGATTGAAATGATTTAACACTTAAAAGATAACCAAAAAAAAAGCTTGCTAATGAAGAAAGAAAGTGATTCATCTCCATCAAGCAAAACTAGGGCTTGCTCCTTGGGCCTCCTTTTGGTGAGGGCCTCCATGGGGCCAAGGGCTATATCCAATTGGCGGTTTATCCTAATAAACAAATAACCTCAGAAGCATGGACCATGAAAGCAAATGGCCATCCATTGGATGCCTAACATTGATGTTCCTTACTTTTGATGACCATCATGATGCAAAAGATGGGGAACTTGGACAAATAAATAGGGATTGAAAAGGTCTCATAATAGAGTGGAAGACACGTACAATTGGTGTACTTTGAATTATAGAATTGAAGATTGAGAAGGACTTTGATTCAAATTTAAGTTGGTGTCCTACAAAGAAAATCAATTTTGTAAGTCTAAGGAGTTCAATTTGGAGCCTAGTTGTTAAGAATATACTAGCAACAAGGGCTCGGGCCGGGCCTCGAATTAAATTTACTTAAACTCAATATTACCTTTATAATATTATTGATAAAAATAGAATTAAAGTTAAATAAATATATTAGTTAGCAAAAAAGTATCCCGTTAAACTATTGCCCACAACTGAACTAATTATATATATTAAAGCAATAACATAATCGCGTTACCATGTAAGATTTTAAATAAAAATTTAACATTTTCATAGGAAGAAAGGCCTCAATTACTAACACAGAAAAGATTATAAAATGAAAAAGAAAAAAATGGAAATAAACAAAAACAAACATAGAAAAAAAATGTTGGTTAAAAAGAGTAGTCATAATGAAACAAAATAAACAACCGGAACCTGCTTGCCCGAGGCTTACAAAGATTAAACCGTTATCATCGTCAACATGACACATGGGACCAAAGCAACAGTACAGTAGGAGAGGAAGACCAACCTTGATGACAATGGCATGATCCAGGTGCTCATCGGGCTCGTAGATAATGTCGTTGCTTGAGCTCGTATGATTGGTGAATTTAGCAGGAGTTGAAGGCTAGTGATGTATGACCAAGAAGACGATGAGGGAATTGGGGATGAGAAATCTTCCGAGGATGAAGTCATTTATGAAAGGTATAAAGTGGATTGAAGTTCCATGTCATCTTATCAAGTATTCAAATTTCAAAAAAGAGATTATATGTTCTATTTAAACAAATTGCCTTAGAGGATTCAAACTGGAGATTCTTCAAATTGGAGAGGGCCCCATGTGTGACATGATACTCTAAGGGCACGTTTGTCTACATGTAATTTCCTTGGAAATTGGAAATTGCCACATCAGCAAAATCCATGGGTTTCAAATACTTTGGAAATTTTTTTCCGCGGAAGTCAAAATTTTATGTTTGGTGCAAAAAGTTTTTCCTTGATGAATTGGTGCTGATGTTGTTTGGTGCGGCTGCAGATTCCTTACAGAAAACTAGAATTTATTGTTTGGTGTGGCAATTTTCCATAGAAAAATAATAAAACTACAACGGTATCATCATTTGTAATTTACTTTCTATTTACTCATTTGTTCACACTTCTATGTATAAAATCAGGGATTATAAAAAATTTAGGACAAAATAAATGGCCATGTGGGACCATGAAAGTATGTGAATTAATGGGTATCTACACACAATAACTTCTCTCTCTTGATCCAAATCAATAATACTTCATCTTAAGTCCAGACCCAAATATCAGAGGTCTTGTGGAACAGAGGACATGGACCCACTTGCACAAACTAGAAATCAGGTTATGGTGGGAGTCTAATTTCTACCTTAGTTGGACATGTGATGATGATAACTGGGTCTGCCACTAAAATCTAACTGACAAAATTGCCAAAAAAAAAAAAAAAAAGGATTAGACTCTTTGTAGATGGGTGTCTGATTTTTGGTATTGCACTGTGACACCCATCTACCCATCTACAAAATTTTACAACATCCGTGTAGGGAGTGTAATACATGCTACCACAAAGCTCCATCGCCATTACACAAAAGCTCGATCTCGGATTCCCGTCCCGAATTTCCCGTCCGTGGAGGGAGAAAAGCTCCATCGCCATTACATGTACCCAAAAGATCATCAGAACCTGCTATGCTACCATAAAATTGTTGAAATGGCAATTGAGTTCTCCAAATTTCAGAATTTCAGAATTGAAATGGCTGCTGGGACAAGATGGAGAAAAAAGGGGCACACCTGCTTGGACAAGGTGGAGAAGAGAGAAGAGGGGAAGAAAGAGGTGGCCAGGCATGGTGGGGTGGCTGGGCTTCGTGGCTGGCTGGAGGGGAGCCGCTGGTGGCGTTAGAAGAGGGGAGCCGCTGATGCCGTCCATGCTGCTTGCTCTCGTCGATGAAGGAGAATAGAGAATGGGGTTGCTAGGGTTTTGCATCAGAAATGGGTAGGAAATGCAGTTTATAAATGGGGGTAAGTTTTATGTGGAAATGGACTTCCCATACCCCCCCATGGGAAGTCCATTTCCATAGTAAGAAAGGAAAAGGCTGAGTTGGCAATAAAGTGGTTCCATGGAAAAATACTGCACCAAACACAAGAAAAGTAGGTTTTCTGCAGAAAATTGCCCCCTTTTCCATGGAAATGGGCTACACAAACATGCCCTAAGAGAAAAGGTTGCATATGGGTTTTATGCTACTTCACAAATCCAATCTAAAAGTCATGGCTTTGGCCGACGTCTTCAGCGAGGGGAAAATATGATAATAGAGTGGAAGACACACATTTGGGATACTTTGAATTAGAGAATTGAAGATTGAGAAGGATTTTCATTCAAATTTAAATTGGTGTTCGATAAGAAAGTTGATTGTTGGTGCCTTGGGAGTTCAGTTTGGAACCTAGTTGTTGAGAATACATGGGAATGTGAAATAGAATTGAAGACCTTGTACAATTGGAGTGAAGGGTTTAGGTAGAGATAGCTACTACAATCAATGCTAGTAGGGTGAAATTAGGGAGGCCAGGGGTGGCCATGGCCTCCCCATAAATTTTCAAAACCTCCCTAGTGTCATGAAATTATTAAGCCTTTCTTTTAGAAACTGACCCTCAAAAATCTTGAAAAAGCTCTCATGCCAAGAATTAATCTTTTATATATATATATCATTCAAGTTTAAATTGGCGTCCAATAAAGAAAGTCGAATGTGTAAGTCTTAGGAGACCAATTTGGAACCTAGTTGTTAAGAATATATGGGAATGTGAAATAGAATTGAAGACCTAATACAATTGGAGGAAAGGGTTTAGGTAGAGATAGCTAGTACAATCAATGCAAGCATGGTGAAACTAGGGAGGCCGGGGGTGGCCATTGCCTCCCCAGAAATTTTAAAAACCTCCCTTGTGTCATGAAAAAATTAAGCCTTTTTATAAGAAACTAACCCCCAAAAATCTTGAAAAAGCTCCAATGACATGGAAAAGTTCTTTATAAATATATATATATATATATATATATATATATATATAGATGATCCTGAACAAACCTCCCTCACAAATAGTATAAGGGAAGCTTCCAGCCGTCGGATCATTTGTATAATCCAATGGTGTTTTAAGCTACATATATAAAGTGTAAAATTAGAAATCCCGCCTTCCCTTCCCATTCTTGTTAGGCAACTAGCAAGAGTCTAAGAGACAGAGAAAAGAGTCCTTCCGCACGTCTTCGTCATCCCCGGCGCCTGATCTTCATCGCCATCAAGGCTGGCCTTTTCCTCTTCTCCTCTTTTTTCTTTTACTCCCCTTTCTTCTCCTTCACTCCGCTCTATTTCTCTTTTCCTTTTCACCTCCTTTGCTTTGTATCTATCGAACTTGCTTTCCGGGATAGGAAAAGCTAAAAAAGGAGAAAGAGAATGGGAGGATGGGAGAGCGATTTTCTGCAAGGAAATAAAACATTATTAAGAAAGAAGAACACCTGGCCTTATCTACAATTTTCCAATGTTTTTCAAGTTTTGTGCCACAACGCCACACCAAATTCACAAAAGAACAATTGAGCCACATTGATAAAATATCTAAATTATTTATGACAGATTACATCCAAATGCACCTTCAGCAAACTTGAAAAAGATATTACTAGAGATTGTCCTGTCATGCAAAGGCGATGAAGAATGCCTCTAAATTCATTTTGAAGATCTACAACACCTTCTAAATAAATGATTTGAGCGAAAGGGAATAAATGAAGTTTTTTTCTGTATTAAATATAAAAGAATCAGAATTGTTGGTAATTAATGAGATAGAGAATGGTTTAACAAAACGTAGAGAAAAGAAAAGAAGATGCCTTGATCATGCAAAGAGGGAGCGGGAGAGAGAGAGGAGGGAGATGGACCGGGAGAGAGAGAGAGAGAGAGAGAGAGAGAGAGAGAGAGAGAGTGGGGGGGGGAGAGTCCTTGCCGATGACGACGACAATGAAGATTCGGCGCCGGGGATGACGAAGACGTGCGGAAGGACTCTTCTCTATCTCTTGGACTCTTGCTAATTGCTTAACGAGAATGGGAAGGGAAGGTAGGATTTCTAATTTTACAATTTATATATGTCGCTTAAAACACCATTGGGTTATACATATGATCCGGCAGCTGGAGGCTTCTCTTATACTATTTGTGAGGGAGGCTTCTACAGGATCATTTCTCATGTGTGTGTGTGTGTGTGTGTGTGGAGATGCCCCTATAAGAGTAACTCGCATTACTGTAAGAATAAGGGGGACCCATTGCAATTAGGCTGCTGGCATTGGATATGGGTCAAATGGTTCCCCCCTTATTCTCATAGTAGAGTGAGAGTTACTCTCGTACGAGCATCTCCCATATATATTGTTAGACCCCAACCCAGACCAACTCGATTAGTGCTAATTAAGTGAGCGTTTAGTCTTAAGTAAGTCTTAGTTCTAGTTGAGTTAGAATGTGATTAGACTTAGTCTAGATTATAGTTTTGGGAATTTTGAGGACGTTTAGTATGAGTCAGACACGCTCAGGGGCACCCTGAGTACACGAGTAAGAATGGGTTCTTGTTCTAGTTCCTTGCTATAGTTGTGATTTTGATTTATCTTGAATGGTTTTATTATTGTGACAACTTTCATTTTTAACCTACATGCATTTGAAGCCCAGAAACCTAAGTTCTGACCCAATAAGTGTAAATTTGTCTATTCATGTTAAATCTGGGCACACTTTTCGAAATCGTGAAACTATGTCAAAATTATTCTTTTTCGAAACTAGATTTTTCGACGATCGTTTTGTCCTTCTTCGTCGATTCCATCCGGGGTCCACAAGACCATGTTTTAAGCGTTTCAAGTTTCACTGCTTAGGGGACCCACTTCCAGACACTATTTATAGTCTCTTACTCTCTCTCCTCTATTCTTTTCCCATTTCCTGCAACTGTGCTTGCCCTAGAGTGGAGAAGAGAAGAAACTTTCTCCTTGGTTTTTCTCCCTTGGACATCATCTAGCAAGAGAGCTTCAATCCACGATCCGACTCCGCCATTTTCTTCCTCTCTTCGCAAGCTACAGCTAGACGCATTTTTGGAGCAATCCCTTCACTATTCATCATCTTCAACCTCCTTTCTCCTTGTTTAGCTAGCTCAAGGTTGGTGTTTTCCTTCATTCTTTCTATTTGATGTTCTTTAGCTCACCTAGAGCTTGTTTATCACGATTTCAAACCCATTTTCGAAATAGGAGTTTGCATTGGCCAAAATGGTGATTTTTGTGTGCTTTCTTTTGGGGGTTTTGTGTAGATTTCGTGGAGCACCCCTTCTAGTTGGTTTTTGTGAAGTTTTCTTGACGTTGGGCCAAGGCAAGTAGACTTTTTAGTCCCTTATAGTACATTACAAGTTTTGGGTGTCTTATCTTTAGAAATGTTGTTTCATCATCAAGCTTATCTTCTCTTACATGTTATTAATCTCTTTTAGCTTGTTTTAAATCTTGATAAGCATGTTTTTCAATGGGATACCTTGCAAGTAGTAATACATGATTTGAATGTAAATGGGTTTGTGATTTTTGAAGTTTTGATTGAAATGGGAGTAGATTTTTGTGTGGAAATCATCCCTTGAAAAGCATGTAGGCTTGGGGAGTGTAGGTGGTAAAAATGTGGAAGTGAAGAAGGGAGAGGAGTGCGAAAAATTGAACTTCCTAAGTTCTACCGGAAGTTCTACCGGTAGAGGCATTTAAACCGGAAGTTCTACCGATAGAAATGGCTCGAATTTTGACAGAGAGTTGAGGAAATTGAAAACCCTAAGTTCTACCGGAAGTTCTACCAGTAGAAATGGCTCAAATTTTGGCAGAGAGTTGAGGAAATTGAAAAAACCTCAGTTCTACCGGTAGAAGTGCTTCAACCGGAAGTTCTACTGGTAGAAGTGCTCCAACCGATAGTTCTACCGGTAGAGGTGGTTCAACCGGAAGTTCTACCGGTAGAGATGCTGAAACCAGCCCGTCAGTTACAAAAAGTACTGTTTTGAAGGATTTTTGCGGGAATGAAAACTAGACCAGGTTTTAGACCTTTTTATTGACCTTGTGCACTTGGAATTCCAAAATGTAATATACCTTCGGGGACACCAAGTTTTATTGAATTCCGACATTTGGTTTTTAATTCCACAAGGGTCAGGGATTGGTCTCAACCTATGCTTGATAGATTTATGTGTGAACTCTTGTTTTGATGCTTCATGCATCATCGTGTTCTCATTCGATTTCCAAGTGCAAGTTCGTTTTCAAGATGTGTTTCAAGAATAAAAAAGGGAATCATTTATTAAGTTTGTAAGCATTAATACTATGCTATTTTGCTAGTCTTGTCACGTCGTGCTTGTTAAATGATTTCCCTCTTGTTTTGTCGTGTTCTCGAACGTGTATCGTCATGTTTTGTGCATTCATGATATAAGTGAATACCACTGAGCTTAGACTGCCATTTTAGCTTGATCCACTACCTGGGGGTCCTTAAACATGTGGACTGTCTGCAGACTAGTCGTGTATTATATTACACATCGTGCGTGTTCGTGGTCCGGTTCCGCAACCGGATACCCCGTCTACCTTGTGTGGCGTGGGATCGTGTTTTTCGTGTCGTGCTTGTCGTGCTGCTTGCTCTTGTCATCATGTATGACGCAGAAAGGATGAGCTCAATATGGATTTATCTTTTCATGATATTATAAGTATTCAGGCTAGTTTCGTAAACTTGAAACGTGTATCTAGATCTGGAACTGTTTTAGCATTATTTCTCATTTTCATGCCTAAATTGTTTATTTGCCAAACCGTCGTGTTTAATGCTTGTTATTTTGGTGTCTAGGTGCAGGAGAGTTCACGGGTGACGAGGAGTGCTCGGAGGAGGCTGTTGAACCACCCCCAGCACACGAGTGGCAGTCCAACGACGTCATCTAGACGCCGGTCGGGATCGTGATGTCTTGTTCACTTAGTTGGGATATTCTTTTGGGATCTATTGTTGTATTGGCCCTTGTTGGCCTCTCTTGGTTTTGTAACTTGAATTAATATACTTTTGTTAAACATTAAAACGTCAATCATGCTAGGAATGCTTTGATGACATTCTCTTTCGATACCTCGTCTCGATATTATATAATTCTCTTGTATCTTCTTATTTAAGATTTATGTGACACGTTTTGCTACACGCTTCCGGATATCTAATTGTGTGAGTTCGACCCATGTCTTGGGATCCTCACTGCGGAAACTTGTGGGAAAAATATAAGCGGCGGTGTGTTTTGTGTTGGTTAATCACATCGCCGCGCAGTCGCGGGCCCGGGCCTCGGTCCGGGGTCGCGACATATATACACACTACCCCAAGATTTTTTTAAACACACAAAAATAAAATTACAAATTCCCTATTTCCATCCTTGAGTACATGAAGTGGGCTCTACGGAGGGTGTTATATAATCATTGAGTGTTTCTTAATTAGATAAAATGGACATTATATAATACAACAATTCAGCCTAGTACTGCAATATGGAGCTAAGTATATATTGGGCAACAACAAAGAAACATAAAGACTATGCAACAAAGAATAGTCCCATTGGGTAAATACCACAGGAAACCTTCCATGGAAAAAAAGGACAAGGAAAAAGAAAAATATACAACAAAGAATTAAACATAACGTAGGTAAAGTTCATGCAGTTGAAATGCACATACTTGGAAAGATACTTGGAGCTAATGGAAATTGTACAATTAAAACCAAGTACATTGAAGGCAACGTAAAACGTACTATAATCACGGGCGAACCTAGGTGTAGGCCCGTGGGGGCCCTCAAATCTTTATTTCTTGTAGTATATATGCTTTAATTAGTTTATATATTAATTTTATAACAAGTGCAAATCCCCCCCCCCCCCCCCCAAATTGTTTGCACAAAGTGTAAAAAAAGAGTACAAATCGGCTCTTCAGCTCCTAGACGACTCCTATGATGTCTCCCAATGCCAGAACACTATGTAAGGAATGTACTAAAATACAATTATTTATGTTAGCTAGATCTTGGTTTTATTTTTAATGTGAAATTTAGTCTTTGATTTTAATATATTTATCATGAAGAATTGAAGGGATAACACTTAACAGTGTAAAGTTCTAGGATAAGAACAAGACTAATCAAACCATTAAGAGAAGAAATAAGAACATAAATGTACAAAAGAGAATAAGCAAGAGCTATCCATCAATGGGCTAATACTAGTTGCAAATTTTGTGAAAAAAGTGTAGGCTTTATGCTTAGCCATTGATAAAACAAACCCAAATGACCAGTTTTCATGAAAAAAAAAAAAAAAAAAAAATCCATCGCTATTATATCAAGAGTAACTCATAATTCTCTATTGTTTTCTCCATAGATTTGAAGAAGAGAAATCAAATACATACAATTGGATATAAGACCAAGAAAGTGATAAAGATTGAACAAGAAATATTACTACTGTTTCCATCTTCTTCGTTTTCTTTAGATCCTCCGTATTCTACATAACTGAACAAGCATTCGGATTCTCATCACTGAAAATCTGTGAAGGATATAAATAATCCATGTTGTATTTAGGATAGTAGTAGTAGAACTCGTTCTTCTTCACTTCCACCTTTGTCTCGTCCTCATCTTTATCCTCTTTCCCTCCTTCCTTCTCCTCCTTCTCTTCCTTTTCCTTCTCTTCCTTTTTCTTCTCGGTCTCTTGCTTTACAATTTCAGCATGCTTTCCCACTTTCTTGTACACATATTCCACAAGCTCCTGTGGAGCGAAAATACCTTTCACCACAACCAGAGATCTTTTGGGATCCGGATTTGCAGACTCTACACCTGGAGAAATCAGATCAGACGAAATGAGGGATTTTCAAGGAGTATTTTGATATGATCATGTTGAAATCATAAAATTAAGAATTTCAAAACCACATCCGATCCTGCACGCTACAGTGCTACACCCATGCCCGCCTTTCTATGGCCCCACCTGGAGATGATGACCATTGGATGCAAAACGTCTTCATGGCTTTAATTCTGTGCAAAGTTTTGGGCCCGTTAGATCATCTTAATTCTTTAATCCATGTCCCACAAGTTACACGGTTTATATTTAAAAAAAGATTCAGTCGATCCAACCGTCTTATGCATCCAAATGAGTGCAAAACCTGGGTATCCGATGTAATTGAGAGGATTCGGTGTGTGGTCCACTTAAATGGACCATCAGGCGCACTCACGCAACAGGGAAGAAAACTTCTATTTTCTAAATCAAGTACTTCGTAATAAGAGGGTCCCTTCGTTTACAGATAAACTATAATAAACTCATATGTTTTAAAGGTAGTGTAAAATGAAATGAAATAGATTGTAAGATCAAGAAAATAGAAAAAAGACACCGGAGGAAGTTGGTTATAAAAGCACAAAATACAAAAATGTTACTTTTAACCTCATTAAATAACAAAAGAATCTCTAAAAAAAGGCACAATATGATAAAAAGAGTTCTTTTTATTTTTGACCGTTAATTTTATTTTATTTTGCTCCACCCTACCAGCAGACAAACGGATCATGCCAAATCAAGATAGAGAAAGAGGAGGAAATGGAAAATAAAAAAACTAAATGACAAAAATAAAGGATAAAATCTTACCTAGATTGTAGTGAAAATAGAGACAGAGATTTTAAATAGGGCCAAGGAAATGAGTTGGTTTCTGACAACTCCAGGTCTCCAGATGTGTCATAAACCACACAAAATGTTTGTAAGACAGAGGTGTATCAGAGCCATCGCCATTGCCGTGATAAAAACCAAATTCGGTTTGCTTATCTCAAATTTAGAGTTCAAATTGAGATTTTCATTTTCTACAATTTCAATTTCTACTCTTTGATGCAGCAAAGAGTATTACCAAGGTCCTCAAAGTAGACAATGATTTCTACAAAAAAAATTTGTGAAAAACTCTCACCTAAAAATAGTAAAAACCATCAACAAAAACATTAAGAAGGCCCGACGGAAAATCACTCTCTTGACAGCTAAACAGGTGTGCATGGCCTAGTTTGAATTACGGCATATACAGGTCTGATCCAACTTAGACTCATGTCCGGCCCATGCCAAACATATATACATTGTCATTGTCTCTGCAGAGCCAAGACCCAAGCCCCAAGCCCCAAGCCCCATTTAGTCTATTGGTTGAAGCCCAATTTAAGCCCATTCAAAGAACAATAGAAGATGACATAGAGATCACGATCTTCATTATTAAAGATATGTCCGAGCTTCATGAGTTTTGTTTCGTCATTCCAGTCAAATATAAAACAATCTTCAATTCAAAACATTGGATTTGGCTATATCTCTTGTTTGGGCTGTGTCAGGCCTGGGCTTCAAGCTTTCTTTCACTAATCAAAGTCCGTCACAAGGGTCAGGCCAGGGCTTCAAGCTTTCTTTCACTAATCAAAGTCCGTCACAAATACTAAAGAGGCCCAGATTTCAGATCCACACCCTAACAAAGTACTAAAAGATAATGCCCAAACCCGGGGCTCGGCCGAATTGGTCCAGCCCATCAGCATCCCTTCACTTCCATCATTTCATGTGGAAAATAAGGGAACAGGAGAGATATCATTCTCCCTTGAAAGCCCATTACATTTTCCACGGAAAATTGATCCACTCTGTTGCTACCCATTTGCGTTTTCTTTTACCTTTCATTCGCAGAATTCTTTTCTTCATTCCCTGCGCGCAAGCTTCACAATGCAAGTGAACTTTCAACGTCACAACGACAACAGGAATCTGAAAACAAGAAAACGAAAAAACTGAAAAAGAAATCACAAAATCACAAGATGAGAAGACTGTGTAAGAAAGAAAGTGAAGAAAGAACCTCTTGTTTCTTCTCTTCCTCCTTGCCCTTTTCTTTCTCTTCTTCTTCAGCTTTCTTCGCATCCTTTGCAGGTGTTTCAGGCAACTGAGTTAAAATCTCTACCTTTCTACGGCTCTTGTGCTGTAACCGATCCAAAACCTTCAACGGATCAACTGTTTTCCCCTTCACAACCACCATGGAACCCTTGTAATCAGTAACCACATCTTCTACACCTGAAAACAGAGATCTTCAAGTTTTGACGAAAACCCAAAGGTACTAAAATGAGAAATCCTTACTTGGGTTTTTAGAATCCTAACCTTGGAATCCTCGTAGAGACTTCTTCAGCTTCTTAGCGCAGCCCTCGCAATGCATGAAGACTTTGTACTCGAACTTTCTCTCTTCTTCGGATGGGTTCTCCTTCTCTTTCTTTGAATCTTCTTTCTCCTCTTGTTTCTTTGATTCTTCTGGTTTCTTCTCTTCTTCTACATTATTCTTATTCTTTGCCTGATAAGAAGAAAATAAAAAAGTTGAGAGAGATGGGATAGAAAGAGGAATTGAGGTTTAAGGGGTTTATGTTATCTCTACCATTTTGTTGCAGGAAGTTTCAGAGAAAGAGAGAGAGAGCGAGAGAGAGAGAGAGAGAGAGATGCTGTGAGTGGGAGGAGAGAAGAGAGAAATAGTGCTGCTGTGGGTGGGATGGATCTCTTGTTCTTGCTCTGTCAGTCACACCGTGTATTTGTTTCTTTCGCTGTAATCTGGCTTTCGGCTTTTTTCTTTACTTTAATCGGGACCGTTGGATTGAGTTGGGATGTGGGGAGGAGTGGGGAGGCAAAATGTGGATTGGGTGGTGTGGAACAGGATTTTGGCATTTTCTCTCTGCAGGGATTTAAGAGACACGCTGGAAACGCACATGAAGGAACGCCTGCTTCGGCCTGTGGGGCCCACTAGGAAGCTTTACAAATCAAGGGTTGTGAAGATTCTGAACTTTAATTTTTGTCCCGCGCATATATACTTTGGTGAAATCTCAGGTAATTATTTTGGATTGATGTCAATTTAAATGAGTATGAGCATTTTTTTTTTGTTCAGGTTCCGGTCCTTTGGGCCAAAATAATCTCTTTGGGCCCATGAGAGAAAGCTGAGTAACATTCTCCTGTGGCCCAGAGTGGTAGTGCAATTTCGAACCCATAACATCTGGGTGCAAGCCATGGTCCCGGAACAACCCCTCGAATGTTAATATGAGTCGCATGACAAATTGAAACTCCATTGCCCATTTCTCTTTTTTTTAAGAGACTTTCCCCATTCACATCTTCGTGGATTAAAGCTCCATGATATCTTCAAAGATCTCGTCAATCAGTCGTCTTCTGATGATCTAATTGCATTTAGCTCCACCCGAGCAATGTGTTTGATCCCCCTATTGTGAACTAATTCTTGGATTTATCTTTGCCATCGTGAATAAAAATCTCCATGTTTTCAGCTATCAAACTTTCAATCTCCTCCGTAGATTTCATCGTGACAAGTGCACAGAAAAATCAGATCACTAATCTGAGTCCACCAAAATTCACAAATCAATGCTCAGCCCTCGATCTGGTCAATTGTGGTCCGTTGAATACTTTGCTGATGTTAGAACTCTGTCGTGCTTCAACTGCTCTGAGAAACTGGTCTTCTAGATCTGTTGGGCTCTGGATGTGGGTTAGGTCAACATAGTTCAGACTCGAACCTGGGTCTGTATATTTGCAGCCCAAGCGGTCCGCAACTCTGAAATAGAGGGGCGCCTTGTGACATTTTGATTTATATATATTATTTATTTTAGTATTATTATGTAATTGATTGTATTTTAGTTAAATACGTAATTAGTCTAAGTGGAGACCACGTGAGGCTTAGGTTTGGTGAGTTAGGCTTGTTGGATAGATGTCTTGACCCATAGTTAATCCGGGCCCAATTTAGTAGTTTAGTTAGTTTTCTCAAACCAAAACTCTAGTTCTCTTATAATCCCAACTCTTATCTATTTAGAGCCCAAACTCTATGCTCTATAGAGTTTAAGTTAGACTACAACTCTTATTCTTATTCCCTATTATACACCACCACCACACTCTTTTATTTTCACACACAACTCTCTCTCCTCCAACTTTTATCTGGGTTAGCACCTTAGGCTTTGTCAATAGGAATTCTAAATCTTCTCCCTCAACCGCGTTCCTCAAGCAAATTTAATGCTTTTGTTCCTCTTTGATTCATGTGTGGATGCATATAGAAATCCCTTTCATGCCCTCTATGTTTGGTTTTTTCTTTTTGTATTGAGACCTTGCATATATATGGCCACCCTCTTTGATTCTAAATTTTGGGGCAAGACTTACCTTAAAAATATTTTAATTGTATTTAATCAGTTGTGGGACCCAAGGGTGATTGGATCGTTGATCAGGTCGGGCATCCGTCCGTACTTGGTTGGCGACCCTGTTTGTAAGGGTGATCTTCGAATTGTAATCAGTGGGGCCCACTTCCCAGATGGTCATGATGCACCGGGCGTGAAGCCACCTCTCTTTGGACCGAGTTCTGTTGAAGTGGGTTTCTGTGTGGGCAGTTTTGGAAATTGGAGAAAGGGAGTCTACACGTGACAGAACCCAAGTGTTCTTGTTACACCATGTGTTAAGCTACCATCATGGAAAAGGGTTCTGTGGGTGGTTTTCAAGTTGGACATGAATTGGAAAAAGGGTTGTGTGTGGGTGTTTTACTGCCACGGTTTTGAAAATAGAAAGGGAAAGGCCCTGGTGACATCAGATGGTGTTACGTGAGGTTAGTATTAAGACCATGATTCTCGAAAATCTGGAAAAAGGTCTTTGGTTGTTTTATAAATCCAAATTAGACCCCTTGGCTTATTTTATAAAGAATGGAATGTGGAAATGTTTTGGATGGGGTCTTTAGGTTTTCTAAAATTATAAACTAAGATTTTTATTTCTTATTATTATTTGCAAATTAATTTTGAATGATATCTTTGATTTTTAATATGTTAAAATTATATTTTTGTACTTTATTAATTGGATCATTGGACTTAGTAAATACCGTCCGGGCAAACGGTATCTTAATAACGTGGGGTTTAGTACTTCGTATAACTTCGTGGAAATCCTAATGGATTCTGGCTCAACCCATCTTTATTGAAAAACCCTTAATTGGATCTATACACCATTGATTGAGAAGAGATGCATTAATCTTTTATCTATTAGAGATTCCTGTGGTTATTGGGTATAAGACCTTATGTTTGACCTTAGGATTGCCTTGTGATTATTCCTTGACCTTCGGGTTTGCATGCGTGACTGAAATTGATGTTGGTTTATTAGTTGCATACCCTACATGATTGGATATGGGCTGTGATGTGCCATGACAATCGATTGAGATATTATAGAGGTTTAATTGAATGATTTGATCGGTATTCGATTATGGATTATTGTGTAGCCAGCCCTTCACTTTAACTTAGGTTTCTATGTCAGAGCTTTATAGATCATTAGGTCTATTCTACTATGATATGTATATATACTTATATATATATATATATATATGTATTAGGATTTGCAAGTCCAATGCGCGTGGTCGATCGGATCCTGTTCCAGGTTGACCGAGCACACAAAATTTTTCAGGAAATAACTGGGAAGCTGGATTTTTCCTCAGACCCAGGAATTAGTGTGCGCAGTTGACCGAACCCTGTTCCAGGTCGACCGAACACATAGGATTTTCAGAGATATTGACTGAGAGCTAGGACATCATTTCTTCAGGTTTTCTATGTATGCAGTCGACCGCCCAAGCCAGGAGGTCGACCGGAAACAGTGAATTCTTGAGATCAGGACATTGCCTGCTAAGTGCCTGATCTCCATTTTCCAGAGTACTCGGTTGAATGACCAGGCCAGGAGGTCGACCGAGCACATTACGCAGAGGGTCGACCTAGGAGCCAACATCCTGACAGTTTAGTGTACTTGGTCAACCGAGCCCTGTGCCAGGTCGACCGAAGACATTGTAATTAGTGAATTTTCAGCTTTTAGTTTTCTGAGGTTATGATCGTTTGTGGGGCCTATTGACCATCCAAATAGACTTCCATTCATGTGCCAAGCACGAGTCAATGTTGTGGCTCGACCTTGACATGTGGGGACCACCAAGTAGGGTCTAGGGTTTGGATTTGATGTCGATTCGATATTTAAACTTCTTCAAAGATGCCCGTAACTTCTGGAGCACCAAACATAGCATCCATTGGCATCTGAGACTTCATTAGATATCAAATTAACTGAGATGGACCTGGACCTAAATGTGTACCAATACTTAGGTTGGGCTATTGATATTTCTCGTTGATTCTCTTACTTGGAGGTTTATTTTACTTAATACATTACTGTCACTCTTATGTCCTTACTATTGCTTATAACTGTTAATTTAAAAGGAAATGGATGACCAGAACCTAGGATTACCTAGAGGTGACTTGGTGATGTGATTGGGTGAACATTGACCAGTGTTTGTGGCTAGGCGGGCCCTTTTATGGCCTAAGTATGGATGTGTGATACCCTAGGTTGGAGAGGTTGTTTATTATGGACTTACAACTCAATATGGATGTGAATGGACTGTTTATTATTGAAAATGGACTTGTTAACTCATTTGTATTGTTTTAGACCAGGTCATGTATTTGGTGGGCCTTGGTATGGATCCAATATTGGACTTGGACCTGGACTATGTTCCATGGATTGAACTAATACTTAGACCTCTTAGGAACTTTGTTAGGACATTGTTCATGCAAGGCAAAGCCTAGACAAACACAGACTTACATTGTTTCCTTGAGTCGGCATTAGCATTCACTTAGTTGCTCTAAGCTCAGCCTTTTGACTGATCATCACTGGTAGGAGCTATATGATGTTGAGTGATGAGTGGGCTATCATGATGAGCTATGTTTTAGACGGACGGTGTGATACCGGATCTAGTCTTCTGAATAATGAGTGTTGAGAGGTATGAATGTTATTTACGGGGCTTGTCATTCCTAAGCACTGGTGAGTTTTCCCCGCCGGACCGTGTTCGGTATGAGAGGGCCACAGAAAAATATTCCACGATATCCAGCTTGTTTGAATGTGCCACTTGATGTTTGTTAGGATAGATTATTTAATTATCCTGATTCTGATTATTATTATGCTCAACTTCCTGGATTATGTACCATTATTATTCTCTTTAACTATATGAATGTCTCTACTCTTTTGATGCGTACATCCTATGTTATTTGTATACTGTGCTTTGGCATATCTTTGGATCTAACCCATTCTTGGTGCTTAGGTTTTGACCCCGACTATGAGGATGATGCGCTCGCGCTTGTCGAGGCTCCCATAATTGGTGACTATGGTTGGGGACCAGCCGACCCGGAGGTGGAGCTGGAGGATGGAGTGACAACACTGGGGGTTTGAGTGTATTCCTTTATTTTGGATTTTAACCGTTTAATGTTGTGAGTAAGGAGGTAGTCAGATATGCAAGAAAACATTTGATTTTCATACTTTGATATATTAGGCTGGACTTCATCCCTGCTACATTTAATATAGATATGTGATACCTTTCGCTTCCGCTATAGTTACTTTTACTTCCGCTATATTTACATGCTTCCACAATATTAACCGTTGATATTATATTGTTCAAAGAGTTTTAAATTGGACCTCACTGCAGATCTATGATCTTGGAAGTTTTCGGATTCTTCTAGAAGGAGCCCGCTAACTTCGATACCTTGATGGTTCTCTTGGTATTCGGAATTGGGGCGTTACAATATTTGTGTTAGTGAGCCATGATTAACATATATTATCAAAACTATATTATAAAAAAGAAGTATCACATAAGAAGAAAAAGAAGAAGGGAATAAAATAATATATAAAATGCATACCTTTTGGCTTCAATCAGTACAAAAACAGTTCCTTTTCTTGATGCCTTTTAGTTGTAGTGATAGCAATTGTAGAAGTGCAACTAGGAAGGACTGCAGGGAGAATGGAGTCTGAAGAAAAAAAACCCTTGAATTGAAGGGATCCAATAAGAACACAGAGGAGATTTTCCTCTTTGGATTGCAAGCAAATGTAGGAAAAAAAATCTATAAACAGAAAGAATTTTAGAACTCAAAAAGAATTAGTTACTTATTGTAATTGCAAGTTCTTTTTTTTTTAATGGCTACGACTTTTCTCATGTTTTTGGAATGTGAAAAGGTATAAACCATGAAGGAGTAGTTCGTTCAATTTTTTTGGAATGTGAACTGTTTTAATGTGGCCTTATTTTTTGTGGTGTTTTTGGAATGTGAGAAGGTATAAACCGTGAAGGAGTTTGTTCAATTTTTTTGGAATGTGAATGGTTTTAATGGGGCCTTATTTTTTGGGATCAATTGTTATGAGGCCTTCTTTTTGGGGAGAAACAAATTGACTTCATTGCTTCTTTTTTTTTTTTTTTTGGAAGTTGAGAAAATTTGGGGCCTAAATTTTTTGGGGCCTAAAGCAAGGGCTTTTATTGCCTTATGCTTAAGCCGGCCCTGAGGGAACCTCACCTTTAAGATATGAATAATGAAAGTTTCCTCAGAAAATGAAAGGCAAATTGGATTTGGGTTTGTCGCAGAGTGAAGGACAAAAATCATTGTTGGTAAAGAAGCAGTTGCAGGTTTGATGGAAACAACATTGGGACGGAGAAAAAGAAGGATGGACTCATAAGCTGTGAGACCCAAATTCGGGAGGACGGTCTCTTTTATTTTGATAGATGAAAGTGAAGGTTCATTGTGTTGCTAGAATATTGCATGCAAAGATGGCAACAAATGAACAACAGTTTGGAAGATTGAGATGGGGGTGTTTAGGTCAAAGGAAACAACTGTAGAAAATGTCAAGTCTCAATTGGACTTTGATAAGTCCTCAAAATTGGGCCAAAAGGCTGTCAATTCATGTGCATTTGTGGACTTAACTAGGACCAATTGCATCATAATTTCATGATTTCATGTATATGAGTATAAAATCGGAATTTTGGTCTAAATCAGTAAAAAAAAAAAAAAAGAAAAAAAAAAAAAAAACATTAACCTTGCATGAATTTGTGAAGTTGGTAGTTTTGGTCACCCCCAGGTCCCACCAATTACACTCTAAGCACTGTGGCCCCATTGCATCAATTCATTAGGCAGGCCCCATGCATAGTATGCATAGCATTTTATTTAATTCATTACTAGTGATTTAGTTATTTCTTCTTTATAGAAAATTGTCATGTAAGGGGGCCCACATGGAGAGAAATTTGAAGAAAATAAGAAAGAAGAAAAAAAAAAAAGAAAGAAAAGAAAAGAGGGAACCACACCCCTACTAGGCCTGAATCCCCATAAATGCCCAATGATGGGGTGGGTCCCACTGTTGCTGCACAAAAGGTCGGATAATTCTTCTCTCTCCAAGTTTCCAAGATCTCTTTCTCTCCATCAATATTTAAAATTTAAACAAGGAAGGAGTATTCTAAAAGAAATCCTAGATAGAGTCTGTGTTGGAAAGTTTCTCCCAAGAAGATTTGTTATGAGTCAGCAAGATAAATAGAATTCCATGAAGATAAGAAGACCAAGTTAAAAAAGGAAGGAGATAAAAGTTTTGTGAAAAAGAAGATCCAAAAGGGATGTGGATGTTCGACAAGGGGGCCCACTTTCCCTTGAACGTCCTTCGCTTCCCTCCCCCTTTTCTCTCCCTTTGTTCAATCCACACCATTGGTTTTGCACAAGAAATCTCTGACAGGACCCATAGCTTAAAGTTTTGTTCAAACAAGAGATCAGGATTGGCAAGGAGATCAATTTGAATTTCAAAAGGGAATTACTTTGCTTACAAGCCAAGCCAAGATAGAGTTCGATCTTGGGAAGAGTTCCAAGCCAAGGAAGAGAAAAAAATTTATAAGAGGAACCATAGGGGGGGACATCCAAAGCCATGCTTACTTCCTACGGCTGGACGTCCTCTCCCCTCTCTCCTCTCTCTCTCCCCTTCTTCTCTCCCCTCTTCTAGATCTAGGGTTCTTCTAGTTCTTGATTATCCACTTTATCATATTTTGTAAAACGAGTTAGCTTTGGGCCTTGTCCAAGCATGAAGTAGATCTAGGAAGGAGGAAAAGCTTTGTACTAAAGACATGCTATTAATGAAAAAATCAGTTGTCTTTTGTGTGATGGTTGGTTAGATTTGCGATCGAGGCAAAGGAAGAAGTTAAGTATTCCTAACCCTTTTTTTGTTAATACTCGTTTAATTGAGTTACTGAGGTGCTAATCTAATGCTTTAATAGGCTTGTCTTCGAACCAGTTGGTAGCTTCCATATTGTATTTCTTAATGCTAGAGTAGGTCTTTGACTATCTATGCTTATTTTTGATAGATCATGCTTAAGGTTTGATGGTCTATGCCTAGATTTTATGGGTAATGCTTAGGTAACTTTAGTAATTTTATGAAGGGGAGGAGGTCTTGGGTATATGACGAATTTTGTAGAAAAAGAAATCTCTTTTAAGTAATTTGGTTTTTCAAGTTTTATCATCCAGATTTGGGTGCCTTGATTGGATCTAGACCTGAAGTAGAAAAACTGATCAAACAAGCGTTTTTAATATAAAAAAAAAAAAAAAAGTGGTTTGGGATTACTTGATGGATTCCTATGCCTTGATCAATTTCATTATCTTTGTTATCTCATCATCTCATTACTTTAGTTAATTTTCTTCATCTTTAATTACTTGTGACATCATCTCACTTAATTAGTAAGTTTTGTTCTTGAATTGCTCTCTGTGAGTTGTCGCTGTCTATTCGTAGACACCCCTGCACTTGTGGTGTTTTTATGATTGATTGAGATCACATCAGACTTGATTAACACCAGAAAATATTGAAATTATCGGTGCACCTTGGGATTGGGTGTCATGCACCCAATTCAGGATCCCAGAAATTACTCGGAAACTTGAAGTTAGCAGTAGACATCTAGGATCTTAATCTATAGTGAGGTCTAATTTAAAACCTTACAAACGTTTAATAAAGAATATTTAAGTGAAAGCAATGTTATATAAAATCAATGGAAGCAATATAAACTCGGATCCATCAATCGGTAACATCTATCACGAAAGGCAAATATAAATATGCAAGTCCAAACTACAAGTTTCATATGCATAACATGGTTTATTACAAATAAAAAAACATCACACTCGACACACAAACTATCCAAGATGTGAGCCGCACTTTGTCCACCGGCTGATCTGCTAGATCGTTGATTCCCAAAGAACGCCTCACCCTCTGGGACTATCATGCCCTGAGCCCAAGAATACATGATCCCTGAGGCACGACATGTGTTTGCATGGAGATTCGAGTCAAAGGCTCATAGCACATTTATCCCCATGAAAGGTTTCCCAAAGGAATTCACATGTGAGGTCATAAAATCCATCACAATTTGGAGTACATTTCAATTTCCTATAAAACCTACATACATAATCTGTACATTTCACCAATTATGGTTTCCATCATACATCCGTTCATAGTATATTTAAACAATAGACATGAGCATAAACTGTTCACGAGATAGCATTTAAAAGTTCAAGTTTATGTTAGGAACAAGAAAGAGAAAGAAATAGAAGAAGCAAACGTTAAGATTTATAGTCCAAGATAAAAAAAGTTTAAGAACAGCTAAACACCATGGCCATCCATGCCAAAGTCAAGGGTAATGTATTGTCCAGCCCTCAGCGCACCAATGTCTAAACGACATCGTCTGGGGTCCACTCAGCCAGTTGCTGAGGAGTCTCCTCCTCCTCCTCAGCCTCCTGAGCAATGGTGCTGGGTTCCTCACTTGTAATGCCAAGTGTACCACCATTACACATATTTTCAAACAAGGTAAACAAATATAAAGCATATCATGTAGACAAATGAATAATAAATTACAATAAAGATCATATGAAGGCAATAAGCATAGACTGGGCATAGTCAGTGCACGAGTAAGCATGAACTAGAGAATCATGGATGACATAAGTACATATAAACTTAGCAAGGTTGGCAAGTCCACATGAGCTACATTCTCCCAAGTAAAACATTAATTATGAATAAAGTGAGAGTATGAGCATAGCATACAACATGGTGGTACCACTAGATGGCATAGGACCCGGAAACTCCATCGTGGACGTCGAGCACCGGTCAACTCCCATAACAGAACCTAACTGCAATTAGTTCATAGGTTTACTGCAGCCGGGTCCGACTAAGATATGATCCAAGCGAAGTAGTGCCGACTCAAAGAATGGAGTGTATATATCATAAGGCGCGAAACATGTGCATAGCATGGCATAGTCATAAGCATAAACATGAACAACGGACATGTCATGACATAATGAACATATAATGCATAAAGGAAACATAAAACATGATACATAACATAGTACATGAGACTAAACAAGACAAATGTGTGAAGCATGAAGCATAGTATGTGAGAATACTGGAAACGTAATGTAAATGCATGTATCTGGATTATACGATGAATCAAGAATGAACGAAAAGCCAATCCAACTACGTGTAATCCTAAGGCCTCCGGCACCTTTGGGCTACAAAGTCCATGCCGTCACACTCATTTAGTGATGTCAAATGTCTTAGGCCAACACCTTTGGCTCGGGGTACACGAATTCCATGAATACGGGCTTCCTTGTGGGTATATGGTAGCTCAAACAACACCCACGTAGGTTTAGAGGTCCTTTAGGTATGAATTAGGGTCCACGGGTCCCATTTCTAGGGCCCAAGACTAGGTCCAAAACCACCTATGAGAACTAGGGTTTTCTGTTACCTCATGGTTAGCTCACGTTTAGTCGTGGCGTGGCTCACGATTAGCCGCAGGCTGGCCACAATGCAAATCTGGAGAAAAAGCCACATCCTGAAAAAGCAATCGCCATAATTGAACTGTACTCCACGGTCACCTTACGGTTAGCCATAATTAGCTTACAATGAGCCATAAGGCTAACCGTAAGGCATTTTATGCAAAAATGTTTAGCTTCTGTGTTTATGACCTCGGAGGGTTGGGGGTTAACTATCAAGTACTAGAAAACACCTGATTTGAGTATGAACAGGCTTTAATTTAGGTGGAATCAAATCCCTTTTCATTACAACCTACAAGACTCCAATTGTACATGTAATTAGGACTCTCCAACCCATCCAAAATGATAAATTCATACACACCTAAAGAACTACCATTCCCTTGCACAAATATTATTTAAGAAACCACCATTGAGCAAAATAGTGTAATCTAACAATGGAAAACATAGTTAGAATCAACAAACCATCATGCATGCTTAGCTTTATAGAAATTTACCTTACCTTTGGTTGATATTTGACTAAGTACCCACAGACTTCAAGCTATCACCCTCACAAACGAACCCCATATAGGAAATCCCCAAATGCAAAGCTTGCTCTAGGCTCCTACAATGGAGAATGGGTACATTGAGCTTGGATAGACATGCATGCTACATATATCAGCTTGTCTAACTGATTAGAAGCAAGGAAAAGGGAATGGGAGAAAGATGCTTACTAATGGAGCAATTAGAGATAAGAGGGAGAGGAAGGAGAGCTTGATGATGAGGTGGAGGATGATGATGGTGAAGATGAGCCTGAAGGATCTCACATGCACTCTCTGACTTGAAGATTGTATCAAGAGATTGAGAAGAAGAGAGTAAGGAGGAGTAGAGAAGATTTTCAATAGAAATGAGGAAAGAAGAAGGGGATCGACTTGAAAAAGTTTGTTTAAATAGGAGATTTTCTAGTTTTGCATGCAAGTCCAGGTTTAATCGAGAAATATCAAATTGATGCTTCTAGGCTGAGAATGGGCCAAAGTGAGTCTGGTTAGTCTGGGTCAAAACACGAAAACCGGAGTACTTGAGATGCTCTACCCAATGCATCAAAATCACACCAAAGCTAAAAATGCACATGTCGAAACCCATAAATCAGAAATTATGAAATAGTCCTCAAACTACCTAGGTATGGTCAAATCCCCACTAACCTACCTGGCCAGACACCTTAATATCCAAAATAATATATTAGGCACCTAATTAAGATTAATTAGGCACTAAGGTCGATTAAGGAGGATTAGGGTGTTACAAGGACAACAGGATCAGACTCACCAACTACTACACCCAGGTTATACAAAATCAGATGCAAAGGACCTGGCAGCACAGTATATAGTTAGCATAGTGTGAATGCATCAAAAGAAATAAATTAAGACAAGGATAATGATCAATAAAGCCACAATGGGTATAGATGCTAAGCAAATTGTGTAATGATAACATGTCCATCATGAATCAATATAAATGAGGTAAACTACAACTATCCATCTAAGAATGTATCACATCGACACGAGTAGTACCGTGAGAAATTATGACGATGCCCTCCCGTACTACATATTAGATGAGGCGGGATGTACGGGATCATAGCCCGGCCAAAACAAAGTTACCAAAGTCTGCAAGCTAAAGTTTGATACCGTGCAAAGTCTCAGAGTGTGGTACCCAGTGGCGAATGCCCTCCTCAAAGAATCCCATCATGATGGCAAAGCAATATTAGCTCCTGCCAAGGGTGATCAGCCCATGGCTAAGCACCTCAACCGAGGGGATGTTTATGTCAAAAGAACCATACAAAAGGTCAATGTATGAATAGGCTTCCCTTGCGTGAACAAGGTTTACAATACAAACAAGGCCCGACTGCAATATCCAATCCATCCCATCAAGCCATTAAAGCAGTCCGTCCATCAAACCATCAAAGTACAAATTCATCCAAATACCATCAAGTCCAAACCCTATAATCCATCCAGGATAACCTAATCCATCAAAACAAACCATCAACTTCATGGTTAAAAGGTATCCCAAGCCCAAGGCCATTGAATAACCCGCCTAGCCATAGACACGAGAAAATCCATCCTCTATTCACATCCAAGGTCTCCTCTAGGTAAACCCTAAGTTATAGTCCTCATCAACATCATCATCATCATTATGGTTACATTAAATTCCAACCACACCATAAAAAGAATAAGGAATATGACGACAAGATATTTATAAGTTCATTCATAAATCAATCAAGAAAGGAATATGAGTAGTCAACCTAGGTTAGGGTCCCTTCTTCAGGTATGGGTGTCAAACTTCACCAATGCAGTAGTGAAACAGAGTTTCAGATGCCCGGTATTTAATACTTGGTTCTCCAAAGATGATTGGTATCCAAGACCTCCATTAACCATCATATATGTTTCACTCCAACCTCCCATACCCTACTTTGAGGTAGCCGGTGAGAGAATGTCAAGCTCAACCACCCTCACACCTTAAGGTCTCCAATTACAAGTCTCTCATTTAGTTAAAATGATTTAAAAGGGTTAAAAGATACGAATTCTACACTTCTACACATCCCATACTTACAATTAGTCGTATGCTAGTCTTAACTAGCGGGAAGAGGGTGGCGGTTAGCTTAAAGGTGACCATTGTGTATTTTTAGGGAAATTCCATTATTCTGGAATTGTGACCATAAAAGGGTCCTTATGTACAATGGTTAGCCCCTACGGTTAGCCGTGACATTCTCTTGGTCAACCGCTAGGTAATCGTAGTTCAATTTTCAGAAAATATCCACATATTGTCTTTGCGATGAAATTACACTACAGTCAACCTTAGACGTAGGGTCTCCACGATTAACCGCAAGGTCACTGAACTTACTCCACCTGCAAAACTTCACTTACTAAAAAAGTAATCACGACTCCACAGTTGGCCTTCTGGAGTCCCACGGTTAGTTGTAAATGTTCCACGGCTAGCCGTGGAGCTTTAGAACTCGAACTCCACTTCTTGGATCCCTTTCCAAATCCATCCAAATCCCATCAAATTCCATTCAAACCACCGAGACACATTCTCCGTCACATACCACATCATAATTCAACATTAAACAACATATAATTTGGGCCTTTTATCATCAAATTGGGGTTCCAAGCATATAGAGGTCTAAAAAATGAAAAGAGCTTAGAATTGGGGAAAACTACATTATTCACCAATTCATATGAAATCACACATAGGAATCAAAGATAGATCATCATGCATGTTATGCTAGGTGTATATTACACTTGCCTTAGCCTCCTAGTTAGGGTTTCCAAGCAAATCTCTCAAGATCCAAGCCCTCTAAAGCACCAAAACCCCAAGAACTCCTTTAAAACCCCAAAACAACAAGGTCAACACCTCGTACAACCCATTTTCAAAGAGAATCATGAATTAGGATATGAATTCACAAGATGAAACCCTAGAATGCTATAGGCATGGAGTTAGATCTCAAAACTTACCATGTAGGAAGAAGATGAAGAGATCTATCAAGGGACGTGATGGATTCAAGTATGAGAAGGCTGGAACTCTTGAGAAATCTCTGCTTTAGTGCAGCTTGGTTCTAGATTTGCAAAGAGAAACCTTAGCTTATAAAGGAAGAAGGAGAGAGATGGGAGGGAAATGAAGGAATTGAAATGAGAAAAGGAAAGGAAAGGAGAAGGAAATGTCATTGGGGAATGGGAGAGGTCATTTATAGTTTTTGGGTTGAAAGTAAAATGACTAAAATGCCCTTCCTTGAAGTGACGTTTAATGAAAAGACTATGAGAGAGGTTTTGGAATTTCTCAAAGGGTTGCATAACTCTCCAAAGGACCTAATTCTAAATCTAAATTACATCTAAGGGCCTCTCTAATTACATTCTAAAATTGTAACTAACCCCTTAGACACTCTCTAAATCTTAATTAGACCCCTAAACATCACAATTTAAGTCTAAGACCTAGGATCTACCTAAAATTACCCTTCTACCCCCACTAACTTCCTACAAAGTTAGCACAAGCAAGTATAATTGAAGTTACGAAAGGGTCAAGAACTTACATTGGGGGTGCAAGAAGCAACGTTCAATTGTAATGAGTATGGGGGCGTAACTTTCAACAAGATACGAGAGTAGTGAAGACATTACTGTGTATCTTTAAGGTGGCTCGAGGATTGACAAAACCCACCAAGTCAAGCCATAGATTATTGGGTTTATGTCTTTTATTTTGGGATTTTCGAATTAGTTATTATGGGTTAACTTGAGTGTAATTGGGTTCGAGGGGTATTTTGGTAAATGCATCGGGGTTTCCTTAGGGGTCCAAAAAAGCATAGATTGTATATATATCATGTAATCTGTAACCCTAACCCTTGGTCAGAGAAAGTGAGGAGAGAATGACACAATTGATAAGGTTTCCCTTTTACATGGATGTAGGTACGATTGTTGAACCACATAAGGTTATTGTGTTCATGTGTAGTTGCTCGATGGATGGGTTTCATTTGTGCATCGTGGTAGATCATCGATTGTAGGTATTTTCCACTATGCTACCCAACGATGTTAGCCTCCCCCCTTATTAATAAGACATGCATGTTGAGTGATTCTACCCTTAAACATTTAAGTGTGTGGTTTCCTTGGGTCACTAGTTTGAGAATTATTTTTACTTAGCTAAAGGACATCTAAAATAACTTTGTCCAACACGACTTTCTCCTTTCAAATACAAATACATTGGAGAATAACTATTTATTGAGAAAAAAGTAATGATTCTCCAACCCTAGTTTTCTCCTCAATTTATAAGATTCGTTCTCAAAGTTGGAAACACCATTTTATCTAGTGAAAATAACTTTTTTTCCCCAAAAAGTAGTAGATATGGTCATATAGTTATCACCCAATGGACGGAGAAAACATCATTTTCTCTAATGAAATCATTTTTATTTTATTATATAAGAATCATTTTTGTCTAAGTAAATGTTTAAAATGACTTTCTTTCCTATCTCATATATCTTTCTCTTTTAAACCCAAACACTCCTAGATTCATTATCGCTAAAAACACTTCAAACCAACACCACCAAGATGAAAACCTGGAAATGCCTCTCCCTCCCAATAAAGAGCAATGTAATAAATAAGCGAAAGATAAATCAAGAATGAGAATACCTGAATGTTCTTAGATGACTCCGATCTGATTGATGGAGCACACAATGTGGCCTTTGAAGCCATATTTGAAGGCTCAATTCGATTTACTTGACTTAATTTGTTTTTTTATCTCTTCCCTCTTGGCTATGCGTGTAATGTCATTGCAATACAGGGGAAAGACACCATAAATACTTCACCTAAAGTTTGAATTATTTACTAAAATATCCACCTGGATGTGGAATTTCTAGGGCACATTTGGTAAAATGGAGATTCCTTCATTCTCCTATAACTATGCTAAGGTGATTGAGGAGTCACTGCATTTCACTATAACTTAGGTGCTTATTTGCCTTTGTGGATTTATAAAATTCGATGAGGGGAGGTGGAGATTGAGGAATCAGTGGAAGAGAGGATTTTTGATGGGTTGAGAGGATTTCACACTTTTCCTCTCTTCACTTAAATGTATATTTTCCTTGTAATCCAGCAAAACCAGAGCGGATTCCTCTTTGAGAAAATAACCCAAACATGGTGTTATTGTTTTTAGCTTTTCTTGGACCAATCATATCAACTAGTATGCTCTTTTGGACAAGTTACCACGCTGCAATGATGGAACAAGAATATGTCATGACCCGGGCCCGAGATTCGATTAATCCGGACGAGCCCCGAGTTGCGCTGTCCATACTTACTCCCGTGGACTCCGAATTAACCAAAGTTGAAACGAAATCCACAAGAGATGTCAATACACACATACCTGTCAAATGTGTATTTTTGCAGAATATATATACATTAACGAAACAATTAACTGAACAAGTCCTTTACATTATAAGTAAAGTCCATATACATATTCATATCCCATCTATATCCACCACTGCATATTCAAATACAATGCAGGTGACAATTATTTACATTTCAAAACGAATATGCAAAAGTATTTATCAAAATATGTTTCCAAAGTTCACAATCCAATTCGCACTCCAAATCATATCCGCTCAATTAAACCTCCTGGAGGTATCGGATTGGCCTCCTCCACTGGTGGTGCGGCCTCTGTAGGATTGGCACGGGGCAATTGGGCCTGTAATGTCATCAATAACACCGTGAATACAACGGTTTAACAATGTATACATAGATCTATGATAATACATGCTATCATTCATGATAATCTGTTCAATTTAACAATTAAACAATTCTATAACATTTATCGATTCTAGACAATTCAATAACATGAGCATTGGAGTCAAGTAATAACAATAATTGGATTGGCAACTACAAAAGTATTTGTTTTCTTTCAGTTCTTCCTAACTAAAGCAATCATTCATTTCATTTATTTACATTCATTCATTAATTACATTGAGTACTCTTATTATGTGGCTTATCAAATGGTGACTTTTCAGTCCATAATGTGTGGGATCTACCAGTGTCTTGATCAGAGATCACTGGCATCACTACGGAGCTCCAGAACACCCCAGTCCATCTACTGCAGTAGGATTGTTCATTAATTCATTTTTACATTTAGTAACTATTCATTATTTCATTGCATTAATTCATTACAGTTTTAGACGAGCTTGAGAAACTACTATGTAGTGCCAGACTCAGGAATCAAACCAATCTATAAATTCTATTCAAAGCTTCTAATCAAAATTCTAAACAATTATCTAAACCAAACAACTAAGTGAAACGTTCGTTATCAATGTACGTGTTACTGTCGATTACATCACTTTCATTGAATTTGTACATTAAGATAACCTTAGCTAACACTTATGAAGGTTTAGATACCAATAACACTAGCCTTAGTGATTAGACTTTCATTTTAAAAAAACTCAGACCTCAATCTGCAATTTTCCTTAAGTTCAGTCACCTTGTCAGTTAACCGAATTCTGGAAGGCGGCTAACCGAACCACATTCGGTCAGCTTCCCAGAACCTTACCATTTTTTATACCTTCTCTCCACTCGATCACCTCATCGGTCACCTACTCGGCTGGCCGGATTCTCAAATTTGGCTAACCAAACATATTTCGGTCAGTTTTCCAGAAGCTTGTAATTTCTGATGGAAATCCTTGACAAATATCGGTCACTTGCCGGTCACCCTTTGGCTAGTTGAATTTCCAAATTCGGCTAACTGAACTTTATCAGTCAACTTTCCAGATGGGCTCGGTCAGCTGCTGGTTAGCCGAACTGCTCCCAGAACTTCAGTACTAAGCTTCAGAATTTCTAAAGCGAAATTCAGATTTTTGAGAGCTCAACTCACTTTAATAACATCTTAAATCATAAGAGGTGCATATACTTGCCTTATTTGAAGATTGATTGATTAAAAGCCCTTGATTAGCTTGACTTTAAGATGAAAATCATCAAATTGAAACCCTTTTTCAACCTAAAACCAAAACCAATCACAAATAGACCTCCCATAAGCGATTTGTGCTAGAATACACTCCTAACCATTCAATATAAACCCATAATCCTATAAAAGAGTCAAACACTCACTTGTAGCTTATGAAGAGGAAACTTGAGCTTTCTCTCAAGATCTAACTCCTTTGACAATGGAAGAACTTGATGGAGAAGATGAAGTTGATGAAGTGGCTCCAATTCCCTTCATTAACTACTTGCAAGGTTTCCAATCTTCACACTTGGTGAAGCAAAAAGGGAAGAAGAAGAAGAAAAAGGAGTGCCTAGGGTTTACTTGAGCTGGAATGAGTGAATGGACTCATTTGAGTTCATCTTAAGGCTTATAAGAGGCCTTTTTGCACTTAAGTCCACTATTTCTTCTCATTTACAATTCGAATCAAATGAAGGGTCATTTGATCCGTTTCTCGTTGAATGACTTTGAGTCTATTATGAAAGTCAACGTACTCCTTGAGATACGCGTGTTGGTGTCAAGAGTGAACGTATTCGATGAAATACGCCGAAATCCGTATTTACGAAAACAGCCTTATTTTTCCTTTGTTTGAACCTAGCTAAAATCATTTCAAGTCATTCAATCTCATTCATTATAATTTCATTAAGCCCAAATCATTCATTTTAGACTCATTCAATTCCATTTGGTCATTAACCATCATTAGTCTAATTAAACATGATTAATTATCTTTAATCTCAATCAATTAGAGTTAATTTTGATTTACTCAGGACAGGGTCTAACAGAATATTAAAAAGGAAAAGAAATGAAATGGATCAAATACTAATCAAATAATAATTGGAGATGCACATAAGGCATTAGCTGAAAAATGGTAAGCACAAGTAGGAAATCTCAAGGCTGGCCAAAAAAAAAATTTTCCATGAAAAGTGAGAGAGAAATTAAATTATTTTCTTCAACTTGAAAATGAAAGTTTCGGATCCTAACCAAGGGGGGGGGGGGGGGGGGGGGGGGGGGTGAATGGGGTAAGCTACAGAATGATTGCCAATTTTAATTTTCTTCAAATTAAACTCCAACTAGTGATGATGAGGGGGGGGGGGGGGGGGGGGGGGGGGGTGGGGGGGGTGTTACAGAATGATTGCCAATTTTAATTTTCTTCAAATTAAACTCCAACTAGTGATGATAACATGAAAAGATGCGGAAGATAAACAAATCAATCACCACAAGTCATTCACCATTGCACAAAGATTTATAGTGGTTCGGCCTCAATGCCTACATCCACTACCGGCTTGTGATCACACACCCCACCGGATTTCCACTATTTATGCTTTTACAAAAGGCTAAGCAATAACCCTAAACACTATGCTTTTAATAGGCTAAACAATAACCTTACAATGTGCTTTTATAGGCTAAGCAATAACCTTTTACACTTTGCTTTTCTAAGGCTTAGCAACAACCTTACATACAAATAGTTTTTCTTTCTCAAGAAGGTGTCCAAACACTAGGAGAGAAATACATTAAGCACAATATATATTGCCTCTAAAATAGGCGAATGAGAAAGTGAAAATCAACTCACACAACACACTATAAGATGCAAAGATGAATGCTCATGATGTGTGTGTGTGAAAACTTCAATCAAGTTTAAAATGAAAGCTCAATTAGTTTATGCTTGAAGCAATTAAAAGTTTAATGCACATAACATGATTTGATTGAAGTGACATGCAAATCACATGAACAAAGAATTATGTCTAAACATGTGATGCATGTGATATGTTGTTTTCAATGTCAAAGTAATTTAACTAAAGTTTTAAAGATTGAAAACAACAAAGAAGATTCATACAAGTTAGTGAAACATGTTATAACATAAAATGAAGATTTTGATAAAACATGTTTAAGAAGTTTTCTACCACAAACTTGATTTGAATCAAGGTGAAGAATCCAATAACTTAAATCAAAGATTAAGAGAGGAATGGATTCAACACATCATAGTTAATATGCTAAAAATCATTTACCAATAATTTAGACAACGCATAAAAACATATGATTAGGAAAAGTCAAAGCTTACTTGGTGATTGAACTTCATTAATCCAAGCTTAGCTTTACTTAATGATCCTTTGGCCTTCTTAGTTCATTCCCTTTGATTTGCCTTAGTACACCTTAGAAATGGCTTCAAGAATCATCACTTTTGGCCTTGGAATGAACTTCATTTTATAGAAATTTTGGCCCAACGGCTATATGTCGGTTAGCCGACATCCAGGGGTCGGTTAACCGACACCCCCAATGGTCACAGGCCAACGGTCATAATTTTGGAATTTTGCTAACCAAAAAGCATGGTTCGGTTAGCCGACAGGTTCGGTTAACCGAGATCTGACCGACACCCTAACCGACAATGAAAACAGGGTCAGAAAACACCTCTCTGGAAATCTAACCGAGAGAGCTTCTGTCAGGATCAGAAACAAGGTCGGTTAACTGAGCCTTGACCGACATGCTGACCGACGTGAAAAAGATGTGAAATTGCAGCTCTCTGGAAATCTGACCGACAAGGTGTTCGGTTAGTCTAATTTCTATGGTCGGTTAACCGACACTTAGCCGACACACAAACCGACAACTGAAACACCATTCAAAAAAGCTAACCGAGTGAGTTCGGTTAGGCTTCGGTCCAAGGTCGGTTAGCCGACACCTGACTGACAGTATGGTCAGACTGTTTTCTGAAGATCTGAGTTTACAAGTAAAAATCTAACTTTTGAAAGCTTTTGAAACACAGAATGTAAAGGTGTTTGAGACAAGGTTTTCTCAAGAAAAAGCTTTTCAAAATAAGACTAAAATCAACCAAAAGGTTTGAAAAAGAGTTTGAGTAAGTTGATTTAAATCCTGTGATTTTCAAGATAAACGTTTGAGAAATGATATGAGATGATCATGATGCAAATGTTGGACATCAAATTGCAAACACAACGTAAGGTCTAACAATCTCCCCCTTTGCAATTTGATGGCAACATACTAAAAACAGCTAAGAAACTTAAAACACATCACTAACACATCACTCGTACATTCATTCATTTCTACAACTCTTGGTCTCCATACTTTTCAACTCCTTTTGAGTTGAAAATTGACTTCTTGACTTCTTCATGCTCTTCCTTCCTCTCTTTGCTCCCCCAATCTTCTAGATCTCCCCCATTGTGTGTGTTTCCACACAAATTCTCTCGCACAACCTTTTTCTCCCCCATAATCTTAGAAATCATACTTAGCCCTTTCCATTTCTTCTCCCCCATTGACATCAAATTGCTAAAAAATCTGCAAAAACAACTCATGCAAACATATACCTTTCTCATAGCATAATATTGATATCATTTGATAAAATTTGGTAAGCAAAGGAGAAACCACCATGAAAAGACAAAATGAATTCACAAGTTTTCATTTACGTCTCAAATGAAAATGTTTACATGATAAAAAAAAAAAACATAAACCATAAACATAATCATAAACATCATCACCATCCAACACATCCATCAAAACCAATTGAACCAAAGTACACCACCAATCATACTACCAATGAGAAAACAAAAATAGTGGTGACATCAAGCATCTTCTACTCCGAATCTGGAGGTGGTGGTGACGGAGAAGGAGGGGCTGCAACATCATCTCGACTGCAACTCTTTGAAATTCTTGAGAGATACTGAAACAGTTTGTTCAGTGTCTTCTTGTTCTTCTTTTGCTCTTTCTTCATGTAAGCCATGTCTCTCTCAAGAGCTGCCAAGCGGTCCACTGAAGAGGAAGGACGAGGAGATGGCATAGATGTTGAGCCATGAGTAGGAGAAGGTGGTGCTTGAGCCAAGGGAGGGTCATCAGCTATAGGGATTTGAGCGTTGGGAATTAGATTCATTTGATTTACATTAGCTGGTGATAATGGAGTTTTGAAAATAGTTTATTCCCCAGAAGGCTTAGGTATCCCAAATGAGAATGCCAATTGAGTCATCAAATATCCAAAAGGTATTGCATTTTTCTGACCTACGTTGTTATGAAATTTAATGATCGTATGACAAATGATGGAAGGTAAGCAAATAGGTGTACTAGTTACCACCTTGGACAAAAGGTTAGCCATATAGGCTATAAGCTCAGTCCTATTTCCCATCCTAGGGTAGACATTATATGTGAAACAATGATGGATAATCCTATAAATGGGAAAGAGAGAATTTAGGGTGAAATGATGTTTTCTTTTATCCCAAGGGGCATTGAAACCACAAATGTCCCTAGTGGCCTGGGTTCTCTCATCTTCATTAGGGGAATCTGATACCAATGTAAGTCCATTCGGGGTGCAAGGTATCCCCATGATGTTCCCTATCCTCTCAGGTGTGATCTCTACATTCCTATCTTCAAAGGAGATAGTAAAAGAACAAGTATTTTCTCCAATGAGAGTGCTTGAGATTGATGAGTACATATATCTTACCAATGTGGGATAGATATCTCCACCCCAATGAAGTATACCATCCCAACCTACTCTATGAACTATTCCCATTAAGTCATGATTTTTTATTTGGTTTACTAACACCCTCCTTTCCATAGCTATAGACCTATTTCTCAATAATTACAGAGTGTTAGCATCAATCCTCAGTTCTATGGATGGTGGTGGAGGGGATTCACTAAAGTCTGAATGTTCATCTATAGGCCTACTGGATGTGGCAGTGGCCTTCCCCTTTTTTGATGGCCTTGGCATGGCTTTTTTCATTCTTGGAGGCATGTTGGTTGGGCAAGATTGAAGGTTTTTCTTTAATGTGAATTAGTATAAATCTTTTTCCCAATGCTCAAAAGGTGAGAGGGTCATTGAAGATTAAGCAGATTTGGTTGTGACAATTCGTCAAACGCCTAGTGTGCAGACTAAGGAAATGAAAGCACAGTTGGTTGTGGATGCCCAAAAAATATGGATCTCAAATCCTACAATACATGCAAATATTCCATTAAACCATACATTCCAAGAAAATTTGAACAATGAAAGTTTGGGAATTTTTGGATGAAACAGTCACCTTGATCTTAGGGGAAAACAGACTAAACCAAAGCTTGGAAGATGAGGCTCTTTTGATGACAATGATACCTTTGAAGAGATCAGAAAATGCTTGCAAGAGACCAGAAAAAAAATGACCAAAGCTTTGATCCACAGATTCACGTTGTCTGACAATGTCGTGAGTCTCCAACGATGATGAAGGAGATGAAGATGACGATGACTTGCTTGGAGGATGATTGAGAGAGGATTTTTAATCGGATTGAAAGAAGTTTTTCGAGCAATGGGGAGGAGATTTGAGGATTGGAAACAGGAAATCCTTGTCTAGGGCACGAAGAAAGAAGATGATGTATAGTGAAGTGTGTTTCAGTCTATGCGCATGGATTTATTCGACCCTGTGAGTTGACGGTTAGCCG
The DNA here is from genome assembly GCA_028538565.1 of Umbellularia californica. Lineage (NCBI taxonomy): Eukaryota > Viridiplantae > Streptophyta > Magnoliopsida > Laurales > Lauraceae > Umbellularia > Umbellularia californica. Next base: position 29,597,236 of record JAPQWN010000002.1, read on the forward strand.
ACAACTTAAGTGTCGGTCAGCCGACACCTGTAGAGAAGTGAAATAATTCACTAATCTACAATTTTGAATTATGATCACTAGTCTGAGGACATTTAAGATAATTTGACTAGAGAAAACAATTAAGATGATCATAAGAAACAATCTAATAAATTCTTTTTCAAAATTCATTGATTAAACACATGCATTTTAACATAAAATACCTTTTGAATTTTAAAAATGCATTAATACTCAAACAAGCAAAATTTAAACATGTAGAGAATGCCTAAGGAACTTAGTATCATCTAGACTTAGGACCAATAAAAAGATGTTCATTTTGAGAAGTGATTGGTCTATTCTAATTCCAAAGGTTTTAATGTTTGTCTAAGATTCTAACCTTAGCTATCCATCTAAGGTCTTGAGCCTTTAAGCCTATGTTTGAGTTTCCACCAACCAAGGGAGATAACTTTTCAATTTTAGTAGACTTGTCATCAATTTTTGGTTTGACAATTTTATAATGATGATTAGTCTTTGATGATTGGTGATGATTTTTCACTATGTTCTTATTTCTTTTAACTTTTCCTCCTTCTTTTTGCATTTTGAATTTTAATTTTAATTGTTCAACCTTTTTCAAAATTTCTTTCATTTCCATGGTTAAAGGAGGTAAAGTGAAAGGTTTCTTGTTGATAGATTTAATTTGACAACTTTGAACTTGTTTGGTCCTTTTAAAATCTATCTTAGGAGACTCTTGTTGAATTGGTTTGACTTGTTTGAACTTTAAAGAGTCTTCCTTTGATTTCAATGTCTTACCCTTTATAGAATTTGAATTTTCCCTTTTTGATTCATAGATGGGTTTAGACAAATGACTTCTTCTTAGTTTGCACTCAAATTTGAAATGCCCTTCTTTACCACAATAGTGACATTTTGTTTTAGGCAAATTGGTGAGAGTGCTAGAGAGAGAGGACTCACTTTTTACAAATTTGTTTATGAACTTAGGGTCATGATAAGTATATTTATTGAATCCAAGACCCGTCCTATCTCCATGTGATTTACCCAATCTAAACAAATTTTCAAGTTTCTCTTCACTTTGGGTAAATTTGCACTCAAACTTTTGCTTGTGGATCTCAAGTTGAGTGACTTTGTTTTTAAGAATTGAATTTTCATTTATAACTTTTATTAGTTTAAATTCAATTCCATTAAACTTGTTTACCTTTTCATAAGCAAGTTTTAATTCAAGTTTTAGTTCATTCACATTAGATCCAAGTTGTAAAGTTTTTAAATCACTTTGAGTTTTTGATAAATTTTCTTTGGTGATTATTAATTTGGATTCTAAATTAGAAATGTCTTCAACTTGATTCTTCACATGATCACTTATATTTGTATTTTCTTTGAGAAGATTGTCACAACTCATCTTCGAAACATTTAAATCTTCTTGAACCTTTGACAAGTTATCCATAGAAATTTTTAATTTTGATTATAGATGGATAATGTTTTTATCTTGTCATTTTAGAGTATCTATTAAACTCAAATTTTCTTTCTTTAGCTCATCATTATTTGTTTCAATTTCATTTTGTTCATTTTGAGCATTAGACAAGTTGTGTAAAGTGATCATAAACTTAGAGTTTAGGAATTGTATAGCTTCATCTTTCTCTCTAAGTTCATCTTTTGAAGTGACTAATTCTTTGTTTAGTCTTTTAGATTCTACTTTTAACTTGTTATGATTTTTAACAAGCTTTAAGTATAAAGTGTACAAATCATCATATCCTTGTTGAAGATCATCTTGATTTTCATTTTCTTCTTCACTTGATTCAAGTTGATATTCATTATGTTCAAGATTTGAATCTCCAATGGATGGAAGAAGGGGTCTAGAGGAATTTACACAAGAATCTACAAAGTCTAATATAGTGGAATCCATTCTAATGATTTTCAAGATTAATCCAACTAGGGTCTAAGCTCTACGTTTTTTACACCTAATCAAGAGTTCCAAAACACTTGATCCTAAATATAGAGCACGAGGCTCTAATACCAATTGAAAGTTCCGGATCCTAACCCTAGGGGGGGGGGGGGGGTGAATAGGGTGAGCTACAGAATGATTGCCAATTTTAATTTTCTTCAAATTAAACTCCAACTAGTGATGATAACATGAAAAGATGCGGAAGATAAACAAATCAATCACCACAAGTCATTCACCATTGCACAAAGATTTATAGTGGTTCGGCCTCAATGCCTACATCTACTACCGGCTTGTGATCACACACCCCACCGGATTTCCACTATTTATGCTTTTACAAAAGGCTAAGCAATAACCCTAAACACTATGCTTTTAATAGGCTAAGCAATAACCTTACAATGTGCTTTTATAGGCTAAGCAATAACCTTTTACACTTTGCTTTTCTAAGGCTTAGCAACAACCTTACATACAAATAGTTTTTCTTTCTCAAGAAGGTGTCCAAACACTAGGAGAGAAATACATTAAGCACAATATATATTGCCTCTAAAATAGGCGAATGAGAAAGTGAAAATCAACTCACACAACACACTATAAAATGCAAAGATGAATGCTCATGATGTGTGTGTGTAAAAACTTCAATCAAGTTTAAAATGAAAGCTCAATTAGTTTATGCTTGAAGCAATTAAAAGTTTAATGCACATAACATGATTTGATTGAAGTGACATGCAAATTACATGAACAAAGAATTATGTCTAAACATGTGATGCATGTGATATGTTGTTTTCAAGGTCAAAGTAATTTAACTAAAGTTTTAAAGATTGAAAACAACAAAGAAGATTCATACAAGTTAGTGAAACATGTTATAACATAAAATGAAGATTTTGATAAAACATGTTTAAGAAGTTTTCTACCACAAACTTGATTTGAATCAAGGTGAAGAATCCAATAATTTAAATCAAAGATTAAGAGAGGAATGGATTCAACACATCATAGTTAATATGTTAAAAATCATTTACCAATAATTTAGACAACGCATAAAAACATATGATTAGGAAAAGTCAAAGCTTACTTGGTGATTGAACTTCATTAATCCAAGCTTAGCTTTACTTAATGATCCTTTGGCCTTCTTAGTTCATTCTCTTTGATTTGCCTTAGTACACCTCAGAAATGGCTTCAAGAATCATCACTTTTGGTCTTGGAATGAACTTCATTTTATAGAAATTTTGGCCCAACGGCTATATGTCGGTTAGCCGACATCCAGGGGTCGGTTAACCGACACCCCCAACGGTCACAGGCTAACGATCATAATTTTGGAATTTTGCGAACCAAAAAGAATGGTTCGGTTAGCCGACAGGTTCGGTTAACCGAGACCTGACCGACACCCTAACCGACAATGAAAATAGGGTCAGAAAACACCTCTCTGGAAATCTAACCGAGAGAGCTTCGGTCAGGATCAGAAACAAGATCGGTTAACCGAGCCCTGACCGACATGCTGACCGACGTGAAAAAGATGTGAAATTGCAGCTCTCTGGAAATCTGACCGACAAGGTGTTCGGTTAGTTTAATTTCTATGGTTGGTTAACTGACACTTAGCCGACACACAAATCGACAACTGAAACACCATTCAAAAAAGCTAACCGAGTGAGTTCGGTTAGGCTTCGGTCCAAGGTCGGTTAGCCGACACCTGACCGACAGGCTGACCGACAGTATGGTCAAACTGTTTTCTGAAGATCTGAGTTTACAAGTAAAAATCTAACTTTTGAAAGCTTTTGAAACACAGAATGTAAAGGTGTTTGAGACAAGGTTTTCTCAAGAAAAAGCTTTTCAAAATAAGACTAAAATCAACCAAAAGGTTTGAAACAGAGTTTGAGCAAGTTGATTTAAATCCTGTAATTTTCAAGATAAACCTTTGAGAAATGATATGAGATCATCATGATGCAAATGTTGGACATCAAATTGCAAACACAACGTAGGGTCTAACAGAAAACTCATTTCTTAAGAGAGGATAAAAATAAATTTTCTGCAGCACTATTTAAAAAGAAAATACCACATTATAGTATGATTCCACATTGCGCAAAGGCATCCAGACAGATTTAAAGCTCTCAAATTTATACCTATCTAGGTGGATATATATATATATATATATATATTTTTTTTTAAATGTCATATAAGTGGAGATGGTTAGGTAAGGGTAAAGTAGTATGTACTTCTAGTAAAGTAAAGATGCATTTATTTTTAAGAGGTAAAACAAGATAAAGTGAGAGGAAAAGTCAATAAGTGGTAAAGTAGCCACTTAACTCATCTTTTATGATTTAGAATTTTTTTTGGCTTTGGTACAGTAACAGTCAAAAAATAATTTTGAGCTGAAACTTTACTTTTCCCATTTATTTTGACCAATCAAACACGGTGAATTTAAATTCCTGAAGGATGAGATTACTTCACCAATATATTTCACTTTACCACTTGCAAAAGGAACATTGTCAAACTCTAGCAGAGGCCTTTATTTTTAGACACCACCACTTATGAACCTTGTGTACGTCATTTTCTTCTTTTTTAAGATTCAAAACACAAGGACAGTCATCGGCTAAGGTACATGGAAACAACAAGAAAAATAATGAGTCTGCCACTCATATGCATTGTATTCTTTACATGTCCATGTTAAAAATAAATGAGAGGGAGACATATCTTTCTGAAATGCGGACACAACCTGGTCCACATGAATTCCTCATCCAACTTGGAGATTATTTCTCTCAAAATCAGAGTTATCGTGTGGGTACCCTACCTGTAAAATTGATTATCTACAGACCTATGATCAAAATAGAGGAGAGTGCTCCCATGGGAGACCTAGGACCCCACAGATTATGGGACAGGGGGATCTCAAGAATTTTAAATAAGGCAATTCCGGATATGAAATTTCAAGTCAATCCAATAATACAATCCGTTGCTCTGTGGTCCACAAGTATAACTATTTTAAATTAAAATAAAATACATTAGATCCCACGGTGCAATTCATTTGGATCGGTGCAAACTCAATGGGATCCATGGCATAAGGTGGAGGGTTTAGATGGTCCATTTGGACTGATCATATATTAGACTCCACAAAGTGTCTAGGATAGTAAAACTGAGCAACATTTATGCAGAGCAAATGCCAATAAGACATAAATAAATGAATGAGTGCATCATATGGTCTACAGATGATTTATCTTATTGTAGGCCCAACTTTAAGTAGAGTGAAATATGCCACAAGGCCAATATGCCAAGGACTTATTTGTTTGAAGGAACACATGAAATGAATGGTTCGATAACAAAAGAGACTGTTGAAATAAAAGCTATTGAAAATAACTAAAGAATGTTTATTTAGTCTTGATAGAGGTATACCGTGAAGTTTCATAAACTTATTTGATTTTATGGACAATATTATTTTGAAAGTATTTTTCTTTTTAAAAATATTAAAAAGTGAAATTAGTGTTCAAAATAAAATGGAAAATATCCCAAAAAAAAAAAAGGGAAATGGTAATGAAAAATTCATTGTGAGACATTCCTCATCATTTCAGAGAAAAAACTGGGCCACTGTAACAATGCAAGTAGATGTATAATATATTGATTGAGTTAGATCAAGCAAATATGGTCCCACAAAAGCCAAAATCATATAGCATTCAACATTTTCGTTAATGACATTAATTATATTATTAGTTCTAACAACATGATTTATGATGAGTGAACTTTGTTCAAATAATCCAACGATATCAATCACTTTTATCATGAAATTCACAATAGAGCCCATACATCGGTACGTAGGTGTGTAATATGAAAGGTTGGGTAAAAAGAGATGTTTCAGTGAAGCCGTGGTGATTATTGCAAGCAACGGTCTAAGTTATTATTAACTTAAATTTGTAGTGAGAAGTTTATATTAACAAAATGGAGAGGATTAAGGCTTCAATGGACCTAAATGAAGCCCAGGTGAGGATCAGATCTGAGTTCATTTAGGTCAGCTTGGACATACATATGGGCCCCCATGGGCCAGGATCCAAGCCAAGGGTCACCTCTTGTGGGCTCTTTTTAGGCCTGTTTTATAAATACATACACACACACACACACACACATATGGGAGATGCTCCTATGAAAGATGCTCTCACCTTACCATGAGAGATAAGGTGGGAGCCCTCACATCCATATCCAATGTCAACAACTTAAATGTGAGGGGCCCCACCTTTATTTCTCATAGGAAGGTGAGAGTGTCTCTCACAAGAGCACCTCCCTACACACACACACACACACACACACACACACACACATATATATATATATATATATATATATATAAAACACCATGTATGTATCAGATACATACCCAATAAAAACATTATTATAATAAAGCATACCCATTCCATCCAAATTAGATTAGTGATTTTCTTATAGTTTTTTATAATTTATAGCTGGTCTCAAAACTTTTGATCCAAGTATGAATGCACTAAATTATATATAAGTGGGTGACTTGGGCCCGGACTCTTGCCTTCAGTTGTAAACAGACTTGGGCCTAGGCACCGTGAATAATAATAAAAAGATTTTTACATATGGCCCACATATAAATCTTATTTACATAGTGGCCGTCCAAGAAAAATTTTCTAGTTCTGTCCTTGGTCATCTTGGGAGGAGAAGAGTAGCCTGCCCACAAAAGATATATAGGTGTGCATGCAATTTTTATAATTTTGCATAAGTAGTAAACACTGGCATAAAAACGCATGCAATCCACCGGCCCACAATAAAAGAATACAGAATGAAAAAAATTCTAACAATAAATGACATAATAACTACTTAGTTTGAAAAAATGGAATATAAAGAGGATTTTTCAAGTTTTTCTATTTATTTAATATTCTTTAAAATCAAATACTAATAGAAAATTTTCAAATTTTAAAGAACAGATGATATGTGAAATTTAAGGTCAAAATATAAATATGCAAATTAACTATCAAAAGAGATTGAAAATATAAAAAACTAAGGGATTTGGGTGAATACATGTTAAACACTAAATAATGAAGTAATTAAAAAATGACTTGATCAGCTCTAACAAGGATTTCATATAACCAAGGTGAGTAGTCCAATTAAATTTTTGCACGCATGCGCGCACGCACACACACATATCCTCAGCTCATGTGCAGAATAAGCTCCGCTCAAGCGTGCCAACCGCACGTGCGGATTCAGTGAAAAGGGTCCAATGACTAAAGCCTGCCCATTTCTTGAAAGAAAATTTTCAAAGGCCCACCCATTTCATTTCTCCATCCCAAATGAGAAGCAAACCCCATCTTACTTCCTCATCCTCAACTCTGAACGAACGAAACTTCTGTGTCACCTCCCACGCTCTCTCTCCTTCCATCCCGAGCTCTCCCTCTCACACCTCTCTTTCTCCCGCGATCACACGCCATGTAAGGATCCCTTCTTCTTCCCTCTCTTGTACTCTCCCACTCCCTCCCTCTCTCTACTTTTTTTTCCTTCAGTGACCGATCCCAATACAATAGGATATGTTCTTTTTTTTTTTTTTTTTTCCTCAGTGCACGGTCTGGGTTTTGTTAGATTTTAGGGATTGGGTTTGGGATTTTAGCGTTTGGGGGGGTGGGGGGGCGCGGTTTGGGGGTTGGGATTTTAGGATTGAGCCTCTCTCTTATCCACTCGCTATCTTCCTCTCCTTCCATATCTCCTCCCTCTATCGCTCTCGGCCTTTTTATTTATTTATTTTTTTGAAGAATCTTTTCTTGCTGGGTAGGAAAAAAATGTCTTTGGAGAAAAATCTCTCTCTGTGTGGCTCTGGCCATCCGTAGAACATTGGTTTTCTCTTCTTCTTTTTGTTTTAATTTTATTTTGTTCTTTTTTTTTCTGAATGACCCGTGATTGTTAGTTCATCTGTAATCTGTTTTGATATATATATTTTTTATGTGTGGGTGTGGAAGATTAATCGATAGTATTGGGTGTTGAAATGGCATGCTTGGAAGGAAATATTCTTAAAGTGACGTGATTTGAGTGACTTTTTTAGTCATTGTATCGTTGGATGTTGGAAAAAGACATGTTTGAGTCATTGTATCTTGGGCTTTAGAAGGGCCTCAATGCTGGAAAATTTTAAATCACCATCAATTGTGAAAATCCTACTGTGGATATTATTCTTGGATGGATTATAATGTAATGGGAACCACAAAGTTTGTATGTGCAAGTAGCATAATTGTATTGTGATCAGGCAACAATGGAATGTTTTCAGTTTCTTTGATGGGGTGTTATCAGTTTAAAGGATTGTTACCAGTTATAGTTAGACATTGCTGAAATGTTGAAACCGATTCATATGTTTAATGATCAGATGAGGTTTAGTGTAGAATAGTCGAAGACATTGCTGAAACATTGAATGGCCTGAAACTAGCAATAGAATAGTCTAAAACTAGCGATGGTTAACAGTCTGTGACATCGCTGAAATGTTGAATGGGTATGTGAATTTTTGTGTCGTGTCGTGTCATTGATCTATCCAACAACAGGTTGAAACTACTTGAAATGGTGTTTTGAATGTCATAAGAAATAAAATGCACGCCCAAAATATGAATGTTGTATCCAATCTTTGGGGATGTTGCAGTCATTTGAGAATTAAAATCCAGTAACAGGTTATTTGGAATGATCCATACATTATGTTATTTGAGAAATAAAATTCAATTTCTTCCAAAGACTTTGAAGGAAGTCATTGCCTCTCAAAATTATTCTACTCGTTGTAGCGCATGTGTTGAGTGGAAAAGCTGCATTTTAATTGAGTTGATGTAAATTGCCCATGTAATTCTGATTGACCTTTTTTCGTCACCAGACAATTTTTTTAAATGTATCTATGTTCAAATTTGATTGGCACTTCAAAACTAGCAAATGAATGTGCTTCCAATTGCACCTTTTAGCATCTTAGTGTTATTGGTTGTGGCAGTTGAGAGGTTACACAGGCTGTGGCATGTTTTTATTGTCAGGTTGTGCCATGTTTGTAATGTGAATGATTATAACTAGCTGATGGATGCTGAATGTTTGACAAAAATAGCATGTGGTTGAATATGATCTTGCATGATAAAATAGTCTTCTTTAGATGCAACCACATGAAAAATTGGGTTAACATCAATGGTATGTATGCCTTTTTTGATGGGTGTAACAGTTGTGCACTCAGGTGCCACAATCTCTATGCCTTTGAACAATTTTTGCATGGAAATTCATCCATAAAAGTTTCTTTTGAACAATTTCTGCATGTATATTCAGAATGGCTATCCAACACATTCACATGTTCAAATATGTAAATATTCAACACATTCACATGTTCAAGACTTCAAATCAACTGTTCAATACCCAAAAACCTCTGTTCCAAACGCGTCATAATAATTTCAAAATAAACCCATTTAGTTTCAACTGGAATGTTTAATAACATCTTTGAAATGTATGCCGTGACTCAAAACACCTTAAAAATAGTCACCACTTTGGTGGCAATGGATCTGTTGATAGCTGCAGGTAGTTTGATTATTTATGAATTATGATGCTCTGAGAAGATGCACCCACCTAACACCTTAAGCCAGTGAACTCTTAGTATTAAGACATTAATCTGCATATTTGAGTGCACAGAATAGCTATGATGCTTGTTTCTGCTATTCTTTAAGTTGGCGATAGACACAAGTTTTCTTTTAGCTTTAGTAAGTATGAAAACCCATGTTTGCATAAATATCCAAACACATGTAGCCCTGTTCCAAATGCATCAACTTAAATTCAAAATGAACCCATTTTATTTCAACTGGAATGTTTAATAAAAACATCATGAATTGCATGATGTGACTAAAACACAGTTTACAAACCCATCAATGACCCTATGCTTGAAACAATAAAATTTGCTACAAAATATTACAAACTTAAAAAAATAGTTAGCACTTGCATAACACTTATATGTTATGCCATAAAAAAAAGGAATCAAACTCATCTCCCAGTACATCTACATTTCAAACAACCAAGTCATGTAAATTCAAGGCCGAAATAATCCACATTCCAAAATAGTCCACATTTTTCACTTTCTGTGAACATTGAACTACCTTTGAACGTCCGCAATACTCTAAGAGAAATTATTCATACAAAATTCTATCACATTTATAAAAAAGATCATCACAGACTGCACTATCAGGTTGCACTAATACAAGAAAGGCATACACCTGATATTGCCAGGCTACACTTATACAAGACAGTCAAAGAGTTAGAGAGAGAGAGAAAGAGAAACAACCCCCTTCACGAGAAGAGATGTCTTCTACAGGAAAGCACATTTACTATCTGGATAATGCAATGTAGTATAAAATATGAGAGCTTCCTTAGGTGATATCGTTCATAAATAGGATCAGGCAACATAGAATGTATTCACTTACCCAAACAGCCTTCGTTAAAATGGTGGTTGAACCAATAGCAAATTGGAAAACACATCTGTGAAATGTTGTTTTGTTTGCCTTTTTCCTGTCCTGAATCAATGTTAGCAACAAACAGCAATACAAAATAGACAAAAACATCGGAATGACAGTAACTAATGCCCAGGAACAAATTTCGACACTTCATTACCACTTGATTTATCTTTTTTCACTTGCATTTGCACCTTACAATTTACTCGTATTTCCATGTGACACCTTTGAATAACATCTTTGTCAATCCAATGCTTCTCATCTGTTTTACCCTCCTTTGAACAAAAAAATATCTTCCAAACTACCTCCCCATCTTTAGTGCAAGTCGAATCTTTTCTTACACTAAACACAGCTGCCTTTGCATAAGCATTGTAAAAGTCATATGCTTTCATTAAATCCTCAAAATGCATTCCCAATTTCGGTGTCAAATTATCATCTACATCTGAAAAATGCAAAGCTGGTGACGAGGATGAGGACACATCCATATTCAAAACCCTGCACCAATTGAACGATGGCATTCATCAATGATGGAATCAAACTAGTTTTGCATTCCAGTGAGGAAAAAAAATTTCCACCACCAGTGTTCAATCACCAGTTTTGCATTCATCAATGGTGAGAGAGTCAATATTTCCTGCCATTCCATCCTAAGCAAATAATTTAAGCTCAAAAGTACGTGGACCAAATTGAAATACAAGTTGAAAAGCATGTTTTTGGTTCATAACACAAATATGTTGTGCAGCACAATAAGTAGATTTAAATAAGCAACTTGTAAGAATGGTTCAGGACTCCAAATAGACACTCCCTGAATGTTCTCTCAGTTGTTAATTTTAGTCAAGCCTAGCAAATCATAAAATACCAAGTCAGTGGACTTTTGGGCCATAAATCATATTCAGATGCCAGTTTTTGATGAAGTCAGAATTCTCACCTGCAAGGGCTTACAACCTCATTCTGGCAAACCAAAGTCCTAACAGTGTTCTAATGACACTTTTGCAAGCTATCTCCATGTTTTACTTTCTGTGAAAATGGACTATGATCCCTTCTAGTTTTACTTGTCTACATAGTTAGTGATTAGATAATCCAGAAAACCTGTATCCAATTCTGAGAGCAAATGAAACTGCCTATTGAATGAAACCAAAAGCACAGGAACTAGGTCAGGTTCTTATTGAAATGAATCATATCTTGCTATTTGCATGATTTTATTGACATTTGTTCAACTAGCTAAAAATTTATAAAATATTAACTAAGAAAAAAAAATTATGTGTTTATAATGCAATTAATCAAGAACATCTATTAATTTGAACAATTAATTTCTATTGAAACATTGTCAAAAACTGATTCTTGGAAATTTCTTGTCTAGGTAAAATTTATTTGGGAAATTTTTCTACCTTTTTTAGTTGAATGTAATCAAGAAGTTCTGGTAAAACTAAATACTTAAAAATAATAAAGAAATAAAGTATGGAAATCGCATGAAATATATATATATATATATATATATATATATATATATATATATATATATATATATATATCTTTAGCAATATAGAGACCTTCGGTGAGATCTCACGAAAATATTGAGATTCACTTATTTTGACAATTTGAAGTTTGACTTGGAGAAGGTTCTTGAATATCATTCATCTGAAAACAATTCAATTAACCTAAGAAGATACTCAACCAAAAACTGGATAGATAGATGAGATGAGGATTCAATTTTGATAAGGATTCTAAAGGCAAACAAACACTAGAGAAAGTGTAAGACCCACCAAGGCACTCATGACCAAGATATACAAACACTGCAGAGACTCCAGGCAGTTGTCTGCACATTCTCATGCGATCATTAGGTGCACTTCATAGGCCAGCAAATAAATACACTAGTTTGCACTGAGAAAACACATAAAACCTTCAAAAAAAAAAAAAAAAAACCCACAAAAAGAACCAAATACAACGTATAGAAAATGCATTCAAACCCAAACAATAGAAAAAAGACACTGATTCAAAATCAATCAACCTAATTACAAGAAAAGAGGAAAACAAGAAAGAACCCAGAATGGAAAAAAAAAAAAACTTAAATATTAAAAAGGGAGAAGGAAGAATCTGAAAGGGAGAAGACCCACAAACCAAATCCTTTTCCAAAATGCGATGCAAAGCATTAAATCTTACATTTAACAGAGCAAAGTGGTTCGCACAAAGCAGCCGACGATGTTGATGGTTTCGTTGAGGGAGACGGGACGAGCACAAAGCAATAAGAAGTTGAGGGAGATGGGATATTAGTGACGAGCCGAAGAGAGCGCCTGCAGGTGTCGCTGCGACAAGGTTGGACTGAGACGGCGTCTCCGATCGTAGATCGAGAGGGCGTGGAGGTGACGCCCAAGTTTCGTTCGTTTGGAGCTGAGGATGAGGAAGTAAGATGGGGTTTGCTTCTCATTTGGGATGGAGAAATGAAATGGGAGGGCGTCAGAAAATTTTCTTTGAACAAATGGGTGGGCTTTCGTCATTGGACCCTTTTCCCTGAATCCACACATGCGGTTGGCATGCTTGAGCGGAGCTTATTCTGCTTATGAACTAAGGAGAGGGGGGCTCACACACACATATATATATATATATATCATGACATATGTCCTCTTTTTTTTTTGAAATCTTAATCCTACTTTTCCACTTTCTTTCTTCTTCGAAACCTTCTTTTTTCCTCAACCCCCAAAAAAGAAGAGATAATTAGCGAAAAGTCCCTCATATAAGACTTGTAAAGCCTCCAGTCCACCAACTTTTCCTCTAAGGCCTGTAGTCCATGCAGCTTGGACATATTTTGGTGAGAGGTCCCTAGACACATCACCTCATGGAGAGATGTCTCTAGACACGCCACCTCATACAGTTTAATGACTGATTTGCCTTTTTAACTGATTAGGCATAAAATTTTAAATTTTAAGATTTTAAATCTTCCATTCTCCCTCTTCTTCTTCTTCCATCCGGACTTCTGCACGTGGATCTTCGTTGCAGGAACAGGAGAGATGGCGGTTTCGATCTCGAGAGGGCCACACTGATCGGATTTGTGCAGAAATCCGAAGTTGCAGAAGATCGGCAGATAAGTCTGGGATCGGTTTTGAAGGCTGCACACGACCGGAGACTCATATTAGAGGGTTGATCGGAGAAGAAGAAGAGAGGCGAAGATCGATAGATCTATTGGTGGGCCACGGTTCTCTCGTGAAGAGAAAGAAGATCCTGGTGTTGCAGAGAAACGGTGAAAAGGGGCAGCTCCGTTTGGGTCCTGATGCAGTGTCCAAACGCAGCAAGAAGAAGGAAGAATTGCCTGGTGATCGCCGTCGTCCGCTGCTATCGCCTGGGAAGAAGAATCAGGAGGTGCCATCGCCGGAGTTTACTTTTGTCACAGAGAAAAGGTTGAAGAAGAAGAAGCAGATAACGATTTGGGATTTGTGTCCGGCTAGGCCCCACATCGCCGTGAACAGCCTTGAACAGAAAACGGATTGCCGGAGTCGCCGTTGCGCGTTTCTCAGGAAGGAAGTTCGCCGCCGCTGCTGCCGCGTCGCGCCGCGCCGTTGCCATGGAAGAAGAAGCAAACCAGGAGAGGTTTCTGGTTCTGATTCTAGAACATCGCAGAGAACGTGAAGAGGAAGCCCAGGTTCTGTCTGGGGGAAGAAGATACACTACTAGAAAAAGGGCTTTTAGCTGCCACCAAAAGCCGTCGCTAAAAGTCCACTGGCGGTCGCTAATACTCTTTAGCGACCGCCGAGAAAGGGCCGCAAAAAATTCGTCGCTAATAGTATTAGCGACCGCCAGCGACCACCACAAATATGTATTTTTGTTTTTAATTTTTTAATTTTTTTAATTTTTTAAAGCTATTAGCGACCGCCATTAGCGGTCGCTAATAGTTCATTAGCAGTCGCTAATACCTAATTAGCGACTGCAAATGGCGGTCGCTAATAGTTTTACAGTTTTTTATTTTTTTTTAAAATTTTCCATTGGCGGTCCCAGTAGTTGTATTTTTTTTTTAAATATATTTTTTATTTTTTTGCTAATTTTCCAGCTTTTAATACCTGTGCATGAATATATTATATCCAACTACGAGAATCAATTAAAAATACTAATACCAAAACAAAGTCTTATATTAATGATATTCAAAACATTACAAAAGTTCTAACAAATTAAATTCATTACAAAAGATTCAACAAATTATATTCATTAAAAAAAATAAACAAATTGTCTGAGAAGGGTACCGAGATCGATCCGAAGCTCTCAAACCTGAAGAGAAAAAGGGAAATAAATATTAATAGTTAATTATAAAAATTGGCAATATATAGTAAATATAAACAAAATGAAAAACTAAAATTAAAATTTTGAAAGTTAAACCTACGTTTCAACTCTACGGGCAATCCAGGAGTCGGAATCCCGAGCCGTCAGTTCCAGCAGGTCATGAATGACTATGGGCCCGTTCCCGTCCAGTTTCACGGGCACCAGAGCCCGTTTGCCCGGTTTGGGCGCTCGGAGGCCGATTTACTAAGTTTTAACTTAACGTTTTAACTTAAACCTACGTTTCGACACTACGGGTAAGCCGGGAGTCGGAATCCCGAGCCGTCAGTTCCAGCAAGTCATGAATGACTATGGGCCCGTGCCCGTCCAGTTTCACGGGCACCGGAGCCTGTTTACCTGGTTTGGGCGCTCGGAGGCCGATTTACTAAGTTTTAACTTAACGTCTTAACTTAAACCTACATTTCGACACTACGGGCAATCCGGGAGTCGGAATCTCGAGCCGTCAGTTCCAGCAGGTCATGAATGACTATGGGCCCGTGCTCCTCAAGTTTCATGGGCACCGGAGCCTGTTTGCCCGGTTTGGGCGCTTGGAGGTCAATTTACTAAGTTTTAACTTAACGTTTTAACTTAAACCTACGCTTCGATACTACGGGCAATCCGGGAATCGGAATCCCGAGCCGTCAGTTTCAGCAGGTCATGAATGACTATGGGCCCATGCCCGTCCAGTTTCACGGGCACCGGAGCCCGTTTGCCCGGTTTGGGCGCTCGGAGGCTGATTTACTAAGTTTTAACTTAACGTTTTAACTTAAACCTACGTTTCGACACTACGGGTAATCCGGGAGTCAGAATCTAGAGCCGTCAGTTCCAACAGGTCATGAATGACTATGGGCCCATGGCCATCCAGTTTCATGGGCACCGGAGCCCGTTTGCCCGGTTTGGGTGCTCGGAGGCCAATTTATTAAGTAATAAGAAAACAATTTAACTTAAACCTACGTTTCGATTCTACGGGCAATTCGGGAGTCGGATTATCGAGCCGTCAATTCCGGCAGGTGAGGAATGACTATAGGCTTGTGCCCGTCCAGTTTCACGGACACCGGAGCCCGTTTGCCCGGTTTGGGCACTCGGAAGCCAATTTACTAAGTAATAAGAAAACGATTTAACTTAAACCTACGTTTCGACTCTTTGGGCAATCCGGGAGTTGGATTCTCGAGGCGTCAGTTCCAGCAGGTCATGAATGATTATGGGCCCGTGCCCGTCCAGCTTCACGGTCACCGGAGCCCGTTTGCTCGGTTTGGTCGTTCGAAGGCCAATTTCCTCCTTCCATCTCGATGACTGACATACAATGCACGTATCAAGATGGGCATTCTCATTCCTAAACAACATACAATTGTTTGGACATGCATCAAAAGCTCATACATGAAGCCTAAATTTTCAGTTAACTTGCGGGCTTGATAGTAGGACTCAGCAAGTTTTGCACCGGATGGGAGCACTCAATGCAACAACTGGAGGAGCATATCAAAGGACGTGTCAGACCACTGATTCAATGCCTTCAAATGCAACAACTCAACAATAAAGGACAATTTACTGAAGTCCTTGCATCCGGGATACAATTCTGTCTGTGCATCGTTTAGAATTTCAAAATATCTCATGGCTTCTTCATCGGCACCGGAGCGAGGATTACTCCCACCAGCGCTGTCAGTCTCACAGCTTGTGTATTCGGGTGCCAACCCTCATGCGATATCATTTAGCATCACGATCATGGGATCAGTCTCTAACATATCATCCACCTCAATTTCATCTCTAGCCAGTTTGCGATAGGAAACATACTCTTCTCCATGTCTTATCCAATTCTTGTATTGCTTCAAGAATCCGTTCAGAATTAGATGCTCTCGGACAAGCTATCTTCTGTAATAATACCGATTCGCACATTTTCTACATGGACAACTGATGAACTCATTGTCAAACCCATTGGTAAATTCCATGAACTGGTTAATCCCTTCCATGTATTCCCTGGACATCCTATTCGGTAAATCAATCCAGCTCTTGTCCATCTCGGTAACTATTTCTGTGGAAATCTAAAATGAGCAAGTACAATTAGCCCGAGGTACCGTACATCATGCAAGTCACCTATCGATAAACTGCAAACTCCTTACTACAGGGTGGTTGGTTCTATCCCATTCGAGAATGCACGATCCAACTTGCACTCAACAACTCGAATGCTTCGTCCCCTAGTCAGACAAAATTTCGGCAGCATGAACGCGTGGTTCTCCAAGTACACGACACAAATACAACATCAGTCGTACCTATGTATGTACCTGGAGAACAATAGGACATCAACCGAAACTCTATCTGACATCGGACTTGCATGAACTATTGAGTATAAAATAGATAATTGCATTCCCAAACTGTCCGAATTGGACAATTCAAGAATCGCATACAACAAAGTTCGAATGTACATCACAAGAACAACGAATCTAGTCAAAGACCCAATCCGTCGCGTCAAGGATTACCGAACAGATGTCGTACACAATTCTCGAACGAGTCTAAGTTTCACTAATGCATGCAAATGAATAAAAGTTGCAGTGGAAGGTTCACAACCAATGAAATCTTCAATATACTTATCACATAATCCACAGAAACAATACATCTAAAAAATACAGTCTTTTCAAAAGCTGAACCATATTTCAATAAAATTTAAAACTAAGGGAAAATCCAAGAAGAGAGATATCCATCAGTAGCTAAAGAGCACAGTAGTAGCTAAAGAGCACATATGTATTGAGCTGCCGAAAGAAACTGGAGAAAATACATACTTATTAAACTGCTTGAAGTAAATCAAATGAAAATACATATTGAGCACATACATAGCTAAAGAGCACAAATGTATTAAACCAAATCTGGTCGTTTCCAATCTTATATCCAAGTTTGTAGTGTACATGAGTATATAATAAGATAGCAGTGTCTTATAAAGTATGTTTAATATATATACCTAATTTATCTATTCAAATAATATTACTATATACAATAAATCTAATTGGGTGTACCTCTGCTTCTACCATTGCCCAACCTGTTCACAGTTTCACTTCCCAAGAACTTGTGTATTATTAAAGATAATCTATTGTGACACATTTACCATCCATTATTCATGGAGTGTTATCAATGATAATAAATCAAAAAAGAACTCATGTATATGACTTCCTTTTTTTCCATACTTACTAATGTATTGTGTTTGTTCTTTCTTTCTTTTTTAATATAATTTACCATTTAACTATGAAAAATAATGACAATAACAATAAAATATTAAAACGGCCTAATATACACGTCCTACGAACAACACGTCATCATCATCATCATACCTTAACACATCAATCTAGAATCCCATCAAGAATACATATTTTCATAAAAAGTTAAGAAAGTCAAACCATTAATGTCATCCTGGATTTTTTTTTAGTAGTTGTCACTCATGATAGGCCATTTGATGAATAGCATGGATCATACACCCCATGTGTATGGTGATTATATAAAGTAATTATTTGGTAGATCACAATCCAATATAGATTGTGCATGAAAATGGATGCAGTGGCTGTCAGAGATCAGTGGATGTGAAGTCTGCCATGTATAGAAGCAGCTAATAAGATACAGAGAGAGGAAAGGTAATTCTTGATCATGAAGAAGTATCATCCTTGCTTTGGAGTAATATTTATTTTTTCAGTGTATATTTTAAGAGTGATTTCAATTACTTTTTTTTTTATTGGAAGAAGAAGAAGGATTCATTACTATTTCACTTGCAGATATTCCAAATGACATCTTTGTTTGCTCTAATCAAGTTACAGTCATAATATATGTTGTATTCAGGATGTCATTGGATTGACATAATAAAGGGAGTAACAAATGTCAACATATTCATCAGAAAACCCCTATACTCAGGGATGAAGCTTCAAAGCTTTCCAGTAAAGTGCCACCCACTCTTTCTTAGCTACTATCATAAGATGAAAAGATGGACCAGCCAACCCACACCCAGTGGCCAAATCATTCGGTAAAAATCATAAAAGTTTAATGTAACAGTAAAAAAAAAAGTGGCAAAACTTAAGTTTTCACACAAAACTATTATATACTTGACACCCTCATAAACAAAAAATGGACTACTTCACTGAGTGCATGAGTCTTATTTTATTAAGCCACTCCTTCATCCAATTGTGTGACTCATTCAATTATAAATGTGAAGAAGCAAACATTATCAACTGGAATAGCAACTTAACAGAGCTCTATAACCAACAAAATTTCAAATCAAACAACGTCAGCAACCAAAAAAAAAAAAAAAAAAAAGCAGAGTTGCATCTTTAGGTATTGATTATTCTATTACTATCTTGTACAAGAAAACCCATTTCACACATCTCACAGGAATCACACATTCACACTTGGGTGTCTGTTAGTAGCTAATCTTTAAATTAATCCATCATTGGAGCTTTGGAGATATCTAGTCCTTGAATCTTGATTGGCTTTGCGTAGACAATAAGAATTTATTGGAGATCTTGCTTGTTTTTCAGGTTGAGACATCTATTTAAGGCTAGTTTGGAAACTATGAAGTTTAGGAAATAAAGCAAACTTGATTAGATTTATTTGAACAATATTTTTTTTCATTAGAGTATTTGCAAATAGACCTTTGGTAAGGTGTCATATAGAGCTGATTTGTCATATAGGATTGATTCAACTAGATTTATATGAGATAGAGTTTGTTTTAATTAGATCTTTTCTTACAAATAAACAATTTCTTATGTCTCATTCAATAAAAAAAAAAAAAGAAAGAAACATGTCATATAATAAAAGTTATATGAGAAAATTTGTGATATAGTGTAAGTAACAGTGACAAAATTCTCATATAGGAAAAAATTAGGGCAAACTTGGAAAAAAGAAAAAACTTAAAAGTTTTATATTGCATTAGACATTGATTTCTGATTGAGGCAAAGTACATCTTAGTTTAATCTAAAGAAACAGTAAAAAATAATCCAACATCTGATTGGATTAATTTTAAAGTCAAATAGACCCTATTTTTGGACTTTTAAGGGTAGTTCATATGGATCGTGGATTGTTTTTGGGTTTGTACTCTCACTTTCTCCCTTCTAATTGATGTTTTGGATACTGCTAAAGAGGAACTTAGAATTGGATTTTGCTTGGGGCTAGGTCATCCTGTCCTGGGCTGCACCACTACCTCTCAATGCCATTGTCTAATTATCATAGAATGAATCAATGGAAACAAAGCAAGAAGATAATCGATGATAGGCCTAACTCCCGTTAGAGTTGAGAAATTGACTACAATTGGGATCTAACTTGCAAACACCCGCTCACACACACATCTCCCTCGCCAGCGGAGCCATACAGGAAGGGCAATAATTTTGGCAGTCCAATTCCTTTTTTTAAGTGGATCCCACCATATAGCCTCAAAAATTTCTCTGGAGTTTTAGGCTATAACGAAAAGAGAGTAAGAATGGTTGACAATCACCAAACCCCCCAATTCTCACGAGTTAGGACCTGTTGGGCACTCTACAAGTAACTGAGTTAGGAAGCAAACAAGTCCCAATTAAAGGCACTTCAAGACTATAATTTTTCATTGATTACAACTAAAGGTCATCATTCATCCAGAATTATCCATAACCCAAAAATAACATTAACACCTGATGCTTAGGGAACATTTATATAACTAAAAAAAAGTGCCAACACAAACACATGATAAAAAAAAGAGGGGCTTAATGTTCACATAAAGGAAAATCAGTGGATACCACACCTTCATTGGATACTGGATAGCAATCATCAATCATGGGGCAGTATTAATTGTAAGTGTCACAGTGGTTCACATAGATCATCCAAAGCAGCTGCAGTTTTTTTTTTAGATCATTTGTGACATGCATCAAATGTATTAATGTAAGTCTCACAATGGTTTACAAGTTTGTTGCTAGTGCAAGAGGAAATGCTCTTTTCCATTCATCATCAACTCTCATCTTTTTACATTACAGGAGGTCACAGTATTTTCACATAGATCATCAAAAGCAATCGACTTAACCCCTCATGAAATATCATCATCAGCCCAGGGCCCTATTGAGGATAAAAATCATATCTTGTCATTTTCAAATGACTCGTACAGCCATCCACCAGACCCTTCCCACCTCTAGTAGTAAATTCATACCACCCCCAAATCTTTCTCCATAGAAGAGAATACTTACTACCACTCGTCCAAATTAATTCCAAACCCAAGTAGCAAGACAACATAGGTAAATCAGTTTCCATAAAATGTGACATGCATCAAATGTATTACATAAATCAAATGAAAAAAAAAATCAAATGAAATGTATAGAAGAAAATTGGAGAAATACATAAATCAAATGAAAAAAAATACATACCAGCAGCTATGGCTTCAGTGGTGGCGGATCCGGTGTGCAGGAGGGCACAGTGCAGAGCGAGAACAAAGGGAGGGAGGGGGAGAGGGAGAGAGAAATAGAGAGGGAAAGGGAGGGGGTGAGGGAGAGGGAGAGAGAGAGAGAGAGAGAGAGAGAACCTAGCGCCTCCGGCGCAGGGAAGGAGAGTGTAGAGCGAGAGGGAGAGGGAGAGGGAGAGGGAGGGAGGGAGAGAGAGAAATATATATAGAGAGAGAGAACCGCAAGAGATTGATTCGTCGCTGGTGCAGAACGCGGGAGCAGGGGCGCGGGAGGGGAAATGGGTAAAAAGAGAGTGGGAGGGAAAAAAGAAAGTGGGAAAGAAGAAGTTCGCTAGGGTTTATAACGGGACTTTTAGCGACCGCTTCAGGCGGTCGCCCGCTTTCTTCTTCCGCGAATAGTGATTTCTCTAGTAGTGATAGCGATTTGGGCTAGGTTTGGTTCCGGGTTGGTTTAGGTCAAGTCAAGCTTGACCTGTTCCAGAAGCCCATCCCTATTCCAGTCAAAGTCAAATTTATTTGACTTCTGTATTTTTTGTCAAATTTATTTGAGTTTTGGACAAATCTATCTAAGTTTTTGGCTATTTATCTAACTTTTGGAACAAATTTATCTGAGTTCTGAACAAATTTATCTAAGTTCTGTAAAAATATATTTGAGTTTTTGGCTATTTATCTGACTTCTTGAACAAATTTATTTGAGTTCTGGACAAATTTATCTGAATTCTGGAAAAATCTATTCGAGTTTTTGGCTATTTATCTGAATTCTGGAACAAATCTATCTAAGTCTTTGACAAAAAAGACTTGAGTTTCTAATTTGGAAAATTGGGTTATCTTAGTTTTGGCAAATGTATTTACATTTTTTTTTAATTTTATTTGCGTTTTTTAATTTTATTTACGTCTTTTGAAATTTATTTATATTTTTTTGAAGTTTATTTGGATCTTTTGAAATTTATTTTGGATATTTTGAAATTGATTTTCATCTTTTGAAATTTATTTGTATTTTTGAAATTTATTTGTGTCTTTTTAAATTTATCTGCATTCTTTTGAAACTTATTTTCGTTTTTTGAAATTTATTTGCGTATTTTGAAATTTATTTATGTTATTTTGAAATTTATTTGTGTATTTTTAGAATTTATTTGAAAATCTCATTAATGAGATTCCATTAATCGTGGCCTATTGAATGGTAGTTGACTATTATTAAGGGGATATCCCACCAATCATGGGATATAATTTAAAGAAAAGATAAATTAGACATATCAGGTATGTGAATCTATTAGAAGACTTTTGCCTGCATGATTTTTTTTTGTGGACTGTTTGCAACAAAGTCATACTTTGAGGGACCTCTCGCCGAATCTCCCAAAAAATAATAAGAATACTATCACATCAATGTCAAGATGGAATAGTTTTCACTAATATCTTTAATATATTACAGCTATTAGCATTTCTAAAAAAAATCCATAGTAATAATACACTTACAATGTTTTAAGACCCTTGCAAATGCAAGAGAGTGGAGATGTTTATATCACATATCTATTCTTAGAATAGTTCTATTTTTTATAAAAATAAACATCCAGCCTTTCCATAGAACTTTAAACGCACAAAAAACTATAAGGGAACACATTCTTTTTCACACAAATAGAAATCAATAGATTCGTTTTGTACAAGGGCTGGTTAGTATAATGACCATTGAAGGCCTATTTTATGGACTTCCACTTATCATGGAAATCTTAAAGCCTTTCAAACCCTTTATTTTCCTGATAGGAAATGATTTTTCAAACATCATTGGCAATCAATCACCATTTGTAACTTTTCAAAGAAATTGGAAATCAATCACCATTTGTAACTTTTCCTCAGAGAAAATTATGTCCCACCAAACTGTAAAAACAAATACAAGTGCAGAGAAGTGATATCCTTTTTTGCACCATTTAGTACAAATGGTGTCACACAAACATGCCATGAATGTTCTATAGGTAAATGACCATAAGGCCCCATATCATGAACATCCTATTGAGCGTCCAAGAATTTATGTACTCCCAAGAGATTGACAATTATCACAAATAGCTTGAAGAATCTAGAGAGAAAGAACAAATTGCCAGTTGACATGACTGCTGTAACGAAGAAAGTGAACTTCAGAGATTCCACCCATTCATTTACGTACTATCTTGTCTGAGGTATATAAGGCCTGTTCACCACAACTAAAACGTCATCTCATATAATAATAAATAATCAAAAAGTCTACTTGTCTCGGGGCTCATGTCCCGGGACTAGCCCGACTCCACATGACCAATGCCCTCCTCATGTGGAGTCGGGCCAGTCCCGGGACATGAGCCCCGAGACAAGTAGCATGCCTCATAAATAATACACTCTTACATACCTTTTCATAAATTAAAATTTTCAAAAATTATGTTCATTGTGCATGGTCAATAATCCTGTACTTGCTAAGTTCTCAGCTTGTTTACGTGGTTATAGGCTTAGAATGGGGTAGGTTTGCCTGACTCCGTTTACTTATGAGTGGCTCAAGCCTAGGCCTTCCAAAATGTGTTAAGCTCAGGTAAAAATGTAACCAGATTTCACTATTAACGTTGTAAATATTATTGTGGTCAACTGGCCGGACAAAATTGTATAAATCAAGAGGCCCAATTTCAAGCCTGACTCATTAATGTCCCAGTCCTCATAAAAGCCTCTCGCAGCATGGGCTTAGCTTGTTGGCTTCTCATAAATATAAAATCCTATCTTTTAAAAGTATATAAATTTAAAACAAATGTACAGCTACCTTCAGCCACATTTTTCAATCCAAACTGCTCAAACTTTTTATGTCCCCATGTACTAGGGATGAAAGTGGGTCCCTAGCTCCATGTTGTATTTGAAGCACAACCAATTCAGTTACGGTTGAGACCTCATTTCCTTCAGTTTTGTTGTACCACTATAAAAATAATAAATAAATAATAACTCACTTTTAGCAGAGTAAAAAATGAGATTAAATGGAGAAAAAAAAAAAACACCACTAATGCACGTATTTTTGTGGCGGAAATTTTTTTTCCACCGCTACTTCCTATCCATTCTCTCAGAAGGTCCAGAATGAGCATAACACGACAACTTTAGAGGAAGAAAACTTCTACAGCAAAAAACGACCTTTTAATGGCTGAAAAAAACCGAGGCTAATGCTTGTTTCATCTGCCGCTAAAGATGTTTTTTTTTTGTAGTGACAATTGCATGTCTTACAATTAATCGATTTAACAGTGGGGGCCAAATATCCATTAGTGTGGAATTGCAACCAGTGCCGACATACTGGGAGGCCAAGAATTCAGGTGGCTCGGATTTAACCTGTTCTCCACTAGGGACTTACTGAAAATTTAGATTGGTACTTGATGTGCAACAAGGATAAGGAGATACAAGGATAAGCTTTAGAAAAAACTCAAACCCACTTTTAATAAGATTATATAATATGTCTCTAATGCTGTTTTGAAACTTGATTAGAATGGAATTTATACCAACTGAGGTCTTGGGCGATGACTCGATATCGAAAGAGGGAATCCTTTAGAGGAATTGTGAGAGTAAATGAGAGTAGAAGAGAGATTGGAAGCTGATTTCTTGTTTCCAAGGGTGTGTTTGTTTCCAAAAAATCAATTTCTAAGAATTCTAAAAATTGTACTCCTAAAAATGGCAAAAAGATCCATCAATATTGGCTACTTAACAATCTCCTTTCTTATGGAAATTGATTTGAGGAGGAAGATGGAATTAAAATGAATACTTGGCCTTCACCCAAGTAAATCAAATCCAAGGGAAGTTCCCCACCTACATATCTATCTGATATCATATACTACTCTTGATTTTAATAATCCTTTGCTTAAAACCCATTGTGTTGTGATTTTGTATTAATTTAAATCCATGTAAACAAATAAGCCCTTAATCAGAGACAGAGACACACACACACAAAGAGATGGCAATGGACCTCCCTTCATTCCAATTAAGAAAGGAAAAGGATGACCTCATCTCCTGGTTCATGCACACCTTAAACTGCATGAACTCCTACTAACTTCTACAGTTAGAAGGTATTCATGAACCAGCAGTTGAGAACACCTTCTTTCCTCTTTGGAATTGGAATGAAGGAGTGTTATTAACCCAAACCTCAAAATAATAATACGAATAACGATGATGATGATAATGCAACAGCTTTCCTCCAATTGACTTAAAGGACACCACCTATATCTATTAGAGTGGGAGCGAGTGAAATACTTAAACACAATGCAATACCCTTGAAGAGTAAAGGGGACAAGGGCTGCCTTTTATAGACTCCATGATTTAACTATGTCCATTAGATTCCATTGAGATATGGTGTAGGAGATTTTCTATAAATGCCAAAATATGGTTTTGCTAATTGGAATGGACCTAAAAAACACATTGTGTGGTTTAATAAGGGTGGGTAATGGTATTGGTATTTGAAAACCAGGTGAATCCTCTACGATACCCACTTTCTTAATATCCCTTCAAATAAAGGTATGTTTATGTTTGTGCACGATCCGTGGACCTTTCCTCTTCCGCAGTGGTACAAATCCTACCTTTGACCTGGAACTCTAGTTTTCTCTCTACACACGAAAATTGGGGCAAAAGAGGAATGATTTCAACGGACTTTGATGCTACACCAAACAGTTGATTGTGAAAGGCACAGGAAATCCCGACACCTTTTCCACTGTGTTTATGTGGTAACTTCAATACACAAATGTGCCCTTTACATGTAAAATGAAGTGGAGTAAAGGAGGAAACAATAAAAGAATAAAATATAAGTGGTTTATGATGATATTTTGTCTTTAGTTGTTTGGTAGGGAATCTTTGTGACTTTTTATTTAAAAGTGAGTGTTTTTGTCTTTTAGTGGGGAAAAGGTGTTGCCTTTTTATTTTTATTTTTAAAGGAGGGAATTTTAAAATTGTGTACCTTTTATGTAACTTTTTTTTCTTAAAACTTAAAGACTTTACTTCACTCCACTCTACTAGTAAAGTTCCCAAACAAACCCTCCACCTATGTTGAATTCAAAAACTTTAAAAAACCTACCCACTTGTATTGGTATTGATCGTAAATCAAATTTGTCTTGTCGATGAATATATTTTTGTAATATAGACCAAGCATCTCCCCGTTGTTTTTGGAGATGGACCTTTCCGATCCTCTCGAGGCCCACACAACCCTAAATCCTCCTCCTACCCACATTACTCCGTTTGAAAATGATGCCAAACTCAGATCCAAAGCCCCCTTCCCCAGATCCAATGCTCCTCAACCTCTTCCCAGATCCTAACAACTCCACAAATCACTGTAAGGTCCTTTTACTATTATGATTACAGAAACTGTTCCAAAACTCAAAACATTAGCACAGTAGTACAAGAAGAAAATCAATAACTTCGAACTTACAGAAAGTGCAGTTAGGAGAGATATTATGACGATCAAGGCTAGTGTTTAACACTATGTCCTTAAGACAAAATTCGTCTCCGCTACGGTGCTCATGGTATACAGATGTTTGTCTCATAGGATACAATGATCAACGAGACACAGAAGCAGCACTTCAATCTGTGTTGCTCAGCGAATAGAATTGCGTTGTTTCTCTCTCAAACAGATAGTGAATGCTGAAGAATTAGTTCGAAAAATTGCATAAAATGTAGAAACGAAATGGCTTTAAATAGATGAACTGGTGACTGTTCTGAACAGTCAACAGTCACCAATAAACAGATGTTTCTGTTCAGTTTTAGAAATTAAACAATACAACATTTCAGAACAGACATAACCTATTGGAGTGGAGTTGAGGAGATGCAATAGTTCATAGTGTCTGTTAACAGAGGAGACACTATTGTTGGTAAAAGTCACTTACATGAAGGCTCATGACCCAACCCAACCGAACCCAACCCGACCCGCCAGTGGCGGCGAGCGTGCGTGTTGGTTGTGGTGTCATGTAGGTCCTCCCTCCAGGATAAAATATGGGTGCCCTTGGGGCCCAAATCTCAAGTAAACTAAAGGTATATAAACACATACACACCTTTAGTAAACACTATGTCCTTAAGACAAAATTCGTCTCCGCTACGGGGCTCATGGTATACAGATATTTGTCTCATAGGATACAATGATCAACGTGACACAGAAGCAGCACTTCAATCTGTGTTGCCCAGCGAATAGAATTGCGTTGTTTCTCTCTCAAGCAGATAGTGAATGCTGAAGAATTAGTTCGAAAAATTGCACAAAATGTAGAAACGAAATGGCTTTAAATAGTTGAACTGGTGAATGTTCTAAACAGTCAACAGTCACCAATAAACAGATGTTTCTGTTCAGTTTTAGAAATAAAACAATACAACATTTCAGAACAGACATAACTTGTTGAAGTGGAGTTGAGGAGATGCAATAGTTCATAGTGTCTGTTAACAGAGGAGACACTATTGTTGGTAAAAGTCACTTACACGAAGGCTCATGACCCAACCCAACCGGACCCAACCCGACCCGCCAGTGGCGGCGCGCGCGCGTGTTGGTTGTGGTGTCATGTGGGTCCTCCCTCCAGGATAAAATATGGGTGCCCTTGGGGCCCAAATCTCAAGTAAACTAAAGGTATATGAACACATACACACCTTTAGTAAACACTATGTCCTTAAGGCAAAATTCGTCTCCGCTACGGTGGTCATGGTATACAGATGTTTGTCTCATAGGATACAATGATCAACGCGACACAGAAGCAGCACTTCAATCTGTGTTGCCCAGCGAATAGAATTGCGTTGTTTCTTTCTCAAACAGATAGTGAATGCTGAAGAATTAGTTCGAAAAATTGCATAAAATGTAGAAACGAAATGGCTTTAAATAGATGAATTGGTGACTGTTCTGAACAGTCAACAGTCACCAATAAACAGATGTTTCTATTCAGTTTTAGAAATTAAACAATACAACATTTCAGAACAGACATAACCTATTGGACTGGAGTTGAGGAGATGCAATAGTTCATAGTGTCTGTTAACAGAGGAGACACTATTGTTGGTAAAAGTTCCTTACACGAACGCTCATGATCGAACCCAACCGGACCCAACCCGACCCGCCAGTGGTGGCGCGCGCACGCGGTGGTTGTGGTGTCATGTAGGTCCTCCCTCCAGGATAAAATATGGGTGCCCTTGGGGCCCAAATCTTAAGTAAACTAAAGGTATATAAACACATACACACCTTTAGTAAACTAGCAATGTGGGACTTCCTCTTTTCATTACCAACACAAAGCAACTTCAACTAGTCACTTTTGGAGCTAATTTCTCATTCACTTCTTAAATGGTTTTTAGCTAAACAATGGTTTGGTGTTATTCTCCTCATGTAGGTGAACACATTAGTACTTGGACCCTCCTCAAAAGATATGTGGGACCCACACTTATCATGGTCCAAAGTTGCCCAAAAACCAAAGTTAAAAACACAATTTTCCAACAATTCCCCACATGAATGAAAATTGGCTGTATTATAATGCAGATGAAAATGCTGACATGACACACACACACACACATAGAGGGAGAGAGAGAGAGTAAAGCTAGAAAGGTTTTGTATGGGGAAAGCTAGTTTTTGGCCTTGAATCTTCCTTTGTGAAATTCTATCGGATTTACTTGCTAATTGGTGAATATGATGTTTTGAACTGTTCAGCGTTCGTGTAAACCAAGACAATAGAACTCACACAGTTACTTCCTTGACACAGTTTGTTCTCATGATTGTGTTCATTTTGGCCCTGAACATACTTGGTTTTCATGAGTGCTTTAGAGAATTCAACCGTAGAAATTCTCATGGAAGTGATTGGAATGGGAATTTGTGAGAGCCCAACCCTTAATTTCTTGGTTTAGTGTGGTTTTAATCGTGATTTGGTTTTCTCTTTGGGTTTAGTGGTTTTTTGGTTGAGTTTTTGAGTTAGAATGACTTTTCATTAGCTTTGGGAAGTTTTGAGAGCCGGTGAACCTAGACAGTGACCGTAGGGTCCCATTTGTTTTGCGTGGTCAGCGTGGGGAGATTCTTGGTGATTCCCAAAAATTCCCATTTCAGCTTTGCTTGACTAATCTCGCCATTCCCTACAACTTTGTGTTCACTTCGTGCCCATTCGAAGCTGCTAAAATCAGTTTTTCCAGTCATGGGGGAAAAATCGGTCTTTTTCACAAAATCTGGACCCAAATTTCAAGATTTCAGAACCATGCCAAAATTATACTTTTTGAAAACTAGATTTTATGAGGAACATTTTTCTCTTCTTCGTCGATCGCATCCTGAGCCCAGAAATTGATGTTTTAATCCCGACAAGTTTAAGTGATGGTGGAGCCCACACCCACCCTTTTATAAAAGGACCACTCCTCTCCCTTCTTCCCCATTCATTCCAATACTCTTAAGAGAGGAGCTCTAGCTCCTTAGGGCTTTTTACCCTTTTCTCTTCTCCTTCTTGCTCCCTCTCACAAAAATCCACCTCCAAACCTTGCTAAAATGGAGACTTGAGCTCAACTTCTTCTCCTCCATCCTTCTAGCTCTCCATGGACATCATCCTTGTACAAATCTCAGCTGGGCAACCCCTATTTCAAGCTCCTTCTTGTTGATTAATAGGTCTAGAGGTAAGGATCTCTTTCCATCTTCTATTGTTGAGTAATGGCTTTCCCCTAGGTCCTATTTCTTAGCTTTCATTGAACCCATTCCTTCTCTTTGATGAGTTACCATTTTAGGGTTCTAAGATGGGTTTGTTTTTGGGGGTTTCCTTTGCTTTGCTTGTAGGTTGATCTTGATAGTGTTTTGAGTTTGGATTTGCTATGCTTGGACCTAAGGCAAGTGGATGAATGGATGGTTTCAAGTATTAGCATGTTTTATGAGAAAAATATGGATTTTTATTACTTGTGCTTAATGATTTGATACTTGTTTCTAATCATGATTTTCACTATGATTTTCTATTGCTTTTGAAAAGATGATTGTTGAATGCTAACATGTTTATGGAAAATCTTGATTTACATTAATGTCTTGTTTCTACTTGCATTCAATGTGATTAAATGCTCATGAAAAGGGTTGATTAGCCCATGTATTGCCTTAAAATGTGATTTATAGCTATTGTTTTTATCTCTTGTGTAAGACTTGAATGAATCTATGTGGTTGTGGTTATTCTCCTTCTCTTTGTGATTTAATGTGGAAAAGAATGGAGATGTATGATGTAGCCTTGGTGGTTGTTATGAGGAGTTTTGTTGGGGATTTGAAGATAGTATTGAGGTGCTTTTATGCCCTCTAATGATGTGGAAATGGAACCTCAAAAATGGGTTTTAGTATGAAGAGAAGAAGGCAGAGCAGAACTGCCCCAGAACTGGTTCTGGACAGTTCGCTCGAGCGAACTGCCCAGAAAAGGGTTCGTCTCACTCCAGAGAGCTGTTCGCTCGAGCGAACATGGGTCCGCTCGAGCGAACCCTCCCAGAAACCATTCCAGAGACCCCTCCGCTCGAGCGAACTGTAATGTCTGCTCGAGCGATGGGTGCTGTCTCACTGGGGACATGTTTGGAGCTGAAGTAAAACATTTATATGATTGTAAGAGGTTCATGAGGAGCCCCGTTGTGTCAGAAGATTTATTAAGTGATGTATGAAGCCTGGATGAGAAAGAAACCATAATCACAAGGTATTCATTGAAGTTTTGGGAACTTCCAAGTGCACAAGGGACCCGGAATGTCTTCAAATTCAAAGAGTACTAAGTTTTTATTAAATAGACATACGGGACCCCTATCCACCTCGAATTAGTTTTGAACCCCGATGTCTATTCTGGAATTTCGAAAGGCTAATTGCATTGCTTTGTTCCCGAAGTTTTGATGTTCATCCCCGAAAACATTGAACTGTATTTAGCATTTTTGCTAGCCCGGCCATGCCCTGCCCGATATAAAAAGATATTTGGGTCTTCGAGCGCCCCAATGCTATGTAAGAACTTGGAAGGCATTGAATGGAGTCCGGATGAAGAGAAATCCCATTATGAAGATTCGTCAAGGATCCTTAGACTTGTCAATGTGCATAGGGATCCGAGATGTCCTAAATTCTCATGGAGTACCCAGTATATGTCAAATTAGACATACGGGACCCCATTCACATTGATTTAAATCTAGGACCCTCAACGTTTGGCCCGGAAAAGTATAGAAATCCATTATGTCTTATTTAAATTCGAATTTCACTTGTACACTTTAAATCTCATATTGTATGACTAGACTTGCCCTGAAGGTATTGAAATTTATGTTTTTTTTTTAGCATGTTGCTAACCCGTTTATGCCCGACCCGATACAGATATGTTTTTGTGCCTATGGGTATCCCGTCCCGTTATAGTCGTACTTGTTGATTTCTTGTATATGACCCATGAACCAAAACCTTGAGGCAATATGGGGCCAGAGCTTTGTAGTGCGAGCCCATGAGCAAAAAAGAGAACATGCATACATGTATTTGTTTTGTTTATTTGCATGTAACCTATGAGTCAGAACCACTAAGCTTGGATGACCTTGTCGGTCTAATCTACCGACTTGGAGATCCCCTCCCGTCCCGCCAGCTGCAGTTTGGATCCCGATACCCGGTTTATTAACCGTGGTCCCGTCCCGATACCCGGCTCGCTCCTGTGGCTCCCGATATCCGTTTCGCTACCGTGATTCCCGATACCTGGTTTGCTACCATGGTCCCGTCCCGTATATAGTATATGTATATGTAAATTTCGTTGTTCCTCCTCACTTCGGTGACTAAGTTCAACACCTTGATATGCTTGCTCTATCACTTCGGTGATAGAGGATTTAGCTTTGTGTGGTTGCCATCTTGACAGTTCCTAATCCTTGATACCTGTACTGCTTTATATTGATCATGTATTTTCTTAATAAATGTTCATTATTTATACATGCTTTAAATGAGTTCCCGATTTGTGAAATGTTCATGTTTTATACATGCTTTAAGGGAATACATGTTTTTCCAAATATTCGTGTTTCATACCAATTTTATATGAATACAGGATTTTGTCAGATATTCATGATTTCCGATACATTTTTATTATGTACAATTTTGATAAGACAGTATGATTTATTACATGTTTTATCGTTCAGTATCTTGTTATATCTTTTCACCCACCTGCCAGACCGTCGTGTCTGACCCACTACTTTGGTACTCAGGTCCAGACTTCTTCACCGGAGATAAGTGCACGTGTTGGCTGTGGAGCCATGAGCTTATAGGTTGTTTGTCGGCTATGTCATGTAGACATTGAGCTTGACATCGGAATTACGTCACATATGGGGTAGTGATCATTAGCTTGTTTTCTTGTATGGCTTCTATTAGCCTTTTTCTTGGGATTTGTAATTAATACACATTGTTATTTGTAACTTGAACATATATGGGAATGTAATACACTGTTACTGTCAGCTCTGTACTTTTATTGTGATGATTTATTTCAGTCTGAGATGGATCATTGATAAGATGACTATATGCTTGGGTTGAGTGCGGTGCGGAATCCAATGGCCATGAACTCCGAGTCGCAACACCACGAAAGCTTCCGCTAAATATTCAGAGTGTGTTGGAATTTGTAATCCTCACACAGGCGGATCTTGGGAGAAATGAATTATTGCTTAACTCCCAATTCACGGACCCCGGGTTTGCGGTCGTGACAGAATTCAACCCAACCCTTCACACTCACATAGGTGACTTCTTATTAAAAGTATCCTGCTATACCCACTTGGATTGCCAAGCTATAAAAATCATCAAAAGCATAGCTTATCCTAAACAATGCTACAGGCATCACTGTGTCATGATAGAATGGGAAAGAGAGAGTATCTCTGAAGTGATTCTACTAAGTCACACATAAGTCGGTTGTCCCATTGAACCTAGATCTTGGGATCTCCAGTCAGCTAGGTCGGGTTGCCATTATGTCGACTTTTAAGTGATAGGTTTTAAACCCATTCCCCTCGATGAGCTGTATACTAGCTCTTTGGTCACACCTTTTGTTAACGGATCCGCAATATTCTCTTTTGACTGTATGTAATCAATGGATATGATTCCATTTGAGAGCAACTTTCGTACGATGTTGTGTCTACGATGTATATGCCGAGACTTACCATTGTACATCTTATTTTGTGCCCTACCAATTGCAGATTGGCTGTCGCAATGTATACATATTGCAGGCACTGGTTTCTTCCACATAGGAATATCTTCTAGGAAATGACGAAGCCACTCCGCTTCCTCTCCTGCTTTATCTAAAGAAATGAATTATGATTCCATGGTGGACCTAGCAATACATGTTTGTTTAGTTGACTTCCATGATATGGCTGCACCTCCAAGTGTAAACACATATCCACTTGTAGATTTTGAATCTTTCATGTTAGATATCCAGCTAGCATCACTGTAACCTTCCAGTACAATTGGATATCTCATATAGTGCAGTCCATAGTTAAGGGTGAATCTCAGATATCAAAGAACCCTAACTATCGCTTTCCAATGATTTGCCCCTGGGTTATTTGTGAATCTACTCAGTTTTCCAACTGCATGTGCTATGTCGGGACGAGTACAATTCATGATGTACATTAGACTCCCGAATATACGGGAGTATTCTAATTGGGATATGCTTTCACCAATATTTTCAGATAGATGAAGATTTATATCTACTGGTGTTTTAGCGGGCCCACCATCATATTTATCAAATTTATCAAGTACATGTTTGATATAGTGTGACTGAGATAGCAAATAACCCTCACATGATCTGGAAACTTTCATGCCTAGTATAACATCTGCAACTTTGAGATCTTTCATTTCAAATTCTTTGTTCAATATTTTCTTGGTAGATTTAATTATGTCAATATTACTCTCAAGAATAAGCATATCATCCACGTATAAACATATTATGACATAGCCATGTGTTGTATTTTTCACATATACACATTTATCACATTCATTGATTCTATACCCATTGAATATCATTACCTTGTCAAACTTTTCATGCCATTGCTTTGGTGCTTGTTTTAAACTATAAAGAGATTTAACAAGCTGACACACCTTTTCTTGGCCAGGAACAATAAACCCTTCTAGTTGTTCCATATAAATCTCCTCATGTAATTCGCCATTTAAGAAGGCTGTTTTAACATCTATTTGATGTATTTCAAGGTTGTACAAAGCTGCAATAGCTATTAGCATACGTATGGATGTTATTCGCGTAACTGGTGAATATGTATCGAAGTAATCCACACCTTCTATTTGCTTATAGCCTTTGACAACAAGTCTGAGTTTAAACTGCTCAATTGATCCATCTGTTTTCATCTGTTTCTTGAATATCCATTTGTATCTAAGAGATTTACAACCAGGTGGAAGATCCACTAGTTCCCATGTATGATTTTGTAAGATGGATTCTACTTCACGATTCACCGCCTCTTTCCATTGAGGTGCTTCTGGTGAAGACATTGCTTCCTTGAAACTTTGGGGCTCATTTTCTAACCAATATGTTAGAAAATCTGGACCAGAGGATGTTGCAGTCCTTGTCCTTTTACTACGTCTAAGTTCAGCCCCTTTGATTGCAGATGCATGCTCTTTATCATTATTAACCGTAGTCTCATAAGTTCTTTTCAAAGAACCTATCTCTTGAGTTGGTTTGCATGGAAAGATATTTTCAAAAAATGATGCATTTCTTGATTCTAAGATTGTATTAACATGTATATCAGGAATATTAGATTTCTGTACTAAAAAGCTATAGGCACTACTGTGAAGAGCATACCCGATGAATATATAATCAATAGTCTTAGGTCCAGATTTAACCTTTTTAGGAATAGGAATTGCGACCTTGGCTAGACACCCCCACACTTTCAAGAATTTATAAGATGGTCTTTGACTATTCCATAATTCATAAGGAGATTTTCCCGTTTTCTTGTGAGGTATTTTATTGAGAAGATAATTTGCAGAAAGCATTGCTTTCCCCCCACAAGTTCTGAGGTAGTCCAGAACTAAGCAACACAGCGTTTATCATTTCTTTTAAGGTTCTATTTTTCTGTTCAGTAATACCATTTTGTTGAGGTGAATAAGGTGCAGTTGTTTGACAGAACTCACCAAAAAGTGATTCATATTCTCCACCTCTATCAGTCCTTAGAGCCTTAATCTTTTTGCTAAATTGATTCTCAACTTCATTGTTACACTATATAAACATCTCCAATGCGTCATCCTTATGTAGTGCAATCATCGATGAAAGTGATGAAATACTTTTTAACACCTCTAGTTTGTACATATTTCAAATCACAGATATCACTATGTATAAGTTCTAGACTTTCAGTAATTCTTTCAATGGAATGAAAAGGAGTTCTTGTGAGTTTAGCCTCCACACATATTTCACATTTATGAGTTGGATCAATTTTAAAAGTTGGCAAGCAATCCAAGTTCATTAATCTACGCAAAGCATCAAAGTTATCATATCCTAGTCTACCATGCTATAGGTTAGGAGACTCAAGCAAGTAAACAGAAGAAGAATTCTTATTATTCTTAGAGGTTACAATAGGCATGACATTCATGAACAACCCTTCGCTGACATAGCCCTTCCCCACATACATCCCACTCTTAGTGAGGATAAATTTGTCGGACTCAAATACAAGCCTTAACCCTCCCTTACTCAATACTGAACCTGATACAAGATTCTTTCAAATGTCAAGCACATGTAGTACGTCATTTAGAGTGAGTTCTTTGCCCGAAGTCATTTTCAGCATGACCTTCAAGTTTAGAAGTTGAAGAGTTGCCCATGATAATTTTTCCCCATTAACAGCTTGATATGAGGAAAACATAGTCTTGTCTGCACATATATGGCGAGTGGCACCTGTATCCACCCACCATTCCCTAGTATTTCCAACTAGGTTCACTTCGGACACCACAACAGAAAGGCTAATATCAGAAACATCCATAGAAAGTTTCTCCATTTCGGTTATGTTGGCTTGTGCAGGCTTCTTATTTGCAGTTCCTTGATCTTTATGATTGCGGCAGTCCTTTGCACGATGGCCAATCTTGTCGCAAACGAAACACTTTCCTTTAAACCGTTTTGGATCACCACCTTGGTTTTTGCCACCTTGGTTTTCATGCCTCCTTCTTTTTTTTATTATTCTTGTGCATTTGTTCGATGACATTTGCTTTGAATTCCATTGGCTGATGCTTGTTTCTTTTTTTCAAATGCACGGTTATCTTCTTCATTTCTTAATCTTACAATTAAGTCTTCAAGATTCATCTCCTTGCGTATATGCTTTAGGTAGTTTTTGAAATCTTTCCAACTTGGTGGTAGTTAGTCAACTATAGCAGCAACTTGGAAAGATTCACTTAAAGACATACCCTTTGTGTGAATCTCATGGAGTAGGACTTGAAGATCTTGCACTTGACTGATTACAGTCTTAGAATCCAGCATTTTGAAGTCAAGGAAGCGGCTAACTGTAAATTTCTTTGTACCGCATCTTCCATTTTATACTTCTTTTCCAAAGAGTTGCACAACTCTTTTGCAGTTTTGATGGAACTATACACATTGTATAATGTGTCCTCTAGTGCATTCAAAATGTAGTTCTTACACAAGAAATCAAAGTGCTTCCATGTATCAATTGCAGCAACTACTTGCCTGTCACTCTCATCTTCTTTGAAAGTAGGAGCCTCTTCATAAAGGAACTTAGCCAAATTCAGGGTAGTTAGATAAAACAACATTTTCTGTTGCCATCTCTTGAAATCTGCCCCTTTGAATTTTTCAGGCTTCTCCCCATGATTTACAAAAACATGGGTCTGAACAGCAAGGTAGGAAGAATGATAGCGTTTGAAGATGCCATTTTGATTTAACACAATAGTTTCAGATATTTTCCAATATTATATAGAAAATATGTTTAGATGAAAGAGTGTAAGATGGAAAATCAATAGTCCTGAATAAAATTAAAACTGTTCAAACAAAGTTTTATAATCACAACAGAGTTAGAACTTGTTTTTTTTTTATTTTTTTTTTATTTTTATTTTTTTAAGACTAAAAACAGAAAAGAGAACTCTTTTGCAAACTTAGTTTGTACTAAAAGTCATGAAGTTATTTCTTGTCTTTTTCGGAAGTGACAACAAAATTTAGTAATCACAATGGAAAGACTTCAAATAACATGAGAAAAATAAGACAGGATAAAAATTTGTCTTAAGATTGTAAGGTCCTTTTACTATTTTGATTACAGAGATTGTTTCAAAACTCAAAACATAAGCACAGTAGTACAAGAAGAAAATCAACAACTTCGAACTTACAAAAAGTACAGTTAGGAGAGATAATACGAAAATCAAGGCTAGTGTTTAAAACTATGTCCTTAAGACAAAATTCGTCTCCGCTACGGTACTCATGGTATACAAACGTTTGTCTCATAGGATATAATGATCAACACGACACAGAAGCAGCACTTCAATCTATGTTGCCGGCGAACAGAACTGCGTTGTTTCTCTCTCAAACAGATAGTGAATGATGAAGAATTAGTTTGAAAAATTCAATGCACAAAATGCAGAAATGAAATGGCCTTAAATAGATGAACTGGTGACTGTTCTGAACGGTCAACAGTCACCAATAAATAGATGTTTATGTTCAGTTTTAGAAGTAAAACAATATGCGGATGCACATTGTCTGTTAACAGAGGAGACACTATTACTGGTAAAAGTCACTTACACGAAGGCCTATGACCCAACCCCACCCGACCCGACCCGACCCGCCGGTGGCAGGGCGCGCATGTTGGTTGTGGTGTCATGTAGGTCCTCCCTCCGGGATAAAATATGGGTGCCTATTGGGGCCCAAATCTCAAGAAAACTTTTGGTGAAAATCCCTCATCAGATGGTAAACAACAGCAAGGAATCCTTCTCCTTTACGACTATTGGGAAATTCGTTGGCAGCCGCCCTTCCTTGGAAGCTCTCGAACAATGGGTTCATGGCTCTCGGAGATTATCCAGGCCCTGTCTCATCTCCCTCATAGAGAAAGGGCTCTTCTTGTTTAGATTCAACTCTCCAGAGGTGTCGCGACCCCGGACCGAGACCCGGGCCCGCGACTGCGGCGATATGATTAACTAACATATAAGACATACCGCCTGTTTTCCCACAGGTTTCCGCGGTGAGGATCCCAAGACACGGGTCGAGCTCACACGAATGGGTATGCGGAAGCGTGTAGTAAAACGAATCATACAATTCTTAAAAACAACAAGATGCAAGAGACATTATAATATCGAGACCTGATATCAAAAGAGAATGTCAACAAAGCATTCCTATCATGATTAAGTTTCAACATTAAAACAAAGTATGTTAATTGAAGTTACAAAACCATGAGAGGCCAACATAGGCCAATAAAACAATAGAACCCAAAAGGTAGCCCCAAAGCTAGGTGAACGAGAAGTCAAGATTCCGCCCGGCGTCTAGATGACGTCGTTGGGATACCACTCATGTGCTAGGGGTGGCTCAAAAGGCTCCTCCAGGCACTCCTCATCAAGCACGACATCTCCTGCACCTGGACACCAAAACAACAAGCATCAAACACGACGGTTTGGCAAATAAACAATTTAGGAATGAATATGAGAAATAATGCTAAAACAGTTCAAGATTTAAATACACGTTTTAAGTTTACGAAACTAGCATGAATACTTATAATATCATGAAAAGATAAATCCACATTGAGCTCATCCTTTATCCGTCATACATGATGACAAGAGCAAGCACGCACGACAAGCACGACACGAAAAACACGATCCCACGCCACACAAGGTAGGCGGGGAATCCGGCCGTGGAACTGGATCACGAACAAGCACGATGTGTAATATAATAAACGACTAGTCTGCAGACAGTCCACATGTTTAAGGACCCCCAGGTAGTGGATCAAGTTAAAAGGGCAGTCCAAGTTCAGTGGTATTCACTTATATCATGAATGCACAAAACACGGCGATACACGTTGAGAACACGACAAAACAAGAGGGAAATCATTTATCAAGCACAACCTGACAAGACTAGCAAAATAGCATAACATAAATGCTTAACAAGCTTACAAAATGATTTCCTTTTTGATCCGATTGCCGATCTGGTCCGTCCATCAGGCCGGAAATGGTGGGGCGATGTTAGGGATGTGAACCCATGTGATGTGGACCCCGTTTGGTCCACCATCCAAAGCCCCAGAGATGGCATATTAGTAACGAATTAGGAAATCTAGTTTCCGTTTTCTTTGGAGTGTGTGGCCCAGGTGGGCCACCAACTTTAATCTGGACCCTACATCTTGTAGTAGGGCCCTGGGTGACCTCAATGGTGAAGTCTGATCTGGGCTTGGGTCAATGGGGCCCACGATTTTGTGGAACAAAACGCCCCAGGCGAGAGACGTTTCCCTGTTTGTTTCTTCTGTTGCAGAACGTCGTCTTAGTGAAGGGAAGAAGAAGTGCTGACGTGTGTTCCATTTAGCAACTTGCTCTAGCAAGAATTCACATTTGTTCAATTTAGCGCAGAGCTAATGGTCTCTCAAAAGCTGTAATGACGTCCTCAAGTGTTCTTCATGCTCCTCCTTACTCTTAGAATACACGAGGACATCATCAATGAACACCACTGTAGAGTGATCTATGAACTCTGCAAAAACCTTGTTCATGAGAGCCATGAAGACTGCGGGTGCATTTGTCAAGCCAAAGGGCATCACTAAGAACTCATAATGCCCATATCTCGTTCGGAAAGCTGTCTTTGCCAAATCAGATTCTCTAACCCGGAACTGATGATACCCTGACCTCAAGTCTATCTTGGAAAAGTGTGCTGCTCCTTGCAATTGGTCAAATAATTCATCTATCCTTGGCAAGGGGTATTTGTTCTTGACGGTCACATGATTCAATCTTCTATAGTCGATGCACGTTCTAAGACTTCCATCCTTCTTCTTCACAAAAAGAACCGGCGCTCCCCAAGGTGAAACACTTTACCTAATAAAGCCTTTGGTCAACAATTCTTGCAACTGAAGTTTCAATTCACCTAACTCTGCAGGAGCCATCCTATAAGGTGCAATTGAGATCGGTGCAGTCCCTGGAAGGAGTTCAATAGTAAACTCAACTTCTCTAACTAGTGGTAAACTCGGGATTTCATCTGGAAAAACATTTGGAAATTCACACACTACGGGGATATCCTCCACCCCTTGGGACTGTTTATCCTCCGTGATAAACGCCATAAATGCCTCACAACCACTGCCGGCCACCAATCTGTTAGCTTTCAAAGCTGAAATGAAACTGCTGGAAGACTTCTTCCTTTCACCCTGAAACATCAACTCTGTTTGTGGCCCTTGCAATCTAAAGGTGATGGTCTTACCAAAACAATCCATAGTAGCATGGTAGGTCTCTAACCAATCCATGCCTAAGATAATATGAAAATCATGCATGTCTAGAATTATGAGGTTGGCTGGTAAATTGATATCTCCTAACAAAATCGGACAACTAGGGTAATAGGTGGTACAAACAACCTGTCTACCTACAGTCGTAGTGACAGTCAAAATGTAATCCAATTCTACATGATGTGAATCAATCTTCTTTGCAAACAAAGGGGATAGAAAAGAGTGTGTGGATCCTGGATCAAATAAGATCTGTGCTTCTACTCCACAAACAAGAAGTTTACCTTCTATGACGTCACCTGTTGCTTCAGCGTCAGCACGGTTGATATTGTACGCGTGTCCCTGCTGGTTTGGCCTATTCTGCTGCTGAATCTGCCTGCCCTGATTGTTCCTGTTCTGAGGTGGACGAGCATTCTGATTCTGCACTTGTCTGCCTTGCTGCTGCTGTTGCTGTGGTGGCCTCACTTGATTTTGAACTGGTACTGCCTGATTCTGTGGTGCTATTTGCCTTTGCTGCTGATATCTATTGGCCTGATTCTGAAGCTGTGGGCAATCCTTGATTGCATGGTCCAATCCTCCACACTTGAAGCAAGCACCCATTGCCTTGCGGCATTCGTGGGTGGGGTGATTCTTGGCACAATGATTACAACCATTTTGCCTAACTTGGTTCTGTTCCTGTCTTGGCTTCTTGCCACTTTGTTGCCTTTGGTTATGCTGCTGGTAGTGCTGCTTCCTATCCTGGATAATCTCATTGTTGAACTCTTCAAATTTATATGCCCGACTAACTGCTTCATCAAATGTGGCTGGTGGAATCACTCCCGTGACATCCCACTTGAGAATGGGATTCAACCTTTCCAAAAACTTGGTGATTTTCTTATGCTCCGTATCTATCAACTCGGTAGCATAGCGAGCAAGCCTCTCAAACTTCGTAACATACTCCAGAACTGACATGTTTCCTTGTTTCAACTGTTGAAATTCGACTGCCTTCTGTCTCTTGACATGAGAAGGGACATACTTGTCGGTGAAGTGTGTCTTGAAGGTTGTCCAAGCTACCTCATCTGCCATACCTGGTATGGCTCTTTAACTGTCTGCCACCAAGAGTCAGCAAGCCCATAGAACAAAGAAGCTGTGAGGTTCACCCTCTCCCTGCCCGTGCAAGTAAAAACATCAAAGATCTTAGCGGTGTTAGTGAGCCAGTCATCTGCGGTCAAAGGGTTCTCTTGACCTGAGAACTCCTTAGGTCCCCTCTTCCGGAATCTCTCGAAGAGAACATTGATGCCATCAACCCTATTGTGGTACACAACATTTGGTGCAACTTGATGTTGAGGTCTGTTTTGGAGGACTTCCAGAAGTTGCCTCTGAACTTGTGCCATCTCTTCATCTTTCTTTGCCATTTGTTCTTGAAATTTTGCTCGAGTTTCATTAGCTTGTTTCTGTTGATCTATCATAGCTTGTATTAGTGCCTGGAATTGAGTAGCGGTAAGATTCTCAGACGAATCTGTCTCATTGTGATTACTACCCGAAGCATGATGGTTTGGAGCTTTTCTTGGAGGCATGATGCTGCAAGACAATTTGTTAGCACATATATAAGCATAATTGGGTTGGTCAACTTGTCGAAACAAACGTTCTAATGAACTCACGAATCCTCGCCACGTTCCAAAGATTTCTAGTTTCTTTTAAGTGCCTGAAACAAGTCCCGCTCTGATACCAGTCCTGTCGCGACCCCAGACCGAGACCCGGGCCCGCGATTGCGGCGATATGATTAACAAACATATAAGACATACCGCCTGTTTTCCCACAGGTTTCCGCGGTGAGGATCCCAAGACACGGGTCGAGCT
Organism: Umbellularia californica; assembly: GCA_028538565.1. Lineage (NCBI taxonomy): Eukaryota > Viridiplantae > Streptophyta > Magnoliopsida > Laurales > Lauraceae > Umbellularia > Umbellularia californica. The sequence continues at coordinate 29,639,404 of JAPQWN010000002.1, forward strand.
CACACGAATGGGTATGCAGAAGCGTGTAGCAAAACGAATCATACAATTCTTAAAAACAACAAGATGCAAGAGACATTATAATATCGAGACTTGGTATCAAAAGAGAATGTCAACAAAGCATTCCTATCATGATTAAGTTTCAACATTAAAACAAAGTATGTTAATTGAAGTTACAAAACCATGAGAGGCCAACATAGGCCAATAAAACAATAGAACCCAAAAGGTAGCCCCAAAGCTAGGTGAACGAGAAGTCAAGATTCCGCCCGGCGTCTAGATGACGTCGTTGGGATGCCACTCATGTGCTGGGGGTGGCTCAAAAGACTCCTCCGGGCACTCCTCGTCAAGCGCGACATCTCCTGCATCTGGACACCAAAACAACAAGCATCAAACATGACAGTTTGGCAAATAAACAATTTAGGCATGAATATGAGAAATAATGCTAAAACAGTTCAAGATTTAAATACACGTTTTAAGTTTACGAAACTAGCATGAATACTTATAATATCATGAAAAGATAAACCCACATTGAGCTCATCCTTTCTCCGTCATACATGATGACAAGAACAAGCACGCACGACAAGCACGACACGAAAAACACGATCCCACGCCACGCAAGGTAGGCGGGGAATCTGGCCGCGGAACCGGATCACGAACACGCACGATGTGTAATATAATACATGACTAGTCTGCAGACAGTCTACATGTTTAAGGACCCCCAGGTAGTGGATCAAGCTAAAAGGGCAGTCCAAGCTTAGTGGTATTCACTTATATCATGAATGCACAAAACACGGCGATACACGTTGAGAACACGACAAAACCAGAGGGAAATCATTTATCAAGCACAACCTGACAAGACTAGCAAAATAGCATAACATAAATGCTTAACAAGCTTACGAAATGATTCCCTTTTTGATCCGATCGCCGATCTGGTCCGTCCATCAGGCCGGAAATGGTGGGGCGATGTTAGGGATGTGAACCCATGTGATGTGGACCCCGTTTGGTCCACCATCCAAAGCCCCAGAGATGGCATATTAGTAACGAATTAGGAAATCTAGTTTCCGTTTTCTTTAGAGTGTGTGGCCCAGGTGGGCCACCAACTTTGATCTGGACCCTACATCTTGTAGTAGGGCCCTGGGCGACCTCAATGGTGAAGTCTGATCTGGGCTTGGGTCAATGGGGCCCACGATTTTGTGGAACAAAACGCCCCAGGCAAGAGACGTTTCCCTGTTAGTTTCTTCTGTTGCAGAACGTGGTCTGAGTGAAGGGAAGAAGAAGTGTTGACGTGTGTGGATAAGTGATAAAAAGTAAAGGTGGGTTGAGAGGTTTGGTGTCTTGAGAGTGCATGAGAAGTATAGTCACCCCATGTGACAAAAGTAAGGGGATTAGTAGGTCTAGTGGTCTGAGGGTCTATGGGAATTTCTATACCTGATGACCTATTAACTTATGATTTTTAATACCTTAGTCCATTTGTTTCAAAGATTAGAAATAAGTCACATAGTTTTTAAGGAGCCCAATTATAATAATTTAACATACTACTTTTATAATATTTCTTGACCCCATTAATTTTAGGAATTAGAAATAAAAGACTCATTAGCCTTTAATGAACCCCATTAGATCCTTAAACTATTTTGAGTGTAGAAAAAGTATTGGATGAGTCTTTAGGTTCTCTAGAATTATAAATTAAGATTTTTATGTATCATTAATTGTTTATTTATTTTTAAATGGTGTCCTGGATTATCAATGTGCTAGACTAAGGTTTGATTTCTCTATTATTATTGTCCTTCTTTACTTATCCTGAGATTTCCTTTAGTTCCTTCTTTATATGTTAAATTATATTGTTGTACCCTATTAATTGGATAAATTATACTCATTGACCATCCAAATGAACTTCCATCAATATGCCAAATACGACTCAATGGTGTGGCTCGGCCTTGACTCGTGGGGACCACCAAATAGAGTTTAAGGATTGGAATTGTCAGTGATTTGACGCTTAAACGTAGTCAAAGATGCCCGTAACTTCAGGAGCACCAAATACAGTATCTTTTGGCATCTGAGACTCCAGTTAGGGATCCAATTATCTGATGAGGCCCTGAACCTGAGAGTGGACCATTACTTAGGATTGGACTTTTGATATCCCATTTGATTCGATTACTGTGAGTTTATTTCACTACTATCACTCTCATATCCTTGTTCTTGCTTAAACCTATTAATGTAAGTGGAAAATGGAGGACCTGAACCTAGGATTACTTAGAGGTGACCTGGTGATGTGACTGGTGATCAATAACCCGTGTCTGTGTCTAGGCGGGCCCTCATACGGCCTAAGTTGGGATGTATAATACCCTAGGTGAAGAGGTTTGATTAGGTTGGACTTGTGATTCATTATGGATAAGAATGGACTGACTGGTATTGGATTGAGATTTTGATCTCTCCCGGATTGTTTACACTAAGGCCATGGCTTGATGGGCCTTAGTATGGATCCAATGATTAGACTTGAATTTGGACTGTATTCCATGGTATTGTACTTGGACATCTTAGGGACTTGTTAGGACAGACACAGACCTGTATTTGATTCCCTGAGTCGGCACTAACATTCACTCAGTTGTTCTAAGCTTAGCTTATTGACTAATCACCACTGGTAGGAGCTATTTGAGTGTTGAGTGATGAGCTATGTTTTAGACGGATGGTGCGATACCGATCCAGTCTACCGAGTGATGAGTGTTTGAGATTGATGAGTGATTTACGGAGTTAGTTATCCCCAGCACTGGTGAGATTTCCCCACCGCGACTGTGTTCCGTATGGGTGGGCCGCGTCATAATATCCCGCGGTATCCAGGTTGTGTGAATGTGCCATATTGTGTAGATAGATTGGCCTATCTTATCTTCCTGACTCTAAATGTTTATCTTGCTCAATTGCCTAGTATTTATACCTTGGATATTCTTATTGATCTTATTACTGTCTTTATTCCTTTGATGCATACATCCTATGTTATTTGTATACTGCAACTCGCCAGATCCTTGGATCTGACCCATTCTTGGTGCTTAGGTGATGACCCCGATTATGAGGACGACGTGCTCGTTGAGGCGCCCATAGCCAGAGACTATGGATGGGGACCAGCCGACCAGGGGGTCGAGCTGGAGGATGGAGCGCCGGTATTGGGGGATTGAGTTATTATCTTTTTTTGGGTTGAGTGTTTTCTTATGTGGTGAGCAAGGAGTTAGACTGATATGTTATAAATATTTTCTTAATTATACTTTGAGATTTAGGCTGGACTTCAGCCCTGCTACACTTGATATATTTCTATGATACCTTATGCTTCCGCTTTACTCATTACACTTCCGCAAATTTAACCATTGATTATATGTCGGTCAAAAAGTTTTAAATTGGACCTCACTGCGGACCTACGATCTTGGAAGTTCTCGGGTTTTTTGGGAAGTAGCGCGCCAAATTCGGGTACCTTGACGATTTTCTCGCTATCCGGAATTGGGGCGTTACAAAACCCACTCTTACACGTGTACTCAGGGCGTCCCTGAGCGTGTCTGACTCATACTAAACGTCCTCAAAATCCCCAAAGCTATCATCCAGACTAAGTCTAATCACATTCTAACCTAACTAGTACTAAGACTCACTTAAGACTAATCACTCACTTAATTGGTACTAATCGAGTCGGTCTGGGTCGGGGTCTAACAAGAGGATAGAGACATTCTCATCAGTCAAAGTCCCCTTCTGATGGATAGAAAAACAGCTCATTCTTCAATCCTGGTCTCCTGGACAAAACGAAGATTCTTGGCCAGCGATAACCCCAGTCTAGATTCGTCTCAAAGGAGTTCCCTATCATTGCTAGAGTAGCGACATCCTCTTCTCCATTGCAGGTTCAATCGGCAAGCCGCTTCACCTAGATGAAACAACATCTACCTAAAGGATGGTTTCATTTGCTCGGGTTCTGGTCAATCTCGGTGTTAAAATGCCAGGTCCTAGAACGCTTACAGTAGACTTGGAAGGAGATACTATTGTAGAAGTCGAAATTCTATATGAAAATGTTCCTTGCTCGGAATGACTTTCAGCAGGTCATCTTTCAGGAAAATACCCCTTCACTGCAGCCAAACCAGTTCTGTTGAAGACCGACCCCTCAGTTGTGGAATCTCAGACAGCTTCCCTAACCAACTCTGAACTAAGAGATAGCCCTCCTTCAGTTCAGGTCAGGCCAGCACAGGATTCAGCCAGCCATCTAACCTCTTCAACCCCAGAGGTCCTCTCCATAGATGGTAAAATTCCTAATTCCACTGAGTCTAACTGCATTCCCCTGCCTACATAGTCTTAGTATATGGAATCCATTCAAAACAGAGACCCTCATTCAGGAAATCCTCTGTTGTCTCTTTCCTCCGATTTAGCTTTTGAAATCTTGGATAAAATTCCTGCTTCGGTCTTAGATTGTTCTAACCCATTCTCCATGTAAGTGCCTAAAAATTACGGACTTGATTAAGCGAGTATAAAACTCTCAATGTTGCTGTTAAGCTGTTTTTAATGGATTGGATGCCCTATACCTAAAAGGGAGAGGAGAAACAAAGGTCAGAGCCCCTGGCTGCAGTCAGCCGAAGGCACTCTGATGCCCAAGTTAGCTCAGTCACTGAACAAAGGGAGAATGAGTGAGGAAGAGGGGAGTTCAGGCAATCTAAAATGTGTATTGTGTAATGCGTAATGCATACCTTTCATGGATCTTACCATGCATATATATAGAGAGATGAGTGTCCCATCTGAAGCTCCCTCAGTGGAGGTAGGTGAGAGCACAGTCCCATCAGCCAATACCTCGGATCGTCAGTGGGGGTAGGTGAGAGTACCATCCCATCGGATCTTTCCTCAATCCCACACATAAATGCGGACATGATCATCGGATAGGGATAACCCCCTATCGATATCCGGCGGTCACCCTAACTGTCAGTACGTTCTGTAATGTAGCTGTCCCGTCACATAATTGAGATTAGACACTCAGTGTTCACCTCGGTCAACCAGACCGGACTGGAGAAGGCGTTGAGGTCGGGCGTGCGCGATTGCCGAGATGCATGGGGCCGAGCCCAGGGGAGCATGTTGGTACTCTTACCGAGACTAGCTCCAACTTGGTGCCAGCTGGCACAATTGCCTAGCTGGACAAGAATGAGATTGAGGCCATCCTGATCGGTACTTTTACCTAAGTCAGGAGTAACCTCGGTATCAAGAAAACACCCCACACACTCCATATTAGAAAATTGTAGCTTTACTGACCCATCTTCCTTTGCCTTCTTTTGTAAAAACCATTATGAAGCTTTGTAAAAACCATTCTGAAGCTAACTCCAATTCAGGTTTCAATAACCAAAATCAGGGCCTAACTCAGCCAGTTTCTGCCCCCCACCACCACTGCTTCAGGGATCCTTCTCCACAATCCTAGAGGGACCAATAGCACTTCTCTTCCCTTACCCCTGCCCCCTAATTCTGGAAATTTGCTTCCTAATCAGGCTAATAATGGTAACTCCATTTTAACCACTTTTCTAGCTGCCTCCAACTGTCATATGGCTCCCACTCAGGAACATACTCTGGCTGTTGATCTATCTCTATTTAAGATCAAAACAAAAAAAAAGTAAAAATAAAGGTTCATCTTCTTCTGGTCCAAAAACTAGGAGTTCCTGTGGCCATCCTTCCTCATCCTTGTCCAATGATTAAGGCCCTCTTCTGGAATTGCAGAGGAATTGGAAATACCCCTATGAAAACAATGCTATACCACCTGTTAGGCTCCCATTCCCATGACATCATTTTCCTTGCTGAACCTAAAATTATCCTGGACTCCTCCCTCTCTTTTGGCTTCCAGTCCTTGGGTTTTAATACCTCCTTTTCCAATTCCAACAACTCCTTTTGGCAAGTCCATCCCCAACTTCAATTTCTCTCTTCTAGATTACTCTGACCAACACATCACAATTGAATTTGCTGATCTTCTCTCCTCTTCTTATGGCTTGATTTTGGGTGTCTTTGGCACCACAGATTATAAAACTAGAAGAACCCTATGGCACTACCTAGAGAGCACTTCTTCAACTGCTCTTTCTTGGTGTGTTATAGGTGACTTCAACTCCATTCTTTTGGCTTCTGAAAAGCTAAGTACTTACCCCCAACCCGCTCCCCCGCCCCACCCCCCTTCTATCACCTCGATTAAGGAATTCAATGAGATGGTCCTTGCTACTGGCCTGAAGGACCTAGGTTTCAGAAGAAATTGCTTCACTTGGGCCAACAATAGGCAAGGCCTAGTCTATGTTGCTGCTAGATTAGACCGAGCCTTTGTTAACTCTACTTGGCTTGACTTTTTCGAGGACTCCTTGGTTACCCATTTGCCTAGACTTTCCTCTGACCACAGCCCTCTTCTCTGATCCCATACAAGAAGATCTTCCCCCAAAAACAGTCCCTTCAAATTTGAAGCAATGTGGCTATCTCATGCTTCCTTCTCTGCCGTGGTGGAGAATAGGTAGGCCTTTCCAGTCACCAGGAATCCTCAGTACTTTCTTGCTCAAAACCTCAAGCTCCTCAAGCAGAAGCTAAAAGTCTGGAATTTCGAAGTTTTCGGACATTTGAAAACGAACATTGCTGTGGCTGAGAATTCAATTCTGGAGGGTCAATTGGCCTATGATGATCATCCAAGTGACAGGCATCTTCAGGTTCTCAACTCAGGAAAGTCGGATCTTCACAATTAGCTCAATGCAGAGGTAGCTCATTGGAAGCAAAAGGCCAAAATCAGATGGCTTCAAGATGGAGATAGAAGCACCAAGTTCTTCCATCTCTCTGCCAAGTCAAGAAGTATTCGAAACCGCATTGATAGGATCAAGGTTGATGGGATTTTCATCGAGGATGTAGAGGAAATTAGGTGTCGCGACCCCGGACCGGGTTTACGGGCCTAATCCAGGATCGGGACTCAATAAGTAAATAAATAAATGGAAAGATAATGGTATGGTATGTTTAGTGTCAATGCGTACACGGGTTAATAATGAACTTATAGTACCAATGCACGCGATTTCCCACAGGTGTCCGCAGTGAGGATATCTCAACAACTGTGAATACTTTTGTTAAATGCGGAAGCGTGTAGTAAATCAACATGTAATTCATTCCCATGATAATAAGACTGATTGCATTTGAATAACAAGTATCAGAATGAGCAATGATCAATAGTGTAACCCAAAATTATTGTTAAAGTTTAAACAAAAGATAATTTAGTTACATTCCCAAAAATTAGAGGCCAACAACAGCCAATATAAACAAAACAATATCCACCAAAAGAAAAACTAGCTATAACCCCAAAATATGACGTCTCTCGAGGCAACCGGATATTTAAACAACATCATCGGTGTGCCACTCAACTAACTGTTGCAGTTCTCCGTCCGCCTCCTAGTGCTCCTCCTCGGGGAAACCAATAATGGGACCTGAGTACCAAAGAAATAGATCAGACACGACGGTCTGGCAGGTGCTTCAAAAGATATGACAATATAACAATAAATGAGCGTACCTTCAAAAGCATTTAAATCTATTTAGACAATAATCTTCATAAAAAGATGAATCATTTATTCAAACATGTATGCAGTGTAAAACGGATAAAGGTACCAAGGAAACGGGAAACAAACAAGATGGCATCCATAAGAAGCTAAATCCTCTATCATTGAAGCGACAAGAGTATATCGGGGCGTTGACCTCAGTCATCGAAGTGAGGAAGTGCAACAAAATTTACATATACATATATAATAATACGGGACGGGACCACGGTAGCAAACCGGGTATCGGGAACTACGGGAGCGAGCTGGGTATCAGGATGGGACCACGGTTAATAAACCGGGTATTGGGATCCAAACTGCAGCTGGCGGGATGGGAGGGGGGACTTCCAAGTCGGTGGATCAAACCAACAAGGTTGTCCAAGCTTAGTGGTGCCAACTCATAGGTCATATACAAGCAATCAGGATATGTATAACACATAAGATGAAATCGTATACACAGGCGAAACGGGGGTGCTCAAGGCACAAATGTCATTTCAATATCGGGTCATGCACATCGGGGTAACAAAATGCTACAAGTACAGTTTTAGTGTTTCCGGGATTGATAAATCATAGCTTATAAATTCGGGGATGCATGTTGAAATTCAGGAATAATGGGGTGCAATAAACCATTGAAATATCGGGACGAGTATCGGTATTCAAAACTAATTCAAGGTAAATAGGAATCCCATATGTCAATTCACATAAAAACTTGGTACTCCTTGAGATTGGGACATCCCGGGCTCCTGACACACCTTAGAGATTTTCGAAACTTTCAATGAGTCTTTGTGATGAGGATTCCTTCTCAAATAGCTTAATACATTGTCTCATGAATTTCCCCGACACAAAGGATTCCCTTAAAAGCAAAGAGACACCTTTCCCGAGCTCCGAAAACAGTTTAGGCATAAGTGGGGTTGCGCTCCAGCGGGCCAAAGCGCGCTCGAGCGGACCTGGGTTGTATAAGTGGGCGAGCGGACAACACGCACGCTCGAGCAGACATATGTCCGCTCGAGCGGGCAGTCATGCTTTCACTCGAGTTGGCAATCAGATTGACTGCGCGCTCGAGCGGGTAGTCAAGCCTTCTGCCCAAGACTGGCCTCCATGGCCTTTCTTCCCCTATTCTCCCATACATTTCACTTGTAATAGAATGGCCACCTTGCCTCCAATATTCATTCATCCAACCTCTTCAAACACCTCATAAAACTCCCATCAAAACTTCCATTAACATTTCACCCAAAACTCCTCTTTCCCAAAATCAATCATTCATGGAGAAGGAGAAGAAGTCCAAAATCACAAGGATTCATTGAAAACAAATGCAAGAAGTAAAATAAAGAGATATACGCTACATTTCAAGACAATAAACAAGGTAGTAAAAACCCCATTCTTTTGAGCATTTATTTCACATGAATGCAAGAAAGATGACATTAATGAAGATAGCCAAAACAAATACATTTGTCATAAAACTATTTAATGCTCAATACCCATTCATCCACTTGCCTTAGGGTCTCAATCAAGGAAATAAGCAACAATCAAGCTCTCTCTCAAGAAAGCTACAAGCACAACGAAAGCCCCCAAAATGCAAACCCTAAAATGGGTCAAACAAGGAACAAGAAGAAGAAACTCTCAATAAGGAAGATGGGGCCTCTCTATGGCTAGGAGAACACAATATCAAAAGATTAGGAGGAATACTTACTTGGAAACTCTTCAAATGAGTAAGACTAGCTCAAGGAAGGTCTTAGAATGGAGTTCTCTCTTCAAGAGTTGTATCGATGGAGAGCCCAATTGGTGAAGAAGAAGAAGAAGACTTTCTTTGTGCTATTGGTGCAAGCTTGGTGGAGATTTGGTGGTGATTGGGTGATGGATGAGCAAGAAAAGAGAATAGGGAAAAAGAGCCCTAGCTTTAAGATAGATTGTGCTGGAAAAAGGAAGAAGAAGAAGATGGTTCTCTTATACACAAGTGGGGTGTGGGCTCCACTATTGGAAATCTCTTTGGGCTGAAATCACGACTATCGGGACCTTGAACGAAATCGACGAAGCAGGGAAAGATGATCACCGAAATATCTAGTTTCCAAAAAAGTATATTTTCCACGGGTTTCGGGGATATCAAGTTTTGGGTACAGATTTAGTGTAGAATGACTGTTTTGCCCTCAATGCTAGGAAAGTCAGGTTTCGGGGTTCCGAACGGGTACGGGGTCAACATGAAAATTGTAGGGATCGACAAGATGAGTACAACGGGATCAATACAAGAATTATAGGAATCTCAAGAATCCCACAAGTAAAAGCAAGACTATAAAAAAGGAGCCCCCAAAAGGTCCCACTAAACACAAGACACTTAAAATTCCCCAAAGCTATAAAAGAATTATTCTAGTCCCAACTTAGTCAAGTTCTAATCACCACGCTTAGCACTAACACGCGACTTAATTGGCACTAATCGAGGTCACTCGGGTCGGGGTCTTACATTAGGCATCATGCTTCCATCCATTCTTGCAGCTTCTTCATTCTCGAGCTTCTACTATTGAGGACTCTCTTTGAGAGTGATGGCCCCTCGGTTACGGCTTCTCAAAACACCTCCCTCACAAGAATCCCCTCCCCAACAGAGATTCGAGAGGCGGTTTTCGGTTTAAAGAAGCACAGTTCGCCTGGTCCAGATGGATTTTCTGGTGTCTTTTTTACCAATTGCTGGGAATCTAGGATATTGTGGGAAAAGATGTCGTCCAAGATGTAACCCACTTCTTCACCTCAGGCAGGTTACTTAGAGCTACAAATGCCTTCTTCATCACTCTCCTCCCCAAAACTCAATCTCCTGTCTCCTTCTATGATTTTTGGCCTATTAGCCTCCTAAACTTTACCTACAAAATCATAGCCAAAATCTTGGCTAAAAGACTCTCCAAAATCCTTCCTCATCTCATTTCAAATCATCACTTTGCATTTGTGAAAGGTAGGTCCATCCATCACCATATAGCCCTGGCCCATGAGCTCTTCCAGAAGCTAAAATCTAAAATGAGTGGGGGGCCTATGTGTTTGAAGTTGGACATTTCAAAAGCTTTTGACAGACTTTAGTGGAGCTTTATTATAAAGGCCTTGAAGTTCTTCAATATCTCCCAACAGTGGATCAACGTCATCACATAATTGATCTGTACCAGTCGAGCCTCACTCTTGGTCAACAAAAGTCCTTCTGGCTTCTCCTTTTCCTGTGGCTTGCGACAAGGTTGTCCTCTTTCCCCTTATCTTTTCATTTTAGCCAAGGAGTTCCTAAGCCTCAAGATTGAAAGATTAAGGCTAGAGGGTTCCATCTCCTCAATCTCCTCAGTCCCGTTTTCTCCCTGTCATTTGCTATATGCAGACGACATATTGATCTTTCTTAAAGCGCATAAGAGAGGCCTGAGAAGATTGTCGGAGTTGCTTAATCTTTACCAAGATTCTTCAGAGCAGGTTTTCAACCTCCTCAAAAGTCAGATGTTTCTTGGCAAATGTGCTGCTGGCAGAATTCAAATGGTTTAAGGCTTGTTTCAGATTAGCCAGACAACTCTTCCTTCTACCTATCTGCGAGTTCCTTTGTTCTTAGGCTGTGCTCATCACTCCTTCAAAAGGATAGTTGACAACACCAGATCCAGACAAGCAGGTTGGAAGTCCAAACTCCTCTCTTTTGCTGGCAAGCTCATTCTGGTTAAGCATGTTCTCAGCTCCATTCCAATCCATATCTCTTTGATCATTCCTCTCCCTTCCAAAACATGCCTTCTAATTGAGAGGCTGATGAGGAATTTTCTATGGTCCTCCGATCCAAATTGTCTTAAAATCAATCTTGTTAGATGGGATGCTATTTGTCTGCCAAAGTCTGAGGGCGGCCTTGGGTTAAGACGTTTAAAAGATCTTAATGATGCTTGTTTTCTTAAGTTGGCTTGGTCAATTGCCACTGGGTCCTCTCTTTGGGCTGAATGGTTTAGAGTCAGATACTGTAGAGCTAGCTCCTTGTGGCACCCCAATAGTCCTAGGAATGGCTCCATGATTTAAAATCGCGGTATCGGTTGCGGTATCAGCCGGGACAAAAACTAATATGATATTGATATTGGTCATGGTTATCGGTCCATCGTGGTTGTCGTGGTGTGATTTGTTTTTAATCCAAAAAAATTAGCAAAAACATCCAAAAAATCCAGAATATTAGAAAATGCTGGAAAACAATTTTTTTTCCATTAGTAACAACAATAAATCAAAATATTGGTCACCTTAAGTTATGAGTTTTGTCTGTGTTGCAGTTCACTGTCTTCTCCAGTATTTCATATAATGCAATTATTATTTTGGCTCATGGTGAATTTATTAGCATAAAATATAAGAAAATAAAGATAACACAATAATTATCTATACACTATTAATAAGCTATTAGTATTTACTATTTAGTATCATAAATACTTCTATAATTATTTTTTTTAAAGTAGAAGATTTAAAAAAAATCATTTTTCTACACCCAAAATCATGTTTATAAATAGATTTAGCATGAGAGTTTGTAGGTCTAAGTGAAGAACATAACACAAAGCCAGAAATGACATGCCAATGATCTTTTCATTCATTTATATGCTTTATCTAAAAATAAAAATAAAAAACACATAATAGTAAAAATAAGGGAGTTAAGTTGATTTTCTCTTACTAAATAAAATGATTTCTTTAAGAAATAGTGTTAGAATTTGGGAAAATGTAAGAGAATGAACTATGGAAACATGGTTGCTCTAAGGAGATGAGGGGAGAGGAGAAGAAAATGGGGGAATAGGGAAAAAGTTACAAAAAATTAAGGTTTTTGACCATTACTCTATCGGTCAAACCGATATTTTGACCATATCGGTCGAGATTGGCCGATATTTTGGGGATATTTTGCCTGACTCGGTATCGCAACAAAATATCATCGCGGTATGGGCTGATACCGGTTCCTATTGGCCGATATGAACCGGTATCGGCCGAGATTTTAAACCATGAATTGCTCTACTATTTGGAAAAGGATCAGATCTCTGTCCCCCTCTCTTCAGACTGACAGCTCCTAGGTTGTTGGTAATGGTAAGGCCATCTGTATTTGGTTTGATAATTGAATCGATAAGGACTCAATTGCTTCCAAGTTCCCTCTCATTCAGTTCTCGGAGACAGATTTGGTGGCAGACATAATTGCTAATAATGCCTGGCTCATCCCTTCCTCTCTTCCGGCAGCGATGCTGGAGTTTCTTCAGCTTTCAACTAGCCAAATCCTGATTAGTGAAGTCCCTGACACCCTTCACGCAGCCTCTCTCTCTCCGATGCTTGGAATCATCTTAGATCTAAGGCTCTTGTCAAAAGCCGGTCTGGTCTGATGTGGAACCAATTTGTCAACCCAAGACTAGCCTATTTCTTTTGGTGCCTAATGCATAGGAAAACTCCAACTGAAAATTGGGGATTGGGGAAGCACATGGGCTGCTCCTTGGCTTCTAGATGTCATAACCGTTTTTGTGAAGCAGATGATCTCCACCTGTTCTTCTCCTGCACTTTTTTTTTTTTTTTGAAATGGTAACTTGTATTAATCAAAAGCTAAAGTATAAAAGGGCTATACTGAGAAGCGGCTGGGGAGGACCCCAGAAAAACAACCACCGCTTAAAAAAGAGAGAAGCTATAATAAAAAAGGCAAACTGCCTCAGGCAAAAGAAAAGAACCATATCAAAATGAAATGACTTTCCTCCAATTGAAACATAAAACGTCAAAGGAGAAGTCCCTAAAGTTTGGGAGAATAGAGACCCAGGAGGCTACATTGAATTTCATTTTGATGATTAGGTCTTCTTGGGAGGATGAAGTTCCTTTAAAACATCTGTTGTTTATCTCTTTCCAAATCGTCCATATGAAGGCAAGGAAAGACAGGCGCCACATGATTTTCCCTTTGCAGGTGGTAATCGGACAAGCCCACTGTTGGAACATCTCAGGAAAGGATTGAGGAAGAACACAGCTGCAATTAAACTCCTTGAGAATTGCTAACCAAATAGCTTTTGGCTGCTTGCAATGAAGGAATAAGTGATCAACCAATTCTTCATGGCTAAGCAGAGGGGGCAAGCGTTGACAATAAGCAAATTCCTTTGGCAGAGATTATCCATAGTCAGAATTTTATTCTGGAGAGCAAACCAAAGAAAAGTGAGGACTCTTGGAGGGGCTTTAATTTTCCAGAGGGATGACCATCCTTGATGAGAAGTCCTTGGCCCTTCATAGAGGGCTGAGGAGGAAACAGAGAAAGTTTTGCAGCTGGAAGGGGCCCAACATCTGGTATCTTGCACTTCACCGTTGATGTCCAAACCACTTAGAACCACAAAAAGATTGAAGAGGTTTGCTTCCTCTCCCTCAGTAAGATTCCTTCTGAAAACGGGGGCCCATAGTTGCTGGTTGCCGTTCATGTCAAGATAATCATTGACCCTAGCATTATGGTTTCTGGCACATTTGTAAAGATTAGGGAATTGAATCGCTAAGGGATTGTTGCCGACCCAAATGTCATGCCAAAAGGATATGTTCTCACCATTTCCAACTTGGTAACAAATGAATTGAGCAAAAGTGCTTTGGTAGAGCAAATCCCTTTCCAAAAATTTGAGCACCTTTGGGGAGGAGGATGGATGTCCCAACCATTTCTCCTAACTTTGTATTTAGCTAGAAGGATATTTCTCCATAGGCCTTTTGACTCGTCCCCGAGTCTCCAAAGCCATTTGCCCAGTAAAGCTTGACTCATGCTCCTTAGAGGTCTTCTTCCTAGACCGCTTGATTTTTTAGGGCGACAAATTGATTTCCAATTCACCAGGTGGATCTTTTTTGATTCCTCGCAGCCTTGCCAAAGGAAGTCTCATCGAAGCTTCTCTATGCGATTAATGATAGCAACCGGCATTTGAGAATAGACATGTAGTAAATTGGAAGATTGGCAAGAGCAGACTCGATCAACGTGATTCTGCCTCTTAGGGATAAGTATTTTTCTTTACAAGAGGACAATTTTTTCTCAATTTTCTCAAGAACTGGGTTCCAGATGGATTTTGGCACCCTACTTAGAAATAGAGGAAGCCCCAAGGTAGGTGGAAAGGAAAGAGTCGACTCTGCAACCTAAGATAGTTGCAAGGTGATGAAGAGAGACATCTTCAATAGAGATTCCTAGAATGGTTCTTTGGAGAAATTAATCTTGAGACCCGAAACAACTTCGAAGCATCTGAGAATGGCAACCAAGTTTTGAATTTGATCTACTTTTGCATCACAAAATAGAAGAGTGTCGTCCGCATAAAAGAGATGGGAGACAAAAGGAGCATTCTGAGCGGGCTTGAAACCACAAATCAAATTGCAATCTTCTAGTTTAGAAAGCATCCTACTGAGAGCCTCTCCAATGATGACAAAAAGAAACAGAGATATTGGGTCTCCCTGACGCAGACCCCTCTCTGCTGAGAAGAAACCTTTCGGGGAGCCATTAATAAGGATTGAGTAGGTCGCAGGTGAGATGCATTCTCGAATCCAAACCATCCATTTACCCCCGAATCCCATCCTGTGCAGCAAATAAAGAAGAAAGTCCCAGTTTACCACGTCAAAGGCTTTTTCCAAGTCTAGTTTGCAAATTAGACTAGGAAACTTGTCTTTGTGTCTGGAATGGATGCATTCGTTTGTTACTAGAACCCCATCTAGGATCTATCTTCCTTTGAAGAAGGCACTTTGAGAGGGAGAGATGATGGAAGGAAGGATCTTTTGCAGTCTGGTTGCAAGCACTTTTGCCAAGATTTTGTAAGTCCTACCTAAGAGGCTTATAGGTCTGAAGTCTTTTATGCAGTCCGCCCCGGGCTTCTTTGGGACAAGAGCAATGAAAGATACGCCTATGGTTTTGGAGAGAATGCCTTTGGTGTGGAATTCCATCATGAAGGCCATGAAGTCTGTCCTTAGGAGGTCCCAATGGGTTTGGAAAAAAGAGATTGGAAAGTCATCTGGGCCTGGAGCTTTATCCCTAGCTAGGTTGTATATGGCTGCTTTTACTTCTTCTTGGAACGCTTCTTCTAGCCGATTTGCAATTTCCACGCTAATAATGGGGAACTGAAGATTGAAAGAAGTAGGCCTACTTCTTTCATCTTTGTTGAATAGATTACTAAAGAAGCCGATGATGTGATTTGTAATCCCTTCTCTGTCATCTACTCTGTTTCCATTGACCATCATGTGATCAATCCTATTGCCCCTCATTCTAGTCGAAGCCAAACTGTGAAAAAACTTGGTGCTTTTGTCCCCTTCTTTTAGCCATCTACATCTCGATCTCTGTTTCCATTTGATTTCTTCTTCCCTGACTTTACGTTGAAAGAGGGCTTTAAATTCACGTCTCTTTGTCAAATCTTCTTCAGATAAAAACCTTTGAGATTCTTCCTTTCTGTCAATAGACTGCAATTGCCCTAGAATTTTTGCTTTAAGAGGTCCAACAGGCTCAATGTTGCATTTGGTCCATTCTTTAATCTTGTTTTTCAGCATCTTCAGCTTCGAGGTGAATCGAAAACCTGCCCACCCACTAACTTGAAAACTGTTCCACCACTCCTTAATTGAGTCTCTGAAACGCTTATCCTCCAGCCACATTAGCTCAAAACGAAAAGGGGAGGGACCCCATTTTAAGATTTTGGAATCGAGTAAGATTGGACAGTGGTCTGAGGTGGGCTTGGGGAGAGAAATTTGGTAAACTTCTGGATATAAGTCTATCCAATCGCTAGTGGCCAGGAATCTGTCAAGACGCAACATAGTCGGAGGATTCTAATGATTGAACCCAGTGAAATTTGCCCCCCCCCCCCCCCCCCCCCCCCCCCCTAGATGAAGGTCTATTAGGAAGTGTGAATTGATCCAATCTGAGAAGAATTGCATATTAGTTGTAATATTCCCACCTCTTGACTTTTCTGAGGGGAATCTAGTGATGTTCTAGTCACCTCCTATGCACCACGGGCCTTCCCATTTGCTACAAATTAGGTCTAGTTCACTCTAGAAACTGTTTTGTAGAGAACTATCTGTCGGGCCATAAACAGAGGAAATGATCCAGGAAGAACCATTAGTCCTATCTTCCATCATGGTTGAGACAGAGAAGGCACCGATGTACTGGTCTTTTTTATTGAAGAGCCCGTTGTTCCAACATAGAAGAATGCCTCCAGAAGATCCTACAGCATCTAAGGAAATCCAACTATAGTGGCTGTTACTCCAAATTTCCCTGAGGAGAGGGAGGGATGTAGACCGGAGCTTTGTTTTCTAGAGGAGCAAAATGTCTATTCTGAAAGAGTGAGTTATGTCCTTTATTATTGCCCTCTTCACTGAACTCCCTGACCCACGAACATTCCAAGAGACAACTTTCATTTACAACAGTTACGGGTATCTCTGACTCTGGTAATTACCTTGAGAGAGGGAGAACTGTCACGTTGACGGTTGTCATAGTTGATGGAGCACGACAAGTTTTGGAGTTCTTTGCTGCCCTTCCGCTTGGTACTCTTTTTGGTTGAGCTAGATCTGGGTAGGTTGTCACTCTCGTTCGCGAAGGCAATTAAGCTGTTCTAGCCTCCATTACTATTATCTACTGAGATGCCTATAACTTCTCCACAGACTCTCATTTTTTGGGGCATCCAAGAATTGGTGTAGGAAGGTCCTTCAAGAGGGGCTGATAGAGAGCGTCTGTCAACTGAGTCAGAGTTTCTAGAGGGACTTGGAGAATTTTTTGCCATCCTTAAACTGGCCTTCTTAGAGCAATCGTAAGAAGAGGATCGTCGAGGCAGATAATCGGTTGGATCATTGAGAAGAAGAGAAGGAGATAGGGAGGAGACAGGGAGTTGCACGTTGCAGGGAGTATCTGAGGGAATGGAGTCGATGTTTGAGGAGTAACAACTTGCGAGGAGCTAGACGGAGTCCGACTTTGCCCGTCGCCTTAATTAGTCCGTCCGAGAGATGGGGAGTGTAGGATAAATCCATGCCCTGAGGATACGTCGAGTAACAACTTGCGAGGAGCCAGACGGAGTCCGACTTTGCCCGTCGCCTTAATTAGTCCGTCCGAGAGATGGGGAGTGTAGGATAAATCCATGCCCTGAGGATACGTCGAGTAACAACTTGCGAGGAGCCAGACGGAGTCCGACTTTGCCCGTCGCCTTAATTAGTCCGTCCGAGAGATGGGGAGTGTAGGATAAATCCATGCCCTGAGGATACGTCGAGGATACCATGGAAGACTCTCCAGACGAGTCCGATAACGATTTCTTCGAGTCTGAGATGGGAGTTGAAGCAGCAGAGTCACCCAAAGCTTGGCAAGAAACAGAGATGAGAGGGGAGAAGTCTAGGGCTGGAGAGATCGACCCAAAGAGTTTTTTAAATGACTCGCCTGGGCTCTGCCCATTAACTGTGGGCCAGGTAGCTGGGGATCTGTTTGATTTGAGTGAGAAATCAATTCTTCTCCTGCACTTCGGCCCATCAGTTCTGGAGCTAGTTACTTCTCCCCTGTGGAGCCAATTTTCTCCCAGTTAGACTATGTCAGCTCCCACCATCTAGTATTTCTTTGCCAAAGATAGAGTTGCCTCTGGAAGAAAAGTTGCTGCTGCAATTCTCTTCCATGCCATCTAAGTGCTTTGGACTCTCCGGAATGATTCTAAGCATCACAACAGGAAGCCTTCTTTGGAGAGAGCCAAGAAGATGTTTTTTGGATCGTTTGCAGGATTTAGTTACTTCTCAATCAAGAAGTAAACATCCTCTTCCCTCCCACCCCATTCTACTGTTCCTGGGAGTGATTGCTAATGTAGAAGCCTCCCCCCTGTTTCGTTTCTGTGTTTTTGGTTGTCTGGGTTTGGCCTTGCTGTTGGTTTTAAAGCTTCCCTCTCCTTTGTCAGTGAAGTGGAGTTCTCTCTGCTGATTTTGCTGCATTTTGGTTTCCCTGTTTTTGGTGGCTTTCGTGCTGTCCGCTGTTGTGGGGAGCTGAGTTATGTAGTTGGCCGTGCTGCTTTGTGGTGTTGTGTTGTGCCTTGCTTTGCTCTCTGTGCTGTGCAGTGGTTTTGAAGCTTCATAGTGGTGGTGGTTCTGTGCTTTGCAGGGATGTGCTTAGCTTTGCTTAGTGGTGGAGTTTCCTCTGGGCTGTCTTTTGTTGAGCATTTTTGCTTTCTCTGTGCTGTTTTGGCTCTTTTGCCTTCTTGGGAAGGCATTTTTTGGGCGTGCAGGTGCAGTGGTGTGCTGTGTTTCTGGTTTTCTTGGTAGGGCCTTGCTGCCGTTTTGAAGCTTCCGGTTCCTCCTTTAGTGCATGTGCAGTGCGTTGTGTGTGCCATGCTTAGTGTGATTCGTGGTAAAGAACAGTGCCATGCAATGATTCTCTTTGTGCAGTGAAGTGGAGTCGATGCTTCAATGTGCTAGTTGTGCTGTGCTTTGCTTAGAAGTGCAGTGCTATGCATAGCAGTGGTGTTCTATCTGTGCAGTGAAGTGCTGTGTATTTATGCTTTCTCAGTGCTGTTTTGTGCTGTGCTTTGCTGTGCACAGTGCTAGGTGGTGAAGTGGTGTTTTCCTTTTTCCTATCTCCCATGTACAGCCAGCTCTCCTTTTGTTTTCTGTTTGGCACTTTTGCCACTTTGGGATGGTTTTTTTTTTTTTTTTTTTTTCTTTTTTTTTTCTTTATTTTCTTTATTTTTTGTAAGCCTCTCCTGTATGTTTTCCCTATTTTTTGGGGGCTTTATGCCCTGTTCCCTCTCTTCTCTTAATACAAATTTACCTTAAAGAAAAAAAAAAGTATTGATCCTAAATTCAAACTGAAAAAAAAAAAGATCCTAAATTCAAACTGATTTGCACACTAGTCCCCATGTGATATTATCAAATAAATTTATGCAGTATATTTATATATAGGGTGAATAATAATCACCTTGGAATTAAATATTATGCGAAATATAACTCTAGAAATCGTTCGAATTTAACCCGATGGAGATTATTATACAGATTAGTTTCAAGTTACGATAAGTGTTAATTCATGGGTGTGAGGGAGTTGGAATTGTTATGGGATATTCCACGTGGCGGTAAAAAGTTTACCTCTCGCGTAAATCCACGAGTTGTACCTTTTAGCCCAATGTAGCCCATATATTAAGGGCTTAAAAAAAATATTAGGATCATTTGATTGGTCGATAATTTACATCCAACATTTCTATGACCATGCTTTTGTAATTGTCATGCATGCATTCGATTGAGCTCCACTAGAAGTGAGAACTGTTTAAGGTACAATGTCAGGTTTCCTTGTAGCAATGAATTTGAAAACCACGGCAAATAAATGTCCATTGCGGCCCGACTTTGTTAGAGTCCATGAAACGGATCATGGTGGATCGATGTTTTAGATTCATTACATTAGGCCTGGACCATCACATGCCACTGATCGTTACAATGGACCAATTAACCAATTAAAAGCCCACTCAGACAATCCTCTTGATCCGGCGATACAATCGCACAATCGGACAGATCGCACGACGCATGCACTAGAACAAGTGTACCTGGGACTTGAAGAAAATGAAGTCTTCGATGGATGGCCGTTGCACCCCACACACCATTGCTTCACAACCCAGCCAAAGTACTTGTGTTACTTCGGCTGGGTAAACTAGTTTTGGCATGCTTACAATAGGGCTCCAATTATATTACAGATTATCCTTCCATCACTGTAAAGGAATGCTTGAACAATGGGTTCACAATTCATTGAACTAAGTTTTGTTTATGATGAACTAGCATTCAATATTTTCGTCAATCACATTAATTATATTAGTGCTAACAATATGATTTATGATAAGTGAGCTTAATTTTGTTGAAATAATCCAAGGATATTGATCACTTTTATATGAAACTCGCAATAGAGCCCAGACACCAGTAGGTGTTTAATATGATCAGGTTGGTGAAATGAGAAGTTCGAGTGAAACCATTGTGATTATTGCCAACAATGCTATAAGTTTTTAGAGGATTTTAGCTGAGAAAATCACTTTAGATGCGGTCACCAAAAAGACCCTCTGAGTTTTCCTCACACGGAAGTGGGCACCTGGGACCACAATCGTCAGTTTTTTCTTTTGTAAAAATAAGGGCGGGTCGATATCGACCCTCCGTTGGGCCTTTAAAACACGAAAAACTCTAGTTTTCTGCTTATCTCTCTCCCCTTCTCTTCCACAAACCTATTTGGATTTGTAAGTCAAACTAGTCTGTGAAAATCTTAGTGCCAAAAAACTAGAACAGCTAGGGCGACAAACATGCGTGGGATGTAAAAGGGCCATAATACCATACCAGCATACCTTATCACACACTGATCATTCTCATGCATATCAACAGTTACCTGACATGTCATCTCCAAAAAAGATCATTCCCACCTCCTAAAGATTAATGGCCCTTAGAGTCCTATTGATTGCAATGGAACCAACACAGATTTGCACACTGGACCTGGCTATTACTCTTCAAATTACAAGGCCATAAATGATTGATTGAATAAGAAAATAACCCCCTTTTCCATTTACTACCAACACAACTGTGACAATAACATGGTTGAACAAATACAAATGTCCGCAACTGGGTTTTACACATGCTGCATATTCAACCAGGCAAATCAACAAATCAATTGAAGTGTCATTGATGAGCATTGGTTGCATGGCTCATGTACCTCAATTATAGCATGATTCGTTCTCCTCTCTTTATGTGGATTGGATGCTGTCTCCATTTGCATCATTGTTTCCCCCTTCCTAATCCTCCTGGTCATCATCTTATATTTTCTTTTTCCCATTCCTTCTCCGGTCTAAATTTGTTGACAACTTTTTGTATTTTGTATTTTTTTTTCTATTTTATTGTAGATCTTGCGATTGTTTTAAATGCTTAGGAATGAAATTACATTTTTTGGGGGATTTTCTGCCCTTATTTCATTTTGACATATTTGTAAATTTCTTTTTCTCAAGCCCTGATCCGTCTATTGTAACTGCCATGGGAGCTCCTTTGCTCATATTTTCTTTTCTGTCTTGACTTGAATTCAAGGAAATGTGCATACAATAAATCGAGAGATGTCAAGAAAGGAGGACTATACATTAATTTGAGCTTTAGTCCATGCTTGTATTTGCGATTGATGATACGATTACTAATTGTAGAATCTTTTTTTTTTCTTGATACTAATATTCATCAATATAATTATATGTTTATAATTATATTTTGATACATTATAATTTTTTTTTACCCGGCCTAAGAATGGGCCTTTGTTGCTAGTAGAACTATATACGTACACAAGCCCATAAGCGAGCACAAATAGAAATCAACAGATTTGTTGAATGGTTATTTGTATAACGGCAGTTTAGTATAATGACCATTAATGAAAGCCCATTTTATGGACTTTCGCTTATCATGGAAATGTCAAAGCCTTTCCAAACCCTTATTCCCATTATAGGAAATGATTTTTCAAACATCATCGGAAATCAGTCACCATTTATAACTTTTTCTTACAATAAATTGTGCCGCACCAAACTATAAAAGAGGTACAAGTGCAGAAAAGCGATGCCAATGGTGACACAAAAACATGCCCTAAATGTTCCATAGTTAAATGACCCTAAATCCCCATATCATAAACATCCTATTGAGCACCCAACAATTTATGTACTCACAAGAGATTGACAATTAACACAAAATGTTGATTCTCTTGACAATTAACACAAAATGTTGAGTCTCTCTTTTGGTTTATACACTCAAAACAACATTGCACTTTTAAGTACATAATTGGTACAAGTAGTTTGAAGAAGAAAGAAAGACCAAATTGCTAGCAGACATGACTGCAGTATGAAGAAAGTGAGCTTTCTGAGATTTCACCCAGTTGTTTACTATCTTCTCTGATGTATAAGACTTGTTCATCACAACTAAAACGTCATCTCATACAATAAATAATATACTATATGTCTTTATATTTCAATATCAAATGTGTCAAGATTTCTTCAATTAAAATTAAAACTTTCAAAAATTATGATCATTGTCCATTGTTAATAATCATATACTTGCTAAGTTCTCAGCTTGTTTAAGTGGTTATGGGCTTAGAGTGGAGAAGGTTTGCCTGACTCCATTTACTTATGAGTGACTCAAGCCCAGACCCTCCAGAATGTGTTAAGGTCAGGTGAGAATTTCACTGTTAATATTGTGAGTATTATTGTGGTCAATTGGCCTAACAGAATTGTACAAATTTAGATTGAATTACGCTAGCGTCGGTGAATAGGCCCAATTTCAAACCAGTCTCATTATTAGTCCAAGCTTTAGAAAAGCCAGTTGGAGCTTGTTGGCTTCACTTAAAAATGAAAACCTATCTTTTAAAAGAATATAAATTTAAAACAAATTTATAGCTGAGTTCAGCCACATTTTACAATCCAAGCTGCTCCAATTTATAGCTAAATTTAACTGTTGTATTTGAGCCCAACAAATTTAGTATTGGTCGAGCCCAACAAAAAAAAAAAAAGAAACTCCCTTTTAGTGGTAGACAAAATGAGATTAGATGAAGAAAAAACCACCGCTACTGCTTGATTTTTGCGACATAAATTTTTTTGTCACTATTTCCTACCCATTCTCTGAGATGGTCTGTCAGGAGCTTAACACGGCAATTGTAGCGGCGGGGAAAATCCTCGCCGCTAAAGGATGTTCCATCCACTACTAAAGATCACTATTTTGTATTGACAACTGCATGTTTTACAATTAATCAATATAATAGTGAGCCTAAATCTCATTACTCTGAAATTGCGACTAGTGCCGACATATTGGGAGGCAAAGAATTAAAGTGGCTCAGTTTAGGCGGTTCTCTAGTGGTGACTTGCAGAAAATATAGATTAATACTTGATGTGCAATGAGGACAAGGAGATACAAGGGTGGGCTCTAAAATAAAAGCTAGGTTCACTTTTAATATTATTATATATAAAGTGTCTCTACTTCTATTTTGAAACGCGACCATAATGGGATTTATATCAACTTAGATTTTAGGCCATGACCCAATATTGAAAGCGGCAATAATTTAGAGGACTTAAGAGAATTGATGGGAGTAGAATCGAGATTGGAGGCTGATTGTTTGTTTCCATGGGCGTGTTTGATTTTAAAAAACTAACTCCTAAGAATTCTAAAAATTGTACTCCTAAAAATGGTTGGAAGATCCATCAATGGCTACCTAACAATTTCCACTCTTATATATGGAAAATGATTTGAGGAGGAAGATGGAAAATGGATATTTGGAGTTCACCCGATTAAATCAAACCCTAGGGAAGTGCCCCTTCTACATATTGATCTTTATATCATTTACTACTCATGTTTTAAACAAACCCTTTGCTTAAAAACCATTGTGTCATGATTTTGTAATAATTTAATTCCATGAAAACAAATAATCCGGTAATCACGGAGAGAGAGAGAGAGAGAGAGAGAGAGAGAGAGAGAGAGAGAGATGGCAACGGAGCTCCCTTCACTCCAAGTAAGAAAAGAAGAAGACGAACTCATCTCCTGGTTCATGCACACCTTAAATTGCATGAACTCCTGCTAACTTCTACAGTTAGAAGGTATTCATGAATCAGCAGCTGTCAACACCCTCTTTCCTCTCTGGACCTGGAGTGAAGGAGCTCCATTAACCCAAACCTCAAAATAATAATAACAATGATGATGATAATGATGATGATGATGATGATGATGATGATGCTGGAACAACTTTTCTCCAATCGACTGAAAGGCCAACCACCATATCTACTGGAGAGGGAGCAAGTGAAATACTTAGCACACCACAACACTCTTGAAGAGTAGAGGGGACAAGGGCTGCCTTTTATAGGTTTTATGATTTAGCTATGGCCATTGGATGCCATTGAGATATGGAAAGTGAATCTAGAGTTGGAGATTTTCTTTCCTGCAAATCTATGGTTCTGCCCATAGGAATGGGCCTAAAAAAATAGGTTGTGGTTTAATTATGGTGGAAACTGGTTGTGGTATTTGGAAACCTAGTGAATCCTCTGTGATACCCACTTTCCTAATATATATCCCTTGTCATAAAGTTTGTTTTTCAACGATGTGGACCTTTCCTCTTCTGCGGTGGTACGAGTCCTACTTATGACCTGGAACACCGTTTTCCTCCCTATGCATGGAAATTGGAATTAAAGACTATGATATTATCAATTAAGTTTGTGCTATATATATATAGGGTGAATAATAACCACTATCGGATTAGATTTTCTTAAAAATATAATTGCAGAATCAGTTGGGACTTATCCGATATGGAGGTTATTACTCAGATTAGCGCCAAGTGAAGAAGATGAGTGTTAATTCATGTGGGTTAGTCTGTGTGAGGGGGTTGGAATTGTTATGCGATGTCCCACATGGTGGTCAAGAGTTTCGTCTCTCGAAAATCAATGAGAGGTACCTCTTAGCCCAACATAGCACATATATTAAGGGTTTAATATTAAATATTAGGGTCATTTGATTGGATAGTATTTTGGATATACCTAATTCACATCTAGAATTTCTATGATCGTAACTCTGTAATTGTCATGCATTTTGCCGAGCTTCACTAGAAGTGAGAACTCTTTAAGGGACAACGTTGGATTTTCTTGTAGCATTGATCTTGGAAACCATGGAAGATAAATCTGCATTATAGGCCCGATTTAACCGAAGTCTATTATGAGTTTAATTAGCAGGCCAAAACGAAACATGTTCTATAATTAGTAGAGGTAGGACCAAAATTAGTACATCATAAAAGCATGTTTGGTAAACATCCATGTAGTGAATCCCTCTTGATTTTCCTCGATCTCATGGAGAATTTAGGTTTGGTATTGAGATGAAAATAGTAGCAAGGATCTCCAAGATCCCTGTTTCCTATTTTATTACTAGTAGGACCTCCCCACATCCCCTTACCCACTATTAAATTATGAAGATAAACGGAATCAAACAAAGTGGAAGAAAGCGTTGCTATAGTGATCATGGCTGCTAACTTAAAAGGCCACCGGTTTTGTCTTTGAAAACATACTTTTTAGGTCCCTTTATTTAAGATATGAATTGTTAATCATGTTTAAAATGCTCAAAATGGCTAGGAATTCAAATATCTACAATCAGCTCCTCGTGTACTTTTGCGCTATTTGAAAATAAGTTCAGACCTTAGATCATGATTTCTGGACTTCTATAGACACATTTTGTAAAATCCGAACTGTTTCCTAAGGTCTAAAATGGCTATGTCGTTAAATCTCAAAGTAGAATTAATCATGGGTCATATGAAAATTCCAAAAGAACATATCAGTCGTTGAAGATATTTTTAACTTAGGAAGCCAGAAAAGACGCTGCTATAGTACCAAAACTGGTGACTTAAGAGGTTACATTTTTGCTTTGGAACACTACTATTTGGATTCCATAATCAATATTTGAACCACTAATCATGACTAAAAGGCCATTACATCAAATTTTAGCCATTTATTTGTCATGGAGTTTGAGATATTTGCAAATAAGTCTAGATCCCAAAATATCAACTTTTTATTTCCATGGACCCAATTTGCAAGATCCGAACCGTTGAAACTCTATAAAGAGCTAAGGATGGCTATGTGGTGAAGAATCAACCTTTTCTTTCTTTTCATGGATTCTGAGAAAATTGTAAGAAAAAAAACCTATTACTGTAGGATCACACATCCCATAGATGGTAGGAGTCCTCTCCATTAACCAAACTTGGAACTTCCTTGGAAATCTTCTTTGTGATATGTTAAATTCAAGAGAATAAGGTAATCCTCTAAATAGAGTATTCCTCTCTGTTTAGGAAGCGTTTCCTAAAAACTTAATCCCACTCCATAGAACCTGCCACACTTTGAGAACCCTCATTTCCTCTCATGTTGGCGAAATAACATCCTTGCCACATGTAATTATTGACTTACTTTTGCATGCTAACAATAGGGCACCGATATTGCCTGATCCAGATTAGAGATTGTCCCTCTATTACTTTAATGGAATGCTCAAACATTGGGTCCACAATTCATTTAACTAAGTCGACTAGTTTAAGATGATAGGTACGGAGTGCAGGTGAGGCACTTAATGGAATGAAGATATATGATCTTGTCATTAGCATGGTGCTAATGGAAGCTAAGACTTAAATTAACCCATTTCAACGTACCTTTGCTAGATTTAAGTGGTTTAGATCTCACACCACCTTAGTCTAAGAGTTGACCTGTACTTCACCTTAGCTAAAGAAAAATGCAATATTGGATTACTCATGTGTGAGAAAAATACAACAACAGATTGCATATACGGTCAATCCACTGGTATCTATTAAAACAATTGAGACTAAAATTTTGGAAGTTCTTGTTTTCAGAGTAAAATTTAGGAAGTTGTTTACAAAGAGGGTCGTGCATTATAATAGTAGTGGTTTTGATAAAGAAAACTTGGTTCCTCCCATGTTGAATAAGATATGTACTAGCGAAAAGCCCACCGCTAAGCACGGGCAGCATGATTCATAAAATTAAATATTAAAAAAATATATATTATAAAACAAAAATTATACCGTGGTGTAGAAAAATTATTTTTAAAACATGTATTTTCAAAATTAAATATATTCCGAATTCAAAAGGACTGCCACAACAACCTAAAAAAAAAAAAAAAAAACCTATAGATTTTCTACTTTAATCATCCAATTAATTTCACAAAAATAACAGAAATGGTGAAGATAAATGTGCATTTAAGCAAAAAATAGGGAGAAAAGATATGAAATTAACCCGGTAATTCGTGATATTTGGAAGCAATGGGTTTATTCAGAAGTTAATGAAGATTTATGTTTTTTTTTTAGTTGATTAATGCATCCTATGGATCAGTATACTTTTTTATACATGTTTTGTAAGATATATAGTAATCTCATGCGTAAGATCCAACCCTCAAAATCCATGACAAACATAGATAATACATCGGATGCCTGCCAATCCATAGAGAATCTGTAAACATTAGAAGAAAATTATTATATTATATGCATCAGAAAAAGAGAAAAGGCCATAAGTATAGAGACAATCGCAAGAACACCGTTGTGATAAACACCAAATAGATATATATATATATATATATATGTATGAATATAAAGATTCCAATAGAATGAAATTGATATATATATATATATATATATATATAAAGAGTTATGTGTGGCTAGGATAACATAGGGTTGTAGGAATAAAGAAAATACGAACAATAGATCATGGGTACAATATATTTTTTTGAATGTTGGTGCAACCCCACACTTTCTTACAAAATATAATTCAATGCTGTGACATGAGTGATAACAACCGGTTGGACTCTGTAACATAGTCTAGATCTGCCAACCTGTTGCCGGACATGATTGATTTGTGAAATTGTTTTTGTTTCTATTCAATCTTAAGTAGAAAATGAAAAACCTCCATAGGACACTCTTGATCTTGTCCATCTCATTTTCCTGCATAGAAAGAATTGGTCATGAATGGTAGAAACTAGTCTTATATTTCAATGTGACAAAAGATTTATTATTTGGGATATAAACTTGCATTGCTATAAATGAAGAGAGCTCATACTTAATTGTTTGTAAGATCGTTGTGCGACTTCATCATAAAACAGTACAACATTTAAAGTGCCCCTATGATCAATCAATGTAAGATGCAAGATGATCCTGTAGAAACATGATATGTTTTATTGTGTTGAACACCCCCAAGTTTAAGGGTGCACAACAGTATAATCTTGGTGAGTACAGGGTTGAATTCACATGGAGCAAATTTTTTTAGCACTTTCCAACTTTAACCTGTCGTAATTTAGAAAATAAATATGACCTAATTAAATGGAAATTAATTAAATTACAAAAAAATTCCTAATAACTGAAATAGAATTTTTAATTATAAAATTTCCAAAAAAATAAAAACCTAATCTAAGAAAAGAAACCTAGGCTATCTAGAACTTGAGAAAAATAATAAACTCATCAAAACAACCAACTTAATATGATATCAATCAAAAAAAGATTTCCTAAATTAAATCCTAATTACCAAAAATAATTACAATGCAATTATCGATGATTTATTATGTCCTAAATGCAAACAATGTAATTTTATGCAAGTTCCTTTAGAAAATAAATATGACCTAATTAAATGGAAATTAATTAAATTACAAAAAAATTCCTAATAACTGAAATAGAATTTTTAATTATAAAATTTCCAAAAAAATAAAAACCTAATCTAAGAAAAGAAACCTAGGCTATCTAGAACTTGAGAAAATAATAAACTCATCAAAACAACCAACTTAATATGATATCAATCAAAAAAAGATTTCCTAAATTAAATCCTAATTACCAAAAATAATTACAATGCAATTATCGATGATTTATTATGTCCTAAATGCAAACAATGTAATTTTATGCAAGTTCCAAAAAAATCTGATGCATTCTGAAAAATTTAGAGTACAAAAAAACTTATGCAAAAACCGATTTTCACTGGGCTGCACGACCAACCTTGGATGCACTAACGCTAAATCTAATGGCTGGATCTTAAACTTGGATGGTGCATGAATACAACAAAAAAACATAAGTGAAAAGGGATTTAAAACGAAAAAGATATGATCACTCAAAGATGCCTAGTTGAATCAGTTATGCTGCTGAAATCTGATATGACCTTGCTATATGCCCCTGATCAAGCCTTAGTTTGAACCACTTAACAATGTTATTTTTCACTGAAATTCTGAGGTTTCAAATCCCTATTCACAGACTTTAATTCTTCCAAATTTCGAGGCAAAGTAATTTCGTTTTCCTGGCTTTCAATTATCTAACTTTTGGAATAGTCTGCCCAAAATTGCTGAAGCAATGCAGTTTTTTTCAATATTCAATGTCCCCCCTTCATACGAGGTCCGAAATCTTCCTTCTTAATCAGTCATTAGTTCATTTTTGGGTGTGAGGGGGTTGGATTAATTGTTATGGAATGTCCCACAAGGTGGTAAAAAGTTTACGCCCATATATTAAGGGCTTAAAGAAAAATATTAGGATCAGTTGATTGGTTGATTTTTGGATACCCCTAATTCACGTCTAACATTTTTCTATGACCATGCTTCTGTAATTGTCATGCATTGATTCTATTTAAGTTAAAATGTTGGGTTTCCCTGTAGCATTGATCTTGAAGATCGGGGTCAACTTTGTGAGAGTCAATGCAATGGTTAGTGGTGAGTCCATGTTTTAGATTCATTACAATAGGCCAGGACCATCACATATAATTGGTGGGTCACTCATCATTACAATGGACCAATTAAGAGCAGAATCAGACAATCCTCTTGATCTGGCGATTAGGGTTGTAAACGGGTCAGTTCCAGTACTAGGTCCATGGTGGACCCGAAACCGAAATCGTTAAGAAGAACGTGGAACCAGATCCGGACTTGGAACTGTTTCGGAACTGGTTTATTGGCTTCGAAACTAGAACCAGAACCATTTATGGGACCGGTCTAGACCCGGGTCCGGGTCTAGGTAGGGAATGATATTAAAAAAACACAGTTTTTAGGAGAGATTTTCGAAAATTGAGGTAATATGTCGGGTCTCGGGAACATGGGTCCGAACCAAGGTGGAACTGGACCTGGACTTATTTATTTGTCTAGGCCTAAATAAGGACCCAGACCCGGTTTTTAACGGGTTGGAACCTCCGGATAATTGGAGAATCGGGGACCTAATCGGACAGATCGCGATCGAATGGCTTGGATAATCACTGCGTCAATCTCTCGATAGGTCAAGTGGAACATGAACACACGACCCATGTGATTATTTTCATTAATAACTAAGTTTGGTTTAAGATGATATAGCATTCAATAATTTCATTAATGATATTAATTATATTAGTGCTAACATCATGATTTATGATAAGTGAACAGTGGGTTTTTTTTTGGTAAATAAAGTAAATTTCATTGAACCAGAAAGAGACAAAAAAACAAAGTCAATGACATGGACCCCTAAAAGCCAACACAGGAGTGGGTCTCAACCCAACACTCGCGCACACTCAAAACATATGACCTTTTAGCGAAGTTTTCTTTTCTTTTTTTTCTTTTTTTTTTCGGCAACCTAGCCAAGGGGGCTGGGACCCAAGTGAGCCCAAGTGGTAGGATAGCATCTCGCACACACACGAAGGAATTCCGCACATGCAGAAAGAGGTGGCGTGCCTAGGGCTTGAACCCTGCGCAGATGTTACACTTTTGAGAAACATGAGAAAAGTCAACAATTTCAAAAGAACCACCACATGCATGCCAAAATATCCAGTAAGATGAAGTCTATAGCCCAGTCATGCTCCCCCTTCAAAGCCTACACCACTTCTATGGAATCACACAAAACATGAACTTTGGTTAGCCCATAGCTCTTGACGACCTTTAAGGCTGAGAGAATAGCTCTTGCCTCTCTTCTTTAGTGGAATAGACGCATGGTCTACCGATACCTGCAAACACCAAGACATTGTCATTCCAAACTGCAAAGCCATGCAGATCCAGCTTTGCCAACTACCTTCCTAAATGCGGCGTCACAAATGTCATATCATCCATAGATGCCCCCAAGATGTACTATGATCAGGTTTGATAATAATCCAATGATATTGATCAGTTTTATTGTGAAATTCACAATAGAGCCTGTGTGGAGTATTTCTATCGAAACCAAGGTTACTCCTGACTTCGGTGACTCAACCAAGCAGGGAACGCCTTGCTTCGGCACGACAGCGTGCCAACTAGTAACGAGGTGGGTTAGTCTCGGTAAAAGTACCGACCACATCCTCCCGAACTCAGCCTCGTGCATCGGCATCCTTGTCCGACCTCAGGCATAACTGACCTCGGTGCCTTCTCCAGTTCGGCCTCTTGGCCGAGGTGAACACTGAGCGTCTAATGCCCATTATGGGATGGGACGGCTACTTTACAGAGAGTCCCTGACAAATAGGGTGGCCACCGGCCATTGATAAGGGCTCATTCCTATCAGCAGATCACATCCATATTTATGTGAGGGATTTGGGGGAGGTCATATGGGACAAGTATCCTCACCTACCCCCACCAAGGATCCTAGATGTGGGCTGATGGGACAAGTATCCTCACCTATCTCCACTGTGGAACCTTCCACTCTCCTCTATATATGCCTGCATAGTAAGCCATTGACAGGTACGTAATACACAGCATACACCTTGTTATTTTGCTCACATCTTCTTCCTCACTTCACCCTAGTTCAGTGACTGCACTAACTCAGGCGTCGGAGTGCCTTTGGCTGACAGCAGCCTCGGGCCCTGACCTCTGTTTTCTTCTCCCTTTCAGGTTCCAGACCATCAAAGACGTTCCTGCTCAGCTAAACAACTTATTCTTAAACTCCCATTATCATCTAAACCAAGTCCGTAATTTTTAGGCACGCACAATTGGCGCCGTCTGTGGGAAGATGATTTGAAAAATCCATATTTTCATCCTAAAAGCCATGCCTCCGAAGGCTAGGAAGGGAAAGAGCATTGCTGGACCATCCAGGTCCAAGCAGCCAGAGACGTTCTTGTCCTCCATGCCGCCACCTCTGGTGACGAACCAGGCAGGAGCGCTGGTGACAAACCAAGAAAGAGCAACCAGGGAAACACCGTCTAACCCTCAGCAGAGGAGGGTTGGCAGAGAACCTGGCATGAGAAGTGTAGGATCACCTATCACAGTGACGCACTCGTCATCAAGGGATGCAGCAGCATCTCCTCACCCCAGTCCCGTACTGGAACGGGTCAGGCCGACTACCTCTCAGGCGGAGCGTCCACGTCTGGAAGTCGTTTTCACCGAGCCACCCCGTAAGGACGTTCCTCCTCAGGGACAGTCCCAATGGGGCAAGGCTCCAGTGCAGTCTGATCCTCATCAGTCTCATCACGAGGACCACATGGAAGAGGACCACGTCCACCTCGACGATGAAGACGACGACGACGACATGGCCCTGGAGGACGATGAGGCGCAGGCCAAAGCGATCAAGGCTCAAAACCAAATAATCGAAGAGCAAAAAGCTCAGATCCTCCTGCTCCAGCAGCAG
Source organism: Umbellularia californica (assembly GCA_028538565.1). Classification (NCBI taxonomy): domain Eukaryota; kingdom Viridiplantae; phylum Streptophyta; class Magnoliopsida; order Laurales; family Lauraceae; genus Umbellularia; species Umbellularia californica. The sequence continues at coordinate 29,671,891 of JAPQWN010000002.1, forward strand.
CTCGAGGGGCAGAAGGCCCCAGCCGAGACTCCGTTTGTGCCTCGTGCAGAGCAGCGAGCCCGGAAAGCTCTTAAAGCTCGGCTGGATTTGAGGCAAATCATAAACAAAAGGCGTGACCGAGCTCGCGAAGAAGGCTCGAGTAGCACACACGCCAGCGCTGACCAGCAACAGCGCAAAAAACAAAGTCAGGGTGCCGACCCTGACATGGCTGAGTGGGTCAACCAGCAAATCAAGCTGGCCGTGCAACAGAATATGGAGTACGCAGGCCTCGCTCGAGGTCGGTTGGCTACCAGAGACAGCGACAACCACGGCACGTCTCCATTCACCAGGGAAATTAGGGATTACCCCCTCCCCGACAAGTTCTGCGTCCCGATGTTCAATCTTTATGACGGGACCTCGGATCCCGAGGTGCATCTCCGCCACTTCACCTAGAAAATGTTGGTGTTTGGCGGTGATGGCAACTTCGACTGCAAGGTCTTCTCCTCCAGCCTGGGCGACCTTACTTCGGTGGTTTTGTACGCTCTCCGAGGGATTGATCTCGAGCTGGCGACAGCTCCGAGACTCCTTCGTTGAGAAGTTCCAAGCACATCGGGTCATCCCGAAGACCGACGCTGACCTGATTTCTATCAGGATAAGGCCCACCGAGAATATCACTCGGTTCGCTAAGAGGTTCTAGACCATCTATAGTGTGATCAAAGATGCCAACGACGAAGTAGCCATCAAGTCCTTCCAACAGGCTCTATTGCCAGGCAATGAGCTTCGGAAGGAACTGGTGCGGTTCCCTGTGGCCTCGGTGAAAGCACTCATGGCCCGGGTGAACCAGTACGTTGAGCAAGAAAAGGACGAATCCGAGCTCGGGAGAGCCACAGCCTTTGGCAGGAGCCCCAACCCTCAAAGAAGGACAGGAAGTTAGCCAAGAGGGAGACGGACCGAAACAGAGAGCCATCCAGCTCGGCAACGCGTTCTGTTCCTACCTCAGGAGGCAACGCGAAGCCGAAACCAAATGGTGCCTCTCACAAGGCCGTCAACACCATTTTCAAGGAGCCTATTTACAAGCTCCTCGGCAAAATTCAGACGCAGCCCTTTTTCAAATGGCCCCAACCTATGAAGGGCGATGGCGCCTCCCGAGATCAGAGCAAGTTTTGTGCCTACCATAAAGATAAAGGACATAGGACAGAAGATTGCCATGCCTTCAACGCACACCTCGAAAGGCTCGTGAAGAACGGGCACCTCAGAGATCACGTCAAAGAAGAAGCCAGAGTAAACCAAGCTCAACAACTCCAGCCCGATGACCGAGATAGCGATGAGTCGATGGGAACCATTGACGTCATCCACCTGGCATCCGCTCCTAGGGGCAGTGACCAGGCCCGCGCTGAGGCCAGGAGGGCCCAGCATGGCAAGCAAGTAATGACGGCCGAGCTCGGTTCCTCGGTAAAGAAGGCACGCGTAGAGAGACCAAAGATTTGGTTCTCTGACAAAGACTTGGCCGGGGTCCAACTACCCCACAATGATCCTCTTCTCCTGACTATGAGGTTACAGAACTTCAATGTCAAGAGGATCCTAGTGGACCCCGGGAGCTCCTCGGAAATCCTCTATTTTGACTACTTCAAGAGAATGGGTCTAAAAGAGGAGGACCTGCAGGAAGCTTGCACCCCACTCGTGGGTTTCAGCTCCAAGACCGTGTATCCCAAAGGGAAGATCTCCCTCAAGGTCGAAGTAGGAGGAGCCTCCATGATAGCAGACTTCCTGGTGGTAGATGCACAATCACCATACAATGCCATCATGGGAAGGACCTGGCTTCATAACATGGAAGCTGTACTCTCCACCCATCACCAGAAGCTCAAGTTCCCGTTGCAGAGCGAGGACGGGGACTTCGTAGTAATCATAATCCGCGGTGACCAACAAATGGCCAAAGAATGCCTCATGGCCGTGGTCCCGGGAGAGGCAGAGCCGCGGCGAGTTCATATGACCGAGCTCGAGGCCAAGCTTGAAACTGTTGGCCATACTCCCGAGCAGAAGAGCGTTGAAGACCTCACCAAAGTCAGGATCGATCCCAACGATCCAGAGAGGTTCTTCGTGCTCGGTAGTCAGCTTGCGGACGAAGAGAGGGCCGAGATGCTTGACTTCCTGTTACAGAATAGGGAGGTTTTCGCTTGGACCCCCTACGAAATGCCCGGCATCGACCCCGAGGTCATATGCCACAAGCTAAATGTGGATCCCGAGCACAAGCCTACAGTCCAAAAGACTCACAGGACTGGGATCCAGCAAGCGGAGGCAGTAACTGAAGAGGTCCAGAAGCTGTTGGAAGCCAAAACTATCAGGGAAGTCCACTACCCTGTGTGGTTAGCCAACACAGTAGTGGTCAAAAAGAAAAACGGAAGCTGGAGGGTCTGTGTGGATTTCACCAACCTCAACAAAGCGTGTCCCAAAGACAGCTTTCCCCTTCCAAAGATAGACCAGCTGATTGATGCCACTGCTGGGCACGGCAGGATGAGTTTCCTCGATGCCTACCGAGGTTATCATCAAATTCCAATGCATGGGCCTGATGAAGAAAAAATAGTGTTCATAACACCCAAAGGCATCTACTGTTACAAAGTGATGCCCTTCGGGTTAAAAAACGCCGGTGCCACTTACTAGAGGCTGGTGACGAAAATGTTCCAGGCCCAGCTCGGCAGAACGGTCGAAGTGTACATTAACGACATGGTCGTCAAGTCTAAAAGGTCACAGGACCACTTGACTGACCTACATCAGATCTTCGCCGTCCTCAAACAGTACAAGCTCAAGCTGAACGCCTCCAAATGTGCATTTGGCGTCGACTCGGGCAAATTCCGGGCAGCCTGGTTACTAGACGAGGAATAGAGGCCAATCCCAATCAAATCTCGGCAATCCAGGCCCTTTAAAGTCCGACCACGACTAAGCAAGTCCAAAGGCTTACAGGGATGGCAGCAGCATTGAACCGCTTCATTAGCCGAGCTTCAGATAAATGCCGTCCCTTCTTCCAACTCCTGAAGAAGAGCTCACGGTTCTAATGGACCCCGGAGTGCGAAAGTGCCCTCCAGGAGCTCAAAGGATACCTCTCCTCACCTCCCCTGCTATCCACCCCAGCGCAAGGTGAGGTCTTGTACTTATACTTGGCTGTTTCGGACCATGCAGTGAGCTCGGTGCTCGTCCGAGAAGAAGGTAGGCAGCAAAGGCCTATCTATTACGCGAGCAAAATTCTGCTGGATGCCGAGAAGCGTTACCTGCCTTTGGAAAAGCTTGCATTTGCACTCGTTAGCGCCTCCCGCAAGCTCTCCCACTACTTTCAGACATACTCTATAGTGGTTGTGACCGAACACCCACTCAAGTCTCTATTCAGAAAAGTAGACTTCTCTGGAAGAATCTCCAAATGGGCTGTCGAACTAGGACAGTATGATATCCAATACCAACCCAGAACGGCAATCAAAGCCCAGGTGTTGGCAGACTTTATTGTGGAATTCACATATCCTAGTTCGGCACCGAGCCAGCTCGACTCCGAACTGGGGGGCAAGGAGGTGACAACCACCGAAACCGAAACAGAACAGGAGCGGTCCTGGAAACAGTTCCTCGACTCATCTTGGAAGGTCTTCGTCGATGGATCATCAACCTCCAAAAGGGTCGGCGCAGGCATTGTCCTTCAATCTCCGGAGGGCCTTGTCATCGAGCAAGCTCTGACTCTGGACTTCAAAGCATCAAACAATGAAGCTGAATACGAAGCACTAATCGCAGGGCTGGGCAGCGCAAAAATTCTGGGGGCACGGAACTGGTGGTCTTCAGTGATTCACAACTGGTGACGAGCCAACTGAATGGAGACTACTAGGCCCGTGACGATAGGATGGCAGCCTACCTAGCTCGTGCCAAGCAACTCCTATCTCAGTTCCAAAACGCTGAAGTCAGGCAGATCGGCAGAGATTCCAACTCTCATGCCGACGCACTTGCAAGCTTGGCCTCTGCTGTCAAGGCAGGAAGGAAAAGGACTGTCGAAGTGGAAGCACTGGACAGACCAAGTATAGAACTCCACCCACCTCGGCAGATACTATGTGCCGACCTCGGACCGAGCTGGATGGATGATTTCATTTCCTACCTCCGGGATGACCAGCTCCCCGAAGAAAAAAATCAGGCCCACAAAATTAGGCTGAAAGCAGCTCGGTTTTGGCTATCTCCGGATGGCAAGCTCTACAAAAAGTCCTACAATGGCCCTTACCTCCAGTGTGTTCACCCAAGCAAAGTCGAGGACTTCCTTTATGAAATCCATGAAGGAATCTGCGGCAGTCACATTGGAGGTCGGTCGCTGGCTTACCGAGCTATCAGCCAAGGCTACTGGTGGCCCTACATGCAGAAGGACGCACAGGTCTATGCCAGAAAATGTGAGAAGTGCCAGAAGTTCTCTCACTCTCTCCATCAGCCAGCACATGACCTGAGTCCTCTTTCCAGTCCCTGGCCTTTCGCCCAGTGGGGACTGGACCTGGTGGGATCTCTCCACCGAGCTCCAGGGAATAAAAGATGGTTGATAGTGGCTACTGACTATTTCACCAAGTGGATAGAAGTTGAAGCGTTGTCCTCCATCTCCGAGAAGGATACTAAAAACTTCGTATGGAGGAACATCGTAACAAGATTTGGAGTGCCTCGAGCCTTGGTCTCGGACAACGAGACTCAGTTCGACTCCAATTTCTTCAAACGCTTCTGTCAAGAGCTTGGCATCAGGAACTACTATTCTACTCCAGCGTATCGCCAGAGCAATGGACAAGCTGAAATCTCTAACAAGATCATGCTCGACAGACTCAAGAAGAGACTGGACCGAGCCAAAGGGAGATGGGTAAAGGAGCTCCCGAGTGTCCTTTGGGCGTACCGAACTACCCTAAGGCGCTCAACCTTGGCTACACCCTTCTCCCTGGCCTACGGGATGGAGCCTGTAATTCCACTTGAGGTCGGTCTCCCGACCCTCAGGTCGAAATTGTTCGACCAAGGCTGAAAAGATGTAAACCTCGCCACAGAGCTCGACCTGGCCGAGGAACGAAGGGATGCAGCAACCATCCGCCTCGCTTCCTACCAGCGACAATTGGCCAGAGGATATAATCAAAAGGTCAAAGAACGAAAGTTCTCACCTGGAGAACTAGTCTTGAAGAAGACACTTCCAGACAAAAATCCCAGCAAAGGAAAGCTTGCACCGAACTGGCATGGGCCATTCAAAGTGACTTCGGTAGCTGGGCAGTCTGCATACAAGCTTGAGGACATGGAGGGTAGAGAGCTACCACGTCCATGGAATGCCACGCACCTCAAGAAATACTACTTTTGAGATGTATTCGGATTTTGGAAGTCAAAAAACTGATCTTTTTATAGAATGTGTTTTTACTTTCCAAACTCTCATACTCTCAAATATGGCCAAGTTATGGGACTCGGCACATGCATACGGCTCGGTCACAAGACCAGCTTGTACTTCGGTACGGTCACAAGACTAGCCATTTCAAGCTCGGTCACAGGACCAGCTTGCATTTCGGTGCAGTCACGACTAGCCATTTCAAGCTCGGTTACAGAACCAGCTTATGACGCTTACAGGTGTCGTCACTCAATTCGGCTATCAGAGTCAGTCTGGTCCGGTCGTTGGACCAATCAAGTTCTGATTGAAAACCCGAATTCCGCAATGGTCATAGGACCGAGCACATCTTGTTCTACCGAGTTCGATTCTTTGTTATGGTTAAAGAACCTAACTAGACCCTTCTCGGTTACAAACTTGATATCCTAAGCTCAGCTACAGAGCTGAGCTCAAATACTTTGTCTTATCTCCTAGTACTTTTTCTTGGTTACAAAGCCACACAAGAACAGGGAAATGAGAAAAGAGACAATCACACATTTACCCAAGTTGGGAGCAAAAACCAATTTCATTCAGATTGAAAAATGATTACAAATCTTTTTCATTCTCCCCAAATCCCCAAGTACAAAAGTCAAAAAAGGAAATTACATCAAATCAATTTCAAACCACAGCCCCCTCGGCACCCCCAACAGCAGCATTCTCCTCTGTGTCAGCATTGACCTCGGCGGCATTGGCTTCGGCTTCCCTAGCAGGGGCCTCAGGAGCTTGGTTCGGCGCGCGCTGAGGAGGGGGAAACTGGGGGATCTCGGCATATACAGGGTTGTCCTAGGGGACCCCTGCCGCTCTCAGCGAGCCTGTCCACCCCAGCCTCCAGGCTTTCCGGCTAACCTCACGGACCTGGGCAATATACAAATCGGTGGCTTCCGCCACCCCTTCATCAAAAGCCCGGTCGACTTCAGTCCGGAGTTTGTCAGCCTCAGCGCGGAGTTCAACCTCCACCTCCTCCCACCTCTTCTCGAGCTCAGCCGTCGTCTTAACTTGGTTTTCCAGTTCTGCTTTGGCCTTTTCAAGCTAAGTCTTGAGGCCTGCGACAAACATTTCCTGCTCGGCCTCCTTCTTTTTTATCTCGCCGAGCTCTACCTCAAGGTCCGTTTTCCTCTTCTCCGCCTTCTCAGCCCAGACAGCGTTCTGATGGGTCTTCTCCGCCAGTACCAGGCTCCTTTGAAGGATCTGCGAAGGCAAATGTCAGAATTACGAAAAGGCCTGGAGAATCAAAAGATCACAAGCTGAGAAGAGAGAAATTTACCCTGAGGGCGTCGCCCATCTGAGCCACATCCAGGTCCACCTCGCTCAGCTTCCAGTACTCTGCCATATCTCTTGGCAGAGCATAGGCGTGCGCGAGGGCGCTGACGACCAAAGTGCCGTCATTCACCCGGCCATCCTCCAGCAACGGCTGGCCGTCTTCCAGCAAGAAGCTAGGATTCCAGGGGCTCAGGACTAGGGACGGTGAGCGCCGGGGGGACGGATTGTGTTCACCTTCAGCTGGATCCGCGATTCTCGGCCTTTTTCCCAACCGAACCGCATCCCGATTGGACTTGGTGGAGCGCTCAGTTGCTGAGGAAGATTGAGGAGAAGACCGAGTGGGGGCAGAGACGACTGTGTTTACCGGGCTCTAAGGGAGAGCAGCTCCGGAGGAGGGGGTAGGCGAGCCTCCGAAGACAGCAGCGTTGAGGCTTACGATTGTCGCTCGGCGCCGGCCCATCTCGGCCTCTTCGTCTAAGCTAGAAGACTGAAGATTCAAGAGGTCCTTTCGTCGAGCCTCGGGTTCTCCCTCTGATAGGGTTTCTTCTCCGGATTCGGCCTCGGCGGTGGTCCCAGCCTGGGAGGGCCCAACTTCGGCTGAGGCTCGAAGAGATCTGACCTCGAGGGGCACTTGAGGAAGCCTCGCAGCTTGAACTATTTGCTCTTCGGCCTCGGCCAAAGTTAGAACTCGCTCCCCCCTTAGATTTTCATGCCATCTTCTGGTGAAAGATCGGTATACGGGTTCGTACCCGAGAAGGGATGAAGCCGCTCGGGTCCGATGGCCCTTGTAGCTATGAATTCTCTTTAGCCAGGTGACGTTTCGTCGCCACCTAGAGCTCTTTCTCTGCTGTTTTCTCTCCTTGTGACCTGCACAACAGGCAATTAGTGTATTAGTTCGGCAGGACAGAAACGCATTAGAAAAGAGAAATCGAGGAGGGTAATTACTCGGTGGCTCCCCGAGATGACGAGGGATCTGGTCCACCCTAGGCTCGTCGGGGCCGAACTCCCAGTTCCCGGTGACGTAAAGACGGTCATCCCCGGCGTACTTACTATTGTCCTCTAGCTCGTTGATTAAAGGGGTTTCCTTCGAACAAACTCGGAGGTAGTACGCATCGTGCTTCGGAGATCGACAAAGGTCATAGACATCTTCAATATCTTCGAAGCCCAAGTCGGTCCCCAGAATCCTATTTAGCTTGACTATACCCATGATTATCTTGTAACCGTTGGGCATGAGCTGATAGGGGGTGAGGTTCCACCTCCTAAGGCAGGCCCTCAGGAGGGGGTGGACCGGGAACCTCACCCCACCCTCTATTATGGCAACTAGTGGGAATGGCATCCACCCGTCTACAAAAATCCGAGGCCGGATTTGATCATCAGGGCCGTCTGCCCTGATGCTGACGTTCTCCGGTATCTGGTATCTGTTCCTAAGCTCTATTAAGGCAAGTTCTGTGTCTATCCGATGTCTATATACCCCCATCTTCCCCGACATGGACAGAAGAACGGACGGCAACGGAGAAGACAGAGCAGTAGATGCTACCTAGAAAGGAGGCCCCGGAAGAAAATCCCAGAAAAGGAAAAATGGCAGAAGGGCAGAGAGGAACTCACTGGAACGCGAGGTTGGAACAGATGTAGAGACGACTGAAACTCGTGTTTCAAAGCGACGGATGGGCTTCTCAGATGACGGGGTCTCTCAGGCAGGTCTGAGGAAGGTCTCAGGCAGAAGCACCAGACGCAGTAGCAGGTTCAACAAAAGTAGTCCTCCGTCGAGGACGAGATCTTTTATACAGAGATGAAAATCTCTTCGTATCCCGAAGATGCGCGTGCAAACGCAGCCTCGGGCACGCCACCCGTCTCATCGATATGACTTCACAGCCATCGGGGGTATGACACGTGGCAGCACCGCGTCGCCTTCATAATGATATGGGCGGGCTATTAAACCGCCTCCATACAGCTGCGCGCTATTAAATGCGCATCGGAAAGCACAACGACATCCCCACACTTCTTTATAGGCTACGGGTTCGGTTTCGGGAAACTCCCATCGTACTCGCTCCCGACCCCGAGGTGTTGCCAAACCCCCAAGGTCAGGAGCTGGGGGGCAATTGTGTGGAGTATTTCTATCGAAACCAAGGTTACTCCTGACTTCGGTGACTCAACCAACCAGGGAACGCCTCACTTCGGCACGACAGCGTGCCAGCTAGTAACGAGGTGGGTTAGTCTCGGTAAAAGTACCGACCTCATCTTCCCGAACTCAGCCTCGTGCGTCGGCATCCTTGTCCGACCTCAAGCATAACTGACCTCGGTGCCTTCTCCAGTTCGGCCTCTTGGCCGAGGTGAACACTGAGCGTCTAATCCCCATTATGGGATGGGACGGTTACTTCACAGAGAGTCCCTGACAAATAGGGTGGCCACCGGCCATTGATAAGGGCTCCTTCCTATCAGCAGATCACATCCACATTTATGTGAGGGATTTGGGGGAGGTCTGATGGGACAAGTATCCTCACCTACCTCCACTGTGGAACCTTCCACTCTCCTCTATATATGCCTGCATGGTAAGCCATTGGCAGGTACGCTATACACAGCATATACCTTGCTATTTTGCTCACATCTTCTTCCTCACTTCACCCTAGTTCAGTGAATGCACTAACTCAGGCGTCGGAGTGCCTTTGGCTGACAGTAGCCTCGGGCCCTGACCTTTGTTTTCTTCTCCCTTTCAGGTTCCAGACCATCAAAGATGTTCCTGCTCAGCTAAACAACTTATTCTTAAACTCCCATTATCATCTAAACCAAGTCCGTAATTTTTAGGCACGCACAGAGCCCAAACATCGGCAGGCGTGGAACATGATCAGCTTTGGTAAAAAGAGATGTTACGATGAAGGTATTAATTGTGATTATTGCTAGCAATGGTATAAGTTTTGATTAGCTGAAATTTGTAGTGAAGAGTTTATATTAACAAAATGAAGAGGATTAAGGCTTTCAATGGACCAAAATGAAGCCCATGTGAGGCTGAGATCCGAGTCCATTTAGGTCAGCTTGGAGATGCATATGGTCCTCGATGGGCCATTCTCATACCCATGTTTAATTATAGTTCAAAACCTTTAAGCAGCGGTATCCAAGCCAAGGGTCGTTTTCTGTGGACTTCTTTTAGGCCCATTGTAATTTTTAAGTATAAATATCATGTATATATCACATACATACTCATTAAAATCATTATTATAAGGTGAACACCCAAAAAAGAAATAAAATCTTCTACAATGTCATCCTGGGAATAGAAGAGTAGCTGCCCAGCAAAGATAGGTGTGCCATGCATCCTCATCAACAATTTTAAATATGGAGTAAACAGTACTGGCATAAAAACCCATGCAATGCACGGGCCCACAATGAAATAATACAGAATGAAAAAAAAAAATCTAACAATGAATATAGAGAGGAATTTTCAAGATTTTATATTTATTTGAAATTCTTTAAAATTTATTACTTATTGAAAGTTTTCAAAATTTAAAGAACAGATAATATGTGAAATTTAAGGTCAAAATATATATATGTAAAGTATAAAAGGAGATCGTAAATATGAAAAACTAACCGATTTTTACAGGTGAATAAATCTTAAACGTGTACCCGTTCATAATGAAGTATTTAAAAATGACCTGAGCTTTACCAAAAAAAAAAACCAATACGATTTCATATAGCCCAGGTGAGTAGTCCAATTACAATGTTGCCTATATATATATCACAATATCATGACATATGCCCTCTTTTTTTCAAAACTGAAATCTTAATTCCCAGTTTTCCACTTTCTTTCTCCTTCAAACCCTTCTCTTTTCTTCGACCCCAAAAACTGTTTAGATATTTATGTAAACCTTAAAAAAAAAAAAAAAAAAAAAAAAAAAACAAAGAATGCTATCGCTTCAATATCAAGATTAAATGATTTTCAGTAATATTTTAAATATATTACGTCGATTAGCATTCCTAAAAGAATTCATAGTAATAATACAATGACAATGCTTTAAGACCCTTGTAAATGTAAGACGGTGGAGATGGTTTTAATTTATAAGAATACACATCCAGCCTTTCCATAGAACTTTAAATATACACATGCCCATAAGCGAACGCAATACTCTTTTTCGCACAAATAGAAATCAACAGATTCGTTGAATGGTTATTTGTACAAGGGTAGGTTAGCTAGTATAATGACTATTGAAAGCCCATTTTATAGACTTCCTTATCATGGACATGTAAAAAGCCTTTCCAAAACCCTATTCTCCTTATAGGAAATGATTTTTCAAACATCATCAGAAATCAGTCACCATTTATAACTTTTCCTTAAATTGAATTGTGCCGCACTAGTCTGTAAAAGAGGTAAAAGTGCTGAAAAGCGAAGCCCTTTTGCATCATTTAGCACCAATGGTGACAAACAAACATACCCTAAATGTACCATAGTTAAATAGTTAAATGACCATAAATCCCCATATCATAAACATTCTATTGAGCATCCAATAACTTATGTACTCACAAGAGATTGACAATTAACACAAAATGTTGAGTCTCTCTTTTGGTTTATACACTCGAAACAACATTGCACTTTTAATTACAAAATTGGAACAAGTAGTTTGAAGAAGAAAGAAAGATCAAATTGCCATTAGACGTGACTGTTGTATGAAGAAAGTGAGCTTTATGAGATTTCACCCATTCGTTTAGTATCTTCTCTGAGGTATAAGACCTATTCATCACAACTAAAGCGTCATCTCGTATAATAAATAAATAAGGGAAATATTCAAGTGAGAGTTAGTTCTCAAATATTATATGTGAACTCTTTTGCAGGGACCAACTAGCAACCCATCCAAACCTAGCAACCAATAGGGAACCCTTTGATAGTCATTAATCCCAAGGAATGGCACACATCCGAAAGGATTGAACCGTTGGATCGAGGGTTGAATATTTTTGTTGAATATGCAGCTATTAAACTTATGAGCCACGGATGACGGGGTTAGGGGCAAGGGTTTCGGGTCAAACTTGATACTTGGGGTGGCCTCACATAAATCTTTCCATCGGCCCTCATCCCATCCCCAAATGGGGCCTACAATTGGACCCCACTAAAAAGTTCTCATATAATATGTGAGAACTAGTTCTCACTTGAATATTACCAAATAATACACTTTTCTATAAATATATATATATATATGTGTATGTATGTATATGTATATATATACATACATACACATACACACACACACACACACACACACACACACACACACACACATATATATGTATATATATATATGGGAGATGCTCCTATGAGAGCATCTTTCAGCTTTCTATGAGAGATAAAGCTGGGGGCCCTCACATTTAAGTTATTGACATTGGATATGGATGTGAGGGCCCCCACCTTATCTCTCATAGTAAGGTGAGAGATGCTCTCATAAGAGCACCTCCATATATACATACATACATACATACATATGTATACATATAAAGTCAACCCTACTATGTTGTCCTTTTATTTTTTGCTTCAAGGATAATTGTATTAAAAAGGAAGAAGGAGAAAACAAGGGAAAGAATATACAAGAGTCAAGAGGACCCCCAAAAACAGACTGAACTATACAAAGGTGCTAAAAGAAAAAGAAACTGCAGAGAAACTTAAACTCTCAAAAACTGGCAAATTGCCATGAGCTGGAAGCTGCTTCCTAATGTTCTTCAGAGAGAAGGAGATTTCTTCTTGCAGCTGCGAAATTATGAGATTGAGGGGGGGTTTTGTGATCTTTAAAAATTGACTTGTTTCTTACCTTCCAGAGAGCATGGATGACATTCACAAAAACTGCAGCCATAAACTTGGATCCTGATGAGTCATTTCCCAGGGAGAGAGCTTGCCAAATTACTGTAGCAGTGAAGAACTTGGAAGGCCTCAGATCTGCAGCTCTAAATAGCCAAAGCCAGAGAGATCTTGCTTGGGCATAGGAGAAGAAAAAGTGAGGAACCGTTTCTTCTTCTTGATGGCAACCACTGCATCTGGAAGAAAGGGAAGAACCCAGGCATTTCAAATTATGTTGGGGTTTTGTTATGCAACATGTGCCAACTGAAACACTCTGTTATGGGAAGGGAGATGCTATTCCAGATAAACTTGGGCCAGGGAAGGATATTGGCTCTGTGTTTGACTAGATGCCAAGCTGCTTGCAAGGTTAGCTGGCCGTTAGGAGAGTCTCTCCATCCGAGGCTATCTCTTACTTCTAGCATGGGAGAGAGATCTGAGAGCTAACTAGATAATTGATGGTGGATTGCAGGCAGAATATCATTTGGGAGAGACCAGGATCCCTAATGGAAAAGGGAAGAAAGACTTTGGTCCAGGGGAAATTGCATTGGAGGAGATATTTCTGAGAGAGGCTTACCTTCATTCCAAGAATCAAACCAAAGGTTTATGTCCTGACCAATGCCAAGGATCCAAGTACTGCCTCTATTGATTAAAGGAGCCATGCGTCTCATTTTTTTTCCATATACAAGAACCATAGATGGAGTTCATTTGGTACCAAATTGGTTTGCATTTGAAGTAATTGTCCTTGAACCAATTTGACCAAAGAGAAGAAATTATGGAAGCTTGCCAACCAAGCTTGATGAAAGAGCCAGCATTAACATCTACAATTTTCCTAATGCCAAGACCTCCTTCGGCCTTTGGAAGAGTAATGGAAGTCCAGTTAACATAGTTGAGCTCAGAGTGGGAGGCATTACCTGACCAAAGGAATTGTCTCATCAATCTCTCTAGCTCTTTACAGATGGAAGTAGGGAGAGGCAAAGTGGCAACTAAGTGAATAGGCATGCTGGAGACCACATGCTTGATCAAGGTGATGCGGCCTGCGAAAGAGAGTGTTTTTGCTTTCCATGCACTAAGCTTTGCATTGACTGTGTCCAGCAGGGGGATAAAATGGTGCCTCTTGGGGGTACCAAAGCATATTGGAATTCCCAGATATTTGAGTTGGATCGAAGACTCTTTGATGCCAAGAATGGAGTTAATTCTGTTTTTCCTTCTAATACCACACTTTCTTATATGGAGATGACTCTTTTGGAGGTTGAAGACCTGGCCTGTTGCTGCCTGGTAAGTCTCTAGCAGATCTTGCAGAACTAGGATGCTGGAGGTTGCCCCTTTCATGAAGATGAGAATGTTATCTGCATGTAGCAAGTGACAAGGAGTGGAGGGGGCTGAGGATACCTGATGAAAGATACCTTGGTTTAGAAGGTTTTGCAAGTGGAGGACTAGGATTTCTTCTACTAAAATGAAAAGGTAAGGGGACAGGGAGTCTCCTTGTCTTAGACCATCGGAAGAGCTGAAGAAGCCTTGAGGGGTGCGGTTAACAAGCACTGAGCATTTAGTAGTGCGAACACACTCTTTGATTAGGTTTATACAAGTGTCAAAATTTTGAAAAATTGGGTGGCTGGGAAAAGAAAGGACCAGTTTAGTTTATCAAAAGCTTTGGGAATGTCTAGCTTAAGGCAGAAACAGCCTTTGGATTGCTTGGAGCTCAGCTTCTGGAATAACTCAAAAGCCAAGCCTGAATGGTGTTGGATGTTCCTACATTTGACAAAGGCAACCTGGTGATGGGAGATCAGATTAGGGAGAATTTTGGCAAGTCCAGAGGCAAGGATTTTTAAAATAATTTTTTAAGTAAAATTCAGCAGGCTGATGGGTCTGAAATCAGCAAAAGTAGCAGGAGATTTGGATTTTGGGATGAGGGATAGGAAGAAGGTGTTTGAGGCTTTATGAATTCTCTTGGTTTTGAAAAAGTGTTGCACCGCCTTAATAACTGTTGGACCAATAATGCTCCAGGAAGAGGTGAAAAAAAACTCCAATGAAACTGTCCGAGCCTGGGCTACTTTTCTGCTTGAGGCCAAAAATCACACCCTTAATTTCTTCTGCAAAGGGGATAGAAGTTAAGATGGAGTTCTTATAGTCTGAGACTTTGGGACTATCAACCTGGAAGAGGGAGGGCCTAGGGTGACAATCCAGAGGTTTGAATAGGTTTGAGAAGTATTCTACTGTGAGAGCTTGGATAGTAGCTGGTTCTTCAAAGGTACTACCATTAGCTAAGATGTGATGGGTTTTAATTTGTTGAAAGAACTCCTAGCTCTTGCAGATTGGTGAAAGAATTGAGTGTTTCGATCACCCTCTTTTAGCCAAGAAATTCTAGATCTCTAATGCCAATGTACCTTTTGAGCTTTGAGTGCCTCATGAAGCTCCGATCTAGCTGAAATAAGATCTTCATGAGAAGGCTCCGAAGGAGAAGAATCTAACTGGTGTTGACAATGCAGCACACGAGCTTTAGCTGCAAGGATATTCTTATGGATATTGCCAAATGTCAACTTGCTCCATTGTTTGAGGGAAATTTTCAGGGCCTTGAGCTTTTGAGCAAGAATAAACTGGCGGTTGCCAATAATAGGAGTTTCCCAACTAGCTTTGACTGACTTAAAGAAAGAAGGATGTAACAGCCATTTATTTTTGAATTTAAAAGGAGCATTGGAGGTTGGGGCTTGGTTTTGGTAGTCTAAGAGAATTGGACTATGGTCAGAGGATATCCTCTAGGGAGATGATGAAGTAAAGGGTCTGGATAATGAGCCAGCCATTGAGGATTAACTAAAGCTCTATCAAGCCTAGCTACCACATAGGAGAGGCCTTGTCTGTAATTGGACCAAGTAAAATTGTTACATGAGAGAAGAACTTCAATTAGACCAGCTTAAATAATTGTTGCTTTGAAGTTTCTGAGATTTGAAGGGTTTGACTGGCGGAGACTAAGCTTCTCTGGATGGGAAAGAGTTGCATTGAAGTCCCCAAGGACACACAAGGGGAAGGTTGTTGTGGATGAATCAATGAGCACTTTCCAGAGCTCCTTTCTTAGGGTTGGGTTGTTGGAGCGATAAACACCTGTGATGAGGCTAGAAAGTACTGAAATGGGATTATAAAGGAGCATTGAAAGGTGTTCGGGAGAGAAGTCTGAAATTGAGATGGGGAGGATGAGAAGACTTGGAGATACACCAGAGATTGGTGACAGTTGACTGGGAGGCATTGGAATGGAAGGTATCAAAACCAAAGCTACTCAACCAAAGAGAAGAAGTGGAAGAGAATAAAGTCATAGGTTCAGATATGAATATGACGTTTGGGGAGTGATTTAGGACCAGGTTTGCCACTGTTCTTTTGGTAGGGTTATTGGCAATGCCTTTACAGTTCCAGTAGAGGACTTTTAACATGGTGAAAGATTTGGGGTGTGTGTGTGTGTTCGGGGGGGGGGGGGGGGGGGGGGGACGAACTCTGCCTCTAGTTCTCCTAGTGATTGAACCAGTGTAAGAGCCTTTAAAGGATTTGGTTCTCCCTTTGCCTTTGCTTGGTGGTACCAGGGACAAATGCATGATTAGGGAGCCCGTCTCCTGAAGTGGTACCAGGATGTCACCCAACTTGCTCTTAAGGGAGAGGTTGCGGGTTCGAGTCCTGGGGAGGCCCCCTGGTGACGAGCCAGGGACAAATGCATGATTAGGGAGCCCGTCTCCTGAAGTGTATACAATAGGCCCGGGGCTCTGGGCCCCGCCTATCTCCTGTGGGGGGTGTTCACCTCTTACACTGCCAAAGCTAGAAACATACGAATAGCCTCAAGCCGAGCCACAGGTGCAAAGGTTTCTTCAAAATCTATCCCTTCAACTTGTGCATAGCCTTTACAAACAAGTCTAGCTTTGTTCCTCACTGCTTATCTTTCCTCATTCAACTTATTTTTAAAAACCAACTTGGTACCAATGACATTTTTGTTTTTTGGTCTAGGTACAAGTTCCCAAGTTTTGTTTTTCTCAATCTGATCCAACTCTTCATGTATTGCCTTGACCCAACTGTCATCTTTACTTGCTTTTGCAACAGTCTTGGGTTCAATTGTGGACAAAAGAGAGAATAAACTGGCTTTCATCCTCCGAGTCTATACTCCAACTTGTGGATCTCCAATGATATCAATTTCATTAATACCATGATGATTATGACATCTGTCATTTTCTTTCTTCTCTTTTGAGTTATCGTTCGACTTTCCTTCCTTGTGATTAGGCAAGTCTTCAATTTCATTGTTATCATCAGGGTTTTCATACATTGGATACTCAATCTACTGAATATTCTTTGGAAGTCTTTTGTTTTCATCAAACGTAACATCTGCACTCTCGACTATTTTCTGAAGCCTTTTATTGTAGCACTTGTAGGCCTTACTTCTAGTAGAATAGCCTAGGAAGATGCCTTCATCTGCACGATCATCAAACTTCCCAAGATTTTGATCCAACCTTTTTATGAAGCACTTACTGCTGAATACCTTGAAGTACTTCACCGATGCTCTCTTGCCAAACCATAGTTCATAGGAACTCTTGTTGGTGTGTGCATGCTCTAAGCATGCATATGTTCTAAATGTATACGGCAGTGTGAACTGCTTCTCTCTAAAATCCATCTGCGAGCTTGCTCTCTGTCAACATGGTTCTGACCATTTCCTGCACTGTCCTGTTATTCTTTTCAACCACACCATTTTGCTGAGGTGTGCGAACTGCAAAAAATTGCCTACAAATCCCATGTTCCTGACAATACTCCTCAAACTCATTTGAAGTAAAATCTCCTCCTCGATCTAACCTCAACACCTTGATTCTCTGCTAGTCTGATTTTCGACTTGTTTTCTAAAGATCTTGAACAAATCCAATGCTTCATCCTTGTTCTTCAAAAACATAATCCAAGTCATGCAAGAGTAATCATCGATGAACAATATGAAATACTTGTCTCTGCTCAAACTCAGAGTCCTCATCAGGCCACACAAGTCCGTGTGTACCAGCTCTAAAATCTTCCTTGTGTTGTACTCTTTTGACTTGAAAGAAGCTCTAGTCAACTTCCCTTTCTGATATGCATCACAAGCACTGTCCCGAGCTTTCCTGATGTAAGGTATGTCCCGAACTGCCTTCTTGGAGCATATATTAGAGAAATTCTTGAAGCTCATGTGCCCAAGTCTCCTATGCCACAACCAACTTTCATCTTCCCTCCCTAGCATGCACGTACTCACCATAGTTTTAGAGAGAGTATATAAGTTGCCTGAAGTCCTTATACTAACTGCCACAACCTTTCCATTGTTGTTTGTGATCTCACAGCCATGTTTGTTGAAGAAAATGCCATGTCCTCTATCGGATATCTGACTGACACTCAACAAGTTGTGTTTCAACCCATCAACAAACAACACTTCTTTGGATCTGATTTTTCCATCAATTATTCTGACCAAACCTTTCCCAACAATCTTAGCTCCATCATTATTTCTGAATTTCACAGATTCTCCATCATACTGTTGTAGCTTAGAGAACTTACTTTCGTCACCAGTCATGTGACTAGAGCATCCACTATCTAGAATCCATGGAGTCGACTTTCCCTATGCTTTGAAGGCTGTCTGTACTATCAAGAAATTAGCCTTGTCTTTCTGTTCTTTCCTTTTCCAAACCTTCTTAACTAATTTAGCAAACTTATCTGTTTCAATATCGGTCAACTCAGTAATCTTAGGAGCCCTCTGTTCATATGTAATAGCATTTGCTTTTTGAAATTGTACCTGTCTTTGATTAGGGGCATATGCGCGCATATATAAAATTTCTAGCTAGATGCCCAAAATTATGACAAATAAAGCATTCTATAGGATACACCATAAGGGCATCAAAAGGGTTCCTATTCACGAAGTTTCTAGGCCTCAAATTAAATTTACAGGTCATCATTTTATGTCCATATGTATTGCATTGGAAACAGTAACCATTGAAGTGAGAGATTTACCTGAAGTATTGCTGTTGTGGCATCTTCTTTGGTGGAGCAATTTTCCTTTTAGGCTTTTGAGTTGTGGTATTCTTTTGGAGGAGTTACATTCACAGCTATCTGCTTAGTTTTCTAAGATGCTTCTTTAACTTGTTTTAAATAAGACTCTCCCTCATACCCAAGGCCAAATTTTAGATGAGGAGGCCTTGGATTCAATTTGGAGGACCCTTGATAAGCATTTAGCTTCTGTGAGAACTTCTCCAGCTGTGTTTTCAAACCAGTCACCTCCTCCTCTAACTTATTGTTTTCTTCAGTATTCAAAACTACCTGTGCCTCAAGTTCTTCATGTATCCTCTTGCTTTCCTCCAATTCCACTTTGAATGTTACAACCATCTCCTCTGCATCAACTAGCCTTTTTGAAGTTTTCTTATGCTTCTTCCTTTCAGAAGATAGTTTCTCAAGTGCAGCCAACAACTCTCCTTCCAAGTTAATTTCAGTGTCTTCATCATCACTTGTTGATTTTCCCTTTTTAGACTTGTGATTTTCAACCTGTTCATCAAGCGTAACCATAAAAAGAGCCTCTGTTGCATCATTCCCACTGTCGTCAAAATTATCATCCGAAAAGCTGGCCATTTTCTTCGACATTAGACTTTTACACTTCCCTTTCTTAGACCGATAGTTTTTCTTGAAGCTTTTCTTCCTAGGTATATCATTGTCATCTTCTTCTTTGTCCTTATGAGGACACTTTGCAGCAAAGTGACCCACATCTCCCACAGTTAAAACACTTGAAAGGCAGCTTCCCTTTATATTTACCTTGAACCTTCTTCAATTTTCGGACGAGGTTAGCCATTAGTTCATCATCTGGATCATCTGAATCATCTTTATCTGACTTAACTACTTCCCTAGCCTTATTCTTTGCATTGAAAGCAGCTTCCCTGTCAGAAGATTTTGGCTTCCCTATTCTCATCTCATATGCTGTCAGTGAACCCTGCAGTTCATCCATGCTAAAGACGTCTAGATCTTTGGCTTTTTCGATGGTGGCAGCTTTGGCATCATATATGGCAGGAAGAGTTATCAGAATTTTCTTAACAATAGACTCTTCTTTTAGCTCTTCACCAAGCCCTATAATAGAGTTCACAACTTCATTGACTCTCAATAGATATGAGTCAATGGTCTTACTGTCAGTCATTTTCAAACTCTCAAACTGGGCTCGGTAAGTTTACAGTTTTGCCTCTTTTATTTTCTTGTCTCCCTCATGAAGACTTTGCAGCTTATCCCTTATCTCCTTTGAGGTCTTGCAGGACATGACCTTGACAAGTTCACTGTTTGACAGTCCACACATCAAAGCATTCCTTGCCTTCGAGTCATTCACAAATAACTTCTTGTCTACAGCATCTGTAGGATCATTAGAACCCTTATAGCGTTTCTTCACACTATTCCAGACATCTAGTCCCAATGAACACAAATAAGCTTGATTCTAATTTTCCAAAAGGCATAGTTTGTGCCGTCAAACAGTGGTGCTCTACTAACGGAATTACTTTCTCCAAATGCCATGTGAACCTCTCCAAACCATTCTTCACTGCAGATTCTTCTCTTAAAAACAGCACTTTGCAATATTCTCAAAACCAACACACTACTATTTCAGAAATTGCCCCTCACTACACAACAGTTGTTGTTCTGCACTCCTTTTTCTTTTTTATAAACTGCACATCAATCCATGAAGAAAGCAATCCAAAAAAGGAAAACTCGTCACGTCTTTCCCTCTTCTTTTTTTCTTTTTCTTAACATTCTGTTTTCAAAAATCATATATCAGATCCTAAAAGGTTGAATCTCTAGCCAATAGGAGAAGTTGCTAACAATTAAAAGGATAGGAAGAATATCTTGTTGTCTTTCTTGCGAAACAAAAGGGCCCAACAAGCAATTCCTCGTTTGGACTGGGCTGACCTACTATTTGAGTCAGATGAATCTGATGGGCCATCTGCTGATTACATTCCAACACATAATGGAACCCACAACAAAGAACCAAGAAGAAGAATTAATCTCGCAGTGCAGGAAAACTGCAGAATTTGTCTCCACTAGAAAATTCTTAACTTCCACTTCTGAACTCAAAACGACGTGATTCTTGAGCCAAATGAAAGATTTATCAGAGGGCTACAACTTTCATGTTTTGAGATTTAACCCAGATTGAATGAAAAGTAGTGTAAAATCACCTTGAAGCTGACTGGTCATAGAAAAACAGCAACCTGAGTGAAGCAGAGCTGTCCCGCTGTCCGGGCCATAACTTTAAAACCTGAAGTCAGATAGACCTGATTCCACAACCAAAAATCAAGCCCTCTCACTGATGCACAAAAGTCATGTTGACCACTTTTTAATCCAGATGTTAGATGTGAAGAAATAAGCATAACAACATGCTTAACTGTCATGACCTGAACATGCAATTGCCCAGTTTCACTTTGAATGCTTGCAACCTTCGTCATACTGCTTTCCAACACCAGACCAACACCCTAGGTTTGACAACAATTACAAACTAAAACAAACGGCCAACAAGAGGTACTAGGATCGGGTTTGGTAATAATCCAATGATATTGACCACTTTTATCATGAAATTCACAATAGAACCCACATATCGGCAGGTGTGGAATATGATCAGGTTTGGTAAAAAGAGATGTTCCAATGAAGGTATTAATTGTGATTATTGCTAGCAATGGTTTAAGTTATGATTAACTGTAATTTGTAGTGAGGAGTATATATTAAGCATCACAACAGGAAGCCTTCTCTCGAGAGAGCCAAGAAGATTTTTTTGGATCGTTTGAAGGATTTAGTTACTTCTCAATCAGGAAGTAAACATCCTCTTCCCTCCCACCTCATTCTGCTGTTAATGGGAGTGATTTGCCAATGTAGAAGCCTCCCCCCTGTTTCGTTTCTGTGTTTTTGGTTGTCTGGGTTTGGCCTTGCTGCTGGTTTTGAAGCTTCCCTCCCCTACTTTGTCAGTGAAGTGGAGTTCTCTCTGCTGATGGTGCTGCGTTTTGGTTTCCCTGTTTTTGGTGGCTTTCGTGTTGTTCAGTGCTGTGGGGAGCTGAGTTTTGTAGTTTGCCGTGCTGCTTTGTGGTGTTGTGCTGTGCCTTGCTTTGCTTTGCTCTTTATGCTGTGCAGTGGTTTTGAAGCTTCATAGTGCTGGTGGTTCTGTGCTTTGCAGAGATGTGCTTAGCTTTGCTTAGTGGTGGAGTTTCCTCTGGGCAGTGTTTGGTTGAGCATTTTTCCTTTTTCTGTGCTGTTTTGTGTAGCTTCTTTTGGCACTTTTGCCCTTTTGGGAATGCATTTTTTGGGCGTGCAGGTGCAGTGGTGTGCTGTGTTTCTGGTTTTCTGGGTAGGGCTTTGCTGCCGTTTTGAAGCTTCCCTTTCCTCCTGTGCATGTGCATTGCTTTGTGTGATTCGTGGTGAAGAGCAGTGCCATGCAATGATTCTCTCTGTGCAGTGAAGCGGATTTGATGCTTCAATGTGCTGGTTGTGCTGTGCTTTGCTGAGAAGTGCAGTGCTATGCATAGCAGTGGTGTTCTCTCTGTGCAGTGAAGTGCTGTGTATTTATGCTTTCTCAGTGTTGTTTTGTGCTGTGCTTTGCTGTGCGCAGTGCTAGGTGGTGAAGTGGTGCTTTCCTTTTTCCTGTCTCCCATGTACAGCCAGCTCTCCTTTTGTTTTCTGTTTGGCACTTTTGCCAGTTGGTGATGGTTTTTTTTTGTAAGCCTCTCTTGTCTGTTTTTCCCTGTTTTTTGGGGGCTTTATGCCCTGTTCCCTCTCTTCTCTTAATACAAATTTACCTTGAAGCGAAAAAAAGAAGTATTGATCCTAAATTCAAACTGATTTGCACACTAGTCCCCATGTGATATTATCAAATAAGTTTATGCAGTATATTTATATATATGGTGAATAATAATCACCTTTGAATTAAAATTATGCAAAATATATCTCTAGAAACTGTTTGAATTTAACCTGATGGAGATTATTATACGGATTAGTTTCAAGTTAGGATGAGTGTTAATTCTCGGGTGTGAGGGAGTTGGAATTGTTATGGGATGTTCCACGTGGCGGTAAAAAGTTTACGTCTCGTGTAAATCCACGAGTGGTACCTTTTAGCTCAACCTGGCCCATATATTAAGGGCTTAAAAAAAATGTTAGGATCATTTGATTGGTTAATAATTCGCATCCAACATTTCTATGACCATGCTTTTGTAATTGTCATGCATGCATTCGGTTGAGCTCCACTAGAAGTGAGAACTATTTAAGGTATAATGTTCCTTGTAGCAATGATCTTGAAACCCACGGCAAATAAATCTCCATTACGGCCCAACTTTGTTAGAGTCCATGCAACGGATCATGGTGGATCAATGTTTCAGATTCTTTACATTAGGCCTGGACCATCACATATAATTGGTGGGCTACTCATCATTACAGTGGACCAATTAACCAATTAAGAGACCAATCAGACAATCCTCGTGATCGGGCGATACAATCGCACAATCGAACAGATGGCACGATGCATGCACTAGAACAAGTGTACCAGGGACTTGAAGAAAATGATGTCTCTGATGGATGGCCGTTGCACCCCACACACCAATGCTTCACAACCTAGCCAAAGTACTTGTGTTACTTTGGCTGGGTAAACTTGTTTTGGCATGCTAACAATAGGGCTCCAATTATATTAGGGATTATCCTTCTAGCACGTTGTAAAGGAATGCTTTGAACATTGGGTTCACAATTCATTGAACTAAGTTTCGTTTATGATGATATAGCATTCAATATTTTCGTTAATCACATTAATTATATTAGTGCTAACAATATGATTTATGATAAGTGAGCTTAATTTGTTGAAATAATCCAAGGATATTGATCACTTTTATATGAAACTCGCAATAGAGCCCACACATCAGTAGGTGTTTAATATGTTCAGGTTGGTAAACTGAGAAGTTCGAGTGAAGCCATTGTGATTATTGCTAACAATGCTATAAGTTTTTAAAGGATTTTACCTGAGAAAATCACCTTAGATGCGGTCACCAAAAAGACCCTCTGAGTTTTCCTCACACGGAAGTGGTCCCTTGGGACCTCAATCGTCAGTTTTTTCTTTTGTAAAAATAGGGGCGGGTCGATATCGACCCTCCGTTGTGCCTTTAAAACGCAAAAAACTCTAGTTTTCTGCTTATCTCTCTCCTCTTCTCTTCCACAAACCTATTTGGGTTTCTAAGTCAAACTAGTATGTGAAATCTTAGTGCCAAATAACTAGAACAGCCAGGGCGACAAACATGCGTGGGATGTAAAAGGGCCATAATACCATACCAGCATACCTTATCACACACTGATCATTCAGTTACGCATATCAACAGTTAACAGACATGTCATCTCCGAAAAAGATCATTCCCACCTCCTAAAGATTAATTGCCCTTAAGAGTCCTATTGATTGCAATGGAACCAACACATATTTGCACACAGGACCTGGCTATTACTCTTCAAATTACAAGTCCATAAATGATTGATGGAATAAGAAAATAACCCCCTTTTCCATTTACTACCAATACGACTGTGACAATAACATGGTTGAACAATACAAACGTCCGCAACTAGGTTTTACACATGCTGCATATTCAACCAGGCAAATCAACAAATCAATTGAAGTTTCATTGATAAGCATTGGTTGCATGGTTCATGTACCTCAATTATAGCATGATTCGTTCTCCTCTATTTATTTGGATTGGATGTTGTCTCCATTTGCATCATTGTTTCCCCCCTTCCTATTCCTCCTGGTCATCATCTTATATTTTCCTTTTCTGATCTCCGGTCAAAATTTGTTGACAACCTTTTGTATTTTGTATTTTTTTATATTTTATTGTAGATCTTGCGATTGTTTTAAATGCTTAGGCATGAAATTACATTTTTTGGGGGATTTTCTGCCCTTTTCATTTTGACATATTTGTAAATTTCTTTTTCTCAAGCCTTGATCCGTCTATTGTAACTGCCATGGGAACTCTTTCGCTATACTTTCTTTCCTTTTCTGTCTTAACTTGAATTCAACTAAATGTGCATACAATGAATCGAGAGATGTCAATAAAGGAGGACCATACATTAATTTGAGTTTTAGTCCGTTCTTGTATTTGCGATTGATGATACGATTACTAATTGTAGAATCTTTTTTTTTCTTTCGAAAATAATATTCATCAATATAATTATATGTTTATAATTATCTTTTGATACATTATAATTTTTTTTTTACCCGGCCTAAGAACAAGCCATTGTTGCTAGTAGAACTATATACGTACACAAGCCCATAAGCGAGCACAAATAGAAATCAACAGATTTGTTGAATGGTTATTTGTATAACGGCAGGTTAGTATAATGACCATTAATGAAAGCCCATTTTATGGACTTTTGCTTATCATGGAAATGTCAAAGCCTTTCTAAACCCCTATTCCCCTTATAGGAAATGATTTTTCAAACATCATCGGAAATCAGTCACCATTTATAACTTTTTCTTAGAGTAAATTGTGCCCCACCAATCTGTAAAAGAGGTACAAGTGCAGAAAAGCATGCCAATGGTGACACAAAAACATGCCCTAAATGTTCCATAGTTAAATATTGACCATAAATCCCCATATCATAAACATCCTATTGAGCACCCAATAATTTATGTACTCACAAGAGATTGACAATTAACACAAAATGTTGAGTCTCTTGACATTTAACACAAAATGTTGATTCTCTTGACAATCAAGACAAAATGTTGACTCTCTCTTTTGGTTTATGCACTCAAAACAACATTGCACTTTTAAGTACAGAATTGGTATAAGTAGTTTGAAGAAGAAAGAAAGACCAAATTGCCAGTAGACATGACTGCAGTATGAAAAAAGTGAGCTTTCTGAGATTTCACCCGTTCGTTTACTATCTTCTCTGAGGTATAAGACCTGTTCATCACAACTAAAACATCATCTCATACAATAAATAATGCACTATATATATAACTCAATATCAAATGTGCCGAGATTTCTCCAATTAAATTAAAAACTTTCAAAAATTATGTTCATTAATAATCATATACTTGCTAAGTTCTTAGCTTGTTTAAGTGGTTATGGGCTCAGAGTGGAGAAGGTTTGCCTGACTCCATTTACTTATGAGTGGCTCAAGCCCAGACCCTCCAGAATGTGTTAAGGTCAGGTGAGAATTTAACTAAATTTCACTATTAACATTGTGAGTATTATTGTGGTCGATTGGCCTGACGAAATTGTACAAATCTAAATTGAATTACTCTAGTGCCGGTGAATAAGCCCAATTTCAAATCAGACTCATTATTAGTCCAAGATTCATAAAAGCCACTTGGAGCTTGTTGGCTTCACTTAAAAATGAAAACCTATCTTTTAAAAGAAATATAAATTTAAAACAAATTTACAGTTGAGTTCAGCCACATTTTACAATCCAAGTTGCTCAGATTTATAGCTAAATTTAACTTTTGTATTTGAGCCCAACAAATTTAGTATTGGTCGAGCCAACACAAAAAAAAAAAAAAAAAAAAAAAAAAAAACCAGAAACTCACTTTTAGCGGTAGACAAAATGTGATTAGATGAAGAAAAAACCACCGCTACTGCTTGATTATTGCCAAAAAAAAAAAAAAAAATTGTCACTATTTCCTACCCATTCTCTAACATGGTCCGTCAGGAGCTTAACATGGCAATTGTAGCGGCGGGGAAAAATCTCCGCCGCTAAAGGATGTTTCCATCCACTACTAAAGATCACTATTTTTTAGTGACAACTGCATGCTTTACAATTAATAAATATAATAGTGAGCCCAAATCTCATTAGTGTGAATTTGCAACTGGTGCCGACATATTGGGAGGCAAAGAATTAAAGTGGCTCAGTTTAGGCTGTTCTCTACTGGGGACTTGTAGAAAATATAGATAAATACTTGATGTGCAATGAGGACAAGGAGATACAAGGGTGGGCTCTAAAATAAAAGCTAGGTTTGCTTTTAATATTATTATATATAAAGTGTCTCTACTTCTATTTTGAAACGCGACCAGGATGGGATTTATATCAACTTAGATTTTAGGCCATGACCCAATATTGAAAGTGGCAATAATTTAGAGGACTTAAGAGAATTGATGGGAGTAGAATTGAGATTGGAGGCTGATTGTTTGTTTCCATGGGCGTGTTTGATTCTAAAAAACTAACTCCTAAGAATTCTAAAAATTGTACTCCTAAAAATGGTTGGAAGATCCATCAATGGCTACCTAACAATTTCCACTCTTATATATGGAAAATGATTTGAGGAGGAAGATGGAAAATGGATATTTGGAGTTCACCCAATTAAATCAAACCCTAGGGAAGTGCCCCTTCTACATATTGCTCTTTATATCATTTACTACTCATGTTTTTAACAAACCCTTTGCTTAAAAGCCATTGTGTCATGATTTTGTAATAATTTAATTCCATGAAAACAAATAATCCCTTAATCACGAAGAGAGAGAGAGAGAGAGAGAGAGAGAGATGGCAACGGAGCTCCCTTCACTCCAAGTAAGAAAAGAAGAAGACGACCTCATCTCCTGGTTCATGCACACCTTAAACTGCATGAACTCCTGCTAACTTCTACAGTTAGAAGGTATTCATGAACCAGCAGCTGTCAACACCCTCTTTCCTCTCTAGACTTGGAGTGAAGGAGCTCCATTAACCCAAACCTCAAAATAATAATAACAATGATGATGATGATGATGATGATGATAATGGAACAACTTTTCTCCAACCGACTGAAAGGCCAACCACCATACCTACTAGAGAGGGAGCAGGTGAAATACTTAGCACACCATAACACTCATGACGAGTAAAGGGGGCAATGGCTGCCTTTTATATGTTTTATGATTTCACTATGGCCATTGGATGCCATTGAGATATGGAAAGTGAATCTAGAGTTGGAGATTTTCTCTCATGCAAATCTATGGTTTTGCCCATAGGAATGGGGCCTCAAAAAATAGGTTGTGGTTTAATTAGGGTGGAGACTGGTTGTGGTATTTGGAAACCTGGTGAATCCTCCTTGATACCCACTTTCCTAATATCTCTTCTCATAAAGGTATGTTTTTCAACAATGTGGACCTTTCGTCTTCCGCTGTGGTATGATCTACTTTTGAGCTGGAACACCGTTTTCCTCCCTACGCATGGAAATTGGAATAAAAGACTGATATTATCAATTAAGTTTGTGCAATATATATAGGGTGAATAATAACCACCATCGGATTAGATTTTCTTAAAAATATAACTTCAAAATCAGTTGGGACTTTATCCGAAATGGAGGTCATTACTCAGATTAGCGCCAAGTGAAGATAAGTGTTAATTCGTGTGGGTTAGTCTATGTGAGGGAGTTGGAATTGTTATGCGATGTCCCACATAGTGGTAAAGAGTATCCTCTCTCGAAAATCAATGAGAGGTACATCTTAGCCCAACATAGCACATATATTAAGGGGTTTAATATTAAATATTATGGTCATTTGATTGGTCAGTATTTTGGATATCCCTAATTCACATCTAGCATTTCTATAACCGTAACTCTGTTGTCATGCATTTTGCCGAGCTTCATTAGAAGTGAGAACTCTTTATGGTACAACGTTGGTTTTCTTGTAGCATTGATCTTGAAAACTATGGAAGATAAATCTACATTATAGGCCCGATTTAACAAAATTCTATTATGAGTTTAATTAGCAGGCCAAATTGAAACATGTTCTACAATTAGTAGATGTAGGACCAAAATTAGTACATCATAAAAGCATGTTTGGTAAACATCCATGTAGTGAATCCCTCTTGATTTTCCTCGATCTCATGGAGAATTTAGGTTTGGTATTGAGATGAAAATAGTAGCAAGGGCCTCCAAGATCCCTGTTTCCTATTTTATTACGGGTAGGACCTCCCCACATTCCCCTACCCCACTATTAGATTATGAAGATCAAAACGAAATCAAAGAAAGTGGAAGAAAGCGTAGCTATAGTGGTCATGGCTGCTAACTTAAAGGCTACCGGTGTTGTCTTTGGAAACATACTTTTTAGGTCCCTTTATTTAAGATATGAATTGTTAATCATGTTTAAAATGCTCAAAATGGCTAGGAATTCAAATATCTACAATCAGCTCCTCGTGTACTTTTGCGCTATTTGAAAAAAAGTTCAGACCTTAGATCATGATTTCTGGACTTCTATAGACACAGTTTGTAAAATCTGAACTGTTTCTTAAGGTCCAAGGTGGCTATGTCGTTAAATTTCAAAGCAGAATTAATCATGGGTCATACGAAAATTCGAAAAAAACATATCATTCGTTGAAGATATTTTTAACTTAGGAAGCCAGAAAAGACGCTGCTATAGTACCAAAACTGGCGACTTAAGAGATTATATTTTTGCTTTGGAACGCTACTATTTGGATTCCATAATCAATATTTGATCCACTAATCATGATTATAAGGTCATAAATGGCCATTACATCAAATTTCAGCCATTTATTTGTCATGGAGTTTGAGATATTTGCAAATAAGTCTAGATCCCAAATATCAACTTTTTATTTCCATGGGCCCAATTTGCAAGATCGAAACCGTTGAAAATCTATAAAGAGCTAAGGATGGCTATGTGGTCAAGAATCAACCTTTTTTTTTTCATGGATTTTGAGAAAATTGTAAGAAAAAAAAACCTATAACTATAGGATCACACAGCCCATAGATGGTAGGAGTCCTCTCCATTAACCAAACTTGGAACTTCCTTGGAAATCTTCTTTGTGATCTGTTAAATTCAAGAGAATAAGGTAATCCTCTAAATAGAGTATTCCTCTCTGTTTAGGAAACGTTCCCTAAAAACTAAATCACACTCCATTGCACCTGCCACACTTTGAAAACCCTCATTCCTCTCATGTTGGTGAAATAACATCCTTGCCACATGTAATTATTGACTTATTTCTGCATGCTAACAATAGGGCACCGATATTGCCTGATCCCAATTAGAGATTGTCCCTCTATTACTTTAATGGAACGATCAAACATTGGGTCCACAATTCATTTAACTAAGTTTGGTTTAAGATGATAGGTATAGAGTGTAAGTGAGGCACTAAATGGAATGAAAATATATGATCTTGTCATTAGTATGGTGCTAATGTAACCAAAAACTTAATTTAACCCATATCGATGCACCTTTGCTAGATTAAAGTGGTTCGGATCTCACACCACCTTAGTCTAAGCTCTGACCAGTACTTCACCTTAGCTAAAGAAAGATGCACTATTGGATTACTCATGTGTGAAAAAGATACAACAACATATTGCATATATGATCAATCCACTGGTATCTTGTTAGGTGTTGGCTAAATTCATGGGTTGGACAAAACTCTGGGTCTTTTGAGATGTATTTTTTATTTAGAAAAGGACTCTGAAGATAGAAGATTGGAAGGACTCAGAAGAAAAAAATCTGAAAGAATTAGAAGAAGAAAGTTGAAAGAATCGTGCTGGAATTCCGGATTAACTATAATGGGGTCCGCTAGAGTGACCACATCATCCACTCGAGCAGATAGAGTCGGAATAGCCAGACGCTGAAACAGAACTTCATCCGCTCGAGCGACCACATCATCTGCTCGAGCGAACAAAGTCAGAATAACCAGACGTTGAAACAGAACCTCATCCACTCGAGCGGATGGTGGGTCTGCTCGAGCGGACAAGGCGACAGAGTCCTAGGAAAATTAGAAACTGCTTTTCTAATTGTTCCCTAACTGTTGGTTTTAATCCTGAACATCTTAAGGCAACCTTAAGCACGATCTAGGGTCTATTTAAAGGACTCAAAGGCTATTCCGAAGATACCACCCTCACCTCTCAAAGTTTTGAGTTAGAGATTATTATTGAGAGAATTCGTCTCTAGAGATTTTTAAGGAGTTGTTCTGACAAGTGCTCTAGAGTCAGTTCTTCTGCATCCTTTCTAGAAGATTATCTTCTTGCGAGAAGACTTGAGGCGTCAAGTGCTGGATTGAAACTACACCAAATATGTTAATTAAGAACATTCTTCCGGCACATTTATAAAATGTTACAAAGTAGGAACACATTGCAACCGTTCCTAAATTAAAACAACATGCCAAAATCCAATTACGCCGAGGAACATTTTTAAAGATTTCCTAATCTCCTACTAATATTCTTTTTGGTACAAAATTATTTTTAATTAATTGATTAATTAGTTTTTGAGTAATCCAGTATTATTGAAGATGCTCATTGTTCTAGTTAGGGGTGCTCATGGGCCAGGCCAGCCCGAGCCTGATCCTGTCCTAGCCCGCTTTGGCCCCAGCTTGGATATGTAATTAGAGCCTGATTAATAATTGGGGTGGCTAGGGCTTGGATTAAGTGATGAAAAGTCCCTTGCCTGGGCCTGCCCAACTTGTGTAAGAAATGCATGTAATTTAATTTAATTAATGCTCTAATGCCCACAAAAGTAATGAAAAGCTCGGTTCAGCTCTCGCCCCGATTGTATAAATGGGCAGGCTCAGGCCTGAATTTTATGGCCTATGTCGGGCTTGGGTTGGGCTTGAGTCAGTGTTTCTAAAGTCTGGCCAGGCTTGTATATGCCTTAGCCCTGTCCAACCCGGCCCATGAACAACCCTAGTTCTAGTGTAAGGACCCAAACTAAAATTTGATATTGGTCATATGTACGTTAATATCGTGGAATGCCACATTAAAGAAAATAATAAATTAAGGTTTACACGATCTTATTGAAATAATGAAGAACTATTAAATCAGAATAAATATGCAACTTTGGAAATGGTTGGGCATGGCCCCACTTTAGATTTCACACCCATCACCATGTTCAATTAAAAATAAACAATAAATGAGATTAAAAAATAATAAAAAAGAATAATTTATATATAAGTTAGAATATTAGAAACCATAAATATTGAGATGGACATAAGAGTGCAGAAATCCTCATTAATGAAAATATGTGCCAAATTTTTTTTTAGGAGTCCCGCCAAAAGTAAAACAAAAACTCCTTGCACAAGTACTCTCCTTCCCGCCAAAATTGGGAAAAAATCATTCCAATCTTGACTCCCCACTCTTGCACGTCTCTCCTCACTAAGTACACTATATGGGCAAGTATACATACCAAAGTTAGAAAGAACATATGGAAGGGATCTTAACCAAAATACTTGCACGATCTCATTAATTAGCATCTCTACATAGAATGCTTATACCAAAAAAAAAAAAAAAAAACACTCTACATTGAACGGAATCAAGAAAGAAGAAAACAGAAAAAGAAAAAGGGGAAGGAAGCACGGGAGAGAGATAACATTAGCGAGAAAGCAAGGTACCAAGATTTGTTCTTTTCTTGTCATCTTGTTTTGATTTCTATGTTGATGTGTTTCAGGTTTACAGTTTTTTTCCCTTTTTTTTTTTTTTGTTATATTCTGCCCTTTCTTATTTAGGGCATGTTTGGCATTGTTCCATTGAGGCGTCCCAGTGTTCCTGTGAGATAAGATCACAGAAAACTTGCTTGGTAGACATCAATCACCGTTTTTAGTTATATGTAATTACAGAAGAAACAATAGAACCTTCTGTCCCTTTGCAAAATTCTACCTAATATCTCTGCTTGCTAATGTTTCTTACCCTTTTATCATGATCACCCTCTGTAAAAATAGAGGTTGATCGATCATCAAAACAGCCTGATGCATCTTCACTGAAAACAAAGAGTGAAATAAAGTTTATTGGGCTTACGGTGCAACCCACTGTAAAATCATGCTTGCTATTATTTATTGGGCTAATATCATGATCACCCTCAGTAAAAACGTGCTTGCTAATATTTTATTTTTTTTTAAGTTTATTGGGCTTAGGGTGCAACCCATCTGTGTTGATTTGACTCAAAGGATGACTGAGTCACCCCCTGAGTTTGATTGTTTAAAATCTTGATCCTAATGTTGAAGGTGTCTTAAGGAACACAGGTTTTATCAGTAAAGAAAGCGACCAATCCGATGATGAAAACAGAGAAGGGACCCATGAAGGCTTTTGTCTTTATATTAGGAGAGATTCATGATGCATGAGGCATCAGTTTTTTTTTCCTCCCATCAAACCTGGAAAGCACAAGTTGGGTGATGGATCAATTGGTATAAGAGGCAATTGAGTGAGAAAGCATGTTTGCAGGATAAAAAGCATGTTTGCAGGATAATCTGTTTTGTGGACTTTATTAATTTTTTTTTAAAATTTCTTGGCTGTATCTCAGTTTGTGTGTATTACGGTACACATCTCTTATACTATATACCTTTTTTCTTTTTTTAACCGTCCTTTTTATCAATAGTCGGAATTGGAAGGGAGGGATTAAAGACAAAATCCCGCCCATGCAAATCAGAGTAAGAACCAGATAAATGACTTGAATGAGGAGTTACCAAGAGATTAGAATAACTTGAATTGTAGAAATTGGTAAAATGTTTACTAGGATTTCGCCTTTTGGGGCAAGGAGATGAACGTTTTAACATAATAGCTTCCATTAGCAGCAGTACAGAAGATTAAAAAAAAAAAAAAAAAGAGTTTTACCAATAAAGAAAAAAAATATGATTTTCTGCACCAATATTCTTTTTCGGTAAATTTGGTCCCTTCTTTCAGTTTTTATATTCTTTGGTTTCAAAATATTTCTCTTTTTAAAATTTTTGAATTGTGGGAATCTTTATTGATTATGATAATCAAGATGTGGAACATGAAATTGGTTTATAGGGGTGTTTCAATAATCCTGATTCAAATAGCATTTATACTGCTATTGATCTGTGTTGGGATTTGAGATTGATGGCCAGAGCCCCAAAATGGCAGCAGTCAGGGGATCGATCCATTCAATGGCAAAAATTTCCCTCAGCTGATTGTTCTCTGCTTCTTTTTTTTTTTTCCTTTCTTTTTTGGCCGAAAATTTTACTCTTCTCATTTTGACTGACCATTTTGGATGCCCCAGTTACCGATAGCCATAAATGTATGCATAGAATACAAAACTTCAATCACTGGAGTACAACAAACACATGACCCGCACACACTCTCTAAGATAATATACATTCGAGATTCTCGTTGTAACTTGTGATTGGATTGCAAACATTTCTTTCTCATCGCTTCTTTTTTCACAATCTTTATCCTTCTATGAGTTTAGTAAAAGTACTTTCTGATTTTCTCTGAGATGATTTTTTATTGATGTTTATGTATAGAAAGGTTCATTCATTGTCTATTTCACAATATGACCATTAGATGCTCTTTGTCATGGCTAATGATGGATACCATTTTAAGCTCTTATTTTAAGTTCTAGAGCATTTACATATTAAGATATTTGGCAAACCTGTAATGTGTTTTTTTTTTTTAATTTTACTCACATATTTAAAATTTAGCCTTAACATTTGAAATATAATATATCATGGCAGGAGACTATCAAAATTCCTACAAGATTTATTAGATGTATGGACTTGGAGAGAATTTTAAATAGCGGATATATGATTAATGTAACCATTAATTGGGTTGGTAAAGATTTTGTTACTAGATAGGATTGGCTATAGTCATTGTTGTTGCTGGATCTGTGACTATGTTTCATGGACAATATGTTATCTCATTTGTTGCAGAATGACGTCATCAGGTAAAAAAGAATGGATGTCCAACCATAGATTAAGTCCAGAGTATTTAGAGGGACTTTTACATTTTATTGAGTTTACAAAGAAAAATGGTAAAGGATGTGAGCAATTTTCGTGTCCATCTGTTAAATGTCGAAATGGGAGTGGACTAATTACCCTTGATTTGATTCATGAGCATTTACTTATTAACGGTATATATTGATAAGTCTTACACACATGGACTTTTCGTGGGGAAAGTATTGCAACAACAAAGGAGAAACCATCATTATCGAAGCCTGATGATCAACCAGATGATATGTATCCCAGAATGGAGGAACTTGTTAATGATGCATTTGGAAGAATTGGTGAACATGTCGATTCTCTTATGGATGATCTTATGAGGAATGCTGATTGTCATGAAGGCTACCCAGAGTCTCAAGGCCATGAAGATTATGAAGGGATCAAGAAGATATAAATCTTTATTTGATGGTGCAAGACAACCTTTATACCCTTCTTGTCCTAAGGAGCTCACAAAATTGTCAGTTACCGTTGAGCTATATAGTTTACGGCACAAAATGGTTGGTTAGACAATAGCTTTAATGACCTCCTTCAATTGATCAAGAAGTTGCTACCTGTGGGAAATACATTACCAGAAAGCACATATCAAGCTAAAAAGATTATCAACTCATTGGGAATGACTTACGAGTTGATACATGCATGCCCGAACGATTGAATTCTTTATTGAAAAGAGTATAAAGATAGACAAAATTGTCCAATATGTCATACACCTAGATGGAGGTCAGATTACTTGGCAAAAAAAAAAAAGAGAGAGTAATAAAGTCCCATTAAAATTTTTGAGATATGTTCCTTTGACACCAAGGCTACAAAGGCTATATTGGTAAGATTTGTGGTTAAATATAATTTCAAGGGCATCGTACATGTTTTTGGATATTAAAATTAATAACCAATTAATTTTCTGACATTGTTGTGTAGTGTCCCATGGATAGCAGAGCAAATGACTTGGCATGCTCGACCGAAAGAATACAATGGTGTTATGTGGCATCCTTCTAAGTCATCAAGTTGGATGGTAGTAAATACCAAGCAGCCAAGTTCTGCTATGGAAAGCCGTAATGTGCGTTTAGGACTTGCAACTGATGAATTTAACCCTTTTGGAAATCTAATAGCATTTACAGTTGTTGGCCTGTCATTATAGTGCCTTACAATCTTCCTCCCTCGATGTGCATGAAAAGAGAATTTTCAATGTTGACAGTACTGATACCAGGTCCAAGAGGACCAAGTAAAGATAGTGATCTTTACCTGCAACCATTGATTGATGAGCTGAAGGAATTATGGCTTAATGGAGTGTCAACGTATGATTCTCATTCGAGGATGATTTTTAATATGAAAGCTATATTGATGTGGGGAATTCATGATTTTCTTGCATATGGGAGTTTGTCAGGTTGTGTTACACATGCACAATACGCTTATCCCGTTTGCGCTGAGGAAACCATTTCTGAGCGTCTTAAGAGTGGGAAAAAGTACTCCGATCAGGGCCACCGAAAACATCTTCCTATTAATCACGTTTTCAGGACACAAAAGGAGGTTTTCAATAATAAAGTAGAACGGGGAAGACCTTCTCCACGGTTGAGTGGTTCAAATGTTGAAGCGAAGGTAGCTGGTATTCAGATGGATATTGGAAAATCGAAGGGGAAAAAACGAAAAAGTTATGATGATGAGTCGGCCAAGAATATAACTACATGGTATAAGAGATCGACTCTATTCGACCTGCCATATTGGAAGGTGATTTCTAAAATTTGTATTATATTTCATATACGTATATTTTAGAAAAGAGGAATTTACTGGTAAAATCCCTGTAGGACTGCATACGTCCCAACAAGACCTAGTTCTAGGTTCGATACGGGAGGGATCCTCATATGGACTTTTTTTTCCTTTTTTTTGTCGTTTTGCGATATGGTCGATATCGACAATGTAACTGAAAGGCATTTTTCCCTGCATTGTCGATATCGACCATATAACTGAAATGCATTTTTTCCTACATGGTCGATATCGACCATATAACTGAAAGGCATTTTTTTCATTTTTATGGTCGATATCGACCATTCTGCGGGAACCCAAATAAAAATTGGGTTTTTCAAGATGAAGAAAAGAGGAGGGGAGGAGGAGGAAGAAGAGGGGATGGGTCGTTTCACAGTCCCTTCTTCCTCATCGCCATTGTTCCTGTATTTCTTTATGCTGCACTCGCCTTTTCTCATAGTAAGGCAAGAATTTAAGTCCTTAGTTGAAGATTTCCCTTTTCCTTTATGAAAGCAAAGTTTCATTTTCCATCTGTCCTTCCTCTTCTTCTCGATTGGTCAAGTCAATGAAATCTAAGCTTATAAGAGGAGCTGTTAGCAGTTCTGCTTTACTCATCCCATAAACCCAAAAGATCCCCTTCTGCTTGTGGTGGTAAACCAACCATGGCTTCCTTGTCTTTTGCCCTAGTGTTTCTGCTTGTGTCTTCCAGCTGCTTTGTTCTGGACGCCCGTACGCCTCATGTTGTGAAGGGGATGTCTTTTACATTCTACAAATCGAGCTGCCCCAACGTGGAAAAGATCGTGACGGACCATCTTCGTAAGGTGTTCAGGGAGGAGGAACAATGGCGATGAAAGGACCCATCCCCTCTTCTTCCTCCTCCTCCCCTCCCTTCTTCTCCATCTTGAAAAACCCAATTTTTATTTGGGTTCCTGCAGAATGGTCGATATCGACCATAAAAGTGGTCGATATCGACCATTCGCTAAACGACAAAAAAAAATACAAAAATGCTAGTTGAGGACTTTATCCATAAATACGATGTATTTGGGACCTCAACAGTGGTATGGGTTCCTATGGGAACCTATGCCGTAAATTCCTCTTTAGAAAATATACACTTAATTGTCCATTATTAATGTGCTTTAATAGGAATTGCCAGTTCGCCATAACCTAGATGTGATGCATATTGTGAAGAATGTTGGTGACCATCTTTTGTCAACGATCCTAGACATCAAAGACAAATGAAAAACTGACACTAGTGCACGTGAAGATTTGAAAAGAATGAACATCAGGAAAGAATTATGGTTGCAAGAAACGGATGGTAGAACTATTAAACCAAAGGCACCATTTACTCTAAGTCGTAAGGAGAAAGAATTGTTTTGTCATACCTTGCATGACTTGAAGGTTCCAACAAGGTATAGTTTGAGGTTTAAACATCTTGTGAACTTACAAAGTCTTGAAATAAAAGGGCTCAAGTCACATGATTATCATGTCATAATGCAACAGTTATTACATGTTTTGCTACAACATGCCTTCTCAGAGCATAAGATACTAAAAACTAGTATTCAACAAATTTGCAACTTTTTTAATTGATGGACCCGGCCTTTCATCCTCTCCTTCCGCCCCGGGGGCTTCTGGGGTCCGGCGGAGAAGAAAAGCGGGTATCAACATTTTTGTAAGGGTATGCTAGATTTTCTATTCTACTCGGAATTTGGAATGGTGATGATAGGGAGATTCACCTTCACGAGTAGAAAGGAAATCGATCCTTTTTTCTAACTTTTCAAATTGCATAAAAATTTAAGAAAAGAGACAAGTTGTTTTTGAATGCCGTAGGAGGCGATTTTTTGTTTGTTTGTCGTGAAAGGCGATTTGATGCCGTGAAAAGCGATTTTGCCGTGAAAGGCGATTTACAAATCTCATAAAAAATGAAAGACAATAATTGTGATTTTTTTGTCTCTTTTAAAAAATACAAATTACAATAGAAAAGGAAGAAAAGGGATCTAACTTCTCAGGATATTGTGGGGACACGTTCAGATCGACGGTCGCAAGTCATGTATGGACTTCGCCATCGTCCTTCAAATGAGAACGCTTGATGCTTCGACTCTTCGGCTTGGCTCCGACCTCAATTTTTTAGAGGATAAAGACCAAGGGGAGGTCCTATATCCAATAAAAAAAACCAAGTAAACGGTCTGAAAAGCCGCGTTTAGGCCATGTTGGACAGAAGAAGGGGACCTTGGGGTGGGGGCCAAGGGACTTTGTTCACCTTGTGGTGTCTCTTGCAGCAGAGCAACAAGACTTCATCGGAATTTCTCTGGGATTTTCCAGACTCCAGATGTGTGTTGGTGTGGATGTGCTAGTGTGCCCGTAGGTGTCACTCTCTTGGGAATAGACCTCCTTTTATAGGCTCTTGGTAGCCATGAGGTGGTTTATGGGCATTGATGGCCATGATGAGAGAATTGATGGCATTGATGCTTCATGATGGGAGGAGTTACAAGTTTTTATTTCTTGATTTTGTAACTCCTTTTTCTTGGCTTGTGATTGGTCGACGGAGAATGATGGATATTTAATCGCCTTTAATCTCCATAATGAGGGGAGTTTCATGGTTTTAATGCCATGATTGCTTGGACTTGTAACTCCCATTTGCTTGCTTCTGATTGGGTCGTCCAAAATAATGGGTAAATGACCGGATTAAATTGTCATAAAATGGGTCAATTAACAACATTAAGTAGTCGCCTGGGCATTTGAAGAGTCGCGGGCCGCGCTGTGTCCTTTGGGATTCTTCTTGTGATGATCGTCGATGGATCTACATGCTATTTGATGTCGAATTGCGATGCAATTTCTGACATTGATTGATGTTGGTGGGCCGGAAACATCGGTCTTGTCGATTTCTCGATTCGTCGGACAGAAAGTGTATTTTCTTGGTCAGCCAGTTGGCGATCTTGGAGCGATCAGTGATGATTTCATGCTCTTGATGGCGGATCCGAGATGTTGGCGAAGATCAGTCGTTTTCAAGCATCATGAATTGGATTTTCGAAAAATCACAGAGGCAGGAACTCTTGAAACGCAGAAAAGATCGGAAAACGGGTCATCCGGCGGAGATTCTGGCGACCCGGACTTCCAAGGTCGCTGGCGACCATGCACCCAGGGTCGCCGGCGACCATGGGGCTTTGTCCCCTTTGGTAGCCATGTGGTTTTTTCGGCCGTTTCTTCTTCTTTTTCGTTCCTTTTTTCTTCTGTATTTTTCTTGACATTTTTCTTTAATTATTGACTTGATTTTCTAGGAGAAAACTTGACGAGAAGTCGCATAAAACCGGAGCACAAAGTTTTCCATTTTTGGGGAAAGCCAAAGACTTTGTAGCCGATTTTCCGTCAAGAGTCGAAAGTAGGTCAAACGATGTCGGAATGACCTGAAAATTGAGGTGAAGCCTCTTGAGCAGTGGATATGACCAACCATGGGCTTTTATCTGAGCTTTGAAGCCGTTTGGGGTCCCGTCAATGCTTGACTTGATTTTGCTGCGGGGAAGATGTCGAGCTTTGATATACGATCAACCAATGTCCTATTGACCTGAAATTTGACAGGGAGCCTATTGGAGTCATGTAGAGATGACCCATTAGCTCTGATTTGGATGTCATGGTCCCAGGGTGCTCCGCCGCTGGTAGGCTTGATTTTGCTTCGGAGCGTCGAAGTCTAGTCAAACGTTGTAGGAATGACCTGAAATTCGACGTCAGTTCTTTGGAAGCATGTTGAAGCCACTCATATGCTTTGTTTGATGAGTGATGGCCTCGGTGGTTCTCACCACCGAGAGGTTTGATTTTGCTGCTCGAGCGTTGATGGAGGGTCAAACGTTGTCGGTTTGACTTGAAATTTGACAAGGAACCCTTTGGAGGTATTTTGGAACCATCCTTAGGCTCTGATCGAAGTTTTAATGTCTTCGACACTGTCGCCGCCGGGAGCGCCGGTTTAGCTGTCGGAGAAGTGAAGTTAGGCCAAACGATGTCGGAATGGCCCGAAACTTCATGTGTACCCCTTTTTTGGCTGTCTTGAAGGATCTTGCAGTTTTTATCTAATTCTGATAAGATCTTATGCTTGAAGTAACTTTGCCTGTTTGTAGTATGATTCAGCTTCATGTGGATTCTTGATGTTGAGAAGGCAAAGTGACTTTTTTGGTGTCAACATTAATGTCTTGTGCTCAAAGATGATCGATGCAGATAATATCATTGCTGTAAAACAACAGCTTGTGGTGGCAATGTGTGTTTTGGAGAAATTTTTCCCGCATTCATTTTTTATTATTATCATTCACCTCATGGTGCATTTAGCTGATGAAGGATTAGCTTGCGGTCCAGTCAGATTTCGTTGGATGTATCCTTTTGAATGGTATATTCCTAACCCTAATATATTCTTTTTGAATGGTATAATATATTATTGATTCGAGACCTGTCACCAGGCTAATGAAAATCTATAAAGGATACGTAAAGAATACAGCACACCCTGAAGGATGCATTGCAGAGCGCTACAGTGTATAGGAATCTATTTTGTACTATATGGAGTACATACCACATGGTGATAGAGGTAATCATAAGAGAACACGT
Organism: Umbellularia californica; assembly: GCA_028538565.1. NCBI lineage: Eukaryota > Viridiplantae > Streptophyta > Magnoliopsida > Laurales > Lauraceae > Umbellularia > Umbellularia californica. The sequence goes on from JAPQWN010000002.1 coordinate 29,712,285, forward strand.
GAAAAGTCTTTGGTTGAAGATGATGAGTGCAATGAAGAGCCCTTGAACAAAGGCAAGAATATATATCTAACTAACTTACAAAATCAACAAGTACGCAAATGGGTTTTGCATAGTTACGATCGAATTGGTGATTGGGAAAGGTTGGTAGATAAAATCTCTAAAACATCGTTGAAGATATATTAATTTTATCACTTATAGAAATATGCATAGTAACTTGTCTATCAATGTTACAGAAAATATGAAACATATTTAAAAACAACTTCTTCAAAGGGACAAAAAAGGAAGATCATTGCGTCTACGAACAGTGACCTTGATTTTATCAGATGGTTGCGAAAGGAGGTATTGTTTTTAATTATTTATTTAGTTTCATAATGTTAAACGATATACATGTTCATATATACTGAGTACCAAGTAAATCCATTTTTTATATGCAGATGGAATCTGTTGAGGACGAGTACACTTTGAAAAGACTAGCAGATGGACCGATGTTCAAGGCAAAATGTTATAACAAATATCGTGTCAATGGTTTTGTATTCTGTCCGAGTGAATATGAGACTAATAAATCAGCACAAAATAGTGGGGTCTTAATGAATGTCATCACTAAGTGTAGGTCAAGTGCTAAGGATAAGAATTACAAGGAAGATGAGACCACCTATTATGGGCTTGTAAGACAAATAATTGAGTTGGATTATGTTGATTTTCGTCAAACGGTATTTTATTGTGATTGGGTCAAAGTAGAGGATAAAACCAACGGTTGCATTGTTGATCCTGAAACAAATTTGATAATGGTAAACGTGGAAAAATTCAAAGGAAAGGAAAAGGAAGGGGATGAACTATTCATACTTGCGTCTCAAGCAAGTCAAGTGTTCTACTCCAAAGATCAAATAAGGCCTGGATAGTCTGTTGTTTTGATGGCCCCAAAAAGATTGACGAAAGATGTAGATGCACTTGAAGATCCTACTCTGTTTTCCTCCTCGAAGGGCAAAAATGAAAATTTAGAGAATGTTTTGAAAGAAATTAACTATGAGTTGTAGATTTGGACATGTTTTTTTTTTTTTTTTTTTTCAATCTTTTTTAATATTTTAAGTTTCTCATATAAGATTGTACAACAAAAAAGGCTTGCTATGATTGTCTCTATGCTATCACTTTATTTTTTCTTGATTGTTTATTCTGTCAACTTATTGATAAGGTGAAATATGCACTTGATGATTACAAACCCATTTTTAATGTCTTTTAAGCTGTTTGGCATAGGTGTTCCAATGGCAGAGGAAGACAATGGAAGTTCAGTAAATGCAGGTAATTACAATTGTTTTACTGAAGTAATAACTTCATCTTGTATGGGTTAGGAAACTCCTCATCATCACAAGACAAGCCTGTGATCACCTTAAATGCATTTGGTTTACCCGTGCCCGATAACTCAATTAAGTTGGCTTCAAGATACGGAGATCTTGTTTGCACCCACGTCCCTATTTCCATCAAGGACTAGCATGCATTGCCTAAAAGCAAGAAAGATGAACTCTGGAGGCGCATACAGGTATAATTTATATGTTTTATATAACACTTGGTAGGGAACAAGTTAATACCCTGTACAATGTACAAGGAGACGAACACTTAAAAAATAAAACTTTAAGGAAAAAAATCTAAGACAATTCAATCTCAAATTTTCTTGCAAGAAGATTATGTTGTATCTCAATGCTACAAAGATAAATGCCTCAAAAACATGTCTGATATGTTCAGGAAGTACAAGGCCAAATTGAGGACAAATTATCTCGATCTTCATACAACTTCTGATGATAAATTGAACAATCGTCCTCTAGGAATTAAGCCTGAAGATTGGGAGTCTTTTGTTGAACATAACATGGATTCCAAAATTATAGAACAATGGAAAAAAAATGCTGAGGTGAGATCTTATCTATAGCATAACTTCGCTCTTTATGGAAATAAAATTGTAATCTAAATATGGGAAATGAATAACTATGCTCATTTTTTATTTTTTCCCTATGGTCTTCATTTTTAATTACTTATGACATAAATCATATGTTTTCAATTCTTCTATATCTTAATACAAACAAATAGACCCTTAGAAACTAATTGTTGAAAATCATGCAAATATAGAAACGTCAAAAGAAGGATGATGACCCTCCCATTACTAGAGCTGAAGTGTGGATTGAAGCCCATACAAGAAAGGACGGTCTGTCCCCAGTAGTGTGTCTACACATATGGTGAGTTCATAATTTTACACTTAAGTTCATGAACTACTATAAAGTAATTTAAAATACTTACTTGTATGGATGTATCACTTGGCAAGAAAAACTAAAGGAATTACTTTCCAAACAAGGTGAAGTCAATCCCCACCACATTCTCAATGATCCATTAACACAAGTATTTGGTGTTGATAAGCGGGGCCATGTCCGAGGTGTTGGGAATGTATCCATAACTCAATTTGTAGGGTCCTCGCCAGCTCTTGAAATGATGGCCCTTAATGAGAGGAAAGTTACAGACGAATCAACATCAATTAAGAAACTAGAGTCCTAAATGGAAAACCTACTCGATGAAGTTGGGGGTTTGCGACAGTTGATTGTCAAGGTTAGTTTTGATTGGAACTCTTCTTTTATATTAAATATTTTAAATAGCTTTAGATTTTTTTTCTATATGTATTGGACAAATAACATGTGTTGTGAAACATTATTACAGAAACCCATAGATCCAGAATCCCAAGGAAGCACATCCATTCCACCAAAGATGTCAAGATCAATTGCAGTTTCCAATCTAATAGAGTATGATCAATCTTCAATGAGATGGCAATCTTGCAAACTATTATCTTGGCATAATGAAATCGTAGCCCATTGAAGAGCTTAAATGGGAAAAGAACCCCAACAGATTCATGGCAAGTCTCTTGCGAAAAGTGCATATAAAGTTATGGTTGATATTATTGATAAAGGAGACATCGAAATATTTCAACCAGATGGTTATCATTCAACTTAGGGTGAAATTGGAAATGGGTCATTTGTAGCATGGCCTATGAGCTTTACTTTATTCACTGATTAGTTATTTCTTGTAAAGAACAACTTATTAAACTTTTATCATAGTTTATGTTCTTTTATAGCTTTTGTTAGAACAGTAGAACAGTACATGGAATTGATTGTCTTTTTAAGTATCTTAGTTACCTTTATTTCAATGTATAAATTAATGTCTTCAAATGAGCTAGCTCTCTTGTTGATTCATTGCAAATTAATATATATATAGTAACACACACACACACACACACACACACACACACTTATGAATGTCATTACAGGTTCTCTTACAAGTTTTTTAAGTTTATATTTATATTTTAAAAAAAATATTCATAATATTAGGAACAGTTTGTAATTGTACTATTATACTTAGGACCAAATTCTGGAACGGTTGTCACATGTTCCAACAACAAAAATTAAGGAACGGTTCACACTTGTGCCAAAAAAAATGTATTTAGGAACGGTTTAATATCGTTCTAAAAATATAATTTTAGAACAAGTTGAAATCGTTCCAAACAATTGTATTCAGGAACGATTCCACATCGTTCCAAAAAGATACTTTTGGCACGAGTTGAAATCGTTCCACAAAAAAAATTTAGGAACGGTTTCCATCCGTTCTATAATAATATTCTAGAACGAATATGGAGCGTTCCAAAGTATTAGGAACACCCCTTTTTAGAACGGATCAAAATTGTTCCTTAATCCATTAGAAACGGTTCAAAAACCGTTCTTAATAATGATTTTTGGTGTCGTAGACACAAGGTAACTTCAGTCCTTGCGTAGGGGATATCTAGGGAAGAGATCTGAGTTTCTTGTAATTGCGAGATTCCTAGTGTTTGATTTGATCCAGTTCGGATCGGTGGTTTTTCACCCGATTAGGGTTTTCCACCTTAAATTTAGTATTGTTGTGGTGTATGCTTGTTGATTTTATTTCCGCTGCATATTATTTATTTCTGCACACTTTTGGGTTGATTGTTTGAGTAGACCAATCTAGAGATCATGGACCCTAAATCTTTCATAACTATTAAAGGAATCGAAACTGAACTTTTTGGAGTTCTTGTTTTCAGAGTAAAATCTAGGAAGTTGTTTACAAAGAGGGTCGTGCATTAAATATTAAAAAAATATATTATAAAATAGAAGTTATGCTGTGGTGCAATAAAATTATTTTTAAAACTTGTATTTTCAATATTAAGTATATCCCGAATTCAAAAGGACTACCACAACAGCCTACAAAAACAACTCTAGATTTTCTACTTTTATCATCCAATTAATTTCACAAAAATAACAGAAACGGTGAAGATAAATGCGCATTTAATCAAAAAATAGGGAGAAAAGATATGAAATTAACCCGGTAATTCGTGATATTTGGAAGCAATGGGTTTTTTCAAAAGTTAATGAAGATTTATATTTTTTTAGTTGATTAATGCATCCTATGGATCATTATACTTTTTTATACATATTTTGTAAGATAGTAATCGATCTCATGCGTAAGATCCAACCCTCAAAATCCATGACAAACATAGATAATATATCAGATGCCTACCAATTCATAGAGAATCTGTAAACATTAGAAGAAAATTATGACATTATATGCATCAGAAAAAGAGAAAAGGGCATAAGTATAGAGACAATCGCATGAACACCATTGTGATAAACACCAAATAGATATATATATATATATCTGAATGAATATAAAGATTCCAATAGAATGAAATTGATATATATATTTATAAATATATATATATATGGGCCAGCTCTCCAAAGCTGCAGCTTAGCTTATCCTAAGTTGAAATAGGGCTGGTCCCACAAAATCAAAGTCGAATATGCTGTTTTTTGGATTATGATCGTCTCCAAAATCAAGATAAATCCAATCAGAACTGGATTTTTCAGTTCCATTATACAAAAAACAGATATAATCAAGTTTGATTTGTAGGACCAGCCCTATTCCAGCTTAGGATAAGCTAAGCTGCAGCTTAGGAGAGCCCTACTCATATATATATATATATATATATATATATATATATATATATATATAAAGAGCTAAGTGTGGCCAGGATAACATAGAGTTGTAGGAATAAAGAGAATACGAACGATAGATCATGGGTACAATATATTTTTTTGAATGTTTGTGCATCCCCACACTGTTTTAGCACTTTATTACAAAATCTAAATTGAAAAGGTTAGCAAAACATAATTCAGTGCTGTGACATGAGTGATAACAACCGGTTTGACTCCGAAACAAGTCTATATCTGCCAACCTATTGCCGGACATGGATTTGTGAAATTGTTTTTGTTTCTATTCAATCTTAAGTAGAAACTGAAAAACCTCCATGGGACACTCTTGATCTTGTCTGCCACTTTGTCCATCTCATTTTCCTGCATAGAAAGTATTGGTCAAGAATGGTAGAAACTAGTTTTAATATTTCAATGTGACAAAAGATTTATTATTTGGGATATGAACTTACATTCCTATAAATGAAGAGAGCTCATACTTAATTGTTTGTAAGACCGTTGTGCGACTTCATCATAAAACAGTACAACATTTAAAGTGCCCCTATGATCAATCAATATAAGATGCAAGATGATTCTGTAGAAACATGATATGTTTTATTGTGTTGAACACCCCCAAGTTTAAGGGTGCACAGCAGTATAATCCTGGTGAGTACAGGGTCGAATTCAAATGGAACAAATTGTTTTAGCACTTTTCAACTTTAAGCTGTCGTAATTTAGAAACTAAATATGACCTAATTAAATGGAAAGTAATTAAATTACAAAAAAATTCCTAATAACTGAAATAGAATTTTTAATTATAAAATTTCCAACAAAATAAAAACCTAATCTAAGAAAAGAAACCTAGGCTATCTAGAACTTGAGAAAATAACAAACTCGTCAAAACAACCAACTTAATATGACATCAATCAAAATAAGATTTCCTAAATTAAATCCTAATTACCAAAACTAATTACAATGCAATTATCGATGATTTATTATGTCCTAAATGCAAACAATGCAATTTTATGCAAGTTCCAAAAATCTGATGCATTCTGAAAAACTCTGAGCACATAAAAACTTGTACGAAAGCCCATTTTCACTGGGCTGCACACGACCAACCTTGGATGCACTAAAGCTAAATCTAATGGCTGGAACTTAAACTTGGATGGTGCATGAATACAACAAAAAAACATAAGTGAAAAAGGATTTAAAACGAAAAAGATACGATCACTCAAAGATGCCTAGTTGAATCAGTTATGCTGCTGAAATCTAATATGACCTTCCTATGTGCCCCTGTTCAAGCCTTAGTTTGAACCACTTAACAATGTTATTTTTCACTGAAATTCTGAGGTTTCAAATCCCTATTCACAGACTTTAATTCTTCCAAATTTCAAGGCAAAGTAATTTCATTTTCCTGGCTTTCAATTATCTAACTTTTAGAATAGTCTGCCCAAAATTGCTGGAACAATGCAGTTTTTTTCAATATTCAATTTCCCCCCTTCATACGAGGTCTGAAATCTCCCTTCTTAACCAGTCATTAGTTCATTTTTGGGTGTGAGGGGGTTGGATTAATTGTTATGGAATGTCCCACACGGTGGTAAAAAGTTTACGTCTCACGCAAATCCATGAGAGGAACCTCTTAGCCTAACATAGCCCATATATTAAGGGCTTAAAGAAAAATATTAGGATCAGTTGATCGGTTGATATTTTGGATACCCCTAATTCACGTCTAACATTTTTCTATGACCATGCTTCTGTTATTGTCATGCATTGATTCTATTTAAGTTAAAATGTTGGGTTACCCTGTAACATTGATCTTGAAGATTGGGGTCAACTTTGTCAGAGTCAATGCAATGGTTAGTGGTGAGTCCATGTTTTAGATTCATTACAATAGGCTAGGATTATCACATATAATTGGTGGGTCACTCATCATTACAATGGACCAATTAATTTCGGAATCAGACAATGCTCTTGATCTGGCGATTAGGGTTGTAAACGGGTCAATTCCGATTCTGGGTCCATGGTGGACCCAAAACCGGAACCGTTAAGGAGAATGTGGAATCGGATCCAGACCGGGAACTATTTCGGAACTGGTTTCTTGGCTTCGAAACTAGAACAAGAGCCATATATGGGATGGGTCTAGATTCGGGTCCAGGTTTAGGTAAGGAATGATATTAAAAAAAAAACATAGGTTTTAGGAGAGATTTTCGAAAATTGAGGTAATATGTCGGGTCTCGGGACCACGGGTCCGAACCAAGGTGGAACTGGACCTTATTTACTTGTCTGGGCCTAAATAAGGACCCAGACCTGGTTTTTAACGGGTTGGAACCTCCGGATAATCAGAGAATCGGGGACCCATTTACATCCCTACCGGAGATACAATCACATAATTGGACAGATCGCTATCTAATGGCTTGGATAATCACTGCAGCAATCTCTCGATAGGTCAAGTGGAACATGAACACACGACCCATGTGATTATTTTCATTAATAACTAAGTTTGGTTTAAGATGATATAACAATATTCAACAATTTCATTATTAATTATATTAGTGCTAACATCATGATTTAAGATAAGTGAGCTTTGGTGTTCTTTTTTTTTTTTTTTTGAGTAAATAAAGTAAATTTCATTGAACCAGAAACAGACAAAAAACGGAGTCAATGACATGGACCCCTAAAAGCCAAAACAGGAGTGGGACTCAACCCAACACTCGCGCACACTCAAAACATATGATCTTTTAGCAAAGTTTTTTTTTTTTTTTTTCTTTGACAACCCAGCCAAGGGGGTTGGGACCCAAGTGAGCCCAAGTGGTAGGATATCAGCCCGCACACACACGAAGGAATTCTGCACATGCTGAAAGAGGTGGCATGCCTAGGGCTCAAACCTGCGCGCAGATGTTACACTTTTGAGAAACATGAGAGAAGTCTACAATTTCAAAAGAACCACCACATGCATGCCAAAATATCCAGTAAGTTGGAGTCTATAGCCCAGTCATGCTCCCCCGTCAAAGCCTACACCACTTCTATGGAATGACACAAAACTTAAACTTGGGTTAGCCCATAGCTCTTGACAACCTTTAAGGCTGAGAGAATAGCTCTCGCCTCTCTTCTTTAGTGGAATAGACGCATGGTCCATTGATAGACCCTGCAAACACCAAGACATTGTCATTCCAAACTGCAAAGCCATGCATATCCAACTTTGCCATCTGCCTTCCTAAATGCGGCGTCACAAAATAGAAATGTCATATCATCCATAGAAGCCCCCAAGATGTACTATGATCAGGTTTGGTAATAATCCAATGATATTGATCAGTTTTATCGTGAAATTCACAATAGAGCCCATACATCGGCGAGCGTGGAAAATGATCAGCTTTGGTAAAAAGAGATGTTACAATGAAGGTATTAATTGTTATTATTGCTAGCAATGGTATAAGTAATTATGATTAGCTGAAATTTGTAGTGAGGAGTTTGTAGTGAGGAGTTAATATTAACAAAATGAAGAGGATTAACGCTTTCAATGGACCAAAATGAAGCCCATGTGAAGCACAGATCCGAGTCCATTTAGTTCAGCTTGGAGATGCTTATGGTCCTCGATGGGCCATTCTCATACACATGTTTAATTTATAATTCAAAACCTTTAAGCAGCAGGATCCAAGCCAAGGGTCGTTTTCTGTGGACTCCTTTTAGGCCTATTTTAATTTTTAAGTATAAATATATATCATGTATATATCACATACATACTCATTAAAATCATTATTATAAGGTGAACACCCAAAAAAGAAATAAAATCTTCCACATTGTCATCCTGGGAATAGAAGAGTAGCTGCCAAGCAAAGATAGGTGTGCCATGCATCCTCATCAACAATTTTGCATATGGAGTAAACACTGGCATAAAAACCCATGGAATGCACGGGCCCACAATGAAAGAATACAGAATGAAAAAAAAAAATCTAACAATGAATAACATAATAACTATTAAGTTTTAGTAAGTGGAATATAGAGAGGAATTTTCAAGATTTTATATTTATTTAAAATTTATTTCTTATTGAAAGTTTTCAAAATTTAAAGAACGGATAATATGTGAAATTTAAGTTCAAAATATAAATATGTAAAGTATAAAAAGAGATCGTAAATATGAAAAACTAACGGATTTTTACAGGTGAATAAATCTTAAACATGTACCCGTTGATAATGAAGTATTTAAGAATGACCTGAGCTTTACCAAAAAATAAAAAAAACCAATACGATTTCATATAGCCCAGGTGAGTAGTCCAATTACAATCTTGCCTATATATATCACAATATCATGACATATGCCCTCTTTTTTACAAAACTGAAATCTTAATTCCCGGTTTTCCACTTTCTTTCTTCTTCAAACCCTTCTATTTTCTTCAACCCCAAAAACTGTTTAGGTATTTATGTAACCCTAAAAAAAATAATACTATCGCTTCAATATCAAGATTAAATAATTTTCACTAATATTTTAAATATATTACGTCTATTAGCATTCCTAAAAGAATTCATAGTAATAATACAATGACAATGCTTTAAGACCCTTGTAAATGTAAGACGGTGGAGATGGTTTTAATTTATAAGAATAAACATGCAGCCTTTCCATAGAACTTTAAATGTAGAGATAATTAGCAAAAGGTCCCTCATATAGGACTTGTAAGGCCTCCAGTCCACCAACTTTTTCTTTAAGGCCTGTAGTCCATGCAGCTTGGACATATTTAGGTGAGAGGTCCCTAGACACGTCATCTTATGGAGAGAGGTCCCTAGACACGCCACCTCATATATTTTAATGACTGATTTGCCCTTTTAACTGATTAGGCATAAAATTTTAAATTTTGAAAATTTAAATCTTCCATTCTCCCTCCTCTTCTTCTTCTATCCGGACTTTTGCACGTGGATCTTCGTTGCGGGAATAGGAGAGATGGTGGTTTCGATCTCGAGAAGGCCACACTGATCGGATTTGTGCAGAAATCCGAAGTTGCAGACGATCGGCAAGCAAGTCTGGGATCGGTTTTGAAGGCTGCACTCGACCGAAGACTCATATCAGAGGGTTGATCGGAGAAGAAGAAGAGAGGTGAAGATCGATAGATCTGTTGGTGGGCCACGGTTCTCTCGTCAAGAGAAAGAAGATCCTCGTGTTGCAGAGAAACGGTGAAGAGGGGCTGCATTTCCTGAAATTCTTTTTAAATCATCAGCTGTTTCGGTCTTCAGTTTTTCTTCTATTGTAACTAGCTTGGATGGCCGGTCAACTTCTGACCCATGTGGGAACCATTATGTTTAGATTGAACTTTAAAAGCTCCCAATGATCTGACAGTTGCAAAGTCCAAAGAGCCAAATTGCAGTTCACTTTGTTCTGAAACATCTTTCCGTGATTGTTGTTGAAACAACCTGGCTTCATCTTCAATAAATGACCCAAATACAACAACCTTGGGATTATTACTCATCTGCTCCACGATTTCGAAGCCGCAAACGCAATGAAGTGAGGCCTGAGACCGTTTTCTGTCTATGGGCGACTAAAAGATGCCGTTTTGGACAGGAAGTGAAGACTAGGATCTGAAACCTAGTTCCGAGGAGCAGCGAATCGAGAGAAGAAGAAGGGCATTTAAATAGGTTCTCCACCCTTTGGCTCTGCTGCAGCTCACTCGAACTGGGCATTGACAAGGCTGCTATCGAAAAGGAAAATCAAATCTAAGTTGAGCCTGACCCGTTCCAGAAACCCATCCCTACTCCACTCAAAGTCAAATTTATCTGAGTTCTGTAGTTTTTGTCAATTTTTTTTTTTTTGTTTTGGACAAATCTATCTTAATTTTTGGCGATTTATCTGACTTCTGGAACAAATTTATTTGAGTTCTGGACAAATTTATCTAAGTTTTGTACAAATATATTTGAGTTTTTGGCTATTTATCTGACTTCTGAACAAATTTATCTGAGTTTTGGACAAATTTATCTGAATTCTGGACAAATCTATCTGAGTTTTTGGTTATTCATCTGAGTTATGGAACAAATCTATCTGGGTTTTTGACAAAAAGACTTAAGTTTTTTGCCACATTGTTCGCTAATTTGGAAAATTGGGTTATTTTAGTTTTGGAAAATGTAATTGCGTTTTTTTAATTTTATTTGCATTTTTAAATTTTATTTACGTCTTTTGAAATTTATTTGTATTTTTTTGAAGTTTATTTGAATCTTTTGAAATTTATTTTGGATCTTTTGAATCTTTATTTTGGATCTTTTAAAATAGATTTTCATCTTTTGAAATTTATTTGTATTTTTGAAATTTATTTGTCTTTTTAAACTTATCTGCGTTCTTTTGAAATTTATTTGCGTATTTTGAAATTTATTTGTGTTATTTTGAAATTTATTTGAAAATCTCATTAATGAGATTCCATTAATCGTGGCCCATTGAATGATAGTTGACTATTATTAAGGGGATATCCCACCAATCATGGGATATGATTTAAAGAAATGGTAAATTAGACATATCAGGTATGAGAATCTGTTAGAGGACTTTTGGCTGCATGATTTTTCTTTGTGGACTGTTTGCAATAAAGTCATACTTTGAGGGACCTCTCGTCGAATCCCCCTTAAATGTACACAAGCCCATAAGTGAACGCAATATTCTTTTTCGCACAAATATGGAAATCAACAGATTCGTTGAATGGTTATTTGCACAAGGGTAGGTTAGCTAGTATAATGACCATTGAAAGCCCATTTTCAAGGGTAGGTTAGCTAGTATAATGACCATTGAAAGCCCATTTTATGGACTAACTTATCATGGACATGTTAAAAGCCTTTCCAAACCCCCTATTCCCCTTATAGGAAATGATTTTTCAAACATCATTAGAAATCAGTCACCATTTATAACTTTTCCTTAAAGTAAATTGTGCCACACCAATCTGTAAAAGAGGTACAAGTGCTGAAAAGCGAAGCCCTTTTTGCATCATTTAGCACCAATGGTGACGTACAAACATGCCCTAAATGTTCCATAGTTAAATGACCATAAATCCCCATATCATAAACATCCTATTGAGCATCCAATAATTTATGTACTCACAAGAGATTGACAACTAACACAAAATGTTCAGTCTCTCTTTTGGTTTATACACTCGAAACAACATTGCACTTTTAAGTACAAAATTGGTACAAGTAGTTATTTTGAAGAAGAAAGAAGGACCAAATTGCCATTAGACGTGACTGTTGTATGAAGAAAGTGAGCTTTATGAGATTTCACCTATTCGTTTAGTATCTACTCTGAAGTATAAGACCTATTCGACACAACTAAAGCGTCATGTCATATAATAAATAAATGAGGGAAATATTCAAGTGAGAACTAGTTCTCAAATATTATATAAGAAGTTTTTTGCGGGGCCCAACTAGCAACCCATCCAAACCTAGCAACCAATAGGGAACCTCCTCATAGTCATTAATCCCAAGGATTGGTACACATCCGAATGGATTGAACCGTTGGATTGAGGGCTGAATATTTTTTTGAATATGAAGCTATTAAACTTGTGAGCCACGGATGAGGGGGGTTAGGGGCAACGGTTTCAGGTCAAACTTGATACTTGGGGTGGCCTCACATAGATCTTTCCATCGCCCCTGATCCCATCCCTAAATGGTGCCTACAATTGGGCCCCAGAAAAAAGTTCCCATATAATATGTGAGAACTAGTTCTCACTTGAATATTACCGAATAATACACTCTTCTATAAATATATATGTGTGTGTATGTATATGTATAGGTATATATGTATACATACATATATATATATATACATATACACATATATATATGTATATATGGGAGATGCTCCTATGAGAGCATCTCTCAGCTTACTATGAGAGATAAAGCTGTGGGGCCCTTACATTTAAGTTATTGACATTGAATATAAATGTGAGGTCCCCCACCTTATCTCTCATAGTAATGTGAGAGATGCTCTCATAGGAGCACCTCCCTATATACATACATACATACATATGTATACATATAAAGTCAACCCTACTATGTTATCCATTTATTTTTTTGCTTCAAGGATAATTGTATTAAAAACGAAGAAGGAGAAAACAAGGGAAAGAATATACAAGGATCAATGAGGACCCCCAAAAACAGACTAAACTATACAAAGGAGCCAAAAGAAAAAGAAACTGTAGATAAACTTAAACTCTCAAAAAATGGCAAATTGCCATCAGTTGCGAGCTGCAAAAGGATTCCTAATGTTCTTCAAAGAGAAGGAGATTTATTCTTGCAGCTGCAAAATGATGAGCTTGAGGGGGGTTTTGTGATCTTTAAAAATTGACTTGTTTCTTACCTTCCAGAGAGCATAGATGACATTCAAGAAAATTGCAGCCATAAACTTGGAGCCTGATGAGTCATTTCCAAGGGAGAGAGCTTGCCAAATTACTACAATAGTGAAGAACGTGGGAGGCCTCAGATCTGCAACTCTAAATAGCCAAAGCCAGAGAGATCTTGCTTGGGCACAAGAGAAGAAAAGGTGAGGGTGTTTAAAAAAAATTGCAGCCTTTCAAAAAACCAATAGTGCGAAAGCTGTCATGGTCTCCTTGAAAGGAATATTGTTTTTCGTTGCTAAGGTTAGGTGGTCTAGAGTTTTGGATTGAAAATTGTTATCACGGGAATCTTGCCGGATCATTTGAAGCTTATTTGTTTTTACCTATACACACTATTTCACCATGCACAATCAAATTAGCAAGAATTCAAGAATTTCAGCCCAAAAGATGGGATTTGTGAACTGAGTTTCAAATTTGTTTTTTTTTTTTTTTTGAAAATTCCGAAAATCGACAATATCCGGTGTTTGTAAATCTTCTTTTGAAAAAGTTCCTTTGATTTAAAAAAAAAACTGAATTTTCTGGGTAAATTCACTGCAAAACCTCACGAGGCACAACTTGTCCACTAGGGGGAAGGGCTTACTGCATATGCTAAATGCAGTCGAGAGTGCCAGCGAAAGTGGCGTTGCATTCATTTTTAGTTAGTTTGGTTATATTAGTTTTAGATTAAGTTAGGATTAAAGCCTCATGTTTTTTCACAGTTTTTGCTGGGGACTAGCAAAATGCTAGTTGGGGGGTGTGATGAGTCCTGAAAAGTGCACATTTTCATACACATTTTGGACCATTTTAAGGGCTTATTAATATTAAAGAGCTTTATTTAGTGTCAAATTAATCATGTTTTTATGCATTTAGGTCCATTGTAGTGCATTCATGCATAATTTGCTCAAAAATCAAACTTTTTGCATAAATTCATGAAACCTACCATTTTTGGAGATTTATTTTTGGAAAGTCAGTTATTTTGGGTGCATCAAGTAGGGTCCCATGCATCGTCCATTTAAATTCCTTATATAGAATTACTCTTGAATCCATTTGTTTTAACTTGTGTAGGAGAAATCAAGAATGGGACACACATTGGTGAAATTTGAGAGAGATCAAGGGTAGGACATCTTTCATGGTGCACCCATATATCTTGGTATTTTTGGACTGTTTGAAAAGTCAACAATGGAAAGCCAGACTTGTAATTTCAAGATCAAGAAAGGAAACTTCAGATTTGTAAGATCTAATTCTTACTAAGTTTGAAAACTCAAAAATCAAGAAATAAATTCAGAAAGGAAAGTGTGCTAAAAGAGTTGACTAGTCAATCAAAGAAGTTTGGAAGCAAACCAAAGATGGAAGGGGAGTCAAGAAACAAGGAAATAAAGATCCCAAGCTCCCTTTGGATGTCCACATGGGTCCCACACACCTGCCTATTGCACAACTAACATTCCATATGAGCACAATTATTTTCGGATTTTTCATATTCAGCAATATTAAATTGGTCATAACTCTTTATCCAATCGTCGGATTGGTGCAATTCATACTCCGCTAGAAAGCTCTTTTCGAGTAGATATTTTAGAACCTAAAATTATGTTAATGGAAACTAAAACGAAGAAGATATGGCCTCTGGAAGTTGGTGCTGTAATTTCTACTCGGGATTGCAATTTTGCACATGGAAAACACCAAAAATCTCTCACTCACCTTGCTATATCTTTGAAGACTTGTTGGCTAAGGAAGAGACTTGCCATACAAAGAAGATTGCATGCTACAAACTTGGAGCAAAGAAGGAAAAAAAGAAAGTAAAAATCTATAAATTGAAGGAATAAGCATCCCTCTCCTCTCATGGGAAGATAGACCAACTCTCTCTAGAATTACTACTACACTCCATCTTCTTCCTCTCTCTTTCTCTCCATTTGAGTCCTCAAGGAGATTTGGCCGGAAATCACACTACACCCTTAGGTTTTTCATCTAGAAGAGGCTTCTCATCCTAGTATATAATTGTCATTGTTTATTTTTTATATCTTATGTAAGATCGCATATTACTAAAATTGTTTCTTACTCTTTCAATTTTTCTTTCTTGTCCTTGGGTGATTGGTGCTTGTTTTATGTTTCTTTTCTTGTTGGTGTTTGAATTGACGACCCAAAGGCCCTAAGAGCATGATTCAAATTATATATGACCCCGCTTAGAAAAGAATTTTGAAAGAGGAGAATACACTTCCACACATTTAAATTTATGTTCTTCCACACATTTACTTTTCTTGTTTTCACCACACATTTAAAGGCTTGAACTTTTGTTTATTGTCTTTACTTTTATGATCAATTCAATTTTATGTTTATTTTTGCATAGTTTATGGTTGGAACTAGTTAGCATTGCATGCATATTCATATTGGTGGAGTTTAGACATTTTAAGTTGTTGAAATCGGAGTCTTAAATGAATAAGCAAGAAAAATCAGAGATTTGAGTCAATAATCTCAGCCAAATAACTTTTGGAAAGTCGGATCCCAATATAAAGTGCACAATTCAGCACATTGATATAGGAATTTCAGGACATATTTTGTGCAAAAAGTTTGCGATTGGAAACCTGATCAAAACACATTATTTTTCGATGAAACTTGGGAAAATTAAAGTTTGATACGTGTATTTTCAAACCCCAGAATTTCAAGCAAAAATAATTTTGGAAAGATGGTGAACCTGCGGCTCAAACATGGCTGGTCGGACCACCTGTGTGCAGAATTTCTACACTGTTTTTTTTTAGGTCATGTTCATATACTCATATCTCCTTCGTTTCAAATCCTTTTTCACTTCCTTTTTTTTTATTTGATTCATGCATCATTGTAGTTTAAATTCCAGCCATTAAACTCAGTTTTAGGTTGCATTAGATTATGAGAAATCATGCATAAAAACAGCTCAACATACTAGCTTTTCAGACTTGGAATTTTTCAGCATCTCATGGCATGCATTGCATTACTAACTTTCTAACTTAGGTTTCTTTTGTTTCTAGTTTAGTTTCTTATTTTTATTTTTAGTACTTTTTATTCTTGATGTTCTAACTTGTGTTCTTTTTTAGCAATTTTAGTTTTTATTTTAGGATTTTTAGATTTAGGAAGTTTTCTTTTCATTGGATTGTAATTAATTTAATTTTTGAAAAGTAGGAATGATGGTTGTAATTTTTAAGTTTGTTAGGCTAGATTTAGATTTTTAATTTAGGACAGGTACAAGTTGAGAAAGAACCTTAATTTACATTGCTCCTTGAGGATCAACCTGGTCTCACCAGCTTATTACTACATCGCGTGTAACGCCCCACTCTATACCCATGCATGATATTGTCCGCTTTGGCCTATGAGCCTCACGGTTTTGCTTATGATGGGCCTTAACCCATCAAAAGGGCTCATACAAGGTAAGGGTGTAAGCTCTACATATAACCTCATCCACTTTTCTCTCTATAGTCGATGTGGGACTTCGAGGCGTCACATCCCACCCCCCTTAGGGCTACACGTCCCTGTGCAGTAGCCTGTCAATCCCTGTAGCATGCCAGCCCTCTTGGCCCGCCCACATGGAGACCCGCCCACTTGCACTAGGCCACGGCAAGGGACCCACACTCGAACTATTAGAGAGTCGGCTCTGATACCATTTGTAACGCCCCACCCTATACCCATGCATGATATTGTCCGCTTTGGCCCACAGGCCTCACGATTTTGTAGAGCTTGGGTATAGGGTGGGGCGTTACAAATGGTATCAGAGCCGACTCTCGACTAGCTCGAGTGTGGGTCCCCTGCCGTGGACTTGTACAAGTGGACGGATTTCCATGTGAGCGGGCCAAGAGGGCTGGCAGGCTACAGAGACTGGCAGGCTACTGCACAGGGACGTGCAGCCTTAAGGGGGGTGGAATGTGACGCCCCAGAATCCCACATAAACTATAGAGAGGAAAGTGAATGAGGTTAAATGTAGAGCTTACACCCTTACCTTGTATGAGGCCTTTTGATGGGTTGAGGCCCATTAGAAGCAAAACCGTGAGGCCCGTGGGTCAAAGCGAACAATATCATGCATGGGTAAAGGGTGGGACGTGACAAATGATATTAGAGCCGACTCTCAACTAGTTCGAGTGTGAGTCCCTTACCGTGGTCTGGTGCAAGTGGGCGGGTCTCCATGTGGGCGGGCCAAAAGGGCTGGCAGGCTACTGCACAGGGACGTGCAGCCTTAAGGGGGGGTGGAATGTGACGCCCCGGAGTCCTACATCGACTATAGAGAGGAAAATGAATGTGATTATATGTAGGGCTTACACCATTACCTTGCATGAGGCCTTTTGATGAGTTGAGGTCCATCAGAAGCACAACCGTGAGGCCCGTGGGACAAAGCGGACAATATCATGCATGGGTATGGGGTGGGGCCTTACAAATGTGACGCCTCGGAGTCCCACATCAACTATAGAGAGGAAAGTGAATGGGGTTATATGTAGAGCTTACACCCTTACCTTGTATGAGGCCTTTTGATGGGTTGAGGCCTATCAGAAGCAAAACCGTAAGGCCCGTGAGCCAAAGCGGACAATATCATGCATGGGTATAGGATGGGGCGTTACAAATGGTATCAGAGCCGACTCTCGACTAGTTTGAGTGTGGGTCCCCTGCCGTGGCCTGGTGCAAGTGAGCAGGTCTCCATGTGGGCAGGCCAAGAGGGCTGGCAGGCTAATGCACAGAGACGTACAACCCTAAGGGGAGTGGAATGTGACGCCCCAGAGTCCCACATCAACTATAGAGAGGAAAGTGAATGGGATTATATGTAGAGCTTACACCTTTACCTTGCATGAGGCCTTTTGATGGGTTGAGGTCCATCAGAAGCAAAACCGTGAGGCCTGTGGGCCAAAGCGGACAATATCATGCATGGGTATAGGGTGGGGCGTTACATCGTGGCTTTATACTTAGAGCTCAAAAACTTGATAGTGAGCTCCAAGTATAGAGCCGTGATGTAGTAATAAACTGGTGAGACCAGGTCGATCCTCAAGGAGCAATGTAAATTAGGGTTCCTTCTCAACTTGTACCTATCCTAAATTAAAAATCTAAATCTAGCCTAACAAACTACAAAATTACAACCATCATTCCTACTTTCCAAAAATTAAATTAATTACAATCCAATGAAAAGAAAACTTCCTAAATCTAAAAATCCTAAACTAAAAACTAAAATTGCTACAAAAGAACACAAGTTAGAACATCAAGAATAAAAATTACTAAAAATAAAACTAAGAAACTAACCAAGAAACAAAAGAAACCTAAGTTAGAAAGTTAGTAATGCAATGCATGCCATGAGATGCTGAAAAATTCCAATTAAGTCTGAAAAACTAGTATGTTGAGCTGTTTTTATACATGATTTCTCCTAATCTAATGCAACCTAAAACTGAGTTTAATGGCTAGAATTTAAACTACAATGATGCATGAATCAAATAAAAAAAAAAAAACGGAAGTGAAAAAGGATTTGAAACGAAGGAGACATGAGTGTATGAACACGACCTAAAAAAAAACAGTGCAGAAATTCTTCACACAGGTGGGTCCGACCAGCCATGTTTGAGCCACTGGTTCACCATATTTCCAAAATTATTTTTACTTGAAATTCTGGGGTTTGAAAATACACTGATCAAACTTTAATTTCCCCAAGTTTCATTGAAAAATAATATGTTTTGATCAGGTTTCTAATCGCAAACTTTTTACACAAAATCTGTCCTGAAATTCCTATATCAATGTGTTGAATTGTTCACTTTATATTGGGATCCGAATTTCCAAAAATTATTTGGCCGAGATTATTGACTCAAATCTCTGATTTTTCTTGCTTATTCAATTTAAGACTCCGATTCCAGCAACTTAAACATGTCTAAACTCCACCAATATGAATATGCATGCAATGCTAGCTAGTTCCAACCATAAACTATGCAAAAATAAACATAAAATTGAATTGATCATAAAAATAAAGACAATAAACAAAAGTTCAAGAATTTAAATGTGTGGTGAAAACAAGAAAAGTAAACGTGTGGTTTTAACAGAAATTTAAATGTGTAGAAGAACATAAATTTAAATGTGTGGAAGTGTATTCTCCTCTTTCAAAATTCTTTTCTAAGCGGGGTCATATATAATTTGAATCATGCTCTTAGGGCCTTTGGGTCGTCAATCCAAACACCAACAAGAAAAGTAACATAAAACAAGCACCAATCACCCAAGGACAAGAAAGAAAAATTGAAAGAGTAAGAAACAATTTTACTAATATGCAAAGTCTTACATAAGATATAAAAAATAAACAATGACAATTACATACTAGGATGAGAAGCCTCTTCTAGATGAAAAAACCCAAGGGTGTAGTGTGATTTCCAGCCAAATCTCCTTGAGGGCTCAAATGGAGAGAAAGAGAGAGGAAGAAGATGGAGTGTAGTAGTAATTCTAGATAGAGTTGGTCTATCTTCCCATGAGAAGAGAGGGATGCTTATGCCTTCAATTTATAGATTTTTACTCTCTTTCTTTCCTTCTTTGCTCCAAGTTTGTAGCATGCAATTTTCTTTGTATGGCAAGTCCCTTCCTTGGCCAACAAGTCTTCAAAGAGATAGCAAGGTGAGTGAGAGATTTTTGGTTTTTCCATGTGCAAAATTGCAATCCTGAGTAGGAATTACAGCACCAACTTCCAGAGGCCATATCTTCTTCGTTTTAGTTCCAATTGACATAATCTTAGGTTCTAAAATATATACTCAAAAAGATTTTTCCAACGGTGTATGAATTACACCAATCCGACGGCTGGATTAAGAGTTATGACCAATTTAATATTGCTGAATATGAAAAATCCGAAAATAATTGTGAACATATGGAATGTTAGTTGTGCAATGGGGTGTGTAGGACCCATGTGGACGTCCAAAGGGATCTTACGATCTTTATTTCCTTGTTTCTTGACTCCCCTTCCATCTTTGGTTTGCTTCTAAACTTCCTTGATTGATTAGTCAACTCTTTTAGCACACTTTCCTTTCTTGAATTTCTTTCTTGATCGATTTTTGAGTTTTCAAACTTAGTAAAAATAAGATCTTACAAATCCGAAGATTCCTTTCTTGATCTTGAAATTACAAATCTAGCTTTCCATCGTTGACTTTTCAAACACTCCAAAAATATCAAGATATGTGGGCCACCATGAAAGATGTCCTACCCTTGATCTCTGTCAAATTTCACCAATGTGTGTCCCATTCTTGATTTCTCCTGCACAAATTAAAACAAATGGATTCAAGAATAATTCTATGTAAGGAATTTAAATGGACGATGCATGGGACCCTACTTGATGCACCCAAAATAACCGACTTTCCAAAAATAAATCTCCAAAAATGGCAGGTATCATGAATTTATGCAAAAAGTGTGATTTTTGAGCAAATTATGCATGAATGCACTACAATGGACCCTAAATGCATAAAAACATGATTTGACACTAAATAAGCTCTTTAATATCAATAAGCCCTTAAAATGGTCCAAAATGTGTATCAAAATGTGCGCTTTTCAGGACTCATCAGAGGGACCGTTTCTTCTTCTTGATGGCAACCACTGCATCTAGAAGCAAGGGAAAAACCCAGGCGTTTCAAAAGAGATTCTGTTGGGGTTTTGTTATGCAACATGTGCCAACCGAAACACTTTGTTACGGGAAGGGAGATGCTATTCCAGATACACTAGGGCCAGGGATGGGTATCTGCTCTGTGTTTGAATAGATGCCAAGATGTTTGCAAGGTTAGCTGGCCGTCAGAGGCTATCTCTTACTTCCAGCCTGGGAGAGATATCTAAGAGATGACTACATAATTGATGGTGGACTGCAGGCAGAATATCATCTGGGAGAGACCAGGATCACGAATGGAAAAGGGAAGAAAGACTTTGGTCCAGGGGGAATTGCATTAGAGGAAATCTTTCTGAGAGAGGCTTACCTTCATTCCAAGAATCAAACCAGAGGTTTATGTCCTGACCATTGCCAAAGATCCAGGTACTTCCTCTGTGGATTAAAGGAGCCAGGCGTCTCATTTTTTTCCATAAACAAGAACCATAGATGGAGTTCATTTGGTGCCAAATTGGTTTGTATTTGAAGTATCTGTCCTTGAACCAATTTGACCAAAGAGAAGAAATTGTGGAAGCTTGCCAACCAAGCTTGATGAAAGAGGCAGCATTAACATCTACAATTTTCCTAATGCCAAGACCTCCTTCGGCCTTTGGAAGAGTAATGGAAGCCCAGTTGACATAGTTGAGCTCAGAGTGGGAGGCATTACCTGACCAAAGGAATTCTCTCATCAATCTCTCTAACTCTTTGCAGATAGAAGCAGGGAGAGGCAAAGTGGCAACTAAGTGAATAGGCATGCTGGAGATCACATGCTTGATCAAGGTGATACGGCCTGCAAAAGAGAGTGTTTTTGCTTTCCATGCACTGAGCTTTGCATTGACTGTGTCCAGCAGGGGGATGAAATGGCGCCTTTTGGGGTACCAAAGCATATTAGAATTCCCAAATATTTGAGCTGGATCGAAGACTCTTTGATGCCAAGAATGGAGTTAATTCTGTTTTTCCTTCCAATACTACACTTGCCTATATGGAGATGACTCTTTTGGAGGTTGAAGAACTGGCATGCTGCTGCCTGGTAAGTCTCTAGCAGATCTTGCAAGACTAGGATGCCAGAGGTTGCCCCTTTCATGAAGATAAGAATGTCATCTGCATATAGCAAGTGACAAGGAGTGGAGGGGCCTGAGGATACCTTGGTTTAGAAGGTTTTGCAAGTGGAGGACTAGGATTTCTTCTACTAAAATGAAAAGGTAAGGGGAGAGGGGGTCTCCTTGTCTTAGACCACGGGAAGAGCTGAAGAAGGAGTGTGGTTAACAAGTGTCAAAATTTTGAAAAATTGGAGGGCTGAAAAAAGAAAGGACCAGTTCAGTTTGTCAAAAGATTTGGTAATGTCTAACTTAAGGCAGAAAGAGCCTTTGGATTGCTTGGAGCTCAACTTCTGGAATAACTCAAAAGCCAAGCCCGAATGGTGTTGGATGTTCCTACATTTGATGAAGGCAACCCGGTGATGGGAGATCAGATTAGGAAGAATTTTGGCGAGTCTAGAGACAAGGATTTTTAAAATAATTTTTAAGTGAAATTCAGCAGGCTGATGGGTCTAAAATCAGCAAAAGTAGCAGGAGATTTAGATTTTGGGATGAGGGCCAGGAAGAAGGTGTTTGAGGCTTTATGAATTCTTTTAGTTTGGAAAAAGTGCTGCACCGCCTTAGTAACTGTTAGACCAATAATGCTCCAGGCAGAGGTGAAAAAAAAACTCCAATGAAACTGTCCGAGCCTGGGCTACTTTTCTGCTTGAGGCCAAAAATCACACCGTTAATTTCTTCTGCAGAGGGGATAGAAGTTAAGATGGAGTTCTCATAGTCTAAGACTTTGGGACTATCAACCTGGAAGAGGGAGGGGCTGGGGTGACAATCCATAGGTTTGAATAGGTTTAAGAAGTAGTCTACTGCTAGAGCTTGGTTAGTAGCTGGGTCTTCAAAGGTACTACCATTAGCTGAGAGGTGATCGATTTTAATTTGTTGAAAGAACTCCTAGCTCCTGCAAATTGGTGAAAGAATTGAGTGTTTTGATCACCCTCTTTCAGCCAAGCGATTCTAGATCTCTAATGCCAATGTATCTCTTGAGCTTTGAGAGCCTCATAAAGCTCTAATCTAGCTGAAATAAGATCTTCACAAGAAGGCTCCGAAGGAGAAGAATCTAACTGGTGTGACAATGCAGCCCACGAGCTTTAGTTGCAAGGATATTCTGATGGATATTGCCAAATGTTAACTTGCTCCATTGCTTGAGGGAAATCTTCAAGGCCTTGAGTTTTTGAGCAAGAATAAACTGGGGGTTGCCAATAATAGGAGTTTCCCAACTAGCTTTGACTGCATTAAAGAAAGAAGGATGTAACAGCCATTTATTTTCGAATTTAAAAGGAGCATTGGAGGTTGGGGCTTGGTTTTGGTAGTCTAAGAGAATTTGACTTTGGTTAGAGGATATCCTAAGGAGATGATGAAGTAAAGGGTTTGATAATGAGCCAGTCATTGAGGATTAACTAAAGCTCTATCAAGCCTAGCTGCCACATAGGAGAGGCTTTGTCTGTCATTGGACAAAGTAAAATTGTTACCTGAGAAAAGAACTTCAATCAGACCCGCTTAAAGAACTGTTGCTTGGAAGTCTCTAAGATTTGAAGGGTTTGATTGGTGGAGACTAAGCTTCTCTGGATGGGAAAGAGTTGCATTGAAGTCTCCTAGGACACTCAAGGGGAAGGTTGTTGTGGAGGAATCAATGAGCACTTTCCAGAGCTCCTTTCTTTGGGTTGGGTTGTTGGAGCCATAAACACCTGTGATGAAGCTAGAAAGTCCTGAAATGGGATTATAAAGGAGCATTGAAAGGTGTTGAGGAGAGAAGTCTGAAATTGAGATGGAGAGGTGATGAGAAGACTTGGAGATACACCAAAGATTCGTGATAGTTGACTAGGAGGCATTGGAATGGAAGGTATCAAAACCAAAGCTACTCAATCGAAGAGAAGAAGTGGAAGAGAATAAAGTCATAGATTCAGAGATGAAGATGAGGTCTGGGGAGTGATTTAGGACCAGGTTTGCCACTGTTCTTTTGGTAGGGTTATTGGTAATGCCCCTACAGTTCCAGTAGAGGACTTTTAACATGGTGAAAGATTTGGGTGGTGTGTGTGGTGGGGGGGCGGGGGGGGCGGGCCGCAGACTCTGCCTCTAGTTCTCCTAGTGATCGGACCAGTGGAAGAGCCTTTAGAGGATTTGGTTCTCCCTTTGCCTTTGCTTGGTTTGAGGTTGCTTGGATTCTTTCTGCTACTACCTAGGGGGAACTAATGGTATCAGTAGAGAGCTGGTTTCCAAGAGCTATAGGAACTGAAGAGGAAGATTAGTAAGCTTCTTTAAGGGTAATTTACTTTGATGGGGGTGGACTACTTCTAGAGGTGAGATTTGGTCAAGTGGCAGAAGTTCAGGGGGTGGGAGAGAAGGCTCAAAGCCTGGAGGAGGATCAGAGGAGGAGGAGGAGGAGTTATCTTCTAAGCTAGCCTGTAGGTTGCAACCAAAAGATGGGTTGAGAGCTGGATCTACAAAGGAACAGTTGTCAAGAATGGAGAAGGAGTTTGAAGTGTCCATGGTGGGAGTGGTTGTTCTTTGGAGGATCTCTATGATTTCATCATAGGGCAGGTCTGTGAAGGAGAGGGAAGAAGCTTTAGGGTTAGAGGAGCTTAGTTTGGAGGAGGTGGTCTTCTTAGAAGGAGGCTTTGGAGGCAAGTTCTGGTGGCTGTTTGCTGCAGGTTGGAAGGAGGTACGTAGGTTCTAGTGGCTACTTGCTGTAGATTGGATGGTGGTTATTTGCTGCAGGTTGGAAGGTAGGGGTTGGCTTTGACTGAGGTCCTGAGGGAGTTTGAAGAATAGCAGGGGAAGAGGAGATAGGGATAGGGTGCTGAGTTAGGGGAGTAGGGGCAGAGAAGGAAGAGTTAGGATTGGTGATCTGAGCTGGGATAGCAGGATCAAAGATGAAGAGGAGTTGGGGTTGGTTAACTAACTTGGGAGGACATGGCCTAAGGGCTTAGAGGTAGAAGGAATTGCTGTTTAAGAGGCAAATGCTTTACTGGGACGTCCTGATTGGGAGAAGGGCGGGATCGTTGGTTGTGGTCAACTAAAAGATAGTGTGGACAAGGGTTGTTCATATTCAATGTCTATCTCCAATTCTTTTTCTCCTTGAAGATCCACAATAATAGAATTTGGCTTAGGTTTTGAGAAATTGAAAATATTTCTACCTTAACACAGGCAGAGGTCCCGATTACTAAATCTCAATTGAATATCAATCAGACGTGATTAAACTAGTGATTAACCCTAATTCCAAGCAATCGAACCACAAAGAGAGAAGGACAAGCGATTTATACGTGGAAAACCCTGCTCGGGAAAAAACCATGGGCCTTACCGTCTAGGCCAACAGACAACCAAACACTATATGAAAAACGAAGAATACAAGAACACTTACAACCCTTTCCCAGTTGTTGACTAAACCTAAGGACTGCTTCAGATCTTGTTGACAACTCGTTATAAATCTTCTCCGTGCTTGAACAGAATCTCCTTCCAGAAGGAGGATGGAAACAAACCCAAAACTTGATACTTCGGTGCAACAGAAACTTGAAGTCTTAGGGGAAAAAGATGGATCTCCCAAACTCTCTTTTCAAAGATGTCTTCTTAATCAATGTATATGCTTGAGGTGAGAGATGAAGCCTTTTTATATTCTTCAATCTGTGTATCAAAGGATCAAAAAAATAGGAAGTTGCCTCCTAGAAAGATTAGGAAGAGAAGTTCGGCTAAAATTAGAAATCTTAGGTTCGCTCGAGCGGACAGGGGGTTTGCTTGAGCGAACTGCTCACTGTTAGAAAACGTTCAGCACAGAAGCTAGTTGGGTCAAGCGATCATCAAGTCGGGTCGAGCAGACTTCATTCTATAATGGGTTCGCTCGAGCGGTTATGTGGTTTGCTCGAGCAGACTTCATTCTGTCTTCAAATTACCAATCCAGAAACTTGATGGCTCGAGCGATCTAAGGGATGGGTCGAGCGAAGATACCACTGTGATGGGTTCGCTCGAGCGAATGGAGGCTCGCTCGAGCGACCTCTGCCAATCTTCAGAATCCGGAATTCCTTTTCCAATTTTGGAAAGAGATCTTTAGCAGTCCGTTTCTAATAGAAATACAAAATTAGAAAACCCCAAGTTTTGTCCATTACCCTATGAATTAGCCAACTAAAAACTTTACAGAGATCAATGTTAACCAAGACTCTAGTAAAAGAGAGAATTTTCTGACCCAAAGTGATGTTATTAAGCTTGATTGGTTGCCCAATAGTGTTCGCTAAGGAGACGATGATGTTTTGGCTCTAGCAGTGGTAAGGCAGCCCTTTGAATCTAATCCAAAC
Organism: Umbellularia californica; assembly: GCA_028538565.1. Classification (NCBI taxonomy): domain Eukaryota; kingdom Viridiplantae; phylum Streptophyta; class Magnoliopsida; order Laurales; family Lauraceae; genus Umbellularia; species Umbellularia californica. Next base: position 29,738,589 of record JAPQWN010000002.1, read on the forward strand.
TGGGGCTATTGAGGGCCAGGGTGTTTCCACTTGCCCTGCGGACCAAGTCAAGAAGAGGACTTTTAGCTTATTCATAGAGAGGGGGGAAAGACCTAGGATAAATGCCTTGTCCTTAGGTGAGTTGAAACAACGAAAAGGAAGAAGCCTTTGTTTGTAAGGGAAACCACAGGGTCCAGATAAAGGCCAGAGAGTTGCTCTCTCTTCTACCCATTCAAGAGAGGGACACCCGCCTACAAATCTGCCTATGACAACATTAGTGAAGGATTCTTTGCTGGTGAAGGATGGATTCACATGAATATTTCCATATATACATATATATAATTCAATATAAAATGTGTCGAGATTTCTCCAATTAAAATAAAAAAATTTCAAAAATTATGTTCATTGTGCATTGTTAATAATCCTATTCTTGCTAAGTTCTCAACTTGTTTAAGTGGTTATGGGCTTAGAGTGGAGAAGGTTTGCCTGACTCCATTTACGTATGAGTTGTTAGACCCTAAGTTGTGTTTGCAATTTGATGTCCAACATTTGCATCATGATCATCTCATTTCATTTCTCATAGGTTTATCTTGAAAATCACAGGATTTAAATCAACTTGCTAAAACTATGTTTCAAACCTTTTGGTTGATTTTAATCTTATTTTGAAAAGTTTTTTTCTTGATAAAACCTTGTCTCAAACACCTTTATATTCTGAGTTTTCAAAAATGATTTCAAAGTTAGATTTTTCAAAACTGAAGGAACTCAGAAATACAACTGACCTGGTGTCGGTCAGCTTGTCGGTTCATGTCGGCTAACCGAGAAAGCGAGCCGAGGTCAACCGATGGTTGTCGGTCCGAATTCCAGAGAGCTACAAATTTCAGATCATCTCTGTCGGTCATTGCGTCGGTTCATGTCGGTCAACCGACAGTTTATAAAAATCTAGACCGAGAGCTTGTCGGTTCAAAATCCAGAGAGCATCATTTTATTCATCTTTGTGCTGTCGGTTCGGTTGTCGGTCCTATGTCGGTCGACCGATAATGGCGGTCAACCGACAATGACAATTTGGTCAGAAAAATTTGAAAAATATGACCGTTGCCATTAGACCGTTGAACCATCGGTCAACCGACCCCTAGTTGTCGGTTGACCGACAGGTATCCGTTGGGCCAAAAATTCTATAAAACTTAGTTCATTCCAAGGTCAAACTGGATGATTCTTGAAGCCATTTCTGAGGTGTACTAAGGCAAATCAAAGGGAATGAACGAAGAAGGCCAAAGGATCATTAAGTAAAGCTAAACTTGGATTAATGAAGTTCAATCACCAAGTAAGCTTTGACTTTTCCTAATCATATGTTTTCTGCATTGTCTAAATTATTGGTAAATGATTTTTAGCATATTAACTATGATGTGTTGAATCCATTCTTCTCTTAATCTTTGATTTAAGTTATTGGATTCTTCACCTTGATTCAAATCAAGTTTGTGGTAGAAAACTTCTTAAACATGTTTATCAAAATCTTCAATTTATGTTATAACATGTTTCACTAACTTGTATGAATCTTCCTAGTTGTTTTCAATCGTTAAAACTTTAGTCAAAATACTTTGATTTTGAAAACAACATATCACATGCATCACATGTTTAGATATAATTAATTTCATACAACTTACAAGCCTTGGATTTTCATATCATCATTAAGCTTGTACTTTGTTCATGTGATTTGCATATCACTTCAATCAAATCATGTTATGTGCATTAAACTTTTAATTGCTTCAAGCATAAACTGATTGAGCTTTCATTTTCAACTTGATTGAAGTTTTCACACACACACATCATGAGCATTCATCTTTGCATTTTATAGTGTGTTGTGAGAGTTGATTTTCACTTTCTCATTCGCCTATTTTAGAGGCAAATTATATCGTGCTTAATGTATTTCTCTCATAGTGTTTAGACACTTTCTTGAGAAAGAAAATCTATTTGTATGAAAGGTTATTGCTAAGCCAAAGAAAAGCAAATTGTAAAGGTTATTGCTTATCCTAGAAAAGCACATAGATAGGTTGTTGTTTAGCCTTAAAAACATCATTGTAAGGGTTATTGCTTAGCCTTTTGTAAAAGCATAAATAGTGGAAATCCGGTGGGGTGTGTGATCACAAGCCGGTAGTGGATGTAGGCATTGAGGCCGAACCACTATAAATCTTTGTGCAATAGTGAATGACTTGTGGTGATTGATTTGTTTATCTTCCGCACCTTTTCTTGTAATCATCACTAGTTGGAGTTTAATTTGAAGAAAATTAAAATTGGCAATCAATTTGTAGCTCACCCTATTCACCCCCCCCTAGGGTTAGGATCCGGAACTTTCATGAGTGGCTCAAGCCCAGACCCTCCAAAATGTGTTAAGGTCAGGTGAGAATTTAACTAAATTTCACTGTTAACATTGTGAGTATTATTGTGGTCAATTGGCCTGACAAAATTGTACAAATCTAGATTGAATTACACTAGTGCCGGTGAATAGGCCCAATTTCAAACCAGTCTCATTATTAGTCTAGGCTTCAAAAAAGCCACTTGGAGCTTGTTGGCACTTAAAAATGAAAACCTATCTTTTAAAAGAAATATAAATTTAAAAAAACGTATAACTGAGTTCGGCCACATTTTACAATCCAAGCTGCTCCAATTCTTGATGTCCCCATGAACTAGGGATGAAATTTGGTCCATCCATGTTGTATTTGATCCCAACAAATCTAGTAATGGTTGAGACCCAAATCATTTCCTTCACTTTTGCTGTTCCACTACAAGAGAAAAAAAAAAAAAACTGACTTTTAGTAGCAAACAAAATGAGATTTAGATGAAGAAAAAACCGATGCTAATGCTTGATTTTTGCCGTAGAATTTTTTTTTTCACTATTTCCTATCCATTCTATGCAACGGTCTATCAGGATCACATAACACGGTAATTGTAGCGGTGGGCAAAAATCTCCGCCGCTAAAGAACTTTTCATCCACCGATAAAGATCACTTTTTGTAGTGACAACTGCATGTTTTACAATTAATCAATATAATAGTGAGCTAAATCTCATTTGTGTGAAATTCGACTAGTGCTGACATATCAGGAGGCAAAGAATTAAAGTGGTTCAGTTTAGGCTATTCTCTAGTGGGGACTTGCAGAAAATAGGGGTGTAAAAGAAAATCGAAAAACCGTTTAACCGATCTAAACCACGGTTAATAACCGTGTTTCATGATTCGGTTATGGTTACAATTATTGAAATCGGAAAACCATGCTTTACGGTTCGGTTATGGTTTTTGTCTCAACTCACGGTTATTAACCGAACCGAACCATTAATCGCGGTTCGGTTAACCGTTTTCCAAAAACACACTGTTAACCGAACTATTTCACTAATAAGAAAAAAAAAAAACCAAGGGCCTTAATGACAATTACTTATTCTTCTTTTTTTTTTTTACAATAACATATTATGCCATTCTCCAACTATGTTTTTTTTTTCTTTTTTTTTTTTTTTTGGGCAATAAGTTTAATTGGTAAATGGCAAAAGTTTCACAGATTTTTTTTAAGTGACAATTAACCGTAACCGAACTATTAACCACAGTTAACCGCGATTCGACTTTAACGGTTTTTAACAGTTCAGTTACGGTTACGGTTTTCAAAACCCAAAAACCGTGAAACACGGTTCGGTTAACAGTTTTCCCAAAATGAGTGGTTAACCGAACCATTACACTCCTATCAGAAAATATAGATTAATACTTGATGTGCAATGAGGACAAGGAGATACAAGGGTGGGCTCTAAAATAAAAGCTAGGCTCACTTTTAATATTATTATATAAAAAGTGTCTCTACTTCTATTTTGAAATGCGACCAATAAAATGGGGTTTATATCAACTTAGATTTTAGGCCATGACCCGATACTGAAATCGGGAATATTTTAGAGGACTTACGAGAATAGATGGGAGTAGAAGCTAGATTGGAGGCTGATTGTTTGTTGCCATGGGCGTGTTTGTTTCTAAAATACTAATTCCTAAGAATTCTAAAAATTGTACTCCTAAAAATGGCTAGAAGATCCATCAATGGCTACCTAACAATATCCTCTCTTATATATGGAAAATGATTTGAGGAGGAAGATGGAAAATGACTACGTGGCCTTCAACCTATTAAATCAAACCCCAGGGAAGTGCCCCTTCTACATATCGATCTAATATCATTTACTGCTCATCTTTTTAATAACCCTTTGCTTAAAAACCATTGTGTCATGATTTTGTAATAATTTAATTCCATAAAAACATATAATCCCTTAATCAGAGAGAGAGAGAGAGAGAGATGGCAATGCAGCTCCCTTCACTCCAAGTAAGAAAAGAAGACGACAACCTCATCTCCTGGTTCATGCACACCTTAAACTGCATGAACTCCTGCTAACTTCTACAGTTAGAAGGTGTTCATGAACCAGCAACTGTACCCTCTTTCCTCTCTGGACTTAGAGTGAAGGAACCCCAATAACCCAAACATCAAAATAATAATAACAATGAAGATGATGATAATGGAACAACTTTTCTCCAACCGACTGAAAGGCCAACCACCTTATCTACTAGAGTGGGAAAGTGAAATACTTAGCACACCACAACACTCTTGAAGAGTAAAGGGGACAAGGGCTGCCTTTTATAGATTTCATGATTTAACTATGACCATCGGATGCCATTAAGATATGGAAAGTGAATCTAGATTTAGATATTTTCTTTTATGCAAAACTATGGTTTTGCCCATAGGAATGGGCCTCAAAAAATAGGTTGTGGTTTAATTAGGGTAGAGACTGGTTGTGGTATCTAGAAATCTGGTGATTCCTCCGTGATGCCCACTTTCCTAATATTACTTCTCACAAAGTTCTATTTTTCAACGATGTGGACCTTTCCTCTTCTGCGGCGGTACGAGTCCTATTTATGACCTTGAACACCATTTTCCTCTCTACGCATGGAAATTGGAAAAAAAGACTCTGATATTATCAATTAAGTTGACAAAGCCAAGAGTTAGAAGAAATAGCTGACAAAGCCAATTTTAAAAGACAAGCTTGATTAAACCCCTTTACCCTTCTCAAATCCAAACCTACCTCCGACCTTGGAAGGCAGACCGTCTCCCATCTAACAATATTAGACTTCAATCTTTCAATATTTGCGGACCACAAAAAATTCCGCATAATCCTCTCAATGAGAAGACAGGTCTTTTTAGGAAGGGGAAGAACAAGGGAAATATAAAGCACGATAGATGAGAGGACATGCCTAACTAAGATCAATCTACCTGCAAAGCATAGGCATTTAGTCTTCCATCCTACAAGTCTCAATCTAATGGAGTCCAGACCCTTTTGGAAATGAAGGTGACGAGCACTGCCGAAGAACAAGGGAATCCCAAGGTAGACAGAAAGCACGGAAGCTTGGTTAATCTGAAGAAGACCTAAGACCATATTTGCTCTCCTTACATTACAGTTTCCCAAGAACAACTGACTTTTCTGAAGGTTGAAGCTCTGCCCTGAAGAATCCTGATAAAGTCTGAGAAGACCTTGAAGCCTATGCAAGCCTGGGTCAGTGGCTTATGAGCGTTAAGGAAAACCAGAATGTCATCTGCATAAAGCAGGTGAAATGGGGTGGAACTGACTGCTGAAATAGGGATAACACCTTCAAGTCTGAGCCTTTCCAAGTTGATGCTGAGGATCGCCTCTGCTAAAATGAATAAGGATACAGAGGGTCTCCCTGACGAAGACCACAAGTAGAGCTGAAAAACCCACAGGGACTTTTATTTATCAGAGCAGATCCTTTACAGCTACTCACCAGTTCTTTGATGATACTAATCCACTTGAAGGAAAATTTGAAGAATTGCAAGACCCTGAAGAGAAAATTCCATTGAAGCTCGTCAAAAGCCTTAGATATATCGAGATTCAAACCAACTGAATCTCCTTTGATTTTAGACTTGAGCTGTTGAATAGCTCATGAGCTAGTGCCACATGGTGGTGAATGGTTTTGCCTTTAACAAAGGCCGATTGGTGCTCGGAGATAAGTAGAGGAAGAATACCTGCAAGCCTTGAAGCTAGAATTTTAGAAATAACTTTGTAGGAAAATTTAAGCAGGCTAATTAGCCGAAAATCAGAGAAAGTCTTTGGGGATTGCTTTTTTGGAATGAGGGTGATGAAGTAAGAATTAGTAGCCCTCAGTAACCTTCCAGAAGAGAAGAAGTGAGCAACTGGCCGAATTACATCCTCACTGACTATGTGCCAGCAGTTGGTGAAAAAAGCCCCTGAGAAGCCATTTGGCCCGGGAGAGTTGCTCCTTTTAAGACTAAAAACTGCCTTTCTAATTTCAGCTGCCGTAGGGATAGCCGTAAGCTGCTGGTTTTGATCAGCTAAAACAGAAGGCCCATCCATAGCAAAGAGGGAATCATCTGGGGTGGAGGGAGTAGATTGGAACACTTGAGAGAAGTAGGAACTGACGTGATCTCTAATCTGAACTGCTTCTTCTATTAAATTGCCTCCAACAAAAATGCTGTCAATGTGGTTGTGAATGCTTCTGAAATTAGCTGTTAGGTGAAAGAATCTGGTATTCCTAGCTCCATCTTGGAGCCAGCGGATTTTGGACTCTACTTCCAATGAGCTGATCCAGCATTGAGCCAATTGTGGAGATCAGCTTTAGCATCATTGAGAACCTTTAACCTGGGTTCACTTGTTTTAGAGTCAAAAGCAATTTGAGTATCCAAGGCTGCCTTTTCTGCTTCTACTATTTTCTTCTTCAGCTGCCCAAAGACCTCTCTACTCCAAGTTTTGAGATATCTTTTGGGGTACTTCAGCTTTTTAGCAAAAATGTATTGAGGCGATCCATTGAATGGGACTGCCCAACTATTCTCTACCACAGCATAGAAAGTTTCATGAGACATCCACATTTCTTCAAACTTAAAGGGAGTATTCCTGGGAGAGAAACGAATGCTATGAGACAGCAGAATTGGACTGTGATCAGAGGAGAGCCTGGGAAGATGGGTAACTGTTGGATCATCAGAGTTGTCCAACCAATTTGCATTAGCAAGGGCACGGTCCAGTCTAGCAGCAACATAGCAGGCTTGACCTTGCCTGTTGTTAGCCCAGGTATAACTATTGCCTTTGAACCCAAGATCCTTTAGGCCAGCAGCCTGAGCCATTTCTTGGAAATCCTTTATAAAGTTGGCAGAAGGAGAGCCGTTGCTGAGCTTCTCTAAGGCTAAAAGGATGGAGTTGAAGTCACCAATGATGCACCAAGGTAAAACTTTGGCACAAGTGTTGACATGGTATTCCTAAAGGTGTCTTCTAAGTCTGTAGTCAGTAGACCCATAGACTCCAGTTAACAGATAGAAGGCAGAAGTTTAAAGGTTTTGAATTTTAATTGTTATGTGATGGGAAGAATGATCTATAAGAGAGAAGGAGAAATTCAAACTAGAGTGGTAAAAACACCATAGGGAGCTGTTGGAATTGGAGAAAGAGGCATTGAAGCCTAAAGTCTGGACTCCAATGGAATGGATAGACTCAATTGGAATTTTTGGTTCAGAGAGAAAGAAGAGATCAAGAGTATGGGAGACTAAGAGGTGGTGGAGCATAGATTTATTAGGGGTATTAGCAATACCTACAATTCCAATAGAAGACCAAGATCTATGACAGTCGATTTGGAAAGAGATAAAGAGGTGGAAGTGGAAGTGCTATATGAAAATATACCATGTTCTTCTTGTCTCTCAGCATGTCACCTCTCTGCTTTATGCCCCTTATCCCCCAAGCCTAGTTTATTGAAGACTCCCTCAGTGGCAGCCTAGTTAGTCAGCTTGAAGACTTCATTAACTGATCCCTCCTCAAGAGCCACCGCTGTACCAGAAGTCAATTTGAATGCCACTAAAAATCCATTGGTAACCCCAGATTAACTCGCCTCAGGTAAATCAGCCCCTGCCCCTGCTACAGTTCCTCTTCAGCTCCCCCTAAGCCAGCTTCCTCCTCTTCATCCTCTCCTAATACAGGCAACCTTCAATATGAAAGTCCTGTGATGTCTCCTCCTTCAGACATAGTCTGTGGGATTTTGGAGAAAATCCTAGCCCCCTCTATGGATTGTTCAAATCCCTTCTCTATTTTGGAATTCAGCTCTCTGGTAGACCCCACCTCCTCATCCTCCGAATCCAGAAACCTCCTTGCAGTCCAATTTTGCTCCGAAGAGATAAACATTGAGTAGAGAGATTCTGAACCTGCCCCAAAGGATTCATCTATTATAGCTAAGTCTGTTTCCATCTTACCTGAATCAGGTTGTCTGTCTTTTCTCCCTTCCCAAGTTAACAACTTAGATCCAGCTGCTTCTCAGCAAGTCTCTCTTGTAGTTGATTTATCTCCTTTTAAGATAAAAAACAAGAGGAAATCTAAATAAAAAGGAAACTCATCTCAGGGTCCTAAAACCAGGAGTTCAACTAGCCCTCCCTCTCCAGCAACTTTTAAAATCCAGTAAGATGGAGTCTATAGCCCAGTCATGCTCCCCCTTCAAAGCTTACACCACTTCTATGGAATCACACAAAACTTGAACTTTGGTCAGCGCATAGCTCTTGACAACCTTTAAGGCCAAGAAAATAGCTCTCGCCTTTGCTTCTTTAGCGGAATAGACGCATGGTCGATCGATAGACCCTACGAACACCAAGACATTGTGTAACGCCCCACTTTCAAATACCGAGATAATCGTCAAGGTACCTGAAGTTGGCGCGCTATTTCCCAAAAAATCCGAGAACTTCCAAGATCGTAGGTCCGCAGTGAGGTCCAATTTAAAGCTTTTTGAACAATATAAAATCATTGGTTGAATTGCGGAACCGTATAAGAAAATGTAACAATAGCGAAAGCATAAGGTATCATATAAACTGAATCAAGTGTAGCAGGGCAGAAGTCCAGCCTAAATCTCAAATGTATTTAACGAAAGTTTATACATAACAGACTACCTTCCTGCTCACAACAAAAATCACTCGAAACCCAAAGAAAAGATACTCTCACACCCCAGGTGTAGGCACTCCGTCATCCAGCTCGACCTCTTGGTTAGCTGGTCCCCAACCGTAGTCACCGGCTACGGGCGCTTCAATGATCGCGTCGTCCTCGTAGTTGGGATCAATACCTAAGTACCAAGAATGGGTCAGATCCAAAGATCTAGCAAGGCACAATATACAAGTAACATAGGATGTATGCATCAAAAGAGTAAAGACGATCATATAATCAATGAGATTAGCAACAATACAAAAACTAGGCAATTAAGCAAGATAAGTAGTTAGAATCAGGATATATAGTTATCTAGTCTAATAAACATCAAGGTGGCACATTCACACAAGCTGGGTACCGCGGGATATTATGCCGCGACCCTCCCATACTGAACACAGTCGTGGTGGGGAAAAGTAACAATGCTGGGAAATGACAAGCCTCGTAAATAACACTCATCACTCTTAACACTCAGCACTTAGAAGACTGAACCCGGTATCACACCATCCGTCTAAACATAGCTCATCATGATAGCTCACTCAACACTCATAATAACTCCTACCAGTGATGATCAGTCCAAAGACTGAGCTTAAGACAACTGAGTCAACATTGATGCCAACTCAAGGAAATAATATAGGTCTGTGTTTGTCTAGGCTTGCCTTACACGAGCAATGTCCTAACAAGTCCCTAAGAGGTCCAAGTACCAGTTCAATCCATGGAACACAGCCCAAGTCCAAGTCCAACATTGAATCCATACCAAGGCCCATCAAAGTCATGGCCTAAGTCTAAACAGTCCAAGTAAGATAACAAGTTTATTTCCAATAACAAACAGTCCATTCTCATCCCTGATGAGTTACAAGTCCATCACGACCAACCTCTTCATCCTGGGGTATCATACCTCCCATCATAGACCATATGAGGGCCAGCCTAGACACAAACACAGGTCATTAATCATCCAATCACATCACCGAGTCACCTCTAAGTAATCCTACGTTCAAGTCATCCATTTCCCATTTAATTAACAGGTATAAGCAATAATAAGGATAAAAGAGTGACAGTTGCATTAAGGTTCAACAAATTCATCATCAGAATTTCTGGTACAACTCTAAGGGGTGTGAATAATATTGAGCTGATGTATAACTTCACCTATATTTCATGATTGTGTTAGTTTGATTTTGGTTGTTTTGGTTTCTTTACTGGGGTATGCCCCATTGGGAGGTTCTAAGATCCCAGTTGGGTGACTTGGACTCCCCTTTCTTTATTTTATTATTTTGAGAAAATGAAGACCTAACTTACTCTTCAAAAAAAAAAAGTATAGTAAACCTCTGAAATAAGAGAAACAACGGGAAATATCGAAAGTACAGTAAAGGTTCACTTTTAGGTCCAGGTCTATATCAGTTAATTCAATCCCTAAATGAAGTCTCAGATAACAATGGATATTGTGTTTGGTGCTCCAGAAGTTACGGGCATCTTCAATGATGTTTAAGGATCGAATCATCATCAAATCCACACCTTAGACCCTACTTGGCGATCCTCATGAGTCAAGGTTGAGCCACACCATTGACTCATGCTTGGCTCATCAATAGAAGTCTGGTTGGATGGTCAATGGGCCCCACAATAGATCACAACCTCAGATAATAAAAACTAGAAATTTTCTAAACACAGTGTATCGGTCAACCGAGCACAGGGTCCGGTCGATCGAGTACATTGGGAAGTCAGGATATTGACTCCCAGATTGACATCCAGTGTAGTGTGCCCGGTCGACGTCCTGGCCTGGTTGGTCGACCGCGAACACTGGAAATAGTAGAGAGTCACCTAGTACGCATGGCCAGATCACAGAATTCCTCTATGTGTCCAATCGACCTCCTGGCTTGGGCGGTCGACCGCACACTCTAGAAATTCTAGCCTGAATGTATATTCCAGCTCTCAGCCTCTCCCTGAATTTCCTTTGTGCCCGGTCGACCTAGAACAAGGTCCAGTCGACCATGCACACTGCTTTTCTGGGTTTGAGGGAAAGTCCAACTCCAATTAGTTTCTCGTGAAACCTGTGTATCCAGTCGACCGAGCACAGGGTCCGGTCGACCAGGCACAATGGACTGTAAGTCCTGCAGGAATTTAACTGAGACTTGCATTTTCTCACTTTTCAGTGTTGCCGGTCGATTGGACTACAGTTCGGTCGACCGGGTATACACGCCTGCTGCAAAGTTCAGATTTCTGGAATTTCCATTATTCGATCCAATTTCCATCCAAATAACATCCAATCTCATCAATTTATCATGAAAACATCATCAAACATCAAAAGCACTTCAATATACATCCAACCATCCATAATTGGGCCATTGATCTTCCAAATGAGATAAACCCATCCATCAATGGCCAAAAACAATGAAAACAGGCTCAAATGATAGATCTAAGCATTCAAACATCAATTGAATTGAAATTACAAAATCAAGAGAAGGAAAACATGCATTCTATGCTAAATAGGTATATTACACTTGCCTCAATCCAATAGTAAGGAAGATAGAAAGAGAAATGAGAGATTCAAGCTCCAAATGAAAATCCTCCTAGGGTCTTCCAATCACACGACCAAGTCCAAAAACCAGATCTAAAGAGATCTCTAACACCTATTCTCAAATCCACAAGAGAATTGCTATAAGAAAGAGAGTCTAGAAAGATAAATAGAGAATTCTAATGGAATTGAACTATAAGATGAAAAATACCTTGAATTGAAGAGACGGATGAGATCTAGATCTAGGGTTTTAGAGAGAGAAAGGGAGGGAAATTAGAGAATTAAAGGGAAAATGAGAGAGAAGGGAGAAAAGAGAGGGAAATGAGAGGGAGAGAGGTAGCATATGTTTGGGATGAGAGAGTTTAGTTATATAGGTTATGTTGAGTGGCTAATGACCAAAGGGTCCTTCCTAGTTCAATGGAAAATGAAGATAAGTACAAGTGTAGTTAGGTCCTTTTCAGAAGAGTTGGAATATTCTTATATGAAAAACCCTCCTATTAACTCTATTTACTAGCTAGGGACTCTAACTAACTAACAAGCTCTAACAATTATAATAGACACCCTATAAAACTTATAAACTACAAAAAGACACTAACCCTTAGAAAATAGGCTAATATACTACTCTACCCTACTAATCCCTAATAAATAGTATAATTAGATAACATAGGTTATAATTATAATATTCAAATTCAAATGAGTGTCCACAAGGAGTGGGGCCTCACACATTGTCATTCCCAACTGTAAAGCCATGCATATCCAGCTTCGCCATCTACCTTCCTAAATGCGGTGTCACAAAATAGAAATGTCATATCATCCATAGACACCCCCAAGATGTACTACAATCGGGTTTGGTAATAATCCAATGATATTGACCACTTTTATCATGAAATTCACAATAGAGCCCATACATCGGCAGGTGTGGAATATGATCAGGTTTGGTAAAAAGATATGTTCCAGTGAAGGTATTAATTGTGATTATTGCTAGCAACGGTTTAAGTTATGATTAACTGTAGTGAGGAGTTTATATTAAGCATCACAACAGGAAGCCTTCTCTGGAGAGAGCCAAGAAGATTTTTTTGGATCGTTTGAAGGATTTAGTTACTTATCAATCAGGAAGTAAACATCCTCTTCCCTCCCACCCCATTCTGCTATTCATGGGAGTGATTTGCTAATGTAGAAGCCTCCCCTTTCGTTTCTGTGTTTTTGGTTGTCTGGGTTTGGCCTTGCTACTGGTTTTGAAGCTTCCCTCCCCTTCTTTGTCAGTGAAGTGGAGTTCTCTCTGCTGATTGTGCTGCGTTTTGCTTTCCCTGTTTTTGGTGGTTTTCATGTTGTTCGGTGCTGTGGGGAGCTGAGTTTTGTAGTTCGCCATGCTGCTTTGTGGTGTTGTGCTGTGCCTCGAATTGCTCTTTGTGCTGTGCAGTGGTTTTGAAGCTTCATAGTGCTGGTGGTTCTGTGCTTCGGAGGAATGTGCTTAGCTTTGCTTAGTGGTGGAGTTCCCTGTGGGCAGTGTTTTGCTGAGTATTTTTGTTTTTTCTGTGCTGTTTTGTGTAGCTTCTTTTGGCACTTTTGCCCTTTTGGGAAGGCATTTTTTGGGCGTGCAGGTGCAGTGGTGTGCTGTGTTTCTGGTTTTCTGGGTAGGGCTTTGCTGCCGTTTTGAAGCTTCCCTTTCCTCCTTTAGTGCATGTGCAGTGCTTTTTGTGTGCTATGCTTCGTGTGATTCGTGGTGAAGAGCAGTGCCATGCAATGATTCTCTCTGTGCAGTGCAGTGGATTTGATGCTTCAATGTGCTGGTTGTGCTGTGCTTTGCTGAGAAGTGCAGTGCTATGCATAGCAGTGGTGTTCTCTCTTTGCACTGAAGTGCTGTGTATTTATGCTTTCTCAGTGTTGTTTTGTGCTGTGCTTTGCTGTCCGCAGTGCTAGGTGGTGAAGTGGTGCTTTCCTTTTTCCTGTCTTCCATGTACAGCCAGCTCTCCTTTTGTTTTCTGTTTGGCTCTTTTGCCACTTTGGGATGGTTTTTTTTTTTTTTTGTAAGCCTCTCTTGTCTGTTTTTCCCTGTTTTTTGTGGGCTTTATGCCCTGTTCCCTCTCTTCTCTTAATACAAATTTACCTTGAAGCAAAAAAAAGAAGTATTGATCCTAAATTCAAACTGATTTGCACACTAGTCCCCATGTGATATTATCAAATAAGTTTATGCAGTATATTTATATATAGGGTGAATAGTAATCACCTTTGAATTAAAAATTATGCAAAATATAACTCTAGAAACCGTTTGAATTTAACCCGATGGTGATTATTATATGGATTAGTTTCAAGTTAGGATAAGTGTTAATTCTTAGGTGTGAGGGAGTTGGAATTGTTATGGGATGTTCCAAGCGTCGGTAAAAAGTTTACCTCTCGTGTAAATCCACTAGTGGAACCTTTTAGCTCATTAAGGGCATAAAAAAAATGTTAGGATCATTTGATTGGTTGATAATTCACATCCAACATTTCTATGACCATGCTTTTGTAATTGTCATGCATGCATTCGGTTGAGCTCCACTTAGAAGTGAGAACTATTTAAGGTATAATGTTCCTTGTAGCAATGATCTTGAAACCCACGGCAAATAAATCTCCGTTACGGCCCAACTTTTGTTAGAGTCCATGCAACGGATCATGGTGGATCGATGTTTTAGATTCATTACATTAGGCATGGACCATCATATATAATTGGTGGGCTACTCATCATTACAATGGACCAATTAACCAATTAAGAGCCCAATCAGACAATCCTCTTGATCCGGCGATACAATCACACAATCGGACAGAGCGCACGATGCATGCACTAGAACAAGTGTACCTGGGACTTGAACAAAATGATGTCTTTGATGGATGGCCGTTGCACCCCACACACCAATGCTTCACAACCTAGCCAAAGTACTTGTGTTACTTTGGCTGGGTAAACTTGTTTTGGCATGCTAACAATAGGGCTCCAATTATATTAGGGATTATCCTTCTAGCACGTTGTAAAGGAATGCTTTGAACATTGGGTTCACAATTCATTGAACTAAGTTTCGTTTATGATGATATAGCATTCAATATTTTTGTTAATCACATTAATTATATTAGTGCTAACAATATGATTTATGATAAGTGAGCTTAATTTGTTGAAATAATCCAAGGATATTGATCACTTTTATATGAAACTCGCAATAGAGCCCATACATCCGTAGGTGTTTGATATGTTCGGGTTGGTAAAATGAGAAGTTCAAGTGAAGCCATTGTGAATTATTATGGTATAAGTTTTTAAAGGATTTTACCTGAGAAAATCACCTTAGATGTGGTCACCTAAAAGACCCTCTGAGTTTTCCTCACACAGAAGTGGTCCCTCGTCGGTTTTTTCTTTTGTAAAAATAGGGGCGGGTCAATATCGACCCTCCGTTGGGCCTTTAAAACGCATAAAACTCTAGTTTTCTACTTATCTCTCTACTCTTCTCTTCCGCAAACCTAATTGGGTTTGTAGGTCAAACTAATCTGTGAAAATCTTAGTGCCAAATAACTAGAACAGCCAGGGCGACAAACATGCGTGGGATGTAAAAGGGCAATAATACCATACCAGCATACACACACTGATCGTTCAGTCACGCATATCAACAGTTAACTGACATGTCATCTCCAAAAAAGATCATTCCCACCTCCTAAAGATTAATGGCCCTTAGAGTCCTATTGATTGCAATGGAACCAATACATATTTGCACAGAGGACCTGGCTATTACTGTTCAAATTACAAGTCCATAAATGATTGATGGAATAAGAAAATAACCCCCTTTTCCATTTACTACCAATACGACTGTGACAATAACATGGTTGAACAAATACAAATGTCCGCAACTGGGTTTTACACATGCTGCATATTCAACCAGGCAAATCAACAAATCAATTGAAGTTTCACTGATAAGCATTGGTTGCACGGTTCATGTACCTCAATTATAGCATGATTCGTTCTCCTCTATTTATTTGGATTGGATATTGTCTCCATTTGCATCATTGTTTTCCCCCTTCCTAATCCTCCTTGTCATCATCTTATATTTTCCTTTCCCATTCTTTCTCCGGTCTAAATTTGTAGACAACCTTTTTGTATTTTGTATTTTTTTTTTCTATTTTATTGTAGATCTTGCGGTTGTTTTAAATGCTTAGGCATGAAATTACATTTTTTGGGGGATTTTCTGCCTTTTTTTCATTTTGACATATTTGTAAATTTCTTTTTCTCAAGCCCTGATCCGTCTATTGTAACTGCCATAGCAGCTCCTTTACTCATATTTTCTTTTCTGTCTTAACTTGAATTCAAGGAAATGTGCATACAATAAATCGAGAGATGTCAAGAAAGGAGGACTATACATTAATTTGAGCTTTTGTCCATGCTTGTATTTGCGATTGATGATACGATTACTAATTGTAGAATCTTTTTTTTTTCTTTCGATAATAATATTCATCAATATAATTATATGTTTATAATTATATTTTGATACATTATAATTTTTTTTACTCGGCCTAAGAATGGGCCGTTGTTGCTAGTAGAACTATATACGTACACAAGCCCATAAGCGAGCACAAATAGAAATCAACAAATTTGTTGAATGGTTATTTGTATAACAACAGGCTAGTATAATGACCATTAATGAAAAGCCCATTTTATGGACTTCCGCTTATCATGGAAATGTCAAAGCCTTTCTAAACCCCTATTCCCCTCATAGGAAATGATTTTTCAAACATCATCGGAAATCAGTCACCATTTATAACTTTTTCTTAGAGTAAATTGTAACGCACCAAAGTGTAAAAGAGGTACAAGTGCCAAAAAGCGATGCCAATGGTGACACGCAAACATGCCCTAAATGTTCCATAGTTAAATGACCATAAATCCCAATATCATAAACATCCTATTGAGTACCCAATAATTTATGTACTCACAGGAGATTGACAATTAACACAAAATGTTCAGTCTCTTGACAATTAACAGAAAATGTTGATTCTCTTGACAACTAACACAAAATGTTGAGTCTCTCTTTTGGTTTATACACTCAAAACAATATTGCACTTTTAAGTACAGAATTGGTATAAGTAGTTTGAAGAAGAAAGAAAGACCAAATTGCCAGTAGACATGACAGTAGTATGAAGAAAGTGAGCTTTCTGAGATTTCACCCGTTCGTTTACTATCTTCTCTGAGGTATAAGACCTGTTCATCACAACTAAAACGTCATCTCATACAATAAATAATACACTACATATATAACTCAATATCAAATGCGTCGAGATTTCTCCAATTAAAATAAAAACTTTCAAAAATTATGTTCATTGATAATAATCATATACTTGCTAAGTTCTCAGCTTGTTTAAGTGGTTATGGGCTTAGAGTGGAGAAGGTTTGCCTGATTCCATTTACTTATGAGTGGCTCAAGCCCAGACCCACCAGAATGTGTTAAGGTCAGGTGAGAATTTAACTAAATTTCACTATGAACATTGTGAGTATTATTGTGGTCAATTGGCCTGACAAAATTGTACAAATCTAGATTGAATTACTCTAGCGCCGGTGAATAGGCCCAATTTCAAACCAGACTCATTATTAGTCCAGGCTTCATAAAAGCCACTTGGAGCTTGTTGGCTTCACTTAAAAATGAAAACCTATCTTTTAAAAGAAATATAAATTTAAAACAAATTTATAGCTGAGTTCAGCCACATTTTACAATCCAAGTTGCTCCGATTTATAGCTAAATTTAACTATTGTCTTTGAGCCCACAAATTTAGTATTGGTCAAGCCCAACAAGGAAAAAAAAAAAAAAAAAAAGAAACTCACTTTTAGCGGTAGACAAAATGAGATTAGATGAAGAAAAAACCACCGCTACTGCTTGATTTTTGCGAAAAAAAAAATTGTTACTATTTCCTACCCATTCTCTGAAAGGTCCGTCAGGAGCTTAACACGGCAATTGTAGCAGCGGGGAAAAATCTCCGCCGCTAAAGGATGTTCCATCTGTTGGAAGTAGGTGGGCCTCGTAGATAGATATTCAAAACTTTTGACCCACTTGACTCAGGGATCAAGTATCCATAAGGCAAAAACCCAATCCAGGATGCATAACCCTCAATCTCATGATCACATACAGTAAGTAAAACTATCTTAAAGATAGAATAGAAACGAACAAGCATTCATTAAAATCCACAACATACAAGGATGCAGATTTTACCTAAGGAGCTCGGTTGCGCTCTAATGGAGAAGTTGATAACTTTCGTTGATGTAGAACTTCTCTACAAACTGAGATCAGAATCTCCACCACCTCTTAGCCTTCCACGCTATGACCCGAATTAGATATCTCTTCTCAAGAAGATTGGTAGAATCTTCAAGAGAAAACCCAACTCGAAACCCTAAGGAACTAAAAGAGGAAGAGAGAAGAGAGCAGTGCAACTGTTGCACAAAGAGGAGGGACGTTTTTCACTATATAATATGATGGACGTCCAAGAGGGGTGAATTCCCTTTTATAATCTCCCAAAGCTCCTCTTGTCTTAATTGAAATAGAAGTCTTACTTCCACAACAATTAGTAAGTATACTATTACCACTATTAGAAGTCCTACTTCAAATAGAAATAGTAACTTCCTAATTCCTTCCTTTTAGAGTTCGAATAGGATTAGTATCTTTCTAATATCTTGGGCTAGCGTGGGGACCACTAGGGATTCCATAGAAAACTGGCTCCAACTGGGACACGCGACCCCACATCTCATGTGCAATCCGAGCCCACAGTTAATTGCAAATAACACCACTATATAAATGCAATTGCACTCCAGTCTTAGGAATAAATTACAATGAAGACCCTAAACTTCCCAATTACCACAAGTAGGCCCCTCTATCAATATCCATGGATCAATTGGAATAAATCTGTCTCTTCCAATCTTAGTTCCACATCTTATTATCCTTGAGTCCCAATTAATCACTATGATCATCAGTACCATCCAATTAACTCTTAATCGAGATGGGTGCGCACTTACTAATGACAAAACCCATTAATTGGCACAAGGGGATAATAGAGATAGATTCCTTCTTGATCATTCAATGTTCCCACAGTCCTACTACCACATACCCAAGACACCGAGGTGTTGACCTACAGTTGGCCTCACTCATTGGTGACTCAAAGCAAATGAATAGATAGAAACTTGAGTTCATTAATGTCTCAAGATTGAGAGCCTATTGCTAGGGAATTATGAGAGCATACCTTATTATTGAGACGGAATTCCATAAGGTGCTTCTCATGGTCCTTCAATACATCCAATGTACTAGCACATTGATCCAGAATCTTTCATTCTGATGATCAAGACAAATCACACTATTTCATAGTGATCAAGGTGCTGCAACCTTATCAGATGAGATGCCCAGTCTCATCACTGGTTGTGAAGATATTTTAAGTATAAGATTTGTGACATATATCTCCCGCATGTGGATCTCATCCATATACATATATCACATCTAATATACTAATGGGACCCAGTTCAACTCATGAACCATTATGTCATATGTATTGGTCATTTGCATAAAGTAATAAAATAACATTCATCTTATGAAAGTAAAGCATGGTTTTATTGATTAATCAATTTATTACATCAACTGATGGATTGAGTCAATAAAATCTAACACCATCCACTACTAAAGATCACTATTTTGTAGTGACAACTACATGTTTTACAATTAATCAATATAATAGTGAGCCCAAATCTCATTAGTGTGAAATTGCGACGGGTGCCGACATATTGGGAGGTAATTAAAGAATTAAAGTGGCTCTCAGTTTAGGCTGTTCTCTAGTGGGGACTTGCAAAAAATATAGATTAATACTTGATGTGCAATGAGGACAAGGAGATACAAGGGTGGGCTCTAAAATAAAAGCTAGGTTCGCTTTTAATATTATTATATATAAAATGTCTCTACTTCTATTTTGAAACGCGACCAGAATGGGATTTATATCAACTTAGATTTTAGGCCATGACCCAATATTGAAAGTGACAATAATTTAGAGGACTTATGAGAATTGACGGGAGTAGAAGCGAGATTGGAGGCTGCTTGTTTGTTTCCATGGGCGTGTTTGATTCTAAAATACTAATTCCTAAGAATTCTAAAAATTATACTCCTAAAAATAGTAGGAAGATCCATCAATGGCTACCTAACAATTTCCACTCCTATATATGGAAAATGATTTTAGGAGGAAGATGGAAAATGGATACTTGGCCTTCACCCAATTAAATCAAACCCTAGGGAAGTGTCCCTTCTACATATCGATCTTTATACCATTTACTACTCATGTTTTTAATAACCCTTTGCTTAAAAACCATTGTGTCGTGATTTTGTAATAATTTAATTCCATGAAAACAAATAATCCCTTAATGACGTAGAGAGAGGGGGAGAGAGAGAGATGGCAATGGGGCTCCCTTCACTCCAAGTAAGAAAAGAAGAAGATGACCTCATCTCCTGGCTCATGCACACCTTAAACTACATGAACTCCTACTAACTTCTACAATTAGAAGGTATTCATGAACCAGCAGCTGTCAACACCCTCTTTCCTCTCTGGACTTGGAGTGAAGGAGCTCCATTAACCCAAACCTCAAAATAATAATAACAATGATGATGATGATGATGATGATGATCATGGAACAACTTTTCTCCAACCGAATCAAAGGCCAACCACCATATCTACTAGAGAGGGAGCAGGTGAAATACTTAGCACACCATAACACTCTTGACGAGTAAAGGGGACAAGGGCCGCCTTTTATAGGTTTTATGATTTCACTATGGCCATTGGATGCCATTGAGATATGAAAGTGAATCTGGAGTTGGAGATTTTCTTTCATGCAAATCTATGGTTTTGCCCATAGGAATGGGCCTCAAAAAATAGGTTGTGGTTTAATTAGGGTGGAGACTGGTTGTGGTATTTGGAAACCTGGTGAATCCTCCGTGATACCCACTTTCCTAATATCTCTTCTCATAAAGGTATGTTTTTCAACAATGTGGACCTTTCGTTTTCCGCGGTGGTACGAGTCCTACTTTTGAGCTGGAATACCGTTTTCCTCCCTACGCATGGAAATTGGAATAAAAGACTGATATTATCAATTAAGTTTGTGCAATATATATATATATAGGGTGAATAATAACCACCATCGGATTAGATTTTCTTAAAAATATAAATGCAGAATCAGTTGGGACTTTATCCGATATGGAGGTTATTACTCAAATTAGCGCCAAGTGAAGATAAGTGTTAATTCGTGTGGGTTAGTCTGTGTGAGGGAGTTGGAATTGTTATGCAATGTCCCACATGGTGGTAAAGAGTATCCTCGCTCGGAAATCAATGAGAGGTACCTCTTAGCCCAACATAGCACATATATTAAGGGTTTAATATTAAATATTATGGTCATTTGATTGGTTGGTATTTTGGATATCCCTAATTCACATCTAGCATTTCTATAACCGTAACTCTGTAATTGTCATGCATTTTGCTGAGCTTCACTAGAAGTGAGAACTCTTTACAGTACAACGTTGGATTTTCTTGTAGCATTGATCTTGAAAACTATGGAAGATAAATCTGCATTATAGGCCCGATTTAACCAAATCCTATCATGAGTTTAATTAGCAGGCCAAAATGAAACATGTTCTAGAATTAGTAGAGGTAGGACCAAAATTAGTACGTCATGAAAGCATGTTTGGTAAACATCCATGTAGTGAATCCCTCTTGATTTTCCTCGATCTCATGGAGAATTTAGGTATGGTATTGAGACGAAAATAGTAGCAAGGGCCTCCAAGATCCCTGTTTCCTATTTTATTAATAGTAGGACCTCCCCACATTCCCCTACCCCACTATTAGATTATGAAGATCAACGGAATCAAAGAAAGTGGAAGAAAGCATAGCTATAGTGGTCATGGCTACTAACCTAAAGGCTACTGGTTTTGTCTTTGGAAACATACTTTTTAGGTCACTTTATTTAAAAATGAATTGTTAATCATGTTTAAAATGCTCAAAATGGCTCGGAATTCAAATTTCTACAATCAGCTCCTCGTGTACTTTTGCGCTATTTGAAAAAAAGTTTAGACCTTAGATCATGATTTCTGGACTTCTATAGACACATTTTGTAAAATCCGAACTGTTTCTTAAGGTCTAAAATGGCTATGTCGTTAAATTTCAAAGCAGAATTAATCATTGGTCATACAAAAATTCCAAAAAAAACATATCAGTCGTTGAAGATATTTTTAACTTAGGAAACTAGAAAAGACGCTGCTATAGTACCAAAACTAGTGACTTAAGAGGTTATATTTTTGCTTTGGAACACTACTACTTGGATTCCATAATCAATATTTGAACCACAAATCATGATTATAACGTCATAAATGGCCATTACATCAAATTTCAGCCATTTACATCAAATATTTGCAAATAAGTCTAGATCCCAAATATCAACTTTTTATTTCCATGGGCCCAATTTGCAAGATCCGAACTGTTGAAACTCTATAAAGGGCTAAGGATGGCTATGTGGTCAAGAATCAACCTTTTTTTTTATGGATTTTGAGAAAATTGTAAGAAAAAAAAAACTTATAACTATAGGATCACACATCCCATAGATGGTAGGAGTCCTCTCCATTAACCAAACTTGGAACTTCCTTGGAAATCTTCTTTGTGATTTGTTAAATTCAAGAGAATAAGGTAATTCTCTAAATAAAGTATTCCTCTCTGTTTAGGAAACGTTCCCTAAAAACTTAATCACACTCCATAGCACCCGCCACACCTTGAGAACCCTCACTCCTCTCATGTTGGTGAAATAACATCCTTGCCACATGTAATTATTGACTTATGTTTGCATGCTAACAATAGGGCACCGATATTGCCTGATCCCAATTAGAGATTGTCCCTCTATTACTTTAATGGAACGCTCAAACATTGGGTCCACAATTCATTTAACTAAGTTTGGTTTAAGATGATAGGTATAGAGTGCAGGTGAGGCACTTAATGAAATGAAAATATATGATCTTGTCATTAGTATGGTGCTAATGTAACCAAACACTTAATTTAACCCATATCGACGCACCTTTGCTAGATTAAAGTGGTTTGGATCTCACACCACCTTAGTCTAAGAGCTGACCCGTACTTCACCTTAGCTAAAGAAAGATGCACTATTGGATTACTCATGTGTGAAAAAAATACAACAACATATTGCATATATGATCAATCCACTGGTATCTTTGTTGGCTAAATTCATGGATTGGACAAAACCCTGGGTCTTTTGAGTTGTATTTTTTAATTTTAAAAAGGACTCTGAAGATAGAAGATTAGAAGGACTCGGAAGAAGAAAGTTTGAAAAAATTAGAAGAAGAAAGTTGGAAGAATCGTGCTGGAATTTCGGATCAACTAGAATGGGGTCCGCTCGAGCGACCACATCATCCGCTCGAGCGGACAAAGTCGGAATAGCCAAATGCTGAAACAGAACCTCATCCGCTCGAGCGACTATATCATCCACTCAAACGGACAAAGTTAGAATAGCCAAATGATAAAATAGAACCTAATCCGCTTAAGCGGATGGTGGGTCCGCTCGAGAGGACAAGGCGGCAGAGTCCTAGGAAAATTAGAAACTTCTTTTCTAATTGTGCCCTAACTGCTGGTTTTATTTCTAAACATCTTAGGAAACCTTAAGCACAATCTAGGGGCTATTTAAAGGACTCTATTCCAAAGATACCACCCTCACCTCTCAAAGTTCTGAGTTAGAGATTATTATTAAGAGAATTCTTCTCTAGAGATTTTTAAGGAGATCTGTTGATAAATTCTCTATAGCTAGTTCTTCTGCATTCTTCGTACAAGATTATCTTCTTGCGAGAAGACTTAAGGAGTCAAGTGCTGAATTGAATCTGTTGCAATCAACGGTGTGAAGTCGTTGAAGTGTGAAGTGACAAGGTAACTTCAGTCCTTGGGTAGGGGATATCTGAGGAAGATATCTGAGTTTCCTGTAATTGTGAGATTCATAGTGTTTGACTTGATCCAGTTCGGATCGGTGGTTTTTCACCCGATTAGGGTTTTCCACCTTAAATTTGGTGTCCTTGTGGTGTGTGCTTGTTGATTTTATTTCCGCTCATATTGTTTATTTTTGCACACTTTTGGGTTAATTATTTGAGTAGATCAATCTAGAGATCGCGGACCCTAAATCTTTCATATCTATTAAAGCAATCGAGACTAAACTTTTTGAAGTTCTTGTTTGTAGAGTAAAATTTAGGAAGTTGTTTACAAAGATCGTGCATGAAATATTAAAAAAAATATATATTATAAAATAAAAGTTATGCCGTGGTGCAGTAAAATTATTTTTAAAACATGTATTTTCAATATTAAATATATCCCGAATTCAAAAGAACTACCACAAAAGCCTACAAAAATAAAAATAAAAAAACTCTATATTTTCTACTTTAATCATCCAATTAATTTCACAAAAATAACCGAAATGGTGAAGATAAATGCGCATTTAATCAAAAAATAGGGAGAAAAGATATGAAATTAACCCGGTAATTCGTGATATTTGGAAGCAATGGGTTTATTTAGAAGTTAATGAAGATTTATATTTTTTTAGTTGATTAACGCATCCTATGGATCATTATACTTTTTTATACATGTTTTGTAAGATAGTAATCTCATGCGTAAGATCCAACCCT
Organism: Umbellularia californica; assembly: GCA_028538565.1. Taxonomy (NCBI): domain Eukaryota; kingdom Viridiplantae; phylum Streptophyta; class Magnoliopsida; order Laurales; family Lauraceae; genus Umbellularia; species Umbellularia californica. Next base: position 29,762,748 of record JAPQWN010000002.1, read on the forward strand.
CAAAATCCATGATAAACATAGATAATACATCGGATGCCTACCAATCCATAGATAATCTGTAAACATTAGAAGAAAATTATGATATTATATGCATCAGAAAAAGAGAAAATGCCATAAGTATAGTGACGATCGCATGAACACCATTGTGATAAACAACAAATAGATATATATCTGTATGAATATAAAGATTCCAATAGAATGAAATTGATATATACATATATATATATATATATATAAAGAGTTATGTGTGGCCAGGATAACATAAAGTTGTAGGAATAAAGAAAATACGAACAATAGATCATGGGTACAATATATTTTTTTGAATGTTTGTGCATCCCCACACTTTCTTAGCACTTTATTACAAAATCTAAATTGAAAAGGTTAGCAACAAATAATTCAGTGCTGTGACATGAGTGATAACAACCGGTTTGACTCCGTAACATGGTCTATATCTGCCAACCTGTTGCCGGACATGATTGATTTGTGCAATTATTTTTGTTTCTATTCAATCTTAAGTAGAAAATGAAAAACCTCCATAGGACACTCTGGATCTTGTCTGCCACTTTGTCCATCTCATTTTCCTGCATAGAAAGTATTGGTTATGAATGGTAGAAACTAGTTTTAATATTTCAGTTTGACAAAAGATTTATTATTTGGGATATAAACTTACATTGCTATAAATGAAGACAGCTCATACTTGACTGTTTGTAAGATCGTTGTGCGACTTCATCATAAAACAGTACAACATTTAAAGTGCCCCTATGATCAATCAATGTAAGATGCAAGATGATCCTATAGAAACATGATATGTTTTATGGTGTTGAACACCCCCAAGTTTAAGGGTGCACAGCAGTATAGTCCTGGTGAGTACAGGGTCGAATTCACATGGAGCAAATTGTTTTAGCAATTTCCAACTTTAACATGTCGTAATTAATTTAGAAACTAAATATGACCTAATTAAATGGAAAGTAATTAAATTACAAAAAAAATCCCTACTAACTGAAATAGAATTTTTAATTATAAATTTCCAACAAAATAAAAACCTAATCTGACATCAATCAAAATAAGATTTCCTAAATGAAATCCTAATTACCAAAACTAATTACAATGCAATTATGAATGATTTATTATGTCCTAAATGCAAACAATGCAATTTTATGCAAGTTCCAAAAATCTGATGGATTCTGAAAAATTCTGAGTATAGAAAAACTTGTGCACAAGCCCATTTTCACTGGGCTACACAACCAACCATGGATGTACTAAAAGCTAAATCTGCTGGCTGAAACTTAAACTTGGATGGTGGATGAATACAACAAAAAAAACATAAGTGAAAAAGGATTTAAAATGAAAAAGATATGATCGCTCAAAGATGCCTAGTTGAATTAGTCATGCTGCTGAAATCTGATATGACCTTGCTACGTACCCCTATTCGAGCCTCGGTTTGACCCACTTAACAATGTTATATTTCACTGAAATTCTGAGGTTTCAAATCCCTATTCGCGGACTTTAATTCTGCCAAATTTCAAGGCAAAGTAATTTCGTTTTCTTGGCTTTCGATTATCTAACTTTTGGAACAGTCTGCCTAAAACAGCTGAAACAATACAATTTTTTTCAATATTCAATTTCCTTACTTCATACAAAGTTCGAAATCTGCCTTCTTAAGCAGTCGTTAGTTCATTTTTGGGTGTGAGGGGGTTGGAATTGTTATAGAATGTCCCACATGGTGGTAAAAAGTTTACATCTCACGCAAATCCATGAGAGGAACTTCTTAGCCAAACATAGCCCATATATTAAGGTCTTAAAGAAAAATATTAGGATCAGTTGATCGATTGATATTTTGGACACCCCTAATTCATGTCTAGAAAAATGACCATGCTTCTATAATTGTCATGCATTGATTCTATTTAAGTTAAAATGTTGGGTTTCCCTGTAGCATTGATCTTGAAGATCGGGGCCGACTTTGTCAGAGTCAATGCAACGGTTCGTGGTGAGTCCATGTTTTAGATTCATTACAATAGGCCAGGACCATCACATATAATTGGTGGGTCACTCATCATTACAATGGACCAATTAAGAGCGAAATCAGACAATCATCTTGATCCGGCGATTAGGGTTGTAAACAGGTCGGTTCCGGTCCGGGTCCAAGGTGGACCCGGAATCGGAACCGTTACGGAGAACGTGGAACCGGATCCGGACCTGGAACCGTTTCGGAACTAATTTTTTTGCTCTGGAACTCGAACCAAAACCATATATGGGATGGGTCTGGATCCGGGTTCGGGTCTAAGTAGGGAATGTTATTAAAAAAAACATAGTTTTTAAGAGAGATTTTCCAAAATTAAGGTAATATGTCCGGTCTTGGGACCACGGGTCCGAACCAAGGTGGAACTGGGCCCGGACCTATTTACTTGTCTGGGCCTAAATAAGGACCCAGGCACGATTTTTAACGGGTCGGAACCTCCGGATAATCGGAGAATCGGGGATCCATTTACATCCCTACCGGCGATACAATCACATAATCGGACAGATTGTGATCTAATGGCTTGGATAATCACTGCGCCAATCTCTCGATAGGTCAAGTGGAACATGAACACACCACCCATGTGACTATTTTCATTAATAACTAAGTTTGGTTTAAGATGATATAGCATTCAATAATTTCATTAATGATATTAATTATAGGGATTTTTACCAAAAAAGTGTCCGTACACCAGTATTATACGAATTTAACTATAAATACGTTTAAATGCCCATTTTAGTGTTCGTACATTAATTTTGGACGGTTTTACCCCTCCTTTTTCGAACGACGTCGTCTTTTATTCCAAACCTTATAACGGTTTTACTCCATCTCCTTCACCTGCAAATCCATCACCACCCAACGTCAACGTTCCTGAGACGCTTCGAGATCCCTCGAGAACCACCACCCCATCCCCTTCCTCAACACCCTTGACACCCATCTCTACTCCTATTTCATCTACTTCTCATCCTCAATCATCGGCTTTCCCTCTTCAATCCCCTTACACCAGTCATGTCATGGGGTTGAAAACCCCATTACCTCATCTGGGTACCCCTCCATCGCCCATTCTCCACCCAAAACCTACCGATTTTCCATCTCTAACGGTCGAAAACGCTTCTGGGTGTGGCTGCAGCGACTGCTCTGAAGAGATTGATGTGGAATTTCAGTGCCCTTGTGCGAGGCCGAGGCCTGGGGGTTCTGGCTTCTCTGAGGATGTTGGGGGGATTACGGAACAAGGTTTTGGTGGAGAGCTATCTCCTTGGGATTTCTTTGATTTTTTTGATCTGGTGGAAGTGGATTCTTCTGGAAGCGTTTTTGAGTTTGGCGGTGGAGCGTTTCTTGGATCTGGTGGAAGCAGATTCTTCATGGTAATTTTATTTTATTTGCAGGAGCAAATACCAAGCGAAAGCCATGGCTGCTTCTTGCAGCAGAGTTTTTGGAGCATTTCTCTCCAAATTCTGTCATGGGTATTCTTCCTTCAAATGTCCCAGATCCTATTCTCTCCAGAGTAAGATTATTCCTTTGTTTGTTCCTTCATTTGCTTTGTTAAGATACTTAAACTTTATCAGTACATTTCAGTGATTAATCTTTTGGATTGGAAAACATCTGCCTCCATTTCAAACATTGGAAAACCCCCTCTTGTAGCGAGAAAGATATGGACTTCCCCTCCTGTATGTATGGGCAGACGTTCAAGCAAGATTGCTACAAGAAAGGTATGCCTTTTGCTGCTAATGTTTGTAGAAATCTATCTGTCTCTGGTTAATTTGTGCATTTGCTGTTGTTGGGTGATTTTACTTTGTGTTGGGTTCTTGTTTTATTAATTGGGTTTTGCCTATTTCATCATTGGTGATTCTATATTGAAGAAATCATAACTTGGGTGCTTTTGCTTTTCATTTTTTCATTCGTTCATGTATGATTTACTGAATAAAAAGATAGTGAGTGTTTTTCGAGTTTTGTTTTCTGATCTAGAAACAGCTGCTGGGTTTTGGGTTTTTCTTCATTCCAGAAGCAAAAACAGTTTTCTTTCTTTCATTTATGACAATTAGTGGTTTTTGTGTTTTGGCTTCTATTTGATCTATAACACATTCACTCTCTTTGTGGGATCCATTAACAATAACCCTGTTTGTAGTTTTATCTGATAAACTACAACCATAGTTTTGGGGTGCCCCTTCATCATTCAGAGAAAATAACTGGTTAGTGGGTTTCTCCAAAAAGGTGAAAATTGACTTCAGGTTTACCGAAACTATTCTTCCATAAATTTTCTCAGCCCAGATATGAAATCTTGCTTTTTAAGAGACATAACATTTTTCTCCACTTCCATTTTCGGGCCTTATCTTCCTGTATTCCAAGACTGTAAAGCAAGAACATTTCCCCTTTTACCATTAGAAAAAAGGGCCCTTTTTCCCCTACTGATTTTATGATTTAGGCTACATTAGGACGCCACTTAGAATGCTTGGTGTGTGGACCATGGTTACTTGGAAGCTCTTTGCTTGCATCACAAAGCAATGCCTCATATTCTCTGTCTCTACTGATTGTCTACATGAATTTAACACAATAGGCACCTTCCAAGTGTGCTACTGCTCTTATCAAAGCCAAAACCTGTTACTTTTCATACTTTCTGCTATTTTATATTTGTGTAGCCCATCTTTTGCTGTAGGTGGAGTATAAGATACACTTGTAAAATTGTTTAGATGTCTTGTGGGGAAGAATTTCTTATGTATTTTTGTACTCAAGTCACTGCATGTGCCATGGATGTAGGGGGCCCAAGATTTAAAGAAGGCAAAGCAATACAGTAAAATTGGGAAGGAAGTTGTATCCGCGTAAGTTATACTTTCAGCTAGTGCAAGGATTTATATGGTTGAAAACTGTCAAACTTCATTGAGAGATAATTGGATTTGATCCTCATTTTATATTTGATTTTCGTTGAATCGATGTTTAGATGCTCAGCGAGTCTGGTTTGGTAGAATAGGTCCAGTTTAGCTGTCCATCTGTCAGCAAAAGCCTGTTTCATTGGTTGCCATTCAAAAAAAAAAGGTGCTCATTGGTTTAACCACTAGGTTGTGGGTGCGGGTCATGTTACCCTTCAGAAAAAAAAAAAAAAAGAGATAAGAAAAGAAACTCTTATTCATCTGTTTGACTTTCTTAATATGATAGAGATAAGGGAATCATGTTATTTGAGATTATAGCAATGTCTTTTCTTTATATATTTTCATTTTACTCATAATCGTAATGGATTTGTGCCTCTCTCTGTACTTCTTTTAGCTTGCTTGATTTTATGCTCTATATGTTTTTCCCCATTTTCAATAAACATTTGTTGTCTTTGATTATAAAATGAAATATATTTTTTTAACTCACTAACTGCATGACTGTGATATTCTGTATCTTTGCATCTGCCATTTTTTAATCTTTTCATTATTTTGAATGGTTGAGTTTTATTTTTTATTTTTTGTTGAATGGCTGAATTTTATTTTCATATTGAATATAACACTCTGTATGTGAAACCCAGTGTTAAGAAAGGAGGTCCCAATCTGAAATCAAATACATTTTTGGCTGCTGTTTTAGAGAAAGCTAAGGAGCTTGATGTACCTAAGGAAATTTTAGAGCGCAACATCAAGAGAGCTTCTGAGAAGGGACAGGAGGCCTACATTGAGAAGTTTTATGAAGTGGGTGTCATACTCTGAAAACCATTTCATGTTAATAGATGATTTTATAATTATTGCCCTGGAATAGTATCAGTTTTATGATGTTGAAGTAAATGTACTGGGGGCCTTTTTATGGTAAATATTGGAACTTATGAAACTTGTTATTCTAAATCAGGTATATGGTTATGGTGGAGTAGGTATGGTAGTTGAGGTCTTAACAGACAAAATAAACAGATCGGTAGCAGCTGTTAGAGAGGTAGTGAAAGACTGTGGTGGAAAGATGGCAGACCCGGGATCAATTTTGTTCAAGTTTAAGCGTGCACGGGTCATAAATATTAAGGTCACAGATGTTGACAAAGACCAGCTCCTTTCTTTGGCTCTAGATGCTGGTGTTGAAGATTTAATTGAACCTCAAATTGATGAGGATTATCCAGAAGAAGATCACTTGGAAAGGTATGCTTCAGCTATCTTTTTTGAGAGGCTATCCTGTTGTGATTGTGGGAGACATGTCAAGCACATGCTGATTCTAGTCTTCACGAAACTACAAAATACCTTATCTATTTATCTATCTTTTTTTTTCTTTGTTAAAAAGTCTCAGTGCATATGTGTTTTACTTTTATAGTTTTATTGTAGTTCTAGTTATTCCAGCACTTTATATTTAATATGAAGCACTTGCATTGATATGGGCTTTGGTGCAATGGTGAAAGTCTTGGGTGCCATTCGTGGTAACGTAGATTTGAGACCTACTAGCTGCCACTTTGTACAAAATTGCCATAGGTTAGGTCTGTCTCCGGTCTGGACTCTCCCAGGACCCTGCTTCGGCGGGACCCACATTGGATAATGACCTTTTACTTGCATTGATACGTGTTCAATGCCATTATAAGTTCATTTTTCCGAGTTACATAGCTTTTATATATATATATATATTGATATTCTTTATCGTTCTTTGATAGGTATTTACTTCTTTTCCTTTTTAAACCTTCATTTGTTATTTTTACTTAATTGGACCTGTGACATATCCTTCTCTAGTTAGATAAGTAGAACTCTTCTAAGTAGAACTCTAGTAGAACTCAATGCCATGTTTCTGCATGTTTGTGTTAACCGGGTTGAAAAAGTGCCAAAGTTGAAAACATCGCAAACGTGATCGTAATTAAGTGAAAAATAGCAGAAACTTGAAACCCTGTTTAGCACTCTCCATCTCAGCATGATGTATCCCACGGCCTCATCATGGCTGTACAAGTTCTATCATCATCACTTAACAAATGTACTTGAATGAGTTATTTACTTGGTCATAAGAAATGCCACCCTGTCCCTACCCAGTGCCTTGATGATCACTAAAGTTCTGGGCTTGGGCTTCACCCTCAGCCTATGTGCTTGATGAACTACTAAATATTTGCTACCACAAGAAATTCAACCTGGTCTGCCACATTTATAGCCCATATTTAAACAAGTTTGATATTGAGTTTTTCTCTGTAGTGTGGTGTAGTCTAATCCTTTAGTCCAAGAGAAAATCATGTTAACTGATAATCTTATTTTTACATCAAATGGCTAGAAATGTCTAGCAACCAACCGACATGGTTGTGTTGAATGCTTCCCCAAGTTACTAGACGCAGTGACCTTCAAAGTCAAGTTTTCAAGTGCCTAATGCTGTTGGCTTGTTTAGTTATGGGACATAATGTTTAGACCCGGATCTCACCCATGGGCCTCATAGTCAATAATGAGCCATCATTTTTGGTTGGCTCACTTGCAACCCCAATCACTACCACTAGTGAATGTGGTAGTCTATTGTTAACGATTTTTCCTTTCATTTGAAAGCCTGAGTTGTGCTCTATGTTTTGAAGTGCTATGGTTGAATCATATATTGAAGTGCTCATATATTGAAGTGCTATGGTTGAATGGTGAATGACTAATGACGTAGTGGTGAATGACCTTGTGGTGTGTTGGGGCATTGAGATGTTTATATGAAGTTTTTTTTATTTTTGTTATGTACAGGTACTTAACAGGTTGTAAATAAAAAAAAATTTAATGTCAAATGTACGGGGGAGACTCTGCCGAAATTTCGAGAAATCTTTTACATTCGAAATTTTTCTTAGGAATGTTTTTATGAAGTTTACGTTAATGTTTGCCAAAATGTGTTTATGCTTCTTATTTATCCTCTTTTGCCATTGCAGGATGATGTGACATTACCTATCCTTCATATTTCCCGAATCAAACGAAACAAGGTTATCTTGATCTTTTGTGACATTATCTTTGAGATTTATTGTTTTTAATTCCACCATGACTCAATGGATGAACTCGTTCTAAAATGCATTCTATGCGGGTCTTTATCATCCTTTAATTTGATGACTTGAAACTTGATGAATTCTTTTCAATCTTCCTCATGAAGGTTTTTGTACTAAGTTTTGCACTTTAATTCTTTGTTTGCAGCTTCATCGTTTTGATGACAACATTGGCAAGAGTAGGAAAATCCTGACTGCCATGTCAAGGAGGATGAGCCAGAACAAGTGGATCATCGGCTCCATCATCATCACTCTAGTATTAGCAGTTATCTTAATCTTGTACTTTAAGCTCTCCCATTAGCTGTGCTCGTCAGATTTCATAAGTCGTGCTTGTGATTCTGTTGGTTTGTTTGTTTCCGAAGGGGGGTCTTTAAATTTCTCCAATGTGTGCATTTGTGTGCATTGAACTGAATCAGATATTTAGTGTCTTATAGCCTGTCTGTTTGGCATGCTCTTCTTTTTTCTTCTCTGATTGTACTCGGATTGGTCAGGTGCATCTGCTTAAATGTAGTAGTTTCTTATTGTTTCTTCCTTTTTCTCTCTTTTTATTTAACAAAAAAGGTCTTGTTCTCATGTGAAATTCAGCCCTTATAATGCAATGTGGTTACGGTGTAAATTTACATTTTTTTTCTTTGTTTCATTGATTGTGACGTCTCTTGCATGTTTTCCTCTACTGTGAAGTTCCTGGCAATGGAGAACATGATATTAATTGGATGCTTATGGTAGAAGGGCTGTGAATGGTTTTTGGCGCTAGACAAACATGGAGATGGAAATAATACCTAAGTAATGATACAGGTTACAAGTTGTAATGATGCAAGAATGTATATATAGCAAAAAATTTAAAAAATCAAATAAATAAAATAAATATTGATTGTTGACGCAATCTTTATTGGCGCAATATTTTGAAAAAATAATTTACATAAAACATAAATGTTTTGTCGGCGCAAAAAAGCTCTTGATTGGGTGGGAATTGCCCTTGCTGGTATTGGCACAACAGGTAATTCAAGTTCTGGTTTTTTACAAGTTTCTTTTTAAACTTTCGGTTATTCATTTTGATCAAAATAAAATGATAGAAAGGAAAATCAGAAAAGGAAATGCTCTTTATGTTTGTTGCACCCATCATTGTAACTATAAATTTTGTACCGTAATGCTCCACCTTTTTTTACTAATCTGAAAGCCTAAAATTACTCCTTGGCATGCTTGGTACGAAGATGGATAGGTGCATGTCATTTGGATGGCATTTTGTGTCTTCTTGTCAATTGGCTTGTTCAATCAATTGAGTTATTTTTTTTCCTCTGTACTGTATGGAATAAGTTTTGCTAGTTAAGAGACACTTGTAATGTGCTATTACAGGTAGAAGGATGGATCCAAGGGTATGAAGGCCTCACTCTTGTCACAGTGAGGGGAGCTGGTCATCAGGTTCCTCTTGACAAATCCAAGTTGGCTCTTCCCATCATCAAGTCTTTCCTGTCAGGAAGCTCAATGCCAACTTTGACAAAGCTCGAGGATTCTTGAGTAGATTGAAAGAAGTCATCAAGTCTTAGAGGATTTGAATATGTTCAAGAGGCAGCTCTTACAATGATGTGATTAGATGCAAAATTCCTTATTCACCAATGGACTTCAAGTCTTAGAGGATGTTGCCATGTACATGGGTGATTTGTATGAGAATGGTTGTTGCTGCACATGGAATGTTGTCATGTAAAAAGGTGTAAAGACATGTTGGGATGTTGGAATTGGAATGTAATGATGTTATAATGATGTTGGGATGTTGGAATGCTACATTTGTATTTGAAAGTTGCACTGAAGAAAGGTTTCCTAAATTAAAGCAGTTGAATGTTGAAATGGTGGGTGGTGGAATGACAATTTTTTTTCCCTGTATGTTGGATGGTGGAAAGACATTACATATTGGATGTTCGACATGAAAAATGGGCATAGAAGCTATAAAAAATGGTAACAATATCATTACCTGAAAATGGTAAAAAAAATACCTCAAATTTATCTCAATATTACGCGGCTCTTATCTAAAGGCTAGGGATTCTTTTATGTACACAACGCCTAAACCAAACCATTACAAATCAAAAGGCATTGACATTGGTGAAAATGTGAGAAAAACTTGGTAAAACTACCATTAGGACCCATCCAAACAATGTGAGAAAAACTCACTTAACACCTAACTTTGAGTTCCCTGGAAAATGGCTCAGCGCATGCATCCACGATATCGTTACAATCCTTTAGACTTTTTTGTTCACTAAATTCATGTGTCTCTATGGTGCACTAAATTCATGATAAACGAGCTCTACATGATAAACGAGCTCACATCTCTCACCAACCATAAAAAACATGACTAGGAAACAAAAGAAAAGGGGATAAATCAGCATAGTAAGGTAAAATCATAGGCCTAACATTATATGAACTTGAGTTCCTACTCATACGAACCCGAATTTTGTGCCCGACATTGTTTTTTGATAACGATATCGTTACCATAATTTATAGTTTCTTCATCCATCCTTTTTGTCCAACAAGAAAATAATAGTGACTTTATATTGAGATGCATAAACAATAAGAAAGACTCACGATTTCACTCAAAATCTATTTTTCAAAAATTTTCTGATAACCGTATCGTTACAATTATTTATTGGTTCTTCACCCATTTTTTGTCTGCAATAACAAAATGACAATGACTTTATAATGTGGTATATAAACAATGAAAAAAGCTCACTGATTTGGCTCAGAAATGCATTTTCCTAATAGGTGAAGTGAAGGTTCGAACCCTCAAAACGAGGGTTCGAACCTTCGAATTTTCTGGAATTTGGCCCAGGAAGGCAGTGAAGTGAAGGTTCGAACCCTCAAAACGAGGGTTCGAACCTTCATACTCTCTGGAATTTGGCCCAGGACCTCAAATAAGTAAAGGTTCGAACCCTAAAGCACTTCACCGCCTATGAAAATGCATTTCTGAGCCAAATCTGTGAGCCTTTCTCATTGTTTAGCACCCCATTATAAAGTTAATGTCATTTTGTTATTGGAAACAAAAAATGGGCGAAGAACCAATAAATTCTTATAACGATATCGTTATCCAAAATTTTTTGAAAACTAGATTTTGAGTGAAATCGTGAGTCTTTCTTATTGTTTATGCATCTCAATATGAAGTCAATATTAATTTATTATTGGACACAAAAAAATGGGTGAAAAAACTATAAAAAAGGTAACGATATCGTTATCAAAAATCATTGTTGGGCACAAATTTCAAGTTCGTATGAGTAGGAATTCAAGTTCTTAAAGATTTCCCCCCCTAAAAACCATCTATAGATCATCCCATATGCAATTATAAAATGTTTTTTCTTATGTTTGTTGCTATTTTTTTTAGCTTGCCGAGTACCCCTGTTTAGGGGGCTGGTTAAGAATAGCAACAAACATAAGAAAAAACATTTTATAATTGCAGGTGGGTTTTCTTTTAACATGTGTCTGCAAAACATTCTTAGGGCCATATGGTAGTTTCGTTTTCATTTAAATCACTAAAACATTACAATATTGATCATACATGAAATTCATTTAAATCACTAAAGACTCGGTATATCATTACATTGCATTCCATTCATTTCTTTCCAATCCAAAATATTTACAGCCACTCTACAATGTAACTAACTGTTTACAAACTTCTTTCCAATCCAAAATTACATTCAGACACACAAAATATGATAGTAACCAGCATCACTTAATTTTATCTATATGAATTTTTATGAAATTGAATGTTGTATAAATAGAATGTCCAATGGAATTGATTGGCCATGGAGTTGGTTATTGCTGCTTTGTTAAGGTTAATTCGTATACATTCTAGAAAACAATTAGGCCCAAATAGGTGGGCTCATGTTGTTCTCTATTGACTTTGCCTGGGTGGTAGTATATATTGGCATTTCAATATGCTAGGCTCGGATTCATACTTGTAAAGGGTGTATTCATCACGATTCACACTTCAACTTTATATCAGAAGTCAAGTATAATCATTTAAACCATGATGAAATCAAAATAGCCCCATTGTTCAGTTCTGATAAATAATCATCACACATTATACAATTTAAATAATGTTTCTCAAATCAGCTCTCTTTTGCCATCTTTAATTGTCCTTATCAGGGATGCTTAAAGAGATTTCAAGTTGGAAGATTCATAATCTAAGTGCATTATACAATTTAGAGTTTTTATTTTTATTTTCTTTATTTTCTGGTTTTTGGCCCAGAAAGGCAGTGAAGTGGGTTCGAACCTTGGTGCTCTCTGGAATCTAGCCCAGAACTGCACAAAATGGAAGGTTCGAACCCTGGAAACAAGGGTTCGAACCTCCGTCATCTCTGGTTTTTGGCCCAGAAATGCACAAAATGGAAGGTTCAAACCCTGGAAACGAGGGTTCGAACCTCCGTCATCTCTGGTTTTTGGCCCAGAAATGCACAAAATGGAAGGTTCGAACCCTGGAAATGAGGGTTCGAACCTCCGTCCTCTCTGGTTTTTGGCCCAGAAATGCACAAAATGGAAGGTTCGAACCATGGCAACGAGGGTTCGAACCTTTGTCTTCTCTGGTTTTTGGCCCAGAAATGCATAAGATGGAAGGTTCGAACCCTGGAAACAAGGGTTCGAACCTTCGTCCTCTGTTTTTTGGCCCAGAAATGTACAAGAAGGACGATTAGAACCATGGCAATGAGGGTTCAAACCTTAGGGATTCGTCATAACAATAAATGTTTTCGTTTCAGCTCGGGCCAAGTGTGAGGGAGTACAGATCTAAATCAAATCTAATGGTGGTGATGCAGTGCATAAATGATTTGATTTCATGGAAAGGTGAGACCGACGTAAGGTCGAATAAGGTTAATTAACGATTTTGGGGAAACATTTCGAAGTGTCCAATTGTGGTAAAATTATATGGTATTTTGGGTGGAAACGGGCCAATGAACACTACTCAGAGGCATTTGCCGCTGATGCACGGCCTTTTTTGGGGAAACAATATTGTTTAGGCCCAGAAAAGTGCATTTTTTCTATTTCTGTAACTATGCCTATTAGTAAAATGCATTTTTGAGACAAATCCGTGAGCCTTTCTCATTGTTTATGCACCCTAGTATAAAGTCATTGTCATTTTGTTGTTGGAAACAAAAAAATGGGCGAAGAACCAATAAATAATTGTAACCATATCGTTAAAAAAAACTTTACAGAAATAGCCTAACCTTTTTCCAGAGCGCCCTAATGTTTAAACCATCGCTTTGAGGTGCATAAACAATAAGAGAGACTCACGATTTCACTCAACATCTAGTTTTCAAAAAAATTTTGATAACGGTATCGTTACAAGAATTTATTGGTTCTTCGCCCATTTTTTGTCTCCAATAACAAAATGACATTAACTTTATAATGGGGTGCATAAACAATGAGAAAGGCTCACAGATTTGGCTCAGAAATGCATTTTCCTAATAGGTGAAGTGAAGGTTCGAACCCTGAAGATGAGGGTTCGAACCTTTACTTCTTTGAGGTCCTGGGCCAAATTCCAGAGTATAAACGAGGGTTCGAACCTTCAATTCACTGCCTTCCTGGGCCAAATTCCAGAAAATTCGAAGGTTCGAACCCTCGTTTTGAGGGTTCGAACCTTCACTTCACCTATTAGGAAAATGCATTTCTGAGCCAAATCAGTGAGCCTTTTTCATTGTTTATATACCACATTATAAAGTCATTGTCATTTTGTTATTGGAGACAAAAAATGGGTGAAGAACCAATAAATAATTGTAACGATACCGTTATCAGAAAGTTTTTGAACAATAGATTTTGAGTGAAATCGTGAGTCTTTCTTATTGTTTATGCATCTCAATATAAAGTCACCATTATTTTCTTGTTGGACAAAAAGGATGGATGAAGAAACTATAAATGATGGTAACAATATCGTTATCAAAAAACAATGTCGGGCACAAAATTCGGGTTCCTATGAGTAGGAACTCAAGTTCATTTAATGTTAGGCCTATCATTTTACCTTACTACGTTGATTTATCCCCTTTTCTTTTGTTTCCTAGTCATGTTTTTTATGGTTGGTGAGAGATGTAAGCTCGTTTATCATGTAGAGCTCGTTTATCATGAATTTAGTGCACCATAGAGACACATGAATTTAGTGAACAAAAAAGTCTAAAGGATTGTAACGATATCGTGGATGCAAGCACTGAGCCATTTTCAAGGGAACTCAAAGTTAGGTGTTAAGTGAGTTTTTCTCACATTGTTTGGATGGGTCCTAATGGTAATTTTACCAAGTTTTTCTCACATTTGAACCAATGTCAATGCCTTTTGATTTGTAATGGTTTGGTTCAGGCGTTGTGTACATAAAAGAATCCCTAGCCTTTAGATACGAGCTGCGTAATATTGAGATAAATTTGAGGTATTTTTTTTTACCATTTTCAGGTAATGATATTGTTACCATTTTTTATAGCTTCTATGCCCATTTTTCATGTCGAACATCCAATACGTAATGTCTTTCCACCATCCAACATACAGGGAAAAAAAATTGTCATTCCACCACCCACCATTTCAACATTCAACTGCTTTAATTTAGGAAACCTTTCTTCAGTGCAACTTTCAATTACAAATGCAGCATTCCAACTTCCCAACATCATTATAACATCATTACATTCCAATTCCAACATCCCAACATGTCTTTACACCTTTTTACATGACAACATTCCATGTGCAGCAACAACCATTCTCATACAAATCACCCATGTACATGGCAACATCCTCTGAGACTTGAAGTCCATTCGTGAATGAGGAATTTTGCATCTAGTCACATCATTGTAAGAGCTGCCTCTTGAACATATTCAAATCCTCTAAGACTTGAAGACTTATTTCAATCTACTCAAGAATCCTCGAGCTTTGTCAAAGTTGGCATTGAGCTTCCTGACAGGAAAGACTTGATGATGGGAAGAGCCAGCTTGGGTTTGTCAAGAGGAACCTGATGACCAGCTCCCCTCACTGTGACAGGAGTGAGGCCTTCATACCCTTGGATCCATCCTCCTACCTGTAATAGCACATTACAAGTGTCTGTTAACTAGCAAAACTTATTCCATACAGTACAGAGGAAAAAAAAATAACTTAATTGATTGAACAAGCCAATTGACAAGAAGACACAAAATGCCATCCAAATGACATGCACCTATCCATCTTCGTACCAAGCATGCCGAGGAGTAATTTTAGGTTTTCAGATTAGTAAAAAAAGGTGGAGCATTACGGTACAAAATTTATAGTTACATGATGGGTGCAACAAACATAAAGAGCATTTCCTTTTCTGATTTTCCTTTCTATCATTTTATTTTGATCAAAATGAATAACCGAAAGTTTAAAAAGAAACTTGTAAGAAACCAGAACTTGCATTACCTGTTGTGCCAATACCAGCAAGGGCAATTCCCACCCAATCAAGAGCTTTTTTGCGCCGACAAAACATTTATGTTTTATGTAAATTATTTTTTCAAAGCTTTTGCCGGCGTTTTTTTTCGCCGGCAAAACATTTATATTTTATGTATTTTATTTTTTCAAAATATTGCGCCAATAAAGATTGCGTCAACAATCAATATTTATTTATTTTATTTATTTGATTTTTTAAATTTTTTGCTATATATACATTCTTGCATCATTACAACTTGTAACCTGTATCATTACTTAGGTATTATTTCCATCTCCATGTTTGTCCAGACGCCAAAAACCATTCACAGCACTTCTACCATAAGCATCCAATTAATATCATGTTCTCCATTGCCAGGAACTTCACAGTAGAGGAAAACATGCAAGAGACGTCACAATCAATGAAACAAAGAAAAAAAATGCAAATTTACACCGTAACCACATTGTATTATAAGGGCTGAATTTCACATGAGAACAAGACCTTTTTTGTTAAATAAAAAGAGAGAAAAAGGAAGAAACAATAAGAAACTACTACATTAAGCAGATGTACCTGACCAATCCAAGTACAATCAGAGAAGAAAAAACAAGAGCATGCCAAACAGACAGGCCATAAGACACTAAATATCTGATTCAGTTCAATGCACACAATGCACACATTGGAGAAATTTAAAGACCCCCCTTCGGAAACAAACGAACCAACAGAATCACAAGCACGACTTATGAAATCTGACGAGCACAGCTAATGGGAGAGCTTAAAGTACAAGATTAAGATAACTGCCAATACTAGAGTGATGATGATGGAGCCGATGATCCACTTGTTCTGGCTCATCCTCCTTGACATGGCAGTCAGGATTTTCCTACCCTTGCCAATGTTGTCATCAAAACGATGAAGCTGCAAACAAAGAATTAAAGTGCAAAACTGAGTACAAAAACCTTCATGAGGAAGATTGAAAATAATTCATCAAGTTTCAAGTCATCAAATTAAAGGATGATAAAGACCCGCATAGAATGCATTTTAGATCGAGTTCATCCATTGAGTCATTGTGGAATTAAAAACAATAAATCTCAAAGATAATGTCACAAAAGATCAAGATAACCTTGTTTCGTTTGATTCGGGAAATATGAAGGATAGGTAATGTCACATCATCCTGTAATGACAAAAAAGGATAAATAAGAAGCATAAACACATTTTGGCAAACATTAACGTAAACTTCATAAAAATATTCCTAAGAAAAATTTCGAATGTAAAAGATTTCTCGAAATTTCGGCAGAGTCTCCCCATTATAAAAGAGAGCTGGTTCAACACTTAGGTATTGAACAGTTGCAGCTAAGTGGTGTCAAATAATTGAACAAATGGAAAATGCATTTCTGAGCCAAATCCGTGAGCCTTTCTCATTATTTATGCACCCCATTATAAAATCATTGTCAGTCTGTTGTTGGAGACAAAATATGGGCGAAGAACCTATAAATAATTGTATCGATATCGTTATCAGAAAATTTTTGAAAACTTCATTTTGAGTTAAATCGTGAGTCTTTCTTATTGTTTATGATCTCAATATAAAGTCATTATTATTTTCCTGTTGGACACAAAAAATGGATGAAGAAATTATAAATAATGGTAACGATATCGTTATCCAAAAACAATGTCGGGCACAAAATTCAAGTTCGTATGAGTAGGAATTCAAGTATCATTTAATGTTAGGCCTATGATTTTACCTTACTACGCTGATTTATCCCCCTTTCCCTTGTTTTCTAGTCATGCTTTTTATGGTTGGTGAGAGATGTGAGCTCGTTTATAATGTAGAGATAGGATCCAAATTATTTTTTATGATACTTGACTTCTGATATAAAGTTGAAGTGTGAATCGTGAATTAATACACCCTTTACAAGTATGAATCTGAGCTTAGCATATTGAAATGCCAATATATATGCTACCACCCAGGCAAAGTCAATAGAGAACAACATGAGCCCACCTCTTTGGGCCTAATTGTTTTCTAGAATGCATACGAATTCATGCCCTAAGGGCCTATTTTGTTACAAATAGAAATGCTAGGAATTCACCTTAAGAAAGCAGCAATAACGAACTCCATGGCCAATCAATTCCATTGGATGTTCTATTATACAACATTCATTTTCATACATTAATTCTAAATCATGACATGACAATTGTATACAAAGTGTTATATCCAGTCCAACATACAACCCATTCATTACGTTCACAATGCATACGGCATACATTCACGATATTTACTGAACTCCTCCACAAAGCATTTATTCCATTCCATAGCCTTCCCATTTCAGTACATTGCATTCCATTCATTTATTTCCAATCCAAAATGAATACAACCCCTTTACAACGTAAGACAGTTACATTAAATTCACAACACTAAATCTCATTGTGTACATTCATGTAGAAAAAAGAGAGAGGCCTCTCAACATTTTTTTATCACGAAAACGATAAAAAGGTTGAGGCCTCTCAACATTTTTTATCACTAAATATCCCTGCATGCACCCACGTGCACAACCCACCCGCTGCACCACCCTGCAGACACCCACCTGCACAGCCCACCTGCTGCACTACCCTGTACACACCACCTGCTGCACCATCCTGCACACACCCACCTTTACAGCCCACCTGCTGCACCACCCTGCACACACACACCCACCTTTCAGTGAATTATCAACCATAAATACAGTTATTCCCATTGATGCACCTCCACAACACACAAACAAATTAATAATCCATGATATGCTTCTGTTGCAAACCCTGGCAAAAGGAGGGTTACATGACATCACATGGACAGTGGTCTTTAAAACGTTGTGGAACCTGTAAACTCACAAAGCTGGCCCCAGAAAGATGGATATGGTTTTGATGATGGAAGTGAGAATTAACTCTTAAAAAGTCTTTAAGACAAATATCAATGAGGCTCGGGACCCCAACTAGATCCATAAGTTAATCAGCAGTGAAAAACAACGTAAGGCACGTTTGGATGTAATTCAAAGCCATGGTCATCCCATCCACACAGTATCATCTTCAATTTGAGGTATAAATAGTGTTTGGGTAGATTAAAACACTGGCTGGACAATCAGCCGCATTTTCTACTATTATATCATAAATGAGATGACTTTTTTCCTAGATAAGAATAATTCCACCGGAGAATTTAGCACCTGGCACTTTTACCTCCAAACCAGTCCATATACTTGAGCCTTTAATAATTAATACTACTAGTGTAAAGTTATTATAATGGGGCTAGAGAATTAACCATCATGAAGACTAGAAAACCCACAGTTTTTAACTGAAATTAACAAATTTCACGAACCTCCGGAGACAATGCTGTAGATGAACAATGAGTAACTGATAAACTATGTATAAAAAGTACTGTAAAGAAAGTCATTACTCTAATTTAATAGGACATAACATAAACAATATTGGACATTTCAAATTAACAGAGTCAAAGAAGACAATTACCACAAACGAAAATTCCAAACCTAAGTAGTGAAACACTGAATAGTCTCAAGTGTCTTTCCCTTTCTCCTTTTGGGATAGACTTAAACCAAGGTATGTTGTCTTCGGTGTAGTGAGTGTGTGACAATTCATATTGTTCTGTACCTGCAAATTCACTAGAAAGAAATTCACAGAAACTTATTTAAATTGGAAAATAAATGGATTCATGGATTCATTTCCACAAAACCTACCAACTATCAGTCCATTAAGAGAGACAAAAGACAACTTCATAGCTTCAAAAACAAAAATTAAAAAGAGAAAAACCGAAGTAGAAGAAATCACCTAACCTATCCCAAAGGAACCAAAGCCTCCAACACCACAGAAACAAAAGATGGAATCAGAGCTTTGTTCTTTACTGTTCTCGTCTTAGAAACCTACAAAACACAACATCGCATATCAGAAGCACTCTTTATTATAATTCAACAAATGAAGTTCCTTGAGGTGGTTACATAGTTAGTTGTTCTAGTTTAAGTGGCACCTCTTTGGTGGCAGTTTGACAATCCCTTAAGTAGTCCCCATCTACATATAACATTCCAGTTAACCTTGATTGTAAGCTTACAAGGACAGCCGCTTTACTCGAAAGAGCAAATCTACTAAACATAACATTGCACATCAGAAGTACTCAAAGTTTATTCAATAATTCAACAAATGAAGGATGAAATCACGAGGTGAATGGGTATTGAGTTCCTACCTACCGAATGAGGTTTTATCAAAATAGTGAAAGGTCGAAGGTGGAGATATAGATGGGACCACCCCTTTCTTGGGATTAACTTACAGTCCCAAGAGAGTGTAATCATTTCCTCTTACAAGTAAGAATCTTTGATGCTCCCTTGTAGATCTATACCGTTAATTTTAGCTGCTTTGTTCGAAGGGCGTGGATAAAAAAATAACATGAAATTCAAAACATATTAATACAAACAATCAAACAGCCCCAATTTCCATCTGAATGATTTGATTTAAGATCAAAGTGAAATTAAAATATCCTTCCTGTATAACATAGATAGTGCCTTTGACACCCAACATTGCAAGCCAAAAAACCCAAAGCATCCTGTTGTGATCTGAACCAGAAAAACAAAAGTAAAATCTCAAATAAGAAAATAGAAACACAAAAGAGGAAAACAAAAGAGAACTGAACCAGATTAATCAATCAACTCAATCACAGTAAATGTTATAAGAAAAGGCAGAAAGACGCTAAAGCATCATCAGAAGAATCCACAAAAATGCCTTCAAGAGAAAATGTTTTCATAATACTCGTCACCTTAGGACATGCAGCCAAAATATATAACCATTAGGCACTTCAGGAATTGTTATGGATCCTTGATCAATGTCCAAATCAACAAAAGTAGGCTTCCAACTTTGTTTAGATGCCCAGCTGAGAAGCATTGCTGACAAGCTATTTTTTCTAGAGAACTATAAACAAGAGATTGTTGAGGATCTTGTCCTGCACATGCAGTTCAGGCTTCCACCTTAACAATCCAAAAATATCAATTTGAACGAGTTGTTGTCATTCCAAACAACAACTTCATTCCTAGCAGACCATATAAGATTTTTCCCTTTCATCAACCATGCAGGTTACACATTTTATACAAAAACCCAATAAATTCAACTGTGGATAATTACCAGAGCATTAGAAATTCATGACAAAAAACTAATTTGTCAAGATACTATAGAAAAAGACATAAAAAAACTACCTAAGAAGAATCTACGCCACGAGCGGATGATCCTTTAGTAGAAGCCCTTCTTGCATTCAATAGAGCATGTACATTTACATAGCTCACCATTGGTATATAAATATAGAACAAGACATGCAATATTTAGGAGAGAAGCCAGTTCTAAATGTAAACCAATAATGCTTAAGTAGTGTCAGACATGACTATGAGCCTTTAGAGATACAAAAGGAAAGATGCAGCTTACCTCATCAGCAACATATTCTACTTTGCTAGGGTCATTTCCTTCAATTGTGGCACCATTCAAAGTATAAAAAGGTGATACATGCCAGCGATTTAATATAAGAACTATATCAGTATGAGATGATGTTAACTGATTGAACAAAGCTCACCATTTATAATTTAAGAAAAATGTTTTAAAATTTTATAATGGTAAAGAACTTGTTCAGCTATAGCTTCAATAACATGGAAAATGAACTAAACATCAAACAAAAGCCAACAATGTAATGATCAAAATTCCAAACAAAAGAAGGGCGCGAGGGGAGGTTAAGTGTTCTTTACTAACAATCTATTGGTGAAGCTAAAGATTTTCTAACAGAAAAATTAAAATGAATGAGCTTATTCAGAAGGCAAAGCGAGGCATGATCGGCATTCATGCTCAAACTTCATAGGAATATAGTAGGACAGGACAGTTAGCAAATTCTCGGTCATGTGAATTACTGAAACATATTCTGTTAGTTTAATTGGGCCGAATTTTTACAATTGTAAAGGGAAGAAAACTATATATGATGGATGTTTAGAAATAGAAATTACCAGCCCACTTCCAATAAGCCTGCACAATCTTTACCTATCATGATAATGTTCCTCATTTACTACATTCTGCAATGTAATAGAATACTCTACTGGAATTAATGGTCATGAAAAGTCCTAATTTTTTGTTCATTCAGTGACTAACCTTCAGTTGAGAAATAACTTCCACCACTATATCTTTTGATGTTGCTTTTGCAATAGGCTTTTTTAGCATTGCAGCCTCCTCAAAGTCCTGATCCTCAAACACATTTAAATTCATAATTCAAATAAACGCTACAGCAGAAGAAACAAGTGTTAAGAGAATTATCAAATTTGATCAATTTAGCCATATAAAATCGTCAAGAAAATGACGAATTTCAAAAAGGAAGAGACCAAAGCAAACTTGATTTAGGTGTAGTAGAAATTTATGTAGGTTTTTTTTATTTTAACAATAGAAATCTATATAGATACTTGCCAAATCTAACAAGAACATGTCATAACTACCAAAGCTAAGAAAACATAAAGAAACAATAGGGCCAATCCATTTGCTCACATGAATATTGTCTTCAATAAACTATCAAAGGCTATCCAGATGGTTGGTCATATATATGGAAGGTAATGCAAAGCAGGGTATGGTGACATATATTAAATAAAGAAGATAGAACCAAGATGGTGATCCATTGAAAAAAAAAATTAACAATAAAAATACATGGTCTTTGTTAAAAAAGCAAAATTACCTTATCCCAACATTTGTTTAAATGCTATAAAACCCACTAAAGATGTTTCGAATATAATGATTATGGACGTCAACTTAGTGTATTGTTGATAAAATGAGGTTAAAGAAAGCAATATTGAAGACCAAGCAGATACATTCAACTGCTAGTATCATGACAATGATGGAACTTGTCTATATACAGGAAATCAATTACAGATTGCATACACAAGTATTAGATCAAAAGAATAACTGAAATGGATAAACATGGCAAACAACGTTGCTTTAAGTGAAATTCCAGATTTTTTTTACTACTTCCATCATTCTATAAGACTCAGATTTTGTAGAGCAGAAATTATGGCACAGAGCATTTGAACTTTCTACAGGGAGTAGAAATATATATATATATATATATATTTATATATATATAATCCTTATATAATTATGGTCAAAGTGATTGTTTTTTTCATATTCACCTTTGTTTCTTCATTTTTAACTATATTTAGAAATAAAACGCTCAGCATTCCTACAAAATCAATTCCAGGAAACAAGTGCGCCATTAATAACTATCATTGAAGTATTTCAATTGTAAAAAAAAAAAAATTCTCTTTTAAGAATAATATATAAGAAATTCAAGTAAGACTTTTTAAGAAGGATATAAGAGGTAGAAATTCAAGTTCAGAATTTTTAAAAGGTTCTAGACAAGAATTCCAAATACTAGTGCTATAAAAAAACACAGAAATCAATTAGCTAGCCCTAGAACTTGAGTTGTTGAGACTAAATTGTCCATTCTTTACTTTTCTATATCTATACCCAGTACTAAAAGAGGGAGTCTCATCTCCTTTAGTCCAACGCTTCCGCTTGTTGAGGCACACTTGGTGAATCATCATTTCACTTAAGTCTCTCTTTGCAAGGAAAAATATAGAGAGGCAGGGGGTATTGACAGTAAAAATGTCACACCAAAAGCAATTACATATGATCAGCAAGGATGCATCAATTTTAAGAGTCCAATGTCAACCTACTTTTTAACTTCAAAACTCTGCACTGAAAGGTGAAAATTAGGGATGATTTTTCTTGTTGCAAAAGCAACGACTTTGACCCATGTATATTGAAATGCCACTTCTAAAACATATGACCCATGTATATTGAAATGCAGACGGTCTTAGGCTAGATCAGGCAATAATACCTTTTTTTTTAAAAGAAGGCAATATTACATATTATTTCTCCACAAATATAAGATGAATGTGGATTACTGAAGCTCAACCACAAGTGACTATGAGCATGATCCCATTGGGTCAAATGCATAGAATGAAAGAAATTAGGCATATCAATTGATGAGGTGGACTGATTGTGTATTGGAATTCATTAACATCCAAGTTCTGTAACCCAGTATGCTGAAAGCACAGCTCAAAAATTATGCTGGTTCATTCATCTGATGGGTCATGCAAGTAATGATGAATAACCATAGTTTAAGCTCTACCACAAACTGGTCCATGTGCCACTTCAAGTTGCACACCAGTGTATCTCACCATATTGATTGCCTTGCTACATAAGTAGGATCCACCCATCAAATATGCCATGGGTTGAATGTGGATCACTGCAGCTCTCAAAAGCTAAGCTTGAGCTAATTTGATTAACTCACAGAGAATTTCTAAAGTGCAAAACCCATTTTATGTGTCTCATTCACCTTTAATTTCTAACAAATAAAAGAAAACACCCCCCACAAGACCCCCTTTTGACGAAAACCCAAACTTCAATGCCACGTTTGCCTTCATTTTCTGTCACGATGAAAAGGACAAAAACCCCCACCGAAGCACCATAAAAACCCATTAAAAGTCTTAGAACCCTCAAAAAAACAAAATCACATAAGCCACAAGAAAATAGTTCAGATAAATAAGAAGCCCCATTTTGAAATAAATTATCCAAAGAAAAAAAAAGTATTGGCTTATTATTCCCATCTACATCTATACCAAATGCCTAACCCAGATAGATGGGTTAAGGCTTTGATTGCAATGATAATGATAGTGGTGGTGATCTAAAGTCTAAACCAACAAAAGCATAAAACGCAGCCAAATCCAATAAATACGCTATTTTTGCCAAGCACCCATGAGAAAATCCTCAAAACTCCTCTGTCTCATTCCAACCAGCCATTAGCAGAAAAAGAGATACCCAAAACCCAACTCATTCATCTAAAAATAGAAATCAACATAAGAACAAGAAACACAATATAAAAAAAAATACATGATACCAACGACATAACTAAAAACAGAAAAACAAGAGATAAACCATTTCAATAGAGGGAACAAATAGCCCATTTCATCCCAATCGTTCCTCTGTTTTAAAAAAAACAACCACCACACACATCACAACGTCATGAGCAAACACAAACTCAGACTCGAAAAAGAGGAACAAAAAACTTCCGTTCATCAATCCAATTTACAAAAATAAAAATAAAAAATGAAACATGTAAACTAACTTTTTTTCTTTTACCTTCTGTTCTGGAACCAGACTGTTATCTTCTTGGGCTCTAAATTCAACAAAATGGGGCATTCCCTTATCAGCTGCTGTCGTCGGATCGAGCTCGGCTTTGTACACTCCATATAAACTCTTTCCAATGCCTACACCTGCTCCGGAGTATACCTGACATACTTGCTTGAATCCAATTGCTTTGAGGAATCCTTGTGCATTGATAGTGCCATTGCTACAAACCCACTATAACTTTCAAAGAAAAAAAGGAAAGAAACTTTATGAAATGACCGCTGCTCTAAGAAAACGGATAGGAAATCGAAACCCCAGAAGAACCCACCTACTAAATCCTCCTAAAAAAGCAGATTGAAATCCAAATGACAACCAAACCCACACAGGACGGCTCCTACTCTAGGCTTCAGAAACAAGAAAGACAGAAAAAAGAAGAAAAGGGGGTTGGGTGGGGGGAAAGAAAAATCTAAGATTCGGAGAGAGGGGAAGCAGAGGAGTCCTGGAATTCTAACCTGCCCTCTCTCTTCTTCTTCTCCATTTCACATTTGAGTAGTCTCTCTTGCATCTTCTCCTGTGCAAGACCCAAGAAAAAAAAAATAAAAACCCTAACATCAAAGCAGAAGAAGAAGAAGAAGAAGAAGAAGAAGAAGAAGACGGGAGAGAGAGAGAGAGAGAAGGGTGGGTGGGGAATGGAGAGGGTGAGGGCTGCGTGAGTGGTGATGGAGGTGAGGGATGAAGATGGCGGGTTCTACGTGAGTGGGATGGTGGGTTCGTGCGCCTGGGAGTAACTGGATGAGAGTGAGAGTTGTGGATGAGGGCTAGAGAGGGAGAGAGCGAGAGATGGGAAGGCGGAGAAGGGGGTGGCACCGCTGGATTCGCCGAATTTGGGGGTGCTGCACGTTGTGAAATATGTGGATGAGGGGGGAGATGGGAATGGAGTGAGAAGATGAGAACGAGTGTGGAATGGAGATGGGCGCCAGAGCGAATGGAAGGGAGGGAACGGGTGTGGAATGGAGGGAACGGGTGTGGAATGGAGGGAACGTTAAAGAAATGAGTTTTTACGCGCGGAGCCGTAAATTTTTTACATTTGAAATGGCTTTTTCACTTAAAACGGCTCAAAACCGCATCATGTTACGAATGGTTGGAAGCCGTTCCAAGCCAACGTCTTTGATTCCCCTTTTTGGTGTAGTGTTCATTGAACAGAAAAGGATGGGCAAATGAATGAGACCAAATTTAATTGATGCAAGAAATACCAAAAATTTCTGCAATTTATGGCCAACTCTTTAACTCTTCTTTCCGTCTAAGGTGTTTAATAAAAATAATGTCACGACTTAGTCAACAATAAATGAGAAATGAGAAATTCAGGCCAAACATTAAAAACAAGGAAGGAGAAAGTGGCATGTTACTCCTTAGAGTCCCTTTATAAATAAAAGAGATAGGGGAAGGGGAAGAACAACAAAGACTTCGAATGAAGTAGTGGGAGGCAACATATTACATTGGTAAGCAACAAAGTATCCACCATCCCCCCAAAAAATAAAAGCAACAAAGTATTTATCCCTAAGTAGGGATGATTAGAGAAGAACTCAAAAGGCTGACCATAATAGATGGGAGAAGCCTTCAGGGATGACATTGATGAATGAAGTGACCAACTCATCATAATCATCAAAGCCTTATTCCATCTATCTAAGGTCTTAAAAAAAGTTCCTCTCTAAAGCTCCTCAGGAAAGGCCCAAAAAAAAAAAAAAAAAATCACACATAAGGCCTCTCTATGCCACCCTCTGACTGGCCGAGGATACACGTATTCATCATTGACGTTGCAAAGCCCAACTTTAAGGTCACATGAGGTATCATTTTTCCACTCAAACCTAGTTAACATCATGCTCTCAGTATCTCCAAAATAATGACATGTAATTCCTCCCAACTCCCAAGGTCTTGAATGGCCTCTGTCTTCTCTATGAACCTTCCAGAAGTAATCCTTCTATAGTTCGTCTCACAGGGGCAATTTTTTTTCTTCTATAAAAGCACCCAACCATCTCAGATAATATTCTTTGATTTTCTTTTTCCTCAATTGCTGCATCCCAAAATTACTTCTAATGTTCTAGCATCTGATTTGATTCTTCATAGTAACACTGAACATCCAATTCTAAGCATGCACATCTATGCACTCACCAAATTGGATAGATGTGCAGTTGTAATATGGTATCTAAGAAGTCATCTGTAATTTGGTGAGTTCTTAACAAGATACCATATTAAGTGAGTTCTTAATATGAACTGTTTGTAATATGGTATCTAAGAAGCCATCAGTATAGATGGTATCCAGTTCTTAATACGGTATCTATGAACGCACCAAATTACAACTGGCTTCTTAGATACCATATTAAGCGCAATCCCATCGCTTCCTCTAAACTCTAATTCAAAATTCCATTCAATAATGCAACTTAAGCCACAACAAGGAATGACAAAACCTCAATGTCAATATTGCATTTAAAAGCCCACATAAGTGAATTCAATTCATCACAATAAAATAATGAAATCGGTTACAATTCCACTCTGCTCACGAGATCATTGGTGTTGTCTAGATTTCCAACACTGGGTTTTGGATAAAAGATGGATCCCACCCCTAAAACACAAAATTTTTAAGAGGGAACAAACACAGAGCTAATCGGGTCTGAAAGAAAGAAGAAACACCCTCTCAAAAAAAAAAAAAAAAAACACAAAAATAGAGAATCATTATCCCAGCTATTCCATCCCAACACCCCAATTTTCTCAAATACCCACTTCAAGAGTTCCCGAAAAATCGTGACTCGGCTTTACCCCCGCATGGAAATTTCAGATCCAACCCAATCCCAACAGAGATGCAGAACTACTTAAATGCGTGTAAATCAAATAAAAGGAGAAGAAGAAAACATATAAACTGTTGAAAAAACAAAGAAAGACAACCCAGATGTGAAATCGTGTCAATGAACCTAGAAAACAAATTCAGATGAGAAAAGAAGCTCACGGGATTGCTTGCAACGAGGTGAGACATCCGGTCGGAGACTTCGAAAGAGTGCTGAGAACCGGCCCAAACGATCTTCATGGCTTCCACATCGAATTGGGCTTTGTTCCTTTCCTGTGCAAGGTGATCTACTTCCTCCATTGCCGCCGCCTTCTTCAAAATCCACCGAAGAAAGTAAAGCGAATTGACCTTATCTTTCTCTTCCTACATGTAATGTAGAGGACGATGTGGTTCAAAACTAAGGAGGGTAAATGTGTCAAAAATCACCGTACGAACACTAAAATGGTCATTTTCATGTATTTCTAACTAAATCCGCCGTATTGGTGTATAGGGACACTTTTTTCGTAAAAATCCCAATTATATTAGTGCTAACATCATGATTTATGATAAGTGAGCTTTGGTTTTTTTGGTAAATAAAGTAAATTTCATGGAACCAGAAAGAGACAAAAAACAGAGTCAATGACAGGGACCCCTAAAAGCCAAAAGAGGAGTGGGTTTCAACCCAACACTCGCGCACACTCAAAACATATGACCTTTTAGCAAAATTTTCTCTTTTTTTTTTTTTTTTGGTAACCCAGCCAGTGGGGCTGGGACCCAAGTGAGCCCAAATGGTAGAATAGCAGCCCGCACACACATGAAGGAATTCCGCACACGCGGAAAGAGGTGGAGTGCTTAGGGCTCGAACCTTGCACAGATGCTACACTTTTGAGAAACATGAGAAAAGTCTACAATTTCAAAAGAACCACCACATGCATGCCAAAATATCAAGTTAGATGGAGTTTATAGCACAGTCATGCTCCCCCTGCAAAGCCTACACCACTTCTATGGAATCACACAAAACTTGAACTTTGAACTTTGGTTAGCGCATAGCTCTTGACAACCTTTAAGGCCGAGAGAATAACTCGCCTCTCTTCTTTAGTGGAATAGATGCATGGTCCATTGATAAGACCCTACAAACCATAGTTATCAATTTCGTGCCGTTTCGGCCGAAATTGCTGAAAAATTTCGTTTCGGTCAAGTGGCCGAAACGAAATGACATTCAAAACTTTTCGTTTTGAATATCGGTCAATATCGGCCGAAATTCGGGATTTCGGCCGAAATGTTACTTTTCGGCCGAAATGGAATTTTATATAATTAATTTTTTTAAACTTCTTTTACACATATATTTTTTGTATTTCTTATATTTTCACAAAATATAATTTCAAAAAAATTACTATAATGGATTAAGTCTATATTTATTACTTTTTCTATTTTTTTTACTAATATATGTATATATATTTTGTTATTTTTTCCCCGAAATGTAATTCCGAAAAGTTTCGCCGAAATCCCAAATCGGCCGAAACTTTTCATTTTGTAGGCCAGAGCGAAATGAGGTCCGAAACGATATTAACAAGTATGCTACAAACACCAAGACATTGCCATTCCAAACTGCAAAGCCATGCATATCCAGCTTTTCCATCTACCTTCCTAAATGCGGCGTCACAAAATAGAAATGTCATATCATCCATAGACGCCCCCAAGATGTACTTCAGGTTTGGTAATAATCCAATGATATTGATCATTTTTATCATGAAATTCACAATAGAGCCCATACATCGGCAGGTGTGGAACATGATCAGCTTTGGTAAAAAGAGATGTTACAATGAAGGTATTAATTGTGATTATTGCTAGAAATGGTATAAGTTATGATTAGCTGAAATTTGTAGTGAGGAGTTTATATTAACAAAATGAAGAGGATTAAGGCTTTCAATGGACCAAAATGAAGCCCTTGTGAGGCTCAGATCCGAGTCCATTTAGGTCAGCTTGGAGATGCATATGGTCCTCGATGGGCTATTCTCTTACCCATTTTTAATTATAGTTCAAAACCTTTAAGCAGCAGGATCCAAGCAAAGGGTCGTTTTCTATGGACTCCTTTTAGGCCCATTGTAATTTTTAAGTATAAATATCATGTATATATCACATACATACTCATTAAAATCATTGTTATAAGGTGAACACCCAAAAAAGAAATAAAATCTTCCACATTGTCATCCTGGGAATAGAAAAGTAGCTGCCCAGCAAAGATAGGTGTGCCATGCATCATCCTCATCAACAATTTTGCATATGGAGTAAATACTGGCATAAAAACCCATGCAATGCAGGGGGGCCACAATGAAAGAATACAGAATGAAAAAAAAAAATCTAACAATGAATAACATAAGAACTACTGAGTTTTAGTAAGTGGAATATAGAGAGGAATTTTCAAGATTTTATATTTATTTAAAATTGTTTAAAATTTATTACTTAGTGAAAGTCTTCAAAATTTAAAGAACAGATGATATGTAAAATTTAAGGTCAAAATATAAATATGTAAAGTATAAAAAGAGATCGTAAATATGAAAAACTAACCCATTTTTACAGGTGAATAAATCTTAAACATGTACCCGTTCATAATAAAGTATTTAAAAATGACCTGAGCTTTACCAAAAATAAAAAATAAAAAACCAAAAACAAAACCAATAGGATTTCATATAGCCCAGGTGAGTAGTCCAATTACAATCTTGCCTATATATATCACAATATCATGACATATGCTGTAAGATCCCGGCCCCACTATAATATTTTATTATATTTTAATTAGATTATTATTATTTTAATCAAATGTATTATAGTTATTTAAGTGGGTAGGATTAATTGGGCCACACGATAGATTAGATGCTTGGATCGGTGAGTTGGGTTAATGGGTAGAGGACCTGACCCGTAGTTTGACCCAATAACTAAAGCCCATAAGATCCCCTTTTTAACCTAATCCCTATTTTAAAGAACTGTACGTTCTTATCTTCCCTCTTTCGTCTGCAACTTCTCTCGGTCTTCTTCCTCCTTCAGCTTCCCAAACCATTCCAGCTTTAGGATCCAGCCATCAAAACCAAGATCAGAGGACACCACCGTTATTGTCTCGACTTTCTCATCTCAGGTAACCTTCTCCTCAGATCATTAGGAATAGATCTATATTCTTGGATTTTATCTTCTTTTTCTTCTAATGGTAGATCTGGTTGAGAGAACCATAGATCTGATCACATGGGTATTTCTTTCCCATCTCTTATGTCAGATTGGTGTTGGGATTGTGTTCGAGCGCCGTGGTAATCTCAGATTGGGTATTTGTTAGGATCTGTCGCTTTCTTTTTTTCAACCCCGGAAAAAGGCAAGTACTTAATTATAATCTGTGAATTTAATACATGTGTTTTCGTTGATTCCATTGTTTTACATTTAGAAACCCTTCGATGCCTTTTGATGATGATAATTGTTTCTGTAATAAGATCGGAGATTGTCCATTTGATTTATTTTGTTCTTTTATATATTACTGTCACCCAATTTGTCACGGAAAACAGTGAGGTTTTGCTATGTGGATTGGGTGTGGGGCCCACGTGGACCCCACTGATGATTGATCAAGACCATAGATCTGAAGGAGGACCCACGGGCGATCCTATAGATGGCGGACCCGTGCGAGATGGGCCCTGTTTGGCCTGTCATCCAACCCATTGATCAGAGAGAGGGCGTGTTTAGAGAGAAACCAATTGGGCAGCAGGTCTTTGTGGGACCACCGGACCCTACCCATCTGAGATCAGGTCCCTACATCTGGTAGTGAGGGCCTGGGCGACCTTGATGATGCGTGCTGATCTTGAGGTGTGATCAGTGGGCCCCACTTTCCAGAGGATCCAGATGGGCATATATGGAGTTCTGGAGTCGTTCTGTGTTAGAACGATTTTCACAGAGAGCAGATGGGTGGAAGAACAAGAGAAAGGAAAAGGAAAGAGAGGACAGCTGTACCATCTTGGATGACTTGTGATGTGTCCTTTCTCCTTTTTTTTCTTATATACTTATCTTTACTTGTTTTTGAATAAAGAGTGGAGTTGTTGACTTAGTGATGTGCTGGGAGAAGTACCGTTGGAATGGTACTTTGCCCATTAGTTTTATTTTTTTTTATTAAAGTTAAATAAAGGCCTTCATTGTTTTATAAACTTTAATTAGACCCTTTGACTTATAGGTGAATGTGGACAATATTTTTGAATGGGTCCTTAGGTTTTTCTAAAATCATAAATTAAGGATTGTTACTTTTTATTATTATGTGCAAATTAACTTTAAATGGTATCTTTGATTTGAATGTGTTAAAATTATATTTTTGGACTTTATATTTGGATCAATGGACTTGAGTAAATACTGTCTGGGCACACAGTATCTTACTAATGTGGGGTTTAGTATTTAGTATAACCTCGGGAAAATTCTAATGGATTCGAGTTCAACCAATCTCTATTGGAAAACCTTTAATTGGGTCTATGCACCACTGATGGAGAAGAGATGCGTTGATCTTTTATATATTAGAAATTCCTGTAGTTATTGGGTACGAGACCTTATGTTTGACCTTAGGATTGCATATATGTTGGTTTAGGATGTGTATTCTTTTAGATGCATACCCTATTGTGTGTTATGGACTATAAAGTGGCTTGTCAAATTTTGTATGACGATTTGATTATGATATGGAATGTGGAAAAGCCAGCACTTTACTTTGACTTAGGATTCTTGTGTCGGAGCTTTATTATTCGGGTCTATTATGTTTATATGTTTATGTTTATGTGGGTCATTTATGGACGACTGCAGATCGATATGTGGACGGTTGATCACCGATGTGACCGGATCACTTATAATCCGCTATGAATGTGAACAGGTTATCCTGATATTTGTTTTATTTGATCGGTTTATGACCACCGACGTTGTGGACGGGCTTTCCCGATTTATTTAGGGCTGACCACCCAAAACGGGGACACTTGTCTTCGTGTGAATCATACTGCTCCATTTGCTTTATTTGGATTATTCTATATGTTCTTTTGTCATTGTCATTGTCATTACTTCAATATGATCACACTTATCTATGTTTTCTCGTTATCGTATTAAATTCCGAATTATGATTATGTTCTTGCTATTTACTTTGTAATAATTGGTGCATAGGTACCGAGCCCTACTTTACCCAGGAGACGGAGGAGGATCAAGCGTTTCAAACGTTTGAGCCAACTGACGAACCCGAGTGGGATGCCGGAGATGGCTTTGGAGCCGTCTGAGCCAGCAAACGAGAGAACGTCATCTTAGGATTTATTTTTAAATGAACTTTCTTTTAGTATTGAGACCCTTTTAGAATTTATTTAATTCATTCTGCAACTCTAATTATTAATACTTATCTGATTTTTATGTTGGGTTTCATTTATGAATCTTCAATACCAATTGAATAAAGCTTCCGTTGCATTTAATGAAATTTATTTTGACTCACCACATGTTGAAATTTTATGTGGGTCCACTTTTGGAAGCTTGTGTTGTATTAAACACAGGAAATTTGAATTTGTTTTTAATTTTTCACGTTTTCCCAATTCTTATTTTGGGGGACGTGACATATGCCCTCTTTTTTTCAAAAATGAAATCTTAATTCCCGGTTTTCCACTTTCTTTCTTCTTCAAACCCTTCTCTTTTCTTCGACCCCAAAAACTGTTTAGATATTTATGTAAACCTAAAAAAAAAAAAAAAAAAAAAAAAAAGGAAAGAATACTATCGCTTCAATATCAAGATTAAATAATTTTCACTAATATTTTAAATATATTACGTCTATTAGCATTCCTAAAAGAATTCATAGTAATAATACAATGACAATGCTTTAAGACCCTTGTAAATGTAAGACGGTGGAGATGGTTTTAATTTATAAGAATAAACATCCAGCCATTCCATTGAACTTTAAATGTACACAAGCCCATAAGCGAACGCAATAGAAATCAATAGATTCGTTGAATGGTTATTTGTACAAAGGGTAGGTTAGCTAGTATAATGACCATTGAAAGCCCATTTTATGGACTTCCGCTTATCATGGAAATGTTAAAAGCCTTTCCAAACCCATATTCCCCTTATAGGAAATGTTTTCCAAACATCATCGGAAATCAGTCACCATTTATAACTTTTCCTTAAGAGTAAATTGTGCCACGCCAAACTATAAAAAAGAGGTACAAGTGCAGAAAAGCGATGTCCTTTTGCATCATTTAGCACAAATGGTGACACACAAACATGCCCTAAATATTCCATGGTTAAATGACCATACATCCCCATATCATGAACATCCTATTGAGCATCCAATAATTTATGTACTCACAAGTGATTGACAATTAACACAAAATGTTGAGGGTCTCTTTTGGTTTATACACTCAAAACAACATTGCACTCTTAAGTACAAAATTGGTACAAGTAGTTTGAAGAAGAAAGAAAGAAGGGGATTTGACCGTACGGGTTAGAAAATACCCTGTATTTTCTAAAATGGTGTTGACTGAAAGGTTATACCAAATATGGGTATTGTACTGTGGTCTCTATCTTTTTTTCCAGTTTTGTCCCTTGAATGTGAAAGGTAAACCCTACCCTTGTAAAAACATTCGAACCTTCTTTACCTCCTTTCAGAAACGAAAACCCTCTGTCCCCCTGTTACAAACGAAAACACAGTGCCATCTTCGTGGGTCCATCTACCGTGAGACTGATCGATTCCATCTCGATATCGCAAAGGGGGCGTTCGTCTTCAACCTTCCTGCAGCGTTTCTCATCTCTATTTTGTGAGTCTTCTTTCTTGTTCTATTGGTTTCCCTGTCTATAGCAGGAAGTGCAACATGCATTTGTCTTTCTTCTCTCCCATTTTGCTTCACATCATGATATAACGTACCTGTACATACGTTGGAGTTGAGTGAGGTCATCCAAATGCTTGAATATTGCATACTGTTTGCTCCTGTGTCTTGACCTTGTCTTCTTTTCCTGAAGTATAGATAACATGTAGATCTGATTGCAATGTACTTTGTTCTTAATGAAATATTTTTGAGGTGCTATGTACGAGAATCACCATGTCTATATTGTTCTAGTAACTTTGGCATATTTAAAATGCTCAAGCCGTAGTTCTTGTTTGGAGATGGAAGTTTGACAACACTTCGGAATTTCTTAGTGCATGGGGAAGAATTGTTGTGATGGAGCCTCCATGAATTGAGAGGAAGATAAAGAACTCATCGACTGACCTTTCTCAAGAATTGCTTTTAGTCAATCAGTCTGCAGTAGCTAGATTGTGAAGTTTTCTTAATTTTCTCCATTGTTGTTAAAGGTAACTAGATTATGAATGGGGAGGTAATTTTTTTTTTTATGTTACTCAGCCAAGGCTTTATATGATTTAATCTTGATTTCAGTAAGATTCAGCAGGCTTCAGATTTTCACAGGTGTTACAGAGTCTGTGAACCTCTGCTGCTGTTGCCAAATTTCTTTCATTTCTTTTTTGTTTCTTCTCTCTTTTTTTTCAAAGTCATTCTTAAAATGCTTGAATGTTCAAATGTATTTCAATTGTTTTGAGGAAAATTGCACTATATTACATTTGTGGATTTGCCTCATAACTGAATATATTTATGGTATCAGAATACAGGTTACAGGGGCTCTATAGAAACGAGGAAACCTATTGAACAAACAAGACAAGGCCCTAAAAATCAGTCTTCAGGGGATCGAAATAATGCTTGGAGAGGAGGAGGCTTTACTCGTAACACTTCACGTGGTATTGCAATCATACCATTGGCCAAATTTAATTGTTGAGATGCAATAAATTGATGATACGGAAATGCTGTGTTCTTGTCATTTATTAGCCATAGGTTATTCATGGAAGGATCAGTACATGTTAGCAAAAGATTAAGCAAAATGTGGTTGATACTTTGGGGTTGGGAGAACCAACAGCTCAATTAGGACATCACTATGTTCAGGTGGTGCCACCCTTGAGCGATCATGTTTATTTGTTTAAATGTTGTGGATGGGCACTTCTATGAAGACAACTTGCCAGACAATCTTATCAATCTGGCAATTGGCTTGCAAATGGAACATTTGAAATAAAAGCATAACCAATGGTCTATATTTAACTGAAAAGGGGGAACCAATTAAACAACCATGATGGTTCACAGGTGGATGCCGTGATATTTCCCACATAAACTGGGCCACAATAGATGAAACGCCTGGATATTTGAAA
The DNA here is from genome assembly GCA_028538565.1 of Umbellularia californica. Taxonomy (NCBI): domain Eukaryota; kingdom Viridiplantae; phylum Streptophyta; class Magnoliopsida; order Laurales; family Lauraceae; genus Umbellularia; species Umbellularia californica. Next base: position 29,798,279 of record JAPQWN010000002.1, read on the forward strand.
GACTTTTCATACCTTTCCAATAGTTTGCTTAATGAATAGTACTCTCTAGTTGGTGTTGAATATTAATATATACTTGACACTGTTGTAGACAAGATGAGATTAATTTACCATGTTTTTGTGTGGGAAATTTAAATGGTTATTAATTTGCCTCTTGATCGGGACTAAATTTGTTTTTAGCTAGCAGCTTATCGATGTGCTGGAGAATAAGGTCAAATTCAATATATGAATTTCGTACTCAATTTACCCTTTTCACACTAAAATATTAATTCTAAACTTGGCAAGTAGGCCAAGTATTAATCCCTTAAGCAAAAAAAATTTAATACAAGTAAAATTAAGTTTGGACAGTGGTTTAGAATGCATTTTGGGTAACACACTGTTTTATGGATGTGTGCATTGATTGGATAATGTGTGAGCAGGTGCTGGAGTCAGCCAAGAATTCTGTGTTGTGAGAGACAACAGAGCTACTCAAAATTCTAGTGGGCATTCAAAGTCAGCATCACTTGAATGTACAACTTCAGCCAATGAATAAGCAGTTTCTGATGTTTCGCTGAAGAGGGGTATGGTTCTCTACTTGTGCTCGTACAACTTAGGTTACATATATTGGTAGGTCACACTGAGGGCATGTAGAAGTCTTCTGTGAAGCAGCCTCATCCTGCTGTTGACATTCTGTCACATTTTAGACTGGATGGTAAAAGATAATGAAGACTAGTCCCATAGTTCAAAATATCTATTAGATATTTTTGTACATGCTCATCTGTTATTTTTCTTGATGTAGCTCTCTGAAAACTCTAACTATGACATTCAGTCACATTTATGTACAGGTACCATAAATATATCTTTCATAATCACTATGATGTATTTTGTTCAACCAAATTTCTCATTGTCATTGCAACCCATCTTTCCCTTCTATTAATAATTATAATATACTTGGGCCTTCTATCATTTAAGGCAGGGACTACATCTCTAGTTGTCTAATCAATTTTTTCAAAAAATATGATCATCTAACATGGGGCCCCAGTTTTCAATATTCTTTATCATAGATCTATTGCACTAATATTTGCACACTAAAGCCTCAATGTATCATTCCCATGTTATATTTATTCAAGAAAGAAATATATAAAGACAGTTATGAACATTTCCTTTCTTACTAAGTAATATATTTATTTAATAATTTGGTGCAGCTCTATACTAAGTAACAAAGATGCAAGATTTAATTCCTGGTCCCGAAGACAAATCTATATTGTTTGAACAGGAGAACCACATTTCGAAGGAAGTATGGGATGGAAAGGTGAATATCCTATTTTATTTGATTACTCAATGTTTAATAATATTTCTTTAACTTTTAATTGTTGTATATTTCTTTTTCTTTTTTTTTTCCTTGTATTTCATAGGAGCCAGAAATTGCACGTTGCATTCCTTGGGATCCTAAGAATGACTCTTGGACATTAAATACAAGAATGCGACAATATATAAGAAGAACAGGTTTACATCATTTATCTGAGATCGAAAAAATGAAGATAGACCATGCACTAATCAGTGGGCTTATCGAAAGATGGAGACCGGAAACAAACACGTTCCACTTTCTTGGGGGTGAAGCTACGGTCACATTGGAGGATGTGGCCTATATATATGGCCTTCCCATAGATGGGCCTGCTGTTACAGGCCGTGTTTGGTCCCATTGGATGATCCTGGAGGAAAAATTTCTTGACCTATTGGGTGTTGCCCCCGATCCGTCTGAATTCCAAGGGGGACAAATAAATTTTAAATGGTTCCATGACAACTTCAAAGACCTACCGAAGAGACCGTCTCAAGCAATTGAGATCAGGCACACACGTGCATATCTGTTTCATCTTGTTTCGTCTCAGATTTGTACAAACACTTCTGGCTCTAGGGGTAATGCTTACTTAATCGAGCTTTTCGAAGATTTCAAACCATATGCTTGGGGTCCTGCTTGCCTAGCAAATCTATATAGGAGCTTGACCCGGGCATCGAGAATCAAAGATCGAGTAAAGACAATCACAGGGCCGCTTCAACTATTACAGGTAACTAAACAGATTTCCTAATCATTGCATTATATCGATATATGTTCTTGAGTTGTTGTCACTTTCCTTTTAAATATATCCTTTTTTCATCACAGATATGGGCATACTTGAGGATGCCGATCGGACGCTCAATTTCAAAAAACATTGAGGACATTCAACTAGACTTCCCATTGTTCAAGATGTGGGAAGAAAGATTAAAGGATCATCACATTCTCACAAATGTGGGAGAGGTTCGGCGGCAACTCGACACGCAAGATGTTGACAGCGTAAGTTAGTTCTTTCTCAAGATTGTTTATTGTTCGATCTTGTACATATAATCTATCTAACCTTCATTAAATGTTCTTTATAACTTACAGTTTGATTGGCAGCCGTATGACCGGTATGACGATGAGTTGGAATCTTGTGTAAATGAAGTGGATAGATCCCTCTTTCGATCTGCAGTGACAATGATAAATTATATGGTCGTCGAGAGGCATAATGTTGATCGTGTGCTTAAACAATTTGGATTAAAGCAAGATGTCCCTCCTCCATTTCATCCAACTGTGAGGGTGGAGAAAAAACCATCCAAAAGGGCTATAAACTATGAGAGAAAATATGCACAACATATAGCAGATTGGAACAATCGGGCCTTGAATGTCATAAATGCAGAAAAAGATGAAGTTAATGGCTGCCACCGGGATCAATACCTTGAATGGTATAGAAGAATTACAAGAAACCGAATCGGTCGGCCGTTGGAAAGTGTACATTTGGATCATGACAGCTCCACCAAACATAAGGTATGATGAGTAGGCTTTAATTTTGTTGTTAGTATTGGTGAACACCATGGTCATGATTGGATTCATTAATTGTGTCCATAGGTTGACAGATTCCTCGATTGGCAGCTCGATAGTTTTGAGGAGTTGGAGAAGATGGCAGACTCCTCTCAGATGAATCGCTTCGTCAAGAGTATGCAGAGGAAGGTCGAAATGTTTAAAAAAGCATGGTCATCAAGTTTTGTTAGTTTTAATGTAGAAAATTGCATCAACTCTACTTTTGATGAGGAAGGAAAGGCGGTTAGTATGTCGTTGTGTGTGATAGACAAAATGTTTCCGTTTATTTTCATGTCTATTGGATAAAGATTGTTTATGATTTTCTTATAGGATGTGAGAAGCCCATCACCTAAAACCCCCGTTGGATCACGCGATCACGCTTATGGATTATCACCGTACCCACGAACATCAACTCATGTCAACACACCTGATAGTGCTCGGAGCAAGATCCCAGTTAATTTAAGCACACCCCAAAGTGTCAGTAAAGATTTCATTGTTCTAGGTGGACCCGATGAGTCAAGTGGTCAAAGATTGGGGAAAAATAAGATGGGATCTATTGTTGGTCGGATGAAGGCCAATCCTAGGAAGGCCAGTTGTATTCCAATACTAAAATCCCCGTACTATGTACCGAAGAATAAGAAGAAGAATGTCAACCGCCCGAATCCGAAGTACTGCCTTAATCATGCCGAGAAATCGTGTTTGGAAGAATTCTGGATACGTTTGTATTCAAAGCAAGTTCTACTACTTAAACTTCAATCACCAATTTCTTTTTCTTATGATAAGTGACTCCTAATATAGACATATATATATATATATATATATATATTTCAATTTGCAGCAATCCAATCCTGGAAGATATATGCTCGACTATTCTGAAAGAAGAACTGCACAAAACGTTAAAAAAGTCATGGATGGATACACTTGTAAGTGCATATTAGTTAGAAATATTTTTGTTTTATTTATAATAAAATTTACTTTAGATGACTTGTGATGTAGATTATGGACTATTGGCTGTTCATAGTTGGAGAACATTGCGTAGACACGTTGTTTTTTCCTAGCACTCTTGCGGTACAGCAATGCTTTTATTTAAATTTCTAATATGTCTATGTTTTTTATATGTCTATTGGAGGTTTGTTGCTATTTATTATTTGAACTAACGTGTTAATATTGTTTTACCAAACAGCACTTTGAAGTTGAACAAAAGACTGCAGAGATTGATCTAATGTTTACATGTAACAAAAATCGTGATTTTTGGACGTTTGAGACTATTGTATTCCCCATATGGTTCAAGCATCACTTCTTTGTTATAATTGGATATCCAAAAGAACGGAAATTTGTCTACTACAATAGCATGATGGGATGTACAAGTTACGATGATTATGCACATCATTTTGTAAGTAGTCTCATATAGCTTGAATAATTCCATCACATTACTCTTACATCTACTTAATACTGTTACTTTTTGTTAGGTTGAATTCCTCCGAAAGAAGTTTCTTGATATTGGATGGTGTGATCCCGTGTTTTATAACTTTCAGATAGGAGATCCAAATCCCCAGCAAGAAAACAGGTGAAAGCCCTATCTTACTTGTAAACGTCGATTCCTTATTATCCATCATTTTTTGTAATGTTTATATTATTATTTGTTATGTGCAGTTGTGATTGCGGTATTTTTACGATGGCTAATGCAGAGCACGTTGCATATCGACGAGCCATTGAATACACGCAAGCTGATATATGGTTTTATCGACAGAAGATTGTAACAGACATCTACCAAAAACAGAAGCAATTATATTCATATTTCTTCGAGACCCAAAATATTTCTTGAGAAGACTACATGTTGACCACAGAATGGTCCATTTTGTGTTTTATTCTAGTTTATTTTGGAATTGTTGCCAAAAGTGGTTGTGGGATTGGGTTCTGAAATGTATAGTTTGACATGTTAACATTCATGTAAAAATGCACTGTATATATTATGATATTTGCCCCAGGTTTTTTGTGTTGTTTAATAATAAAAATCTGTCATTGTAGATGGTTGTCTGGTACTTCACCAAAAATATAGTGAGAAGCTTTTTGGAACTCCACTATTTGTATAAGTGGCCAAGTGACAGTGTAATATTGCACAAAATGTCCAGAATTACGGTCCCATGTTTGCGGTGGATTTTACTTGCTCCATATCAGGTCTAATTACATGTCCAGAATACTTTGTAAAAGAAGATGTGGGCTGCTTAAAAAATTGATTACAGTCTCAACTAGTCACAAAATTAAAGTGAGGAATTCTGGAACTTCAGTGTTTAAGTAAGTGGCCAAGTAACTGTGCGATATTGCATACAAAGCATTGAATTACAGTCCCATGTTTAATGTGGATTTTACTTGCTCCATATAAGGTCTAACTGCATGGCTTCCTACCTTGCAAAGGAAGATTTCGGCTGCTTAAAAATTCGATTATACTCCCAACCAGTCAAAAAAAAAAAACAGTGAAGCATTCTGTAACTTCATTTTTTGTGTAATTGGCCAAGTGATTGTGCAATATCGTACAAATTGCACTGAATTACATTCCCATTTTTTGCTGTACTTGCTCCATATGAGGTCACAAAATGTTTTCTACTTCGTAAGAGAAGATCTGAGCTGCTTAAAAACTCGATTATAGCTCCCAACACAGTCACCAAAAAAACAGACATGGGTTCTGTAACTTCATTTTTTGTGTAATTGGCCAAGTTATTGTGCAATATCGCACAATTTGCACTGAATTACATCCCCATTTTTTGCTGTAATTGCTCCATATGAGGTCACATAATGTTTTCTACTTCGTAAGAGAAGGTCTGAGCTGCTTAAAAACTCGATTATAGCTCCCAACCACAGTCACCAAAATAAAACAGCGAAGCATTCTGTAACTTCATTTTTTGTGCAATTGGCCAAGTGATTGTGCAATATCGCACAATTTGCACTGAATTACATCCCCATTTTTTTCTGTACTTGCTCCATATGAGGTCACATAATGTTTTCTACTTCGTAAGAGAAGGTCCGAGCTGCTTAAAAACTCGATTATAGCTCCCAACCACAGTCACCAAAAAAACAGACATGGGTTCTGAAACTTCATTTTTTGTGTAAATTGGCCAAGTGATTGTGCAATATCGCACAATTTGCACTGAATTACATCCCCATTTTTTTCTGTACTTGCTCCATATGAGGTCACAAAATGTTTTCTACTTCGTAAGAGAAGATCTGAGCTGCTTAAAAACTCGATTATAGCTCCCAACCACAGTCACCAAAATAAAACAGTGAAGCATTCTGTAACTTCATTTTTTGTGCAATTGGCCAGGTGATTGTGCAATATCGCACAATTTGCACTGAATGCGTTCCCAATTTTTTGCTGTACTTGCTCCATATGAGGTCACATAATGTTTTCTACTTCGTAAGAGAAGGTCTGAGCTGCTTAAAAACTCGATTATAGCTCCCAACCACAGTCACCAAAAAAACAGACATGGGTTCTGTAACTTCATTTTTTGTGTAATTGGCCAAGTTATTGTGCAATATCGCACAATTTGCACTGAATTACATCCCCATTTTTTGCTGTAATTGCTCCATATGAGGTCACATAATGAGGTCACACCATAATGTACAACAAATTGGCTTTTTTGCGACGCGAAAAGAGCGTCGCAGATAACATAAAAAGCGTCGCAATAAGTAATCGCGACGCAAAAAACTAAGCATCACAATAAGGGGTCGCAAATAATGGGGTCGCAGAAAGATTAGCAACACTAAAGACTGCAGCGTGGCAAATGGAGAGAGTATTTGTGACGGTTTCAAAGCGTTGCTAATTACGCATCAATTGCTAAGAATTATAAGCGTCGCAAATAATGATTTATTTGCAACGGCAAAATTGCATCACCAATAATTTATATTTGCGACGATTCAAAAAAGTCGTTAATAAATTATTAAGGGTGACGCTCTTATATAGTTGCAAATAATTTATTTTTTGCAACGCTTTTGTGGTGTCGTAAATAATCTTCATCTTGTTACATTTGATTATTTGCTACATAATAAAAGCGCCGCAAATAATATTTTTTAATAAAAAATACATGAAATTTAATAATTTTATAAAATATATAACTAATAGTATTGATCTTACCAACGCTATGTGTCTCTGGCTCAATCGTTGAATCAAATATTGAAGCATCCCGTTCCTGTGCACTCATTTGCATCCTTCCTATTGTCATAACTAGAAACAAAAGTACATAGAAATATTTCCAATGAAAATAGCAAAAGCCCCAACTTTTGAAAGATTATGAGTTTCTTTCTTTTATAATTTAAAATGAAAAAAAATCAGTGGCAATATTCATAATGTACAAAGACAATAAAAGAAACAAAGATTTGGAGGGCACACAAGATCTACAAGTGAATCTCTCCCCACAAGTGCCACCTTGAAGATATTCCACATGTTATAGTCAACATGAAATGGCACATGAACAAAAGAAAGATTAGCAGCTTATCAATCTGATATAGATATATGTAATATGTTATGCCTTTACCTTGTGTTTTATAGGATTTCATGCCGGTATCCAGGACACAACCTCATGTTCAAGGTCCATGAGAACAGCAAGTTTCCAGACTACATAGCCATCATCATCTTGTACCAATCTGGCAAAAAGGACGTCACAGCCATGAAACTGTGGCGCAGGTATTGGATTCACTAGTCCTCTTTTTCTTTTTTAACAGGGCCTAATGAACCTAACCAGTTGCTTCTGTCTCTGTTTTTTATGAATTTGAAGAGCAACCTGATGAGAAAGATTCTTTCGGGTCTAAATAACGCCCCCGGAAGATGCAAGTCTTGTCAGTTGTGTTTTATGTTTAGTAGATAAGCGCATAGCACTGAACTTTAGAATGTACCAAACAGAACATTGGATTTGCCATGAATAGGATGTCTGATGCAGACCACACTCAGAATATGAACTACAAAGGAATGGGATGTATGATGTGTCTCACCATAATACAGATTTAAATCACTCTAGGAATGCACCGGGCCTATGGAGGGGTGTGGGACATGGTTTTACTAATGTATGACTACAACAGAATTTCAAGGACTAGACATTGCTGAGTTCAGTAAAATCTCATGTTGTTTAAGTATTGTCAGCACCTGTGTTATTATGAGGTGTACTGCTTTTTTCTTCTTTTTTTTTTTTTGCTTATGTAGGCATATGTGAGTTTTGGCTATACCAAGTGAAATCTTAAAACTGTCCTTATTTATCCAATGTTATGACTTGTGCATATGCTTTGAGATTTACTTTACAGTATTGAATTAGATCAGGCGAGCTTCACTCATCACTTCTATGAGCAAAATTAGCCATGAACATGATCTGAAATTTTCTTTTTCAATTGAAGATGGTATTTTGTGAACATCTGATTATAGTCTCAAGCATGTCAAGGATTAGCTAGTGACCTCTGTAATGCAAAGATCTTCTTTAAGTACATCTATTTGAAGGATTAGATAGTGATAAACATAATGACACAGTAATTAAGACTAGTGCTATTGGCTAAAACACTATTCAATACAACCTCATTCAGATAACACCACTCAAATTCCATCTTAATTATAATTTTTATGGTCTATGCAAGCACCATGGTTCGGCACCTTTATTGTTCCCTGTTTCATGGATTTCGTCCTTGTGTTCTAATATATAAGCTCTCGTCCATAATGGTATCGAAACGAAGGTGCAAACTCTCGAACAGATGTCTTAAAAATTTATCACATTTTGGAAAATGACCATGCATGCCCAGAAAGGCCAATTCGCCTGTCCCGGAAGTTTCAATCGCAATTCAATCATTTATTGTGTCGCAATTCAATCATTTATTCTGTCCCGGAACAGATGTCTTTTACATCATTTGAGTTAGTTTTCCTTTTCTTCCTAGTTTTGTGAAGACCAGATTTTGGGTTGGTGGATCAATACCACAAAATGGTCAACGGCATTCGATAAAATATGATGCCCCAGTTAAGATATAGATATGACAATGACACAAATTGTACAGAAATGATCATACAATTGCATATCACGAAAGCTGTGCATAAAACTGTCCCAAGATCATTCGACTAAGGGGTTTAACATAAAACAAATTCAAACCCCCAGCTGAAGTTTTACAACGGCTAAGTCAATCAAATACTAAGAAACAAATGTCTTTTCCATAGGTGGTGCTATGGTAGCACTTGGAGAAAACAAGATCATCATGCAGATCGAAATCAGCCGCGGTGCAAACGATTGAGGATCTCGGCAAAACTCTGTCGCATCTCAGCGAACCCTTCTTCCACTCGCACTTCCAAACGCCCGATACGATGGTTCAACGCCTGGATCGTCTGCTCATCTAATTGTTCATCTCCTGCTTCCTCTGCATCCGAATCCACCGCTACGGACTGGCGAACCCCCGGAGGAGCAGATCCGGAGGGACCTGCTATATCTCCCTCATCATCTTCATCCAGCTCAACAGATGGGATGTGGGACTTGGACTTCTCAAGGGTGAATCTATCAATCTTCTGCTTCGGAATTATAATGTCTTCATTGGTTTCAGCCAACTGACCCATGTCTTGTAGTATCTTGGAGATGATTCCGGGGAAAGGAAGAGCAGTATTATGAGGTGCAGTGTGTACCTTTGCCATTCCACGATACACCGCCAATGGAATGTCGACCTTCCTTTGAGTCCCGATGCAGTATAGGAGATACCCATCCTCTTTTGTGACTCTCTTGCTGACTTTGGGGCTGACATTGTGACGAATGAAAAAATTCAGCAAGCGATAAGAATCACTCAATTTGTGGTGGGATATGTCACTGCTGGTCCAAGCGACAGGCCTGCCGGTTAGTTCTTTGGCCACCAGATTGTAATTAATCCGGCGGTTGGCCTCAATTAGGAAGTGTGCGCCGTCGACGCGAGGAATTTCTAGCACTTGGGACAGTAGATCAGGTGTTATTTCTAACTCATGTCCCCGAACAAATGTCCTGAACGAGGTGTTCGATACTTCATGCATGTTAGAGTAGAACTCTCTGACCCAATTGACCACTATCTGGTAGCCAATATCATACAGTGTAACCCATGGTCTCTCGCGCATCCATGAAGAAAAATCCTGATCATCTAGCTCATTGTACATGACAATCCTCTCGGGTACAACTGAACGATGCTGGAACTTGTTCATAAATGAAATTTGGCCATCCTCGCTTAAAAACCGAGACCGATCATACGAAGGTCGGTGACATGTTCTCTTCTTCTTAGGTGCCATCCCTGTACCTCCGAACCTGCAAGAAAGCCCATGATGAGATGCTACTCAATGGCTAGTCATTCGTATCCTTTGGGATTGGGGTTGGATGTGTTGAAAGAATACCTTTCGCTTTTTATTTAAAAAAGCCTCTGTAAAATATCTCTTAACAGTAGAAAAACAGGAAAGCATCAGATTACTAATCCAAACACACAAATGATACAAGTCGTTACAATACCTGAAAAGCCTCAAATTATTGATCCAACAAATTATGGAGCCAAGTTAATTGGAATGTTTTAGTATCAAGGACATCTATTTTCTACGGGGCAAAGCTGCATGTATCCAGCAGGTCAGTTGGCAGGCTTGCAACTTGCATTGGATCCTGTTGTACGGATAAGAGTGCAAACAATGAAAAACAGGGCTTCTTGACCACGACTGACATATCACACTAGTTCATATATTAAACAAGAGCGCAAGATTTATGTTTAAAAAACAAATCCAGAATCAACGCAGGTAATCAAGAGAATGGTCTCTGATTTTTATTTTTAATATTTTTTTGTTTTGGCTTCCTGTGTATCTAAAACAGTAAGGAGATTAGGCCATTCCTTTTTGTTAACTCTATTTGAGAAAAAAGTTAGTAGGCCATGATCAATAAGGAATGAGGTGTGGTGAATTAGGAACTAGTCAGTACTCTAGTGTGTCACAAAATTATCACACTCATTCATATATATTAAACATGAACACAATACAAAACAGAGGGGTGAACAGAAGCAGAAAAATACCTCGAAAAATTGGTATTGCAATGTAGAGAACCAGGATACAAAAGGCATATAGCATCATAATCATAGCCCTAAAAAGAAAAAAACAATTTAAAAAAAAACGAAAACTGCAAAAAGATATAATCCTAACTTCTTTATGTAAGTGCGAAAGGAATGTATGGAATCGTCATTCATATGAGGTGGGAGAGGGTGGAGCGCGCGATGGGAGAGGGGTGACAATGCCATGAGGTTCAATCATTTATTCTGTCACAGAAACGCATGGGGGGGAGGGAGATGGAGGCGATAGAGAGGGCGAGGTGAAATAGTTACCTGGAACGGAAGAACGAGTCAGGGAAACGGAGTTGCAAGATAAAAAGGAGCTATTCGATCACTCGAGTGAGAGGAAGAACGCAAAAAAGGCCGAGGGGCTGGCTGACATCGAAAGGGGTTTCACAGAAGTAGGGCTTTATTTCATCCGTGTTTCATGAGATGGGGCGACGTATTATTGTCACTTGGATCGTGAGCATTCATTGATGTACTGGTATATAAACAGTGGCCCATATATACCTTGGCCCAGGGAAGGCAGAATATGAAGGATCGAACCATCGATATGATGGTTCGAACCTGTGTTCTCTCTGGAAAATGGCCCACAGAGGGCAAAATATGAAGGTTCGAACCCTTGCCATCAGGGTTCGAACCTTGATCATCTCTGGAAAATGGGCTGGGGATCCCTTATTTCAAGGGTTCGGACCAACAATGAGATGGTTCGAACCCTTTCGTCCTCTGGAAAATGGCCCGGAGATCCCTGATTTCAAGGGTTCGAACCAACAATGAGATGGTTCGAACCCTTGAGTCCTCTGGAAAATGGCCCGGAGATCCCTGATTTCAAGGGTTCGAACCAACAATGAGATGGTTCGAACCCTTGAGTCCTCTGGAAAATGGCCTGGGGCTCCCTGTTTTAAAGGGTTCGAACCAACAATGAGATGGTTCGAACCCTTGAGTCCTCTGGAAAATGGCCTGGGGCTCCCTGTTTTAAAGGGTTCGAACCAACAATGAGATGGTTCGAACCCTTGAGTCCTCTGGAAAATGGCCTGGGGCTCCCTGTTTTAAAGGGTTCGAACCAACAATGAGATGGTTCGAACCCTTCATTCCTCTGGAAAATGGCCCGAGAGGTGCACATTTCAATGGTTCGAACCCTTCACTTCAGGGTTCGAACCCTTCATTGATCAGCTTACATTGGCCAGTGAATGATGCAGTATCAGGGTGGTTCGATCCCTTCATCCAACTGGAAAATGGCCCAATGAGGGGATCCAGCATTTGGCCCGTGGAAGCCATAAATGATGCTCTACTGCAAAATGACATGGGTCCTTTATTATATAGGTTTACAATCCCCATCCAACCTTCTATGTGGGCTGATTATGGCAGGTGTGCCTGATGTAATGAGTTGGTTTATGCATATCTACCAAGATTTATTATTATTCCGGGTTAGTTTACTAGTATACTAATCCTGGTAACATGACATAGATCCCATAACACCTCAAACTCAGGGTTATCTAACCTCCTTGCACATTCTTGTATTATTTTTGGATTTTTCGAAGTCCAAGAAAAGCGATCGGATTTCTTTTCTTTGTCGTTCTTCATGTATGAAAAAAAGTAGAGAGAAAAGTGCAGCAAAGCACTTAACTGATATTATCAGTAGATCACGTGCCCTCCACAAGAAAATCCTTGCCCAAGCACTGTTTATGCCCCGCCCGTATTCCATGGCAGAAGGCAAGAACACAGAATCTAAAGGCCCAACCACTGTTTATGGCCATATTCCATAAACAGTGAGCAAGAACACATAACTGTGATAAGTGGCCTCTTATTTATCAGATGGTGCAAAGTTTTGTGTCCGAGAATGCTGTCAAACTCCATGGGAGTTTGAATTTGCTTTGCACTTGGATAATTTGATCAAAACCCATTCATATACTACACTGATTTGGGGCCTTTTCAGTATATTTGTGGTTCATACACCCCATTTGCAACTCTTTCAAGTATGGCATTTTAGGGGCTCACTTGACATCATTCTAGAAATGTTTCATTAATGAAGGAAAACTTGCTTCGTAGTCATCACACTCTAATTAGCTGAAATGATCCATAAGTCAGTCCACGGTACTAAAAAAAAAAAAAAAAAGTGTCATGAGTTACTATATCCTTCTTTCCATTTTCGTTGATCCTGCATAAACTATGGTCTGATGCTTTGCAGAATCTCAGGAAACTCTTTCCCGGCCATTCACTGACCATTCACTTCCTCTTCTTAGCAGGTGGCTGGGGCACCTCATCACTAACCATGAAGGTTCGAACCCTTAGCACGTGGCTGGGCCACTTCATCGTCCTCTTGCTCATCCTCGTCCTCATCTTCACCATCATCACCACCCTCGTCATCATCCTCATCGTCTTCGTCGTCACTTCCGCCTTCACCATTTGCATTGACCTCACCGCTACGGATCATCATCGTCCCCCTCATTATGTCCTTCATCACCTGAGAAAATCATCCTTGCCCCCATCATCATCTTGCTACTCTGCATCGTCGTTGTCATCATTGCTATCATCCGTCTAACGTCCAGTCCCTATTATCAGGAGCAGTTCTAGCTGTACTTCTACTGAGGATTGCTAAAGTATCCCTGCAAACAATATACACTATAGTTAAAGATGGGATGCAAGATCAATTACTTTTGATATTGATAGGCACTAAAGAAGGAAAACTGAGGCATACAAAAAGTAAAATTGCGGTTTTACTTTAATGACTTAGTTCTTTTTTTCTGTTAATTTTCTAAACTCATTCAAATTCTGTGTCAAATAGTACGGACGTCCTTTATATGGAGATGTTTTTGGGGTCATACTACAAGACCAACCGAACTATGAGGTATTTGCATTTTATTTCACGTGGTTGTTTTGAATGAATGTAGATACACCGTAACTGAATGGTAACTCGGATTTTAGAGGGTTTTTTGGGTTTTCTATCTTCTCCCATAATCATTATTTTATTCTGTTTTGTTTCTTTCTTTCAGGAAGAACCTGTTGATAGAAGCAAGCAGACATGGTACCACCTCAACATAGTACATTTGTCACCTACTATAGAAATGGCTGTCTAATCATTTCTCTCCCAAGACAATTGTTTTCTGGATTTTCTAGATTTATGTCTGTTATGTAGGACACTTTGGGAAGAGAAAGTCATGCTGAAAATAGAACTTCCTGGAATGCTTTCCATCAATGGAGTTCACAACACTCTTTCGAGTACATAATAACTGCCTATTGGGCTATCAAAGATGGGAGTGGGGAAACACAGTATTATAAGTGTAATCCATTAATCATCATTTTTATGATTGAGGAATTACTTATGAACTCATACCTGACCCCCTTAACAAAATTTTTGTGGAATTTTTTATGAACTCTTTGATGACCCCTATAAAGGACTATTTTTTTACTATTATCTGCATTGATAATATATTCTCTCTCAGGTTGATATGCTTCGGGGACACAAAGCAGACAAAGCGGATGTCACCCTACAACCAGAGGAGTTGGAAGTTTTGGACAATGTTTTGGCTGCCAAGTAAGTGGAACTGTGATAAGTATTATTGTCAATTGCTTTATCATCTTGATGAAAAATAACTTTGTTTTTAGTTGGATCACAGGTACGAGGAAGCAAGGGAGGAAGAGAAGCTGCATACCCAACGGGAAGATTTCAGCGAAGTGGTTGCAGAGGTGAGCTTTTGGTCTGACATCTTGCATCTTGCTTATTTGCTTGTTTATTGGTTCAACCGTTCTAATGAGATGGATCCGGTGCAGGCTGAGAACAAGAGGAAGCGCAAGATGCAAGAAAAAGAAGGGAAGTCAAAGAAGAAAGATTTTAAATTTTAGATCTTATAATTGTGTTCTAGTTTCGGGAGTAGCAACCCAGTCACAGTTGGATTTGCTGCTTACTGGAGATCTATCTCCCTACATTTTGATGTGCCCCGCATGCATTCGATGCATTAGGAAAGTAGCCTTCGCTGTTACTCATTGGTTTTAAAATATACCGTAACGCTACGTTGAATTAATGAAGTTTGAAGGCTGTCTTTTCCTGTATACTGTTACTTCTTTGGTCTGTTGTGGACTATTAGCTGCACAATAAACGAATTTAGACTGGCCTGGAAGTTACTTTGGATGGAAGAGGTATTGATGGAATGGTTGGCACCATGTGATGAAGGGCAATCAAATACAGACATGGGTAGATTATTGATGAAATTTTCTTTGAATATTAGATGACATCTATTGATGAAAAGATAAGTCAGTTGTAGTCCATGCAAAATGGAGTTATACAGATGAGAAATTTCTTTGTAGGATTTCCATTCCCTGCAGAAAATACATGCGTTAGAAAATTGCAACTATGACTCATCTGTCCAATAAATATCCGATACACAGAACACGGGCACATTCACCATCAGGATTCGGCTCTATGAGCTTAACTTCACTCATTATGGATAAGTACATTACGTAGACCAAATCTGTGATACTGTAACTTCATCTTACTTGAAGTGTTATCAGCTCTGCAAGTAGCTTTGCATAAAATTTTTTCCACCCAAATGTTTTGGACATGTACACACACACCCCCCTTTCTTTCTAGCTTGTGTAGCATTAGAATAGCAGATCTGTGTACTATTCTATTGTAAATAATAGAAAGGAGTATCAGAAAAAATGGGAGCAACAAACATAATATTGTAATACTACTATGTTTTGACTGTATCATCACACTTCAAGTGATAGTTGACATCTAAATGATAATGGGTTACCTTAGGTAGAAGTCCGGTTGTTTTACAAGATGGTAAACTGGGAATTGACCCATCAGGAGATTTTTGAACAGTTGTGAAGCAAATATTGTACTCCTGCACAACACGAGAAAAACAGGGTCAGAGAGACATCTATGAGCTATTACAATGTTATGTGAATGGATATGAGAACGTCAATCATATGAAGGGATTTTTTGAGACAGAAAAAAATAATCAAAGAAGTAAAATGAAAGGCCAAGAGAGGAGACATTGGAACCCAGGAACTGCAAACTGTTCTTTTGCTAAGGACTTGGCCCCTTGCTGTTCTAACTGTGGCAGCAGAGTCATGAAATCTACAAACAAAAAAAGAGTCACAATCCACAAGGGCTTTGGAAAGACAGACACCACAGGAGCAGCAAGGGAAGTTAATAATCCTACATGATTCGCTCGAGGAGCTTCTCAAAATAGGCAGTAAGTCATCTTGTCTCTCATAAATATTTGATTTACATATGAAAGGTCCAATTAAGGAACTATCACTAGTCTGATGTGTTAAAGCTGGTTCTTTAACAACCAAGTAAAACAAGAAAAAGAAACAAGCTTAAAATGTAATCCACAACCTCAAGGTTTCAAAACTCAGCACCTTCCATGTGTGCCACCGGCCTTGGTCATATAATGAACATACAGAGAAGTAGCAGTAAAACATTAAAGCTTGAAAAATGTATGAAAGAATTCATTTCTGAATACACCAGCCTTTGCAAGCCAGTCCACTTCTAGATTCCATTTTGTTGGGATATGGGTGAAAGTCCTTGAACCAGCAGTGTTCCCGGCCTCCAAGGCAGCGATCTCCTTCCCAAGATCAGAGATGATCTTCTGGGTCTTAGACCGAGACTGCTGCAGAGAAACCAGTCTTCTGATTGCCTCACACTCCTCCTTGTGTTGCCTTTCAATCTCACTCTCTTGAAGCTGCTTCTTCATATCCTTTATGTCTGCCTGCGCCTGGGTGATTTGACTACGTATTTCCTCTTGTAGCTCGTTCAAATTCTCCTTCTCCCGGAGGTTGGCATCAATAACTGCCTTGGTCTTGAGGAGGGACAACTCGAAAGTGGTCATCTCCTGCAAAATCTTGTCTCAATATGGGGTCTAACTAGCAGTTTGGGCTATGTAACAAAACGTTGAAAGTGCCAGTTGTTGTGACCAAGTTTACATGTCTTGTTCTTGACATTATGATTTGTTATATAGTCGTAGTTGTTATGACTAACTGTACCTGTATTGTTATTTACATTAACTCAAAATAACTCATGGTATGATTTGTTATAAAGCCACAATAAACATGCATTTTAAGAACGTTTCATATCTTTTGTTTATCTAATACAACCAAACAAAAAAATTGAAAATATATTCCAAAGTATCTCCATGACCATAAGTTTTTGGTGTCTCAATGCCCAACCATTTTTAGCATAACATTTGACAGAGTATACAAAAATTTCCAAACATGTCCAAATATTGTCTAAGAAGAATCATCTGAATGCTCCAAGGAGTTACAACACAAACTCGTACAGAAACTCAATGGAGCATACAAAGCCAAAAGAACTCTGTTTACAAAATATCTCACCATCATAAACATTGTGAACAAAATATCACACAAAAAAAATGCCGTGGGCATAAAATGTTTACGAGCCATTTGGATCAAATTCAATCCTGTATAGGTGGATTGCGACATGTTTGACGATTATGGCCCTTCTGCTTACACAGGGAGCAAGTGACTTTGTTCCTCCCACGATCCTCTGTACGTATTCTATTCTTCTTGGGTCTACCAGCTTGTCTCTTTCCATGAGGAGGAAGCACATGTGAACCGGTTCGCACATCCCATTGGTTCATATCTCTCGCACCATGTATAACAAAGTTGTAAGTCCTTCGATACATATCAGAGCTAAACCACTCCTCACAATTGTCATATGGATCGAGACCTCTCATCTTAAGTGCCGCTACAGCATGTGAGCAAGGAATTCCAAGCAATTCCCACCGACGACAGGTACAAGATCGTCGGTCCAAGTGAACAATGTCTACATACTCACTGGAGTGCACCTCGATTTCAGTTGGACTGGCTGCACGAACACCCAGTCTACGAGCATGTTCACTCTCTTTGCTCAACATAGACTCAGCATAACGAGTTAACTTGGAATTAAGAACATGAGACTTTTGCCGACGAAGTTCAAAAAATTCCATGAGTTTGGAACGAATTGCCTCGACCATTTTAGTTATGGGCAATTCTCTCGCCCCCTTGAGCAAACTGTTTGTAGCCTCGGCACAATTTGTCGTGAGCATGTCATATCGTTTGCCCAATATAAAAGCATTGGCCCAATGCTGCTTTCCAATATCTTCAATATATTTATATGCCCCCTCGTTAACTGTTCTAATGTCATTCATATGACGTTCATACTCACATGGTCTAAACGCATGAGCTGCATTCCAAAACTTGCGACAAATACCATCATCTTTGAATCTTTCACGAATGTTCTCTGAAATATGACGCACACAGTAACAATGGTTGGCATCTGGAAACCGTTCCACAACAGCCCTTGTGAGTCCTTTCATTCGATCAGACACAATTGTTAGGTTTTGGGGCGGCCGCAATGCTACTGAGAAGGCGGCCAAGAACCACTCCCAAGTTTTGAAATTCTCAATCTCCGCGATACCGAAGGCTATTGGAAATATCCCATGATCTCCGTCATGAGTCACAGCAATGAGTAGCACGCCAGGATATTTTCCACGCAGGTGTGTCCCATCAACTGCAATTAATGGCCTCAACGTGGAACGAAATGATTCTATACTTGATCCTAAAGAAAAGAAAAATCTGCAGAATGTTGAATCCTCTTCTTGGATCACATGCGTCACAGTGCCAGGATTAGTCCTTCTCAATTCATGGCAATAATTTGGTAATATGCTGAATGATTGTTCATATGAACCCCGTATCTCATTGAGTGCTATCTCTCTCGCCTTCCAAGCCTTCTTGTAGCTAAGTTGAACACCAAACTCCTTTGAAAAGTCAGTTATAATTTCTTTGGGTGTGTATGACTCATGGATACGTAGTCTGTCTATGATCCACCTTGCAATGAATCTAGATGTTGCTTCTCCATGTCCAAGCCCCATCATTGGCTTCGAACAAGTATGAGCACCATTGTATGTCCTAACCTGAAATTCTGGGCCAGAGTTAACAATTGTTGCATGGATACGCCAAGGACAATTACTTTCACTGCACCGTGCTGTAACTTCTGTTGGAGACGTTCTCAAGCGTTTAATTGCAAAATTATCATACATTGCAGCTTTTGCAAGTGCTTCTCTAAAAGAATCGCGGTTTGAAAATTTTCTTCCCTTCCACATCTCATGCATGGAGTTAATATTTTTATCATCTCCTAGAACAAGGGGATCGGGTACCAATGTGTCTACTAGATTCAAATTTAGAGTTGCATTACATGGCTCTCCAATAATCTCTTGTTGAACAGAAGCTATCGGTGGTTGTTGAGGAAGATGCATATTCATATTCAAGCCAATCAAGTTAAATGGATCACTGTGACTAGCTTCTTGAAAAATTGACTCAAGACCATCACCATAAGAAAATGTTTGTGCTCCATCACCATTTATGCATGTGGTTTCATTTTGATGATCATCAAATGGTGATGATCTATTCACATCTATCTGAATCGATGGCGTCGCTGGAAGATTATTCCTGCATAATTAATTGAGCAATAAGATCGCCTTCTTATAAAAAAAATATTTCGAAATAGAATAGATTTCAATGGTGTTAGCCATAGCATACCCATGGGAACAAACCGTTGCTTCAGGAGCAACTCTTTTGTTGCCAACTTCCGTAAATATTCTGCAACTTGTGCGTGCCCTCGAAGATGTGCGACTTGAACAACTTCGAAATGAACAATAGGAAGAAGTTCATAAATAAGAGGAAATTTAGAATTCATTAAGAAAAATTTATAAAACAAATAAATACGTACCGTGTAGTGGGCTTCTTAGTTCTTTCTAAAATTTCTGAACTTCTATAGAGATACAACAATATGGGGTCAGTTCGTTCACGATTTAATCTGAGCATACTCCGCATATCTCCATCGCCTTTTAGATCGACCAATGTGAATGTCCGATTGATATGACACATATATCGTATCAGTGGATACTCATCTTCTTCATCCCAGTTCGTCTCTGTAATTATTTGTTCAACTACTGCATTATAACTTATGTTGTTATCCACGAATATGATTCTCTGCTCGCCACCCATGTATATCGGATTTAGATGATCAATATCCAAATCCCCATTAAAGTGCAATATCAAACATATTTCATTTTCGGACATCCTGCAATAACAAAGAAGTTCAAAATTGGATCAAATGTTAAAAAATTGATGAGCAGAATTCTAAGACTTTTCTGATAGAATTGGAGTTCACCACATATATGTTATAACTCACACGTGCACGCACAGACGGATATATATATATGCCTCGTGTATTGCAAAGGAGATAAATTAAATGCTACCGATGAGATGAGACTCAATAGGGAAAAGATGGCTGATGTCACCATAATTGAGAAGATTCTTCGATCGATGACCTTGAAGTTTGATTATGTGGTGTGTTCGATTGAGGAGTCAAAAGATCTTGACACACTCTTAATCGCTGAATTGATGAGTTCATTAATGGTTCACGAGCAACGGATTAATCAGCATGTAGCAGTAGAACAAGTATTGCTATCACAACTCTCTTTCAGCACCCAATTTTCAAAAAAGAAAGGATTTAGTTGAGGAAGGGGAAGCAGCAACAACGATGATCAATTCATACAGAATAATCAAGCTCTTGATCCCAAAGGCAGAGGCAGAGGACGAGATAATCAACATGCAGGAGACTAAGAATCAAACCCATTTGATAAGTCAAAAGTTAAATGGTATCTATATAACAGGTATGGTCATTATCGTTCCGAATGTCGGACAAAATTATATAAAGAAAATGGTGGAAAATCAAATTTTGTAGAGAAAGAAGATGAAGTTACACTTCTTATGGTTTGCAATGTAACGGAAGAAACCCATCAGAGCATGTGGTACTTGGACACAGGATCAAGCAACCATATGTGTGGAAACAAGTCCATATTATCTGATGTGGATGATTCTTTCCGAACCTCTGTAAAATTTGGAGATAATTCCACAATTTCTGTTATGGGGAAGGGCAACATTAAAATCCGGACATCCAAAAATTCACAGCAAACCAGTTCAAATGTGTTTTATGTTCTGGGTTTGAAAAATAATTTGCTGAGTGTGGGTCAACTTTTTAAATCTATTGAAGATTCATGGCTAGTTGTAAAACATTCAGATTTTACACTTTTTAATGTTCGATCATTAATGGTTTGCTGTAAAACATTCTTGTTTTATATAAACCAGGAATCTATTGAATTAATGGTTTTACAGCAAACCATGAATTAAAATCTAGACGTTCACAGCAAACCATGAATGATTTTATGTAAACCAGGAATCTATTGAATTAAAATCTAGACGTTCACACACTTTTTTATGTTCGATCATTCATGGTTTGCTGTAAAACATTCTTGTTTTATGTTCCGGGTTTGAAACCTAAACCGTTCCACAACAGCCCTTGAAAAATCATTCATGGTTCTATCTCTTGTTCCAAGCTAAATTCATTACAGCAAAAGTGTAAACAAATGGAAGAGAAAAATGAAGAGCAGTAATAGAGAAACCTTCATATGCTTTTGAAGAAATGAAAGAGCGATCGCTTAATACTCTTGAGATCCTCCCTCTAACGATGGAGACAGCCACAGAAAAACAATGAAGGAAAACGACATGCTCTCTGGTGGGAACGGAGGAAAAAAGGGAGGGAAAACGAGTAGTATATATAGTGACTGTTTAGTTTGTGCAATTTCGCAAATATCTGCGATATCGCACAAAAGGGTAAACTCAGAAAAAAAAAAAGAGGCACTCTGTACGATCCCCATATTTGAGATAACTTTTTAGTCAACGCCGTTTCAAAGAATACAGTGTATTACGTAACCTGTACGGTCAAAATCCCAAGAAAGAACGAACAAATTGCCAAAAGACGTGACGTCGACTGTTGTATGAAGACCTGTTCGTCTACTATCTTCTCTGAGGTATAAGACCTGTTCATCACAACTAAAATGTCATCTCATATAATAAATAATACACTCTTTTATTGATATATATATATATATATATATATATATATATATATATATATATATGGGAGATGCTCTCAGAGGAGCATCTCCCTAGCAACCAATAAGGAACCCCCTGATAGTCACTAATCCCAAGGATTGGCATACATTCGAATGGACTGAACCAATGGATCGAGGGTTGAATATTTTTCTGAATATGAAGCCATTAAACTTGTGGGCAATGGATGAGGGGGTTAGGTGTATGGGTTTGGAGCCAAACTTGATACTTGAGATGGTCTTACATAGATCTTTCCATCCCCCCGATCCCATCCCCAAATGAGGCCCACAATTGGGCCCCATAAAAAAGTTCTCATATAATATTTGAGAACTAGTTCTCACCTGAATATTACCGACATATATATATATACAGACATTTCAATATCAAATGCGTTGAGATTTCTCCAATTAAAATAAAAATTTTCAAAAATTATTTTCATTGTGCATTGTTAATAATCCTATACTTGTTAAGTTCTCAGCTTGTTTAAGTGGTTATGGGCTTAGAGTGGAGAAGGTTTGCCCGGCTCCATTTACTTATGAGTGGCTCAAGCCTGAACCCTCCAGAATGTGTTAAGGTCATGTGAGAATTTATCTAAACTTCACTATTAACATTGTGAGTACTATTGTGGTCAATTGGCCGAACAAAATTGTACAAATCTAGTTTGAATTAGGCTAGCGCCGGTGAATAGGCCCAATTTCAAGCTAGTCTCATTATTAACCCAGGCTTCATAAAAGCCACTTGGAGTTTGGGCTTGGCTTGTTGGCATTACTTAAAAATGAAAACCTATCTTTTAAAAGAAATATAAATTTAAAAAAAATGTATAACTAAGTTCAGCCACATTTTACAATCCAAGCTGCTCAAATTCTTGATGTCCACATGTGATAGGGATGAAATTTGGTCCGTCCATGTTGTATTTGAGCCCAACAAATTTAGTAATGGTTGAGACCCTTATCATTTCCTTCACTATTATTGTTCCAACTAGCCAGAAAAAAAAAAAAAAAAAAAAAAAAAAAAAAAAAAAAAAAAAAAAAAAACACCTTACTTTTAGTAGCAGACATAATGAGAATAGGTGAAGAAAAACCGACGCTAATGATTGATTTTTGCAGTAGAAAATTTTTTATGTCACAATTTCCTATCCATTCTCTGAGACGGTCCATTTGGAGCATAACACGGCAATTCGAACAGTGGGAAAAAATCACCGCCACTAAAGGCCGTTTCATCCACCGCTAAAGATCACTTTTTTGCAATGACAACTGCATGTTTTACAATTAATCAATATAATAGTGAGCCCAAATCTCATTAGTGTGAAATTGCGACCGGTGCCGACATATTGGGGGCAAAGAATTAAAGTGGCTCAGTTTAGGCTATTCTCCAGTGGGGACTTGCAGAAATATAGATTAATACTTGATGTGCAATGACGACATGGAGATACAAGGGTGGGCTCTAAAATAAAAGCTAGGTTCGCTTTTAATATTATTATATATAAAGTGTTTCTACTTCTATTTTGAAACGCGACAAAAATGGGATTTATATCAACTTAGATTTTAGGTCATGACCCGATATTGAAAGCGGCAATAATTTAGAGGACTTATGAAAATAGATGGGAGTAGAAGCGAGATTGGAGGCTAATTGTTTGTTTCCATGGGCTTGTTTGATTCTAAAATACTAATTCCTAAGAATTCTAAAAATTGTACTCCTAAAAATGGATAGAAGATCCATCAATGGCAACCTAACAATATCCTCTCTTATATACAGAAAATGATTTGAGGAATATGGAAAATGAATGCTTGGCCTTCACCCAATTAAATCAAACCCAAGGGAAGTGAACCTTCTACATATTGATCTTATATCATTTACTACTCATGTTTTTAATAACCCTTTGCTTAAAAACCATTGTGTCATGATTTTGTAATAATTTAATCCCATGAAAACAAATAATCCCTTAATTAGAGAGAGAGAGAGAGAGAGAGAGAGAGAAATGCAATGGAGCTCCCTTCACTCCAAGTAAGAAAAGAAGAAGACGACCTCATCTCCTAGTTCATGCACACCTTAAACTGCATGAACTCTTGCTAACTTCTACAGTTAGAAGGTATTCATGAACCAGCAGCTGTCGACACCGTCTTTCCTCTCTAGACTTGGAGTGGAGGAGCTCCATTAACTCAAACCTCAAAATGATGATAATGAGATGATGATGATGACGACGACGATGGAACAACTTTTCTCCAACCTACTGAAAGGCCAACCACCATATCCACTAGAGAGGGATCAAGTGAAATACTTAGCACACCACAACACTCTTGAAGAGTAAAGGGACAAGGGCTGCCTTTTATAGATTTCATGATTTAACTATGACCATTGGATGCCATTGAGATATGGAAAATGAATCTAGAGTTGGAGATTTTCTTTCATGCAAAACTATGGTTTTGCCCATAGGAATTGGCCTCAAAAAATAGGTTGTGGTTTAATTAGGGTGGAGACCAGTTGTGGTATTTGAAAAACCTGGTGAATCCTCCGTGTTACCCACTTTCCTAATATCCCTTTTCATAAAGGTATGTTTTTCAACGATGTGAACCTTTCCTCTTCCGCAGTGGTACGAGTCCTACTTATGACTTGGAACACCGCTTTCCTCCCTACGCATGGAAATTGGAATAAAAGACTGTGATACTATCAATTAAGTTTGTGCAATATATATAGGGTGAATAATAACCACTATCAAATTAGATTTTCTTAAAAATATAACTGCAAAATCAGTTGGGACTTTATCCGATATGGAGATTATTATTCAGATTAGCGCCAAGTGAGGATGAGTGTTAATTCATGTGGGTTAGTCTGTGTGAGGGGGTTGGAATTGTTATGCGATGTCCCACATGGTAGTAAAGAGTTTCCTCTCTTGAAAACCAATGAGAGGTACCTCTTAGCCCAACATAGCACATATATTAAGGGTTTAAAACTAAATATTAGGGTCATTTGATTGGTCAATATTTTGGATATCCCTAATTCACATCTAGCATTTCTATGACCATAACTCTGTAATTGTCATGCATTTTGCTGAGATCCACTAGAAGTGAGAACTCTTTAAGGTACAATGTTGGATTTTCTTATAGCATTGATCTTGAAAACCATGGAAGATAAATCTCCATTATAGGCCTGACTTAACGAAAGTCTATTATGAGTTTAGCATGCCAAACGAAACATGATCTACAATTAGTAGTGGTATGATCGACCAAAATCAGTACATCTTAAAAGCATGTTTGGTAAACATCCATGCAGTGAATCCCTCTTGATTTTCCTTGATCCCATGGAGAATTTAGGTTTGGTATTGAGACCAAAATAGTAGCAAGGATTTCCAAGATCCTTGTTTCCTATTTGATTACTAGTAGGACCTCCCCCCATCCCACAACGCCACAATTAGATTAAGAAGATCAACGGAGTCAAAGAAAGTGGAAGAAAGTGTAGCTATAGTGGTCATGGCTGGTAACTTAATGGCTACCGGTTTTGTATTTGGAAACATAGTTTTTAGGTCCCTTATTTAAGATATGAATTGTTAATCATGTTTAAAATGTTTGAGATGGCTAGGAATTCAAATGTCCACAATCGACTCCTCGTGTACTTTAGCGCTATTTGCAATGAAGTTCAAACCTTGGATCATGATTTCTGGACTTTTATTGACACATTTTGTAAAATCCGAACTGTTTAGTCTCTTCTTAAGGTCTAAAATGGCTATGTCGTCAAATTTCAAAGCATAATTAATCATGGGTCATAAGAAAATTCCAAAAGAACATATCAGTCGTTGAAGATATTTTTAACTTAGGGAGCCAGAAAAGACGTCGTTATAGTACCAAAATTGGTGACTCAAGAGGTTACCCTTTTTTCTTTGGAACTCTACTATTTGGATTCCATAATAGATATCTGAACCACTAATCATGATTATAAGGTCATAAATGGCCATTACATCAAATTTCAACCATTTATTTGTCATGGATTTTGTGAGATATTTTCAAATAAGTTTAGATCCCAAAATATCAACTTTTTATTTCCATGGGCCCAATTTGCAAGATCCAAACCGTTGAAACTCACTAAAGAGCTAAGGATGGCTATGTGGTGAAGTATCAACCTTTGCATTTTCATGTATTCTAAGAAAATTGTAAGAAAAAAACCTACAACTATAGGATCACACATCCCATAGATGGTAGGAGTCCTCTCCATTTACCAAATCTGGAACTTCCTTGGAAATCTTCTATGTGATATGTTAAATTCAAGAGAATAAGGGAATCCTCTAAATAGAGTATTCCTCTCTGTTTAAGAAACGTTCCCTAGAAACTTAATCCCACTCCATAGCACCTGCCACACTTTGAGAACCCTCATTCCTCTCATGTTGGCGAAATAACATCCTTACCACATGTAATTATTGCCTTATTTCTACATGCTAACAATAGGGCACCGATATTGCTTGATCCCGATTAGAGATTGGCCTCTATTACTTTAACAGAACACTCAAACATTTGGTCAACAACTCATTGAACTAAGTTAGGTTTAAGATGATAGGTACAGAGTGCAGGTGAGGCACCTAATGGAATGAAAGATATGATCTTGTCATTAGTATGGTGCTAATGGAAGCTAACACTTAATTTAACCCATATCGAAGTACCTTTGCTAGATTAAAGTGGTTCAGATCTCACACCACCTTAGTCTAAGAGCTGACTCGTACTTCACCTTAGCTAAAGAAGAATGAACTGTTGGATTACTCATGTGTGAAAAAAATACAACATATTGCATATATGATCAACCCACTGGTATCTATTAAAGCAATCAAGACTAAAGTTTTGGAAGTTCTTATTTCAGAGTAAAATTTAGGAAGTTGTTTACAAAGAGGGTCGTGCATTATATGAGTAGTGGTTTTGATATAGAGAACTTGGTTCCACCCATGTTTATATAAATTTCCATGAACACATCATAATATACAACCAATATCCAAAATCTAAATCAGACTAGCCTTGCTGCTTGTAGCACCCTCAATTCTATGTGCTGGTGAGGAATACCCTCTCTCTTTTTTTCTTTTCTTTTGGTTTGTTTGCGATTATGTGACCATAGCAATGGGTTGCCCTTATTTCCTTGTCGTTTCCTAAATGGCAAACAACACAATCTTTTTTCTTTTTTCTTTCTTTTTTTCCTATTTCTTCTGCAAAAGGACTTGGTGGAAGATAAAAAAAAGAAAAAAACGATTGGCAATAATTTGGTCATACTTCATCGGAGCTTTCTTTCTCTTACGAGCCATCGGTTTCTTTCAAATCCGTCAATCATAACCGAAATCAAGCAATTGCAATGATTCCAAATTGACACAAACCCTTGTCAAATATTTAGGTTGAGAGAGTTGTAAATGCCAGGGCACGTAATCAATGTCTCGAAAAGACCCTTGTGAGGTAGGGAAAACCCTAAAATCTACGAAGATAAGTTTTAAATTAAATTTTGAGCCGTCTCGGTCCTCTACAATGTGCATATAGATAAGAAAACAAGTTCTAGAATCCCAAATTCCTAATTAATCTTTGGAAACTAAACAAGGACTTCTAGTGGGTTATAAAGCTAATTCTAGTTACAAATTATTAAAAATAAAATAAAATAAGAGAAAAATTGTAGACTTTCTTAAGCCCCACAGATGAGCTATAGGCCCGATTGCCTCCTTTTATTGGCTTTGTGATAAGTTCACAAAATTTGCGCGTAAAGTCATCATTTCATGCACATTTGTGGACTTAATTAGGTCAAATTGCATCCAATTGCATAAAACTTCATGCATTTTTGCATAAAATTGGAGATTAGGTCAAAACAAGTCAAGATTGGTTCAATTGCATGGTTTTCAGGGAATTAGGGTTTTGTGCCACTGATTGTCCCAAAATAGGGTTTGTAAATATAATTTATACCTACCGACTATCTCTATTCATGAGAGCAAAGATGTCAACCAGGTGTCGTATCCACTGGGACAAAAAGGCTAAGTTGTGTTGGTTCCCAAATTCCTAAACCAATCCTAATAGGAAACGAAGTGTTGATTGATGGGTTTAATTCCCAAATTAACAAATTAAAGACAAGGTTTTGATTCAATTAGAGAAAAGATCTTATAGTACAAATCCACTCTAACCTCGCACAATGGGGAGTATAAACCTAGGGTTTCACTATCAACGCTAAAAAGACTCGTTCTTGTTACAAACCTACAGAGTCAACAAATAAGGGATGTGGATGTAGACCGGGGCATTACATATCTCTATGGCATAGATTATCCTAGATCTAACAACACATTCATTCAAGCATCATTATATGACTAGTATTCAAATCTACAAGATTAAAATATCAAAAAGAGATGTTGCATTAATAAATAAAATCCAATCAATGGATAACTTCATGTCATATAACCAAAAGTGTTCAAAGTAAAACCCTAGAACCTATACATCACCAATATACAAGATTACGGCTTCATCGCACCCCTAAGATGGAGAGTTAGTTGATTGTGGAGAGAGATTGACGAAGAATCCTTGACGAAATCCCCATTGGTGCTCTACCAAAGCTCCCAAACCAGCCTCCAAATCTTCTCCCAAGATGTGAATACCTCAAAAACAAGTTTTGGGCTCTTATTTATAGAGTTTTGGTCGAAATTCTCTTCAAAATGAGGACCGAGGCGGACTCCACCGGGCTTGGGCATCTGGACACCCGAAGACAGTAGCCTCCAAGTCACTTCTGGGGTCTGGCGTCCGGACGCCAGAAGGCAGTAAGCTCCGGTCCTTCTTATTTCTTTCCATTTTTTCTCCGATTTCGTTCTCTTTCCACCTAAGACGCCTGTAAACATTAAAATAACATAATTAAGCTAATTGATGTCATTTGTAGGTATAACAAAGTCCTCATTGAGGAGCTCCCCCCCCCCCCCCCCCCCCCCCCCCCCCCCAAACTGACATTTTGCTAGTCCTTGAGCAAAGCTAAAGCAAAATGGAAAAGCTAACTTAGGCCGCTTTCGTAGGGAGCACGGCTACACTTAGTATGTGCAGCAAGCCTTTAAACCTCTAAGTTCCCCCTAGAAGATGAGTTATAGTCTCGTGAGGGTTTGTAGTGAATCTACCCACGAATTCCTAAAACACAAAAGTAGGGAGTCGTTTCCAAAATGATACCTACGAACACCGGATATTCTTGATTATGGAGTTTTCAATACATATCTTAATTTTGGTTCACAAATCCTATCTTTTGGTTAGAAATCCTTGAAATCTTTCTGGAAAAATTGATCGTGCACGATGAAAATTGTGTACATATAGAAGCATGAAAGCATAAAGCGATCTACTAAGAAATACCGTGTAAACACAACTTCTTCTTCTTTCAGAATTTTGGGCCACCTAACCTTAGTAAAAGAAAACATGATTCCTCTCAAGGCATTTATGGTGGCTTTTACACTATTGTTTTTTCAAAAGGTCATGACAACACTATTTTAGTGAAATATTGAATTCCTTAGTCCTGTTATTTGAAATCCACCTAAAAAGTTTAGGTCTATTTTGAAAATTTCTTTTTCACCTATTTGCTACCCACTAAGGACATATTTGTCATTTTGAGTCTTTGTTAACAAAAAGCAGGCGGCGGTGGGTTGGATTGCTGGACTGGACTTGATTGAAAGAAGTCCCAAAGACCTTCATACGTTTTTGAAATATTGAATTCTTTTGATTCATTATTGAAAATCGCCCAAAAGATAAGGACTTTTTTTAAAGATTTCCTTGTAAATAAGTTGTTTTTGGTAGAACTTGCATTTAAACCTTCAACAACCATGGTTCTTTAATTCCTATAAGATTTTGCATGGGCACATGCGTGTGGGGATTGGTGAAACCCCCCACGGGTACATGCATGTGGGGATTGGTGAAACCCAACCCCCCCCCCCCCCCCCCGCAAACAAAAAAAACAGAAAGAAAGAAAAATATTTTTACATATGGCCCACATAAAAGTTTTATGTGCCTAGTGGGCGTCCAAGAAAATTTATTCTCTTGGTCATCCTAAGAGGAGAAGAGTAGCCTTCCCTTCAAATATAAGTTATCAGAAATTTTGCAGATGTAGTAAATCCTGGCATAAAAACCCATGCAATGCACGAGCCCACAATAAAAGAATACGAGAGTGAAAAATACCTAACACCGAATAACATAATAACTACTTAGTTTTACAAAGTGGAATATAAAGAGGAATTGTCAATTTTTTCTATTTATTTAATGTTCTTTAAAATCAAATACTAATTGAAAGTTTGAAGATTTTACAAATTGAAGAAAGGATGTATATGAAATTTATGTTCAAAATATAAATAGGTAAACTATAAAAAGAAATCGCAAATATAAAAACTAAGGGAATTTTAGGGGTGGAAGCATCTTAAACACTTACCCCTTAATAATGAAGTACTTAAAAATGACTTGTGCTTTACCAGGAAAAAAAAAAGCCCAGAGCATTTCATATAGCCATGGTGAGTAGTCCAATTACAATTTTGCATATATATATATATATATATATCATTACATATGCCCTCTTTTTTTCAAAAGTGGAATCTTAATTCCTAGTTTTTCACTTTCTTTCTTCTTAAAACCCTTCTTTTTTCCCAAAAACTGTTTAGATATTTATGTAAACCTCAAAAAATATAAGAATACTGTCACATCAATGCCAGGATATGAAATAATCACTAATATTTTAAATATATTGGGCTATTAGCATTCCTAAAAAAGTCCATTGTAATAATACCGTGACAACGTTTTAAGACCCTGTAAATGCAAGACAGTGGAGATGCTTATTATCACATATCAATTCTTAGAATAATTCCATAATTTATAAGAATAAACATCCAACCTTTCCATAGAACCCCAAAAAATATAAGAATACTGTCACATCAATGCCAGGATATGAAATAATCACTAATATTTTAAATATATTGGGCTATTAGCATTCCTAAAAAAATCCATTGTAATAATACAATGACAATGTTTTAAGACCCTTGTAAATGCAAGACAGTGGAGATGCTTATATCACATATCAATTCTTAGAATAATTCCATAATTTATAAGAATAAACATCCAACCTTTCCATAGAACTTTAAACATACACAATCCGATAAGCAAACACATTCTTGTATCCACAAATAGAAATCGACTAATTCGTTGAATTAATGGTTGTTTGTATAAGGGCAGTTTAGTATAATGACCATTGAAAGCCCATGTTATGGACTTCCACTTATCATGGAAATGTTAAAGCCTTTCTAAACCCCTCCTATTTTACTTATAGGAAAGGGTTTTTCAAACATCATCAGAAATCAGTCACCGTTTATAACTTTTTTTAGACAAAATTGTGTTACACTAAATTATAAAAAAGGTACGAGTGTAGAAAAGTGATACCCTTCTACATCATTTAGCACAAATGGTGTCACACAAAGATGCCCAAAATATTCCATAATTAAATGACCATAAATCCCCATATCATGAACATCCTATTGAGCATCCAAGAATTTATGTACTCACAAGAGATTGACAATTAACACAAAATGTTGAGTCTCTCTTCTGGTTTATACACTCAAAACAACATTGCACTTTTAATTACAGAATTGGTACAAGTAGTTTGAAGAAGAAAGAATCCATAAAGAAATTGCTAGTATACATGATTGCTGTATGAAGAAAGTGGGCAGAAATTGCTACTATACATGATTGCTGTATGAAGAAAGTGAGCTTTCAGAGATTTCACCCATTCATTTACTATCTTTCTCTAACGTATAAGACCTGTTCATCACAACTAACATGTCATCTCATACAATAAATTATACACTCATATATATTTTTCAATATCAAATGCGCCGAGATTTCTCCAATTAAAATAAAGACTTTCAAATGTTATGTTCATTTTGCATTCTCAATAATCCTAAGTTTTCAGCTTGTTTAAGGGGTTATTGGCTTAGAGTGGAGAAGGTTTGCTTGACTCCATTTACTTATGAGTCACTCAAGCCCAGACCTTCCAGAATGTGTTTAAGTTCAGGTGAAGATTTAACTAAATTTCACTATTAACATTTTGAGTATTATTGTGGTCAATTGGCCTGACAAAATTGTACAA
The DNA here is from genome assembly GCA_028538565.1 of Umbellularia californica. Classification (NCBI taxonomy): domain Eukaryota; kingdom Viridiplantae; phylum Streptophyta; class Magnoliopsida; order Laurales; family Lauraceae; genus Umbellularia; species Umbellularia californica. The sequence goes on from JAPQWN010000002.1 coordinate 29,830,239, forward strand.
ATCTAGATTGAATTTGGCGGGTGGCGGTCAATAGGCCCAATTTCAAGCCTGGCTCATTATTAGCGCGGGCCTCATACCACATTTCTCAATCCAAGCTGCTCAAATCTCGATGTCCCCATGTACTAGGGATGAAAATGGGTCCCTCCATGCTATATTTCAAGCCCAACCAATTTAGTAATGGTTGAGACCCATATCATTTCCTTCAGTTTTGGCGTACGCTACAAAAAAAGAAAAAAGTCACTTTTAGTGGTAGACATAATGAGATTAGGTGACAAAAAACCACTGCTAATGCTCGATTTTTACGGCGGAAGGTTTTTTTTTCCGCCACTATTTCTTATCCATTATCTTAGTGGCAGGAAGAAATTTCCACCACTAAAATTGACCTTCAGCAGCGGAAAAAAACTGCCGCTACCTCTAAAGGTCACTTTTGAGTAGCGACATCTGTATGTTTTACAATTAATCAATTTAACAGTGGACCCAAATCTCATTAGTGTGAAATTGCAACCGATCCCGACATACATACTAGGGGGGCAAGAATTCAAGCAGCTCGGATTTAACATGTTCTCCACTTGGGACTTACAGAAAATCTAGATTGGCACTTGATGTGCAACAAGGGTCGGCTTTTAAAAAAGGCCCACTTTTAATATGATTATAAAACGTGTCTCTGCCCCCTGTTTTGAAACTCGGCCAAAATGGAATTTTTATCTACAGAGATTTTGGGCCATGGCCTGATATTGAAAGAGGCAATATTTTTGAGGACTTCTGAGAATAGATTGGAGTAGAAGAGAGATTGAAAGCTAATTTTTTTAATCCAAGGGCGTGTTTGTTTCCAAAAAATTAATTTTTAAGAATTCTAAAAATTGTTCTCCTAAAAATGACTAAAAGATCCATCAATGGCTACCTAACAACCTCCTCTCTTATGGAAAATGATTTGAGGAAGAAGATGGAAAATGAATACTTGGCCTTCACCCAATTAAATTAAATCCTAGGGAAGTGCCCCTTCTATATATCTATCTTATATCATTTACTACTCATCTTTTTAATAACCCTTTGCTTAAAACCATTGTGTCATAATTTTATAATAATTTAATTCCATAAAAACAAATAAGCCCTTAATCAGAGAGAGAGAGAGAAATGGCAATGAAGCTTCCTTCACTCCAATTAAGAAAAGAAGAAGACAACATCATCTCCTAGTTCATGCACACCTTAAACTGCATGAACTCCTGCTAACTTCTACAATTAGAAGGTATTCATGAACCAACAGTTGTGAACACCCTCTTTCCTCTTTGGAATTGGAATGAAGGAACCTCATTGACCCAAACTTCAAAACAATACTAATGATGATGGTGATGATGGTGATGATGGTGATGGTGATAACGGAGAAACTTTCCTCCAACCAACTCAAAGGCCACACAAACTATATCTATTATTGAGGGAGGCTAGTGAAATGCTTAGCACAACACAACACTCTTGAAGAGTAAAGGAGACAAGGGCTGCCTTGTATAGATTTCATGATTTAACTATATATGGCCGTTGGATGTTGTTGAGATCTGCAGAGTAAATCTGGAGTAGGAGATATTCTTTCATGCCAAACTATGGTTTTACCCATAGGAATAGACCTCAGAAAATAGGGTGTTGTTTAATAAGGGTGGAGATTGGCAGAGGTATTTGGAAACCAGGTGAATCCTCCATGATACTCACTTTCCTAATATTCCTTCTCATAAAGATTTGTTTTTCCATGATCCGAGGACCTTTCCTCTTCCGCGGCAATACAAATCCTACTTATGACTCGGAACTCCAATTTCCTCCCTATGCATGGAAATTCAGACAAAAGAGGAACGACCTCCTATGTTGATCGAGAAAGGCACCGGGAATTCTGACACTTGTTCCTTCTATGTTGGTGAAACAACATCCTTGCCACACTTAATTATCAACTTCTTTCTGCATGCTAATGATAGGGCTCCAATATTGGTTGATCCCAATTAGAGATTGTCCTTCTATTACTTTAGAGGAATGCTCGAGCATTGGGTCCATAACTCATTTAACTTACTTTAGTTTAAAATGATAGGTATAGAGTGAGGTGAGGCATTTAATGGAATGAAATGATATGATATGGTCATTAGTATGGCGCTAATAGAAGCTAATCACTTAATTTAACCCATATTGACCTTCCTTTGCTTAATTAAAGTGGTCCAGATCTTACACCACCTTAGTCTAAGAGTAAACTAGCTCGTACTTCACCATAACTGAAGCAAAATGCACTATTGGATTACTCATGTGTGAAACAAATATGACTATATATTGCACAAATTATCAATCCACCGATATCTACTGAATCAATCAAGAATGAAGTTTATGAAGTTGTTTAAAAAGAGCGTCGTGCATTATTTATATTAGTGGTTTTGATAAAGAAAACTTGGCTGCACCCATGTTAAATAAGACTAGCCCAATGACCCGTGCTCAGTACGGTATCTTCCTATACTGTAAAATAAATAATCACATGTTAAAAAAATATTTAAAAAATAGAGATAAAAAAAACTAGAACAAAATGGTAAAGATACATAGGAACAACTGAAACATGAGTGGTTTGATGGAAAAATGAGTTGTAGTTGCATAGTAGTTATGTAACCGTCGGTCAAAATTATAACCGACGGTTAGAATTGAAGCGAAAACCTCCTAGCTTAATATATTATAATATGAATTGCCATCAACACATTATAACATACAACGAATATCCAGATTTTAAATCACACTCGCATTGCTTCTTGTAGCATCCTCAATTCTATGTGGTGGAGAGGATGCTGTCTCCCTTTTTTATCTTATGTTCTTTGGGTTCTTTTGTAATTGTGCGACCGCAGCAGTGTATTGCCCGTCTTTCCTTGTCGTTTCCTAAAATGGAAAACAACCACCTCTCGTTTTTTTTTTTTTTCCTTTTTTTCACCCTTTTTCTTCAGCAAAAGGACTAGGTGGAAGATAAATAATTGGAGATAATTTGATCAGACTCTATTAGGATGTTCTTTTTCTCGCGTGCGATCAAAGATTTCTTTCAAATCCGTCAATCGTAGCTAAAATCGAGCAATTTGAACTTGGTTTGATTCCAAATTGATGAAAACCCTTGGGCTGAGAGAGAAATTCCAGGGCATGCAATCAATGTCTCAAAAAGACCCTCACAAAGTGGGAAAAAACCTCAAATCCACAAAAAAAAAGGGTTTTAATTTAAATTTTGAACCATCTTAGTCTTCTACAATGTACATATAGATAAGAGAAAAAAACTATAGAATCTGAGATTCCTAATTAATTCTAGGAAACTAAATAAGGACTCCTAGTGGATTAGAAAGATAATTCTAATTACAAATTATTAATGAAAATGAAATAAGAAAAAAAAATGCTTAGGCTTTCTTTAGTCGCACATATGAGCTACATAAACAATTGATTGCCTCATTTTATTGGCTTTGCACAGTCATCAATCTAGTAAAATCCTCCCAAAAAATCTCATCTACCTTATTTCCTTCACCCTTTAAGGCCTTTCATCTCCTTGATATTCCTTTATTGAAACCCTTTTTTTTTTTTTTGAGAATTTAACCGGAAAAAACACTTTATCCGCACGTGTTACGCAATTAAACACTTTAGCAAGTGGGGCACCAATTAGAGCAATTGGGCCCCTTTTTCATTTTTTTTTTTACCTATTTGATACATCATCGGCACCGACCTTATTTACACTGAATAAGGTCGGCGATGACCCTGCCTGCGAACGTTTTTAGGGCTCGAATCCCTGTTTCTTCTCAATTTTTTCCCTCTCTCTTCCAGCATACCATCAAGAGTGACCTTAGGCGACTGAGGAAGAGCGGTTGCTTCCATTTCCACAACCACCAGCCTTCAAACCGAAATCCTCAAGTGCTTCTCTTTGCTTCCATCGTTTTTTCCATCGTCATTGCTTTCGATCGACACTCCAGAGGTATAAATCTCCTTCCTTTTTGAATCCTTTTCAATGTTTTTGTATTTTCTCTCCATTTTGTTTTCCCGCCATCCCGCTTATGATATCGAAGTGCATGGTTTGTTATCTTGAATCTCAAATTCATTTTGTATATTGTTTGTTTGCTTTGATGAGGGTTTGTAGATTCCAAATTTAGGGTATTTTTAGTTGAGAAGGACAATGTAGGATTGGGGTTTGTTTTAAGTGAGTTTGAGTGAGTTATTTTTGTTTTCCAAACTTGAGGATGTTGTATACGGTCAAAGATTTCTACATTATTATGTGGCTATTTTTTATCTTCAACTCATTGCATTGGATATTCAAGTGACAAGTGCAAAATTTGTGAAAGATATGACTAATACACGATTCGGAAAGATAAGAAAGGATGTGAATTTCTTTTCCCCGCCAAAACTTCCCAAAAACTAGACAAAGAATGTACAGTGCTTATGTTGGTAGGGAAGGATGCCAATAAAAATCTCCCTGCCCAGTTCATTTAACTTATTGATAACTGTAAAGATTTTTCCATAAATGACTTCGCCAATTTGCCACCAATGAGGGACATTTAGCAATGTATCAAATTAGTTCTATTTTACCTGATTGGACAGCTTATCAAACAAGCCTGAATTATGGATTATAGAGTTATACAAGCCATTACCAATTCCAATGGGACAGAAAAGGTCTTCTTGGACCATGCTTATAGAGGAATCCCAAAGAGCTTGATCCAAGGACAGAAAAGATCTTATTAAGAAAAAGATCAGGACAATACGTTGACAAATGGACGGTCAAAGGACTACTATATTTTTTGCTTGAGATAAATTTGAGAATTATAGACACAAACACTTTTGCTTGTTAAAAAGGGGAATGAGGTCCTAGGGTAGCCTTAGCGGTTACACTTTTATCAATCATGTGGCGTTGACCTTGGATTATGGTAAGGACTTATACTTCTTTTCATGTATACTTGATGTAAACCCAATTCTGTGATGTAAAACAAGATCTCAAAGAAAACAATGTATTTTTTATAGCGAATCACTTGTTTTGAAGTGAGCTGATTCACAGGAACTAGTGTTGGTCACATGTATACTTGCTTTTAAGGGATTGTACTGAGCCTGGCCCCAAATATCGTTTGTTATAAAAAAAAATTTCCTTTTGGTTGGAAATCATCTATAAAGTTTCTTTTGCAGCCTTCTCTTGATAACGTAGAACTTCTTGTGTGTCATTTTACCCTCAACTAGTAAAAGTGGGGAAGGGAAGAACATAAAGTTCAATGGACCAACCAAAGAATGCCAACTTAAACAGTGACCTTGTGAAAAAGAGCCCAAAACTCCAAATTGTGGCGCACACATATCCAGTTTCTATGAGTTGCTCTGACTCAAATTGCTGTTGAGACTTTCCCTTGGAGGATTTTTCACTTATTAAGTAATGTTTGATGGGAGAATCCCAAAATCAAATTCTTGAGCTATACATATTTTGAATTGGCTCATTGGCTAAGTACCTTATGGTAAATGACTTTTGTTTGAATTTTTATTGGTTTGGAAAGTTTCTACCATGAGCTCAATTCAGGCCTCTTTTATTAAAGGGAGGTGCCTAACTGTCTCAATTCTCAATTGACTTGTTTGTATCAATTTTGGGACACTTAAGACCAGAGCAACATCTACAGATTGATCATGACCAGAACATGTTCCACTTACATCCAAACCCTTATATGCTTAAATAAAAAAATCAGTATGAACCTTTGGTTTTGACTTTATTTTTATTTGTTTCCAATGTTTCTTGTTTTCCTCTACTCAAGTTTTTGTTTAATAAATTGGTTAATCAATCATTTTCAATCTTGCATAATGATCTATGCATCTTGTTGATTTGCCATTGAGAGGAGCAGATTTCACTTGGTCAAACATGCAGAAGGAGCCTGAAGTGCCCCGCAACGATGCTACTACCTCAAATGAGGCTAGTACCTCAAATGCACAACCAGCAGTTCTTTTATGCGACCAAGAGCATCACATCTCCGCCGCTATTCAACGCGGTTTGGTATACTCTCTTCCACACAACCAGTAATCAATTGAACTTCCATTCAATTTATAGCTAACATTATTCAAACTTTCATTTTTCTCGCAGGAGTTGGGGACTTACAGATGCTTTCCCACTAACCCCGACTATGGGCAATGGGACCTCAACGAGCGTCAAATACAGTGGGACCTCAACGACCGTCAAATGTAGTGGGTTGCCGATGCCGGGCTCTATCATCTCGCTCAAATGAGGTGGATGAGGATAGACCATGCATTGATCATGGGTTTGATCGAGCGGTGGTGGCCGGAGACAAACACATTTCATCTCCTGTCCGGCGAGGCGACCATCACATTGGAAGACGTAGCATACATTTACAGCCTACCGGTTGATGGTCCGCCCGTAACGGGCCGGACATACACCCACTATGAGATCGATGATCTCTGTCAGGAGCTTCTTGGAGTGATGCCCCTAATGAAAGAAGACTACAATGGGGTCTCCCTTAAGTTCACGTGGCTGGAACGCATATTCGCTCCCACTAAAGAGGAGTTGAGGGAGAAGGAGAAGCCAAAGCCAAAGGGAAAGAAGAAAAAAGGCAAAGGAGATGTGGAGAAAAAGACCACAAAGGCCGAGGATATATATATATATAAAACTCGGGCCTATTTGTTTTTTTTTTTTTTTTGTGGCGGGCCAGATTCTTTGCAATCCTTCAGGGGTACGAGGCCCTTCTTATATTTTGGAGCTTTTTAGGGAGTTTAGGCTCTATTCATGGGCCTCGGTATGTTTAGCAAACCTTTATACGATGCTAAACAGGGGTGTATATTGGAAAGGGGTCCAGAGGCGTGAGATGCCCGAGCCTGGGGATGAGGGGGATGCTGTGGAGAAGAAGTTTAAGTCTCTTTTGGGGCCCCTTTAGCTTCTTCAGGTGAGCTTGATATATGTCCCCTTCATACTTTCACTATTTAGTCCTTAACGTTCTAACGAGGTCCCTCTCTTTTAACAGATCTGGGCTTACTCGAGAATGAACATTGGTAGAGGTCTAAGTCCAAGCAACTGCTTAGACACTGACATACAGTTTCCCCTCATGGTTACATGGGCCAACAGACTTTTAGGAATGACCCATCCTACGACCTTAAGAGAAGTGCGAAAGCAACTCAATTACATCACGTCCAAAGATGTAGAAAGATTTCATTTTAATTTCCCATTAATGTTCAAACTTACTTTAATATTTCTAACTCACTCAATGCTTCATACACAGTTTGAGTGGCAGTCGTATAAGAAATACGGAAAGGATTTTTTGAGGCAAGTCTCAAAGGCTGACCGAGCACTCTTCACAACAAAGTCTCCCCTTATTTCGTACTGGGTGTTTGAGCGTCACCCTACCTCTAGGGTCATAAGGCAGTTTGGCCTCAAACAGACGGTGCCTCCACGGTTCAACAAACCCATATTGCGAAAAGAAAATAAGGGGAGATCTGTGATAGATTGGAGTCTAGTGAATGAGGAGGAGGTGAAGGCATGCGAAGCTCGGGCAAGCAATGTTCTCAAGAGAAAAGGAAAAAAATCAAAAGGCGGGGAGGATGAAGAAGAATACATGAAATGGTATGAAGCAAATACCATCATGCATATTGGCCGTGTCAAGGAACGCAACGAGCTAGAAAAGGATCCTACCCCAGAGCCCGATGCCCAAGCTACTACAATCCCACAGACCCGAGTATGACGTTCACACCGATTGCATCCCTTACTTTGCTTCACATTGATTTAGTTAATATATTTTCTAATAGGATCCTTTCAATATGTCCACTGCATGTCTCTCTTTTCCTCGACCACGTTGTACGGTCATGCGATCGTTCGACCGCTGCAAATGTGGACCTACTCACCTTCATAACTTCGATTAAGAAAAATGTCAAAAGATTTAGGTCCACATTTGGGACTACGTACATGGACTATGTCGAGACATGTACTTCATCTGATGAGGAAGTTGATGATACTCTCGTAAGGATTTAATTAAATTCGAGCATTTAATTTTGTGAATTGATAAATGTTTTTTATGATTTTCTCACCATAACTTGCTTCATTATGCAGACTGTCAAATCAAAAAAGCATACAAGGATTAAGGGGAAGTCCTCAAAAAACCCCGCTAAGAAGCCTTGACCTAGTTTCGAGTCTCCCTTGATGATAGAGGACTCCTTCATAAATGCCTCAACCTCCCACACTTTAGATGAGGAGCAACTAAATGAAGCTGATACTGGCAATTTTGATGCAGCTTTTGGCAATGTCAATGACATCCCTATTGAGGATCTTATCTCCGTCTCGCCCGGTCCTCAAGGATACAGCACTCCACCAAAGGTCACTAGCCAGGCAATCATTGTATCCCCTACACAGGGTACAATCAATTCATTGATATGGAGGTGCAAGCATATACTGAGGCTGAGGAGGATACCGGATAGGTTTTTGGATTATCAACATCCATTATCCCAAACGGGTTATGTTTTGACGGATGTTGAGAAGGAACTCTTGATGGATTTCTATAAATATTACACGCATAGGTAATTGCAATTATTTGAAAACAGTCCTGTAGTAATGCAGTCTTTGTTGGGTTTTTACTAATTCAACGTCCCGTATTTGCATTGCATTGACAGGAAATAGGAGCTGGATATGATAATCTCGTGCGTCGATTCAAAGTCCCTAAGAGATTTATTGGACGAGGGCACTTGGATGGACTTGAGTATCATATATTTTTGGTTTGAAGTGCTACGGGAAAGGTGCAAGGATACATACTTCGCTGACCCTAGTATATGCGTAAGTTCAAGAAAAAAATGAAAGAAAGCCACTTTAACTTCAATCATATATGTTTCATGTTTGAGATGCTTGTCTTGCAGAGTTACTAGGAAAAGGGTCTAAAGACTAGGGATGACATGGACTTTGGGCCAAAGGGAGAACGTGTACTGGACGCGATGGAGTGCAAAACTCTAGTCTACGTGATTCACGCTCACAACAATTGGTCCTTACTCGTTGGCTATGTCGATGAGAGCCGCTGGGATACTATAACAGCTCAAAGGGAGAGATCTGGGGCCTAAAGACCTGTGAAAGATTCGTAAGTACATATTTGCTCATCTCTTGGCAGCATAATGTTTGGATAGTACATCTTCATCCAAATTTCATTTCATTCAATTTCACTTTGTTTGGACAGAGATTGTGGCTTCAACAAAAATTCGTGGAACACGGGTGGTCACAGCCTATGATGTGGACGATGACCACAAATACGGACATCCCATTTCAAGACAACGGAAAGGACTGCGAGTTGTTCGCTTGTGCGTTCGCGGAACATTGCATATATCGTCGTCCCATCGAGTTCACCTAGGCAGACATCCCGTACTACCGGCGGAGAGTTGTCATTGATATATTTGAGCAAAACTGGGTTCGAAATGCCTCAAGGCTTAACCTTCCTCCACTCCCGGTCTTACCCCCTGACTTGCAGTGAATGTTGTGAATTTAACTTGTATGCTGTGAATGTTGTCAATTTCTAACTGTCAACTTGAAGTTTTCTTCTTTGGTGTATTGGACTTGTATATTGGATGTTGATTGAAACTCAATTTCTAACTGTAAACTTGAAGTTATTTATATTGTATATTGTATATTGCTTCACTGCGTCAGTGATGACCTTATTTACAAAGGTAATGTCATCGCCGACCTTGTACACTAAATCCAACTGGCAAAGTTACAACTTTTGGCTAAAAATATGGAAACCTGCGTCGGCGATGACCTTATTTTAGAAAGGTAATGTCATTGCCGACCCTGTACCACTAAATCCTCTTTCAAAAGTTACAACTTTTGGTAAAAATAGGGCAACCTGCGTCGGCGATGACCTCATTTTGACAAAGCTAAGGTCGTCGCCGACCAGAACTTGGAAATTTTGCCAAAGTCCTCTTGTAAAAGTTACAACTTTTGGTAAAAAATAGATAAACCTGCGTCGGTGATGACCTTATTGTACAAAAGGTTAGGTCATCGCTAACCCGTACTTGGAAAATTTGCCACAGCCCTCTTTGAAACGTTACAACTTTTGGTAAAAAATAGATAAACCTACGTCGATGATGACCTTATTTTACAAAAGGTAAGGTCATCGCTGACCCGTACTTAGAAATTTTGGCAAAACCTTCTTTGAAAAGTTACAACTTTTGGTAAAAAATGGGGCAACCTACGTCGGCGATGACCTTATTTTTACAAAGGTAAGGTCATCGCCGACCCGTACTTGGACAATTTGCTACAGCCCTCTTTGAAACGTTACAACTTTTGGTAAAAAATAGATAAACCTGCATCGATGATAACCTTATTTTACAAAAGGTAAGGTCATCGCCGACCCGTACTTAGAAATTTTGGCAAAACCTTCTTTGAAAAGTTACAACTTTTGGTAAAAAATGGGGCAACCTGCGTTGGCGATGACCTTATTTTTACAAAGGTAAGGTCATCGCTGACCATGCAATCAATTTATTCCTGATGACTTATAACTTCTTCGCTGGCCTGCATCGGTGGTGACCTTATTTAATACTACTAAGGTCATCAACGACCCTGTAAAGAGACATTCCACGTGCATTAGATTAAAAATCCATGCAGTATCGTTACATTGCATAAAGGCATTACATCATCTTCCACTACAAAAAATTGGGTTCCACACCTCTTTTCAAAAGAAATGATAAATTATACAAAAACATCCAAATGTGCAAAACATTGTTTCGAAAGAAATGATAATTTAGACACAAACTTCAAAAAATGCAACAAAAAACAATACTTCCATGTTTTAATAACACAACCCAGAAACATACATACAAAAAAAAAATTAAAAAAACTATCAAAAACATACCCCAACACAAAAAAAATTACATGAGCGGCCCCAAAACAGAAAATCAAAACATTGTTGAATTGGCGGATTTTTACACCTACCACGATTTTGACCCCTCACTACAGCACGAACAAGTTACCACTCTACGCTTGCGATGTCGACCTTCAACTCGGATCCTGTTCTTTGGTCGACCCGGTTGCTCGAAAAGATTACATGAGTAGACCCAAAGTAGAAAATCCGTAAACGTCATTGTTGAATTGGCGGATTTTTGCAGCTCCCACGGTTGTGACCCCTCTCTCTACAGCACGAACAAGTTACTACTCTTCGCTTGCGATGTCGATCTTCAACTAGGATCCTATTCTTCTTTGGTCAACCTGGTTGCTTGCTAGCCAATGGTGGGAGGACTCTCTCGGTGGTTAAATGCTGTTCCCATTGCTTTCTATCACGGGTGGCATGAATGACATTAGTGTACGTTTTCTGGTACGTGTTTGTGAGGTACCAGTGCTTGCAATACTCATATGGATTCATATTCCGTGCTTTCATGGCGGCAACAACATGGCAATATGGGATCCCAATCATGTCCCATTTGCGGCACAAGCATGACATGCGATCTATATTAACTACATCAACATACTCTGAAGATTGCACTTGATATTCATTCAATGCCGATATCCGTACCATCAGCCTTCACGGTTCTTCCATCTCTGTGGCTAGGTACTTCTATGCGTACAGTGTTAATAGTGAAATGATGCTTTGTACTTGAGTTAACCGTCTCTGAAAGAATTCCATGAGTTTTGCACGCATCTCTTCCACTTTTTTCGTAATCAGGAGCGCTCGGGTGTCTTTTAGGAGACTATTTGTGCACTCTGCAGCATTGCTGGTAAGCATGTCATACCTGCGTCCATGAGCAAATGCTGTTGCCCAGAATTGACGACTGATCGTATGGATGTAATTATATGCACGCTCATCTACACTTTTTATGTGGTCCATGTAAGCATTGTACTCACAAGGTCGGTATGCCCTCGCTGTGCTCCAAAACTTTCTTATAATGCAGTGGTCGTTGAAAGCCGCCTTTATGTTTTCGGCTATATGATGGCAACAAAAGCAATGCTTTGCGCTTGGCATTATGGCTTGTACTGCAGGAATCAGACCTTTCTGACGGTCAAATACAATTGTCAGATTCTTTGGCTCACCCAACGACAAGGACAAGTGTGCAAAAAACCACTCCCAACTATCACGCCGCTCCGCTTCAGCAAAGGCAAATGCAATGGGGAACAATTGATGATTTGCATCATGTGTTACGGCCACCATTAGCACTCCTGTATATTTGCCACGAAGGTGTGATCCATCTACCGCTATTAATGGCCTTAGAGTGGTTTGGAATGACCTTAAGCATGGACCAAATGACCAAAAGAAGCGTCTGAATCGGTCATCCTCCCTGATGTCCAACGCAATGTACGAACCGAGGTTCATTCTATGGAGCTCGTTGCAATAGAGTGGCAATATCATAAAAGACTCCTCGTACGATCCACGCACTTTGGATAGTGCAAGCTCCTTTGCCATATGTGCTCTCCTGTATGTAATGTAGGTCCCAAACTCAATTTGATATTCATTGATGATCTCCTTAGGCCTAAGATCGTTATTGCATCGCACATTCTCTTCAATGAACTTTGCTACTAGCTTCGCAGTTGCTTGCCAATGTGCAGTTCTCATGAGTGGTTTAGAGCAACAATGTTTGGAATTATATTTTCGAACTCTGAAGTGTGGACCAGAATCTACCATGGAGGCATGTATATGCCAGGGACAATCTATTCCTTTACAACTCACTGTCACCATCTTCATGTGAGTCCTATCGTGTTTCAAGGTGAAGTTGTTGTATATTGCGTATTTTACTATAGCTATTCTAAAAGCCTCACGATTAGGAAACTCCATATCTAGCCACATCTCCCTACCTGAACCAGTCCTTTCTTCGGGCACGACATTATCAGGGACCATCGAGGGGAGCTTTTGAAAAGCTATCTTCTTCATTTCTCCTTATAGTATCTCTTTCGACACCTGATTTAATTAGTTCGGCAGCTGCTAAACTTCCATTCCCAACCACATTAGTTGCGGGAGCACTTATGAAGCTGTGCACACTTTCGCTTCCATGCACATGAAGCATTTCTACATTGATTTCTTCGAACATGGAGTCATCATCGTCTGCAAAATAAGACAATGTCGTTGGGAATTTTATATCGTGATCCTCTTGTATATCGATTGTGGGAAATTCTTTAAAAGGTGGAGATGATGGTCGTAGCTCACCCTTTAATTTATTATCAGGCTTTCCAATGCTAGGAGCGTCTCGAATGATTTCGTTCTTTTCAACTTGTAAAGAATTGCAATATATATAGTTATGAAAGAAAAAATTACTTTTGATCCAGGTTGAAAATGTTGAAATATAGTTTTAACTTCAAAACATACCTATTGTCACGGGTGTGTTGGAAACTGTCTTCATCGCATAGCCTTCTTAAAATGAATAATAATATTCCCTTTGCTTCGCTTCTTGACGATTTTAACAAACCATTGATATCATTATCATCATCGATTTCTATCAAAGAGAAAAAATTTGCCATTGTGTAGAAGATACTTTAGAGTTATCTCATCGAGAGTTGTTGCCCAACTCGATGCTTCCAAAGCAATTTTGGACAGCTCCTTTAAACGTAACATTGCTCGAGAGATATCTCATCTTCCGCCTTCCACCCTTGTAATGAGGACGATTGAGTTCAAATTCAAACTCACCGTCATAGTGAAAGATTATGAGGTGCTCAACGTCTGCCATGCTATTAGAACATCATAAAAAACATAAATTACTTGGACCATCCTTCTCACGCAATAATGAACAGGGTGTAGATTAAATTTGTGAACATTTTCCTCCTTATTAGAAACTAATTATATATAAAGTACTTTGAACAGTGCAAAACAGTAAATAGGGCTCCTGTGCAACGTATACCATATTCAATGAAACTGACAATAAATACCATACAATGAAAGAGAACATGTATCCAAACATTGAATGATAGTATATGTATTATATGTTGTCAATACAAAGAGGAGATTGATTTCTAGGGTTCCATCATGTGAAGAGAAATAATTTCATTACCTCCTTCGTGTAGACCCTATCAATAGCAAGAGGAGATCGATTGAAAATTAATGGTGACATCAACGGTCGAAAAATACAGTTCTCATCATGTTTCGCAGTTACAAGATACTGAAGGAAGGCGGCCTCTGCGTTTTTTGTGAAGTTGGACGAATGAAGCTCGAAATCGGGTTATATAAAGTTCGCGGACAGGGTCATCGCCGACCTTATTCGGTGTAAATAAGGTCAGCACCGACGATGTGACAAATTGCTAAAATAAAAAAAAATCGGGCCCAATTGCTCTAATTGGTGCACCAATGGCTAAAGTGTTTGATTGTGTAATACGTCCGCATTGAGTGTTTTTTCTGGTTAAATCCTCTTTTTTTTTTTTTTTTTTTACCATGAATTCTTAGGAATTCAAAACCATACAAACGAGCGGCTCTAATGGTACCTTTAAAGATACAAATCAATGGTGAATCAAGGACACGTGTGATAAATAAGGCCTGTTACTAGATGATTGTGAGGGTGAGCGTAAAGGAGTCCACTAAGGTGGGTGCACATGGCCCGAGTTTGGAGCCTAGGCATTAATTCTCCTCAAGCGTAAAAACTATTTCACCCGCGCTTGGATTAAGCGATAAAAGCCCAAAACCCCGCTCATCCTGGCCCAAACAAAAGTGCTCTAAAGTTTAGCTCTTGTAATTTAATGTCTGTACCTAGTCTGTAGTTTAGTAAAGCCCGACCAGCCTGGCCCAACTAACTAAATGGACAGGCTCTGAGGTGGGCTAGTCTCAAGCCGAACACTTACAACCCATGTTGAGTTTGGAACCAATATGGGGCCTATGTTTCTACATCAAGGTCAAGCCTGGATGTGCCTCAGCCTGGAAGGACCAAGCCGTGAACACTCCTAAGAGTGGGCCAAAGTGGACCCCACATAAAGTAAACCCATAGCATAAAATCTATTTGGGGGAGAGAATCAGAGAAAGCAGCTGCTTAATGCTAGCAGGAAAATGTTGGGGAGAGAGGGGGAGAGGAGAAAATGAATGAATGAATGGAGGGGTTGGAGATGCTGAGGCAGTGTATCGGACAGATTCAAGAGTTCTTAGAGCTCTACCGCTCTCTTCCACCTCATTCCGTCTCCTCCCAAATCCAATCCCGAGGGTACGTTTGTTAATTTCCAAACCCCGTCTCCCATCTTTAGATCTCTAGCTTTTCTTCATGTTCTTGCAATTGAATCTCTTCTCTCCAGAATTCCTGCCATGTTTGTTGTTTGGGCGTTTGGACCCTCCAATATCAGGAATTCTTGGGTGTTTTGTTTTTTCCCACTTCTCTTTCACTGCAGTGATCGTTTTCTTGTTTTCTGCATGGAATTGAATTCCTGGGAACTCATGGTAAAATGGGTTCCAAGAAAGGATTATTAAAGGGGTGGTGTGTGAAGGATATAAGGTGAGATGTAGATGTGATCCTTAGTTTCCTAGGATTTGATTTGGTGGGGTGATGGCTGGGCATTCATTTTCCATCCCCCGTTAATTCATTTTCCATGGGGAGATCAGTTGATGGCTATCTATGGATCTTCACCTTTGTTTCTTCAATTTTAGCTACTTTTAGGAATACATGTCTCAGTATTCATGGAAAATTCATTTCCATGTAAACGAAAGGGCCCTTAATGCAAATACCATAAAATTGAAACACTAGAATCAAAGCTCGAACGATGAATTAAAGGCTAATTGTTCCAAGGAACCAAGAAAAGTGGGGGATTTATAAAGGCATTAGGTGAAGTGGTGAGAGTATGGCATATTGTAGGGGAGGGGAGGGGAGGAGAACTCTTAAAGACAGACCTTAAATAGTTGGGTTAAGGTGGGATCATACTTATAACAGGGTCAAGTGGAGGAGAAGACTCGTAAAGGTGACCTGAAATTGTAGTGTTAATGTGGTATGTCAATTAATTGTGTTGGGTCTTTGATAGTGTGGACCAATGAAATATACCAAGGTTAATATGCTGAGTATTTTCTTTCTTAGCTGGATCTAGTTTTGGTGTGATAAGGCTCTAATGATGATTATACATGAGGATTTGTAAATTTGTGATTGGCATTTGAGGGTTGGACCTCAATGTTTAAAGTTTTAATACTACTAATTCGTGATAGTTTTCTTGTCCGTCATTTTGGTATGCTTTAGATATTTATAAAAAGAAAAAGTGTTATGGTGGGGGTTTTGTTTTCCTTTTTCTAGAGTTGGAAGAGTAGATGTTTAGAAGTTTTCTTCTTCACTGCATAGATTTTTTGCAGCAGTTTATTTAAGAGGTTCATAGTAGCATTTTCTTTAATAAAGCTGTCTTATCCATTTCTTATTTATGAATAGACTAACATTGGTGTTCTTTCTCATTCAAGTAACAAAGGCAGTGAGTTGGCAAACTTACTTCCAAAACTCAAGTGTCCTTCCCATTTATTGTATTCTCTCTCACCTGTCTATACTAGCTGGCCACGATCTATGATACCTAGATGCCTGGACAAGCACAACTTATCTGTATCGGACTGATACAACACTTGTATTGGTACCCAATACTGCATCTATACTTTTAGTGTACATGTTAGCATATGCTTTTTTACCCCAAAGCTCATTATTCCAACTAGTTCTTTAATTTTCATACTTCTCAACATTAAAAAAAAAAATTATAAAGAACGGACAATGATAATTTCATTAATTCAAAAGTGATGTAAATAAAAAATTGGACGTCCATATCTGTATCCGCATTTGATTACCAAATGTGTAGTCATATCTCCAGTCCCCTTATCCATGTTTGTATCTAAGCATGATAGGTCACGATGCCACATGGAATTTCTTTACCCATAAAAATAGAAAAAAAGTTTTTGATGCAGGCTACATCAATATCTGAGCCTCTCCAAGTGTCCACCATGCCTATTGGGCCCAACATCAGTCCTGCTTGGGCCTTAAATCTACACCTGGAGGCTAGGCTTCCAGCCATTGTAACTGGATATGGGTCCTCCTTATTACTCCATCAGTTATTTCTTTCTATTTTATGATGTCTTAATTATATCTATTTTATTAGGTCTAGAATCTCTGTATTAAATACATTAAAAGATTGCTATTTTAACTTTATCTAGGATGAGGACATAGAATCACATGTCCAACAGGAGACTTGCCATGTTTTATTTTCGTTAGGCCTTTTAAATACCTCCAATGTGAAAATGCTTCGTGGATTTTAGTAAAATTTGAGCATTCTTTTTTCCTTTATGGTTGTGCTTGGATTCTAGATGAGAACCCTAGACCTACAAGTTGTGCTAGTCTAGGCTTGGGGGGCATGTCCAATTGGGCTAGGCATTTTATTTCAACCTTAAAGCTTGGGATTCGACTGTTGGATCAAATCCATAACAAATTGGTACAACCCATTCTTGTCCGGTCTCCATCAGTATATCATATATTGTTATTTAAAACTAGAACAAGAAATGAGGATGACAAGGAAAGAAGGCCTCGTGCTAGTCTTTGTGGTAGATGAAGAAGATGATCGGAACCCACATCCAGTTGTACCTTCACAAAGAAAGGAACTTCATATTCTCATGAAACTTCAAAATTTCCAAAGAACTAATTATTGACTGTTATGACTGGGTATGCTTTGTATTTAAAGTAATTTCCAAAGTCAAAATGTCCTAAAACTAATCCTAACTCTTGATTTAAAATGATCTACTAAGTCATTCGTCTAAATCGAACAGTAACTAACATAGGAGTCCTATTTTTTTAAAAAAATAAAGTAATAGGAATATCAGCCTTTAGAGACTTGCCTTCAAAGTGTGTCCCCTATGGGCCTTGTAATAGTCCATTCACTCCATTGCACCCATTCACTGAGGTAAGGGAAAATTTGACCTCGAGTTTTTTTAGTTTTTAAAGCCTTCATCAACTCTTTGTTCTAATCTTTCCTTTGACAAGCTTTCTCTTGACATATTCTTCATGGAACAGAAGGTAATTTTGTTTAGTGTGTAGAACACGAGGTAAAATGTCTACACTGTCTTGACTGAAGGGTTATGCATGCACCTTTTCTCTGTAGTATAGACCATATCCCATTTATGGATCATTGACTTGCCTAGAAGCATTTGGTGCACCTCCAGGTGCTATGTGACACCGTACTTTGCCCTTCTACTTGTCTCCAATCATATATTAGACCAAACATTTGGAATTGATGTCCACTTTGCTCTTTGAACTTGGCCATTGAATCTTGTAGGGACGTGGAGCCATGGATGAAGATACACTTTTAGCTTTAGTTTGTTCGCAGCTTCGTCAAAATGAAACTAACAGAACTGCCAAAGCCAATGATAATAGATTATAGCTTACCATCAATTATGATCATTGTTTGAAATATGTTGTGTCTTTGGCACTTTCTCTCAAAGGGGTCCTAAATACTAAATATTTTTTTGCAAATTCAGGCCTTTCCTTATCTGTCTCCATGCACCTGTGCCTTCTAAATTTACTCTTCTTGTTCTTCACCAATTTCTTTTCCTCTATGTTTTTAGGCTTGCTGATTCCATTATCGTGACCCTACTCATTGTGACCGTAAATACTATAGTTGTTGATTGCCGTAAAGGACAATTGAAAGCCGATGGCCCCCATTCTCAGCAATGACTGCAAATATTGTTGTTTTTCTGAAAATTTTCGTCTATTGGGCCACCTTCTAAGTTAGTTCTCTGCTTCCAAGTTGTTGAGTATGCATCCATATCCCTTGGTAAAATGCTATTCCTTCTTGGCTAAAACATAATAACCTACGGTATACCACCCATGTTACATACATTTGATTATTTGACTATATGTTTATGGCTATACCCAGTCAATTATGGAACTCTTATGTCAATCATGATGGAAAGAGTTCTTTGACTGAGACTCTTGGAGATCTACTGGTGAACTCAACAGATGTTCTTTTGTACCATTAAAAATATGGAGGGTTTTTTCTTTTTCTTTTTCTTTTTTTTTTAATGTTTTTTATCTCACAGTAGGGGATGATTCTTCTGTATAATTTCAAAGTAACATAAAAATTAGAAGAAATTGAATTCTTCTGTATAGTCATTGACTACTGGTACCTTTTTTAAGATGTTGATATTGTAGATAAAGCTCCCAATCGTACCCTATCAACATATATATTATTCTTGAAACTTGCTCTTCAGGGACTGTTTAGTGTCAGTCCGTCGCTAAGAATATTTCTATTTTGAAAAATAGGTTGTGCTCATGAGTCATGATAGTTCTACAGTGTGAAAAGCTGTGTTGAACTTGTTTGGCAATGTTTTATCATAATTATTCACAAGGAAAAGAATCGACTTCAACTTCCACTTCTTCTCTCCTTGCCTACAATCAATGGAAAAAAAAAAACCATTAAAACTCAGAAAGAAACTTCAATCCAATAACTAAAAATATCCAAACAAGAATCTGAACCCAATACAAAGAAGAAAGAATATACTCGAAAGTAAAATAAAAACACAACAGACACGTCAAAAAGCCCAGATTATAGATCAAGAAAGGCCTCAGAATTTCATATAGATTGACAAGGAAAAAATCCACCAAATCACAAGCAATAAAAAAGAAGAGAGAGGGAAGAGGGATAAAGGGGTGAGTAAAAAAGAGAGAGAGGTAGAGAAAGAACCGTGGGGGGGAGGGGGGTGGGTTACGGAGACAGAGAATGGGTGAGGCAATAGTGAGGGAGAGACACTTTCGCTTGGGGGGTGATGACTGATGAGAGTGAGAGTGAGATATTTTTAGCAGGTCCATAGCGTTCTCAACTGAGAAATGATTTGGATTCATTTCAATATTTCTATTCCTGTGGAATGACTTTCTAGAATCTAGAGAAATACTCTCTGGGAACGCTCGAAAAACTGTAACCAAACATATTCCCAAAAAATTTCTATGAGAATAAAGAAATGTTCCCAAAAAATGATGCCAAATGGGATCTTCTTCCATGGGGCTAATCTTCCCCTTTCCGGAGTGTGTCCTTTCTTTTTTCAGACTTTTCAGTTCAATCAAACTAATGCATTCCCAGTCATTCTGATCTGCGATATCTTTATAATAAAATAAAAAATTCTGAACCCAACTGAGGCAATGAAGAAACTCATCATTTTTCTCCAACCATGAAGTTCAGTAATTTTTGTTTTAATACTAGAGGTTGATTCTTGACTAGGCAAATATGAACATGACCCTGCTCACCATGGTCTGGATAGCTTTGCTAGTCATACTATGAATCTTGCCTCTCATAGTTGTAACCCCTGTCCAAATCCTGTAGCAGACCACCATCAAATCCACTTGTACTGTTGATGTTCATAAAATATGTGCCCAGGACTGTTAATTGATTCAAATAATATGAAAATGGGACTGCAGCCAACTTACTATATGTCTAATGGACCAGTCCTCAATTTGATGCCAGTTCAGTGATGTAGATCAACCAAGCTTGATGTAGGGCAGTTAGGTTGTTGAACGGATGAATAGATCTTATAGTAATCACAGCCCAATTGCAGGAAAGAGTTGGCAATATCCCTTTCAGAAAGTAAACAGGAACAGCAGATCATCCGAAAGATATTGATGTCCAAGCTTTCACCCGGTAAGCAAAAAGAGATAATGATGATAAAAAGAGAGAATGATGATAGGGAAGGAAAGAATTCCTTGTGCAAACACTTGAGGCAGATCAAAGAGATGATTGGACCTCTTGTGCGGATCTTAAAATAGAGGTCGACAAGAGTTTCTCATAAAGAAAATATTTCGGTACTTCCAGAAAGAAAGGGGTTTTGAGATCTCATAATATCTCAAGCTTTTCTAAACTAAGAGCATCTCCAACAGCTCCTTCAAATCCAAGGTGGACATGCCACCTTGGATATTTGGCATGGAGTGGAGCTCCAACAGCCATGCCAAAAATGACATGGCATTTGGCATGCTGGAGCTCTATGTCAAATTTGGCATATAGGAAAGGGAGATGTCAAATCTTTTTTTGGATTATTTTATTCCAAAATGGACCATTGGAGATGGGTTGGGTTGTCACTTTTGGAGAGTAAAAGTCCAAAATTCCAAAAAAATAATAAAATATTTGATTTGGCATATGGAGTGGAGTTGACACTTTTTGGAGATGTGAAATTATAAAATGTCAAATTACCACTTAAGCCACCACATTAAATTTGGCATCTCCAATTTGGCATATCTATTGGATATGCTCTAACTTGCCAACTAGCCTGCAATTTATGTGAAGTGTTTCCCAAGGCAAAACCTTGACACTAATCCGAACTCTCACTTTAAAGAGGTCTAATTTCAGCCATTGATCTAAATTAAATAGTTACTAATCTAGAAAATAAGGTAAATAGGAATTAACTCATAACTTAATTGAGACTGCCAAAGAGTTGGGGAGTCCATGCAGGCATAGACATGGCTTGAAGGTGTGCTCCACAAGGGCACTTTAGTAATAGGTTGTACCACTGACCCATATTAAGCAAGTGGATTGTGGCCCCTGCCCAGCTCTTACCCATTTCTAACCCATCTGATTTAGACCTGATTGCCCACCTACATTGAAGAACAGGATGATGAATTAGAAGATTTGAGGAATAGAAAGAAAGCGTACCATCAATGCCATTGGTCATTGGCTACCACTTGGAGGGAGACGGGTGACCGGTAAATAGCCCTGCAGATAGTGGGAAGGGCTAGAAATTGGATCTGGATAGGTATGTATGAGATCTGGATATAAGTCTGCCGCCCATATGGATCTGATGCATCATTTGCCTGATATTGGACTGAACCTAATATCAAGTGGGTCCTCAAGTCTACCTCAACAAAATCAATATACTTTGATCTGAACCCAGATAAATATAATTATTTATTCTGGTCCATTTGGGTAATCGGTTGGATCCATTTCATTTACAAGCCTTGTTATTAATGTAAATGATGAATTTAACTTTAAAGTTCTTGTGAGAAAAATATTTGTTGAATACAACTCAGACAAGCACTTTTTGTTTTTTCCTCTTTCCTCCTTGTTTATTTATTTATTTGTTCTTGGTGGTGGTGGTGCTGCTGCTGCTCTTTTGCTGCATAGATGACTCGAATTCATGAATTCTAGCCCCCGTTAGGGGGTGTTTGGAGTCTCAACCTGCTGAGCTACAGCCAGGGACCTCTTTCCTTGATGACAATGCAAATTTTTGAAATTTCTTAGCTTCATGTTTGAATGTTGTCATATTATCCATGTTACAGTGGAGTACAAGAGATTTGCTAATTGGATTAAGGTGATATTCATGTCTATTAATGGGTTTTAAAAACATAGTTCTGGATTGCAACTTTTCAATTATGGCCAGGGCTGAAATTTTTGTCACAATCACCATCAAAGCCGTGTCCTAAAAATATTAGGTTGGCTACATAAATTATGTTTCTCCATTCCAATCTATCCTAAGCCAACTCCTTGGATAGGTTGCACTTCTTTAGATCTATTGTTACTACTTCCATTCACATCCTCTTCTTCCTACTCCTTCCTCTTACTGGGTCATCAAGTTGCGTAGAAGAACTTTTCCTCATTCCTCAATGATGCTGATGTTGGCATGCATTGGACATGTCCAAAGCATCTCAATGAGTCTCTTATTTTATCACCTATTGATGCTACCTACCCCTAAATGCTCCTAAAAGCAATGTTACCTAATTTGTTGTTTTGGGTGTCAAACTCCGAATAGTTCAGTTCGAATAAATCGCTATTCGATTTGATGAGGTTCGGAAATCTTGAAATCCCTAATTCGTTACCGTTCAATACTGTTGCTGAGGAAGATGACAGTACATTCCGTTTCGTATTGTCCGCCTTGCAGTATCATCTTTCTCTCCCTTCTCTTTCGGGATTGAAGAAGCAAGGCATATCACGTTCTATCTATCTATATATATATATATATATATATGTATAAACACACACACACACACATAAACCCTCATTTCTTAGAAGAATAACGATGCTGCCATTCTTCTTTGACGAGGCAGTCCACTTTGGAATAAATTCATCCATGGCCCACTTTTGACATGCAATGGGATTACACCTCCAACTAAGTTAGGGCCAATCTCACCATCAGATTGACTGTGTCTAAAGATGTGGTTTTAGATTTTTTACTCACATTTTTTTTACTTGATCTAGTTAATGGTAAATATAATTCTGATTAAAGTGAAATCTAAATTTGCATGCTCAATTTTTCAGTGGCGCCTACTAGTATTGGGGTAAATTTTGATAATGTTTTATCCAAGAGTTGGGTTTTGATTTTGAGCCATTCAGATTTTTTGAAGATGGCGCCCAACTGCATAATTTCACTTCTCTTATATAAAAGTGTTAGCGAGATGCTCAAAATCAATACTGATAGTTCGGTATCTGTTTATGCTACCTGGATAAGACACATAAGATGTGATTGTGTTGAATTTAAATTTCATTTAATCATTATATACAATTTTCATGAAATGTCATTCTTATGTAAATCTTTACAACATTTAAGAATTTGTGCAAAACATATTTATTCACCAACCTTATTGAATTATATATCCGAATTAGTACATCGAGTTTTTCGAACTTGAACTACGAATTAAGCGAATTGTAAAACGAATCAAATGAGTATACTCCAGTGAATTTTTGAATTTGATTAAGTGCCGAACTGCGAGCTACAAATTTGAATGTGAATCCATCGAACTACGAATCAGGTAACTATGCCTGAAAGTGCTAATTTCTAATTCTACCATTCCTACTTTTACCACAAGTCCACCTCAATATTCTCATCTCTACTGCACTCATTTTGTGCATGTGTTCCTTCTTGATTGGCTAACATTCTGATCTATAGGAGTATAGGTCATAGTTGGTCTAATTGTTATCCTACAAAATTTTCCCTTAAATTTTATTGGTATGCGCAGATCAGAAAGCACTCCAAAAGCAAGCCTCCACTTCAACCATCCCTCTCTTATCCTATGTTAGATATCTTCTTCAGTCTCTCCATTCTTGTTAATTATTGAGCCCAACGAATCTCTTTGTGGTGTCTCTCGAGTTTCAATTTTCACAGTAGTTTCAACTCTTTGTACATCTCCTCTGAAGTTACTACCTATATATATTTCGTCTTTATACTACTTATTTTAAATCCCTTTGGTTCTAAAGTCTCCCGTCATTTCTCAAGTTTCACATTCACACCATCTCTTGATTCATCCACCAACACCATATCATTTGCAAACAACATACAGTCAGGCACTGCCTCTTAAATTTTAGCAATTAACTCGTCTATAATTAGTGTAAAGAGATGGAAGGCTTAAGGCTGGCCCCTAATGTGAACCTATGGTCATTGGGAACTCAAATGTCCCTCCGCAAGTAATTCCCACACTCATTACCCCTCCCTTATTCATGTCTTTAATGATTTCAATATAACATCTAGGGACACTCCTTTTATCTAAATCCTATCAAATTAAATCTCTAGGTACCTATCATATGCCTTTTCTAGCTCTATGAAGATAACATTCACACCATCTCTTGAAAAAGTTAAAAACAACCAAGAAAATGGATTACAGCAAGGAGTTTTCAGTGTAATTTGTTAAAAAAAAAAAAAAAAAACCTTAAAACATGATACAACGGTAACATGTAGGTTCTCTGTGTAGGGAGAGAGAGAGAGAGAGAGAGAGAGAGAGAGAGAGAGAGAGAGAGAGAGAGAGAGACACTGGTTCTCAAACAACATAAATTTTTGCTCTAAAACCATGGTATTAACTGAATGATGTTGTCTTTATTAACAGGACTACAACATGAATATAGGCCCTTTCCCCACATTTCCTTTACTTGCTACAGGCATATGGGTGTTGATAAGTTTCTCTGACATTGATGTGTTTGTTCTGCCACTTTGTTGTTCCCACAGAACAAGTGTCATATTTTTTGTTTTATTAACATTTTCTTCAATTCCTAAGACTTCTGCGTAGCGTTGTTTGGGAAGTCAAATTCAGTATGAAGTTTCATGATATGCTGCTATACTGGATATTTGATGCTGCTTTATTTTTTTTTATAATTGTTTCAGACAATATTGAATTGGTCCTTTAGTTTCTGCTGCCGCTTCTGTTTTTCTGATATATGAACTATTATGTGTTGTCAGTCATGGGAATGAGTTTTTTTTTTTTTCCTTGATTTTATTCAACAAACAATATAGTGCAGGTCGGTCTCTCCTTTTTATAATCTGAGCTGTTTACCTTGTGGAACCCATTATTGCTATCTTTTAGGATCTCCTTGTCAATTCAGGATAGTTGTTGCTGCTTTTTTTGTTTATTACATAATTGGTTCAGACAGGATTGAATTGGTCCTTTATTTTTTGCTGCTGCTTTCGTTTTTCTGATATATGAACTATGATGTGTTGTCAGTCATGGGAATGAATTTTGTTTCCTTGATTTTATTCAACAAACAATATGGTGCAGGTAGGGCTCACCTTTTTATAATCTGAGCTGTTTACCTGGTGGAACCCATTAATGCTATCTTTTAGTATCTCCCTGTCAATTCAGTACCAGTTGATCCTAATTCCTAACTAACACGGTTGGTGAATTGGAACTGCACTGATCTACTTGTCCAAAATTAACTAGCAAAATTTGACAGTTCGGATCATCTGAGGTGGTTTTGGGACTATCTTATGTATACAGTTGGACCCATCATATGAATGAACTGGATCGCTAGCAGTTTAGCATAACACGGCATGTCTACAGTTAGTAGGCCTGAGTAAATGATTCCATCTGCCATTGGATATCGCTTCTTTTATAGGGATTTATTTCACAATCTGAAGTCCTAGCTACTTGAATTGACCTCCCTCTGATTAGTGGTGGTCTATCCCATGCAGGTGGTATTTTCTTGAACTTGACAACAGCTCTGTGGATGATGATTGCTACAATCTTATTATAAGGCATGATAAATCAAGCAGTTTGAAGATGGTAGAGGCTATCAACTTCCAACCTACCAAGAAATCCCGGAAAGAGAAAATTGGTGAAAAGATGCCTTCCATTGGTAATCCGACTGACATAATGGAACAGCAGATCTGGAAAGAATTCCCTGAGGACCTTTTTGAAGCTGTTATAGCTAGACTACCCATTGCCGCATTCTTCCGCTTTCGGTCAGTATGCCAGAAATGGAACAACTTACTAACCTCTGAAAGTTTCTCTCAGTGCTGTGCAGAAGTCCCACAGACCCATCCCTGGTTTTACATGATTACCCATGAAAATGTAAACAGTGGAGCCATGTATGACCCTTTGCTGAAGAAATGGCACCATCAAACCTTCCCTTCTCTGCCCAGGAAGATGATCAATCTCCCAGTGGCCTCAGCAGGTGGTCTCATCTGTTTCCTTGATGGGCACCGGCATTTTTACATCTGCAACCCTCTAACTCGCTCGTTTAGAGAACTGCCAGCAAGGTCAGCTCAACTCTGGTCGAACGTGGCTGTGGGGATGACTCTAAATGGAAGTTCTACCAGCAGTGGCTACAAAATCCTGTGGGTAGGCCGTTATGGGGATCACGAGGTTTATGATTCAGTTGGAAACAGCTGGACCCGTCCGGGAAACATGCCTCCAAGCATTAAGCTACCGCTCTCGTTGAACTTCCGATCGCAAGCTGTGTCCATCAATGGAATACTGTACTTCATGTGTGCTGAGCCAGATGGAATCTTGTCCTATGACATGGCTAGTGGAGTTTGGAAACAGTATGTGATCCCCCCACCGCCCCATCTGACAGACTATACACTTGCAGAGTCAAGGGGCCAGATCATACTTGTGGGGTTGTTGACAAAAAATCCAGCTACATGTGTATGCATATGGGAGCTGCAGAGAATGACTCTCTTGTGGAAGGAGGTTGACAGAATGCCAAATAGCTGGTGCTTGGAGTTTTATGGAAAGCACGTGCAAATGACATGCTTGGGTAACAGAGGTTTGCTCATGCTGTCATTGAGGTCGAGGCAGATGAACCGCCTCGTCACCTATGATGCGTCAAGCCGGGAGTGGAGCAAAGTTTCAGGTTGTGTACTCCCACATGGGAGGAAGCGCCAGCGGATTGAGCGTGGTACAGCATTCCACCCTTGCTTGACTGCCTTGGCCTGATTGCCCTTCTTTGCATTGGCAGGAGGTATGGGTATTTTTCCTTTATTTTTCAGTCCCATTGTCTGTAATCTTTTTGCTGCAAATTTTGTTGTACGATCTTTGATATATCCATGACAGCATTGTGATGGGACATGGATAATCTCTCCATGCCTCACTGTATCTGTACTAGTTAGTATAAAGAAGACTGAAGTTAAGAACCAAATTCTCTTGTCCTCATAAAAAGGCATCTTTCTTTTCTGCAAATTACTTCATGCCAAGATTGGATCAGGGAGAATTAAGTTTAACCTAGGAAAATCTATCCTAAGCACAGGATCTAGTTATTAGCCCGTCAACTGCATTGAAAACAAAAGATTTGATGGTCTTGTTTGGAACATGGTTGGTGCTGCTGTTCAGTGGACGGGTTCAGTCATGGATAGATCGCACCAGCCACTAATGGTGGATGTTGTGCTGACTGTTAGCAACACTCTTTTTATCACCGTCATCTTCATCACAGCCTGACTCAAACTATCTGGAGGTTTGATTTGTGAATTCTAGTCTCACTCCATATTTATACCCATCCTTTCTGTAACTTCAATGTCTTTTTTGTTACCATTATTCTTTTTCTACCATATGTTTTTAGGTCACCATTGGGGTGGTTAGAATCACCTGATCCAGTTGTGTTCATCTGGTGAATGGTTCCAACAGTGAACCATCCAACCTGCATTTTGTTTGTCGAGTGCTTTGCTCCCATAACATAATTGGGGAACAGTTCTTTAAACTATTTAGTTTGATTTCTTTTTTATTAGTGTTTAGAAAAAAATAAAATGAGATTTTTTTTTGGTTAATAGCTGGGCATATAAGAGAGCAGTTTCTTCGGCAAGTGCTATATTTTATTATTTATTCAGTCATTGGGTACTAGGTCTAGAATGGGACGTGTTACAGTTTTAGGAAGATCGGTTGTGTGGTGACATGACTTTTACTGAAGTCTTTCAAGCACTCATTCATGCCATCCATGTTGCAGTTAATTCTATGGTTTGGGTGCCGGACTAGTTGGATTGAGGGTGAGGATAGTGTTGTAGACACCAAATTGTAGGAACCTTTGAGATGATGAAATAGTTCAGCTCGTGAATCAATTATCTTATGTTCAAAGAGAGCTTGTGAAGTGATGCCGTTGATTGCCACATTTGGGGCCTCGTAGAGATGGTTTTATGAAGATTTGATGCAACAAGGTGAACAATGATAGAGGCATCTATTTATGAAACATATGAGAACCCCATGCTGTACTGGCTTTTTGTTGGGCTGCAATATTAGTTAAAATTCTTACTATTAATAATCTCTCAAGGAGGAGCAGTAAGGTAGCAAGTGGGAGTGCTTGTATTCTGCATCTATGGTATGCGAAGGAAAAATAAGATTGTACTTGCTTTTTGTTGGACTGCAATATTTGATACAATTCTTCCAGTTAATATTCTCTGGAGGAACAGTGGTGGCGTGATTACGAATGATTGTATTCTGGGTCGTCACTATGCGGAGTATGTTCCTCGCCTTTTCATTCATTGTTCACCGAAGAAGTTTGAGTTTATTTTTTAATTTGTTTGGAGTTAAGGTCGATGATGTCAAATACTGTTATGGAGCTCCATTTGGGTTTCCTTTTTGGCAAGCTACTGCTTTTATGGAGATGCTCTTTTGTGGCTGTTATTGGGTTTAATTTAAGTCATAAAGGAATTGCAAAAGGTTTTAAGACAAGCTAGATACAGCAAAGGAAGCAAGTTAAGTTTGGTTGAGTGTAACATCATGAGTTTTGGCCACAACAATGTTAAAAGTGTCCTTTCTGCTTCTGGTCTTTGGATGTATTGAATTGAGTGGTGTGGCCTTAATCGTTGAGGCTCTATTGGCTTGTGTTATTTCTTGCCTTGTCTTGCCATGTAATTTCTGCATTTTGGCTTTTAACAGAAGTTTCCTGTCTTAACCGGCTGACCTAGGATTTTCTTTTGAGGGGGGCAGACCTAAACAGGTAGTAGTGAGTTTTGGAAGCAGACCAAAACCATGTATGTAGTTCCACCTGTGGTTGTCCGTCCTTTTGGAAGGAAAAAAAAAATCATCGAAGGCTTATGCCATACATAATAATGTAGTTGAGGGAATCTGTGATTTCCGAAAGCAGATACCCTAATGAGGAGGGTGTCTGTGAGTGTGTAGGAAGATTTCTAGAATTGGTTTGTTTGGGAATTGATGGGGTGATGATGTGGCCGTTGATATAGGTGAATGCACACGTTGCACTGTGTCAGTGTGGCATGAAAATAGAAATTTCAGTTGGTCTAGATTTAAAGAGAACAAAATGCAGCAATTGCAGCTGTGAATGCCTTTTATAAGATCTATGGTTGAGGGTGAGAATAGGAGGCTAATTCCATATGAATCCGACACCCAAAAAATAAATAATTTCTTAAGCATGATAGTATAAGGTGGCACCTTGATTGATGAGATTAGACATGCTGAAGTCGATCCGATCAATACCAATTTGAACTTTGCTACTTTTGGTTTTGGGCCAGGCTCTGCCTTGCAAACCAAAACAAACACTCAGAATTTAGGTCCAGCCCATTTTGCATACCAACCATGGCACTATACTTCCCCATTTGTAAGGGTTTAGCCCATTCGACTGTTGAATCCAGATTCTCTAAAACCGGGCGTTGGAGAATTCTTTGGACCCACCCCAATAAAAGCATCAATGGGGCCAACCCCAAAAATTCAAAACTGCCCAAATCATAGTCTTGACTCAAAGCCAAATTTCACCACAATTGAAGCCCGGACCATCATCAGATCAACCACTTGAATAGAACGCGATGTTGACCCATGAGTGCCCTGACCATGCAGGCCTTTTCCTTTGAAGTGTGGGGTCCCATGTTTGCTGCCCTAGTTTCTCTGGCCTTCTTGTGTGCAAGTACACATAAGTAGCATTGCAAAATTATTCAGGAACATCATGACTTCTAACACCTTCATGTGTGTAGTCCATGATTTTAAAATACACCTTCATGTGTGTAGTCCATGATTTTAAAATATGACTTCATTAACCCTGCTGAGCTTTAGACCTACAATTGCAAGACCTCAATGTACTTCAAAGTTTGGCCAGATTGTTGCCCCCGCAACTAGCGCACTTGGGCTAGCAGGAGACAATGCTAGCATGGTTCACTTTCAGAAAAGTTAAAAATATATAATAATAAAAAGATTTTCAAGTCATTCTAGGAAAAACAAAACCTCCTATTAAATCATTCATTGGAATCCGAAACCTCTTATTTTATTACTCTTCTATATCTAAAACTCTTTGGCTGTTTGTTTATGGGATGAAGTGAAATAAAATGAAATTGAGTGTCAAATCACGAAAAAGAGGAAAGTAAAGAGAGTTTGGAGTAAAAGTTAAGAGTACCTTATTTATTATTTTATGTCTTTTAAGAGCATCTTTTTTGTCATTTTGTAACTAAAAGTATGTTTTTCGTCATTTCTGTCTATTTAAATAATTTCGAAGGGATAACCAAATAAAATAAAATAAAGACAAGGGATGGATGAGATGATTTTGAAATTTAGAAAGAGATGAGCTAATGAGTAAACTTGAAAAGCGGATCATGACTTGTAGATGAGGATCATTATGGTCTACCTTGCATATCTGTAGAACGTTCCGAGATCTATGGAGCTGCGAATAGTTATAAAAAAATTGCCTCTTGGATCAAACATCAAACGAACCAGGACAAACTGTTATAGTATTTGCAGTATTGCCACATCTCGGACTTATCAGATTCTATCAGACTTGGTAAGATCTCAAAATTTTGAGACCATATCATGAAGTAAACATATAGTTCAAAATAAACAGTTCAAACATGTAGCAAGTTAGGCTTTCAGTTATATATTTAAGTGTTGCTTTCATCCACTAACTTCATTTGTCAAGCAGAGGCCCTTTGAGCACTTTTCACCAATTTGCTCAAGTCAAAGGCCGGGTTCAAGGGGCGGAAGTGTTAGGCTTCTGAAGTTCATTTGTTAATCTCTGATGTGAAATATCTGTGATTCAATTAGAAATCTGCTCAAATTTGGCTTGATATTTTCGAAGTACACAAATTTTTCAGAGAAAAGATTTTATATAGTTGACATGATTTGATAGGATGTAACAGTATCTTCCTATTTCAGTGAAACATGATTCACTTAGGGCACGTTTGGCAAATTGACAGGAATCCTCTAGTTAGAGGTTTTCTTTGATCATATGTTGGAATCAACCCATCCTCAAAGAGGATTTCCTAAAAATAATTCCACATTTGGCAGAAGAGAGGAATCATGGAGTATATGCATTGTGTGATCCAACAATCATAAATTTTTAGTCAATTTCTCATAATCCATGAAATATTAAGGGCTGATTATTCACCCCTTAACCAGTTTTGGCTCTCCAGATATTCTGAACGATTCAGATGGTGCGGTTGAAAGTTGGGCCCCTAGTTGTATTTGGTCTCCTCTAAACTATTCACAGTTCAGATGATGATTTCGAGGCCCACAAAAATCAGAAAAATAAAAAAAATGTACTACCAAATAATCCCGGTTTTTCTTTTTTACTGTGGGGGCATATCAACGGTCAGAATGGTTTTGTAAATATCTCAGGCTATAGATGGAACCAGCGGCTGATTTTTGGTATGGTAGCCGTTTGGGACCTTATTAACACTATTACCGGTTCAGATCTTGATTGTGGGGCCCATAGAAAAAAAAAACGCAAAAACTGGTATCCCCGATATTAACGTCCGAAACAGTGTAGCTCCGCAATTCCCCACACGCGTGGATTCCTCTTATCCGGGGTGTTTGACTTCCAGAATAATTGCAAACCAATATTTCTGTCCTCCTCCATATACTTTTCCACGTTGATCCAAACGTGGGTTTTCCACGGGATCACAGAAAAATGACAGAAATTGGATGTTTACCAAACATGCCGACAGCAACTGACAGCAACTGACATAAAGTCTTCAAATGTTGTCGGTTCAAGTAGGTGAGCGGTCTTCCTTGAATACCGGCCTCGTGATCTGCAATGTCTTCATTTGAAGCCAACCATACCATCATTTAGCGTCTGTTTTTCTAGAGATAACAGACATTGTGTTAGGATCGGAAACACACGCACGATCTACGAGACAAGCACAATCACACACAATCTATTCACGAGACACGGATTTACGTGGTTCGGCAAGATTGCCTACGTCCACGGGAGATTCACGCCGTTCACTATTGGAGATTTCCACAAGAGTACAAGCATTCACTGTCTCTCTTGTTCTCTCTCAATATCACCCTTAATTACAATGTTCTCACCACCCAGTATAAATATATGAAACCCTAAACCTCTAGACACCCACAACCGTCGGATCTGGCCTTATAACAGATGGTCCAGATTAAACCGACAAATTAAAGATAAACCCCTGTAATAACTAAAGTCTAGATCAGGCTTCACTAACCCATCATATTGTGACAATAACTCATTGATCTCTAGGAACTTGGGTAATGGTCCATATAACCAACTACTTCCTTGAGCCACATTGTTCTGGATTAGTTCCATTAAAACTAGAACGAACATCACAAATGCCATTCTAACATCCATGGCAATGTGGCCTTATGATTCAAGCAAAATGTGGTAGAACCTAGTGTGTAGATGCTTTCTATTCTATAGACACAAGCTTATTTCGTTGATCCAAGATTAAAGTTTGCATTGCTGCTAGCATTTCAGCCAAACCGTTACCTGATATTGGATTAGGCATTGATTTATATTGTTCTGCCCTCGTGAGTTCATGTATTGATCAAAGCTTCTGTTGCTGATGAATATGGACAATGGTACGGCTTGATCAAATCAAATCCCTTTTATTGGAGATATAGTCCCTCGATGCACATGAATATTGCCCATATATATATATATATATATATATGTGTGTGTGTGTGTGTGTGTGTGTGGAGTGTTTACCGAAACCAAGGTTACTCCTGACTTCGGTAATAGTACCGATCAGGAAATGCCTCGACTTCACCTATCCAGCACGGCAGTGTGCCAACCGACACCGAGATGAAATTGGTCTCGGTAAGAGTGCCGACCACCTCCCTCCGGACTCGGCCTCGTGCGTCTTGATACCCGTGTCCGACCTCGGCCCCGCCCGACCTCAGTGCCTTCTCCAGTTCGGTCTCTTAGCCGAGGTGAACACTGAGCGTCTAATCCCCATTATGAGATGGGAAAGCCACATTGCAGAGAGCCCTGACAGGCAGGTTGGCCGTCGGCCATCGATAAGGGCTCTTTCCCATGAACTATCACATCCGCATTTATGTGTGGGATTGAGGAAAGATCCGATGGGACAAAATCCTCACCTGCCCCCACTTAGGATCCTAGGTTTGGGCTGATGGGACAAACTCCCTCACCTACCTCCACTCAGGAAGCTCCCACTCCTCTATATATATACCTGCATGGTAAGCCCATAACAGGTACGAAATATACTGTGCAATATACTACACCATCTTGCTTGAACCTTCCTTTTCCTCACTTCACCCTAGTTCAGTGACTGCACTAACTCAGGCGTCGAAGTGCCTTTGGCTGATAGCAGCCCAGGGCTCTGACTTTTGTCTACCTTTCAGGTTCAGGATATCCATTGACATTCCTAGCAACTCCTCGAACTGAAAAGCAGCATCATTAAAAGCTTCATCATCGTCTAAACCAAGTCCATAATTTTTAGGCACTTACAATTGGCGCCGTCTGTGGGAATTATTGGAAAAAACCATATTTCCACCTTGAAAAGCCATGCCTCTAAAGACTAGGAAAGGAAAGGGCGTTGGACCATTAGGGTCCATACCGCCACAAACATTTCTGCCCCTCATGCCGCCTCCGCTGGTGACGAACCAGGCAGGAGCGACTGAGCATCTGCCGACGGTCCCTCGACAAAGGATGGTCGGCAGAGAGCCCGGTATGAGGAGCGTGGGATCACCTGTCACCAAGACGCATTCCTCGTCGAGAGGTGCAACAACATCTCCTCATCACGGCCCCGTCCCAGAACGAGTTCGGCCGAATACCTCCTAGGCAGAGCGTCCTCGTCAGGACGTTGCCTTACTGGAGCAGCCTCGCCGGGATGTCCCCCCTCAAGGATGTTCCCGACAAGACAAAACTCCAACGCTGTACAAACTGCGCCAGCCCCGTCACCAGGACCACATGGAGGAAGACCATGTACGCCTCAATGACGAAGGCGACAATGACATGATTCTGGAGGAGGTCGAT
Source organism: Umbellularia californica (assembly GCA_028538565.1). Lineage (NCBI taxonomy): Eukaryota > Viridiplantae > Streptophyta > Magnoliopsida > Laurales > Lauraceae > Umbellularia > Umbellularia californica. The sequence continues at coordinate 29,864,470 of JAPQWN010000002.1, forward strand.
GAGGCACGTGCCGAAGAGATCAGGGCTCAAAACCTCATTATTAAACAACAAAGAGCCCAGATCCTCCAGCTCCAGCGGTAGCTCGAAGGGAAAGAGAAGGCTCCGGCCGGGACTTCGCTCGTGCCTCCTGCACAGCAGCGAGCCCGGAAGGTTCCTAAAGCTCGTCTAGAGTTGAGGCAAGTCCTGAACAATAAGAGGCGTGACCGAGCCCGTGACGAAGGCTCGAGCAGCACCAACGCCAGCGCTGACCACCAGCAGCAGTGCCAGAAACAGAGACAAGGAGCCGACCCCGACATGACGGATTAGATCAATCAGCAAATCAAACAAGCTGTGCAGCAGAATATGGAGTTTGCTGGCCTCACCCGAGGTTGATGGAACGCGCTCCGAGGCGCCCGCTGGGGCGGCTACCGGGGTCGGCGGAACGTGGGAGTCCGTCGGGTCCGGCCCTTTCGCGCCCTGGCGGGCCCTGAAGCGTGCATCAACATTTCTTTTGTGTGGGTGGGTGTGCCAGATTTTCTATTTTACTTGGAATTGCAAGTGGTAATCCGGAGATCAACCTTCGCAAGTAAAAAGGAAATCAACTTCTTTCAAGTTTTCCATTGCACAAATATTTAAGAAAAGAGACATTTTCTTGGTTTGCCGTGAAAGGCGATTTTGTTTGGCATTTATAGCCGATTTTGGCGTTTATAGCCGATTTACAATTCTCATCAATAATGAAAGACAAGAGTTGTGATTTTTGTCTCTTTTAGAAAAATACAAACTACAATGAAAAGCAAGAAAAGGAAGATCTAACTTTTCAGGAGATTGTGGGGGACTCGTTCAGATTGACGGTCGCAAGCCATGTATGGGCTTCGCCATCATCCATGCAGATGAGAACAGAAGATGCTCTTGATTCGCTTGGCTTGGCTATAACCTCAGATTTTTAGAGGACAAAGACCAAGAGAAGGTCCTATGTCCAATAAAAAGCTAAGTAGACGGGCTGAAAAGCCACGTCTAAGCCATTGGAGGCAGCAGGAGAAGGCAAGGACCTTGGGGGGGGTTGCCCCCCAAGGGACTTTTGTCACCTTGTAGTGGTGGCCGGTGCAGAACTTCAGCAGAGTTTTCTCTCTTTTTTTCTTTCTCTCAGATCTCTTTCTGATCTTTGTTTTTCTGATCCTCTGATTTTCTCCTCTTTTTTCTGATCTTTTTTCGATCTCCATTTCAATGGAATGCTCTCCTATTTATAGGCCTTTGGTAGCCATTTAGGAGGGTTTATGAGCCTTAATGGCTTTAATGGGAGGAGTTACAAGATTTATTTCTTGATTTTGTAACTCCTTTTTCCTTGAATCTGATTGGCCGATGGAGATTAAGGGCTTTTAATCACCTTAATTACCATAATGGGAGGAGTTTCATGGTTTAAATGCCATGAATCAATTGACTTGTAACTCCCAAATGCTTGATTCTGATTGGGCCATCCAAAGAAATGAATTAATGACTGCAATAAAGCTAGTCAATTAACCACATTAATTGGTCGCCGAGCAGTTGAAGAGTCGCGGGCCATGCCGTGTCTTCTGGAATTCTTCTGGCGACGATCATCGATGGATCTACATGCTGATCGACATCGGATGAACATGTAGCTTCAGACATTGATAGCTAAGAGCGGGCCGGTGACATCTGTCTTGTCGATTTCACGATCGGTCGGACAGAAAGTGCACTTTCTTGGTCAGCCGGTTGGCGATCTTGGAGCGATCACTGATGATTTTATGCTTTTGGAGGTTGACCCGTGATTTTGACGGATGTCGTCGGATATGAGTCAATTTCAAGCACTAAAAATCACATTTTCAGGAAACCACAGGGGCCAAAGTGCGCGAAACGCGAAAAAAGACGGAAAAACGGGTCACCGACGGAAAATCCGGTGACCCGGACCTCCATGGTCGCCGGCGACCATGGACCGGCGACCATGGGCCATGGTCGCAGGGGTCTGCGACCCTGGGGGATTTTTCCCCTTCGGAACCCGTTTTGCGGTCGTTTTGAGGTCTTTTTCGTCGCCGTTTTCTTCTGTATTTTTCTTGACATTTCTTCTCATTTATTGGCTTGATTTCCCTGTAGAAAACTTGATGAGAATCCTTGCATTTTTAGAGTGCAAAGTTTCTAATTTTCCGGGAAAGCCGAAGACTTTGTCGCGTAGAGCTGCTGATTTTCCGCCAGAAGCTGAAACTTGGTCAAACGATGTCGGAATGACCTGAAATTTGAGGTGGAGCCTCCTGAGCAATAAATAAGACCAACCATAGGCTTTTGTTTGAGTTTTGAAGCCGTTTGGGGTCCCATCGATGCTTCACTTGATTTTGCTGCGGGGAAAATGCCGAGCGTTGATATGTGGCCAAACGATGTCCGATTGACCTGAAATTTGACGGGGAGCCTATTGGAGTCATTTTGAGACGTTCCATGGGCTCCGTTTTGGATGTCATGGTCCCGGGTTGCTCCGCCGCCGGTAGGCTTGATTTTCTCTCGGAGCATCGAAACCTGGTCAAACGTTGTCAGAATGACCTGAAATTTGACGTGCAGCCTTTTGGAAGCATGTTGAAGCCACTCATGCACTTGGTTTGATGAGCGAAGGCTTCGGTGGTTCCCGCCGCCGGGAGGCTTGATTTTGCTGCTCGAGCATTGATGGAGGGTCAAACGTTGTCGGTTTGACTTGAAATTTGGCATGGAGCCCTTTTGAGACATGCTGGAGTCATCTGTAGGCTCTGATCGAAGTTTTGACGTCTCCGATGATGTCGTCGCCGGGAGCGCCATTTTAGCTGTCGGAGAAGCGAAGTTAGGCCAAATGATTCTGAAATGGCCCGAAACTTCATGTGTACTCTTCTCTTGGCTATCTTGAAGGATCTTGCAGTTTTTGTTTGATTCTGACAAGATTTGATTTTTTGGAGAAATTGCATTGCCTATTTATGGCAGGTTGCGACTTCATGCAGCTTTCTTGATGTTGAAGAGGCAAAGTGACATTTTTGGTGTCAACAAATGCCCCCTCGAGGTACAGCGACGAGTTGCTTGACTTTTGTAGTCGATGTGCCTCGAAGAGATTTTTGAAGGAGAGCTTGTGTCTTGACCAAGAGTCTTTGAGCAATCTTTCCTTTGGTAGAGTAGCCTTTGAGCTTCCAGGGGAATTTTATGGTAGTGAGGGGAATCACACACCATCTCGAGGCAAAGTTTTGAAGATGACATCAGGGATGTGGATTTGGGTTTCTGTTTTTGATCTTGTGACCTAACCAGCTATATATGGCAGGTTAGGGGATCGGGTTTTGGTTTTGACCTTGTGACCCAACAAGCTGTATGTGGCAAGTTGGGGGATCAGGATTTGGTTTTTGGTTTTGGTCTTGTGACCTAACAAGCTGTATGTGGCAAGTTAGGGGACCAGGATTTGGTTTTTGGTCACTCTTTGAGACTGTGTGGGTCCATTGGAGTGGTTTGGATTTTTGTGAAATGTCAATTTCAAGAGTTTGGCTCAACTTGGTATATGAGGCTGGATGGTTTGATTTTTGGAAGCTCATGGGGCTTGGAATTTTTTTTTTGTATGGTTCAATCAACTCAAAAGAGGCATGGAACCATTATTGTATGCTCTTGGTAAGAGGGATTTTTTTCCTGACTAAAAGCCCATTTTTTTTTTTTTAGTGCCTAGGTGGTCAAACCTGGCTCATATGGGCTAGCTCATGGGACCTTAAGCTTTTTAGGATGGCTTAGATCTCATGTGGGGCCATTTTTGTAAAGAATATCTAAAGATATCTCATTTGGATAGAGAATATCTAAAAATATCTTTATGGGAGAGAATCTCTCATATTCCCTTAATTTGGGAGAGAATATCTCAAGGTATCTTTCTTTTTGGGAAGAAATCTCCAATATCCTTTTTTGTTGGAGAGAATCTCTCATTGATTGATTTTGGGAGAAAATCTCTCAAAGACATCTTTCTTTTTGGGAAAGAATCTTTCTAATTCCTTCTCTTTTGGTAAGGTTACTAATTAGTAACACTTACCTTTCTTCTTTGTTTCCTTCTTTGATTTGCTCTCTCCTATAAAAGCAAAGGGAGGTAGGATCTCTTGCTCTTATTGCTTTCTTTTGCAACAATCTCAAGAGAGCTCCAAGGCCAAGAGTTTTTCTTCTTCAAGGATCTTCAAGCTTTTTCCTTCTTCTACTCCATCAATGGCTTCAAGTAAGTTTTCTCTCTTTTTCTTTCAAGAAAACTTTATGTAGAGAATAGGATGGTAAAAAAAGTTTCTCTCTTTTTTTTTTTTTTCTTTTCTTTCTTTTCTTTCTATTCTTCTTCTCTTTTTTTTTCTTTTCTTTTCCACGTGATTTCTTTTTTTTTTTTTTTCACGTTTTTTTTTTTTTTTTTTTTTTTTTTTTTTTTTTTCTCTTTTTTTTTTTTGTACGGATCTGTCCGTACGGCCACGTGGCCTGTGGGCCACGGCCTGATGGGCCAGCCCCTGAATTTTTTTTTTTTTTTTTTTTTTTTTTTTTTTTTTTTTTTTGCTGTTTTCTTTCTTCTCTTTTTTTTTTTCTTTTCTTTCTCCCCTTTTTTTTTTCGAGAAAGTTTCTTCTTCTTTTTTTTTTTTTTTTTTGCTCATCATGATAATGCGTTTTTTGTGCAAATCTAGATGTTCATGCATATACTATTTGTAGATTGAGCATGATAGCATACCTGAAAATCTTTGCAAATTTGGGAATTTGGAGCTTGCAGCGATGTTGAGCCCTTCTTGATTTTGCGGAGATTTTGAGGTTTCGAAAGTTTGGAGTTTCGGAGCTCGCAGCGATGTTGAGCCCATCTTCAAAACTTTCTATTTCTTTCGGGGTATTTCCTTTTTCTTTGGAATTGCCCCGGAGTCATGCCAAAATTTCGCCAGATTTTTAGTGGGACAAAGTGACCCTTTTTTTCTTTCTTTAGCGAAATCCTGTCATTTTGATGACGATCTTTTTCTTTTCCAACCTTTGCAGGTGGTTCCTCCAGAGCGAACAAGGGTAAAGAGCCTGCTACAAGCGTACCTCGTCGATCCGCCAGATCTTCTAATGTGGCCGTTCAGCAGGCCTGGGAGAAGGTCCAGTTTATTGAGAAGAACTTGGAAGAATGCGATTCCCTCAATCGTGATGAGATGAGACAGCGATTGATCGCTCTCAAGAATGAGGAATTCTATAAGATCATGATAAGCAACCGTCCTTGGGTTATGGACGATCTGAGGGTTTTACCCAAGCCTACCTTCTTCTTTGGAGATGCAGTCCCTGACGACTTGACATACCAAAGGAGATGTTTTCAGTTCTCTTACACAGCTGATGGTGAAGAGAGAACTATTTCTACCCGGTCGTCTTTTGACCGGACCATCTCGATCCTGAGCCTTTCTCCCACGTGCCCTAAGAGGGAAGATCTCCGAGCTGGGTGAAGAGGACCAGTGTGATCAAGACCGGGGTTTTTGTTGGTGGACCTTCCGGTTTTGCGGAGAAGCCACCTGTCCGTATGGACATGTTGATGCCAGCCAGCGGCTACCAGGGCTCTGATTATCCGTCGGTCGATTTGAGACCGGTGGGCCTTGGCGTTTTCAGCGGTGACGGCAGTACTTGGGTGAAGCCTTTTCGACTTCGTGGCCGTTTCAATGCTGACTCCGATTGGAAGTCATGGACTGACCGCACCTTGCTGATTGGGGGCGCCGTTTTGAAGGAAGCCGGGATTTTTGACGCGGTCCGCGCTTTCAGGGAGACCGTGACTTTTTCCGATGATGCCTTCATGGCTATGTTGGAGTCTTTTCTCCCTCAGACCAATACCTTCGTTGTCACGAACGGTGAGATTGGTTTTTCTCTGAAGGAGTTGAGTGCTATTACTGGATTGCCCATCCTTGGCAAACTCTACGAGGAGTTCATGCCGATTGACAGCGTCCTTGAGGAGCAGTCAGAGGAGTTCAGGCTCCTATACTTTCAGCTCGTCGCCTTCTATGATTTTTTGAAGGAGGGCTCGAAAGTTAGATCCAGCAGTTGGAAGAGTTGTGGCTTTTCATTCTTCAACTCCTTTGACGGTCGAGAACCTTCTGATAGCATGACCCGGGAAGACAGGAAGAAGACTTCGGCCATGCAGGAAGAGTTGAAGGGTTTCTTCGCGAGCACAGATGCCATTTGTTCTGACATTACACTGCGGAGGGATCTTGCTGTTTACCTCACTTTTTGGCTAGGTGAGGCTATTTTTGCTGGTGGAGATGGGACGCACATCAGGCCGCATTGTATTTTTCCGGCTTGTCAGATGGCGTTTGGAGAGCGGCTTGCTTTGGTGCCCGCTCTTTACTCCTACCTGTGTACCGAACTGCAGGCTGCTGCTTTCTTGGTTCGGCTTGGGCTCCCTATGAATAGGGTATTTTCAGCCCATATCTTTTATTCGTGGTTTGTATACCACTGTCCTGGCTTCCACCAGCTGGGTGCTGCACAGGATGATGATCCTCTGATGATTCGATTGGCTAAGGGAAAAGCCGTATCTGAATCACTTTTGTTTGCCCGCATGAGGATCCGACGGTTCAGGGACGTCGAGATGGGGCAGTCTTCAGTTAAGCTTTCTCCGGAGTTGCGGAAGAAGGCTTTTGATTTTGGTGTCTCCCGAGACTCTACCAGAGCAGGGTCGGGAAGGCATTACTCTTTGACCAATGCAGAGAAAGAGTGGCTTTTCAGCATACGAGTCGGCACGATGGTGTACCGTAGACATCTTTTCGTCGACATCCAGCCGTATGTACCTTCTCGCTTTGCGCTTCAGTTGGGCTTCTCTCAAGGCGTTGTTGGAGCGCCTTCGAGTATGGTGAAGCGTTTTGGGGGTTTGCAGGATGGCAGAAATGCATGGGCTTTCTATAGTGCTGAAGACACTACTGCCACGATTTCTTATCCTGAGCTGTCGACTTTCCGAACTGTCGGCTTCACGAAGTGGTTCGCGGAGAGCTTTTTGGCATATCGGGGGCTTTCCAAGAAGGAGCTTGATGTAAAGCTGTCTTCTGGAAAAGGCATTAGGAAGTCGGATGGCGTCCGGCGAGAGGAAGTTTGGGCCTTCCTTTCTGGAGAGAAGCACAAGATAGGCTTTCTCGGTGACCAGGGCGTCATTGGTTCTGAAGCTGTTCGGGAAGTACCTGATGAGGCTTTGGAGCAGCTAGAACAGGAGGAAGCTGAGCTTGACGCTTGGATGCAAGCGGCACAGAGGCGAGCTTCCGCGGAGTCTACTGGCGAGAGCAGACCATCCAGTGAGGACTCAAGTGAGAAACCTGACTCTGATAGTGGGGCGGGTTCTTCTAGGAAGCGAACCCGTAGAGGTAAGAAGAGGAGGAGTCATCATCGCAGCGAGGGGCCACATGAGGACTCTCCTGACATGGAAATCCCTCTTACCATCAACGAGGAGGTGCCAGAGGCTGTCGACGAGCCTCCAGAGAAGAGGAGTCGTGGGGAAGAGACCATTGGTGAAGGTATGATTCTTCCTTTTTCTTTTTCTACTTCTTTCATGGGGCTTTCCATGTTCTGATTTGTTTTCTCACCCTGCTGCTGCTCTTTTTTTTTTAGCAGAGGATGAAGACTTGCCGATGCCTGAGGTTCCGACCGATGAGGCGGTGATGGAGCCGGTTATGGCATCTGAAGAAGAACCGAGGGACTCTGGAATGACTCCGGAATCTCCAATTGGTATAACTTCTATCGCTTTCTCTTTTTTTTTTTTGCCTGCGACTTGATTTGCTAACAGTTTTTTTCTTGCCAGCTGACTTGCCACAGGATTCTGATGACTTTGAACCATCAATGGACGCAAATGTCGATGATGCTTCTGATGAGTTCATGGAGGAAGAGAGAGTTCCGCCAGTCGTCGAAGAAGGTACTTTGTAGTGATGACCCTGATGATTTTTTTTTTTTTTTTTTTTTTTTTTTTTTGAACAGGATCATATTCATACCTTTTTGTGTTTCATTTGCAGGTTTTGAAGTGACAGAAGAGAGTCCATCGCCTCCTTCAGAACCAGAGCAAGGGATGCCAGAGGTCGATCCGGAGGTAGAGACCAGTTCAGACATGATTGAGGAGATGCCTCGTGTTGAGATTCCCTCTCCAGTGGCTCCAAGTGAAAAGAGTTCTTTTGTTACTCTTCCAATGGGACATGACATGAGCAGCCGATCAGCGGAGAAGGGTGAATCTTCATCCAGTTCGTCTCTTCAATTTGCGAAGAAGGTGCTGGCTCGGGTTTTGAGTTCTTGGGTCAAGACTCTCCTTTCTGGACACTTGGAGGCAGGATTTGGCATGATCCCACATGTACAGGAGATTCTGACCGACACCGAAGAGGTTGGTCTGGATGTCACAGGTGCCAGGGCGATCGTTGATAGGATCATTGCACTGGGTGACAAGTGGTTTGAGACCATGGGTTTCCCTGACGACCAATTCTTCAAGGAGATGTTCTTGGACCCTGCTGATAAGGCTAAGTCTGACCTGAATGAGGCTACACAAAGCAAGAAGCAGCTAGTTCGGGAGAAGAACAAGGAAGAGCTAGCCATCATCGGATTGAGGCATGACCTTAACGTCCTTGATAGGGAAGTTGAGGAGGCCAGGAAACGTCTTGAGCATTTGAAGGCACAAGTCGATGCGAAGTGGACTGCTATAACAGAGGCTCGTGACAGGGAGAGTACTCTGATCCGCAGGGTTGCAGATGCCGGTCAAGTTCTCGAGAGGAGGACTCTAGAAAACGAACGATGGCAAACTGCTGGGGAAGAGCTTCCCGGTGTAAAAGAAGGGTTACGGCATTCGCCAGCATCTCATGGCAAGTTCCTGAAGAAGCGTGCCTTGGAAACTCTGACGGCTGAGGCCAAGAGTTTGCTTGAGGAGCTGAAGCTTTGGCTGGAGACCATTTTTGGCTGAGCTCCTGATTTTTGTAGCAGAAACCATTCTTCTTTTTTTTGGTACCACATGTATTTTTTTGGTACTTCTTTTTTTTGCAGTGCTTGTGAACACTTTCCTTTTTTTTGGTACCACATGTATTTTTTGGTACTCTTTTTTTTTTTGTTTTCCCTACGCTCACTCAAATCTTTTTGTGATGAAAGCGATTGCTAAATGGGATTTGATCAAAAGTTTTGTCATTTTGTGAAAATCTTTTGTCAAATAATTGTTTTGGTAGGGGAAATGAATTTGGCGTGAAAGCCGGATTTTTGTGGCATTTACAGCCAGTTTTGACATGAGAGTCAGGTTTTTTTTTGTGTGGCATTTATAGCCGATTTTTGAGATGGCATAAGAGCCAAAAATTTTGTTCGTGGCATGGGAGCCAATTTTGAGATGGCATGGAAGCCGAAATTTTATGGCGTAAAAGCCAAAATTTTGGTTGGCATGGAAGCCGGTGTTTGTTTTGTTGGCATCTATAGCCAGTTTGGTGGCATTGATAGCCAATTTGCGGCATTTATAGCCGGTTTGGTGGCATTGATAGCCAATTTGTGGCATTTATAGCCGGTTTGGTGGCATTGATAGCCATTTTTTGAAAGCCAAGTTTTGGTTTGTCAGCGTGAAAGCCAATTTTTCGTGGCATTGATAGCCGGTTTGTGGCATTTATAGCCGGTTTGGTGGCATTGATAGCCGGTTTTTGGGCAAAAGAGCCAGGTTTTTTTTTGCTTTCAAAATGCAGGTATCGACTAAATGTCGCCTCCCCGCTGAATGGTCTTGCAAGTATCGATGGAATGTCGCTTCCTTGCTCATTCGGTTCTGCGAGTATTGATGGAATGTCACTTCCTCGCGGGTTAGGTTTTGCAAGTATCGATGGAATGTCGCTTCCTCGCGAATTGGGGTGCAAATATCGACTAAGCGTCGCTTCCCTGCTTTTCCCAAAACTTTTGATTTTGCGGGTACTGACTTGATGTCGTTTCCCCGTGATTTTTGAAATTTGAGGTTTTCTCGAACCTTTGAAATTTGGGTTGTGGATAGCAACTGGTATGTTGCATCTCCACGATTTTTGAAATTGGGTTGTGGATATCAACTGGTTTGTTGCTTCTCCACGGTTTTTGGATTTTGCAAGTATCGACGAAATGTCGCTTCCCTGCGATTTTGGGTGCAAGTATCGATGGAATGTCGCATCCTTGCTTTTTTTCAAAATTTTTGTTTTGCGGGTACTGACTTTGATGTCATATCCCCACGATTTTTGAAAAACCATTTTTTTTGTTTAAAGACACGAGGGTCGTAAATTTTGACCTAAAACCATTTGGCGGTAAAAGGTAAGGTAGACTAGGGTGGAAATCCCTGAATCCGAATTTTTTTGTTTCAAACCATGAATTTTGGTTCAAGGATCGAAAGTTTTGGTCAAGTCAGGGAGAGGCTCCTAAACTTGGATTTTTTTGTTTTTGAACAATGAAACGATAAAAATAAGCATTGTTTTTGAATCTCTAGAAATTTTGACATTTGATATGAAAATTCTAAAGAGAGTGGGTTTGACGAGCGAGTACCTGAGAACAGGTTTTGGCCATACAGGCATTGCTCTTACCCAGTTGGGTAAGTCTTCAAGGGTAGTACCGCTTCAAGAACTTGCCGTTGATAGGCAGCATACATCTGTCGCCTTCCATGTTTAGGAGGGCATATGCGCCGTTGGAGAAGACTTTGTCGATGACGTGGGTCCCTCCCATTTTGGTTCAAATTTGCCTTTGGATTTGTGTGCGAAGACCATTGGTCTTTTTACCGCAAGAACCAAGTCACCCTTTTTGTAGGCGCGTTGCCTGACCCTTTTGTCAAAAGATCCTGCCATGCGTGCTTGGTAAAGTTCAATGCTTTGTCGAGCTTCGAGCCGTCTCTCATCGAGATTGTCCAGCTCATGGAGTCGCAATTTCGCATTGCTTTCTTGAGTCATGTCATTTTGTAGAGATACCCTCAGAGAAGGAATTTGTACCTCTAGGGGCACGACAGCTTCGCATCCATAGACCAAGGAGAATGGTGTGCTATGGGTTGGTCCTCGAACGGTGGTTCGATAGGCCCACAAAGCTTCAGACAGTTTGTCACTCCAGTCTCTTTTGTGACTAGAGACCATTTTCTTGAGGATTTTGCAGAGTGTCTTGTTGAAGGCTTCTGCTAATCCGTTTGCTGCCGGATTGTATAGAGTCGAAGGACAGCTTTGGATTTTGTATTTGTCGCAGAACCTGTAGAATCGATGATCCCGGAATTGTGGTCCGTTATCATGGACGAATCTTTTGGGTATGCCGAAACGACAAATGATGTTGGTGCGTAGGAATTGAAGAACTGATGAGGTCTTCATTTCGTTGAACGCAAATGCTTCTGACCACTTGGAGAAATAATCCGTAGCGGCGAAGATGAAGCGATGACCTTTGCTTGAAGGGGGAGAGATAGGACCTATGATGTCCATGCCCCATGCTTCAAAAGGCCATGAGATTGCTGTAGGATGTAGCCATTCCGGAGGCATGTGAATGTAATCTCCGTGAACTTGGCATAGCTGGCAGCGTTTGGCAAATTGCATTGCATCAGCAACCATGGTAGGCCAATAGTAACCTAACCTTTTTATCTGATCATAGAGCTTAGGACCTGCCTGATGGGCTCCACAAAGACCAGCATGAACTTCTTTAAGTGTTTCTTCGGCCTCTTGTTGTGACAAGCAGCGTAGAAGTACTCCGTTGAAGGATTTCCTGTAAAGGATTTTTGAAGGAATATCCAAATGAAAGTTTGGGGCTCGCCTTTGTATGCTTACCCGTTCTTTTGGATCTTCAGGTAGGATTCCGAACATAGTGTAATCAATGAACGGATCCCTCCAATCGCCGATTGAAGGTTGAAGGATAGAGATCCGACTTCCAACCACTCGGTGGCATTCGGCAACTGCTTGGTGTGTGTTAAGAGGAGGGAGGATCCTTCTCTCGCACACTGTAATTTGCATGTTTTCCCCTTCCTGGATCGCCATTGATGCGGCAAGTCCGGCCAGGGCATCTGCATGGATGTTTTCACCTCTACGAATGTGGGTGATGTTGCAGATGTCAAACTTTTGCAGAAGCGATTGTGCCTTGTTGTAATAAGGCAGCAGATCGGGCTTCCTGACTTCATATTTCTGATTCATCTGGTTGACGATCAGTTGAGAGTCTCCAAAGACTTCCAGCATAGTGATACCGGATTCGATGGCGAGTTCCAATCCTAGGATCAGAGCTTGGTATTCAGCTGCATTGTTTGTGCATGGTTCCAATAGCGAGAAAGCGTGTGGAATCATGTATTTGTCAGGGCTAACAAAGAGGATGCCAACTCCCGAGATCAGCTTTCTGTTTTCATTTGTCCTGGTTGCACCGTCAAAGTACATGTCCCAGGAGGCATTTGGTGAGGAAGTCTCCACGTTGTAGACAGGTTCGTCTGGGAGATCATCTCTGAGTGGTGAATCTTTAGGCAATGGATGCTCTGCGAGGAAATCTGCTAGAGCTTGGCCTTTGATTGCTTTTTGTGGCACATACCTAATATCAAATTGTGACAAGAGGATGGACCATTTTGCCAGTCGGGCATTAAGAGAACCTGCCTTTGTGACAAGGACCTTCAAGAGGTTGATCCTTGAGACGAGGTAGACTGTGTTGGAAAGCAAGTAGTGACGTAGCTTTTGTACGGCGAACATCACTGCAAGGCATTCCTTTTCGACTGGAGAGTAGCGATGCTCTGCACCTACTAGCATGCGGCTGAGGTAGTATAGAGCAGCTTCTTTTCCCTCACCATTCTCTTGTGCAAGCAGAGCGCCTACAGAATGATCAAGAGCTCTTGTGTACAAGATGAATGGTTTTCCAGTGGCAGGGGCAGCTAACACTGGAGGTTTGGTCAGGTATGACTTGATATCTTGAAATGCGGCTTCACAGTCGGCATCCCAGACAAAGTCTACACCCTTTTTCATCAATCGAGAGAATGGACGGCATTTCCCCGAAAGATTGGAGATGAACCGTCTGATGTAGGCCAATCTCCCTTGGAGCCCTTTTAATTCTCTCAAGGTTCTTGGAGAGGGCATTTCTAGAATAGCCTTGACTTTTATGGGGTCAAGTTCTATTCCAGCTTTCCGAACAAGGAATCCGAGAAACTTACCCGACGAAACGCCGAAGAAGCATTTTAGAGGATTCATCCGCAGTTTGTGTTTGCGAAGTCGGAGGAAGACTTCCCGAAGATCTTTGAGATGGTCTTCTTTTCTTCTGCTTTTGACGGCGAGGTCATCAATGTAACATTCGACCGTCTTGTGCTGCATATCTTGGAATATTTTCATCATAGCCCTCTGATATGTGGCACCAGCATTTTTCAGACCAAATGGCATGACAGTGTAACAATACACGCCAAATGGAGTCCGAAATGAAGTGTGTTTTTCATCCTCGGGATGCATCTTTATCTGATTGTAACCAGAGAAGCCATCCATGAATGTCATTCGCTCGAATCCGCAGGTATTGTCAATCATCACCTCCGGTATGGGGAGCGGGAATTCATCTTTAGGGCAAGCGCCATTCAAGTCTCTATAGTCAATACAGACTCTGATCTGCCCATTTTTCTTTGTCACGGGGACAATGTTGGCCAACCATTCTGGATGTTGTTCCTCACGGATGAAGCCAACGCTTTTGAGTTTTTGAACTTCTTGTTCAATTTTATCCATCACATCTGGACGGAATCTTCTTTGGCCTTGTTTGACAGGCTTGATGTCTTCTTGAAGATTGAGTTTGTGGACTGCTACTTTGGGGTCTAAACCAGGCATTTCAGCATAGGACCATGCAAAGCAATCAACGAACTCACGAAGAAAAGCGATATACTCGGGTAACTCATCATCCTTTATATTCTTGCTTATGAATACAGGACGTGGGTTATCAGGTGTTCCCAAGTTTATCTTTTGAACAGGATCTTCTGTCGGAAGGTTCGAAGGTGGTTCCTCCACAATATTTTCGGAGGCTTCCAACTCAACGAAACCTTCTGGAGTTTCAACTGCATTACCAGACCAAGGCTCTGTTCCTTTCCATGGATTTTCTTGATTGGTGATCTCCTCAAGGCTTGCTATGAGATAGTCCCAATCGCCTGTTGAGTCTGGTATTTCTTTTGGAGACGAGGGTTCTTCTGGGTCAGGATGCCACAAGTCTGTATTATCGGACGATTCCTCTTTATCATCAGAGAAATCATACCAATTGGATGAGCTTCCTGGATTTTTGTCAGGTAACTCTTAAAAGAGATATCCAGGGAGATCGATGTCTTCGTGGACTTTAGATGTTGAGGCTTGGTCGGTAAAACGACTTTTAAGCCTTTGTGTCAACTGTCTCAGAGGAGTGTCGGGATCATACCCTAACCCATATGAAGACTTTTCAACATGACCGTAGAGTCTCCAATCTTCCAGCTGGCTTTTGGTCAAGGCGGGCTCCAATGGCGTGAGGATACCGCGTCTTTCTCCCAAACCGACTGGGTTTTGAGCGTCATAGCCCATTTTCTTCATAATTGCTTGTGCCACAGGACTATATAGAGATAGCTGAGGCATACCTTCATTTTGGAAAGGTTCCAGCATGGAGTTTGATGAAGAAGCGTCCGATCTATGGAAGAAGATCGGCCTTTGCTTTGGTGATGTTGCCGGAACAACAAAGGTAGCAGACGTAGGATCTTCTACATCTGCAGGTGTCTCCATCGGAGTGAGAGCAGGCTGAACTTGCTGAGTGTCAGCTTGGCTTGACGATGCATCGTCTTCTGGCTCTGAGTCCGAGTCTGTGTCTTGCATGATAGACACGAGAGAGACAACAAATTTGCCCCCAGGCTTTTGTTTCGCCTTCTTCACTTTAGTCGTGATGACAAAAGGTTTTGAATTCTTGAGGGAGATAACGAAGGGAGATTGACTACTCTCTTCTAATTTGCCGGAGGGTTTGTTTTCTTCCGGTGATTTTTGAGGAGCCTTGCCTTTATCTTTCTGGAGATTTTCAGCAGGGGGTGCTGTTTCCTCTTCTTCTTTTTCTCCTTCATACATCTGGGAGTCTGCGAAGTGGACTTCTTTACCTTTGAAGGGTTTTCTGTCCGCAAAGACGCGATGTACCATGCCGTCGTCGCCGACGAACTTGATGCATTGATGTAGAGTTGAAGGGACAACACCGTTCTCGTGTATCCAAGGACGTCCGAGAAGAATGTTGTAGCATGAGGGGGTTTTTATTGCATACACAGTGACCTCAGAGATAAGATCACCGATTTGCAATTTGAACCTGATTTTGCCGATAGGCCTTTGAGCGCTCCCATCGTATCCAAAGATAGATACAGATGTGTGGCTTAGCTTGCTGGGTGGGATGCCCAACTCTTCGAGAGCCGAAGTAGAGATAAGGTTGAGTGCAGAACCTGGGTCGATCTGAACTCTATGTATCGGCATTTCTTTGATGTACCCTGTGAAGTACAGGGGTCGGTTGTGCCTTGCTTCGCCAAGTAGGAGGTCTTCCTTAGTGAAGGCGATGGTTGCACTGGCTGCCTTTTGAACCGAGAGGCATTGGATGCATGATCCCTCAGTTTTCTTTTCTCCCTTTGAGGAAGTTTCAGAGTTTTTGACCCGGTAGTCCATTTCAATTTGGAGGACTTGCGGGGCATGTTTGTCGACATCCTCATTCAGTTTTTGCAATTCTGAGATGAGATTATCACGAGTGCGTGGAGACATTCGTAATAAATCCAGGATGTGAAGACGTGCAGGTATGTGTTTGAAGTGCTCAACCAAGTCATACTTGAAAGCCTCCTTAGGGCCTGCATGTTCATTGTTTTTGCCACTGGGGGCGCTTACAACATCTTTTCCCGAAGGATTTACATAAGTAAAGGAAGATTGGTTGTAATTCTTGTGGTAGTCCCGGCCCGAACGGGTGCCTCTACCAACTTCGAGAGCTTCTTGAGAAGGATCTTCGTTTGGAAGATTGTCTTCAGGATCAAGAGGCTGTCGTTTTTCATCTACTGGGGATGTATCTGCAGCAGAGTTTCCATCCTCAGTGATTGTGTTGCACGGAGCATTTTCCGGGAGCAAGTCCTGAACAGCATCCAGCAGCTTTTCTTCTTCGTTGACCCATCCATCACCCCAAGTTGGGTTTTCTTCATGATGATGAGTCGGGAAGAATGTGTATTCTGAAGTCACAGTCTCAGGAGAAGAAACCTGAGAGGGTGTCATCTCTGTGAAAGTCACGTGAGACGAGGTAGCTCCAGAGGATACATTGCTAGGCGTCGTCGGAGTGTAGGTAATCTCATCAGACGACGCTTCGGAAGAGCTGATGGGCTTCAGGGACTTCCGGCTTGGATTGTGAGGAATCTCGTTGACGCGGTCTTGCTCTTGTTCTAGAGCGAGACGCTGCAAGATCCTTGCATATTCTTCAAGATCAGGCATGGGAGCCAGATCCTCTTCTTCGTCTTCTCCGTGTGGCTCAACATAGTTGATTTCCACTGGAGCAATGACAGGTGCTGGGTTGACTTGGGAGTCAGGTTGGAGAAGGGTCTCTCCTCTTTCATGTAGGCAAGAGGGTAGAACTGGTTCTCCTTGAGTGGGGCCAGGTATGCTGGCTTGGTGGATGTTTGAGACCTTCTTTGTTTTGGGGAAGGTCTTGGAGACCAAGTCTTAGGGTAGACCTGGTTGGTTGTTGGTCGAGGCTTTGCGGGGGTGCCGCGGGCTTCGGGCTTTTGGGCGCTCGCCTTTGGTGTCACGGGAGTGACACGTTGAGAGGCAATTTTCTGCCTTTTGGCAGGCGCAGTTTGTTCTTCGGGAAGTGGGAATGGTCCCAGTGTCCCGAAGACGATGGTCCGGGGAGTCGAGGTCGACCCGGAGTTCAGAGAGTTGCCGAGGGAGTTGACGCTTCGGCAGCTGGCAGGGCGCTTATGGGTGCGCGTGCTTTGCTTCTGTTGAAGCATGAGTTGGTGCTTGTTCTCGTCGAAGATAATGGTTAAGGCTGCCATTGTTAGTTTCGAAAAAGTTCTGAAACAAGACCACATCCATTAGTAATCACAAGAATAATGATCATAAATGGGAATTTCTATGGTTGTCTTTTCAAATCGCTCAAGGGACATGTCTCAAGCAATATGAAAGAAGGCAAAAAGCCATAGAGGGTACAATTGTTCTGGTTGCAAGCATGGTAGGCTCGAAATGAGCGTTCCAATGACTGCTAGAAGCAATTGTATACCTAAATTCGACTTATCGAGAAGCAGGGCTTGCTCGAGATAAGAAGAATATAAGGTAGGAGTTACAAATGTGCCGGTCACAGATACAGTAGACCCTGAAAGGGCGTACCAGTATTGCTATGCACAAATGTTGGAGATCGCATCCACGAGATGGGATTCTCTTTTTTTTTGAAATGTCAAGATTGGATTCATCAAAGAGAGCAGATGGTATTCCGATCCGAATACGGGCTCAACGATTTCCGCGAGCACCAGTACCCAGAAGGGAAGGAACCACAATTTCTCGGATCTGAATCTAAAATGACGAGAGTTTTTTTTTTGAAGATTTTTTTTTATTTTAAGATTTTCATTTTTTTTTTTTTTAAAAAATCTTTTTTTTTGTTTAAGATTTTTTTTTTGAAGATCTTTTTTTTTATTTTTGATTTTTTTTTTTTTTTTTAAGATTTTTTTTTTTGAAAATCTTTTTTTTTATTTTTGATTTTTTTTTTATTTTTAAGATTTAAAGACGAGAGAGTACACATAGGCCTCCTAACCCGGTCTTATGAAACCTCAATTGATAGAATTGCCCCCAGGTAAGGGTAGGATTACTTAATGAACCCGTTTGGAGGACCCTTGCCTAGAACAGTCAAGCTGTCTCCACACTCTGGACAAGGCTTTTCTTGAATCAATCGTGATCAAAGAACGCAATTGGTTTAACCTTAGTGGTCTATGTCCCTTTTTTTTTATAAAAATCCCAAATAGACTCATCGAAGAGAAACGATGGCCCAAAACCTTAGTCGAACGGGCTCAACATTTCTGCAAGCACCAAAGAACGATAGGATAGGAACAAAGTTTCTCAATTTTGAATCCAAACTAAGAAAACTAATTTTTTTTATTTTTATATTTTTTTTTTAATATTTTTTTTTTGAAATCTCTAATGAACTCATCGAAGAGAAACGATGGCCCAAAACCTTAGTCGAACGGGCTCAACATTTCTGCAAGCACCAAAGAACGATAGGATAGGATCAAAGTTTCTCAATTTTGAATTCAAACTAAGAAAACTGATTTTTTTTTATTTTTATTTTTTTTAATATATTTTTTTTTGAAATCTCTAATGAACTCATCGAAGAGAAACGATGGCCCAAAACCTTAGTCGAACGGGCTCAACATTTCTGCAAGCACCAAAGAACGATAGGATATGATCAAAGTTTCTCAATTTTGAATTCAAAACTAAGAAAACTGATTTTTTTTTATTTTTATTTTTTTTTTAATATATTTTTTTTTGAAATCTCTAATGAACTCATCGAAGAGAAACGATGGCCCAAAACCTTAGTCGAACGGGCTCAACATTTCTGCAAGCACCAAAGAACGATAGGATAGGATCAAAGTTTCTCAATTTTGAATTCAAAACTAAGAAAACTGATTTTTTTTTTTTTTTTTTTTTTTTTTTATTTTTTTTTTTGAAATCTCTAATGAACTCATCGAAGAGAAACGATGGTCCAAACCTTAGTCGAACGGGCTCAACATTTCTGCAAGCGCCAAAGAACGATAGGATAGGATCAAAGTTTCTCAATTTTGAATTCAAACTAAGAAAACTGATTTTTGTTTTTTGAAAAGAGAAAGAATGGAAACAAACTCAAAGAAATAGAAATTTCCAAAAAATCCCATCTCATTTTTTTTAGGATGCAAAATCCAACATAGGCTACCAGCTAGAAAGTAGCCAAGGAATCCGGAAAAGAAGTATAAGCATAGAGCAAAAAGTATGATATGCAAATATTTCATTTCCGAGCACCGTGTTCTCAAATGAACGAGTCCCACCGGGTGTGCCAGCTTGATGGAACGCGCTCCGAGGCGCCCGCTGGGGCGGCTACCGGGGTCGGCGGAACGTGGGAGTCCGTCGGGTCCGGCCCTTTCGCGCCCTGGCGGGCCCTGAAGCGTGCATCAACATTTCTTTTGTGTGGATGGGTGTGCCAGATTTTCTATTTTACTTGGAATTGCAAGTGGTAATCCGGAGATCAACCTTCGCAAGTAAAAAGGAAATCAACTTCTTTCAAGTTTTCCATTGCACAAATATTTAAGAAAAGAGACATTTTCTTGGTTTGCCGTGAAAGGCGATTTTGTTTGGCATTTATAGCCGATTTTGGCGTTTATAGCCGATTTACAATTCTCATCAATAATGAAAGACAAGAGTTGTGATTTTTGTCTCTTTTAGAAAAATACAAACTACAATGAAAAGCAAGAAAAGGAAGATCTAACTTTTCAGGAGATTGTGGGGGACTCGTTCAGATTGACGGTCGCAAGCCATGTATGGGCTTCGCCATCATCCATGCAGATGAGAACAGAAGATGCTCTTGATTCGCTTGGCTTGGCTATAACCTCAGATTTTTAGAGGACAAAGACCAAGAGAAGGTCCTATGTCCAATAAAAAGATAAGTAGACGGGCTGAAAAGCCACGTCTAAGCCATTGGAGGCAGCAGGAGAAGGCAAGGACCTTGGGGGGGGTTGCCCCCCAAGGGACTTTTGTCACCTTGTAGTGGTGGCCGGTGCAGAACTTCAGCAGAGTTTTCTCTCTTTTTTTCTTTCTCTCAGATCTCTTTCTGATCTTTGTTTTTCTGATCCTCTGATTTTCTCCTCTTTTTTCTGATCTTTTTTCGATCTCCATTTCAATGGAATGCTCTCCTATTTATAGGCCTTTGGTAGCCATTTAGGAGGGTTTATGAGCCTTAATGGCTTTAATGGGAGGAGTTACAAGATTTATTTCTTGATTTTGTAACTCCTTTTTCCTTGAATCTGATTGGCCGATGGAGATTAAGGGCTTTTAATCACCTTAATTACCATAATGGGAGGAGTTTCATGGTTTAAATGCCATGAATCAATTGACTTGTAACTCCCAAATGCTTGATTCTGATTGGGCCGTCCAAAGAAATGAATTAATGACTGCAATAAAGCTAGTCAATTAACCACATTAATTGGTCGCCGAGCAGTTGAAGAGTCGCGGGCCATGCTGTGTCTTCTGGAATTCTTCTGGCGACGATCATCGATGGATCTACATGCTGATCGACATCGGATGAACATGTAGCTTCAGACATTGATAGCTAAGAGCGGGCCGGTGACATCTGTCTTGTCGATTTCACGATCGGTCGGACAGAAAGTGCACTTTCTTGGTCAGCCGGTTGGCGATCTTGGAGCGATCACTGATGATTTTATGCTTTTGGAGGTTGACCCGTGATTTTGACGGATGTCGTCGGATATGAGTCAATTTCAAGCACTAAAAATCACATTTTCAGGAAACCACAGGGGCCAAAGTGCGCGAAACGCGAAAAAAGACGGAAAAACGGGTCACCGGCGGAAAATCCGGTGACCCGGACCTCCATGGTCGCCGGCGACCATGGACCGGCGACCATGGGCCATGGTCGCAGGGGCCTGCGACCATGGGCCATGGTCGCAGGGGTCTGCGACCCTGGGGGATTTTTCCCCTTCGGAACCCGTTTTGCGGTCGTTTTGAGGTCTTTTTCGTCGCCGTTTTCTTCTGTATTTTTCTTGACATTTCTTCTCATTTATTGGCTTGATTTCCCTGTAGAAAACTTGATGAGAATCCTTGCATTTTTAGAGTGCAAAGTTTCTAATTTTCCGGGAAAGCCGAAGACTTTGTCGCGTAGAGCTGCTGATTTTCCGCCAGAAGCTGAAACTTGGTCAAACGATGTCGGAATGACCTGAAATTTGAGGTGGAGCCTCCTGAGCAATAAATAAGACCAACCATAGGCTTTTGTTTGAGTTTTGAAGCCGTTTGGGGTCCCATCGATGCTTCACTTGATTTTGCTGCGGGGAAAATGCTGAGCGTTGATATGTGGCCAAACGATGTCCGATTGACCTGAAATTTGACGGGGAGCCTATTGGAGTCATTTTGAGACGTTCCATGGGCTCCGTTTTGGATGTCATGGTCCCGGGTTGCTCCGCCGCCGGTAGGCTTGATTTTCTCTCGGAGCATCGAAACCTGGTCAAACGTTGTCAGAATGACCTGAAATTTGACGTGCAGCCTTTTGGAAGCATGTTGAAGCCACTCATGCACTTGGTTTGATAAGGGAAGGCTTCGGTGGTTCCCGCCGCCGGGAGGCTTGATTTTGCTGCTCGAGCATTGATGGAGGGTCAAACGTTGTCGGTTTGACTTGAAATTTGGCATGGAGCCCTTTTGAGACATGCTGGAGTCATCTGTAGGCTCTGATCGAAGTTTTGACGTCTCCGATGATGTCGTCGCCGGGAGCGCCATTTTAGCTGTCGGAGAAGCGAAGTTAGGCCAAATGATTCTGAAATGGCCCGAAACTTCATGTGTACTCTTCTCTTGGCTATCTTGAAGGATCTTGCAGTTTTTGTTTGATTCTGACAAGATTTGATTTTTTGGAGAAATTGCATTGCCTATTTATGGCAGGTTGCGACTTCATGCAGCTTTCTTGATGTTGAAGAGGCAAAGTGACATTTTTGGTGTCAACAGAGGTCGGCTGGCTACCAAAGACAGTGACAATCACGGCACGTCTCCTTTCTCTCGGGAGATCAGGGATCACGTCCTCCCTGAAAGATTCAGCGTCCCGAGGTTCAATCTTTATGACGGGACCTCGGACCCCGAAGCCCACCTCCGACACTTCACCCAGAAAATGTCGGTATGGGGCAGTGACGGCAACCTGGATTGCAAGGTCTTCTCCTCCAGTCTAGGTGACCTCCCACTTCGGTGGTTCTGCGTGCTCTCCGAGGGATCGATTTCGAGCTGGCAGCAGCTCCAAAACTCCTTCGTCGATAAGTTCCCAGCGCACCGGGTCATCCCGAAGACAGACTCCGACCTAATGGCCATCAGAATGAGGCCAGCCGAAAATATCACTCGGTTCGCCAAGAGGTTCTGGACCATTTACAGCCAGATCGAAGACGCCAATGACGAAGTAGCCATCAAGTCCTTCCAACAAGCTCTGTTGCCAGGCAACGAGCTTCGGAGGGACCTGGTGCGATTCCCCGTGGTCTCAGTGAAAGCACTGATGGCCCGGGTGAATCAGTTCGTCAAGCAAGAAGAAGACGAGGTCCGAGCTCGGGAGAGCCATAACTTCTGGCAGGAGGACCGACCCTCCAAGAGGGACAAGAAGTTAGCCAAGAGGGAGGCGGACCGAAACAGAGAACCATCTGGCTCGGCAACACGCTTTGCTTCCACCTCGGGAGGCAGCGTGAAGCCGAAGTCAAGTGGTGCCTCTTACAAGGCCATCAACACCATCTTTAAAGAGCCTATTTACAAGCTCCTCGGCAAGATCTAGACGTAACCTTTCTTCAAATGGCCCCAGCCTATGAAAGGCGATGCCTCCTCCTGAGATCAGAGCAAGTTCTATGCCTACCATAAACAAAATGGGTACAGGACCGAGGACTGCCATGCCTTCAAGGCACACCTCGAAAGGCTCGTGAAAGACGGGCACCTGAAGGACTTCGTCAAAGAGGAGGGCAGGGTCGACCGAGCTCAACAACGCCAGCCCAATGATCGGGACAGCGATGAGCCGGAAGGGACCATCAACGTCGTCCACCTAGCTCCCGCTCCTAAGGGGAGCAGCCAAGCTCGTATTGAGGCCAGGAGGGCCCAGCACGGCAAACAGGTGATGACGGCTGAGCTCGGTCCTTCAGCAAAGAAGGCTAGGAAAGAGAGACCAAAGATTTGGTTCTCTGATGAAGACTTGGTCGGGGTCCAGCTACCCCACAATGATCCCCTGCTCCTAACTCTGAGGTTGCGGAACTTCAATGTCAAGAGGATCCTAGTGGACCTTGGGAGCTCTTCGGAAATCCTCTACTATGATTGTTTCAAGAAAATTGATTTGAAAGAGGAGGACCTGCAAGAAGCCCGTACCCCACTAGTGGGCTTCAGCTTCAAGTCTGTATACCCCAAAGGGAAGATCTCCCTCAAAGTCGAAGTGGGAGGAGCCTCCATGACAGCAGACTTCCTGATGGTGGATGCACCATCCCCATACAATGCCATCATGGGAAAAACCTGGCTGCATAACATAGAAGCTGTTCCCTCCACCCATCACCAGAGTCTCAAGTTCCCATTGAACAACGGGGGACGGTAGCTTCAAGGTGATCATAGTCCACGGTAACCAACAGATGACCAAAGAGTGCCTGATGGCCGTGGTCCCTGGCGAACCAGAGCCGCACGAGTCCACATGGCCGAGCTCGAAGCTGTTGGCCGAGCGCCCGAGCAGAAGAGTGTGGAGGACCTCACAGAAGTCAAGATCGATCCCAACGATCCAAAGAGGTACTTCCTGCTCGGAAGTCAGCTTCCAGAAGCTGAGAGGTACGAGCTGCTCGACTTCCTATTGCAGAACAGGGAAGTCTTCGCTTGGACCCCCTACGAAATGCCCGGCATCGACCCTGAAGTCATGAGCCACAAGCTGAATGTGGATCCCGGACACAAGCCCGTAGTCCAAAAGACTCACAGGACTGGGATCCAGCAAGCAGAGGCAGTGACCGAAAAGGTCAAGAAGCTGTTGGAAGCTGAAGCTATCAGGGAAGTCCAATACCCTGTGTGGCTGGCCAATACAGTAGTGGTCAAGAAGAAGAATGGGAGCTGGATGGTCTGCGTCGATTTTACCGATCTCAACAAGGCTTGTCCAGAAGATAGCTTCCCGCTTCCGAAGATCGATCAATTGATCGATGCCACTGCCGGGCACGATAGGATGAGTTTCCTCGATGCCTACCGAGGTTACCATCAAATCTCGATGCATGGGCCTGACGAAAAAAAGACTGCGTTCATAACACTTAGAGGCACCTACTGTTATAAAGTGATGCCCTTTTTGGTTAAAAAACGCCGGTGCTACTTACCAGAAGCTGGTAACAAAAATGTTCCAGGCCCAGCTCGGTGAGACGGTCGAAGTATACATCGACTACATGGTCGTCAAGTCTAAAAGGTCACAGGACCACTTGACGGACCTAAATCAAACCTTCGCCGTCCTCAAAGAATTCAAGCTCAAGCTGAACGCCTCCAAATGCGCATTCGGCGTCGGCTCCGGCAAGTTCCTAGGCAGCTTGGTCACTAGACGAGGGATAGAGGCCAATCTAGAGCAAATCTCGGCGATCCAGGCCATCCAAAGTCCGACCATGACAAAACAAGTCCAGAGACTCACGGGGATGGCAGCAGCACTGAATTGTTTCATTAGCAGAGCTTCAGACAAATGCCGCCCCTTCTTCCAGCTCCTAAAAAAGAGCTCGAGGTTCCAATGGACTCTAGAGTGCGACAGCGCCCTCCAGGAGCTCAAACAATACCTTTCTTCACCTCCCCTGCTGTCCACCCCGACGCAGGGCGAGGTCTTATACTTGTATCTGGCGGTCTCGAATCACGCAGTAAGCTCAGTGCTCATCAGAGAAGAAGACAGGCAGCAAAAACCTATCTACTATGCGAGCAAAATCCTGCTAGATGCCGAGACAAGATACCTACCATTGGAGAAGCTTGCACTTGCACTCATCAGCGCCTCTCGCAAGCTCTCACACTACTTCCAGACATACTCCATAGTGGTTATTACAGAACATCCACTCAAGTCTCTTTTCAGAAAAGCAGACTTCTCTGGAAGAGTGTCCAAATGGGTCGTCGAACTGGGGCAGTATGATATCCAATATCAACCCAGAACGGCAATCAAAGCCCAGGTGCTAGCAGACTTCATCGTGGAGTTCACCTCTCCTAGTTCGGCACTCAGTCACCTCGGCACCGAACTGGGGGGCAAGGAGGTGAGGGCAACCACCGAGACCGAGATGGAATAGGATCGGTCCTGGAAACAGTTCCTCGACTCATCCTGGAAGGTCTTTGTTGATGGATCCTCAACCTCTAAGAGGGCTGGCGCAGGTATAGCTCTCCAATCTCCGGAGGGCCTTGTCATCGAGCAAGCCCTGACTCTTGACTTCAAAGCATCAAACAACGAAGCTGAGTACGAAGCGCTGATCGCAGGGCTGGGCAGCGCAAAAATTCTGGGGGCACGGCGACTGGTGGTCTTCAGTGATTCACAGCTGGTGACGAGCCAGCTGAACGGAGACTACCAAGCCCGTGACGATAGGATGACAACCTACCTATCCCACGCCAAGCAACTCCTCTCTCAATTCCAAAAAGCTGAAGTCAGGCAAATCGGCAGAGACTCCAACTCTCATGCCGTCGCGCTTGCCAACCTGACCTCCGCTGTCGAAGCAGGAAGGAAAATGACTGTCGAAGTGGAAGCACTAGACAGACCGAGTATAGAGCTCCACCCACCTCGACATATCCTGTGTGCCGATCTCGGTCAGAGTTGGATGGGCGAATTCATCTCCTACCTCAAGGACGACCAACTCCCCGAGGACAAGAATCAGGCCCACAAAATCAGGCTGAAAGCAGCACGGTTTTGGCTCTCTCCTGATGGCAAGCTCTATAAAAAGTCCTACAATGGCCCCTACCTCCAGTGCGTTCACCCGAGCAAAGTGGAAGACTTCCTTTATGAAATCCATGAAGGGATCTGCGGCAGTCACATTGGAGGTCGGTCACTGGCCTATCGAGCTATCAGCCAAGGCTATTGGTGGCTTTACATGCAGAACGACGCCCAGGTCTATTCCAGGAAATGTGAGAAGTGCCAAAAGTTCTTTCACTCTCTCCATCAGCCAGCACACAACCTGAGTCCTCTTTCTAGTCCTTGGCCTTTCGCCCAATGGGGACTGGACCTAGTGGGACCTCTCCACCGGGCTCCAGGGAATAAGAGGTGGCTAATAGTAGCCACTGACTATTTCACCAAGTGGATAGAAGCTGAAGCGTTGTCTTCCATCACCGAGAGGGATACTAAAAGCTTCGTATGGAGGAACATCTTGACAAGATTTGGGGTGCCTCGAGCTTTAATCCCGGACAACGGGACTCAGTTCGACTCCAACTTCTTCAAGAACTTCTGTCAAGAGCTTGGCATCAAGAACTACTATTCCATTCCGGCGTACCCCCAGAGCAATTGTCAGGCCGAAATCTTTAACAAGGTGGTGCTCGACGGACTCAAGAAGAGATTGGACCGAGCCAAAGGGAGATGGGTAGAGGAACTTTCGAGTGTCCTCTGGGAATACAAGACTACCCCAAGGCGCTCGACCTCGGCTACACCCTTCTCCCTGGCCTACGGGATGAAAGTTGTAATTCCACTTGAGGTCGGTCTCCCAACCCTCAAGTCGGAACTGTTCGATCAAGGCTAGAATGATGTAAACCTTGCCAAAGAGCTCAAACTGGCTGAGGAATCAAGGGATGCAGCAGCCATCCGCCTCGCTTCCTATTAGCAGCAATTGGCCAGAGGGTACAATCAGAAGGTCAAAGAAAGGAAATTCTCACTTGGAGAACTGGTCTTAAAGAAGACACTTCCAGCAGACAAGAATCCCAGCGAAGGAAAGCTTGCACCAAATTGGCATGGGCCATTCAAAGTAACCTCGGCAGCTGGGCAGTCTGCATACAAACTTGAGGACATGGAGGGTAGAGAGCTACCACGCCCATGGAATGCCATGCACCTCAAGAAGTACTACTTTTAGGTTGTACTTAATTCTGAAAGACAATAAAATCAGTTCTTATGGAAGAATGTGTTTTGTTGCTTTCAAATTTCGCCAAATTACGGAACTCGGCATATGCACACAGCTCGGTTAAGAAACCAGTTTGCATTCGGCGCAGTCATGGGACCAGCCACCCCTTAGCTCGGTTACGGAACCAGCTATCTTGACAGGACTAGCCACATCAGTTCGGTTACAAAATCAGTTACTTCGGCTCGGTCAAGAACCAGCCACTGATTACAGAACCAAACTTCGCTACGGTTAGCCCTCTAGCTCTGGTCACAGGACCGAGCTCCTTTCGTCCTACCCAACTCATTGACTCGAGACGGTTGCGGAACCTAGCTTAGTCACTTGAACTTGGTAAAGGACCTATCTTACTATTGACTCCGGCTATAGAGCCGAGCTCAACTACTTGTCTTATTTCCTGTTATTCATTCTATCTTGGTTACAAAGCCAAACACAGAAAATGACAGGAAGAGAAGAAGGCATTCAACACATTGCACAAGATGGGAATAAAAGCCGATTTCATTCATTTTTGAAAGTGATTACATATGAAACGGAAACAAAAAGATACAACCCAGAAAGAAGCCCCAAAAAATAAAAAATGACAGAGATAAAGAGAAGAGGGGAACTCACTAAGAGACTCGACGACGAAGCTTGGACGAACAGAGACTAACTTGGACGGACGGAGGCTGGGATCTCAGAGCGACAAGGTTTCTCAGGCGCAGATAATTTTCAGCAGAAGCAAAAGTAGCCCCTCTTCGAGGGCGAGCCCCTTTATACCAGACGGAGATCTCTTCGTATCCCGGAGGACGCGTATACAGACGCCGCCTCAGGCACGCCACTCGTCTCCTCGATTTGACTTAACAGCTAGCAGGGGCGCGACACGTGGCAGCGTCACACTGCCTTCATAATGATTTGACCAGGCTATTAAACTGCCTCCAGACAACTGCGCGCCATCAATACGCCTCGGAAAACAAAACGACACCCCACGCTTTCTTAAAGAGCTACGGGTTTGGCTTCGGAAAATTCCCATTTTACTTAGCTCCCGACCCCAAAAGGTTATGGAACCATCGAGGTTAGGAGCTGGGGGGCAGTTGTGTGGAGTGTTTTACCGAAACCGAGGTTACTCCTGACTTCGGTAACAGTACCGATCAGGAAATGCCTCGACTTCACCTATCCAGCACGGCAGTGTGCCAACCGGCACCGAGATGAAATTGGTCTCGGTAAGAGTACCGACCACCTCCCTTCGGACTCGGCCTCATGCATCTCGACAACCGTGTCCGACCTCGGGCCCGCCCGACCTCAGTGCCTTCTCCAGTTCGGTCTCTTAGCCGAGGTGAACACTGAGCGTCTAATCCCCATTATGAGATGGGACAGCCACATTGCAGAGAGCCTTGACAGGCAGGTTGGTCGCCGGCCATCGATAAGGGCTCTTTCCTATCAGCTGATCACATCCGCATTTATGTGTGGGATTGAGGAAAGATCCGATGGAACAAAATCCTCACCTACCCCTACTCAGGATCCTAGGTATGGGCTGATGGGACAAGCTCCCTCACCTACCTCCACTCAGGAAGCTTCCACTACTCTATATATATACCTACATGGTAAGCCCATAACAGGTACGAAATATACTGTGCAATATACTACACCATCTTGCTTGAACCTTCCTCTTCCTCACTTCACCGTAGTTCAGTGACCGCACTAATTCAGGCGTCGAAGTGCCTTTGGCTGATAGCAGCCCGGGGCTCTGACTTTTGTCTTCCTTTCAGGTTCAGGATATCCATTGACATTCCCAGCAACTCCTCGACCTGAAAAGCAGCATCATTAAAAGCTTCATCATCATCTAAACCAAGTTCATAATTTTCAGGCACTTACAATATATATATATATATATATATTACCTTCTCTCGGTGATTATGATGAAGTTGGATACAGGTCAAATTTAGGTGTTAGGTTGAGTTGATTGACATGAGGGACCACTGAAGAGCTTTTTGTAAATACCCCTAAAGTTTATAGGATTTGTAAATAAGCACATGTAGTTCTAGTATTTGTAAATAGACTCCTGTCTTTTCATTTTAATAATTTTCATGTCCCTAGAATCAGTAGACTTTTCAACCATCATAAATTCTTCGAGTGAAATGACACTTTTGTCTATCTCTGTTATCCATATTTCTCTGGTAACATCAAGAGTTATATTTAGTGGGAGAGCATACCCTACATAAATCTTATTTTCTCAATCTAGGGCCCATTTCATTAAGTGTAAATCCATCATAATACAATCTAACACATGTACTTATAAGTGGTTATAATTGATCCTATCCATACATGACCCACCACATGATTGATGAAAGTTTCAAAATACATGATCAGGCTTCATATGCATGAGAGAGTTATTGAGGGAGAGACCTTTGGAACTTGGGATAAAATAATAATATTTTTTTAAATAATAGTTTTCTCATTTTTTGTTTAATGGAGGTAAGGGTAAAGCTGTTGTTTTTATAAAAATTCGACACAGACCTGACCTCATATAGTTGTCCATTTTTGTTAGGAATATTTATTTTAGGGACCTAGGAAGTATTAAAATATAAAGTTAGGGGCCTATTTACAAATATTAAAATCATATGGGCCTATTTATAAATCCTAGAAACCTTAAGGTATTTACAAAATCTCGATATTGAAAATATGCAAGAAATTTTGCCTCTTTTGCTTTTCTAAAAATAAAAATAAGGTTGTTTTATAGTACCCTACATATGGGTTGAGTTTTCCTTCCTTTCTTTTCTTATTCTTCTCTCATGCTTTTCCCAAGCAATGAAACCCATGGAGTCTGAGTCGAATTGGTCCAGTGGACTCCAATTTCACTGATTTTTAGAATTATGGTAACAAGTTTTGCTTCTATATCAACAATCTAGGTAAGCAGAGGCGGATCTACATGTAATGGACCTAGGGCGACCACCTACATGTAATGGACCGGGGACGACTATCTAGGAAAAGCCCAAAAAGGCTTATGGGGCACCTATGTGGCCCATAAGTTTAAGTCTTTGCCCCACCCTCTAAAGAAAAACCATGTTCAATTACTCCCAAAACCCTCTCCTCCTCTTTCTCTAACTCTCACCTCTGGCACATGCATATTGAGGAGTGGGCTCCACCCGAGGGGGAATATTGAAAAGTGTTTCTACTGCCTCTACTGATGCCTCGAGGTTTTGATAGAAATGGTTAATTGAAGAAATTTAAGATGATATTACAGCCAATTGGTCGTAAGTTCGAATCCCAAGAGGAACGAATCGGCGCAAAACAAAAAATGTCCCCCTCACGTGTAGGCCCAACAAAGTTCATGGGCAGGCCTGTCACGTAGGCTACACAAGAACACGGCCCCAGGGGCTACACAAGCCCATAACAACGGGATCAGAATCCGCTCTGATACCAAATGTGACACCCTGGAGTCCCACATCGACTATAGAGAGGAAAGTGAATTGGGTTATATGTAGAGCTTACACCCTTACCTTGCATGAGGCCTTTTGATGGGTTGAGGCCCATCAAAAGCAAAACCGTGAGGCTTGTGGGCCAAAGCGGACAATATCATGCATGTGTGAAGGGTGGGGCGTTACAAATGGTATCAGAGCCGATTCTCGACTACTCGAGTGTGGGTCCCTTGCCGTGGCCTGGTGCAAGTGGGCGGGTCTCCATGTGGGCGGGCCAAGAGGGCTGGCAGGCTACTGCACAGGGACGTACAACCTTAAGGGGGGTGGATTGTGATGCTCCGGAGTCCTACATCGACTATAGAGAAGAAAATGAATTGGGTTATATGTAGAGCTTACACCATTACCTTGCATGAGGCCTTTTGATGGGTTGAAGCCCATCAGAAGCAAAACCGTGAGGCCTGTGGGCTAAAGCAGATAATATCATGCATGTGTGAAGGGTGGGTCGTTACATGTAAGAAGCCATGTACCAATCCAAAAGCTTAAACTGATAGGTGGAAGGCTCATACAGGTATATTAATACATGTCAAGCCTATTACTTAGGTGATGTGGGATGTGGGACTTCTCAACAGAGCAAACTTTACATTCTCTCTCTGACAGTGGCAACCTTATGACGTTCCTTTTTTTTTTTTTTTGTCAACGCACTCCTTTTTCCCTTCCTGTTGATTGTTATTATAGAGTGGGAGAGGCTTCTTGCTTGTGTGGAGTCTGAGCTCGTTCTATATGAAGTTTGGAAAAAATCGAAGCTCAATGGGTGTAGGGGTTTTTTTTTTTTTTTTTTTTTACTCTTTAAGCAGAGATTTTGTGTAGGACGTGTTTGGATGCATAGCAAGTTGCAGTTGATTTGAACTTGTTGGTAGGGCAGATTACAATTGGTTGGAACATGTGATTGGGAGACATCTAAAAGCATTGTTGAGTTTTTTTTTTTTTTTTTTTTCCTTTTTTCCTTGTTTGGTGTTCTTTTTTAATTTTGGGTTTTAAGTTGATTCACTTATTTGTTTGATTTTCTCATGATCTGCAGTTGGGGATTCTTAGAAATCTTTTAGTTTTAACCGTGCATCTTTCTTGATCTTCATTTGTTTTAGTTCATGTAATAATTTGTATTATTATGATTTTTCAAAAAAATGTCAAAGTCTTTAAATTGATTATAATAATTGTTAAAGACAGTGAAAATCTAGTACACCCATTATGTGCTTCATTCCAAGAACCTCTCTCCCTAAAAGGGAGAATATCTTACCATATTGCTAGTGGGGTGGTCGAAGAAAAATGGTTTGGAGTTTGTGATTTATGTTTGGGAATTTGAAATTTTAGTAAACTATATTTCTGCATTCTTCTCTCTTGATTTTAGAAAATAATTATTAAAAAAAGTTGGAAAGATAATAATGATCCTTACTTTTGGGACTTTTGATTGATACTATATTATTCACACTTCCAAGAAGCAAGTTTTGTTTCCATCATTTTATCTTGAGTTTTTTTGTACATACCGCCATAAGGTTTGTAAGATTTGTAAATAGGCATTTGAGATTTTAGTATTTGTAAATAGGCCCTTGCATGTTCTTTTGAATACCTTTCATGTCCCCAAAATAAATATTACTAACAAGAATGGGCAGCCACCATGCGATTTGTATTGGATTTTTATATAAATGATAGCTTTGCCCTTACATCCATTAAACAAAAATGAGTATGTCATTATTTACAAAGATATCATTAGTTTATTTCAAGTCTCAATGGTTTCTCTCCATAACTCTCTCATACACATGGCCAGGGGTGAACCCAGGTACAAGGGCCTGGGGCTGAAGTACCCGCCCAAATCTAAGAAAAGTGTAAAATCCCCCCTGCAAATTCTAAAAATTATTATATTTTTTTACAGTTGTCCCTTCGCCCAATTTGTCTTTTACATAGAGCCAAACACCAACCCCTAGCAAATTCTAATTTTTTTTTTTTAACATTTGCTCATTCTTCCAATATTTCTTTTACACCACCCCTACACATGAAGCATCAACATGTATTTTGAAACTTTCATCAATCCACCGTGGGTCATGTATGGATTGGATAAATCATAACCAATTATAAGTATAAGTGTTGATTGTCGTCATGATCAATTTGGATTTAATGAAATGAGCCCTATACTGATAAAAAAAAAAAAAAAGAACTTATGTAGGGTTATTCTCTCCCACTAAGTGCAATTGTTAATGTTACATGCTTTATAAAAAAAATTGAGTCCAATCTTTTGAAATTATGCACATAGGGATAAAAGATATCAACAAAAATGTCATTTCGCTCTAAAAACTTATAATGATCGGAAGACTATGGATTTTGGGGACACGGAAGGTATTAAAAATAAAATGCAGGGGCTTATTTGTAAATACTAAAATTCAAATGGCCTATTTACAAATCCTAGAAACCTTAGGAGGGTATATACAAAAAGATCTTTTATCTTTGTTCAAAAAATCAGGCCACCTTATAGATTAGTGTTTCAATTTTCTTGTTTGGCCCATAAAATCAAAGGAGACTCGTGTATTTGTACAAAATTCTCAAGTAAAATGCTAATTAGTACCCCTTTCGCCTTATATTAATGAATAGGCACCTGACTGGATACTTTGATCAACTGATTGTTAGGTCATTTAGTGAGTTTTAAGGTGTTGAATTTGAAGCAAGTACTGATGACTTTCTAGTTGGTCATGCTTTGTATTAACACACTTGGACCTATTTTGCTTTACATTGCATTTTGCTTATAAACGATTTGTATTTCCTATTTAATTATATTAAATTTTTTAATTATAAATAATGATTGATATGTTAATTAACCATCGTCTGCCCCACCCAAACAAAAATCCTAGATCTGCCGTTGTAGGTAAGCACTCTGCAGTCTGCCCTTGGGAAGCATCCTAAGTTAGGGCGACCCTTATTATTCTGGAAAGGGGTCTGCAAAATGGAAAATCCCAAATTACAAAGGCCAAAGGAAGATATTGCCCGTTTCCACTAGAGGAAGCGGACTTATGCATAGGATGCAGCTACAAGGACAATTGCCTTCAGAAGCAGGTGTTT
Organism: Umbellularia californica; assembly: GCA_028538565.1. NCBI lineage: Eukaryota > Viridiplantae > Streptophyta > Magnoliopsida > Laurales > Lauraceae > Umbellularia > Umbellularia californica. The sequence goes on from JAPQWN010000002.1 coordinate 29,897,605, forward strand.
TTCCAATTCACAACCAACATCAATAGTTTAAATGCTAGCATTAGCATGGGTGATGGGTCTATGATCAAATCAGAAGTATACGAGTAAAAGAGGCCATATCACTCACTATACAGGAAGTGTTTGTGCACCATGTTTGTTCTGCAAGTGGTAAAGTAAAATTTATGGTGAAGAAATCCCGGCCACCAAAAAATTAACTTTATCATATTTGGTCGGTCAAAACAAGTAAAAAAAGTAAAGTTTCAGCCACCAAAGCTGTTTACTTTTATTTTGTGAAACAAAAAAAAAAAAAAAAAGCTGTTTACCTCATAAAAGATAAGTAAAGTGGTAACATTACCACATAGCTATAAAAAAAAGGGAAAAAAGCAATATAACTACTTGGACTTTGGCCTTTTTGTAGAATACCCCCTGTACTTTGGTACTTTGTACTAAACCTACCTGTAGTTCTAATTAACATGCAAAATGAACGGATTCTGTTAATATTAACGGTGTAGGTCGTATAAAAAGTGTCTGGTGCATACCGGCGCCAAATTACTCATATAAAAAGACTTATTTGCCCCTAAACCAAGCCTCCATCTAAAAAGTATTTGCCCCTGAACAATTTGGGGTTTTGTTGAGTCGATTTGAGATGGGATTTTGGCCGTCCTTTTGTTTTCTTATCGTGCATTTCTAATGGTTTTTGAGATCTAAGCGCCCCTTTTTTTTTATTTTGCATTTAGGTTTCAAGGCATTTTTTGTCTAGTGTTTTTTTCTTCAATATCGATCTGACCCGAAAATGGGTTTTGTTGTTTCTATGAAGAATTTGAATGCAGCAGATGGACTGAGAAGAGGATCGATATATTGATCATTTCCTGAGCTTCTTTTGGGTGGGTTTTATTCGTAGCTGAGAATCTGTTTATGAGAATCTGTTTATATGGCTGGAGATGGCGGATTTGGGCCTTTTGGTCGGTATTGGCAGATGTTGAATGAGTTGAAAATTGCCGCAGAGAGAGAGCAGAAGCCTCTCCTCCCAGGCCGTGATGCTAGTGTCATGGTCAATGGTGGAGGCTTCCTCCATCGCGAGTGCGGGGTACCCGAATCGACTTTTCCCATGGAGTTTATGCGTGATGGTTGGATGAGCCCAAGAGATAAGCTTTTCCCTGGATTTCTTGGGAATCAGAACTTCCCCTTCCAACCTGAAGGTTCTGGAGATCACGACCCACATATCCCACCACCACTGGATTCGCTTAAGGTTGAACACCCACAAGTTGAAGAGGAAGGCAGTAAAGAGGATAGGCTAATAAAAAAAAAAAAATGATCCAATGGGCGTGGCGGTAAAGTCCCAAGAGCAAAGAAGAGTCAAAAGGAATTCATTTGCGTTGAAAGACGATATCAATTGCTCTGTGCCACTACCCAAGCCTGATAAGGTTACAAGTGTTGTGATCAATGGAGTAGATATTGATATTTTAGGCATTCCGATACCTGTATGTTCCTACATTGGAGCACCGCAACAGTGTTGCCGGTGGGGCTGTGGTGGGTGGCAGTCAGCATGCTGCACCACCGACATTTCAATGTATTCCTTACCGTTGAGCACTAAGAGGCGTGGAGCAACGATTGCTGGGCGGAAGATGAACCCTAGCCATAAGAGAAAGAGGGGCAAATGAAAAAAAAAAAAACCCAAAAAGACATCTTATACATGGAGGGGTAAATTTGCCATTTCCTATATTCCGTCACGGCCGTTTGTATTTGCATATTAATTAGAACTACATGTAGGTTTAGTACAAAATACCAAAGTACAGGAGGCTCTATGCAAAAAGACCAAAATACAGGTAGGTATACTGCTTTTTTCCCTAAAAAAAGAGTGGTACTTTACCACTCGGTAACTTCTAATCCCCCAAACTTCAGCTCACGAAAACAAATTTCAGCTCACGAAAACAAATGCATTTTGACTTTATCGCAAAAAAAAAAAAGAAGAGGTGAGACATGAAGAAATTACAAAAGTTGAGCCTGAGAATGAAAATAGGCCGTGAATTCTTTTCAGGAATGCAATGGAAGGACAATGACTAGAGATGACCATACGGTACTCACAAAAAGGAAAGTCTCTGAAATTTCCAAAAGCGCAAATGACTTTCAGATGTTTGACATAAGTTGACCAAGTGGAAACGGAAAGAACAAGAATTAGCAGTTGTTTCTGCAAAGTGCAAACATCATAAAAAATAAAATGCTACAACCGTTTAGACATTTTGTCTACTAGTTTTGCCAAATTCAAAACCCCGACTTGTCCAGATACAAGCCCAAACCTTACAATGATCCAACACTATATCAGCAAGTAAAAATCATATGGCTACAGAGTACCAAATAACAACAAAAGAAAGCATCAAGTAGACAGAAACACTCTTCTGATGTCAATGGTCTGTCGCTTTACAAGAAAACATCTACCTCCAGAACCTTTCTTTCTTGGTCAATATCTCAAAACAACGCACACAAGGGATGATCAAACTTCATGCATCATCTGAGGAAGAACTGAAAACAAGGCTGAGATCAGACCCAAATCAAGTTACTGACATCAGAATCTTCTCACAGCACCATGGGGAAACAACCAACCAACTACAAAATATTCATTGAAGCCATACTTTCTCCTTCAGAGACACCATAAAGATGTGCATAGACAATTTTGGTCCTATGCACAAGAATCATGCTCAAGACAACTGCGATAATGCAGAATCCTGACATAATTAAAGAGGTGAGGAAAAAGCAAATTGATCCCTCGCATTTCAGAGACTCTTCCTGACCAAATGCTCTACCAAGCATTGCTCCAACCATAGGTCCAGAAATTTGCCAGTGCCTACGGAGATGAGCTTGTTTTTCCGCTTCGTGATCATATATAGTGCTCGCAATCAGACCAGAGAAGACTAATGAACCTGCAGGGCTGGCCATTGTGAGGAAATTGTACAAGGCTCCAAAGTTTTTCAAACCAAACAGCTCAGAAGCAGCAGCCGGCACAATTGCCCAATGGGCGCCATATCCAAGTCCAATTAACAGAGTTCCAATGTGCATTGCGCCTGGCCACCCCATTGCGAAAAAGAAATGCCCAAAAGCCATCACAATCTGGGCGACGGCCAAGGTGACTGGCCTTGGATATGCATACTCCCTGTCAAGCAATATCATGAGATCAGAAGGGGGAAAAGATGGTAATTTCGGTAACAAACAAATGATAAATATGCTGTCAACAAGCCCCGGTATCAGCCTAGCTATAAAATATGCACTCTTATGAATAATAGGGCCCAGGCCAACTTGTGAGTTAGCAGAGGATGACGTTGATGATGTTATAACCACATACTAGGAAGTGTTTAGGTGGAGGCTACCATCTTTCTTTGTCCCCCCCATTTTCCTTCCACTCTAAATTAATACTCGGATCGTCTCAAATTAAGAATGAAAACATACCCGATCATGGGTCTAGGTGGGAAATCACTGTCTGCTCAAGATATCAATGACATGTTGAGGTAAACTATAATCTTGTTAAAAGTAATGTTAGTTCAAATTAGAAAGATTAAGGAACTCTACTCATTACCAGGTATCATCTGTTATGTTCCACCTAGGAGGCAGAATAGAATACAGGAACTCTGTTGTGAGTGTTCCATTTGTCAGTCCAAATCAATAATCTAGTCCCTCTGGTTAGATATGAAAGGTTCCTGAAATAGATTTATGTGGAAAAAAAGCATCGTGTCCGCTCAAGACATTTAGGAATACCAAACAAAAAGAAAAAGGATGACTACCAGTTCTGCAAACGCCTGAAATGGTGTAATACCTTGCGTATCCTGGGCCCAGGCTTAGTCTGGCCCAGGAAGTTCCCTAGCTGATCTCTTATTATAAAATTAGAAGTGTTACTATTATAGAATTAGTAGTACTCACGTGAGTGGGTTTTGGAAAGAGGAGTTGTAAAACAACTCTAAATAGGAAGTTTGAGATGACTAGGATTCTACCTTCCCTTTTATATATAGACAGCCAACGACCCATAGACAGCATTATACTCTATTTCTCTGGTTTTCTGTTCTTCCTTCGGATAATTCTGAGAGAGATTTTGGTGGGCTGCAATTTAGGAGAAGGAGGGGAAGGCTGATTGCTGTCCTATTCGCGTCCTCATATTGCAAAGGCGACGATCGTTTGCAAAAGGTGAGTGGATCTTCCTATATAATCTCAAATTCATGTTTTCGTTAATGGATAAATGTTTGAGGAGTTCAGTTTTTGATAAGAAGGTTATCTGTAAAATTGTTTCAATGACAATTGACATCCCCAGACTTTGGTTATGGTGGACTTCATGGGAAATAGGATGGTTTAGATTTGCAGTAATGATTTGGCTTTTGATGAAGATTCATGTGGAAAGAAGGAGATTAAAAACTGAATTTGTACAACTTTCTGTATTACTGTTTCTCTTCCACATGAGGTGAATTTCTCACGTCATGGATTATGGGAACCCCTGGCCCATCATATGATAGATTTGAACCATGGATCCTGAAGAGGACCCATGGGCAACCATGGAGGTGCTGAAACCACAAGGATTGAATTTGGACCATTATCCAATTGATTTTTAATGCACTGACGTGAATTGGATGGAAACAGAATTGAAGATCGACATTGATTGTGGGGTCCATCGATTGACCTGATCAATGATCAAGACCACACATCTGGTAGGAGACCCTTAGTCGACCCTAGGGGACTTGGACCCATGAGGAGCGGGCCCCATCTAGACCTTCATCCAATTGGAATGTTAAAACAGGGGCGACTGTTACAAGAGATTCCAACTCCTTGTCGTCAGGCCATCTGGAACCCATCTGGCCATTAAAATGGAAATCAACTCCAGCCATCATGAGAGGGACTCCTGGGCGACTTTAGAGATCATGGCCATCTGGGGTATTGGAACAATGGGACCCACTGGATTTTACTTTAGAAGGTTTTAGGCATGATGTGAATTTGACGAAGATAGGGCATAAGGTCGACATCCATGCTGGGACCCACTACCTAAGTTAATCAGAGATTAGGACCCCACATCTTGAAGAGGGCCCAGGGACGACCTGGATGGTGGTGGTCCCATGTGGCCTGGGCCCCATCTGCCGAGATATCCGGAAGCTTCGATTTTGTTAACCGTGAGGCTTATTCATGAATTATGTTCGTGTTTGTTGAGACTGTGCGGCCAGTTAGGATGTTTGATGATGAATCCAATCCACTGGAATGAAAGCTAAGCCCTGGGCGACCTTGTATATTAGGGCTGATCTTAGATCAGACTAGTGGGACCCACTAGATTTTTCATTAAGGTGTCCAGTGTGAAATACTTGTATTTTTAAGATTTGTGTGTGTTAATTGCGGTCTTGAGGAATCTATATAAAAAGGGGTTAGTCCTAGATTTTTAATATTGATTGAAATCTAATCATCTTAATTAGATTAATCAAGACATTATGTGGATTATAATTAATTATGTGGACTGTTGTACCGAGATTTGATGTGAATGCTGTGTAATATTCAATTTGCGATAAAGAGTGGGCCACCCCTACACCTATTAATAAATGTTATGATCAGAAGTGGGGCACTAATATAATGGGGACGGGTATGGGACTGGTCCCACAATACTGGTGTGTAAATTATTAATAATGATGAACTCTGGTTGTTATGTGATATTGTGCACGGGATCCCAGACGTGGGATGTTGGACTTAGTGTCCGGGCCGTTATAGCAGCTGGTCCTTAGTGGACGTGTCTGATGAGACAGGGTCATGGTGACCGGTATACATATATACAATGGGCCTTTTGAGGCGTGGTAATGTGCATGGGCATGGATTTGTATGTGGATGTACTTTAATGATATTTAATCTATTGATTCAGATGTGTTGATTATGTAATATTATGTTATATGTGGCTTATGTAATTAGGAAAATTCATTCACCAGCAATACTGATGTTGTGTTGCCCCCTTCAGGTAATCATGTTGTGGTTAGGCCAGAGCGGATTGACGATTAGCACGTAGATTTTGACATGTGTAGCTGAAAGGAGAGAACGAGAAACACTTGAATATTTGAATAGAATTATTAGTCCTTGTTTATTTAATGTTTTAGCACATTATTAATTTGAGTCAAGACATAATAAGTTTAATTATTTAGAGATATTTGATAATTATAATTGAAAATATATTATGAACTAAATGCCTGATTCCTTGCAAATATTATTTGATGTGTGCATGGTGAATATCGCTATATAATCACGATCCGGATATCCGACAGCGCCTTGGAATTTGGGTCGTCACAAATGGCGTGAAAATTGAAAATAAGATATGTATCCAGCTGTGAATATCGCTATATAATCACGATCCGGATATCCGACAGCGCCTTGGAATTTGGGTCGTCACAAATGGCGTGAAAATTGAAAATAAGATATGTATCCAGCTGTAGTTCAAATTCCCAATTTCTGCATCACTCCAAAAAACACCAGGGAAAAATGACCATTCATTGTCCTCAATTATCAATCCGATTGCAATATGTCGTATATACAAAGAAACCTGTAAACATGCTACATAAGGATGGTTAAATGATGATCATACCTCACAATAATCTCAGAGAAATAGCCTCCACCAATCCTTCCAAGAAAATTCCAAATGCTGATCATAGATACAAATATATGAGTATTGTCATATCCCAAAGATTGGCTCATCTGACCCAGATTGTCAATGACAGTCAAACCAGATCCAGAACCCAGTAAAAGAGAGAGAAAAAGAAGCCACAAATCCGCCTTGATCAATGCCTGTGTCAAAGTGAAGTCCTCCCCTCTACGTGGGCCTTTCTTCCTCTTCACTCTCACAGCTCCTTCAGCTGCCGCTTGAAATAATCTTGCTTGTAACTGGGCAATTCGCTTTTGCCTCTCCAATGCAGGTAGCAGGTCTACTTCTCTAGGCTTTTCATCTTCCACTTCACTTAAAATAACCTCATTTACATCTGTAGGCTGAGCCGATTTAGATGGTCCTTGTGTCTCATGCGCTGGCAAAAGAGTCTCTTTAATAGGAGATTTTGGGTCCATATTAAAGCTCAACATCACGGGAATGGCAATAGGAAGCAACAGAATGAGGAATAGAATAGTTGTGAATAAAATAATCACGGTATAGCTCAAATCAACTAGATCTTCAAGAAGCATAACACCCATTAAATAAGCTGCTAGAAGTAGGCAAACACTATAAATGAATGTGAAACTCGAACCATCAGATGGGCGCACTTGTTTGTGGCCTCCAACAGGTCTAACAATGAACATTAAAGCAATAATCACCATTGATGGCCCGACAGCAACCATGAAGATGAGCGCTGCATGATCAGGTGTATTTACAATTGCATACACTTGAGTCAAGATAGCGCCGCCCAAACCAGCAAAACCCTTCAATATCCCCACTACTGGACCTCGACTTTTGGGGAAGTTCTGGACACATGAAACCAGTGCACCAGTATTGAAGTAGGTCTCTCCATTTGTTCCAACAAATATAAGAATGCACATCTGCACCCCAACATTCACTTAAAAACTTTAACTCAGCAATAAATTATCACACTAAGATAACAAAAACATAGATTGTAAGAACATTTATTAGTATCTATACAGTACTAAGAATTAACATATCAATGACAGGTGCAGTTAGGAGACATGACAAGATTATGGGCACATGGGATGCCTTCCATGCTAATTTAAATCAAATTGATTACATTTGAACATGTGATACATCAGATATAGATGTGGTAAAAAAGTCAGAAACAATTTCTCTGGCACCAGAAATGCTTTGTAGTTTGTAGAGTGGATCCACTAATGTATTCCATCCACAAGTGATTTGCAGTAGATCCATTGCAACAGTCTAAGAAGAATATTTAAGGGGAAAAAAAGGATCCACAGACAAAAGAGCACAAAAAGAATAAAAGCACCCAAAATGAGTGAAATTTCCTCAAAATGGAGCTTTAAACTAAATAATAAGATAACCACAGGCACCGAACTAAGAAAGAGGTAGGAAAAGCAAGAGAAGCTCCTCGTTCTATTATCATGCATGGCCTACAAGAATTTATTTATGCCATCAAATTTTAAATATGAACAATGTCCCCAAACAAGGAGTGTCAGTTCTGATGATCCCTTGGTAAGTGCATCGACAAAATCTTCTCAACTGCTATTGGAGAAACTCATTAACTCTTTACATCCTAATCCCAAATCTTTATAAAAATAAACTCAAACCACCATGATGATTTGAAAGTTCCAAAGGCCCAATCTAAAATATTCTTTGGGCCAGCATTATCTCAAGATTGCCCGAAATGATCAGCATAAAAGTCTCAAACCTTCCTAAGAACTTTCTCCATCTATTTTGAGTCCCACTGTTTCAATTTGTAATGAACCAATAAAAATTGGCTTTATAGAAGCAAACAAACTAAAGGACCTGACTATACGATTCCCAAACTCAATCTGAGCATCACATTACCCCTCATGTTTGATTAATAATCAGCAAACATCAATGGAACAACTGGGAACTCGACAATGATAGAGTACCAAGCAATTCTTCTTCTAACGGGAAACGGCTAAGAAGGATTTCATTTTCACCAGTGGTCAAATCTTCATCAATCACTCAAGCCTTTCAGTCATCAGTCCAAAACTCCAACCACTCGAAAACAGATGATCTCTCAAATGCCCAAAGGATGCTCTCAATCGAAACTATTTACTTATTTGTATATCACCCTGAAAGCAACACAGCAACAAAAACCAAATTGCATTTTCCAAGCTAACAAACAGCTCCACATCCAAAGTGCAAATGAAAACAACCAAACAGAACCAACTCTAGCAACACATGGCCAATTTAAATTCCTTGGTTTAGGAAAAGAGGTTATGATTCTTTATGGATACAAACAGAAAAGCAAAGACAACCTGTAACTTTTCAACTTTCCACTTTGATTATATGTACATGGAGCACCCTTCAGCTTAGCAGATTACTGTTCAAGACAGAGATGCTATCCATAGCTCGGCCTGTTGGGAATCAAAATCAGTTGAGTATTCCATTCAGGTTTCGACTAACTTTCAGTGGTTGATATCATTAATACGTTGAGATCTAATGCAGGCAAAAACTTTGACACCCATGCAGTCAGAAACTGCAAGAAGGAATAAAGGGTAAGAGAAGGATGACCTCACGCCTAGCCTTGAGTGCCTCACACACATCTTTCAGACAAATGCGAAGGAGAATGAAGAAAACTTCTTCAACAATCAATCTCACAAAGATTATTCTCAAAACTCTTTCCCTTTATAAAATAAAGCAAAGTAAATTTTAATCCCTTCTTAAGATAATTTTCCTATTCCAATTAATAAAAAATAATCAAGCCCTAACCTACTTAAATGAAGCATACAATCATAAGAAATTTTGATGAAGAAAAAAAGAAGAAAGGAAACTTAATCCTAGTGAGTGAAGGGCGGAATAAAGGTCCTAATTAAATGGGTTTTTTTAAAGCAAATCACAACTTCAATCCTTTAATTCAATAGGAATTCTGACGTGTGCTCCTCATCCAAATCACAAGATCTTAAACATGATGAGAATAATCAGTACCACAGATCTGGAGTGGACCATTCGTATGCTTTGAAGAATCTGAGCCTTAACGTAGCCTAGCAGCTAAGTTCAGCTCTAGATCTGGCTCAGCTTGGCCATGGGCCATACGGGATCTAATGTATAAGGGTTGCATCAGATGAACCAAGGATGGACAATGAAACAAAACCAAAAAAAAAAAAACAAGAAAAAAAAAATCCTCCACCATCAAACGACCCAATCCTCTATTAGTTCATATTTCACATTTAAATATGTACCATTTGGTATGTTTCCTTTTTGGCCATCTTTAATACGAGACGGAACAGTTTAGAGTGGAGTTGTTTTGCATTCATACATGATGTCACCAGATGAAGTAGATCATAGAAAAAATGGATCCCCCATTATGGAATGCTTAACCAAATGAGCAATCCCCTTCAAGAAAACTGAAGACCCAATTCTAAAGGTGAATAATCGATATGAAGATAAACTTGTGATTTAAGAACCTACGGAAAAAAGATAGCATCAAGTAGCAGGTCCAATGCTATTTTCAAAAGATATGTATAGAGAACTTTTCTAGAGTTATTGATTCACTCTTAAGTTCATAAACACCAAACACTTAAAAGAAAAAAGAAAAAAAAATAAATTCAAATAAAACTAATGATGATGATAATAGTAGCAAAAAAATTGCCAAATCAAATAAATCAATAAACAACTGCTAGATTCTTCTCCGCATATAAATAAAGGTTCAATATCCACTGTGCATCAGGGATCATCAGCACATGGTATAACCTATGATACCAGATACTTGTACATGCCCATCGTACCTGTGTCGGACAGTAATGACACTTGTGGTGATACTCAATACTGCTCCAATACTTATATGCCTCTAGCCTCTTGGGTACAAATTTAGCATATGCTACCATTCTGAATCCATTATATAGTTATATTAGTTTTCTTACTTTTCAATTAAAAAAAATATATTAGAAAGGAATATCATCATCATCATCAAAGCCTTATCCCAACTATGTTGGGATCACTGGATCAGTTATATGAATTTTGTTTCTCCATTCTGGTCTATCCGGAGCCAAATCCTAGGATAGGTTGCACTTCTTCTAATCTATTGTTACTACTTCCATCCACATCCTCTTTGGCCTACCCCTTCCACTTGGTGGGCCATCAACCTGCATAGAAAAAAATTTCCTCACTGGCGCCATTGCTGGCCTACATTGGATATGTCCTAGCCATCTCAGATTTCTTATTAAATTTTTCAATGAAACAAAAGGCAAATTAAAAATCCTATTCATCTAAATCCAAATAATTGTCATGGAGACTAAAATATCAATCAACTCGTTAGAGTAAAAGCAATAACATTCCAATCACAAAATGCAACAGGAATCTGCCAACCAAGTGACTGGCACCGTCCTTGTTTCAGTCTCGCCCATAACCAATTAAAATATAGTTGTTACCCAAAAGAATAAGACATCAGAAATCTCATCAGAAGGAATAAAAGTTCGAGTCTTTTCTCAAAAAAAAAAAAAAAAAGAAAAAGAGGAGGGAACAAAAACCCAATTCGTCAAATTCCACCAAAATATCAAAGCTATCAAAAAGATCTAATCACATCTACAAAATTTACTTTTCACAATAAACAAAAGAAGGAAACAAAATCAAAACAGCTCATCGAGAACCTTTGGATCACGACCTTACTTTAACAGGATCTGTTCTATGGGCTCGTACATCTGTACCCTTAAATACTATAGAGAACCTTTGAACCAAGACTGTTGAGAACATATCACAAACAGAAACCAAATTCTTTACATTCCACAAAATATCATCAAAGCTATCAAAAAGATAAAATCTCATTTGAAAAAAAGCCCGAACTTTTTCACAACACAATCATGAGGACAAAACAAAAAAAAAAAAAATGAAATCCCTCCACGCAGCAAAATTATAGAAAAGGATATTAAATAAACAAAACTAAAGTCGATAAGATGAACAAAATTATCAAAGATATGGAAAGGATCAAATCAGGTATGCAAAAAAAAAAAAAACCTCACTTTTCATAACAAACATAAGAAACCAAGTTTGTTATCTCCCCCAAACAATCAAAACTACTGAAAATAGATTAAATAAACAGAAACCAGATCCATCCAGGTGCACCAAATTATCAAAAGTCAAAACTATTAAAAAAGATTGAAAACTCAACTATGAAGTTCCTCCAAACCATCAAAACTAATGAACACTGATTGAATCGATTCATCCCAGAACACACATCCAATCCAAATCACCACAGAATGAAACCTGACTCATAATCTTCCCACCAATGGGAATATGAGATTGTTGCTGAATTTACTTAACCAGGGTCCAGGACACACATCCAAACAAAATCACCTAGAGCAAAACCCAACTCACAAGATTCCTTCTAATGAGATTGAAAACTGCTCTAATTCACTCACCTAGAAAACATATCCAACAGAATCACCATAGAACAAAATCCCAATTCATTAAATTCCTACATATGAGATTGAAAGCTGATTAAACTGACTCACACCAGGAAAAACATACAGTCCAAGTCACCATAGAACAAAACCCGATTCACAAAACTCCTACTAATGAGATTGAAAGAAAGCTAATTGAATTGACTAGCACCAAAATCTATCCAATCCAAATATCAACTGACTCACACCAGGAAAAACATACAATCCAAGTCACCATAGAACAAAACCCGATTCACAAAACTCCTACTAATGAGATTGAAAGAAAGCTAATTGACTTGACTAGCACCAAAATCTATCCAATCCAAATATCACTATAGAACAAGACCCAATTCACAATATACTCACTAATCAGTAAAAACCCATCACAAGAAATCGAGATGGACTCACCGCCCACAATGGCAAAACGGGTGCTCTGCGTGTTACAATGAGCCAAACCCAACCATATCCGATGAAGTTCTGCACGGCACCAATGAGCAGACGCGCCCATATGGGCAGCACCTCGCAGAGAGTCGCTGCAAGGAACCCAATGCTATCTCCGAGGTCCTTTGCCACACCCAAGCGCGCAATCTCCTTCTGGTTGTAATTGAGAGAGCTTTTTATCACTGGTGATAGACTGCCAAAGAGATAACCAATTCCAGCAACCGATTGCACCCACATCGCCGCTACGAAAACCAACCATCTGTTGTTGATGAAGGCCCCAAATATCTCCTTGAATCGACGCATTACTCTCAAAAAAAAGTAAACTCAAGAACACCCCAGTTGGGAGAAATTACAGATCGAAGAACTAGGAGGATCTTCTCCTCTTTTTGTCAGTCTTGGGCGATGGATTATGGAAAATATTGAAGGAAATGAAATGGGTTACAGAGATAGAGATGTAGACTGATTCAAGCTTTTTCTACTGTGTTTCCAGAGGAGAACACTTCCTATTTTTGCAGCTGAAAAGTTGGTAATTGGAATTCAAGTTTTTCAAACCACTGATATGTGGATCTATCATCTATAAATGGCAAGACTCATCGACTTGGATGTCTTCTTTTTTCCAATTCTTCTGGATATTCTTCCTTGACAAAAGTTGAAAACAGAAGCTGAGAGAGAATGACGGATCGAGATCTTTGCAGCTTTGGCCGGAAGGTTTTGTGGGTCCATTGTTGGCAGGGCATTGTAGTTTGGCCTTGGCCATCTCAAAAATCATGATCTTTTGCGGAAAGTTGTTTTTTTTTTTTTTTAAATGCAAAGTTGTAACAGTCACTTAACAAAAAAACATTGCTAATTTCCATAATTGTACTAGTGATAGATAAAAGGAAATTTTACCAAAAAAGTATCCCTAAACATATATTTGCCTGTTTTATTCAGAAATACACAAAAATGTCAAATTTAGTGTACGTACAAGAGTTTTGGACGACTTTACCCTCTAGTGTGCCGAACAACATCGTTATTTCATTCACCCCTACCATTCCTTCTCCATTTTGTCTCTCCTGCCATTTTCCCTCTTTCTCCTCCGCTCCCTACTCTCTCTTTCCCTTTTCATGAGTCGATTGCTGCTCTCTCTTTCCCTCTCCCTCTCCGATTGCTGCTCTCTCTTTCCTTCTCCCTGACGCTGGTCCCTCTCCTTCTCCGCTCCCTACTCTCCCTTTCCCTCTCTCCGACTTCTCGGCTCCTTCTCTCCCTCTCTGCTCCATGCTCTCTAAGCAATTCCAGCCAGATCCTCCGGTGGAACCACAAACGACTGCTCCAACTTCATTTTAGATTTCAGTGAAGGTGATATTTCCGGTTCTTCTCTCTTCCATATTCTTTATTTTCTTGTGTTCTTTTCATTTTTAGTTTCTATAAACGTTGGAACTGTGGGATTATGGAGAAGGGATTTGGTTTGGGGTATTTGCATACAAATAGTTGTCTGGAAGTTACAGCCATTGGAAAAAATCCAAATCTTTGCATCTATATCTTGCTAATATTATTTTTTATTTGATGAACTGATGAGTAGGGTTTGCAAAAATGATATTTGATCATGTGGGAGGGTCTGTAAAAATGATATTTGATCATATGGGCTTTAGTTAGATGCTTATTGAAGGATGAAAGATGCACCTAACAACAATTGTAGTATATTTAGTGATAGGGATAAGAAAGATAGTAGCTAAGAATTTGATATTACACATATGAGGATGGCTTAGCAGTAGCATGTCTCATGGTCATGGATAGCCTTGGAGATCGGACTGCTCTGGTAGTAATCTGGGGAAAAAGAGCAGCTACCAAGATTTTGCTATAGAGCTAGGAAATGAGCTGGTACGCCTTGGCATAGACTCATGTTGTCTCTTTCCCTGTTTTCCTCCAACTGGGGTTGCAGTGTTCTTGCTATTTGTTATGCTGCTTCATTCGGTCTTTCATTAGATTTTCTTATGGTGGGGTTTTTAGTGGAATTTGATTGTCTCTTTTGGGTCTTAATTCCCTTTCTGTTTAGTTTTTCGTTTTTGTTTCTTTTCTAACTTTTCCTTGGTTTTTGTTTTGCTTCTATGGTTTTTTATTGGGAATTGGCTTCTTGGGTTTTTGCCTTGCATAGTAATTGTTTGGGTGATTTTTTGTTCTTTTCCGTCATGGGCTTTCCTGGAATTCGAAATAGCCATTATAAAGCATGTCGTTCCCTATTTTTTGATGTCTCATTTCCCTGTTATTGACATCTCAATTGTAGGCCCTTATCAACTTGACTGTATCGGATTTGGAATGCATCCCTGTCTTTTTATGCGATAGTAATTTTTTTTCTAAGTTATATAGTAACTTTTTTTGCACTGCTGACTGATAGGAAATTTTGATTGCATTGCTGTTCATTATTTTGAAACTGATAAAGATATGGTTGCTATTTGAAACCGATATCTATACTAGTTTGTTGTTTCCTGTTAAGGTTTTTCTTGGAATGAGATTATGTGTGAGAGTATTTATAATTTCAGGGAATGTTTAAGATCGATGAGTATAGTATGAATTTTTCTTTTTTGCTGTTAAAATGATAATGAATTCCCACATGGTTTCTTCGTTACTTACTTGACATAGGCAGTGACAACCATAAGAAACTGCATTGAAGTGGGTTATGGATTTTAGCCTTATAGTATACTCTATAAGCTCTCGTCGATAAGGTTAAGTAAGATCTGGATACTCGAACAATATCCAATACTTAGAGATTTGTATATCCTTTAAGTTTGGAGAGGAAGACTTCGACGGCGTAGATTTCTAGCTTCAATGAATGGGAAGGGGAAAGAAGCCGACAATTTTATTGATCGATAGAGCTTTAGAGAATCGATGCTGAATCAATAGTGTTTAAGCCCCCCCACCCTCGTTTTCTATCCCTTATTGCTTCCTTCCCTAATCCAGCTATTTCCTTTTGCCCACCTTCTTCCCCATCGTCATCAATGCCTTTTTCCCTCAAAGTAATCACTTTGGTCATCTACAAGTAATCTCGATGGTCATTTACACAAAATCCAGCATTTTCTAGTACATTATCACTTGTAGAACAATAGAGAAAATGAAATACTAATATTTCATCCATTTTTTAGGTTTCGTCAGCGAATTACTAATGCCACCTTTTGCCTAGTTGATAATATGAGATTTCAAGGTTTTGGAGTAACATATGAGCTATAGAAAGACGTTAAGAGTGCAGGATGAAACGAAATTTATAACATAGCTATAAATAATGATCGATGATCCTGTTGTCCTATAAATGAAGTTGAAATCAACATTTGGGTGAAGTTCGTAAGTCTTTCCCATTGTTTATGCAGCTCATTATACATTCATTATCTTTTTCTTGCAGGGTGCAGGAAAGTGGTGAAGAACCTATAAATTACTGAAACGATATCGTTATCAGAACATACCGAATTTTCAGAATTGAATTAAATCGCGCCTCCTTCTTAATTTTTATGCATCTCAATATAAAAGTCACCATTATTTTCCTGTTGGACACCAAAATTGGATGATAAAGATAAAAATTATTGTTACGATATCATTATCAAAGAATAATTTCCTTAGCATTTCTCCAAGAGGTAGAGAAGATCTTGAATTGGAAATTTGGCTGTTGGGGGGCGGGAGGGGGGGTGTCTGCTTTGTGGAGTAGAGACTTGTTGTTTAATATTTGATGAATTGATGAGTAGGGTATGCAAAAATGATATTTGATCATGTGGGCTTTTGTTAGATGCTTACTAAAGGATGAAAGATGCACATGACAACATTTGTAGTACATTTAGTGATAGGGATAAGAAAGATGTAGCTAAGAATTTGATATTACACATATGAGGACGGCTTAACAGTAGCATGCCTCATGGTCATGGATAGCCTTGGAGATGGGACTATTCTTATAGTAGTCTAGGAAAGAAGAGCACTACCAAGATGTTGCTATAGAACTTGGAAATGAGCTGGTACGCCTTGGCATAGACTCATGTTGTCTCTTTTCCTGTTTTCCTCCAACTGGAGTTGCAATGTTCTTGCTGTTTGTCATGCTGCTTCATTAGGTCTTTCATTAGATTTTCTTATGATGGGGTTTTTAGTGGAATTTGATTGTCTCTTTTGGGTCTTAATTCTATTTCTGTTTAATTTTTCGTTTTTGTTTCTTTTGTAGGGAATTTTACAAAATAATTGTCATTAAACTTGTATTAGACGGATTTAACTACAAATACACCAAAACACCCATTTTGGTGTCCGTACACGGATTTAAGACGCCTTTACCCCTCCCTATTCGAACGACATTGTTCTTGTCTCTATCACCCACCCTTTAATCCGTCATCTTCATATCCCATATAGAAGTTCCTCTCTCACGTTTTTTTCTCTTTCCCTTTCTGCATGCCTTCTCCCCTCCCTCCTCCCTCCTGCCCTCTCCCTCTCTGCGTGCCTTCTCCCCTCCCTCCTCTCTCCTTTCCTCTTGCTCACTTTGCACAACAGGATTTGAGTCTGCTCTCTTTCTCCCTCTTCCTCTCTGGCTTCACCTGATCATAATGTTCGGAACTATCATCTCTCACCGGCAGCCAACGTTGCTCTCTCGCCATGTAGTTGATAGAGAAAAATTTGCATATGAAAGAGGGTTTTCTAGCCAAGACAGGTGAGAAATTGCATAAACTATCTATTTTTTTGCTATTGTAAGAGCATGGCATTGCCTTTGATTTCCTTTTGAATTTTTGAGTTTAGATTGCCCAGCCCACAATGCTCTGTAAGTTTAAAGTGGATTTCTAAAAAGGGATGTATAGCCATTTGAAATCCCAGAACAAGAGCTTTTGGAATGCTTGGGTTCTCTATCCCATAGTTGTTGTTTACAATTTATTTCTTGTTTGATTTACTTATCTGGATATGGGCCTCGATTTCAACATCTTGACAGTTTTAGGTATGCATCAATTTTCCCATGTTCAGTTTCTTTAATACGATCGTACCTGGTTTGGACGACCTCCTTTTCTTTTTATGTGATAACAATTTTGTATTGCATTGCTATTCATTATTTTGAAACTTATAAAGATATTGTTGACATTAGAAACTGATTTTTCTACTTGTTTTCTTTTTGGTTATGCTCTTTCTTGGAATGATGTTATGTATGAGAATGAGTATTTATGATTAGAGGGAATGTTTGAGAAAGATGAGTATAGTCTGTATTTTTGTGTTGGTTAAAATGATAGTTAATTCCTGCAATCTCGATAAGATTGAGTGATTTATTCACTACTTACATGACATAACAGCAACAACCGTAAGATATTGCATTCAAATGGGTTATGGATTTCGTCCTTGTGATTTAATATATAAGCTCTCATCCATAAGGTTAAGAAAGCTTTAGATACTCGAACAAAATCCAATAGTTGTATATTCGTATATCCTTTACCTTTGTAGAGGAATACTTTATATATGCAGATTTATTCATTCAATGAATGACAAGGGGAACGAAAATGACGGTGTTATGGATCAACCCTCCCAGTAATTGAGCTTTAAAGATTTGATAGCTGCATCAATGGTAATTTACTTCCCCCCCACCCCCCCTCCCAGCATTTTTTATCTGTTATTGCTTATCCAGCTTTTTCGTTTTGCCCACCTTCTTTTCCATCGTCATCAAGGCCCTGTTTTTCTATCAAAGTAAATAATCACTTTGGTCATGTACAAGTAATCTCGATCGTCATTTACACAGAATGTAGCAATTCATTTCCTAGAATACTATCATGTGTAGAACAACAAAGAAATTGAAATACTCATGTTTCCATCTTATCTTGGAGTGTGGTCAGCGAATTACTAATGTCCTTTTTGCCTAGTTGATAATTCGAGTCTCCAATACTTTGAACTAACATACATGCTATAGAGAGATGTTAAGAGTGCAGGCTCAAACGTAATTTATAACACACTTATATATAATGGTAATGATCCTATTGTCATATAAATGATGTTTAAATCAAAATCTGAGCGAAGTCTGTAAGTATTTCCCCTTGTTTATGCATGTCATTATACAATTATTATTGTTTTGTTGTATGACCCGAAAAATTGGATTAGAAACTATAAATTAATGAAACGATGTTGTTATCAGAAAATTCTCAATAATCTAAATGAAGTGAATTCGTGAGTCCTTCACATTGTCTATGCATCTCAATATAAAGTTAGCACTATTAAGTTGTTGGATACCAAATTTGGACGAATAAGTATGGTAGCGATTTCATTATCAAAGAAAAATGTTGTTTTTCTCAATAATCGAGTTCATGAGTGAAATAGTGATTCTCTCCCATTGCTTATCATCTCAATGTGAAGTCCCCACTTTTCTGTTGTTGGAAACCACTATTAGATGAAGAACAAAGAATTTATGTTAACGATATCGTTAACAAAAAGAAATTTTCCTTTTTCTAATTTTTTTTTTTTTGCATCTCAATATAAATTCCCAATCATTCTGATTTTCGAAACTAGAATTGGAGGAAGCAGATACAAATTATAGTAACGATATCATTATAAAAGTTAGCTTCCCCTTTTCCCAATCTAGTCTTTTAAACCTCCATCTCTTAAACATGTTTGAAGGAAAATGCCAACTCTTGAAATGATTTATTCGTTGTATTCTGATAACTTCATCGAGTAATGGCAACAATGAAGTCTGCTTCATAAATCAATTAGCATTGTTTAACAATTTTGTTTTAGACAAGAGCGTTAGGAATGATTTGGTTCTTCTTTTTTGAAATTAACTGAATATTGTTCGTCTGTTTCATCGTCCAGACATCTTTCAATAGAGCCGCTATGCGGTGGCTTCTAGGATTGAATTATATTTATGCGCAAAGTAATATAAAAAATTTAGTTGAATTATCATTCTTGAAACACATCTTGCATGTGTCTGCCAATTAAGACAGATAGCTAGTAGTTTTACTCTCAAGACAATGTGCATGTAGCAGGATGCTCGATCGTGATTTACTAGTCATAATAATCCATTCTGATGGATAATTTGTTTGGGAAAATGGAAGTCTAATTTATAATGGAGGTCATCCAAAGAGGGAGTTCTTGAAAAGATCCATAACGTATTCACAATGGTCCAAAAAATATGTGATCTCTCGAATGGGAACATGCTTGGACATATCCCAAATATCCAATACCTTCATCAGAATGGGAAAGTATGCACTTTAGTTGCCATAACAAACAATGACGATGTAGAGATTATGTTCAGAGAATCTGCGGGGGATGCCAGTGTAGTGTACCTGTACATCCAGCCAAGCACGATTCATATAATAGATCATCAATGGAATGAACAAAGGTATGCCATGATTGGACTCGTTATTTTCAACAATAAATCTTAATACTTAGTAGCTTGAATTTTTATCTCCATGCAGATTAGGATATAGCAAAGCTGTTCAGCAGAGTAGTCCACCTTCAGTTCTTGGAAAAAGGTCATCACTAAGTAGGGATATAGCTATACTTGCCTAAATGCTTTCTATTTATATGCTTAACCATCCAATTCTTTCTTTTGTCCCGTAGGGATACAGTCAGACAGGCTCTCCACTGCCAAGATGGTGACACCAGCATTCGTATCACCGATAATGCGAATTTGAAAAACACACTACCATCTCCGAAGTATGTCATTTCATATTTTAAATCGCTTATTAATCCATAATTGATTGGTTTCCATGTTTTTGCCTTCATTTGTTCGTTGTAATTTTGATATTATAACTTTTTAGAAACGTGTGGAAAGGAATCCCTATAAAGCATCTTGTGATTATTTTAATCTAGCAAGGCATGTCCTCGTTATAATTAATTTTCTCCTTCGTTGATATGGAAAAAATACTCTATCAATACTTTCTTCCAAATGCAATATTTGTAATGATCACGCTCATTTATCATGCAGGGTTAACCCAACGAAGAAAGGGTCTAACTTGGCATCAAAAACTCCTACGGTCGTAAAAGAATTTATTTTGCACTAGTCATATCCATCTGTGGACCTTAGAGCTGATTTTAAATTGCCCTTTTCACAAGGAGGCTACACCTGCAGAGGAGAGGAAAATGGCTCTGGTGATATCGATTCTGGGCTGGATATCGACATTGACAATCAGCATTCTCTGGATGTGGATGAAGAAAATCGTAAAGAAGGAAGGTACATCTACGGAGGAAAGGGAAATCCATTTGCAGAAAATCAGGTTGGGTTGAGATTGAAAGTGACAATCTTGTAGCTATGCAATCGGATACAAAAAGTTGTAGGGAAGGAGGCTATATCGTAGGCGGAGAAGAAAATCCATTTGCAAAAAAGATTGTCACGTTGGGGATTGACAGTGACACACTTGAATTTCTGCATGTGGCCACAGAAAGTTGTAGAGGAGGTCCGGCAGGCTACGCCCAAGGATTTTCTTCTCAGCATGAAGAGAGACTAGAAAACATACAGACTTGAGGCGCCTCCGTTACATTCTGAGACATACCATCAAACGACTCCGAAGCTGATAGAGTTTTGTTGGAAGCAACTGTTGGCGGCACTATTCAGTCAGCCCTAGATCTCCCCAAGGCATCAGAAATTGATGACACCATGCAAGCAGCGAATGAATTTCTTTCCATGCCGCCCCATGAAGACTTGCCACACGCAACATGGAAGGGTAGGGTGTTTAATAGCCGTGATGCATTCAAAAGCACATTGGCCAAGTTTGCAATGTATAAGAACTTTTGCTTGAAACCATTAAGGACCAATAGATTTAAAGCAACGGCAAGGTGTAGCCATCCTATATGTCCATGGTGCATCCATGCATCTATTGTGGAAGCTGGGCCCCAGTTTCAAGTTAGGACCTATAATCTTGAGCATAATTGTTCAGGACTAATTAATGGAATAAAATATCCTCAAGCAACTCAGTTTTGATTGCGGAGTTTATCAGCAAAAGACTTAGAGTCCATCAAGATTACAGGCCAAAGGAAATTATGTCGGACTTTAAGAGGGAATTTGGCGTACAAATATCTTACAGGAAGGCCTTCATTGCAAAGGAAATAGCTATGAAACACATTAGCGGTTCGTTTGAGGATTCATATAAGATCCTATCTGATTATCATTTGGAGCTAAAACGCACTAATCCGTGCACAGTTGATAATATATGGACAAAAGATGATCACTCTTTCCAGAGATATTATGTCTGATTTGGTGGATGTGCTCGATCTTTCAAATCATCAATTAGGCCACTAATCGGCCTTGACGGGACGCACCTCCGGGGTAAATACCCAGGAGCCTCACTCATTACGGTTTGTCAGGACGGTGACCATGGGCTCTTTCCACTAGCTTTTGCTATTGTGGAGTCCGAGTGCTATGCGACTTGGTCATGGTTTCTAGCATGTCTGGATGAAACCTTGGAACATGTTCACAATCTTATAATAGTTTCTAATCGAATGAAGGGACTGACCAGTGCAGTGATGGATGTACTTCCAACCACAAAATACTGTTATTGCTGCCGTAACATTTCACAAAATACTCAAGTGAAATTAAAAAAATGATGGAATCATCATGAAGCTTTCGTGCGCCGCACGTTCAACTCGTGTCTGTGAGTATGATAACTACATGGCAGAAATCAGATCAATTGATGTAGGGGCTCATGATTACATTAATGCGATCAGTCACCAACATTGGGCAAGTGCATTCATTGAGGGACAACATTACGACATGCTAACTACAAATATTGCAGAGAGCACAAATAGCCTGTTGAAGGATATTAGGGAGCAACCCATCATACAACAGATAGAGTCGATATGGGCTTAGCTGATGGAATTTTACCAGAACCGGTGTGAAAAAGGACTAAACATGAAGACAAGATTCACCCCATATGTAGATAAGATCATTACCCACGAGGCGGAAGCCTCACGGAGACTCCAGTGTTGGTAGACGGGGGAATTTGAGTTTCAGGTATTGTCGCCGGGGTACACGGATGTTGTGCACCTCAATAAAAGGTCATGCACATGCCGTAAATGGGACCTCCTTGGCATTCCTTGTTCACTTGGCGTTTATGCTACTAAACTCAAATGATATGATCCGTATCACTTCCATGAGCATTGGTTTAGCAGACTGCTATCGAGCAACTTATAATGATGTCATCCATGCCACGCGTGATGGAAAACAGTGGAATCATAGAAGTGACGAGCGTATGTTACCCCCGATAGCTCGCAGGAAACCTAGAAGGCCGAAAAAATGTCGGATACGAATAGAGGACAGGATAAGGAAACATGTTACATGCTTCCATTGCAAGGAGAGTGGTCATAATAGACAGACATGTAGAGACCCACCTTCAAGGGTATGAATGATATTTCCCTCACTTTTTGGATGAGATATATCTTCAAGGTGTACACATCTTTTTTCAAATTCGGGCTTGGTGTAAATACTTGTTTATGGTGGTGGAGCATATTTTTTATTATATTTTGGATGTATCTCTTGATAATTGTGGGAGAACATAATGTGTATATATCGATGTATAGCGACAAACCAATAGCCTAATTTGCATATGTTAATTTGTAAATTTTTGTATACTGGCACCATCCATATGGGTTGTTTGTTATATCTCTCAATTAATGAATACCATTGTCTCTGCCCGTTTTGTTACAAATCTTTTCATTTTATCCACTAACTCAAGATTATTTTCTTCTTTGTTTTTATTGTTGTACTTGGTCATTCTCTGAGTTTTGTTATTATAGATATAGGATTTTGTGAGAGTAATTGTATGGGTTCTTTTGATCACAATTGATATCAGTTTTGGGACACATCTATAACCTGGTTCACAATTGTACTCTCTAGCATGATATGTGATGCACCTTTGTCCCAAGTGACAGATCTAAATCTGTCCCCTATAAATCTAGATGGAGCCTCTGCTGTTTTGAGGAGCCATTCCAACCAGCAATCCCTGCTTGAAACTTGAGAAACGGAGTCCATTACAATGAGTGTATGAAAAGATAATATAGCAAAAATTAGGCAATTGAAGTATGCTCCAAGCTGGCTTCGCCTGGCCAAGAGCAAAATATGAATCTGCCTCTAAAAATATTTCAAGTGGGAAGATTCATAATCTAAGTGCTAAAATTTCAAAGCGGGTTTGCCATTTTTATTTTATGATCAAATCATTTATGAAAGCTTTTTTTTTTTTTTTTTACTGTTGTGAGTTGATTGATGTGTCATACGTGTCGTAGCTTCTATTAAGAACAAAAGCTAACTACATGGATTGCAATTGAGAAATGATGATCGGACAATAGCTATAGGAAGAATCGTCTTGCGAAGACAATGGAAAACCGGAAACTAAAGCCCATAAAAGTATTCTCTAATCTTGTTTAATGCAATTGCCCCATATCTTTTGATTCTACCTTGTCACTGGTAACCCAAAATGAGGATTGATACTTTTGACTTTGCCTTGACGTGATGAAAAAAGAGTCCCCAAACTTGGGGATCTGGATTTGGGACCTTTTTTATTTCCTCTCTCTAACAATAAAAGATTGACGAGGCTAGTGAAAATTAACAATGGTTGTTTTACTTTTTACGACCTTTTTACCTACATTTGAATCCATTTCAATTACCACTTTTTAGTGCATTCTTTCTGTGCTAATGAGTCCAGATTCGCTAGTCTAGACATGGTTAATATGAGGGTCGGCCCATTTTGATTCAGTAGAATCCATCAAAACTATCTGAGTTTCAAAAAGATTATAGGCAGACAGGTGTCTTTTTTTTTTTTTCCACGGTCACGACGCAGCTTTAGACTGATGAGTCAGCATAACTTACATTCACAATAATCCATGCTCTCAAAGAGAAAACAAACAAAAGGATAACTAATAAACAGTTGTGTAAAACATTAACTTTAGTTCATTTCTCTAAAGCGTGAAGCATTAAACAAATTCAAAGGATAAAATAGGAACAATTAAACAAAGACATGACTCAGAAGTTCTGATAACATGGCTGTTCAGGTGCATAAAAGGGAAGGAAATCAACAAAGTCAACTGATAACAATAAACTGAAGGCCACTGTGAGGCTTTGGTGGCACCCTCAGAGAACATCAATAGCAGGCACCTCAACCAGCCGCGGTGCAAACGATCGAGCATATCTGCAAAATTTTGTCGCATCTCGGCGAATCCTTCATTCACTCGCACTTCCAAATGCCCAAGACGCTGGTTCAACGCATGAATTGTCCCCTCATTTAATTGTTCATCTCCTGATAGTTCTACATATGAATCTATAGTTACGGAATAGCCTACCCCTAAATGATCAGCTCCAGAGGGACCAACTATATCTCCTTTATCATCATCATCCAACTCAACAGAAGGGATGCGTGACTTGGACTTTTCAAGGGTGAAGCGATCAATCTTCTGCTTTGGAATTATAATGTCTTCATTAGGTTCAGGCAGCTGACCCATGTCCTGAAGTATCTTGGAGATGAGCCCCGGGAAGGGAAGAACAGTATTATGAGATTGGACCTTGGCCATTCCACGAAACACCGCGAGAGGAATGTCTACTTTTCTTTAAGTCTCGATGCAGTAAAGGAGATACCCATCTTCCTTTGTGACTCTTTTGCTGACTTTGGGGCTGACATTGTGATGGATGAAAAAAATTCAGCAAGCGATAAGAATCACTCAATTTGTGGTGGGATATGTCACCGCCGATCCAGGCGACAGGCTTGCCGGTCAATTCTTTGGCTACCAGATTGAAATTAATTCGACGGTTGTCCTCAATCGAGAAGTGTGCGCCTTCAACGCGATCAATTTCTAGCACTTGACTTAGAAGATTAGGTGTTATTTCGAGTTCCTATCCTCGAACAAATGTCTTGAATGAAGTGTTTGAAACTTCATGCATGTTAGAGTAGAACTCTCTGACCCAATTGACCACTATCTGGTAGCCAAGATCATACAGTGTAAACCATCCTCTCTCACGCATCCAAATAGCAAAATAAGTATCCTCTAGCTCATTGTACATGACAATTCTTTCGGGTACAACTGAACGATGCTGGAACTTGTTCATGTAGGAAATTTGTCCATCCTCACTTAAAAACCGAGACTGAACGTAAGAAGGGCGTTGACAAATTCTTTTTTTTTTTTTTTTTGTGAGGAGCCATACCAAGTAACAGAACCTGCAAGAAAGCCCAGGTCTAGAACCATCACGAGTTTATTATGAAAAGGAGAATCCAACACTAGGCAGAGAACCATTTTAAGCGTCGAAGTGTACACGACAAAAGCACATCCATAGAAATTTGTTGGGCTTCTGCATATTGCTATTCCAGGACAACTCTGATGGAATATAATAAACTCATGCTTGAAACTTAGTCAAGACAAGCCTAAAACAAGCATGAAATTGGTCACAAGTCATCATGGTCAAAAGCGAGAATTGACTACGTCGCATTTTTTCTGTGGGCTCTAAAAAAAAAATTTACACACATGAATTCACATGTTATCAGGTGCATAACAGATAAAGACTTGAGGCTCAACAAATCCATAGATGGTCACAAGTCATCATCATCAAAAGCAATAATTGACTACCGAACCATTTTTTCTACAACATATCCACAGAAATTCTCCTTGTATAGCACTGGATTTTCACATATTCATGGAAAGATTTGCACTCAGTCAGAACAGTTGCTACATAGACTTGTCCATGTGAACCCTTACAGTTTTATGGGATGCAACAACAGAACTTTGACAAGGTTTTAGTTTAAAGTCAATTACCTAATAAATTTTAATTTTAGTGACATTGTGCCAGACTAATTTATTTGTAGTGAGCATTGCAGAGTCATTGCACCAGAAATTTTGGAGATCTATGTGGATCAATAAGATAGAATCCCTGTTAGCCTTTACAGCTGCAGTGTATCCATGTATTCTTGTTGAATCGATGCACATGAAAGGGTGGTATAGGAAGAGGTTATGAGCTGGTGTAGCATTAAATTATGTTTTGCCGAGGGTTGAATGTTTGAGGAAATCAATTGGCATAGTAAACTAGCTATCTCTTAGGACCTGATAACAGTGCATGCAATTGTTGTTCTAGACTATCAAAAATTGCTTCATGGTTGATCAACTAACTCAAATCTTATAAATGAAAGTTTACAAAAACATCCTTCTAACAATACAAGATTACAAATTACTATCATAATTCAAATGGATGATGAACAAAGAGTGAATGTGTACAAAAGATTGGTTAAGATTGTTTGACAATGTAATGCATTTTTTGGGCAAACTTACATCCACCTGTCTATGGATCGTGTTCCACCATGCTAGTTGTTGGAACCTTAATGCTCTTTCAAAAGACTTTCAAATGTTTCTCGCAGTGAGGCCTCATTTTTTGGTAGCTTGTAGATTTTATAATGCAAATGCAGTGTCTGAGCTATTCCTAAGTCATGCTCTGCTTAGCAGAAAATCTTAAAAATGCACCCTTTTTCCATTTATTACCCCCATCATCATAAAACAAACCTGGTACTTGGTTCATTGATGCTGCCCCATTAACTAGATCAATTTTTTTTTCTTGATTCATGTCTTGTTGGGCCTTCAACATCAAGTGCAGGTAGTCTGGTGTAATCAAGATATACATTATATGTACATGCTGAATTTACAAACAGCTATGAAGGGAAAGAACTACAATAAAACCAACACTCCTAACATATTTTTAACTTTGTACCTTTTAGGTTTGGTAAGCAGATGTTAGGCATATACCTGATAATTCATTTCAAGTGAGATTATGAAAAACCATTGACCAAAAGTGAATAATATAATATGTGCCGTCGACCTCGGGGAACTTGCACACGTGGATAGTGACTCTTTGATGTTGTCTTTTGGACTTGCTTGCAGATGGATATTATCCTTTGTTAGACTATCAACTTTAGATACAGTCACCCCATAACCCACTTTGTATATACTACTGTTTACACCATTATTGAGTTAAAAACAAAAAAAAGGCATTTGACCCAATTTACATCCTACATCATCCATGCATAAGCTTGTCCAAAACATAAATATAAATTATAACAAAATAAGAAGAAGAAAGGAACCTTAGTTCTGTAACTAAAGTCAAACTCACAAGTAAAAAATCTAAATGCCTCACAAAGAAGAAAAGGGGGACTGATAGAAGAAAGTTTCAGTTTTTTCATGACTACATGGACTGATTTCAATTAATAAAGTTTCATACCAGCATCACCTTCCATGTCATCATCTTTTGAAGCTGTTATTTTTTGCAAATATAATCTTCCTCTTCATCCATTAGGTCAAATTGGTTTATTTACGTTTTAAAAATATCAATTTAGCATAAAAGTGACTATTCAATAAATTAAGAAGGAAAGAAAAAAAACTAACTAATGAAAACAGGATGAGCAGGAGACCAAACATGCAAACAGAGAGAAAGGGAATGAACAAGAGGAGGGAAGCAAGAAGAAAAATGATGGAATAGAAACAAACATGCAACTGTAGGTACCCTGTGTGAAGAATGAAAGGGACTTACTATTAGCAGCAATGGAAGGAAAAATTGGACCGAGTGAGTTTTCCTATGGGAAGAGGGGCGGTGACAGGTGCTGCTGAGACCTTACGCTTGGACGTATGATGCTAAATGAGTCCTAGGGTTTGAATGGCAAGTTCTGTTATACTTCCACCAATAATAGTGATATGTATCTAGAAGGTTCGATCCATTGGACTCTCGATCTTTCTGGCCCATCGCGAGTTGGCCAATGAAGGTTCGATCCATTGAACTAACAGGGTTCAAACCTCAGTCGTCTTTGGATAAATGGGTCGAAATAGGTCCGGATTGAAGGTTCGAACCCTCAATGACAAGGTTCAAACCATCAATCTCTCTGGAACTTGGCTCGAAACAGATGGTTATCGAAGGTTCGAACCTTGATTTGAAGGGTTCGAACCCTTGCTGTCTCTGGAAAATGGCTCGATGGTGCTCCTCATGGCAGGTTCGAACCCTGTTCGGCATTGTTTGAACCTTCAGCGCCTCTAGAACTTGGCTTGAAAGAGCTGGTCATCAAGGGTTCGAACCCTAATTTACTGGGTTCGAATCCTTGCAGCCTCTGGAACTTTGCTCGACTCAGGTCATTAAAGGTTCGAACCCTGATTTGAAGGGTTCAAACCCTTGCTGTCTCTGGAAAATGGCTCGAAAGTGCTGCTCATGGCAGGTTCGAACCCTGTTTGATAGGGTTCGAACCTTCAGAGCCTCTAGAACTTGGCTCGAAAGATCTAGTCATCAAGGGTTCGAACCATTGCAGCCTCTGGAACTTGGCTCGAAACAGATGGTCATCAAAAGTTCGAACCCTGATTTGAAGGGTTTGAACCCTTGTTGTCTCTGGAAAATGGCTCGAAAGTGCTGCTCATGGTAGGTTCGAACCCTGTCAGGAGCCTCTGGAACTTGGCTCGAAAGATCTGGTCATCAAGGGTTCAAACCCTTATTTACAAGGTTCGAACCATTGCAGCCTCTGGAACTTGGCTCGAAACATGTGGTCATCAAAGGTTCGAACCCTGATTTGAAGGGTTCGAACCCTTGCTGTCTCTGGAAAGTGGCTCAAAAGTGTTGCTCATCATAGGTTCGAACCCTGTTTGGAAGGGTTCGAACCTTCAGCACCTCTGGAATTTGGCTCGAAAGATCTGGTCATCAAAGGTTCGAACCATAATTTACAGGATTTGAACCCTTGCAACCTCTAGAACTTGGCTCGAAATAGATCGTCATCAAAGGTTCGAACCTTGACTTGAAGGGTTCGAACCCTTGCTATCTCTGGAAAATGGCTCGAAAGTGCTGCTCATGGTAGGTTTGAACCCTGTTTGGTAGGGTTCGAACCTTCAACGCCTCTGGAATTTGGCTCGAAAGATCTGGTCATCAAAGGTTCGAACCCTAATTTACAAGGTTCGAACCATTGCAGCCATTGGAACTTGGCTCCAAAAAAGGTCATCGAAGGTTCGAACCATGATTTATAGGGTTCGAACCCTTGCTGTCTCTAGGAAATGGCTCGAAAGTGCTGCTCATGGTAGGTTTAAACCATGTTTGACAGAGGTTGAACCCTTGCTGTCTGGAAATCGGCTTGAAATAGATGTTTATTGAAGGTTGGAACCCTCAATGGAAAGATCCGAACCTTCGGACTCTCTGGAAATTAGCTTGAAAGAGGTCCAGATTGAATGCTCGAACCCGCATTGGTAGGGTTACAGTGGTTATTAGTAAAGATTGATGTTGATAGTAGGCAAATCTTTGCCTCTTTTTTCGCAGTGTTATATAATTTTGTTTGATAACTTTAAGATTCTTTTAAATGGCCGTAAGTCCACGTTTTGGTCGAAGAGGTTGAAGTTTCAAAAGTGTGCTACCGCACCCAATCCAAAGGGCAGTGACACCCTTCGTTTTCAAAGAAAGGAAAAAGGAATGAACACTGAGAAAGGAAAAGGATATATGAAAAGGTATGCCCTATATTCATTTCTTTGAATGTTTTTGTGGTTGTTCCTTCTGGTAATATCCAAGCAAGACTGTAAATGGCCTAATGCATGTCTTATTTGAATGGGTCAAACCCTTTAGACGAAGGAACAGGAAGAAAAATTTGTTTCCATTTGGCTTGTGCTGTATTTAGTTTGGAAACTCAAGATGTTCCTTTTTTATTGATATTCGAATTTTGATCACAAGATATCCAAGCACATGAAGGATTGTCGAACTTTTGTACTTGGGACACTGCTGGCATGTAGTGTCGAGGGTATTCATATGGTCCTTACCTGTTAAAGCTCGAATGAAGGTATACGGATCGGTGGTAATAGTTTCCGTCTATGAGGTTATTTTTTAATGATATCATTACATTCCAAAGTAGATATTTCAATCATTGTCGTTGTGCAGCAAAGAGAATTACATTGAATATAAATAAAGGTGCATATGAGCAGAATTGTTGGTTGCAAATCCTACGAAATTGCAAAAATCACAACAACGATATCATTACCTTCTTGAATAGTTTTCACTCCAAATTCTGTTATCCACCAACATGATGACATCGTATTTAAAATGTTGTCTTGGTTGGTGTTGCATCAACTTTAATGTAAGTATAGTAATGTAGAGGCAAACGAATTCAACATTTGCTGGCATTCCAACAGGAAAAAACTATTCCTTGGTAGACAACTTCATCCCGAACGATGCGAGTGCAACAACGATGCATTAAATGGGTTAAATGCAATAGCAAATTTAGATTAATCTGTTGTGTCATGTCTACGACTGTTTTTGCTAGAACAAATATATTGAAACAAATTCAAAAAGTCGAATTTTCCAAGTCCCATACGGGCAAAGGGCTGCAAGCAAAGTTCCATACGGGCAAGAAGCTACAAGCTCAATGATGGCTCTAGTTTCACCTCTCGATTTGGTTCGAGCTTGTTATAGACCTCGAAATTCTTCTCCTGGTCCTCCACTTCCCCCTATGCTCAGTACCCTTTCTTCTCTGCAACGTGTCTGGGTTCCTCTAAGCAGTCTCCTTCATCAAGGCCGTCTAAGACATGTGATATCCCTTGTTGTAGACGTTGCTGGTACCCCTAGCAAGAGCTCTTTTCTTCTGAAACATGCAATATAGGATGGAACACAGCTTTGGGTCAGTTGGCTGACTTTCATCCACTAAAACAAACCGAAAAAAGATGGGTAATAGAGATATAATGCAGTTGCACAATTCCAAAATTCTGGAAAACTAGTACAGGTGATCGAGATCACCCAATTCTCCTATAAGAGATCCATTTTCATTGTCAAGGAAAAAGGCCAAAGGTCAGAAGCTTAGCTTTCAAAATTGGACTATTTATGGGCCATCGTCCATTGTGAGCCTGCAAAACATGTTGCTCAATATTACCTAACCATGGGACCCTGGTTCTCCACTTAAACAGTCTAGTCAACTCAGGGCCAATATACGGGCCCTGGTCGATTAGTAATAAAAAGTTTATGTCTCATCAAGGTATTGAAAATTACATATAACAACTTGAAACCAAGATCGTTTACAGGAAACTGAAATTGAATGCTCTTCCCTTCGTCGAAAATACTGGGACCTCCTTGGCAAGCCTGGCAGATCCAATTGGGTTCGTTTCATTCAGCAGAGGTTGTGAGGGTTGTGACGACCTAATGCAAAAATAGTCTCCCAAACTTCCTTCTGAAAATAACCAACAGTACCATTAATTTCTAGATGTACTGCCAAACCATAATGGAAAAACACAATTTATATAGCAAAGTAAAACTATCTAGCAGAGTCACAACTATCACAATACTGAAGTAGGATGACCTGACTACACTTGCTATTTGGTGCTCTCCTAACGTGGTCTACTTGGACCCATCGCACAACGATGCTGTGCGTTGTATGCATCATTATGGATGTGACTTGGATAAAACAAGACACCCAATGTTGATAGCTTTTGAATATTGGTCTAGCAACTCCAATTACTACAATTGAAAAGTAAGGATAAGGTTTCCTTAAGGATCTTTGAATCAATAGAGTTTCATTTTGCACAAACCATAAAATCTTTTTACAAACATTTTTCCCGTCTCGCAACGAGAATGGACTTGACCGTAGGGCCCATAAATTTGTTATTCTTGTCTTTTTTTGTTGCCGAGCGACGAGATTGAACCTAAATATAACATGACATACACAGAGAGCATCCAAATGACAGGGCGCCAAGAGTTGTGTGATTTATTACTTTCTGGATAATGATATCATTACCATCAATTTGTAGCTATTCATTTCATATTGATTTCTGGCTACGAGAATGATCTTGACTTGCTAATGAGATACAGATGAGGTAAAGAAGGCCATCGAAGGTGTAAGACAAAATGCTCAATATGATGTTATTACAACAATATCGTTACCGACCTTCATACTTTCCATCCTCAAATTTCTTATCTAGGAAGTCCATGGCATCTTTTTTGAAATGTGATCTTTACTGAATAGTGCAACCATAGGGATGTGGGTATACTAATGTAAAGCAATGAAACAACAATGCTCATGGCCTCCAAAAGATTCAAATCGTATAGATGTGGTCTTTAATGGGGGGTGCTGTAACAATTTTAATGCAAGCATACTCAAGTAAAGCAACGAAACTTCAACAGCAGTGGCCTCTCTGTAAAAACTTGATCGCAACATAGACCACATCATACAGAACTATGCGAGTGCATTCAGCGATACAATGAATGGTCAAAGATGTGGTCAACTTCTCACAAAGCACTTCCAACATATACATTCTCAAAAACAGTTAGATAAACGAATACAATGTATTCGCCATTAACAAACCACCATGCAAACATAACTTGGGCCTAAAAACATACATCCTGACTGAAATATCGATATAGGTAACAAGTTCAGCAAAGAATAGAAGGCTAAACTTCTATGGAGACAAATCAGTCATACATAAGGTAAACAAGACAACTATGTTGAACAAAGTAAAAGTTCAAGTCATCTAACTTAAGAATCGGTTGGAAGAGGAACAAATAGAAGGATTGACAATTTAATGGACTGCACCTTTGTAGCATCCCTATTGATCAAAATTGAGTATGATTAAGGATAGAATTAGGGTAAGACAATCATTTAATTTTGCAAGGACCAAGTACACAGTAACACCTCACTCTTCGAAGGAAAGCTAAATCATTCGGGTAACCTCAAAAGCCAAAATAGCATTTTTTCGAATGGATTGCAATAGATTGACACTCTTAACCATTGTGTTGGCAAGGTCAAAGGCCAAGGATAGCTATTTTATTGCCCTTAGATGTCATCCCGGGGACAAACCCACTGCTTCGTTGCAAACTTGTCGTGCTACTTCAATTTGTATCAGGCACTTCCATTGACTTCCAAAGTCCAACAATGCCTGCTATACTTAAGAAGGCCATCAAGTGCATCAACAACACAAGAAAATCATCAAATAAAATAAAAAGCACGATTTAAACAACAAGGAACAACAATAAACGTATTGAACAGTTTAAGCTGATCCTGAACTAGTGGCATAAGGTTAATATGATGGAGAAGAGTTTAGACAGCAGGGAAACATATCCAACATGTATCCAACACGGGTCAATCATGCTAAGAGTGTTAAATCCTCAAATCCTGCCTTGATTAAAATGAAACTGCAGACACACATTCCAATTGCTAAGTCCGGGGGCAGTGGCAACATTTTTGACATTTCTAAACACTAATATTCATCCGCTGAAGAATCGTCTCTCGATTCCATTTGCTTTTTTACATCCCAACGCGCAAACTGGTCTCTATAAATGTCATTGAAGATCTTCGTACTGTAGTAGTACATGTCACTTTGTTTGAACGCAATAGCCTTCCCCACAGCTATGTGTTGTGCATATGCCATGACAAAGATTCCACAATCTACGCTACAAAAACAGAAAATTTGGTTCAGACTAACAAACTTAAAGGGGTTTTACATCAGATTAGGCAAGCATATAACAGGTAGGGAGTTTCGACAGTGAGCGAATCTGACCTGTTTGTCTGCATGGGACATTCCATGCGGTGTTTTGTCCGTACATTGGAATCATTCCACCCGAATTGCATGAAACACTCGTTGATCCATGTAATCTGCATAACACATGTTCATGATACTCTGCAAAATTGGTTTCGGAAAATAGATGACCAGTTATAGATATATTAGGGCTATGTAATTGATATCAACTTACATAGGTTTCGGCAAATTTATAATCTCCTTCACGCGCCATGCTATTATAATACTCCCACCTTCTTCCATTGACCCGTCCCACTAAAAGGAAGAAGTGGTCAAGGCTTATCCTTATCTTTCATGTATCCACACTGGAAAGAACAAATTATCCTTATTTGTCATGTTGTCCGTCAAAGCTTAATTGAAGCAGTTTTGAATGAGCTTCTCACTCGTTTGACTATGCACGTACCGATCCTGCAGGATCATGGTTCATAAATGAACAAGTCCAAATGAAACAAACAATCAACTGTGACAATGTGTTTAACCTTTTTTTATCACTTACTGAGAGAGCACATTCAAAAAAGTATGACGATGGAGCATGGCTCTTTAATATCCCGAACCAATAGTGCATGGTCTGCAACCATAGAATGGGACGAAGATAGGTGAGGGAACACATGCCAGATCATCGAATTCTTATAGCTAGAACTTAAATTGGGTGCGGAACCCAGCCACTAACCCAATTGTCCATCCATGCACCCTTGAGCAGCTCATACATGTTTGTGGCAGTTACAAGTGTACAAAACTCCTGTAACTTCGCCTTCCTGGTAGTAGACACCATTGAAAGAAGTTAATAAAAAACCAAAGTACACATAATGCTTGCAAGGGATACATGATAGTTGGAACTACCCCTCTATATCAGCAAATTCATTCTGGAATACTGTGACTATCTTAAGTTCTTCAATCATTAGCTTATATTGTGGATTCCTCATCCACGCTCCGATAGTGTAAGTAGGCATCCATAGAGGGGGCTTTGGTTCTCTATAGCGTGTTTTTAGATTCATAATCATAGATGAGATCTCGTTGAATGGGGACAGACCTATCCCAAATTTAACCAGCCCCAGAGATGGGGTACCAACGCTTCTTTGTGCTGTGTAGGGGTAGGAAGTAATAGGAATATTGGAGGATTTTGCATCATTGAGGCTTCTGATTTTTATAGGGGACATTGGGCTCATATAGGATTGGACTATTCTAGGACTCCTTCAGGCTGATAGCGAGATTGGACTTGTGGCTCCTTTGGATTCTTTGGGCCTCTCTGGACTTATGTGTTTGGATACATCGGGTGGTTTACTAGATTTTTCTGTTAAGCATTTGGATCTTCTGGGAGGTTGAGATGCGATTGGACTGTTGGGGTTGAATGGACTGGTGGGAGTGTCTACTCCCTTGCCTATACCTTTGCATTTTTTGGACGATTTGCTGGGATCTTCTTCTGTTTGGTCTCCCTTGTCCATCTATTGAATAAGTAGACGAGTTAGTATAAAATACCACATGTATGGATTGAATGAAAGTGTGAGGTGGAGCTAATATATAGGATACCTTCATGGATGCATCATCCAATCCAGCGACATCTGCATCACCTAAGTTGGACATCTGAATATCAGCCATACATGCATCTTTAAACTGGACAACTTCGGCTCTCACACAATCGATGAAGCTTGAGAAATCACCTGATTTTCCCTCTAACTTCTCTGCAATGTCACATGATGCCAGTAGTCGTTCGGTAAACTTCAAGATCTAGAATAGAAAGTATGAACACAGAGCGAAGTTAGAATCAAACTACACACAACTAAAAATGATTTTGGTGAGTTGTTGGCAAAGGAAAATGATGGAATTTACTTTGGATGAAACTGAATTGAGGTCAGCTTGGGTGTTTCCGGGAGTAGGACGACCGATGCGTAGCCGAATGATGTTTCTATACCATTTAAAATACGCGTCATTATGTGGGCGAGCGTAACGCTCTTCTCTATAGGTTATGTCATCTATCCTTTTATTCCAGACACCAAAATACACGGCACGTAGTTTTTCTCGTCTATGTTCTCCCATTGGAATAATTTCTATTCGGGGAAATGGCCTTCAGAAACGGGGTGGCACAGTTTGTTGTAACCCAAACTGTTTCATTACTCTCTCCGGACAGTGCCGCTCCACAACCCAAAAGCAAATTAATGCCATGTTCGACTGGAAGAGGGGTACATCCGCATCGTCGATATAGTCCGATATGTTTTCATAATTACGGTATGGCAGCCAGTCGAACTGGATGAACACAAAGAAATGAGATCGTCCTGGAGAAAAGGAATTAGTAGATAATCAAATAAGCTAAATGAATACAATGATCCCATTGTAGTGCGGTTGATTTTTAGTGGTGTTTGATTGTTATTTAAACATTCATACTGACGGCATCGACTTCCATAATATCTAGATGTCGCCTGGCTTCCTCAACTCTCGTCTGGAAATGATGGGACCGCAATCTGTTATACCATGTTAGGAGAAGAGGAAACTTTACATCCTTGGTCCAATCACCTATTCGACGAATCGACCTGCCAATTGTCATGCGCGAATATGCCCACACCTGGCCATACGGAAAATATTGATGATAATAAGTATAGAATCATAAAATCTTAAAATGGCCAAATGAACGCAGAACTATATACTGTATTCTTTTACCTGCAACAGTTTTAGAGGACCCGTGATGGTCTTCACAACTTTTCCTTTCTTTTGGCAGGTGGATACCTTCGCAAGGCCCCTATATAGATTTGCAAGGCATGCAGCTCCCCAAGACCGCTTCTTAAAATGTATGAATAATTCTAAAATGTGGGCTAGAGCCTTAGTACTTGAAAAGGTCCAAAAAACCTGACCTGCAACGAGACAAAATAGGAAAGCACGCGTCCGCCTTATGTCTTAGTCTCTGGGTCTACTCTTGGGCAATTGACCAAAATTTTCCCTAATCCAGGTGAACTTAATCTTCACTCCATAGCAGTTATAGTTCACGTCCGGTATCACCCCTAATAGCTCTTCACATACTTTCACCATGGTCAAGGGGTCAAAGAAGGTGCGGCCATTGACTGGGAGGCCATCAATGGGGAGGCCATAGATGTAAGCAACATCCTCCAAGGTTACGATGGCATCCCCACTATTGAGGTGGAAGGTGTTTGTCTCTGGCCTCCACCTCTCAACTAGGCCAGTTATTAGGCCATGATCGAGTTCAATTTTTTTAATCTTTGCCAGTTGCTCTAGCCCAGTCTGGTGAATTAGATCCCACATTCAATCATTGATTTCCCAACTATCATGATTTGGCGTTGGAATGCGATGTAGTGGGCCTGCTTCTTGCATTTTAAAAATGATGCATGATCTATTACATTTGTCATGGTATAGGGACAAACTTAATGATGTAATGTGCCTTTAAATCAAAATTATACTCACCTTGCCTTTCCAGACTCATTCAGAAATATGTCTATCTTGATCATATAAAACTAATTTATCCAAAGACCAGGTTGAAGGTTCTCCATCTATAATCATTAGCAATATTGACGTTAGCACAACAATCATATCAATATTTATAGACCCCTTTAATGAGGTGAAGATAGCAACAATTGAGGATTGTGGGAGAATATCTATAAGAACTTCATTTATAGATGGTTAGAAGTCGAGTATTGTGACTAAAATTGTAATGACATCATTACAACCATTTATTGTTTCGTACATCATTTTGTTTCTCGACTACTAAATAAAGTTCGACTTTGTATTGAGATGCATAAAATAGTGATAAAAATATAACGTTATCATTTCAAAATCAAAGCATCGTGAAGCAGATATCATTTTGATGGTTGTTAGATTCTTCATCCATTTTTGCTCTCCAACAACAAATTGGCAAAAAGTATATAATGACATACATAAACTACCGGTAGTCTACGTCTGCAATTGACTCCTGTAAAACAATCATACTGTCATGCATAAACAACCGTACTGTCAATCATAATGTAGGGCAAAAACAACCCGGGAAACCAGTGGCAATTAACTCCATCTCTTTCGTGAGATCATGAGTACAGGACAAGACAAGAAATTATGGTTTTAGGTTGCAATCACAGCAGAGACGGTGACAAAAGTTAAGACATTTTACTTCAAATCATTACGTCAAAAATGTCAAATTACTACACGTTTGGGCGTCTTTTAGCAACAGGCACTGTCATGGCTTGTTTTGGGCACGTCTCGTTTTTAATAACCAAAATCTAAAGCTATCGTACTCCCTGACTTGAAATTTCACTCCATATCCAACGAATCCCGCCCCCATCTATGTTTTTTTTTTTCTCACTCGCTCTCCCCTTGCATTATTTCCCTCTCCATCCCTTGTTCCCTTCTCTCTCTCCTCACTTCTCCCGAGCACTAAATTAGGGGTTCTGGATAGATCCTCTCTTCGCCAAAGGCAAGCCATGCTACTTCCTCACACCGCAAGCCATCACTGCCCATCGCCAGAGTTGCTGTATAAAAAAATGTATCCGAGATAGGGCTTCTCTGCTGAGAAGACATTAGCAATAGGTGTGAAATTGCTAGAACTATTTTTTATTAGTCTCAAATCATCAATCCCTAGATCTCTTTTTATGCATTTCATTGATTTGGGTCATCTTTGTTTTCCATTTATGTTATGGGTTTTCTATAATGAAAGCATTTCTCATGCTATAGATTTTGAAAATGTCATGTGAAATAGATAGATGTGCATGCTATGCCTAGCAAGGAATGGAACTTGCATGTGTTTTGGTCCCTTATTTTCTAATATGGATCTTTCTTGCAGTTTCTACCTAGGGCTATCTCTATACCCAAATTTCGGAAGGCGAACTGAGTAGTTATCACTTTTTTCCTTTTTATTGGTGGTGTTGTTGGTGTTGTTCTTTTCTTCTTTTTCCTCTGCTCACTATACTCCTCTTCTACCTCAGGTCTGCAACCCTCTCTATTCAATCTCAGCAATCCTCTCAGAATTTGTCCTTTTTTTGTTCTTTTCCGTAAATATAGGTTGTAAATGTGTTTGTATGGCTGCGATTTGTTTTCTATGGGTTGTGCATCCTATGATGGCGATGGTGTGATAGTTGTAACAGACAAATGGATGGGGCTGAGATGAAACAAATGGGCAGACAATTTTTGTTATTAGTCGGATTGTAGGCTGTGTGGTGGGATGATGAATGGGTTGTTAACATTCGGAAAAAAGGGTTGTTTGGCTTGAAGGTTAGGTTGAGAAAGTTTGAAGGTTGGCTAGGAGGTTGGGTATCGGCGGGTGTTGAGGTGATTGTACCTGCTTGAAGGTTTGGAAGAATAAAGATGTCTATATTAAAGGTTTCTCCTTTAAAACCATCCCACCCGCCCTATAGGAGATTTGCATTTCTTCCAACTCATGGGCAATAGATTTATCATTCTTTTGCTCAGGGTTTGAATTGGAAACCAATGTCACAAGAAGGATGTCGACATCATGGTGCATTTCTTGGCATTGTATTAGCACCAAAAATGTGTGAGGATGTAGTTTGCACATATGTTGTTGATTTACATGGCCAAGATATTTCATTTCTTTGTCTTAAATGCTAACAAGAAAAACAGTTATTACAAATTGTTTATATGACACTAGTAATTAAGGTTATAAATAAGACATTCTTACATTTAGTTACAACCATTTCTAAATCCGTAGCAAGAAGAAGGTAGAAACACTTGAAATTGAAGTGATCTAAAAGCCTTTACTTTTTTGAAAAACATATTCTAGAGATTTAAGAAAGATAAACAAATAAGCGATGAAGAGAATATTTGAGCTATCAGATATTATGGTTTGTTAATAAGGTCAAGACGTAATCAACTGGGAATTGTAAGTCAAATAAGAAGAAAGTGTTAACATGTCCATAGAATTTCAAGGTCGATCTATGTTCATTCGATGGGTTAAAGTATCAAATTTAAATCCCTATCTAGTGTAAGAACTTGACATTCACACGAAACAAGAATTAGTTCAATTTTAATCATGTCATATTTTTCAAAAATTATTGCGAAGACTAAAAAAACACCAGAATATTATGATGCAATCTCCCTCTCCTTCAAATGACTGTCCACTTTGACTTGCCACCAGGTGCATCTAGAGACGAGTTCTTGGTGGTGGTTTGTTGGTTGGACATTTCACTAAGATGACAAAAAGCCCAACAAGTCTTAGGAATCCTAGCATTCAAATCAGCCCCTACTTAATGCTTCCCATCCAAAATCAAGATTTTATGTTAATAAATAAAACTATATGCAAAAGAAAACATCTAAGTCCTAAAAAATATGAGATCATTCAATCAGAATCAGTGAGTATATGAATGTGTCCCAACAAACTCAAGCACAACCATTGAGCACTAATGTTGAAAATAATGTAGTTAATAACCCACAATCCCTAACCCTTCAGCAGTTCACCATATCCATATATGAAGTTCTGCCCTATGGCTGGACCCTTTTTTTAGACATCTAACACACCCCTACAAATGGAAGGTGGTTTGTCTGGTTATGCTTTTTCCTCAAATGCCTGCCAAAGGAGTGCTTCCTCAACTGCCTCCCAATGGACTCCTTCTTGAACAACCTCCCTATTTGTATGATGATTTTGGGAGTTTTGGAGAGAACCCACCCAACATAATTATAAGAGGTTCCTAATATAAGAGGTTGGAGATAAGCATCTGTCAAGAGTTATAGAAACGGTTTTAGAAATTGAAAATGATTGAAGAAACCACTTTTAGTTGCAACCTCTTACCCCAAACAAGAGGTTCGAAATAAGAGGTTTCTGCAAATACCCCAAACAAGATCCCCTCCCCAGAACAGCACAGTTCCAACAAATATAGAAACTGAAAATGAAAAGAAAAAAAGAAAATAGACAATGTGGAAGAGAGAAGA
Organism: Umbellularia californica; assembly: GCA_028538565.1. Classification (NCBI taxonomy): domain Eukaryota; kingdom Viridiplantae; phylum Streptophyta; class Magnoliopsida; order Laurales; family Lauraceae; genus Umbellularia; species Umbellularia californica. The sequence goes on from JAPQWN010000002.1 coordinate 29,938,372, forward strand.
ACAGAGAAAATCACCTTCACTTAAATCTTAGATGGAAGATGACGTTACAGGAGTCGTGGGAGTTCCATCGGTGGATCTGGCCAGAATTGCTTAGACAGCAGGGAGCAAAGGGGACCGCAGGGGCTGGGACGTCAGAGAGAGGGAAAGAGAGAGCAGCAGTGGAGAGCGAGGAGGAAATAGAGAGCAGGAACCGTAGCGAGGAGAACGCAGTGAGCGGGGAGGGAGAGGTAAGGAGAACACAACGACCGGAGAGGGAGAGGGAAAGAGAGAACCAAAGCCACAGGCAGAACGAGGGAAAGAGAGACTAAGGAACGAAGGAGAAAGATTGAAAAGGCGGGAGAGGAGGAATTTGGGGAAGAGAAGGAGAACGAAATCATTCGATTGAGGTGGGTTAGGTTATAATCCCATGACGATGTCATTCGCAGAATGAGGGGTAAAATGGTCCAAAATGACTGCACGATCACCAATACGGGTGTTTTTGTGTGTTTCTGATTAAAACTGGCAAATACATGTTTAGGGACACTTTTTTGATAAATTCCCTAGATAAAATCAATTCATATATGTCTTTTCTATTACTCAGCTTAATTTACAGAGGTCTAAATTCTCTGGTATCTCCTTTTTTTTTTTTTTGGAAAGTTTTATCTGCTATATTTGCAGTGGAATTCTGCTACTTTTCTAAATAAGGTTGTCTTAGGGCACGTTTGTGTACACACCATTTCCGCGGAAAGAAGAAATTGCCACGTCAGCAAATTCCATAAAAATAAAAACCTCGGAAAAGGATATACATAGAATTTAGATTTTCATGTTTGGTCCAGAAAGAGTTTCCTCATTGAATTGGTGCTAATGTTATTTGGTGTAGCTATGGGTTCCTTATAGGAAATCAAAATTTCTTATTTAGTGATATAATTTTTTGAAGAAAAATAACATAGCATATATATTATTTATTCAACATTAAATAATAATTTATATAAAGAAATAAAAAATGAAAGAGTTGTAGGGTTTTTGGGTTTAAATGGATAAGAGTGAGGAAAAGATGGAGAAGTTTTCCGAGGAAATCCATTTCCCATGCCCCCCCCCCCATAGAAAACCCATTTCCACCATTATCAAGGAAAATGATGACGAGGCAGGAAAGCATTTCCGCGAAATTATTCTGCACCAAACACCGGAAAAATGGGATTTCCCAGGAAAACCGTCCATTTGTCCACGGAAAAGTGTTACACAAACATGCCCTTAAAGTCCTAACGAGCTTTTAAGATGTCCGAAGATCCATCCATCCAAGCAAATTCATGTTATGGGAAAGGAGAGATATGTCTTAAAAAACTGAGGTACACGTAGAGCCCTCAAAGGGCTGTCCAGATGGGCCCGGAATTGTCCTTACCCAATATATACAAGGCCAGGCTCGGGCGGGCCATAGCCCTTTGAGGACCTATACTATCTAACCCCTTACTCTCTTACTCTCTCCTTGAGGTATAGGGTACGCATGTAAATCTGGGCCGTACTGTGCACCATCGGGCCCACTCGTGCCCGGGCCCTGCCCTGTCCATTCCCGTGAGGGTCAACCCAATATGTCCTGGTAGTACCGTGCTGGGCCATGTCACCCATGGGCTGCCCATTTCTTTTTCTTTGTTTTTTTTAAGCTGGACTTCACTTGGACTTGGACTTGGGATCTTGGCCAAGCCCTATCCCTGGGAGATAATGTGCACTAAGAGAAAACCTCTGTATCAAAAAATATAACAGTATGAAAGTTATGAATCTTAGATACTAAGGTGAGAAAAAGGTTTCTAACCAATAGTAGGATCCAAACTGTGTATTTGATGGGGTCCAATGGTGACAAATGATACATCTCAACTCCACCAAGTAGTGGTAATTCCTAACCCAATGACCCACCTAGTAATTAAGGGTCTGGGCAAACCCTTTTATTCTTCGGTGGAATTGGTTTTATTTTAGTTTTTTATTCTTTCGTAGAATTGGGTTTATTCTTTTCCCACTTCTTCTTCCTTTTTTTTTTTTTTTTTTTTTTTGTAGACTTGTTCACGAGTGAGCCGGGCCGTGCCGCCTGTGGGCTTGGGCACTAACCCAGCACAGCCCCGCGGAGGACTGTCGGGCCGCGCCGTTGACACAGATTTTCTATGCCGGTCTTGGGCTGCCTGCCTAGTTTTACATGCCTAGGCTAGGGCCAGGCCAAAGTAGGGCTCATGTCCTAAAAGCAAGAAAACCATTTTTTTATTTTTTATTTTATTTTGTACTACCATCAAGCATCAATGTAACTAACATTATCTTGTCTAGCATTTCTTGTAAAGATACTACTAAGAAAATGTTTGAAGAATAGAGGATATCTTTAAAAACTTTTTTTTGTTATCGAAGTGAGTCTTATAGGCCTTAGTGACTTAGCTCCTAGTCATATAATTTTAATTATTTTGTCACAAAAGAAAAGGTGGTTTTTTTAGTCGACAAAAGTAAAATGGTCAAAGAGTGTTTATCTGACAACTTTCACAGGAATTTTCCGTACCAAATCATTTTGCTTTAATATTTTTCTTCCTACCTTCTCTACTTTATACAACAGGGTCTTGTCTTTGAGAAATTTAAACCATTAATATTCACCCACCTTTTATTAATTAACATTATTTTCAATTTATCACTCATCTGACTGTTATCCTTTGTCGAATTTCTACCACAAAAATAAATACACTTAAAAAATATAATTAGTTTAGACTTTACAAAATTAGGAGTTATAATTATCTAATTAAAATGATGTTTGATCACCCTATATCCTCAATGTTCCCTATAACATACAAACTGTCTTTATGAATTGGCTGGCACCCCAAGTCACTCTACAAAGAAAAAAGTAAATCATTATTGATAAGAGCGTACCTCCTTTTGCATAAGAATATAAACAATATAAAAGGCCTAAATAAGAAGAAACAAAACTAAAAGATAGGATTCAAAAACAATTGTGCAACACTTATTACATATGCATTAAGCCCATGTTTGGCATCTCTATTTCATGCCTCTATTTCTCTAAATATCTAAATCGGCCATAGGTTTAAACAATTAGACCGTTTGGTACAAGATTCTAAACTCTGTCCGCTTTAAACATTTAGAGGCAAATCCTCTAAAATCCAAATCTCCAAAAATGGGCATATGAGAAATAGAGCTTTTGGGTCTTAAAATATAGAGGCAAGGTATTTAAAATAGATTCGTGTGTTACTAAACACGGTTTTTTTTAATCTAGCCTCTTCTTTTTATGGCTCTTTTTTTAATGGCTTTATTTTAAATGGATCTATAATAAAAAGAGTAGAGATGCCAAACAAGCCCAGTATAATACATAATATAGACAATTAAATAGAGACGAAATGAATTAAGCATGTGTATGCTAGCACATAAAAAGTCAAAATCCAAAAGACCAGGTCAAGGACTCGGCCTATGAAGTCAAAGGAAGCGTCAAAACCCACTTTAATCACCAAATGATCAAGTCAAGGGCTCAAATCGCAAGGAAGAGCTGTTCAAATGATGTTGGGACACATCCAAGCTCAAAGAAAAAAAATTCAAGTGGATTTGAAGCCATTTATAGCCAAACAGTGCAAGGTTGACACTCTTGAGAGGGCGTACTTTTTGGGTACTAACCAGTCTTAAAATCCCAAGCCTAGCTATAGATTATCAAAGAGCATGTAAAGAACCTCCTTTCAAAGTTTTGGAGCAAAATGAGGTAAAACGAATGAGATTCAAGCAAAAGAAGCCAAACTACATGCCAAGGTTGCAAGAGAAAACCCTGCCACCTCCAAGTTGCAAAGCCTATGACCCTTATGTTGCTCTGCAACCCCTGAGGGAAAGACTCACTACTCTCTTGTGTTTTGGCTCCAAATTGGTCCCACAAACTGTCAAGCCATCATGATATGTGTCTCAATCAATGAATGAGATGTGACACTCAAATTGGATCCAAACAAATTCTCAAAAATGTTAAAATGAGTGACACGTGTCACTAATAAAAAAAATTGAAAAATGGCACCCATGTGGACCACTTTCACTTTTCCACAACCTCTCATGATTCAAAGCCACTTCTTCACAATTTTACAAGCAGTTATGACATTCCCACTTCCATGACCCCTTGTGGCAAAGGAGTTGGATCCTTTGAGGCCCAGCTTAAGTCTCACAACCCCATATCCCAAAGCCTCTATTTAGTGGAGAAAATGAAGAAGAATATGGAGAACATGCATACGTTAGGCCACTCCTAAACCTCCTAAGGCTATAAAATTAAAAAAAAGAAAAAAAAAAAAAAAGCCTCTCTGAAGTCGATTTTGGAGAGGATTGAAGATCAATTAGAGAGGAAAATAGCATAAAAATAAAATAAAAAGAAAGAATCCAAAGAAAGAAGAAAGCTACTTGAAGTTCTAAGAGGAAAGAGTGTTGTGACTAGTGCAAGCCTACTCTTTGCTCAACCATAAGGTATTTGGAACATCCAAATGGGATTTTAACCTCTCTTGTAGTTAAATTATTTTATTTGCTTAAGTTTTCTATTAAGGATTTTACGGGAAAAATTCTGAAATTTGGCCATTCCTCGTGAAGAGTCCCAACAGATTTTGCAGCACAAACTCGGCCTTCCTGCCACTTATTTATTTATTTTTTGTACTTTTTTCTAAGCGATGACACCGTTGCCCAAAAAATCTTGGGTGATGCTAGCGTTGCTCCGCACGTCTTCTTCTTTCTCATCTCCTTCCTATATCTCGATAGCCCCACTCCATTTTTCACCCAACCCTACAGGTTTTCCACTGTTCATAGCGGCAAAAAAGCTGCAAATATAAGTCTACGAATATAGGTTTACCACTATTCATATTGGTGGAAAAGCTACGAATATAGATTTACCCTGCCGAGCACCATTTCTCTCTCTCGTTTTCTCATGAAAGGGTTCATCGGTTGAGGGTAAGTTCTACATGATAATGTATGAGTATAAGATTGTTATTGGAACCATTCTTTCATGTTATGTCTGCAATTTTTTCCTTTCCGTCTCTTTCAATTTTGAAGATAAATAAATCTTGAGAATATGGACAGAAGAAAGAAAGAAACTGTATGTCGGTTAGTAGTAATCTTTTTATAAAGCATGTGATAATATTTTTCCAAGATGATTGGGAGAAAATGGAGGGGGGGAGATAGAGAAAATGATAAATAGGTGGGAGAAGAGGAAAAAATAAGAGGAGGAAACAAACAGAGTTCTATGTTTTAAGAAAATCGTGTAAAGCGATGCTAGCGTTGCTCCTATCAGACACGAGCGACGCTATTGTTGCACCTTTTAGTATTAAAAAAATGGAAGAGGTCTTGACGGACCTCGTTTGTGCTGTACAGTCTGCGAGGACCCTTGTCATGTCCCCCGAACCCAAGTAGAGAATAAACAGGGTCCAGGGAGTGAAATCTAGGGCTAATTAAAATTTTCTGCCCTTTTAGCCCGAGGATCATAAGTCTGCTGTGAAGATAATGCATTTAAAGCCTCATTTAATATCATAATTGTGGAATTTATAATAAATCAAATCATCTTTAATACCAAAGCAAAGGGATACTTATTCTCATTAATAATTAAAGTTGAATCAAAGAACAAGTAAAACTAAACAAAGACAATTAGATTATTAACAAATGGCCATCCCAATATCCTAGACCATTTAAAGAACCATAAAGTCAATAATGAGAAAAGTCCAAGAGGAATAATAAATGAATAAAGACAAATCTAGTAGAAGTCTCATGTGTTTGTCTCTCTCGTGCTAGGTAAGATGATGCTACTCTATGTCATCGGCACACCACTCTCGCTCCTCTAGGATCTCCTCACATGCCTGCTCCTCATAGTACTCACATGGGGCATGATAAGTACTAAATATTGCATATTTTACCCCTCATTAGTGTTGACACCAAAAATGTCACTTTGCCTCTTCAACATCAAGAAAGCTGCATGAAGTCGCAACCTGCCATAAATAGACAATGCAATTTCTCCAAAAAATCAAATCTTGTCAGAATCAAACAAAAACTGCAAGATCCTTCAAGATAGCCAAGAGAAGAGTACACATGAAGTTTCGGGCCATTTCAGAATCATTTGGCCTAACTTCGCTTCTCCGACAGCTAAAATGGCGCTCCCGGCGGCGACATCATCGGAGACGTAAAAACTTCGATCAGAGCCTATGGATGACTCCAGCATGTCTCAAAAGGGCTCCATGCCAAATTTCAAGTCAAACCGACAACGTTTGACCCTCCATCAATGCTCGAGCAGCAAAATCAAGCCTCTCGGCGGCGGGAACCACCGAAGCCTTCGCTCATCAAACCAAGTGCATGAGTGGCTTCAACATGCTTCCAAAAGGCTGCACGTCAAATTTCAGGTCATTCTGACAACGTTTGACCAGGTTTCGATGCTCCGAGAGAAAATCAAGCCTACCGGCGGCGGAGCAACCCGGGACCATGACATCCAAAACGGAGCCCATGGAACGTCTCAAAATGACTCCAATAGGCTCCCCGTCAAATTTCAGGTCAATCGGACATCGTTTGACCGCACATCAAAGCTCGGCATTTTCCCCGCAGCAAAATCAAGTGAAGCATCGACGGGACCCCAAACGGCTTCAAAACTCAAACAAAAGCCTATGGTTGGTCTTATTTATTGCTCAGGAGGCTTCACCTCAAATTTCAGGTCATTCCGACATCGTTTGACCAAGTTTCAGCTTCTGGCGGAAAATCAGCAGCTCTACGCGACAAAGTCTTCTGCTTTCCCGGAAAATTGGAAACTTTGCACTCTAAAAATGCAAGGATTCTCATTAAGTTTTCTACAGGGAAATCAAGCCAATAAATGAGAAGAAATGTCAAGAAAAATACAGAAGAAAACGGCGACGAAAAAGACCTCAAAACGACCGCAAAACGGGCTCCGAAGGGGAAAAATCCCCCAGGGTCGCAGACCCCTGCGACCATGGCCCATGGTCGCAGGCCCCTGCGACCATGGACCATGGTCGCCGGTCCATGGTCGCCGGCGACCATGGAGGTCCGGGTCACCGGATTTTCCGCCGGTGACCCGTTTTTTCCGTCTTTTTTCGCGTTTCGCGCACTTTGGCCCCTGTGGTTTCCTGAAAATGTGATTTTTAGTGCTTGAAATTGAATCATATCCTCCGACATCCGTCAAAATCACGGGTCAACCTCCAAAAGCATAAAATCATCATTGATCGCTCCAAGATCGCCAACCGGTCGACCAAGAAAGTGCACTTTCTGTCCGACCGATCGTGAAATCGACAAGACAGATGTCACCGGCCCGCTCTTAGCTATCAATGTCTGAAGTTACATGTTCATCCGATGTCGATCAGCATGTAGATCCATCGACGATCGTCGCCAGAAGAATTCCAGAAGACACGGCATGGCCCGCGACTCTTCGACTGCTCGGCGACCAATTAATGTGGTTAATTGACTAGCTTTATTGCAGTCATTAATTCATTTCTTTGGACGGCCCAATCAGAAGCAAGCATTTGGGAGTTACAAGTCAATTGATTCATGGCATTTAACCCATGAAACTCCTCCCATTATGGTAATTAAGGTGATTAAAAGCCCTTAATCTCCATCGGCCAATCAGATTCAAGGAAAAAGGAGTTACAAAATCAAGAAATAAATCTTGTAACTCCTCCCATTAAAGCCATTAAAGCCCATAAACTCTCCTAAATGGCTACCAAAAGCCTATAAATAGGAGAGCATTCCATTGAAATCGGGATCGATCAATCGGAGATCACTTCCAAAGCGCCACAGATCCAGAAATCTGAGAGAAAGAAAAAGAGAGAAAAAAAACTCTGCTGAAGTTCTGCACCAGCCACCACTACAAGGTGACAAAAGTCCCTTGGGGGGGCACCCCCCCCCCCCCCCCCCCAAGGTCCTTGCCTTCTCCTGCTGCCTCCAATGGCTTAGACGTGGCTTTTCAGCCCGTCTACTTAGCTTTTTATTGGACATAGGACCTTCTCTTGGTCTTTGTCCTCTAAAAACCTGAGGTTATAGCCAAGCCAAGCGAATCAAGAGCATCTTCTGTTCTCATCTGCATGGATGATGGCGAAGCCCATACATGGCTTGCGACCGTCAATCTAAACGAGTCCCCCACAATCTCCTGAAAAGTTAGATCTTCCTTTTCTTGCTTTTCATTGTAATTTGTATTTTTCTAAAGAGACAGAAATCACAACTCTTGTCTTTCATTATTGATAAGAATTGTAAATCGGCTATAAACGCCAAAATCGGCTATAAATGCCAAACAAAATCGCCTTTCACGGCAAACCAAGAAAATGTCTCTTTTCTTAAATATTTGTGCAATGGAAAACTTGAAAGAAGTTGATTTCCTTTTTACTTGCGAAGGTTGATCTCCGGATTACCACTTGCAATTCCAAGTAAAATAGAAAATCTGGCACACCCACACAAAAGAAATGTTGATGCACGCTTCAGGGCCCGCCAGGGCGCGAAAGGGCCGGACCCGACGGACTCCCACGTTCCGCCGACCCCGGTAGCCGCCCCAGCAGGCGCCGCGGAGCGCGTTCCATCAAGCTGGCACACCCGGTGGGACTCGTTCATTTGAGAACACGGTGCTCGGAAATGAAATATTTGCATATCATACTTTTTGCTCTATGCTTATACTTCTTTTCCGGATTCCTTGGCTACTTTCTAGCTGGTAGCCTATGTTGGATTTTGCATCCTAAAAAAAATGAGATGGGATTTTTTGGAAATTTCTATTTCTTTGAGTTTGTTTCCATTCTTTCTCTTTTCAAAAAACAAAAATCAGTTTTCTTAGTTTGAATTCAAAATTGAGAAACTTTGATCCTATCCTATCGTTCTTTGGCGCTTGCAGAAATGTTGAGCCCGTTCGACTAAGGTTTTGGACCATCGTTTCTCTTCGATGAGTTCATTAGAGATTTCAAAAAAAAAAATATTAAAAAAAAATAAAAATAAAAAAAATCAGTTTTCTTAGTTTGAATTCAAAATTGAGAAACTTTGATCCTATCCTATCGTTCTTTGGCGCTTGCAGAAATGTTGAGCCCGTTCGACTAAGGTTTTGGACCATCGTTTCTCTTCGATGAGTTCATTAGAGATTTCAAAAAAAAAATATTAAAAAAAAATAAAAATAAAAAATCAGTTTTCTTAGTTTGAATTCAAAATTGAGAAACTTTGATCATATCCTATCGTTCTTTGGTGCTTGCAGAAATGTTGAGCCCGTTCGACTAAGGTTTTGGGCCATCGTTTCTCTTCGATGAGTTCATTAGAGATTTCAAAAAAAAAAATATTAAAAAAAAATAAAATAAAAAAAAATTAGTTTTCTTAGTTTGGATTCAAAATTGAGAAACTTTGTTCCTATCCTATCGTTCTTTGGTGCTTGCAGAAATGTTGAGCCCGTTCGACTAAGGTTTTGGGCCATCGTTTCTCTTCGATGAGTCTATTTGGGATTTTTATAAAAAAAAAGGGACATAGACCACTAAGGTTAAACCAATTGCGTTCTTTGATCACGATTGATTCAAGAAAAGCCTTGTCCAGAATGTGGAGACAGCCTGACTGTTCTAGGCAAGGGTCCTCCAAACGGGTTCATTAAGTAATCCTACCCTTACCTGGGGGCAATTCTATCAATTGAGGTTTCATAAGACCGGGTTAGGAGGCCTATGTGTACTCTCTCGTCTTTAAATCTTAAAAAATTAAAAAAAAAAAAAAAAAAAAAAAAAGATTTTCAAAAAAAAAAATCTTAAAAAAAAAAAAAACAAAAAATTTTCAAAAAAAAAATAAAATAAAAAAATAAATAAAAAAAATATTTAAAAAAAAAAATAAAATAAAAAAATAAAATAAAAATAAAATAAAATAAAAATCATTTCAAAAAAAAAATCTCCAAAAACTCGTCACTTTTTGGATTCAGATTCGAGAAATTGTGGTCTCTTCCCTTCTGAGTACTGGCGCTCGCGGAAATCGTTGAGCCCGTATTTGAATCGGAATGCCACCTGCTCTCTTTGACGAATCCATTTCTGACATTTCAAAACAAAGAATCCCATCTCATGGATGCGATCTCCAACATTTGTGCATAGCAATACTGGTACGCCCTTTCAGGGTCTACTGTATCTGTGACCGGCACATTTGTAACTCCTACTTCTAATTCTTCTTACCTCGAGCAAAGCCCTGCTTCTCGATAAGTCGAATTTAGGTTTACAATTGCTTCTAGCAGTCACTGGAACGCTCATTCTGGGCTCACCATACTTGCTGTCAGAACAATTGTACCATCTATGGCTTTTTGCCTTCTTCATGTCGCTTGGGTCATATCCCTTAAGCGATTTGAAAAGACAACCATAGAAATTCCCATTTATGATCATTATATTCTTGTGATTACTAATGGATGTGGTCGTGTTTCAGAGCCTTTTCGAAACTAACAATGGCAGCCTTAACCATTATCTTCGACGAGAACAAGCACCAACTCATGCTTCAACAGAAGCAAAGCACGCGCACCCATAAGCGCCCTGCCAGCTGCCGAAGCATCAACTCCCTCGGCAACTCTCTGAACTCCGGGTCGACCTCGACTCCCCGGACCATCGTCTTCGGGACACTGGGACCATTCCCACTTCCCGAAGAACAAACTGCGCCTGCCAAAAGGCAGAAGATCGCCTCTCAACGTGTCACTCCCGTGACACCAAAGGCGAGCGCCCAAAAGCCCGAAGCCCGCGGCACCCCCGCGAAACCTCGACCCACAAACAACCAGGTCTATCCCAAGACTTGGTCTCCAAGACCTTCCCCAAAACAAAGGAGGTCTCAAACCTCCACCAAGCCAGCATACCTGGCCCCACTCAAGGAGAACCAGTTCTACCCTCTTGCCTACATGAAAGAGGAGAGACCCATCTCCAACCTGACTCCCAAGTCAACCCAGTATGAGCCGGCTTGTTCCTACAGGCCCAAAATCAGATCATGCATCACCAGGCCTCTACAAGCACCTGCCAAGGCCTACACTCCTTCAGTTCGACCCTTCATCTCTACAGGGGCTGAACTCGAAAGGTTTAAAGCTTCGCTGCAACAGGCAAAGGACCGGGTCCGGATTCTGTCCTTGCCTAGCTACAAAGAAGACAGGCTCGGCTGCTGCGCCCGAGGGAGCACATCCTTCATCGTCAGAGCCCAGCCAGAGCTGACTGAAGCTCAAATCGCTCGTCGAGCACGCCGCCGTGCGTCATATCGACAAAAGAGACTAGAGAAGCAACGGACCCAGCCTCCTACACTTCAAGTCTCCCATAAATGGGTCGAAAAAGAAAGACCCGACCAAGTTGCTGCCGTCCATATGGTTGGAAAAACCAGAAGACGCCAAAGGTCAGCATCAAAAATCCATGTCCGACGTCCGGTGACCCGTAGCGTCACCGGGACACGAAGACATCCTGAAGAATCTCCTGACCCTTCAAGCCAAGGACGGGAGAGTAATCCTTCATCAAGCTCTTCATAAAAAAGAATGAGCCCCAGCTCGGTCACCAGGACGATTTCTTCGTTCGAATCCCGAGGGATGAACGTCTTGGCTACAAGTTCTGAGCCGCCACCTCAGAATCCACCTCGAGATGATGCGCTCACACGCATCCAGCAGTTGGAACAAGGCCAGCAGAGGATTGAAACTCTGATGGAAAACATTCTCCTTGTCGTCCAAAATCAGGCGAACAATGAGCCTCCTCCAAATCATGCAATAACGAGGAGAATTGTGAAGAAAATGAGTCACGCGCCCTTACCAAAAAGGACGTAGACAGTATCCTCGCGAAAGCTAAAGAAGAGGATATACTCAAAGAGCATGGGATCAAGCCACCATATCCTTTATGGATGGACTCGGTCCCGTTCCCCACAAAATTCAAACATCCTACTCTCCAAACATATACGGGGAAAGGATCGGCCAGACAGCACGTCATCCACTTCAAGATCTTGACGGGAGCTATCGCGGATCAAGATGCACTCAAGATCCGCCTCTTTGCAAGTACCCTAAAAGGTACGGCCTTCGATTGGTACTCCACTCTGCCGGAGAACTCCATTCAGAACTGGGCTATGCTGGAGACACGCTTCCTGACCCACTTCCAAGGTGAGGATCATCCTGTTACTATGGCTCAGCTCTGCAGCCTAAAACAGGGAGAGAATGAGTCAACTTATGACTTCATTCACAAGTGGAAAGCAATGGCGTACAAATGCTCAGATGTACTGCCACAAGCGTCGCTAGTCGACATCTGCCGAAACAACATGAGAGCTAAAATCCGCTCCATGATCATCGGCAATAAATCAAAGAACCTGGGGGAACTCCTGGAAGCTTCCATGGAAGCTGAAACGGTGATCAAAGACCTCAACAGTCAGAAATCATCAAAGAAAGAGCCGACTGCTGTTGCAACCTCTAAACCAAAGAAGAAGGAGGTTCTCAATGCGCAGACTAAGTCAGCTCCTCAGCAACCAAAGAAAGCTGAAAATAGAGCTGCAGGTAAGAGACCTGAACTCTCTGATGCCTTCAAAGAGCGAGTAGAAAAGAAATATCCGTTCGATGAAGACGTCGAAGAAATCTTTGAGGCTCTCCTAGCAAATGGCAAACTCATTTTGCCAGAGCCCAAAAGCCCTGGAGACGTTGGCAAAACCAATGATCCTCGGTACTGTCCATACCACCAGATGGTCTCGCATCCTCTCAATCAATGCTTTGTTGTGAGAGAGAAGATAAACGAGATGTGGAAAAACGGAGTCATCACCTTTGACAAAAACTATGGGACTGCCTCCGTCAACATGGTGTCATGTGGACAAACACCAAAATCACCGAAGAAGAAGATCACTACTTCCTTCAAGGTGATAAAAAGAATTCAAACGTCCGAAGTGTTGGTTCCTTGCCCGACACCAGACGGACAACCCATATGGGTACACCCCGATCTCCTGGAAGATGAAAATTGGGAGATCGTCAAAACAAAGCCGACCGCTCAACAGCGAAGGCAGGCTAGGAAACATCTCCTCAGGCTCAAACGGCAAGAGAAGACCCAGCCAAAACAAGAAGTTCATGAAAAGGCAGAGGCCTCCTCTACCACTTCACTCGGGGCAACAGAAACGTCCCCTCCAGAGACTTCAAAGGCGGTAAGAAACTTCACTCTCAGTGATTTCATGCCACCTCAATTCAAAAAAGAAGCCATGCAGGGGGCATCATACTCTTGCAACTCGGTAGTTGGATTCTCCATTGATGGATACGAGTCCAGCGACACCGACGATGGATTCGAGCCCAACTACACCGATGAGTGGGAGGAATCTCTTGAAACAGGAGAATATCTCTCCGATGAAGAATGGGTTCCTGAAACTCACCTTATGCCAGTAATCTGGTATAACCCCTTGCAACCACAAGGATCCTGGTCTGATGATGAAGAAGACCAAGAGGTTGCACAAGAAGATGCTGTTAACCCAGCACCTGTCATTGCTCCAGTGGAAATCAACTATGTTGAGCCACACGGAGAAGACGAAGAAGAGGATCTGGCTCCCATGCCTGATCTTGAAGAATATGCAAGGATCTTGCAGCGTCTCGCTCTAGAACAAGAGCAAGACCGCGTCAACGAGATTCCTCACAATCCAGAGCCGGAAGTCCCTGAAGCCCATCAGGTACCTCCTCCCTCAACTCCTGAAAATGGAGAACATTGCTGGATTGACGATCCTCTTACATCCGAGGATGAGTCTGACTCCGAGCAGGCAACATCTTCTATCAGAGCTTCCTGTAATGTAATATATCAGGATTATAGCTCTTCTGAAGCGTCGTCTGATGAGATTACCTACACTCCGACGACGCCTAGCAATGTATCCTCTGGAGCTACCTCGTCTCACGTGACTTTCACAGAGATGACACCCTCTCAGGTTTCTTCTCCTGAAACTGTGACTTCAGGATACACATTCTTCCCGACTCATCATCATGAAGAAAACCCAACTTGGGGTGATGGATGGGTCAACGAAGAAGAAAAGCTGCTGGATGCTGTTCAGGACTTGCTCCCGGAAAATGCTCCGTGCAACACAATCACTGAGGATGGCAACTCTGCTGCAGATACATCCCCAGTAGATGAAAAACGACAGCCTCTTGATCCTGAAGACAATCTTCCAAACGAAGATCCTTCTCAAGAAGCTCTCGAAGTTGGTAGAGGCACCCGTTCGGGCCGGGACTACCACAAAAATTACAACCAATCTTCCTTTACTTATGTAAATCCTTCGGGAAAAGATGTTGTAAGCGCCCCCAGTGGCAACAATGATGAACATGCAGGCCCTAAGGAGGCTTTCAAGTATGATTTGGTTGAGCACTTCAAACACATACCTGCACGTCTTCACATCCTGGATTTATTACGAATGTCTCCACGCACTCGTGATAATCTCATCTCAGAACTACAAAAACTGAATGAGGATGTCGACAAACATGCCCCGCAAGTCCTCCAAATTGAAATGGACTACCGGGTCAAAAACTCTGAAACTTCCTCAAAGGGAGAAAAGAAAACTGAGGGATCATGCATCCAATGCCTCTCGGTTCAAAAGGCAGCCAATGCAACCATCGCCTTCACTAAGGAAGACCTCCTACTTGGCGAAACAAGGCACAACCGACCCCTGTACTTCACAGGGTACATCAAAGAAATGCCGATACATAGAGTTCAGATCGACCCAGGTTCTGCACTCAACCTTATCTCCACTTCGGCTCTTGAAGAGTTATCCCACCCAGCAAGCTAAGCCACACATCTGTATCTATCTTTGGATACGATGGGAGCGCTCAAAGGCCTATCGGCAAAATCAGGTTCAAATTGCAAATCGGTGATCTTATCTCTGAGGTCACTGTGTATGCAATAAAAACCCCCTCATGCTACAACATCCTTCTCGGACGTCCTTGGATACACGAGAACGGTGTTGTCCCTTCAACTCTACATCAATGCATCAAGTTCGTCGGCGACGACGGCATGGTACATCGTGTCTTTGCGGACAGAAAACCCTTCAAAGGTAAAGAAGTCCACTTCGCAGACTCCCAGATGTATGAAGGCGAAAAAGAAGAAGAAGAGGAAATAGCACCCCCTGCTGAAAATCTCCAGAAAGATAAAGGCAAGGCTCCTCAAAAATCACCGGAAGAAAACAAACCCTCCGGCAAATTAGAAGAGAGTAGTCAATCTCCCTTCGTTATCTCCCTCAAGAATTCAAAACCTTTGGTCATCACGACTAAAGTGAAGAAGGCGAAACAAAAGCCTGGGGGCAAATTTGTTGTCTCTCTCGTGTCTATCATGCAAGACACAGACTCGGACTCAGAGCCAGAAGACGATGCATCGCCAAGCCAAGCTGACACTCAGCAAGTTCAGCCTGCTCTCACTCCGATGGAGACACCTGCAGATGTAGAAGATCCTACGTCTGCTACCTTTGTTGTTCCGGCAACATCACCAAAGCAAAGGCCGATCTTCTTCCATAGATCGGACGCTTCTTCATCAAACTCCATGCTGGAACCTTTCCAAAATGAAGGTATGCCTCAGCTATCTCTATATAGTCCTGTGGCACAAGCAATTATGAAGAAAATGGGCTATGACGCTCAAAACCCAGTCGGTTTGGGAGAAAGACGCGGTATTCTCACGCCATTGGAGCCCGCCTTGACCAAAAGCCAGCTGGAAGATTGGAGACTCTACGGTCATGTAGAAAAGTCTTCATATGGGTTAGGGTATGATCCTGACACTCCTCTGAGACAGTTGACACAAAGGCTTAAAAGTCGTTTTACCGACCAAGCCTCAACATCTCAAGTCCATGAAGACATCGATCTCCCTGGATATCTCTTTAAAGAGTTACCTGACAAAGATCCAGGAAGCTCATCCAATTGGTATGATTTCTCTGATGATAAAGAGGAATCGTCCGATAATACAGACTTGTGGCATCCTGACCCAGAAGAACCCTCGTCTCCAAAAGAAATACCAGACTCAACAGGCGATTGGGACTATCTCATAGCAAGCCTTGAGGGGATCACCAATCAAGAAAATCCATGGAAAGGAACAGAGCCTTGGTCTGGTAATGCAGTTGAAACTCCAGAAGGTTTCGTTGAGTTGGAAGCCTCCGAAAATATTGTGGAGGAACCACCTTCGAACCTTCCGACAGAAGATCCTGTTCAAAAGATAAACTTGGGAACACCTGATAACCCACGTCCTGTATTCATAAGCAAGAATATAAAGGATGATGAGTTACCCGAGTATATCGCTTTTCTTCGTGAGTTCGTTGATTGCTTTGCATGGTCCTATGCTGAAATGCCTGGTTTAGACCCCAAAGTAGCAGTCCACAAACTCAATCTTCAAGAAGACATCAAGCCTGTCAAACAAGGCCAAAGAAGATTCCGTCCAGATGTGATGGATAAAATTGAACAAGAAGTTCAAAAACTCAAAAGCATTGGCTTCATCCGTGAGGAACAACATCCAGAATGGTTGGCCAACATTGTCCCCGTGACAAAGAAAACTGGGCAGATCAGAGTCTGTATTGACTATAGAGACTTGAATGGCGCTTGCCCTAAAGATGAATTCCCGCTCCCCATACCGGAGGTGATGATTGACAATACCTGCGGATTCGAGCGAATGACATTCATGGATGGCTTCTCTGGTTACAATCAGATAAAGATGCATCCCGAGGATGAAAAACACACTTCATTTCGGACTCCATTTGGCGTGTATTGCTACACTGTCATGCCATTTGGTCTGAAAAATGCTGGTGCCACATATCAGAGGGCTATGATGAAAATATTCCAAGATATGCAGCACAAGACGGTCGAATGTTACGTTGATGACCTCGCCGTCAAAAGCAGAAGAAAAGAAGACCATCTCAAAGATCTTCGGGAAGTCTTCCTCCGACTCCGCAAACACAAACTGCGGATGAATCCTCTAAAATGCTTCTTCGGCGTCTCGTCGGGTAAGTTTCTAGGATTCCTTGTTCGGAAAGCTGGAATAGAACTTGACCCCATAAAAGTCAAGGCTATTCTAGAAATGCCCTCTCCAAGAACCCTAAGGGAACTAAAAGGGCTTTAAGGGAGATTGGCCTACATCAGACGGTTCATCTCCAATCTTTCGGGGAAATGCCGTCCATTCTCTCGATTGATGAAAAAGGGTGTAGACTTTGTCTGGGATGCCGACTGTGAAGCCGCATTTCAAGATATCAAGTCATACCTGACCAAACCTCCAGTGTTAGCTGCCCCTGCCACTGGAAAACCATTCATCTTGTACACAAGAGCTCTTGATCATTCTGTAGGCGCTCTGCTTGCACAAGAAAATGATGAAGGAAAAGAAGCTGCTCTATACTACCTCAGCCGCATGCTAGTAGGTGCAGAGCATCGCTACTCCCCAGTCGAAAAGGAATGCCTTGCAGTGATGTTTGCCGTACAAAAGCTACGTCACTACTTGCTTTCCAACACAGTCTACCTCGTCTCAAGGATCAACCTCTTGAAGGTCCTTGTCACAAAGGCAGGTTCTCTCAATGCCCGACTGGCAAAATGGTCCATCCTTCTATCACAATTTGATATTAGGTATGTGCCACAAAAAGCAATCAAAGGCCAAGCTCTAGCAGATTTCCTCGCAGAGCATCCATTGCCTAAAGATTCACCACTCAGAGATGATCTCCCAGACGAACCTGTCTACAACGTGGAGACTTTCTCCCCAAATGCCTCCTGGGACATGTACTTTGACGGTGCAACCAGGACAAATGAAAACAGAAAGCTGATCTCAGGAGTTGGCATCCTCTTTGTTAGCCCCGACAAATGCATGATTCCACACGCTTTCTCGCTACTGGAACCATGCACAAACAATGCAGCTGAATACCAAGCTCTGATCCTAGGATTGGAACTCGCCATCGAATCTGGTATCACCATGCTGGAAGTCTTTGGAGACTCTCAACTGATCGTCAACCAGATGAATCAAAAATATGAAGTCAGGAAGCCTGATCTGCTGCCTTATTACAACAAGGCACAATCGCTTCTGCAAAAGTTTGACATCTGTCACATCACCCACATTCGTAGAGGTGAAAACATCCGTGCAGATGCCCTGGCTGGACTTGCCGCATCAATGGCGATCCAGGAAGGAAAAAACATGCAAATTACAGTGAGTGAGAGAAGGATCCTCCCTCCTCTTAACACACACCAAGCAGTTGCTGAATGCCACCGAGTGGTTGGAAGTCGGATCTCTATCCTTCAAACTTCAATCGGCGACTGGAGGGATCCGTTCATTGATTACACTATGTTCGGAATCCTACCTGAAGATCCAAAAGAACGGGTAAGCATCCAAAGGCGAGCCCCAAACTTTCATTTGGATATCCCTTCAAAAATCCTTTACAGGAAATCCTTCAATGGAGTACTCCTACGCTGCTTGTCACAACAAGAAGCTGAAGAAACACTCAAAGAAGTTCACGCTGGTCTTTGTGGAGCTCATCAGGCTGGTCCCAAACTCTACCACCAAATCAAAAGGTTGGGTTACTACTGGCCTACCATGGTACCCGACGCAATACAATTTGCTAAGCGCTGCCAACAATGCCAAGTTCATGGAGACTACATTCACATGCCTCCAGAATGGCTACATCCTACAGCAATCTCATGGCCTTTTGAAGCATGGGGCATGGACATCATAGGTCCTATCTCTCCCCCTTCAAGCAAAGGTCATCGCTTCATCTTCGCCGCTACGGATTATTTCTCCAAGTGGTCAGAAGCATTTGCGTTCAACGAAATGAAGACCTCATCAGTTCTTCAATTCCTACGCACCAACATCATTTGTCGTTTCGGCATACCCAAAAGATTCGTCCATGATAACGGACCACAATTCCGGGATCATCGATTCTACAGATTCTGCGACAAATACAAAATCCAAAGCTGTCCTTCGACTCCATACAATCCGGCAGCAAACGGATTAGCAGAAGCCTTCAACAAGACACTCTGCAAAATCCTCAAGAAAATGGTCTCTAGTCACAAAAGAGACTGGAGTGACAAACTGTCTGAAGCTTTGTGGGCCTATCGAACCACCGTTCGAGGACCAACCCATAGCACACCATTCTCCTTGGTCTATGGATGCGAAGCTGTCGTGCCCCTAGAGGTACAAATTCCTTCTCTGAGGGTATCTCTACAAAATGACATGACTCAAGAAAGCAATGTCAAATTGCGACTCCATGAGCTGGACAATCTCGACGAGAGACGGCTCGAAGCTCGACAAAGCATTGAACTTTACCAAGCACGCATGGCAGGATCTTTTGACAAAAGGGTCAGGCAACGCGCCTACAAAAAGGGTGACTTGGTTCTTGCGGTAAAAAGACCAATGGTCTTCGCTCACAAGTCCAAAGGCAAGTTTGAACCAAAATGGGAGGGACCCTACGTCATCCACAAAGTCTTCTCCAACGGCGCATATGCCCTCCTAAACATGGAAGGCGACAGATGTATGCTGCCTGTCAACGGCAAGTTCTTGAAGCGATACTACCCTTGAAGACTTACCCAACTGGGTAAGAGCAATGCCTGTATGGCCAAAACCTGCTCTCAGGTACTCGCTCGTCAAACCCACTCTCTTTAGAATTTTCATATCAAATGTCAAAATTTCTAGAGATTCAAAAACAATGCTTACTTTTACCGTTTCATTGTTCAAAAAAAAAAAACAAAAAAATCCAAGTTTAGGAGCCTCTCCCTGACTTGACCAAAACTTTCGATCCTTGAACCAAAATTCATGGTTTGAAATAAAAATCCGGATTCAGGGATTTCCACCCTAGTCCACCTTACCTTTTACCGCCAAATGGTTCTAGGTCAAAATTTACGACCCTCGTGTCTTTAAACAAAAAAAATGGTTTTTCAAAAATCGTGGGGAAACGACATCAAAGTCAGTACCCGCAAAACAAAAATTTTGAAAAAAAGCAAGGATGCGACATTCCATCGATACTTGCACCCAAAATCGCAGGGAAGCGACATTTCGTCGATACTTGCAAAATCCAAAAACCGTGGAGACGCAACATATCAGTTGATATCCACAACCCAAATTTCAAAGGTTCGAGAAAACCTAAAATCGTGGAGAAGCAACAAACCAGTTGATATCCACAACCCAATTTCAAAAATCGTGGAGATGCAACATACCAGTTGCTATCCACAACCCAAATTTCAATGGTTCGAGAAAACCTCAAATTTCAAAAATCGCGGAGAAACGACATCAAGTCAGTACCCGCAAAACCAAAAGTCTTGGGAAAAGCAGGGAAGCGACGCTTAGTCGATATTTGCACCCCAATTCGCGAGGAAGTGACATTCCATCAATACTCGCAAA
The DNA here is from genome assembly GCA_028538565.1 of Umbellularia californica. Lineage (NCBI taxonomy): Eukaryota > Viridiplantae > Streptophyta > Magnoliopsida > Laurales > Lauraceae > Umbellularia > Umbellularia californica. The sequence continues at coordinate 29,958,612 of JAPQWN010000002.1, forward strand.
ACCGAATGAGCAAGGAAGCGACATTCCATCGATACTTGCAAGACCATTCAGCGGGGAGGCGACATTTAGTCGATACCTGCATTTTGAAAGCCAAAAAAATCTGGCTATAAATGCCAAAACCTGGCTCTTTTGCCAAAAACCGGCTATCAATGCCACCAAATCGGCTATAAATGCCACACAAAAAAAAAAAACCTGACTCTCATGTCAAAACCGGCTATAAATGCCACAAACCGGCTATCAATGCCACAAAAATTGGCTTTTACGCCGACAAACCAAAACTTGGCTTTCAAAAAATGGCTATCAATGCCACCAAACCGGCTATAAATGCCACAAATTGGCTATCAATGCCACCAAACCGGCTATAAATGCCACAAATTGGCTATCAATGCCACCAAACTGGCTATAGATGCCACAAAACAAACACCGGCTTCCATGCCAACCCAAATTTTGGCTTTTACGCCATAAAATTTCGGCTTCCATGCCATCTCAAAATTGGCTCCCATGCCACGAACAAAATTTTTGGCTCTTATGCCATCTCAAAAATCGGCTATAAATGCCACACACAAAAAAAAAACCCTGACTCTCATGTCAAAACTGGCTGTAAATGCCACAAAAATCCGGCTTTCATGCCAAATTCGTTTCCCCTACCAAAACAATCATTTGACAAAAGATTTTCACAAAATGACAAAACTTTTGATCAAATCCCATTTAGCAATCGCTTTCATCACAAAAAGATTTGAGTGAGCGTAGGGAAAACAAAAAAAAAAGTACCAAAAAAATACATGTGGTACCAAAACAAAAAAAAAAAAGGAGAGTACCAAAAAATACATGTGGTACCAAAACAAAAAAAAAAAAAAAAGGAGAGTACCAAAAAATACATGTGGTACCAAAAAAAAAAGAAAGAAGTACCAAAAAAATACATGTGGTACCAAAAAAAAAAAGAAAAAAGAAGAATGGTTTCTGCTATAAAAAATCAGGAGCTCAGCCAAAAATGGTCTCCAGCCAAAGCTTCAGCTCCTCAAGCAAACTTTTGGCATCAGCCGTCAGAGTTTCCAAGGCACGCCTCTTCAGGAACTTGCCATGAGATGCTGGCGAATGCCGTAACCCTTCTTTTACACCGGGAAGCTCTTCCCCAGCAGTTCGCCATCGTTCGTTTTCTAGAGTCCTCCTCTCGAGAACTTGACCGGCATCTGCAACCCTGCGGATCAGAGTACTCTCCCTGTCACGAGCCTCTGTTATAGCAGCCCACTTCGCATCGACTTGTGCCTTCAAATGCTCAAGACGTTTCCTGGCCTCCTCAACTTCCCTATCAAGGACGTTAAGGTCATGCCTCAATCCGATGATGGCTAGCTCTTCCTTGTTCTTCTCCCGAACTAGCTGCTTCTTGCTTTGTGTAGCCTCATTCAGGTCAGACTTAGCCTTATCAGCAGGGTCCAAGAACATCTCCTTGAAGAATTGGTCGTCAGGGAAACCCATGGTCTCAAACCACTTGTCACCCAGTGCAATGATCCTATCAACGGTCGCCCTGGCACCTGTGACATCCAGACCAACCTCTTCGGTATCAGTGAGAATCTCCTGCACATGTGGGATCATGCCAAATCCTGCTTCCAAGTGTCCAGAAAGGAGAGTCTTGACCCAAGAACTCAAAACCCGAGCCAGCACCTTCTTCGCAAATTGAAGAGACGAACTGGATGAAGATTCACCCTTCTCCGCTGATCGGCTGCTCATGTCATGTCCCATTGGAAGAGTAACAAAAGAACTCTTTTCACTCGGAGCCACTGGAGAAGGAATCTCAGCATGAGGTATCTCCTCTATCGCGTCAGAACTGGTTGTAGGAGTCTCTACCTCCGGATCGACCTCTGGCATCCCTTGCTCTGGTTCTGAAGAAAGCAATGGACTCTCTTCTATCACTTCAAAACCTGCAAATGAAACACAAAAAGGTATGAATATGATCCTGTTCAAAAAAAAAAAAAAAAAAAAAAAACCATCAGGGTCATCACTACGAAGTACCTTCTTCGACGACTGGCGGAACACTCTCTTCCTCCATGAACTCATCGGAAGCATCATCAACATTTGCGTCCATTGATGGTTCAAAGTCATCAGAATCTTGTGGCAAGTCAGCTGACAAGAAAAAAATGTTAGCAAATCAAGTCGCAGGCAAAAAAAAAAAAAGAGAAAGCGAAAGAAGTTATACCAATTGGAGATTCCGGAGTCATTTCAGAGTCCCTCGGTTCTTCTTCAGATGCCATAACCGGCTCCATCACCGCCTCATCGGTCGGAACCTCAGGCATCGGCAAGTCTTCATCCTCTGCTAAAAAAAAAAAAGGAAGCAGCAGCAGGGTGAGAAAACAAATCAGAACATGGAAAGCCCCATGAAAGAAGTAGAAAAAGAAAAAGGAAGAATCATACCTTCACCAACGGTCTCTTCTCCACGGCTCCTCTTCTCTGGAGGCTCGTCGACAGCCTCTGGCACCTCCTCGTTGATGGTAAGAGGGATTTCCATGTCAGGAGAGTCCTCATGTGGCCCCTCGCTGCGATGATGACTCCTCCTCTTCTTACCTCTACGGGTTCGCTTCCTAGAAGAACCCGCCCCACTATCAGAGTCAGGTTTCTCACTTGACTCCTCACTGGATGGTCTGCTCTCGCCCGTAGACTCCGCGGAAGCTCGCCTCTGTGCCGCTTGCATCCAAGCGTCGAGCTCAGCTTCCTCCTGTTCTAGCTGCTCCAAAGCCTCATCAGGTACTTCCCGAACAGCTTCAGAACCAATGACGCCCTGGTCACCGAGAAAGCCTATCTTGTGCTTCTCTCCAGAAAGGAATGCCCAAACTTCCTCTCGCCGGACGCCATCCGACTTCCCAATGCCTTTTCCAGAAGACAGCTTTACATCAAGCTCCTTCTTGGAAAGCCCCCGATATGCCAAAAAGCTCTCCGCGAACCACTTCGTGAAGCCGGCAGTTCGGAAAGTCGACAGCTCAGGATAAGAAATCGCGGCAGTAGTGTCTTCAGCACTATAGAAAGCCCATGCATTTCTGCCATCCTGCAAACCCCCAAAACGCTTCACCATACTCGAAGGCGCTCCAACAACGCCTTGAGAGAAGCCCAACTGAAGTGCAAAACGAGAAGGTACATACGGCTGGATATCGACGAAAAGATGTCTGCGGTACACCATCGTGCCGACTCGTATGCTGAAAAGCCACTCATTCTCTGCATTTGACAAAGAGTAATGCCTTCCCGACCCTGCTCTGGTAGAGTCTCGGGAGGCACCAAAATCAAAAGCCTTCTTCCGCAACTCCGGAGAAAGCTTAACTGAAGACTGCCCCATCTCGACGTCCCTGAATCGTCGGATCCTCATGCGGGCAAACAGAAGTGATTCGGATACGGCTTTTCCCTTAGCCAATCGAATCATCAGAGGATCATCATCCTGTGCAGCACCCAGCTGGTGGAAGCCAGGACAGTGGTATACAAACCACGAATAAAAGATATGGGCTGAAAATACCCTATTCATAGGGAGCCCAAGCCGAACCAAGAAAGCAGCAGCCTGCAGTTCGGTACACAGGTAGGAGTAAAGAGCGGGCACCAAAGCAAGCCGCTCTCCAAACGCCATCTGACAAGCCGGAAAAATACAATGCGGCCTGATGTGCGTCCCATCTCCACCAGCAAACACAGCCTCACCTAGCCAATAAGTGAGGTAAAAAGCAAGATCTCTCCGCAGTGCAATGTCAGAATAAAGGGCATCTGTGCTCGCGAAGAAACCCTTCAACTCTTCCTGCATGGCCAATGTCTTCTTCCTGTCTTCCCGGGTCATGCTATCAGGAGACTCTTTACTGTCAAAGAAGTTGAAGAATGAAGAGCCATAACTCTTCCAACTGCTGGATCTGACTTTCGAGCCCTCCTTCAAAAAATCATAGAAGGCGACGAGCTGAAAGTATAGGAGCCTGAATTCCTCTGACTGCTCCTCGAGGACGCTGTCAATCGGCATGAACTCCTCGTAGAGTTTGCCAAGGATGGGCAATCCAGTAATAGCACTTAACTCCTTCAGAGAAAAACCAATCTCACCGTTCGTGACAACGAAGGTATTGGTCTGAGGGAGGAAAGACTCCAACATAGCCATGAAGGCATCATCGGAAAAAGTCACGGTCTCCCTAAAAGTGCGGACCGCGTCAAAAATCCCGGCTTCCTTCAAAACGGCGCCCCCAATCAGCAAGGTGTGGTCAGTCCATGACTTCCAATCGGAGTCAGCATTGAAACGGCCACGAAGTCGAAAAGGCTTCACCCAAGTACTGCCGTCACCGCTGAAAACGCCATGGCCCACCGGTCTCAAATCGACCGACGGATAATCAGAGCCCTGGTAGCCGCTGGCTGGCATCAACATGTCCATACGGACAGGTGGCTTCTCTGCAAAACCGGAAGGTCCACCAACAAAAACCCCGGTCTTGATCACACTGGTCCTCTTCACCCAGCTCGGAGGATCTTCCCTCTTAGGGCACGTGGGAGAAAGGCTCAGGATCGAGATGGTCCGGTCAAAAGACGACCGGGTAGAAATAGTTCTCTCTTCACCATCAGCTGTGTAAGAGAACTGAAAACATCTCCTTTGGTATGTCAAGTCGTCAGGGACTGCATCTCCAAAGAAGAAGGTAGGCTTGGGCAAAACCCTCAGATCGTCCATAACCCAAGGACGGTTGCTTACCATGATCTTATAGAATTCCTCATTCTTGAGAGCGATCAATCACTGTCTCATCTCATCGCGATTGAGGGAATCGCACTCTTCCAAGTTCTTCTCAACAAACTGGACCTTCTCCCAGGCCTGCTGAACGGCCACATTGGAAGATCTAGCAGATCGACGAGGTACGCTTGTAGCAGGCTCTTTACCCTTGTTCGCTCTGGAGGAACCACCTGCAAAGGTTGGAAAAGAAAAAGATCGTCATCAAAATGACAGGATTTCGCTAAAGAAAGAAAAAAAGGGTCACTTTGTCCCACTAAAAATCTGGCGAAATTTTGGCATGACCCCGGGGCAATTCCAAAGAAAAAGGAAATACCCCGACGGAAATAGAAAGTTTGAAGATGGGCTCAACATCGCTGCGAGCTCCGAAACTCCAAACTTTCGAAACCTCAAAATCTCCGCAAAATCAAGAAGGGCTCAACATCGCTGCAAGCTCCAAATTCCCAAATTTGCAAAGATTTTCAGGTATGCTATCATGCTCAATCTACAAATAGTATATGCATGAACATCTAGATTTGCACAAAAAACGCATTATCATGATGAGCAAAAAAAAAAAAAAAAAAAAAAAAAAAAAAAAAGAAGAAACTTTCTCGAAAAAAAAGGGGAGAAAGAAAAGAAAAAAAAAGAGAAGAAAGAAAACAGCAAAAAAAAAAAAAAAAAAAATCAGGGGCTGGCCCATCAGGCCGTGGCCCACAGGCCACGTGGCCGTACGGACCAGATCCGTACGGATCTGTCCGTACGGCCCACAAAAAAAAAAAAAGAAGAAAAAACGTGTGAAAAAAAAAAAGAAAAAAAAACAAAAGAAGAAATCACGTGGAGAAGAGAAAAAAAAAAGAGAAGAAGAATAGAAAGAAAAGAAAGAAAGAAAAAAAAGAAGAGAAACTTTTTTTTTTTTCTTTCCTATTCTCTACATAAAGTTTTCTTGAAAGAAAAAGAGAGAAAACTTACTTGAAGCCATTGATGGAGAAGAAGAAGGAAAAAGCTTGAAGATCCTTGAAGAAGAAAAACTCTTGGCCTTGGAGCTCTCTTGAGATTGTTGCAAAAGAAAGCAATAAGAGCAAGAGATCCTACCTCCCTTTGCTTTTATAGGAGAGAGCAAATCAAAGAAGGAAACAAAGAAGAAAGGTAAGTGTTACTAATTAAGTAACCTTACCAAAAGAGAAGGAATTAGAAAGATTCTTTCCCAAAAAGAAAGATGTCTTTGAGAGATTTCCTCCCAAAATCAATCAAATGAGAGATTCTCTCCAACAAAAAAGGATATTGAAGATTCTTTCCCAAAAAGAAAGATACCTTGAGATATTCTCTCCCAAATTAAGGGAATATGAGAGATTCTCTCCCATAAAGATATTTTTAGATATTCTCTATCCAAATGAGATATCTTTAGATATTCTTTACAAAAATGACCCCACATGAGATCTAAGCCATCCTAAAAAGCTTAAGGTCCCATGGGCTAGCCCATATGAGCCAGGTTTGACCACCTAGGCAATAAAAAAAAAAAAAAAAAAAAAAAAAAAAAAAAAAAAAGAAGAAGAAAAATGGGCTTTTAGTCAGGAAAAAAAATCCCTCTTACCCAAGAGCATACAAAAATGGTTCCATGCCTCTTTTGAGTTGATTGAACCATACAAAAAATTCCAAGCCCCATGAGCTTCCAAAAATCAAACCATCCAGCCTCATATACCAAATTGAGCCAAAATCTTGAAATTGACATTTCACAAAAATCCAAACCACTCCAATGGACCCACACAGTCCCAAAGAGTGACCAAAAACCAAATCCTGGTCCCCTAACTTGCCACATACAGCTTGTTAGGTCACAAGACCAAAACCAAAAACCAAATCATGATCCCCCAACTTGCCACATACAGCTTGTTGGGTCACAAGGTCAAAACCAAAACCCGATCCCCTAACCTGCCATATATAGCTGGTTAGGTCACAAGATCAAAAACAGAAACCCAAATCCACATCCCTGATGTCATCTTCAAAACTTTGCCTCGAGATGGTGTGTGATTCCTTTCACTACCATAAAATTCCCCTGGAAACTCAAAGGCTACTCTACCAAAGGAAAGATTGCTCAAAGACTCTTGGTCAAGACACAAGCTCTCCTTCAAAAATCTCTTCGAGGCACATCGACTACAAAAGTCAAGCAACTCGTCGCTGTACCTCGAGGGGGCATTTGTTGACACCAAAAATGTCACTTTGCCTCTTCAACATCAAGAAAGCTGCATGAAGTCGCAACCTGCCATAAATAGACAATGCAATTTCTCCAAAAAATCAAATCTTGTCAGAATCAAACAAAAACTGCAAGATCCTTCAAGATAGCCAAGAGAAGAGTACACATGAAGTTTCGGGCCATTTCAGAATCATTTGGCCTAACTTCGCTTCTCCGACAGCTAAAATGGCGCTCCCGGCGGCGACATCATCGGAGACGTAAAAACTTCGATCAGAGCCTATGGATGACTCCAGCATGTCTCAAAAGGGCTCCATGCCAAATTTCAAGTCAAACCGACAACGTTTGACCCTCCATCAATGCTCGAGCAGCAAAATCAAGCCTCTCGGCGGCGGGAACCACCGAAGCCTTCGCTCATCAAACCAAGTGCATGAGTGGCTTCAACATGCTTCCAAAAGGCTGCACGTCAAATTTCAGGTCATTCTGACAACGTTTGACCAGGTTTCGATGCTCCGAGAGAAAATCAAGCCTACCGGCGGCGGAGCAACCCGGGACCATGACATCCAAAACGGAGCCCATGGAACGTCTCAAAATGACTCCAATAGGCTCCCCTTCAAATTTCAGGTCAATCGGACATCGTTTGACCGCACATCAAAGCTCGGCATTTTCCCCGCAGCAAAATCAAGTGAAGCATCGACGGGACCCCAAACGGCTTCAAAACTCAAACAAAAGCCTATGGTTGGTCTTATTTATTGCTCAGGAGGCTTCACCTCAAATTTCAGGTCATTCCGACATCGTTTGACCAAGTTTCAGCTTCTGGCGGAAAATCAGCAGCTCTACGCGACAAAGTCTTCGGCTTTCCCGGAAAATTGGAAACTTTGCACTCTAAAAATGCAAGGATTCTCATTAAGTTTTCTACAGGGAAATCAAGCCAATAAATGAGAAGAAATGTCAAGAAAAATACAGAAGAAAACGGCGACGAAAAAGACCTCAAAACGACCGCAAAACGGGCTCCGAAGGGGAAAAATCCCCCAGGGTCGCAGACCCCTGCGACCATGGCCCATGGTCGCAGGCCCCTGCGACCATGGACCATGGTCGCCGGTCCATGGTCGCCGGCGACCATGGCCCATGGTCGCCGGCGACCATGGAGGTCCGGGTCACCGGATTTTCCGCCGGTGACCCGTTTTTCCGTCTTTTTTCGCGTTTCGCGCACTTTGGCCCCTGTGGTTTCCTGAAAATGTGATTTTTAGTGCTTGAAATTGAATCATATCCTCCGACATCCGTCAAAATCACGGGTCAACCTCCAAAAGCATAAAATCATCATTGATCGCTCCCAGATCGCCAACCGGTCGACCAAGAAAGTGCACTTTCTGTCCGACCGATCGTGAAATCGACAAGACAGATGTCACCGGCCCGCTCTTAGCTATCAATGTCTGAAGTTACATGTTCATCCGATGTCGATCAGCATGTAGATCCATCGACGATCGTCGCCAGAAGAATTCCAGAAGACACGGCATGGCCCGCGACTCTTCGACTGCTCGGCGACCAATTAATGTGGTTAATTGACTAGCTTTATTGCAGTCATTAATTCATTTCTTTGGACGGCCCAATCAGAAGCAAGCATTTGGGAGTTACAAGTCAATTGATTCATGGCATTTAACCCATGAAACTCCTCCCATTATGGTAATTAAGGTGATTAAAAGCCCTTAATCTCCATCGGCCAATCAGATTCAAGGAAAAAGGAGTTACAAAATCAAGAAATAAATCTTGTAACTCCTCCCATTAAAGCCATTAAAGCCCATAAACTCTCCTAAATGGCTACCAAAAGCCTATAAATAGGAGAGCATTCCATTGAAATCGGGATCGATCAATCGGAGATCACTTCCAAAGCGCCACAGATCCAGAAATCTGAGAGAAAGAAAAAGAGAGAAAAAAAACTCTGCTGAAGTTCTGCACCAGCCACCACTACAAGGTGACAAAAGTCCCTTGGGGGGGCACCCCCCCCCAAGGTCCTTGCCTTCTCCTGCTGCCTCCAATGGCTTAGACGTGGCTTTTCAGCCCGTCTACTTAGCTTTTTATTGGACATAGGACCTTCTCTTGGTCTTTGTCCTCTAAAAACCTGAGGTTATAGCCAAGCCAAGCGAATCAAGAGCATCTTCTGTTCTCATCTGCATGGATGATGGCGAAGCCCATACATGGCTTGCGACCGTCAATCTGAACGAGTCCCCCACAATCTCCTGAAAAGTTAGATCTTCCTTTTCTTGCTTTTCATTGTAATTTGTATTTTTCTAAAGAGACAGAAATCACAACTCTTGTCTTTCATTATTGATAAGAATTGTAAATCGGCTATAAACGCCAAAATCGGCTATAAATGCCAAACAAAATCGCCTTTCACGGCAAACCAAGAAAATGTCTCTTTTCTTAAATATTTGTGCAATGGAAAACTTGAAAGAAGTTGATTTCCTTTTTACTTGCGAAGGTTGATCTCCGGATTACCACTTGCAATTCCAAGTAAAATAGAAAATCTGGCACACCCACACAAAAGAAATGTTGATGCACGCTTCAGGGCCCGCCAGGGCGCGAAAGGGCCGGACCCGACGGACTCCCACGTTCCGCCGACCCCGGTAGCCGCCCCAGCAGGCGCCGCAGAGCGCGTTCCATCAATTAGTTCGAGTTTTATCAGCATCTCATATGCATATCATTTGCTTTACACGGAGATTTTATCCTTTTATCATATTAACGAATAATTGGATTATCATCACTTATAACTTTCTTTTAACTCGTAAAATAACTTCATCTTTGCATCATTGCATTGGATGCGGAATTCTGAGCGAAATCGGCTACTCATTTGCATTCATACGAGTTCGGACGAGGAAGATACGAAGCGGCAAAGTTCTCATACATAAATTCGATTATTTATATCGTATTTTTATATAATTTCTCTTGTGTAAGTGGACCCCGCGACTACCCCAACCTTCCGACTAGTGTCCCAAGGCATCAAGAAGATATTTCAATAAAGAAGTTACTGAAGAAATCTTAGTGAATAAATATATTTCATAAAAAATATTTACCTTCTTTACATAAAAAATATTTCATCCAACTCTAACCTCTCCACCAATCAAAGCTTGCCATGACACAAATTGAAGTACCACATAATACAAAAGGTACATATATTTTTTAGCTTTTGGAAGGAAATTTTGTTGCAATCCATCAAATGGAAGCAATCCTTATGAAAGAAAATAAGCCAATTAAATGTCCTCAATGTTTCTATAAATTGGAATGTATTTGTAGATAGAAAATCTTTTAGCAAGTTACTCTTTTAGCAATTTTATTTACCTTCTTTATACTTTTAGATTGTAATTAGGAGCTTAAGTATAACTAATCTAGAGAGTGTGTAATTGAAGATCATTAATGAAGATTTGGATCTCTTTCTTGATGTTTAGTGGCTAAAGCTCTTGGATTAGGCCTTCCTTTTGAAGATAAATAATGTGATTAGTTCAATTGTATACATGTTTTAGTTTAAATTCCCTACTTGTGCCTTGATTGATTAGTAGATTTTAGATCTAATTATGCTAATCTCTATCATTTTTCATGCTCTATCTCACACTTAATGCTTGGATAATCTCAATTGATGCTTTGTAGTTGGATTAAGTTCTCTCACATAGCATGCTTTAGAGCCCTTATCTTTGATCTTTTGTACCTTGATTTTGATGAATTATTATTAGGGGAACTAGATGATGATCTATGATCTTGGTTTTTTATTTTCTTTACTTTAATCTTCATTGCTATATCATCCAATCCAATTAGGCAAGAGATTGCTAATTGGATTGTAGATTTGGGAGTTGAATTAGAACATGCATTGGTTGGATTAATTATATACTTAGCGGATTTTGGATTGCCTAATCCCTTATTTTTATTACTGTTAATTTGAATACTTATTTGATTTGGTATTTTCACTTCTAGATTGCTAGATCTACATTTCACATAACTTGTTTTAAAATCCTACACATTTCACACCACGTCTTTACATTAAATCTTCCATTTCCACTGCCATTCGTCCACTAATTTAGTGTAGTTTGTTAGATCTTATTAATTTCATATTTTAGATTGTTAATTAGAGTAGTTTAGTTGTAATTTTAGTTTTATTTCACATTACAATTTATTTAATTCTATTTTTCACATATAGTTTAGTAGTTTTAAATTGTTCACTTCAATTGTCTATATTAGCTATATCTTAGTTCAATTTTACTTTAATTGGATTCATTGCTTGTTCCATCCTCTCTCCGTAGGATCGATAATCCGGACTCTTTAATTCTTTACTACTTGACTACACCATAGTCTTGTTGTTAAGTATCACACATCTTAGTGTCGATCAAGGTGTCTGCACACCAAGGAACAGTGTCAATGACATGTTGAGCAATAGATAAGCAAGGTATAAATAAAAATATATATCTCAATATCAGAATAAAGATAAGTATATAATCATGTGAATGCAAGGAAAATGAAGCTAAGCATAAAAGCATGAACAATAATAATCGGAATCAATGACAAGAAATCCTATCATCAACTAGCAATAACCACGATCCACGCCGACTGCCCATCCCGATGTCTGAGTAACTGGCACATCTATAAACCCCCAAACTGCAGCTGGTCATGACATATATTTGGTGATCGCTTCCCACGATGGATCCTACTGTGGTCGGATAAAAGTAGTGAAGTGGTGTTTAACACGAGAATCAAGGCAAGCATATCTGGCTAGTTCTATCTACAAGATCGTACTCATAGGGATTATCTCATTTGAGTCACATACAAGACAAGTCCAAATCACTAGATAATCTCTTACATTCTAGCCACACATGTTTTTCAAGTACATGACATAGGGCCCTAGGGTACACTCTAAGTTTGGTCCAAGTCCTAATTCTACAAGGATTATGTTTCATAGTTGGTTCCGTATTTTATGCCAAATAAGTGTGCAAGAAAAAGATATCCACGAATATAATCACAAGTCAAGGAGGAAGTTACAATCCAAACTTAGGGCCTATTTCTTTCCTAGAATTTCTAGAATTCATGTTTAGTGGTTGTCTGGAATTCTTAAATGCTGGATTCTGAGATGCTATTGAATTCTGTCTTTTCTGAATTCCTTATTTCATTTATGCTGAAATTTTTGCCTAAGAATTCCTAAATTCCTGAATATCCTGAATTTCCTGCTTCAAAACTAAAAGGATTTCTGACTAGAATTTTACTCATGTATGCATTGTTTTCTTTACTAAAAGTAGCCATATAGGATTGCTATTATGATCACTTTACCAGTAAGAAGTAACTGAAGGGTCATGACTGGTGATCGCTTCTGAGAAAAGCATATAGGAATTGGACCATGGGACATCTGTGTGGCCCATCATAGTGGTCGTGATCAATTTACATTGGCACATACCTAATCAAACACGGTATTGGGGCTACAATCTATCATTTTCACTATTTCACACAAATCAGAAAAAGCAATGTCTGGCTGCTGTGACAATGCATCTATGTTTTCAAGAGAAAACAACTTTATTCTCAATAAAAGCTCAGCAAATCAAGAGCAGTAGAGATTGCCAATGTTTCTGCTGTGACATCTGTTGGATTGTTGTGCACCTTCTATGTGGGGTCAACCTATGATCAATCAAAACCCCCACTCACCCTCACTACCCATGAAACCCTAGTAACCCCAACTTGACCCTATCAATACTGTATCCACCATGGGACTGATAAAACATAATAAAATTAAAAAAAAACCAAAGATGGCCCCACATGTGGGCAAAAAAAGGGCCCCGATTTCCATTTCATGTGCATTTTACTTCTTAGATTCGAGTCCATCCTCACACCAATTGACATCAAAGCCTTCGGATCTGTAAAGAGCATTGAAAGAATTGAAAAAGGATCAAATATTATTGCTACAAAGAAAGAAAAAAAAAAGAGAGAACAAAGAAAAATAGAGGTACTTGGGCGCCACTATCGGTGCGCCCAAGTCCCTGCAAAGGGATCCATCCCCTGAGTCTTAGTCCTCGTGCTATTATTTTCAAATTCGGAAGTTTTGATATTAATAACTCATACTAAGACCTTGCATTTAGTTGCAAATTGATAGAAATTGCGTCAGAATATCGCCGGATACCAGAAACACCTCACAACCAGCAGGGAGTGACTTGGGCACCACCATGTGTGCGCACAAGTCCCCAGTTTGTCTTCTGGCCCGCATTTTCTATATTTTTCATTTCTTTTAACTTGTTGTTCCATGTTTGTGATGATTTTGGTTGATAGATGAACTTTTAGACTCCGAACTATCAAATCATCAAGAATTTAGGTTAGGTTACATTGCATAAAATACCAAAAAAAAATCATAAAACCATAAAACTCTTCCATTCTCATCTTACTCTTTAGTAATTAGCGAAGAAGACAAACAAAAAAAGAAGATTAGAAGAAATACAAAAATCTAAAAAAAGAAAGTAGATGTTTAGTAGATGATCTTAGGTCACCCTATTCGCGCCTAAGTAAATTAATAAACTTAATCAACCTTAATTTAAAAAGAAAAAAGAAAACTATTTAAGACACCTAATTAAAACATCTATCTCCACTTTAATAAATAAGAATCATCAATCTAAATCCTAATTTCCAGACCCTATTTAAAACTATAATTTGAGCCTTAATTCAAACCTTAATTAAAATCCCTAATTCCAACCATTAATTACAAACCCTTAAGCAAACCCTAATTAACAAACCTTTAATTTAAAACCCTAATTAACGAAACTTTAATCCTAATTAATGAACCCAAATAAATCAAAACCCCTAATTAATTTGAATCCTAATTAATAAGCTTTCTCAACAAATCTATAATTGAAACCTTAATCAAATTTTATAAACCTAATCACCAATCTCTAATTAAGACCCTAGTCAAAACCTAATTAAAATGATAAACAAGTCACATTCAGATAATAAAGACATCCCTCAACTAAGACACGAGTTAGAATACTCGAAACCGGCCTAAAAATACCCTGGAAACCATCGGACCTATAGTAACCCAATAGGTAGACACTTGGGCGCCACCACAAGTGCGCCCAAGTCACCCAACATACGTGGGCGCCCAACCCCCTGGTCCGACCCAAGAACGCGCTTTGGTTGCGTTTCAATTCCCGAACTTGAACCTCAGTCACACTTAAGGTCCAGAGACTCAAAGCCAATTCAAGAATTCGGAATTTATTAACGTAGATCACCTGAAACTCCAAATCGAAGTAAACGAATCCCGGAAATAACCAAAACTAGCGAACTGAACACTTCCTATTTCCAGCCCCCGGGAGCACCAAATCCCTATTCATCTCCAATCGCGATCCAAATCACTACCCCAGAACCCTTACCGAAGCAACAACAGTCCTGAAATTAGAAATTCAATCAACTTAAACCCATCCGAAATCTCGAACCGAAGTCGGACGACCAAAGAGCATCAATCACCACTTGGGCGCCATTGCTGGTGCGCCCAAGTACACAGAATCACTTGAGCGCCCACACAGGTGCGCCCAAGTCCCCTGTCTGGCCCAAGTTGTGAACTTCGGTCGTGTCCCGAATTCCAGACTTAAAATCATTAAATAAAATCAACCCAAAACATAAAACAACATCAAAATAGAAACTTACACTTAGCAAAGCTCCCCGAATTCCGAAATTAACATCGATACCGTCGTCACTAACCAAATTACACAGAACCTGGTACTTGGGCGCCATTGCCTACGCACCCAAGTCACCAAGAGGACCTAGGCGCCACCACAGGTGCGCCCAAGTCCTCCGTGATGGACCTCGATTTCCGTCCTCTCCTTCCGCCCTGGGGGCTGCCGGGTTTCGGCGGAGGAGGAAAAGCGGGTATCAATATTTTTGTACGGGTATACCAGATTTTCTATTCTACTTGGAATTTGGAATGGTGATGATCCGGAGATTCACCTTCACAAGTAGAAAGGAAATCAATCATTCTTTCTAACTTGCCAAATTGCATAAATATTTAAGAAAAGAGACAAGTTTGCTTTTGAATGCCGTAAGAGGCGATTTTTTATTTGTTTGCCGTGAAAGGCGATTTGGTACCATGAAAAGCGATTTTGCCGTGAAAGGCGATTTACAAATCTCATCAAAATGAAAGACAAGAATTGTGACCTTTTTTGTCTCTTTAAAAAATACAAAGTACAATAGAAAAGAAAGAAAATGGATCTAACTTCTCAGGAGATTGTGGGGACTCGTTCAGATCGACGGTCGCAAGTCATGTATGGACTTCGCCATCGTCCTTCAAATGAGAACACTTGATACTTCGATTCTTTGGCTTGGCTCCAACCTCAGTTTTTTAGAGGATAAAGACCAAAGGGAGGTCCTATATCCAATGAAAAATCGAGTAAACGGGCTGAAAAGCCGCATTTAGGCCATGTTGTAGAAGAAGAGGACCTTGGGGGGGTGGCCCCCCAAGGGACTTTGATCACCTTGTGGTGTCTCTTGAAGCAGAGCAGCGGGACTTCGTCAGAATTTCTCTGGGATTTTCCAGACTCCTGATGGTAGGTATCAATCGTTCTCGGTTTCTTTGGAATGGACCTCCTTTTATAGGCTTTTGGTGCTATGAGGTGGTTTATGGACATTGATGGCCATGATGAAAGAATTGATGGCATTAAGGCCCCATGATGGGAGGAGTTACAAATTTTATTTCTTGATTTTGTAACTCTTTTTTCTTGGTTTGTGATTGGCCGATGGAGAATGATGGGCATTTAATCGCCTTTAATCTCCATGATAAGGGGAGATTCATGGTTTTAATGCTATGATTGCTTGGACTTGTAACTCCCATTTGCTTGCTTCTGATTGGGCTGTCCAAAATAATGAGTTAATGACCGCATTAAGTTGTCATAAACAGGTCAATTAACGACATTAAGTGGTCGCCGGGGCATTTGAAGAGTCGCGCGCCGCCCTGCGTCCTTTGGGATTCTTCTTATGATGATCGCCGATGGATCCACATGCTATTTGATGTCAGATTGCGATGCAATTTCATACATTGATTGATATTGGTGGGCCGGTGACAACTGTCTTGTCGATTTCTCGATCGGTCGGACAGAAAGGGTACTTTCTTGGTCAGCCGGTTGGCGATCTTAGAGCGATCAGTGATAACTTCATGCTCTTGACGGTGGATCCGAGATGTTGGCGAAGATCAGTCGTTTTCAAGCATCAAGAATTGGATTTTCGGAAAATCACAGAGGCAGGAACTCCCAAAACGCAGAAAAGATCGAAAAACGGGCCATTCAGCGGAAATTCCGGTGACCCGGATTTCCAGGGTCGCCGGCGACCATGCACCCAGGGTCGCCGGCGACCTTGGCCCAAGGTCGCCAAGTATTTTTTCGGTCGTTTCTTCTTTTTTTCGCTCCTTTTCTCTTCTGTATTTTTCTTGACATTTTTCCTCAATTATTGACTTGATTTTCTTGGAGAAAACTTGACGAGAAGTCGCACAAAACCGGAGCACAAAGTTTCCCATTTTTCGGGAAAGCCGAAGACTTTGTAGCCGATTTTCCTTCAAGAGTTGAAACTAAGTCAAACGATATTGGAATGACCTGAAAATTGAGGTGAAGCTTCTTGAGCAGTGGATAGGACCAACCATGGGCTTTTATTTGAGTTTTGAAGCCGTTTGGGGTCCCATCGATGCTTGACTTAATTTTGCTGCGAGGAAGATGTCGAGCTTTGATATACGGTCAACCGATATCCGATTGTCCTGAAATTTTACAGGGAGCCTATTGGAGTCATTTTGAGACGACCCATTAGCTCCGATTTGGATGTTATGGTCCCGTGGTGCTCCGCCACCAGTAGGCTTGATTTTCTTTCGGAGCGTCGAAGTCTGGTCAAATGTTATCGGAATGACCTGAAATTCGACGCGCAGCCCTTTGAAAGCATGTTGAAGCCACTCATATGCTTTGTTTGATGAGTGATGGCCTCAGTGGTTCTCGCCACCGAGAGGCTTGATTTTGCTGCTTGAGTGTTGATGGAGGGTCAAACATTATCGGTTTGACTCAAAATTTGACAAGGAGCCCTTTGGAGGTATTTTGGAACCATCCGTAGGCTCTGATCGAAGTTTTGATGTCTTCGACACTGTCGCCGCCGGGAGCGCCTGTTTAGCTGTCGGATGAGTGAAGTTAGGCCAAAAGATGTGGGAATGGCCCGAGACTTCATATGTACCCCTCTTTTAGCTGTCTTGAAGGGTCTTGCAGTTTTTGTTTGATTCTGACAAGATTTGATGCTTGAAGTAGCTTTGCCTATTTGTAGCAGGATGCAGCTTCATGTGGGTTCTTGATATTGTGGAGGCAAAGTGACTTTTTTTGTGTCAACAAATGCCCCCTCGAGGTACAGCGACAAGTAGCTTTTGGAGTCGATGTGCCTCGAAAAGAAACTTGAAGGAGAGCTTTTGACTTGACCAAGAGTCTTGTTCTTTTTTTTTTTTTTTTTTTTTTGAATTGCCTTTTGAGTTTCCGGGGGAATTTTATGGTAGTGAGAAGGATCAAGTACTATCTCAAGGCAAAGTTTTGAAAATGACATGGGAGATTTGGATTTTTGGGTTTTTGATTTTGGTTTTTGACATTGTGACCTAACAAGCTGCATGTGGCAGGTTAGGGGTCGGAGTTTGGTTTTTTTATTTTGACCTTGTGACCCAACAAGCTGTATGTGGCAGGTTGGGGGGTCAGATTTGGTTTTTTGGTTTTGGTTTTAGTTTGGTTTGGATTTTGATTTTGGTTTTGATCTTCTGACCTAACAAGCTGTATGTGGCGAGCTAGGGGACCAAGGTTTGGTTTTTTGTGGAATGTCAATTTCAAGAGTTTGGCTTTCCTTTTTCTTCTCTTTTTTTTTTTTTTTGAATGGTCCAATCAACTCAAAAGAGGCATGGGACATTTTTTCTTTTTGTTTATTTTTTTTTTTTTTGGCATGCTCTTGGTAAGAGAGATGTTTTCACTAAAAGTCACTTTTAGTGCCTAGGTGGTCAAACCTGGCTCATATGGGCTAACCCATTGGACCTTAGGCTTTGGAGATGGCCTAGATCTCATATGGTGTCATTTTTGTAGAGAATATATAAAAATATCACTTTTGTGTAGAGAATATCTAAACATATCTTTACTTGGAGAGAATCTCTCAAGTTTCCTTGTTTTTGGGAGAGATTTTCTCAAAGTATCTTTCTTTTGGGAAAGTAGCTAAATTTTAGCACTTACCTCCTTTCTTTTCTCCTTGTTTCCTCTTTTGATTTGCTTTCTTCTATAAAAGCAAGGGGGGTTGGATCTTTTGCTCCATTGCTTTCTTTTTGCAAGAATCTTCAAGAGTGCTCTAAGATCAAGAGCTCTTCTTTGTCTTCAAGAATTCTTCAAGCTTTTTGTTCTTCTTCTCCATGGCTTCAAGTAAGTTTTCTTCCTTCACAAGAAAATTCCATTGTAGAAGTAGGAAAGTTTCTTTCTTTCTTTCTTTGCTTTTTTTTTTTCTTCCTTTTTTTTTCTTTTTTTCTTTTCTTTTTTTTCAAGCACGTTTTTTTTCCACTTCTTTTTTTTTTCTTTTTTTTTTCGTGCTACTTTTCTTTTTTTTTTTTTTTCTTCTCACAGTTTTCTCTCTTTTCTTTTGTTTTTTTTTTTTCTTCTTTTTTTTTCCATGGTGATTTTTTCTCCTTTTTTTTCAGCGTTTTTTTTTTTCTTTTGGCTGTACGGACAAGTCCGTACGGACCTGGCCGTACTACCACGTGGCAGTGGGCCACGGCTTGTTGGCAAAAAAAAAATATTTTTGAAGAGATTTCCTCTCTTTTCTCTTTTCTTCTTCTTTTTTTTTTTTTTTTTGCTCACCATGATAATGAGATTTGTGCAATTTCAAGATGTTCATGTATTTTTTCATTTTTTTTTAATGCATCAAGATAGAAGGCTAGAGTCTCTAGGTCAAGTCAACATGATTTTTGACTTGGACAAAGTTTGATTGGTTTTGACCAAATTGGGTTGGAATTGGTCAAACTTTGGTCAAGGGTTCCTAGCATCTTATGCATGATGATGTTCTTTGATGCATGATTTTGAGTAAAAGGACTTGGAAGCATGATGATGCATACCTGAAAATCTTTTGCAACTATTGGGATTTGGAACTCGCAGCAATGTTGAGCCATTTCTTGGTCTTGCTGGATTTTGAGGAGCTTTGCAAATTTTGGAGTTTGGAGCTTGCAGCAATGTTGAGCCATTTCCAATTTTTGTGGAAATTTGATAAGATTGGCTCGATCTCGCAGCAATGTTGAGTTCAAAGCTTCTTTGAGAATTTTCCACCGACTATAAGCTCGCAGTGATGTTGAGCTCATCTTCAGGATTCCTATCTTCTTTTTTTTAGTGTTTCCCTTTTCTTCGGAATTGCCCCAGAGCCATGTCAAGATTTTGCTAGAATTTTTTTTAGAAAAATCTTGTCATTTTGGTGATGATTGATCTTTTCTTTTCCTTCCATTCTCTGCAGGTAGTTCTTCCAGAACGAACAAAGGTAAGGGGCCCGTTGCTGACGTACCTCGTCGATCTGCTAGTTCTTCCAATGCGGCCGTTCAGCAGGCCTGGGAGAAGGTCTAGTTTGTTGAGAAGAACTTGGAAGAATGTGACTCCCTCAGTCGTGATGAGATGAAACAGTGATTAATCGCTCTTAAAGATGAGGAGTCCTACAAGATCATGGTAAGCAGTCGTCCCTTGGTTACGGACGATTAGAGCATTATGCCCAAGCCTACCTTCTTCTTCAGTGATGCAGTCCCTAACGACTTGACATACCAAATGAGATGTTTTCAGTTCTCTTACATAGCAGATGGTGAGGAGAGAACTATTTCCACCCGGTCGACCTTCGATCGAACCATCTCGATCCTGAGCCTTTCTCCCACGTGCCCTAAGAGGGAGGATCCTCCGAGCTGGGTGAAGAGGACCAGTGTGATCAAGACCGGGGTTTTTGTCGGCGGCCCTTCCGGTTTTGCAGAGAAGTCGCATGTCCGTATGGACATGTTGATGCCAGCCAGTGGCTACCAAGGTTTTGATCATCCGTCAGTCGATTTGAGACCTGTGGGCCTTGGCATTTTTCAGGGTGATAGCAGCAATTGGCTGAAGCCTTTTCGACTTCGTGGCCGTTTCAGTGTTGACTTGAGCTGGGAATCATGGACTGATCACATCCTGAAGATTGGTGAGGCCATTTTACAAGAGGCTGAGATTTTTGATGCGGTTCGCGCTTTTCAGCAAACCGTTGTTTTCTCCGATGAGGCTTTCATGGCCATGCTGAAGTCATTCCTTCCACAAACCAACACCTTCATTGTTACGAATGGTGAGATTGGTTTTTCTTTGAAGAAACTGAGAGCCATCACCGGGTTGCCTATCCTTGGCAAACTCTATGAGGAGTTCATACCTATCGACAGCGTCCTTAAGGAGCAGTCTAAGGAGTTTAGGCTTTTGTACTTTCAGCTCGTCGCTTTCTATGATTTTTTTAAGGAGAAAGAGGGCTCAAAAGTCAGGTGTAGCAGTTGGAAGAGTTGCAGCTCCAACTTTTTTGACAGCGGTGAGTCTTCTGATAGCATGTCTCAGGATGCTAGGGCTAAAAACCCAAGTTCGAAGAAGATCTCCGCTATGCGAGAAGAGTTGAGGAAGTTTTTCACAAGCACAGACGTCATTTGTTTTGACATTGCATTGCGGAGAGATCTCGCTGTTTACCTCACTTATTGGCTGGGTGAGGCTGTTTTTACTGGAGGAGATGGAACGCACATCAGGCCGCATTGTATTTTTCCGGCTTGTCAGATGGCATTTGGAGAGCGGCTAGCTTTGGTGCCTGCTCTTTACTCTTACTTGTGTACTGAACCGCAGGCTACTGCATTTCTGGTTCGGCTTGGGTTCCCTTTAAATAGGGTATTTTCAGCCCATATCTTCTATTCGTGGTACGTAAACCACTATCCTAGCTTCCATCATTGGGAGTTGCACAGGACGAAGATCCTTTTATGAATCTCTTTTATCTTCCCGTTTGAGGATCCAACGGTTCAGGGACGTCGAGATTGGGCAGTCTTCAGTGAAGCTTTCTCCTGATTTGCGGAAGAAGGCTTTTGACTTTGGTGTCTCCCGTGATTCGACCAGGGCAGGGTCAGGAAGACACTATGCTTTGACAAACGCGGAGAAGAGATGGCTTTTCAACATACGGGTTAGTACGATGGTGTACCGCAGACATCTTTTTGTCGATATCCAGCCGTATGTCCCTTCACGTTTTGCATTGCAGCTTGGCTTCTCTCAAGGAGTTGTTGGAGCGCCTTCGAGCATGGTGAAGCGTTTTGGAGGTTTGCAGGACGGGAGGAATGCATGGGCTTTTTATAACGCAGAGGACACTACCGCCATGATTTCCTATCCTGAGCTGGCCACTTTCCGAACTTCTGGCTTCACGAAATGGTTCGTTGAGAGCTTCTCAGTGTACCGGGGGCTTTCCAACAAGGAGCTTGATGTCAAGCAATCTCCTGGGAAGGGTCCTGGCAGATCAGATGGTGTCTGTCGAGAGGAAGTTTTGGCTTTCCTTTCTGGAGAGAGGTACAAGGTAGGCTTTCTCAATGAGCAGGACGTCATTAGATCAGAAGCTGCACAAGGGATTCCTGGTGAGGTCTTGAGACAGCTGGAAGCGGAGGAGGCCGAGATCGATGCTTGGATGCAACCAGAGCGCACCAAGGCTTCCATGGAGTCTACTGGGAAAAGCAGACCATCCAAGGAGGACTCTAGTGAGAGACCTAATGTTGATAGTGGGGCAGGATCTCCGAACAAATCGTCCCACAGAAGTAAGCGGAAGAGGGGACAACGCTGTAATATGAGACGGCAAGAAAGTCCTCCTGATTTGGAAGTTCCTCTCATAATTGTTGAGGAGGTGTCTGGGGATGCTGACAAGCCTCTAGAGAAGAGGAGCCGAGAAGAGGAGACTGCTGGTATGATCCTCCTTCTTTCTTTTGTCACTTCTTTTCTCGCATGAGAGATTTTTGTTTTGACCCGCTGTTTTCTTTCTTTTGGCAGAGGATGATGATTTGGTGATGCCCGAGGTTCCGATCGATGAGGCGATGATGGATCCGATTGTGGCATCTGAAGAAGAGCCCAGGGACTCTGGAGTGGTTCCAGAACCTTCACCTGGTATGATTTCTTTGGCTTTTTTCTTCTTCTTCTTTTTTTGTTTTGCCATTTGCCAATATGTTGCATTGTTTTCTTGTTAGCTGACTTGCCAGAGGATTCTGACGACTTCGAGCCATCCATGGATGCAACCGTTGATGATGCTTCGGATGAGCTTAGAGAGGCAGAGAGTACTCCGCCGGTCGTCAAAGAAGGTATTTTGTAATCTTTATATTGATTTTTGACAAGATCATATTCATACCTTTTTATTTTTTCATTGACAGATTGTGAAGCAACAGGAGAGGTTCCTCCTTCTTCTTCAGGGCCAGAACAGGAGATACCTACAGTCGATCCAGGAGTAGGGGCTTCTTCTACTTTCAACGATTCAATTTCTTTGATTGGAAAGAGTTTATTGATTACTCCTCCAATGGGGCATGAGATGGGTAGTCAGGCGCCGAAGCAGGGTGAATCCTCATCTGGGCCGCACCTTCAGTATGCAAAGAAGGTGTTGAAGAGTGTTTTAAGCTCATGGGTCGAGACTCTTTCTTCAGGTCACTTGGAAGCTGGTTTCGGCATGATCAAGCATGTGCAGGACATCCTTGCTAATAGCAAAGAAGTTGGTCTGGACATTGCAAGCGCCAAGGATTTTGTTGATGAAGTCATCGCCTTAGAGAACAAGTGGACTGAAACCAAGGGTTTCCCAGATGGTGACTTCTTTAATGAGATGTTTGTGAAGCCTTCCAGCAAAATCAAAGCTGAGCTGGCTGAGATCTAACAGACTTGGAAGCAGTTCGTTCGGGAGAGGAACGTTACCGAGTTGGCCATCATAGAGCTAAAACAAGACCTGAACCGCCTTGATAAGGAGGTTGTCGAGGCTAGGCAGTGTCTTGAGCTTTTGGAGGAAGAAGCTGCTACCAAATGGACCACCATTGTGGAAGCCTGTGCCAAGGAGGAGACTCTCATTCTCCAGGTTGAGGAGGCTGAAAGTAAATTCCGGAGGAAGACTCAGGAATATGAGCAGTGGCAGGTTCTCTGGGAAGAACTTCCTCGTGATGCAGATGGGTCGTGGCGCTCGGCCGCATTTTGTGGGAACATTTTGAAGAAGCATGGCCTGAACTTTGGAGGCTAAGGCTAAGGGTTTGCTTGAGGAGTTGAATCTTTGGTTGAAGACCATGCTAGACTGAGCTCCTGAGTTGTAACAAAACTCCTTTTCTTCTTTTTCTTTGGTACCTCCATGTATAAACATTGTTGTACTATATTTTTTGCATTCCCTCCTTTCATTTAAACCATTTTGATGAAAACAAATTTAAATAAGGACTAAATGGGAATGTTTGTTTGAGAATTTGATCACAAGGTTGTCATTTTGTGAAAATCTTTTGTCAAATGGTTGTTTTGGGCATGAAAGCCAAATTTTGTGGCAAAAGCCTAGTTTTTTTTTTTTTTTTTTTTTGATGACTTGAAAGTCGAATTTTGGAATGGCATAGAAGCCGAATTTTGTTTTATGGCATGGAAGCCAAAATTTGAAATGGCATTAAAGCCAAAATTTTTGAGATGGCATGAAAACTGAATTTTGGAATGGCATAGAAGTCGATTTTTTTTTTGTTTGTGGCGTGGAAGCCAAAGTTTTTTTCTTTTTTTGAATTGGCATAAGAACCAAAATTTTGAGATGGCATGAAAGCCGATTTTTTGAATTGGCATAAGAACTAGGTTTTTTTTGTTTGTGGTATGGAAGCCAAAGTTTTTTCTTTTTTTGAACTGGCATAAGAGCCGAAATTTTGAGACGGCATGAAAGCCGATTTTTGAATTGGCATAAGAGCCAAGTTTTGAGATGGCATGAAAGCCGATTTTTTGAATTGGCATAAGAGCCAGGTTTTATGGCATAGGAGCCGAAATTTGTTTTGTTGTTCTATTTTGTTTTGGCATGGGAGCCAGATTTTTTGAAAACCAAGTTTTGTTTTATTGGCATGAAAGCCGATTTTTGGCATTTATAGTCGATTTTTTTGCTTTTTTTTTTGCATTTATAGCCGATTTTGGCGTTTATAGCCGAATGTTTGGCATTTATAGCCGACTTTTGGCATTTATAGCCGGGTTTTGGTTTTCAAAATGCAGGTATCGATGGAATGTTGCCTCCCCACTGAATGGTCTTGCAAGTATCGATGGAATGTCGCTTCCTTGCTCATTCGGTTTGCGAGTATCGATGGAATGTCGCTTCCTCGCGAGCTGGGTTTGCGAGTATCGATGGAATGTCGTTTCCTCGCGGATTGAGGTGCAAGTATCGACGAAGCGTCGCCTCCCTGCTTTTTTAAAAAAATTTGGTTTTATGGGTATCGACTGAATGTCGCTTCCCCATGGTTTTTGAAATTTGAGGTTCTTTTCAAACCATTTGAAATTTTGGTTATGGATATCAACTGAAATGTTGCTTCTCCACAATTTCTGAAGTTTGAGGTTTTGCAAGTATCGAATGGGGTTTGCTTCCTTGCGATTTTTGAGTTTTGGAAGTATCGAATGGGGTTTGCATCCTTCCTGTTTTTGGGTTTTGGAAGTATCAAATGGGGTTCGCATCATTCCCGTTTTTGGGTTTTGGAAGTATCGAATGGGGTTCGCATCCTTCCGATTTTTTTGGTTTTTTGCGAGTATCGACTGAATATCGCTTCCCCGCGGTTTCTAAAAACCATTTTTTTTGTTTAGAGACGTAAGGGTCATAAGTTTTGACTTAAAACCATTTTTTTGTTGTAAAAGCCGGGGCGGACTAGGGTGGAAATTTCTAAGTCCTGATTTTTGTTTCAAACCATGAATTTTGGGTTCAATGATCGAAAATTTTGGTCAAGTCTGGGAAGAGGCTCCTAAACTTGGTTTTTGGATTTGATTTGATTTTTTTTTTTTATCAATGAAATGATGAAAGTAAGCATTGTTTTGAAAGTGTTTTTTTTTTTTTAGAAATTTCAACATAAAGATGAAAATTTCAAAAGAGGTGGGTTTGACGAGCAAGTACCTGGGAATAGGCTTTGGCTGCATAGGCATTGCTCTGACCCTTTGAAATCTTCAAGGGTAGTACCGCTTCAAGAATTTGCCATTGATCGGCAGCATACATCTGTCTCCTTCCATGTTTAGAAGAGCGTATGCACCGTTGGAGAAGACTTTGTCGATGACAAACGGTCCCTCCCATTTTGCTTCAAATTTGCCTTTGGAATTGTGGGAAAAAGCTATGGGTCTTTTTACTGCAAGAACCAAGTAGCCCTTTTTGTTGGCGCGTTGCCTGACTTTCTTGTCGAAAGATCCTGCCATGCGTACTTGGTACAGGTCAAAGCTTTGTAGAGCTTCAAGCCGTCTCTCGACGAGATTATCCAGCTCTTGAAGTCTCAATTTGACATTGCTTTCTTGCGTCATGTCATTTTGCAAAGATACCCTTAAGGAAGGAATTTGTCTTACAAAGGGACAACAACTCCGCATCCATAGACCAAGGAGAATGGTGTGCTATGGGTTGGTCCTCGAACGGTAGTTCGATAGGCCCACAAAGCTTCTGGTAGTTTGTCGCCCCAGTCTCTTTTGTGACTAGAGACCATTTTCTTAAGAATTTTGCAGAGTGTCTTGTTGAAGGCTTCTGCTAGTCCGTTCGCTGCTGGACTATATGGAGTCGAAGGACAACTTTGGATTTTGTATTTGTCGCAGAACCTGTAGAATCTGTGATCCCGGAATTGCGGTCCGTTATCATGGACAAATCTTGTAGGTATGCTGAAACGATAAATAATGTTGGTGCGCAAAAATTAAAGGACTGATGAGGTCTTCATTTCATTGAGCGCAAATGCTTCTGACCACTTAGAGAAATAATCCATAGCGGCGAAAATGAAGCGATGACCTTTGGTTGATGGGGGAGAGATAGGACCTATGATGTCCATACCCCAGGCTTCGAAGGGCCATGAGATTGCTATAAGATGTAGCCATTCCGGAGGCATGTGGACATAATCTCCATGAATTTGGCATTGTTGGCAGCGCTTAGCAAATCGTATTGCGTCAGCTACCATGGTAAGCTAATAATAACCTAGCCTTTTTATCTGATCATAGAGCCTAGGACCAGCTTGATGGGCTCCACAAAGACCAGCATGTACTCCTTTGAGAGTTTCCTCAGCCTCTTGTTGTGACAAGCAGCGTAGAAGTACTCCGTTGAAGGATTTTCTGTAAAGTGTTTTTGAAGGAATATCCAAGTGAAAGTTTGGGGCACGTCTTTGAATGCTTACCCGCTCTTTTGGATCTTCAGGTAGGATTCCAAACATGATGTAATCAATGAACAGATCCCTCTAGTCGCCGATCGGAGGTTTGAGGATAGACATCCGACTTCCAACCACTGGGTGGCATTCAACAATTACTTGGTGTGTGTTAAGAGGAGGGAGAATCCTTCTTTGACACACTGTGATTTGCATATTTTCCCCTTCTTGGATTGCCATAAATGCAGCGAGTCCGGCCAGGGCATCTGCAAGGATGTTTTCACCTCTGAGGATGTGGATGATGTGACAGATGTTGAATTTTTGTCGAAGTGACTACGCTTTGTTGTAGTAAGGCAGCAAATCGGGCTTCCTGACTTCAAATTCCTGATTCATCTGGTTGAGGATCAGTTGAGAGTCCCCAAAAGCCTCCAACATGGTGATGCCGGATTTGAGGGCGAGTTCCAATCCTATAATCAGGGCTTGGTACTTAGCTGCATTGTTTGAACATGGTTCCACTAGCGAGAAAGCGTGTGGAATCATGTATTTGTTGGGGCTGACAAAGAGGATGCCAATTCCCAATATTTGCTTTCTTTTTTATTTGTCCTGGTTGCGCCGTCAAAGTACATGTCCCAGGAGGCATTTGATAAGGAAGTTTCCACGTTGTAGACAAATTCGTCTGGGAGATCATCCCTGAGTGGAGAATCTTTAGGCAATGGGTGCTCTGCGAGAAAGTCTGCTACATCTTGGCCTTTGATTGCTTTTTGTGGTACATAACTAATATCAAACTGCGATAGAAGGATAGACCATTTTGCCAGTCGTGCATTGAGAGAACCTACTTTTGTGACAATGACCTTTAAGAGGTTGATCCTCAAAACCAGGTAGACTGTGTTGGACAGCAGGTAGTGACGCAGCTTTTGTACGGCAAACATCACTACAAGGCATTCTTTCTCGACTGGGGAGTAGCGATGCTCTGCACCTACCAACATGTGGCTAAGGTAATATAGAGCAGCTTTTTTTCCCTCATCATTTTCTTGTGCGAGTAGAGCACCCAAAGAGTGGTCGAGAGCTCTTATTTACAAGATGAATGGTTTTCCAGTTGTAGGAATAGCTAACACTGGAGGTTTGGTGAGGTATGTTTTGATGTCTTGAAATGCGGTTTCACATTCAGCATCCCAGACAAAGTCCACACCTTTCTTCATCAAGCGAGAGAATGGATAGCACTTCCCTGACAGATTGGAGATGAACCGTTGGATGTATGCCAATCTTCCTTGAAGCCCTTTTAATTCTTTTAGGGTCCTTGGAGATGGCATTTCCAAGATAGTCGTGACTTTGGTAGGATCAAGTTCTATTCCAGCTTTCCGAACTATGAATCTGAGAAACTTACCCATGTGACACCAAAGAAACATTTTAATGGATTCATCCGCAATTTATGTTTGCGAAGTCGGAGGAAGACTTCTCGAAGATCATCGAGATGGTCTTCTTTTCTTTTGATTTTGATGGCGAGGTCTTCAATATAGCATTCGACCATTTTGTGCTGCATATCTTGGAATATTTTCATCATAGCCCCCTGATATGTTGCACCTGCGTTTTTCAGACCAAATGGCATGATAGTGTAGCAATACACGCCAAATGGAGTCCAAAACGATGTATGTCTTTCATCTTCAGGATGCATCTTTATTTGATTGTAACCAGAAAATCCATCCATGAATGTCATTCGCTCAAATCCACAGGTGTTGTCAATCATCACCTCTGGTATGGGGAGCGGAAATTCATCTTTAGGGCATGCATTATTCAGTTCCCTGTAGTAGATACAGACCCTTATCTGCCCATTTTTCTTTTCACGGGGACGATATTGGCCAACCATTCAGGATGCTGTTCCTCGCGGATGAAGCCAACGTTTTTGAGTTTCTGAACTTCTTGTTTGATTTTGTCCATCACGTCAGGATGGAATCTTCTTTGGCCTTGTTTGACAGGCTTGATTTCTTTTTGCAAGTTGAGTTTGTGGACTACTACTTTGGGGTCTAAGCCAAGCATTTCAGCGTAAGACCATGCAAAACAATCAACGAACTCACGAAGAAAAGAGATATACTCGGGTAACTCATCATCCTTTATATTCTTGCTTATGAATATAGGACATGGGTTTTCAGGTGTTCCCAAGTCTATCTTTTGAACATGATCTTCTGTCGGAAGGTTTGAAGGTGGTTCCTCCACAATATTTTTGGAGGCTTCCAACTCAACAAGACCTTTTGGAGTTCCGGATGCATTTTCAGACCTAGGCTCTGTTTTTGTCCATGGATCTTCTTGATCGATACTCTTTTCAAGATTTGCAATGAGATGATCCCAATCGCTTGTTGGAACTGGGTTGAAGTAGGGCACTTTTTTTGGAGATAATGGTTCTTCTGGGTCAGAGAACCGCATGTCTATGTCATCGGACAATTCCTCCTCATTGTTAGAGAAATTATACCAACTGGAGGAGCTTCTTGGATCCTTGATGGGTAACTCCTCAAAAAGATATCCAGGGAGATCAATGTCTTCATGGATATGAGATGTTGAGGCTTGGTATGTGAAACGACTTTGCAGCCTTTATATCAATTGTCTCATGGGAGTGGTAGGATCATACCCCAACCCGTATGAAGACTTGCCTTTATGAGGGTGGAGTTTCAAATCTTCCGGTTGACTTTTGGTCAGCGTGGGTTCCAATGTGTGAGAATACCACGGCCACCTCCCAAACCAGTCGGATTCTGAGCGTCGTAGCCCATTTCTTCATGATAGCTTGTACCATCAGACTAAACAGGGATAGCTGAGGCATACCTTCGTTTTGGAAAGGTTCAAGCAGAGAATTTAATGGAGATGCTCCCGATCTGTGGAAGAAGATTATTTTTTCTTCTGGTGAAGTTGCCGGAATAACAAAGGAAGCAGACGTAGGATCTTCTATGTCAGCAAATGTCTACAATGGAGTGAGAGCGGGCCGATCTCGCTGAGTATCAGCTTGGCTTGACGCTGTGTCATCTTCTGGCTCTGAGTCCGAATCTGTGTCATGCATAATTGACACAAAGGAGACAGTGAACTTGCCCCCAGCCTGCTGTTTTATCTTCTTTGCTTTGGTGGTGATTACCAAAGGTTTTGATGTCTCGAGAGAGATCACGAAGGGAGCTTGACTCCATATTTCGAGTTTGGTGGAAGGTTTGTTTACTTTCGATGATTGGTGAGGAGCCTTACCCTTATCTTTCTGGAGATTTTTGGCAAAGTGCGTTGTTTCTTCCTTATGTTCTTCTTTTCCACCTTTATACATTTGAGCGTTTGCAAAATGGACATCCTTGCCTTTGAAAGGCTTTTTGTTTGCAAACACTCGATGTATCAAGCCGTCGTTGCCAACGAACTTGATGCACTGATGTAGAGTTGAAGGGACGACACCATTTTCATGTATACAGGGGTGTCCAAGAAGGATATTATAGCATGAAGGGGTCCTTATTGTATATACAGTGACTTCAGAAATAAGATCACCGATTTGCAATTTGAACATGATTTTGCCGATAGGCCTTTGAGCGCTGCCGTCATATCCAAAGATGGATACAGACGTGTGACTCAGCTTGCTAGGTGGGATACCCAGCTCTTCGAGTGCCGAAGTAGAGATGAGGTTGAGTGTAGAACCTGGGTCAATCTGGACTCTATGTACTGGCATCTCTCTGACGTACCCCGTGAAGTACAAGGGTCGGTTGTGCTCTGTCTCGCCTAGCAGGAGGTCATCCTTGTCAAGGCGATTGTTACACTTGTTGCTTTTTGAACCGAGAGGCATTTATTGCTTGATCCCTCAGTTTTCTTCTTTTCTCCTTTTGAGGAAGTACTTGATTTTTTGACCCTATAGTCCATTTCAATTTGTAGGACTTGTGGAGCATATTTGTCGACATCCGCATTCAGTTTTTGTAATTCCAAAATAAGACTATCACAAGTTTGTGGAGACATTCGTAATAAGTCAAGGATGTGCAGTCGTGCAGGTATGTGTTTGAAGTGCTCAATCAAGTTATACTTGAAAGCCTCCTTCAGGCCTGCATTTTCATTATTGTTGCCACTTGGGGCATTTACAACTTGCTTTCCCGAAGGGTTTATATAAGAAAAAGAAGGTTGGTTGTAATTTTTGTGGTAATCCCGGCCAAAGCGGTTACCTCTACCAACTTCAAGAGCTTCTAGAGAAGGGTCTTCTTTTGGAAGATCACTCTCGGGATCGAGGGGTTGATCATTGTCATTTGCTGAAGACGTCTCTGTAGCAGCATTGTCGTCTTCAGTGATCGCGTTGCATGGAGCATTTTTCGGGAACAAGTCCTGAACATCGTCCAGCAACTTTTCTTCTTTGTCGAGTAATTTATCGGTCCAGACATCGTCTATAAAATTGGGTATCTGGAACCAATCGACTGGATTTTCATTGAAGAAGACTTCATTGGCAAGAGCTTCTCCAGGATGATCAATAGGAAGAGGCTTGAGTTCCGATGTCACAGTTTCAGGAGATGAAGGCTGAGAAGATGTTATCTCAGTGGAAGTCACCTGAGAAGATGTAGCTCTGGAAGATATACTACCAGTCGGGGAGTACGTGTCTTCGGAAGCTTCAGAGGCACTATCATCCTGAGCAATCGCATTGCAGGATGCCCCTAATGTAGACTGTTGGGGATCGGACTCATCCTCAGATGTAAGAGGATCATTAATCCAGCAGTTTTCCCCATTTTCAGGAGTTGAAGGAGAAAGTTCTCGTTGATTTTCAGGGAGCTCTGGTTCTGGATCATGACGAAGATTATTGACGCGATCATGCCCCTGCTCTATGGCAAGATGTTGCAAAATTCTTGCATATTCTTCAAGATCAGGCATATGAGCCAAATCTTCTTCGTCACTGCTCCTTGTGGTTCACCAATGTTGGGTTCCACTAGAGCATTGGCCGGTGCCGGATCAACAGCATTTTCAGCCTTTTGGTCTTCTTCATCATCGGACCAGGATCCTTGTGGCTGTAATGGGTTATACCAGATTACTGGCATAAGATGAGACTCGGGAATCCATTCCTTATCGGAGAGGTATTCTCCTGTTTCAAGGGATTCTTCCCATTCATCGATATCACTGGCAGTATCACTGCACTCGTATCCATCCATCGAGAATCCAACTACCGAGTTGCAAGAGTATGATGCCCCCTGCGTAGTTTCATTTTTGTAATAAGGTGGCATGAAATCATCAAGAGTGAATTTTCTTACCGCCTTTGAAGCTTTGGGAAGGGATTCTTCCGTTGCCCCTAGTGAAGCAGTGGAAGAGGTTTCTGCCTTTTCAAGGACTTCTTGTTTTGGTTGAGACTTCTGCTGCTATTTGAGCTTGCGGAGTTGTCTCTTGGCTTGCCTTCGCTGCTGAGCAGTCGGCTTTGTTTTAACGATCTCCCAATTTTCATCTTCTAGGAGATCGGGATGCACCCATATGGGTTGTCCATCTGGTGTTGGATAGGGAACCAACTCTTGGGACGCTTGAGCCATTTTTATCACCTTGAATGTAGTAGTGATCTTCTCCCTTGGTAAATTTGAAGTTTGCCCACACGACACCATGTTGACAGAGGCGGAGCCGTAGTTTTTGTCAAAGGTAATTACTCCATTTTTCCATATCTCGTTGATCTTATCTCTCATAACGAAGCATTGATTGAGAGGATGTGAGATCATCTGGTGGTATGGACAATATCGGGGATCGTTGGTTTTGCCAACATCTCCAGGTCTTTTGGGCTCGGGCAAGGTGAGTTTGCTGTTTGCTAAGAAAGCCTTAAAGATTTCTTCAACATCTTCATCGAATAGGTATTTCTTTTCTACACGTTCTTTGAAGGCATCAGAGAGTTCAGTTCTTTTACCTGTAGTTTTGTTTTCAGCTTTCTTTGGCTGCTAAGGAGCTGACTTGGTCTGCACATTAAGAACCTCCTTTTTCTTTGGTTTTGAGATTGTAACTGCAGTTGGCTCTTTCTTTGATGATTTCTTACTGTTGAGGTCTTTGATCACCATTTCAGCCTCCATGGAAGCTTCTAGGAGTTCTCCCAAGTTCTTTGATTTGTTGCCGATGATCATGGAGCGGATTTTGGCTCTCATGTTGTTACGGCAAATGTCGACTAGCAACGCTTGTGGCAGTACATCTGAGCATTTGTACGCCATTGCCTTCCACTTGTGAATGAAGTCATATGTTGACTAATTCTCTCCTTGTTTCAAGCTGCAGAGCTGAGCCATAGTAACAGGATGGTCCTCACCTTGGAAGTGGGTCAGGAAGCGTGTTTCCAACATGGCCCAGTTTTGGATGGAGTTCTCCGGCAGAGTGGAGTACCAATCAAAGGCCGTACCTTTTAGGGTACTTGCAAAGAGACAGATCTTGAGGGCATCTTGATCCGCGATAGCTCCCGTCAGGATCTTGAAATGGATGACATGTTGTCTGGCTAAACCTTTCCCCGTATATGTCTAGAGAGTAGGTTGTTTGAATTTTGCAGTGAACGGAACCGAGTCCATCCATAGGGGATAGGGTGGCTTGATCTCATGTTCTTTCAATGTATCATCTTCTTTTGCTTGTTCGAGGATATCGTTAACGTCCTTTTTGGTAAGGGCCCGTGACTCATTGTTTTCTGCATTGGCCTCATCATCTTGATGATTTGGAGGGGTTTCATTGTTAGGTGGACACTGTAAAGTGAAAAGAAGATTTTCCATCAGAGCCTCAATTCTCTGTTTTCCTTGCTCCAACTGCTGGATGCGTGCGGTTACATCATCCTACAGTGGAGGCTGCTCAGAACTTGTAACCAGGACGTTCATCCCTCGGGATTCGAATGAAGAAATCGTCCTGGTGACTGAGCTGGGGCTCATTCTTTTGGATGAAGAGTCCGAGGAGTGATTACTCCGGTGTCCTTGGCTTGAAGGAGTGGAGGATTCTTCCAGATGTGTTCGTGTCCGGGAGGCGCTGCGAGTCATAAAACGTTTGACACGAATTTTGGTTGCTGACTTCTGGCGTCTTCTGGTTTTGCCAACCATATGGACAGCAACAACTTAGTCGGGTCTTTCTTTTTCGACCCATTTGTTAGAGACATGGAGGGTAGAATGCTGGGTTCTTTGCTTTTCAAGTCTCTTTTTGTCGATATGCCGCCCGGCGACGCATAAGACGAGCAATTTGAGCTTTGGTCAGCTCTGGCTGGGCTCTGACAATGAAGGGTGTAGTCACTTGTGCACAGCAGCCGAGTTTGTCTTCTTTGAAGCTGGGCATGGACAGGATCCGGATGCGGTCCTTAGCCTGTCGCAGTGAGGCTTTGAATTTTGCGAGTTCGGCCCCTGTTGAGATAAAGGGTCAACTTGCAGGAGTGTAGGCTTCAGCGGGTTTTTGCGGAGGCCTAACGATGCAGGATTTGATTTTGGGCTTGTAGGAGCAAGCCGGCTCATACTGGATTTGTTTGTTCTTTGGGCGGAGGGTAAGTTTCTCCTCTTTCATGTAAGAGAGAGAGTAGAACCGGTTCTCCTTGAGAGGGGCCAAGTATGCTGGCTTTGTAGATGTTTGGGATCTCCGTTGCTTCTATGAAGATCTCGGGGACCAGTTTTTGGGGCAAACCTGGTTTCTTGTAGGTTGAGGCTTCGTGGGAGCACCACGGGCTTCAAGCTTCTTTGCGTTCGCCCTTGGTACCATGTTAGTGACACGTTGCGAGGCGATTTTCTGCTTCTTGGCAAGTACAGTTTTTTCTGCAGGGAATGGGAATGGTCCCAGCGATCCGAAGACGATGGTCCGGGGAGTTGAGGTTGACCCGGTGTTTTGAGAGTTGTCGAGGGAGATGACGCTTCAGCAACTGGCAGGGCGCTTCTGAGTGCGCTTGTTTTGCTTGTCTTGAAGCATAAACTGGTACTTGTTCTCATCAAAAGTGATGGTCAATGAAGCTACCATTGTTAGTTTTGGAAAACTTTTGAAACAAAACCACATCCATTAGTAATCACAAGAATATGGTGATCATAAATGGAGAACAACTATGGTTTTGTCTTTTCAAATCACTCGAGGGGACACTTGTTCATCCCAAGGAAGATGAAGAAGGCAAAAAGCCATAGAGGATACAATTGTTCTAAAATGCAAGTATGGTAGGCTCAGGGTGAGCGTTCCTGTGACTACTAGAAGCAATTGTAGACCTTAATTCAAATTACCGTGAAGCAAAGCTCACTCGAGGTAAAATGATATAAGGTTGGAGATACAAATGTGTCGGTCGCGAATACAATAGACCCGAAAGGGCGTACTAGCACCGCTAGACACAAATGTTGCAAATCACATCCTTGGAAAGGACACGAGATGGGATTTCTTTTTTTTTTTTTTTGAAAGGTCAAAATTGGATACATAAAAGAGAGCAAATGGTGTTCCGATCCGATCAAAGGCTCAAACATTTCTGCGAGCGCTAAATCCGAAAGGGAAGGAACCAGAATTTCTCGGATGTGAATCCAAATATGACGGAAGTTTTTTTTTTTTTTTTTTTTTGAAGGGTCAAGATTGAATTCATCAAAGAGAGTAAATGGTGTTCCATTCCAAACAAAGGCTCAACATTTCTGTGAGCGCTGAATCCGAAAGGGAAAGAACCAAGATTTCTCAATTCCGAACTCAAAAGTGACGGAAGTTTTTTTTTTGAAAGGTCAAGATTGAATTCATCAAAGAGAGCGAATGGTGTTCCAATCCGAACAAAGGCTCAACATTTCTGCAAGCGCTAAATCCGAAAGGGAAAAAAACCAAGATTTCTCAATTTTGAACTCAAAAGTGATCGATGATTTTTTTTTTTTTTTTTGAAGATTTCTTTTTTTATTTAAAGGGTTTTTTTTTTAAAGGTGCACATAGATTTCCAATTCGATCTTATGAAACCTTAGTAGATAGATCAGCCCCCAGGTAAGGGTAGGATTACTTAATGAACCCGTTTGGAGGACCCTTGCCTCGAACAGTCCAGCTGTCTCCACACTCTGGACAAGGCTTTTCTAAGATCCACTTTGGCCAAAGAACACAATTGGTGCAATCTTAGTGTTTTTTTTTTTTTTTTTTTGAACTCTTTTTGAAAGATTTCTAATGAACTCATCAAAGAGAGTAAATGGTGTTCCAATCCGAACAAAGGCTCAACATTTCTGCGAGCGCTAAATCCGAAGGGGAAAAACCAAAGTTTATCAAATTTGAATCCAACAGAGAGAAAACTGATTTTTGTTTTTGCTTTTGAAATGAACAAATTTTTTTGTTTTGAAAACCTCTATCGGACTCATCGAAGAGAAAAGATGACACAATCCCCGATACGAACAATAGCTGCAAACATTTCTGTGAGCTATCAAGTTCAAAGAGGAGATGATCAAAGTTTCTCAAAATTGAATCCGAGAAAGAGAAATCATATTTGTTTTTTTTTTTTTTTTTGAAAGAGTTTGAAATGAGATTTTTTTTTAAATGAGAAAGAATTAATGAAATCCCATCTCTTGTATTTTTTAGATGCAAGATACAACATAGGCCACCAACTAGAAAGGAGCCAAGGGATCGAAGCATCATGTTCTCAAGTGAACAAGTCCCACCGGGCATGCCAACTTGATGGACCCTCGATTTCCGTCCTCTCCTTCCGCCCCGAGGGCTGCCGGGTTTAGGCAGAGGAGGAAAAGCGAGTATCAACATTTTTGTACGGGTATGCCAGATTTTCTATTCTACTTGGAATTTGGAATGGTGATGATCCGGAGATTCACCTTCACAAGTAGAAAGGAAATCAATCATTCTTTCTAACTTTTCAAATTGCATAAATATTAAGAAAAGAGACAAATTTGTTTTTTAATGCCGTAAGAGGTGATTTTTTGTTTGTTTGCCGCGAAAGGCGATTTGGTGCTGTGAAAGGCGATTTTGCCGTGAAAGGCGATTTACAACTCTCATCAAAATGAAAGACAAGAATTGTGACCTTTTATTGTCTCTTTGAAAAATACAAAGTACAATAGAAAAGAAAGAAAACTGATCTAACTTCTCAAGAGATTGTGGGGACTCGTTTAGATCGACGGTCGCAAGTCATGTATGGACTTCGCCATCGTCTTTCAATGAGAACGCTTGATGCTTCGATTCTTCGGCTTGGCTCCAACCTCAGTTTTTTAGAGGATAAAGACCAAGGGGAGGTCCTATATCCAATGAAAAACCAAGTAAACGGCCTGAAAGGCCGCGTTTAGGCCATGTTGTAAAAGAAGAGGACATTGGGGGGTGGCCCCCCAAGGAACTTTGATCACCTTGTGGTGTCTCTTGCAGCAGAGCAGCGGGACTTCATCAGAATTTCTCTGGGATTTTCCAGACTCCTGATGGTAGGTATCAATCGTTCTCGGTTTCTTTGGAATGGACCTCCATTTATAGGCTTTTAGTGCCATGAGGTGGTTTATGGACATTGATGGCCATGATGAGAGAATTGATGGCATTAAGGCCCCATGATGGGAGGAGTTACAAGTTTTTATTTTTTGATTTTGTAACTCCTTTTTCTTGGCTTGTGATTGGCCGATGGAGAATGATGGGCATTTAATCGCCTTTAATCTCCATGGTGAGGGGAGTTTCATGGTTTTAATGCCATGATTGCTTGGACTTGTAACTCCCATTTGCTTGCTTCTGATTGGGCCGTCCAAAATAATGGGTTAATGACCGCATTAAGTTGTCATAAACGAGTCAATTAACGACATTAAGAGGTCGCCGGGGCATTTGAAGAGTCGCGGGCCATGCTGCGTCCTTTGGGATTCTTCTTGTGATGATCGCCGATGGATCCACATGCTATTTGATGTCGGATTGCGTTGCAATTTCAGACATTGATTGATGTTGGTGGGCTGGTGACATCTGTCTTGTCGATTTCTCGATCGGTCGAACAGAAAGTGTACTTTCTTTGTCAGTCGGTTGGCAATCTTGGAGCGATCAGTGATGACTTCACACTCTTGACGGCGGATCCGAGATGTTGGCGAAGATCAGTCGTTTTCAAGCATCAAGAATTGGATTTTCGAAAAATCACAGAGGAAGGAACTCCCGAAACGCAGAAAAGATCGAAAAACGGGCCATTCGGCGGAAATTCCGGCGACCTGGATTTCCAAGGTCGCTGGCGACCATGGGGCTTTGGCCCCTTTGGTTGCCGAGTATTTTTTTCGACCGTTTCTTTTTCTTTTTCGCTCTTTTTTTCTTCTATATTTTTCTTGACATTTTTCCTCAATTATTGACTTAATTTTCTTGGAGAAAACTTGACGAGAAGTCGCACAAAACCGGAGCACAAAGTTTCCCATTTTTCGAGAAAGCCGAAGACTTTGTAGCTGATTTTCCGTTAAGAGTTGAAACTAGGTCAAACGATGTCGGAATGACCTGAAAATTGAGGTGAAGCTTCTTGAGCAATGGATAGGACCAACCATGAGCTTTTATTTGAGTTTTGAAGCCGTTTGGGGTCCCGTCGATGCTTGACTTGATTTTGCTGCGGGGAAGATGTCGAGCTTTGATATACGGTCAACCGATGTTCGATTGTCTTGAAATTTGACAGGAAGCCTATTGGAGTCATTTTGAGATGACCCATTAGCTCCGATTTGGATGTTATGGTCCCGGGGTGCTCCACCGCCGATAGGCTTGATTTTCTTTCGGAGCGTCGAAGTCTGGTCAAATGTTGTCGGAATGACCTAAAATTCGACGTGCAGCCCTTTGAAAGCATGTTAAAGCACTCATATGCTTTGTTTGATGAGTGATGGTCTCGGTGGTTCTCGTCGCCGAGAGGTTTGATTTTGCTGCTCGAGCATTGATGGAGGGTCAAACATTGTCGGTTTGACTCGAGATTTGACAAGGAGCCTTTTGGAGGTATTTCGGAACCATCCGTAGGCTCTGATCGAAGTTTGGATGTTTTCGACACTGTCGCCGCCAGGAGCGCCTGTTTAGCTGTCAGAGGAGTGAAATTAGGGCAAACGATGTGGGAATGGCCCGAAACTTCGTGTGTACCCACACTTTTAGCTGTCTTAAAGGATCTTGCAGTTTTTGTTTGATTCTGACAAGATCTGATACTTGAAGTACCTTTGCCTGTTTGTAGCAGGATGCAGCTTCATGTGGGTTCTTGATATTGAGGAGGCAAAGTGACTTTTTTCTGTGTCAACACTCCGCCAGCCCCGTTTCGCTGATTTAGATGTCTTTTTACGTCTTGAATTAAAACCTAAAACTCTAGAGCCTTAAATACATTAATCAGAACCCTAATCTACTCTCAACCTGATTCTAAATCAACATATAATTTGAGTCAAGCCGACCTCATCACCATTAGCCAAGCGATATAGGACTTGGCACTTGGGCGCCACTGCCTGTGCGCCTAAGTCACTAGAGTAACCTAGGTGCCACTACAAGTGCGCCCAAGTTCCCCTGCCACCCCTATTTCACTTATTTCGATATCTTTTCATCATTAAAAGTAAAACCTGAAACTCTAGAACCTTCAACACATTAATCAGAACCTTAAGATACCTCTAATCCATCCCTAGATAATTATTAACCAAACCACGACTCAAAACAAATCAAATCAACCGAATCAATTAAGACCCTACTCAACAAACTGCTTAGGCACAGGAATTATCGAACTTAGGTTGTCCACACCCTAGGATTAGACCGGATTTCCCCATTAGATAGATTAGAGCATTAGGCTTCGCCCCATCACTTTTCTTGTTCCGTTAGGGAATCGGGAAAGCTGATATGGGCGGTCTAGGACCGTAGGTTAGGGTTAATCTGATGATCAGTAATAAAGCATTAATCACGTAAATCCAAATAAAATCCCCTAGTTAGGTCCTTCTAGCCCAATATCAAAAATCCATAAAAACTATAAAACCAACAAAATAAACCCAAAAAAGACTTTCCTTTATTTCTTCCTCCACCTCCGGTGCTAGATATTTAATCGAACTTAATGATAAAAGGGAATGAAGAACTGACTTCTAAAATTGAATAAATGAGAATGACGAGATGAGATGAATGATTTCGCACACACTTTTAAAACAATCACGGCCCATTGGCCTCCCTAAAACAAACACCGGTCCATCAGCCACCTCCAATCAATTATAGCCCATCGGCCTTTCACTTTTATCACTGTATCGCACACAAAAAACACAGAAATCACAAGTCAAAGTCTCATTTGCATCATCATTTTGATTTGCAAAGTCAACCTTTAAACCCTATTTTGCCAAGGGATTTGAAGGGGGTACCCAGGAACGGGGGCGATCCTCTTCTTAAATATTTGGCACCTCCCCCCTTTTACTTTCTTTATTTTAATTATTTTACTTTACTTGGATACACTATGATTTTGATATGTGAGGATTAACCTTATTTGGACTTTAACTCATGACCCTGAATTGACCTTATATTAAAAAGACTCAAAGAGACTCAAATCAATGTGACAGGACAACTGTCGTGTGTTGCGGGCAGCACATTAGACGAGAGAAAGAACCCATCCATTTATTCTCTCCCATTTTTTCTTCGGCTTTTGTCGAAGAACAGTGTTACGGCCGTTACCGTAGCTGGCGATCGTGATCCGTCGATTTCGAGGGTAGGCGAAATCCTCATTTTCGATGTAAAATTTAAATAGTATATACAGATGAATGGAGATTTCCCAAGCCATGGGGCACCGGGGGGGTCGAAATTCACATCCGACACCATCTCCATCTCCAAAAAGTTCCAAACCCTCTCAAAACAAAGATACCAAAAACAACATGATAGAAAGAGAAAAAAACATCTTAGTAATAATCTACTGGTGGTGAAAAAGCACAATCTAACCTCCTTTCTCCTTGCCGTGGCCTGATGATCAAGATACAAGGTGACTGTTTGGGTGCCAGAGCTATTCTGTAAGAGACCCCGGAATTCTTACCATCTGCGATTTTTTGGAATACCCGATGGAGGTGTGGGATTTGGGAATACCAGGGTTTTAGCATTTGCAAATGTTGGAATTCCGGGATGCCAGAAATTCCACCAAAGAAACATGGAATTTCTGATAGGAATTCTAGAATACCAAGACAACTGGAATTCCTGGCAGGAATTCGAGGGAAAAAAAGGGGCCTTAGGCCAGTGTTATCATCCTTGTACCATACATGATCTAACAGAGTACGTGCGGAAATTAAGTCAATGATGCTTCTAAGAACGAATCCATTATATACAATCATGTTGAACATCATTTGTCTTCGTTCCATACGCATTCGGTTAAACCATACATAATATACGGACACCTAGACAATTGTCGAAGCAAACCAAGCCACGTGCTTCGATCTTATTCCCCATTAATGGTCATGTGAGAGTATGTTCAAAGGATCCAACATCTAAGGCCCAAACCTAAGTTAACAGTCTATTTTCCTAAAAACATGGTCCGATTTATTAATTCAAATATCTACCTTATTTCTCCATCTCTAATCATGATGAAGCCTAAGCCATTGGACTCTACGTCTTAAGGGCTTTCCAACGATATATAGAACATAGAAATCCAATGGTCAGATTAAAAGTTATGGTTATTTGAATTTGTCAAATTTCGCTACTATACACCATCCAATCTATTGGACAGAAGGTCCGGTCAACCGGATCTTGGACACCTCCTAGTTAGTTGTAGTTGTCCTCTATCTGATCGATCGGACATCGGACGACTTCTAGTAAGGGATACTTTTCCGTGTTCGGTCGATTGGACAGCGAACAGTGACGCCCAATTTGAGTTTTCGCCTTGTTCTTCCTTTGGCCATTCCAATGGCTAAACATGCACAAATTGAGCCTCCATGCTCCCCCATCAATTGCATTTATCATAATACATCTAATCTAACAAATTAAAATATTTAGGGCTTACCAATTAAGCAATTATGCCAACTAAATCAAATTCTAATCTAACATGTTAAATCCCAAATCAATACCAGAAACAAGCTTGGAATTTGGGTAATCTAGCATATAATTATCAACAATCAAAATCATACATGCATAATTAATCATACAATGTATATCTACTTGCCTCAACCAAGAAGAAAAAGGAAATTGGGGAAAATTGGAGGAGAAGAACACTTCCACGTAGAAAACCACCAATCTACCCACAAAAAGCTCACAATGAAACCTAGAACACAAAGGAGAAGAAAGAGAAAGGAGAAAATCATGTACAAGCCTAAATCTAAGTAGGAGTGAAGATTGGGAAAGATGATGGTAGGAAAAGCTTACCAAACTTAGATCAATGGAGATAGACAATTGAAAGGAAGAAGATGGGTGGTTTGGATAATTGAGTTGGGCTCCTTTGACTGGTATTCGGACTTGGGAAGATGAAAAAGAAAGAGGAGGATGATGTTGGTTTCTTTTTGGTTGCAGAGAGTGAGAGGAACCGTCAATCATGAA
Source organism: Umbellularia californica (assembly GCA_028538565.1). Taxonomy (NCBI): domain Eukaryota; kingdom Viridiplantae; phylum Streptophyta; class Magnoliopsida; order Laurales; family Lauraceae; genus Umbellularia; species Umbellularia californica. The sequence goes on from JAPQWN010000002.1 coordinate 30,000,156, forward strand.
CTACTATTCCAACTAGGTTCTTTGAAACCTGAAGCATATACAAATACAAATTATGCTACGAGTTCCTCTAATTGTTGATCCACCGGTGGATATTTCATTTATCTTGGTTATAACCCTATTTTCTGGAATGCCAAGAAGTAACCGTCTCTAGGTTTAGCACTGAGTTTGAATATCGCCAACTGGCACACACATCTGCTAAAATTTCATGGTTGCAAATGTTGTTTAAAGATCTCCGTAATTATCTCTCCACAATTCCTCTGATTTGGTGCGACAATATTGGTTCAATTGCTCTTGCATCTAATCTAGTAGTTCATGCTTGAAACAAACACTTAGAGGTTTTACTATCATTATTTTCATGAGAAAGTTATCCGCAAGGAACTTGATGTTTGATGCATTAACATTGTTGATCAATTAGTGGGCATTTTTACTAAAGGCCTCACCTCGGCTCGTTTTCAAATGTTGAGATTCAAGCTAGTGATCCATCCACGACCCACTTGCTTGTTAGGGAGTAACAGAGATAAGGATAAGGATGGTAAAAATTCACCCATATTAGCTAGAGATAATTAGCGAAAGGTCCCTAAAGTCAAATCTATCCAGCCTCTAGTCCAGGCAAATTTTATTTAAGAGCTTTGGTCCACTCAGCTAATATGTTTGCAGCCAGAGGTCCCTAAAACCACACGATCACATATTTCAAGAATAATTTTCCCTTTCAACCGTTTTAGGCATAAAATTTTGAAATTTGAAAATTCAAATCTTGTATTCTCCCTCCTTGCGTGAACTGATCCAGGATCTCAGAAGATCAGTCTCTTGGTGGGCCACATAGATCGAAGAACCGGAGGAGGCACTGGATCCGGCCTGGCGCTTGAAAAGTTCTGTTGTTTCATTCTTTGAAACAGAACGAGGAAGAAGAGGTGACATGGCACTGTTTCCCGGACGTCGCCGAAGAAGATCTGGTGATCTGGTCTCTCCGAAGCCGAAGGTAGTCCAACAGAGAAAGCCTTCTGGTTCTTCGCAGAAGACAGCCCAGATCCCTGTTGATCGATCTCGTCCCTGGTTGCAGAAGATTACCGGAAAAGAAACGACGTCGCTGCTCTTCGTGGGACAATAAAAATCTCGCCAGAGAAGTGTCATGCGTGGCCGGAGTGGAAAAAAACAGCAGGAAGGGTGGCGGTTTGGGTTTTGTATTCTCTGTTTGCAAACCGGAGAAAAATGCCGTGAGTTTGTTTTTCGGCTAGGCCCCACATCACTAGGATTCTGCGTCCATCACCGAAGTCTCCGTCGCCGTTGAGTGTCACCGGAGTCTCCGTCACCGCTGGGCATCACCGGAGAAGAAGCGCCGCTGCGCTGTTGCAGTGGAAGGAGGAGAAGACAGCAGGGATCGTCTTCCCAGTTGCAGAAGGAGAAAAGAAGGAAGAAGACGAGCTTCTTGGGTCGGTTTCTGTTATGGGTTTAAGTTTAGGTCAGGTGAAGCCCGACCTGCTTGAGAAGCCCTATGAATCTGGACAATGCAGAACGTGGAGAGGAGATGAAGATAACCCAGGTTCGTTGGGTTCAGTTCCGGGTTTGGGTCAGTTTCGCCTAACCCGTGAAGCAAAAAGTAATCTTAATTTATCTGATTTTTTAAGAAATTTATCTGAGTTTTTGTGGAATTTACCTAAGTTTTTGTTAAGTTTATCTGAACTTTTAACAAATTTTATGAGTTTCTGTCAAAATTATCTGAGTTTTTTCATTTTTTGTAATTTTTATTTGAGTTTTGCGTAAATTTATGTGAGTTTTGAAATAAATTTCTCTGAGTTCTAAACAAATCTATCTGAGTTTTTGGCTAATTTATCTGATTTCTAGAACAAGTTTATCTGATTTCTAGAGCAAATTTATCTGATTCTGAAATTTGAAAAATTGGTTTATCTTAGTTTTGGCAAATGTATTTGCATTTTTTAAATTTATTTGCATTTTTAAATTTTATTTGCGTTTTTTGAAATCTATTTGACTTTTTAAATTTTATTTGCGTCTTTTGAAATTTATTTGCGTTTTTTGAAAAAAAATTAACTAAGTTTTGGCAAAAATACTTGAGTTTTTTTGCAAATTTTTCAGAAATTTGGAAAATGATTTATCTTAGTTTTGGCAAATGTGTTTGCATTTTTGAATTTTTTTTACGTCTTTTGAATTTTTTTTGCATTTTTTGAATTTTCTTTCGATCTTTTGAGATTTATTTGAGTCTTTTGAAATTTATTTACATTTTCTGAAATTTATTTCGATCTTTTGAAACTTATTTGCATCTTTTTAAATTTATCTGCATTCTTTTGAAATTTATTGCTTGTTTTAAAAAAATTATTGCTTTTTTTTTTGAAATTATTGCTTTTGAAAAATTTATTTGCGTTATTTTGAAATTTACTTGTATTTTTTTAGAATTTATTTAAAAACCTCATTAATGGGATTCCATTATCGTGGGCAATTAAATGGTAGTTGGCCATTATTAATGGGATATCCCACCAATCATGTGATTTGATTTAAAGAATGGGCAAATTGGATATTTCAGGTATGGGAATGTGTGTGAGAGACCTTTGATTGTATGACATTTTTTTGTGGACTGTTTGCATTAAAGTCATACTTTGAGGGACCTCCGACCAAAGCCCCCTATTAGCTAGTATATTAACACAAAGTTGACTGCCAATCAAAACAAACCATTACCATTAATACCCTATCCATAAATAACAATTGTAGATTTTTATTTATCTTTAAGAATCCATGATGAAAGTGAGTAGTATATTTATATCTATCTATCTATCTATTAATCAATCAATCTATCTATTCTTAATAAATATAAAATCTAATCCTTTAATATTTTAAGATAAAATCATGAACACGAACACTTATAATAGATTTAAATTCAACAGTGTTGCTAAACATGATTCACTTGATTCCATTCGTTGGAAAAAAAAAATACAATTATGATGTTACCACACAAGTGCCACATAGCATATTTTCAACATAATAGTTTAACTTTTTACGTTGCCAAACATGTTCTATAACAGCCTCAACACAATTTATATTAAAAAAAAGAAAAAAACCAGCCTCAGCACAATCCCGGTTCTCATAGGTGGAAGTTTGGGGTTGGGGGTGATGAATTTTTTTTAGAAATTTGCATAAACCCCTTGTATATATAGCTTTTTTTTTTTTTTTTTTATTGTACATGATGACCCTCTACGAATTTTTCAATATCATAGTGGCTTATAAGGCAAAACTCCTGCTTCTACCCATGTTGATTATAGCGCAAAATTAGGAACAATATAAGAACAATGCTAAATCCATATGGAATTTACCCGGCTCCTCCCATGTCCGAATGGATTATTCCGGCCGAGAAACCCTCCTTTGTAAAAGAAAAATAAATAAAAAAATTTTACAAAATGGAAATGAGATACTATTAATTATTTGGGGGAGTCGGCGATGGGTCCCTGAACATTTTATTTTATTGCCTTAGGTCCACAATCTTTTTTCATAGTGTGATAGGTCATTTTTTCAAATTTGAAGGCCTAAAATATCTGATTTACCCTTTCTTCATAATCATATCCCACGATTAGTGGGATATGCCACTAATAATGGTCAATACCATTAAATTATCTAAATAAATTTCAAAATATCCAAATAAATTTCAAAAAATGTAAATAAATTTCAAAATATGTAAATAAAATTAAAAAATGCAAATAAATCAGAAAAATACAAATAAATTCAAAAGAATGCAAATAAAATTTAAAAAATGCAATAATTTCAAAAAACGCAATAAATTTCAAAAGAATGTAGAGAAATTTAAAAAGAAGTAAATAAATTTCAAAAGATCCAAACAAGTTTCAAAAAATATAAATAAATTTCAAAAGATGAAAATCAATTTAAAAAGATGCAAATAAATTTCAAAATATCCAAATAAATTTAAAAAAATATAAGTTAATTTTAGAAGATGAAAATCAATTTCAAAAGATCGAAATACATTTCAAAAAATGTAAATAAATTTTAAAGGACGCAAATGAAATTAAAAAATGCAAATAAATTTAAAAAATGAAAATACATTTGCCAAAACTAAGATAACCCAATTTTCCGAATTTCAGAAAAATTTGCCAAAAACTAAAGTATTTTTGCCAAAACTCAATTAAATTTATTTTTAAGAAATGCAAATAAATTTCAAAAAAATATCATGAGTTTAGTTCAAAAACTCAATTAAAATTTTCCAAATGGAGATGAATTTATTAGAAAGTCAGCTATATTTTTCGAAAAATAAAAAGGTAATTTGCCAAATACTCAGATAAATTTGTCCAGAACTCAGATAAATTTGTTCCAAAACGTAGATAAATTAGCCAAAAACTCAGATAAATTTGACCAGAACTCAGAGAAATTTGTTTCAGAACTCAGATAAATTTGCGCAAAACTCAGATAAATTTGACAAAAAAATGTAAATTTCAGATAAATTTGACATAAACTCATATAAATTTATTAAAACTCAGATAACTTCTTTCTCTGGCAATAGCGCAGCACCCTCGACTACGTTTGGATCTCACGGTGGGGTCTAGCAGAAAAAACAACTCGGCTTATGAAACCGGTCAGGTCGAACCTCACCTCGACCCAACCCGAAACTGTTGCATAGCAGAAGCCACCTTTCGATGCCGAACCGGAGAAGGAATGGTAGGGCTGGAATGCTTCGCACGACGCCAAACAGCAGTTCGGGCAGCCACCTCCGTCGAAGAAGAAAGGCCGAAGAGCAATTGTTGTTTGGGCTTTGGCAACGGGCAGATTCCCATGTTAGATTCCGACAATCACTCACCGAAAAACCCGTTGGCTTTTCCCGTCCATCTTTTT